>CM060901.1:1618510376-1623510376 GCA_030737815.1 Allium fistulosum
TAACAAATTAGCCACTGCACTCACTAAGAATCCGATATTTCATGGAAGAAGCAAGCACATTGACATAAAATATCATTACATTCGTGATCTTGTAAAGCAAGGTGAGATCAGAATGGAGTTCTGCAGATCAAAAGATCCGAAGCGCGGATTGCTGATATTCTTACAAAAGCACCGAAGGTTGAAGCTTTTTAGAAATTAAGATAGATGATGGGAGTTTGTGGTTGCAAGAGTTTGTGTTGGGGGGTGTTGGAGTTGAATAAACTCAAACTCTGTCAGTACGTACAACTTTTGTTTGATTGATTAAGATTTAATTTGATTAAGTCTTTCCTAATTGTAGCCAGTTCTATTATGGAAGTAGAATAGGACCATGTGGCAGTAGAATAGGATCGCCTATTTAATAGTGCAGTGTTTTGGTTATGTTTTTTAAGCTTTTCTCGGTTAATAAAAGTGCATTTTTTCCTTCTTTGTTCCTTTTGTCTTAATAAAAGTGCATCGGGTGTGTACTCCAGTATATTCTGGGTACCCTCCAGATGGAGTGATTTTCAGTATAAATCATGATGCATAAGAGGAACTGTTTGGTGCTTAACTTGAAGCATCAAACATCATGCTTCAACATTGATTAATGGTCGTTGGTCCACATCTATACCAAGATTTTGCATTTAAACCCAAGTATATTGCAAGCGAAAATTATTATTTCAAACAACTCTACATACGTGTAAGATCACGGGTAGCATGTAGAACTGGATGGAACGTTGATTTTGGTGCTTCAATCAAAAGCATCAAAATATTTCTCGATCAAATAGTAAGGCCCTATCAATTCTTCCACCGTCCTACTCAAAATTAACAACCTACAAACTAAAGCAGAACACAGACTAAAAATCATAGCAGAAAGTACCTGAAACAAAATAGTGAGTCTCGCAAGAGGAGCCGTACAAGTCTTGCTAACAGCTCCGGCAACTCCTCCGGCCAAAAGATGAGAAATCGCACCCACCTGCGGCTGATGTTCAAATCCTTGCTTCTCCTTTTGCTTTTGAATACCATTGCTGTTACCGATACTCCTCTGTTGCTGCGCGTGAGCTGTAGCATACTTGCGGGCCCCGCTGTCTACGGCGGAGACCGCCGTGACTCTGGCCTCCGTCTGCATGATCGATTTCGGAACTCAACGTTGCTTTTTTTATGATTAAAAATTGGGATTTTTTTAAACCCTAGGCTGCGAAGATAGTTTAATTCGGAGGCGTAGATTTTATCGGAGTGATCTGTTGATTTGGTTTGAAGTCAACATAGTGTATATATATTATGCGGGTACTTGTAATATTCCAAGTTTAAAGATAATATTCCACAATTTGAAGTGTGCCATATAAAAAATTTATATAGTACGTAAAACATGATGGGACATGATATTGGAATCCAGTTTAGATTAAGGGAATATTCCTGAAGATTCCGAGGCAAAAGTGATGTTAGTAGCTCGAGAGAGTTCACACAGCCTACTAATTGCTTTGTTTGTTGGTTAACTGTGAATTGTGCATTCCATGCGGTGGTCCTTTAAAATTGAAATATTTATATTTTAAACAGAAAAATAGACACAATGACAAACTTATAATATAATGCTAGATATAACTAGCATTTTGTATAGTGTAAAAATTTGAATATAATGCTAACTAGCATTTGTCCTTCAGCTTAAAATTGAAATTTGGTGTCCTTCAGCCTAAATTTTTTTCAAAGTTTGTCATTTTCCCTAATTCCCTTTATTTTAAATTTGTTAAAATTAGAAAATTTATACAAATTATAGTAAATTTAAAGGGATATATTAATTATAGAGGGAATTAGGAAAAAAGACAAAGTTTGAAAAAAAAATTAGGCTGAAGGACGTCAAGTTTTATTTTTAGACTGAAGGACAAATGCTAGTTGTAACTAACATTATATTCAACTTTTACACTATACAAAATGCTAGTTATATCTAGCATTATATTCAGTTTTACACTATACAAAATACTAGTTATAACTAGCATTGTCTTTCAAACTAAAAAACAAACTTGTTGTCCTTCAGCCTAAATTTTTTTCTAAGTTTGTCTTTGTGCCTATTTTCCTGTTAATTATAAATTAAGCTTATAATCATTGTTTACATACGATTTCTTATGTAATTGTGCCTGCAAATTTTGTTATGCAAGTTATGAAAATATATTCGGTTTAATGGATTATAAATTAAACTTGTTGTTATTGTTTATGTATATGTTCTTTATGTAATTTATAATAGGGTAATTTTGTTTAAAAGACAATCTTTCAAACTTTCAAACTTTTTTGCCGTGTAGGATGCAACTAAAAAATTTAGCTACACTGACATGTATTTACGTGAAGATCAAATTGTAGTTTCCCACGTCACCGCATTTCAAGTCATCACACCCCACGCCGTTGCACTCCCCATCCCGCCTTACACCTCCGCTCCACCACTGCTTATAGCTTCCGCCTACCGTAACCGCTACCTTCCTAGCTATCGCCTCCTCAAAACCTAATCTTAAAAAATAAAATCACGTCTCTACTAACCACATGTCGTGCCATCTATATCTTCCAGTTCATAATAACATCGTTGTTCACCTCATATTGCTCGTCAATCATCAATTAATGCAAAAATAACAACAGGTAAAAAATGGTACTATACAGTATTATTATATGAGAATGGTGTAAAAAATAATATAGCAACTCCAAAATGCTACTAAATTGTATCATTAACCAAAAAATAATACCACAAGATAAGGCCAACTATTATGCAATAAAATTGAAGTATAGTTGATGTATTCTTTTTTTTGTTCGGTAAATACAAAACTGATACTACACAATAGCATTATTATATAATTGGTTAACGGAGCTTACAATCGAATGCAAAAGCTAATCGAATGCACAACGTAATTGGGTACATATGAATACATAAACTAATTGGATGCACAACCTAATCGGGTACATATGGATGCAAAACCTAACCGGATGTACTACTTAATCGGGTACGTATGGAAATCAATCTGTAACCGAGATAGATTGATTAACCGAGCTTACTATTGAATGCAAAAGCTAACCGGACGCACAACCTAATCGGGTACATACAAATACAAAAGCTAACCAGATGCACAACTAAATCGGGTACATATGAATGCAAAAGCTAACCGTATGCACAACCTGATCGGATACATATGGATGCAAATGTTAACCGAATGCACTACCTAATCGGATATGTATGAAAACCAATCTGTAATCGAGATAGATTGATTAACCGAGCTAACCATCAAGTGCAAAAGTTAACCAGATGCACAACCTAATTGGATACATACGGATGCAAAAGCTAACTGGATGCACAACCTAGTCGGGTATCTGTGGATGCAAAAGCTAACTAGATGACTACCTAATCGGGTATGTATGGAATCCAATCTGTAACCGAGATAGATTGGTCAACCAAGATAACCATCGAATGCAAAAGCTAACTAGATGCACAACTTAATCAGATGTGTATGGATGCAAAAGCTAATCGAATGCACAACCTAATTTGGAAACTTCTACTACAATTTATAAAATGCTATTATAAAATAGCATTACGAATATAAATATAAATAATGTAATTTATTAAAAAAAACAAAAATGACATTACACAATAACATTACTACACACATCTAAAATAATTTTACAATTGTTTATAAACAAAAATAATAATATACAATATCATTAATACACACATCTAAAAAGATGCTGCAATTTTTTATAAACTACTATTGCAATTTTTAAAAAGATATTACAATTCGGAAACTCCTACTACAATTCATAAAATGATACAATAAAATCGCATTATAATCGAAAATGTACATAATTATGTTTATTAAAAAAATGATACTATACAATATTATTATAACACACATCTACAAAGATACTACAATTGTCTTATAAACTGCTGCTGCAATTTAAAGAAGCTAATACAGTTCAGAAACTGATATTACAATTCATAAAATGCTACTATAGAACAGCATTATGAACATAAATATAAAGAGGGAACTAGGAAGAAGGACAAATTTTGAAAAAAAAATTAGGCTGAAGGACAACAAGTTTCATTTTTTGACTGAAGGACAAACTTTAAAAAAAAGCCGAAAGATAATGCTAGTTATAACTAGCATTATATTCAGTTTTTACACTATACAAAATGCTAGTTATAACTAGCATTATATTCAGTTTTACACTGTATAAAATGCTAACTATAATTAGTATTGTCCTTCAGCCTAATTTTTTTCAAAGTTTGTCCTTCGGTCCAAAAATGAAACTTGTTGTCATTCAGCCTAATTTTTTTTTTCAAAATTTGTCCTTGTGCCTAATTTTCACAAATATAAATAACAGTAAATTATTGTTAAGGA
This sequence comes from Allium fistulosum, assembly GCA_030737815.1. Classification (NCBI taxonomy): domain Eukaryota; kingdom Viridiplantae; phylum Streptophyta; class Magnoliopsida; order Asparagales; family Amaryllidaceae; genus Allium; species Allium fistulosum. The sequence goes on from CM060901.1 coordinate 1,618,514,762, forward strand.
CAAAATTTCTCAGCGTTTTAGCCTTAAGGACGGACCTTTAGTATTTTAGCCTGAATGACAACTTTCTTTAGGTATCAGTTTTTAGTTATTAATAACAGTTTTTAGGTATCAGTTTATATTTATCGGTAGCAGTTTTGAAAGAATGTTTGTCCTTATGAATAATTTTGAAAGAATGTTTGTCCTTTTGATTAATTTTTAGGAGAATGTTTGTCTTTGTGGTTAAAATATTGAGGTCTTGTCCTTGAGGCTAAAAATATACAAATTTATGTCCTTTAAATTAATTCCCCCTATAAATAACTATATTATTTTAAAAAACAAAAAAAATGATACTACACAATGTCATTAATACATAAATCAAAAATATACAAAAATACAATGTTATAAGATACAATATATAAATCATCTAAAAAAAGATACTATTATTTATAAACTGCTACTACAATTTTAAAAAACTAATATAATTCAGAAACTGATGATGCAATTCATAAAATGTTGCTAGCTTATGAATAGAAATATAAATAAATATTTTTTTTAAATGATACTACAAGGTATCATTAATACACATATCTAAAAAGATGCTACAATTGTTTATAAACTGCTACTGTAAATTTAAATAAACCAATATAATTCATAAACTACGATTACGATTCATAAAATGTTACTAAAATAGCATTACGACCATAAATATAAATATTTGTATTTACAAAGCAAAATAAAAAAAATGATACTGTACAATATCATTACTACACATTATCTTTTTCTTCCTTAATTTGTTGTCTCTTCTTCCTCAATTTGTTGCTCCTTCTCTAATACCACTCATTTGCTATCATTGCTGGCACCAGAGCCACCTCTTCTCTATCCTTACTCACCGCCGCCACATCATTAAAACACTTTAACTTTGCATTCTCTCCAAAACTCTAGTTGACCATCATTGCATCCACCATCTCACCGCCACCTCAGCTGAGGTCTGGCATAGCACTGTCGAGATCTGCTGCACCCCTTCTCCACCATCCAGACATCACCATATGAAAAAATCCCAATCCTAATTTAGCTTGTCCCCCCCCCTCAAAAATGTTTGGCCTTCTGCTTTATTTCGGTTAAAATTTTGTCTTTCACGCACAAAACAGAAGCGCATGTCCTAGCACCTAAAGATATTGATATTTTGTCTTCTTTACTATTTTCATGTGTACATATTATATTTAAGTAAAAGATTAAATTTACAATTTTTGTTTAATATGAATATGTTATAGATATTGAAACTGTCATTATTTTAGGATTTATCGAACGCATTAGTGAATATTATTCGATTGAATTATCTAGGTAATTTGAATTTAATCTTACTTAATTAACTTAAATATAATTTAAATGTAAAAAAGTATGAGAAATTGAGAACTTTATAAATAATCATTGGAATTATGAAATTTATGTACTAGAATGTGAATAGTGGGAAAGATATAGTGAAACGTTGCAAAAAAAATGTAAAACTGATATTATACATACATACATGTGTGTGTGATATCAAGAGAAAACTAAGAAGAGTTGGGAAAACCCCTTGAATTTAAGAGACTTTTCTATTATTTAATAGATAAATGATAGACTTAAGCATTAATAAATATAAAGCTGCACTAAAGCACTCCCTTTTAGCATGACTTTTGAGCGGCAAAAGATTACCATCTGTTGCACAAAACCAACGACATCATGTTGTCGATGGTCTTCTCACTCAAACGGCGTTGTGACGTTGGTTTTTTCTTTGTATTCATAACCTTTTTTTAGCAATACATTAGAGTCGGCGGTATGTGATCAGTGGTGTACTGATATGTTACTAAGAGTTATTATTGTTAGTCCTCTATTGTTGCGTGTGAGCTGTAGCGTACTTGCAGGCTCCAACTGTCTATAAAGCAGACCATTGTGACCATACCTCCATTTGCATGATGGATATCGAAACTCAACCTTGTTGGAATTTATGGAGTAGGAATAATAAAGAGTGACTAATAGAATATTGTTGCGCCATGGACAAGTCACTTCCTTGAATTTGAAATTCAGCACAATTATGGTGCAATTGATAATATCGTCTACTTTCTATAGTTAACACGATGTTTACCAAACTTATGCACTTAATGTTGAAGGATTTATAAATTTTCATAAACTATTACCTAAGGATTCGAGATGTATTTAGACAATAATTCATTAGAAATATTAGAAAGATGATTTTATTCAATGAAGAGAATTTTATTGGATGAAGATAACATAATGAAAAATTGATTTAATGAAATGTATTTAGAAGAAAATTCATTTTTTTTATGTCATTTATACAAATAAGATCAATATATAACCATTCCAAAAGTAGCAATGGTTGTCATTAATAAAGAATGCAAACAATCAAGTAAAAGAGAAAACATCGGCATTGAGTTATAATGAGTTTTATTATAGTTACCCAACAACCCCCATTAACTACAAGAAAGCTCAAAGAAAACAAATAAATAATGGCTTGAATAAATGAAAAGATTCATATGTTAAGTACTAATATCTTTCGATTGAATTGATATATATAATGAAGCATGGTTACAGCTTAGTTTAAGTAGCGACTTTCTCTTGAACTACAAAGATTTGGATTGAGAGCTCACAACACATTACTACAATTTTGACTTCTGCAAGCTTCGTGATACATAAAAATGCGCTCTTAATGGTCATGTGCATATTTTATGAACTCACGAGTTCTCTAAAGAGATTTCTTTAATCTCCCATAGATAGCGGCTCACCTTCACACTCAAGTAGGTAAATTCATCCAGTGCGTCTCTCTAGCACCACCACATATGACTATGGACTCAATAAGAGAAAAATGCTCCTCCTTAAGTCAATAAGTATAATTCGTCAAGTGAATCCTAAAAGCACCACTAATATCGATTACGAAATCAATAAGAACAATGAAGGAAATCCATTGAATCCATCAAGTGCGTTTCAAAAGCACCATCAAAACTGATTATGTATTGGATAAGAGCAAAAAAACTCATACTCAAATAAAATTAGTAAAATTCATCAAATACATCTCAAAAGCACCAACAAAAGTTGATTATGGTTTAGATAAGTGTAATATAACTCAAATAAACTAGTAACATCCATCTAGTGCATTTAAAAAACACCACCAAAACTGGTTATGGATTATATAAGAGAAAAAGGCTTAAACATAAATAAGTTATTAATATTCATCAAATGCATCACTATGGCTGCATGGCACTACAAAAACTGAATATGGATTAATAAGAGCATGTAGCTCAATGACACATATAATAGGGAAGGTAGGAGTAATGGTATGACTTTGTTTGACCTTGATTGAGTATCCACCATTTTTTCCTTCGCCATAAGCTTACGGCCCATTCTCCTTAAAGATATAAGGACTACTTTCCCGACAACCCTTTCACAGGAGGATCCGCCAAGTTCTACTTTGATCTTACTTTATTTTAAGAAGATCTTTCAATCTTTCAAAAAAATTGCTTTATGTCTAACACGAATGCGCCTTCTTTTCGCGATGTACATATTATTGTTAGCAACTTTAGTGGCAGCCTACGAATCGTAATGTAATGAAACATAACCATCACTTTTCCAATAATGGTATTTTAACTGATAATTTTCTTAGCCACTCGGCTTCTTAAACTGCTAAGTTAAGAGAAATGAACAACCTATGTATATTTTGAGGATTTCAATGATATAGCAGAACCACTCAAAGTAAACACAAAGTCACTAAAAGAGATAACATCATCGTTATTGGAAACCTAGTATGTAAAAATCCTTTTCGGATAGTGGAAAAATTGTTAAGACGTAAGCACCATTGAGGTACCTCACAAAAAACAAACAACGTCTCAGTATACATCACTTCTAGAGTTAAGGGTGTGCCTTAGAGGTAATTATGTAATTTGTTATATAACTTCACTCTTATAAAAAAGAATCTTGTTTGAAATAAAGTATGCTTTTATTTTTTTACGTGTTTTTATATTATGATATACGTAATGATATTAATACATTAAACATATATAAGCTGAAAATCCTTAGGAAACTTTTTTATTTATTGTATTTGTGAATGCGTTAACAACCATGAGTTTTAATTGATATTCAAATATTGTCCTTGAATATTCCTAGTCAGGATGTATCGAGAAAATAATATCAACACATCGTTTGAGATTAGTGTACGTAATGCTCTCCATACGATGGATGTTGAATTGCTCATTACTGGGAATACGTACCCGTTTAAAACAATCACAGAGGTAATCGACATGGGTCTTCTATAGGTTAATACAACTAAGTCAGTATAAAAGATCTCATGTAACGACGTGCAGTAGTCTTCGGACTTGAGAGTATTGTTGATGTTAAGTAACTAAACTGTACCTTGATTATGATCAACCACATGACATTGCGATCATGTTACGACCATAGTTGGTACATGTTGAACTACTTGAACTGAAACAATACTCAAGAGAGGATTCTTTTTCTTCGTTGTAGAAGATTAGTATTACTTTAATTGATAACCAACATAAAGTCAAATTTTCTGGTCAGAGCAAAATGATTGATCGATAAATATTATCGAGCCGAACTAAGGACTTAATGGTCTAAACAATTAACTACACATATTATTAAATTTTTGGATCATTGACCAAAATCTAGATGTCTTGGTGATACAATGACGATGAAAAGAAAACGTGCACAACATATCATTACAAGATGTTGCTAAAAAAGATTAGAAATTGGATTTTGCCTAAATAACCTATAAGCAATTGAACTCCAACCTCATACTGAACTTTAACAAAGTCCACATAGGCTTTTGTATTTGAATTGTTTAAAATTAATTGGACCGAGTTCACAACAATGTGTAAACACAACCGAGTTGTTAGCTAATTTTCGAGTTCAACCAATTCAAAATTAATTTATAAATATTATAAATTAATACAAATTTTGTATTGAATTTTTATGGCATTTTAGTTATTTATTTAAGGCCATATTAAATAAAATTAAATAAAATTGTCGTATATTGATTTAATTAAATATACGAGCTTACATAAATAAATAAATAAAATATTTTATTTTAATTCGGCCCGATACTATGCAAGCCAAATCTAGGGCATGGTCGGCCATATCTATAGGCAAAGGGAAGAATTTGACTTGGTTTATAAGCTAGATAAGGTCTGGATTCAAAAGAGAGAATGGTGAAGATATTTGATCTTATAATGACTATAAATAACCCTGCCCCTCCCATTCAAATCAAATAAAAAATAATAAATCATAACCTAGAGAATTGTGGAAGTCTTAAAGGTGAAATTTGCATAATAAGTAAAAAGGCAAGGAACAACGACTTGAAGTGGAATAACTAGCAATCGACATGTTGATAATCCGCGAATCTAAAATGTACTCATTTATTTTTATATAAGTATATTTATAGTTATATGTTTCTTACTATTTTATTTTTAGCTGTTTAACGACGGAAATTCTATCGAATTAGAAAACCGTCGAAATTTTTTGAAATAAAATTAATACCGCAAGCGCACGACGTACTATCGTAGTACATAGTGAGTACGGGTCGATTCTTGGGGAATTGTTGATTTTAAATCTCTATTCAATCAAATTATACCGAAGTCGAGAGTGAATTAAACTACAAATATAAGAAAACTAACAAAAACTAGCAAAAGAAAATTAGATAAAAATATGAAAGTTAAATGACAATTTAGAGATAATTTCACTCTCTAGATCATATAGTTCAACAAAACATGAAATTATGATTCTCTTTTTTGGTCATAAGTGAATTTAAATGATGTGTTTATCATAAGTATGGCGTATTTGTGCTATTAATTATCTCAACATAAGCCATCAAACTATAACACAACCCTTAAACCGCTTTTAATTCTCATGAAAAATAATAAGAAGTTGAAAATGAAATCTATTTTAAGTATGACTTATTAACCATTGATTAGAAATATAGACCAATAAATTTTGATTTAATTTCACTTCATTGCCATAAATCATACGTAGATGAAGAGACAATTTGTGATTCATATGACTAAGCATAGCATATTTGTTTTGAACAACATAGGCTAGCAAACTCAATACTAAACACAAAATTACATAAACACCATTTTTCCATGAAGCACAAAAAGAGAGCATTAATTATCAAACTATGTTGAAGCTACATAATGAGAGAGCTTCATTACCCCTAAATTGAAGGGGTTTAGCCTCTCATATTTGTTATCAAATCAACAAATGTAGCTTGCAACATTAAATGAAAACAAGAGGAAAAAGAGAGCAAAATGAAAAGAAAAGATAAGTAAAGAAATAAACACTAATCTACTTGCATGAATAAATGAAACTACACTATTATCATGAAAGGAAATAAACAAGAAAAGAGAAGAACATGTATTGAAATTGCATTAAAAAAAAAGAATTACATAAAAGAAGAAATGGCTAAGTAGCCATGAGAAGAAAGAGAGCTCTCATATAATTTTTGATCTAAACTAACTAAGAGAAGAGAGCCTAAAGAAGAGACTAAGAAAGAGAGAGATAATTAAATGAAGATAAGGGGTATTTATACATGTATGAAACCTTAATTCATTATTTTGAGGAATGCCCAAAATACCCTTGAGGTAGTGTGACCACCAAGTAATCATTAGCATATGTTAATTATCCACTTAAATGTGCATGAAGCTTTAATGGTCTTTTAGCATGTGCATTAGCTCCTAATTGAAAATCAAGGTAAGTGGTAGGTGGGGTCCTTCATGTTCATGAGTTTGAATTATTTTCATCTTCATTTGCTTTGTTTTCTTTTGTGCATGCATATCTTCATGAAACCACTTGTATTTGAGTTCAAATTCCTACAAAAATAATATAGAAATTTCCAATTAAATTTTCTCAAATTAATATATGCACAAAAATGACCATTTTGCCCCTAAATAAAGATGAATATGTGACGTTTTCAAAATGATTTGAATTTTGGTTTAAACATGTGAAAATACCCAATATGATCATTTATTGAATTTAAATATATCAAATATGGTGGTAAAATATGCACATTTACGTGCACATCAAATACCCCCACACTTATCTTTTTATTCATCCTCGAATAAAGAAAAACTAAGATAAATCCATTTTCGTAGGAAGCACGATTGCATTGAGCGTATGCAACAAGCCGTTAAACCTCTGGGTGTCCCCAGTAGAACGAGTGTTGTCTCGTGAGGGTTTTCAGCGGATACTACCCACAAAATTCAAATGCAGAATGAAAATATTTACAAAATGCAAGATTTATTTACAAAGATGTGAATGTAAGTTTTTGAAAATATTTACAATGAAGAATTTACTTTTAAATTGACACAAATAAGTTAAATATAGGTTTTGGTCATTATCTTGAAAATTTAAGCCATTTACTTATCAAAATTTCCAATAAAAACGAAGTTATCATAACAAATAGACTATAGTTTAACTCGTTATTTCGGTTGATAACAAAGTGTATTATGAAATGGATCCTTAGTTGATTATCAAAGTTTATCAAAGTGGTATTTTCATTTCTTTTTCAATAACAAGTCAAATCAAATAACTTAAAATAGTGCTTGGATTTCAATTTCTTACTCTCTCTAAATTTTTATTTGAAAATTTTATTGATATTAACAATATTTACATATGCCTAACTCAGATAAACTGAGGCCAAATATATTACCCATGGACTACCTTGTGGACTTATGTGAGGGGAATACAGAGCGTGGCGAGTGAATACACAAGTGTGAACACTTATCGACTGTAGGCGTTATTAAAAAAAATTTATACACACACACATAACTCAGATAAACTGAGGCCAGATATACCGATCATGCACTGCCTTTTGGGCTTACGTGAGAAGGGTACAGAGCATGGCGAGTGAACACACAAGTGTGAACACATGACTCTAAGTGTTTATTTAGAAAAATATATAAATATATACAAGAAATATTTTTGTTTTTTATTTTTTTTATTATAACTTTTAAATTTATTTTTTCATTTAGTTTTGGGTTTCATCTCTGGCCGACCCAACTTGTTTGGGAATAATGGCTTAGTTGTTGTTGTTGTTGTTTTGTTTTGTTTGTTTTTGTTTTTTAGAGAGAGAGTTTCGCAAAATCATCTTAGCATCCTTTAACTTAGAAGACAAAAAAAATGTTATACCCTTTACTTTAAATTCACCACTTTTTTAAACAAAGATTTTCAATTAGGATATACTTTATAATTATGACCATAAACCTACCTATATTCTAGTTAAACCATTGTTATTTGTAATCAAACTTCATTTTTATTTTTGTTAAGATGAATAAATTTTCAAAAATTTCAATTTAATAAACCAAAACCATATATTTATCCTATAGTGTTTCTTTAAAAATAAATCAAAATGCTAAAAAAATTCTTTTTTTTATTTTTGAAAATTATATATATATATATATATATAGAGTTTTGGAAGAAAAATGAAAAATTAATCATTAAAAAACAAAAAAGAAGATGAGACTGAAAGTGCGCTATGGACCGTGTAATATGGATATATGATAATACAGAGTATAGAGATGATATTAATACTATAAATAGTGCAGAATATAAAAGCAGTATTGTAAAATGACACCAGGAATTTTTATACTGGTTCGAACTTCCCGTTCTACGTCCAGTCCCAGAATACCCTCTGGATTTAAACTAAACCCCTCACTTAACCCGGAGGAATAGGTATACGACACCTGAGCAGCCGAACAGGAATTTTCTGCCTCAACAGCCGAAGAGGACTTCAACTTAATACAAATAGTTTGTTGACGAATGTGTTCTGAATAACACTGATTGTCTTTTGATAGTACAACTTTCCTATAATCAAATCCTCAAGAGTATGTATGTGTGTGAAGATTTAGAAGGAAGATAATCACGTAGAATCGAAGTATATGAATTAATTCAAGGATTCTAGTGATATTGAATGAGAATGAATGCTTTTTATTTGCAGAGAATAATAGAGAATAGATTTCAGAATTAAAACATGAATTTTTTTTTGTAGAAGTGAATTGAACATGTTTATATAGTTGTAGAATAGTTACAATCTTTCATGAAGAGTTTCAATCAAAAGTTGTGTCCGTATCTCTTGGATTGAAGGACATTCCTCTTCATGAACAATCGCAACTCTTCAGAAAACTAGCCGTTATGTTCAGGTCGGTTGACCGAGGTTTCTGGTCGGTCAGCTGAGTTTCAAACCCGTACATAGAAAAATGTATATCTGTGCATTTGACACAGAGTCGGTCGACTGAGGTTTCTGGTCGGTCAGCCGACCTGTAGTCAATTGCACAGTACACACTAATTTATGTATATATCAATATAAATCAATTTTTGTGTGTGTGTGACTACTTGAGGAATGATTTTAACAATATTCTAAGACTCAATAAAATAAAATATTCATACTAATCTCTGGATTGTAGTCTTGTCTCCTTTGTAGTGCATAATATACGTTTATTCTCTTTCTGTCGCTTTCGTATAGTATTCTCTTTGTAATTCGTCGTATGATCTCTGAAGCTTGTGTCATGAATCAAAACTCATGAATCAACAGAGACTCCCCCCACACTTGATTTTGACTGTGTCCCCACAGTCAACCCAAGTGGAAGGAGAAAAATAAAACAAAAATAAAAAGATGACCTATATTTACATGAAAATGAACGGTATATACACGAGATCGGAAAGTATATCGTCAAAAAGTAAATGAAACGGTCTTCCAAAGACCGATTCATTTATCTCGTCAAGTATGCGAGACACAGCTTAAGTTCGGAAAACCAAACCGTAAAAGATTTCGAAGTTGAATGTGGATTTGGAAAAACAAATGTCGTTTTATTAAAAATCGTACGAGTTGTCTCATTTTCGATAATTTTCGGGGTTGATAGAATAATTGATTGAAATTCAAGTTTATTTTTACCAAATTGAAATTCAAATTTATCATTGAAAACTTCTTCAAAATTGTTGATTTCAAAATCAAAATGGTGATTTAAATCTTCCCCTTCAGAATTCGACAACTCGTTTTCGAGAATTCCAAAAAAATCATGTTCATTAAATTCGTCTTCCTTTATTGAATTATCAACAACTTTATTACATGTGTCAAGTTCAAAATCCATTGTGTTCAAAATTTCAAAATCGGGAAAAGAAAGATCGAATCTTAAATCGAGTTTCTCACCCTCAAAAGAATTGAAATCCAACTCAATTACCGTATTTTCAACAACTTCATTAAGATCATCATTTTCAGTTTCAAAAGTTGTTGTTTGAAAATCGTCGATTTGGGTAAAAGATGGATTATCCCTTGACTCGTCACATGTTGGGATTTGATTTTGTTTATCACGTTGTTTCATATATGTTTCAATTAACAAATTTGTGTGATCATTGTAAATTTCGTCCATTTGCTCAACAAAATCCAATTTATAGTTATTAACATGAGGATTTTCACTTTGAAATTGTTGAGAACAAAGATTTTCAATCGTAATGTGGTTAAGATTATTCCCATTTCCAAATTCGTTTGAAAAGTTATTTTGAGTTTGAAATTCATTTTGGAGTTCAAAATTTGATTGGCATGGGTTATAATCAAAATCATTTGAATTTGGAAGTGAATTCAAATTTTGAAATCCTTGACTCGAGTTATTACACAAATATGAATTACACAAATCATTTATACTTTGATTTTGTTGTGTAAAGAATTCAAGTAAAGATGAAATGCTATTTTCAAGAGTCGAGGGTTGGTCAACGTTTTGAAAACTTTGTTGTGCAAAATCCGAATCGTTTGAACAATAGTTGTTGTTAAAATATCCATACGAATTTGGAGTGAAATCATATGGATTATATTGATTTTCACAACTAGATTCAAGTGAGTAAGGAAAAGGAAACTCGGACATTTTGAAGATTTTTTTTAAGGAAAAATATTTACAAATAAAATTTATTTTTTTAAAATGGAAAATTGATTATTGTTTTGTATTTTGGTTTTTCAATTTTTTTTTTTGAAAAGATTTTATATTTTTTTTTTCTAAATTTTTTTGGATTTTTGAAATTTCAAAGGAAAAGGATTTAAAAATTTCAAAGAAAAAGAAAAGGAATATTTACAATTTTTTTAGTTTTGGAATTTTGAAGTATTTTTTTCTAAATATGCATGAACTAATGCAACTAAATGAATGCAAGGGTCTAATTACAAATTATTTATCCTAAGTTAACCCAAAATTGTATAATCACACTTTGCCTTAAATCAACATGATAGTTCTCAGCCAGGTAACGGACAAGAGTTATCGGTGCACCACGAATCACCGTAGAAATGCAGTCGAAGGTTTAAGTACCTTTAGAGGAACAACCACTATAATTTTTACGAATCACCGTAATATTTATAATTGATTATTGCTCTGTCGTAGCCTAGACACCAAGAAATTAAATTGTCGAAAAGGACAAATTTTCAATATATAATTAATTGTTATTATTAATCAAAATTTTAAGATGAAATGCACAGTAGAAATTAAACGTGTATTAACAAGGCAACTACAATTTTTTATTTTTTATAAAATACAAGCAAACAATAATGCAAGGCAAATAAAACAATAAATATAGCAAGCAAGCAGTTTATTTATTTATTTATTTTTTTGGGCAAGCAAAGCGAAGTAATTATTTTTGGCAAGCGGTTTCCTTTTGAGTCTCTGCTTTGGCAACCTAAAAATAGAAACAAGATATATACAATTGTTATATATATATATATATATATCAAAGAAGAAACTAAATCAAAACAAAACAAACAAGTGAGAACAGAATGAAACAAACAAATGGAAGAAAGAAACCTGTTTTTGTTTTATATATATACAAAGTAAAACAAAAGAAAACACTTTTTTTTAATGAAGTAAAGATAAGAAACTAAAACAATTAGACACCAAAAGAAAATGTTTTTTTTAATCAAAGAAACCAAAGGTTAAAAGAAAGTTTTTTTTATTGAACTCAAAACCAACCCTGGCCCAACTTGATTAAGAATAAACAATCTTTCAACTGCTCTATTAAAAGAAAACAAATTAATCACAACAATCACTAAAATTCTAACTTCCGAAATCTTAAAATCGAAAACTCTTGAAACCAAATTATGCTCAATTTCATCAATCGAAATCCTCCCCTTTCTTTCTTTTCTTTTGTTATTGGAGATGCTCGTATAGTGGATTTTGGGGAATTTGTGCTCGCCGATTGTAAAGTTCGCGTGTGGTTCGATGAGGATTTCGGGATTGGGGACGAAGTTCGCGATTTGGTATTGGTGGAGTTCTGATGAAGTGGGTTGCTCTGGTTAGTGGAAGTCGCGATTGGGTTTGTGGAGGTGGATTTGACTGCGATTGGGAGAGGTGGTCGATGATAAGTGTGGAGGTGGTCGCGATGGCTTGTATGATGTTGGTGAGGGTTTTCGAGTGTTCGAGATTGAGAAGCTGGTTAATTTGGCGAATTGGGGTTGATGATAGGTGAGTCTGGTTGATATTGAAAAGAGGATGACTGCAGGTAGAAATGTTGTACCGGTGGTGATTGATGGGCAGAAGTGGCTTGAGTTTGCTCGTGATTGAGAATTTGGTGGTCGTTGTATGAGTGTTCAGGGGGGAGGGGTCATGCTTGAATCGCAAGTTGATGTGGTGGGTGAATGAGATGGCCAGAGAATGGCGATGTGCACTATTGAGGCAATGGTAAAAGGTAAGTATGAAAATTTGGTATTGACTGTGCTGTATGTTTAAAGGCAATGGTAGCTGCAGGCAAGTTGGTGTTGTATGAAGTATATACAGTGCATGTATCTATTCAAGGGGGGAATTGATGGTGGCTGATGGTGTTGTTATGTTGAATGGTGGGGAAATATGCAGTGTTGTGAGAAGATGGTTTTATTGCAGGCAATGCTGCAGTACGAGGTGGTTAAAGGAGAAAAATGTGTGTTTTCTGGTGGTGAGTGGTCCATGAGTATGTGACCGTTTTTGTAATGAGGTAGTCAATGGGTTTGTAATGAGGGGGTAATGAAGTGTTTTGAAGGCAGTAAGGTGGTTCAAGCAGTGTAAAGGATGTGGTAATGACAGTTGAATGGTGTTTGTATTTGAGTGGTGAATTTGGGGATTGTTGAGGCAGTTGCGAAGTTGATTTGGGGCATGTTGCAGTGTTTAGGCGAGGCGATTGATTCAGCGATTGCTCGATGGCTTGTTTTGAGTGGCAAGTTTTTCTGGTGATCGATGGAATGGAATGGAAGTGCAATAGTGCACAGTATTTTGTGATCAATGGCACAGTGTGTAGTTGATGAAATGGGATGCTGCATTACGAATTCGGTTGAATGATGGCTACTGTGAATGATGGTTGCTGTGAAGTTTGTCGATGCAGTGGTGAGTTGAAGTTGAAGATGAAGGAGGAGTTTGTTGTAGATGATGGGTTTGTATGGTAGTTTGTAGTCGCTGCTGTGGTGAAGTGACAGTGTTATGAGCAGCAAGGAAGTGTTATGAGAGGTTGATGTTGTGATAGTCAGAAGGTCTATGGCAAAAATTGTGGATGGCGGTTAAGTGGTTGATGGATGTGCAGTTGTCAGTATGGCTGATGGGAGAAGTTTTTGATACAGCAGTTATGATGTGGATATGTTGTGGGAAGATTTGGTTATGGTGAAGTGGCTGTGCAGTATTTGAGGTTGCTGAAGTGTTGTAGTGTGGTATGTGGAGACAGTGGCAATGAATGGCATAGAGGATATAGGTTTGGAGATGATAGATGTGGTTTGAAGTTGTGGATGTATGAATTGGGAAACAGTTTGGGATGTTATGTGAAGGAGTGCAGTTTGATTACGCAGAAGTAATGGTGGAGGAGGGTAGCAGTGAGGGGATGTGAAATATACCGTGCAGTGAGAAGTTATGTGTGCAGAGAGGTCGGTAGTGCACAGATGCACAGTGATTTGTAAATTGTATTGCAATTGAAATGTGTAAAATGAAATTTGTAAAAGGAAAAATTGAAATGGAATAATTTTTTTTTCAAATGAAAAAGTGAATGTTTTTTTTAATATGCAAATTGAAAACAAGAGATGCACACAAATAAAATCACACACAACACACAACAATATTTAAAAAAAAAAATACAAACAAACACACAAAATAAAAACACACAAAAATCGAACAACAAATAATTCAAAGAATAGAAATTAAAATCAAAGCAATTCTTCGGCAACGGTGCCAAAAACTTGTTTAACGATGGAAATTCTATCGAATTAGAAAACCGTCGAAAAATTTTGAAATAAAATTTATACCGCAAGTGCACGGCGTACTATCGTAGTACGTAGTGAGTACGGATCGATCCGCCGGGAATTGTTGATTTTAAATCTCTATTCAATCAAATAATACTGAAGTCGAGAGTGAATTAAACTACAAATATAAGAAAAATAACAAAAACTAGCAAAAGAAAAATAGATAAAAATATGAAAGTTAAATGACAATTTAGAGATAATTTCACTCTCTAGATCATATAGTTCAACAAAACATGAAATTATGATCTCTCTTTTTTGGTCATAAGTGAATTTAAATGATGTGTTTATCATAAGTATGGCATATTTGTGCTATTAATTAGCTCAACATAAGCCATCAAACTATAACACAACCCTTAAACCGCTTTTAATTCTCATGAAAAATAACAAAAAGTTGAAAATGAAATCTATTTTAAGCATGGCCTATTAACTATTGATTAGAAATATAGACCATCAAATTTTGATTTAATTTCACTTCATTGCCATAATCATACGTAAATGAAGAGGCAATTTGTGATTCATATGACTAAGCATTGCCTATTTGTTTTGAACAACATAGACTATCAAACTCAATACTAAACACAAAATTACATAAACACCATTTTTCCATGAAGCACAAAAAGAGAGCATTAATTATCAAACTATGTTGAAGCTACATAATGAGAAAGCTTTATTACCCCTAAATTGAAGGGGTTTAGCCTCTTATATTTGTTATCAAATCAACAAATGTTGCTTGCAACATTAAATGAAAACAAGAGGAAAAAGAGAGCAAAATGAAAAAAAAAGCTAAGTAAAGAAATAAACACTGATCTACTTGCATGAATAAATGAAACTACACTACTGGCGTGAAAGGAAATAAACAAGAAAAGAGAAGAACATGTATTGAAATTGCATAAAAAAAGAATTACATAAAAGAAGAAATGACTAAGTAGCCATGAAAAGAAAGAGAGCTCTCATATTATTTTTGATCTAAACTAACTAAGAGAAGAGAGCCTAAAGAAGAGACTAAGGAAGAGAGTGAGATAAATACATGAAGATAAGGGGTATTTATACATGTATGAAACTATAATTCATTATTTTGGGGAATGCCCAAAATACCCTTGAGGTAGTGTGGCCACCAAGTAATCATTAGCATATGTTAATTCTTCACTTAAATGTGCAAGAAGCATTAATGGCCTTTTAGCATATGCATTAGCTTCTAATTGAAAATCAAGGTAAGTGGTAAGTGGGGTCCTCCATGTTCATGAGTTTGAATTAATTTCATCTTCATTTTCTTTGTTTCCTTTTGTGCATGCATATCTTCATGAAACCACTTGTATTTGAGTTCAAATTCCTACAAAAATAATATAGAAATTTCCAATTAAATTTTCTCAAATTAATATATGCACAAAAATGACCATTTGTGCCCCTATATAAAGATGAATATGTGACGTTTTGAAAATGATTTGAATTTTGATTTAAACATGTGAAAATACCCAATATGATCATTTATTTAATTTAAATATATTAAATATGGTGGTAAAATATGCACATTTACGTGCACATCATTAGCCAAATTAAGAAAAATTCAAAAATAAAATGATTATCTATATATATATATATATATTTCAAACAAATAAACACACACGGATATATATTTATATATACTGTAAGAAAAACAATTATTGTTCTCAACCAAAATATATTGATTTTGGGTTTATTAAAATTTTAAAAAATAAAATTTTGTTTTCGGTTTTATTATAAAAACTTTTTATTCTTGAATTAGAAAAATGTTGGTTTATTTGGTTTTAAAATTAATACATATATGTGTTATTATATTTTGATAGATGTTTGAATCAGTCAAAATCATTTAAATTTCAAATTTTTAAAAGGTGCAGATATATCAATATATATATATATATATATATATATATGTGTGTGTGTGTGTGTGTGTGTGTGGAAATTAGCCACAAGGGCCTCTTTTGCAAGTGGAATTAGTTTCTAGGACACACAACTGAAATAATTACTTTCAAGGAAAAACGTAAAATAATTAGTTTCTAGGGCCTAAAAATCTATGAAATTATGTCCTTGAAAGTAATTAGACTGCTGACTTTGTCCTTGAAAGTAATTATTCTGCTGACTTTGGCCTTGAAAGTAATTTCTTTGAATGTGTGTCCTAGAAACTAATTGGACTGCAAAGTTTGTCCTTCTAGTAAAATGCCCCGTTATATATATATATATTAGCTTATATATATAATAATTGTAAACTAGGAAAAATAGTTTTTTTTCATAATCGGAAAAAGTATTATATATATATTATTAATAATAGTATTAATGTATAAATATATACACATTTTACTAATGGTCGAAAAGACAAATACGTGTGTATGGCATCTCTTATAATGTTAAAATCATTATGTTAAATCCTTGACGTTATTCCTATAATTATAACCATAACTCACAATGGTTATTTAAAACTATATGTTAACATTCACATTTATATGCCCTAGGGTAATAGTTAATAGTTACAATGTTTGCATTATTAATGTGGACATTTAACAAATTAAATATGATAAACTAAAATTAAACAAAAATAGAATATATATATGTGTGTGTATGTATGTATTTTTAATTCATAATATATAAATATGTATACACTAAAATTTTAATATAAAAGTAACTAAATTAAATTAAAATAACAAACTCTTTGATCAATGACTACTAAATATGATTTAGTGTAAATAAATTATTCATGGTAGCACAAAATAAGATATAGTACAAATTAATAAAAGGGATTTTTTTTGAATTTTCCCCTTTACCCTCATGTCAATGCACTCGATCCACCAATCGTATTAAAGCTTTCATCTTGTTAACATGAATAATTAACTTACATGTAGGGTGGTCATTTGAATAATCCAATTAAATGGGTGTATAAGAAAAATGTGCTTAATTAAGTAGAAGGTTACTCTAATTAAGAAACGTTGTTAAATAGGAAAGTCTCCAAGCATTTACATGGCTCGTCGAAGTGGTCTGTTTCAATGGTATGCCCTAGTGGATGGCTCAAAAGTTTTTTGTGTCTTAAGTTGATTCAAATATGTGTATTTGAATATTATAAGTTAAATTCAAAATTGTTTTAAATTTAAATAAATTTTTATAAAGGGTTACAAAATAAAAAATTTAAATTGCTTTAAATTTTACATATATTAAATGTTATATTTAAATTAATTAAAAGGTTCAGTTAGTAGAGAAATACATATGAATATATATATTTATTTAACTAATGAATTATAAATATTATAATATATATATATATATATATATCCGTGTATGTGTAAAGAATGTATAAAGAAAAAATAGGTTCAAATAAATTAAACTCCATAGAAACTTAATGTAGTATACATAAAATGTAGACACACATGATGTCAGGATATTATATTCATTTCCCCTAAAATGTCAATAATAATTAATTGATAGAGTTAAGGGTATGCCCTAGGGGAAATTTGTAATTTATTGTAAAATATCAACTCTGATAAAACTTCATTCGAATAAAACGTATTTTTCTTTCTATTATATACTCGTCATATACCGTGTTATGTTAATTTAACTTAAGAATATTAAATAGAAAATCATTAAATGATATGTTATGTGATAGTAGTTATAGAGTGTTGTAATCATGAGAAATTTATTACATTAAAAATAACATATTATTTTAAATATTCTCAATCAAGATGTTTCGAGATAGGATATCGGTACATCTGTTGAGACTAGAGTATGTAACACTCTCCAAATATTGGCTAGGTATTACTCATGATTGTAGGGAGCACCAAAGGGGTACAACTGATAGTTATTGGACAACTATAAAATGACTGACTCAAGAGTTTTCTGTTGGCTAATACAACTAAGGTCAAACAGAGAATCTTGAAGTGATAATATTACACGGTTCTTAGACTTGAGAATACCATTAAAAGTCAATGTGGACACTCCGCTTTGATTATACTTAAATTATGGCATGTTGTCCATCGAATGACTATAATTATATAAGGTTAGTATCACGGTCAACTATACTCAATTAAAATTCAAAGTCTTGTTCGCGACGGAAAATTCTATCGATTATAATACCGTCGGAAATATATTGTAATAAAACCACAAGCACACGGCATACAATCGTAGTACGTATGCGACTGTGCAGTTAAAGCGCTTGGCAGATTCAATGCGGCGGAGGTCCAAAAAGTCATAGCGGGGATACAGCGAGGATATAGCGGGATATAGCGGATGACTTTAAAATAACATATAAAACTCATACTTAATGTTTTTACAAATATATAAATGGTAATTAAATGAAAAATTAACATTTATTAAATTATAATTAATACATAAATAATTTTAAACAAAACTATGTGCGGATATACTGTAAATAAACATAAAAATGTTATATAACATAATTGGATTTAGTAGAATATTATAGTATTTTCATTTGTGAAAATATATTAAAAAAATCAATTAAATAAATTAATTTCATAATTTTTATAATGTATAAATATCATTTTTCAATTCATTTCTTTTAAAAAGATATAGCAGAAATAGCGGAATATAGCAAGAATAACGGGATGTAGCGGGGCTTAAAGCAGAAAGGCTATATTTGGGGCTATATGGAAAAATTGTAGCGGTAGAAATCCACTATGAGATATACCAGGGTTACAACGGGGAATTAACTACACAGGTATGCGAGTACGAGTCGATCCACGGAGAAAGCAAAAATTCTAAAATTACTCAATCAAATTAGCCCAAGGTTTTGAAATTGATTTAAAATAAGAAAATTGTGGAAAACAAACTAGAACAAAAGTGAATAAAACCATGAGATTAAAAGTCAATTTAGTGGCAAATCCACTCTCATGTTCAAACAAATCAACACACGGTAATTTTATAATCTCTCCTTTTAATTATTTGTGAAATTAGTGGATGTATTTATTATAAGTATGACATAGTTATGTTATTAACTAACACACTTAAACCATCAAACTCTAACACACCCTCTAACCCACTTATCAACTCTCATGAAATTGGCATGAAATGAAATATAAAATCTATTTTAAGTACGATCTATTTACTATGAATTAGTAACATTGAGCATCGAATTTTGATTCTAGTTTCACTTTCATTACCAAAATAATATTTAGATGAAAGAGAAACTTGTGTTTATGTTTGATTAAGTATAACTTATTTGTTATGACCAACATAGGCTATCAAATTCAATATTAAACAAAAAAAATTTATAAACATCAAAATTTCCATTATGCACAAAAGAGATATCATAAATGAAATCCTTATGTTAATTTTATATGATTCATGAGAGCTTCATTACCTCTAAATTGAAGGGGTTTAGCTTCTCATATTTGAATACATACTAAAATAAAGTGATTTCAACATAATATGAAGGAAAATGAGAGGTGATTAAAAGAAAAGAGAACTAACTACTTGCATGAAATGAAACTAAACTAATTGCATAAATTAAAACTAACTACTAACAAGAAATAAAGAAGCATAAACTAAATAAAAGAGCATGAAATAAAATAGCATGAAAGGAAGAAAAGCATGTAGACAATAAAAGAAAATAAGAAGAGGCTTAAGAAGCCATTTTATTTATCATTGATTTTGTGACTACAATTTGCATAAAAGAGATTAAGAGCCTCTATTACATGAAACCTAATGGGTATTTGTACATGTCTAAAACCCTAGTCCTATTTTTAGGAGACCACCAAAAATGCCCTTGAGTTTGTGTAGCCTTCAAGTAATCATTAGGGTTAATTAATCCCTACTAACATGTACTTTTGCCTTTTAATCTCCACTAGCATGTGCATGTGCTTTTAATTATGGTCCATTAGTTAGTGGGCTTGTGTGCTCCTCCAATTGCATGAATTCTTTTATTTCCTTCTTTCTTTGGCTTTGAACACTTGTGCATGCATATATCCATGAAGCTCCATCTAATTTTCACTTAACTTCCTATAAATAAAAAATAAAAATGTGCAAATAAATTTTCTCAAAATTAATTCATATACGAAATTACAATTTTGCCCCCAAATGAAGATAAATGAATGATGATTTGAAAAATTTTAGACTTTGATTTAAACATGTACAAATACCCTAATATGCCTTTTATTTTAACAAAAGAAGATTAAATATGAGTGTATAAATATACACTTTTACATGCACATCAATACCCCCATACTTATTTTTTTGTTCCCCATCGAATAAACTAAAACGAGGATAAATCCGTTTTCGTAGGAAACACGATTGCATTGAGCGTATGCAACAGGCCGTTAAAGCTCTAGGTGTCCCTAGTAGGACGAGTGTTGTCTCGTGAGGGTTTTCAGCGGATACTACCTACAAAATCCAAATGCGATATGCAAATTCTAATACGACTACATGATGTAAGTTTTCAAAAATATTTACAAATGAAGAATTTACTTTTAAATTGACACGAGTAAATTAGATATACGTTTTAGATATCATCAAGAAATTTTAGACTTTTTACTCATCAAAACTTCCAATAAAAATTAAGTTATCATCACAATTGGACTCTTGATTGACTAGTTGTTTCGGTCGATAACTGTAACGACCTACCTTTTTGGACGTTTTAAGCAAACACACGCTTCAGACTCAAACCATTCATAAGGGCAGATTATTATGGGGTGAATAAGAAAAAGAGAAAGAAATAAAACAAATACAGAATCTCGCAGCGGAATGACAAAATATAATAATCAAATAACAGTTCATGAAGCTGTTTTATAAATACATTTGATTATTCTTTACAACACAAACATCAGAGTTACATAAACAGGAATAACTAAATAAATGCAGCGGAACAACATGATGCAGTGGAATAAATAAATAAATAATAATAATACAAATCTTCATCTTCGTCCTCCAGAAATAAGGTCTTCAACCCTGAAATGCTCAGGCTGACCTGAGCGAATTGAAAAGACAAAACACTCGAGTCATAACTAAAAGATCTTACGTAAGTTAAATCAATGGTAAATAAATACGATTAGAACGGCGTCAGAGATGCTTACGGGGTTCGACATCTCATATACAGTGTCTAACGTGAGTGCAATAACTTAAGAGATGTTTGGCATTCCCATCTCCTAAGGATCCGTTAAACTATCTACTATGTAGTACAATACGCTATTATAATATGTCTACAGTAAAGTAAAAGTATTAAAATAGCGTTAAGGCATTACCCATATCCCCCTTAACACATTTTATATATATTCCCATAGTCTATACAGTACCGTAACTCCTCCGTAAACTGGAGGCTATCAGAGGGCACTCCATAGGTATGGTACAAAAAAACTCGTAGAAGGCGCTCTAGGGCATGTGAACACGGCATTCGAGGCAATGCCAGGGTAGATATACCAATTGCGGATCCGGACTGGTGATAACACATAGCAGCTACTACCGCCCACCTCGGAACACACTCCCAAATCAAAATCAAGGGGTGGCCACCAAATCAATCACAAAGCAACAGAAATGGTATCGAAGAAATGTGTCTGATTGGAGGTGCGACCTCACTTAGCCCGGCATGGCTCCTGTTTTAGTCACATCTATGCTGACTCACGGGAGTCAGGGTCACGTCATACGTTATACAAAAATCGTTCGCCAAACCATCCCACTTCATTTTTGGAATCTCCACCACGTGCACAGTTGTTAAAGTGGTTTTCGGTATTGGCAGAGAGTATGACAATATCCGATCTTGGTCTCTTTAACAACCAAACGCTTATTTCACACCGGATGGCTCTTTTACATTTCAAAAGTCAATTCATACTTAATATCAAAATATCATATTCTGAAAACCATATTATTTCACATCATACTCACTTTAAAAAGGGGAAATTAATTTAAGGGACAAAAATTTGTATATTTTTAACCTCAAGGCAACGACCTCAATATTTTAACCACAAGGACAAACATTCTTTCAAAATTATTCATAAGGACAAACATTCTTTCAAAATTATTCGTAAGGACAAACATTCCTTCAAAACTGCTACCGAACTAAAAACTGATACCTAAAAACTGCTATCGATAACTACAAACTGATACATAAAAGTTGCTATCAATAACTAAAAATCGATACCTATAGAAAGTTGTCCTTCAGACTAAAATACTGAAGGTCTGTCCTTAAGGCTAAAATGCTGAGAAATTTTGTCCTTGACAATAATTTCCTGCTTTAAAAATCATATTCACTTCCAAAACTGTATTCACTCAAATATGTCATTTCACAAAAGTTATCAGTTCCAAATTTCAACTTAGGTGGTATCATCATCAAGGATTTAAATATTTCAACTTTACACAGTCTGAAATTTTAGAAATAGTTTAGAAAATTATAAATAGTTTTAAAATAGTTTAAATAGATTAAAATAATTTAAATAGCAAAATAGATTTAAATTTGGAAGAAAAAAAATTTAGATGGATTAATCATAATTAAAATAGATTAAATAGCTTTAACATAGATTAATTAGATTTAAAATAAATTAAAACAGTTTAATTAGCTTAAATTGGTTAAAATAGGTTAAAATAATTTATATAGTTAATATAGGTTAAAATAGTTTAATAATTTGAAATCTTAATAATTAGAAATTTTAAAATAATATATTTTTAAACAGTTTATATTAAAATATGAATTTGAAACTAATATCAATTTAAACTATTTATTTTATTTCAACACATCTGAACTATTTCAATTTCCAAATCAACAAAATCCAATTTCAAATCTTTCAATCCAAATTTTAAATAAACTATTAAATTCTATATCGGTTTCAATCCGTGTTTGAAATATCAATTTCAAATTATTCCAATTTCAATACATTACAGAGCTATATTTCAAACAATTCAAATAACTCAATTCTGATAAATTTCACTTATATTCAAATTCAACTTTGAAATTTTCAATTTAATTCTTTTAACAATCTCTTTAAACCAATTCCAATTTTAACATAAAACTTGAAGTTGATAATTATTCAATTTATATAAATCAAATTTTATTTCAAAATATCATTTAACAGGGTTCCAAAATTAAGGATTCAAAATCATTTAATTTAACCAACCCGGTGTTCGTATATAATTCTCTACCCTAGGGTCAAGTGATACAGATATTTATCATTTCAATCTACAATTTAAAATTTTACGGTTATATATCATTTCAAACCGCAATCCTGAATTAATATAAAAATCCATAAAATCGCTCGGGTCTATCAGTTCAACCCATAACGATTTTTCCGTAATCTATAGATCGTTCGGGTATATATCATTCCAACCCATAGTGATTTTCATAATAATAACTAAGGGAAATTGCAGAGTGATAGCATTTCATAAATTAAATATAGCATCCAATCATATAATAATAAATTCAAACATCCATCACAATCATCATCCAATTAGACCAATAAATATCAACAATCAATAGATTATTATATACAGGAAATTAACTGGCAATTTAAATTCAATAATAAATTAAATGACAATTTAATTCAAAATAAATTCAAATTAACAGGAATAGCAAATTTAAATATACCAAACAGCCATAAATAAATTCCTAATCACATCATACATTTAATTTAACTAACATAAGAAATTTTAGAAGTTGTGAGTGGGTCAAAACACACCCAAATAAAGGCCCAAAATTCAACAGTCTCAGAATTCAACCAAACCTGCATCAAAATATTCGGAATTTCGATACGATCCCAATGGAACAAACCGCGCATGAATCAGACCTCGTATGCGAAAGTTATCTCGATTAGAAGATTGAAATCAAAATTTAAATAAAAATAAATAAAATAAAAGGTCACCACTCAGGCGCTGCCACGTTGTCACCATCGTATGCACCCTATCTTCACACGCAAGAATCGGCTCGAACCCAATCAGAGCCATCAAACCCCAATTTTGACCACCAAATTCTCGCGCCTCAGGCCACCAGAGCGTCCCCGACCTCCTTCAACCCCCTCGTCTCGACGAGACGCGCCGACCGATGCCCACAATTCCCCCTCCGATCGCCTCCCTCGGTGCGCGCCGCCACCCTATGAACCAGGGTTTCGAACCCTAGTTGAATTATAGCCGTCGATCCGACCGTACTCCGACCAAACGAATGCCACCGATGCGATCTCCATGCTACCCTCCCCCAAACCGTACCAACGAATCGTTGATCGGTCGACGTTCATCACAACGCGATGAACGGGCAAGATAAATTCATCCAATTCTGGCTACACCGAAACCCATATCGAAAAACAAGTTGCAGATTTGACTTGCGCTCGTCGAGAGCTTCGAATTGATATATAATTTGATATGGTTGGAGGAATTTTATTTTTCGATTTGATTTTGGTTTGCAATTGAATTTGGAATTTGTTTATCTGCCGTTGAGAAGGAGAAATGGACAGAGAAAATTGTACGTATAGACAAATGGAATAAGAAACAATTAGGATTTATAACGGGCTATTTATAAGCAGACCAGAAATAGAAATGAATGGATCAGATTTGATTTAGAAGTTGAATGATAAACGACCCGAAAAGCCCGTTCTGTCTCCGGAACGAAAATGGGTAATCTCATATATCAAAATAGATGTTTTGGATAGTTTTGAACTCAATAGAACATGTTTCAAGTCCAAATTCCTTCGTATGAAGAAGTTATGTTAAAATCAGTTTATTTCAAATTGATTTTAATTAAATTAAGTTCTAGGCGTTTCGAGCCCGTACGATCAAACGACAAGTCCAATCGCTACGAAACTTGAAATCCTACAATGATTCACTATTACGGATCCGATGAAACTGGTTTTGTCGAAATCCGAGACAGTTGCCAAAATGGCTATTTTCACATTAATTAAATAAATTAATATTAAATTAAATAAATCACTTTTTCAATTCAAATTTAATAATCCATAATTTCTATCACTTTGGATTACTTAATAATTTATAATCCTTTAAAACAAATTGCTATATCAATTCAATGTTGAATATTTCCCCAATTACAATGTTAAATTTTCAATTTCAATAAATTCAGAGATTATAAAATTTTTTTGAGGTCATGGGGAACCTTAAGATCATGGTATTCATAGATACTCAATTAAGTAAACCCCACGCCGTGTGTCTACCCCGCTTTTATTTAGTCGTCGCACACAGATGCATAACGTTGAAACTCCCACTGATGGTTTGGCGCTGGGATTCGAACCTGCCCGGACACAGTCCTTTGGTTCCCATCTCCCAGCTCCCAAACCAACCGAGCTACGAACGGCGGGTCAGAGATTATAAATTTAATTTCCAAGAATTCCATTAAATTTGATTTCCATCTTGTTATTCAATCAATTATCATCTAAGGATATGATTACATTAGTTTATCCCTTATTACATTAATAATTTACCATTTCATCTTAATTCCTATTAACGTGATATTAAATTTCATTTAATTGCAATTGATTCCCAATTTAATTTAACATGCTAAATAAATAGGTAACATATAATAATTGTCACCATTAACCTTTAGTCACATTTATACGTTTATTATTTACAAACAAATGTTATAAATACTTACATAACACAAATTTTATTCCATTACCATTTATTACATACTATTTCATTAATTAATTCAATATTTACATTTGTTTTCTTATATTTAATTTATAACCAAGTATAACATTTAAATCATTTCAGTTGATTGGAATTTCATTAAAATTGTTAATTATTAATTTAAATTAACATTATTACCTTTCATTCTAGTTATTATTTCATTAGTAAATCACAAATTTTTTTCTTCTTCCAACATTAAATCATAAAATCTTATTAAACCAACTATTTTAAATTATCGAAAATTACGGGCCGTTACGATAACATAGTGCAACTATGAAATGAATCCTTTAGTTGATTATCAAAGTTTTGCAAAGTGACATTTTTATTTCTTTTGAAAAATAAGTCAAATCATTTAAGTGAAGATAGTGCTTGGGTTTCAATTGCTTGCTCTCTCTATTTTGAAAAATATTACTATTATTATTGTTTACACATCCAACTCAGATATACTGAGGCCAGATATAGTGATCATGCGCTGTCTTTCAGGCTTACATGAGAAGAGACAGAGCGTGGTAAATGTACACACTTGTGTGTGAACACATGACTCCTGGTGTTTATTATTATTATTTTAATTTTATTTACATACACCTAACTTAGATATACCGATGCTAGAGATACCGATCATGTCTGCCTTTCGGGCTTACATGAGAATGGCACAGAGCGTGGCGAGTGTACACACTTACGTGTGAACACCTGACTCTAGATGTTTCTTGTTATTATGATATATATATATATATATATTGAAAAGAGATAGTTATGCAAAATCATCTTAGCACCGCTTAACTTAGAAGATCAAAAATGTTATCGCCTTTACTTTAAATCAACCACTCTTTTAAACAAAGATTACAATTAGGATATACTTCATAATTATCACCTATGAACCTTCCTATATGCTAGTTACACCAAAGTTACTTCTAATCAAACTTTTCTTTTTATTTTTATTGAGATAAGTAATTTTTCAAAAATTTCAATTTAATAACCAAAAAAGTATGCTTGTTCTATCGTGTTTCTTTAGTAGTAAATCAATATGATAAAACAAAATTGTTTTGGGAATTTTTTGTTTTTGGAAAGAAAATGCAAAAAATAAACCATGAAAAATCAAAATAGACATGAGACTCCCCCCACACTTGATTTTGAATGTGTACTCACAGTCAATGCATGATATAACGAGTGTAATGGAGAAAAATATATACATACTTACAAGAGAGGGTTAAAATTTATTAAGAGACGTAGTGTGGCTCATGAAGTCATGAGCTCCTCCTCTAGATCACTCGCTAACTTCAAGTAAGGTTTTAAACGATGACCATTGACTTTAAAAATCGATCCATCCCTAGGGCTTTCTATTTCTGTGGCCTCGTGTGGAAAAATAGTATGTACCACGTATGGTTCTGTCCACCTTGATTTTAATTTCCCAAGGAACAAATAAAGTCGAGAGTCATACAAAAGAACTCTTTGATTTGGCGAAAATGTTTTTCTTATGATTGACAACCTGAAAAACTTTTGTTCTTTCTTTGTATTTTCTCATTTTCATATGCATCGTTCCTAATCTCCTCTAATTCATTGAGTTGTAATTTTCCGTTTTCGTCAGCCTTTTCAAGATCAAAATTTATGTTTCGATAGGTAAATGACACGCTTTACCATATACTAAAAGAGACATCCGTAAATTAGTTTTGTACATAGTTTTATAAGTCTAAAGCGCATCTGTTAATTTTTTTGACCAATCTTTTCGATTTTTATTAACAGTTTTCTCCAAAATATATTTGATTTGTCAATTTGAAACTTCAACTTGACCACAAGTTTGAGGATGATAGTAGTGGATAATTATGGGTTATCGAGTATTTCTTCATTAGAGTTTCAAATGATCAATTATAGAAATGGGTTCTATTATCGCTTACTATTATGCGAGGTGTTCCAAATCTCGAAATGATATTTTCTTTTATGAATTTCACAACAAATTTGTGGTCATCTGTTTTACATGGAATGGCTTCAACCCATGTAGAGACGTAATCAACAGCAAGAAGAATGTACAGATTTTCGAAAGAGTTGGGAAACGATCCCACAAACGTCAAAGATTTCGATCGTAAGAATGGGGTTTAAAGGCATCATGTTTCGTCGAGAGATTTTTCTAACATTTGGCAGCGATCACAAGTTTTATAGAACTCGAATGCATCTTTGAAAAGTGTAGGCCAGTAAAAACAACATTGGAGCACCTTTTCCGATGTTTCCTTACGACCGAGATGACCATCACATGCTTGGTCATGAAAAAATGAAAGGACACTCTTAATTTTGCAATCCGGGATGCAACATCGAATGATTTGGTCGGAACAATACTTAAACAAGTATGGATCATCCCAATAGAAGTACTTGAATTGGGAAAGAAATTTATATTTATCTTGTTTCGACCAGAATGAAGGAATTTCCTTATTGACTAAATAGTTCACTATATCGACATACCACGGATCAGCAGAAATAGAAAGGAGTTATTCATCAGGAAGTTCTCATTGATAGGTAAATAAGATGGTGCTTTTGGAAGACGCGACAGATGATAAGCAATGACATTGTTAGATCCTTTTTTATCTTCGATCATAAGGTTATATTCTTGGAGTAAAAGGATCCAATGGATTAAACGAGACTTAGCATCCTTTTCAGCGAAAAGGTACCTAAGAGCGGAGTGGTCAGTGTAAACCATAATGTGTGATCCAATCAAATAAGGTCGGAACTTTTCAAGCGCAAAGACTACTGTTATAAGCTCTT
This sequence comes from Allium fistulosum, assembly GCA_030737815.1. Taxonomy (NCBI): domain Eukaryota; kingdom Viridiplantae; phylum Streptophyta; class Magnoliopsida; order Asparagales; family Amaryllidaceae; genus Allium; species Allium fistulosum. Next base: position 1,618,543,362 of record CM060901.1, read on the forward strand.
TTTCGATGGTTGTGTAATTGAGTTGATCATCGTTTAGAGTCATACTAGCGTAGTAGATGACATGAAGAATTTTGTTGATGCGTTGTCCAAAGACAGCACCAACTGCGAAGTAAGAGGCGTCACACATTATTTCGAAAGGAAGATCCCAATTGGGTAAGCAAATGATGGAAGCGGAAATGAGTTCATTTTTAAGACGTGCGAAAGTAGAAACACGGTCAGAATTGAAATCGAAAGGAACATCTTTTCCTAAAAGAGTAGTCAAAGGTCGAGCGACTTTACTAAAGTCTTTCACAAAGCGTCGATAGAAACCAGCATGCCCAAGAAATGAACAAATGTCCTTGACAGATTTGTGAATAGGTAGATTCACAATTACGTCAACTTTTGCTTTATCAACTTCAATGCCTTTGTTTGAAATGAAATGCCCAAGGACAATGCCATGTTTGACTATAAAATGGCATTTTCCTCAATTTAACATTAAGTGTTTGTCCTTGCATCGATTCAGAACCATCTCGAGATGGGGTAAGCACTCGAAAAAATAATTTCCAAAGATGGAAAAATCGTCCATAAATACTTCTATAAAGCATTCGATCATGTCGGAAAAGATGATGACCATGCATCTTTGGAAAGTAGCAGGAGCGTTGCAAAGGCCAAATGGAATACGTCGATACGCAAAGGTGCCAAAGAGACACATGAAAGTCGTTTTCTCTTGACCTTTAGAAGCGATTAGAATCTGTTTATAACCGGAATAATCATCAAGAAAACAATAGAATTCATGGTCGACTAATCATTCAAGCATTTGGCTGATGAAAGGAAGAGGGAAATGATCTTTTCGTTTTGCAGCATTTAATTTTCGATAATAATTGCAAACACGCCAACCCGTTTGTGTATGAGTTGGAATGAGTTCATTAGCATCGTTCGTGATAATGGTCAGTCCGGACTTTTTAGGCACGACCTGAATTGGGCTAACCCATGAACTATCAGAAATGTGGTAAATGATTCCGTTATCGAGGAGTTTAATAATTTCGCCTCGAACTACATCCTTCATTTTTGGGTTAAGCCTTCGTTGCGTGTCACGAACAGGCTTGGCTTCGTCAACTAAGCAGATACTATGTTTAACAAGAGCGGGATTAATTCCCTTAATGTCGAAAATGGACCACCTAATTGCTTCTCTGTTTTTTGCTAGAATTGAAAGAAGGGAGGCTTCTTGATTAAGAGAAAGATTTGAAGAGATTACGACAGAAAATGTTTTGTTGTCACCTAAGTATGCATACGTAAGGTGATCAGGAAGAGGTTTGAGTTACAACCTAGGAGGTTGCTCAATCAAAGAATTCTGTTGAAGTTCTGACTCAACCGTGAGGGGTTCAAATGGAAGCACATTTTAGATCTCGTTAGGTTCGTCTTGAAACAGTTGTTCATATACAGTCTCGCATTCGTTGTTAAGGTCAACTGTTTCATTGTCAGAATTTTCTTGAATGGAGCAAACTTCCAATGTTTGGTCAAGTGGTTCATTCGATTGATTTTCAAGATTGAAGATGTTAAGATCCAAAATCATGTTACCAAAAGAAATTTTCATCGAACCATTTCGACAATTGATTAGGGCATTTGAAGTGGCTAAGAAAGGTCGTCCTAAAATAAGTGGAATTTGACTCATCGGATTATTCACAGGTTGTGTCTCTAGGACGATGAAATCGACGGAGAATATGAATTGATCGATTTTTATGAGTACGTCCTCGATTTCTCCCACATGTTTCTTTATCGAACGATTAGCAAATTGAAGAGTTACTTTCGTCGGTTTTAGTTCACCCAAGCCAAATTGATAGTAAACTGAATAAGGAATCAAATTAACACTCGCACCCAAGTCTAATAAGCATTTATTAATCGTTTTATCTCCTGTCGTGCACGAGATCGTTGGACATCCAAGATCTTTGTATTTTACAGGAATTGATTGAGACAGAACTACGCTAAGACCGACAGCTAAGTAAAATTTCTTGGGTACAAGGGTGTGTCATTTTTGAGTACAAGTCCTTTAGAAACTTAGCGTAAGTTGGGACTTGTTGAACGATATGAAGGAGAGGGATGTTCACTTTGACTTGTTTGAAAATTTCCAACATCTTTTCCATTTGATCGGAATGTTTCTTAGGTCGAATTTGATGTGGAAATGGAATTCGATACTCAGTACGTTGATCTACTTGAGTAGAAGAAGAATTTGGATCAAAATTTGATTCAATATTTAACTCAATGTTTTGTTCAGAATCGCTTGTCGTTTTCGAAGTGTCAAGAGGAGCTTTCGGTAAATCGTTTGGATTGAAAACTTGGTTATCGATTAGTTTACCGAAACGCAAAGTCGTGATAGCATTCATTTGGTTCACATTGCTACCTTGAATAACATGAGATTGATTCAAGTTCGTGTTTTGATTTCTTTTGTTCTGAACTGGCTGACTTGGGAACATGCCTCGTTCACGTTCACCCATAGAAGTGGCTAATTGAATCATTTGCATTTCGAGTTTAGCAATTGATTGACTCATATTTTACATGTATGAGGTTAACAAATTTTGCAAATTGCTATTTGATTGGAGGCTTTGAGTGGTCGCTTTAGCCAAATTTTCAAGACTTTCCTCAAGTGGAATCATTCTTTTATCGTCTTGCGAAGCGAAAGATTTTGAGATGGAAGCGCAAAACTTTGTTGAAAGTGGTTGGGCTGAAAGGGAGGATTTGAAGCATTGTTCGAAAATGCTTGAAAATTGGGTCGAACCAAATTCATGTTAGAATTATTTTGGTTCCATGCAAAGTTATCATTATTTCTCCAGCCGGGATTGTACGTTGGAAAAAATGGGCCATTCTTAACCTTGTTAAAAGTATTAAGTTGTTCTAACTTGATGAGGACTCTGATCGACGGTGTGATTCGGATCGTTACATTTATAACACAATGGTTGGGAAGCTTGGTTAATTTGATTGAATGAGAAAACGTTTTTGAATTTATTGATCATCGCATCGATTTTCGCTTTCAAAGCCAACGATGATCCTATCGAGTGTGCATTCAATCGTGAATAGAAGGATTTCTCATTAGAATGTTCCCACTGGGATGATATTTTAGCTAAGTTCTCAAGGGATTGCCAAGCATCGTCGTGATGTTGGGCGATAAAATTTCCTTGGCATATCGATTCAATCATGGCTTGTGACCTATTGCCAAATTGTCCATTTTTCAAAATTATGGTGTGGATGTTTTATCAAAAGCTCTTTAAAGTATTTTCCGAAAGGTTCACCCCTGAATTGATGAAAGTTTACAATTTCGTTTCGTATTTTGGCTGTTTTTTCCAAGGGGTAGAATTTTTTAAGAAACTTTTAACGAATTTGTCCCTAGTTTCGATCGAGTTCGAAGGCAAGCTATACAACCATTTTTCTACATAATAGATAAGGACGAATGGAATTAACCTAAGTTTGATTCCATCGTCACATAATTGTTGAAGTTTAATGGTTGCACAAACTTGTTCGAATTTTGTTAACAAGATGTATGGATCATCGTGTTCAAAATTGCCAAATTTCGGGAGTGTGGCATTATGATTTGAATGAATTTTGAAGTGATTACCTGTTGGGACGGGTAAGGTGATACAGGAAGGAATAGAAACTCTGTAGGAAAGATTCTATCCATGAGAGTTTGGGAGAGTTTTCATTAGCTATCATTGGAGGTTCGTTCGTTCTGGTTAAATGATTCGTCGTTGTGTCAGAGTCCAAGCACTCATGCACAAGTGAAAAGATCAAGGAGAGAAAGACATAAAAATCAAGGTTAAGAGAATGAAACAAGGATTAGAGGATGAAATGAAGTGAAAAATTCTTTTCTTTTGTTTTTTTAAAAGAAATTTTTTTACCAAAAAGAAATTATTTTCAAAAGGAAGATTTATTTTTGGATTTCAAAATATTTTTTCCTTTTTTTAAACTGAATTTTGTTTTTTTTTTTGAAAAGATTTTTTTTCTTGGATTTTTGTTTAAAAAGTAAGTCAAGGAAAATGTGATTTTTTTACTTTTGGATTCTTTTGTTTTGTTTTTTATATATATGCATGAACTAATGCAACTAAATGAATGCAAGGACTTAACTACAAATTTTATGTCCTTAGTAGCTCCTAACCCAAAACTGTATAATAACACATTAATTCAACAAAATAGTTCTTAGCCAGGTAATGGACAGGAGTTATCGGTGCACCACGAATCACCGTAGCAATATAGCCGAAGGTTTAAGTACCTTCAGTGAAACAATCACTATAATATTTATGAATCGCTGTAATATTTATAAATCATTATTATTCTGCCGTAGCCTAGACATCAAGAAATAAATTGTTAAAAGAAATCAACTTGTCAAGATACAATTTTGCCCTAGATGAGCTCATGACTCCCTTAAGTCCAACGTCTAACTATTATTATTAGTCAAATTCTACAATGATACGCAATTTGTGGGCGAAGGAAGGGGTGATGAAATCCCCCACCTTATATGAAGTTGGATATTGCCCTTAGAAAAGAAAATAAGATGAAATGAATACAAAACAGAAATTAAACGTGTATTAACAATGCAACTACAAACGAGATTAGATTTTGTTTTTGTTTTTGGATTTTTAAATGCAAACAACCAACAATGCAAGGAAACTAAAACAAGAGTGAATAATACAATACCTGAGTGTTCAGATTTATTTATTTTTAAGAAGTGATTTTTTTAAGCAAGCAAAGAAAAAAAATTGGGCAAGCAAGCAGAGCAGTCTTCTGGCTAGCAAGCATATCTTTTTCTTCTACTTTTGCAAAAGAAACAAAAAAAATATAGCCTAACAAGAATTTACCCTTAAACGAAAAAAATAAAAATAAAGTCCCCTTAATAAAATCACAAGCTTACACCCGAACCCGAATTCCACTTAATAAAAATCGCAACCAAAATCCCCTTAATAAATCTCCTTTATAAATTTTCAAATCAGTAAACAAAATTTCCAAATCTCAAACAATATTCTCCAAATCTCAAACAAAATTCTCAGTCTCGCAAATAAAACTAGGTTCAGGCGATGTGTTTTGGTTCAATTTCGCAAACACAATCTCAATTTTGTAAAAATTGTTATTTTCGCAAACAAAATTCTCGATTTATTTTGGGTTTGGTAATTGATCTGGGTTCAGGCAATTTGGGTAAATAGGTGTCAGGTTTGCGTTCGCGTTGGAAACTGTGATTTCAGGTTTTGGTAGGTTGAAGTTCGAGTAGAGTTCGATTTGCTTGTTAGGTTGCGGTTTGAGTTTGGAATGGTGAACTCGTGTTGCAGGTATGCATGGAAGGATTGCTGTAGTAGTTGAAGGTTGTGGGTGGATTTTGGTCTGAGGAGAGGCGATTAAATTGGAGGTGTTTGGTTGTTGTTGTGGTTTCGAGTTATTTCTCGCAGTCGATTAGGCTGAAGGCAGTTGCAGGTTGTGGAGAATGGAAGAGAGATGAGGTTGCTGTTTTTGGGATTGAAGGTGAAGGAGGTTGAAGTTCAGGTTGAATTTGTGCAGGTTGATTGTCTGAAGGCAGGCTATAATGGATGTAGGTGGTGGTTCAGATTTTGTTGGAGGTGGTGGACACGGTGGTTGCTATTGTCTATAGGCAGTGGGTTTGTATAGGGGAAGGGAGGTCATGCTATGGGTTGATAAACATAGATGGCAATGTTTGTGGTAGGTAAAGGTTGGTGATATGTATGTAGTGTGTAGAGGTTGTACAGGCAGTGGAAATGGTGAGGGAGGTGGAGGTTGGATTGCAGTGTTGTTTTCCGGCAGGTAACAACGAGGAGATGGAGGTTAGAAATTGAGGGAGTTGAAGGCAATGCAAGTATCAAATGCACAAAAACAGAGAAGCAAATGCAAATATTGTAGCAAAGAAATGAACGACACAGTGTGAACAACAGTGTAACAACACAATGGATTTGTATAAAAAAAAGTGCAATGTAAGATGAAATGCAAAGCAAAGTGTAGTGAATGCAATGCAACCGAATTTTTTTTCTTTTAGGAAAAAATAGAAATAAAAATAAACAACAATGAAAATGAATAGAAACACAATGAACAACGGAAAAATGCAATGATCAAGAGAACTAAATGAACACAAAATGCAATACAATGCAGAAATTGATGACAATGGACAAAAAAAAATGTAAACAATTTTTTTTAATGGAAACTAACACTAAACAAAATAAAAAAATTACAAAATTAATTCGAAGAGTACAATAAAATAAAATTTCTTTTCCCAACAATGGCACCAAAAACTTGTTCGCAATGGAAAATTCTGTCGATTAGAATATCGTAATAAAACCGCAAGCACACGGCGTACAATCATAGTTCGTAAGCGAGTACATGTCGATCCATGAAGAAAGCAAAATTTTAAAATTACTCAATCAAATTAGCCCAAGGTTTTGAAATTGCTTTAAACTAAGAAAATTGTGAAAAACAAACTAGAACAAAAGTGAATAAAACTATGAGATTAAAAGGCAATTTAGAGACAAATCCACTCTCATGTTCAGACAAATCAACACACGATAATTTTATAATCTCTCCTTTTAATCATTTGTGGAATTGGTGGATGTATTTATTATAAGTATGGCCTAATTGTGTTATTAACTAACACACTTAAACCATCAAACTCTAACACACCCTTCAACCCACTTATCAACTCTCATGAAAATTGGCATGAAATTAAAAATAAAATCTATTTTAACTATAATCTATTTACTACGAATTAATAACATAAAGCATAAAATTTTGATTCTAGTTTCACTTTCATTACCAAAATCATATTTAGATGAAAGAGAAACCTGTGTTTATGTTTGATTAAGTATAACATATTTGTTATGAACAACATAGGCTGTCGAATTCAATATTAAACAACAAAATTTCATAAACATCAAATTTTCCATTAAGCACAAAACAGAGATCATAAATGAAATCCTTATGTTAATTTTATATGATTCATGAGGGCTTTATTACCCCTAAATTGAAGAGATTTAGCTTCTTATATTTGAATACATGTTAATATAAAGTGATTTCAACATAAACATGAAGGAAAATGAGAGCTAATTAAAAGAAAAGAGAACTAACTACTTGCATGAAATGAAACTAAACTAATTGCATAAATTAAAACTAACTACTAACATGAAATAAATAAGCATAAACTAAATAAAAGAGCATGAAAGGAAGAAAAGCATGTAGACAATAAAAGAAAATAAGGGGAGGCTTAAGAAGCCATTTTATTTATCATTGATTTTGTGACTACAAGTTGCATAAAAGAGATTAAAAGTCTCCATTACATGAAACATAAGGGGTATTTATACACAGGAAATTATTGTCAAGGACAAAAATTTTCAGCGATTTTGCCTCAAGGACAGACCTTCAATATTTTATCCTGAAGGACAACTTTCTTTAGGTATCAGTTTTTAGTCATTGATAGTATCAGTTTGTAGTTATCAGTAGCAGTTTTTAGGTATCAGTTTTTAGCTTGGTAGCAGTTTTGTTGTCCTTATGAATAATTTTGAAAAAATATTAATCCTTATGAATAAATTTTAGAAGAATGTTTGTCCTTATGGTAAAAATATTGAGGTTGTGTCATTGAGGCAAAAAATATACAAATTTTTGTCTTTTAAATTAATTCCCCCATTTATACATACCTAAAACCCTAATCCTTTTTTTAGGGGACTGCCAAAAATGCACTTGAGTTTGTGTAGCCTCCAAGTAATCATTAGGGGATTAATTAATCGCCATTAACATGTGCTTTTGCCTTTAAATCTCCACTAACATGTGCATGTGCTTTTATTTATGGTCCATTAGTTAGTGGGAATGTGGGCTCCTGCATTTTCATGAATTCTTTTATTTCCTTCTTTCTTTGACTTTGATGTAACATCCCCCTATTGGGAGGCCCAAAACTAACGGCTACGGATGCTGTAGTCATCCATAGTTATTAATCCTCGGCGACCAAATGCGACGATATTAGATACATTGATACACAAAAACACAAGAATATGGAAAAAAATTAAACAACAAAACAAATTCCATATTCCATTTCAAAATATTCCAAATTGATTACATAATCCCAATTCGCAGACCACGTTCAGATAACATATAATTATTACAAAGTACGCAAAGAGCGACATATGAAGATGCCATCTTGGTAGATTAGAGTATATAGATAGGCAAGAAAACAATTTTCCTTTAAAACAAAACACACAGCTGAAATAAAAGAGCTCTAATAACAAGCTTGCTTCCTGCACGTCCTTGGAAGCTTTATTCGTCTAACAGGACACCTGGAATCCTTAACTCTCAACCTACTCAAAGTTAATTGAGTACCCGAGAGTTTAAGGGGAAAACAAAAATTTCGAGTCAGACATAAAGCTTGGTATGAATAATAATTTACCATCTCAAACCATTTGGATATCTAGTGAAACCATGCCGCTTAGCGGAACGGGTTTTCCCCTCGCTAGAATCCTAAAACATTTATAAAACCATATACTGTGCTCTTGCATCCACAATGGTTAAAACATAGTATTTCAAAACATTATGATGATATGAAAAACAAATAAATCAATTCTGGATTACCCATCTCCATTCATTCTTACTATTTGTCTCAATTATAGTTTCTAGGGTTACTATTAACCTGTTAAATGTTTGTGGACTATCTGTCCAATTACTTAGTTTTAATGGGATCACTAAGAACCTATTGGTAACTCCAATATCTTATTTCTTATCCTAGTTTTCATGGGCTAGCTAGGAACCTATTGGCTGACTGCCAATATCTTAATCTGGATATAGTTTTCATGGGCTAACTACAAACCTACTGGCGCCTACCAGTATCAACTCATAGTTTTTATGGGCTAACTATGAACCTATTGACCCCTGCCAATATCATACAGTTTTCATGGGCTTACTGTAAACCTATTGGCCCCTGCCGATATCTTTAATTAAAATTTTAACATATGTTAAGTTATATTCACTGTTAGGTCAACCTAACTGGTTATTCTGCCCTTTTCCCAAAATTCAGTTATGGGTTAATAACAATGTGAATAACATTTCAAAATCTTTATTTATGTCATGGTTTTACTTTAAATTGAGATTGGGTTTATGTTTTGAAACCATAAAAACATCTCTTTCGAAACCTCTGGATAGCCTCCTTCGAAAGCAAAGACCTCTTTTCAAAACATTGAATTCATATCTTTCAAAGCCCTTAATAAACATTTTCTTTCAAAACCTATTATACTTTTCGATGGTATCAAATCATCTTTTTAAAATATAGAGCTTTGAAACAAACGAAAGTACCCTTTCGAAAGCATTGGGTTCGCTTCTTTAAAAACATCTTTGGGTCAAAATGATTATGTACGAAAGTATCTCTTTTGAAACCAGCAAAAATTTGTTTGGGAAATTTTTTATGGTGGCGGAACCATCTTAGTCAAAAGCAAAAAGGCTTAAAAACAAAACTTCGAAGGTCTGAGTCGAAACCCCCTTTCGACTCCATCTCCTTTGAAACCCTAACCCCTTTCGAAATCAATTAGGAAAAAGGTTTATTTTAAGGTAAAAATAAGGGTAACCTTTCGAAAGCATTACTAGTCAATATAGTCGAAAGGTAGAGTAGTGGCTAGGTCTCAACTAGGTCTGAACCTATCCTTTCGAAAACAATTATTTGAGGAAAAAGGTACTCTTTCGAAAGCAATTACTTTAACTCAACATGACAACCTTCTTCGAAAGCTAATTATAAAACCTTTTCGAAAGCATATATTTCGAATGTGCCGAAAGTTTTAGGTAAAACTAGGCAAGAATGTTAACTTATGAAAACAAAGCAGGGTTTCGACTCCATCAAAGGCTAACCTTTCGACACCAAGGCTTCCGTCCTCTTTCTGATCCACTGCATACCATCTAAGTGATATCTTGTGTATTGGTTTCGACTATGGTGGTTTCGACTGTTGGTTTTGACGGGGACGAGGCGGAATCAAATCAGTCGAAAGGTACTTACTAACAGGGGCGAAACACATTTTTCTAGTTTAAAGGCTGAATCATAGCAACTTTTAGTAATCACTTTCAAACAACTTTCCTATTTGTAAACCATTGATTGGTTGTCATAAAAACTTTTTAAATACTTTACCTTTATAACTGCCGCATTTATATCATATTAAAAACCAATAAAATGCAACGTTTTATCCTTTCCATATACTAAAACCGATTATTTCAGAAAAGTCCTTCCTTTAAAATAATTTATTTTTCTTAGTAAATCAATTAGGAAAAATCCCAAAAATCACAGAAATTCAACTTCATCATATAATCAAACATATTTAAATTTTAGACCCAATTTCTTCCTGAAATTCTCGAAATAGATTTTAAACCCAATTATATCTTGTTCTTCATTAAAAATTCATAATAAATTTCCATAGCTTGAAAAATTCTGAAAATTAAAACCCATCTCCAAAATCATGTTTTACTTAACATAAAAAATTTCCATGGCAATCTGAAATCATATACTCTCGGTTTTATACTAAAATCGTACAAATTCATGTGCTTATGAATTAAACAAATCTTCATAATATAACTCAAGCTTATCATCATCCATTTTATCACAAAAATGAATTTAAATCATAAATCCAAAACCATATAATCATATAATAAAATAGAGATGGTAGAAGATTATTATTCACCTTAAACTTGATAAGGAATTTGAGATTCTTTATTGATTAATCCTCCCTAGCTTTTGATCTTTAGCTTTAGATTAAAATTCCTCTTCTCCTTTGTTAATGGCCGGCTCTGTTAGGATTATTTGCATTTGTTTTGATTTGAAATAAAAATGAACGTGAATGGACAAAGGCAAATATATAGCCGTGTAATATAAAATGGCCATATACTAATATGCCTATGTGTAGTTTAATTAACCTTTAAACCAATTTAAAGCCCATTTAATTTGTTAATAGGCACGACCCTATATGTATGATTTACCTAAATCTCAATCTCCTTATCATCATTATTCTATTTAATTTATCTAATTAAATCTTCTGGGTAATGTTATCAAAAATTAGGGATGTTACATTTGAACACTTGTGCATGCATATATCCTTAAAGCTCCATCCAATTTGCACTCAATTTCCTACAAATAAAAATGTGCAAATAAATTTTCTCAAAATTAATGCATACAAAAAATTACCATTTTGCCCCCACATGAAGATGAATGAATGATGATTTGAAAACAATTTAGATTTTGGTTTAAACATGTAAAAATACCCTAATATGCCTTTTATTTTAACAAAAGAAGATTAAATATGAGAGTATAAATATACACTTTTACATGCCCATCAAGTCTCTAACCAGAGCAGTACGGTTAATAATAACTTTTATTATTGAACCAAGGATTTTATGTTTGGATTAACAAAGCTGAATGTGGATGATATTAGAATTTTGTCCAAAACAAAATTCTATAAGTCTTAAAGTGATATAGTTTTGACAAATAGAATTGATATAAATAACCATTACTATCAAGTAACACTTAAAGTTTTGGATTTTACCAAAAATATATAAGCAATAAATTCGATCAAACTGTCACACTACTAGGTAAGGTGATGTGTGAACCTTAATATTCGAATTGTTCGATATTAATCGCTAATTGAATTTACGTCTTTGAGTCGCACAATTATAATAATGAATACTTTGAAATACCACACGATTTAATTTATTTATAATTATTATAAATTAATAAAATTGCAACATTCATGAATATTAGTTAAATTTTACTTTATTTATTTAAATGCCATTAGTATTTAATAATGTGTATATACAAAAGTTATATATGTACGTATAGATATACGATATCGATGAATATTTAAATTTGATTTAAATAAATTAATTACTAAGTGGGTTTGGAAATTTTTGTGGACCCATTATGACCAAAGTATGGTTGGCTATATAAGAGAGGGGGTGGGGGTTTTAAATGTTGATTGCAGTGATAGAAAAGACTAAGTAAAGATAAGAGATCGGATCTCCACTTTTCCTTTACCTAGAGGCCTATTTAAATTTGTTGATCCCAAAGATGAGCCGAAGTTGCAAGCAGGCGGGGGAGGTAAGAAGAAGTTGAACAACAACAACAAAAGAAAGTAGCTTTAGAACAAGGGTGGCCAGAAAAAGGAAAAGTGGGAGCCTACTTGCTATAATTGTGGGGAGAAGGGCCATCTTATCGAGGACTGTAAAATTGAAAGCAATAAGTGCTATAATTGCAACAAGTATGGACATATTAAAAAAATAGTGTCTAGAAGCGTTGAGGAAAAAGCAAGTAGTAAGACATATGCTATTAACATTATTCCGAGATCTTCAAATGCTCCATTTGCGAAGGAGAAGGGAAATGGTGTTGTTATTTAGGGTATGCTTTCTATTTTCGATATATCGGTATGCATTTTATTTGATACTGGGGTTTCACGTTCCTTCATATCTAGTGGTCTCGTAGACAGATTGTGATTGAGACAAGAGATAATAGACATACCCATGATTTTGTCAAACCCTATGGGAGGTTCTGCTAGTTGTCTATGATTTGTCATGACACAGTCTTATCGATTCATGGATGTACTTTCGTTTGTGGTTATTTTGTTTTGGGTTTCATGGAGTTCAATATTATTTTAGGGATGGACTGGCTGAATGTAACGTCCTAGCGTCCCCTCATAAGGAACTAGCATCCATAGAACTCCTAATACACATCCAAATAGCCTTAAATATGCCCACAAAACAATTAACATTTATATTAATTTTTATTATTAAACTGAACCTTAGGCCGAGGTTCGGATTATGCATTTCAAGTGACAACTGATATTAGCCCCTCCATATACATATTTGCCCCTCCATATACCGATATTAGTTTAACATGCTTGCGTATAGATGTTGGAATTTTCGCAACAACGGACATATTAGCCCCTCCATATACATATTTGATATCTAATATGTAAGTGTGTATATATATGTATGTATGTATGTATCAAAAAAATGATATTTGTAAAATATAAGTTTACATATAAATAATTAATATTATAATATGCTATGATTGTATATTCAAATTGAAATTTAAAATTCAAATGCTAAATCTTAGATCTAGGTCTACATATGAAATAACTAACAATTCAAACTTAAATTAGTATATTAATTTTAAATAAATATATAGTATATATGTATATTTCAAAACCTGAATATTTTATTTAAATATATATATATACACACACACATACAATTATATATATACATATTAAATTAATATTAAGAATTCTTTATAATAATATATATAGCCAAAATAATAAAAAAATTGTGGATTTAAAAAAAATTGTTTTTTATTTTGATTTCTACATGTAAATCGTTTAAATATATATATATATATATATATATATATATATATTTCGAAAGTAAATTAAAACATGTAAGGATTTATTAAGTCAATATACACATATTATACATATATATTATAAATGTATAAATATTGTAAAACTTAGGTTTTTATATTTAAATTATATATATATATATATCTGTGTGTGTGTACAGCTTTAATTTTTTTATTCAAAAGCATATTATATGCATACTTAATAAAATTTATATGTATATTAAATATAATATCTATATGTGTGTCTGTATGTATGTATTTATTTTGAAATTAAACTTGTTTTAAATATCACTAAATTATTATTTTCAAAATTAATATAAACAAAATTAAAATAAGTTAATTGCTTTATGATATATGAACACACACACACACACAAACGGCTATAAAATAAATTAATCAACAAACTTATAAACTAACATACTCATCCAATGTCGACAACACTAATATATATGGATTCATGATAGTATATATATAATTAAAGGTAACATAATGACATGATAAATTAATATATAAATACATATACAAATAAATATAATCTGGATTATTACCTTCCCATGGCCTATAAGTAACTCCTTATAATATTGAATCCATTCACTCCTTAAATCAGTATCCAAACATTTAGAAAGAGCAACCAAACTATAAGCAGCAACCACCGATTTTTAATTTATATCCAATTTGTATATTTGAATGCTTGAAAATGAGGAGGAGGGTTAGCAAAGGTGTCGCCCTAAATTGGTCTTAGGAGGATAAAAAAGCAATTTGAAATAAAGTAGGGTTAGAGATGGATATATAGAAAGATACTAAGAAGTGAAAAGAGGATCCAGATCCTCCTTTTTCTCTAACCAATTCACCTCTTTTTTTTTTAATCAAAATTCCACCCCACCTCTCCTCGTATTGCCGGCCACCCTAGACTCTCTTCTAGGCCTCAAAACCGCTTCAAGTTAGATCAATAAAAAAATGCGTTAAGTCTAATTCAATTGCACATCGATATTGTATATCGATACATATGCTTATAACTATCATATACACACTATTTAATATTGACCAACAAAATTAAATAAATTTTTATAATTAATATCTCATAAATATTAATTAATTTAATTAATTTATAACAATTTTAATTAATTAAATCTAGTGGTAGTAGGAGTATTCAACATTTCGATTATGTGACTCTTAATTGTAAATTCGGTCAACGATTAATATCGAACAATTCGAATATTAAAGTTCACACGTCACTTAGCAGGTAGTGTGACATTATGACCAAATTATCACTTACGAAGCTTCGGTAAAATCTAGTTTACTTATTTAGTCTTACCTGGCAGTGACAATTATTTACACTGATTCTCTTCGTCAAAACTATATCACATTAGAACATATGGAATTTGGTAATTGTAACGACCCGTAATTTAATCACTTTTAAATCTTAATATTTAATATATTTTTAAATAATTAATTAAGAAATATTATAACACAAATCTTTTCAAAGATTTTAATGAGTGGAGGATGTGGAGTTTAATGAGTGGAGGGTATGTAAGGACGACTATTTTGGTAATTTTACAATTTCCATTTATATAAAACTAACTCTAAAATTTCTCTCTCCTTTACCATATCATTTCCATCTTTTTCAAAGTTTTTACTTCTTCTTCCTAAGCTTTTCAAAGATTGTTAATGGCTTCTTAAATTCAAATTCAAAAATCTTTTTTTCCCACTTCTTTCTTAAGTAAAATCACAAAAGTTAGCTCCTTTCTTATCTACACATCAAGTACTCCAAAACAAGACCCATATCTCCCCAAAACAACCTTGTCTAAGCCCAAACACCCCTAGGCCGAACCATTTAGACCCTTTATAGGTCCTAAGGTTAAGATTTTTCAAAGGGGAAACTCCGTCCGTGTGTTGATTCAAGGCGTAAAGTTGAATCGACTTGGTTTGGTAGCTTTTTGGTGAACAAAATCTCACCTTTTTAAATAAAGTTTTGACCTTTTTTGTGATGTAAAATGTATTATTTCCTTTTGTTTGTATGTGCTAAATGTGTTTAATTTGTTTGGATTGGTAACCATTGTAAAAGTTGACACCTTTGGTAACTAGTTAACAACTTGAAGTTAGTCGAAAAAAGTTAAAGTAAGTAATATTTAGATGCTCTCTACATGACATATAATTGTTACTTGACTTTTTAATTATGCTTACACTTATGTTATGTGATGTTTGAACAATCAAATGACATGTGAAAATGTTTATGGAAGTGTCCGTATAACGACTATCACTATATCGGCATTTTTGAAAACAATATCTCTTTTGGAATCTTTGGTATAAAACTTATGCTTGGGTTTTTATAAGGTTAATTAATTACCTTAATAATGATGATTTAATTTTAATTAATCATTTTTATAATGATTGTTTAAGGTTAATTAATTATTTTAATAATGATATTTCTAAATTAATTAATCATTTAACTAATGATAATTAAGGTTAATTAATTATTTAAATAATGATGTGATTAATATTAATTAATCATTTTATTAATGATGTTTTAAAATTAATTATCATTTTAATTAATGATGTATAAGGTTAATTAATTATTTAATTAATGATGTATTAAAGTTAACTAGTCATTTTGTTACTAATGTTTTAAGACTAATTAATCACTTTAACAATAATGTTTTAAATTTATTTAATCATTTTTATAACAATGTTTCAAATTAATTTACCATTTTAATAATGATGTTTGAGTGTTGATTAGTTATTCTAATAATGATGTTTTAAAGTTAATAAATCATTTAAACCAGAATGATTAAAGTTAATTAATCATTTTAAAATAGAGTTGTTTGAAGTAATTAATGTGGATTAAAACTAATTAATTATTTTAAATAAAGATGTTTGAAGTAATTAATCATTGATTAAAGTTGATTAATCATTTTGAATAATGATATTAAAGAAATTAATTATGTTTTAAAGCTAATTAACCATTTTGATATGTTGTTTAAAGTTAATATTTTTCTAATGTGAAACCTCAGCGCGAGTATGGTTTTAAAAGTGAAAGTTCGATTCGATTATGGAAAAGTAATTCCGTAAATGATATCACTTATATGGAAAGAATTTAGTCATACTTTTAACACTAAACGTCGAGGCATGACTTATTTCTATCTCGAAGGTTAAAAATGTCATCATGGCAATGCCTAAAGGTAACACTACCTCAACTTGCCCAACTTTATTTTAAACCGAGGGATAACACTTGTTTGGAATCGACGAATGGTGATAAGAATATGAAATCTAATTTCTGCATACAATCATTTTTAGTTATCTCTGATAGTTGATTTATTAACTATCGGATCAGCTTTCTTCATTGTGTATCGTCTATTTAAGACGATTTGTTGCTCATTTGAGCATTGATATCCTTTGTCGGAAATGACTAAAACCAAAACGCGAGTGGATGCCAAGTTATATGGGGTTGCTTCCATTAGGGTATTTTCACATCTACTCTAAGTCGGTTTCGGTTATATGTGCAATGAGATGTAAAATATTCGAATACTCAGTAAAGGTTGGTGAGGTCCATCTTGGAGTTCCTGAGAGCCATCGAAGTTCTCAAGTATATTCTAGAGGTATACTTTCGGTGAGGAGGGAGCACCCTCCTAGTCATTTTTTAGAAAATTCCCTTTTCCTTTCCTTTAATTCCAAATGTTTAAATTTACCTCTTTCTTAATTGCATCAAGAAATGTTGTGAGCATCTCGTGATGTTTAATTGTTTGTATCCATTGTTGTGATTGGATGTTCTTATTGTGAGGGGAAACCCGTTCCGCAGTTGGCGGCTTGATCTCATGTATTGTTTTTATTTCCACCCTTTTGTTTAGGGTTTTTGCTCATACTAGACTTATTGTCTGACCCGAGTTGTTTGTTTTCCCTAAACTCTCGGGTACTCAATTATATTTGAGTGGTCCGAGAGTAGCAGGCTCCCTTTGGGAGTTTTGAAGGCGAAGGACGAGTAGGAGGCTCCTTTATCTATCTAGTTATATATTTCCATTGTATAATTATGTATGTATATTTTGTATCAGAAAGTGTAAAGGTAGAATGTATAACTTCCCAGTATGATAGTTGTAGTACTTCTATGTAACTCTGATAACTCCTTGTTTGGGAGTAACCTGATGTACTATATTATTTTTGTATTATATGTGACCATTCCGATGTGAGACTTTTCTGTTCTTTTCTGATTGTTCTTTTATCTTACCCTACAACAACTCATCTTTTGGATGCTTGGGGCAACGGCACATGAACACCGAGGCTGTGTTAAGTGTCGTTCTCAAGGGTCAGAAAGGTGAGTCATAATAGTAATGGTCAAATTCCAATATTGTCCATAATCAAATTTATAGTCCAAACACAAAGTCCTTGATTAATAATAACAATTATCATTAACCAAACTACTTCGGCCAAAGATTTTGACTTTGAGTTGCTTCAGTTGACTGTGATACTAACCTTATATAACCGAGTAGACAAATCCTCTACTTAATAGTGTTTCACTTTCGAAGCTTCCACTTGACCAAACTATAGTCATTCGATGGACATCATGCCATGGTTTAACTATAATTAAAGCAGAGCTTCCACATTAAAGATCAACAGTATTCTCAAGTCAAGAGAACTTTATGATATTATCACATCGATATTTTCTACTTGACCCTAGTTATATTAACAAACAGAAAACTGTCGAGTGGGTCATTCCATGGTTATCTAATACCTATCAGTATATACCCTCTAGGTTCCCCCAGCAGTCATAAGTAATACACTGCTCAATTTTTGGAGAGCGTTATCAAAGCATACATCGATATCAAGTGTCGATACATCTTGACTAAGAATATTTAAAATGGTGTGTTTATTATATTATTATAAAATACTCAAGATTACAACAATTGTAATTACTATCACTAAACATGCCACTTATGGATTTTTCGTTAAATACACTTACATGAAATAATTAATTACTTGTAACAAGTAGCATATATAATATAAAGAAAACACCTTTTATTACGAACGAGATTATATCACCGAGCTAATAATTTACAATAAATTACAGAATTGTCCTTAGGGCATACCCTTATCTCTATCAATCTTTCACTTGCATTTGGGATCAATTATGGAATCTCAATCCCATCTATTTGATCAGCTTGATGAGAACTGACCGATTTAGACCCCTCGTGAATGGATCAGCTATATTGTACTTGGTATCTACCCTTTGTATACGGACCTCTTTACTCTTAATGAATTCTCTAACAAGGTAGAACTTTCAAAGAATATGCCATGATTTCTTGTGTGCACTGGGCACCTTTGCAATCTATATTGCCACATTAGTATCACTGAACAATGCCACTATATTCTTTGTTGGGAATCACTCCAAGCTCACTTAAAAACTTGTGCATCTCAGTACTTCTTTAGCTGCTTCATTGAGGGCGATGCACTCGGCCTCCATTATGTAATTCGCTACCGTTTCCTATTCAAAAAAATTCCAACTAACAGCCTCACCATTAAGTGTAAAAACATATCCCAACATTGACTATCATCGACGTCACTCTGAAAGCTAGAGTAAGTATACCCCTTCATATGAAGGTGTCCATTCATGTATATTAGGAATAAGCCCCGATTATTTTTTAAATATTTCAGTATACAATTTACAGTCATCTAGTGTTTTTCTCTAGGATTAGACGAGTATCAACTTAAACATCATAATGTCTATGCCATATCCGGTCTAGTATATAACATAAGGTACATTATAGAACCGATTGCTGAAGCATATGGTAGCCTCTTCATATGCTCCTTCTCCTCATCAGTACGAGGAGCATCCTTCTTAGAAAGGACGATTCCAGATTGCATTGGAATATTTTCACACTTGGAATTCTCCATACTTAATCTTTTCGATATGGTATCTATGTACAGGGATCAAGACAATCCCAACAGTCTTTTAGATCTATCTCCATAGATCATTATACCTAGTATATAGGTTGCTTCTTCCAAATCATTTATGGAAAAGTTCTTGACAAACTAAGCTTTCACTGTTTGCAATAACTAAACGTTATTACCGAACAACAGAAGATCGTCGACGTATAGGACTAAGATTACAATAGCGTTGCCTTGTTCCTTTCGGTATACAAACGTTTCATATGTTCCTATAAAAACCAAACTGTTTGATTACTTTATCAGAACACTTGATCCAACTTCTTAAAGCTTGTTTAAGTCCATAAATGGACTTTAACAACTTGCAAACCTTTAACATCCCGTACATTAACGTTAATTAATAAATAATTAATTATGCTCCAAAAATGGAATAGCAAACGATGGAATTTGGTCGTGAAACTTGCACCATTGCGTTCATAATGATTTTCTGAGCAACTTTCATATTTGGAGTGTCGCGATCGGAGCTCGAACGAAAAAGTTATTAATGTATTTAGTTTCGAGAATGAAAATAAATAAAATCGAAATATGGTAATAAATTACATTAATCACAAGACCCCACGGTCGATCGCCTTCTTTAGGCCGGTCGATCGCTAGTGGTCAACCGGTTATGGAGGGACGGTTAACGGTCGGGGTATGTGAGCTAGGGTTTGAACCCTGGCCAATGGACCGAATTTAATTATTTTAATCTAACGCTTATGATTGATTTGTGTGCCTATAAATAAAGGCCTAACCCCTCACTTCTCTTCTCATATGTTTCCACTCCAAGCAGCGAAGCTCTGCCATTTTCTCTTCTCCACTATTCTTCGAAATTATAAAATATTATATATATATATATATCTCTGTGTGTGTGTTTGTGTGTAAATTGGAGGAGAGTGGAAAATAAAAGAGAAGAAGAGAAGTAGCGAATCAATATTGCTTAAAAAGAGAAATTCCAATCTATATTTCCCTTAACCTCCAATCTCTTCCCAGATCTGTAATTCTAATAATATGTATATACCTTATTATACATATTCTTTTGGATTAGAATATAAAAGGAGTTGAGTAAAGAATTTGGATTCAGATCTGGAGATTTGGAAAGCTTAACGGTGAGTGGGAAATTATGTAATTTGTTTACAATATTGGAATTTATTTCGATTGGATTTTTATTTAATTTTTATATCCAAATAAAGATCTAAGAGTTGTAGGCTCAAATTTAACGTATAAAACATTACCTACGTATTCTGCCATTTAGGAAGATTGAATATGAATATTATTTACACCCAGATTTGGAAATCGATTCCAAGTTATTAAAAGATGAATATGGATAAAGATGTGGAATATATTCCAGATATACAATTGGGTTGTAAAGGCGTTAGTGTAATTTAGATTTTCCTAACTCTATTGGAATGTGAATTTCTGTATTTTAATTTGTTGGAAATATTATCCATTTAACCTCCATAAATTTGTATAATTTCTTAAATACATAGAAAAAGTGCAGCGTGTGAATTGACAAGGAATATACACAAAATGGAAAAGGTATGTGTAAAGTATGGATATTCTTTTATAGTTTACGTCATTTTCAATAAAAAGGAAATAAATAATTCCTTGTAATTTCAAACATAGAAAATCTATTATTTTAGGTTAATTTATGGAGAGTTATAACATAAAACCTTCTTGGAAGGATAATTCTAATGGATTAAAATATGAAAATGAATATTCTAATTAGGAATTAACAAATAGAAATAAATAAATATATATATACACAAACAACCACGCTTATCGTTATAAAAATAGCGTAATTGCATATTAGTTATTAAAAGCGTAATAATTATCGGACTAGGATTTATGGACATTAATTATAAATTTAACAAGCAATGATTTTGTAATTAATGAGAGTTAAAAAGGAAAATAATAGGGACTAATTAGAGAGATTAATATGCATTTATGAAAATTGATTGAAGAGATTAATATGGCATTTATGAAGATTGATTAGAGAGATTAATAAGCATTTACGAAAATTGATTAGAGAGATTAATATGGCATTTATATAGATTGATTAGAGAAATTAAAATGCATTTATAAGGAAATTGAACAGGTATATTATGTAGATTTTGATATTGGTAAATAGACTAAAGAAATTAAATTATGTTTAATTAGAGATGATCTAATTTTGACATTAATGACCAAATAATACATATAATAGACATTTATTAGACATTAAAAGGAAACCAAATCCTAACCGTATAAATCAGGAATAATAACGTAGCAAATAAGTAAGTATTAATATTATTAATTATATGTAGATTGCAATATAATTTTCATAGTAGGAAATTATATAGCTTCAACTATACGTTTAAAACTAACGGGAATTAGCGGGCTTAGCCCAATGCTTAGGCTTTGGGTGGTAGATGGCTTAGTAGGTTGGGATGTGAGGTCAGTAGAGTTACACAATAGAAGTCTGCCCTTTACTCAGAGGCTACCATCAGTTGTGTACACTTACTACTGATGTGAGACATCTCCAACCATAGAACCATGGGAAAGGGATATGCATTGTGGATAGATAGGGGAAATTATGCCCAGGGGTTCGCCTCGGATTTAAAGTATTAAATGACTTATTGCCTTTTGGGAAATGGGATCTATTTCATATCCGATAGAGGTAGTAAGTAACTGAAAGGGATATTTCCTTGACTTACTTAGGTTAGTCTAAACAGGGATGTCTGTTGTGGAGGGTCAATGGGCTATGTCAGTAGTTGGTACCAGTATTTAGTACTAGGTCTGGCATATAGGCTTTGACGCCTAGTGATCCCAAACGAGCGGTAGCAAAGACTTGGGTTACGCCCTGATGGATTTCACTTCTTACTAGTGTAGAATCCGTATAGGATACACAAATGCCTCATGTTGGTTAGTGAAAAATTAGTTTACCGAAGGTAGGCTAGTTAACCCTTAGACAAGTCTTTGAGTTGCGATAGTAGTACAATAATTAAATTATATTTTATATTATAAGCCATATATAGGAGTCATCGGTCTCTTTAGCCAGAATTGATAACTAGCATTGATGATGCGAAGGGCCCGTTTCATATTTATAAAGTATTAAGTGGCCAGGGTTTTGGGTAGATAAGTGTAAATGTATATATATTTAGATATATTTGGTATATATATAATGATACCTTGGAGAAGGTTAGGTTAGTTATATCGTACACAAATATATGATTTAACGGATTAACCATTAATAATAGACATAACTTTTAAATGGAAATCGATTGGCATAAATTAATAGTAGGGGTAAAGTAAGTAACTTTTCAATCACTAGAACATTGTTCTAACCCTCCTCCTCATAACAACCCACAGGTTAGGTTTAGAAGGATAGGCTATTAGTTTAAGACGGGAACAACATATGATAATGTCTTCTCTTTCATGCTCAAAACGAATAAGGCGACGAAATATCTAAGGAATGATATTCCAAGGTAGTAGCCTTAGTCAATGCGTATGTTCTATTATATTTTTCAGTTCTGCTGTGAATTTGTATTTATCGCACTTTGACATACTTGTATTCATTACAGGTTACCAGAACCAACTATCCATTCCCTAATGGACTTGGATTTCAATCTAGTCGAAATTCGAGCCCATTAAGGTGCGGGTTGTACACCTACTGACTTTGAAACCCTCGGGCTGCAATATATAGATGGTCTCTTCTAACTTCTAAGTCACTATTTAAAAATGTTGCCTTTACATTCATTTGCCGTATTGCCATCTTTACATCCATTTTCCATATTTCAAAAACATAGAATGCAGCAATAGCCAACATAATCCGAATGGACTTAAACATGGCTACATGCGAAAAAGTCTTGTCATAATCAGCACCTTGAATTTGATGAAATCCTTTAGCAACTAGCCTAGCTTTATAAGTCTCCACTTCTCCACCTGCATTTAGCTTTTTCTTAAAAATCCATTTGCAGCCGATGGGTTTTATCCCCTCAGGTATGTCAGAAAAAGTCCACACTTTGTTTTCATACAAAGACTCCATCTCAGATTTCATTGTTCCAAGCCAGAGCATAGAGTCTATACTCTACAGTGCTTGTTGGAATGATAAAGGAGTGTCGTCATCTAAGACACAACCCTTCTTCTCGCCATCTACGAGGAAACCTTATTATCTCTCTGGTGTACAAGATTCTTACTAGACCATCTAATAGTTTGTGTCTTTTCGTATATAGGTAAACTTGGTTCTCCCAGTGGTTTGACCTTGGTGTTAATTTCTTAGATCTAATCCAAGTCTACAACCTTGCTGTTAATTTCTTTTGGTAGAAATTCCTTTTCTAAAAAGAAAGCATGTCGAAAAGTAATAACCTTTTGTTTCTCGGTATTGTAGAATATATATCTCATCGATTTTTTGAGATATCCTATAAATATACACAACACCGATCTTGCATCAAGTTTATTTAGACCAACGTTCTTAACATAGGCTGGACAACCCCATACTTTCAAATACTTGAGTTGGGGTTTCTTCCCACACCACATTTCGTATGGTGTCTTAGGCATAGATTTATTGGATGTTACGACCGAATATTTCGCAGTTTTGAATGGACTTAAGCGATCGAATTAGATGAGCAAAAAATGAAGAAATAACCCAAGGACTTGGAAAACATGATAAAAAGGCAAGATAAAGGAAATACAAAAAATAAGAAGAAAAAGGCTTGAGATTTTTAAGTGACTTGAGATTTTCTAGTCCTAAAGCTATTAGGATCCCCAGAAAGGGGGCATATCATGGCCAGTTGTAGGGGTACAAGTGGGTTGAATATTGATTCAAAATGAGGTGAAAAGGTAAGGAAAAAGGAGGATCCAGATCCCCTTTTTGCTCCTTAGTATCTATGTTATTTATTGATCTAAAACCCCATTTAGCATAAGGTATTTTTGCATCGCTCCTCACCATATTAGGCCAGCCATTCCTTGTCCTCTCTCTCTCTCTCTAATTTTTCAAGCATTTAAAACACAATTTAAATATAAATAGAAGATCGATGGTTGCTGCTTTTAGATTGGTAGCTCTTTCTACATTTTGGGAACCAATTCAATGAGTTTTAGGTTCATCATTTCAACGCGTCACAACTAAGCCTTAGTCGTTGAGGTTGATACTTTCTTATAATTACATATAAATATATATTGCTTAACGTCTCATTTATGTGCTATAGTTAGTATCTGAATTATCATGAATACACACACACATATAGTTATATATATATATCTATGTTGTCTTCATTGGATGAAAATGTATATATGTATGTATCAAAAAAAGTTTATATATATTTATATACATATAGCTCATGGTCATAAGTTTAAAAAAATCAATATAATAATATTAAAAATGATTTTAAATAAAATTGATTTTAAAATACAAACATAATTACATAAATTATGTGTTTATATTTCATTAATATATATATATATATCAAAAAATTTAAAAAACTTCGTATATTTATATATATTTTTTAAAAGTCGAATATTATATTATATATATATATATCAATTTAAAATTGTATCTAATTATATGTAAAATACATATACAAACAAATGTCATAATATATATATATATAATATGTATGTGTTTAAAATTATTTTTGGAAATAAAAAATTAATTTTTAATTGATTTCCCTACGGAAATAAATAATTTTTTTTATTAAAGTGGTTTTAAAACAACAAGTCAAAAAACGATTATTTTATGGTCGAATATGTGTGTGTGTATAATTATTAATTTACATTAAAACATATTTATGTGTGTGTATATATATCTGTTATATATATAGTATTTCTAAATATTTAAGTAATATATATATATATAAGATTATATGTATATGGCTTAAAAAATTAGATTTTGAAATATATGTATTATCATATATATACAAATATATCATATATATACATATATATCATATATATTTAAAAATTAACATATTAATTTGAATTTGAAATTACTAGATATTTTATTATGTAGGTCTAGGTCTGAAATTTAAAATTTGAATTTGTACTTATAGTTATTTATATTAATATTTACAATTACTTTATTATATTATAATGTAAACTCTTTATGTATAAATATATTTATATAGAAATTTACATTTTACAAATATTATTTTATAATGTACAAAACTGTATATATATATATATGTACATATATATTAGACAACACACATGTATATGGAGGAGCTAATATGTCTGTTGTGGTGTAAATCTCACCACTTATACATATGTATGTTAAACCATGTACACTATTTATGATGCACGTACACGTACATGTACACATACATGTGCATATGATATGCACGCTATATTATAAAATATAAACATAATAGTAAATAAAACTTTATTTATAACTTAAATAAAATATTGAGTTTATTTAAACCGAATTTAGATAAGATCTAAATAAATTTAGACTTCATAAGCCAATAAGATCCAAATAGAATATTTTTTTTGTAATTTACTCATTTACCCCTATGTGCTAGCCCGGATCCAACAATGGTATTGAAGCTCAATAGCCTATGCGGTCTAAATTAATCATGTTGGGGTTAATTAATTAAGCTTATCCATTTAGTATGGTATATAGAAAAGCAGTGTCAAGGCTAGGTTTGGGTAATCAAGTACCCTACTTACTCGGCTACCGGCTTGACCCAATAGGTGAAGTAAGTCCAAAGGTTGCCCCTAGTAGAAAAGGGCCAATTTAAATTGGGCATTGGGCTAATTTTCAAAATTGTTTTGAAATCAAATACG
Source organism: Allium fistulosum (assembly GCA_030737815.1). NCBI lineage: Eukaryota > Viridiplantae > Streptophyta > Magnoliopsida > Asparagales > Amaryllidaceae > Allium > Allium fistulosum. Next base: position 1,618,569,397 of record CM060901.1, read on the forward strand.
TATATGTTATAAATGTTATAATATAGTTTTGAAAAATGTTTTGAAATTATAATTAAGTTATTTAGAAAAATTTAATATTAATAAGATTAATAAAATAAAAAAATTAATTAATTAGTTTATTAATAAACACACACATATGCATGTATGTATGTATAAGATATATTATGACATATGTTACATTGGTTTAAATTATTTAGGACAATGTAAGAGTATGTGTGTGTGTATATGATAAGGATTTTTGAAATTATAAATATTTAACTAAATTTTTTAATTAAATAAATTAATTAAAATTTAATCGATAAATAATGAAATGCATATATATAAAGATATATGTGCCTAACTATAAGTGTTATAGTATACATATTCAATATAAAATGTTATAATTGAATAATATAAAATTAATCAAAATGTTGATTAATTAAATTAATTAAATAATATTTAATTAATAAAATGATATGCATAAGACTATTATATATGTAAATTATATTATGAAATTTATATAATAATCAAAACTTATATAATATGAGTGTATTAAGGGTGGAACATTAAGAAACCCTAAATAGACTCAAGGGATAAATATATACGTATATTATGTATACCGCGACTTCTGATGTGTTTGACACTTAAATCACGTGGATATTTCATAAGACATACATTATTCCATAAATCGATATCACTCAATATAATATATCAAAGGTTATTAATCTTTAATATAGAGTTATCCTATACCATTTATATATTAATAGATTACTTGCATACTTCTTAGTTGTTGATATTCCTCAAGCTAAGGATGTGACGTGTATTGTTGTTAATATATTAAATAGTCAAGGTAAGATATATATATATATATATGCGTATTTGTTGATATTTTTCAAGGTACGTACATTCATACTTATGTCGTCGCGTATGTACGAATGAATAATCTCTTTTGATTTGTTAATATTCCTCAAGTTCAAACAGAGATTAGGACAAGGTATCATGGGTTAGGAGTTGTATGTGATACAACCGATAATAAGTCATTCATCATTCATGGGAGTATGATTTGTTGATATTCCTCAAGGTCAGAATCTCAAGGCAAACGAGTCCTAACACCCACTAGTGAAGTTGAAAGACTTCTAGATTTCGTCTTAGGGTTCAAAGAAACATAAAGGACTAGTAGGAGCATATTAGTAAAATGAAACATAAAGTTTAACCTTACTAATATTATAAGAACATCTACTATGAAATTGTCATAATCTACTAAGTTAAAACTTGTAGAAAAATTTCTACACCTTAGCTATTTCCTGAAATGGAAAAACTATCCGGACTTAACAATGCCAACTGACTAAGAGCGATAAAGGTGGCATTTACTTATGAACGTCTTTGGTCATCAATAATTGCATCTAAAAAAGAACAACCTGCTGATGATGTGGACCCTGAATTAGGACTTGCTTATGATAAATGGGTTCTGAACCAAGAGATCCTTCAGGTTTTCGTGTTGTCTACGTTAGACAAGTCGTTGTAGAGGTAGCACGAAAACATGTCTGTCCATGAGATTTTTGATAGTCTCCAATCTCTATTTTGTAAACAATCCCATTCATCGAGGTGCGAATTTACAAAGAAACCGTTCAATACCAAAATAACCAAGGGACAGAAAGTGGACAATTTGGTTCTAATGATAAGACTATATCAATAGACTTGCAAAGTTAGACATAGAATAAGCAACGAGATGCAAGTTGGCTTAATCCTTGGGTCTCTTACTCCCTAGTATGATCCATTCATATTAAACTATAATATGTACCAGTTGAACGTAAGCCTCATGGAGCTCCTCAATATGTTGGTCCAAGGATCAAGGGGCCGTACTTGCTGTTAAGGGGAATGCGTTATCTTCGAAAGGTTTGAAGAAGCAGAAAAGGATAAAAAAGAAAAATAAGAAGACTGCTGTTAAAGACAAGAGTGAATGTCCTCATTGTTACAAGAAGGGTAATTAGAAATGACATTGTCCAGGGTACTTGAAGATTGTTAAAGAGAAGAAGAAAAATGGTTCTACCGCTCCATTAGGTATATTTATCAAAATTCTTTTGCAATCAATAAATTATCTTAGGTTCTAGATACTAGACTTGGAACTCACATCTGTAATTCATTACAAAGGCTTAGAAATTGGCGTCACATTACAAAGGGAGAAACGACGCTTCAAGTTGCTGATGGGTCTATTGTAGATGCAATAGTAGTTGGAGATTTTCATTTGAGTTTGCCGAGGGGATTTATTTTGATATTAAATAATTAATATTATTTAAAAGACTTTATTTGTAGAATTATTCTGTGTCTAGATTGTCTGAGATTGGTTATAATTTTTATTATGTTGATAATGTTATGAACATTATTTTAGATGGTAATAAAGTCTGTGATGGTATTTTAGATAATGACATTTATGTGATCAATACAAATTATGTCTATTCTGTGAGTAGTTCTTCAAATGACAATATAAATAAAAATTATCTTTAGCATTGTAGGTTAGGTCATATAAGTGAGAAACGACTACACAAATTGAAACTCAAAGGTTTTCTACCATCATTTGATTCTGAATCATTTGACACATGTGAATCATGACTCAAAGTTAACCGCTTTAATGGAAGCAATAAAAGAGTTGATGAACTTTTGGGTCTCATACATAGTGATGTATAAGCCTATCAATGGATACTTTTGGATGTGGATAGTGTCATACACATATCCGCATCCGAAATCATTTTTGGATATCAGATATCAGCATCCGCAGATACGAACGAATATCGGATAATTATCCTATCTCCTATTGACCGATAAATCAAGAAACATAAATGAAACTTTTTAGTTTAACGTAAACTTTTTTCAATCTCACTGATTATTAAAGTGTAAAAAATAAACACATATGATGATAATAAATTGTTTTGAACAGTTAACATGCATTTAATGCATGTACTATAAACTTCTAACTTAATAAAATAATAAATAAACATCTTTCATTATACTAAAATACACATAATTTAGATTATAATCTTTAAACCACTGGACGGATAATTTTCGGACGTAGATGTCTTCGTATTAGCATCCACATACATTTTTTTCGGATATCAGATATTTATCCGCTTTTTGGATAAGGATGCAGACGGATTTTGGATTTTTCGGGTATCCATTGACAGATCTAGTGATGTATGTTGCCCGATGCCTATATTTACTAAATATAACTATTCTTATTTCGTAACCTTTACTGATGATCTCTCAAGACTAGGATATGAGTATCTTATACCACTACAACAAAAAGACTCCTTTAGCGGCGTTTTAAAAACGCCGTGAAACACTTTCGCAGTCTTATGAAGATCGCTGTCTAACAACAAAGGGCCAAGATATATCACAACATTTTGAAAGCGCTACAAAAAAGTACCAGATTGCAGCGTTTTACTTTTTTGCAGCATTTAAAAAAGCGTTGCGATATGTCCTGACCCGGTTACAACTTGTTGTTAGACAACATTTTCAAAATACTGCGAAGTGCTTTAGCATTTTCAAAACGCTGCGAAAGGCCTTTTTCACGACATAGATGAAAGGCCGTAGAAAGCTATACATTGTTCTATTGATTATCTAGAACACGGTAATTATGCTGTAATATCATAGAAATATCTTCATTGATATACTTCACACTACAACAAAACAGTATTTTTACAACGGGCAATGCCCGTTGTAATATGGTTTTCGCAACGGGCATGTGCCCGTTGTAATAGGCCTCGTTGTACTAGATCCACCGCATTTTACAACGGGCACATGCCCGTTGTAAAAACCGTTGCAGTATTCCTTTTTACAACGGCTATAACCCGTTGTAAGAAGCTCATATAACAACGCACATTGCCCGTTGTAAAATAAATGCAAATTTTAAAAAAAATTACAGCAGCATCCATGCAATACATCCATACTAATACTAAATATTGTCGTAAAATAATTAAAATCACATACGAAAAGACTAAAAGCCAGAGTCATAGAATTCTAACACTCCAAAAAGTTAGATAAGTTTACATGCCAAATACATAAAGCATTAACACATAACAGTCCGCTACAAATATCATAGCTCAAAGCGTATTGGACCCTCCACAGCTCATGCTTACATCGAAACCTATATTCTCCAACTAATTTAAGCTCAGCATCTAGACGTTCTTTTTCATATGGTTGTCATGGCTTCTTGAAGGTTTTGCCATCTAGATGCAAAAAAAATGTATTTAATTATGCATTGAAAATAGTTACGCACTATAATGTGCATGGATATCACTAATTAATTGGAGAAATAAGTATATATGGGACGATATAAGATTTAGTGGAAACATGCCATGCAAAAGCTGGGGATAGTGGATCAGATATATGTATATAATTTTTTGAAAAGATTTGAATAACCAAGTGATTGCTATTTATGATAACAAGATGGAGAACCGTCCGTAGAAAATTCTGGTTAAGTACTTGAGTGACCAATGCATAAAGTGGCAGTGGACTGTAGCTGCAAAGGAACTGACCAGCAAACCTATGTTTTAAAAACAATTATGAACAATAAACTCATATAAAAGATAATCAAACATTGAGGCAAGAAAATGATCATAATTTCAAGCAAAAAGTAAGACAGTCTCAGCTTATATAAAAGAACATTCAATGCAAATTTACCCCAAGAGAAGGCGAAAATATACTAGTTGATGATTCTTGATGAAACATGAGTTATACCCAAATTGCCACTGACATTGCAATCACAAAAAATTATCATTAGATTAGGTCATAAAAATTATATAATGCAATACAATGTGCCAATGATCAACTGTCATAAGACAATATAGTGATATGACGAGAAGAATTTTACCCAGAACCAGAAAAATGAAGCTAGCTCAAATGCATTCTGTAAAATACACTCTGTGAGTAAACATATAAATTTTTGTTGTATTTCAAAATCACAAGAAGTACTATTTCTAACCTGGAACAAAATAAAATGGATCAGGTAAAGCAACAGTTCAGGCTTTTTGAACCAGAAAAGATCGTTTCGAGGTTTGAATTTGTCCCCATTAAAAAGTCCACTTATTACTACACTTTCTAATGCTAGAGTTACAATAACATGCTGCAGCTTTGTACCCACAAGAAGAACCAACTGTAATAGAAACCAAGTTTGTAACATATATAAATATGATAATAATTTATGTTTAGGAAAAGAAAATGGAAAAACACAATAAGACAGTTCCTTCAAGCACTCACAACAATATGATGCACCCACGTGTTCTAATACATTTTAGACTGTTTAGAGAACTTTGAAGTTTGATTGGTAAATTTTGAAAGTGCACCATGGATTTAAAACTGTAAAAAAAAAAGAACAAACGACATTTCAGGTTGAGGTAGAAGCACTTGTGATACATGGACCTAAACTAGCCACAGTCTTAAACCAGGTCAAAAAATTAGAGGCCTTTGTTTTGGTGCTCAGTCAAAGCAAGCCCTCTGCTTTCTCTTGGTAAGTCACTATATTAAAATTTGAAATAACAACAAACATAAATTTAAACTTTGTTATGTAAATTCAAAGAGAGCAGCATGCTTTTGATGTACGAACAAGAGGAATAAGGAAATTATAAATAAGGATGAAGACGGTAGAAGAGACAAGAGGAATTGGGCCAACGATATTTGACGCGTACACCACCAACGGTCCACTTAATTTGAAAATGGGGAAATCATGGTCCATAATCATAGCTTTATCAATTGTGGCTTGCTTTGATTGAGCGTAGATCGCCCGGATCAGAGATTGTGTATCCCGTGTCCACCAATAATTGATGTCATCCGAAATTTAAAATATCTGGTAAGTATGATTGTGGATATCATTTTTATATACCCGAATATATGGTGTCTGCTTTTGTCGAATAATATATTTACCTAATCTCATGTGTACTTTGATAGATTTAACTACAAAACTGAACCCCTTTACAAAACTTACTTTACAAATACACCTTTCTGAAGCTTACTGTAAAAATAAGTTTGTTTCTCGCGTTTACACACACATTGAAAATATGCATGTACATAAAGGAAAAACAAATTTATTAGTGTAAAAGATTTAGATGAGTTATATTATTAGCATGAATTTCAAAGTTTTTGCATGGAAGTTTATATTTGAATGAATCCTACTGTGATATGAAGACCACCATCAGTATTTGCTTTAGTTGAAAGCGAAAGAGGGAAGAAGAATATACATTATTTGTATTTGCTTAAGAATTCGTGGAGCAATGCATAAAGAGAGCAGCATGCTTGACTCTTGCAGTCAGAAAACAAAGCAAAGGAATTGGTGGTTATTTGGTCACCACCAGATGGCAAAAGAACTTCTGGCTATTAGCTTAATTACTTAATTTTCAAATATCAAGGGGTTACTGCTGTTAATTACTACTAGTTCTAACAAATAAATCTAACCTCTTCAAAATTGTATCACGTTGTCTTGTCTATGCATGTATAATTATGCCGTGATGAATAGTTCATTTGTTCTTGTTTGTTGTAGCACACTATTTCTGACTGTACAACTACAGATAGCTGTGTGTAATCAAATATTATGTTTACTTTATGACGCATGAATTTAATCTAACAGCCAATAAAGAGTTGAATCCATATAATAGTACTTCTATGAAGGTTCATTTTTTAAAGGACACAAGGGAGCAAAAGTTAGCAATTTTGGACTGGAAGCAAAGTTTCATACTGGGAACACCTAATTAATACCTAGATGCTTTCCTAGTAGCACTTTCAAAGCACTTGATTAACATACGAACAAAAATGAATAAAACATGTATTCAATTATGTACAGTATACAGAACTATTGCCTAAGATCAGTCCCACTATTACAGTTATTACCAACAAAACAAAGTAATCATTAATTGCCCAATAAAAAATACCAACAGCCAAAACGAAGAGAGATGGAATATATTATCAAAATCTGACCTGTTTTGCACTTTAGCAACTCCGTAACCATTAAAATTCATCCGACCAACCACAGACTGCATAGTAAGGTCGCCATTCCTTGCTTCCTTCAGTGCGCCTTGAACCCATCTTCCCACGCAATCACTAACCACTTCGGATAACTTCACTCTAGGCTTTTTTGTCCATTAAAGCTGACAACCTAGTGGGCAGTTTTAGGTTTACGGTTCGCTGGTTTTGATTTAGTGGACAAATAGTTTGCGGTTCGATGGGGGAATGGGAGGAAAGGGGAACGGAGGGAAGGAAGAGGGAGGCGACTATAATTTTGGAGTAGATCTGGTGGAAGAGAGAGAAGGAGGAGGGAGAGATTAGGAGGACCAGCGTAGGAGTTTTAGGGATTTGGGAATTAGGGTTTGGAAGGAGGAATGGATCGGTAATAAATAAAAAAAACGAAAGGAGGGATGAAAATAAAATTTGTTTAGAGCCAAAATTTCATAGTTGGAGCCAAAAAATTTGGTTTGGAGACTAAAAGAAAATTGTATACTTTGTTGCAATACAAAGTTGCAATACATTTTGCAATAAACTCTGTCTTCAAATATTATGAATATTTTTAAACTTTTATAGAAATTTTTTAAATTTTGTCTTTAAGTTCTATAAATATTTTCTAATTTTTTATAAATTTCAATTTTCTTTAAATATTAGATACAATTATTAAAATTTTAATACTAAATAATAAATATTACTTCCTAATCATTAAATATTATTATTAATTATCAATTTTTAAACATGAAATGTTAATTTTATAATTAATTATGTAATATTATTAATTATTAATTATTAAATACCAATAGTAATTATTAAATATTTATATTTATTACTAATAGTTAATTACTAATTATTAAATTAATTATTAAATATTAATAGTAATAGCAATTATTTAACATTAAATATTTTGTGACCATTGTAAAATTGTCGTCTATTACAACGGGCATTTTATGAACGTTGTAAAATTGACATGTATTACAACGGGCTTGAAAGGACCGTTGTAATAGCATTCTATTATTACAACGGACTATCATCGCCCGTTGTAAAAAGGGCGTTGTATAGGGAATCTATTACAATGGGCCTGAATGGACCGTTGTAATAGCCTTTTATTACAACGGGCTATCATCGCCCGTTGTAAAAAAGGCGTTGTGTATGACATCTATTACAACGGGCCTGAATGAACCGTTGTAATAGCCTTCTATTACAACGGGCAACCAATGCCCGTTGTAAAAAGGGCGTTGTAATAGGGTATTTTTGTTGTAGTGTCAATTAGCCAATATATAAAACATATTGAAATAAAACTCAAACAATAATCACATAAACACATTTAACCAGTTCAACACATTATGTATATAAACATATCCATGTTTGCACAATATCCGTAAACCAAGTTTGCACAATATTCGTAAATCAAATTACACAAATATAGCTATAAACCAGCTACATCATCTTGTCCACTGCTGCTATGGTTCCCATGTAGACCAGGTGATCCAATCCAACTCTGTATATAAAGTTTCAATAGAAAAGCATTATATTATTGATGATGTAAACACCAGATTGTTTCAACTCCAGCAATTGTCACTTTCCTATGTATTTAAGTACAAATTGTTTCAACCCTACAATAAATATTTATTTAAATAACAATTAAGTAGATCTCAGGAGTACTGATATGTGATACCTATCGTTTGTGCCTGGCATGAAATCGACTCTATCAGATATCTTGATTCTTGCTCCGCTAGCATGCATAAATATACAAACGCAGCCTCAGAAATTTCCAAAGGTTTGTTAATTTTTATAATAGTTAAATTTTATAATACTTAGTTTTTCTTAATACTTTGTTAATTTCAAGTATCTACCTTTAAATTCTATTTTGTAATATTTCTTACTATTTTGCACATGTGCAATTTGATATGTATCTACAATGTATACCTAATATATTGTTCTGTTGATATGTACCTAATTCATGTTTAAATACTTTTCCCATTCAGGTTTCAGTACTTCATTTTTGCAACAAATTTCAAGCTATTTTGAGAATTTAATTTCTTTCCTTCAAAGTTTGTATCATTTGTTTTGGTTAAATAGTAGTTTCAAATCCACTTTGTAAGTACAGTTGTATGAATTAGCCTTGGAATATTATTTTTTACATAGAGAATCCCATTTTGCAAATGCAGATAATAACCATTTGGTAGGTGCATACAACTAGATGATGCTAAGAAGGGTTTGTAGTATCAGGTACCTGGAATGTTCGAAAGCAATATGTAGGCAACATATACGAGCATGAAGATAACATATGAAAATCAATCCTTCTTTAGCAAGAATAAATATCATAATATATTATCAGTTTACTTTGTTTTGTTCCCAGTTTTTACTTTCTTAAAAAAACCAGTAGCTTGATTTTTTTTCTTGATACTCTAGGCAATGAAATTTTCTCAAAATATTTAATCAGATTACTGGGAAGATAGGAATCTATATTTTTAAAAATGGACCTACCAAATTTAATATTGCCTTCTAAAGTAAATGAAGGTCAATTATGCATGCCATTATTCTGCATAAATGTACATAATAGTTGAAATTTTATAATACTTAGTTAACTTTTATAAACTTATTTGATATTTATAAATCTTAGTTAACTTATTATTACTTTTATTTTAAATCTTAGTTAATTTTTATAAAATTTATTATTATTATTATCATAGATTTAGTTATAGTTTATATTTTTATAAAACACAGTTAATTTTTATAAATTTTGTTATTCTGCATAAATGTATATAATAGTTAAAAATTTATAATGCTTAGTTAATTTTTATAAACTTATTTAATATTTATAAATCTTAGTTACCTTATTATTATTATTATAAATCTTAGTTTATTTTTATAAAATTTATTATTATTATTATAAATCTTAGTTTATTTTTATAAAATTTATTATTATTATTATTATTATTATTATTATAGAAGATTTAGTTATATTTTATATACTTATAATACTTAGTTAATTTTTATAAACTTAGTTAATTTTTATAAAACTTAGTTAATTTTTATAAACTTAGTCAATTTATCATCATCATCATTATTATAGACTTGTTTAATTTTTACAAAACATACTTAACTTATTTATTTATTTATTATACGGATCCAGTATGATATTGCAAGTATTTATGGTTGTAATTTTTATAATATAATATAATTTTCATAAAACAAAGTTAACTTAGTAAAATTTTATAGACTTGATTATTTTTATAAACTTATTTAATTTTTATAAGACATAGTTAACTTAGTTAATTTTTAAAAATTTAGTTATTTTTTTGCAAAACCCAGTCTACTTGGTTATTTTTAATCTAGTTAATTTATTTTATAAAACCTAGTTAACTTTGTTTATTTTTATATAGTTATTTAATTTTTTAAAACTTAATTGATTTTTATCAACTTATTTGTCTCTATAAACTTATTTCATTTTTATAAAACTTATTCAACTTAGTTAATTTTTTAAAATTTAGTCATTTTTTATGAAACTTGGTCAACTTTTTATAAAACTTAATTAATTTATTTAGTTCTATAAAACTTAGTTAACTTATTCAAATTTTATAAATTTATTTAATTTTTATAAAACTTAGTTGCTTTTTTTAATTTTATAAAATTTATTTAACTTAGTTAAATTTTATAAACTTATTTACTTTGTTATATATAAATGATTACTGCCATTTTAATTTATTAGTTTGTATCTTATTTTGAATAAAGAATAATCTGATATGATACAAACTCCTAATGAACTATTCTCAAAGTAAAGTAAAAAAACGTAACCGTACCTTCAAATATGTAGAGATTACCGTTAACATCACTACATTTACTTTCAGTTCTACATCTAGCAAATTGCTTCACAACCTCTTCACGTTATCTCCATGTATAGATACAATGCCCTCAATAGTTAAAGTAGACAGTGCATGCCTCAACTGCCAAAAAATAAAAATTTAACAGGATTAAAAACTAGTGAAAATTAGTCACACATCCTTAAAACGGAACTTAATTTCAAAGCGGATCCCTATGATAAAAAATATATTTTCTACGTCCCTGTTTCTGTTTTCCGCCAAATTATTCCCAAAATTACCCCTGCGCTTCACTGTCGAGCTTTAATTCTTCTTTTTATTTTTCGATTTAAATGGAAAACTGCAATTAAATTGAAGACGAATCAAGTTTTTTATGAAATATGATATTCTTAATATTTGCAGTTATAAATAATCGCAACAAATTTCTGCAAATATATGCAATAGTTGCAGACATTTCTGCAACAATACGCAATAATTGCATTTGTGCAACTATATGCAATAGTTGCAGAAATGTCTGCAACTATACGCAATAGTTGCAGAAATTTTTGCAACTATTGCAAATAGTTGCAGACAATTCTGCAACTATTTGCAATAGTTGCATTTTTGCAACTATATGCAATAGTTGCAGAAATATCTGCAACTATTGCATATAGTTGCAGACATTTCTGCAACTATACACAATAGTTGCAGACATTTCTGCAACTATTTGCAATAGTTTCATTTCTGCAACTATATGCAATAGTTGCAGAAATATCTGCAACTATACGCAATAGTTGCAGATATTTTTGCAACTATAAGCAATAGTTGCAGAAATTTCTGCAACTATTTGCAATAGTTGCATTTCTGCAACTATACGCAATAGTTGCAGATATTTCTGCAACTATACGCAATAGTTGCAGAAATTTCTACAACTATACGCAATAGTTGCAGACATTTCTGCAACTATTTGCAATAGTTGCATTTCTGCAACTATATGCAATAGTTGTAGAAATGTCTGCAACTATATGCAATAGTTGCAGATATTTCTGCAACTATACCATATAGTTGCATAAATTTCTGCAACTATACCCAATAGTTGCAGACATTTCTGCAACTATGCCATATAGCTGCAGAAATATCTGCAATTATTTGCAAATTTTGTAAATTAAAAAAAAATCAAAAAGGTTCAAAATTTGCTGAATTGTCTGCCAATATTTGAAATAATTGCACCTTTACTATAAATATGAGTTTTTGGTATCAACAGTGGATCTCATTTCAAAGATCATAAAATTTGTGATTTTTTTGGTGAAAACGGTATGTTGATCCGGTTTTTGTACATAAAGTTATACACGTTTGAAATGTTAAAAAAAAAGGGTATTTGTGTATTTTTGCTTGCGCGAATTTGAAAATAGGGAGCAGAAATGTAAGTTTTGTTCATGAAGGATGTTTTGTTTATTTTGAAACTTATTAGGGATGTGAGCCAACTTACCCTAAAAACTATTTACACCATCATCCAAATCAATTCTATATTAATGGTAGAGATGTGGCAAAAAACATTTAATAAAATACTTATAGTTCTAGCAAGAGTATAAGCGACAACAAGGGGAGGAGATGCGAGATAATCTGCTCGTCAAAGAATGCACATGACCTATTATAAGACAAGAAAGAACACCAGTATTTATAAGAAAACTCAAGTAGCAAACTAGTCTACAACTTACTCTGTGTTACCGTGTTATGGACATAGTGAAACATTGAGCATCAAATTATTAGTTCATGCAATGTATTAATAAAAACACTATCAAAATTATGTGACTAATAACATCACTAGGCAGTTGTTAAGCTACAATTAGAGCTTAGAATTAGCCAGCAATAATATGATAAATTATTTTATGTAAGGAGTGTTGCATTTTATTATATTTTTTGAATATTTGAATTGATAACTGAATGCATTCTTTAAAAATCATGTACAGAAAACAAAGAAGACTCCTCTCACACAAATATTTGGTTGTATTTGATAGCGCTATTGGACAAACAACACAACCAGGATCTTCTGAAGAAATTTTAAAAAACATGTGGATAGTTTTTGGTTACAGAAGTTGATGAATTGTATACTCATATCTCCCACAAATTCAAACATACTGAATAAGGTGAGATGGCGACGTCCTGCTCCTGCACGTGTATCATATAAATGAATTATATACGTGCACCTTAAATATCGGAGCATACATAACAACCAATGTTATAAAATGTGACAATTTCTCCAATTGTTTTGCAAAAATGTGACAGTGAACTATATAAAGTACTAAAAAATCATATTAAATTAAACAAAATCAAAAGTTATTTTTGTAAGAAAAAAAATAGTTCAGTTTACCTAAAAATTGAATGAAAGATATATCAAAACCAAAAATAAACAAACTTATTAGTTTATTGTAGTCATGACTAATGATACAAAGAAAAATGTTGATATAGACAATCATCAGGTTCCATTTTTACATGTCTCTGTATGTGCTATAAATCTTAACCATCCACTTCCTTTTTTTCTGTATGATTTTCAGATATATTGTAAATGAATGGAGCGGATCAAATGAGCACATAGGGGATTAAATGAGCACACAGAGACATAAAAAGTTGGAGTCAAGGCTTTGAACTAGAACATTTCATATCAAATAATGATACTCACTTTTGTGCCAATTTCAACAAGATGCTCATCTTAATGTTTGATCGTTTTCTGAAAGCCAACTAGAGATTGAACCTGAAATGGCATTAATTAATTAACAATTTTGAAAGTGTTTGAGAACGAAACAGAAAGAGATTCAAAATTTATTCATCACAGCCCAAATCATATTGATACAACTGGATCTATATATATAGAGTTTTGAATAGAAGACTGTGCACGTGCACGACCCGATACAATAAACTGTCAATAGAATATATATAATTCTCTAACACTCTCCCTTAATTCGAACTCTCCTCTTCTATCTCCTTCTTCTTTTCTTCATCTCCTACTCTCATATATGCTTCAACATTCAGCTCTTGTCTTAACTTCACAAATTGAGTGCATGAGAGAGATTTAGTTAACACATCCGCCTTCTGGTACAGCGCTGTAATATGATTGATACAGATATTGCCTTTAGCCACTTGCTCTCTCATGAAATAGAGGTCTAGCTCGATATGCTTGGTCCTTGAATGAAGTATGGGATTAGCTGCTAGTAGTACTGCACTTGAGTTATCACACCACACTGTTGATGGCCATGCTTCGTAGCCAGTTGCTTCAGACAGCAGGGATTTGATCCACATGATCTCTAAAACTATGGCGGCAACACTACGATATTCAGCTTCAGTTGATGATCTCGATACTGTAGTTTGCTTCTTTGAACACCAAGACACTAAATTCTGCCCAAAATATACACAGTAGCCACTCACCGATCTTCTATCATCTCTGTCAGCACCCCAATCAGCATCAGCAAACCCACTGATTTTTAGAGTAGCACTAGGGTTTAGTTTCAGTCCATAATCTGCTGTCCCTGCCAAATATCCGAGTATTCTTTTAGTTGCTTTCCAGTGTTCACTCAGTGGGTTGGACATGAATTGACAAACTTTATTCACGCAGAATGATAGCTCTGGTCTTGTAATGGTGATGTATTGCAGAGCACCAACTATGCTTCTATAGTGACGTGGATCATCTATTGGGTCACCATAATTCTTTGATAGTTGCAAGTTTGTGGTCATAGGTGTACTGGCAGCTTTTGCCTTATCCATACCTGCTCTTCTTAATACATTCTGAATATAGTTAGTTTGACTGAGGTGAAATCCTCCATTTCTAGTTCTCTTCACTTCTATGCCTAAGAAGAAATTTAGTTCGCCAAGATCTTTTAGCTTGAACTGGTCATTCATGTATTTTATTAACTGATCCATCTCAAGTGTATTATTTCCTATTATGATGAAATCATCCACATAGACCAGGATATACATGACATTGATGTTGTCTCTCTTGATAAACAGTGAACAATCAGATTTTGTTGGGTGAAAACCAAGCTTTATCAATGTGCCTTTGAGTTTTTCGAACCAAACTCTGGGGGCTTGCTTCAGGCCATATATTGCTTTATTCAGCTTGCAAACCTTCTGATGACTTCTGCTTTCTTCAAACCCTCTAGGCTGCTCCATATACACTTCCTCTTCTAACTCTCCATTTAGGAATGCGTTATGTACATCTAATTGCTTGACTGACCACTTGTTGTGTAGTGCAATGGTGAGTATTATTCTTATGGTAGTAGGTTTTATTACAATAGAAAAATCAAACCCTACCTGCTGTGTGAATCCCTTAGCTACCAATCTAGCCTTGTGCTTTGCTATTGTCCCATCAACATCGTGCTTCAGTTTATATGTCCATCTACATCCTATAGCAATTTTGTTCTTGGGCAGTGTAACTAATCTCCATGTGTTGTTATTAACTAAGGCTTGGTACACTACAAGAAAAACAGTCTTTTATAGTGGCATATAGCCGCTATTAAACACAACTATAGCAGTATGATAAACGCTGTATATCGACATGTTATAAAAAAGAATTGCACATTTATAACACACACAAAAACCGCTATAAAAGAGCATGATTTCATAGCATAGTATAGCCGCTATAAAATAGTTATTCTATAGCGCCTATTTCCTGCTATATATCAACATGTTTATAGTGTATTCTACATCCATTTACAGCATATATATACCGCTATAAAATGTGCATATACAATAATACCTATTTGTTGCTATCTTTGACAGTAACCTCATACATTGCATTATCTTTTTATAGCACTTATGTCATATAGTTATAACGCTTTTTAGGAGCTATGCTTTATTTTACTATATATTTGATGTACCCCACTATTACATTTTAATAATAACAATCAAAATGAATCTTCTTTAAATAGATAACAATTTGAACAATGTATAAGCGAAAAAAATATAATAATCAACAAATGTAACACATATTCATGATAACAAAATAAAGTATCAACTGACAAAAAATAAGTTCAATACATGAGTTACCAAATTCAATACATATTCATGATAACAAAAGACAACATAGTTCAAAGTTAACGTCTACAAGTACCACATGCATCACTAAGAAATTGAACTGCTCAAAGTTTTTCTTCATGCATGTCTTCAGTCATTGGTAGTACTTCCTGAAAATTCAGAACAATTTGAAAATAATTATATAAAACTGTGATATGATACATAATTTATGTACTATTATCCCTTCGATATGATACATAAATGAGTGTTGTTTATAAAAAATACATAGTTCAATTTATACTGTGAACACTCTCATAACTCCAACATGAAGCATACATTAACATTCCAAATTCAGAAAAAAGGGCGGTTTAATCCGTACTCCTAATAAATCAGTACAGGTGTTTCATTTTTTGGTTTTACGAGGAAAAAAACATTCTCTGCATCATATCTTCATTCATTATAGTAAACGATGATTATGTGTGTTTGTGTACTTGTAAACTTAATTCTAATGATGGTTGTACATTAAGAAGATGTTTATGAAAGGAAAACTCTTAGTAAGCACTGAATTGTATCGCTTAACATTTCAGTTCCAGATGTGAAACTTACAGATTCGAAAATTTAGTAAGGGAAGCCAAGTTGAGATATGTTTACTTAATTATCCCAATACAATTCATTTTTTTGCTTGAAGTTATTTATATAATAAACTTGCGCCTCAACATGTCCAGTACATGTGCAAAAATTAAATTAAAATTTTCAAAATAAAATAGAGAAGTTACTGCCAAAAATTAAAGTATGATTATTTGTGCATTTTAGTTTTTAGTGACACTAAATCCAAATTTAGATGAGAGGAATGTATATTTGGTAGAAAAAATTTAAGAAGTTAAAATTTAAGAAGTTAAAATACTTTGACGGTATATCCATTGGAATAAGACTTCCATACTTCAGGCTTAAGACTTACATCTTAAAATTATAGAAGCTGGATGGTAATTTACAATACATGACACAAGAAACAGTTACTATGTTGTTCAATTTGCTGAAAAAGAAGACTATTATTCAATTCTGAATAAGAAAATTTACTCTTATTTTGGAAAACTCCATGGTACAAGAATGGTACCCAAGTTTTAGTTATAAAGAAATCAATTTATACGTTGTTCAAAATTCAAATATGGGAAAACATATATGACCTTGAAAACATATATGATCTTGACATGGAACTACAAAGCCCTGATGCAATTTCTATAATTACAAGTTATATTGGCAAACTAACTCGACTTGATGCAATTACTGAAGAAATGAAAATAACTAAATTTATTAAGGAACTGGTTGAAATAAATGTACAACCCATATTACCAACATCAACCCTATATTAATGCATGCTGGAACCAAAAAGGAGTTCATGGTACCTTATGATTATATATACCACCTAAATGTTCCACATGTAAGCTCTTCGGCTATAGGGATTAGGGACTCATATACAATCTGAACAAGTTAAAGCAAAGTGGATTCCTAAAATTAAAGACAAGCTTGATGGAGACACTGCACAACAGAAAGACAAAAATGAAAACAAGTTCAATGATATATGGCAAAGTAATGCAAAAAAGGACAATATAGGTTCATTGCATGACTAACCTGAATGCTCCTATCAAAATAATAGTACTGAAGAACCAGATTCATTGAATTTTCTGAATGACAACTTGCTTAATGAAATCTTAAATGATGATAATAGTTGAGACCTCTATAGATATAGTTGAAGATGAGGTACCTGACATAAATGATAATACATACATGTCAGATTATGTAACCACAGCAAGGAATAAGAAATCATAATGATGCATCATCTATACAAAAAGGCAATCAGTGATGCATTAAGAAAGTTGTTTACTGACCTAACGTAACTTTGTTTGGGATTCACTTCTACTGAGTCTTCCGAAACAACCTTAAGTTCTTCAAGTGAATATGGATGCTCTGGATCCTTTATATCTCTTATATGATTTAGGAATGTTAAGAAAAATTAACAGTATCGACTGCACATTAATTTGGATAGAAATCAGACTTCAACGTTACTAATTATCAAATTATTTGGACATGATACATATGCATTTGCCTTGAGTTGAAAGGCCTTAGGCTTGTTTGAGCTAGCTTATGTGGCATGACTTTTTACAGATCCAGTTGAGTAGCAAAGTCAATGCTTGCTTCAACTTTACATTAAAACTACATGCCCTTTTATACCCCGTTCACATATCAAAAAATCTTGCAGTATAAACCAAAAAGAATTTATGAAATAGTTAATGAATAGTTAAAGAACAGCCCCAATATTAGGCCAATGACCAAATTTTATACTTGTAACAGTATATCGAAATCATAGTATAGCAGCAAAAAAATGCAGCATATGTGAATATTTAAAGGATGTCAAAAATTTCCAGCTGGTCGATAGGCTCCTCTGAATATTCATCTGTATCCACTGGTGAAGTCAGAACTCGTCTTTCTTTTCTTTCATAAACAGTAGGATTAGCATTGATTAAGCCAGTCATTTCCTAATACTCCAGTAAGAATATGCAATATGGAATGAATTTCAACGTTGCCCAACTCCTAATGTCAAAATAACAAACAATTATAAATTAGTGAGAACGAGTAAATATACTGAATAAAAGCAATGAAGCTGCACAATTAAACAGAATTGGATTGTATAAAATGGTTAAAGAAAATCCTTTGATGTTCTTTGTTCTGCAGTGTTGATTTATATGGAATTTCTGTGGTCTATGAGAGAAAAATGAAATGTGATAGTTAATTTACTAGAATATAGCCTGAAGCTCAAATTACACATACCTCGATTACTTGATTACAGCTACCCAAATAATTGTTCATAATTTTGCTAAATTATTATCAAGTTTTCCAAATAATGTATCTTTTTATTATTAACTTGGCCTGAGAAGGAAGAGAACCTAACATTGAAAAATTCAAATTCTGGCCATAAAATACTTATTACCTGATGCAACTTTTGAACTAGTAATATCTGAAAGAATGAGTGGGGTATCATCTCCTTCGAATTATTTTGTATCCAAAACCATGACCACTGCAATCCCAGTAATAGAGCAGTTCAATGGAACTCCAGCATTTGAAATAGCCAAGAAACCACCACAAGCAGATGTTATGCGGCTAAATAAATATATTGAGTCCTCGAAGAGTGGATGAATGTGTAAAGGAGCCTTAATGTGGATGTCCACACAAATATGAATGTCCAGGCCCAAACTAATAATATTTGATAAGTGTGTTTAAAACAAGAGTTGGTAACTCAGTCCATATTTCAAAGTAATGAATGTATACAGATCACGAGCAATTATGAGACCTGCTTTTAATGAATTCAAAAATGATAAACCAAGGATTTCACACGTAACATATATCATGTTAAAATAAAAAGGACAAAACTGACCTAATATAATTTTACGTAATGTTGCACAAGTGAATTCTTAAGCTTGGGACTGTGCATACCAGCAAAAATCTAAGGTGATGGTTTCTCATTTTTCATAAGGAAAAATAAGCAAATAATAGGTACAGCTTCAATACACTTTAAAACGTTCTCGTGGCTTCAAAATTCTACATTATGCAAAATACACTTAAAGCAAGTATTGGGCTTTAATTCACCCAAAATATGTAAAGACATAAGTGAAGGAGTTTAACTTGATGTTATGGTAACAGAATTATTGTATTTTCTTACCTTATCAAAAGAGAATTGAAATACAATAATAAAAGATAGATTAGTATAGATTGATTGTAGGTTATGACTATGTACAAAGCTAGAAAAAATAGTCTCTACAATTTTTTGGTTTTATAAGTAAACTAACGGTTCTACTAAAGGTGAAACAAACCAAAAGGAAACTAGATAGCAAAGAATAAGTAACAAAACATGTAAGCATGCACAACATACCTCTTTCACTTTCAACTCAATGCTTCGGTGCAAATACATGTATGGTAGAAACACAAAACACTGCAAAGTCAATATGTGATGCAGCAGCGGATAACAAAAATGGATGAATCGGTGAAAGTAGCAATCAGTGGTTTGGAAGATACCAAAGGCCCAAATCCATTGATCCAAAGATACCAGATTCTAGCTATCTCAAACACGTTGATCGCGCACGATACCGTGTTTAAAGATCTACGATTCTTCGTACGTTGATCTAGCGCACTAGATTCCGTGAATCGGCTTCAACAGTCGTTAATTCGAGCGCACTCGAATGCCGAAAGTGGAGATAGGAGATCACACTCAACTACCAATTTAAGAAGAGGCACAAAGCTCTCAAACAAAATTTTATTCAAAATCAACTAACTTTACAAAATGACGCAACACCCCTATTTATAGGCGGTTTACAACTCCACACTTACATCACAACACATAGGTCGTTCACGACCTAACACAGACAAACGACCTAACATGGATCGCGACCTACGACTTATATACAAAGCGACATAAGAAAACACTTTACAACACATTACAAGGTCATCACGACTTAAGAAAATACAAATACAAACGACACAACATAACAGTGCGACTTACGACTTAAAGTATTTACAACACATAAGCGACCTAAGCAACACAGCAACATTAGTATCTTCACGCGACCTAAGAAGGTGGTTGACTCAAGCTTTAAGGCGGCCTAAGAACAAGCTGTTTCATTCTGGGTGGTGAATTAGGTCGTTCACGACCTATATTGGAGCGACTTACGTTGGAGCGACTTAAAGCTTCCTCTCGCTGTATTGGATGATTGGTTAACTCGCTAATATTCCGCGTTGCATCCTTTATCTTGGTAGGTCGTAAGTCGCTAGGTCGCAACTCAGTAATTCGTAGCGATCTAAGATATGGTGGTTTCTTGTTAGGTCGTTGGCAACCTAAGAATAAGAGCTTCCTCGACTTAAGAGTTTTATCTTCAAGCGACTCAAGAACTTCCGGCGACCTAAGTAAGGTCGTTCGCGACCTAAGGATGGAAGGTCGTTCGCGACCTAAGTCAAATGGCACACTGGAGCGACTTATCTTGTTAGCTCGTTCATTGTTAGGTCATTGGGTTTCGTTTGAGCGACCTAACTCTTCACGCAACCTAAGAATCTTGTTAGGTCGTAACTCATTTAGGTTGCCGCTTGTTAGCTCGCTTGGCAACTTGTCATAGGTTGCTAAACTACTCTTTCCCGCATAACTTGCATCATTCTTCACCCCGTTAGGTCGCACGCGACTTAACAGCTCGTTAGGTCGCTCGCGACCTAAGACTTCTTCTGGCTGGGCTGCATCATCCTCCCCCTGTTGATAGAAATTCGTCCTCGAATTTACAGTTTCTTCGTCTTCGACACTCTCATCTTCGTGAAACAGAACCAAGAGTTTGATATTGTCAACGTTAGTAATAGGACGATGATCCGGCAAGCTCAACTTACGATCATGCTCACAAATTTCCTTCACAATTTCCAAACGACCCATTCCTCCAACATCTAGCTTATTGTAAGTACCAACAAGAAATTGTTCAACCATCGAATAGAAAGATTTGTTGCTACTTTGTGTCTTCATCAAATCCAATACAGAGTCCATACTTACCTCCACCCATGATCTAGTATGTATAGGTAATGACATACATAATCCTGACTTCGTCGCGGTCTCTTTTGAAATTTGATAACTCTGACTCTTCTGAACAAACCTTTCAAGCCCTTTCCTTATTGACGGCCTAAAACAAAACGTTGTAACCAACTGCATGGTATGATCACGGCCCACATGTCTTTCTATACGTACATCTTTGATAACTTTTATTTGCCAACTGTGATCAGGAGTATACCACTGTCTTCCTTCAAATAGAAACCCAATAACCAGTCTTCTCAACTCTACCTGCTCTGTTGAACACATATGATTACGTGGCATATGCGGTACAATAGCACCTAGTATTTGATTAACATAATGTACGTTCCTCCATGGCAGTAATTCCTTGGACAACTCTGCAGGAACTACATCTTCACATTCATTCACCGCTGGTTTAACCTCTTCATCTTCTGACTTACTTTCTTCAACCTCATCAAACTTTGCTGGTTGTGTATTTCCAACCTCATGTTCATCCGATTTCATTGGTTGAAAATTATCAACTTCATCTTTATCAAACTTTGGTGGTTGAAAACAATCGACTTCATCTTCCACATCAACAAACTCCATTAAAGACAACAAAGTCTTTAGCTCCTCGATTCCCTCCAATTTGTTTTCACTCTGTTGACGTCTTTTAGGAACTAAAATGATTCGTGTATCCTCGAACATAAAACTGTAGCTGTTGGTGCGACCATCATGTTGCACAGCTCTATCGTATTGCCATGGTCTCCCCAGCAACAAATGGCAAACATCCATATCAACCACATCACACCAAATTTCGTCTTTGTATTTCTTCCCAATGGAAAAATTAACACAAGCTCTTCGATTAACCTTCACTTCCCCTCCTTTCCTCAACCAAGCTAATTTGTAGGGGTTTGGATGTTTCTCTGTTTTCAATGACAACTTCTTTACAGCTTCTGAAGAAATGATATTATCACAGCTTCCTGCATCGATGACAAATTTACAAACCCTTTCCAAGATAGTGCACGTTGATTGAAAAATGTTACTCCTCAACCAACTGGAATCATCCTCTTACTTTGGTGTCAAACACGATCTCCTCATCAACAAACTACAACCCTCATCTCCAGACAATAATTCTTCTTCTTCAACTGGTATTGAATTGACACACTCTACCTCTGCATTTTCATTCTCAATCTCCGCAATCATTGCTCGTTTCTTTGGCCTTGGACATTCATTGCTTTTATGGCCCAACTCTTGACAATTAAAACATTTGAGATTACTATTGACCTTTGCTTTGCTGGCTTCATTCACAATCGACTTACTGAAGACTTTGGAAACATCCACACTGCTATTAACATCCTTGTTCTGGTTGTTGGAATCGTAAACACACCACCTCCTCTTCTGCCTTGCTTCTCCCACGCTAACGCTTTCTGGTGCGCTTCAGCCACAGACATTGGATTGAACATATTCACCATGTCTTGAATCTACGTTCGCAACCCTCCAACATACCTAGCTGTTAGCTGTTCCTCTGTTTCCATAATATCATTCCTCGCAATCAATTGGTAAAAATCATCTGCATACTCATTCACTGATTTCGTCCCTTGTCTTAGGTTCTGCAAACGTTGATACATAAGAGATTGATAATTGTGCGGCAAGAAAGTAGCTTTCATCAACTTCTTCATCTTATCCCATGTAACAATCTTTGACTTTCCCATTCTCTCCCGTGTAAGTTTAGTCTGCTGCCACCACGCCATAGCTCTCCCTCTTAATCTCGTAGCAACCAAATTCACTCTTCGATCCTCGGGAACTTCTTTGAAGTCAAAAATTTCCTCAACATTTGAAACCCAATCCAAAAATTCCTCCGTTACCATTCCTCCCTTGAATTCTGGAATTTCAGTTTTCATTCCCGACTCCCATCGGCGATCATCTTCTACAACCCGATATGCATTTCATACTTGGTCTCGATTTTGAGAATGAACACTACATCTTCCACCATCTTCATCAAAAACAGATGTACTTCGATAACGATCTCGACCATCCACATCTCTATGATCATGCATATCTCTTCTACTTTGTCTTTCATCATCACGATATGGCTCATGTTCAAACTCACGTGGAGTTCTTCTCTCTTCATTTCTATACTCATGATGTTCTCTTCTCATTGAAACCGAAGATTCACTTCTTTCTCGATAAGATTGCGGCGACACCCTCCTCGCTTCCGTAATCGATGACGAAACTCTGTTTCCTCCATGGTTTGAGACTGGCGACCTCCTCCTTTGTCCTTAATTCATATCATTCATCAGTTTCTCTAACTTCCTAATGCCTTCATCAAACTTTTCATTGATGCGTTGTTCCATTTGCTCGGCTTCTTCTCTTCTATACAACGCTTCAACATTTTGATGGCGGTTAGCTCTTCTTGGCGGCATGATTGAATGTTCACAAACTTCAACTTTAACTCTCGGCCTTGATCAAAAAAATGAACTTCACACTTCACTTAGCTCGGCTTCGCTTGATGTAGCTCGGCTTCACTAACTCGGCACAAAGTCTAACACTTTCCTTGGCTCGGTTGAAACTCCTCAAACTCTTCAATAAGAATTGGCTCCAAGACTCGGCTTAGCTATGATTGGCTAAGTCTAGCTCTGATACCAAATGATGCAGCAGCGGATAACAAAAATGGATGAATCAGTGAAAGTAGCAATCGGTGGTTTGGAAGATACCAAAGGCCCAAATCCGTTGATCCAAAGATACCGGATTCTAGCTATCTCAAACACGTTGATCGCACACGATACCGTGTTTAAAGATCTACGATTCTTCGTACGTTGATCTAGCGCACTAGATTCCATGAATCGGCTTCAGCAATCGTTAATTCGAGCGCACTCGAATGCCGAAAGTGGAGATAAGAGATCACACTCAACTACCAATTTAAGAAGAGGCACAAAGCTCTCAAACAAAAGTTTATTCAAAATCAACTAACTTTACAAAATGACGCAACATCCATATTTATATGCGGTTTACAACTCCACACTTACATCACAACACATAGGTCGTTCACGACCTAACACAGACAAACGACATAACAGAGTACACGACCTAACATGGATCGCGACCTACGACTTATATACAAAGCGACATAAGAAAACACTTTACAACACATTACAAGGCCATCACGACTTAAGAAAATACAAATACAAACGACACAACATAACAGTGCGACTTACGACTTAGATTATTTACAACACATAAGAGACCTAAGCAACACAGCAACATTAGTATCTTCACGCGACCTAAGAAGGTGGTTGACTCAAGCTTTAAGGCGGCTTAAGAACAAGCTGTTTCATTTTGGGTGGTGAATTAGGTCGTTCACAATCTATATTGGAGCGACTTACGTTGGAGCGACTTAAAGCTTCCTCTCGCTGTATTGGATGATTGGTTAACTCGCTAATATTCCGCGTTGCATCCTTTATCTTGGTAGGTCATAAGTCGCTAGGTCGCAACTCAGTAATTCGTAACGATCTAAGATATGGTGGTTTCTTGTTAGGTCGTTGGCGACCTAAGAATAAGAGCTTCCTCGACTTAAGAGTTTTATCTTCAAGCGACTCAAGAACTTCCGGCAACCTAAGTAAGGTCGTTCGCGACCTAAGGATGGAAGGTCGTTCGCGACCTAAGTAAAGTGGCACACTGGAGCGACTTATCTTGTTAGCTCGTTCATTGTTAGGTCGTTGGGTTTCGTTTGAGCGACCTAACTCTTCACGCGACCTAAGAATCTTGTTAGGTCGTAACTCATTTAGGTTGCCACTTGTTAGCTCGCTTGGAGACTTGTCATAGGTCGCTAAACTACTCTTTCCCGCATAACTCGCATCATTCTTCACCCCGTTAGGTCGCACGCGACTTAACAGCTCATTAGGTCGCTCGCGACCTAAGACTTCTTCTGGCTGGGCTGCATCAATATGGCAAAGGGATTGTCTTAGTCAATAGTTTTCAATGAACCTAAACATCCATGCATTGAAATTTATGTAAACAAAAACAATTTCATATCTATTATAAAAAATATTCTCAGTAAAGAAAAACATAGTCCATTTACCAATGCAAATAGTAACATAAAACAGTATTCAGCAAAGTTTTAAGATCTATTTCAATTTTTTGATTCCAACCTCTGCTAAAAAAATCTCTTTCCTCTTTGCTAATCTAATAAATCACTATCTCGATTCAGCCCTATGTATACTTGGGAATATAATTAATAGCTTAGGCTATTACTAAGCACAACAAATTAGCACCTGTTAAATGTTGGAATCGACAATAATATTGCCAGAAGTCGCAAATCTGTATATTGTCCAACCCTACAAAAAGCATTGAGAAAAAAAGCCAAAAATGGGTACATGACATTTTTATTTGTAGTTCCTGGGATTGGGATGTAGTGACTCTAAACTGAATTTGTTAGATGAAGTGAAGACTTATATGAGAATCCCAACCCTTGATGTGATAAGCGATTTCCATTAAGACTACATTGAAAATCATTAGGCACTAGAAATTAGGAAGTTGTGGTGCCTACCAGAGACCAAACACACCCGAAAGACATAATGTTGAAACTCTGTAGGCTGAAATCGTCAAATCCAAAAATGGCTAACTCCTAAAATCCATAAACGATTGAGGAATCTTAACTAAATTTGTGCTTTATGAGTTTCTGCATCCCCAAATCAAATTCAGAAACGGAGGTGAATCGACATAATATAGTAAAGATTTGAATCGCGATTACCATTTGAAAGCTAGAAATCAGAATCATATTTAATCCATATAGGCAAAATGTTATGCTACAAATATCAGAAATAAATAAATAAGAGAGGATACTTCGTAAATAATGATTAAGGAATGTAGTTATTGTTTTGCACCTGAGATTTGAAGAGATTTAGGGTTTCAATTGTGAATAAACTTGAGTAAAATCGTTAACCGGAAAAGAGCTCCTGAAAGATGGCATCTCTGAAATGACGAAGTAACCAGTTGAAGCTTACAACCATAAACGAAGTTTGGAATCTGGTAGAAATTGATGATGAGCGAAATCGAAGATCGAAGATCAGATATTATGGATCCTGAGGCCATCGACTTCACAACTGTTGAAGAGCGAATCGTGGAAGATCGGGGATGGAGTACAATAGCTGAATTTCGAAGAATGGAGATGAAGTAGAACTTCGATTAGGGTTATTTTGTTTTAGGAGGGAAACGAAAATGGTTGAGTGTTATTTTGGGAGGGTGACGAAATTGGGTGTGTTTTTGGGAGGGAGACGAAAATTTGGTGCCAAAGCGTTGCATATGTACATACAAAAAAATTGTGTAAAAAACAAGTATTTAAAGGTAAACAATAACGCTTTAGAATAATGCGTTATTAAATGGTGTTATTAATAATATATTTTCTTGTAGTGGTACTCCTCTTCCATGGCTTTTCTCCATTTGGGATTCATTACTGCTTGTTCATAGCTTGTAGGTTCAGCTGATAGACTCTGAGTAATGTATGCTTTTGGTTTAAAGATACCACTTTTAGCTCTAGTTGTCATGTGATGTCCTCGATGTTGTTCCACTTGTCTAGTTGTATCAGTATTTCTTTGTGAATTGCTGCCTAAATCACCTGCTGCAGTGATACCTCTTTGTGTGCTGCTGACAGAATCATCTGTCACACTCCCCTGAAGTGGTACCTGAAACATGTCATTCATGTTCCCACTGTCTTCATTCATTTGGTTATGAGTGCAATGATCTTCATCTCTGTTTGTAGCCGAATCCTGAATACCAGAAGTTGAGTCTTTCTCTAGTATTGCCTCTGATGAATGGCTTTCTTCATTGATAATAGGTGATGGTATTGGTAGCATCGATCTTTGAGCATTTGTAACCTTCTTGGTGCATTTGACCTTATTGTCAGCAAAAGGAAAAATTCTTTCATTGAACATGACATACCTGGACATAACAATTTTTCCTTCTTTGGTCAAACACTTGTAGCCTTTTTGTAGTGATCCATATCCTAGAAAGGTGCATGGGGAGGATCTAAAGTCAAGTTTGTGACGATTATAAGGTCTTAGCATTGGAAAGCATAAGCAGCCGAAGACTCTCAGTCTCTTGTAATCGGGTTTAGTCCCATTTAAAGCTTCATGTGGGCTGATGTATTTTAAAACTTTGGTGGGAAGATAGTTAATTAAGTATACTGCAGTTGAAAAAGATTCTGGCCAGAATTTGAGAGGTAAGGATCCTTGTGCTAGAAGAGTTAACCCCATATCAACAATATGTCGATGCTTCCTCTCAACAATCCCATTTTGTTGAGAGGTGTATGGACATGTAAATCTATGTATTATCCCTCTTGCATTGAAAAAATCCTTGAGAGATTTGAATTCAGCCCCTCCATCGGTTTGAAATACTTTCAATTTCCTGTCAAGTTGTCTTTCGACTTGTATGATGAATTGTTTAACAGCCTCAGAGACTTCGGATTTTAACTTTAGAAAATAGATCCATGTGTATCTCGAGTATGCATCCACAAATGCAACATAATTCTTGAACCCGTAATCAGAATTCAATGGTGCAGGACCCCATACATCACATTCAACTAATTCAAGTGGATTAGTGTAAACTGTTTCTGAATTACTGAAAGGTAATTTGTGGCTCTTGCCAATTTGACATTGACTGCATAATTTGGATATCATATTATTTAAATGTGAAAGATTCTCATTATTCAAAACAACTTTCATCATGCTTACATTGGGATGTCCAAGCTTTCTATGCCATATATCATACTCATCATCTACATTATTATTATTATTATTATTAGTATTGTAACATACCATATTATCATACTTTCTATCATCAGATTTCAGATTGAATTTGTAGAGACCGTCATGTAGTTCCCCATGCAATAATATATCTCCATTCAAGTTATTCTTAACCAAGCATGTTTTTGGATGGAACTCAAAAAATACTTGATTATCTCTAGCAAATTGTGAGACGCTGATCAAGTTCTTTTTAATTTGGAAAACTCGTAGCAGATTTTTTAACAGTAGTGTTTTATTTCTGTTTTCTGAGGTGAACTGTGCATGACCGATATGTGTGATATTTAGAGGTGTGCCATTTCCCATACAAATCGAATTTTTACCTTTGTAGGCTGCTCCTCCCAGATTCAAATTCTAAAGATTGTTTGTGACGTGGTGAGTAGCTCCAGAATTAGGAAACCAAGCTTCATCTTGAATATCCATGTCACAAGCTAATGCATCAGGATTTTCATTGTGATGGGACTGATTCCTTGGATTATGTCTTGCAGCATTCTGTGCTTGAGTGAGATTGACATTGTAGGGATAAGGTCTGGAAGTGCCTTGATTAGGTGATATTTGTTGATTACTGTTGTAGCTGGATTCGAATCTGAAATAACATCTAATCGCCGTGTGACCAAGCTTCCCACATATTTGGCACTTTGGCCGATTATTGAAGAGCCTTCCTCTTCCTCGAGCTTGTGCTCTACCTCTGTCATACATGGAGTTTCCTTTAACTGGTTGGCTTTCCTGATGGTTCTGGGTTGATGGATCAGTCCTTGTGTTGTGTTGAGTGTGCTTGTTCTTCACGTTTGCGGCATAGTTGATGGAAAATTCTATCGTGGAGTTGTTTTTCTGTTCAAGCCTGCCTTCATGAGCAAGAAGACATGAACTAACATACTGAACAGATGGAGATGATTCTTTTGAGGTTATAACCGCAACTATGGCTTCAAATTCTTCTCCCAATCCGTTAAGAATATGGAGAACCTGATCAGTCTCACTAATCTTGTGTCCTGATGACTCCAAAAGATCACATAGTTTCTTGATCTTATTGAAATACTCTCTGATGCTTGCATTATCTTTCTTGACATTTTGTAGTTGCCTCTTGTAACTCATCTGCCTGCGAGTTGAAATTCAGATGGATTGCATTCCATACTTCAAGTGAGGTTTTGCATCCTATAACTAATGATAATAGATCAAGGCTGATTGAAGACAAGATCCAGGAACACAGCAACCTATCTTGTCTCGAGTATAACATGAATTCTATGTTTGGTGTTGAGATGCCATCTTGACCGATAATGAATTGGGGAGGAGGTATAGTGACTGGATCTATAAATTTCTGTAAGCCATATCCATTGATAGCCATTTCAATCTGAAACTTCCACAGAAGAAAGTTGTCTTCATCCAGTGTTACCGTAATAAGTTGGGTTTGTGGACTGATAATTGATTTCAACGAGTCTTCGAGAGTCTTTGATGATTGATTGGATGTTGTATTTCCAAGATTGGTTGATCCGGTTCTTGATTGAATCTCGTCGTCTTGAGCCATGATTTAGGGTTTGATTATTGGATCCGATTAGATCTGATGATAAAGATGAGGGAAGTCTGAACTTGGGAAGAAGATAGGTAATCGATTTTCTATTCAGATCTAAGATCTGAAAGTTTGTTGCCGTTGGGCGATAGCTCTGATACCATGAAAGTGTTTGAGAACGAAACAAAAAGAGATTCAAAATTTATTCATCACATCCCAAATCATATTGATACAACTGGATCTATATATATAGAGTTTTGAATAGAAGACTATGCACGTGCACGACCCGATACAATAAACTGTCAACAGAATATATATAATTCTCTAACAAATATATGAAACTCCAGCTAGCATTGGCACCTCGGTTAATTATCATATAAAATTCACCTTCCTGCTTGCTGTAAACTAGAACGTGAAACATGAATCAATTATTTAGGTAAATTTAAGCTTATTATTTTATATTATTTTCACAGTGTAGGTAAATTACAACATTTAGAAGAAGTGAAAGTAGTAATGTGTGAGA
Source organism: Allium fistulosum (assembly GCA_030737815.1). Classification (NCBI taxonomy): domain Eukaryota; kingdom Viridiplantae; phylum Streptophyta; class Magnoliopsida; order Asparagales; family Amaryllidaceae; genus Allium; species Allium fistulosum. Next base: position 1,618,599,566 of record CM060901.1, read on the forward strand.
AAATTGTATTGGAAGCAATATTTTCATGGTGCAGGTAAATTACAGCATTTTAGTTAATTTTTAGTTCAGTCTGTTGTTTAACTCATTGCATGTTGTATCAGTAGTTGCTCCGACCCTTTTATAAACTTTCCTTTAGAGAATATATAGTTTATTGCAATCGAAAGCAGTTTAATGGAAGGGGTTTGTAAGTAGTAAGAATTGTTGAAAGTTATGTGGATGATTATAATATGGTTAATGATCGATAGTGGCGATTTCTGATGGTGAGGATGCTAAGGTAGATAGGTGTGTAGGGGATTCATATTTTGATGAAAATATTAAGTGTTAGTTTCAGATATTAATATTAAACAGCATGGGATAAAGATAAAGTGCCTGTTTTAGAAAATGCATGTGGAGAGGTTGGGCATGTTTTAGCACAAAGAGTTCCACCTCATGCATGCGTCAGAAAAAGTGCATGGTGATTCAAAGATGCAGCAAGGTAAGGTGGACACGGACATTGTGTATAGGTAAAGGAATGTGATAAACAGTGATACATTACTTGGGTCTGTAAATTATGTTGTAGAAACAGTGTTGGGCATTGATAATGTAAAGGAAGCTCAGGTTGCGTGTGGGGAGAGGTTGAGCACAATTCATCACAAGGCGTTCCACGCATGCATGTGTTAATAAAATTCTACGGTAAAAATGAAAGTGGTGTAACAAAAAAACAGAAAATAAAGGAAGAAAACGGGGATATGTAAAGAGTCCTTCTAAAATTCGATAGTGGCAAACACAGTTTATGTTAGTTTTGATACCCGATTTCAAATCTGAAAAAGATAAGGTCATTAGAGATACCCGCGAAGCTTGGAGAAGCCCAAACCCTAGGTGCGGTGAAGGAGAGACGAAGTCGCAGTACTTTGTGGATTTCGTTCAGTGTTCAGAAGAAGATGCCGAACCAAATATTTGGTTCGGTGGAGGAGATGCCGGACCAAAGAGTTCGTTCGGTGGAAGAGCAGCTTCGGTCGGTAGAGAAGCTTCGTTCGGTATTGTGAAAAGTGAAGATGAAGATCGAACCAAAATTTTCATTCGGTGATTTGGTGATGTCGAACAAAAAATCTCGTTCGGTATTTTGGCATGCCGGTCTATAATTTTTGTTCGGGGAACTAATGCCGAACGAGATGTGTTGTGAGCTAAGCCGGTCCAGATCTAGAGTATTGATTGCCGAACCAAATCTTGCCGAACCAAATGGATGCCAAACCAGATGCCTGAGCTGCTATATAGAAGCTACCCCTCCCCACTTCTTCACTCTATAAATAGTGGAGCTTCGGGACAACAATGAAAGTCATTCTAGAGAGCTGAAACTCTGCAGAATTTTATCTGTATTGTTAATTCTTTTTATATATAGCCTTCAAAAGTGAATCAATCTTGTAACTCTAGTTTTTCAGTGATTAATAAAATATCCTCTCCCCAAATGGACGTACACTGCCTTGTGGTAGCGGAACCACTATAAATACTGGTGTTATTTATTTTTCTGCATTGCATAGATCTATGACTGTCTGTTCTGGTGTTTATCTCTGTTTGTTTCGTCTCACTACAATCACGATCCAATTGTTTTCCGCCGTGTTGGGTTTTTAATTCCCTTAGACTGATCATCTGAAGGGATTTTTCCCAACAGTCTGGTATCAGAGCTACAAGATTGATTGAGGAGTGTTAGACGCTATTGCAGGAGATGAAACGACTCCAGTTGTTACAAGACCCTATACTAGAGGGATGTATATCGCGTCAGGATCATAGTTGGCAATTGAGAAATGGAATGGGGATAAAGATTTCGAGAAGTGACAATGGAGGATAAAGGCTGTTCTAATGAGGAATGAAGTCCATCCAGTAGTGTTTGCCTCTGAGGAGTTGACGACTGACATCTCAGTCGCGGAAAGGAAGAAGATGAAGAAATGGGCGTTTGCTACTTTACAACTAGCTATGGGAGAGAATGTTATCTCAGAGATTAGCAGTGAGACCACTGCTAGGGGCATTTGGACCAAGCTAGAAAATCTCTACTTGAAGAAATCTCTAACTAACCGTCTGATATTGCTGAAGATAGTTTTCACCATGCGGATGAGAGAGGGTACTTCAGTGAAGAAACATTTTAATTTCTTTGATGATCTCGTGATGAAGATGAAGACTGTTGACTTGAAGATGGATGAGGAGCAAATGGCCATGATTCTTTTGTGTTCTCTTTCGGAGCGATACACAAGTTTCGCTAACAGCCTTATTTTCGCTAAAGACACATTGACAGTGGAAGATGTGAAGTCAGACCTTCTATCTGAGGGCTTGAGAGATTAGATTAAGGAGATAAGTGAAGGAAGTAAAGGTGGAAGTAGTAGTCACGGCCTGTTTGTTGAAAGAGGTAGAGAAGATAAGAAGAATTGACACTCTAGAGGGCGTTCCAAGTCCAGGAAACCCGCTAATGGCAGGAGAGGAAAGTCTAAGGAGGGGAAGTGCTTTACCTGTAAGAAACCTGGTCATAGAAAAAAGGATTGTCCAGATTTGAAGATGAAGAAAGAAGACGGATCTTCATCATTTGAGGTGGAAAAGTCTGTATCTGACGATGTGTTGTCTACAGTAGTGTCGGATGTCTCAGACCATTGGGTGCTGGACTCGGGAGCGTCTTTCCATATGACGCCTAATAAGGAGTACTTCAGTTCTTTCGTTGGATGAGAGGGAAACTCTATTCTTATGGGTAATGATGCTAGCTGTAGAGCAATGGGTGAAGGTACACTAAGGATCAGGATGTTTGACGGAGTGATACGCACTTTGATAGGTGTCCGGTATGTTCCAGGTCTTCGGAAGTCCTTAATTTCTTTAGGACAATTGGCATCTTTGGGATGCAAGGTAACTATCGAGAAGGATAGTCTGAAGGTTTTGAGAGGTGCACTATTTCTTATGAAAGGAGATGTGTTCCGAAATCTGTATTTGCTGAAAGGAACCACGGTTCTTGGAGAGTCGTGTGTTGGAGTAGACAGTTCTCATGCTTTGGATGTCACGAGGCTTTGGCATCTCAGGTTAGGTCGTATTTCAAAGAAGGGCTTAGAGTTGCTTCGAAGACGGTAGATGATCAAAGGAGAAAGCTTTGACAAGATGAACTTTTGCCAGGAGTGTGTCTAGGCAAGCAAACTAAAGTACCTTTTGGAGTTGGACTCCATAGATCGAGGTGAGTACTTGAGTACGTGCATATAGATGTTTGGGGGCCGGTTGCTACTCCTTCTCTTGGAGGAGTAAAGTATTTTATCTCTTTCACTGATGGCTTTTTTCGGAAAGTATGGGTGTATGTGATGAAGGCCAAACAGAAAGTATTGAGAAGTTCAAAGATTGGAAAGCGCTTGTTGAGAACTAATCTGGTTCTAGGTTGAAAGTGCTGAGATCTGATAATGGCGGTGAATTTGTCTCTAGGGAGTTCCTCGACTTTTCTAGACAGCATGGCATTCAGAGACATTTCACTACACCCGGAGATACACAATCCAATGGGGTTGCGGAAAGGATGAACATGACTTTACTGGAGATGGCTTGTTGCTTGAGATTGATGGCGGGCTTGTCAAGAGACTTTTGGGCTGAGGCATTATCAACTGTGGCGCATATCATAAATCGAATTCCGTGCTCAGCCATAGATGGAAAGATTCCAGAGAAGAAATGAAGAGGTAAAGCAGTGTATCTTGGTTACTTCCGAATTTTTGGTTGTCCTGTGTACGTTCACCATACAGGTGATGATAAGTTGGAGGCTAGAGCATACAAGGGCATACTAATGGGATACACCGACGGTATCAAAGGGTATCGAATTTGGAACCCTATTGATCGGAAGATTGTTCATTCCAGACATATTGCTTTTGATGAGTCTGCTATGTTCAATCCAAAGGAGAAGCTACCTACCACATCAGAAGATTCTGATAGGCCTAAGGAGATGGAAGAAGTTTCCGTGTTTCAGCCAAATAATAGAGTTGTTGTTGGTACTGTCGAGGAAAACGCAGTTGATGAAACATCACAGGATAGTCCACAGGTACATTCTAGTAGTGCTGGTGATGTGCATGAATCTAGAGGAAGTTCAGTTCAAGGTGGAGCTGAAAGGAGTTTAGGCGAATCAATACCTACCCGGGTCAGTCGTAGGACTATTAGGCCACCCGAAAGGTATGGTGATTGGCAGTTTGCGAACCTTAGCCTTGGTGATCAGTTTGACTATGCTCTACATGCGGTTCATGAGGAGCCACTTGACCTTAATGAATCTTTGAAGTCATATGATAGTTCGAAGTGAATGTGCGCTATAGAAGAGGAGTTAGAGTCATTGAAGAAGAACAAGACTTGAGATTTGGTACCACCTCCTCAAGGAAGTCGAGCCATAGATTGTAAGTGGGTGTTCAAGGTGAATGATGATGGGAGATACAAGGCTAGACTAGTTGCTAAAGGGTTTTCACAAAGAAAGGGATTGGAGTATGATGAGATATTCTCTCCAGTAGTGAGGCATATGTCCATCCGCATTTTGCTCGCTATCGTCGTAGCTCATGACTTGGAGCTGGAGCAACTGGACGTGAAAACGGCTTTCTTGCACGGAGACTTGGATGAGACCATCTACATGAAGCAGCTAGAAGGATTTGTTGTAGATGGGAAAGAAAATCGGGTTTGCAAATTGAAGAAGTCTTTGTATGGACTTAAGCAATCGCCTAGACAATGGTACAAGAGGTTTGACTCTTTTATGCTTTCACTTGGTTTTGATCGTAGCATCAAAGACGCTTGTGTGTACTTCAAGCATTTAAAGAATGGTAGATGGATGTACCTACTCTTGTACGTGGATGATATGTTGATTGCTTTCAAGGATAAAACTGAAATCAATAGTTTAAAGCTAAAGCTAAAAGCGGAATTCGAAATGAAGGACCTTGGAGAAGCAAAGAAAATTTTGGGTATGGAAATCCAAAGGGATAGAAAGCTAGGACTTTTGAGCCTCACTCAAAAGGAGTACATTCAAAAGGTACTTGCTCGGTTTAGCATGGAAGGGGCAAAGGCAATTAGCACACCCATGCTTTTTCACATACAGCTTTCTAGTAAAGGCTCTCCGATCTCAGAAAAGGACAATGCTTATATGATGAAGGTCCCATATGCAAGTGCACTTGGCAGCTTGATGTATGCTATGGTCTGCACTAGGCCTGACATTGCACAGGCTGTTGGAATGGTGAGTAGATTCATGGCAAATCCAGAAAAGACGCATTGGGAAGCAGTAAAGTGTATCTTCAGATACCTTAGGGGAACTCCAAACCATGGACTTGTCTTTGGCGGTAGAGGAAGAGATTTCAGCTTGGTTGGATTTTATGATTCCGACTATGCCGGTGATAGAGATCGAAGGAAGTCAACCTCCGGATATGTGTTCACCATTGGTGGGACAACGATCAGTTGGAGAGCGAGGTTGCAGACGATTGTGGATTTGTCTACTACAGAGGCAGAGCTCATAGCTGCAGTTGAAGTAGCTAAGGAGGCGCTTTATTTAAAGCGACTGTTGTGTGATTTGGGCTTCGTATATGAAGGTGTGGATGTGTACTGTGACAGTCAGAGTGCAATTCACTTCTGAAAATCTGGCATTCAGCTCAAGGATGAAGCATATTGAGGTAAGAGAATTGTTTCTTGTCTCGATGAGTGAAGAGAAGCTAGTTCGTCTTCAGAAGGTTCACACAAAGGAGAATGCAGCAGATATGTTTACCAAGTCGTTGTCTGTTGATAAGTTCGAGCATTGCTCGGACTTAATTCGCTTAATGAAGTGCTAGGTGCCACGGGGTGGCATGGGGGGAGAGTTGAGATGGTTCATGAAGACGTTTGTTTTCATGGTGGAGATTGATAGGTTCTACACGGACTGGGTACTTCGAGCACTTTGTTGACGGGCAATGGCCTTGCTGGAGTTTGTTGACAGAGTGTAATGGGTAATGGCTTTGCCGAAGCTCATTGGGTAAGTATCCATTGCTTGAAGTATGAAGGTGTAGATGAAGTTGAAAGGCTTGTTTGGAAATTTGGTATCAAGGTGGAGATTGTTAGTTTTGATACCTGATTTCGAAAGATAAGGCCATTGGAGATACTCATGAAGCTTGGAGAAGCCATAACGCTAGGTGCGGTGAAGGAGAGGCAAAGTTGCAGTACTTTGTGGGTTTCATTCAGTGTTCAGAAGAAGATGCCGAACCAAATATTTGGTTCGGTGGAGGATGTCGGACCAAAGATTTGGTCCAGTAGAGTTCGTTCGATGGAAGAGAAGTTTCGTTCGGTTGTGAAAAGTGAAGATGAAGACCGAACCAAAATTTTCGTTCGGTGATTTGGTGACGCCGAACGAAAAATCTCATTTGATATTTGGGCATATCGGTCCATAATTTTGGTTCGGGGAACTAATGCCGAACGAGGTGGGTTGTGAGCTAAGCCGGTCCAGATCTGGAGTACTGATTGCCGAACCAAATCTTGCCGAACCAGATGGATGCCGAACCAGATGCCTGAGCTGCTATATAGCAGCTACCCCTCCTCACTTCTTCACTCTATAAGTAGTGGAGCTTCAGGACAACAATTGAAGTCATCCTAGAAAGTTGAAACTCTGCAAAATTTTGTTTGTATTGTTAATTCTTCTTATGTATAGCCTCCAAAAGTGAATCAATCTTGTAACTCTAATCTTTCAGTGATTAATAAAATCTCCTCTTCCCAAGGGGATGTACACTGCCTCGCGGTAGTGGAACCACTATAAATACCGATGTTATTTATTTTTCTGCATTCCATAGATCTGTGACTGTCTATTCTGGTGTTTATCTCTATTTGTTTCGTCTCACTACAATCACGATCCAGTTGTTTTCCGCTGCGTTGGGTTTTTAATTCCCTTAGACTGATCATCTGAAGGGATTTTCCCCAACAGTTTATAAGATGAAACATAGAATGGTGCAATGACGTAATAGAAAAGCTACCTACCAACCGAGTTTATATATTGTTTATTATTTTGAGTTTAGCATGACTTCGTTGCTATTTCTTGACATCGCAGACTTATCCAACAATGTCATAAGCTCCTCTACCAATTGGTTTGATTGAAACATATTTGGTGTTGATCTCAAAAATAGCTTGGCACATCACATAACAATGTTTACCTCAGTGTACTGCACCAGCTTCATTTGGATTCTCTATCAATCCTGCCATTTAAACTACAAATAACCAAACAAAAAATTAAGAAAGTCATATAATTAGTGAACATTTAGTTAACCGCTACATAGAAATGCATTATGGTACAAATACCAACAAGCAATTGATTTTGAATAGTAATGAGTTCCCAAACCATCGACTCACTATACAAATACCAAAATACAAATTACTTTGTTTCAACTTTCAAGCTAAATCACAAACATAAACAAGCAAAAAAATTACAAATTTTATGAGAGTAAACAATATACAAGTAAGAATTACATTCAAATTTCACAACCAACATTTGAATAAATTAAATTGGGTCACTCATCAACCAAACATGTTTAACTACGCAAATAAACAAATTAATCTAATTCGAAAACAAATATACTAGCAGATGTTGCTACACTTGGATTCTTCTTGGTTGATTTCTCCATTTCAAAGTTGTTTAGATTGGGAAACATTGACATGGTTTGGCTGAAGAAGTGCATAGATTGAGATCAAATATCGTTAAGGAATTCATAAAAAGATAGATTGTGAATTTGAAAACAATTGATAAGATAAATAATGAAGTGAAACTGATGCGATCTCTGAAACGCGCTGAATTAAGATTCAATAATCTGAAAAGAAAACACAAACACTGAAACACGCTGAATTAAGATTCAATAATCTAAAAAGAAAACACAAACACCGAAACATCCGACAGTTAACTGAAATAACCGTAATTTTACACAAATTCATTAGCATCCAAAATTGAATTATTTCTCACCTCAAACTCCAATAAATATCAAAGAAAAAACTAAGTTTAAGCGGCAACTAGTTTGCCCATCAGGATTTCTCTCTCTAAAATCACGGAACTCGAATAAATAATATAAATACTAGAAAATAGCCAAGACAACACATAAACTTCACGTTGTAACCATAACTTATTTTCATAAACTAATAGATGGTGTAAATGTTAATTTCATAAAGTTTTGATCGCACTTGCCTTCAAACATTTTTTGTAAAATAAATTAAATTCATTCAGCATAATAAGAGCTGAGTAAATTCATTTCGAATGCAATACAAGAATATTGCGATTTAAATGCTAGAAAATAGCTTGTATATCTCAAAAACTTTAGTTTGTTACCATAACTTGTTTTTAAAAACTAATAGATGGTGTATATGAAAGAATCTATGCGGTAGGATCGTATAATATGGAAAAAAAATGCTCTAGGTAGATAGTAATAAGTAGTAAGTAAAGTAGACACCAAGACTTTATACTGGTTCGGACCTCTTGTCCTACGTCCAGTCCCTAAGCTCTTCTTAGGAATTCAACTAACCAACAACCCTCACTTAACCCGGAGGAATAGGTTTACAACTTACCCGAACAACCGAACAGGATTTCTTGCCTCAACTACCGAAGAGGACTTCAACTTGGATACAAAAAGTATTTCTGACTTGTTGTGTTCTTTGATAACACTAATGAGTCAATTTAGTACAACTTTCCTATAATCTTATCCTCGAGAGTATACAAAGTTTGTGAAGATTTAGGAAATATGAATTGCTATGAATCAAGATATGTTATAGTTAAAACAGAGATTCAAGCAATTGGTTTTCTTTTGAAAACTTAAAAGAATCTGAAAGTATGTTCAAGTAAGTAGAAAGATTAAAGCAATTAGAATTGATGATTTGCAAATGTTAAAACCATGTATTTATACTTGTAGAAGAGGTGCATTTGTTTGCAAGAGGTGCAGGCAAGAGATGCTTCCATTTCTATTGGAGAATGGTTGCAACTCTTGGGAGGAAGAAGGTGTCCTTTCAGAGAAAATTCGCAGTTACAGATTCAGTCGACTGAGCAGGAAATTCAGTCGACTGAAAATACAAAGGAAAATTTTCAGGAAAGCATTCAGTCGACTGGGCAGGAAATTCAGTCGACTAAAACTGTGCATATTTGTAAATGTGTGCCAGTTTCAATCGACTGTCCATACCTGTTCAGTCGACTGAACTATAAAAGTATGCACAGTGAACATGTGAATAAAAATGAAGTTTTATGAATGTGTTTTAGTGTTCGTGCAAATCTCTTGAGGATAGATTTTAACAAATAATCTAGACTTTAGACCTATAAAAATCATACTTATGTTTATACTTTGGTCTTCATCGATCTTCCTCTGATTTTGCATATATCTCTTCCTTTTTGTTGAAGCACATTGTCATTGATCAAAATCTTCGTGTATCAACAGTATATGCCTATTTTATAAATTTTTGATCATACTGGCTGTAGAAAAGATCTAAAATATTAACATGTTATTCCCTAAGCCTACTGTTTTCATGCAGACTGATTTGCGTTTTATAATTTCCCTAACTTCATCCTCCTAGCATTTTTGATTGTCAAACTCTAAAAAAAAGTGATTAAATTCATGCATATACCATATTAAAAAATTGGTCATGCTAAAGTTATGAAGCAGAAAGTTTAGGAGATAATAGGCTTTTATATACAGTAAAAAGAACCCACGTATTTGCATTATATATGTCACCTATGAAGCAAAATATCAGGTAAAACATTACTAGATGTAAATTATGTAAAAAAGTTCATGAGGTTAAAAATGAGATACATGGCTGAATTGGGAGAAAAAAGTGCAAACTTTGGCAGCATATAATTACCTTCGTTAGCAAGTAGTTATGTCATCAGAAATAAATGCCAGCGATGTCGTTGAAGTCTACAAGTAGTAGTGTCATCTGCGTGTAGCAGTAGAGTTTTGGTCGTCTGCAAGTACCCGGGTCGGATGAGAACGCAGAAGTGGAGTCAGAGCAGGACGCAGCAGCGATTTGATGGGGTGGCAAACGTTGATGGAGTCGGAGCACTTGGAGGGTGGGGCATGAGCGGAATCCCAGGGGCGGGAGCAGAATTCAAGGGGCAGTGGCAATTCGACGGAGGCAGCAGCGGGATTCAAGGGGCGGCGACAATTTGATAGGGGCAGTAAAGATATTTTTTTTATAGAATTGGGGAATTAGGTTAGGGGAGGATATTGAAGTAACGAATGAGTAGAGGGAAAGAAATCGGTAAGTGGGAAAATGATTTAGGCAACGGTTCAACGAAACTTTGTTATATTATTTAAGTCCTAACTTACTATCAAACAACATATTGTGTTAAAACGCTGCCTTTAAAGGTTGTGGAAAGTGATTTTTCTTGCATTGCGAAGAAAAAAAATTGATGTCTACGAGAAATTTATTGAATATAAGAATGAGGTTGAAACTTAGACGAACCGAAAGATTAAAATACTTTAATCTGATCGAGGTGGCGAGTACGTTGGACAAGAACTTCAACGGTACCTAAAAGATAATTAGATCATCTCTTAGGTTACTCCAACATATACCCCACAACACAACGATGTTTCGGAGCGAAGGAATGGAACCTTATTAGATATGGTTCGTTCCATGATCAGTAAGGCTGAGTTACCCTAGCCCATTGAGGGTATGCACTAAAAACTACATCGCATATGTTGAATTTGTTCCCACTAAGTCTGTGCCTAAGATGCCATATGAGATGTGGCACGGGAAGATACCCCATCTCAATTATTTGAAGGTGAGGGGTTGTCTAGCTTACGTTAAGAACTTTGATCCCAATAAGCTTGAGGCAAGATCGGTCTTGTGTAAACTCATAGGATATCCTAAGAACTCCATGAAATATATTTTCTACAACATTGAGGAACAAAATGTGATTGCTTCTCAACATGCTGTCTTTTTGGAAAAGAAATTTCTATCGAAAGAAAATAACAGCGAAGTTGTGGAACTGAATAAGATTCAAGGGTCAAATACAAAGATCAAACCAGTGGGAAAACCAAGTTCGTATACGAAAACATGCAACCTATTAGGAGTCTAGTATAGAATATCATGAACCAGAGAGATACTATATTTTTCTCATGGATGGCGAGAGGGACCGTGTCTTAGATGATGACACTTCTCTATCATTTCAACAAGAATCATAGAGTAAAGACTCTACACTTTGACTTGGAGCAATGAAATCAGAAATGTATTCCACGTATGAAAACAAAGTGCGGACTTTGTCTGACATACCTGAAAAGATAAAACTCATCGGTTGTAAATGGATTTTTAAGAAAAAGATAAATGTAGATGGACAAGTGGAGACTTATAAGGCTAAAGGTATGGACTATGATAAGACCTTTTCACTGATAGTTATGCTTAAGTCCATTCAGATAATGCTGGTTATTAGTGCATTCTATGACTATAAAATATGGCAAATGGATGTAAAGATAGTATTTCTAAAAGGTGAATTAGAAGAGATTGTTTGTATGTCACAACCTGAGAGCAAGGGCTTGCAAATTATTAAAGTCCATTTATGGATTTAAGCAAGCTTCAAGATGTTGAAATGAGTATTTTGATAACGTAACGACCCACATTTCCAACTCAAAAGTCGACACTAATACATCCACGGTATTCATGAGTTGAGCATCAAAGTGTCGGAAAGACAGATTGTTGAGGTGAAAGAAAAGAAGAGATGGAATAGAATCTCACAAATTGATGAGTAATATGTAATACATCAATGATCTTTATAAAATAAAAGAAGAGATGGACAATTATAACAGCCTGTCCCTACAATTGCTGATAAATACAAACAAGTACTGCAGTAGAAAAATAAAAATATGAGAGTACACCTTAGATGCATCCAGCTAGTCTTCTGAAGCTCCAAAGCGTTCAAAGCTAACTATGGAAAAATACTCAGGTCTGACCCGAACATTATAAGAAACTAACACCCGGATCAGTCTGGTAAACCAGTAAGAGAAACTCAAATCATATGGATTGGTATATTTGTAAAACCCTTTAAAAAATAAAGATCTCTCGTAAGACCACGCTACACATAAACACGGATGAGTTTTTACCGTACGATAACCAAACCATTTCAAATAGAAAATACATTGGTATTATAATAATGTCTAAGGTTTAAAATAAATATATAACATAACTGGAATGGTTACCCATAATTACATTCAACAATACCAGGTTCTACAACTAAAACCATAAGGCACATATAGGAGATTGGATTCCATACAATGACAAGGCACTAGGGTACCACCTACCACAATACACCTCTAGAAAAATGTACCAAGGTCGAAAACCTTTCAACCCCTGTGAACATAGAGCCGACATGACCTTCTAAAATGACAAGCGGGATTACATTATCCCTCAGGAACTGAGGCTGCAAATATTGCACCAGCCCATGGCCCTACCCTTTTCTGTGCCTACGCATACCAAAATCTATAAATATCGATCAAGATCGAGAAATGATGCTCCTAATGGTAGAGAACTACATAGCTAAGCTGCATATCCTCTGTTTTAGTCATTACTGGGTGTGAAGCTTGTGAGGTCATGATTACCTTTTCCCCTCTTAGCAAATCCTACTTGGAATGCTAACACTGCCCGCCGAACGACAATGCAATGCCAGCATTCATCCATACAAACTGTTCAAGATATGAACAAACCGAAGGCACTATTTCTATTACATCCTTTTTGGAATTACCCTCAGGATTAGTAGCAAGTAGCCCTTGCACTTTAGAGAACTCCATCTTCGATTCCACTATCTCGAATCAATCACGAACCTCTTCCAAAGCGTAGAACGCGCATACAATTTTGGAGTAATTACGATTTCGAGTCATCTCATATAAGCACATTCCCCCACTTACCGGGCGCTCCAAAACTAATCGATAGTTTGTGGTAAACTCTACTCTAACTCTTTTGGAAATAAACAGACAATATATAAGAGCGGAGATCACATCATAGCCATCTAAGCGGATGGATTTCGTTACCATTTGTCCTAGAAGAACACAACGAGTTTATACATACAGTATAGCATCATCAAAGATAACTGTAACATATAATTTCCGTGTTTCTTCTACATATTTCCAGACCAATATTTGGTCAATATTTGATAGTCGGTTATTTAACTATCAAAAAAAACAATTCAATCATAGATTTAATTTCCTTAAAAACAAGCATGATTAAGCACATAAACAACCACTAAGCCTTTTGAATAAATCCCTTTATTAATTAAAATATCTTTCCAATTATTTGAAATGTATTCATATATTTATCTCAATAGTATAAGTATACTCACAAAACAGTTCACTTTCAATATTTAGAAAAGTATTTATATATTTATCTCAAGGGTATAAGTATATTCTCAAATCTTAAGGAAGTTTTCATATTTTCCAAACTGTATTAAATTGGGTCAAAAACAACTGTTATTTAAAAACATTGTTTACTATAAACCCAAACCACTTTTCTTTTTGATGAAAGTAATTAAACGGATCGTATGGAAATTGGACCAAATATACGTATCACCACTTTCCGATTTCAAACAATACTATCCCTCAATAAATAATGGATTCAGACAAGTTAGAACACTATCCTTGCCTCAACATACGTTCTTAATTTTCAAGATAGTGATGAGTTTCCATACCTCGGAATTCAGTATTAAGTATGAAAAGAATACTTTCCATACTACCATGGGTTGTAAAGATCATTTATGGAAATCAAATCTCCAACACTTGTCACGTTTTCAATATTTTGACTTACTCCATCCCTCACCTAGAAACGAATCCACCTCACAGATAGAGGATTAGTCTAATCATCGGCTTTTACTGCCAAGTATTGGACTAATAAACTTCCACAAGTAACCGAATTCGCATATGGAAATAAGACTTCAAATACTTAACATCAACCTTCGTTCAAACTTAAAACTATCATTCAGATAATAATGAAGTTGTTCAAGTTGTCATACTATTACCTCTCAAACCTTGATTAGACACCATTCTTATCTTTAGGATTGGTAGAAGTCTACCTATCTCGAAGTTTAATATCAAGTATAAAACTCATTTCTGTATATTTCATTTAAAACAAAAAGGTTATAAACTAACTTTCTTTTCACATTAAAATTCCACTTAAAAATCCTTAAAATACCCGTTAAAATTTCCTTATCAATCTTACTTGGAAATCCTTGTTTTAATCCACATTTGATTTGAAAGGATGGACCTTTTTTTCTTTATATACAAGTAAACACCTACTTTATTATATCAAATAATTCTTTTAAACCTCTTATATAATTCCAAATCCCTTTAAACATTTTAAAACAAGTTTTAAACTTACCTTCAAATCATAACTTGAAACCATCACCTTTTTAAAAAGAATTCAACTTTGAAAAATAAACTGATTCCTTTAAATAAACCACTTGTTTAAATATCTTGAAATATATCTTTTATATCAAAAATCTTTTTTAAAATATTTATGTAACCTCTATAAACCATATTTGAAAATAATTTATGAATTATCTAGAATAGATAATCTTTTATATTTTATTAAAAATCATAGATTTTCAAATTGCGTCCATAGTGACTATCGCTATACGGACCATAACTTTTGAAAATTGGTTTTATAAATGAAATAACTTTTAAACATAGCTTCTTTCTATATTTTAAATTATTATAGATATAGAAAACATTTTGCTTTAAAATATTAAAAAGTTGAAGTATATTTAAAATAAATAACTTTTCAAATTTGGCAAGAGGCTTAGCGACTATTATGGCTTTTAAACAAAACCCACTACCGAATTTGCAAGTATTAGAGGCATCAAATTAGAGGCAAATTAAGAAATTGCCCCTATTAATCATTTGTTAGAGGCTAATATACTTTTGGTCCCAAATATTAATAACTAAGATCATTATAAATGCCCCTATTCGTCCTCAAAATATTTGCCGTAAGGAGGGAAAATTACCCCGTTATTTTCTTTTGCAGGCGTAGACATATATTATTTTATACTTTTCTTCCACCTGTCAAATTCAGATCATTTCTATTCTACATTCACTTTTGAAAAATATAATGAAATTGGGGCTGTGAGGATTAGTTCTGCTTGCTCTTAATCTAGATCACGACAATCGATTTAGAGTATATCTTCTTCTACTTGTAACTTTTTCTTATTTCTAACCATGTTGATTAATCTCTGCAATTCATTTCTCTTTCCCTTTTCAAGCCAAAATTAGGGCTCAACAAAATTTAATGGAAACTCTTGTAATATGATGAGTTTGTGTGGTCGGAAGGTCAAGGAAATATGAATGATCTATCGATTTGGCTATTGCACCTCCGCTTCATCAATTTCATTACATATCTCTGTAAGTTCGTTATTTTATTTTATCTTCCCCTTCATTTTGATTACTTTGAAACCATGGTATTTAATTACTTTGCAATCATGTATGTACATGAAATGTGATCTTATAATCACATAAAATCAATATTTATCCATAGATTTATTAATATAATTATCATCTAATTCGGTTATTCTGATTGTGGATTTTGTGTTTGCATTGTTGTAGCAAAACCTAAGAGGTGAAAAATCTTTTCATTGATGTGCTACTAAGGAGATGTGAGTTTACACTTCCTATTACCATAACTATAAAATACTATCAAAACTCACTTTTGTATTTTTTTATACCAAAATGGATGAGTTACCATATTTTAAGAAGACAGAAATCTTCTACTGGAAAATGATTTATTTTCATGTAAGCTTAAGTGCTACGATTGTAAGAGTGGTTTATTACTTTTGATCAATTTTAACAGTAGTTTACTGTTGGTCGATAGTGTTTAGCTAGGTGAAAAGTAGAGAAAAATGGTATTGAGAAGAACATGTTTTATACTCAGTTTTACTAAAATTGTATATGGTACTAGTACACGTATACAGAGGTGCTCTTAGTATCACTCTCACAGTAAGCCTTTTGTATTCATATCCAAAAGCTAAGAAGTCTTTCATTTATACACATAAGTTATTTCACGTATAGTAAGCGAAAATTTCACGTTTGCAATTATTAGATAGAAACATAAAGAATATCCTTAACTTTTGAAATAAAAAACATTAAAAAAATTTGTCAAAAAGTTTCATGATTAATTTTAATATTTTAACCCATCCATGGAGTGAAATGACATGTATATTTTGTTGTTTTTCTCTATATAGCAAATCATTTTTTTATTTTCGATGCAGTCTATTACTATGGTATAAATTAGAATCAACTATTCATTTACACCACATTGTTAAAGGGTTCTAAACTGATTAGCAATTTTTTCATTTTCCCTAAAATAATGTAACTTGTTCACTCCTTATAACAAAACATAAAGTAGTAAATTAAAATGTACAGAAGTAGCATTAAACTAATAATTATTTTTATTTTTATTATGGATTATGATGGTTCGGTCATTATAATTGCAAACCGGTTTAGTGATTCTGTTACATTCTTAATTGCATATTTTAAGTTTGTTTTTTGAATAAACATTTTATTTTGCAAAGGATTTGGATGATCCATCCTTTTATTATTTTTTGGTCAGGCAAATAATATGAACAGAAATCCATTGGAAAGTCATTAATATTTTTCATTGACAAATACCCTCATACCTGTTTATGATATAGGATCATCAGATGGCTCACACTTCTCCACTTCTTGTACTTGCATTTACATTTTATTTTGTATTAGTTTCTTTTGTATGTATGTTTTATTGATATTAACACTAAAGAAAAAGTATAGTTGAAAATAATACAGTTGTAAGTAACAGGATGAAAGCAACGAGTTTTTGTTATAAAATGTAAAGATTATTATAAAAACTAGTACGTTGAAGTTGAACTAGTGTTCTTCACAAGTGACGCTATTGTAATATTGTAGGTGATCATAAACATGTTTTCTCACATATGTTTGCTTGTATACATTGTGTATACATTGTTCACAATGTACATTGGTTGAGTACATTTGCTAAATGCTATTCTGATAGGAACATGATGAATGCTCAATGTTTTTGCATATGCTATAATTACCTCATAATTTGTCTGTGGATATGTGTTTATTGTATAAGTTAAATATTTATTATTTTTTGCACCTTTTTCCAAAGGTTATCACTGCAAACCTGTAAATATTTACGGTCATGTAGTTGCATCATCTCATCACTTTTTATTTAAGATAAGAGAACCTTAAATGTATTACAAATGTAACTAGAGAAGTGAAGGCAGTTTCATGTTGGTTATTCATTTCGCTACAAATAAAATATTGGTAGCATTCAGATAATGGACTACTTTTGAGCGATATAGAGGAAAGTGTGTCTTCTAATTATTTGGAGTTTAAATATAGTATCTTAAAATAACCTTTAACTTTTATGTAAGTCCTTTGGATTTCTAATTTTGGTTATGAAAAAAGTAATCAATGTCTTCCTTCCAAACTCAGTAATATTGTGCAAAGAATTCAAAGTGATTTGCATCCTTCTTTTTGTTTCTAATGTGTTTTAATCCTTCCATAAAGTGCGTATAAACCAATAAGAAATTAATATGGTTTTTTGGTTACAATCATAGTTATAGTAACCAATTAAATTTGCTAATGGTAATTAAATTTTAGTAGCAATTAATGACTAAGTCCTCATATCTGTTTTGTGATAATACGAAGTATGTATCTAAAATGAAGAGACAGTTTTTAATATAACTTAATGCATTCTGCAAATGTTTGATATAATCATTTTGCTGGTTACAGCATACTAAAATTATTATTCTGTATTTTCATGGGAGAAGAAATAAAAGCATGGTCACTATTATGGTGCTGTTGAGGCTTTTGTTTTTGTTCACAAGGGAAAATATAGACATTGAAGTTGGTTTAATTATATGTCACCATACAGAGGGGTAAGTTTTATATCTTTGGCCACTTTTTTATAATTGTTTATAAGAACTTTTTTAAATGCGAAGAAACTCTCTTTGTCTTATGCTTACCTCACTTGCAAAGTGTTAGTTTAAAAATATGATTTTTGACAAGCACCATTGTCTCAGTAGTTAAGTGATTCGACTTTGGCGTGAGAGATCTCAAGTTTGAAACTTGCATAGCGTGATTTGAACGTTTATTGACATGTGATATGTTATCCTAGTGATTTATTGTATATAAAGTACCATTTCAAAAAAAAATCTTGTTATATTAGATCTATTGTCTTCTATTCAAAAATTATTATTTATTACTATTGAAGCTACATAAATATAATTTTGGTTGTATTATTGGTAAAATCACCATACCATTCTGCTTGGCGATGCATCTATTTTATACATTATGTATAATACTGGTTATTTTACATATTATAATACTAGTAATCTGCGTTGTTCGAGGAAGGGCAAAGTGCTACGCAGTAAGACTGTCCTTAGAGTCCAGGTGGTGTTCGAGCGGAGCCTGGATGAAAATAAGCGCTCGCCACATAATTTGATGCAAACAAATTTTGCATTGAATAACTATAAAAAGAATAAATACATGTTGTAAGAAACTCAATTGGTTTTGATTACAGTGTCATTATTTATCATTTTAATATATGATGATTTATATATACATTTGTGTATGTATATACACACACTTTTAGTTTACCACTAATAAATTTCAAAAAACAAACACTATTCTAGTCTACAATAATATAAAAAAATTACAAACAAGAAAATTTTGTATTAAATATTTCTTTACCATAATCATTAATTCATAACAAAAGTACAATAGTGGAGAACAACTTGATATTTTACTTATAATTGAATAATTTAGGTGATATTCCAAAAACTATAAAATTTTGAAAAAGCTAGAAGTTAACGAGTAACTTTTCTTGTACATTTTTTTCCTAACTTCATGTTTATTTTAAGTTATAAAAGGGAATACTTAATGAATAACTGTCTATTTATTTTGAAATGAAATATACAAAGTGTGGTTTAGTTATAAACTATATTAGAAGATGATCATCAATAAATAAGCAAAGTAAACGAGTGTCTTTAGTGTAATTATACCAATTTAGTTAAAGTAAAAAATAGTATACTAAATACACATATTTTTATAGCGCCTCAATAAAAAATTAGTGTTTAAATTGCGCCTCATGCAAAGTGTGGATTAAATCGCCAAAGTAAAAAAGCAGGGCCTTAAAATTGCCAAGTAGTGTCTAAATAGCACTATGTGGCACCTAGGAGGTACCCCTAATAGCATAGCTAGTAATTTTATACATATGTGCATCTCCACTATTAATAATGAAACTTCAATCAATAGGATTTCCACCGTATTTTTTTAGTTTCCAAAAATATCCTAGATGTCATCTTCTTTTTAATTATTCATCAACGGAAAGTCATTACCAATTTATAGCATGCATCACCGTCCCCTTCTTGACCACCTATCAATGGAATCTCATTATCGATTTGCAATCTTCTCCACCAATTAGACTGGTTGAAATAAAAGCATTTATGATCACTAAAGGTTTTTCATTTATAACACAGATAATAAAACCAACATTTTTATAATAAAATTGTTGTTTCAACATTAAATATTTCTTATAAAAAGTAAATAACTTTATTACGTACGTAGGTGCGTGAATTTATACTAGTATATCATGTAGTTCTTTATTGATAATGTCTGCTACAGCAATTACAAGCCAAATAGCCATTATCGAGAGAACAAGAGCAAAAAGCCGCTACACTATGTCAAAACTAGATGATTCCCTTATGTTCTTTCATGGTTTTTGATTGTTTTATGTATTTTTATCAGAGTTTTACATGATAATTTGTATAAACAAGCCCTTACCTGATGGTTGATTTTGTTACAATTTTTTTATATGTTTTGCAAGATTTATCAATGTCATTTGTATAAACAACCTATCTATAAAATTTTATGTACCTGTTGTATATGGTTCTCCTTTTCTAAATCCATCTATTAATTATGAGAATACATTTTTATGGATTGTAACTTATTTTGTATTATTATGCAATGTTTGGGATGACATACTTTGTATATTTGAGGAACTAGTAGACTAAATTGTTGGGAAGCCTTATTTATTCAAAAATATAATCAAGTATTGTGTTCTTACTGCAGTTCTAAGCATTTAAGGTTTTGTTTTCTGGGCTTTTTTTTCTATGCTTCGTAAGTTCAGAGGTAATTTAAACTTATTGTAATCTAGCAAAAAGTCATGATTCAACTATCAAATACACAAGATTCAAGTGAAATCTAATGTGTGTATCATGTATGTATAAATATTTTTACTGAAAAAAAACTTGGTAAAATTTTATTTTCAAATTCTGTTTTTTTATATTGTTTCCATTTTCTATTACTTGTACCAATTTTATTATGTGCAAAATGTGTGCAGGATTGTCTTCTACATATATATCTACATAATATTTTTGCTCTG
Organism: Allium fistulosum; assembly: GCA_030737815.1. Lineage (NCBI taxonomy): Eukaryota > Viridiplantae > Streptophyta > Magnoliopsida > Asparagales > Amaryllidaceae > Allium > Allium fistulosum. The sequence goes on from CM060901.1 coordinate 1,618,619,915, forward strand.
CTGAACATGCTTCCTTAGATTCGTTTTTCCTTATCTCAAATTCTAATGGATCCAACGTATCCTCTATTTCATATGAAAATGAATTATGCTGCACCCGGGTAATCTTCCCTTTAGGTTGGACCACCCTTTCATTGTGAATTTACCTATTCGACTCAGTTTTGTTCATCTTGCATCAATAATGCAAAATATTCAATTGTTTTTTGTTATTACACTTTGAATTTATTATTACACAGATGAACTCTAATATAGTCTGCATTTAGTTAAATGTGTTCTATTGAATTTATGCGACATTAGAAATACAATAGGTTTCTTATTTATCAATTTGATACACTACCACTACTAAAACTAGATGTTGTAGCATATCAACATATGTAGGATATCTACTTTGTTCATTCAAAACGTACCACCATATATAACAAAATACACAATACATTATTTTTAGTATTATTAGCCTGTATGTCTAACTTCATTTCCTTTTTGTAGTCACCATTCATATTGTCTGGCTTATAAGCACCTCAATCATACCTTATCTGGAATATTACGTCGAATTTTGATGATATGGATTTTCAAAAAGAATGTATATCTCCACATCGGACTAGTAAGCGCTGCGTCAAATTTGGAACACATCATTTTGGTCTTCGGCGGCTATTTTGATTCTAGTGAAGATGAAGCATATTTCTACAAGGGGAAAACTTTAATGTACTTCTAGTCTTATTTCATGTATTAATGGAAATGTCACTTTTCTCTTATAGTGCTTTTCTGGATGAAAATGTATAGCATTTTTTGTGATGCTGGTTATACTTGGCTAATGTTGTCATTTTACATTATTTTGTTCATTATATGGAATACTACAAAATGTTCATTTTGCTGAATAATATGTATGATAATACGTTGTAGCTTGGTTTATTTACAATATGGAAGTCCATACAATTTTACTATATGTTTTGATATTGTTCTTTGTCATCATGGGAAGATATTGTATTCATTCTTTGCATAGGTGGACGGAGCTGTTAAATTAAGTAACAGGGGCGTTTGAACCCCGTCATACAGTAAGTTTTACAGGCATATAGATTTGCCTCTAATGGGATTACAACTTATTTCCTGCTTGCGTGGCATAGGTAAACTGGGGGCAAATTAAACAAAATATCTGCCCTTATTTTCTTCTAGGGACGGCATTTTTTGGGGCTGAAACTATTCTGCCTCTCATAGTATTAAGGGCAGTTTAAAACATTTTTGTGCCTCTATTTAGAACATCAAGGGCATCAATAAATGCCATTAATGCTTTGATTTTCAATAGTGACCACTATTTATTTTTATTTTCAAAAGAATTCAAATTTCAAGTCATATAATAACTCTAAACTTCACATCACATCACAAGAAGTATAGAGATCATACATACATCATTATATACATGGAAACAAAATAATGAAACACGAATAAAATACGTGACATCAACATGCTTTATAGCGACAATCGCTATATGATAGCTTCCATTTCAAGTCCAAGTCCCCTACTAATCCATTACATATGCTCAAAATACAAGTCCAAGCCCGAAGTCCAAATCATATCCCCTCGGATTTACATACGCTTTTCAATACAAGTACTTAGTCTAAATTCTCAAGTCCATTACATATGTTATTTAAACCAATAGATCAAATTGCTTTTCAAAGCACTATAACATACAACAATATGGTTTTCCAAAGCAAGAATCAACATCACAATAGCAATTCAACCAACAACTGTATATCTTAAACATCACACAAGATATCATTTTTATGTTTAGATTATATATATAAGGGAATTTTTTTCAAAGTTAGAAATCTCACATCCAAAAAATGCTAACAACCCACATTAAGCTCTTGAATGATGGAACAAAATTCCTACACCAAACAACACAAGATCCCACCTTTATTCCAAAAACAACAAAACCATTCCTCCCTCACCCTCTCTTTGCTCACGCACAGCCTTGATCCCCCTTTTGCTTCAATTTTCTCGACTTTGACATGCTAGAAGAAGATGCTACGGTGTGCTAATGAACATACTTGAGTTTGGTGAGGTTTAGAGAAGGTTTGGTATTGTTTTGGAAGAGAGAAGTGAAGAAAGAAGGAAGGCAAAAGAAGCCATTTTAAGTTTTCTTATTTTGAAAGCTTTTTGAAATATTTTGAAAATGAAAATAATGAAATGGAAAAGGAGATGTGAAAGTCTTGTACACATCATTTCACTTATGAACTTTTGCACACAAAATCATGCATTTAAAAGTCCGTTTATTATTACTATACTTAATCACATGCTAGAAACTACTAATGAATTTTTAACGTTAGTTAGTACATTAGATACGCTTTGAACTGTTATTATATGTGTTCATCTGCTAGTATACAGGTTCCAAAATGTTTGAACAACTTTTAGTAAATAAAAGTTGATTTTCGATAAAACGTTTTTCGGTCACAATTTCAATTATACTTTAAAGTACATATTTTTGTAAACAAAATTCAAAAATGTGTTCACCATCATTATTTATTAATTAAAAGAGGGTTATTTAACTATTAAAAACCATTAGTTGAATATTCAAACTTAATTAAATATTTCCAAATCAAAGCGATAAAATTCCAGATCGTTACATTCTTCCCCCTTTAAAAAATTTCGACCCCGAAATTTTATCCCAACCAAAACAAAGAAGGACAAGCCAACACATGAATACTTACATTATTCATAAACTCGTACGATATTCATGAATCATCCATATGCAATATCTGATCACTTGCTCGGATACATAAATCTCTCATCCAAACTAGTATGGATCACTTAATTTCTCTATCGCGGAACCCTGATCCGGTTCCTTGATCTAATACTTAGGTTTTCCTTAAATAGTCCTAAACTATGGTAGAAAACACTTACATCATCCCAAGAGTCCATCTCAAGTACTCGCCGTCAAGAAATCAAGTGAAAATGCCTAGTTCGGACCAGTGTATAACACCTTTGATCAAGAATTATTATGCGAATAAAATGATCCAAGTCCAACTTACAGTTTTATCCCTTTAGGATCACTTAATAACACTCCAAATTTTTTTTACTTTCTAAAATTATTTATGAAAACATTTCATTTTATCAATACCTTCTTTTATCAAAATATTTTTTCTATTTTGAATCCATTTTCCCTATGGAAACTTAGGAACTAAACACTCGATTTTTATTTCCAAACTTTCCTGAAATAATACTATATATTTCAATCAGTAGAAAATATACATATAGATAGAATAACAACAAAATGATACCAAGGAACTTGGTCCTACCAACTAGTATCATACATCCCCTTATCAAGAAGGGTAATACTTAAGAGAAATGCTTACCATCCGAACACATCTTTTGCCCATTTTTAGTCATTTTCGAGCCACTCGAGCTAGTTAACATAAAAATACTCTTTCTTTTTCGAATCTCATTTTGAAACAATGCAGTATATATTCCCAAAATATCTATTACCAACTTGCTTTGGACTCGTTTAGATTAGGACTTGTTTTGATGATACAATGATTAAAGGAATAATTTACTAAGTGCACTACACCATTCGCCTAAGCAAAAATCTGATCATCACTTAGAAGATTATTCAGATTCTCACAAAACAAATCGAGACTCATTCCTCGAACTATAAGACACTGGGTTTTAAATTCTCAAAAATCCTCCTTATTTACTAAACACATTTTATAAATCCAATTTATAAAATCAACCTTATATAAAATCATTCCTCCTTTATAGAAACCATTTTAACAAAGTAAACTTGTTAAACCTACATTATTAACGAACGCCTTATAGTCGAATCATGAAATGGAATTCACAAGGTGTTCGTATTTAATCTAAACAAAACAACAAATGCTCGTTAATCAGCCATGTATAACTAATCAACCAACAATAGTCAATGCTCTAAACTGGATAAGCATAACTAATCAAACAATAAATTAGAACAATTAGATATTATTATTTCCTAACAAACAAATACATAATAAATAACTATATCAATTTTTGAAAATTATTCTTTTATATATAAAATATAATCCTACGTATAAGTATTTCATTTACCAATTTCAAAAGCAATACTGTGTCGGTTGGCCTTGTTTAGGTATTTAGGAGTCCTTATCGATAATGTTGGCTAGACACCTCGACCAGAATTCATAAACCACTCAACTAATCAAACAACATAATATAAAACATTTTTATTATACTAACAAATACACGCTCTCTTATATATATACACTCAACTCATTCTAGGGTGTCACTTACCCTATTTCTAATGAGTTTATCCTACCAAGGCTAAGGATCTCGCTTCACCTTCGGCTCTGATACCACTGTACGACCTGCCTTTTCAACTCTCAAAAGTCGGCACCAATACATCCACGGTATTCAGTGCCAAACATCCAAGTGCTGGAAAGACATATTGTAGAGGTGAAAGAAAGAAGAGACAGAATAGAATCTCACAAAGTGACAAGTAATATATAATATACCAGTGATCTTTACAAATGAAAACTATGATGTACATACATCAATCAGAGTAACTAACCTATCATTAACCTGAATAGTTATAACAGTCTGTCCTTACAATTGCTGATAAATACAAACAATTAATGCAACGGAAAAATAAAAACATGAGAGTATGTCTTAGAGGCACCTAGCTAGTCTCCTGAAGCTCCAAAGCGTCCAAAGCTAACTCTGAAAAAATACTCAGGTCTGACCCAAGCATTATAAGAAAATAACAACCGAATCAGTCTGGTAAACCAACGTGAGAAACTCAAATAAAATGGATTGTTATATTTATAAAACGCTTTGCAAAATATAGGTATCTCGTAAGACCACGCCGCACATAAACACAGACGGATTTTTATCTTATGATAACCAGACCATTTCAAATAGAAAATCCAGTGATATGTAATAATGTCTAGGGTTTAAAATAAATATATAACATATCCGGAATAGTTACCCATAATTACATTCAACAATATTAGGTTCTACAACTAAAACTGCAAGGCACGTATTGGAGATTGGATTCCATACAATGACAAGGCACCGAAGTTCCACCTGCCATAGTACACTTCTAGAAAAATACACCAAGGTCAAAAACCTTTTGACCCGTACAAACACTGAGTCGGCCTACCCCTCTAACATGACAAGCCATATTACATTATCCCTCGGGCACCAAGGCTACAGACATTGCACTAGGCTGTGGCCTCCCTTTTCCATGCGCACATATACCAAAATCCATAAATATTAATCTAGATCGAGGAATGTTGCTCCTAAAGATAGCGAACCACAAAGCTCTACTGCATATCCCCTGTTTTAGTCACTACCTGGTTGTGAGGCTTGTGAGGTCACGATTACCTTATTCCTCTCTTAGCAAATTCCACTTGGAATGCTAACACTGCCCTCCAGTAAACAATGCAATGCCAGCATTCATCCATACAAGTTGTTCGTGATATAAACAAACCGAAGGCACTACTTCTACTATATCCCTTTTGGATTCACCCTCAGAATTAGTAGCAAGTAGCCCTTGCACTTAAAAGAACTCCATCTTCGATTCCACTATCGAGGACCAATCACGAACCTCTTCCAAAGCATAGAATGTGCATGTGGTTTTGGAGGGATTATGGTTTCAAGTCATCTCATATAAGTACACTCCCCAGCTTACCGGGCGCTCCAAAACCAATCGGTAGTTTCCGATGAAGTCAATTCTGGTTCCTTTGGAAATAAATAGACAATACATAAAAGCGGAGATCACCTCCTAACCGTTTAAGCGGACGAATTTCCTTATCATTTGTCCTAGAAGAACACAACGAGTTTATACGTATAGTATAGAATCATCAAAGACAACTATACCATATAATTCCCTTGTTTCTTCTAGATATTTCCAGAGCTATATTTGGTCAAGATTTGATAGTCGGTTATTTAACTATCAAATAAACAAACAATCCAATCAGAGATTTAATTTCCTAGAAACCAAGCATGATTAAGAACATAAGCAATCACTAAGCCTTTTTAATTAATCCCTTCATTAATTAAAATATCTTTCCAATTATTTGAAAAGTATTCATATACTTATCTCAATAGTATAAGTATACTCACGAAACAGTTCACTTTCAATACTTAGAATTCATATATTTATCTCAAGGTATAAGTATATTCTCAAATCTTAAGGAAGCTTTCATATTTTCCAAACCATATTAAATTGGGTCAAACAGAACTGTCATTTATAAACATTGTTTACTATAAATCCAAACCACTTTTCCTTTCAGTGGAAGTAAACGGATCGTTTGAAAATTGGACTAAATATACTTACCACCACTTTCTAATTTCAAACAGCACTATCCCTCGATTAATAATAAAATCGGACAAGTTATAACACTATTCTTACATCAACATACATTCTTAATTTTCATGATAGAGACGAGTTTCCATACCTCAGAATTTGGTGTTAAGTATGAAAAGAATACTTTCCATACCACCAAAAGTTGTAAAGATCATTTATAGAAATTGAATCTCCAACACATGTCACATTTCCTATATTTCGACTTACCCATCCCTCACCTAGAAATGAATCCAGGTTAGTTATATCCTTGCTTGGACCGCTCGATTCCAGATCTCACGGATAGAAGATCAGTCTACTCGTCGGCTTTTAGTGCCGAGTATCGGACTACTAAATTTCCACAAGTAACCGAATTTGCATACGAAAATAAGACTTCAAATACGTAACATCAATCTTCAATTTCAGACTTAAAACTATCATTCAGATAACAATGAGGCTGCTCAAATTGGGGTACTATTACCTCTAAAACCTTGACTAGACAACATTCTTATCTTTAGGATAGGTAGAAGTCCACCTACCTCAAAGTTTAATATCAAGTATAAAACTCCTTAATTCCATATATTTCATTTAAAACAAAAGGGTTATAAACTAACTTTCTTTTCACTTTAAAATTCCACTTAAAAGTTGTTAAAACACCCTTTAAAATTTTCATATCAAATCTTACTTGGAAATCGTTGTTTTAATCCACAGTTGATTTGAAAGAATAGACCTTTTTCCTTTATATACAAGTAAACGCTTACTTTAATATATCAAATAATTTTTTTAAACGTATTATATAATTCCAAATCCATTTAAACATTTTAAAACAAGTTTTAAACTTACTTTCGAGTCATAACTTGAAACCATCACCTTTTTAAAAAGAATATGACTTTGAAAAATAAACCGATTTCCTTTAAATAAACCACTTGTTCAAAAATCTCGAAATAAATTCTTTATATCAGAAATCTCTTTTAATATACTTATATAACCTCTATAAACCATACTTGAAAAGAATTTATGAATTATCTAAAATAGATAATTTTTTATATTTTATTAAGAATGGTAGATTTTCAAACTGCGTTCATAGTGACTATCGCCATACGGACCATACCTTTCAAAGCTTGGTTTTATAAATAAAATAACTTTTAAACACGACTTTTTCCAATATTTTAAACCACTATAAATATAGAAAACATTTTACTTTAGAATATTTAAAAGTTGAAGTTAATTTAAAATCCAAAACTTTTCAAATTTGGCAAGAGGCTTAGTGAATGTTATGGTTTTTAAACAAAATCACTATTTATTTTTATTTTTGAAAGAATCAACTTTCAATTCATATAATAATTCTCAACTTCACCTCACATCACAAGTAGTGTAGAGATTATATATACAGCATTATATATATGGAAACACAATATTGAAACATGAATAAAATACGTGACATCAAAATGCCTTTATAGCGATGAGCGACCATCGCTATATGATCGCTTCCATTTCAAGTCCAAGTCCCCTACTAATTCTTATGTGCCATTACATCCGCTCAAAATATAAGTCCAATCCCAAAGTCAAATCATATCCCATCTGATTTACATATGCTTTTCAGTATAACTACAAAGTCTATAATCTCAAGTTCATTACATACGCTAGTTAAACTAACAAATCAAAGTGCTTTCCAAAGTATTGCAAAATACAACAATATGGTTTTCCAAAGAAAGAATAAACATCACAATAGCAATTCAACCAACAACTATCACTACGAAAAAAATGGTCATTTGCAGCATTGTAGGAAGCTGAAACACAACGTTTGAAATTGAAATGTAGCTATTAATTATATTCAGGAAGGAAAAATATATTAAAACGCTACATTATATATTTATATCTACCGCTAAAATTTTACAATGCCCGCCTATAATTTTATTTTCTATTGTATATACCTTTTCTTCGTTATCAACTAAGATTAAATTTTACCATCCCTCAAACCAAAAAAAGTTGAATGGTTTTCACCCTAAATTGGATCTTAATTATTGAAATTCGCAGCCACAAGCCAACCGTCGAATCCAAAAGTCGCAATGATTTAAACCCTAATTTCGAATCTATTCCTAACTTCAAATCCCCTTTTCTTACTAGGAGATATTTCTGAACCCTAATGTGCTGTTTTGGAAATTAGACCAGATGTCGCGGTTCTAGAATATTTGGAATTTTTATGCTTCGCTTCTGATTTTTGAGATCAACATGGATAAATTGTATATTTTCCATATAAATGCGAGAGAGCTGTAAAAGTTTGACGAACTCAACACCCTACATACCTAAATGATGGCGCTGCTTGTTGCTTGAATTTAGGAGACATTACTGTAGGTAAGTCAAATTCCTTAGTCCTGAATAGACCGCATACCTTTTTTCTAAGTTTTTATCATAATTAATAGTATATTATATCATAGACATGAAATTTTTTGGTTGTTGTTAAAATATATTCGGTAAAAACGATATCCCAGTTAGTCAGTCTTGTACTATTAGAACGAAAATTAAATGGGTGGGTTTGTTTTGTTTAAGGCTGTGATGGAGCTCCAATACTTCCCATACTCTTCGCTGTAGTGAACATGGCATTCAATATTTTGTTTCTTAATTTGGTGAAGATGTCATTGACGGTAGTTGCTTCACTTTCATCAACATTAGCAGGTTCTTTTCCGCACATGTTTAACATAACTCTTAACCAAATGGAAATATCTATACACCTTTTGATCATTGAATCTTTTTTTCACATATAGTTGCGAGAATTTGGGGACTGGTTGCATTAAAACTTGCAAATGACAAATTCCTACCCTTTGACTATGGATTATGTTTTTGAACTGCATGTAGCATTCATTCGTTTACAAATTAACATATGTACACATGCAGGAATATTGAATGCCTCAGTTATCCTAATGTAAATTTAAAAAGTGTAAAGTTCATTTCTTAGTTGTATATGTTTTCTACACAGAACATCAGAAAATCATTAGAAGAAGAGGTTACAGGAATGCCTGTAAATTTCAGTCCTTTGTACAAGTCAATTACAGAGCTAAAGAAGGCAGAAACCAAAATAAATAACCAAATAAAGGTATAACCCTGGACTTATGTTAAGTTTATAGGTTACATTGCATGTTGTGTTTTATAATGTTACTTAGAGTTGTGGTTCTTTAGACATTAGGTACGAACTCTTGGGATTTGAAGTTGATGAGAAAAGATACAATTAAAATTAGAGAGTTAAATGATAGGCTGATGATGGCTGAGCATGCCTTTACTGATCGTGAGGGTCTCTTTGAATGACCATGGTACAAGCATTTGGTAAGCTTTACACAATTTTTTATTTTTCAAACATGCTGTCAAATATCATTTGTAAAATTAGTAAGTATACATCTTAACTCATCTTTAAGAGTTATTAATCTTCACATATGGCTAGTTGACAGTCAGTATCAAAGTTTTGATACAACCATGAGTATCAAAGTTTTATTTTAAATGATTCAATGACAAATCATTATCCCATTACTAAGCATGAAATGTTGCCCATGATATGAAGCGTCCATAATTCCGATTGAACTGATAATTGGTCCTTGAAAGAAATGCAGGTCAGATTGGAAAAGTTAGCCCATCAAGAAAAAGACTGGGCTCGATAACTATATGCCCAAAATAAATGAATGAACAAAAGGTTTGAAGTTGACAGATTCAGTGCATGTAGCACGTGTGAGGAATAAATAATGTCGTGGGTTGTAGTTAGCTCAAGTTGGCTAAGTTGGAGAAGGCTGGGTTAAAATAAGTTTAGGGATATGCTGGTGCGCTTTTGGGATATTTTTGGGCTGGATGTTCATATTTCCTGATTTTGTTGTTTTTGACGTGATTAAGAATCATCATCCCTAACCTTATGACTAATTCTCTTACACTTTTCATAATAATAGAAAATATTCTATACTGTGATAATTGGAGATGCTCTAAGTATTTGGAGATAGATTTCTTTTAATTTTTAGTTCATTTAGTGTAAGGTTTGGAGGAATGTGTTAAGATATATTAATTTTTATATTTTGATAATAGTTTTTTTATGTTATTTATTCACCGTAGATGTGGCCTTGTATTTTAGTGAATAACCATATTCCTACAGCTAGTAATAAATTAATCATACTTTTCTGTTTTAACTTGTGGACATAGTGATAATGCTATTCATTATTTATAAGGAGTAGTTTTGGCTTAACTAGTTGAAATATGGGAGAAGGCTTCTTGGAGCTTGCTCGGCTATGATTAGTTGCCATTTTGATCGCATGTCCTCTCCTCCTGCAGTAGTTTGTGTCGCTACATTTGTTGCAGGTGCTTGTTTTTTGCCCTTTTGGTTTAAAAAGATGAATTGTACAAGCATTGTACCCCGTTTAGGGCCATTGAACCTTTATTTGTATATGTCATTTTAATCAAAGTCTGCCAAGTTTTTGGTCAGCCAACGAACTTTGGTTAAGGTGCTCAACAAAGTATGAAGCATGCACTACTTTGCAAAGCAATTCATGCTTTTTACTGCATGCGTTTATCTATATCCTTCATCGATTCAATATATGTTAGGTGCTCTACTTTGCAAAGCAATTAATGTTTTTTGTACTATATATATATACATATGTATGTAATATGTACACTATAAAACATAAATTAATTCTGAAGCTGTGCATGTAACATATATTGGACACAAGGAGGAAGCATGTCATGAGGGAGGTAATTGTGCTTATGTGACTTCTTGAGTTTAACCAGCTAGTATATAAAAAAAGCAAGCATGTACACAAGCTAGTGTATTTCAAAACAATTTGAGAAATATGACATGTAATGGAAACTTTAACAAACATAGGAAAACAATTGTAAGTGGATACCTTTAGCACTACAGTCTGGAATGCAGGTTATCTTTTACTGACACCTTATATTATTTTATTGATGAGAAAAAACAATCTCTCCACAAAGAGGATTATAGTGGTAATCAAGCGTAATGTTGGTTTTCACTAATCATTGTGGTTGTAATGATACTCATTTATTTATGCATTATGATTTTGAATCTCTAGCAATATATCCGTTGCTAAAATGATAGTAACCCATACCTGTTTAATGTTGCTTCACTTGAAAAGATAATAATACTGGTAATATATAATTTTAGAAATACGGCATGTTCCTCGTATGGATAATTTGGTAATTGTTTTTAAGAACATGGATGCTGCAGCAGGAATCAACATCTTTACTACTCAACAAGCCTCTTCAACTACACAACTAGGTTTAATATGCTATATGTCATTACAGTGAACTATTTTTTTGTATTAGGTGTCATTTATTTCACCTGAGCTAAGCGCCCTTTAACCCTATTTTTACTGTTTATTTTACCCTGTTAATCAAAAGCATCCCGCTAAAATTTAGCTTGCATATTTCTCATTGATATAGGGTTTGACATTCAATTTAATCTGATTCCAGTAGGAGTAATACAAGATTCCAGTTCATTTTATTTGTGTGTGTATACATGCTTACACACATACATACCTATACATACATACGTGTGTACACATATTTATTTTTCTATAACCAAGTCAATTAAGTTTTGTAAATAATAATAATAATTTTTTTAATAATAATAATAAATTATAAAATATTAACCAAGTTAACTAATTTTTATAAAAATTAACTAAATGTATAATAATAATTATAATAATAATTTAACTAAGTCAACTATGTTTTATAAATAAAAATAATAATAAATTAACTATGTTAATAATACTAATAATAAATTATATAATATTAACCAAGTTAACTAAGTTTTATAAATATTAACTAAATTTATAACAATGATAGTAATAATTTAACTAAGTCAATTAGGTTTTATAAATAATAATAATGATAAATTAACTATGTTAATAATAACAATAATAATAAATTATAAAATATTAACCAAGTTAACTAAGTTTTATAAAAATTAATTAAATTTATAATAATGATAATATTAATTTAACCAAGTTAATTAAGTTTTATAAATAATAATGATGATAAATTAACTATGTTAATAATAACAATAATAATAATAAATTATAAAATGTTAACCAAGTTAACTAAGTTTTATAAAAATTAACTAAATTTATAATAATGATAATAATAATTTAACTAAGTCAATTAATAATAATAAATTAACTAAGTTAATAATAATGATAATAATAATAATAATAAATTATAAAATATTAACTAAGTTAACTAAGTTTTATAAAAATTAACTAAATTTAAAAATAACGATAATAATAATTTAACTAAGTCAATTAAGTTTTATAAATAATAATAATAAATTAACTAAGTTAATAATAATAATAATAAATTATAAAATATTAACTAAGTTAACTAAGTTTTCTAAAAATTAACTAAACTTATAATAATGATAATAATAATTTAAATAAGTCAATTAAGTTTTATAAACAATAATAATAATAAATTAACTAAGTTAATAATAATAATAAATTACAAAATATTAACCAAGTTAACTAAGTTTTATAAAAAGTAACTAAATATATAATAGTAATAATAATAATTTAACTAAGTTTTATAAATAATAATAATAAGTTAACTAAGTTTTATAAAAATTAACTAAGTTTATAATAATAATAAATTATAAAATATTAACCAAGTCAACTAAGTTTTATAAAAATTAACTAAATTTATAATAATAAGAATAATAATTTAACTAAGTTTTATAAATAATAATAAATTAATTAAGTTTTATAAAATTATCTAAGTTTACTCAATGTGATTAAAGCATTTGAACGTTTTTTATCTTGATATAGGAATTTGTTTACTCGATGTGGAACCATTTTTCTTATGAAGATAATAAAATGTTATTACATTGATAGGTGATAAATATATTTCATTCATGTTCATAAATAATATATAGTATGTTAAGGATAATTATTAGATGTAATCTTAACTATATTATGTGAAATTGTATTATTTAATCTACAGATAAGCCATAACACATACAAATTAGATAGATAAACTTAATTAATATTACCAGTATATTTAATATTATAATTAGTTTTGTATATAGTCACTTTGTGATAAATATTTACACTAACTATTTTTTGAACATAGAATACATGTGCACTACTAGAGAATTCCTACCATCGCAGTTTGCTAAGCCATACCCACTTGGTGTCTCTTGAAGAACCTGAACTAAATTTAGGCTATTGTACTTTGGATAAGAAATTTAGGTTAATTTAGGATGTTATATTTGTAATATAAAGTGAAGTGAATGATAATCTTGTCTTTTTAACCGATTGCACACTATTTTACACTTGAATTTGAGTTTTTAGAGTCAACTTTCTTTTTAATCGGATCAAATGCTTAGATTTTTTTTGGTAAAGCCAACGGGGTTAAAAGGACCCCTACCTTTTATTTATAACAAGTAATGTGAATTACAAGTATAAATGGAGAAAAACATAGGAGAACATAAGGAAGGTAAGAAAACAGAAGATGTGCATGCAAACCAAAAGGCGATAAACCTTAGTTGCAGCACCCAAAGGAAAACACCAAGAAAAGTTGCAAATAACTCGAAGCGGAAATGAAACCACAAACAGCAGCCCAAACTCGAAGTAGGTTCCAAAACAACTCAAAACAGCAACAGTGACCCAAAAATATTTGCATCTACAATACTACAGAATTAATAGAGAAGATAGGACTCGAAGCAGAACAACAGAAAACCCCAAGCAGTACTCCTAACTAAGGCACAAAAGAGATTATGTTTTGAGGAAGAAATTCCTGAAAACACACGCGCATTTCTTTCAGCCCAAATCGAGTGTATAAGTAATTTTAAAATTTTCAGAAGCAACTTCGATTTTGAAGATCTCCATCTAGTTGCTTTGAAAATAGTATACCATTCAATTCTTGAATTCAAGCAAGGGGAGTGCAGCCCATAGTGTCTTAGAATATGCTTCCAGATAAAGAATGTATACTGGCATGCGAAGAATAGATACTCAACATTCTCGGCAGTATGTCCATAAAGGACACAAGAGGACTGATTTATCAACCCAATTGCACATAATTTTTCATGTGTATGGAGACCTCCTCTGATCACTCTCCATAACAACAGGTTTTGAGTAGGAGAAGAGTTCATTTTCCAGATTCTTGTATACCATGGGAACTTGTAATAATTATTTAGTGAGTCAAGGGCTATGTTTACTTTTTTAATTGAGTGAGGACCATCATCCCAAGTGGTTATTGACTCAGAAGATTGGAAAAATTTGTTATCAAACAAAGCCCACACACATAGCTCTCAAGTGGTATGGAATAAGGGTAGCAAGAATCATACCTTTACTTGGCCAAGGATCAAACCAAAATGATAATGAGTTACATTTTTTCATAGAATATTTAAATATAGGAAGAAAACATTACCTAAGTTTCATCATATTCCTCCAGATATTACTGCAGTCTGAAGGAGATTGCATTGTCCAAAAATGATTTTTTTGAGAATATTCTTCCTACACCAGTCAGCCCATAGGTTTTGATCATTTCTGAGCAATTTGTCAATGTGAGAGGAGTGAGAAGTTGTGTACCATTGTTTAACATTCATAACTCCAAGGCCACCATAAGCAAGAGGACAACAGACTGATTTGAAAGCAATAGGAATAAGTCTTTTGGAGAAAGGGTTGTCATGCCATAGAAAGTGGTTCATTGCAGAGTTGATCATAGATATCAATTTAGAGGGCAGTATGAAGATTCTGGCATAATAAAGGCACATGGCTGATGCAATGGACTTGACAACTACCAGTCTCCCAACAATGGAAAGCTTAGAGCTAGGCCATGAAGAAAGTTTGGTAATAATTTTTTCAAACAAGGGGAGACAGTGAGAGGTTTTGACACTGGAGGAAGTAAGAGCAGCTCCCAGATATACTTCATCATCAGAAAATGGGGAAAAGGTTGATAAATTAATCAAGTATGTTTTGATATCCTCAGTCACACCAACAATGCATGTTTTAGATTTAGATAAGTTAATGCTCAAACCAGTCTGGTAGGTGAAGGGGTGAAGGAGAGCTAAGACAATAGAGATATATTTGACATTTGGCTTGGTGAAGAGCATTAAATCATCAACAAACATAAGAGTTGATATTTGAGGATTCCTACACAAGGGGTGATAATCCATCTGCCTGTTTTCCAAGGCTTTATTGAAGTGAGCTGAAAGGAATTCCATGACCCATATGAAAATGTAGGGGGAGATGGGATCCCCTTGCCGTATACCTTGAGTGCTTTTAAAATATCCAAATATCGAACCATTCAGACACAAAGAGTATTGAATAGTGGAGAGACAAGTGTAGAGCCATTCCAGGAAGGTTTGTGGGAAGTGCATGAAGTGCAGAATGTAAATGATAGCCTTCTAGTGGATAGTGTCAAAGGCCTTCTGAATATCTAATTTCATCACATATCTTGGAGAAATATACTTCGTACTATAACCCCTTAGCAGCTCAGAAGATAGAAGGATGTTGTCAGTGATATCCCTTCCAGGCAAGAAAGCATTTTGGTTTGGAGATATGACAGTAGATAATGCATGCTTCATCCTAGATGATAAAATTTTGGCAATGCATTTATATATAATATTACAACAACTAATTGGCCTGAATTGTGACACTGAAGTAGGCTGAGTTACCTTAGAAATTAAGGCAACCCTAGTAGCATTAATACCAGAAAGCAACAAATTGTGCTTAAAACTTTTTTTACTACCTTGACAACATCAACTCCAATAATGTGCCAACAGAATTTATAAAAGTGAGCATTGGAACCATCAAGACCAGGGGAACTGTCAGAGTTCATGCCAAAGATAGAATTCTCTATCTCATCATCAGTAACCAGATTAATTAAAGATTGACTGTCAGAATCAGATATACAAGGCAGCTTAATATTTGAGTAATGGTGCAGTTGATAATCATAAGAGGATTGAGGGGCCAGTAGATTGATGTAATACTTGAGAAAATCATTTTGAACTATGCCAGAGGAAGTTCAAAATTTTCCAGACTGATCTTGAATGGTAGAAATCTGAGTGCAGGCATTTTTTATTTTCAAAGAACTGTGAAAGAAAGCTGTATTTTTATCCCCATGTAGATGCCAATTAGACCTAACTTTTTGTTTTTCCATTAAGTTCTCTTCAACCAAAGATTTAACTAGCTCTTCAGGAACTCTATCTTCTTCAGATAAGAGGGGGTTATCCACTGTTCTATTGTGAATTAACTTCAGATGATCTCATAATGAATGTGACAATTTAGATCCCTTGCCAAAAGTGTTGAATGCCTAGTCTTTAAGCCTGCTTTTGAGGATCCTTGGTTTTTTCTGCAAAATAAACATAGGATTACCAAATACTTTGCATCTCCAACTGTCATTAACAATATTGAAAAATTCAGTGTGAGTAGTCCAATTATTAAAAAATGAAAAAGGGGAAATTCTGTTCATGGCAGCATGTCCACAGTCAAGGATGATGGGGGAGTGATCTGAGAGAGTGGGAGGAAGGACATGGTACAGGAGGTTTGGCCATTGGGTTATATATTGGAGTAGGCCTTGTCCAGTTTACAGAATGTTCTAGAACTAGATCTACTGCAGTTGTTCCATGTATATATACAACCATCAGAATGAATGGGAGAGAGGTTGGATGAAAGGATAGAGTTGTTGAGTGGTCTGGTTTGCTGAAAGGAGAGAGGGACTCCACCACATTTGTCATGAGAGAATTGCATACCATTCCAATCTCCCACACAAATCCATGGATCATTTGGAGGGTGAAGAGAAGGAAGTTGGTCAAGCATTAGCTGTCTGGGGTTTTTATGGTTCTCAACATAAATAGAAGTTAGAAAAAAAGACCGATCAGATGGAATATGCTTGATTTTTGAGTGAATGAGTTGTTTTTGTCGGGTTCAACAGAAAAGGTTAATGGGATCCAAAGCATTAATAGTCTTCCAAAAGGAGCTTGGTCAAGGTTGTGAAGTATGTCCCAATGATTGTTAATTAATGAGGCAGCAACATGAGTTGTAGCATGGTTGAGTTTTGTTTTAGCTAGAATGAGCATTTGCAGATTGTTGGATATAGTTAGATTCTTGGCTTCAAGTTGTTTTGCTATTGATTTGGCCCCACTAATATTCCAAAACCCAATATTGTTGATTTTGTGTATTATAGAGAAAAAGTTGAGGAAGACCTGGTTTTAACACCAGGTGATTGAGCCATAGGTTGAGATGAAACAAAGTTAATTTGGTCGAATGTGAATTCAGTTCCACCATCAAGATCAAAAACAGGTGAAGGAACCAGGTTTGTTTTTGGTCTCCCTTTTCTATTGAGAGAGGATTCAATGGAGGAAATCGATGGCTTGGCTAATGCAGGGAAGATTTTTTGGGAAAGAGACACAATGGAGTAAGAAGTAGGAGGAATAGCATTTGATTAATGATCAGAAGAGTTGTTGATGTGGATTGCAGTGTTCAAATGGTCAGAAGAATTGGTTTGAAAGGATGCAGAGAGAGAAGGTGGAGTGTGCATGTTTTTGTGCATATCAGTGCACACTGAAGTTTCAGTGGTGTTTAGATCATGATTTGCAGGAGATACTTCACTTTCCTCATTACATTCATTGTCCTCCATGTCAATTGAAATGTTTTCATCCAGGCAAAGAAGTGGGGCAAAGGGATTTGATGTTTGAAGATTTTCTGAGTTAGAAGAAGTAGAAGCATCGTCAATATTTTCTTCCTGACCAATTACATTTATTGTTAATCCTTGTGCATGAGCATCATTTTGTTCATTTGAACTGTGGTGTACAGCTTCAGGTTGACACACTTCATTACTTCGGGCAAGCTCCGAGTCCCTACCCATAGATCAAAGATCTGCTCTGGGCCATCAACCTTTGTTAACAAATTCTCTTGCTCACTAACATCCTTCATATTGTCACTGACATCCATGCATGTTTTGGTGTGATTTGCCATATCAGCCTCCTTCATATTGTTACTCTCAACTTTTTTGCTTGTTTCTGCATCTTGAAAGTTTCCCACCTCATCAAATTTATTTTTTATACTAGATTTAGAATTCATCCAAATTCTTTTAATTGTTTTCCTTTTCCCTGCAATAAACTTTCTTATTGCATTCTCATCATTTCTGTTATTAATATCAACGCTCTGCATTTTATGCTCTTCCTTTCCAGTTCCTTCATACATAATATTGTCATCCACCTTCTTATTGACGTAATTAAAACAGTTTACCTCACAATGCTCAGAAGCATGTCCAAATACCTTATAGTGCGTGCAAATCAAAGGGGTCCATGAATACTCAATAATCACATTGGGGCATTTATCATCACCAACAACAATAATATTTGACAGTTCTTTATCAGGTTTCACCTCAATCAAACACTTGGCGTATTCAAATCTCTTCATTTTTTCTGTATTTTCATCTAGGAAAATCAATTTCCCCAAGTGGCATGCCAACCAATTGATGCCAAGGAGGGTCCAGGACATCAGTGGAATTCTGTAGAGATGTACCCATACTGGCACAGTCTTGACTGTCGACTGAGCAGACCCAAAGCTTGGGTTCCAGGTAGAAATGATGAACATAAGCCCTCTAATGAACATTGGATCCCTCTGTTGAATAGCTGACTTGTCATCAGCGCATAAGAATTTGAAGTAAAATTTTTGTTTGTCAGAGTACATTTCATATGGGCCTTTGAGTTTCCACACCTTGTCAGTATGGGTTTTAACTACATGTAGTTTACAGTGCCATCAAGAAAGAATCCTACGAGGTGATCTGACCAGACATGAACTCCTGCACTAACAACCTCGGGTGGTGGATCAATCAGCTTACCAACATTGTTAATATCAAAATGAATAGGGGAGTAACAACCAGCATTTCTTGGTTTAGATGAAAAGAGGAAAGACCATCGAGGAGGGGGAACATGCAGTGAAGGTAGGGAGGAGGTCGAGGAAATATGAAGATAGGAGGAAGAAGGGAGAGGAGGAAAAGGGTCCGGAAGGGTCGGTGGAGGAACAGGAGGAGGAGGACAGAGGGACGGGGGAGAGCCGGAAAGAACAGTGGAAGGTAAGGGGATGACATGCGATGGAACAGTGGATGGTAGGGGAACGGGTATGGGAAGTGGATAAGGGGGACAACGGCCATGAACAGACATGATAATGTATACACATTCAATGAAATAAGTGATAATGGGTCACTATATGTATCTCATTTTCTTTTTGGCTTTTACATAATAAATTCAAATTTGTTCTCTTGTACCGTTGATCTCTAATTACCTTTTTTCTTATAGGCATATTGGACTTTTGAAGGAGATGAGCTTGGACTTTCCACGATTTTTATTCTCCTTTAGGAAGCTCTTTTTGTAAGATTTTATTTCTTTAACGTTTGTGCTTAAATTATTGTTCATGAAATGTTGTATATGACTAAATTTTATGGTGTATCAAATTGATGTAGCTTTGATTATGTTTAATCTTTGTAACTGCTTATATTATTAGATTATATCTATTAGTGTTTTATAATTGAGCCTACTTTAGTAGTTGTAAAATGTTGATATACCGCGGTGTTTCAAAAAAGCTGCATAACTTATTTTTTAAGCATTTCAAAAATGCTGCTGTATTACTGGTTTTTTGAAGTCATGCTGTTAGACCGCGTTTCCAAAACGCTTCTAAAAGATTTTCCAGCGTTTAGTTAACACTACAAAATTAGTTTACTGCGGCTTATTTTAAAAGCTTCGATAGCCATAAATTTAGCAACATTTCAGAAACGCAGCGAATTTTCCTGACTATAGTCGCATCATATTTGGCAACGTTCTTCGAAACGCTGCTAATTATTATAGCAGCACTTTCAAATGCTGCGAAATGTCTTTTTTGTTGTAGTGTATATATTTTAAACATCACACAAGATATCATTTTTATGGTTAAATTGTGTGTGTGTGTGTGTGTGTATGTATGTATGTATATATAAAAAGGGAATTTTTTCAAAGTTAGAAATCTTACATCGAAACCATGCTAACAACCAACACTAAGCTCTAGAATTATGGAACAACTTCCTATCATCACCAAACCACACAAGATCCCACCTTTATTCCAAAAATGACGAAACCATGCCTCCCCCACCCTCTCCTTGCTCACGCACATCCTTGATCCCCCCTTTTGCTTCATTTTTCTCGACTTTGACAGGCTAGAAGATGATACTATGGTGTGCTAATGAACATACTTGAGTTTGGTGAGGTTTAGAGAAGGTTTGGTATTGTTTTGGAAGAGAGAAGTGAAGAAAGATGGAAGCCAAAAGAAGCCATTTTTGAGTTTTTTATTCTGAAAGCTTTTTGAAACATTTTCAAAAATGAAAATAATGAAATGGAAAAGGAGATATGAAAGGAATAACAACCCATGTGCTCGCCTTAAGTCTTGTGCACATCATTTCACTTATGTACTTTTGCACACAAAATCATGCATTTAAAAGTCCAATTATTATTAATATACTTAATCACATTCTAGAAACTACTAATGACTTTTTAACTTTAATTAGTCCATTTGATAATTATTATTATGTACGTTCATTTGCTACTATATAATTTCCATTTTTCAGCTTTACTTTAAAGTATATATTTTGGTAAAAAATTCAAAAATGTGTTCACCATCATTATTTATTAATTAAAAGAGGATTATTTGACCATTAAAAACCATTAATTAAATGCTTAATGTTAATTAAATATTCCCAAATCAAAGCGATAAAATTTCAGATCATTATAGATAAAGTAATCAAATAGTTTGGTTTTTATCAAAACAAAAGAAATCGTGCATATACTAAAAGGAATAGGGCAATGCTATCATATTCTTAATACTATACGTTGACGATCTTCTGTTGGTTGGCAATGATATTTCATTATTGCATTTAGTGAAAGCTTGGCTTTCCAAGAACTTCTCCATGAAGGATTCGGAATGAGTGGCCTATATACTAAGTATAAAGATCTATAAGATATATCTAAGATGATGTTGGGATTATCTCAATTCTTGTATATAGATACAATACTAAAAAGGTTCAATATGGAGAATTCTAAGCATGGAAATATTCTAATGCTATTTGGAATAATCCTTTCAGAGATGAACGCTCCTCAGACTGATGAGAAGATAGAGCGTACGAAGAGATTACTATATGCTTCAGCGATCGGTTCCATAATATATGCTATGCTATGTACTATACAGCATGTGGCATACGCATTAGGATGCATAAGCCGACACCAATCTAATCATGGAGAAAAGCATTAGATGACTGTAAAGCGTATACTAATTTTTTTGAGAAATACTAGAGACTTCTTCCTAATATATGGGAATAGAGACCTCCTTATGAAGGGGTATACTAACTCTAGCTTTCAAAGTGACATCGATGATAGTAAGTCAGTGTCGAGTTATGGTTTTACTATCAATGGTAGGGCGGTCAATTGGAAAAGTTCCAAATAGGAAACGGTAGTTGATTTCACTATGAAGGCCCAGTACATCGCCTTCAAAGAAGCAGCTAAAGAAGTGGTCTGGATGCGTAAGTTTTTAAGTAAGCTTGGAGTGATTTTCGACACAGAGAATCCAATGGTATTGTTTTGGGATGACAATGCAGCGATGCAGATCGCAAAGGAGCAGATCGCAAAGGAGCCTAGAGCACATAAGAAGTCACGACATATTCTTTGGAAATTCCACCTAATTAGAGAATTCATTGAGAAGAAAGAGGTTGCGACGACCCGCAAACCTGCGCAATTCAAGCTGACAATAACCACACATATCCAACCCAAATTGAACGAAGATGCGAATAGTTATGGGAAAGAAAGAAGAAAGAAGAAGAGAAGAAGAGAAAAAGAAATTAAAACAACACAGAATCTCACAATCGCAGCGGAATAACATATAATATAATATCAATGGTTATTACAAAAGAGAAATTGCAATATACATACATCAATCATAGTACAACAACAAATCACTAATCATCAGTCTGGACAGTTATAACAACCCGTTCTCACAAATGCTGATAATTTAAACAACAATGCATTGGAAAATAACATATACGTGAATATGACCTGAGGACCTCCAACTCGTCTGTTAAAGCTCTGAAGTATCCCAATCTAAATCCGTAAATATGCTCGGTCTGTCCCGAGCATTAAAAGGGAAGAACGTCCAGATCAGTCTGGTAAACCAGCGTGAGAAATCACATCCTAATTGAATTTTAAAGTTATCGAAGACTTCTTTTTCAAAACAAAGGTGTCTCGTAAGGCCACTCCGCACATAAACACAGACGGGTTCTTACCTTACGATAACTAGAACATTTATATATAAAATCTCGTAATCTTATAACAATGTCTAAGGTGTTTAATATAAATATAACATAGTTGAAATGGTTACATTGATTACATTTAACAACATATTTCGGTATACAAACAAAACCGCTAAGGTACATTCATATAAATAGATTTTCCACGGAGCCCTCCTCAGTATACTCGTAAGCCATACTGAGACCGATCACTTATGACAAGGGTCAGAAACTACCTTTCAAGCGTCGTATATCTCTAGATAAAATATACCATAAGGTAAACACAACCAGTCCACGCCCTAACACGTGAACCGAGTATCATCAAATCCCCATGCGCAACATATCGATAAGCATCCTCTAGATAATGGAGTTGATATACCCCCTATTTGGGTTAGCTGAACCTCGAACCATGCATCCTACTCCGTCTTTAGTCATTTCCCGATGTCGAGGATACGTTTGGCATCTTCGCACGAGTTTTTAATAAAACTCGATCAAATAATGAATCGCACATAGATCCCATCATCTCAACAGATTTCAGAACAACACATGGTTTCTATCATTCCACTTCCAAAACAGAGAGCTCGAATAATAGTTTGAAGTGGTATTCCGTAAGTAAAACACTTACCGATCTTGGACTCTTCAAAACCAATCGATAAATTTCCGGTCAACTTAATTTCGTTTCTTTTAGAAGTAATCGAAAGCTAGAGGAATTTCGTACCAATACGCTTCCCCGGGGGTTCTTATTGGTATAAATCCGCGAAGCATTCTGTATACTTCCTAAGTTAAGTTTGGTCAAGATTGGTAGTCTATTAACCGACTATCGAGTCTTGAACGCTTGCTTATGGGAATCAAGGTTCTACACTTTACACGTATCAGACCTTTCTGCTTAACTATTCCTCAACCTAGAAGAATGCCTATAGGTTATAGCTCTATTGCTCCATCCCTACCTATACATCAGTCTTGACTCTTACAAATAGAGAAGCTTACTCGTCCAACTTTTAGTGTTAAGCATATTACTACTAAATCAAACTAAGGTTATTACATAGTTGTTACTTATCATCCAAGTATAATCAAGTCACATAAACAACTTTTAATCCTTTTTATAATTAATTTATCCTTTATTAAAACCCTTTTTTATTAGTAAAACATCTTTTTAAAACTTCTTTTATAAATAAAGACTTCCTTTATTAATTAATACTCTTTTATTAATTAAAACTTCCTTTATATACTTGTAGAAATATATTGGAGTTCTCTTTATAAAAGATATACGCTTATCTTTGGAAATTTAACTATTCATTTATTCTTTTAATACTTAAAAAGTATTCATACACTTATTCCAACGGTAAGTGTATTCATAAACCATTTACCAAGTTTTACTTACTTGAAATATAATCAAAGAGATTAAAACAATTACTACCAAAACATTGTACTAATAAACTCCTTTTCTTTTAAAAATTAAACATATAACATTTTCTATCTCTTTATAAAAGATTTCAATAGTTGTTATTATCTTTAAAATTCCATTGTTAAAGAATTATAATATTTCTTCCAAAATATAATTTAAGGGTTCAAAAACAAATGTTGCTAAAACAATGTTTACTACAAACCCAAAACCATTCCATTTAACTATTATCTTTAAAGTTCTCATTTTAAAGGTTTAATTACATTTAAGGGTTAAAGACAAGTGTTGCTAAAAACAATTGTCACAACAAACCCAACATTTTATACTTTTAAAACATTCCTCTTTAAAACTCCCTTCTTAAAGATTTATTTATATATAAAGGTTAAAGACAAGTGTTGCTAAAAACAATTGTCACAACAAACCCAAAACCATTTACTTGTGTTTTTCTACTAAATCCCATTAGTAAATATCTAATTATATTCCCAAGTATAATTAATAATAAGGGTTAAAAACAAGTGTTGCTAAAAACATTATTTACAGCAACCCAAAACTATTTACTTATCCATTAATAACTTTAAACATTTATTTAAAAATCAGAGCATATCCACACTTATTAATTAATGTAATATAGTTTAGTTGATTCCATGAAATAATTTATTTTAACTTAAATGTTAAAATCCAAACTCCATTTATTATATTTATAAAATACTTAATTTAATATTTAAAACTTATATATATGTAGAAATATCTTTAAATTACTTATTAATATATTAAAATACTTTTAAAACTACTTAAAATATGTGATAATTATTTATATAGAATATTATGTAAAAATAAGGAATTTTGAAATAAATAGAAAAACAAGTTTTAATTTTAAGAGCTACTTAGTTTAGAAATTCATAATTAATTGTTGAAGATATATTTAAACTTGAAACCAATTTTAAAACACTCTTTTATAAGTTAGAAAACAACCATAAAAAGAGTAGAGAGAAATATATAATTTAAATATCATTTTTTAAATAATTTATAGTTCAAATAGAAAATATAGCATTTCTAGAAATGCTATCTAAAGTTTTGTTACCGTTGTTAAAACTGTTTCGCTACTACTTTGAGCCTAGATTTCAACAATTAAACAAATGATTTTTTGATTCACTCTTTCACTCTCAAAATCCATTTATAAGTCCTTTTCTTTATAAATCTAATTTATTTATAAAATCCATTTCTAATATTTATAAAAACTTTGTGTATAAATCTATTACTTTATTCATAAAATATCACTTTTATAAATTCTTTTCATAAACCATTCAGAAACCTTTATTTGTAGTATTTCTCAAAATTATACTTTTATAACATCAAAAATCATAACTTTTATTTACTTAAAATAAATTCATTTTTTTTAATAATTTAAAAATTATTAAACATATATACTTTCAAAATCACTTTGAAAACCATTTTAATTCAAAATCACTATTTTATAGTATTTCAAACACTAAAAATATGGCCCAGTGCTACTACAACACTAGATAAGCAAAATCATATCCATGTCATCAAATATGACATCCAAAACATCATATATCTTTTTTTTTGAAATGGTACTCTATATACATCATGTCATTGGGACAACATATCACATATCAATAAATGTTCGAATCACGCTACGCAAGTTTCAAACTTGTGACCTCTCGCACCAAAGCCGAATCACTTAACTACTTGGATAATGGTGCTTGTCCAAAACATCATATATCAAAATATATGAAAAGTAAAATCAACAATGCGAGGAATCCTGTTGGATCCCTCCAACCTGTCCCGCTGCATCACATACAGTATATAATCATAAAATATAAATCAACAGCTTCGAGGCAGGATCAAATACAAAGGGTCATCCGCTCAAACATGGGAACGTAATAGGGCTCATCTGCTCCAGGGGCAGGAATATATCCAAACCAACTAATAAAATAGTAAATCATCCAAACAGTCAACAAACAATCAACAATAAAATTTTCCACACTTATATTGAAATATAAGTGGACCAGAGAGGTGAGTTAACTCCTAGAAATTCCAATAACCTCCAAAGCATTCTAGTTTGAATTAAAATTGAACAGGTGTAACATCCCGATATTTTCAACCATTCACATCCGCACATGTCGGACTTGAATTGCTCAAAATATCAGATTGTTAATTTCTATTTGGCAAAACTCAGCATATACGGTAAATAAATAAATCACAGAATCACACACAGAGTATTACAATAATAAGCAGCGGAAACAAATAAATAGTAGTTCATGAAGCTACTATATATATATACAACAGAGTTAAAACAAGATACAGCAGAAGTCTCGAATACATAGAAGTCTCAATACAATAGTCAAATACAAGATAAGAATATATCACATGAGTCAACTGAATAACTGCAAGTTGAATAGATAGATGGATCTCCAAGCGAAGCTCCAACTCCAAAGGTGAGTCTCAAATGTTGTGACACTCAGTCTGACCCGAGCGTAAAGCAAAAACACAAAACACTCGAGTCAGGATTAACATTCTTATATCAATAAATCGAACTCAAGTGAAATATCAACTGAAATACAAGCAACTCAAAGGATGTTTGGGATAACCATCCTCTAAGGATCCGTTAAACTATCTACTATGTAGTAATATACGCTATTATAATAATGTCTATAGTAAAGTAAACTATTAAAATAGCGTTAAGGCGTTACCCATATCCCCCTTAACACATTTTATATATTCCCATAGTCTATACAGTACCGTAATTTCCCCCGTACTGGGCGTCGTCAGAGGGCACTCCATAGGTATGGTACAAAACAAACTCGTAGAGGTCTCGATAAGGTAGGTGACACGGCACAACTAGGCAATGCCAGGGTAGATATACCAATTACACTTTCGGGCGGTGGTAACGCATAGCAGCAACTACTGCCCACCTCGAGCCACACTCCCAAATCAAAGGTGCGCACCAAATCAATCACAAAGTAATGGAATGGCATACGAAGAAGTGTGTCCGATCGGAGGAGCTACCTCACTTGGCCCGTCGATTGCTCATGTTTAGCCACCTTATGCCAACTCACGGGAGTCGGGGCCACGTATATACCTCATATAGGATTGTCGCCACCATCCTACTTCATTCTGGAATCTCCACCGCGTACACGGTTGTTAAAGTGGTTTTCGGCATTGGCAGAGAGTATGACAATAACCGATCCTGGTCTCTTTAACAACCAAACGTTATTATAACACCACAGTCATTTCAAAATAGTTTATACTTCAAAACCAAATATCATTTCCATTTCAAAACCATATCGATAGGATATCATTTTCCACTTCAGATATATCCATTTCCAAAATCATAGCACTTTCAAAGTTATAACACTTTCGAAACCAAAACACTTTGAAATCATAATACTTTGGAAAACCATAACATTTGCAATCATAACACTTTGGAAATCACACATTTTGAAATCATAACACTTTGAAATCACACATTTTGAAATCATAACACTTTGAAATCATAGCACTTCATACTTAACCGGTTTAGATATTAAAATAGTGTACATAATAAAATAGTTTATAAAGTAGTTATAGGTTAAAATAGTTTATAATAAAATAATTAGTATAATAAAATAGTTTTATATCAAAATAGTTTATAAGTTAAAATAGTTTACATTAAAATAATTTATAAAGTAAATATATAAATAGTTTAAATATAATTTAAAAATACTTTATATAATAAAATAGCTTCCTCAAATTTCATAAATTGATTCAAATCAACTCGAATTCCAACATTCAAATTTAATTCAATCCTAATTCATCAATTTCAATTCAATTCAGTTTCTAAATAAATCATTTCAAATTATATCGATTTCAAATACAGATTTGAACCACAAAATAAACCATTCCAATTTCAATATTTCAAAGCTTTAAATATCCAACATTTCAAAACTAAATTTGATAATTTCATTTATATCTCAAATTCACTTTACTATTATTTAGTTTTGAAATATTTACTTAATAAATCCAATATCATTTAAATAAAACCCCAAATTACAAATAACTAAATATTTCCTTCAATTTATTTTAAACTTGAAATATTCATTAATCACCATAAACCAAAATCAAGTTATAAAATCATATCCTCTAAAGATCTCAAATTCGATAAGTTTCACATCGATTTAATTAAATAAAATTCTTAATTAAATACCATTTCAAATCAATTTCAAATCTATCTTCCCAACCTTAATTTATTAAAAATTATTATAAAATATAATTTTAAATAAATACTTAAACATATATATATATATATATATATATATATATAAATTAAATCAAACTTTATTAAATTAAATCTTATTCTCAAACTTATTTTCATATAAAACTAATTTATACCTATTTTAAAATAGTAAAATTATAAGTAAATTCTTAAAATTTATAATTTCAAAACTAACTTAAAATTTTAAAATTCTCAAAACATAAAATTTAATAATCAAGAATTTAAACTTTATAAAATACATTTATATATAATATCCTAAAATCAATATTTATTAAACTATATATTTCTTTCCAAAACCATAGAAATCATTTTCAAAATATTTATATGTATAGACCAACGGTGTCTGTATATAATTTTATATCCTATGGTTAAGTGATACGGATATTTATCATTTCAATCCGCAATTTAAATATTTACGGGTATATATCTTTTCAACTCGCAATCCCAAATTCAATTCAATGAAAATCGCTTGGGTTTATCATTTCAACCCATAACGATTTTCTCCTATGCTACAGATCGTTCGGGTATGTATCATTTCAACCCATAAGGAATTCTATACTAACAGGGAACTTGTAGAGTGATAATAGATATGATAATAATATAGCAGGCATATATCATCAATATAAATAACAGATAATGGTGTCAGATGTCACAGGTGAACATATACAGATAATAGCATATATAGCAATGTAAATAACTATCAGCAGCATATTTCAATTGTCGTTTCAATTGAAATCAAATTTAATAAATATAAGAACGTAATCGTGAGTGATTGCTCACCTTTCGAGGCTAGATAGATTTTGACAAAGAAATGAGCTACGCATTCCAAAGCAAAGCTAGATGGACATGATTTGATGAAGAAAACAGGCACGACGGACAAGGCTGATAAATGGGAATCGATGAGAAAAAATCAGAATCAGTTGATATAATTGAAATGAAATGTAAATTACACTAATATTTTCCTTAAAACAAATACTCAATTTAAATACATGTAAAAAAATCAAGCATAAACCCTAACATACACTAATATATACTTATATACACACACACACACATATATATATATATATATATATTGTAACAAAAAGTAATATAACTTTACACGGTTATATGGATTCAAACAGATCATATAAACTCAGGTACTTATAATACCTTAAAAATCAGTTTTAGACATATCTATGAAAACTGACATAACACAAAGATACATATATATCTAAAATACTAACATACCAATATATAAACATAGGTATAGACTTAAGTAAAACTATGTATATAAACTGGAAATTAACATATATAAAAATTATACTAATGAACTAGACTCCATTCTGAATTAAATCTTTAAACACATGTGTATAAAACTTACATTATTAAAATTTATATAATATACAACATATCAAGTATAAATTTACATAATACATAATACATATATATATATATATAACACTTGTAACCGTATATACAACAATAGATCAAAACACAAAATATAACTATATCTATATAATAGTTTTCTCTCCTCAGAACAGACAGTTGGCATGTACTATATACTACTAAACATATTATTTAATTTACATAAACTAACATTTGTATATTTATTAGCTGTCAAAACATATAACCTATACACTTTTAAACAATGAAATATAATACTTTCAATATTATAATATATAACTCATATCTATTTTCAGAAAATATATATATAACTAACAATTTGATTTATATAAAACAGACATATACATATAATACTATATATATACCTGTATACCAAAATAAGTGGATGAGAAGGTGATAAGGAGGCTGCCAAAGTGCGGTCGGGTTTTTTTTAAGGTCTGACGAGCGGAAAGGAAGGTGGCGAGACGAGGAAGAGAAAATGGTGGGGTCGGTGGAGAGTGGAGGCTCGACCATTGCTGTGGAGCTGCTCGGGGAAGAAGGAAATGGGCTCGGCTGTTGAGGCTTGGGGTATTCATTCCCTTATGAATTTCAAATTCAAGTAACATAAATTTAATCGATCAATTAATTTAATTAAGATAGGGGAATGAAAGGTTTCTCTCTCTAAGTAAAGCAAAGCCTTCCACTAATTAATGAGAAAGTTTTAAGAGAAGAAACGAAAGGTTTCTTTCTCTAACTAAAATAAAGTCTCCTTCATTCATTTAATTGAATTTGATTCACGTTAATTACATTTAATTAATTAGATTAATTAAATAATGCAATATATTCAAAATAAAATATGATTTAACTAAATAACTAAATTGGATCTAGTATTGGACATTATAGTTCATAGGCCCACTATTACCCAAATAGCTTTTTTTGGAAATGTACCCACTTTACCTACAATAGACTAGCCCAGTTTCTTTAATGGTTTTAGAGTCCTAATGGACTATGCGGTCTAAATTAGTTACTTTAGGGCCAGCTAATAAAGCCTACCTATCATTTGAGTGTCTAGAATAAAAAAATTTAGGTTTGGGATTGGATAATCAGGTATTATCCCCTCCATGGCTATTAGTCTGGCTCAATAATGGAATAAGTCCAAAAAATATTTTTAATTTAAAAGTTAAATTTAATGTATAAAATAAATTTTACAAATGTTATGAAATATTTTTCGAAATTATTTTCGAAATAAATTAATATATTCAATTTTTTTAATAATTTAATTAATTGGAATAATCAAATAAATAATTAATTAAAATAAACATATATATATATATATATTAATATATGTATATATGTATGTATATATATAAATTTCACGGTTGAATATATATATATATATCTTAAATTTTTTAAGGTGAATTGTAGATAAATATTTTCGAATATATTAATTATTTAATTAAAACTGTTTTAATTAAATAAAAATTATTATTAAATAAATTAATTAAATGTTAGTTATTAAAATAAAATATTCATATATAATGATATATGAATGTAAAACTATAATTTTTATATTTAATATTCATCTTAAATTATTTTTGGTAAATAAAATAAAATTTTGAATTTCAATAATTTAATTAATTTATTAATTAAAATAATATATTGAAATGAATTATATATGATTTAGTTAATAATATATATATATATATATATAAGAATATTATATAAGTTAATTAAATTATAAAAGGTTATAATTGAAATAAACTTGTATAATATGAACGTATAAAACTTAAGTGGAACTATAAGAAACTCAAGTTATGCTTAAGGAATGAGTACATGCATAATGTATGTATACCTTAACTTAAATAACTTGTATTTCATAAGAAATATATTGTTCCAATAATCATGTCACATGATATTTTTGTGTGTGTGTATAATAAAATTTTTGAATCCTTACTATATAAGTTGTGTCCTACACCATTTGTATATTTATAGATTACTTGCATACCTTTTAATCGTTGAGTTTTCTCAGGCTAGAGATGTTATGTGTAGTACTATTAATATATTGACTAGA
The DNA here is from genome assembly GCA_030737815.1 of Allium fistulosum. Classification (NCBI taxonomy): domain Eukaryota; kingdom Viridiplantae; phylum Streptophyta; class Magnoliopsida; order Asparagales; family Amaryllidaceae; genus Allium; species Allium fistulosum. The sequence continues at coordinate 1,618,651,650 of CM060901.1, forward strand.
CGACATAAGATGCATGCATGTATTTGTTGAGTTTCTTCATGCTACGTGCATTATACTTAGGTCGTCACGAAATGGTAGGTACAAGTGAGTAATCTCTTTTGATTTGTTGAGTTTCCTCAAGGTCAAGATGAGATTAAGACAAATACCATAAGTTAGGAGTTTTATATGATACGACCGGTAAAGGTGTTATCCACTACATGTGGGCCTATGATCCGTCGAGTTTCCTCAAGTTCAGGATCATAAGGTAAGTGAGTCCTAACACCTATTAGAGATATCAAAATATTCTATGTTTTATCTTAGGATTTTGAGAAACATAAAAGTCTAATGGAAGTTTATTAGATAAATAAAATGAAAACATTTAACCCTTCTATTGGAAGAATATATGATATACTAGTTAAAATAATCTACTACGATAAATTTGTGCAACTAACATAATTAATAAAATATTTATTTGTTAAAATATACAAATTAATTAAATTAAGATAGACATAGAAATATAAAATGACTTACCAATAATTCTTTTAGCATGTTGTCATTTCAAGACCCATGTGAGAGCTAATTTACACAACCATTAAAACATTCATTCCTTGATCGCTTAAGTGTTTATTTGTTTGAGACTGTGCACTGTATTTTATGAGTTTTGAACTTTTAAGCAACACAAGAATATGGATATTTTATCCATGTTCGATCATATATAAATGTTATATGTTGAACACTAGCGATTCATAATGTATGAAAGTTCAATGGGATTAGTTCGTTCAAAATAAGCAAGTAAATCATAATGCAAGTTTATGTATTCAATACAATTGATTGCAATAAGGATCTTATTGTGTTAGATGTAGCACAAGTCCAAGAGCTATAAGATGTGCCTAGAAATTCAATCGTCGAAATGTCTATTTGATCAGTTTACGTAAAGTGTAGCTTATTCGATATCCTTAAATATTAAGGATGACTGGATGCATTTTTGTAAAGAGTTCATTACGATCTTGTAGCAATGGTTTCCATTTTAATCGTTTGACCATTTTAAAAGCAAAGTGAATGTACAAGAGTAGATGTAACCTAGACACGGTTGGGGTGAAGAGAGTGAATTATCACCTCTACTTCATGAAAAGAAATTGAAAATGAGAATTGTATAAAATACCAGTAGATACTTTATATGGAATAAGACATGTGATTTCTATTTCAAATGTATTTTCATAAAGAAAATTGTTTTCTATGAAATTTATTTCTTCGAGTTCAAGATAGTTAATCCGAAACTCTCGACCGTAAACTAGTTACAGTGTATGAAATAAAATTATGTAATAAGTGGTTAGATGAAGCTTCATGTTTCGTAAGCTATTAGTAATGACAGAAATAGTGGGTGCCTACCATATAACACTTCTTAGCGGAAGCATCAAGTTACAAAAAATTGCTTTCGTATGCGCACCAAATATTATTTATGAAATAATTATTATTTTCAGTATTGATTGAGAAAAACAGTTTTATTGCAATATGAATATCATGAATAGTTGTTATAAGATAAAACTATAATAATGGTATTTGTTTTCATAACAAAAGTGATGCATTGGCTATAAAATATTATAAAAGTATCTATTTTTTATAATTATTTTGGAATTATGGACTAAGCCAAATCATTGAGAAAAAATTCTTTAATCATATGATTATGAATCACATGGTATTGCGGAATTGTATCCCAAACGAATAAGGCAAAGCACTCATTTAGTGGGAGTGACATAAGAGTTAGTGAACTCTTTATATTGATACATATAGATGTATGCAATCGTAACTCTAATGATACTAAAATGGTTCCACATACTTTGTTAAATTCACCAATAAATTATCGCAGACATGAACATGTGTATTTAATATGCATGTGGTATGTCTATGATAAGTTCATATAATATAAAATGGAAACCAATAACATGACATGCAAAGAAAAAGAAATCGATTCGATTGAATATGTGAGGGCATTGTAAAGGGTTCCAAAAGTACCTAAAAACTGATAAAATTTAATCTCAAAACTCATTCCATCCTATGATACATAATGTTGTATCGGTAAAGGGTAATCAAACTTTGTTGGAGTATGATTGATAATGAGTGAAGATGGGTTGACTTCTTCCTGTTAGGATGTGTACTCACGAGTAAGTACATAGGTTCGTATTAATTTCATTTAAAACATAGTTTACAAGATCAGACAAGGTAAAAGTTTATAAGAAACCCCTGCATATCCTAGGTCAAAGAGTTGATAGGATATGTAAGCCAAGAGGCTGCATGTAATATTCATTCATGAGGATCATGAGTGGATGACCCCAAAACAGTTTAGGGTAGGCCAATATTGATTGAGAAACTTATATTATGAACATAAATTTTCGTAAATTCAAAACTAAATCAATTATATATATACATGGAAGTTCATAAAATGTTTCTGAATTTCTGTTCCGTTATATTTAGAAACAACCATTGTTTCAAGAATCGCCAACTTCATGACGAAGGAGTTTCTTTTAGAAATTATTGGTAATAAAATGTTTTTGGATTTGCTCCAAAGATAAAACTGATTAGGAAGGATAAAGTGAAATTGACCAAAAAATAGACACGACTTATCAGAAATGTCTAATAGAACTCTCACACATATTAGAGAAACTATGAGTTTCATATCAATGTCCAAAAGAGTTTCCTCAATTGCCAAATACATCAAGAGTGTTAACTCTACTACATCGCACAATGCACAAATTTGGAATGGATTCCAAATACATTATCAAAATATACTTTTGTTAGTGGTACCCAAAAGGATAAATCCATCAGCCACAAAAGTGTTTTTAAGAAAAAGATAGATGCAATTTTAATATAACAAGCTACATTGATAACAATAACAGCGTAAATTTCAATCGTTGAAATTATCGTAACGGGATCGTTATTCAACATGCTTAAATTAATTCGTATTTTACTCGCAAAATTATCACTTGATATGATTTTGAGCTTTGGTACTATATATTGAAATAGAAATTTTAAATAATGATTTAGAATAATCTATTTGCACATAACAACTAAGTGTCTCAAAATCAGTGAGAACAATACTCAGTTTATAGGTTTTGGATAAGATTCGAGAACTGATATGAATGTATCGTTCAATAAGCACCAGATTTAAACAAACATTTTGATAGAAAAATAAATAGTTTGAATTTTAGTCAAAATTCAGAGAAAACGTGTATCTATAAGAAAGAACTATAAAGGTGCTAAGATATTTCTAAAAACTATAAGTAAATAACAAACTTATGATTGTTAAGAATGTACCTGTGTCATAAAATCATTACAGTTTAGTTGTTTGATTCTCGATATTGGATTTGAAAGGACAGATTTTATAATAAGTATAAAAGAATGTTTGGATTTTAAATGATATACATAAATACTATATTAAAACATTTAATGTGGAGCATAAATATGCAATGGATTCCTTATGGATCAGCAATATGAATTATAATATATGTCATGTTGTTTATTGTATCACTTTTGGCTTATGTAATTGGTAATTTAAGAGAATATCAAATCTGAATTAAGACCACTAAATGATAACTAAGGGTATTCTCGAGTACGTACGAAATACTAGATAATTGTTAATAGAAATAACGGACCCCTTATGAAGGAGTGTTTGAAATGAAATTTCATAAGTGATTTCGAGTATAGTATGTCAATCCTAAACTCAAGTTCAATCTAGTCAAGGAGCTTTGAATTGGAATTATTCCAAATGAAAAATTATAGATGATTCAACCAAAAGGTTAAATACATCCCCTTAAATAACGCCATAACAAAAGTTGTATATATATAATGTACAAATCTATAACCGAGCCAAGGGTGATTTCAAATGTTGAGAATCCCATGACTTTTTTGTGAAAACAATGTTGTAATAAGGATTGTGAAAGTACCTAGATCTCACTAGAGGTTGAGAAACATACTCCGAAAAGTTTCACATGATAAAGGCAGTTTATCTGCATTGGGAAGAGTTGATTAACATAGTAGATAATTAATACAGTATATCATATTTGTTCACTAACGGACTAGTTCGATCATTTTGAGAAAACTGATCGAAGGAATATGATTGAGATTTCATAATTGACCTCAACTGCAAGTGGAAAATTAAAAGAGTTAGTGGTATGCTCTAGGAGCAATTATGTAACGTTACATATATATAACTTCGCAGTAAATCTTGTTTGTACTGATGGTGTTTGTATTATGTTATATACTTTGTAATAATATGACATAATTAATTAATTTAAAGTTTATAATAAGGAAATTCTTAATTGTTATGTCATGTGATAATAATTACAAGGAGTTGTAATCATGAAAAAATTATCGTAATATAAAATAACATATTCTTATAAATATTCCTTGTTTAGATGTTTCAAGAAAGGATATCGATGCATATGTTTGGACCAGAGGGCGTAACGTTCTCCAAATATTGAGTAGTGTATTACTCATGACTTCTAGGGAACAAATGGGTTACATATTGGAATGACTTGTTTGAGAGTTTCATATTGGTTAATAACAACTAGGTCAAAACAGAAAATCTCAAGGTGATGATGTTACATAGTTCATTCACTTAAGAACACTATGGAACTTCTATGTGAATACTCCACTTTGATTATAGTGAATCATAGTATGGCGATCCAATGTGCGGCTATAGTTGGGTCTAAGTTAAAGTGTTGAAAGTAAAGCATTTTTAGTAAAGAATTCGTCTCCTTAGTTGTATGAGGTTAGCATCACGGTCAAACGTAGTCCACTCAAGGTTAACCTCTCTGGACAAAATAGCACGGTTAATAATAATGTTTTTATTAAACTAAGGACTTATTTATGGACTAACCAAATAAAATAAGGATGATATTGGAGTTTTGTGAGTTTTGGCCAAAACCAAATTTCATCATTCCTAAAGTGATATAGTGTCGACGAAGAGAATGTGTGTAAAATATCATTGCTAAAAGATACAGCTTAAGGGAAAATACAATATGATTTTTTTACCAAAAAGGTATGTAAGCGATGAGTTCGATCAAACTGTTGCATCACTAGCTAAGGTGATATGTGAACGTTAATATTTGAATTACAAAATATTAATCGTTGACTGAATTTACACCTCTGAGTCACACAATCGTATTTATGAATTCTCTAAAAACCACACAATTTTAATGAACTTATAAAATGTTGTAAATTAATTAAATTAATTAAATTAATTAATATTTGAAAAGTATTGATCATTGTTTAATTTATTTTATGTTTTGGACTTGTTTGTAATTATTTAAATGCATATATAAAAGTTATATTTGTACGCATCAATATACAATACTGATGTAACCTTAAACTAGTATAATAAAAGATAATTTCATAAATGGATTTATGGATAGTGTCATTTAATGGCAATTTTGGCCGACCACATTATGTGGAGATGGAGTGGTTTGAGTGAGAGAAAATTAATGAATTAATTATGGAAGTTTTAATAAAGGAATGGAAAAGGTTCCATTCACAAATCCGCTGATTCATTTCCTTCATTGATTCGTTTGCATTCAATTTTGTTTTCTCTCCTTCTAACCATCAACTTCTCCTCAGGAGGATAGATGGGGCGATTCAGGTGAGATCCAATGTAGATCTAACTTTCTATTTACTCGAATTTCTAGTAGTAGATCCGTAATTAATTAATTTTTTGTAATTGTGGTATTTTACATAGAAATAGTATTCTTGGTTATTTACGCGAATTTTATCGATCAGGAAAAAAATTTATGGGTTCAGTGCGAAAATTGTTATGGATTAAATTATAAAAAAATTTAGATAAAAAATGATCCATGGTCGAGATTTCATTCATCCTTTCTTGAACAAAACTAACTCCAAATCAGGTGGATATATCAAATAATATAAAACTAAATGGTTCATCGTTCTCTTGCAAAGCTAGGTGTAGATTTAGTTAGAGATTTGAGGAGAAATCTCAAATAAAGGTGTTACAAAGGGTAAGACTTTTTAGCTACGATTCTTCTATTATTTATTTATTTATTCATGACATTTAACCTCGACTAAATTCCAAGGTTGCAAAAATCGCTAGGTGGTAAGCAAAAACTAGGGATTAACCGCCTACGCAAGGATTAGTCAGGGATTAATCAAAGTTAGGCGTTTTTTATAAACTCATGCATTTTGGATAAAATTTTCATATTTTTTTAGTATTAACTAATCCAAAATGGGATTTTATGAGTTTGAATGGATTTTAGAGCAACTATGGAGGCAAAAATGCCTAAGACTAACATTTCGATGCTTATAAGAGAACCAAGCCTAAATTGGTGCATAAGTGGAGCTTATAAACCCATTTATATGCTTAGATAAAATGGTAAGTCTCATCTAGGAGAATTAGGCAAATATTTAGGCGGCAAGGCTAGCCTAACGCCTAGACGAGGCCTAGGCGGGAGCCTAGAAGGATTTTTACGAAAGACTAAATTCACACATATGTGTATATTGAATTGTCGGTTTAATTTTAAACCTATTGTGTATTATCATTCAATTGTAAAATCAATGTGTCTGATTACACATATGAAAGGTTTCTCTCTCTAAATAAAATAAATTATTCGTCCAATTAATAAGAAAGTTTTAAGAGAGAGAAACGAACGGTTTCTTTCTTTAAATAAAATAATGCATCCCTCATTCATGTAATTGAATTTGTTTCACATTAAATACATTTAGTTAAGTAGATTAGTTAAGTAAGTCAATATATTCAAAATATAATATGGCTTTATTAAACAAAAAGATTGGATCTAGTATTAGATATTAGATCTCATAAGCCCATTATGATCTAAATAGAGAACGTTTTTTGAAATCAAACTATTTCACCCCTACAAATCGATTTGGTTCCTTCATAATATCGAACATAAGTTTAACAACCAACATATAATTTAGGTTAAATCCAATTTATAACCAGTAATATGCTCACATAGTAATAACATTTTGTACACGTATTCCCGTTATCATCACTGTATCACTCAGATGTCTATGGTTTAGTATAAGGTCAAAACTCTACTAATATTTGTAGTAATTGCATAAATCGGTTTAAAGTACTTGATTCAATCTGATAACATTTATTGATTAAGCAATTTACTCTGGTATTTTGGCAATAAATTGAACACCACTATACTGATACTGACATTCTATAATGAAGGAGATGAATCCTCTCTCGAGTGGTGTTTCACTTCAAGTAGTTCAAAATATACCCAACTATGGCCATAACATGGTCACCATGCCATGTGTTTGACCATAATCAAAATACATATTTAAGATTTATAGTACTCTCAAGTCAGAAGGCTATTGTACATCATTACCATGAGATCTTATATTTTGACTTAGATATATATTAACCTATAGGACTCTTGTCGTATCGTTCCATGATCGTTCCATACAACCACAAGTACGTAACTCTTTGGTGTCCTTAATGGTCATGTGTAAATCACCATCCATTGTATGGAAGGTGTTACGTACACTGGTCTAAATTGACGTATCGATATCATTTTCTCATTACATATTATCTAGGAACATTTAAGGAGTTATTGTTTATATGTGCGTGCGTGTTTTTTTGTATGTGTGTGTGTGTCGATTCAATCCTCATGATTATGAATAAATTCATAACTACAATTGGTAAAACACTTTTCCTAAGAATTTTCTACCTAATATGTTAAATTTAATTAATTCATTAGTTACATCACTATATAACAACATGTATAAAAGAAAATAAAACAAACGGCCTTCTTCATTTTGGTCAAGATTCTTTTATAAGAATTAAGCTACGTAATAAATTACATAATTTCACCTAGGGCATGCACTTAATTCTATCAAAAAGGCATGGTTGAAACTCCTAAGTAGCAATCATAAATTTTGGGCACCACTCATATTGGTTGCTTCTTGTTCTCCAGTTCATTTCAGCAAGCTTTTTTATGAGAACCCAACTCCCTAACATCAAGTTACGACCAAACTCATCCATTTTCGGCCAAATATAATACAGTACAGTCACACAAACATCCATAGCGTCAATTAAATCAGAACATGCATTAAAACAATCTAATAATGTCGAAATCAAGGAACGTTCAAAAGTGAACAAAACTATTATAATATAACATATGATTCAAACTAAACAATAATAATTCAAAACAAAGGTACAATGATGAAGCAAGGTACTATCCTCATTGGCCAAGCTTCATTCTTAATATATATTTAGTACGATCCCTTACTTAATATATTCTTATATTCGACTCATCCACCGATAATGGACTCTATTTCTATAAGTCACACTACCTCCACTATTCTAGTTTGATGCAGTGTCTCTAATGCAATGATACCCAGGGCTTGTGCTTCACTGGTGCTTTCTAATTTACTAAGTTCATTGGTTTTGGTGTTTTCTTGCCTTAGGATATGCTCGATCTCTTAGTAATATAGTGTTTCCAACTGTTTCTTAACTTTGTAGGTAACATATCAATTGCGTCCCCTTGTTGGTTGGAGTCACCATGATGACTCCCACACCTAATTTTGTTGGTTGGAAGTTTTATCAACTTATAGCTCACATTTTGGGGTCTCGTATAAGTTTTCCTCGGCCTCTTCTGGAAGACCTATGCATTCTACTATGAAGTCTACTAACACTTTCCCTTGGATCATAGCTCAAGGTTGATAAGTGATTTTATATTGGCTCAACCTATTGACCACTTTAGCGGTTTACCTAAACTTTTCGGGTGATGCAAATATGCTTTAGTGGTTGCTTAGTAAAGACAAGCACGACCTGAATTTACAAGTTGCTACAAGTAAAGCATGGGAAAACTTCTCAATTTTAAGCTATCAGAACTCAACATTGACTAGTATTTTGCTATTGTAATAGACGAGGCGGTATGTCCTTTCCTCCTTCCGCAATTATACTACACAAACTGCCTTGTTCGACATGGCTAGTAAATGTATAGTTCTTCACCGTCGATTAACTTTGAGTGGATAGAAGGCCGGGATAAGAAATCATGTAGTTTTTAAGAGTTTCTCGGCATTCATATATCAATTTAAATTTAACTTACATTTCAATAAGACATACATTGGTTTGTCATTTTAGATGTGAATGGGCTTAAAGCAGCCACTCTTCTGGCCAAGCTCATTACATTTTTAACTGATTAAGGTTCTAGAATTCCTTCGAGCTATTCAATCTTTTATGGTTTCTCTCGATTTCTTGGCTGTTGACGATATATTCCAAGAACTTTTCTGATGCTACTCTGAATGAATATATTTATCGATTTCATAAGTATTTATTTCTAGTAAGCATTTACTTCTTGAACACTTATTAACTGAAGTAGCATTAAGCATTTTTATATCATTTCCTAAAATTTTGGATGCATAACAAAAGTTTCTTCCATTTATCCTTGTGTGTGTATAAAATTAATTAAATGAATTTTTTTATGATAACTAGAGTGGTACTTAATTTGAGAAGAGCACTCAATTTGGTGTCTCGGCTGATTGATCCTAAGACCTCTTGAATCATAATCAAAAGATCTTACCATTTGAGCTAGTGGTCATTGACATTAAAATCTCTAGAAAATTATTAAAATTAAATTAAACTAAAAACATCAAAAAAATAAAACTTTAGAAATAAGAGAACAGTAAAACTTTTTTATTCTGAAAATTCGATCATTTTTAAAAATTTAAATAACGTGTTTCAAATTCAATTATTTCTAGATCAAGTTTCCAACATTAAAGTCTTTAAAAATTAAAGCTTGAAAATAGTTCCAACAATTAAATTTTTGATAACTTTTTTTAATTGTTTTCTTAAGTCTTTTTTTTGTAAATTGAGTTTCTCTGATTTTAAATTTTTGAAAAATTAAAATTTTCACTAATAACAATTTGAAAATTTAAACTTTCAATATTTAAAAATTTAATAATTGAAGTTTTAGTCAAATGCTACTAGTTCACTTGCCTCTGATTTCCTTTGTTAAGCATGGCAGTTGTTGTTGAGCTAGCAGATCTCGAGCTTCTTTGAGCATGCATGTTCATATATACAAGAATAATTCCAGCATTCCTGACCATATACACACGCATTCAAAGTTTCTAATACATCTATGTAGCACACATACCCCTTTTACATCAACTGAACCTATGATGCGGTCCGAACTATCAACTCAATATCCCTTTTACTTCCAAACAACATTTAATATGATTTAATACTACATAATTATTTATGATAACATGGTAAAAGAATTATTATATAATAAATTAAAAGGATTTAATCTCGACGTACGTTGATATATAGCGTCTGCATATGTTGCCATATCATCATTCTTTATATATATATTATATTTACCTTTGTGTTTAAATTGATTTGGGTTATAAAATCCTTAAAGATGATGAGGTAAATATTTATTTAGTTGCTTTGTTGTGAGAAATATTGATCTCGTATTTTCGTTTAAAAATAATTTTGATGGTGATTACAGCACCATCGACGTTCATGTTTTCTATCATGAAATCGGAGATGTTACATCTTTTTAAAATTACCATTAAGTGCTTTAGAATCATTTCTTTCTTCATTACATGTTTATTTATTTTCTATGATTCAATGTTATATTTTGTTACAATTTAATTTTGGTTTTTTATATGTTTGTTGCTTTGTTTTTAAATTGCATTTTTTCAATCATTAAACAACAATAAGAATAGTATTTCAAAATACTTCCCTACAATGCTATTACGTAGTAGCATTTTGTACCAACTACTTTTAGAAAATATACATTTGTATTGTTGAATTTTGGCGAAACTATATGGATAATTAAAGTGGTAGAAAGTAGCTTGGTAACGAGAAGACGGTTCACAAATCGGAGCTCGAAGGTAGAAGTTATAGCAAAGAGAGAGGAAGTGTTGCCTGGAGCAGCAGCCCAAATGTCTGAAAGTCTATATGAGTGGATCGTATAGGATATATATATATGCAAGTATAAACAGCTAACTATATAATATAACTTGATAAGTGATAGTAGAAGAGTAAATGAAAATAATCACACCAGGATTTTATACTAGTTCGGACCTCCCGTCCTACGTCCAGTCCCGAAGCTCTTCTTCGGAATTTCCTTTCAACTAACCCTCACTTGACCCGGAGGAACAGGTTTACAATAGCAGAGTTTCTTTGTCAAGAATGTGTTCTATAACACGGATGTTGACTATTGAGTACAAATGCTTCCAATATATATATATCTATCTAGAGAGTGTTTGAATGAGGAGTTTTGTATATATGGAAGAGTTAAATACAAGTAGTTGATTGCTTAGAGATCAGGAATAGATCAGAGTATAAGAGATAAAAGCGTAAGTAGGTAAGGTAATTCCTTCTCTTGAATTCCTGATGCTATTTATAGTGATGAAGAGTCTCTATGTGTAGTTGCCTTCATTAACAATCGTTGTATAGTTGCTCCTGTTGGTGATGATGAGTTGCAGTGAAGAGGAGCGGATGTGTCTCTTCGGATGTGACAGTTGGAGTTTGAAATTACACAGTCAAGCCTATTTTCAGACGTCTGGACAGTGACCTCAGACGTCTGGCCTTCATATATTTTTTGTGTCTGGTAGCATTTCAGACGTTTGAGTTTATAAACCAGACATCTGGTCTTTACTTATGTTTTATGTCTGGATGTATGTCAGACGTCTGAGTTCAGGATCAGACGTCTGGTTTCTTCTGAGTTTGTGAACCAGAGAACTTAACCAGACGTCTGATCTATGCACTCAAACGTCTGGATTAGTGCATGTTGCTTTTCTTGTGTCTGTATCACTTCTTTTCTGATTCTCTCGACTTGTAGCCTCTTGATACTTCTTTTGAGTCTTGTTCTTGTCTCTTTGGTGATGTTTCTATATCAACTTCCTGTATATGTACATTTGTTTTCCATTGTATAGTTGTGATCATCGAAACCAAGGAATTGATTTCCTAACAATGTCTGTCATGGAGGGACAGACGTCTGTTGTTTTAAGGTTTGGAACCCGAACATCTGTCATTGGGGACAGACGTCTATTGCTTTAGGAAATTGTTTTTTGAGTTTTCTAACAAACGTCAGTCACCATATGACAGACGTCTGTGCCGAGATTTCGGCAGTTTTGGGCTCGGGCTTGATGTGATGATTTGTGAAGCTTCAATGGGCATTTCAGAAATTTGCCTAGGTTTTCTACCTTCCTATATAAACTATTTTCTGGTTTGAAAATGGATGATCCCAAAGGTTTAATCAAGGGTTTTAAGCCTCTATTAACTAGGGTTTAGCAAATCCTAATTTCTTCAATTCTAATCTCCACAAAATAATATTCTAGGGTGAATATTGTCATCATTGTAATCAATCTCTTGTACTCTTCTCATTGGTATTAATAAAAGCTCTCTCTCAAAGTAGATGTACACTAACACAATGTTAGTGGAACCACTATAAATCGGTGTGTGATTTATTCTTTGTTATTGCTTTATTTCTATATTACTTGTTTGGCGATTATGATCGGATTTGGATTGGTTCATGAGTTTGGTTTTAGATATCGATTGGTTGTTTTTGCGCTATTTACCACGATCTTGTTTTTCCGCTGTGCTTTGGGGTTTCGATTTGAGTGGTCTTGAGTCGAAATCGCCACAACATTTGGTATCAGATCTTTGGTGTTGGTAGGTGGTCGTAGAAATGCCGGAATTGGATAATAACTCTAGTAGTCACTCAATGGTTAGTCCAAGTGGTGTAGCACCGTATGTACGTGGATCGTATGCGACTTCCAGGTCACAATTGGTTATTGACAAGTGGAATGGTGATAATAATTTGAAAAGTGGCAATGGAAGATGAAAGCGGTTCTTAGGCGGGATCGGCTACATCGGGTAGTGTTTGATACACATTTGTTGTCGACGGACATCCCGGATATGGAGAGAGAGGAAATGGAAGAGTGGGCATTCACTACACTTCAAATTGCTATGGGGGAGAACGTTATCTTCGAAATTAGTGGTGAGACTACCACTAAGGGAATTTGGGACAAATAGGAGGAGTTGTATATGAAGAAGTCACTAACTAATCGTTTGATAATGCTGCGAACGTTTTTTACCTATAAGATGAAGGAAGGAACTTTGCTGAAAGCACACTTGAATGTGTTTGATGATTTGTTAATGAAGATGAAGGCGGTAGATTTGAATATTGAGGAAGATCAAAAGGCGATGATATTGTTATGTTCATTGCCGAACCGTTACACTACAACAAACAGGACCTTTAACAGCGTTTCAAAAACGCTATAAAAGCTATTAACAACGTTTTTACATACGATGTATATCGACATGCAGTTATATGTCAGAGATATACAATGACAAGGAATAAACGTTGTTTAATGTCCTTTTTTACAGCGTTTCCCTGGTGTCATAAAATTATTTAACAGCGTTTGGTCTAATTTAACGGCATTTTTAAAAAACGCTGTTAAAACAATTCAACGGCACTTTTAAAACACTGTTAAAACATTCAACGGCGTTTAAAAAACGCGTGGACTGTTTTAACAGTGTTTTAAAAACGCCGTTAAAATGTAGTTGGTTATGTTTTTAGATACAATTTAACGACATTTTTAAAACGCTGTTAAAACATTCAACGGCGTTTAAAAAACGTCGTGGAATGTTTTAACAGCGTTTTAAAAACGCCGTTAAATTGTATACGAAGCTAAGTCTATTAGGCTTTTTCTAATTTTCTGTAAATTCCATTTCAGTAAACACAGTCACAGTGTGTGTATATACCACATTTCAAAATTAGCATATTATATCAATACCACATTTCAAAATCAACATATTGTATCAATACCACATTTTGGACACATATTTGATAACCAAAGTATGAAATTTCATAATCAAAATACATAATATTCTTACACCAAACATAAACAGTTCGTCATCAATAGTTCATAAACAAAATATAAAACAAGTAGCAATAGCAAAACAAAAGCAAGTAGTACATACGTTAAAACCAAAAAGTAGTTCTAGTAGCAAAAACAACTTCGATCCATAACTCGTTGCAACCTTTTTTTGTATCACGGTCATCTATCTACCTGTAAAGCAAAAGCAATGCTTGAGAATCAATTTATCAAAAAAGTGTACACAAAGTTAAATCGGATTCATAATGCGAACACTAAATATTCATCACACTATTTCATTAGGCGATTGACTAATACAAAGTATACAACATGCCATAAAATCAAGTAGCATTTACAAGTGAAGTAGAGTAAGAAATAATAAATGAACTCGGTAATTTACTTGGAGTAAAATCAAGCTGCATATTATCATCGTATGAAGTGGTCTGTTTACAAATCACGTAAACTAGTCGTCTATGTTGTTAACTAAGTGGTCCTCTCAGTATACCAATATAGGTGTAGTCAGTTATCCTAGTGACATGTTATATCTAAGTACCATTTCAAAAAAAATGACAAATCATCACATTATTGTTCTAATACTATTTTTATAACTTAATTTCAGAAGGAAATTGAAATCAATTATAAGAATGTAGCCAAAATATCTCAACATTAATTCAGTTTAATCCCAACGAACAATTCCCTTTTTTTGTAAATGGTAAGTTTACGAAATTGAGAAAATAAAATCTAGTCCTCTTTTTTTCTATGACTCACATTAAAAATTGAAAACATATATAGTACTAAAAGAAAATCAGCATTTTTTGCTGTCAAATTACTTAAAGTTTTCCTTTTTAAGATTCATAATCTATTAATTTACAACTGCCATTATCAGATTCAAAGTCCCTATTTACTAGGAAGAAAGATACTTCAGTTAATTTCGGTACAATTTTTGTTCCGTAATCAAAATCAAAAGCAATTATTTACCACATACCAACCACCCTTCAATTGGATCTACTTCTTCTGAACCATATTACAATCAAACAGGCATTTGGTTCTTATTAGGGTTCTTTTTAGCTCTTTTAAAATCTTTTAGTATAAAAATGGGGAATCCCCACGACAGCTAAAAATATTTTTCTCTTACACTTTTGCATAATTTACATTTAACGTTGTATTCATTTTCTTTTACAAAAATAATAAAATTCCAACCCTTAATTATTCTTAGGAATTTACAGAGTAGGTGTTGATCTTAGGTGTTTTTGAAATAAAGACAAAGGGTAACATAATTACTTAAGGTCAATAAAAATATTCATTGATATGAAATAAGCACTGTTTCCATAGTTTATGGTTATTCATGCTTATCTCCAATGCCAGAAATAATATAAAAAGGGTACGTAGGTCAAACCAATTTCTAACAGTTGTATTAAGCATTAATTCAGATACAAAAAATAAGAATGATCAGCTAAGCGAGCAACATAATTTTGCAGCTTTGCATGGAAATAAGAAAAATTAAAGTGGGTTAACAGTAAATTCATGACTATTCAGTGAAATGATGAAATCAAAATAGGATCTGGTAAAATGGGCCACAAACGATGCCACTATACTATAGATCTAAATATTCATAATCTAAAAAACAAACAGTAGATTCATTACTCTTGTAAAAATAAAAGCCAAATGGGGTATAGATCAGTTCATCTCGCGAATTAGTTCATCTTAGCTTTTGAAATAGTTAGTTTATGAGAATATGGGTCTGGATCATTGTGTTTATTTTCAATTGTTTGGTTGCTAAAATCAAGAAACAAATAATGGAAAAGATGGATACCTAATGAAGCAAACACGTCACCTTATACAGCCACCGGGCCTTTTAATGGACAATGGTCAAGGCTCTGTAAAAACCATATCGCCAAACATTATTATCACTAACTAACATTAAGAAAAATGCTTATAAGTGAAAACATGGTTACTGTAGTCAATGGAAGAATGAAAAAAAATACTGTTAACAGTTAACATTATCTATGTTAATGATGATGCACAAATCTTTATCACACAGATATTTGTTTGGGTGAGAACTCATTTTCATTGTGAATACTAAAGGCGGTCTTGTCGACTATAGATTTATGAGTGCTGGTAATAAGGTACATACTACCAGATCATAGTTTAACTTAGCAACTGGAAAAAAAAAATTTGAAATCAAAATATTGGTTAAAATGGAAGCATGCACAGTGTACAGGGGAAAAAACATAAAAGGTTAAAAAAACACTAGCTTTTGGTTAGTGTACCCAAATATAAGAGAAAAAACATCTACCCAAAGTGGCAAGTGAAGCTTGTCTACGACTTCAGTATATCTACAATTATAATGGTTAACTTAGTTCTAAATAATACAAAAGAGA
The DNA here is from genome assembly GCA_030737815.1 of Allium fistulosum. NCBI lineage: Eukaryota > Viridiplantae > Streptophyta > Magnoliopsida > Asparagales > Amaryllidaceae > Allium > Allium fistulosum. Next base: position 1,618,667,882 of record CM060901.1, read on the forward strand.
CTTTGCAGTAATAAAGTCACAAAACGTTATAGGAGAAAATAAATCGATATTCATTTCGAAAAAAAGCTTTAGTAGACATCAGACTAGGTAAATATTCAGGAAGGACTAAAGGTTAATTCAACTTCAAGAAAAAAATGTACTGCAATCTGCAATCTGGTTATAAAAGTATAAAATTACAATTTCCAATCAATTTGACCAAATGATCAACTTATTCGTATATTTGCGCTTATAAAATTTAGTTAGGTACTTCAATCTGATAGAAGTTATAATTATTAACTGAACTTTTTGCTGAATAGTTTCCCTACAGATTCAAATATTGTAGTTCTTTCGATTAGTTGTGGGTGTCCTAACTAGTTTATCAATTCTTATATCGTTAAAAAAAAATCATCAGTGTAGAACATATAGTCTGTTCAAAAGTCTCATTATGACGATGAATGTGTTGTTAGTTGGAGTATGGAAGCATTCACAAATAATGGGTTCTTTTTTCCTTTCTTTGTTGGTTCTTGGCTTAATTGAAAACTCTTTAATAAGTGTCGTTCACTAATGTGAAATGTTAACTAACAGCTCTTCCATTCATTCTATATTTCTTTCTAGACAAAGCAAATATAACATGTTCATTTTCTATACTTAAATTCTGATTTGCCAACAGAAGAAACAATGGAGCATGACATGCCTAAAATGTATGTCAGATTTGCTGAAACCCTTATGCGTAGATGGCAGAATATCAAATCTTTTGCCTTAGGACCTGACCACTGCGTTTCACAACTTTCAGAGGTTGATATAATATAACAAAGTCTCTTTTTACTATTGTCTTTAAATTACTACTGCATGACATCATATTCTATTACTGAATAAAGCTCACAATAGGCTCATGTATTTAAATTGAACAATTCATTTGAGAACAAAGCTTGCAACACTTTCACCCATTTCAAAGCAAATTGTTCTAGATGCAACATGTACTTTTAATAGTAAAACCGCATAAAATAAGATATTCAATTAATTAATGTTGATTAGACAACAAGAATTACACTGAAAGTTCAAACTAAAAATACCCGTTGTGTATGTACTAATCTTTTAAAAGTATCTCTAGATATTGGATGGTCTGATGCTAAAGATATGGATAGACCGTCTTTTAAAAGTATGTACTAAACTTAAGTATGGATCTACAAGTATTGAGTTTGAAATCCTCAGATGTCAAGTACCAATTGTTGATAATTTTTAAAATGAAAGAAAACGAAATTCACCCTCTAATAAACATATCAGTAAATAAATGTAAGATCTGATATCGTAAACTGATTGTATTCATAGCACTTCAAGCTTCTAATTACGATAAATCTATAATGTGAATTAACAAGCAATGCTATATCTATTAAGATGGTGTACTTACCTTGTGAATTGTCTCAGCTAAATGTTCATCATAAGACAAGCTTCAACTGATTTATGTATCAGCTTTTCTTATGTCCGAGTCAATTTTCATACTTGTCCAAATGATATCGGCACTCTTAGAATAATTTGCTGCAATGAAATAATAATTAAATAATGATAAATTCATATGTTGATGTTCCAAAGATGGCATAACTTGCAGGTATACTTAAGGTTGTTTTCTAAAAAAAATGCAAGTGTATATAAGAAAAAACAAGGAATTATGAGTACATTTTGGAGCTGATATGCACTAATAAGTAACTCTTACTGAGAGCAAATTCTACATGTTAGGTTTTCCTTTACCCGTGGATTATTTGTATAAACCTGAAGCACGTGCCCATCCATAGGAAGCATGCTTCAAGTTATTGAGGCTGTCATAGTAGATCAAGGAAGAATTACCGAGTTAAGTAGTTTGGAAAATCTTTCAAACTCCTATGATAATTTGAATTATGAAATATTAATACAATTGATGCTTGCAAAGTTTTGTGCTATATGCGATATTAAAAATCACCTCAATGAAGTAATTTTCTTGTGTATGAACCAAGCGGTAAGTCTAGCAAAACGTTGCTTATCTTCTCCAATACAGAATAGAAAATCATGTGCATTCTTCGCCATTGGTGACATCTTTTGTTTGCCACAACTCCAAATGCTTGCTGCAAATGCTAGTTTCCCTTTAGGCATGTACAAAAAAGGAGCAGTTCAAAATTTAACTCATCACTGTGTCGTAAAGCTGAACCCAGTCCATCCATCAGATACCATACAGACGTCTCATTAAAAAAATTCATCAACAAGTCTATATGTCATCAAATACAACCACATTGAACCAATCACTCTTTCAGCATGGGCTTCATCAAGTTTCCATTCTAAAAAGAGTCGCCTAAGAGATGAATGATAATATGTTTCCTTTGCTCTAAGATGTTTGTTCTGCTAACTCCATTAAGAAAATGTACTTTGGAAGGATATTTAAGAATTTTTATTGCACTATTCCCAAGAAGCCCTAGAATATCAAGTCTTGGATAATTTTTGAATGCATCTACTTCAAAGATCAAGTCTTGTAATGTTCTTTAGTGAATGGGAAGAGTAAATTTCAGGATTTGAAGACCCCACAGTGCCTCCACAAAAGTCTAATGCCCACTTTGAGAAGTTATTGGTGAATCAAAACTATAATTATCAAAAACTGGGAGTTTACTCAAAATTGCTAGTTTGAGCTCATCAACACATTTTGAAGCCACTGGGTTATCATTCAACCAAGTGCTTTCAGTTTTGTGCACTTCGTGACTTCCTGCATAACTTTTTGTGTACTATGTAGCTTTTTTAGAATAACCAAGAGAGCATAGGATATCATCATCTATACCAAAGTCCTCCAACTCTAGCCATAATGCACCATTCCCTTTCTCATTCAACTCGTTTTCGTTTAGTTGTAATTTTTCCCAAATACGTTTAATGTTATCCTCATGTTTTCAATTCATCCCAATCTCTCCCTCTACAGCCTCTGATTCCAAATCGACATCAACACATATCAATGCTACCATCCTCTACACTAATCCAGGAACTTCCTTCAACTGCTTGAGAGCATCTTGCAATCGAAGAGTCCAAGCATGATCGATAAGGAACAAATCTGACACCTCCAACTTATCTGCAGACAACACTAGTCTTCTTCGCATGGGTCGATTGAAAAATGAACATCGCCTTCAGAAAATGATCCTAGTTAAATAATTTTCTAATGCTTATGATATTATTGTTTTCACCCGTATTGATATTATCTTTACTGTTAACTTTCCAAGACCAAAAGGCATGGATATAGTTAAATAAGGTATGAAAACGAATCATTGTATATATAGTGACATCTTATAAGAAGATGCTGTTTCTTTATTAGTCCCACTTTTAAATTATTAGCAGTTGAAAACTTCATGAAATTACATATCAAAACAAGTGGAAATGCATTTTATTCTTTTATAAACATGAACAACATTTTTAAAAAGAGTAAATCCATGAAAAGAAGATTAATTTCCTTTTTACACAATTATCAAAATGAAAATGAAAATGGAAAAGAAAAACATGACAACCACTTTATTAACTAACATAACCACAATATTCAAATATTGATCTTATATTTATGCATGATATATTTTGAACAATTTAAAGCAGAAAAATATTGAATTTCCTATCGCATTACACTAAAAGTGTGAGAAATTAACTAATATATTAAAAGTCGAAATAAAAAAAAGGTATCTCAAGGGTAATGAATAGCAGGCAATCAATGTAACAATGAAACATGTATTAGCAGACAAAATATATTCCTCTAAAAATGTGACTATGCATTAACATGGTATGGAAGAAGCAAAAGACATGTAATATACAGAAATGCAATATAAAAACATTATTCACATGTTGTGTTCATAGAAAGTAGACGATGACAACTATTTTATATAGCAAAAACGCATAAATAAAAAATAGATAACCAAAAACATAGTTGATTACTGTTTGAATCCAGTCCCAAATTGCATCAAAATCACAAATAGAAGGTAAAAAGGAATACAAGAATGGGATTTTAGATACTAAACCTTTTCTAGATTCAAGGAAGTCGTAGTTCAAGAGTTATGTTTCAATTGAACAAATAAATCCAGAGCACATATAGAGATGGTGGTGGAGACAGAGTTGGAGGTGGCGATGGAGTCAGAAATGGAGGTGGAGATGGATTTAGTGATCGAGATGGTTAAAGGTGAAGAGAGAAGAAAAGCTCTCAACTAGGTTATAGAAAAGGGAAAGTGAAATTTTTTTCAAGAGAAAATACAGGAATGCGCGGCCAGCTAAAACTAAAGCGGGGATCTTTTTTAGCCAAATTTTTTTGGTGTTTGACAGCGTTTAGAAAACATGTATTAAAAATAAATACATTAGTGACAGCATCACCCCATTGAACGCTGAAATCGTATGCTATTGTTACCCAATTTTGTTGTAGTGTTATACGGGTTTCTCAAATAGTTTGATCTATGGCTGTGAAACATTAACGTTGGATGATGTCAAAATGAGTCTTCTTAGTGAGGAACTGCAAGATCAAATGTAGGAGTTGAGTGTTGGGAGTAGTGATTCCGGTAATAGTCAAGTTTTATTTGTGGAGAAGGAGAGATATGCGAAGAAGGACAACCGAGGGCGTTCTAAATCAAGGAACCCCAGTTGGAGAGGAAAGTCGAAGGAAAGAAAGGGCAAGCGCTATATTTGTAAGAAGCCCGGTCATTGGAAGAATGAGTGTCCGAACAAGGAGAAGGCAAAGAAGGAAGTAGCATCTTCATCTGTTGCGGTGGAGAGTGGAGTTGTGAGAGAGACGTAGATGTATTGACAGTGGTAGCATCGGATGTTTCGGGTAGCGAATGGGTGCTCGATTCGGGAGAGTCTTATAATATGACACCGAATAGGAATTGTTTTTCTTCTTATGTTAACAAAAAGAAAATTCAATTGTTATGGATAATGGTGCTCTATGTAAGTCAAAGGGCATTGGTTCCGTGCAAATTCGGATGTTTGACGGAGTGGTTCGTACTCGCACTAATGTGCTCTATGTTTTAGGACTTTGGAAGTCTCTTATCTCTTTAGGGAGGCTGGATTCTTTAGGTTGTAAGATCACTATTAAGAGTGGTAGCTTGCAGGTTTTGATGGGTGCGCTTGTGGTAATGAAAGTGCTAGAACTCATGGTGTTTATTTACTTCAAGGAGTGACTATTGAAGGTGAAACTTGTGTGAGAGTTGATAGTTCTCGTGGCTTGGATGCGACTAGGTTGTGGCATCTGAGGTTAGGTCATGTCTCAGAGAGGAGTTTGGATATTCTTCGGAAGATGGAGGTGATCGATGGAGAGAGTTTCAACAAACTAGAGTTTTGCGAGGAATGTTTCATGGGGAAGCAAACTAAAGTTTCATTCGGTGAGAGAAAACATGATTCGAGAAGGGTTCTTGATCATGTTCACATGAATGTTTGGGGAACGGCACCAGTAGCTTCTTTGGGAGCAGCAAGGTATTATATTTCCTTCATTGATGACTTTTCTCAAAAGGTATGGGTGTATGTAATGAAGGCCAAGTCGGAGGCATTTGCAAAATTCAAAGTATGGAAAGCTCTTGTTGAGAATGAGAGTGGCAAGTCTTTGAAGGTTCTAAGGTCCGACAATGGCGGAGAGTATGTTTTCGGAGAATTCTTGGAGTTTTGCAAGCATCATGGTATTCAGAGGTATTTTACTACACCGGGAGATCTGCAATCGAATGGTGTTACGGAGAGGATGAACCGTACTCTACTTGAAAAGGCTCGATGCTTGAGATCGATATCGGGTTTTTCCAAGGGATTTTGGGCCAAAGCTTTGTCAACCGCAGTGCATATTATTAATCGAATTCCGTGCTTGGCTATTGGTAACAAAATTCCGAAGGAAGTGTGGAAGGAAAAGAGCATCGACTTGAGTTATCTTCGTGTGTTTGGTAGTCCGGTTTATGTGCATGATACGGAAAATGATAAGCTTGAACCTAGAGCCTTCAAGGGGATTTTGCTTGGCTATATGGATGGAGTAAAAGGCTATCGGATATGGAATCCGGAAACGAAGAAGGTAGTGAATTCTCGTTATGTTACTTTTGATGAGTCGGTGTTGTTCAAGGAGAATGAGAGCTCATCGGATGTTCCGGATTTTGTTCATGACGAATCAAAGGAGAAGGAAGTTATTCCCATATTTTTTTCAAGGAGTAGAGAGATTAGAGTAATTGAAGATGCTTGCGAGGAGGAAGCGGTTGATGAGACATCACATAGTCCACATGGTGCCTCTAGTAGTGTTGGTGATGTGCATGATTCTAGAGAGGATTCGGTCAAGGTGATGCCGAAAGTAGTTTGGGTGATGGTATTGCTACTCGGGTTGGTCATCGTGCTATAAGGCCACCCAGAAGATATGGTGATTGGAACTATCTTAGCTTTTGTGATAATTTGGACTATGCTCTTCATGTAGTCCAAGATGAGCCGATGGACCTTGATGACATCATGAAGTCGAGTGATAGCTCGAAGTGGATTTGTCCCATGGAGGAAAATGCAATCGTTGTCGAAAAATCAAACTTGGGATTTGGTTCCACTTCCTAAAGAAAATCGTGCCATTGGGTGCAAATGGATATACAAGGTGAAGGCCGATGGAAGATACAAGCTAGACTAGTGGCTAAGGGGTTTACATAAAGGAAGGGAAAGAAGTATGATGAGATATTCACACCAGTTGTGTGCCATACTTCTATCTGAATATTATTTGCTATAGTTGCTAGTTACGACTTAGAGTTGGAGCAACTTGATGTGAAACCGCCTTCTTGCATGGTGACTTAGATGAAGATATCTACATGGAGCAACCGAAAGGTTTTGTTGTAGATGGTAAGTCAAATTTGGTTTGCAAGTTAAAGAAATACTATATGGTTTAAAGCTATCACCTAGGTAATGGTACAAGAGATTTGATCATTTTATGCTTGAAAATGATTTTGATATAAGCATCAAGGATGCTTGTGTATATTTCAAAAGGTTGAAAAATGATTGTTGGGTGTATTTACTTTTGTATGTGGATGACATGCCCATTGCTTCTAAGGATAAGAATGAAATCAACAAGTTAAAACTGAGTTTGAAATCGGAGTTCGAAATAAAGGACCTTGGAGAAGCAAAGAGGATATTGGAATTGGAAATAGAAAGGGATCGAAAGCGTTTTGAGTTGAAATTAACTCAAAAGGAGCATATAGAGAAAGTGCTTTGCCAGTTTAGCATGGAGAATGCAAAGGCGTCAAATACACCTTTACCTTTGCATATGAAGCTTTCGAGTAAGGAATCGCCTATCTTGGAGAAAGACAACGCTTATATGGCAAAGGTGCCATATGCTAGTGCGGTTGAAAGTCTAATGTATGCTATGGTGTGTATAAGGCCCGATATTGCAAATGTCGCCGGATGGTTAGTTGGTATATGGCTAATTCAGGGAAATCACATTGGGAAGCTGTGAAGCTTATATTAAGATACCTTAGAGGTACATCATCTCATGGTCTTGTTTTTGGCGATATTAAGAGGATGGATTGCAAGTTGGTTGGTTATTGTGATTCGGACTACGTCGGTGATAGAGATCGAAGAAAATCAACTTCCGGATATGTCTTCACACTTGGTGGTATGGCCATAAGTTGGAGATCGAGATTGCAGACCATGGTTGCTTTATCCAGTACTAAGCGGAGTTGATAGCCGCGGTGGAGGCGGCAAATGATGCACTTTATTTGAGGCGATTGTTGTGTGACTTACGATTCGAGCATGATAGCATCAATGTTCGATGTGATAGCCAGAGTGCTATTCACTTGGCGGAGAATTTGACGTTTAGCTCACGGGCTAAGCATATTGAAGTGAGAGAGTCATTTCTTGTAGCCATGGATGAAGATAAGCAAGTATATCTTCGGAAAGTGCACACAATGGATAACATGGCGGATACGTTCACTAAGGCATTGCCGATTGGGAAGTTCGAGCATTGCTCGAACTTGATTTGCTTGTTAAAGTGCTAGGTGCCACGGGGTGACACAGTTGAGAGAGGAGCTCGGTTATGGATAAGGAAGAGTATCAATGACAGATTGAGGTTCTATCTTCTTGGTGAGTGCTAGTCTTTGGTGAGACAGTTTAGGATTTGGATGTTTTCAACACTTTATTAGCGGGCGAGGGCTTTGTCTAAGCTCGTTGATGGAGTGCAATGAGCGGTGGCTTTGCCGAAGCTCATTGGGAAAGCATTCATGTTTGGTTGAAGGTAGAAGATGTGATAGTTGGTGCTATCGGTTGTTGATGATGGTATGGTACAATTGGAGATGGAGATGGATTAGTGTCGAGGTGGAGTGTTGAATTTTGTTGACACTATATGGAGAATTGAAGTGGTCGGAAGTAGCTTGGTGACGGAGAAGACGACTCACAAATCGGAGCTCGGAGGTAGAAGTTATGTCGAAGAGAGGGAAAGTGCTGCCTGGAGCAGCATCACAGACATTTGTCGTGGAGGGATAGACGTCTGTTGCTTCAGGATTTGTAACCCGAACATTGTAACAGACATCTGTCATTGGGGACAGACGTCTGTGGCTTCAGGAAATTGTTTCTCGAGTTTTCTAACAGACGTCTGTTACCATATGACAGACGTCTGTGCTGAAGATTTCTACAGTTTTGGGCCCGGGCTTGGTGTGATGATTTGTGAAGCTTCAAAGGGCATTTCGGGAATTTGCCTAGGTTTTTTACTCTCCTATATAAGCTATTTTTTGGTTTGAAAATGGATGACTCCAAGGGTTTAATCAAGGGTTTTAATCCTCCATTGACTAGGGTTTAGCAAATCCTAATTTATTCAATTCTAATCTCTACGAAATAATATTCTATGGTGAATATTGTGATCATTGTAATCAATTTCTTGTATTATTCTCATTGATATTAATAAAAGCTCTCTCTCAAAGTGGATGTACACCAACACAATGTTAGTGGAACCACTATAAATTAGTGTGTGATTTATTCTTCGTTATTGCTTTATTTCTATATTGCTTGTTTGGTGATTTTGTTCGGATTTGGATTGGTTGAGTTTGGTTTGAGATATCGATTTGTTGTTTTTGCGCTATTTACCACGATCTCGTTTTTCCGCTGTGCTTTGATGTTTCGATTTGAGTGGACTTGAGTCGAAATCGCCACAACACGTATGTCTTATTGAAATATTTACTTGTGATGCTACTATGAAATACTATTTTGTTGTTAAATTTTAGATAATTAAAATCATATAATGATACAGTGTAGTATTATATTTTTATTACCTTTGTTTTTGTTGTCATTAACGATTGACAAACTATGACAAGAAGAAGACAAAAATTTAGTGGGTTATGGATGGAAAAGTCAAGGTGGAGGCTAGGGCCTCTATGTTAAATGCTAGAGACAATTATGGTAGAGGGATGACAACATGTGACGTGACGACATGGAGCAGTTGTGAAAGAGCAATGCAGGATTATTGCTATGGTTGGTTGAAGAGAAATCGCAATTGAAGGTGAGATGTATCCTTGTGACTATTCTAAATGGTTAATACAAATTGAATTAGATGTTAGAGGTTAAAGATTAAAGTGTTCGCACACAAATTTTTTGATTAGAGGTTGGTAAGAGATTATGTTGGGATAGAGGTTGGGTTCATAAAAAACTCTTCAATTTCAAGTGCCTATCTCAAATATTGACTTAATTTTTATGTCAGACTTAAGAATTCGTTGCCCTTTTTTTTCTTCCTCTACATGCTTGTCCGCAAACGAGTCACCCCTTTAAGTACGTATAAATTTTCCTATACATGTATCATGTTCATGTGTGGAGCCACTGGTTGATATAAATTTGTTGTTGAAGAAGAATACGAAGTTGATTTGATGTAATGAAATGAGTAACGATAAACAAACCCAATCTGCAGTCATATTCTGATCCAAGTATCAAGTAGTTTCCAAAATAATCGATGTAGGGCACACTGGAGGAAAAGAACTATTTTTTTTTTCTAAATAAGGATGTGTGTAATGCAGCAGCATGAAAATACATCACCCAGGGAGAGGTGAGAAATGGGTAACATATATTAAACCCAATGGCCATCAGTCTTATGAGTTAAAAACATTTACTCTATGACATACATATGCATGTATCGATGGACATACAAAAAACCATGATCAACCCTAAATATGTATTGTGGATTCCATGAATTTACAAATGAAGTTTGATTCTTCTAGTATTTAAAAATCAACATGCTTTACTGGGGGGCAACATTCTTCTTACACGACCATGACTATACTTCACCCATACTTTTCTTCTTCAGAACTTTTTTTTTAAAGATCGGACCTTTAATTTCAGTTTCATTTTTTTTAACAATTGTGGTATTCCACAGATACCATTAACATACACATAGAATAATCAATCCTTTTCTGTAAAAGGACCGGTACCAACATAAAATAATTATTGCAATATAATAGAGCCAATACAAACAAACCCCTCATATTCTCTCCCTGTTTCATCATGTAACAAACAAGCCAACACCATCACATGCCCAAAAATTCATCTATCCCTTGCCAAGAAGCCATATAATATAATCCAAAAATAAAAATGTCAAAAAGGAAAACAGCTTTTAACTTTTAAGCAGAACAACAAGACCTCTTGGCACCGCCAGCCTCGGTAACATCAATAGTCGTCCCTTTAAGCACGGTTGCAGCGCCACCAGCCGCCTCTTGGGCCGCAAGCGCCTTCCTATTGACGATTTGATAAATCTCATGCATAACAGTCTGAAAGGCATTCTCGATGTTGAGCGCTTCCAAAGCGGAAGTTTCCAGAAAGGACAGCCCTTCCTTCTCCGCAAAATGCTGAGCATCTTCCGGGGAGACGGAGCGTAGATGGTTGAGGTCGGACTTGTTGCCGATCATCATGATCACTATGTTGGAGTCTGCGTGGTCGCGCAGCTCCCGTAGCCACCTCTGCACGTTCTCAAACGTTTGGGTCTTCGTTATGTCGTAGACGATGAGAGCACCCACTGCACCTCTATAGTACGCGCTTGTTATTGCACGGTACCGTTCCTGGCCCGCTGTGTCCCAGATTTGGGCTTTTATTGTTTTTCCTTCTATCTGTTTGTACACCAATGAATGTGTTGTTGTTACTAAGTAAATTAATGCACAACATCCCTATAAAATAAAGACAGAATGCAAGGATACATTGCTATATCCATCAAAATTACAACAGATTTGTAATAAAACTTTACAGACTAAAAGATCATAGGGAGTTTCTTGAAGGGACTTAAAACAAGAGCCTTTCCGTACTAGCTGCTAATTTCTCAGCAAACCATAAAGAACTCTTTTTTGAAGTAACAACACAATACAATGCCCCCCAGCAAAATCTATAATCATGAATTCATACGTCACATCGAGTTCCCACAATGCCATGTTATTTATGCATATTGTAAACATGATTACTCGTTACAGTCAAACTAAAGCACATGTTGCCACTTGCTAGAACATCTAAGGAGCAACTATAGTACTCAAAGAGACATACTTCCATGATCAGATTTACTACACGCACAAGATATACTCTTATATGCTTTTTAAGTTATTTATGAACTGTACTGAGGTGACATAGATTGTAAAAAGCCCAAAATATTTTTATTATATGAGTAAATAGTTTGTCATGGGTGAGAGTCATTTTCAGCTGAGGAGTTGCAATACAATTAGGAGTGCAGACTCTCCTTGTATCTAAATGGGTCGAAAGTCTCCGGCATTTATCTTTATTTAATTATTACTATTATAAACCTTTTATCTATTATAAAGTATTCTACTAGTAACTGTTATATTTAACTTATTTGGATCAATAAGTTTCTCGTCATGCAAAGATAAACAACATACATGTATGATAAACATACATGTATAGTATATAGTACGCCCACACTAAGGGAGTGTTCTATTGAGAAACACTTGTAAGAGCACATTAGAGATCCACATTAATTGGTCACCATATAGATGTATAGATGTTAGAGAACTGCATATTGCTACAAAACCAATTGATGATGTAAAGAATTGCAAGTGGCCTCTTAGCATTTTTATAGAATTATTTTGTAAACTGCCCGTTGTTGGATTAATCACAGCAACACCCCCGCACGTATAGCGTATCATAAGCCAAACACGTAAACATTCATACTGGATGATGTAGGGCAAATGTGGTGGTTAAACGCATGCATATTAATCCAGCTCTGATATAAGAGAACCACGTATTCTCACAAAACCAATTGATTTTGTGATAACACGTGGTTCTCTCACAATAAATATTTCTCTCCATTTGAGTTAATCCACATCAATCGTTAATTTATTTGATGAAACTTTTCTATGCATCAGTTAACAAAATGGTTAATCAATTACACAATTTAAACAAAGTGTGTAACTTAACATATCATCTAAAGTGTGATGTGAATTCTCCCAGATGGGTGATGTTCTGATAAAATGGAATTTTGTGGCCACAAAAGTAGTACAAACAGTGTTAAGAAACTTGAATGATTATACAATCTACTATGCATTTGCGTGCACATATTAAAAATGGGTCTTAAAATGCGCATATATACAAACAAAACCCAATAATCATAAAAAAGTACATAAAAAGTAGTAAAACTTTAAATAGGTTTTCTTTTTTTCCTTTTTTTCCGTTGTGTAACAAAAACATTCAACAACTATAATGCATGAAAAACCGATATCCAGACAAAAATATAGCCTCAGTTCAAAGTTCAAACGTTCCAAGCGATTGAGATTGTGTTTCTTAATATTATTTCACAAAAACTGTTCTACAGGCGTCTGGCCAATTTAACAAAACATCAAGACGAGAATGAAGAAATACAAGGATCAAATCTCAATGAAAACACTGAATTCGTTTGCTAATTACCCAGCTGTGAGGTCTTTATAAATACATTTGCCCCACGGTTTGGACAGTTTATACTGGGCTCAACTTAGCTTAAACGGATCCTTGGAAAAATAAAGACTGTTTTAAAAATACTTATTTATGACTAAGATCATCATGTGATGCTTGTAATCAAGTTGTAAATTATCAAAGAGAAATTTACATAAAACACATTATAAATGCAGTTCAGATAGTCACACGACCAGACTACCAACACATATTTCGTTTCAGATCATATATAATACAATACATGCCTGACATAACACATACCATTTGAATTAAAATATTCTAAACTAGATTTCTTTGGTTAATTACTAAATTCAAAACGGACGATGGTGATCATGTGGAACATGGGGCACACAGAATTTTGGGTCAGGCGATCTCATCTCCATTAACAAGCACAAAAAATCAACCTAACATATAATCCAATTTTGAATGAGTTTAACTGTTTAAGTAGAATAATTAGTTCCGTATTGAGTAACTCAAATGGCCAATCACAAAACATTGTTTTCATTTACTTCAAAGTTTCAGACCACCTTCACCTTACAGTACTTAACAGCTACACTTCAAAGAATTACCAAAAAAACACAAATTTTCAAGAGCTCCTGATTCGATTATTTCAAAACAATTCAGTTCTAACAATTCAAGTCCCTAGTTAAATACACATAAGATATAGATACACGGATCAAGCCACGAAATTCCAGATCTAGTTCAAATCCTAACAACACTCAAATCGAGAAAAAAAAAGAACATGCTCAAGAAATAATGATAATACCTGAAGAGTTCTGGTAGCGAATTCAACGCCGATCGTCGATTTCGATTCCAAACAAAATTCATTCCTTGTGAATCTCGACAAAATATTCGATTTTCCGACTCCTGAATCCCCGATCAACACAATCTTAAACAAATAATCATACTCGTGATCAACTCTGTGCGCCATAACAACCAAAACGATCTGCAAATCATATAATTAGCTAGAGTGAATTTTGAAATTCGAAAATAAATTATTAATCAACGAATACCTGAGACAAAACTTAATGATTGCGACAGAAAGGCCAGATAAAGCGCTAACTGGAGGGGATTTATAGGCTAATTTACTTCCCTTTATCACAATTAATCTTTTTACCGCGATGTGCTGTAAAACTATATTTGGGTCCGGCCCAAGTCATATTGGGCCTGAGCACGAGGAAAATGAATAACTAAAGCATACAAGGAATACACGCCCCATTAAAAAAAAGTTGCTTCTTCACGCTTCTAGAAACCTATACCATGCTTGTTTCATTGGGGCTTTGCACGAAAGGTCCTTATTTCTGATGGTGTTACAAAAAAGTCCCTGTAGAAATAAGTATGTAAATTAAGTCCCTGTTTTTTCTAAATCAGAAAACGCAAGTTAGCTTGCGCTTTTTAAAATTTCAAAAATTTCAAAATTAGAAAGCGCAAACTAGCTTGCGCTTTCCTGATAGAAAATGAAAGTTAACTTGCGCTTTTCAAAATTTTCAAAAATTTCGAAAAATATTTCAAAATTAGAAAAGTGCAAGTTATCTTGCATTTTCTGTCAGAAAAGTGCAAGACACTTTGCATTTTTTTATTTTTGAAAAATAGGGACCAAATTTACATATTCATTTCTTCAGGGACTTTTTGTATAACAACATCAAAAATAGGGACCTGTGACTCTTTTCTTGTGTTTCATTTCTAATCTCTTCGTGTATTGATTTCCCAACAAGAATTATGTTAGGAACATAATTGAATGCAAATTTGGAAACCAAGAAAACATAGTAAAATGCGAACTAAATCGATTAAAACCTAGTACGCAAAAAGTTTGGAATTGGTAGGAACCTCATGCGACGACAATCTTGGAATTAATCAAAACCTTTTTCCAGTGCATACTTTGAAAGTATTTAAGGAATACATGCATTTGGTTTACTATGCATCACATTCTCTTCACAATGTCAATTTTCGACAAAAAAAATAAAAAATAATAAATAAACCTATATCACGATCGAATATAAACAATGACTTATGTGTTCAATTTTATTTCTCTATCCATTTTGTTCATGGAAATTTGAAGAAAAATATGCAACCATTTCAAGATTTCAAATAATTTTTACTAAAATAATATAACAAGACAGGGGAAAAAAATGTAAAAAAAAGGATGAAGAGAATAAAATTAAACAGAGGACAAGTGGAAAATATTGGGTAAAAAAAATACATGAGGTGTAGTTTTTTTTATAGAAAAATGTTGGGTGTGAAAGGTAATTCATTTCATGGTAATAGACTTAAACTTAATGATATGTTTTAGATAAAATGATACACACATGTGTTTTGGTCATAAAATGACACCAACACATATATAGTGAATTTCTCTTGAATTACAAAAGTTGGTTGAAGCCTCACAACTCATTCTATACTTTAGTTTAGAATTCTACAAATTTCGCAATAAATATGCATTTTCCACGATCATGCACTCACCTTAGGAATCCATGAGTGTTCTAGAGAAATCGTCTAAATCTCCTACAAAAGGCGGTACATCTTTATTGCAACGTCCCACTATTTTTAACATCAGAAATCAATTATAAATGTCACAAAATACGCTGCAACTAATTTTCAATTTTCAAAATATTGGATTGTTTATATTATAATTGTAAACTTTTCAAAACTACAAAAATAAAGAAAACATCACAGCAGAATCAGACATCAATATAAATATACATCAACTTAATAAAACAATTGTCATACAACATCATCACAATACATCAATTAACATCAACTCATTAACAATAAAATAATGGTATAAAACAATATACCATTCAGCTACCTACGACATGGCCTGCTTCCACTTTTCATTCCCTCTTCCTCTCCTACCTACAACTTCACATCTGTACAGATATATGAAATAGAAAGGAAACGGTGCAACTATTTTTGAACTCTGCCTAACCCTATACACCCCAGTCTAATCTAAGGGATCTGGTGGCTATAGCATAGAAAAAGACTGTCTACGTATCCATTTTGGGGATCAAACCCACGTAGTATTATTTCATCCTCTTCTCCTGTGCAGTTAAAGCGCTCGGCAGATTCAATGCGGTGGAGGTGCAAAAAGTCATAGCGGGGATACAGCGAGGATATAGCAGGATATAGCGAATGACTCTAAAATAGCATATAAAACTCGTACTTAACGTTTTTACAAATATATAAATGGTAGTTAAATGAAAAATTAACATTAAATTGAATTATAATTAATACATAAATAATTTTAAATAAAAATATGTGTGAATATACTGTAAATAAACGTAAAACTGTTATATAACATAATTGAATTTAGTAGAATACTAGAGTATTTTCATTTCTGAAAACATATTAAAAATTCAATCAAATAAATTGATTTCATAATTTTTATAATGTATAAATTTCATTTTTAATTCATTGGTTTTAGAGAAGATATAGCGGAAATAGCAAAATATTGCGGGTTTAATGGGATATAGCGGAAATAGCGGGGCTTAAAACGGAAAGACTATATTTGGGGCTATATTGAAAAATCGTAGTGGTAGAAATCCGCTACAAGATATAGCAGGGTTATTGCGGGGTAATAGCGGAGCATTAACTGCACAACTCTTCTCCTACATCCAAATAGTCATTAGCACACATAGCATCCATGGAGTCATCACAACCAATGCAATCACTGCAACCATTGCAATCAATACGACTACTGCAATCCACTAAATTAATGCAAGTAGGAAACACTACTCCTATTAAACCATTTCAATCAATTACCATAAATATGGAGTAACAACAATAATAACATATTTAGCCATTAAATATTATAATCACTTGACAACACGCAAATGTCAATCCCAAACATCAAACAAGCCAATCATAACACACACACTTACATATACCAATTTATCAACCATTAATACACCATTAATGCAAGTATAAATCAACAAAATGTGTACAAAACCACTATATTAGTAACATAAACAGTAACGATAAAACCATAATTAACTACACATGTGGTAATAATGGTAAAATATCACACACATATCCAAATATGATTTAATCGTCGTAAAACAACATATGTGATAAATAAAATCAACCATTAATCTCATATTATATCCATCCAAAACATCATATTCACTACCACTGTTTTCTCTTAAGTATAAAATTGTTTTATTCTTGTTTATTATAAAAGCGCATAATATACTTCAAAATATTTTATTCTAATCTCATTACTTTAAATCTTTCCAAATGTTGTATTTTATCTTAACAGTAGTAGTTTTCACAAAGACTATATTATTACTTATAAAATCTCATTTTATTAAATAATAATAATAAATCTTGCAATCTTAGTTTAAAAATATATTTTCCATTATTATTTATGAATTTCTCTAGAAATCCATAAATAATAATCTTATTAAATCCATCCCATTAATCTTATTCTATTTCATTTAGACACTATTATTTATAAACGTTTCACACAACTATAAACAATCACGTTTATTATTTATTTATCTAATTCCTAAGGGCTTTGTACGACAATTTCCTATCATTAATTAAAATAAACAAAACGCTCCTATCAAATAATTTATGTAAATTAGGTCTCTGTGCATCCTTTTCTTTCATAAATGGCTATTAATCTCACTCTTATTTAAAATCTACATCTCATTAGTTATCAATCTTTAAAACGCAACAACTGTTTCTAAAAGCATCGGATAAACAAACCATTTTCACCGCTAAATCACAAATTCTATTATCTTTCCAATGATAGATATTATAGATATGTTAAAATTAAAATTTTAAAACTTTTTTTTTTCAA
This sequence comes from Allium fistulosum, assembly GCA_030737815.1. Taxonomy (NCBI): domain Eukaryota; kingdom Viridiplantae; phylum Streptophyta; class Magnoliopsida; order Asparagales; family Amaryllidaceae; genus Allium; species Allium fistulosum. The sequence goes on from CM060901.1 coordinate 1,618,685,532, forward strand.
ATTTCAGAAAATTCATCATTATAATGTAGTATTTCACTGCATTTTAAGATGCAGTTAAAAACTGCATTAAAGAATGCAGCAGTTTTTAACTACATTAAAGAATGCAGCAGTTTTTAACTGCATTTCCTAAATGCATTTAAAAACTGCAACATATTAATGCAATTTTTAATTGCATTTTCTAAATACAGTTAAAAACTGCACTAAAATGCAACATTTTTAACTGCATTTTATAAATACAGTAAAAAAGTGCTCATTTTAATGCAATTTTTAACTACATTTCATAAATTTAGCTAAAAACCACATTAAAGAACGCAACAATTTTAAATTGCGTTTAGGTAATGCAGTTAAAAACTGCAACATACTAATGCAGTTAAAAACTGCAACATACTAATGCAGTTTTTAATTGCATTTCCTAAATGCAGTTAAAAACTGCATTGAAATGCAGTAGTTTTAGTTGTAGTTAAAAACTGATTTTAATACACCATTAAAATGCAGTTTTTAACTACATTACTAAAATGCAGTTAAAAACTTTTATGTAAAATTATGTTTTTTAAAATTTTATTTCTAGATATCAACAATGGATATCATTTGAAGGTTTATTAAATTTGTGATTTAATTGTGAAAACGATTTTTAAATCCGATTAATCTACAAAAAGCTATCATATTTTAAAGATTGAAAATAAATGAGTTGAGGAATATGGGGTGTAATGTTAGTGAAGCATGGACCTAATTTATATAATTAGTGACTAATGACCCGCTTTACAATTCAATTATGAAATAGAGACCCAAGATTACACAATTTTACCTAAGTAATTATTTTCCAAATCAACAATTAACTATAATTAAACACCCAAAATATGACAATCAACAATAACTATCCAATTAAGGCACAACACATCCAAAATGTCATCATTCCAAACGAACATCCAATAAACATGGCATATCTCAATAAGTATGATTTCTCATCAATAGATATATATTTAATATTCTAAATTCAACTAAATTAAATAAACCATATCAATGCGCTTTTTCTAACAGTCTACAAAGTTAGCAAAACCAATGTCATAACGTCTGGAATTTCACAATGAGTCTAACGGAAGAAACCACACATGAATCAGAGTTCGTATGTAGAAGATATGAAGGTCGGAAGGTTCGAAATTTAATTTGTAAACAAATAAAATTATAAAGACCTTTTCAAAATTTTACCTCCTCCTTCATCGTTCCTAAACCCATCACAGCTGCCACCTATACCTTGCCCTAGCCACTGCCTAAGATGTCAGTTCGCCGATCCGAGGCAACGCACGTGCTCCCCACGCCGTTGCCTCCACATTCGACCCCGCCTTGCCAAGTCCGCCACCGTCGCCTGAGCTGCGCCACCAACAAATCTTCGACCAGTTTTTGGCATATTCCAGCCACCTTAGCCACTTTTAACTTGATCCAACCGTATGGATCTACTCTATCCGATGTTCTCTACCATATGCAACCCTCCAATCATGTTGATATCGCTGTTTCACCGTCGATCATGAAAACCCACATTAAACGGTTGAGAACTATTCGCCAATTTCTAGCCACCTTGAATGTCGTACCCAAAAACGAGCACTTGTCCTCTATTCCATTCATCGAAAACTTTCCAACGGTATATAATTAGGTAGAATTTGGATGCATTAGGTTTTAATCACTTTTTAATTAATTTGCTATTCATCATTAGAGGGAATTAGGGTTGTCGAGATTAGGAAAGAAAACTGAAGATAGAGGTGACGGCTAAGATTTTGTAGCTCGGTTATATAGTTGTTAGATTGGTTTATGGATCCTTTACCCGGTTTGGCCCGAAACAGCTGCATAATATATTTAAACATTATAACGCCTCTATTTCGCAAAGTATATCTCCATAAACAACAAAACTATATATCAAATTGATCATCTTGGAAAAACCTTCGCATTGATTAAAAACATGATACTCAATTCACCATTTTATTTAAAATTCACTTTTAATCACTTTAATATTTTGCAGTGTCAAATTTGTAGGTCGTTACGTTTACAATCAAGTAGTTGAGTTCATTAAGTGCATCTCTCTGGCACCACTGCATATGGCTATGAACTCATTTAGAGCATGGAGCTCAATCTTAAGTCAACTAATACAAACCATTAAGTGCATCTAAGAAGCACCACCAATTTTGGTTATGGATCTGATAAGAGAAATCAGGCATAATCTAAGAAAAATAGGCAAAATCCACCGAGCGTCTCAAAAGCACTACTAAAATTGGTTATTTATCTAATAAGACTTAATCTAAAAATTAACAAAATCCATCAAGTATGTCTCAAAAGCACCACCAATATTGATCATGGATTAATTAGCGAAACAAATCAACCATAGATAAATCAGTAAAAACCATCAGGTGCATCACATAAGCACTACTAAGACTAGTTATGGAATAATGATGAACATAAAGTTCAAAATCAAGACTTCCACAAAAGAATCCATAAGTGTGTCACAAAAGTACCATCAAAAGTGATTATAGATTCATAAGAGCGATCATTTCATCAACATTAAAATAGGAAGGGAATGAGTAATCATGTTGCTTCGTTTGGCAGCTACTGGATATCCACTACATTTTCCTCTACTTTGGGCTTGAGCCCAATCCCTCTTGAATATTTAAGGACTACATTTCTCGACAACCCCTTCATTAATGGATGTGCCAAGTTCTTTTCTGATCTTACATATACCAATGAAATTACTTGTTCTTTCAAAATTTTCTTAACCTCTTTGTGTCTGACATGGATGTGTCTTCTTTTTTCATTATACATGCTATTCTTTGTAGTTTTAATAATGGCCTATGAATGATAGTGTAAAGAAGATGGAACATTCGATTTTCCCATAATGGAATTTCTACCAATAAGTCTTTCAGCCATTTAACTTCTTGACCTACCAACTCAAGAGCAATAAACTCATATTTCATAGAGTTTAGAGGACTTCCATTGTATAACACCTTCACACAGGTAAAGCTAAATTAATCATTATCTGTAACCCAATTTGCGTAACAAACTCTTTCTAAGACATTGGGATATTTTTTTAAAATGCATGCATCAATTAATTTCCCTTAAAGTGCCTTATTAAACGACAAAGAACATTCTACTATTCATCCTTGGGGTTGTGAGTATACCTATTTAAATTACTCATAATGTAGGCTATGTCAAGTTTGGTATAATTAATAAGAAACATGAGGCTTCCTATAGTATTGACATATTCATCCCGTGACACACTATTAGGTCACACTTTTTTAAGGTGCATTCTAGGATTATAAGAAGATCGGATATACATCACATTAAAATAACCAAATATTTCTACGTAGTGAGATTGACTTAGTGACATACCGGTTTTAGTTTTACTCATTTTAATTCCTAGAATCACATTATCCTCTTATATGTCTTTCCTCTCAAATCGGGAGAACAAGAAAGTTATTGTATCGTTTACCATATCCAAGTTTGTACCAAATATCACCATATCATCGACATAAAGGCATATAATCACATGATTAGAACCAATCATTTTTGAATACACACAGGAACCAAAGGTATTCACTATATATCCATTACTTGGTAGTGTCCTATAGAAAATTTCATATCATTGTATAGGAGTTTGTTGTACGCCATAAAGAGATTTTCTTACTTTATTCGCTTGACCAAGAACTATGTAACCAATAGATTATTGCAAATAAACTTATTCAACCAAATCATTAGTATGAAACATAGTTTTTACATCATATAGTGTGCTACTAGATTATGAATTGCAGCCAAGGCAACCGAAGTGATGATAGAACCCACCATGGTTATAGAGAAATAAGTGTCAAAATAATCAATGTCTTTCTTTTGTGTAAAGCCAAAGACTACTGATCTAACTATTAACTTATCAACAAAATTATCCGTTCTTAATTTCTTTCAAAAGGTACAGTTAGTCCTTATAGGTTTGAAACCCATAGGTAAGTCTATCAAGCCCCAAGTGTGGTTAAACGTTATCGAATCAAGTTCACTTTCAATAGCTTATTTCCAAGAACCACCATCCATAAAATTGATTGCCGCTTGATATGTTTTAGAATCTTCCTCAATCAAAAGTACAAAACAATGGTATCATTAATCTTTTCAATGTCATTGTTTTCTACTAAAAAGGAAGTCATCAAATTTGGTCCAATGCATCTCTCTATATGTTGCCTTTTACTACTCTTAAGATCATTATTAAATTCATTTACAATAGGCGATGGACAAGGCAATGACAGTAGCACATAGTAGCAATGGAAGTGCAAAAATGCTCTCATTATTAGAGTTCTCTAGTGGAAAGATATTTTAAAAGAATCTTGCATCCTTAATTTAGCAAATAGTTTGATCGTTTAAAGAGAAGAATCTATATGAAACACCGTTAGGAGCACAGCCAATGAATGCACAGTCAAAGTTTTTAAGTCCTATGTTGGTTTTTCTAAAGTCTGCTAGACCCACTTTGGCTAGACACTCCAACACTTAAAAAAAGGTTCCGAGCAAAAATTCTTCACGGTTTGTAAGAGGTTTTATGAAGCCTTTTACCGAGAACTCTCTTAGGTATATGATAAGCAAACAAAATATCTCCACCCCGTGTATTATCAGTCATATTAAACCTAAAAGAATTGAATTCATCATATTGTTCAGATTCTTATTTTCTCTCTCAACTACCCATTTTGCTGGAGCGTGCAAGGACGCTAGTTTCATGGACAACTCTATATTTCTCACAAATAATATTTAGAAAGTCACTACAATACTCTCCACCCATATCAGACCAAATTTTTTTAATATTTTGGTTTAACTAGTTTTCAACTTTAGCTTTAATTTCTAAGAACATCTCTACAGTCTCATCTTTAGACTTAAGAAGATAATTTTGGTGCATTTGGAACTAAGCTTGTTGATATACAGGTTCCTGCCCGAGCCTGGCCCGAACCCGCCCTATTAATGTGGGTATGGGTTTTTCCTTTTACTACCCAAGCCCGAACCAGGCCCGACCCGATTATTATTAGGGTCGAGTACGGTTTTATCAAAACCCGACTCGTTTAGGGCTTGACCCGACTATTAGTTTTATGTCGTATCAAAACATGAGTATGAATGTTATTTGTTTACCATTTTGTTTGTTTACATGTAGTTGTTTTTACATACTTTTATTGTTTACATGTAATAATTCAACAATTCTCTTAGTGATTGATTTGAATGGTTTCTTAGCGATAGAGTTAAGGGTGCGCCCTATGGGCAATTATGTAAATTGATTATACAACTTAATGCTTATAATGAATCTTAGAAATAAAGTACGATGGTTTTATTTACTATTGTATATATTGTTATATTAGGATAGAGTTAGTGTTTTAAATACATCAAATATGTACAAGTAGAAAATCCTTAGGAAAAGTGTAACGTTCCATATTTCGAGATTCGAAAATGAACGTTGATGATACTTTAGTCATCACCAAAATTATTGTCAAGCGACGAATGAGATCAGTTATTTTCAACAACATTAGGTAAACATAACAGCTATATAATTTCATTACATTAATTGTCTTTAATTTCATTTTCCAATTTGTGCCCACGCAAGGGTAAATACAATAACAAAACACACAATCGTGACACGCTTGACATATAAAGATGCCAACATGTTCACTTAACCAGTTATATAATCTAGTTTTACAACAGTGGAATTAAAAGAAACTTTATTATCTATTAAGCTCTAGCTTCATCTTTGAAATTATCCATCTTCAAGATAACATGGCTAATCCCATAAACTCAGTCTGCTCGAATGAGTACGCGTGAGTTTACGAGAAAAACAATAGTAGAGACATGGGTCAGACATAAAGTTCAGTATGAGTAATACATCTCCCTAAGCACAAAATAAAATGAGACCATGCCGCCTAGCAGAACGGGTTTTTCCCTCACTAAATCATCAACTGCAGTTACATCATATCATGTAATATCTAAGCATAATATCAAAAGCATAATCACACAACATTAATTCAAACATAGTATATCCTATACTTAATATTTATGCTTAAAGCTCCACTAAAGCCTCAATAATGCCCTACTAAAGTGCTTAGCGCACTTTGACAGCTTTGCCTTTTCAATTTAGCATTATTAAATAGTAGATCCGCTATTTTCACTATGCTTGCTAAATTAGGGTTTTTAACACCTACTTTAGCAACTTTAATATTAAAGGTTAATTTAATAGGTTTTCTTATAAATCAAATCATTGAACTTAGGGTATAAATCTAAGTTCAGGTCTTAAGCACTTAACATAAATTAAAACTCAATTTTATTCACTAAGTCTAAACTGCATAGATCTTGATATTTTTTGATTTAGAAGTGAACAATGTTTCTTTTTACTACAAAAATGAGGTAGGAATGAGAATAACTTTGGAGATTTTATTTTACCTCCAGTAAAGATGTTTACATCTTAGCTTTTTTCAATATATCCCCTCTATAGCCTTTTGCACCTTCCCCTCTATAAAATTATAAAGAACTTTAATTGAACTGCTTAATATTATGTCACGAACCATGTTATACATTCGTTAATTCTAACATAAGTATAACCTGTACTTATCAACACTTTATGAACCATATCTTACAGTCATCATTCACATTTACATGCATCACATAGACTCTTATTTATGTGCTAATTTAAAGTTAAACTTTTAATTTTATTTAGTGATTACCACCCTAAGTTTATATATCACTAATTCATTTTACTCAAACAATGTCGTCGGTGAAATGGTCACTCATCCACCTTAGGAGCCACCCTATCTCTCATAGGAGGTTGAATGTAAGCATCCAAAATATAGTCTAACAAGCGTTCTTATAAGCATGAATAGCCCATTCTAGTCCCAAAAACACTTAAGTTTCACATTGCCGATTCACTCATTAATTACATCCATTTGATGTTATTTACTCATACTAAGAGTTAGTTTTCTGAATTGAACCTCTTAGACTTCTCATGTCTTGGCTTCTTCCATATGCCCATTGAATTTAGATTTCACTAAGCATTGGCATCCTATCATTCAATTTCTCCATGAGTGGACATATTTTAAGATTTTGGATTCGGTCCGTTTTCTTAATCATGTACCAACATGTCTCATAACCCTTCATATTTAGGTCAAAATCTTTTAATACCTTTAGATAATACATTTTTATCTCTCTCTCTCTCTCTATTTGGGTTATACAACTTATCATCATTGAAGCTTAGCCTAAGCTTTAGCACTTTCATTTTCACTTAAGTTATTCCATTTTAAGTTACAATTATTTATTTCATAACTTCCCTTACCATAGATTCCAACTTAAACATCATGAAAACTGGCTTCCAAAATGCTTCAACAATATTCATATTAGGCTATTGCGTCTATAGCCAAAGCTATCATATTTATAACTATTGAGTTTGTACATTAATATTATCGCATATATAATTATCGAGCTTGTAAGTTAAAGCTATCGCATACATAGCTATCGAGCTTGTAAGTTAAAGTCATCGCATATAAAAGATATCAAATATATAAGCTATCACATACGTAAGATTAGATGTGAAAGGGAATTTTGATCGATCCCAGTATGATTATACTCCTTTGACCGATCATGAATCAGAGGAGTTCATCGGTACCTATCTTCGGGTATCTAGACATCTGGTTTTTCAAAACATAGAATGTCTCTTCCACTGATTACGTAACAAAACGTTAAACTTTTAAGAATATAGTTCCATTAATTCTAAAAGCCAACTTTATTTATAAATAAAAGAATGGCAGATTCTGCCTTATTACATCTCATCCCATTAATCAGGATATCTTATTTTCAAAAAAATAAACAAACTAGGTGAAGTAGCATTATAAATGCTTTCTATTCCATGCTCGTGAAATTGGAGTATCTTCAATAGTTGATAGCTTGAACGTTCCATCTACAAACTTCTGTTCAATCACATAGGGACCTTCTCAATTCTGACCGAGTGCCCCTGTACTAGGAAAGACTCATTTCAAAATAAGGTCGCATATCTCAAAGGTACAATTTTTGACCTTTGCGTTAAAATGTCTTGCTACTCTTTTCTTGTGAGGAGCTACCCTCAGTTCAACCACTTCTCGTTTTCGTCGACCAAGTCAAGGGACTCAAGCAAGAGTTCCTTATTCATCTTGGGATCATAATGCATTCTTCAATGAGAAGGGACTTCTAATTCAATCAGAATCATAGCCTCAACTCCATAGGACAAATTGAATGGAGAATGCCTACCCAAGGACTTATGGGTCATCCTATAAACCCATAATGCTAGTGGTTACTCATCAACCCAGTTGCTTTTGGCTTTCGTTAATCATTTTTTGAGGATAGATTTGATGATCTTGTTCACCGCCTCCACCTATGTGTTCGCTTGTGGGTATGCTACTACCGAAAAGCTCTTCTCAAATCGGTACCAGTTACCGAAGTCTTTGAACTCGATACTCTTGAATTGAGTTCCATTATCAACAATGATCTTCTACATAACTCTATATCAGCATAATATATTCTTTACCACAAAGTTGACTACTTTATTCGTAGTGATCATGGCTAGCGGTTCCGGCTCAGCCCGGTTTGTGAAGTAATACACAACCACTATAGCACATTTCGCTCTGCCTCTCGACATCAACAACCCACCAATTATATCAATTCCCACACCGCAAACGGCCACGAGCTAACCATTTGTGTAAGCTCTGTAGATGGGGCTCTCGGTATCTTTGCAAACCTTTGGCATCTATTATATTGTTTTTTATAATCAGTTGTGTTTCGGTTGATTATTCATCAAAAGTATATGTAGCGAAGTACTTATTTCGCCAAAGTTTGCTCCCCAATGTGATCACCACAGCTATCTTCGTGTACATCAACAAGGATCTTCTTAGCTTCATCTTTGGTGACACATCACAACAAGGGGATCGAGAATCCTCTCTTATATAGCACTTCTTCTTGCATAAAAAAATGTGATACTTTCTACATGAGATTTCGTTGTTCATTTCTTCCATTTGGGAGAGTATCCTTCAACAAATACTCTTTTATTAGAGTCATTCGTGACTCCTTCTTTTCCTTGGCTTCTTAGATTTAATCAACATCCATCTTTTTGATGCTTGGAGTCGACAAAACCTCTAGTGGATCGAGTCCCATAAGCCGTGGATCCTCGAAGCTGGCCAGTTTGGATAACAAATTAGCTTTCATATTCTCTTCTCTGGGAATGTGCGTTATCATATAGCGCCCAATGTCTTTCAGTACTTCTAGAAATTTCATCAAGTAAGGGGAAAGTCTCGCTCCCTTAGCCTAAAATTCCTTTTTAACCCAATAGACCACCAATTGAGAGTCTGTGAATGTATGCAGTGTCTTGACTCCAAGTTCTCTTGCTATCTTGAGTCCCGTAATCAACGCTTCATATTCGGCTTTGTTATTTGTCACCGGGAACTCTAGCTTCAAAGCGTAGCATATCCTCCTCCTTTATGTGGTTACAAGAATCACTCATGCCACAGAACTACACTTGTTGGAGGCTCCATCAACATACAATTTAAATTGGGACAGTTGGACCACATCTTCTTCAACTTCCCCATCCCAAACGGTAAACTTGGTAATGAAGTCTGTCAATGCTTATCCTCGCATTGCCATCCTAGGATGGTATATTATATCATATTAACTAAGCACGATATTCCATTTTTTTAACCTTCCTGAAGTCTCGGGTCGATGTAGTATTTGCCTTAATGGCTGATCAGTGAGTACTTTGATTGAGTGAGCCTGGAAGTATGGTCATAACTTCCTCGAAGCAATCAACTAATAGTACTTTGGCTTTTCTAGCTTTGGATAATTCTTTTTCGCCTTGGTGAACCGTTTGCTAATATAATACATTGGCCTTTGGATTCTAGACTCCTCATGTACAAAGGCTGCACTCAGTGCATGAGTAGACACTGCCAAGTAAACGAATAGATCTTCTCCTTCCAAAGGATTTGACAAAACCGATGATCTCTCCATATGATCTAGAAAATTCTAGAAAGCTTCCTGACATTCTGTCATCCAGGCAAACTTTCCTTTTTCTTTCTTGATGGCATCAAAGAACGGTATACATTTATTTGTCACTTTCAAGATGAATCGATTCAACGCGGCAACTTTCCCATTCATGATATGCATCTTCCTCCTTGTGCTTAGGAAAAAAACCTCTTTCGATGCTTTGATATGCTCTTCAATGCCCCTTGAGTTTACAATGAAACCAAAAAACTTACCCGATGCGACTCCGTAAGAACGTTTCAGTGGATTAACCTTCATTCCATTCTTATGAAGCACATCAAACACCTCTGAGACGTTGTTTATGTGATTCATCGATCGTTGTTACTTCACAAGCATATAGTCCATATAAACCTCTATTGTCCATTCAATTTGATCTTTGACCACTGTACTTACCCATCGCTAGTAAGTAGCTTCAGCGTTCTTCAAATTGAAGAATATGCATTTCTATTTGGTTATAGCTGGAGTACGTATCCATAAAGGATAGCGGTCATCTCTAGTAGTTTCTTCCATAAGTTGGTCAATCTTCGGTAATGAAAAATGTCTTTTGGACATGCTTTATTCTGGTCTGAATAATCAATGCAAGTCCACCATTTTCCGTTTGGCTTCTTGACCAATAACGGATTTGATACAAATTCAGGGTATAGTGCATTGCGGATGAAGTCATTTGCTTTCCCTTATCCACCTTTTATTTCAGTGAAGTGGATTACTCCAGACCAAGACTGCATCATTTCTGTTTCACAGGAGGGCATCTTGGGTCCACATTTAATGCATGACATGCTATCTCCAGCAAAATTCCATACATACTAGGATGCATCCATGCAAACATATCCATGTTTGCCTAGAGAAACCTTACCGAATCCTTTTTCATTTTTATGCCAAGTTAAGATCCGACCTTGAGAACCAAGTGGGATCATCATCACCGATTGGGATGTTAACCGCAACTCAACCAGTGCTGCCCTCGCATCCTTTGGCTCTTTTGAGGGGTCCATAGGTTTGTAGAACTTGCTGTGGGACTGAGTTAGGGCTTGGACGACGGTTGCTATGCTTTAGCAGTTTTGATGCAAAGGCCTTCTCTAAGTTCTTTCCTTTTTAACGTCACTTTGCCTCTCTGAGCTCTGCGACATAGCATTCTCGACCAGTACTCTGGTCGCCTTGAATAGCTCCTACTCCATCCTTGATGGGGAACTTCATCATCAAACACCACGTAGCAAGCGCTATCCTGAAACTAGTAAGGGACAATCGACAAAGAAAAGCATTATAGTTCGAAAATCCATCGACCACAACAAACATTTGAAACCACACTATCTTGCAGTCTCCTTCCCTAATTCCATAGGCAAATCAATACAACTAACATGCTCCTTAGCCTCTCCAATAAGTCCCCAAATACAAGATTTACATGGCTTTAGATTATTCACACTGATCTTCATCTGATCGAAAGTTTTCTTAAACAGGATGTTAAGCGAGCTTCCATGATCAATCAGAACTCGGTACACTGTAGTTGGCCCAACAACGGCCGTAATCAACATGGCATCAAGCGTTTGCACTTCGGTCCCATCTGCATCTCTATTTTTGAAACCGATGTCGTTATTCATCGTCCTCTATTGCTTTGCTAGAGTCCTATCCTCTATGGAGAAGCACGTTTCTTGAGGCACACGCCTTAACGAAGTGCCATATCTCTCCATCTCATTCTAGCTTTTTTCTAATGGATGGGGTCCTCCAGATATAGTATTTATAAGAATCTTCTCTCAGGTCATCTTGGTCCCTCTCCACTAGACCTAGCCTGATCCCTTTGGGTATTCCACCCTTGGGGTCTATCATTCATTTGTCTATCGGCCTGCGGATTCCATACATATCGCTGCATTTTTTTCTTTCAAATCAACTCCTCGATTATATCCCTTAAGATAACACTCATTGGTATTATGCCCATGAGATTTATGGAAGCAGCATTACTTCCCCGAGTGTCTTTCCTCTTCAGTTTCCTCCCTCTGAGTCGACTTATTATAATTTTCAATTCCTTGCGTAGCAAGGTAGATGTTTTCAATAGAATCATTCAAGGGAGTGTAATCTCCCAATCTCATACACCTCACATACTTCTTGATGTCTCGCTTCTTCTCACCATGGCCTTGGTTTTTCCTTTTTTATTTCCAACATTCACAATAACATTTCCAAAGCTATCACCATTCTATTTGATGGCAATGTTTCTCTTTACTACATCATTCGATCCTCTACCACCAATCGGTCCTACGACCAAGTGTGCCTCTTCCAAGCAAGGAATCTAAGACGCCTTTCAGTAAAACTCTTCCATGGTAGGTGGCTGCTTTCTTTTGAGCTAGTTACTAAAGTCCGAATGGTGGTAAACCCCTCGGATCAACACCATCAAAACAATCTTTTCCCTCAGATTATTTACTTCCGCCACTGCAATATTAAACTGCACCAAGAAATCCTTCGAAGTCTTTTTGAAATTTTGATGAACATTCGACAAGGACATTACATCCTTCGGTCGAGCGGTATGAAGTTGGAACTGCTTCATAAACTTCTTCCCTAACTAGTCAAAAGATGATACAGACCTCGACGTGAGCTGAGTGAACCACATCGTGGTAACTCCGTCTAAGAATATAGGAAAACATCTATATCTTACCGCATCGGTAGCTCGGGAACCATCCATGTGTCATCCATACTTAAGAAGATGCTGTCTTGGATTAGTCGTTTCATCATAAGATGACATTGTTAACATTACAAATTTTCTAGGATAACTCTCCTATAGAATGTTATTAGTGAGTGGGGTCCGGCTACGCGATGAACCCCACTCGTCAATACTCTTATTCTGATTTTCATTCAGTAATATCTTTACCATATTTACAATATACTCTTTGCAGGTCTGGGCAGTTAGACGATCGTCAAGAATAATCCCAAGTGTTTGACTCTACAAATGTTCTCGATTAGTTGCATGATGTCTTGGCTCCCCTGTCTCTAAGAGAGTCGTTTGTCCAGACCCTCTTCGATGCCTTACTAGTTATGTAGCATTTGCCTGAACATCATCAGTTTGTGTATCAGTATCTTATATTTCATAGGGGTTAGTATCCTGCAAATGTCCCCCACTGTCAGATAAATTCACTGCGTTGGCATTCATGTCGGCACCGACATCCCCAAATAAATCGATACCCAGTTGATTTTGGTCGAAATCAACGCGATTAGTCTTTGCCTGATCAAATACATCTCTTTCAGTTTTCTTCTTGATGTTCCTGTAGTTTTTCTCTTTATTTTTTGTCTTGTCATCTCTTCGATTCTGATCTGATGAAGATGAACTCTCTTCCTTAGAATCTAAAGATGATGAATCTCTGTGGCTTCTCCTACGCCTTTGAGGTTGTTGGGATATTAATGCAAAACCTTTCTCTAGCTTTCCTATCATAGCATTCTAATATTCCAACATCTTTTTATTCATCTCAGCCATCATTTTATCAAGTTCAGCTCTTTATAGACTTCATTCAACTTAGATGGAGACCTTGGAAGAGGCAGTAGTTGAGTGATTTCTTATTAAATATGATGAGATCCTTCATGATCTCCCTCGACATTCACTCCAGACTTGGAAGTAGCTCCCTTTAGAGGGATTTCTTATTATATCTGATATAGATTCGTCTTTTAAATCCAAATAACTTCAGATCTACAGCCAACGCTCTTAGACCTACCTTTTGGATACTTTAAATCCAAAGTTCTAAACAAGATTTATACTTGAGAATCTTATTTTATTAGTGAAAGCACCAAAAGTTTTGAGTCAAAATACAACACCCCAAATAAATTAAAAAATGAGAAGAACAGATATTAAAGTGAAAATAAAATGCAAGAACATACAAATTTTTTTAGTGGTTCGACCTCAAATCTTTGCCTACATCCACTGTAATTTTATTTCTTAAGATTTGACACGAGTACAAACAATTACAAGGTTTCAAATATAGAAAACAGTGTAAATTCGAGCTTGACAACAATTCATGGAAAAATCAGATTAGGGAAGAGAATTAAAAAAATCAAGGTCCCTTCTTTCATTTCTCTAAAGTCGCTATTTATAGGAAAATCCACCGATCAAAGTCCTTAAATTGTGAAAGATTAGGTAAGAACTCAGATCCATGCAATTAGAAAGGAAGAACGAGTAATTTTCATGACAAAAATCAAGTTGGTACCAACCATAACTTGATCGGTGTCACATCACTTTTCTTCATGCTTGTTCATATCTTCAAGTTTTCAAGCTTCGTTCCAAATTTGCTCTATCTAATCATGTTAGTACTAACATGATTTGTATTTGCATGACTTTTTTTTGCAAAATACTGAAGTGGTTCACCTACTTGTTCACAATCATGTGATCATCCCGGTACCGACTATAATCATGTCGGTACCAACCATATTTGCCTTGCACCAATCTTGCTCCAACTTCTTGTGTTCCATCATTCTGGACAACCCCTTAAGTTCTTGATCCATTTCTTCATCATCTTGAAGTCCAGATTCACTAAGAAGTAGTTCGGTTCAAATGCTGGATAACATTTATAAAAATCAATTGGTAATAAAAGATAGTAGACCTAGGAACTTGATTCAAGCCTAACCACTTTAAAAACTTTGAGCGTTCTCTCTTTCTCTTTTTCTTTTAATTCGTTTTTATTCAATTAGGAGTGTGTGTCAGTCTCAAGTGCAAATGGTTTTATACTTTTTATACAACTTTTTACTTTCATGGATTTTTTACTTAAAAATGAATATAAGTAATTCATCTTTTCATTTGTTTTCCATATATAAATTAAGCAAATGAGTAGAACTGCAGAGGCAGTAGTAGAAAAGTGTTAAATATTTACTTCTTTTTTTACTTTAGGAATGAATAATATTCAGGAATAACATATATCAGTTTATATTATGGAATTATTTCCAGTAATAGATCAAGAATCAAATCCTTATCGTTAGGTAAATTCTAATGCATACTAATGCCTTATGAATATGTATTGCTACCTTATTATTTGTTTAGACTAATTTCATCATTTCAAGTGAACTTTAGAGCAAGTTTTATAGTAAATTTTGGATATTTTTATATGATGAATATGTACCATTTTCATCGAATTTTATACTCTTACTAAATGATATAACAACAAATGAATAAATGAGTTATCAACAAGTGTACAAATAATTATAGACTAGGTATTCAACTGTATTATCATTTATGCACAAAACAAATTGTTTATTTTATTTTTCAATATGACTTAATTATAGTGTTTGATCAACACTGTTAATCGCAATCTTCTTTTGTTTGTTACGTAGGTTAGGTATTCAATTTGTTTATAATGCATGGAATCTTCTTTTTATTACTATATATAGGTTAATCTTCTTCGTTCTTATGACACATGGAACCAATATTATACAAATTAGATTACATTTGATATATCAGGTTATACACATCAATATGCTAACTAAAGTGGAGTAAAAATACAAACAAATGAAAATGAACTTATATTAAATAAAAACAATACAAATAAATGAAAATGAACTGCTATTTGGAAAATTTTCCGATTATAGTGTAATATTAAGTCTAAACTCTTGTATGTGATTGAGCTGCGTTGTTATTCACACTTGAATGTAGTAATGATGGTAACCTGACAACTTTTGTAATGTAAACTCTCATGTAGTGCACTCATAAACAAATAATGGTTCGCTTTGTGTAAAATAAGCATGTAACATGAATTTAAAAAGTAACTTGTATGTAGTAACCACTCTATTTCTTCATTATATCATGACTTCATAATTTATTTGCCATAGTTACAATTGGATATTAATTTGCCATTTCTCTACTATGAAGTATTCAATCGGTTCCATTACAAGGTAGCATATTCAAACTTGTTCATAGTGAAGTCCGTAGATTGCATAACAAGTTTGGTCAGCTGTAACTCAATGAGCAATGATTCTGTGTCATGACTCTACAGAGAAATAAAATTATTTTACTGTAATGTGCAATGAAGTTATTACTGAAAATAGGTTGTTAAAGTCTTAATTGTTAAATACTGGAGTGTCTACAACACAATGTTGGATCTTAAGGCTATTTCGACACTAGAAGTGGTGAAATGTGTATTAACTACTTACTTATGAATATAAAACTGTATTTACTCAAATTGCAAATAGAAAGAAGTAATCAGAGAACAAGTAAGTAATAAAGTAAAATGCAGTAATGTAAATAACACTCGGATTTTTATACTGGTTCAGATTAACCAATCCTACATCCAGTCCCGCACTCTATCGTGCAGAATTCCACTATAATCGCTTGCTTTCCACGGGTGGCAAGAACACCTTTCAATCTTGGTTTCACGGGCTACAAGACACACCCTCTTGATTTTACAGGCTACAAGACACCTTCTCCTTATCACCAACAACAAACTATGGCAAGTAGTCGTATCTTCAATACAGATTCTTGCAGATTCGGTACAACTATCCTATAGACCTCCAATGGCAATATATCTTTGAATTCTTTGAGGAATAGGATGAAATCAGAGTGAGAATGATGTGAATTCAAGTACAACTCTCTGATATTGTGTGTTTGCAAATTGGTGAAGAACTGGAGTGAAATAGTATCGATTTGCAAGGAGATTGGAATAGTATGCAATTGATTTCTTTTGCAAATGTTTGGAGAAGAAGGAGTAAGAGAAAATGAGAATTCTTGATGTTGAAATTCATTTTTAGAGGCCTTTATATAGTGGTTGAAGAGACGTGTCTTTTGGTGAAGAGGTGGAGGGAAATGTCTCTTCATTTAAAAATTTGAAATTCTGAAAAACGACTAGTATGTCGACATCCTAGGTACCCATGTCGACATAGGTGTGTTGCAAAATGAACAGCAACACTAATAAGTGTTGCAAATTTTTAGCATTTCAAATTACCTTATATTTGTGGATTTTTGTGATTCGGTTGAGGTCAATGGTTGATGATCTTCAAGTATAATTGCCATGAGATCTTTAACAAGATATTCTAAGGTTCAACCAATTCCTCGTCACTTCAAACACCTTTATCCTTTAGCATTCTTCTCTAATTGGGTTTTGTTCTTCAATTGCTATGATTAACCTTCTTCTAAATAATTCATTTGCTTCCACTATATTCTTGTTTATCTCTGTAAATGTCTCCATAATATATTTGATTTGACTGCATAACTTAGAGATACGTTAGTAGTAATATTTATGTGGTTGTTGTCATCAAAATCAATACCTAGGGTATCAACAATCTCCCCCTTTTTTATGATGACAACCATATAAATATTTGAGAGATAAAATATAATATTTTTATATTTGACTCCCCCTAATTCTATGCACTCCCCCAATCATTTTGCCTAGTATATTTATACCTTTTCTCCCCCTTTGTCATCAACAATAAGGGTAAAAAAGAGTCGCTTAAATCACTGCTAGACAATATGTAGAGTTTGTATATAGAGATAAATGCATATAAATAAAGCACATGAGGGGAAACCAAATCAATTCAAAACATGAAATAAACTTATCAAATAATAAGATGAGTTTTAGAGTTACCGACTTTGCCGATGCCAATAACAAATCCTTTTCATATTTTTCCAAAGTTCAATAGATTTCTTGTCATATGCTTTGAGCATCCGCTATCTGGTATATATTGTTTGGTACCTGAAATATTACAAAATATGCACACTGGTACCCTTTTTATTTTGGGGTCCATGGGGTTAAGTTTTGGGATGCCAAACCCATAAAGAGTTTGAATGTCCTTTCAAAATATAATCATTAGATGAATGAACCTTATTAATAAAATTATCAATATATTTTTCTTTTTCAATATCATCCATCCTTTTTGGAACCCATAAATTAATGAACCTATTTGGAGGTTTTAAATTTAATTTCCTAGGTTTTGGTTTGAACTTGGTAGCCTTAACAAACTTAGTGCTTTGAGCACTATTTTTCTTTGATTTAGCCTTATGGGTGTATCCAAGTCCATGTTTATTCCTAGTGTGTTTGGATGTAGATAATAATTTTTCTAGATTATCCTTCCCTTTGTTAAATTTATCAATATCATTTTTCATTTTGTCAAAATCCTTATTATGGTTAAGAATAACATTGTCCAGAGATGTTATTTTGTCATTCAGATCAGTGATCTGTGACTTCATTGAAAGATTTTCTGATTTTAAGGATTCATTTTCACTTTTTAGTTTTTCATAACTTCCAAGTGTCAAATCCTTTTCATCATTATACCTATTAAGTCTTTCAATTTCATCTTTTAGACATTGTTTTTCTTCAGTTAACCTTTCATTAAATATTTTTAATCTATCTATCTCTGCCAAACTATTGTTGTACTCTTTCCTAAGTATTTTATATCCCTGATACATATCATTCAAAACATTAGTAATTTCTTTATTAAAATTCCATACCTGGTCATCCTTTGCCATGAAGCACATGTTGGCATTTTCTGTTTCTGAATAAATATCACTTGATGATGTATCTGAATCATCCCATTTTGCATTGAATGCCTGTTTCCTCTCCTTATTGAAATTTGATTTCTTTAGGTTGGGGCAGTCTCTTTTCAAATGACCGGGTTTATCACATTCGAAACACTTAACAACATTTCCATTTCTAGAATTATTGTTGTTAGTTTTTCGAAGTTTGTTTGTTATCCAATACTTCAAGAATTTCTTGAACTTCTTGGTCATAAACTCGATATCATCATCAACAGCATCATCATCTGGTTCATCGTTGTCGATCATAGCATTGAGTGCTAGTGATTTCTTCTCATTTGCCTGATTCTCTTTTCTAATATGCAACTTTACTTCATAGGACATTAGGTTACCAATTAAATCTTCTATTTCATAGTACTAATATCATTGGCTTCTTCGATTGCTAGAGTCTTCTGATCCCATTCACTAGGAAGTGAATTCAAGATCTTTCTGACTTGGTCTTCTTCAGTAATTTTCTTTCCTAATGATATTAAGGCATGTACTATATCTTGAAATCTAGAATACATATCAGAAATAGACTCATTTGGTTTCATTTGAAAGAGTTGAAACTGGTTAGTTAGCATAGATATCTTTGTTTGTTTTACTTTACTGGTGCCTTCATGTGTGACTTGCAGTGTTCTCCAAATTTCATATGCAGAATTACAAATAGACACTCGATTAAATTCATTTCTATCTAAGGAGAAAAATAAAATGTTCATGGCCTTAGAGTTATTAAGTGCTTGTGTCTTTTGGTCTAGTGTCCATTTTGAATATTCAGTTTGAGGCCCTATGTACTCTATTTGGGTAATGTTCCAAATATCCAAACCATTAGATTGCAAATAACATTTCATCCTACAAGCCCAATATGCATAATTACTGCCATCAAATAGAGGGGGTCTAGTGGTAGATTGCCCTTCTACAAAAGTGTTAAAAAATGTGTTACTAGTGTCATTAGCCATTTATACTTTTCAAAAACCGAGTTATGAATTTTTGAAAACCAATGCTCTGATACCAAATGTTAAATACTGGAGTGTCTACAATACAATGTTGGATCTTAAGGCTAGCCAAACACTAGAAGTGGTGAAATGTGTATTAACTACTTACTTATGAATATAAACTGTATTTACTCAAATTGCAAACAGAAAGAAGTAATCAGAGAACAAGTAAGTAATAAAGTAAAATGCAGTAATGTAAATAACACCTGGATTTTTATACTGGTTCGGATTAACCAATCCTATATCCAGTCCCGCACTCTATCGTGCAGAATTCCACTATAATCGCTTGCTTTCCACGGGTGGCAAGAACACCTTTACAATCTTGGTTTCACGGGCTACAAGACACACCCTCTTGATTTTACAGGCTACAAGAACACCTTCTCCCTATCACCAACAACAAACTATGGCAAGTAGTCGTATCTTCAATACAGATTCTTGCAGATTCGGTACAACTATCCTATAGACCTCCAATGGCAATATATCTTTGAATTCTTTGAGGAATAGGATGAAATCAGAGTGAGAATGATGTGAATTCAAGTACAACTCTCTGATATTGTGTGGTTTGCAAATCGGTGAAGAATTGGAGTGAAATAGTATCGATTTGCAAGGAGATTGGAAGAGTATGCAATGAATTTCTTTTGCAAATGTTTGGAGAAGAAGGAGTAAGAGAAAATGAGAATTCTTGATGTTAAAATTCATTTTCAGAGGCCTTTATATAGTGGTTGAAGAGACGTGTCTTTTGGTGAAGAGGTGGAGGGAAATGTCTCTTCATTTAAAATTTGAAATTCTAAAAAACGACTAGTATGTCGACATCCTAGGTACCCCCATGTCGACATAGGTGTGATGCAAAATAAACAGCAACACTAATAAGTGTTGCAAATTTTCAGCATTTCAAATTACCTTATATTTGTGGATTTTTGTGATTTGGTTGAGGTCAATGGTTGATGATCTTCAAGTATAATTGCCATGAGATCTTTAACAAGATATTCTAAGGTTCAACCAATTCCTCATCACTTCAAACACCTTTATCCTTTAGCATTCTTCTCTAATTGGGTTTTGTTCTTTAATTGCTCTGATTAACCTTCTTCTGTAATTCATTTGCTTCCACTATATTCTTGTTTATCTCTGTAAATGTCTCCATAATATATCTGATTTGACTGCATAACTCGGAGATACGTTAGTAGTAATATTTATGTGGTTGTTGTCATTAAAATCAATACCTAGGGTATCAACATTAATCTCATCTTAATACTTTGTTTGTCCAATATTGGTTGTTAATGGTTTAGTGACGAATGAAGTATAAATTTACTTATTTTCCGAATTGATCAATGAAGTATTTATTTTGTCTTGGTTGATATGGAGTACCTAGTAGCTAGTGTTAGTGGTTTATAATGCATTGGTGAATGGTTCTATGTTGTGCTATCGAAGTTGATATGGACTAATGTCAACGGTGTTTAAGTTTATTGTTGTGAATCTTTATACTGCAAATTTTTTGTGAAGTATTCATCTCATATTGGTTGATTGGGATAGTCAGTGCATGTGATGTTTAGTTAGCATTAGCGAATAGTTTTTTGCTTTTGCATTATGCAATTGTCATGGAGTAATGATCAGTTGTGCTCAAATTAATTACTATTGAAATTGCTTCATTATTTATGGCTTCTTTAAATTGATTCACCTTCTTAAACTTTAAGTTAGTAAGTACTAAGTAGTTCAACAAGACTGTGCTTCTATTCTCATGGTCTTGCAAGAGCTACCGAAGAATAATAGAGTTCTTCAAAATTTTACAAATATATAAGATAATTGCATAAAAAATCCTAAGACTTTTACATTTCTATTGTCGTGCAACCACTATGAAATCCTAAAACCTACATGTCACCGCTCTTTAAAAGTATATTTTGTTTAATACATTTACTTTTGTCTCAAAATATATTTATTGAACATATTATTATTATCGGTTTAATTGGGATAAATGAACGTTTGTAACAAATATTTATTGTAAAATTACACAATCAAATGATCGTTTTCCTTATCGTTGTTCATATGTACTAGTAATTTACAGGAAATTAGTCGCTATATTAAGTGTCTAAGATTCCTATTATCCTTCAATTATAACATATAAGAAGAGAAGACATTATCAATGAGAGGAGAAACATTTTCTTATAGGAAATTAGTCACTATAAGAAGAGAAACATTTTCTTTATGATGTTGTTTTTGAATAGTGTGCTTTAAACAAAGAAACTATAATATAAACAAATATACAAGGTTAGATTAGTTTTTGGATCCAGTAACTCTGATATATTGTAACTTTTACTTACAATTAATAATATTTTCATTCACTAAGAATAACATTGAACTTCAAGAAAAGACACAAGTAAATTAGTAAAAATAGTAATGGCTGCCTTTGATCAGATCAAGGGGCACTCTCCATAAAATCTCACTCCTCCGTCCAATCCCAATCCCATTTCACAACCAAACCCTAGGACAACCAGGCCTATAATAGATGAAGATGAATTCTAGTTTATGAGTCATTGGAAAAACTTCAACCGCCAAATAAAACAATCAAAAACTCAAGAAAAGCCAAGAACTTAACCATATCGTTTCAAGAAAAGATTCATTCCAAGATTTGGCAATCAGAATGCCGCATTAAGACTGGGAAAGGTGATTCTAGCTCCAAGGTCGGAGAATATTATTCAAATCTAGGCTAAATACAGTATGAAAACACCATCTTCTTGGGCAAGATGGTAATGAATGGTGGCCTTAATACAGACTTTGACCTCGACTATGTTGCCCCAGTCACCATAAATGGTAGGAAGGTCATAGTTGTGAAAGAAGAGGTCAGTAATAGGATAGAGATTAAATGGAATAGTTCAGTAGTATCCTATGCTTTTGGTAACCACCCACCATATCATCATTTTAAGGCATTTGTGACCAACTTGGAACCCTGTAGGTAATTTTGACATATGTGCCAAAAATATTAGGTTCATTATCATAAAATTTGCAAACCCTGCTGATTGTGACAAAGCCATCGATGGTGGCACTTATTTTCTTTATAGAAAACTTATTATCTTGAAAAAGTGGACAAAAAAGTGAATCTTGATAAAGATCTGTTATCGACACTTCCTATATGGATTAGACTTCCTGAACTAAATATGAAACTATGGGATAAAGAAGCATTCAGTGCAATTGCAAGTGTAGTGAGCATTCCAATAAAACTCGATGAACAAACTGGAAAAGAAATACTCTTAGCTATGCAAGAATTCATGCTGAAATCAAAGTGGATGCTGAACTATACATATCGTTGCATAATGGAGAAAATCTGGTGCAAAGAATTGAATATGAATGGATCCCTCTAAGATGCAACACATGTGTATGCTTTTGACATAATCAAGAAAACCACATTTCTATAAAAGTGTGGAAAGAAAAGTCTAACATGGACAAAATAATGTAATCTGTTGATGAAGTCGGTATTGAAAATACGGAAATGATGTAGGCATAGAAGTAAACACTGATGCAAATAGGGAAAATATGCAACTGGTTAAAGAAATCTATAACGAAAACATGGAAAGCAATGTTGGTTTAGAACTATTTACTGATGCAGTCAAGGAAATTTGAAATCTATTAAAGAAATACATAATGAAAGGTTGGAAAACAATACGAGATCAAAAATAAACACAAGCGAGGAAAACACGATGGATGCAAGTGAAATACCAGAATCGTTTACTAAAACAAACTTGAAAACCAAAGATTTCAAAAATAATGCAAGAATTAACTCAAAAGATACATAAAACATAATTGTAGTTTCTAAAAAATTAGCTTCAAAAACTATTAGAAACTGGTTTTTCCATAAAACAACGCAAAAAGGATTTTAAGACCGTTTAAATACTAGAGAAGCTGAAGTATGTATTAACTACTTATGAATTTAAAACTTTATCTACTCTAATTGCAAACATAAACAAGTAATCAGAGAATAAGTAAGTA
The DNA here is from genome assembly GCA_030737815.1 of Allium fistulosum. NCBI lineage: Eukaryota > Viridiplantae > Streptophyta > Magnoliopsida > Asparagales > Amaryllidaceae > Allium > Allium fistulosum. The sequence continues at coordinate 1,618,709,010 of CM060901.1, forward strand.
ATGAAGTAAAATGCAGTAAAGTAAATAACACCTGGGATTTTTATATTAGTTCGGTTAACCAATCCTACATCCAGTCCTATACTGCACCGTACAAAATTTCACTATCACAACTTGCTTTTCATGGGTGGCAAGAACACCTTTACAATCTTGATTTCATGGGCAACAAGATGCACCCTCTTGATTTATTGGGCTACAAGAACACCCTCTTCTATTTACAAACAACAATAGAGTATGGAAAATAGTTGTATCTTCAATACAGATTCTTGCATATTCGGTAAAATGATCCTATAGACCTTCAGTAGCAATGTATCTTTGAATTCTTTGAGGAATATGATGAAATCAGAGAGAGAATGATCTGAATTCAAGTACAAACTCTTTGATATTGTGTAGTTTGCAAATCCTTGATGAATTGGATTGAAATAGTATGGATTTGCAAAGAGTATGGAAGAATATACAGTGGGTTTCTCTCGCAAATGTTTGGATATGCATGAGTAAGAGAAAGAAGAGAAAGACGATGTAGAAATTTGTTTTCCAGGGCCTTTATATAATGGTTGAAGAGACATGTCTTTTGGTGAAGAGGTGGAGGGAAATGTCTCTTCATTTGAATTTTGAAAATGTGAAAAATGGCATGTATTTCGACATACATGCATATGATATATCGACATATAGTGTTACAAAAAAGAACAACAAAACCAATAAGTGATACAGATTTTCAGATTTCCAAAGTACCTTATATTTATAATAATTTTTTTATTCAGTTGAGGTCAATGGTTGATAATCTTCAAGTATAATTGCTATGGAGTTTTTAACAAAGGTTCTAAGATTCAACCAACTACCCATCACTTCAAATGCCTATGTCCTTTCAGTATTTGCATTTCTTCTTCAGTCAGTTTTATTCTTCCAGTCGCTTTAATTAATCTCCATATATAATTTATTTTCTTCCACTGAGTTCTTGTTTATCTCTGAAAATGTCTCCATAATATATCTAAAAAACTGCACAACTCGAAGGTACGTTAGTAGTAATATTTATATGGTTGTTGTCATCAAAATCAATATTTGATATATTAAGAGAAACTACAAGTGAGACAGCTAAAGTCTCAAGTGAGATTATTGAAAGGATGCAAGAATCCACCATTCAATCACAAATGGAGGAGCAAATATGCAATAGTGGGAAAGCAGAGCAGAGTCTACATCACATTATGCAATCACAAGCAGTAGAAGAGCAAATACACATAGTATAATGCAAACAACATTGAACAAAATGTATTATATTTGAGAAATAATATTGAAGCAAGTTAGGGTTTTTCCTAGGATTCTACATAATAGATTTTAGAAGAATAAGAGACAAAGAAAAACAAACACATAAATTCCTCCAATCAAAAACCTTTATTAGTTCACCAAAAAGATTACAGAAGAGTGCCTTAAAATTGAGAAGAAATCTCAATCTCCAAAACCCAATAAAATACACTTTTCCCCACACACATATAATGAACCCTATACATACCTATTTATAATATCCTTGACAAAATGCCTTCATTAATCAATGTTTGATTACTTTCATCTTTTAAAATAAATCATTCCCATGTAGATAATTTATTGCCTTCTCTAATGCAATAAAAGAGAATTAATCACTCTAATATATCTATAAAATCTACAAAAGGGGCAGTGTATTTGAGTCACAATTCCACCTTCACTCAAATATCTCCAAAATCTACTTAAATATAGAATATTGCATCACCAGAATCTAACACTCTCCACCTTGATACAATATTCTATAAATGTCATCCAAGCTCCACCTAGAACCTCAAACCCAAATAATCTCCAATATTACCATGAAACAAATGTCTCCATCTCCAAAAGAAAACTTTAGCCACCTCCAAACCCACCTAAATATGCATGCCCTTTAATTGAACATGCATATCATCAATAAATCAAAACTATTTGTAATACCACAAAGGTCTTCAAGCAAACTTGTGGTTTTCTATTGCATGCTTCACCTTGATTTAAGCAAATTTGTTTCTCCAACACAACTTAGAGAAATTCTCTCATTCTCCACCGTTTTTCTAAACAATTTGTATACATTGTTTCTTCCTCCTTTTGCATGCAGCACCTCCACAGTACCCTTCCAAACTCTTGTGACTTCACATCGAGTTGAAAAGTTGCGTCCTTTTACCTCCAACTATCTTACTAAAATAAGATTCTTTGCAATTTTTGGGATGTGCCTAACTCCTGTAAGCTTCACCAACCTTCCATCATGCATCTTCAATCTAACCGAACCTATGCCCTTAACATCCAGATCCCCACCATTAGCAGATTCCACCTTATCATCTAGATCTTCATAATCAATAAATAATTCCCTTTGATTGCATATATGGAAACAAGCAACTGAATCAAGCATCCAATTTTTGCTTTTGCCTTTGTCCACACATAGAATGTTGTCATCAAATTCTTCATCAAAATGCACCTCAACATCACTATTATCTTTCTATTTCTTTTTCCTTCTTCCAATTCCTTCATCATCTCCTTGTCCTTTTTAAGCTTATTGCAAAATTTCAACCGATGACCATGTTTTTCACAGTTATAACAGATGAATCCCTTTCCATGTTCGACCAAATTGATTGCCTTTCCATATTTGGATGGTTACCCCTCCTTACAAGATAGACCCCTTTAGTTGGATTTTCACTTTCCTTTTTTCTCCTTATCCTTTCCTTCCATTAGGTTCATCCTCCTCATTTCCTCATTAAGCAGGCTACTAATCACTGAACCCATTAAAACAACTCCATCCAAATTTGAGTTGTTCAATGCAACCACAAGCATTTTTCAACTCTCATATAATGAACTCATCAATACTAAGGCTTGAGTTTCATCATCCACCTTATAATTCATGACTGCCAATTGGTTCACAATTGCTTGAAAATCATTGATGCTCTTAAATTGACCCACCTTCCTTAAGCTTCAGATTCACCAATTTTCTCGTGAGAAGAGCCTTATTTATTGCAAAGTGTTTTGAATAAATTTCTTCTAATTTCTTTCAAATTCCAAAAGTAGATGTTTCATTAGAAACAATATGAAACACCATATTCTTTAGAAAACAACGAATAGCCACTGCAGCTTTCCTATCCAAAGTTTCCCACTTTGCCTTAAATACATTACTAGGTTTTCCTCCTTTATTCTCCAATGGTTGGTGAAGATCATTGAGGTATAGAAAATCCTCCATCTTTGTCATACATAACCCCCAATTTCTCCCAATTAGTTTTTCTATACTTATCATCTCTGTATTCAAACTCTCTTCAAAAAAAGTGTGTAGTAGGCTCTAATACCAACTGTTAGGATTTTATTCTAGGATCCTTACACAGTTAGATTTTAGTAGAGATAAGAGGCAAAGAAAAACAAATGCAAAATTCCTCCAAACAAAAAGATTTATTAGTTCCCCAAAAAGATTATAAAAGAGAGCCTTAAAATTAAGAAGGAATCTCAATTCCCAAAACCCAACAAAATACATTTTTCCCTACGCATATATAATGAATCTTATACATACTTATTTATAATAGCCTTGAAAAAATGCCTTCATTAATCAACGCTTGATTGCTTCCATCTTTTAAAATAAATCATTCCTATGTAGATAATTTATTGTCTTCTTTAGTGCAATAAAAGAGGCAACTAATCACTCTACCAAATCCACAAAATCTATAAAAGTGGCAATGTATTTGAGTCACAATTCCACCTTCACTCAAGTATCTCCAAAATCTACTTAAATAAAAAATATTATATCACCAAAATCTAACATCTCCAATCCCAGATCTGCTACCTTCAATTGAGGATAGATTACAGGCAGAATCTGTATCTCTTGCAAATAAAAGCAAAAGTAAAAAGTCCAGAACAAAGAACTTAAGTGAAATCAGTACAACTAATAAAAGGGATAGTGCTGAAGAAGGATAGTTTAGAAATAAGTATATTATGAGAAACCCAAAATGGGAAGAGCGACTTAAAGTCCAAGATAAAACTGCATGCAAAAAGAAAGGCAAAAGGACTGCAAAGGATTATGCATAAAAATTATCCTTCATTATGTCCTTTTATAATGTAATTATTTTATGGCAATGTCTATTATAGCATGGAATATAAGAGGATTAAACTCCCCTAAAAGACTGTTAGATTTAACTAGCTTACTAAGTAGTCATAAACCTAATATTATAGAACACAATTTAGAAGATAGAAAAATTGAATATTATTCAACTAGAGTGTTATATAAGTGGAGTATAATAAATAATAATAGAATAGGTGGCAATGATATAATATTAGTCTTATGGGACCCAAATATTTGGCAAATGAAACAATACTTTATAAATTCACAATATATACACTGTATATGTGCAATTAGAGGAGGACTACTTATAGAAACTACCTTTATTTATGCATCTAATACTGAAAGTGAAAGAGTTATATTTTGAAAACATTTAGATTTACTAAATAATAACATGAAAAACCCATGGTTATTAGTAGGGGATTTTAATACTGTTTTGCATGCTTTTTTAAAAAGAGTAGGAATTCCTATACCTTTTAAAAAATTGGAAAAATTAAGAAATTTTTATCAAGAAAAGGATTAGTTGAACATGTTATTTTGGAAAATAAATATACATGGAAATCTAAGAAATATAGAAATATACACTGTAAACTTGATAGAATCAAGATAAATAAAAAATTCATAAAAAAATTCCCCAATTTTTAACTGAAACACGCTTCCTCAAGCAACTAGTGACCACACCCCAATACAAATTTCATTTACAAAAAACAACACAAATAAGATAAATGTTCCATTCATATTCGTGAATGGATGAACACTTGAAAATTCATATAAAGAAGTGGTTAAAAACAGCCTTACTGTTGCAGTACAGGGCATTGCCCAATATTGATTCAGTAAGATATTACAACAAATAAAAAATGATATGAAAACTTGGAATAGAAATAAAGCCAAATCAGAAATTAAACAAATTAGAGAGGAATGCGAGAGTTTGTAGAATTGTATAGATAATGATAGCTCAGACACTGTCGAAGTTAACAAATTTTTTCAAACAGGGAGTAAGATAGTTGATGCTCTTCATGTGCAAGCTATGAATATGAAGCAGAAAGCTAAAGTAGAGTGACTTACTAATGGAGATGAAGCTAGCAATTTTTTTAATACAAAATGTCTAACATGAAGCATAAAAAATATTTGAAAATCATTTGATGCAAATGTGTTATAATAAATGATGCTTCTCAAATTAAGATAGAAGCTATTAATTATTATAGCACAATATACAATTCTGATTCATATTTAACAAGTTTCCCGAATACAGATACAAAATTTTTAGTACATCCAAACAGTCAGGGCATATTACTTGCTCCTGGAAGTATGGATGAAACTAAAAAAATTATCTTTAGTGCAAATAATGATAAAAGTCCTGGCCCAAATAGATTTGGTGCCAAATTTTAAAAAGTAGATTGGGAGGACATTAAAAATCAACTGTTTGAAATAGTAAATGAACTTTTAATAAATGGGAAATTTTTGAAAAGCATAAGTCATACACATACCACTTTAGTACCAAAAGTTAAATTTTCTAATAACTTTGGAGACTATAGAACAAATTCCCATTGTAATTTTATGTATAAAATTATAGTTATAATCCTTTGTAATAGAATAAAAATATTTTTGAAATATTTAATTTTTAAAATCAATCTACTTTCATACCAGGAAGACTAATTGTAGAAAACACTTTACTAGCTCATGAAATAATTATAAACTTTAACCTAGGAAATAAGAATAAAATGTGTATAAAAGCATATTCACATAAGGATTTTGATAAAATAAATAGACACTTTATTATATATATGATGAAGCAAATAGGATTTAATGAAAATTTTTGTCATCTAGTAGTAGAATGTATTAATAATGTTACATATTCAATTCTAAATGGTTCTCCTGGTGGTATCATTCATAGTAATAGAGGTATAAAGCATGGAGATCCTTTTTCACCTTACTTATTCACAATTGCTATGGAATTATTTACTAAACAAATGGAAATAGAACAAGTTAAAGGAAATTTAAAAACAACAAATAAAACAAAACCAAATATAACTCATTTATTACATCACTATGCCACACAGTGAATCAAACAATAGTGATCACACAACATATGGTAAATTTTTTGTTATCCCACTTTTTCACACAACATATGAAAAAATCATCTATTGTATGACATAGCCCGTGAAATCATTATTTTATTGAGATTTCATGCTTGTCATTTAGACAACATTTTATCTGCTGTTTGATTTAAGTTATCAAAAATTTAGTTTTGGCTCCATATCAATATTTTGGTTTCCCTCTCAATATTGTCTGAATTATTTCATGGTCGCATGTTTCTTGAATTATTTCCCTCTTCTCTCCTCTTTCTTTCCATTCCATTTTTTCCTTATCTCTAAAATTAGAGAATCAAATGATTAAACCATATTCATACCATTTTCTTCTCCTTATTTACTTATTTTGCAAACCATTTATTGCTCTGCCGATACTCTCTCACTCTCAAGACCAAATCGGCAGAACCCTAAACTCGGTTTCCTTTTGCCTTCGAGTCGTCTTTTGGAGTTAGGGTTTCCTAATCAAAGCACCAATTGATAATGAAATCGCCTGCGTCCCTTTATCGGTTGATAGCTTGATTGATTCTCTTGATTGAGGAAACTCTTCGGTTGCTTCTACGTCGAGGTTGATGATATAAAAATTGGTACATGACTTTTTATGATTTTTGATTTTTCTCGAACTCGATCTACAATTATGCCGATGATGATATGGATGCTTATATAGGATTTGATTTCCTATATTTTTGTTTTGAGATTTTGGTTTGAAATTTTCTAAGATTTTGCCCATTGCTCGAAACTGTATGTTTTGTCACTATTTGATTCATTCTTGCACGTTGCCTTATTGAGATGAATGTATGCCACTGGCTGCTATGAATGTATGTGTGCATCGATCTTTATGTTAAAACTGTGCCTTATATTCTCGGTTACATATGTGAATTATAATGTTAACTATTACCTCGCATCTCTGTAAATTGGTTTCAGCAACTTATGGTCACCTAAATGCCTGTTTCGGTTGCTATAATGGAATATGGTTGAATTGCTCTATACATTTAAACTATTGCCTTACATTGAGCTTTATAGTGTACCCAAAATGCTTGTTTCGATTGCTATAATGCTGTCTTGATGGACACGAATGGATGAACTGACTTATGATGTTAAATTGTTGCTCCCATTTTCTAAAAATCAGTTATAGGAGCTTATAGTTTACTTAAATGCAAGATTTGAATGTTGTTGTAATGTATTATTGGATGCATATGTGCCTCTTTATGCTCCTCGACCTATTACTTTGCCTTAACTTTGCACATTGTGGCTTGTTCAAATTAGTTGTTTGAATCTGTTGTGTGTCTTCACTATAGCTTGTAGTTTGCTAACACTTGCTTCATTTGCCTGAAATTTCTTTACCCATGTCTATGCCTGTTGCTGTTGAATTTCTAAACCATTTTGAGTGAGTTTGTTTGTATCTTCGGGAATGTAAATGCCTTGACTTGTATGAATCTGCTTACACATGGCTGCACCTTAGTTGATCTTGTTTTGTTAGCTTGCACATCTGGTTTGCATGTCTATACTTGTACTTGTTGTCTTGAGCTGCTCCTATGTGCAAGTCTGAACTTAAGTCTTACATTTGTTGAACCCATGCACACATCCATGCCTTGTTGCTCTTGTGCCTAAGTGTGTTGTGATGTTGTCATGTATATCATAATTGTGTTGGTTTGTATCACTGTTGAACTTCCTGGACTTATTATTATGTGATGCTCTTCCATGTACATACATACATACATATGTATGTATGTGTGTGTGTGAAATATCTCTAGTTGCTTGAGTCTGTGTGTTCCAGCCTTGTGATGTTATGCTAGTATACACTGTGTTGCCGATCTTCATTGCATCTGAACTTGAGTATGTAGTTGTATGTTCATATGTACACTCGAGTTGCATTTGCATTACCATGTTTTTCACTATGTTGCCTGATCTCTTTGAGCTTGCTGGTCTATGTTGTTGAATTGCTGAAACTTGCTTTTGCTTTTACTCGAACCTATGCACCTTTGTTGAATTGTTGTTTCCTGACCATGTGCTCTTGACTTTAGTTCTGGTCTAGTTGTGATACTTGACCACCCTAGTTTAATTGTTGAACTGTTGTTTCCTGACCATATGCTCGAACCTGTGAACTTCAGCCTTGTTCATGCTTTTTAAAATTTATTTGTGTTGCACCTGAGTCAAACCCGAGCCCACTTTGGCTTGACCTTGTGCACACTTGCACTATGTTGAGCCTTTAGGCTTGACCATTGCATTTGTCCCTGAGAGATAATTGATGCTCGGCCTTGTGATATTCACAGTGATACACTGTGCATATCATAAGCTGTTCGTGCACACTTAATTTTTGTCCCTATCTAAAATATGAAAACAAATAACCCAAATAACTGAGGCAATATTAAATCACAATTATAATTTTATTTTTGTCATTTATGTTTATTTCTTGTTCCATTTTACTGCGTTGTTTATTTGACAGGTATAGCGGACGATTGGACACAGGCTGAAACAAGAAGATATTAAAAAAAATCGAATGAGAGTAAAAATGTTGTCTATGAGAGTGTGAAATAGTGTATGATGGAATTTGTATTGTATTTGAAAATGTAAATATAGTGGAAGCCAAATGTGTACTATTTGAATTTGAATTAAAATAAAATATTTGTTTAAATAAAATTATGATTCATTTATTTTATTTTGCAAATATTTATTTCATTCTGTGAACAACATATAAGTATAATTGATATTCATATTAGTCAATATGTTGTCTAATAGGTAATTCTGGGAGTGGTATTATAATATCAGACAACATACAACTTTTTTCTCTATTGTGTAAGTGCATATCAGACAATGAGGCATATCTATGGTCTAATGTGTAATGAGATGACACCGGATTTAACGATAGATAGATATGCTTTCAGATAATGGGGAATATCTATCGTCTGATGTGTTTTCTGACATAGCACATGTTGATGATTTACTGATGATTTTAAATGAAGATGAGAATAGTGAAAATACAATGATGAAGTTTTTTGGAAAATTGAATAAGTATGCAGATCTACAAATTAATGAATGCAAGAGCAAAGTGTATTTCAGTAAGACATGCACAAGAAAGTCAGAGGTACTGGATATTTTAAAATTCCAAGAGGGAGATTTTCCAGTCAAATATTTAGGATTGCCACTCAGCATAAATCAAATAAATGATAGGGCCTGTGCTAGACTGTAGGATTTAATACCAAGAAAATTATAAGGTTGGTCTAGCAAACCGCTATCACTTGCTCGTAGATTATAACTAACTCACACATTCATCACTGCTATTATCATGTATTGGCTACAAACTCGTAACATTCCAACAAAAGCAATTCAAAAAATAGAAATAATGTATGCAAACTTCATCTGGAAAGGAATACTTCACAAAGCTAACGAGAAAATTATCTGCAAATTAAAGAAATCAGGTGGTATGGGTTTGAGAAACTTTAAGGATTTAAGTGCAACTTGTAATCTTAAATTGTTTTAGAAATTCTTGGAAGGAAAATCTCTATGGGCTAAATGGATAAAGGAAAAATATGTCAAAAACAAGAATTTCTGGACCATGTCAATAGAAAAGCATTACTCATTCACTTGGAAATCTTTTTAAAAAAAATTGTAGAGAAACAGGAACCAAATATATTGAAAGGCAATTTAAAGATAGGAAGCAAACCAGTTTTTGGTTAGATCAATGGATTTATGGAAAATCTCTTGTAATCTTCTAGGGTGGTTAAATATTTATCAATTTGGAGATGCAAATGCTAAAATGGACCGCATCATTCAGAATTAAAAATGAAACACAAATTTAAAACTAGCAGCATCAATATTTAGAGCAGCAATAGAAAAATATAACAATCAACCCCAATATATCAAATGATAAATGACACTGAAAATTAAGTTCTAAAGGTAAATTCTCATTCAATAGCACATGGGAAAACATAAAAGGAACTGAAGCTAAAGTGGATTAACACTTTGTAATTTGGAACAGAAGAAACTACCACAAATAGCTACATGTGCTTATTTTGAAATTCTAAACAGATTGCCAACCAGAGACAGATGCAAAAGATGGAATAATAAAAGAGAAATTAAATGTTTGTTTTGTAAAAGTGAACTAGAAAGTAGTGAACATTTATTTTTCGAATTTGCTTTTTCAATGCATGTTTGGTCAATAGCAAATAGAAAGCTCAAATTCAACTAAAACCAAGCATTCAGAATATAAGAAGTAGCATCCAATATATTCAGGAAAAAATCAAAAACAAAACTAAAGAATTTAACCGGGCAAGCATTATTCTCTCAACTAGTTTATTACATATGGAAAGAAAGAAATTCGAGACTGCACAACAACAAAGAAAAGGACAGTTTGCAGGTTTGGAAAGAAATTAAAATGGAAAGTCAAATAATATTCCAAAGGTCAAGTAAACAACAATTATGTACTCATGAAAAAATGCAAGAGTTATATGAACAAGACAATTACGAGGAACAATTGGAGGCATACTTACAAAGTAGAAAATAAACTTCTGATATTTCCTAAGGTAGAATAAGTAGAATTAGCAATGATGATTGCAGGGTTGCGTTGAGAGGTGGCCGATCCCGAAATCATACCTGATGTAGCACCTATAACGAGAATGGGGAGATCTATCTTAGTTTCGATTACAGAGAAGAAATTAAAAACAAAGACAAATCTATAATCCTTTATCTAATATGGTTGAAATCTACCGCTCACATGAAGCACAACCATCTAAGCATCATTCTCTGCTTAAGAATAAAGATCAGAAGATATTAGACATTATTCCGAACTCTAACGAAAATTACTATGGAAGCAAGCTTTAATAACAAAGTTTATCACTTATCTGTCTAGAACAAAGGGGAGTGCATCTATTTAAATGTGGAGAATAACCAAACATGCAAAAAGTTGATGCCTATATGTGTCAACTCTGGTTAGAGATACAGAAAATTGAAGCATCAAAGTATTTATGTAAATACTTTTATTAAATTTTGGTGATACAAAATCACAAATAGAAGGAAATAAATATGCAAAAGAAAGAAAGAGAAGATTTTGTTTCCCCTAATTAATAGGCATATTTGATTATATTTGTTTCTCTCTCTAATTGGCTAATCAATTTATTTTTTGCCATCTAATATTAACTTGGACATTAAATAATTGATGTTATAAATAGAGACTAGAAGAGAGAGTGTAAAACGTGTGGAAATCTATTTGTAATTCTCTCTTCTTCCATCTTTGTTCTTCTCCTCCAACAATTTTAGCCATAGAGATCAAGACTCCCTTTCTCAATTTGGTTATTGGTTCAGTTTGTATTTTGTCCGATTAATTGTAAAAAAAATTTGGTGAATCAATAAAGAGGGTGGTTGGGTGGAATCTCTTGTGTATTGATTTCTGATTTCATGTCCGTTTATTTTCTATCCAAATTTATCTCTTTGTGATTTGGATGATAAAATATCTATTGGGAATAGCTTTCGCAAAGCAAAGTTTTCGCTATAGATTGGTATCAGAGCAAGGTCATCGCAAATCTTAGAGTAATTTTGGATTTGAAAAATTATTGAGATGTCCGATGTGATTTCTCTTTCAAAGATGGCTATTTTGGATGGAAAAAATTGGGGTATTTGGAAGCCTAGGATGGAAGATGTTTTGTACCTCAATGATCTTCATGATCTGATTGATGGAGATGGGAAGAAGCCCTCTGATGTAGAGGAGGGAAAATGGAAGAAGATGGATAAGAAGGCAATTGCGTTGATTCGTCAGTATCTTGATGATTCAGTCTTCCATCATGTGGCTAGTTGTGAATCCGCGAATGCTTTATGGGACAAGTTGGTAAGAGTGCTACAAATAAGGCTTTTCTTATTCGAAAGTTGGTTCAACTAAGATTAGATGGAGAGAAGTCTGTTGTAGAGCATTTGAACGAATTTCAAGATGTAATAAATCAATTGGCAAATATGAATGTCAAATTTGATGATGAGTTACATGCTCTTTTATTAATGAGTTAGCTTTCAGAAAGTTGGGAAACTTTGGTTGTTTCATTGAGTAATTCCAATGCTAATGGGACTATCTCACTGGAAAATGTTCGAAATAGTCTTTTGAATGAGGAGCTTAGAAGAAAAGGGTCATGTGTTAAATTAGTTCAAGATGAGGCTATGGTAGTAAAGGACTCGAAGAAGGATACAAGTCCGAAGAAGAAAGTCGCTAACGGTAAAGATATGTCAAACAATATCATTTGTTATTATTGTCATAAAAAGGTCATATGCGCAATAGGTATGAAGCGTATAAAAGGGATCAAAAGAAGGCTATACATAGTGACAATGATAGTGATACACGGGCGGGCATAGTTGAAGGTAGTGACAGTGATACTTCTTGTGATGTCTTCATTAGTGAAGAGAAGCCTTGGAAGATGGATTCGGGAGCCAGTTTTCACATTTTTAGAGATGTGAATTATTTCTCTTCTTATGAGAAGAGTGTCGGCATGATTAGGACCGTCAATGGAGTATAGCTACCGGTTTGTGGTATTGGATCTATCTGGTTTCGTATGCATGATGGTGTGATTAAAGAAGTCTCGGGCGTGAGGCATGTTCCTATTGGGGGAAAATCCCTTCAGATGATCAGTCTTAGGGAATAAAAAACCTGATGCAGCAGAAAACAACTGGATCGTGATTGTAGTGAGACAAAACAAACAGAGATAAACACCAGAACAGACAGTCACAGATCAATGCAATGAAAAAAAAATAACACCAGGATTTATAGTGGTTCTACCACCGCAAGGCAGTGTACATCCAATTGGGGAGAGGAGATTTTATTAATCACCAAAAGATCAGAGTTACAAGATTGATTCACTTTTGGAGGCTATACATAAGAAGAATTAACAATACAAACAAAATTATACAGAGTTTCAGCTCTCTAGGATGGCTGTCATTGTTGTCTAGAAGCTCCACTATTTATATAGTGAAGATATGAGGAGGGGTGGATGCTATATAGCAGCCCTGGGGTTTGGTTCGGTAGTCCTGGTTCGGCATGTTTGGTCTGGCAAACAGCACACGTGGTTTGGTCCGGTATGATTTGGATCGACATCCTAACACCGAACGAGATATTTCATTCGGCATCACCAAATCACCGAACAAAATATTTGGTTCGACATTCCTTCTACCGAACGAAAAATGATGGCGCTCCACTTTATTCACTACTTCACCGCTCCAAACATATAAATGTTTCCCCAATTCATCACTGATTCAAATCACTGCAAGTCACGAACACCCTGCTTCACCGAAGAGCATCTCCCGAACGAGCTCACCACCAGATTAGAAATCTCGTTCGGTCCTCCACTCCATCGCTCCAGATTTGGAGCGGCAGCAGCTTCTCCACTACCGAACCAAAAATTTGGTTCAGCAAGCCCTAGCTCTGATTTAGGGCTTCGCAAATTCCTCCTCCGCTTCATCGACGATGATGTTGAGCTTCTGCCTCCTCTATCTGCTACTGCAACATGGAATTGAGGTAGCAATTTCTAACAATATCCACCTTGATACCGAATTCCATACAAGCCTTCCAACTCCATCTACACCTTCATGGTCCAAGCAATGGATACTTATCCAATGAGCTTCGGCAATGCCATTACCCATTACACTCTGTCAATGAACTCCAGCAAGGCCACCGCCCGTCAACAAAGTGTTCGAAGTACCCGATCCATGTAGAACCTGTCAATCTCCACCATGAAAACAAACGTCTTTATGAACCATCTCAACTCTCCCCCCGTGCCACCCCATGGCACCTAGCACTTCATTAAGTGAATCAAGTCCGAGCAATGCTCGAACTTGGCAACAAGCAACGACTTTGTAAACACGTATGCTGCATTCTCCTTTGTGTGAACTTTCTAAAGACGAACTAGCTTCTCTTCACTCATCGAGGCAAGGAACGACTCTCTCACCTCAATATGCTTCGTCCTCGAGCTGAACGTCGAATTTTCAGCTAAGTGAATTGCACTCTGACTATCACAGTACACATCCACACCTTCATATACGAAGCCCAAATCACACAACAGTCGCCTCAAATAAAGCGCCTCCTTAGCTGCTTCAACTGCAGCTATGAGCTCTGCCTCTATAGTAGACAAAGCCACAATCGTCTGCAACCTCGCTCTCCAACTGATCGTTGTCCCACTAGTCAGAATCACAAAATCCAACCAAACTAAAATCTCTTCCACTGCCGCCAAAGACAAGTCCATGGTTTGGAGTTCCTCTGAGGTATCTGAAGATACACTTTGCTGCTTCCCAATGCGTCTTTCCTGGATTTTCCATGAACCTACTCACCAATCCAACCGTCTGTGCAATGTCCGGCCTAGTGCAGACCATGGAATACATCAGGCTACCAACTGCACTTGCATATGGGACCTTCATCATGTAGGTCTTGTCCTTTTTTGAGATCGGAGAGCCTTTACTAGAAAGCTATATGTGCAAAGGCATGGGTGTGCTGATTGCCTTTGCTCCTTCCATGCTAAACCGAGCAAGCACCTTTCGAATGTACTCCTTTTGAGTGAGACTCAAAAGTCCTAACTTTCTATCCCTTTGGATTTCCATACCCAAAATTTTCTTTGCTTCTCCAAGGTTTTTCATTTCTAAATCCGCTTTTAGCTTTCGCTTTAAACTATCGATTTCAGCCTTATCCTTAGAAGCAATCAACATATCATCGACGTACAAGAGTAGGTACACCCATCTACCATTCTTTAGATGCTTGAAGTACACATAAGCATCATTGATGCTACGATCAGAACCAAGTGAAAGCATAAAAGAGTCAAACCTCTTGTACCATTGTCTAGGTGACTGCTTAAGTCCATACAATGACTTCTTCAATTTGCAAACCCAATTTTCTTTCCCATCTACAACAAATCCTTCTGGTTGCTTCATGTAGATGGTCTCATCCAAGTCTTCGTACAAGAAAGCGGTTTTCACGTCCAGTTGTTCCAGCTTCAAGTCATGAGCTGCGACGATAGCGAGCAAAATGCGGATGGATGTATCCTCACTACTGGAGAGAATATCTCATCATACTCTAATCCCTTTCTTTGTAAATACCCTTTAGCAACTAGTCTAGCCTTGTCTCTCCCATTATCCTTCACCTTGAAACCCACTTGCAACCCACGGCTCGGCTTCCTTGAGGAGGTGGTACCAAATTCCAAGTCTTGTTCTTCTTCAACGACTCTAACTCCTCTTCCATAGCGGATATCCACTTCGAACTGTCACATGACTTCAAAGCTTCATCAAGGTCAAGTGGCTCCTCATGAACCACATGTAGGGCATAGTCAAACTGATCGCCAAGGCTAAGGTTTGCAAACTGCCAATCACCATACCTTTCGGGCGGCCTAATAGTCCTACGACTAACCCGGATTGGTACTGCTTCGCCTAAACTCCTTTCAGCTCCACCTTGAACTGAACTTCCTCTAGATTCATGCACATCACCAGCACTACTAGAAGGTACCTGTGGACTATCCTGTGATGTTTCATCAATTGTGTTTTCCTCGACAGCATCAACAACAACTCTACTATTTGGCTGGAACATGGGAACTTCTTCCATCTCCTTAGGCCTATCAGAATCTTCTGATGTGGTAGGTAGCTTCTCCTTCGGATCGAACAAAGCAGACTCATCAAAAGTAACATGTCTGGAATGAGCAATCTTCCGATCAATAGGGTTCCAAATTCTATACCCTTTGATACCATCGGTGTATACCATTAGTATGCCCTTGTATGCTCTAGCCTCTAACTTGTCATCACCTGTATGGTGAACGTACACAGGACAACCAAAAATTCGGAAGTAACCAAGATACACTGCTTCACATCTGCACTCCTCCTCTGGAATCTTCCCATCTATGGCTGAGCATGGAATATGATTTATGATATGCGCCGCAGTTGATAATGCCTCAGCCCAAAAGCCTCTAGACAAGCCCGCCGTCAATCTCAAGCAACGAGCCTTCTCCAGTAGATTCATGTTCATCCTTTTTGCAACCCCATTAGATTGCGGATCGCCGGGTGTAGTGAAATGTCTCTGAATGTCATGCTGTCTACAAAAGTCGAGGAAATCCATAGAGACAAATTCACCACCGTTATCAGATCTCAGCACCTTCAACCTAGAACCAGATTGACTCTCAACAAGCGCTTGCCAGTCTTTGAAATTCTCAAAACTTTCTGATTTGGCCTTCATCACATACACCCATACTTTTCGAGAAAAGTCATCAATGAAAGAGATAAAATACTTTGCTCCTCTAATAAGAGTAGCAACTGGTCCCCAGACATCTGTATGCACGTACTCAAGTACTCGCCTCGATCTATGGAGTCCAACTCCAAAAGATACTTTATTTTGCTTTCCTAACACACACCTCTGGCAAAAGTCCATCTTGTCGAAGCTTCCTCCTTTGATCATCTTCCATCTTCGAATAAACTCTAAGTCCTTCTCTAAAATATGACCCAACCTGAGATGCCAAAGCTTTATGGCATGCAAAGCATGAGAACTGTCTACTCCAACACACGACTCTCCAAGAACCGTGGTTCCTTTTAGCAAATACAGATTTCGGAATACATCTCCTTTCATAAGAACTAGTGCACCTCTCCAAACCTTCAAACTATCCTTCTCGATAGTTACCTTGCATCCCAAAGATGCCAATTGTCCTAAAAAAATTAAGGACTTCCGAAGACCTGGAACATGCCGGACACCTGTCAAAGTGCTTATCACTCCGTCAAACATCCTGATCCTCATTGTACCTTCACCCATTGCTCTACAGCTAGCACTTCCCTCTCATCCAACGAAAGAACTAAAGTAATCCTTACTAGGCGTCATATGGAAAGACGCTCCCGAGCCCAGCACCCAATGGTCTGAGACATCCGACACTGCTGCAGACAACACATCGTCAGACACATACTTCTCCACTGCAAATGATGAAGATCGGTCTTCTTCCTTCTTCTTCAAACGTGGACAATCCTTTTTCCAATGACGAGGTTTCTTGCAGATAAAGCACTTCCCGTCCTTATACTTTCCTCTCCTGCCATTACCAGGCTTCCTGGACTTGGAACACCCTCTAGAGTGCTAATTCTTCTTATTATCTCTACCTCTTTCAACAAACAGGCCATGACTACTACTTCCACCTCTACTTCCTTCACTTATCTCCTTCATCTGATTTCTCAAGCCTTCAGATAGAAGGCCTGACTTCACATCTTCCACTGTCAATGTGTCTCCGGTGAAGATAAGACTGTTAGCGAAATCTGTGTAACGCTCCAGAAGAGAACACAAAAGAATCATTGCCATTTACTCCTCATCCATCTTCAAGTTAACAGTCTTCATCTTCATCACGAGATCATCAAAGAAATTAAGATGTTCCTTCGCTGAAGTATCCTCTCTTATCCGCATGGTGAAAAATGTCTTCAGTAATATCAAACGGTTAGTTAGAGATTTCTTCAAGTAGAGATTTTCTAGCTTGGTCCAAATGCCCCTAGCAGTGGTCTCACTGCTAATCTCTGAGATAACATTCTCTCTCATAGCTAGTTGTAAAGTAGTGAATGCCCATTTCTCCATCTCCTTCCTTTCTGCGACTGAGATGTCAGCCGTCAACTCCTCAGGGGCAAACACTACTGGATGGACTTTATTCCTCATTAGAACAGCCTTCATCCTCCATTGCCACTTCTTGAAGTCTTTATCCCCATTCCATTTCTCAATTGCCAACTGTGATCCTGACGCGATATACATCCCTCTGGTATTGGGTCTTGTAACAACTGGAGTCGATTCATCTCCTGCCATAGTGTCTAACACTCCTCAATCAACCTTGCAGCTCTGGTACCAGACTGTTGAGGAAAATCCCTTCAGATGATCAGTCTAAGGCAATAAAAAAACCCAACGCAGCAGAAAACAACTGGATCGTGATTGTAGTGAGACGAAACAAACAGAGATAAACACCAGAACAGACAGTCACAGATCAACGCAATGAGGAAAAATAAATAACACCAGTATTTATAGTGGTTCCACTACCGTGAGGCAGTGTACATCCACTTGGAGAGAGGAGATTTTATTGATTACCGAAAGATTAGAGTTATAAGATTGATTCACTTTTGGAGGCTATACATAAGAAGAATTAACAATACAAATAAAATTCTACAGAGTTTCAGCTCTCTAGGATGGCTACCATTGTTGTCCAGAAGCTCCACTATTTATAGAGTGAAGATATGAGGAGGGTTAGCTGCTATAAAGCAGCCCTGGGGTTTGGTTCGGCAGTCCTGGTTTGACATGTTTGGTCCGGCAAATAGCACATATGGTTTGGTTCAATATGATTTGGACCGGCATGCTAACACCGAACTAGATATTTCATTCGGCATCACCAAATCACCGAACAAAATATTTGGTTCGGCATTCCTTCTACCGAACGAAAAATAATGCCGCTCCACTTTATTCACCACTTCACCGCTCCAAACATATAAATGTTTCCCCAATTCATCACTGATTCAAATCACTGCAAGTCACGAACACCCAGCTTTGCCGAAGAGCATCTCCCAAACGAGCTCACCACCGGACGAGAAATCTCGTCCAGTCCTCCACTCCACTGTTCCAGATTTGGAGCGGCAGCTGCTCCTTCACTACCGAACCAAAATTTTGGATCAACAAGCCCTAGCTCTAATTTAGGGCTTCGCAAATTCCTCCTCCGCTTCATCAACGATGATGACGAGCTTCCGCCTCCTCTATCTGCTACTGTGACATAGAATTGAGGTAGCAATTTCTAACGGTTCCTTCTAGTTCACATAATCTTATTTCTCTCGGTCAGTTGGATCATCGTGGTTGCACTTATGAGACTCGAGGTGTAGTTTGAGAGCGAAGAAGGGTGGTTTTGTAGGGATGAGAGGAGTATTGGAAGAAGGAAATCTTTATAGTTTGGTTGGTCATGTAGTCGAGTATAGGAAGCGTGTGACAGTTGGAGAGCCTAGTCCACAGTCAGGTGGAGATGCTAATGTGTTCACTTCTTATGATGATCATATTAAGGATCATATTTTAGACAGGGATCTTCATGTTGATGATGCTCGAGGGATTGATAGTGATGATGTAATGAGCTCAGATCGTATAGTAGACGAGTGTCGAGTAGGAAAATCCACGAAGGCTGTATGGAAGTCTTTGTGGTATTGCAAACGCTTTTGAGACCGATTGGTGTAGTGCACCTCATGGCGGGAGATGCATCACTTGTAGGCGGTGGTAGAGGTTTGTAATTTGGTATGATTGAGATATAGGGAGTTGTGATAGATGTAGAGATGGCATGCTTAATATGTCGGAGATATGTGATTTTGCATCAAGGTGGAGTGTTAAATTTTGGTGATACAAAATCACAAATAAAAGGAAATAAATATGCAAAAGAAAGAAGGAGAAGATTTTGTTTCCCACAATTAATAGGCATATTTGATTATATTTATTTCTCTCTCTAATTGGCTCAATTTTTTTTTTGCCATCTAATATTAACTTGGACATTAAGTAATTGATGTTATAAATAGACACTAGAAGAGAGAGTGTAAAATGTGTGGAAACCTATTTGCTAATTGTTTCTTCTTCCATCTTTGTTCTTCTCCTCCAACAATTTTATCCATAGAGATCAAAACTCCCTTTCTCAATTGTAACGACCAGCTATTTTGGACAATTCAAATCGACAATAAATCCACACATGTCTGACTTGAATAATTCAAAATAACAGGTTGTAATAAAAATTTGGCAAAACTCAGCATATGCAGTAAATAAATCAATCACATAATCACAGACACAGAGTAATATAATAATACGCAGCGGAATAGATAAAATAGTAGTTCATGAAGCTACTATATAAACATCAGAGTTAGAAATAAAATACAACAGAATATCTCAAATGCAGTGAAGTCTCCAGTACAACAGATGACTTCTCTGAACAAATCAACTAGAAGAGCTGAAAGCTGAGGCGATAGTTAGATCTCCAAAGGAAGCTCCAAACTCCAAGGGTGAGTCTCAAATGCTGTATCACTCGGTCTGACCCGAGCGTAAAGCAAAACACGAAACACTCGAGTCAGGATTAACATTCTTATATAAATAAATCCAACTCAAGTGAAATATCAATTGAAATACGAGTAACTTAAAGGATGTTGGGATAACCATCCTCTAAGGATCTTCAGAACTATCTACAAGGTGGAAATATACATTTTAACACCGTGGTCATTTCAATTAAATTTATACTTCAAAACCCAAATATCATTTCATTTCAAATATATCCATTTTCCAAAATAGTATATATATATATATTAAATGATTTAAAAAGTAAAGTATTTAATTTCCTCAAGTCTAGCAAATCGATTCAAATCAACTTCAAATTCCAAATTCAAATTTATTCAAAGCTCAATTCATCAATTTAATTCATTTCTAAACAGATCATTTAAATTTTCAATATATTTCAAAGTTTTAATATTCAACATTTTCAAAGTTAAATTTAACACTTTCATATAGCTCTTGATTTAACTTCATTATTATTTAATCAGGGAATATTCACTTAATAAATTCAATATCATTTAACTAGCCTTAAATTACATTTTTTCTAAATATTTCCTTAAACTTTAGTTAAACAAAAAAAATATTCATTAGATTACTTATAAATCAAACTCAAGTTATAAATCATATCTTACATCTCAGTTTCAATAAGTTTCAAATCGGTTTAATTAAATAAAATTCTTATTGAATACAATTTCAACTAAATTCAAATTATCTTTCTAACCTTAACTTATTTAAATTATTACCAAAATCTATTTTGAAATATATTTTAAATACTCAACATATTATATGTAATTAAATCAATCATTCCCATTTATATAAAATAGTTTAAGGCTCAACATTTATTAAAACATATATTTCGTTCCAAAGCCATAGAATTCATTTTTTAATATTATATATATGGACCAACGGTGTCTGTATATATATTTATCATATGGTTAAGTGATACGGATATTTATCATTTCAATCCGAAATTTAAATATATACGGGTAGATATCATTTCGACCCGTAATCCCAATTTCAATTCAAATGAAAATCGCTTGGGTTTATCATTTCAACCCATAACGAAATTCTCCTATTCTAAGTCCGTTCGGGTCTGTATCATTTCAACCCATAGTGAATTCTATACTAACAGGGAACTTGCAGAGTGATAACAGATACTAAAAAAAAAATATAACAACAGGCATATATCATCAGTATAAATAATAGATACGGGTGTCAGATGTCACAGGTGAACAGATACAAATAATAGTAATAACAGACATATAATACTAGATACTGGTGTCAGGTGTCACAGGTGAACAGTTATAGATGATAGTAAAACAGGCATATAATACTAGATACTGGTGTCAGATGTCACAGGTGAACAGTTATAGATGATAGTAATAACAGGCATATAATACTAGATACTGGTGTCAGATGTCACAGGTGAACAGTTATAGATAATAGCATATATAACAATGTAAATAACTACAGCAACATATTTCAATTGCTATTTCAAATGAAATCAAATTTAAATAATAAAAGAACGTTAATCGTGAGTGACTGCTCACCTTTCGAGGCTAGAGAGATTAGACTACGCGACGGGTTACGAATTCCAAAGCAATGCTAGCTAGATGGACACGATTCGATAAAGAAACAGGCACGACGGACAAAGCTGATAGATTGGAAATCAAGGACCAAATCAGTTTGATAAAACAGCAATTTTATATATTATTATTATTATTATTATTATTATTATTATTATTATTATTTTCCTAAAATCAATATTAAATTTTGAAACAAGTATCAAAATAAAATAGCATATATATAAAAAAAATCATCGTTTTAATAAAGCACACGTATATATACACTTCTATTATAATAATACATACTGCAACATAAATACTTGATATCTATATCACTTAAACCAACCCATATCTAAAAATACTATCTTTACATATATATATGAGGTCCATATTTAACTCATAGGTAAAACACACCTAGCATAACTTTATATAAAATATACGGTCACATACAACTATAAATATAATAATATATAAACTATACCCATCTACAAACAATATATATACAAATAACCGATACCTTTATACAAAGGCAAACTTGTATATAAATGCATTCACGCGAAGTGGAGTATCGCTGAGTGATACCTATAATAATGTATAGTACAGTATAATATAATATAATATGAAATAATAAAATATATAAAACTACAAAAGAAAGGGGCTCGATAGTGCTTTCAATACATAAGTGTGAAATTTCTTTTACAGTAAATATATATAGTACAGTATACATACTAGATAACACTGTCATAACTTATATACTTCTGTATATATACATACTATGTCAAAATCATACAAAATAATATATATGCTTTACAACAACAGATCTGGTTGATCAAAATTTAGATAAAAATATACAAAAATGTAAAATATAAATCAAAGCACACCTATATCAGACTTATATATATACATATATATTAGATGTAAATAACACATATGCTTATGTAAACTTTATACCATTCACATATATTATATAACCAAACAAAAACAAGACTTACGGGTTATAGGATGGTCTCGGCAATAGGCATGGGAGGTCGGCATGGGAATGGAAATGAAAGCTTTGGTGGAGTGCTGGAAGAAGTGAGGCTGCTCTCGGCCTTGCTTGACTTGGGTTGATGGTTGATGGAAGAAAGGCCGGAGGTTGGAGGTTGGGGTCGCATGCTCGGCCGAGGGAGGAAAGGAGGAGGGACGTGGAGATATGGGCAGGGTGATGATGCCGTGACTTTGGTGACCGAGCTGCTGTGGATAGAGGGTGAGGGTAGAGGCGGAGCACGGAGGGAGGTGTAGGAGAGGCAGAGGGGTAGGTTGGAGTTGGCTTCAGGGAGAAAAATGGTGGAGAGGAAAAATAATATTGGAAGAAGAAATAGATCTGGGGAAAGGAGAAGGGAAGAGCAATCAAGAGGAACAGAAATGAACTTGTAATTATATTCTTTGCCGAGATATTTGCAAGTGAACCGAAAAACGTGGGGAGAAAATAAAATAAAACAGAGCAATGGTCACGAAAATCCAGCTGGCTCATTCAAAGCAATAATTATTGTTGTTGGGACAGTACGCTTCAAAGTTTGGAACCGAAGGAAAGCGAAAAGTTAAAAGTGGTACCGTTACAACAGATCGTTATCAACGTTTCTGTTGTGTATCGGACTTCAAAATACGGAAATAAATATACCGTAGAGATCAGCACGACGAGACGATCAAAACGATATACAGATATCAGTGGTACGATCATCCGATCAAAAGTCGATAATCGGTACCGAAAAATGCTGCTATTTTGCTAGAATTAAGATAAACGGAGCAGTAGAAGTCCAAATTTGGAAAAACGAATTTCGCAGTCTGATTCAGAATGATCTGAATAAATTTTCTCCTGTTGACATATTTTGGTTTTGGAAAACTTATAAATTCACTGTTATTAACCGGCTTGATTTGAAATGAAATTTCACAGGAAAATAAACTTCAATATTATCAGATGAAAATTTACTAGTTGCTATATTAAAATAGACGTATTCCAAATAATAAATTTTTAATTTCAAATTTTATTGTTTAAAATTTCACAAATTTCCAGTTAAATATAACCTTTTAAAACCATTAAATTTTTTTACGGGTCGTTACACTCTCCCCCACTCAAAACTTTTCGTCCTCGAAAAGAAAGGAGGTAGAAGAATAGAAACAACCAGACAGGGAAAGATAGATTGAAAGTCAAGATTAAACAATAAATTTGAACTATATAAATTTTACTTAAAATTTTAAAACTTCATTAGCAATTCAATTATCTTATATACTTTAAAACCTTTCAAAAAATCCATTTGCAAAATTTCTTGCTTCCTTTACAATTACCATTTATATGCTTAAATAACAACTTTATAGATATATGAAAACTATTTGAAAAATAATTATTTACATTATTACTTATATTTACAAAGAAGCTATTAAATCCATGATCATAAATTTATAAATTCTATCTAAAATACTTTTCAAATATTATTAATAAATCAATAATCATTTACTTTAAATATGTTTTATTTAATTAATAACTTCTAAAATATTTAACACTAAAATTTTCTATTTATAACACTAAAATTTATTTATATACTATATGGTTTAATATATATATAAATAAACAATACTTAAAAAGGATATAGTCAACAAGGAGAAGAAGGAGGATTTGGAAAAGCAGAATATAGATGAATATATAAAGCTGAGCAGATAAGGTAGATTCAAGGAATAGTATCGGGCATGAATAGTAAATTTAGAACCATAAGGGTTTTGATTCCAAATATTGATACAAAATTTTCTTTGTTGGAAATACTTTTATTATAAGATACCTTTATAACGAAACAAATTTTCTTTCGAAAATACTTTTATAACTCGATGTTTTAACAAGTTTATCCTTGTTCCTGTAGACTCTGGTAGTGCGTTGATCAGGCGCAAAACTAGAATTCTCCAGGTACTTAGTAGACCTGTTTCAACACCCAGTGAAAATACTCGAAAAACTTTTAAAAACAGATATGGAAAGTACAATCCAATCAAAAAACAAACAAAACCTTTGTCTAACCATGGTTCGCAGATACACAATGGTTACGCCTGGGTCCCCCAGGAAACAATCCATATCCGTAGGCTTTCTCAGCCCTGCGAGTTACGCCATGATGACTAGTAGAATGCAGGATACACAATGGTTACACCTGGATCCCCCAGGAAACAATCCGTACCCCCAGGCAAGACTCAGCCAGGCATTTGCGCTACTATTCGCGACCTACACAGATTGCAGGATACACAATGGTTACGCCTGGATCCCCCAGGAAACAATCCGTACCCCTAGGCAAGACTCAGCCAGGCAGTTGCGCTATGCAGTCACGAGAGAACAATAAGACCATGGGTAACGCCATGGAATTCGAAGGACACTCGAGTATCATATCCGGAAAACCAAAAATCAGAGAGAATAATATCGATAGAATGAATCCAAGATGTGGCCACAAATCGGATATCAAGCAGAAGGCACTTTCCATATCTTTACTTCGAAAATATGTATCATATAGTACCTTTTCAAATCACTTTCAAATATCGTACTTATATAAAATCCATTATATATAAGATTTAATTTTCAAATCAAATACTTTCCAAAATCAATAGTATATCAAATCATACTTATATAGACTTCAATTATATAAGATTTCACTTTCAAATTGAGTACCTTTTCAAATATATAGTTTTCGAATCAATTTCATACTCATACAAATCAATTTTATATGAGTTCGACAACTCCCAAATCAAGTTTTTAATAACATAAGGTTCTCAAATTTCAATTTGTTTCAATATCAGTTCAATTTCAAAATCATATACAATTTCACCAAATTATTTTTTCACAAATTAATTATCTTTAGCTTCAAAGTTTCCAAAATAATAGATTTTGAAAATAAATCCAAATTTCCAAATCAATAATTTAAGTCAACCAATTCATTTCCAAAATCAAATGGTTTTCAAAATCATCTTATATTTACCTAAGGTCCATCTTATATAAGGATCAAATTTTTCAAAAATAAGTTTCGCTGTATCAAGAGCCATATGAGATTGAATATCTTTGCTTTTATGGGTTATATATCTTTGTAATATAAGTTGGAAATTTACTTTTAGTAAGCAAAGATATTCTAACTCGACAGCTTTCAATTTCAGCGTCAAAATATATCAATGATATTAGGATATAAGATGTACATACGTCATCATTTCGCAAAATCACATTTGATCGCTCGCTCGATCACACAAGTTTGCTTTCGAACTAGTATTGTCCATTCGACTTCCCTAATGCGGATTTCGATATGGTTTCTCGACTAGAAGCCATCGGTCTCCTTGCATAGCCATATACTACGATAGAGAATTCAAGAATCAAGCCCAAAATCCATATCAAATATTCGCCATCAAGAATCAAATGAAAAATCCTAACACGAAATGGTGTAATCCACCTCGAACTTGTGTACTCAAACTTGGATCAAATTAATTATGCGAATAAAACAGCATATGTATAAATTATATATTTATTCCAACTTGTTAAATATATAGTTTCATAAAGATGTTACTAAGTTAAAACATTTAAACTAAACTTTATTCAAAATATTTTGAAGACCAAATTCTTTTCAAAACATTTCAAATCTAAATTTCATATTTAGAAAAATTTAAAATTGCCTTATTCATTTACTTAACAAAACAGTTTCCACTTATTTAAATCATATTACTACATACTTTAACATTCAAAACAAATTTATATACTTTATCAAATAATTTACTTTTCAAAATTTCTTAGCTTTTAAAAGTTAACCTTGATTTGGAAGTGCTCGAACCTTCAAAATAGTTGAAGAAATCATTTTCAAATTCAAGAGTTGGAAATCAGCAACAAATCGGTAAATCAATTTTTATAGATAGGGTTATATCAAATCCGAAACTCGAGGAACGAACACCGGCTTACTTCAAATTATTTCAAATATATATATACATATATACTTTGAATATCAAATCTTACTTCGGAATTTGAAATCAAAATTGGTTTCGCAAAATCACTCGCATAGCAAAGCTATTGAAGTGGCCTATCCCCCACTCTGAAACTCGAAAATCAATGTCGATGATGCGTGCACTCATCACCGAAATTATTTTCCAGCGACATAAGTGAGTTCTGGACTTCTATTTTCTCAAACTTCTTTTGAAATTTCTTCGAAATCATTCGAAACTCAATAAAATCATTTGAAACATTTCTTATTCGGAAAAATACCTTTAAATCATATTATTATATATTTCAAAATCTTAAAACCAATTTCAAAACACCGGGGTTCAATTCTCGAATTTCAAATTCAAAGTCCTTCAGTTATAAATCATTTTTAGATAAATCAAATTTCTTATATAATTTTTTCAAAATTACAAATCCTTTCGAAACCTTAAATTCTCATTTTTTTAAAAAGGATATATAATCTTTATCGAAAACATTTTCACTTTTATATATAGAATATAATCATACTTATCAAAATAATAATTTCGGTTTAGAAAACAATTTCTAAAATATAAACAAACCCGATTTTCAAAGGACGATTCACGGACGGATTTCAAAACAAAGATAGAGATTTAATTTAAAAGAACTCTGATCAAAACAGGATTCTGATTCGAAAATAAGTTCGAACGAAAATGAGATAAATAATTACAAAACAGTAGATAGATACACTTATATAAATTGCGGGCGACCTTAACCGGGTCAACCGTGACTTCAAGAATATAATCGATGCGGAAATCTAAGGCAATCGACATTCGATCGCCAGAGATAGAATTCGACATAACAAGAGATGACAACATCAAAACCGAGGGATATATAAATCTCCGGTGAATCAATGCCAATTGTAAAGGAGTTCCACCCCTTTACAAATCATCCAAAGATTGGCGGGATCGCCTATTCTTATAGAGATCATTCGAAGTGGAGTTATGGGATACTCCAGAATCAAAAGAATACAAATAGGGAGAGACAAGAATGAATTTTGGAACCGTAAGGAACGTTCCAAAGTTCAAAGGAAATCGAGTCAAAAAGAAGAAATTCAAACTCGAACGAAAGTGATTCTGTAAATAAACTTACTATATATGCTAGGTTTTGCCTAGAGCCAAAGCTCTGATACCAACTGTAACGACCAGCTATTTTGGACAATTCAAATCGACAATAAATCCACACATGTCTGACTTGAATAATTCAAAATAACAGGTTGTAATAAAAATTTGGCAAAACTCAGCATATGCAGTAAATAAATCAATCACATAATCACAGACACAGAGTAATACAATAATACGCAGCGGAATAGATAAAATAGTAGTTCATGAAGCTACTATATAAACATCAGAGTTAGAAATAAAATACAACAGAATATCTCAAATGCAGTGAAGTCTCCAGTACAACAGATGACTTCTCTGAACAAATCAACTAGAAGAGCTGAAAGCTGAGGCGATAGTTGGATCTCCAAAGGAAGCTCCAAACTTCAAGGGTGAGTCTCAAATGCTGTATCACTCGGTCTGACCCGAGCGTAAAGCAAAACACAAAACACTCGAGTCAGGATTAACATTCTTATATAAATAAATCCAACTCAAGTGAAATATCAATTGAAATACGAGTAACTTAAAGGATGTTGGGATAACCATCCTCTAAGGATCTTCAGAACTATCTACAAGGTGGAAATATACATTTTAACACCGTGGTCATTTCAATTAAATTTATACTTCAAAACCCAAATATCATTTCATTTCAAATATATCCATTTTCCAAAATAGTATATATATATATTAAATGATTTAAAAAGTAAAGTATTTAATTTCCTCAAGTCTAGCAAATCGATTCAAATCAACTTCAAATTCCAAATTCAAATTTATTCAAAGCTCAATTCATCAATTTAATTCATTTCTAAACAGATCATTTAAATTTTCAATATATTTCAAAGTTTTAATATTCAACATTTTCAAAGTTAAATTTAACAGTTTCATATAGCTCTTGATTTAACTTCATTATTATTTAATCAGGGAATATTCACTTAATAAATTCAATATCATTTAACTAGCCTTAAATTACATTTTTTCTAAATATTTCCTTAAACTTTAGTTAAACAAAAAATATATTCATTAGATTACTTATAAATCAAACTCAAGTTATAAATCATATCTTACATCTCAGTTTCAATAAGTTTCAAATCGGTTTAATTAAATAAAATTCTTATTGAATACAATTTCAACTAAATTCAAATTATCTTTCTAACCTTAACTTATTCAAATTATTACCAAAATCTATTTTGAAATATATTTTAAATACTCAACATATTATATGTAATTAAATCAATCATTCCCATTTATATAAAATAGTTTAAGGCTCAACATTTATTAAAACATATATTTCGTTCCAAAGCCATAGAATTCATTTTTTAATATTATATATATGGACCAACGGTGTCTGTATATATATTTATCATATGGTTAAGTGATACGGATATTTATCATTTCAATCCGAAATTTAAATATATACGGGTAGATATCATTTCGACCCGTAATCCCAATTTCAATTCAAATGAAAATCGCTTGGGTTTATCATTTCAACCCATAACGAAATTCTCCTATTCTAAAGTCCGTTCGGGTCTGTATCATTTCAACCCATAGTGAATTCTATACTAATAGGGAACTTGCAGAGTGATAACAGATACTAAAAAAAATATAACAACAGGCATATATCATCAGTATAAATAATAGATACGGGTGTCAGATGTCACAGGTGAACAGATACAAATAATAGTAATAACAGACATATAATACTAGATACTGGTGTCAGGTGTCACAGGTGAACAGTTATAGATGATAGTAAAACAGGCATATAATACTAGATACTGGTGTCAGATGTCACAGGTGAACAGTTATAGATGATAGTAATAACAGGCATATAATACTAGATACTGGTGTCAGATGTCACAGGTGAACAGTTATAGATAATAGCATATATAACAATGTAAATAACTACAGCAACATATTTCAATTGCTATTTCAAATGAAATCAAATTTAAATAATAAAAGAACGTTAATCGTGAGTGACTGCTCACCTTTCGAGGCTAGAGAGATTAGACTACGCGACGGGTTACGAATTCCAAAGCAATGCTAGCTAGATGGACACGATTCGATAAAGAAACAGGCACGATGGACAAAGCTGATAGATTGGAAATCAAGGACCAAATCAGTTTGATAAAACAGCAATTTTATATATTATTATTATTATTATTATTATTATTATTTTCCTAAAATCAATATTAAATTTTGAAACAAGTATCAAAATAAAATAGCATATATATAAAAAAAAATCATCGTTTTAATAAAGCACACGTATATATACACTTCTATTATAATAATACATACTGCAACATAAATACTTGATATCTATATCACTTAAACCAACCCATATCTAAAAATACTATCTTTACATATATATATGAGGTCCATATTTAACTCATAGGTAAAACACACCTAGCATAACTTTATATAAAATATACGGTCACATACAACTATAAATATAATAATATATAAACTATACCCATCTACAAACAATATATATACAAATAACCGATACCTTTATACAAAGGCAAACTTGTATATAAATGCATTCACGCGAAGTGGAGTATCGCTGAGTGATACCTATAATAATGTATAGTACAGTATAATATAATATAATATGAAATAATAAAATATATAAAACTACAAAAGAAAGGGGCTCGATAGTGCTTTCAATACATAAGTGTGAAATTTCTTTTACAGTAAATATATATAGTACAGTATACATACTAGATAACACTGTCATAACTTATATACTTCTGTATATATACATACTATGTCAAAATCATACAAAATAATATATATGCTTTACAACAACAGATCTGGTTGATCAAAATTTAGATAAAAATATACAAAAATGTAAAATATAAATCAAAGCACACCTATATCAGACTTATATATATACATATATATTAGATGTAAATAACACATATGCTTATGTAAACTTTATACCATTCACATATATTATATAACCAAACAAAAACAAGACTTACGGGTTATAGGATGGTCTCGGCAATAGGCATGGGAAGTCGGCATGGGAATGGAAATGAAAGCTTTGGTGGAGTGCTGGAAGAAGTGAGGCTGCTCTCGGCCTTGCTTGACTTGGGTTGATGGTTGATGGGAGAAAGGCCGGAGGTTGGAGGTTGGGGTCGCATGCTCGGCCGAGGGAGGAAAGGAGGAGGGACGTGGAGATATGGGCAGGGGGATGATGCGGTGACTTTGGTGACCGAGCTGCTGTGGATAGAGGGTGAGGGTAGAGGCGGAGCACGGAGGGAGGTGTAGGAGAGGCAGAGGGGTAGGTTGGAGTTGGCTTCAGGGAGAAAAATGGTGGAGAGGAAAAATAATATTGGAAGAAGAAATAGATCTGGGGAAAGGAGAAGGGAAGAGCAATCAAGAGGAACAGAAATGAACTTGTAATTATATTCTTTGCCGAGATATTTGCAAGTGAACCGAAAAACGTGGGGAGAAAATAAAATAAAACAGAGCAATGGTCACGAAAATCCAGCTGGCTCATTCAAAGCAATAATTATTGTTGTTTGGACAGTACGCTTCAAAGTTTGGAACCGAAGGAAAGCGAAAAGTTAAAAGTGGTACCGTTACAACGGATCGTTATCAACGTTTCTGTTGTGTATCGGACTTCAAAATACGGAAATAAATATACCGTAGAGATCAGCACGACGAGACGATCAAAACGATATACAGATATCAGTGGTACGATCATCCGATCAAAAGTCGATAATCGGTACCGAAAAATGCTGCTATTTTGCTAGAATTAAGATAAACGGAGCAGTAGAAGTCCAAATTTGGAAAAACGAATTTCGCAGTCTGATTCAGAATGATCTGAATAAATTTTCTCCTGTTGACATATTTTGGTTTTGGAAAACTTATAAATTCACTGTTATTAACCGGCTTGATTTGAAATGAAATTTCACAGGAAAATAAACTTCAATATTATCAGAAGAAAATTTACCAGTTGCTATATTAAAATAGACGTATTCCAAATAATAAATTTTTAATTTCAAATTTTATTGTTTAAAATTTCACAAATTTCCAGTTAAATATAACCTTTTAAAACCATTAAATTTTTTTACGGGTCGTTACACAATTTTGTTATTGGTTCAATTTGTATTTTGTTTACTTTTATTTTGTTCGATTAACTGTAAACAAATTTTGGTGAATCAATAAAGAGGGTGGTTGGATGGAATCTCTTGTGTATTGATTTCTAATTTCCATTTATTTTCTATCCAAATTTATCTCTTTGTGATTTGGATGATAAAAGATCTATTAGGAAAAGCTTCCGCAAAGCAAAGTTTTCACTACAACTTCAGAAAAGCAAGCGAGTATTGAGTCATGAAGGATGTGGAAGCCCTCTTGACTCAAATTAGCGATGAAGGAGCAGTGCAATTTTAGATCCTCGTCATTTCACCATTTTTTAGGGTTTTCTTTCTGTTTCTCAATTTGAAAAAGTATGAGTGCTGTTAGGGTTAGAACGAATGTTTAAGCGATGGGATATTGGATGTTACTGGATATGTTGTTTCATTTTGGGCCTTGTATACTATTTTTGCCTCAAAAAAAGGAAAAAAAATGGAACATTGAACTTCAAGGTCTTTATTTTATAAAAGGAAAATTAAAGCATATTTATCACAAATAGCATGGTGAGCAATATATCTTTTAGTTTCCATATTGTCTTCTTACCATACCTACTCCTTATGGTTATTTTACCTTGTTGACGTTCATAACCATTGAAAATACTGCTCTTAGCAAACTTACATACATTCTCGTCCCTGTAATTTTTATGTAAGCCTATTACCTTCATAATATAGCTACATTATTATAAGGCACATTTCTTCCCATAATATATAATATAGGGATACAAAGCTATATTATTCTTACCGACAATTGGTAAATCGATAATTTATATTTAAATTCTATAAGTTAAGTGTGTTGCTAAAAGCATCTTGCACTACTAGAACTACAGTATATAGCCACGACAGGGTTCCAACGACCGCCAACGGGAATTTCCAACGGCTAGTTATTTTTTAACAAGCCGTTGGTAACCGTTGTAAAAATGCCGTTTGCGGCCATTGGAAGCCGTTGGAATTATTCGTGTAAACATGCAGCAAGCCGAGAGCAAACCTCATTCTCTCCTCCTACCATAAAAAAACCTAAATCCTTCACCATCTTCCTCCACTCCTCCTCTTTTCTTGCTCCCAGCCTCCCCACACAACCGGCAGCCACTACGATGCCATCAATCAACACCAGCGGCCTCTCTCCATCCAAATACACTCCAAAATCAGGTTTTGCTTAAAACCCTAAAATTTTAAATTTTGCTAATTTTGTGTTTAATTTGTTGTTATAGTTGTATCTAATGGCCTATTGATTGTTTATTATACCAAACTAAGTGATAATTACAATTATTACCATCCAAATGTTCAAATTGTTTGTGTATATATATTATGCACATATATACATATGTTGATAATTTAGTGTAAATGCGCATTTGAGTTAGTGTTAGATTAGTTAGGATTGATTTAAATTATTTTGTGTATGTTTTGTAAAATATTAGGCAAACATGAATTAGTCGAATATTTTACGAACATGAATTATATCTTTTACAAAATATATTAGCATTAGATAAGTATATAATTTAGTATATATACACACATGAATTATATATTTTGCGAAATAGTAAAAATCATATAATTTACTATATATTTAATAAAATAGTAGAATATAAATAAAATAATGCATAATATGTTTTATTTTATATATTTAATAAAATGGTAACATATAAACAAAATATAAATCCCTTAGTGAATTTTTGGCCCCGTCTGACAAGTGTTGTATATGATCGTTGTATGAATATTCGTTTTTATTGCAAAACGGATATTCATATTCATCTGATACAATATTTGTTGGATTTGTCCCTGTATTGGACAAGTTACAAACACTATAAAGTAATTATGTTTCGTAAATCATATCGTTATAAACGGTTCACAAAATTTCGACGACATTTCCTTTTCGTTCCTTGTGTACATGCATATGTGTACGATACAAGGAACAAGGGGGAAGTGCTGCCGAAATTTTGGGAAATCGTTTATAATGATATGATTTAAGAAATTTACTTACTATTGTGTTTGTAATAGGAAGTAGGATGACCGACCATCACAAAAGGTACAAAAATGTAAACAAAATAGCAAGAAATATAACTTTGTATATAAATGAAAATGGATTATAAAAAACACTAAAATCTAAATGTGTTTATCGAATTTGATTAATAATTTTTTTACTATTGATCATAGGTTTTACAGTAGGAAAAATGGTCAATTATTTTATTGATCGGAGCTGGATGTATCAAAGAAGAGAAATGGGAGGCTCAATAAGTAAACATTTTCTTAACGAGGTAAATGTGTTTGTCGAATTTTCTTTAAGTAATATTGGAAACAACGTAGAAATTCGTTGTCCATGTAGTAGGTGCAAATTGTTGAAGCATTTAGTACCGAATATGGTTAGGATTCATTTGCGCCAATATGGTTTCGTAACCAATTATTTGGTGTGGGATCGTCATGGAGAAATTATAACACGTAACGAAGAACAGTCAATAGAGGTCATTAGTGATGAAGTTAGTACGACGAATCTCATAGAACATATGGTTGAAGATGCAGCACGATCAATGTTCCCTACTGTTGAAATTAATAACGGCGATGTTAACGTCGAAGAGGAACCAAATGTTGAAGCGAAAAATATATATGATTTATTGGATGCTGCTAAGAAATCTCTTTGGAATGGATGTACTAGCGGCACTCAATTATCGGCAACTGCAGAGTACATTGCAATGAAATCAAAGTACAACCTCACAGAAGCTGGATTTACGGCTATTGTATAAGCTGCTAAACGTCATATGCCATCAGATAATTTAATGTGCGAAAATTATTATGAAGTGAAAAACTTATGTCATCTTTCGGTTTGCCGTATCAAAAAATTGATACATGTCTAAATGGTTGCATGTTGTTTTGGAAAGATGATGTCAGTCTTCTAAATTATAAAATATGTAATCAAGAAAGATACAAACCAAGGAAAAAAAAGGGAAAAGAAGTTCCATACAAGCGTATGCAATATTTACCTATCACTCCTAGACTTCAAAGGTTATATGCATCATCTGTAACAACGCATCATATGAGATGGCACAGTGTGAAAACACCTGAAGAAGGTACATTAACACACCCATCTGATGGAGAAGCATGGAAGTATTTTGATAAGAAATATCTCGATTTCGCAGCGGAGAGCCGTAACGTTAGACTAGGTTTGTGTACTGATGGATTTTCACCGCTTTCTCAGTTTGGTTCTAAATATTCATCTTGGCCTATAATCATTACACCTTACAATCTACCCCCGTGGATGTGTATGAAAACTCCATATATGTTTCTCACAATTGTCGTCCCTGGCCCTGATG
Organism: Allium fistulosum; assembly: GCA_030737815.1. Classification (NCBI taxonomy): domain Eukaryota; kingdom Viridiplantae; phylum Streptophyta; class Magnoliopsida; order Asparagales; family Amaryllidaceae; genus Allium; species Allium fistulosum. The sequence goes on from CM060901.1 coordinate 1,618,744,294, forward strand.
ATCCGACATAGGGTATCGATGTTTACTTACAACCGCTAATCGAAGAGTTGAAAACATTGTGGTATGAAGGAGTTGAAACATACGACGTATCGAATTTTTTTTTCTTCGGATGTTCGCTTCTTTGTTATGGACTATTAGCGATTTTTCTGCATATGCAATGCTTTCGGGTTGGAGTACGACCGGTCGTTTTGCTTGTCCTTACTGTATTGAAGAAACACGAGCATTTTCTTTATGGCATGGGAAGAAAATTTCATGATTTGATTGTCATCGACGTTTTCTCCATATTAATCATACTTTTAGAAGAGAAAAAAAAACTTCATAGCTAATAGACATGAGACTTTACAACCACCAACGATTTGGTCAAGTGAAGATATATATGAACTTGTAAAAGATTATCCAAAGATACATGAAACCGGGCAGCAAACTGAAATCCAAGGTAAATCGACGTTTCATAATTGGTGCAAATAGAGTTAAGACCCGCAGAGGAAGTTTTATGGCGTGTTAAAGGTAGTGATGATCCTAATAATCATATACATGATTTTTATGGCGTGTTAACCCAGATTTTGCAATTGACATATTTTATAAGACCCGTAGAGGAAGTTTTTTTGTTTAGATGCAACTGGTTCAGCAATGTTCCAGGTTCTGGTATTAACGTGCATCCAAAGTATAATCTTATAAAAATAAAACATACCTCCCGTTATCAGCAGTACGATCCTTTTGTACTAGCCAAACAAGCCCTACAAGTTTATTACGCCCCTTATCCGTCTCTAAAAAGAGATAAAGCGGATTGGTCTGCGGTTTTTAAAACCAAGGCAAGATTTACATTCGATGGAAAGAATATTCCAGAAGAACAAGCCTATCAAGCAGATATCGAGAAAAATGTTGAAATCACAATTACAGACGATCAAACTGATTTTGGACAATTAAATGATGAGACAAATGTATTAGTCGAAGCATTTGAGAGTGTAGAGGAAAACGATATAGAACACGAGACCGAGTCTGAATCAGAAAACGACAAGGACTGACTAATATTTGGTAATTTTTACAATTATTCACGCACACGCATCACATATCATCATCATCATTACATGCACTACCAATTAAAAATGACTTTATTACATGCACCACATATCATCATCATTTTATCTATGTTTATAATTAAAAATGAAACTTTCAACAGGTATTATGTCAGGCTCCAGACGTCGTAGCTCTTCTCGCTTGACCAGCGAGAGTAGTGGTGAGCCTCCGACTCGACCACTTGTATATTTGGAGCCGAAGGCTGATGGAGCGTAAGTATCAAAATTAAAATGATAACAATATAAATTTTTTCATACATATATATACTTGTCTAAAGCTTTGTTTTATATTTAACACAGGGGATTTGATTTGGAGCCCACAAGAGTTGTGCTTTGCATTTCCAAGCAATCATATATGAGCAGGATGACAGATTGCTGGCATAAGTGGAGTAAGATCCTTGACCAAGTCAAGGAGGCCATTTGGCAGGATTTTCTGGTGAGTTTATACCACTTTACTATCACTACAAGGAGAAACGGCAATTGCGTCAGCAGAAAACCGATGCCGGCCAATGCAAGCCGACTCTAAAAGCCAATGCAAAATAAGACGTCACCACCAAGCATTCGAGTCGGGTTTTGCGTTGGCTTCGTCGCCGCTTTAGTGTCGAGAAGTGACGGCTTTATCCACGTGGCATTTTTTTCAAAATTCTGTTGGGCGTAACTTGCCGACGCAAGCCTGAAACCAAACAGCCGATTCTAGCCGACGCTAGCTGACGCAAGCCTAGAACTATATGGCCAACGCAAGCCGACGCAAGCCTGGAAGTTGCTGTCTGTAAACAGCTGCTGTTTCCCCCTCAAACAACAATATAAACAATTTCCGTCGAACTATGACAACATTCAATCTTCCAACACAAGTATAACACCAACCTCTCATCAATCAAACATAACATTCACAATTTTCCATCAAACAACAACTATATATCCAAAAACTCATCAATCAAACACAACGTTCACTAATATACATCATACTCAACAATACACATAAGTACTATCAAACAAATCATACATCATTGTCCTACTCGTCATCATATATCAAACGACAATAAGTTCAACACAAAACGACGCCAAAACAATAAGCACAACCTTAGCTACTCATCATCTCTAGACGCATCCTCTCCAGGCATTCTTCCATGCTCTGCCAGGTATGCCGCGATATGCGCATCGAGCTGCTATGCAAAAGCATTGCTCTTCCGCCAGTCATTGATCTCCGCAACCTGCTGACGCAACAAAGCTATCTCCTCCTCTGCCTGGGATCTCCTATAAGCCCTCTGGGGCGATATCGCCTGTGAAATAGTTAATAGCTAGTTATAATTTATGCTTCATATCATATTAAATGTATATATTAGTTAATGAAGCAGTTTACCTCCATATTTCCATAACTATATCGCCTATTTCGCGTAGGCGGATCTATAACGGCGTCCCAAATATGGTTTGACTCCTCAACGGTCAACTCCTCACGTCCGGTGATCTACGCCACACGTGTCCGCTCCGCCTCATATGACTCCTGCGATTATAAATAAAAGTTTGACACGAAAAAAAAATTAATTTACGATTTTTTAGCTGTGAAATAAAGTATTATCAAACACTATCATTACGGATAAGCATGTTTACCATTACAGATTGAGATTTGACGTCTGTCCATCTATACGAAACATTGCCTTCCTCGTCTGTCTCCTCCACAGCATGTGTGGCAGTAAACACCTCAACCATCGTAGGCTCGCGATTGTACTTCTTAGACTAAAAATATACATATGAATAAACAATGTTACCAATATGATTAAATAATGTTACAGATATTTATAAACACAATTTATAAATTTACCAATTCATTTTTATGTTGCTGAAAAGATTTCGAGCCACCACGATGTACATCAGGATTCTTATTCCTGTTTTCGCGATTCCGCACTGATATTTCCTATACATTTAAACATAAGGTTAACTATATTAATGCAACTAATATACGAAATCTTAAAAAAATTAAATTACAATTCGAAAGTGGAGCTTACTTTGAATCCAGGAGTATCCCAGAGCCGAAGAAACTCACTATATACTTCAGCGCTCATCCAACTTGGCTTTTTTCCCGCACTCTTTGCTTTAGTTATCGTGTTTCCATAATTTTTTCTCATTCTTTGATTCCAATGATTTCTAAACACATCCAGATCCTGGGGCTCAACACGTACGGCAGCCTGCATATTGAAATTAACTTGAATTATAAACATTCTATTGACATTCAAATCAAATAAAAATTTATACTTAATTACCATCAAACTGCCCATATTGTGTTCTTTACAGGAACTGGGATGTCGTCCCACCGTGGCCAACAGCCGGACATCCTACTCATAAATGCCTGTCTCGATGTTTGTAAAATGAAATCTGAAGGCTCCACCTCAAAGCCCTTGTATAAATTTTGATGTACATATTTAATATATTTTAAATAACATACTTGAAATATATTTGATACTTACCCTGCCGTCTTCGGAAGTAACTCAGCAACGGGGCGTAAATCCGACGCACTGCCACTAGCACCTGCGTCGGGAGAAGGAGAAGGCTCAGACCTACTGCCGTGTCTCCTGTAAGACATATCTGCCACAAACATATCATATCATATATCGTATATCATATCAGAACATATCATATCATAGCATCGCATAAAACATTCCACTTGATTCAGACTTTAAATATTACATATGTCATAAAAATACATTATACAACATGCAATTCAAATATTTACATATGTCATATTCAGACTCTAAATATTACATATGTCATAAAAATACATTATACAACATGCAATTCAAATATTTAAAATTATCAGTCTTCGTCGTTCTCTGATTCAGACTCGGTGTCGTACTCTATATCGTTTTCTTCAACAATGTCAAATGCATCTACCAAAACATTTGATTCATCATTCAACATCCCTACATCAATGTCATCGGTTATTATTACTTCAGTATTTGGCTCAAGCTCCGCTTGATACGCTGTTTCGTTTGAAATATTATTTCCGTCAAATGTAAATTTTTCCTTTGTTTTAAAAACAGCCGACCAATCCGCTTTATCCCTTTTCAAGGATGGATACAGAGCAAAATAAACTTGTAACGCTTGCTTGGCCAATACGAAAGGATCATACTTATAGTAATGCGAGGTATGTTTTATTTCAATAAGTTTATAATCTTTGTGCACGTTGATTCTAGTACCAGGAACATTGCTAAACCAGTTGCATTTGAATAAAAAAACTTTTTCTGCAGGTTGTATGTAATATGTCAACTCTAAAACCTGTGTTAAGACGCCGTAAAAATCTTTTATATGCTCATCTGGATCGTCACTACCTTTGACAAATACACCGCTGTTATATGTCAATTTTTTGGCACCGTAATCTTTGGTGTTGAATTTAAATCCATTGACGAAGAATATTGGATACGTCTTGACATTTCTTTTTGGTCCGATCGCAAGATGTCGTAATCCTTCGACAACGACACAGTTTATTGGATCATAAACGTAATTTGAAAACCATTTAGCAAATTCTTTACTGAGATCGCCAGATGGATGCAGTGATTCATAAATACTGCAAATATGTAATATGTTTTAATATAATTAATATGTAAGTATAATTGAATTATATATGAATTTATTATTACCTGACAAATGGTGCAACTTCTGGACAATTTAGAAGAACATATGTGTGTGCTACATGGTGATCTCTATCGTCTAACCATATTTCCACACATTTTCCAACATGTCGGCCATGTTGTCTAAAAATAGATAACATTGCTTGAGAAGATTCATGTTCAACGACTTCTTCATTACGAGGAACACTTACAAACGATAAGTTCACATGATCACTAAAATAATGAGAGAAAAAGAATGAAGCTTCTTCTTCAAGATATGATTTGCAAATCGAACCTTCAACTCGTGCTTTTTGCCTAATTTTTTTCTTCAAATGATTCAAGTATCTATTACAAATTTATTTTAAATTTAGGTATATAAAACTAAATTTTAAACTAACATAAATATTGCCGATATTCAATATTACCTCTCAAATGGATACATCCAACCATATTGAACAGGACCTCTAAGAAGTGCTTCGGATGGAAGATGAACAGGTAGATGCTTCATTACATTAAAGAAACCTGGCGGAAATATTTTCTCCAGCTTGCAGAGCAGTATAGGAATTTCAACTTCAAGTCTACGTATATGGTCGACTTTTAACGTCGTCGAACAAAGTTGTTTATAAAACAAACTTAATTCTATTATAACGCTCCATACTTTTACGGGCAATAGTTCTTTGAGAATCACGGGTAATAGATGTTCCATCATGATATGGCAATCGTGACTTTTCATCCCACTCAATTTATTGTTTTTAAAGTCAACACATCTACGAAGATTAGAAGAAATCCCATCAGGACATCTTAGTGCTTCCACCCACTTTAGCACGAGTTTTACTTGCTTACTGTCTAGCTCATAACATGCTTTGGGGTTTTTTATTGTCATTGGGTTTCATATGAAGTCCGGGACGTTTACAAAAGTTTGCTATATCAAGTCTTGAATTCAAATCGTCCTTTGTTTTCCCCTTTACATTCATAACTGTATTAAACACGTTATCAAACACGTTTTTGTTGTTGTGCATCACGTCAATATTATGTCGGAGTAGGAGATCTTTCCAGTAGGGTAACTCCCAAAATATACTTTGTTTGCACCAATTATGAATGTCTGATTTACTTGGAATTTCAATCTGCACTCCAGTTTCATGTATCTTCAGATACTCCTTTACAATTTCATATATTTCTTCGCTTGACCAAATCTTCGGTGATTGCATACTCTCTTCTCCGTTAGCTATAAAGCTTTTTCTATCTCTTCTAAAAGTATGATTGAGATGGAGAAAACACCGATGACAATCAAACCAAGAAATTTTCTTTCCATACCGTAGCGAAAACGCCCGTGTTTCTTCCATGCAATAAGGACAAGCTAGACGACCAGCCGTACTCCAACCTGAAAGCATCCCGTATGCAGGAAAATCACTAATAGTCCACAACAAAGAAGCGAACATACGAAAATTCTTTTTTCTCGAAATGTCGTATGTTTCAACTCCTTCATTCCATAGCATTTTCAACTCTTCGATCAATGGTTGTAAATAAACATCGATTCCTTGTGTTGGATCATCAGGCCCAGGGACGATAGTAGTGAGAAACATATATGGAGTTTTCATACACATCCATGGAGGTAAATTATAAGGAGTTATGATAATAGGCCATGATGAATATTTACTACCAAACTGAGAGAATGGTGCAAATCCATCCGTACATAAACCGAGTCTGACATTACGACTTTCGGCAGCAAATGCCGGATAAGTCCTATCGAAATGTTTCCATGCTTCTCCATCAGATGGATGTATCAAAGTTCCTTCTTCCGGTGTTCTCACACTGTTCCATCGCATATGGCACGCCGTAGCAGAAGATGCATATAACCTTTGAAGTCTGGGAGTGATGGGTAAATAATGCATTCTCTTGTATGGAACTTGTTTTCCTTTTTTTCTTGGTTTGTATCTTTCCTCGTTACATATTCTGCATTTTCTAAGCTCAACGTCATCTTTCCAATACAACATGCAACCTTTTACACATGTATCTATCTTGTGGTACGGCAGACCGAAATCGGACATAAGTTTTTTCACTTTATAATGACTATCGCACATCAGATTATTGGGTGGCATGTGTCGTTTTGCTGCTTGTACAACTGCTGTAAATCCAGCTTCTGTAAGGTTGAATTTTGATTTCATAGTAATGTATTCGATAGTTACTGATAATTCGGTTCCACTTTTACAACCATCCCACAACGGCCTTTTAGCAGAGTCCAATAAATCATATATTTTTTTAGCTCCCACAGTCGGTTCTTCTTCGACATTTACATCTTCATCGTCATCTTGATCAAACATTGGAAACATTGATCGTGCTGCATCTTCCACCATATTTTCTATTGGATTCGTCATAACATTATTGTCATCTAACGCTACAGGATTAGGTGTGGGTGCAAGAAGTTCTCCATGACGATCCCACAAGTAATAATTCGGCACAAAACCATTTTTATACAAATGTACTTCAACTATATCTGCTTTCCAATGCTTCAAATGTTTGCACTTACTACACGGGCAACGAAGTTCTTCGTTATTACGATTATTAGATTTAGCGAATCTAATAAATTCGTGTACATCGTTATAGAAATGTTTCTTTATTGAACCTTTCATACCAGTTCTGACTTCATACATCCAACTACGGTCGAGAAAATAATCGAACATTTTTCGTGATTTGAAAACATATGTTAGAAACACAATAAAGTTTATCGTTTATTAATCCAAATAACCAATTCGATTTATTTTTTGTTTTTGCTTTATTGTTTTAACTTTGATGGTTGACAGCACTTCAGTTCACTTCTCTTCTGTGCATAACTTGCACTCAAATGGTATATTGTTGTTGTATTTTATAAAATAAAGTAAAGCCATTTAGGACTAAAGGCTTCACACACCATACTTCTGTCTAATTTCGGCAGCACTTCACTTCACTTCTCTTCTACGCATAACTTTGCATCCAAGGGATGTATTTTTGTCGTTGTATTTTCTAAACTAAATTAAAACCTTTTGGGACTAAAGACTTTAATTTTTTAGCATCAAATTATTTGTTGAAATAATATTTAATGCTTATTTTCAAATCAACATTATAGTCATTTTAAAATATTTATTCTTGTTATATTTTTTTCTCAATTTTTTGGAAAATAGGTTTCAGTACAATATTTATTCATTTCTTTATTTTTTACAAAATCGATTTTAGTAGAATATTTATTGTTGCTATATTCATTTCTTAATTTTTTACAAAAATTGATTTCAGTATAATATTTGTTGTTGTTATGCTCATTTCAAAATTATATAATTCATTCAACCATTTAAATATTTTATTTAATACATTTGAAATTTCAAAACGTATTTTAAAGTTCAGTTAACAATTTAAATTTTTTTATCGATTTTGTAAACGAAAATTAGATGTTAGCACTTGTAATAAACTATAATTTTATTTTATACTAACAACTAATACTTATAATGTACACACGCTAATTAAATAAAAAACATTACGTATGTTTAACCGTACCAATCTAGCAGCATATTAATCAATAATTGTACACTAATTTTTGCGCAAACTATAACAAACATTGTTCTAATTAACTATAACAAATATTCACGTAAACTTATATGCCATAAATAAACCCTAATTTTTAATTACAGATTAAACAAACAAACCACTTATTAACTTCCCTAAATCACCTAACGTAGCATTATCATCAACTAATACATATTAATCATCTATTTCAAATCCATACTCAACTAATTTTCTAAATAAGGATTTTAATTTATCCCCAAATCAACTAATAAACTATTACCATCATCTAATATCAATTATTCTAACATATTCAAACCCATAATCAAATTATTTTCAGAAATTAAGGTTTAGAGATTATACCTAGAAATTGAAGAAGACGGATGAAACAGAGCAGCACCGGAGGGCAACGGCTGCTTCTGGAGACGATTGGCGTCGACAGGAGGTGGTTGGCGTCGGAGGGGGTCAGGGGGCTGGGAACGGCGGCAGCAATTTGGAGGGAAAGTGAAAATATATTTCACTTTCCGTTCTCTGGTTCGCGCTATAATATTAGGTTGAGCGACGGCTAGCGACGGCCGCCTTTTTTAGCCGTCACCAACCGTCGCTAGTTTCCGCCACTAAATGAAGCATGTTTTGTAGTGTATATGAATAAGTATAAATGAACAATTAGTAATATTTTCCCTTTGTACACGGGCAAGTGGACTTGGCAGAGCCCGATGTCGCCATGGTTCAGCGCCACTGGAATTCGAAGGTCGCCAAAAATTACAGGGAGGTAATGTCAGCTCTTAAAAAATCGGGAAAGAAACCGAACTGGATGGGTGCTTCCGTATGAAATTCTTGGATGAGTTGGTGGGAGACCGACGAGTTCAAGGTAAATCTACCAAATATATAGTTAAGTATTTCGCAATTAGTAAATATAATATTCAATTTAAATTGCAGCTGGAGTCGGAGAGGAACTCTGCCAATATTCCGTATGGATCCAACGCATCAGAATAGACGCTATGGCTATGGAAACCAAGCGGTAATCTTATAAACATTGTAATATTATATTTAATAAATTAACCCATAGATACACTATACATATAATGATTTCTACCTAAGTTAAATCTAACATATACGTGATTTATAAATATTAGATAAGTAAAAAAGGAAAAATATACAAAGATATGTGATGAAAATGGATGAACCAAAAAAAATATATAAGAATACTTTTAACACCTATATATTGTATTAAAAAGAATCCATTTCCTTGTGGTATATATTCCAAGAAAAGGGTTCGCTATTTTACATTAGGAACCAAAAACATGAACAAAAAAAAAATTATATGCACCATTATCATTTAATAAAATATGCATTTCATTGTGGTATATGCATTGCTTAAGATCACGTCATTTATGTTTCTATATTTCAAAATATGCATTGCTTAAGAAAATGATTATAATACAAATGTGAACATCTCACATTCTATTTGCAAGTTCGGGCAGCTCAAAAGGCGTGTGACAAAGCTGAAATAAAAGAGCTTAGAGCCATGGTTGAGCAGCTGCAAGAGCATGACCGTCTTCGCGCTATACAAATGGAGCAACTGAATCAACGTTTAGCGGAGTAGGCGTAGAGGCATGGTTCCTTCCCTTCGTCGTCTGGTGCTTCCGGATGTGATGATGATGCTTGAGAGGTATGATGATTATTGTCTTTGTGGTTGGTTATTGTATATATTGACTTTGAGGTGGTGAGGATTGTGTTTGATGGTTATTGTGTATATATTGACTTTGAGGTGGTGAGGTTTAAGTGTTTGCATTGTATATATTGACTTGAATATGGAGTTGGAGTTGGTGTTGGTGAGGGTTTTGTTGTTTATGTACATATTGGCTTGGAGTTTGGTTTGAAAATGTAATGTTTGATGTTAATTTTTGGTTGTTTATATTGTTTGTGGTATAATGTGTTCGATATGTGATATATATGTGAAATGGAATGGAAATGGAATGAAAATGGATATATATTGATTGTGTGTGGCTGGAAGGTGAATGACTTGCTGTTATAAAAAAAATTCACTCAGATTAGCAACGGCTACCAACGGCTCTTTGGTCATTTTAAACCAACGGCTTCCAACGGCCTCCATCGGCTAGACGCCGTTTGAAGCCGTTGGAATAGCCCCGTTGCTTCCGTTGGAAGCCGTTGAAAAGCGTGAATGCTATTCCAACGGCTTTTCCAACGGCTCTCAACGGCCGCCAACGGCTTGAAGCCGTTGGAATAGCCGGTTTCTCTTGTAGTGTTGAAATGTGCTTCGTACTACCATTTCTAAAGAGCGCCATGTATAATTATTTTATGTGCTACCTAATAATATCATAAAAGTAATTATGAGGCACCCAAATTAAAACATTTAAACCATAATTCTCGTTCTTTTTCCTTTTCAACAAAAAGTCACAAGCCACGGTGCGCAACAGTCTCCCAACAATGAGGAAGTCAGCTGGAGCCGCCTAGCAAAGCCAAAGCTAGCAATAAACTCGGGGCCAATCAGAAAAGAAACTTTTAGTTTTTCATCTTTTGATGTTTACCTTCCTCCTTGAATAATACTCTTCATTCATGGATTAGTAATCTAAAATTGAAAATTTGACCAATTTTATTAAAGATATTTTGGAATTCAGGGTTTACATGTTTAAAATTAGACCAAGATGTTTAACATCCACATAAAGTTTTGATGATTAATTACTAAGTGAAAAAATAAAAGTGGTGTTAAGTAGCATGTTTATTTCTTAAACTAGATTAAAATTTTATATGGTATTATTAAGTATATTTTTGGGTGTTTTTAATGGCACAAGTTAATCATAATTTGTACCAAAAGTCTATATATCAGGCAAGCAGACCAATGATAAGTCTTTAACATAAAATAAATAAATAAATAAATAAATAACCATAATTTGTATCTAAATTCTATAAATTAATTATGTACAGTAAACAAATAATAAATCTTTGTGCAAATCATCCAAAACTAATCTAATCTATACCTAAAAAATAAATAATTAAGATCAAAATCTATTGATTCTTCCGACTTAATCTTTCTAGCTTATTAGTCTTGATAAGCATCATAGACTTCGACAATTGCTTTCTTCCAGAATTTTTGTAGTCATAAGTGCATTCGTGTTTCTCTGGATGATGATGCTTTGAGCAGTAAAGATTTCCACATCGGCATGTGAAGCTTACTATACTGACCAGTCCCACTTTTTTACTGCAAAATGTACAAGAGTTGTTCGATTTCACTTTCTTATTAGAAGAAGATGAATACTCACTGTTGCCTTCTAACTCATTTCCATGTCTTTTAATCGGTTCGTTCTGCAAACTTACTTTGTAACAGCTCGAGCAACACATTCCTGTGTTCGGGTTTCTGTAAAAGCCACAGTTGTTTATACATTGAAGAAAAGCTTTGCTATTATCATCATTTATATTGCTATCATTGTCTAGTGATGTTTCTGAAAATGCAGGGCATTGTTCGATTGTGGATATTGCTGAGTTGATCAAGCTCTGATGACTTTGAGCATCTGAATCTTCATGGTACTCCATACTTTCTGAAGTAGATTTATCGATATTTTCAGAGTTTCTGGCTTCTATAGTCACTGTTGTATTCTCTGGCATTTCCTTTGATGTATCATCTGTTTCCTTGTAATCTAGTGAATTCAATTTTATTGTTGATGTAACGTCGAACTTCTTCAAACGTAATTCTGAACCCACTAGATAATCTGAAGTGTTAAACGTATAGAAATTCTCTTGCTGTGTATGAGTAAAGCTATCCTCAACAGTATGTGAATGTGAACTCATTCTGCTGCTCTCATCCAGTATTTTTGAGTCCCAGTCAGAACCTATTGTTTGTGAGTATATGGATACCATATTATTAGTACAAAAATGCAAAATTTATGAACATACTACATATGGACACAAGTTTTGTAACGTTTATTTGGCATAGATAGTCTATATGGTTTAGCTTGCATTATCCTGCATTTGAAGTCATTTGAAGGTCATTTGTCTCCCTGAACTCTACATTTGGTGACATTATCATTCAAACCTTTGAATCCAAGATAATTGAATTGTTCGTCAACGGCCATCGCATAATTGGGAGTTAAAGCATATCACATCCAAATAAAATTAGAGTGAAAGTAATCACGAACCAATGTTATCTGCATTTGCAGTTCATATGTATAACTAAGTTATGGATAGCCATTGCTTTCAAACCTGGAGGTGCTTCTTCATTATATTCTGAAGCTTCTGAATGAGCAAAAGCATCGCAGTCAGTATCACATAAGCTTCCGAATCTTTGTGTATCTGAAGTGCCGTCCATGTCTGTAAAATCCTGAGAAGCTGGAAGGGTATTATCAGAATTCTCACGTCCTGGATCTGATACATTATTCAGTGAATATTTCGTTAATTAGAGCATATAAGTAGAATAAACTATGTTATAAGAAACATGACTTTTTCATACCATCGGTAGTTAGTTTCTTCCAAAGGTGGTCTTTTTTGAGATCTTTGCACTTTGATGGGTTGAAAACCATTGTGCCTGCACATGATTAAATGGTTAGACTTATAAATGGCATGCACATATAATGACCGTTTTGTCTTGCTTTTGTACAATTACAATGCAATCACCATGAACACACGAAATTCACTGTTGTAAGTTTTCAGTTTTCATGTACATCATACTGTTTAATAATTCATTTTAGTCAAATAATATTTGGTGGAAATACAGATCTCTCTCTCTCTCTCTCTCATATATATATATATATATATATATATATATATATATATATATATATATATATATATGTATATGTATATGTATATGTATGTATGGAAGTTTTAATAACATCTCTTCTTTCTAGCACCCCTATAATATTCTACTATCCCTTTTTTTTCTAAATAATGAAAGATATATAAACAACTAATAATTTTTTTTTAAATGAAGAGAAAATTAAAGGGCCGGAGGAGTGCTACAAAAGATGCAAAAAAAAAGAGCTTTAATTAACAGGGAATTAATTAAATAGAAGAAAAAACAAAACTACAATTTTGTCCAAAAAGAGAGAATATTTTACACAACAAATATAGATTTGATGTAACTGAATTTGTTTACCGCAGGTTCTTTTATACAGGAGGACGAGAGCAAAAATAGGAGATATATGCGGGAATAAAAATGAAAATATCACTATCGATACGCAAAATTCTCTGTTGCAGTTAAAATATTATCTATTTATTCTTCAATTATCGTCCATCGGATAAAATTTGGAGGAACCATATAAATATGATCTGATTACTCTTCACAAAATCAACATCCGATCACAATTTACCCTTTCTAAAATCTCTACATAAAAGGAGGCAGGCCCGGCCCGATCAACTTGGTTGCCCCAGCCCAAACAAATATTTTGAGCACAAACAAAAATAAAATGTATTGTAAATAAGGCAAAGGCAAGATTCGAGCAGCAGATGTCCAACTCAAGGTTGAAACAAATTACCCTATGGCCGGGCCTGAAAGGAGGGAAATATCTTTAAAATATAATATTGATTTCCCCGTCACTCGAATTTCGTTCTTACGATTTCTTCAAATTTGATTTCAAAAGGCCGTAGGTCGATACTCGCAAGCCCTAATTTCAATCAGCAAGCCCTAATATTTATTTGTGCCCCAAGAACATGCATTCTATTTGAGATAGATAGCCTCAAAAATAAATGGGAGAGATACGTGGAAAGCGTCAGCAATAAAATGGATAATGATTCTGATTTAGGGTTTTGAAGTATATTCGAAATCAAAATATCCACTCAGGCAACATAAATCCGAACGAGATAGAGTAAATCATCCTTCCAAAGTACGCAGCCACCTTTAAATTTCAAAAAAATGTTCGAATATACGAAGAGAAGCAAGAAAATAGGCACAAGGAAGAACTTGCAAAAAAAATTAGTTTTAGAGACAACAAGTTTGTTTTTTTAGTCTAGGGGATACTTTTTAGTGTGGACAGAAAATTCGAACTAACGGGATATAATTCAATGCAAAAATATATTAAATATTTGTGCAAATCATTTTTCTTAGATGTGTTAAATATATACGATTTGTAGAAAAACAATTCACGCACGAAACATGCTTATAATATTGTTTTTGAGAAGAGTTTTTGGGATCCAAAACTTAAAAATAAATGGTGAATCCTATTTTCCATGTCTATGTATTTTACTTTGTTTTGAGTTTTAAATTTTGTTCTTCCATGGTTTGCTTGAGATTTTCTTTGAACAATTTACATTTTTTTGGATGACTTTGTAATCATTTGGAAAATATGTATATTCTTTGCAATATTTTTAAAGGACAAATCTATAATAAATTTTGGATCCAAGGACATCAACTTTTAGAACCAACCACAAACAGACTATCATTCTTGAGAATGACTTCTCAAATTTTAACACTCTCGCCAAACAAAATTAGGATTTTTGTAACATACATCAAAGACTATGAAGGAGAAAACGATGCATGTTTAAAGATGGATGACTGTGGCTCTAATGGTATCAACCACTACGATAACAAACGATTTTATCAAATGCCATTACGGCTTTAGTGCGTTGCGTCATGCCGACGCCATTTTTGGCATCAGGAAAACAAGCGTGGGAAAAGATTTTTCCATGCCTTTCCGACACCATCCTTGAGGTGGTTTCCGAAGCTTTTCCCATGATATTTACTTTCAAACGCCATTTTGTTTCCAATGCCTTTCGACGTTATTTTGTTTCCGATGCCATCTCAATGCCATGACTTTCTGATGCCATAACGACGCCAAATTTTTCGACATACATGGATGCCTTACCCATACCATTTTTAAAACGCAATCTTCGAATTTTCCTACCCTTACCGACATCATTCCTAAAGCAATGTTTTTGCAGCATTTTCGTTAACCCTCAAACTCAAATTCCAATACATTTTGTTGACTATATTTTTAGTCAACCTTGAAAGTATGTTTACGATGATATATTAGCAAAAACTGGTAGCTAATATATTGGTCAAAAATGAAAAATAAAGCGGTTCTAGTATGTTGAAAAGTAAAGAGACGAGAGTTTTAGAATGGTTCGATCAAAGGTGATCTACATCCACTATAAAGAGTTTATTATTATTTCATTTTGATTACAACAACCTTGATTATAAGGTAAAACAACTGAAAATACAAAGATACTTGAAGATTTAATGGTTCTCTCTTTTTTTTCCTCGTGAAGTAGTAATGTATGATATATTTATTGTAGCTGAACATATTGGTTGGATGGTTGAAATTGGTCTTAACAAGCCCAAGAAATGCTCTGTGCTGTTGCTGAGGGCATATGGTTGATGGTCATGCTAGCTGGAATGCCGGGTGGTATGCATGATGCAAGTGTAGATAGTTGGCGAGCTATAATGCGGAAATCCCCAAAACACGATAAACGGCATGAGGGTAGGGTGTGGCTATAGCAGAGATGCTAGGGTGTCAGCAAAGTACACGAAGGGGTTGTTATACAGCGACATCCTTGTCAGATGAGCTAGGCTAGTGGATGCCAACCTTTCATTTGGTGGCACATGCGGGATTTCTCTTAAGCCGAGGAAGTTCGACGCTTGTAGACATGGTTGAAGGTAACTAGGGTATCATTGCGGGCGATGACGGTCGAAACAAGGATAACGATGAATGATAGGGCTGTTTGATGGCTTGCTGATTGACTAAGCTAACTATTGAGGAGCCCTGACTTTCCAGAGTAACCTGCCTTGAACTCACCCTCTGTTACCTTAGGGGAAACTAGCTCGTCATCTTCGTTGGAGCGGATGAGGTATTTCTTGAGTGGGTCTTGTTGGGCCTGGCCGATAGGTGAAAGGCAAAGTGGTCTGGGTCATGCTCCAGATGGGAGCGACACATGGGCCGATCATTGCCATTTGAGTTTGGTTGGGTGAAGAGACTGGCCATTGTAATATGTGGGTAAGGAAAATATGGGTTTCTAAGTAGGCCGGCCCACGTCTTTATTTGTGAGAAACACCAGCAATATTTTTCCTCCCAAGCTCGTGTCCTTGGGTGAGGTCGGGCTTGTCGTTCATGCATTTAATACCATATTAAATGCTACGACACACTATTAGAAGTGAACTAGTTGGAAGATAGGTAATTTGGTAAAAAAATTTAAAAAAAAAATCCTTTTGGATCTTTATTGCGTTTAGGCAGTCAAAATTCATTTAGTATTTTTCTAAATTTTCTTTCAAATAAAATGTACATCTTATTTTTAATAATTTAAAAATAGCTTAATTTAATTTTAAATTATGTGTATTATTATTTTTTGACGAGCGCATCAAATGAACCCATATGTGAATGTGTAGTGCTACCTATTCAGTTAAAGCTCTGCTAAAGCCTCGCAAAATCTCCGCTATAGCGCATAGCGCTCTCCAACCACTATGCTATTTCAGTTTAGCATTATTAAACATTAGATCCACTTTAAGTCTCATTATTTTCCACTACACCCGCTAAATCAAGGCTTTTTAGCACCCGCTTTTGCAACATTAATATACAAATGTTGATTTGAGTGGTTTTATTTTGAATTAAATCAACAAAATTAGGTTAAAGACCTAATTTAAAAGCACAAGTACTTAGTATAAGTTAGAAATCTATTATAGTCATCAAATCTAGTCTGCATAATTCATGATATTATTTACTTTATTGCATAAGGTTAAAAAATATGTCTTTGTCCTACATATATGGTGTGAGAATGGGACTAAGTTAATTTCAAATATTTGGTTTTATATATAATGAAGTTTTTTGCACCTCCGCAATTTTCCGCTTGATCCCCACTTGATCCCAGCTATGACTTTTCCACCTCCACCGCTATAGAACCACTAAGCGCTTTAAATGCATAGAGTGTTACATAGAGAAAGCGTGCATAGCAAACATGAACGTTTTAGGTATTGGGATTTACAACACAACGGTCACTTATCCCCTCCATATAGTTGCCAATCTTTTTTGATTTGTTTACTTGTGCATACACACACACACATACATATACATACGTACATACATACTTACATACATATATATGTGTGTGTATGTATGTATGTATGTATATGTGTATATATATATATATGTAAGTAGTATGTGTGTGTATGTATATGTAAGTTATAATAGGTAATCTAAAATTGGCTTTAATTAAAAATGTAGTTCAAACATCATTGCAATACTTTTAAAACTAATTTTGTAAACTTGAAAATTTTCATACATACACACACACATATTCACATACGTACATACATACATAAATATGTATGTATGTATGTATGTATGTATGTATGTATGTTTATGTGTACAAATTAAATCAATATTTTGAAACATCATAACACAAAATTATGCTTAACTAATTTGTAATTCAAAACCATATTTTCAAAACAAAATAGCTTAGCATAAATCAAATATTAATTTAAGAAACAAATCAAGGGAAATTTAAAGGTTTCCTTTTTCTTTCCTTTTGAAAACAAATAAGAATTTTAAATTCAATTAATTTACATGTAAACAATACTCAAAACATTTCAAAAGATTTATAAAACATGCTTCAATCTGTAACTTTGTAATATGAAATATGATCCATTAATATAATAGTTCCAAAATTTTATTCGAAAAATGTTTTCATAATTAAAAAGTTTAGACGAATTACGCATATATGAATTTGTGACAATCAGATCTAGATGTAAATTACATGTATACATAATGATCAAACAAAAGGCAGAAGAAGAATCTATGATTGATATTATTGATATCACATTAATAACAGATGAAAGGGAAATTAAATTCAACACAGTGACAAAATAAATGATTCCAAAATAGAAATTTGATAATGATACAAAAACCAGATCATACAAGGAGAAGAGGTAGAAGATGTGGAGGATTATAGGTATGCGAACATGATAATTTATATATATATATATATATAAGTAAAACAAAAAATTACCTTTCAGATGAAGCCTAGATAATATACCTTAAATGAAAAAGAAATTCCTAGATTCAACAAATCAATCTCCAGATCTGTAATTATCTAGAGAAAACCAACTTTTTAATTTTTGTTTTATTTGAATTTTGTTTTGAAATTTTTAGAACCTCATCCCCATGGAATTTCTGGACTTGAGAAGATGAATTAAGAGGAGCAAATGACACAGGGAAAATTTTAATAAAGAAGGAAATAGATGTGGCATTCAATATATGACGATTCCTCTCCTTTTATTAATATTTTCTTTTTGTTTCACAAAAAGACCCCACTTATTCCTCAAAGTATGGCTGACCATTACATGGACTATTGGGCTCCAAAATGTAACAAAAACCAAATAATATTATTTTCGTATAAATCCAATTTAAATTTTCTATCGATATCATATACCGATACACGCGCTTATAACTGTTATATACGCACTTTATTAAATACAAAAGGTAATCAAAAAATCAAATAAATTTTTTTAACAATTAATATTTCATAAATATTAATTAACTTAATTTATTTAAAGTCGTTTTTAGTATTTATTTTATTTAAATCGAATTTAAACATTCTAGCGATATCGTATATCAATACACGCGTTAATTACTTATATATTGAATAATTCAAACATTAACGTTCACACATCACCTTAGCTAGTGGAGTGACAGTTTGTTTGAATTTACTGCTTATACATCTTTTGGTAAAATCTAATTTTATCTATCATAAGCGGTCCTTGGTAGTAACGATTATTTACAATAATTCTCTTCATCAAAACTGCATCACTTTAGAACTTTTGAAATTTGGTTTTGGTCAAAATTTGAACATCGTCCATATTCAATAGTGTAAGTCCAAAAACAAAGTCATGCCTCAATAATAACTTCTATTATTAACTATACTACTCTGACCAGAGATTTTGACTTTGAGTTGACTACAGTTGATCATGATACCAACCCTATATAATTAAGGAGACGAATCATCTATTAAATAGTGTTTTACTTCCAATGCTTCAATGGACATTATGCCATGATTTAACTATAATCAAAGTGGAGTATCCATATTTAAGTTCAACAGTATTCTCAAGTCGAGAGAGCCATGTAATATCATCACTTCAAGATCTCTATTTGACCTTAATTATATTAACCAATAGAGAAATCTTGAGTGCCTCATTCCATAATTATGCAATAACTATCAGTACATAACCCTTTGCTTCCCTTGCATTCATGAGTAATGTACCACCGAACCTTTGGAGAGCATCAGGCACTCTAGTCTCAGCGGATGCATTAATATTCAGTCTCGATGCATCTTGACTAGGAATATTTAAAATGATGTGTTGATTCAAACTATGATAAAATACTCATGATTAAACATCTTGTAATTGCTATCACAAAAACACATCGTTTATGGATTTTATGTTAAATATATTTAAATTAAAAAAATAATTAATTGGAACATATTGTAACAAATATATAACAAAAAGAAAACACTTTTTATTTCGAATAAGATTGGTTACCGAATTAGATATATGTAACAGTTGCATAATTGCTCCTAGGGTATACCCCTAACTCTATCAATCTCCCACTTTCACTTGGAGCCAATTATAGAATCCATATCCCATTCATTCGATCAGTTTGATGAGAACTGATCGAGTTAGACCCTTCATAAATGGATCTGCTATGTTGGTTTAATTATCTACTTTGTCGATTAACTCTTTCCTATGCTATTAAACTAATACTATAATGTGGATTTATTCAGAGTATGTTTTTCGACTTCTAGTAAGCTCTTATTATTAAATTGTTATCTCATAACAATGGTGCGGTATTCTTAATACTTGGAATCACCTATGTCTCAATTATAAATTTATGCATTTATATCCATATACATTGCTTTTATTTTGGCACTATTCAAGGCGGTGTATTTAGCCTTTTCGTTGAATCAGCCACAACCTTTTGTTTGGAACATTTTCAACTTAGAGCTTATTAATTAAGGTTTGAACATTAATTTAATATTGACATGATATACTCAATAGCACTTACGATGTTCGAGTCTGAACACTCTTTCGTACGGAGTTCATTGTTTCTGTAAACAATTCTCTAGTATCTCATGAATACTTAAGAATACTATAAACTACCATTTAATGATCCTAATTTGGATTTGGTATTTTTCTTTATGCATCAAATACATAAAAAAATTATGATATTGTAGACAATATATCATGTCTAATAATTCCTATTACTAAAGTATAAGGAATCCATCTTACATGTTCGTTATCAAATAGTTTAAAAAGGTGACTTTGCATATCGTTTGGGACATTTCCAACTTCCTTTATACTTAATATAAAAGATATATTTTACAAATCCAATATTAAGTGTTAAACGATGAAATTATTATTGATTTTAATATAAGTATATCATTAACAATCAGTAGTATGTTGTTTACTTGTAGTCTTGAAATATCTATGTACCTTTTAGTAGCTCTTTCTTACGGGCACACGCTTCCACTGCATTTTGGCTGAAAATCAAACTATTTGATATTTCTATCAAAATACTTACTCGATTTTGGATGCTTATAGAATGATACCTTCATATCACTTCCTACATTATCCAAAAAACTACAAACTCACCGCTCTCACTGAATTCGAGACACTCTAGTTGTTATATGCAAACAGTTACTTCTAAATCATTATTTAGAGTTTCCCATTTCAACATATGTGTATAAAAACACGAAGTCATACCAAGCGATAATTTTATGAGCAAAACCTGAATCATCTTGAGCACATTGAATGACGAGTCAGTTACGTTAATTCAAAATTCAAAATTTATTATTTTGTTCTTGTTAATGTTGCTTACTGCATTCCAACTGCATTAGTCTTTCCCTTAAAGAAACATTGCAGCCTATGGATCATATCCCTTCAGGTGAATCTATCAAAATCATATTTCAACAATAAACTTGGAATCCATTTGGATCTGCGCATCATACCATATCGTAGAGTCAATACTCTAAATGGTTTAATTGACAACTGAGGATTATATATTCTTGACATTGATAGGAAACACATAGTTTCTCTTTAATATGCAAGAAAACTTATTGGGCATTCTAATGTGTCGTTGCAACGACCTAGAATTTAATCACTTTAAATATGGATATTTATTATATTTTTTAGATAATTAATAAATATATTATATTACTCAAAAATACCCCTTTTAAATAATAACTAGTGATGGTGAAATGATTTCAAAATGTGTTTACAAAAATAATTAGTTTAAAGGAAAATAGAAAATGTGACCGAAAATCATTTTTCGAATTTTCAATTTTTCATCATCTTCAAGTTGTTTGAAATGTGGTGAACACCTTAGTATACATGTACACTTACATATACAAATAACACATAGATGGTTAATAAGGTTAAATTGTAAATATTTGGTTTGCTTAAGTAAGGATAAGGAGATGGGACTATTTTCCTAAAAATTGAATTTAAAAATAAATGGAATAAAAAGTCACATCAAAAAGCAACATCATGGTACAAGTAAGAGCTTAACATGTTGGATACCAAGGGAGAAGCCCGTTGCTTGCGTGTGCAATAGGGGATGTGGTGATGTGTCATTAAATGAGTAAAGGGTAGTGTACTTAGGGCCTTTAGGTAATTTTCTCTATTCACTTTTCATAAAACCAATTTTAAAATTCTCTCTCACTTATTTCATTTCTTTCTTTTCTAAAATCCATCTCCTTCCTTAAAGTTTTTCAAAGTCCTTTAATGGCTTCCAAAAATATTTTAAAAGTTTAAAAGTCCTTCCTTTCCTCTCTTTTATCTTACAAAAGTCCATAAAAACCTCTTCTTTCTCTTCCTATACCTCTACTTAGCCAAAACTAACCCACACCTCCCCTTTACAACCAAGGCCGAGCCCATAACCACCCTAGGCCAAGCCTAACATCCTTCTCCTTAGGTCAATATCAAGTTTTTATTAAGAGAGATCCAAGATCTAAGGCCATTTCAAGCTCTAGTTGTATTTGGTTTGTTTTCATAGCTTTTATGAGTAAACTTCATTTCCTTTTGGGAAAGACTTGAACTTTATTATGTTGTCCACTGTTATTGTAAATTATTGGTTGATTTGATGGATTATTTATGTTTTTTAGTAATATATGTATGATTGTATGTAATATTGAGTTAGACCTGAAATTCGAAGTCTAAATGTTGTGAATGGTTGGAAAGATGTGATCTTGTTTATGGTTTGTGGTTATGGCATGTAAATTAATGTTAAGATCATGTGCATGTGTTGCATATGCTAAGAAAGTTAGCATCTTGAATTGTTAAAGTGACTTGAGATACCTTAAACTGAAAGGGACGCGGAAGATGATCTTAAGGCTATTTAACACTAGAGGGGGGGTGAATAGTGTTTTAAGAATTTCTTTAAAACTTCTTTGATTTAAATTAAATTAACTAACTTAATGCAAATACACAATCACAGATCAAATCACAGAATCACAAACAAATGCAAATATAAATAAAAAGCAAGTAAAGGAAAGAACACACCAGGAATTTTATACTGGTTCGGTGTTACCCTACATCCAGTCCCGCACAACCCGTACGGCTTTCTATTCAACAATAATCTAGATTACAATCCCTCGATTCCAAGGCAACGAGGTACACCCTCCAGATTCTCAGGTCTCTGGGTAGAACCACTTGATTCACAGGACACAAGTTCACCCGATCGATTTCCAAGGACACGATCACACCTTTATAACCCCACACAAGTTTCTTTGAGTACAAATATATCTATAACTCTGATAAGCACTGAGATTCTTTGGAGAGAGTGGCAGAGAATCAAACTAGAGATATTCTGGTTTGATTCACTTAAGATTTCGGCAGAATATGGATAGGATGATTAGAAAATAAGATAAGAGAGTAAAGAGGAGAGAAAAAATGAATAAGTAGTTTTTTGAAAACGTCCATAACAGTCTCTATTTATAGAGAATGAATGGATGTGTCCATTCGAAGAGGTTTAAATGAATAGACACTTCTTTTGAAAACAACCTTTGCTGTAACGGGAAGCATGTCGACATGACAGGTAAATAGGATGTCGACATGGTCTAGTAAAAAGTGATGATTTGCTTTACTTTGAAAATGATGATTTAAAACATATGCAACTTTATTCAAATGGACTCTATGTATTTGTAGAAGGTATTTAGAAGTAGAAATACTTATGAATGTATATATGTATATATACTAAAATATATTTAAAATCAAAGTAAATAAACTAAAGTAAATATAATATTAAAATAGATTTTGAGGCTAAAATATCAAGGACAATTTTGAAATCAAAATATAACAAAATGATAAATATGATTTTGAGGCTAAAACATTTTTGGAAATGTGAACGAAGGTTTTTCTTTTGAAAAGGAATATTTGAAAATCATTTTATAAAACAAGAGATAATTTTGAAAATCATTTTGAATCAAAATTAGTGGATAACAAAATAGGGCTACTATCCGTTCCACTAGATATTTCGTGAGTTCCATCTCACTAGGGTTCCATCCCTTTAACAAGAACGAAGTGGATTCCATTCCACGAGTAAATTGGATAAAAAAGAATGATAGTGCTTTCAAGGAGTTTTAACAAATATCTAACCTAACTATGTTATTTGTCTTGAACTCTTGAATATCTTGAATCTCATGAGTCTTCAATCTTGAACTCTTGATCTTTGTCTTCATCAATTTTGTTTTCTTTACTGTATAGTCTTCTTTTGTTGATACCTGCATATAGATTTCCTGTACATATATATTTTATAACACTTCTATAGTTGTTGTCATTAAAACCACTATCCTATGGACTAACATTCTCCCCCTTTTTGATGATGACAACCTTTGTTTATAAAATATTTATATTCTCCTTATAACTCCCCCTAAATCTAATAACTCCCCCTTAATCTATGCCTAACTAACCTATTTTATACTTCTCCCCCTTTGTCATCAACAAAAAAATGACACTAACTCCCCCTAAATCTATGATATTAATGATAGTGTTATCATTAATAATACTGAAACTAGATATAACAGTGCACTAAACATCGTATACTTAGAATGTTATATATGAGTAATATAAGAATAAGAATAATAAGTGTAACCACAGATTATTTTATTCATTTCAATATTACTATATACATGACTATTTAAACTTATAAACACATAAATAACTAAAACAAGAAAATAAACAACTCAACGGTTGTTTTTGATGATAGGAGACTTGTGGACAGGACAATTTGGGTAATGGAAACAGAAGTTTCCATGTTGTTCCACAATGTTCCCATAAGCATCAAAACAAACTTCCCCTACACATACTGCTTCATCATCAGTTTCTTCCTCCATTGGTTCTTCCTCTTCTTCTTCGTCTTCGTCTTCTTCTCCTTCTTCAGTTGCTTCTATGTTAGAAGAATCTTCAATTACAATTGGATTGGCATGATTATCCATGAGGAATTTTTGAAGGTTCCTCAGAATTTTCCCTTGTTTCTCTTGCTCTCTTGCCATTCTCAATTGTTGAACTTGCATTTCAGTTAACATCTGCAGCGAATCATTAACTTTCTCCTCTATTTTGATGACACGAGCGAGTATGGAGTTTTGGAAAGGGCCTTGTGAAGGAGAAGGGAAAGAAACCGGTGATATTTGATTAGGATTGGATGTGGAAGCCATGGATTTGATGTTTCCAGAAAGTAGAATGAAGAAATAATAATTGGAGGGAAGAGAAACTCGGAATGGGTGAGTTAAATAACCACCCATTCAAAAATTAGAGGAAAAAAATGAACTGTCATTTTTACCGTTGCATGTCGACATGACGCATGAATACCATGTCGACATGGTGTTGCAAAATGCTATGGTTAAGAAAACATTCATATATACCCTATGTATACTACTATACTATATACTATATTTCAGAAAGAGAACATATACCTAATTCTCTTCTTAACTTGGTGAAGACAGGTTCTCCTAAAGGTTTGGTTAAAATATCAGCTATTTGATTTTCAGAATTAACGAAATCAAGAGAAATTTTCTCTTTATTTACGTTATCTCTTAGAAAATGGTGTCTAATGTCAATATGTTTAGTTCGGGCATGGAGAGTTGGGTTTTTGGACAAACTAATGGCACTAGTGTTATCACAGAAAATTGGGGATTTCGTGATAGATATACCAAAATCATTCAAGGTTTGTTGCATATACAAAACTTGAGAACAAGCTAAAGCAGCAGAAACATACTCTGCTTCAGTTGTTGATAGGGAAACAGTATTCTGCTTTTTACTGAACCAGGAAATTAAGGAATGACCTAGAAAGTGACAAGTTCCACTTGTACTCTTTCGGTCTGACTTACACCCAGCATAGTCAGCATCACAGTAGGAAACTAATTCAAATGAATCATTCTTAGGGTAGAACAATCCATAATCAAAGGTGTGTTTAACATATCGAATGATACGTTTCACAGCTTTTAGATGAGTTTCCTTGGGTTGAGATTGATATCTTGCACAGAGACAGACACTGTTCATGATATCTGGTCTACTAGCAGTTATATAGAGAAGTGATCCAATCATTCCTCTATACAAGGTTTGATCTACGTCTTTGGATAGATCATCCTTACTTAACGCTATATTGGTTGCCATGGGAGTTGGTTTTCCACTCACATTGGTCAAGCCAAACTTACTAACTAACTCTCTCGCATACTTCTCTTGACTGATAAAGATACCATTATCTAATTGTTTGATTTGTAATCCTAGGAAAAAGTTAAGTTCACCCATATGACTCATCTCAAACTCTTTTGTCATAATATCAGAAAATTCTTTGTTCATGTCAGAATTGGTTGATCCAAAAATAATATCATCTACGTACACTTGTACAAGTTGAATATCATTTTTGTTTCTTTTAATAAAAAGTGTGTTATCTACTTTACCTATTTCAAAATTAGATTGCAAAAGATAAGACCTAAGTCTATCATACCAAGCTCTAGGAGATTGTTTTAGACCATACAGGGCTTTCTTTAATTTAAAAACATGATTTGGAAATTTTGTATCTTCAAAGAGTGGAGGTTGTTCAACATAAACTTCCTCTTTTACAAAACCATTTAGAAAGGCACTCTTGACATCCATTTGAAAAAGTTTGAAATTATTGAAATTAGCGAAAGCAAGCAGAATTCTAATAGCTTCTAATCTTGCTACGGGTGCAAAGGTTTCGTCATAATCTATACCTTCTTCTTGACAATAACCTTGTGCAACGAGTCGAGCCTTATTTCTAACGACCTCACCTAATTCATTTAATTTATTTTTATATACCCATTTAGTGCCTATAATGGATTTATCCTCAGGTCTAGGAACAAGTTCCCAAACATCATTTCTGGTGAATTGATTCAATTCTTCTTGCATAGCAAGAATCCATGAATCATCAGTTGATGCTTCCTTTGGATTTTTAGGTTCTATTGAGGATATAAAAGCAACATGACTCATACTGTTTAATTGATTCCTAGTTTTAACAACAGATTGCATATCTCCTAGAATATTTTCTACAGGGTAATCTTTTAAAAGCCTAATCTTTTTATTTGGATGAAAAGTTTCATTTGTAGCATCTACAGATTCATGATTAGAAATAACTAAGTCATCCTCATCATTAGTCTGATCAACTTCTTTGAAATTTTCATCAAAGGAAACATGTAAAGTTTCTTCAATAGTGTTTGTTCTTAGATTAAAAACTCTATAAGCTTTACTCCTGTTAGAATATCCGATAAAGATTCCTTTGTCGGATTTAGGATCAAACTTATCTAAATTATCTTTTGTATTTAAGATAAAACATTTACTTCCAAAAATTCTGAAATAAGATACCTTAGGTTTCTTATTGAAAAGAAGTTCATAAGGTGTTTTATTGGTTAGAGGTCTAATTAGAATCCTATTCAAAATATAACAGGCTGTTGCAACTGCTTCAGCCCAAAAATGTTTTGGTAATTTACTATCAGAAAGTAGAGTTCTAGCACACTCTTGAATTGTCCTATTCTTACGCTCAACTACTCCGTTTTGTTGTGGAGTTCTTGGAAACGAAAAATTGTGAGTAATTCCCTTCTGATTACAGAATTCCTCAAACTTCTCATTTTCAAATTCACCACCGTGATCACTACGAATAGTGATGATCTTGGAAGAAAGTTGGTTTTGAACTCTTTTTGAAAAACTTTTAAAATAATAAAAAGTATCACTTTTATGTTTCAGAAAGATTGTCCATGTATATCTGGAATAATCATCCACAATTACAAAGACATATTTACTATGGTTGATTGATTGAATCTGAGATGGACCAAATAAATCTAGGTGAAGTAACTCAAGGGGTTTTGAAGTAGAAATCATATCTTTAAGTTTAAAGGAACTTTTTCTAAGTTTTCCTAATTGACATGCATCACATATACTATCTACTTTAAATTGCATCTTAGGGAGGCCTCTTACTAGATCAAGTTTGGATAGTCTAGATAAGAGTTTAAAATTCAAATGTCCAAATCTCTTATGCCAAGTCCAAGGGTCACTTGTATTGGCCAAAAGACATAGATTATCATTTGAAATTTTCATACTAAGAATATAGATATTCTTTTTCCTAACTCCCTCAAAGATAATATTAGATTTATTATCTTCGATGTGACACTTGTCTTTTTCAAATTTAATCCTATATCCTTTATCACATAACTGACTAATACTAAGTAGATTATGTTGTAGATTTTTAACTAACAAAACATTTGAAATAATAGGAGTTTCAGAATTACCTACATTGCCGATGCCAACCACATAACCTTTTGAATTATCCCCAAAATTAACCAATCCTCCATCCTTGTAAATAATGTCATTGAGTATCTCTGGATTTCCTGTCATATGTCTTGAACATCCACTATCAAGTATCCACTTGTTTTTCCTTATTTGCACAGCTTGTCCATTGTGAATAGATTCATTTGTCGCCATAAAGCAAGATTCCTGCACAGTGAGCAACTTTTGTAGATTACCTGATTCTATATAACTATCATGCATCAATTTATGAGACCACAATGATTTGATCATTAAAGAAATATTTTTAGGAAACATTTCAAACTTAGCCATGAACTTTTCAAAAATCAGATTATGAATACTTTGAAAAACTTGCTCTGATACCAAATGAAAGGGACGCGGAAGATGATCTTAAGGCTATTTAACACTAGAGGGGGGGGGGGTGAATAGTGTTTTAAGAATTTCTTTAAAACTTCTTTGATTTAAATTGAATTAACTAACTTAATGCAAATACACAATCACAGATCAAATCACAGAATCACAAACAAATGCAAATATAAATGAAAAGCAAGTAAAGGAAAGAACACACCAGGAATTTTATACTGGTTCGGTGTT
Source organism: Allium fistulosum (assembly GCA_030737815.1). Classification (NCBI taxonomy): domain Eukaryota; kingdom Viridiplantae; phylum Streptophyta; class Magnoliopsida; order Asparagales; family Amaryllidaceae; genus Allium; species Allium fistulosum. The sequence goes on from CM060901.1 coordinate 1,618,772,850, forward strand.
ACCCTACATCCAGTCCCGCACAACCCGTACGGCTTTCTATTCAACAATAATCTAGATTACAATCCCTCGATTCCAAGGCAACGAGGTACACCCTCCAGATTCTCAGGTCTCTGGGTAGAACCACTTGATTCACAGGACACAAGTTCACCCGATCGATTTCCAAGGACACGATCACACCTTTATAACCCCACACAAGTTTCTTTGAGTACAAATATATCTATAACTCTGATAAGCACTGAGATTCTTTGGAGAGAGTGGCAGAGAATCAAACTAGAGATATTCTGGTTTGATTCACTTAAGATTTCGGCAGAATATGGATAGGATGATTAGAAAATAAGATAAGAGAGTAAAGAGGAGAGAAAAAAATGAATAAGTAGTTTTTTGAAAACGTCCATAACAGTCTCTATTTATAGAGAATGAATGGATGTGTCCATTCGAAGAGGTTTAAACGAATAGACACTTCTTTTGAAAACAACCTTTGCTGTAACGGGAAGCATGTCGACATGACAGGTAAATAGGATGTCGACATGGTCTAGTAAAAAGTGATGATTTGCTTTACTTTGAAAATGATGATTTAAAACATATGCAACTTTATTCAAATGGACTCTATGTATTTGTAGAAGGTATTTAGAAGTAGAAATACTTATGAATGTATATATGTATATATACTAAAATATATTTAAAATCAAAGTAAATAAACTAAAGTAAATATAATATTAAAATAGATTTTGAGGCTAAAATATCAAGGACAATTTTGAAATCAAAATATAACAAAATGATAAATATGATTTTGAGGCTAAAACATTTTTGGAAATGTGAACGAAGGTTTTTCTTTTGAAAAGGAATATTTGAAAATCATTTTATAAAACAAGAGATAATTTTGAAAATCATTTTGAATCAAAATTAGTGGATAACAAAATAGGGCTACTATCCGTTCCACTAGATATTTCGTGAGTTCCATCTCACTAGGGTTCCATCCCTTTAACAAGAACGAAGTGGATTCCATTCCACGAGTAAATTGGATAAAATGAATGATAGTGCTTTCAAGGAGTTTTAACAAATATCTAACCTAACTATGTTATTTGTCTTGAACTCTTGAATATCTTGAATCTCATGAGTCTTCAATCTTGAACTCTTGATCTTTGTCTTCATCAATTTTGTTTTCTTTACTGTACAGTCTTCTTTTGTTGATACCTGCATATAGATTTCCTGCACATATATATTTTATAACACTTCTATAGTTGTTGTCATCAAAACCACTATCCTATGGACTAACACTTCTATAACACTTCTATAGTTGTAAGGTCTAGAACTTGATTTTCTAGGTCAAGGATAGAGAAGTCGAAATGTCGGAAACGTGATAAATACAAGGGAGTTAATTTCGATGAATGGGTCATGATAAGTTATGTAACAACCCGCACTTTAATGAGCCCAAATTTTGACAAAATCGAAACCCAAGTCCATTAGAGTACAGATCGTTGGATTTGGTACCCGCAAATAAGCATGAACATTATCAGATATTTAAAAAATATATACTCATAGTGGAAATAATAATAAGATATAAATATTGATTATGACTATTACCTTCAAATTAATGGTATTCCTTAGATATCAGATTGCCACATCAGCATCGAGCATGAGAGAAAAGAAGAATTCTCCAACAATCAATCACGTCCAGCTCCAATGACCTGTTCCTCTAAATCTATCATATGGGTTGTAATGAGGAGGGGGTCAGAACAACATTCTGGTGATTGGAAAATCTGTACACTGTCCATAACATAAATCTTTACCAATTGGTTTCCACTTTATTATTATGTCTACTATTTTAAAGTTAACCAAATTAACCTAATATTGCACGCACGATTTATATATCTACACTTTCCCAAGGTATTGAATGCCATGAAGTCTATCAACCTTCTAATACTTCCAGATCCATCAACCACTTAATACTTCCAAATATGAAGCGGGCTCCAACTATCATCAAGTTCATCGGCTAGTTAATATTTCTAAAAGAGGAAAAAAGGTAGACTTTGGCAATTTAAGACCTCAATCAAGGCAGACCCCATCATTTAAGACTTATCTCTAAGGTAGACTCCTGGCACCGTCATTGCTGGTCTATTGGTTCTAGATACAGAGACCTCCGACCACTATTTAAGGCTTTATAATAAATTATAGCCATACTTGCACAACCATCGTCAATAAAATCGCAGCCATGTGAGAGACAATACCTAAGCAACTTAATACCTTATAAATAAGGACTAGGCAAACTTCTAACCATTTAATACCTATATTCTAGGTAGGTCCTACATCATTTTATATCTAATCCCAAGGCGAACTCCTCACATATACTATCTAGTTGACATCGCTTGGAATCTCATTGGGCTACTTAATACTTCTTTTATAGGAAAGAGGTGGACCCTATGATCTAACGCCACTTAAGACCCCAATCCTGAAGCGAACCCTTCCATAGAAATCCACTATCACTTTTAATTATTAGTTTGGAATTTCACCAGGTTACTTAATACTTCTTTTTAGGAGAGTGGTGGACCCTACAGCTACATAGTACCTCAAACCTGAAGCGAACCCTTCTGGAGATATCACTCACCGCTCTTAATTACTAATTTAGACCATTTAATACCTTTTAATTAGGAAAGAGGCAGGCCTTCAAACAACCACTTAATACCTCTAACTCCAAAGTAGGTCCTATCTCCCGTGTAGTCATGGGTCCTATCATTGGTGATGTCTTACATCAGTAGTAAGTGCACACAACTGCTGGTAGCCTCTAAGTGAATGGCAGTCTTCCATCGTGTGACCCTATTGACCTTGCATCCCAATCAACTAAGTCCAAATAACTATCCTAAGTCTATACAAGATTTAGGTTATGTATTGTAGGTCTTAGTATTATTCCTAGGTTAAATATTGGACTTATTTTACTAACTTCCTTTTTATTTAAGGCAATGAGATTTACCTTAAATATTTAATTACCTATAAATCCCCTTCTAATAATCCATAAATGTCCGTTTGTCCATAATAGTTCTAACGGACATTTCCTAAGACATTTATGTATAATTACTAATTAGTAACCTTTTATAACTATTCCATAGTTATTTACCTAACCTTCCATATTTATCAGTCTCATAAATCCATTTGCACCTATTAATTGTAACTCCTAATTCATTCCTTATTTATTTGCCCATTAATTGGAGTTACTACCTTCTATACCATATTGATTAATCGTAACCCCCAAATTCAGTTCACATTATTGCCCATTAATTGGGGTTACAATCTTTTATATCCTATTAATTATTGGCAACTCCTAATTTTATTATCCATTAATAGGAATTACTACCTTTCCTAATCCTCCTATTCGCTTTCCTATCCTACCCATAAATAATTTATCCTAAGTGAGCAATACATGTGTCTCAACGCTATATCTTCCGCACTATAAGATGAGCAAAACTTTTCTTTATCTGTGTGATCTAGAACTTGATTTTCTAGGCGAGGGATAGAGAAGTCAAAATGTCGGAAACATGATAAATACAAGAAAGTTAATTTCGATGAATGAGTCATGATAAATTAAGTATATGGAAGACTTTTTCCATATGCAAACCTTTATACCCCAGATAATGGAGTTGTCCACTATCAATAGCTTGACCCTTTTTAAATTATCGAATGTTGGTTTGAAGAGACTGGGATCAGATAACATGAGTTATTCGAGAAACCACTTCGAACCAATGTAAGCGTTCAAATTAGCAACATTTGAAATGATAAAATTCAAGATGAAGATATTTGAAGTGCAAGAGCTACTTGCTACTAATGCTAAGAGTGATTCCAAAATGGATGTAGTAGAAGTAGTGCCTTTGGTTCATTCATATTTTGAACGAATTATATGGACGAATGCTAACATTGCATTGTCACTGGAAAGCAGTGTTAGCATTCCAAGTGGGAAGTGCTAAAGAAAGGTTAAGCGTAGCCTTAAGTCTTACAATCGAGAATGACTAAAATAGGGGATATTCTTTAGGGCTATATGGGTCGCTCCCATTAGGGTATAGTCACCACTCGATCTAGATCGATATTCTCATATTTTGTATGCTAGTGACCCGGATACGGTTGTTGATCACAACTAGGATGGTGATATATTCGGTACTATCCAGTAAGGGGAAGGTCGGTCCTGATTCGCAGGGGGTCCATGTGAGGCCCTCGGTACATTTTATCTAGAAGTGTACTGGGGTAGGTGGTAGCCCAATAGCCTTGTCATTGTATGGAAGCCCATTGTTCCAATAAGTGCTTTACAGACTTAGATGTGCCCCAATATGTTGAAATGTGAGATGCAAGCATTTCAGCTATGTTCTATATTTACTTTCAAAACCCAGACATTATTATAATATTACTAGATTTTCTATAGAAAGTGTTTTGGTTATCATAAGGTAAAAACCCATGCGTGTTTATGTGCGGCATGGTCTTATGAGATACCTTTAATTTTAGAAGAGTTTTAAAGTAATAATTCAGTTATTTTGAGTTTACTCGCACCAAACCCATGTCTGACCCAGAGTTTTATTTTCTTTCCCTAAAACTTTTAGGTAATCAAATTTGTATGAGTAGCCAAGTAGTCCAGGTTTCTCACGGATGCATTTTGGAGGAGCTTGGAGTAGGTGGCTTCATAGATATATAGTTATTTATTTTAGCTATGTTGTGTATATATGTATTTTGTATCAGTAATGTGGGGATAGGCAGTTATAACTGTCCTTAGCTGAAATTTGTACTGTTATGACTCTTATGTATTATTATGGAAGTGACTGTGTACGATCTTATGTTGACTATTATATATTGATTTGTTTCATTATGAGATTCTGTGTTTTATTTCCTTCTTGTCTTTCTTTTCTTTTACCCCCAATGGCTCGTCTTTCGAAGTAAGAAAGGAAAATCGTTACATTCATGTTCATTTATGTTAGGTTAATTTCATTTCATCCCTTGTAATCAGTTTTATCCTTGGATCGTATCCAAATCTATCCTACTACCAATAATTTCAAAAAGAAATTCCTTTGCTACAAAGTTGGTATTTCTTGAAACAACAATTTTTTCTCAGTGCAATGGAATAGATATTTATAAACACTTTTTGAATTGCCATATATATATATATATAACTGATTTGGTTTTAGTTTATAATACTTATGTTCAAAACGTAAATTTGTCATTCAATGATATTCGTTCCCAAACTCATTTTGGGGCGATTCATACAAGATCCCTCACGAACAATTATTATGTGCAGTCTTTCGACTCGCACAACCTACCAACTCCTTGTCCCATGATATGTTGGGGTTTCTTATAAACCTTTATCTTGTATGATTTTGTAAACTATTATTTAGAAGAAATTAATTTTAACCTTCTTTACTACTCTTAAGTACATGATCTCATAGAAAGAAGTTAACTCAACTTTACTGTAACCCCCCAAATTTTTAAATAGCAATTGAGTTAAAGTTAATAATAGTACTTTATTGGTTAAAATAGAATTAGCAAATTTATTCGATAAATTGGTTCAGAAATTATTTAATAAAAGGACATAAATAGTGAAAATATGATATTTAAAATTAAAATAAGCTAAGAATGTGGAAATAATATTTTATAAAAGTGATATAAATGAAATATAATATTGGTTTGTAAAAGAAGTGATTTTGAAATATAGTTTGTTTTTTTATTTAAATTAAATTTAGTTTTGTATAGGAAAGGAAAATAAAAATATATTTATATTTACTTATTTTTATATTTGGTTGGCCTAAATTCTAGTACCCAAGCCCAACTCCTAGAATTTTCTCTCCTCTTCAGAAATATACTCACGTAAGCTTTTCTCTATCCAGTACCCAAGACTAACTCCTAGAATTTTCTCTCCTCTTTACAAATATACTCATGCAAGCTTTTCCCTGTTAATTTATCTTCCTCTTGAAGCAATCAAACTAATTCTCATCACTTTATAAATTAAGATCAAATTGAATAAATTACTATAATTCATCAAATTTAAGTATGTGGTTCACTATATCGTTTAGAATCTTTGGTGTGAATAGAGTCTGTTGTGGTGCTACGGTTTGGGTACGTGCATAAAAATGAAGAGGTCGAAGGAGGAGCTCACATACAGGTGAGTGATTTCCAGTCATGCACCTATGCCTTAATCATATAAATCATGTTATATATATTGTTGTGCCGTGTTTGAATGAATTTGTTGTATGCATCAAATTAAAAATGAAATGACCGAAGTAGGAGAAGAAATCACCTGTAACGGGCGATCAATTTTTTGAAGATGAACTTTGATCGGTTGACCCTTTAGGGCCACCGGTCGACCGTATATGGTCGATTGATGGAAGCTACCGGTCGACCTTCTCTTGTGTGACTTTGTATGTGTGTGTGCAGACCTCTGTATGTAACAACCCGCCTTTTCGACCATTGAAAGTCGGCACTTAATACATCCATGGTATTCAAATATCGAGAATCCAAGTGTCGGAAAGGCAGATTGCTAGGGTAAAATAAAAAGAAAACGAACAAGGAAAACAGAATCTCACAGCGGAATGATAACATATAATATAACAAAGACAGTAAAAGCTGTCATTCTAAGATACTGGTGTATCAGAGTTAAATACAAACCTCATTAGCTGGACAGTTATAACTCCCCAACCTTACAATTGTCGATGGACATACATAATAATACAGCAAAAAAATACTACGGTAGGTGAACATCCAGCTATACTCCATAAGCTCCATGACCACCAACGACAACCTAGAAAAAACTCGGTCTGACCCGAGCATTTAACAAAATAACACTTGGATCAATTTGGAAAACCAACGTGGGAAAACTCAAGGAATATGATGAATATAAAATAATCTGTGAGACCATGCCTCTAAACACGCAGCAAGTTTTACCTCACAAGAACAACATCCATGCATGAAAGAATGGAAACAAGTCAGAACAAAATCCCAAACTTCAAAGGATAGACACAAACAAGTTCAAAATCCAAAATTAAAGAATTGACGTAAATAATTAAACATAGAGAGGAGCACGAAGCACTTCTCAATTGTAACGACCCAGAATTTTGAACAAATTAAATTTAGAATATTTAATTAATTTTAAATATTTGAACGACGATTTAATTTGAATCCCCGAAATAACTTTGAAATTGGCGATTAAATTTTTAATTTAATCTAGTGTGAGTTGAATAAAAATGTGAATCTTCAATTATTAGTTGAAGAAAAATATTTCGAAAAGCTTTTAATATTTATATTGATGATACTGAAGATAACAGAAGCTTCGGAATCGAAATTGAAAATGAATTGTTCAGTTTGAAAATTTATTTTTCGAATCGAATTTAAAAAATAGACGTCCGAGGCACAGTCTCGGAATTTGACGAAACCAGTTTCATTGGGTCCGTAATATTGTATTATTACTGGATTTCCAATTTCGTATTTTTCGGGGTTGTTATGTGACCATACGATAGTTAAACGCGTTGGAATTTAAATGGGATTCAATTTAAATTTAAATTTAAATTTGTAAATATCAGCCACGTTCTTCCCTCGTCCACGCCTAATTTACGCCGAGAATCACGAAGAAAAATCGTGCAAGCACGATCTTCTCTGATAAATCACGTTCCCCCTACTATTCGAACCAGAAACAAAGAAAAATCGAACGAAAGCTTTTTCGTTCACAAAACAAAAATCAATGGCCGCGTGAACTATTTCTTCCTTCCCCATTCTAAATTTAAATCAAGCCTCTCTTCAGTTTCAAAATCAAATCCCAATTGCTCTTCCTCCTCAGTTAACCGAAAGAAAAAAATAAAACGAACGAAAAATGGCGACAGTGGGGATTGGGTGAAGCGATTAGGGCAGGTCGAGGGGAAGAGCAAATCGCGTTCTGGAGGAGGGCGCGCGCGTAGGGGGGAGGTTGCGCAGGCGTACGGTGGCTAGTGATTCGAGCGTGGGTGGCCGCGACGACAAGGCAGGGGGCGGCGCGATGAAGACATGGGTTTGGGGTTTCTCGTGTTCGCGAGTTCGATGGGCGACAACGCTGTGGGAAAGCGTGGGCTTGCTGGGGTGCGCGAGCGGAGGGATTAGCGTCAAAGTCGAACGAAGTGAAATTGGAGGCGAACGCGGCAACGAGATGGCGATGGCGGCGCGTCAGCATCGAGAAAGGGCGTGCGCGCGCAGGGCTCGGAGGCGATAGCTGATGAGAATTCGAGCTGCGGTGATCACGACTAGGGCTTCATCGCATTGACCCGAGATGATCGATGCCGTGATAATCTCGTCAGTGAGGTATATTGATTTTTATTTTTGATTTAATTCAATAAACATTTATAAAAAAAATATATATACACAGCAAAATAGAAAAATAGTTTACATATCTATATAAACAGTTTAGAAGAGTTACAGTAATAAAATTTCCATTTATGTTTTTTTTTAAAAACGTATATATATTCTGACAAGATTTTGAAAGTCTAAATTCTATTCGATTTAATATGTATACGAGAAGATAAACTGCTGTTGTTCTATGAAATGAAATATATATATATATGCAGTTAGAAATTAATTTGCAGTAAGCTGTTTATAGACACCTTTATAATAAGTTAATGTATAGGTAAAACAGAGAGAAAATATATATATTTTAATCTACTAGTATATTCTAAAATAAAATACTCAGGAGACTAATTTTGTTTAAATTAACTTATCTAAGTTACTTAGTTATTGAAAAACCATTTTTGAAAAGTAAAGATAAAAATTGGTTTAATTGAAACTATTAATTAATTAAACAATCAAGAATGAGAATTTATTATTCGATTTATTCGAATATTTACGAAATGTATAAATTGTTTATACCAGGTTAAAAATCGAGAAAACAAAACTGGAATGGAAAATTGGATTGCAAATAAAAGCTAAGGTGAGATTTTTCTCACTCGATTGAAAAGTGGATTTTACAGTTATTGATTGATTTGACTGTCTGTTTGGATGTGGTATTAGATATGATAGGATATATATCTATATATAGCAATATATACACATTGGCATATGTATATATTGGATTGATTGATTTCCCGCCTCGTATAGCGGATGAGACCCTATTGCGCCGTTAGTAAGCGGATTTATAAAAACCCATATACCGCGATAATTCCGTACTGGAGCGGAATTGGTATTGTGCTAACGTCTGTGGATGCAGGGAAACAGGTTGGAGGGATCCAACTGGATTCCTCACCAGTAGTTATTTATTTACAGATACTGTGATGTATTCTGTTATCATATGTTGAGATATGATATTGACTGTTGTGATGGACTAATTGATGCGTTGCATCATTGGATTCAAAATTTTGAAGTTTAAAAATAACGATCTTTAACTTTAAAAGAGATTTTTAAAAGTGATTATTTGAAAGTATACGTTTTATTTGAATTTTTGAATTGATCTACTTTAAATAAATAAATGTTATAAATTTAAAGTTATGGGAATTATAATGTTTGTAAATTATAACCGAAAGATAAAATTTCTTTTGACATAAATGGTTAAGTCATAAATAAAAGATTTGAATTGAGATTTTTGAATTATTAAAACGATGTATATAAAAGATGTATAAAATTTGATTTTTATAAATATAAAATATTGGGATTATAAAACGAGTTTTAATAAGTGTTAAAAAAAAATGAAGAATAAAGGGATGGTATAAGTGAACGAAATTTTATATTTATAAATTATGAAGTTACAAAATAAATAGATTTTTGTAAAACAAAAGACTTATGAGTGATTTACTTATAAATCGGGTTTCGACATTTTAATTAAGAGTTGTGAATAAGTATGAATGGTTTATAGACGAGATTTATAAAATATATATTTTTTTAAATCCAAACAATGGAATTTTAAACGTAGTTCGGTTGTTGTTAAAAATAAGATTTTAAATGAAATCTTATAAGGAATAAGATTTAAAATTTGTGAAGCCTTAAAGGAACGAATGTTATAAATCCATGAAGTATAAGTACTTAACCTCTAATATGGACTTTTGGTATATAAAGTTGAGTTATAAAATGAATTGAATTATAAAGAAGATTTATAAATCAAAGTTGTTAGAAAATGGAAATAGAATTTATAAACGTGTTTTATAAATTCGAAATAGATTGAATTTGATAAAGTAAATATAGGAGATTATTAAAGAAGATATATTCGCGATTTTGGATAGCGAATTATCTTTGAAATAAATGTGTAGAAATGATTGAAATTTGGTTAAGTGAATTATATTCACGATTTTGGGACAGTGAATATATTGTTAAGGAAAATGGACTTATTTTCGAAGAAGTGATATTGAAAAATGAAGTTAAACTTTTTAAAGATGTTTAAAATGTATTAAGAATTGAAAACATAGATTTCGACAGTTCTTGTTGAAATAGACGTTTTCGAGAAATTTAAGGAAATGGTGGACTATAACACTGTTGTTATAGTAAATGATTTCCAAAAGGAAATGTTTTATGTAGTATTGGGATTTATATATCTATCTTAATTCTGAATCCCTATACTAGTGATTTCGAGTCGTCGTAACGATGTTTTACGTAACATTCGTTTTGACTCAAATAAAGGTGTTAAAAGAATATTTTCCTTAAAGAATGAAATTATACTTAATTTGATTTAAGTATATCGAATATTTTCCAAGTGTTGAAAATAAATGATTGTGAAATACTTATTTTTAAATAAGTATGGAAATGCTTTTCCAATATGAAATGAACTGTTTTGAGATTTTATCTTCAAAGATAAAATGAAATGTGAATATTTGAAATTTGCTTTCAAATGGTTGAAGTGTAGAAATTTTATATCTAGTAAAAGATATTTTGGAAGATAAAATAATTTGGAAAATTATTTGGAATCTGATGATGTTGCGCATCTTTATTGATAGTTAAATAACCGACTATCAATAATTACCCTGAATGGTATTTGTTGTGAATTGGATGAATTTGAATGCCACACTTGTTTTTAAATTTACGCTCACTATTCGGGTTAACCGGGAAAGGACCATGGGGTCGTATAACCCATTCCGAATATGTGATACGTCGTTATGAATCGCATTTGAAGACCGGTGTTGAAGACCGGATATTTTTGAAAACGAAAGGATTACCGTCGAGTTACTCTACATCGACTGATCTTCGATTTAGAGGTTTTATCACCCTTAGTGACGGGAAGTCCTGACGTGATTGAAATTTATCCGGAAATGCAAGGGCTTCGTGAGAAGTGCCTTCGGTTCTGTTCGATCCCGGAACAGACTTGTATGGATTGTATGTCTGACGTTACAATTTGAGATATAAAGCTGATTTCTTTCAAATACATATCTGTTGGTGGTGGAGAATTTATTCTCTTAGCTTAACACCCTTCTCTGAGACGTACGAGCTCAGAGGTTATGTAGTTGAAATTTATCAGCGATATATCCCAATATGGTAACGTGGCATACTGAGTGTTGCTGTGAAATGATCAGTGTTTGATCATTTGTGATATGATCATTTGTTTGATCTTATATCTTTGTGATCATAGGTTGATCATTTTGTTGGACCCGAAGCAGGGCTTTTTGTAGAAAGCATAGCTTTGTGGACGAGACTTCGTCGAGCCTCACACCCCGGAAATGGTCGAAACAGGAAGGATGCAGCAAGGTTCTAGGGAGTAGCGCCCCTTAGTGTATGTCATTCCTTCTGGATAAAGGTGGTATCATGGTATGGAGCCCAGATACTTAACCTCTGTGGTTGCTGCACAGTTATTATTACTTTGTGGTTTGTTGGAAATCGGGGATCCTCGGGAAGATCGGTGACGATCGGGGGATGGCATACGCGTGTCAGTAGTTACCTACTTTTGCAGAGGTAACCCGGCCTTGTGTTGGCAGAGATCTAACCGTAATGTTAGGTTATTTCTCGGGGCGTCTATTCCAGGGACGTACCCATCGTGGAAAAGGAAGTTCCTTAGCCTGACCATTTGTTGGAAATCCAAACTCCAATACGCACCTTGTACGGTATTAGTTGTAGAACCTGCCATTTACGTACGGTGGTCACCACTGTTTAGATGGTAGCTATAGTAGGCATACGATACTGGTCGTATGTTGGCTAAGATTAATATTATACTTTCGAAATGTTTTCTACACTATGCACTAATAATAATATCAAAAAGAATTTGATTTTGCGTAGTAAGCATCTTTGACTATCATAAGAAGAAATCTCCTCCAATTCTGCGTTTGCATTGTGTGTGTGGTGGGAGGTCTTATGGTAGTTTCATTTTCCAAAAGCATTTCGAATTGACTTTAAAAATTATTTTGTTGTTATAAATAAGATTAACTGTTTTACGATCTCACACCAGTCACCATGACTGACTCGGAGTTTATTGTTTCCCTTCTAAACTCTGGGTGCCCACCAATTTCCACACGGGCAGCCTAGAGTTATGTTATCAGGATATTCTGGAGCTTTGGAAGCAAGCTGGATGGCGAGACGTAGTATTTGTATCTGATAGTATTTATTCCGCTGTGTATTCTGTATAAGGACAAGTTATATAACTGTCCATTGTTGTATATTGACTCTGATGATTGATGTATGTATAAACTGATATAGTTCTTTGTTTTAAAAGACTAGTGTTTATTTATTATATATTGTTCCGCTGCGATATGTGAGATTCTGATATTGTTTTCCGTTTCTGTTGTTGTTCTGCTGTTCTTTTTCTTTCTTTCTTCCCTTTTTCTTCTATCTTCTTCTTCTTCTACCCTTTCTTCTTTCTTAAAACCATAACTTTTCGGGTTTCCGGCATTCGATTTCTCGGCAGTCGATAAAGTGAGTATCGATGTTGAATTTTCGAAAGTCGAAAATTTTCGGGATGTTACATTTGGTATCAGAGCATATGGTTAAGCGACAACCCTGCTCTGTTGGGTGTTACTCATTAGAGATAGAGTCAGTAGTACTCTAGAATGAGTTGAGTGTATTAATAGACATGAGCGCGTATTTGTTAGTGAATATAAAAATGTTTTATATTGTGTTTGCTTATCCGTTGAGATGTTTGTGAATTTTGGTCGGTATATGGGACGCCATATTATCGATAGGGATTTCTAAACACTTAAACGAGGCAAGACGACATAGTATTGTTTTAAATAGGGTAAATGAAATAATTTTGCCCAAAACTATTTTTGTATAGAAAAGAAATGTTTTTCTATATAATACTATAGTATATGGTTGCATGGATGTTAGAAGTGATAATATTAATCTATTATCACTGAAATTGAATAAGAAATTCAAAATCGTAACTCCAAAGTTAAGAAATTAATTCACATATAAATGAAATTTGAGAATATAAATTATAATTGTGACTTATAATTTAAAACGGAATTTCAGAGAAGTATTTGGAAATGTTTTAAAAAAGAATTTGAAAATTTTGGAGATTTGGAAAGTTTAAATCATTTTTGATTTGAAAATGAATTTCAAAGGTTTTGAAAAGTATTTTTGGAAAGTTGAAAGCTCTAAACTCTTTTCGGTCGCTGGAAAATAATCCTGATGATGATGGCCACATCATTAGAATTCATTTTCGGGTTTCCAGAAGAGGAATTGCTGCCAAATTGTTTTAAATGAAAGTTGTTTGGAAAATTTGGGTTTTTGTTTTGGAAATTCAAAGGATAATTTGAATTGTTTTCAAAAATGATTTTTGAAATGTTGAAAAACTCTGGAATACTGTATAAGAATATTTATGGAATATGATTGAATTTATAACTTATACAAATAGAAATTGTTAATGTAAATTATGTAATTGTGATTGGAATTAAAGTTCATTAACAAATGAAATATATAAATGTGAATTGAAAGTATAAGGAAATAAATTCATATATGAACGAAAACTATGAATACGAATTGTAAATATGATTCATAAATGAAAATAGAATTCCAAAAAAGATAATTGAAAATAAAATTCCTTAATAAAATGGAATTGTGAAGGTGAATGTATAAATGATTGTATAAATCAAGATGTAAATAAGTTGTTAACTTATAGAATATTTGAAATCTGATTGGAGTGGAATTCAAATTGAAGACGAATGAATTAGTAATTGGAACTAATTTAAGATAGTGCAGTTGTAAATGATAGATAATTGATAAAATTCAATATTTCAGAATTGAAAGTAAATTGAATCCAAATTAGATTGGAATTGTGAATTGAACTCAAATGAGAAATTGAAATGTGAAATTGAATTCAAATAAAATTTGAAATGTAAAATTGAAGATAATGGATATAACTTCAATGTGAACTAAAAGATGATATAAGAAGTATATATTGAAAATTTGTAATCGAATTTACAAAATGATTTGAATATGTAACTAGATATAATGGCTAGTAGGATATACAGGTGTATAAAGGGAATTGAATTTGATTTCACAGATAATTTGAATTGCTCGACAAAAGGTACGTATTTGAATTATAATATGAGTTTTTGATGATTTCTCTCTAGCCGCTTGGCTTTTTTCTTTTTCTTTTTGAAATCTGAGAGTCCGTAGGGACGTTTTGTAGTCGTACCGTATTAGCCGCGCAAAGGAGACGCTGGCGAAATTTTTCGAAAATTTCGAGTGTTAGAAAATTTTTGAGAATATTTTGAAAGTTTAAATTTAAATTTGAATTTAAACTCGAATTTGAATTTAGAAGTTAAACAATGTTGTTTGAAACTTATAATTGAAGTTGGAAAGTTAGTTAAATTGATAACAAATCTTTAGTAGAAAGATTTGTTTTGATAAATTTGATAAAACTATTGGATGTTGAAAGATAGTAGACGAGTTAAGGACATTTTTTCCTAACTTGTAATTTCGAGGACGAAATTCTTTTAAGGGGGGAAGTCTGTAACGACCCAGAATTTTGAACAAATTAAATTTAGAATATTTAATTAATTTTAAATATTTGAACGACGATTTAATTTGAATCCCCGAAATAACTTTGAAATTGGCGATTAAATTTTTAATTTAATCTAGTGTGAGTTGAATAAAAATGTGAATCTTCAATTATTAGTTGAAGAAAAATATTTCGAAAAGCTTTTAATATTTATATTGATGATACTGAAGATAACAGAAGCTTCGGAATCGAAATTGAAAATGAATTGTTCAGTTTGAAAATTTATTTTTCGAATCGAATTTAAAAAATAGACGTCCGAGGCACAGTCTCGGAATTTGACGAAACCAGTTTCATTGGGTCCGTAATATTGTATTATTACTGGATTTCCAATTTCGTATTTTTCGGGGTTGTTATGTGACCATACGATAGTTAAACGCGTTGGAATTTAAATGGGATTCAATTTAAATTTAAATTTAAATTTGTAAATATCAGCCACGTTCTTCCCTCGTCCACGCCTAATTTACGCCGAGAATCACGAAGAAAAATCGTGCAAGCACGATCTTCTCTGATAAATCACGTTCCCCCTACTATTCGAACCAGAAACAAAGAAAAATCGAACGAAAGCTTTTTCGTTCACAAAACAAAAATCAATGGCCGCGTGAACTATTTCTTCCTTCCCCATTCTAAATTTAAATCAAGCCTCTCTTCAGTTTCAAAATCAAATCCCAATTGCTCTTCCTCCTCAGTTAACCGAAAGAAAAAAATAAAACGAACGAAAAATGGCGACAGTGGGGATTGGGTGAAGCGATTAGGGCAGGTCGAGGGGAAGAGCAAATCGCGTTCTGGAGGAGGGCGCGCGCGTAGGGGGGAGGTTGCGCAGGCGTACGGTGGCTAGTGATTCGAGCGTGGGTGGCCGCGACGACAAGGCAGGGGGCGGCGCGATGAAGACATGGGTTTGGGGTTTCTCGTGTTCGCGAGTTCGATGGGCGACAACGCTGTGGGAAAGCGTGGGCTTGCTGGGGTGCGCGAGCGGAGGGATTAGCGTCGAAGTCGAACGAAGTGAAATTGGAGGCGAACGCGGCAGCGAGATGGCGATGGCGGCGCGTCAGCATCGAGAAAGGGCGTGCGCGCGCAGGGCTCGGAGGCGATAGCTGATGAGAATTCGAGCTGCGGTGATCACGACTAGGGCTTCATCGCATTGACCCGAGATGATCGATGCCGTGATAATCTCGTCAGTGAGGTATATTGATTTTTATTTTTGATTTAATTCAATAAACATTTATAAAAAAAAATATATATACACAGCAAAATAGAAAAATAGTTTACATATCTATATAAACAGTTTAGAAGAGTTACAGTAATAAAATTTCCATTTATGTTTTTTTTTAAAAACGTATATATATTCTGACAAGATTTTGAAAGTCTAAATTCTATTCGATTTAATATGTATACGAGAAGATAAACTGCTGTTGTTCTATGAAATGAAATATATATATATATGCAGTTAGAAATTAATTTGCAGTAAGCTGTTTATAGACACCTTTATAATAAGTTAATGTATAGGTAAAACAGAGAGAAAATATATATATTTTAATCTACTAGTATATTCTAAAATAAAATACTCAGGAGACTAATTTTGTTTAAATTAACTTATCTAAGTTACTTAGTTATTGAAAAACCATTTTTGAAAAGTAAAGATAAAAATTGGTTTAATTGAAACTATTAATTAATTAAACAATCAAGAATGAGAATTTATTATTCGATTTATTCGAATATTTACGAAATGTATAAATTGTTTATACCAGGTTAAAAATCGAGAAAACAAAACTGGAATGGAAAATTGGATTGCAAATAAAAGCTAAGGTGAGATTTTTCTCACTCGATTGAAAAGTGGATTTTACAGTTATTGATTGATTTGACTGTCTGTTTGGATGTGGTATTAGATATGATAGGATATATATCTATATATAGCAATATATACACAAACACAAACATAAGAGAATCTAACGAAGATTAAAAAAGGAGATTTCATAAGTGTCGGTATAGCGATAGTCGCTATAACAACACATTCACAAACAACCAATCAGTCACACATATATTTCAAGCAAACTTTAATATAAGCAACATAAGTAAAAGTAAATCATGTGGATTGCAGAATTATGGATCTTAAGACTGATTAAACACTAGAGGGGGGTGAATAGTGTTTTATGATATATGCGAATCTTAAAATTCTTTCAAGATTATTATTACACAATGCAGAATCAAAAATTACAGATGCAAAAAGAGATAAATATAATTGCAGTAAATTAAAAGTAGAGAATTAGAGAAATCACACCAGAGATTTTATACTGGTTTGGATTTACCCTACATCCAGCCTTATACAATTGCCTGTGCAGATTTCTTTTTAAATGCCAAAATTTCAATGGGCAGAAGGCAAACCCAATACAATCTCGATTTCAATGCTATGAGACACACCGTCTAGAGTATCTGAGCTCTGGTTACACTCATTTGATATAGACATGACACAAGCACACCCACATGGATTCCCGAGACACCAAGCACACCCAATTGATTTGAATCGGGACACAATCACACCCAATCAACTATAACTAGAGTTTGATAGTTTTTTCCAAAGACAATGTTTGTTCTTTGGATACAATTGATCCTATGCCTCTTGGAAACCACTTTGATCTTTGGTTGAGAGAGATGATTGAAATAATAGAGTAAATAGTAGAGAATCAATATAATAAAGATTGAATTGATTCTGGTTTGATTTTGAGAACATTTGAATATATTTCCAGTAGAAATTTTCGCAGAGTAAGAAGAGAGAAGATAATAAGAAAATAGTTGTTAAAAATTCATTTGAAAACCTCCAAAATATAGAGAATAAACAGACATGTCCATTCGTAAAGAGTTACGATGAATAGACACTTCATTTCAAAATTTGAGTTTCAAAACATCAGCATGTATGTCGATATACTTCATATGGATATGTCGACATATCCCTTTGAATTTTGAAAAACTCTTTTGTTTTAAAATGTGTTGTATGTCGTATGCTTTATAAAATATTTTGATACTTTGTAAAATAGTTTAAACATAGTTTATAAGCTTTTTAAACTTTAAAAAACTTTTGTAAAATATTTTTAAATATAATAAAAATATATTTTGATTTAAAGAATAAAAGAATAAAAGAAAGAGAGATAGTGACCAAAGATTTGTACCAAGGACTTTAACAATCTATAACTCTATATACTATACTAAAGTTGCATATGTATATTTGTACCTTTCTCCCCCATTTTCATTAACAAAAATAGAAGAAAAACTTAAGTGAAAAGTCCCCCTAACTAAAATATAAAATGATTTATATGTTGAATATATGATAAATGGTACTATACTATATTTTTTGGCAAAGCCAGCGGGGTTAACTGGGCCCCTACCAGTTTTATTACTAACAATAAAAATGGAACAACGGAAAAGAAAAGAAGAAAAAAAGAAAAAGACAACAAACAAGGAAAGACAGCAAAATCAAGCCCAAGCATCGATCGGTGTTTGCGGGAAAACACTATTACTGTTCTTCAATTGCCAATGAGTTCGGGACTTAACTTCATTCCAGAGCACATCATCATTCCTTCTTTCATTTACAAAAAATATGGCATTCCTCTCACTTCATATAACATTCATGTAAACTTTCAAGTAGACAGCCAAAACCCTACCTTTATCATTTCTCCACCGAGTGGCTTTAAATATAATACTCCATAGTAAGCTAGAAGTAGTACAAGGAAGAGTAGTTCCAGTAATACAGCTAATCTTATCCAATAAGAAACGAAGGGTAGGACATTCAAAATATAAGTGCTCAGTAGTTTCATTTTGTAGATCACAGAACAAACACTCAGTAGAACAAGCCAACCCATACTTGTTTAATAAACTCCTAGTAAGTAAGGCTTGATTAATAACTTTCCACATCATTAAATTGTCCTTAGGAACAGAATCAGAAGACCATATGACTTCGAACCATTTAGATGCAGGCAGAGGGACATTTGCAGTTACAAAGTTGTAAACTGCTTTAACTGAGTGAGCCTTCATGAGCCATGTAACAGCGTCAACTTGATTATCACTGAAAGTTTTTTTTTTGTATTTCACCCCATATTTCTCTAATCACCTGATTGCTATTGTATGGTAACTCAATTTTGCCATCATGTAAAAATTCATTTGCTTTAGCATCAATATGAATTCCAGATTGATTAATCTGAGAGTGTGTACACATTTTAGATAAAATATGGCCTTTACTGACCCATGGATCATGCCAAAAACTAACAGCAGATCTAGCATTAACAGGATATTGTATCATAGGGAGGAAGATCTCTCTATACTTCAACATACTTCTCCAAATCCAACTACAATTCCGAGGAGTTACCAAACACCAAAAATATCTGTTCTTAATGTTGTAATGCCATGTCCATTCAACCCATAATCTACCTATTTTGTTTATGAGGACATCAAACTGTTTACTTATAGCAACAATATTCCACTTCCTAACATCAAGAACTCCTAGCCCTCCCAATCTCAAAGGAGACTCAAATTTAGAAAATGAACAAGGCACTAACTTCCTATTGTGTACACTACCAGTCCAAAAAAAATATTCATGGCAGACCTAACAAGTTGCAATAATTTCACAGGAAGAATGAGAGTGTGAGCCCAGTAGACAATAGAGGAAAAGACAACAGATTTTATAAGCACCAACCTACCACTTTGAGACAAAAACCTATTTTCCCATGCAGACATAACAGAGGTAATTTTATTGAAAAGAGGAAAACAGTCAGCCTTAGATATTCTTTTTGATATTAATGGGAGACCAAGATACTTCATATCATTAACCATGCAAGAGAAACCAAATTGTTGATGAAGGTCAGCAGCTTGTAATTCACTAACTCCAGCAACTAGCATAGATGATTTGGCCTGATTAATGGTAAGACCAGTCATAGTGTAGAAAGCCTGCAGAGCATCTTTAATACCAAACAAAGAGGGTAATTCAGGTTTGGTAAACAACATAACATCATCAGCAAACATGATCGATGTTATTTGAAGATGTGAACACTTTGGGTGATACTTAATGATCTTATGGTTGTAACTAGACCTAAGTATAACTGTTAATACTTCCATGACCATCAAAAATAATAAAGAAGATATTGGGTCACCTTGACGAATACCTTTATTACCCCTGAAAAATCCCACAGGCCTACCATTTAATACAACTGAGTATGATGGAGTAGAAATACAGACATGAATCCAAGACACAAAAGTTTTAGGGAAACCCATAACAGCCATAATCCTAACAATAGAGGCCCAATGTATTGTGTCATATGCCTTGGAAATATCTAAATTAAGAGCTGCAGCAGGGGGCACATTGCTTCTACCATAACCTTTGAGTAATTCCTGAGCAAGAAGTACATTATCAATTATGTCCCTAGAAGGAATAAAGGCAGATTGATTGTTTGAAACAACAGAAGGAAGCACAGAGACTAAACGAGTTGCTAGAATTTTAGAGATACACTTGTAGACTACTTTACATCATGAAATAGGCCTGAAGGAAGTAACACTTGTAGGAGGTGTGATTTTAGGGATAAGTGCAATATTGGTGCAGTTGACTTCCCCAAGTAACTTGCATTTATTGAAGAAGTTGTGAATTGCTTGACAAAATTTAGTACCTAGAATACTTCAGGTGGAGATAAAAAAAACATTTAACCCATCAGGGCCCTCAGATGATTGCTTGTTCATGGAGAAGAGGGTAGCCTTGATTTCCTCGTCAGAGACAGGCCTTATAATAGAAGATGCTTCCTGGGAAGAAATGCAAGGAAGAGCAAGAGAAGATATTAAGTCCGGATCAGGAAGGAAGCCATCAGAATTTCCAAACAGATTGGAGAAGTATTGAATAAAGGCATGATCAACCGTATCAGCAGAAGTAAAAAGTGTGCCATGCTCATCAGTAATACTAAAAATATTTTCTCTTGCCTGCTTAACCTTAAGAGATTCATGATAAAACTTTGTGTTTTTGTCTCCATCGTCTATCCATCTTTTATGTAATTGTTGCCTCTTCATGCTAGCTTCCAAGTTTAGGCCCACAGTTTGATTGCTTGCTTGATGCTTTTTAACTTCCTGCAATACTTATACATAGGGTTACCAAAGCATGAAAATTTAGAGTTAACATGTGAAACTAAAACTAGAAAGTGCTCATGCTTAACCCAAGCATTAAAAAATTTAAAACTTCTCTTTTCCCTTCTCAAATGGTTCCCAAGAGATAAAATTAGAGGGGAGTGATCAGACAATATTGGTTGAGGAAGGAAGACAGAGAGAGAGTTGGCCATTGATTGAGAGCTTGAAAATTACAAAAAGCATGATCAATAGTTGTAAAAGTACGAACACCACTTCTACTTCTGTTATTCCATGAAAACTTAGCTCCTGATTTATTCACCATGATCAACTCAGAATCAAAGACAGCAAGATTAAGAGGATCAAGATCTCTTGGAATAAGTGGAGAACCACCAAATTTGTCATTGAAGTCATAGCAGGAGTTGAAATCACCCAAGACAAGCCAGGGGTGAGAAGATTGTCTTAAGGGAGGCAATGATCTGAGGAAAGCATTTCTGGAATTGACAGAGTTGTCAGCATAAACAATAGTTAAGTAGAAAGAGGACTGACTTTGGGAATTATGAACATGAAAATGAATGTACTGTCTAGAAGACAGAATGGGTGAGAGAGTCAAAACAGCTGGGTCATAGATGACAAGAATTCTACCATAAGCTGCAGTTGCAAGATTATGATGAAGAGACCAGTTTGGATTAATGTAGGAAGCAGCTTTTAGGGATAAGGAAAGATTTAGCTTAGTTTCTAACAGACCTATAAGACAAATATTATACTCTGTGATGTAACTTTTAACTTGATCAAGTTTCAAATTACTATGGGCTCCTCTTATGTTCCAAGTTGCTATTTTTTTATACATAAATAATTATTGAGATTGGGAGGAGTTATTCCTTCTCTGAGCAGACAGAGATCTTGTTTCAATTTTCCTTCTTGGCAAGCTCGGGGGGGGGGGGAGGATGGATGAGAGATTGTATGGGAGGAGGATGGATGTTTGGAAGGAATGCAAGAAGGCCATCCTGGCAACTGAATTGAAAAGTTGTAATGAGGAGGATCAGCAGGTTGAGAGTGGTCAGAAGATAATTGCATGGAGGATATTAATTGAGAGATTTGAGTTTCAAAAGTACTGCACCATCTTTTATCAAAATCAGATGCAAGTGAACTAGTTTGTGCATTTACTTCCAATGTTACATTTCCAACTTCCTTGATACTCCTACCTGGTGCAGTAACCTTTTTTAAGGATTCCTGCAAACCAAGTTTTGAAGACAAAACTATTGTATCAGAATCATAATGATCATCAGTAGAAAAAAAAAATTTGGTTGACTCTTTGTGTTGTTCTCTACAAATACCCTCAGCAGCTATCTCTCCTTCTTCTAGATCTATCATTTCCATAATACCTTGTTCATTCTCTACAGATTGGAGCAAGCTGTACTTGTTACAAGTGCTAACTATATAAGCCTGAACATCACTATGTGGTTTATTCACGTTTTCACGTACTTTAATATTTTCTTCAGTACCATCATGAAAGATTTTTTCCTTTGCACCTTGTGACCTCAAGACAGTTTCTTCAAGTACTTCACTATTAGTCATCATTTTTTTTCCTTTGTTCTTGATGACTTTTTGCCAAATCTGTTTCACTTTGTCTTGTTTTTCAGTGTTTTGCCCCTTCATCTTGTTTCTTCCAACATCACCATTCTTCTGCTGCACATTATTAACAAATTGTCCATCATTTCTTTCAGAAACTACTTTCTTGCAGTTGATCACTAGATGCCCAAACTCCTTGCACAAATTACATATCTCTGGTTTCCATAAGTAATCAACTTTAACAACCTGCTCAGTACCATCTAGCAATTTTACTGAAAAATTATCAGGCAATTCTTGGTTTGGATTTACTTCAACTAGACATTTCGCAAAAGAGATACGTTCAAATTTTTCAGTTGATGCATCCAAACAAAGAAGCTTTCCAACTCTAGAAGCTAACCAGTTAATACCCAATGGAGACCACGCAAACAGAGGGATATTAGATAGTTTTATCCATACTGGAACAGATCTAATGCTACTGCAACTGTTGCCAATGTTTTCATCCCATGGCTTCACTATAAATAACTTGTTCCTCATCACCACGGGGTCAGATTCAGAAATTCTAGACCTATCTTCATCATTAGAGAACTTGAACAAAAACAAGAACCCATCAGATTTGACAGAAATAGAACCACTTAGTTTCCAAACTTTTTTTAGGTAGTACACAACTGTGGCATAAGGGAGCGAGGAATCAAGAAAAAAACCAACGAGATAATCCTTCCACATAGTGTTTCCTGCCTGAACAACATCATCAGATGGCACCATAGCATCTCCACTGAAGTCAAGTTGAATATCACGAGGCACATATTTACCAGCATTATTTGGTTTGGATTTAAAAAGAGAGTTCCATGAACGAGGAGGAATGGACGTTGGTTGAGGAAGCAAAGAAGGAGAAGACAGGATAGGTTCTGGAACCTTACAAGTAGCTTCTGCAAGAGTAGCAGGAACTACAGGTTCCCTGATAAGGGGGAGAGGAGAGGGGACTGACACGGGAAGAATGGAAGTTGCAGAGGGAGGTACAAGGATTGGGGACGAAGGACAAGGCTGAAGAGAATTAGAGGGATAGGACGGGTCAGCGGGAAGAAAAAAAGAAGAAGGCGGGGACCCCATTTTTGAAGGTATACATAAATTAAACATGATGATATATAGTAATGTAGATAGTTTTTATTTATGCAAACCAAATTATACATAAATTAAACAAATCCACCAATCAAATCACACAAGTCCAAAATAAAAACTAAAATGTATACAACATCAAATCCAATCCTAACAAACCAAACTAATGCATACTTAAATCTATGGTTTTCTTTTGATTATAGGGGATTTATGGATGGGACAGAAGTGGTAGTGAAGGTAAAAGTTCCCTTTTTGTTCGATGAGATTTTCGTCTCGATCGAAGCAAACTTCTCCAATGCATTTGACTTCGTTACCTTCTTCGTCCTCTTCCTCTTCTTCCTCTTCCTCTTCTTCCTCTTCTTCTTTCTCTTCTTCCTCTTCTTCTTTCTCTTCTTCCTCTTCTTCCTCTTCCCCATTATTCATCGGATTGTGAATGACAAGTTTAGGAGTGTCCTCTTCAATTACAATTAAATTTGTTGGATTATCCAATAGATATTTCTGAAGATTTCGCAAAATTCGGCCTTGTTTCTTTTGTTCTTTCAAGAGATGAAGTTGAACGACCTCTATTACAGTAAGCATATGCAGTACATACTTCTTATCCTATTTTGGTAACTTTGGCCATGGTAATGTTCTAGAGAGGGCCTTGCATGGGAGTAGGGAAGGAAAAGGGATTATCTTCTCTTCGGCGTTTAGAATTCGAAGAGGCCATGTTTTTATTTTTATTCAGAAATTAGAGAAGGAAAAGGACAGAAAAACGAGTCTAATTTCGAAATTTGGTGGTTATATAAGTGTAGTTTGTTATACTTATATTTATAACCAGTACTATTTTAAACTTAGTTTATTATACTTTTAAATGTATATATATACGTACAAATTATATTTAGTTATGTATAAATTTAAAATTAAACTTAAGTTATTATTCTTAAATTTATATAAATAATACTAGTGTTGAAAATGTTCAAAATATAACTTCCAAAAAATTATATTATAATTAGAAAACAAATTTTATTAATTTTAAACATAGTATTTTCAAATCCAAATTATTTTTAAAATATTTATTTTTGAATTTCAAATTCAAAATTCAATTTAAAATCAATTGGTATACATATATATATATATATAAATAAATAGCATATATTATTTATTTTGGAAAAATTCAAATTTATCCACAATTTAATTCCAAAAATTATATTAATTACTAATTTAAATTTGATTTAAAAAGGGGATTTTGAATTTAGGAGGGAAATCTATTTTCAGATTTTATTAATATACGTCGATATATAGGGGAAGTGTATGTTGACATATGTAGTTTAATTTTGAAAATTTTATTTTTTCTTTTAAATTTTCTAATTTTTATTCTATTATATCTATATATCATAGAAAAAACATATTCAATTTTAATAAAAGATGCTTAAGGTAATGGTTTTGTTAAAATATCAGCTATTTGATTTTCGATATTTACAAATTCGAGTGAAATTACTCCCTTATTTACGTTATCTCTTAGAAAATGATGGCTTACATCTATATGTTTGGTTCTAGCATGATGTGTTGGATTTTTAGATAGATTTATTGTCCTAGTGTTATTACAATATATTGGTGATTTGTTAAAATTTAAACCAAAATCTTTTAAAGTTTGTTGCATATAGATAACCTGTGAACAGGCTAGTGTGGCTTAGATATATTCTGCTTCTGTTGTAGATAAAGATACAAAAATTTTATTTTTGCTAAACCAAGAAACAAGAGAATATCCTAAAAAGTGATAAGTTCCACTTGTACCTTTTCGGTCTAATTTGCATCCAGCATAGTCAACATCACTATATGAAATTAAATCAAAAGAATTTTCTCTTGGGTAAACCAGTCCATAGTCTACTGTGTTATTTACGTATCTTAATATTCATTTTACGAATTTTAGATGAGTTTTCTTAGGTTGATATTGATATCTTGCACATAGACGGATACTATGCATAATATCTGGTCTACTAGCTATTATATAGAGTAATGATTCTATCATACCTCTATATAATTTTTGATCTACATCTTTTGAATTGTCTTCTTTATTTAATTTCTCATTTTTTGCTATGGGAGTTGGCTTTTAACTAGTATTTGACATACAAAATTTCTTAACTAATTCTTTAGCATATTTATCTTGATTTATGAAAATTCCATTATTTAGTTGTCTTGTTTGTAATCCTAAAAAGAATGTTAATTCTCCCATATGACCCATTTCAAATTCATTAGTCGTTATATCTGAAAATTCTTTATTTAATTGTTCATTTGCTGATCTAAAAATAATAACGCCTACATATATTTGTATAAGTTGAATATCATTATTATTTCCTTTAATAAAAAGAGTACTATCTACTTTTCCTATTTCAAAATTAGATTGTAATAAATAGGATTTTAGTCTATCATACCATGCCCTAGGAGCTGTTTTAGACCATATAAAGCCTTCTTTAATTTATAAATGTGATTAGGTAGTTTTTCATCTTTAACAAGTAGGGGTTGTTCTACGTATACATCTTCTTTATAAATCCATTTAAAAAGGCGCTTTTGAGATCCATTTGGAATAATTTAAAGTTATTATGATTTGCAAAAGCAAGTAAAGTTCTGATAGCCTCTAATCTTGTTACAGGAGCAAAAGTTTCATCAAAATCTATACCTTCTTCTTGACAATAACCTTGAGCAACAACATGCTTTATTTCTAACAACTTCTCCTTGTTCATTCATTTTATTTCTATATACCCATTTAGTTCATATTATAGATTTATCTTCAGGTCTTGGGACTAATTCCCAAACATCATTTCTAGTGAACCGATTCAATTCTTCTTGCATAGCAAGAATGCAAGAATCATCTAATGATGCTTCCTTTGGATTTTTGGGTTCAGTAGTTGAGATAAAAGCAACATTGCTCATTTTATTTAATTAATTTCTTGTTTTTACTATCCTAAAATATTTTCTATAGGATGATCTCTTAAATATTTTATTCTTTTATTTGGATGTTAATTTTTGGGATTATTATTTTCGTTGTTAGTGAACTCATTATTTGTAACTTCATTATTTTTATTTATAATTTCTTCTTCATCAAACCTTGAATTATCAAATTTGAAATTCTCATCAAATGAAATATGTAATGTTTCTTCAATGGTATTATTTCTGGTATTGAAAACTCCATAAGCTTTACTTCTATTTGAATAGCCAATGAAAATTCCTTTGTTTGATTTAGTATCAAATTTATCTAAATTATTCTTTGTATTTAATATAAAACATTTACTACAGAAAACTGTAAAGTACGATAACTTAGGCTTTTTATTATAAAACAATTCATATGGAGTTTTCTTAGTTAACGGTCGGATTAAAATTCTATTTAAAATATAACATGCTATAGCAACTGCTTCAGCCCAAAATTTTTTAGGTAAATTACTATCATTTAACATTGTTCTAGCACATTCTTGTATATTTCTATTTGTACATTTTACTATTCCATTTTGTTATGGTGTTCTTGGAAAAGAAAAATTATGAGTTATTCCTTTCTTATTATAAAAGATTTTAAAATTATTACTTTCGAATTCTCCTCCGCGATTGCTCCTTATTGTTTTAATTTTGGTTGACATTTGATTTTAAATTCTTTTAGTAAAAAATTCAAATATTTCAAAAGCTTCACTTTTAATTTCAAGAAAATTATGCATGTAAATATAGAGAATTTATCTACAATTACAAAGACATATTTATTATGATTTATTGATTGTATTTGCAATGGTACAAAATATCTATATGAAGAAGTTCGAGGGGATGAGAAGTAAAAATCATATCTTTGGATCTAAAAGAACTTTTACGAAGTTTTCCTAATTGATGGGTGTTACATAAATTATTGACTTTAAAATTTATTTTAGGAAGACCCCTAACAAGTTCATATCTAGCCATTTTAGAACAGTGTTTAAAATTTAAATGACCAAATCTTTTGTGCCGAATCCACGGGTTATTAGATTCAGCCAAAAGACATAAATTATCATTAGATTCCTTCATACTTAAGAAATAGATGTTACGTTTCCTAATACCTTCAAAGGTAATGTTGACTCATTATCTTCGATATGGCAGTTAACTTTTTCAAACTTAATTTTAAAATGCTTATCACACAATTGACTACTACTAAGCAAGTTATGCTTTAGATTCCTAACTAGCAAAACATTAGAAATAGTAGGAGTTTTAGAATTACAGACATTATCGATGCCAATCATATATCCTTTTGATTTATCTCCAAAGTTTACCGATCCACCATCTTTATAGGCTATATCTTTCAAGATCTCTGGATTTCCAGTCATGTGTCTCTAACATCCACTATCTAATATCAACTTGACCTTCTTGATTTGTAATATTTGATTATCGATTATCTTTTCGCTATTAGCCATATAACAAAATTGTTCCCGCAAATCAAAATCATACCATTCCAAGAAATCAAGTGACTTTTCAAAACAATTGGTTAAAAACATATTAGTTTCACATAATTGTTTTTCTATAAAATTATTAAAACTATTTTCAGCCATTTGAACTTTTCAAAAATCAAACTACGAATTTTTGAAAATCAAATGCTCTGATACCAAATGTGGGTTGCGAAATTATGGATCTTAAGGCTGATTAAACATACGAGGGGGGTGAACAGTGTTTTATGATTTATGTGAATCTTTTTAAAATTCTTTCAAGGTTATTACTTCATAATGCAGAATCAACAATTATAGATGCAAACATAGATAAATATAAATGTAGTAAAGTAAAAAGTAGAGAATCAGAGAGAACATACCAGAGATTTTATACTGGTTCAGAGTACCCTACATCCAGTCCTATAAAATTGTTTGTATAGATTTCTTTTCAAATGCCAAACTTTTAGCAAGCAGAAGGCAAACCTAGTACATTCTCGATTTCAAGGCTACGAGACACACCCTCTAAATTTTCCAAACTTTGGGTACACTCACTTGATTTGGACGAGACACAAGCACACCCACTTGGATTTCCGAGACACTAAGTGTACCTAATTGATTTGAATCACGACACAATCACACCCAATCAACTATAACTAGAGTTTGATGGTTTTTCTAAAGACAATGTTTGATCTTTGGATACAATTCATCCTATAGAATCTTGGACAGCACCTTGATCTTTAATTAAAAGAGAGAGATGAGTGAAATCAGAGAGTAAATAGTAGAGAATCAATACAATGAAGATTGAATTGATTCTGGTTTGAATTTGAGAAAATTTAAATATATTTTCAATAAAATTTTGGCAAGTAAGAGCAGAGAAGATAATAAGAATGCAATTGTTAAAAATTTATTTGAAAACACCCTATATATAGAGAATAAACAGACATGTCCATTCACGAAGAGTTACGACGAATAGATACTTCACTTCAAAAATTGAATTTCAAAAAATTGGCATGTACGTCGACATACTTCATATTGATATGTCCACGTATCCCTTTGAATTTTGACAAACTCTTTTGTTTTAAAATGTTTTGAAAATCTTATGCTTCATAAAATATTTTGATAGTTTGTAAAATAGTTTAAACATAGTTTATAAGCTTTTTTACTTTTATAAACTATTTTTAAATATATTAAAAATGTATTTTGATTTATATAATAAAAGAATAAAAGAAAGAGATATAGTGATCAAAGATTGATACCAGGGGCTTTAACAATGATCTATGACTCTATATACTATACTATAGTCTTGAAATCTTCATAACTTGATCTTTTATACTTATGAGTCTTTATATCCATTTCTTGAGTCTCTATACTGTACAGTCTTCAATTTAATACATGTATAATATTATGCACTATACACTATATACTATATATCTATACAAAATCATTAGTAACCATATTTTATATGGATGTATTAAGGTTGTTATCATCAAAATCAATAACCGAGGTATTAATAAATCAACATTGGCGAGAAACCTCTTAAGTTCTCTCTACAAAAGTTCCATGTAAATCTCATATGTGTATGTTCTTCAAAGTATTCTGTAGTGACCTATTCACTATGAATACACTTCGATTTCCTTTTACTTTTGTCCCCTGCAAAACTATAACACCTCGTAATTTGGCGTTGGTTATTTAATTAGTTAGTTAGTTAATTAGGCTTCGAAAATGGAATTTGTGCAAACGATAGAATTTCACTACGAAACTTGCACCATTACTTTTGTGGCGAAATTCTGAGCAACTTTCATATTTGGAGTTTTACGATCGGAGTCCAAACGAAGAAGTTACGGGCGAAAAAAGAATTTGGAACGAAAATAATTCGATTAGATAAATTAACGTTTATGTATTCACGCCGTATGTGACGGCTAGGGTTAGCCTAGGCCCAACGATCCATATTTAATATATTTTGATCTAACGGTTGAGGTTGATTTCTACGCTTATAAATTCAGGCTCAACCCTCCCTTCTCTTCTCATATTTTTCTAGAGGCAGTAGCGAAGCTATGTCATTTCTTATTCTCCACTTTCTTTCTAAATTATAAAAATAAGATATTTGTATATATTTATATAAATTGGAGGAGAATAGAAATCTAATAAAAAGGAGAAGAGAAGGGAATCAACTATACGTGTATTTAAGGTAATTTATATGTATTTGTATATTTGTATCTAATTTCTCTCCCAATCCCAAATCTCTTATCAGATCTATAATTCTAGTGTGTGTGTATATATAACCTTTTATACATATTTCTTGGATTAAAAAGGATTTGGAGATGAATTTAAGGTTCTACTTCAGATCTGAAGATTTGGATTGCTTTTAAAAGATGAGAGGGAAATTTTATATATTGTTTATGATTTTAAATCTCTTCCATTGGCATACGTTTGATTTTTATGCCTAAATCAATTTTATTTGTGAATTGTAGGCTTAAATTAGTGTAGAAAACTATTGCCTACTTATTCTTGTTTTAGACTTAATTTGAAATATGTTCATACCAAGATCTGGAAATTAATCCCAAAGTTTTTAGAATGTAAAAGGTTGTAACTCCAATAAATGGAAAATAAATGGTAATAAATATGGAGTTGCAATAATTTGATAGAGTAAATGGATTAATGGGACTGTAAATAAAGAAGCTGAATTAATAACTATGGAAAGGTTACTGATTTGAAATTAGTAATCATTCATAAATGTCTTAGGAAATGTCCTTAAGGATTTTATGGACAAATTGACATTTATAAGCATGAAAAGGGGATTTAAGGGTAGATAAGCATTTAAGCTAAATCTTTTTGCCTTAATTAAAAAGGGAATTAGTAAGCTAAGTCTAATGTCCATCTAAGGTAATATAAGTAAAGACTTAGGATAGTTAATTAAACGTAGTAGATTAGTGATGTGAGGTAAGTAGAGTCACTCGATGGAAGACCGTCCTTCACCTCGAGGCTACCAGTAGTAAGGTGCACTTACTACTGCTCTGAATATCACTAATCCTAGGACCCATAATGATGTGAGAGATTGGGCCTACTTTCTTAATTGAAAAGTATTAAATGGTCCAAGTTTGGAATTAGAAGTGGTGAGGGATATCTCAATAGGGGTTCGCTTCTGGTTTGAGGTATTAAGTGGCTGTAAGGTCCGCCTCTCTCCTAAAAACAAGTGTTAAGTTACCTAGTAAAATTCCAAATAAATAAGGATGTCTATAGAAGGGTTTACTTCAGTGTTGAGGTATTAAGTGTCTATTTTCGGGCCTGCCTCCCAACCGAAAGAAGTAACCTAATGAGATTCCATATTTATAATTAAGAGTGATAATGGATATCTCGGGAAAGGTTCGCTTCGGGTTTGAGGTATTAAGTGGCTGATCAAGGGTTTGTCTCTCTCTCCTAAAAAGAAGTATTAAGTAACCTAGTGAGATTCCAAGCGATGTCGACTAGACCAGTGAGGAGTCTACCTTGGGATTAGATATTAAATTACAAAGGCTTACCTATAAATAAATGTAAAATGGCCAGGGGTCTGCCTAATCCTTATTAATGGGTATTAAATGGCTTGGGTATACTCTCTCACATTGCTATGCTGTAATAACAATAGTACCAGTGAGGAGTCCACTTGGGGATAGGTATTAAGTGATGAAGGAGCTGCCTAGAATATAGGTATTAAATGGTTAGAAATCCGTCTAGTCCTTTTAAAGGTATTAAGTGGCATGGGTACTATCTCTTACATGGCTACGATTTTATTGGCGATAGATGCGGTAATAGTTGGACATCGAATGTCGGAAGCCTTAAATAGTGGTTAGAGGTCTTTGTAGCTAGGACCCACCGACCATTGACAACATTGTTAGAAAACCACCTTGGGAATAGGTCTTAAATGACGGAGTCTACCTTGATTGAGGTCTTAAATGACAGAGTCTGCCTATTTCTCTTTTAAAAGTATTACGTGGTGGTTATAGAAGCCCGCTTCATATTTAGAAGTATTAAGTGGCAAATGGGTTTGGAAGTATTGGGTGGTTGCTAGGGCTTCGTCGGTATTTTATACCTTGGGAAAGGGCAGGTAAGTAATCGTGTGTGCAATGCAAGGTTAGATTAGAATTTCTAACCTTAACAGACATAACAATTAAATGGAAACCAATCGGTATAAATTTATGTTATGGACAGTTTATAGATTTTCCAATCAGCAGACCTTTGTTCTGACCATCTTCTCATTATAACCCACAGGATAGATTTAGAGGAACAGGTCACTAAAGCTGGATGTGCTTTGTTGTTGGAGAAGTCTACTTTTCTCTCATGCTCAATGCTGATGTGATAATCTGCTATCCAAGGAATACCATTAATTCCAAGGTAGTAGTCATAGTTAGTATTCTTATCCTATTTTTGTTTCCGCTGTGAGTTTAGATTTCTATCAATCTATAATGCTCATGCTTATTTGCAGGTACCAAATCCAACGGTCTGTGCTTTGATGGACTTGGGTTTCGATTCTCACTGTGGGAAAAAACACATCAGACGACAAATATGCCCCGTTGTCTGATTTCATATCTATCTATCTTAAATCCCGTGCCGTCTCATTGCACATCAGACCATAGATATGCCCCATCGTCTGATATGTACTAACATAACAAGAAAAATCATATGTTGTCTGATGTTATAGTATCATTTCTAGAATTTCCTATTAGACAACATATAAATATTGACTGATATGAATAATTTTTCACATAATGAAATAAATTGCAGAATGAAATGTTATCCCGCTTTTTGGTCAAAGCCGGAATGTCAAACAAATCGACAAGAAAGGATGGATATCAGGATTGGAGTGCAATTGGAAACAAGGCTGCAATGAATAACGTCAAAATTTGACCGGGCTCCGATCGAGACGAAATCGATTGGAGGTGACGATGAGGACTAGGAGAGGCTATGTTTCAAGTTTCAGGTCAATCGGAGTTCGTACGCACGAGATATGGATGAATTAAGATGCACAGAGCACGGTTCGAATCGATGCACAACGCATCGATGGATGTCGGTTCGAATCGATGAAGGTTCGAATCAATTAAAGGTTACTTCACTTCGTATCGACATGGTTCGTATCGATGAGGACGAAGTCAGTCATTTGCTCCGAGACAACATGTTCGAATCGATCGAGACAAAGTACTCAGCTTCGAATCGATGAGAAAAAAAAGCCTACGTTCGAATCCATCAACCATATACTAGAAACCTAGCCTCACTTCGGCCCTCATTTCAACTCCATCCAAATGCCCTTGGTTCGAATCCATACCCATCAGGCTACGATACAACCTGATCGATTCGAACCATTTGATTGATTCGAAGGAACATTCCTTCGAATCCCTCACTTCGAATCCATTAGGTTGAAGCGCCTGAAACCCAGGGATTTGACCCAGAATACTCGGAGGAAGTGGAGGACTGACTCGAAGCGAATGCATGCAAAGAGAATCGATTCGAACGAATCGATAAGAACAAATCGATTCGAAGGAATCGATTCGAACGACTTCAGGTGGCGGATGACTCCAACTTGAATCGATCATAACTTGAGATCTACAAGTCCAAATGCTATGAAATTTTCACAGTAGCTTGAGCACATGTTGAAGAATGTTCACCCCAAATTTCAGCTCGATTGGACAATTTATTGATCGATTCGAACATAGCTTCGAATCGATCCCAAAGTGGGCCCGGATTTCCAGAAAGCGGGCATGTGGGCCCCCTCACGTGCCAGAACTGGTCTCCCTTCAGTTTAGGCGAAATATCAGCCTCCTACACCTATAAATAGACCCCCAGGTCATTCAGAAAAGGGGTCGGACAATTTTGAGAGCTAAAGAACGCCCGGACTCTGCCAGACTTACTCCAGATCACTATTGCTGCCTTAGATTCAGACTTAGTTCAGCAAATCCGTTGTATTACGCGATAGGAAATTGTAATCTTCAAGCATTGATCAATAAAAGATAAAAAACTTTGGAGTGGACGTAGGCCGGAGATAGCCGAACCACTATAAATCTCGTGTTTTTGTCCATTATTTCTGGATTGCTGTTTGTTGTTTGTTTAGATCTAAGATTTGTGTTTGAATATTGCTGATTTGTATTCATACACTGGTGCTTTCACAACATTCGGGGTTTGTGCCCATTTTTGGTACAAACACTTTGGTGCTTTCACTGAGAAGGACTATCACCCGCTACATTGGATTGAAGTTTAGATTTGAACGTTTGAAGGATTTAGAATGACTCGACAAACAAGTAGAAGACAAAGAGCTGAGAGAAGCCAACAAGGAGGAAGTCAAGAGGCATCTTCCGGAGCTGGAGAAGGACAAGCTTCGATTTACATTACCAGAGACGAGATGGAAGCTATGGCGAATTCATTACACGAGAGGTTGCTGAAGAGTCAACAGGATATGATGCAGACTTTCTTCGAGCAGATAAGAGCTGCAGGAACACAGAATCTTGGACCAACTACAACGACTGCAAATGTGGAACAAGGAACTAGGGTTGCGGAACCCAATGGAGGACAGAATACAGAACCGGAAGATAATCAACAAGGGCTTGGGGGCAGGCCAACAGGATCCCATGCGGAAGGACCTTTGGAAGGAGTTCAACAGGCTAGAGCCAACGTTGCGGCTAATGAGCCACATGAAGAATATGTGCCGGAATTCCCTCGGGAGCATGGGGGGCAACACCTAACAGGCAATGCTGGATTAATGGAAATCATCAGGAAGACTATGCGTGGAGGTTTGGCCAATAGAGACTTGGAAGGAGTAAACAGGAGTCCGTTCGCTCGGGAAATCAGGACGGCTCAGAATCCACCTAAGTTCAAGTTACCTAGCGTGGAAGTATATAATGGAAAGGCTGACCCGACTGATCACTTGATGAGATACACTAGACACATGGAAGTGCTGGGGGCATCGGAGGAAGTGATGGCCAGATGTTTCCCTTTATACTTGACAGACCTAGCGGCAATGTGGTTTAGGCAGCTGGAGGAAGGATCTATCAGGAATTGGAGAGAATTGGTGGACAGGTTTTTGGAACAGTTTCGGGTTCACATCAAAAGACCTAAGAACGTGATGACGTTAACATCGGTAAAGCAAAGAACGGATGAATCGCTTAGAGCATTTTTAACTCGATTTAATGCGGCGGTTTCTTCGGTGGATCGGCCAGATCCGTCAATGGTTTTGATGGCGGCAGTGTCGGGAGTCAGAGAGGATTCAGATTTTAAGGTATCTTTAGTACGAGACGCGCCACTGGATCTCGGGGAATTCTTCCATGAAGCCGAAAGGTTCCTTCGGCAAGAAGATGCATGTATGGACTTAAAGTTAAAGGAGGTGAATGTGACCGGGGGTGGAGGACCGTCCAACGGAAGCTCGGATAAAGATAAAGGAAAAAGGAAGCTGGATGACGATTCAGGAAAAACCAGGAAACAATGGAAGGATCCAAAGTTTTCCACATACATAGAATTGAACGAGACGCAGGAGCGGATATACATGGAAACTCGGAATCGCCTTCCTTACCGGAGGCCGGCTAGGAGAGAACCATCTGAGCGAGAGAGGGCGTCAGGAAAGCATTGTCTCTTCCACGATTTGGACGGGCATGATACCAACAGCTGCAGGCATTTAAAGGACATAATTGAGGAGCATGTGAGGAATGGACAGTTGAGGCAGTATGTTGGAGCTCGGAATGCAGCGGTGGAGCAGGAGCAACCACCGCCTACCTCAAACCATGAGGATACGAGGCACAGGAATAATGGTCGATTGGTCATCAATTGATCAGGATAATTTGAAATAAGTAACAAACCATTGGCGAGCAACCGAGTCATTTACACATGTATGGGGACGGAGATAGCCCCTAGGCATGCTCTGAATGATGATAAAATGCGAAGCCATGGTTTGCGAAATCTGTTTTCTTTTGTTTTTGGATTGGACACTTATTTTTCTGGTTTGGTTTTTGGAGTTTGGATTGAACTCCTGATTTTGCTCGTTACTCTGGTTTTGGCTTTCACTCGGATGATTGTTCTCCGTTTTGGATGATGATTTTGATTTCTGGTTTTCCGATTTGACTTGGATTTTGGATTGGATCTTGATTGGATTCTTTTTGGTTTTTGATAAACGGTCGTCAGGTATGGATTATGCCTGGCAAGGGGTGAGTCGTTCTGCCCGAACGCGGTAAAGTGACTCATTCAGGTCGTCGGGTATGGACTATACTCGGCAAGGGTCCGGAGTGACCAGGATTTGGCCTAGGACTTAGGCCCCCTACTATCGATTATTGTTTCAGGTCGTCGAGTATGGACTATGCTCAACAAGGGTCCGGAGTGACCAGGATTCGGCTTAGGACTTAAGCCACGGCATTACTTACGTCCAGGGACACTGGACCACGGTCGTCAGGTGTGGATTGCGCTTGGCAAGAACCCGGAGAGGTTAACTTAACGTCCAGGGACACTGGACCACGGTCGTCAGGTGTGGATTGCGCTTGGCAAGAGCCCAGAGAGGTTATGGATTTAGATATCGACCCGGAGAGGTCCTGGATTCGGTTATTGGCTATTGGATAAGGATGGATTAGGATTCGGTCGTCGGGTTCAGATGGATATGGACTTGACTAAGGCTTTGGTTATTGGGTTTGAAGTTGGGCATCGACTACGAGCAGTCAAGGATGATGTACTTGGATGATGTGGCTATGGACTTTGGATATCGGATACGGAACTATTCAAAACACGCCTTCTTATCACAAGGCATGTTTTGGGGGGCAAATGTTATCCCGCTTTTTGGTCAAAGCCGGAATGTCAAACAAATCGACAAGAAAGGATGGATATCAGGATTGGAGTGCAATTGGAAACAAGGCTGCAATGAATAACGTCAAAATTTGACCGGGCTCCGATCGAGACGAAATCGATTGGAGGTGACGATGAGGACTAGGAGAGGCTATGTTTCAAGTTTCAGGTCAATCGGAGTTCGTACGCACGAGATATGGATGAATTAAGATGCACAGAGCACGGTTCGAATCGATGCACAACGCATCGATGGATGTCGGTTCGAATCGATGAAGGTTCGAATCAATTAAAGGTTACTTCACTTCGTATCGACATGGTTCGTATCGATGAGGACGAAGTCAGTCATTTGCTCTGAGACAACATGTTCGAATCGATCGAGACAAAGTACTCAGCTTCGAATCGATGAGAAAAAAAAGCCTACGTTCGAATCCATCAACCATATACTAGAAACCTAGCCTCACTTCGGCCCTCATTTCGACTCCATCCAAATGCCCTTGGTTCGAATCCATACCCATCAGGCTACGATACAACCTGATCGATTCGAACCATTTGATTGATTCGAAGGAACATTCCTTCGAATCCCTCACTTCGAATCCATTAGGTTGAAGCGCCTGAAACCCAGGGATTTGGCCCAGAATACTCGGAGGAAGTGGAGGACTGACTCGAAGCGAATGCATGCAAAGAGAATCGATTCGAACGAATCGATAAGAACAAATCGATTCGAAGGAATCGATTCGAACGACTTCAGGTGGCGGATGACTCCAACTTGAATCGATCATAACTTGAGATCTACAAGTCCAAATGCTATGAAATTTTCACAGTAGCTTGAGCACATGTTGAAGAATGTTCACCCCAAATTTCAGCTCGATTGGACAATTTATTGATCGATTCGAACATAGCTTCGAATCGATCCCAAAGTGGGCCCGGATTTCCAGAAAGCGGGCATGTGGGCCCCCTCACGTGCCAGAACTGGTCTCCCTTCAGTTTAGGCGAAATATCAGCCTCCTACACCTATAAATAGACCCCCAGGTCATTCAGAAAAGGGGTCGGACAATTTTGAGAGCTAAAGAACGCCCGGACTCTGCCAGACTTACTCCAGATCACTATTGCTGCCTTAGATTCAGACTTAGTTCAGCAAATCCGTTGTATTACGCGATAGGAAATTGTAATCTTCAAGCATTGATCAATAAAAGATAAAAAACTTTGGAGTGGACGTAGGCCGGAGATAGCCGAACCACTATAAATCTCGTGTTTTTGTCCATTATTTCTGGATTGCTGTTTGTTGTTTGTTTAGATCTAAGATTTGTGTTTGAATATTGCTGATTTGTATTCATACACTGGTGCTTTCACAACATTCGGGGTTTGTGCCCATTTTTGGTACAAACATGAAATAAATGAATCACAATTTTATTTAAACAAATGTTTTATTTCAAATCAAATTCAAATATAATACAAATTTCACTAGCCTCCACTTACATTTTCAAATATAATACAACTTTCCCCGTCACTCTCATATACACAACATTTCTCTACACTCTCATATATAACATTTTTTTACTCATACTCACTCGAGTTTGTTTTTGATGTTGATCTTGATTTGCTTGCTTCAGCTTGTGTCCATCCATCTCCTATACCTGACAAATAACCAATGTAGTAAAATGAAAAAGGAAACAAACCTAAATTGCAAAAATAAAATTGAATTTGAATAGTAATATTGCCTCAGTTTATGGTTTGTTTTCTCTTCATGTTTAGACAGGGACAAATATATCTGTGCATGGACAACTTATGATATGCATAGTCTATCACTATGAATATCACAAGGTCGGACATCGATTAAATCTCATGGACTGTTGCAAAGGTCAAGCCTGAAGGCTCCACACAGTGCAAATATGCACAAGGTCAAGCCCAAGTCTCTTTGGGCTCAACTCAGGTGCACATATATACAAGTACAAACTAGGCAGCAAAAAAATCAAAAGTATCCCAACACTACCTTGAACCAGGCAGCAAAATAATCAAAACAAACTAGGCACATATACAAGTACAAGTACAAACCAGTCGTAAGGGATTAAACCAACAGTGTGCACATACATAACAATCGAATTAGCAAATATTCACACACATATATACATACATACATATGTATGTGTGTGTATATATATATATATATATATGAAAATGTACACTTTCACATCCAGGAAATGCAAACTAGACAACTAGGAAAGAATTCAAGATAGTGCACATAAACAAGCTTAACCAAAACAAAAAGTGCAAATGCATATAAAATGGTTCAGAAACTCAAAATGGTTAGGAACTGAATTCAAGATAGTGCACATAAACAAACTCAGGTGTAAATGCACATAAAATGGTTTAGAAACTAAAAATGGTTCAGAACTGAATTCAAGATAGTGCACATAAACAAGCTTAGGCAAAAAAAACAAGTGCAAATGCACATAAAATGGTTCATAAACTTAAAATGGTTTGGAACTGGACCATTAAAAGCAACATGGACCAGTTTAATATACAAGTGTATACAAGTATATACAGAACTGGACAAGTATACAAGTTCAAGTACAGCATGGACCAGTGTAATATACAAGTTCAAGTATACACAAGTGTATACGAAACTGGACCAGCAAAAGCAACAGAAACTCAAAATGGTTCAGAAACTCAAATTGGTTCAAGCTCAAGTATATACAAGTGTATACAATATATACAAACAACTCACAAACCAACAACATGTATGGATGAACCAAGCCAACATAACAAGAAACCAACAAAAGCAACTGGACCAGCAAAAGAAACATGAACTAGCAAAAGCAACAGCAAAAGCAACATGGATCATCACAGCAAAAGCAACATGGACCATCAAAGTGCACAAACAAGGCATCACTAGTGTGCACTGCCTTATCAAGGCAGTGCATTGGCTTGTCACAAATTAAAACAAGCAAGTGCCATAAATTAAAATAAGGCAGTGCCGCAAACATTCATACATATATACATACATGTGTATGTATGTATATACATGGAGGTCCAAACCATCGAGACTACAACAAGTACAAGGTAGGGACAAGTGTACACATGAACTTAAGTGTACACTAACTCGAACATGAACTCAAGTGTACACATGAACTCAGACATAGTAATGCAAGTAGAACTCAAGTGTATACATGAACTATCAAATGAAGTATATATGTACATATATGCACATATATACACATATATCTCAAAACAGTTTAAGCATGTGGAAGATTAAGAGAAAAGATTGAATTTTTCAAAGTCAAATATACAAAAGAATAACTAGGCACACTAATATACATATATATACATATGTATATACATGTATATATGTACATAATGAGTGGAAAGGCAACTCAACAGCATGGTTCATAAACTCAAAATGGTTCAGAACTGAATTGGTTCAAGCTCAAGTATATACAAGTGTATACAAGTATATACAAATAACTCACAAACCAACAGCATGTATGGATGAACCAAGATAGCATAAAAAGAAACCAGCAAAAGTAATTGGACTAACAAAAGCAACAACAAAAGCAAAAGAAACATGGACCAGCAATAGCAACATGGACCATCATATAAAAAGCAACATGGACCATCAAAGTGCACAAACAAGGCATCACTAGTATGCACTACATTGTCATGGCAATGCAATGGCTTGTCACAAATTAAAATAAGCAAGTGCCATAAATTAAAACAGCAAATGCCACAAATTGAACAAGGCAGTGCCACAAATTAAAACAGGGCGGTGCCACAAATCATACCAAGATGAACAAGAAAATTAAAACAACAGAGAAATCCATAGATGAAGTAAATATCAATACACATATCAATAACCAAAGTGCAATCCAGGTTCAAAGTTTTGAAGCATATATACAAAGAACAAGTCAGTAAAGCATAAGAACCATTTCAAATCAAAATATCAAAATGAAAATATAGGAAATCAAATCCTATATAAGCACCCATATCATCATCGCCATAATTGTAGATCGAGTTCCAGCAAAATTAAAAGATAATAAAAAGTCACATATCAATCAGTAGCAATCAAGTTCGATAAGGAACCCTAATTCCAGAAGATGCGAGAGAACCTAAATTGAGAGTGAGAGAGTATCGGATTTGCAGAAAGATGAGAAGATGAGAAGGAGGCGGCTTTAATGTCATAAAACCCTAAGTTGAAGATGAGAAGAAGACAAGAATTTGCATTGTATCGAGATATGTACTGAACAAAAATAAAAAGAGGGAACAAAAATATAAAGAGGGAAACAAAAGGTGGCCAGAAAATAATTGAGAGTGAGAAGATGGATCCAACACTAAAAAATTTGATAACTTAAATCAGACGACGGATAAAATGTTGTTTGAATGACAAGCATTTGCATAAAAATTCACGGGCTATTTAGGCAATAGTCGAAAGATTTCAGAGGCTCTTCAGACAACATACGATTTTTTATGTGTTGTGTGAAAAAGTGGGATAACAAAAAATCTACCTTATGTTGTGTGATCACTATTGTCTGATTCACTTTGTGGCATAGTGTTTTGTCGAAATTTAGGCCTATTGAGGTACGAGTTGTTACATTTGGTATCAGAGCCTAGGTTGATAAATCAGAGAAATTAGGATAAATTGAGAGAACGTATTCTTACTTTCCCATCTAGTAATATTATATTTTACATTAGATTCTAAGAATTCCGACTATAGAAGTAGTGGTAGTTCCACTCCGAGGGAATGGACAAAGCAACTATGGGTTGGAAATATCTTAGTGTCAAGATTCTCATGCCGACTCCGAAGTACCTCACGGAGTGCTGGCGATGCGTAATGCGCTATTAATGAAGAGCATGAGTATGACATATGGCAGAATCCCGTTGACTGGAGGTGTTCAACTTGATGGTTGAGATTCTAACTACTTTGTGATTTTGGATTTTGATGATAAGTTACAGTCGAAGAAATACATTTATTCCAGGTAGGCGGGAAATTAGAGTCTGTATGTTGCAATTGTCCGAAAGCAAGTTTTTTCTAGGGTTCTTTCATTGATCACCTCTTTGATGGCAAACCAAATTTTTATTTGGATAATTATTGTCAATTCCATAGTCTAAAACCCGTGAAAGAATTTCTACAAAGTATGTTTTGGAAATGCGTTAAATTTTGGAAAAAGGGTTTTCAAAGGATTTCTTTTCCCAAAGATTTATTTTAGAAATTTTGTTTTGAGATAGTTTTGAAATTTTAATTTTCAAAGAAACATGTGTACCACTAAGTTGGTCGTGTTAAGAAAATTTTAGTTTATAAAAGATTAATTTTTGAAATCCTTAAATATTTATATGTATATATCAGTAAAGGCTTGGTTTTGATTTTTGGCAAGGAAATAGTTTTTCCATTTGGGAAATTTGTGTTTTAAAAGAAGGTTTTTGAAGACCCTAAAATATATATAAGTTTGATTTTTAAGAGAAGTTTTGGTATGAAATGGTTTCTATAATTTAGAAACAAGTATAAAGGAGCATATATTTAGCTCGGTGATTTTTTGGTTTATAAAATTAAGGTTTTTAAATCTTCTCTCCTTAAGGTACAAACGAAATAGGAATGACATTCAATTTTATTGAGGTATGTAGTTTGAAGTGTTGTTGTACCACCAGATATTGGAAGAAATATTTCCATGCGAAGTAGGCAAGAAATAGCACCTGGAGTATTTTTGGGTTTTTGGAATTTTTGTTGGTCGTAGCAGTTTTGTTGAGGAATGCTGTGAATTATTAGGGGATTGTTTAGGACTAGGCGATAGGCCTTGGAACTACCGTGATGCGGGCATGAATTTTTCGGATCATGTAAAATCGAAGGAGATAGTGCAAAACATTTATTATTATTTAGTCTGACCCTAACTGGGTCTAGGTTCAATTAACGCCCAAAGGCCGGCCTAGCGGTTGACCACCTAGCTGTAAACCAAGAGTGGTCTACCAGTTAACGAATTTTGGCACAATTTGAACTTGGAACAGGACTATAAAAGTTGTGTCCGAATTTTTCCAGTTGCCTTCTTTCATTCCTCCTTCCTCAACAAGCCGAACCCAATCTCCATCCTCCTCCTCATCCAAGTATCAGCCTCTCTCTTCCCTTCCACCCCTAGGCGACGTCGTTTTCCCTAGGAGCAGCAGCCTTGCCT
Source organism: Allium fistulosum (assembly GCA_030737815.1). Taxonomy (NCBI): domain Eukaryota; kingdom Viridiplantae; phylum Streptophyta; class Magnoliopsida; order Asparagales; family Amaryllidaceae; genus Allium; species Allium fistulosum. The sequence continues at coordinate 1,618,815,872 of CM060901.1, forward strand.
CCCCCTCGTGCTAGTTTTGTACGTTGGATCTAGCCCCACCACCACTCCAGATCTAAACCCTATTCCCTTCCTCCGACCATCTCTTAGCCCAAGACACATTTTCACACTGTCAGTTTTTCCTTATACCATTACGGTCTCAACCCTCAAGAGACCACTTGGCTGGACCGGAATGAGCAGAAGGTTTCGTCTCTTTTGGGCCCGGAAAAGCTATTCATCGTGGTAGGATTGGCACTGATCCTCTGCTTCGAGACTTTTGGATGGGAATGTTTCCCGTGCTGCATCTGCCTTTTCAATGGAGGTAATAGTTTGATTCGTTCGAAGGTGAAGGGTGTCTTGATTGAGCTAACTAATGATAATCTCTGGGATTTTGGAAGCCTCCACAAAGGACACAGACTTGGATGATTTTGAAGTGACCGACTCAAAGATTCTTTAGCAGATCTTTTCCTCAAAATGTCGGTATTTGGAAGATGGATAATCTACATCTGACTGCCCGTCTGATTATGTGCATCATTCGGCATAACGTTATCCCTAAGACGGAAAGTTACGATCGGATTTATCCCATGGTGTAGAAGACCACCTATGATAATATTGGTGGCATCGCTATCAATTGGACTCACACCCTTTTGAGTCAATTTGTTGATCAAGGGTTAGCACTCCATAGAGTCACTTTCCATATTTTCACCTATCCACTCTCGTCTCTAGGTATTAGGGTGAACCTCCATATAGAGGCAGTTTAGTAGAAGGTTCCTTCTGCCATCATTAGATCCTTCCTTAAGAAGATGGAAATTCTGAAGTCGTTAGCAACACCAGCAGCGCCAGCCGCACGAGATTGAGTGTATAACCGCCATGCTGCGACCCCATGCTACGACCATTCAAGGGTTGCAGCAATGGATCGAGCTCCAGTAGCGGAGTAAGGCATCTCGTAGTCTGTAGGTATTATTTTACGATTTATGGTGTTGTTGTCTTTTCCCTTTCTACATTTTCTCTTTCCTTTTAGCTTGTTTGGGTTGTAACTATTAGTTATCTCTTGTAAAAGGCACGCATGTTATGAGTTTCTATTTATTTACTGTGTTATTGTTTCTGTACATGTGAACCACTCCAATATATGCATAACAAAGAAGTAGTATAAATATGGGAATCTCATAAAGACACTTGACTAACAGTAAATGCAATATAAGACTAGAAGTTTAGAGTAGTTAAATTTTTTTAGCGAAGGACATGATAAAGTTGTTTAGATATCATGGATCATTGCCCATGTTCCTTAAAAGCTAATTTTTTTGAATAATAGATGTGTTGACATTTTTCTTTATATAAAATGTCATGTTTTATGGGTAAAGGTTAGTTGTAGAATTTTAGAATTTGGTTTATGGGTTTAGCGCATAACCGACTTCCGACTACGCTGAAATTGTGGCTTGATTTATCACAATTTTTGAGAAGAAAAATATTTTGAAAATTTTCCTCTTGATTTGAAAAGTTTCTCTTTCGGGAAAAAAAGTTTTGTGTCTTAGTTATTTTTGACTCTTAAATTATTTTTAGAGTTTTGTCCAAAATTTGATTTCAAGGGAAGATGTGCATCTAAACTTATTTTGGTGCACGAATCTGAAAAGTGTTAACGCTAAAAATGTACGCTAACACCTCGGTGTGAGTTGTGAAAGCACCACCCGTTGGTACGGGAACTAAACGTGAGCAGAAAATAGCAGAAAATGGTAAAAAGACAACAGTTTTATAGTGGTTTGGCTCAAAATCAAGCCTACGTCCACTTAATCTCTTTTATCACTGAATTGATTACAGATTTTACAACAATTCTTCGATTACAACACAATCAAGACAAGTCGTTAGAATTTTGATGCGGAAAAGCTCTTTTGATTCATGTTCAATGAACTTGATCTTTTCCAAAGATTCTTTAAAGTGTCCTTTGCCTTTCAAGTGTTGGAGTCAGTAGAGAAAACAACAGAGTCTTGGCGTTTCAGAAAAAATCGTCCCCCTCAAGTGCGGAGTAGGCGGGGTATTTATAGGAGAAAACTGGGCTTAGGTCGTTAGGTTTTAGGTCGTGAGTGACCTAAGAGGTTGCGAGGTAGCTTAAGTCGTTGGCGACTTAATGGAACCATTCTGGGCGAGATAAAGGCTGTGAGCGACCTAGTATGAGTAGTGCAGAAGTTATCTCGGCAAGATTAGGTCGTAAGCGACCTAACAGAAGAGGTTGCGAGGTAGCTTAAGTCGTTGGCGACTTAATGGAACCATTTTGGGCGAGATAAAGGCTGTGAGCGACCTAGTATGAGTAGTGCAGAAGTTATCTCGGCCAGATTAGGTCGTAAGCGACTGCTGAGAAGCTTTTTCGGATCTTGAATCGCCTACAAAAGTCCTAGAATTCTTCGCTTTTGAATTGGGTACCATTATCTGTGATTATCTTCTGAGGCACACCATATCTGCAAATGATATTTTTAGTCACAAAGTTTATCATCTTTTTAGAGGTAATAGTAGCCAATGGTTCAGCTTCAGCCCATTTAGTGAAATAATCAACAACAATAATAACATATTTGATTCCGGACTTGGCAACCGGCAAAGGTCCGATGAGATCTATCCCCCAAATGGCGAATGGCCATGGACTGACCATCTGTGTTAGCGCGGTGGAAGGTGCTCTTGGGATTTTTGCAAATCTTTGGCATCTGTCACACTTTCGGGAGTAGCTAGCAGCATCTCGATTAATATCTGGCCAAAAATACCCATAGCGGAGAATTTTCTTTGCAAGAGTTTGGCCACCTGAATGATCCCCACACTCTCCTCCGTGCACCTCAGATAAAATTGTCTTAGCCTCTTCTTTGGTTACACATCGGAGTAATGGCATCGAGAATCCTCGTCTGTACAAATGGCCGTCTTGAATTACATATCTCGGGGATTTTCTTAACAATTTCTGGCGCTCTTTTGAGTTTTCTGGCAAGGAGCCGTTGAGTAGATATTCCTTGATAGGAGTCATCCATGACTCCTGTTCTTGAGATACAGCCATGATCCAGTCAATATCCATCTCATCAGTACTTGGAGCTGACAAGACTTCCAAAGGGACCAATCCTAATAATTGAGCTTCGCCAGAGCTTGAATATTTTGCGAGAGAATCTGCCTTCATGTTCTCTTCCCAGGGTATATGGCTGATTGTATAATGATCAAAATCATCGAAAAGCTCCCAGGCCTTTGACAAGTAAGCAGGCAGATTTCCTCCTTTAGTTTGAAACTCTTTCTTGACTTGGCATACAATAAGCTGGGAATCACTGAAGATATGCAATACTTTGATGTTCAGTTCTTTAGCAATCTTCAAGCCGGCAATAAGAGCTTTGTATTCTGCTTCATTATTTGTCGATGGAAATTCTAATCTCAATGCATAGCACAATGATCGCCCTTCGGGGGTTTCAAGCATAACCCCAGCTCCAGAGCAATAGTCATTTCTTGCACCATCAACATATAATTTCCACCAGATCGGGATGTCATTAGTCAACTCTTCCTCACTGCCACCTTTATCTGTGTATTCTGCAATGAAATCGGCTAAAGCTTGTACATTGATTGCTCTTCGGGGATGGTACGTGATATCGTATTGACTGAGTTCAATATTCCACTTCAGAAGACGACCCGAAGTTTCAGGGCGAAATAGGACTTGTTTTAGAGGTTGATCAGTGAGGACTTTGATAGGATGAGCCTGGAAATATGGCCTCAACTTTATGGACGTAATTAACAAACAATAGGCGAGCTTTTCCAGCTTTGAATAGTTCATCTCTGCCCCAGTGAATCTTTTGCTGATGTAATAAACCGGGTGCTGAACTTTTGCGTCTTCCCATACAAATGCCGCACTGCGAGCATGAGATGAAACCGCTAAGTATACGAAAAGATCTTCACCATTGCTGGGCTGAGAAAGTACTGGAGGCATTTCCATATGACGAATCAGTTCATCAAAAGCTTTCTGACATTCAGGAGTCCATTCAAAGTTTTTCTTTCCTTTCTTCAGAGCGTCAAAGAAGGGAATGCATTTATCAATGACCCTGGAAATAAACCGACTTAAAGCAGCAACTTTCCCTTTGAGGCTTTGTAATTCCTTCTTTGTTCTAGGGGCTCTGACTTCTCTTTAAAGCAGTAATCTGAGCAGGATTAGCTTCGATGCCCCTAGCCCTCACAATGAAACCCAAGAATTTTCCGGAATCTACCCCGAACGAACATTTCAGAGGATTTAGCTTCATCCCATACTTTCGAAGAACCGCGAACATTTCTGCCAAATGATCCATGTGATCCACTGCTTTTATTGATTTCACTAACATATCATCGACATACACTTCCATAGTCTTGCCAATCTGGGGTTTGAACATGGCATTAAAAGGTCTTTGATAAGTTGCCCCTGCGTTCTTTAGTCCGAAGGGCATGACTTTATAGCAGTAAAGACCAACATCAGTGATGAAGCTCGTGTCCTCCTGATCTGGCTCATGCATCATGATTTGATTATATCCTGAGTAAGCATCCATAAAAGATATTAATTCATGCCCGGTTGTTCCAGCCACCAACTGATCGATTCTGGGCAAAGGGAAACAGTCTTTGGGACAAGCTTTGTTCAAGTCTGAAAAGTCGATGCATACTCTCCACTTCCCATTAGCTTTTTTAACCAACACCAGATTAGAGACCCAATTTGGATAAGTGGATTCTCTGATGAAGCCATTTTCCATGAGCCGATCTACTTCTTCTTTTAATGCTGTCGACCTTTCAGGACCCTGGGTTCTTCTTTTCTGCTTTATGGGTGTGAACTTTGGATCAATATTCAAAGCATGCACTGCGATTTCTGGAGATATTCCACACATGTCGGCATAACTCCAAGCGAATACATCCAGGTTTGCTTTCAAGAATGATATCAGCATATTCTGAACTGTCATACCAAGTTGTGAACCCACATTCAGCACCTTGTCTGGGTCATTTAGGTCAACAGATATTGGCACCGTTACTTCCACCGGCACCACTCTACTTTCCCCTGCACTGGTTTTTTTGGGATCAATCTCTTTTCGTGCACCACTGTGCTCACCAGTGCAGGGTCCACCCCGTAATTGCACAAGGTAGGTTCTTTGATGCGGAGCGAAGCTGCCGCACCTTTACCCATTTCTCTTTTCCTTCTTTCCCGTAACTCTATGAAATAGCATTCTCGCCCGGCATTTTGATCCCCCTTCACAAAACCGACGCCATTATCAGTGGGGAACTTCATAGTCAGGCACCATGGGGCGAGAATGGCCTTGAATGCGACAAGAGTTGGTCGACCCAAGAAGGCATTGTAAGCGGAGAATTCATCAACAATCACAAAAGTTTGTTTTCGGACCACTTTCTTTTCGCCTTCTCCGAGCTCTACAAATAAGTCAATAGTCCCAATAGGCTGTTTTGGTTCTCCAGTGAACCCAACAATTTTCTACGAGGAAGCTTGGACATCAGCCATGGGAATTTTCATCTGATCAAATGTCTTCCTAAAGAGGATATTGCAAGAGGCGCCGCAGTCAACAAGCACCCTTCTTACAATGGCTAATCCGATGCCTGCAGATATTTCCAATGGATCCATGGTGGGAGCCTCAACACCAACAGAGTCTCTAGCTCGGAATACGATGTCATCGTTAAAAGTTCTTCGCTGTTTTAAAGGTGCAGCATTTTCCAAGACAAAAACACTTTCTTCCGCCGGGGCATATCTCAAAGCGTGAGCATATCTCTCCATCTCACCCCAACTCCTGCCCGCCGGGTGAGAACCCCCCGTGATAACATTAATGATGGGCCTCTCAGAATCCTGCGCTGCAGTCCTCTCACCTGAGTTAGGTTGATGAGCAGGATTTTGTTGCCTCTGAGTAGATGAGGTCGGGTCAGCTCTGTTTCTCTTCACATATTGTTGTAGTTTATTCTGTCTCAACAGCTCTTCAATCAAATTCTTTAAATGGCGACATTCATTAGTATCGTGGCCAGGTTGATTGTGGAACCGCCAGAATCTCCCATTATGCATAGCATTTTTCCCAGGCTTTATCTCAGGTGGTTTGGGGTATTCGACCGCATCCTTGGTTGCGAAAAAGATATTTTCCGGAGTATCAGTTAAGGAAGTAAAATCTGAAGGTTTAAAGTAGCGAAGCTTCTTCACATCTTTCTGCTTTTTCCCACCGTCATTCTCCCTCTTTTGACCACTAGATTCCTTTTTGTTAGTAGCAACATTGTTATTCTTAACCTCAGCCATATCTACTTTTGCTGGCACATGATGGCTTTCTAAGCGCATGAATTCATCGGCCCTCTTGTAGAACTTCTCAAGTGAATTTGGCTCTTTCATCTTTAGCCATTTTCCGAATTCACTTGATTTGTCAATAGCTCGCATCAAGTAAGTCAGAATCATCCGAGGCTCTGCATTATCAACTTCGGCCAAGGCTATATTGAAGCAGTTTAAGAAAGATTTGATGGGCTCTCCTGGGCTTTGTTCGAGGTTGGATAGTGACATTATGTCCTTGGCCTTCGAAGCATACAACCTGAACTGATCTTTGAATTTCCGAGTTAGGTCGGAGAACTGATCCACGGATCGAACTGGCAGCTTCGTGAACCAAAGCAAGGCCACTCCCTCCAAGTACACATGAAAGTATCTGCATTTGATCTCATCTGTTGCTCTAGCACCTGTCATATGCCAGTCGTACTTGTACAAGAACTGGTTAGGATCGCTTGTCCCCCGATAAGCTGGAATAGTGGAGGGAACAAACTTCTTCGGAAATTCAGCCTTTACAATTCTTTCAGTAAAAGGAGTTTTGCTTGGAGCAAACCCCCAGTCACTTTCATCTTCCTCCCTTCGCATGCTATCTTTCATAATTTGTCGAATCATTCCCGAGAGGTACTCCTCATCGTTTAGAGGCCCCGCGGGACAGACGTCAACTACTTTTTCGGAAGTTTGTCTGGACAAACATTCACGAAGAGTTGACTACGGCCTTGGACCTCCAGCTTGGGGAGGTGCCCCTTCGGCGGTGCCAACTGTCCTCTGAGGAATACTTTTCCCTTGGGAATCATGAACATCTTCAGCGAAGGTTTCTTCATTGTTTTTTGGTGGCTGGTTAACCCCAAGCAAAGCATTCAGCTTGTCCAAAATCAAAGTGTTTTGGACTTCCATTTGTTGATACAACCCAGACACTACAGCATCCAATTCTGCCCTTGTGACTCCAACACTAGGAGCTGCTTGATTTGATGTGGGAGAAGTGGCGGTATTGTCATGAGCAATTCCAGATCTAGTAGATTTACTTTTCCTTCCAGGAGCCATAATTTCAGATAGACTTCTGGTTCTGAGGGAGAGTCTTTCCACAAATCTTTGTGAAGCAATGATGAAAGCACACCTGAGTTGGGTTCTCAGTGAAAGCACCAAAAATGTTAACGCTAAAAATGTACGCTAACACCTCGGTGTGAGTTGTGAAAGCACCACCCGTTGGTACGGGAACTAAACGTGAGCAGAAAATAGCAGAAAACAGTAAAAAGACAACAGTTTTATAGTGGTTCGGCTCAAAATCAAGCCTACGTCCACTTAATCTCTTTTATCACTGACTTGATTACAGATTTTACAACAATTCTTCGATTACAACACAATCAAGACAAGTCGTTAGAATTTTGATGCGGAAAAGCTCTTTTGATTCATGTTCAATGAACTTGATCTTTTCCAAAGATTCTTTAAAGTGTCCTTTGCCTTTCAAGTGTTAGAGTCAATAGAGAAAACAGCAGAGTCTTGGCGTTTCAGAAAAAATCGTCCCCCTCAAGTGTGGAGTAGGCGGGGTATTTATAGGAGAAAACTGGGCTTAGGTTGTTAGGTATTAGGTCGTGAGCGACCTAAGAGGTTGCGAGGTAGCTTATGTCGTTGGCGACTTAATGGAACCATTTTGGGCGAGATAAAGGCTGTGAGCGACCTAGTATGAGTAGTGCAGAAGTTATCTCGGAAAGATTAGGTCGTAAGCGACCTAACAGAAGAGGTTGCGAGGTAGCTTAAGTCGTTGGCGACTTAATGGAACCATTCTGGGCGAGATAAAGGCTGTGAGCGACCTAGTATGAGTAGTGCAGAAGTTATCTTGGCAAGATTAGGTCGTAAGCGACCTAACAGAAGAGGCAAGGCATGCGGCTTAACTCTGGAGTTCCTTAGGTCGTTAAGTCGCTCTTTCTTTAGCTCGCTAGGTCGCTGTCTTTATTGAATAGCTAGGTCGTTAGGTCGTTAACCTGTTAGGTCGTAGGAGTCTTTAGGTTACTAAGTCGTTGTTTCCTTATCTCGTTAGGTCGCACCGTATTGAGTCGCTTTGTGCTATAGCTCGCTAGGTCGCTGCCTTGTTGTAGATCGTTAAGTCGCATATGCCTTGTTTAGTTTAAGTCGCTTATTCCCTTAAGTCGTTTAGTCGAGTAGGTCGCTAGGTCGCTGAATAAAAGAGTGTTAACAAAAAGCGAGAAAAATTTTTGTGAAAATTTTGATTTCGAAAGCTACATGTTAGACATAAGGAAGGAAAATAGAGTTAGAATTTGTGAATTTAGCAGTGCATTAGGATCGACGATGCGATAAATGCAAGTGGTAACAAGGGAAAAGCTGTTTTAGCTTTGGAATTTCTATTTCCATGCCTTGTCGACGACGCACGTGGGTCTATTTTTAGACTTTATCCTATTTTAGAGCTTGGAATAAGCTTCCTTATGTGTTTTGTACATGGAAAACTTGTAGTAAATCCAGGGCAGTAAGGAAATTTCCACCGTACTACGTGAATAAAATATTATGGTGTAGTAAGAATGTTAAATTCCCCGCCTAAATTCCTTTTTCCAACATAGGAGTAAGGTTTAGGGAGCGATTTTTCGATGCGCTAGATTATTGGATGGTAGAAAGTGAATACAAAAATTGGTTGCTTCATACTTCTACTCGTAGAAGTACAAAGGTTTTGGTTGAAAAGATTTTTCAAAAAACTGCATACATATAGAATTGCCAGTATGTGTTTAGATTATTCACATCATGTTTCAAAAAGGTTTTCAAAATAAATGCATTCATATAGGAGGATCTGATTTCGAATCATTCTACATACATACTTTCTGTGTGGTGATACAGTAATACACTATGCACTTGGTGTGGTGATACAGTAATATACTATGCATTAGTGCACGTTTGGTTGCAAAATTGATTGCACACTCATTGGTTGTGTAGTTTAAGATAAGTAGGAGCCAAAACAATGACTTAGTCATTAGTGAAATTTCAGAAACGAAATTCTTTTTAGGAGGGGATGAATGTAACACACTGTAATTTAATGTTAGTTATTTAATTAGTTAGTTAGACTCCGAAAATGGAATTTGCGCAAATGATGGAATTTTACCATGAAACTTGCACCATTTCGTTCGTGGTGAAATTATGAGCAACTTTCATAATTGGAGTTTTGCGATCAGAGTCCAAACGAAGAAGTTACAGACGAAAAACGAATTCGAAATGAAAATAGTTTGATTAGATAAATTAATGTTTATATATTAATTATCTAGGGCCCACATGTCAACCCACATATAGGAGCGATCAATTAGGGACAGTCGACCACTTCGTGTGTGGCGGCTAGGGTTAGCCTAGGCCCAATGGTCTGGATTTAATATATTTCGATCTAACGGTTGATGTTAATTATTACGCCTATAAATTTAGACCTAACCCTCCCTTCTCTTCTCATATTTTTCCGGAGGCAGTAGTGAAGCTCTGCCATTTCTTATTCTCCACTTTCTTTCTAAATTATAAAAATAAGATATTTGTATTTATATTCATATAAATTGGAGGAGAATATAAATCTAATAAAAATGAGAAGAGAAGAGAATCAACTATACGCGTATTTGAGGTAATTTATATATATTTGGATATTGTATCTATTTTCTCTCCCAATCCCAAATCTCTTCTCAGATATGTGATTCTAATGTATGTATATATATATATATATATCTTTTTATAGATATTTCTTAGATTAAAAAGGGTTTGGAGACGAATTTAAGGTTCTACTTCATGATCTGGAAATTTGGATCGCTTTTAAAAGGTGAGTGGGAAATTTTATATATTGTTTATGATTTTAAATATATTCCGTTGGCATACGTTTGATTTTTATGCCTAAATCAATTTTATTTGTGAATTGTAGGCTTAAATTAGTATAGAAAACTATTGCCTACATAATCTTGTTTTTGACTTAATTTAAAATATGTTTACACCTAAATCTAGAAATCAGTCCCAAACATTTTAGAATCTAAAAGGTTATAACTCCAATAAATGGGAAGTAAATGGTAATAAACATGCGAGTTGCAACAATTTGATAGGTTAAATGGATTATTGGGACTGGTAACGAAGTTGAATTAATAACTATGGAATAGTTAAAAAGGTTACTAATTTGAAATTAGTAATCATATATAAATGTCTTAGGAAATGTCCGTTAGGATTTTTTGGACAAGTTGACATTTATAAGCATAAAAAGGGATCTATGAGTAGATAAGCATTTAAGATAAATATTATTTCCTTAAATAAAAAGGGAATTAGTACGCTAAGTCCAATGTCTACTTAAGATAATATAAGTAAAGGCTTATAATGGTTAATTGGACTTAATAGGTTAGTGATGCGAGGTCAGTAGAGTCACTCGACGGAAGACTGCCTTCACCTCGAGGCTACCAGCAGTCTGGTGCACTTACTACTAATGTGAGATATCACTAATCCTAGGACCCATGACAACGTGAGAGATTAGGTCTGCTTTCTTAATTGAAAAGTATTAAATGGTCCAAGTTTGGAATTAGAAGTGCCGAGGGATATCTCCATAGGGGTTCACTTCTGGTTTGAGATATTAAGTGGCTGTAGGGTCCGCCTCTCTCCTAAAAGGAAGTATTAAGTAAACTAGTGAAATTTCGAATAAATAAGGATGTCTCTAAAAGGGTTTACTTCAGTGTTGAGGTATTAAATGGCTATTTTAGGGCCCGCCTCCCTTCCGAAAGAAGTAACCTAATGAGATTCCATATTTATAATGAAGAGTGATAATGGATATCTCGAGAAATGTTCGCTTTAGGTTTGAGGTATTAATTAATTGATATAGGGTTCGCCTCACTCCTAAAAAGAAGTATTTAGTAACCTAGTGAGGTTCCTACCGATGTCGTCTAGATAATACCAATGAGGAGTCCACCTTGGGGTTAGGTATTAAATGACAAATGCCTACCTATAAATAGGTGTTAAATGGTCAAGGGTCTGCCTAGTCCTTATTAATGAGGTATTAAGTGGTTTAGGTATAGTCTCTCACATTGCTAAGGCTGTAATAACGATAGTACCAGTGAGGAGTCCGCTTGGGGATAGGTATTAATTCATGAAGGACCTGCTTAGAATATAGGTATTAAATGGTTAGAAGTCCGCCTAGTTCTTTTAATGGTATTAAGTGGCTTGGGTACCATCTCTTACATGGCTACGATTTTATTGGCGACAGATGCGGTAGTAGTTGGACATCAAATGTCGAAAGCCTTAAATAGTGGTTAGAGGTCTTTGTAGCTAGGACCCACTGACCATTGACAACATTATTAGAAAACTACCTTGGGAATAGTCTTAAATGACGGGATCTACCTTGATTGAGGTCTTAAATGGAAGAGTTCGCCTATTCCTCTTTTAAAACTATTATGTGGTGATTATAGAAGCCCGCTTCATATTCTGAAGTATTAAGTGGCAAATGGGTTTGGAAGTATTGGGTGGTTGATAAGGCTTTGTCGGTATTTTGCACCTTTGGAAAGAGGTAGGTAAGTAATCGTGTGTGCAATGCAAGGTTAGATTAGAATTGCTAACTTTAATAGACATAACAATTAAATGGAAACCAATCAGTATAAATTTATGTTATGGACATTTTATAAATTTTCCAGTCAACAGAACGTTGTTCTGGTCCCCTCCTCATTAAAATCCACATGATAGATTTAGAGGAATGGGTCATTGGAGTTGGATGTGCTTTGTTGTTGGAGAAGTCTTCATTTCTCTCATGCTCGGTGCTGATGTGAAAATCTGCTATCCAAGGAATACCATTAATTCCAAGGTAGTAGTCATAGTCAATATTCTTATCTTATTATAATTTTCGATGTGAGTTTAGATTTCTATCAATCTCTGACAATGCTCATGCTTATTTGTAGGTACCAAATCTAACGATCTGTGCTTTGATGGACTTGGGTTTCGATTTTTTTCGAAATTTAGGACCATTGAGGTATGGGTTGTTACAAAAAATTTATGCCATCTGCTTCTAAGCGGGTATCAAATCCAAACGAGCAACATACACAAGTTTAAACAACAATTTATATTTTACAATATTTTACAATATTTTGTCAATTTAAAGACCACATTAAAGTGGGATTAACTCACTTTCAAATCAAAGATGAAGCTACCACTTCCTACCACAACTTAGCAACAACACACTACTTCCTACCCTTAACCAAACAAGCCTCCAAACTATCTCCAAACTCCACCTACCCCTCCTAAAGCCCACGGCCAAGCCTAGAGAGGCCCAAAATTCTCACGGCCAAGCTTGGAAATGAGGGAATGGCTCCAAAACTTAGACCGTTAGTAATATAGTGGTGATTAAAAGGTTGTTCTAAGGTCATGTATGAAATTTGAGGAGAAAGGAGGTGTTTTTGATTTGGTTTTGCTTTAGAAAATAATGAAGAGATAAGATAAGAGCTCAAAGTTTTAAGCAAATGAGCAAAATGAAAGCAAGAGGCATGGTCTCTCTTTTATAAGCTCCAGGATGGTGAGCCTAGCCCTACACTTACCCCACTTTAGCCTTACCACCCCACACCCATCCTGTGATCAATGTACTACACATCACTTTACATAAAAAGTAGCAAAAGGTTAGCAAAATCTTCCGTTTAATTGCCTTCACTAACCACTAATTATTATTTAGTAAACAGGTAGTTTCTTGCTTGAATGTGTGTGTACAAATATAAGTGTGTGCAGCAATGTAACGACCCAGAATTTCCGACCCAATTTAAAATTTTAAATCCATCGTTTTATTATAAAAAAATTGAAATTTATATACGATTTCAACTAACGTCCAAACCTTGTTTATAAAATGCGTCTAGCGAGTTATGAATATGGGAAAAGTTTCGCTGCAAAATGTTGCAATAAATTTCGTTCGCATTTTTATTTGAATATCAGTTCAGTTTAAACTGCGAAAAATTTATCTTTCGAATCCAAATATTTTACACCGCAATGTTGTAAAAATTTATCTGATCAAGACGTCGTAATTCGTTTTGTCTAATTCCGTCGTCGCCTACTTCGTTTAAATTGTTTTGTAAATCGAACAATTTAAGCAGAGTAAATCCGAGTCTTTATAAAACTATCGTATCGCAATTATCTATGTACCGTTGGAAGCGTCTCGTTGCACGTATCAAAACAGTATATTTATTCGTGCTAATCGGAGTCAGACGGGAATCGTCGTGATAATTTAATCGTTCCGGATGGACCGGTTAAACAAATTTCAGCCAATTTCTTTAGCCGTTTACAAAAGAAAGTTTGAAAGACAATCTCAGCTGATGCAATTATTACGGTAGTTGGAAGAATAGTGGTTGTCTTGAGAATTGGGATGGCTTTTCGGAATTCAAAATGAATTTACTACTGCAAAATTTCAAAATTAAAAAGAAACCAACACTTCGTTCATTTCACTATTCACTTCAATCCGCATCTCTTCAGGTAAATCCCTCTTCCTCCTTCCTTCTTCTCATTCTTCCTTTCTGTAAAATAATAAAATATACATTGTAACCAAGCTTTTCACCCCATGCACAAACCCCTCCACCTCACCTCCCTCATTTGCTTCTTCCCCTCATTTGCCCTTCCACCCCACGCACATCTCGCCTTCCACCTGAACCGCCACCGTGCTCGACCCTCCTCTCCGTCCCTTCTCCAATCCCAGTCAACCACGAAACCGGTCGTGCCTCCCAAAACCACCGCGCCTCGACACCTTTCCCCGCCTAAACCCACCCATTTACATCCCGACAACACAACCGCCACTGCACCGCCTTCATGCGACGCACCCACCTACTCAGTTTGCCTCCTCCAACGCCATACGACACGTCTCAGCCACCACTTCCCGAAACGCGCCATAGCCTCCTCCTCCACACGTGATACCACCCTTCCTGGCCTCGTGAGGGTGTACATATGTGGTCGTGTACGTATATGTTTGGCGAGTGTGCCGTGTACATGTGGTATGCGCATGATGGGTTCATGCGTGTAAAATAAGATGCAAGCCTGCATTTTTTTTTGAAGTCTCAGTTCATTTGAAAAAAAACAAAAGAAAATGCGCGTGCAAGTGTTGTGTGTATGGAGTAGCAGTTTACTCTGTGCGTGCGTTAGGGTGTTGTTGTTTTTATAAAAAAAAGGATTGAACAGTAGCACACTGTTGCTTCCAAACAGTATTGAGAAATATATATATATATGGTATATATTTTGGTTGCTGAAATTAGTAACCACTTTTCTTTTCTCGTTGTGTGCAGAAGCAACCAGCTAAGCTTTCGCAGCAGCATCGATCTTTAGCTTTCGCTCTTTCCTTTGTCATCGTGTCCATTCTTCGTATTGTTCCGACCTCCTTTGTGTTTCTTTTCGCTTCACCGTCAATTTCTTTAGCCACGAAAGGTGAATTAATTTTCACGACTATATTTGATTGCTATGTGATGATAAAATTTGATGTTAATTGTTATTGTTAAGTGATAAATAATATGCAAGTTGAAGTTGGTATAGGATAGTCAACAACTTAAAATGGATTATATATGTCGAATTTTGTTTGCTAAACTTGACCCCTTTATATGATGAACATTGATTAGTTAAATATGATCCCTTTTAATTGTTAAGTTAATTGGCACGTAGAATTTGATAAACTACACTTTGAACCTTTGAACGTATATTGGATTAATTGTTGTAGTATAAAAATTGAAATTGAACGACAAGTGAAAAACTGTAATATAATAATCTTTAATCTACATGAAATGATAGTGTAGATTCTAGGAATAATTATATTAATTTGCATAAATAACAAATGTAAATTAATACGATTATTTCGGGATTATTTAAATAAATTGTTGAATTGTTATGTATGGTTGCTATAACTTGTTTATTTACTTTGACACCATCCCAGCTATCACACTGCAAGTTCCCTTTTCTATGCTTTGATTTTTGAATTAAAATGGAATCGGGTTGAAATGATACCAAATAAACTTGACTTTGGATAGAAATTTAATAAACCCGATCGGTCAATAATTTGATTTGAAATAAAATAAGGATTTTATTTGAATGAAAATAAAGTTTTGAAATAAACTGGAATTTAAATTTTGATGAAAGAACGTTGTGAAAAAAAAAGATTTTTTTTTTATAAAAAATAATTAAATTTGGAATTATTAATAATTAAATTTGGGATTGATAATAATTAAGTTTTGAAATTATTAATAATTAAGTTTTGGAATTACTTGATAATTGGATAAGATTGAATTATTGAATAAATTAAACTAAATTGAATTCTTTAATAAGTGAAATTGAACTTCTTGAATAAGTGGAATTAAGTTCCTTTATTAATTGAGTTTTGAAATTTGTAATTAAGTAAATGAATAAGTGGAATTGAATTTCTTTAACAAGAAATAAAAATGCGTTTTATTGAAAAATGTAAGACTTGTAACTTAAAAGAATTTGATTTGACAAATTTAACTTAATTAAATTTGTAAGCTTTGATATAATAAGTTGAATGTAAGTAATTGATTTAATGAACTAGAGGTTAAATGGAAATTGTTTTAGAAGATAAATTAACTTAACGATCATTGAACGTAAATGATAAATGAGTTTAAATTTATTTTAAATGATTATGGAATGAAACTTGTATTCCAATTCAAATGAATATTTGAATTGTTTTAAAACAAATTTTGAAATTGAATTATAGAGTTTGAAATGGAAATTTTGAAGTTATGAAACGTAAAATTTTGGAAATTGTTTGGAAAGACAAATGAAATGTTGATTTACAAATTCTTATTGAAATTAAATTTGATTTGGTTTTGAAATTTATTAAACGACCAATCAGTGAAATAATTACGAAGGTTATTAAAGAGACCGGAATCGGTTAGGGACATACTCACTATCTAAACCGAATACCACTTTAGTTACTATACGCGGAGTGTGATCCAGAATGAAGTGGTTGGATTGACGTACGTTGATGATTGAAGAAAGTGAACGATAATGGATAGCCTTGACACTTGTGTCAAATTGGAAATGACTAAAACAGGAGCCGTGCAGGGCCAAATGGGGTTAGCTACCTCGAGCGAACACACTTCTTCATAAACTACTCATTACTTGTGATTGATTGGTGCGCACCCTTGATTTGGGAGTGTTGTTTCGCGGTGTTGCGATCATTGCGAAGATGCGTTCTCACCAGTTCGGATCAAGCAAATGGTAGTTTCACTACCTTGGGTATTGCCTCATGTGGCTTGTCATACTTGTATCCCTATACGCGACCACTACGAATTTGTTTCGTATTATACCTATGGAGTACTCCCTGATAGCCCACTAGTTTACGGTGGAGTTTACAGTGTTGTATAGACTATGATGCTTATATAAAATGTGTTAAGGGGAATAATGGTGACGCCTTAACACTACCTTGATATTTTACTTGGCTGTTAGACATTATCTACTTATCGTACACTACTATGTATAAATAGTTTAACAGATCCTGAAAGATGTTTATTCCATTCATCTTTAAGTTATTGTTATTTCAAATTCTGAATCATATTATCTGTATAAGAATATATGTCCTCATTCGAGTGTTTGTTTGTGCTTATGCTCGGATCAGACTGAGGATTGCTGTTGCTGTTCTATTTGGAGCTGAAGACCGAAGACTATCATCATATTTATCTTATCAGTATTGCTCTTTCTATTTGGACACTATTGGACATCTATGTTGTTTTATTTCATTTGAGACATTGTTGTATTTATGGGTAGCTTCATGAACTACTCTTATGACTATGTTGTAATTCCGCTGCACTATTCTGTTATGTTGTATTTTCTGTGATTCTGTGATGATTCTCATTTATATACATATACTCCATTAATGATTCGTGTTTTGTACTATTTAAGTTGACATGTGTGGATTATTGTCAATTTAATTGGTCCAAATATACGGATTGTTACAGTTGGTATCAGAGCTTTGGTTCCCGAAAACCTTAGCCTGTTGAGTTTTAAGCTCATTAGAGATAGGGTAACCAAACCCTAGAATGAGGAGAATCATTGTAGAATCCATATCCTTTGATTCCATCCTTCTCATTGAATTCGTTGATTTGAATTTCCTTAAGTTCTATAAAATTTCTATCTTTGATTCTAAATCACTTTTGGTATTCCAGGATGAGTACCAGAAGGAACGCTAGAGGTGGGGGTAGAGGAAATGCTCCCGAACCACGTGCCCTAGCTCCCACAGTCAAGTTTTCTACTCTTAGCAAGGAATACACCCAGCCTGGCGGCATAAAATTCTCTGGTTCCGAGAGCCTCATTGGAGCGCAACAGTGGATAAAGAGCCTGGAAAGGATCTTCACTGGTCTTGAGATTACTGACGCGCAAAAGTGTCAATTGGCCGCTTGGCAGCTTCAGGATGCGGCACAGGATTGGTGGGAGTCAGTCACCTCCCGTACTGACGAGGAAACTATCACCTGGGCTCAGTTTAGGTAGAAATCTATCTGAATTACATCCAAATTTATTCCTTCTATCTCGTCAAATTTTGACTCATCTTATATCGCTTGTAAATAGGGATTCCTTTATGGCTTAGTGGATGCCAGCTGCCGGAAAGGCTCAGCTCTATCGATTATTTATGGACCTCAAGCAGGGTAACATGACTTTCTCAGAGTATGAAAGAAAGTTTAACGAACTCTCTAAGTTCGGACCGGGCTTGATTGATACACCACTGCTGAAGAATGAGAAATTCATCCATGGAGCACATCCAGAGTATTACGATCTCCTCACGGCTCATGTCCATGGCACTTTCACCGAGTTGATGGATTTTGCTCTTAGGTATGAGGGAAAGCCAAAGGGAACATCAGCCACCAAGGCTCCAGTTACTCAGCCATCTTCTAGTCAGACTGGGAAGAGGAAGCCAAACTTTGAGCAACAGAAGAAGAACTGGCAGAAGACAACCGGGCTTGGCTATTCTCAGAAGAAGCCCATTGACTTATCCTCCATCACTTGTTTCAAGTGCGACCAGAAGGGTCACTATGCCAACAGTTGTCCAACATCTGCCAGTGCCGCCATCCCTCCACCTCAGGATACCAGGAACAACCTCTGCCATGTCTGTTTGCAGCCTGGCCATTTTAAGAAGGATTGTCCCATGCATCAAAAGGGAAAGACATCCAGAGTATTTGCTATAACTTCTTCCACCCATGATCCTCCTACCCCACCTGCTCCGAGTGATAACCAAGGTACATTACAGAGTACTTTTATGTTGCATACTTTACCCGTTAAAGTTCTATTTGATAATGGAGCAACACATAGTTTCATATCTATTGATTTGTGCAATAAACTTGGATTGGAACCCATCCTTGCATCTACTTTCTTATGTGTATCAAATCCCATTGGAGGACCCGGTAACCTCAAAAGGGTATGCAAATATGTCACGCTTATGTGTGGCATGCACCGTTTCACTTGGGATTTCTATGTCCTTGGATTCGAGGCATTCGATATCCTATTAGGTGTTGACTGGCTACAAAAATTCGAAGCCATTATCTCTTGCAAAGCTCGAACCGTCTCTCTAATTGACGACAAGAGTATACCTTTAGTTATTAAAGGTAAATCACCTCAAGAATGTGCTGGGAGTTTTATATTCTCTCTTGACTCTCGTCCAAATGAACTAAGCTCTACTCCAGTTGTTCAAATCTTTTCTGATGTGTTTGGAGAAGTCAATTCTCTACCACCTCCATGGGAAATCGAATTCCGCATTGATCTTATTCTTGGTGCTCGGCTAGTAGTTCTCCCTCCCAAGAGAATGGCTCCTAAAGAAAAGGCAGAATTGAATGTTCAAATTGAAGATTTATTTGCCAAAGGCTTGATTCAGTGAAGTCATTCAAAATGGGGAGCTGCAGTTGTATTTGTCACAAAGTCAGACGGCTCTCTCAGAATGTGTGTGGACTATAGAGAGCTAAACAAGCTCACACACAAGAACAGATATCCAATGCCTCGCATTAACGATCTATTCGACCAGCTCAATGGGGCTAAAGTTTTCTCTCAACTCGATCTGGCTACCGGCTTTAACTAACTCAGAATTGCTGAGAGTATTCCTAAAACAGCATTCCGCACTGAAAATGGTTTCTTTGAATGGCTGGTTATGCCGTTCGTTCTTACTAATGCTCCAGCTTATTTCGTCGACTTAATGAATAGAGTTTTTCGGGATGTTCTTAACAAGTTCGTTCTTATTTTCATCGATGATATTCTCGTCTTCTCTAAGGATGAGGAAGAGCATAGGTCACATTTGGCTTTTGTTCTTGAAACTCTTCGCAGTCATCAGCTAAAAGCCAAGTTTTCGAAATGCCACTTTTGGAAAGATGAAGTTCGGTTCATTGGCCATATTGTCTCGGAGAATGGGATTTCGGTCGATCCAGCTAAGATCGCCGTAATCAATGTAAGTCTATCCTTACTTGTCAATTCTATCTAAACATCTCATCACTATCTAAATTCGAATCCTTTGAATTTGCAAGATTGGGAGACTCCCAAAACTCCTACAGATATTCGTAGCTTCTTGGGCTTGGCCGGCTATTATCGCAGATTTATAGAAAATTTTGCCCGAATTGCCGCACCACTTACCGCACTGACCAGAAAGAATGTAAAATTTATCTAGAGTGAAAAGTGTGAAGCAGCTTTCAATGAGATGAAGCGGAAGTTGACCTCTGCCCTAGTTCTTACAGTTATTGACGGTAGTGAAGGATTGACTGTTTATACGAATGCCTGCCGGGATGGATTAGGAGCAGTTTTAATGCAGAATGGAAAGGTCATTGCTTATGCTAGTCGCCAATTAAAGACCCATGAAGAAAATTATGCAAAACACGATTTAGAGCTTCTTGCGGTTGTATTTGCTCTTAAGCTATGGAGGCACTATCTATTGGGAACAAAATTCGAGTTATTCACTGACCATAAGTCATTGAGATATATTTTCTCACAAAAGGATTTGAATCAGAGACAAATCCGATGGCTCGAATTTCTAGCTGCATATGATCTTGATATTAACTACACTCCGGGGAAAGCAAATGCCGTAGCCGATTCTTTGAGCAGAAACCAAGCAATGGCATGTTGTAATCTTGTTGAAGGAATGTTATTCCAGCTTTCCGTCTCCCCAGCTCTTATGGATCGTATTATAGCTAAGCAATACGAGGACACTTTGCTTTATCGCATCAAAGAAATAGTTCTCGGAAGAGTTGGAAATGCTGATAATAAATTGGGTGCACAAGTCGATAGTAATGGAGTCTTGAGAATTGACAATCGAATTTGTGTTCCTAATGTTGATGGTCTAAGACAGGAAGTGCTGAGAGAAAACCATCAATCATCGCTTTCATTTCATCCAGGAGTCACCAAGATGTATCAAAATATGAAGAAGCTATATTGGTGGAGTGGGATGAAGCACGATATTTCTACCTATGTTAGCAGATGCACAACTTGCCAACAAGTTAAAGCTGATCACAGAAAGACGGCAGGGTTGCTTCAACCTCTAGAGATTCCAGGTTGGAAGTGGGAGCAGATTTCTATGGACTTTATTAATGGGCTACCAAGGACTAGGAAAGGTAACGAAAGCATTTGGGTGATTGTCGATAGACTGACGAAATCCGCCCACTTTATTCCTGTCAAGACCACTCGAACTGCTTCGAGTTTGGCCGAGATATACATGAGAGAAGTAGTTAAACTTCATGGTGTACCATCCAGTATTTTATGCGATAGAGATCCTATTTTCACTAGTAAATTCTGGAAAGCATTTCAGGATACTTTGGGCACCAAACTGAATCTGAGCACAGCTTATCATCCTCAGACAGATGGCCAAACTGAGAGGGTGAATCGGATTTTGGAAGACCTGCTCCGATCTTGTATTATAGACTTTGGTGGATCTTGGGAAGACCATCTCCATTTGGTTGAATTCACTTATAATAATAGTTATCAGGTAAAGAAATCGAATTTCAAATTTGAATAAGTATATTTGAATTGGAATTAATTATCTTAAATTAATCGGGTAAGCATTGGTATGGCACCGTTCGAAGCCTTATATGGACGGCCGTGCAAATCGCCAGCTTGTTGGATTGAGTCTGGAGACCGATTAGTGCTTGGTCCAGAAATGATTATGGAAGCTTCCGAGAAAGTTGAAGAAATCAGGAAGAAGATTAAGACGGCACAAGATAGACAGAAGTGCTACGCTGACCGAAGGAGGAGAGATCTCAAATTCAGTGTAGGAGACGAAGTATTTCTGAAAGTGTCGCCTTTGAAGAATGTTATTCGATTTGGAAGGAAGGGAAAGCTTGCTCCCAGATTTGTTGGCCCGTTTGAGATTACGGAAAGGGTTGGAACTTTGGCCTATAGAATTGCATTGCCAGAAAAGTTTGTCGGTGTGCACAATGTGTTCCACGTCTCACATCTCCGCAAAGTTGTGTGTGATCCATCCATGACCATTCCCACCACACAGTTGGAAGAGATAGTTATTGAGCCTGACTTGACTATTGAGCGGAAGCCACTTCGGATAGTCGATCGAGAGACAAAGCAACTTAGAAGGAAGTCGGTCAATCTGGTCAAAGTCTAGTGGAGTGCAGATGACCGAGATTGCACATGGGAAACTGAGGATAGTATTCGGGATTCAAACCCTGAATTACTGATTTCAGGTATAATTCAATTTTCTTAAAATCTATCTTGACTTTTTTGCATACTTCGTTCTTACTTCACCCGTCTCGTTCCTTTTCGAGGATGAAAAGTTTTGAGTGGGAGAGATTGTAACGACCTGGAATTTCCGACCCAATTTAAAATTTTAAATCCATCGTTTTATTATAAAAAAAAATGAAATTTATATACGATTTCAACTAACGTCCAAACCTTGTTTATAAAATGCATCTAGCGAGTTATGAATATGGGAAAAGTTTCGCTGCAAAATGTTGCAATAAATTTCGTTCGCATTTTTATTTGAATATCAGTTCATTTTAAACTGCGAAAAATTTATCTTTCGAATCCAAATATTTTACACCGCAATGTTGTAAAAAAAATTCTGATCAAGACATCGTAATTCGTTTCGTCTAATTCAGTCGTCGCCTGCTTCGTTTAAATTGTTTTGTAAATCGAACAATTTAAGCAGCGTAAATCCGAGTCTTTATAAAACTATCATATCGCAATTATCTATGTACCGTTGGAAGCGTCTCGTCGCACCGATCAAAACGGTATATTTATTCGTGCTAATCGAAGTCAGACGGGAATCATCGCGATAATTTAATCATTCCGGATGGACCGGTTAAACAAATTTCAGCCAATTTCTTTAGCCGTTTACAAAAGAAAGTTTGAAAGAAAATCTCAGCTGATGCAATTATTACGGTAGTTGGAAGAATAGTGGTTGACTTGAGAATTGGGATGGCTTTTTGGAATTCAAAATGAATTTACTGCTGCAAAATTTCAAAATTAAAAAGAAACCAACACTTCGTTCATTTCACTATTCACTTCAATCCACATCTCTTCAGGTAGATCCCTCTTCCTCCTTCCTTCTTCTCATTCTTCCTTTCTGTAAAATAATAAAATATATATTGTAACCAAGCTTTTCACCCCACGCACAAACCCCTCCACCTCACCTCCCTCATTTGCTTCTTCCCCTTATTTGCCCTTCCACCCCATGCACATCTCGCCTTCCACCTGAACCGCCACCGTGCCCGACCCTCCTCTCAGTCCCTTCTCCAATCCCAGTCAACCACGAAACCGGCCGTGCCTCCCAAAACCACCGCGCCTCGACACCTTTCCCCGCCTAAACCCACCCATTTACATCCCGACAACACAACCTCCTTCATGCGACGCACCCACCTACTCAGTTCGCCTCCTCTAACGCCATACGACACGTCTCAGCCACCACTTCCCGAAACGCGCCACAGCCTCCTCCTCCACACGCGCTACCACGCTTCCTGGCCTCGTGAGGGTGTACATATGTGGTCGTGTACGTATATGTTTAGCGATTGTGTCGTGTACATGTGGTATGCGCATGATGGGTTCATGCGTGTAAAATAAGATGCAAGCCTGCATTTTTTTTCAAGTCTCAGTTCGTTTGAAAAAAAACAAAAGAAAATGCGCGTGCATGTGTTGCGTGTATGGAGTAGCAGTTTACGTTGTGCATGCGTTAGGGTGTTGTTGTTTTTATAAAAAATAAAATAAAATAAAATGATTGACCAGTAGCACACTGTTGCTTCCAAACAGTACTGAGAAATATATATACGGTATATATATTGGTTGCTGAAATTAGTAACCACTTTTCTTTTCTCGTTGTGTGCAGAAGCAATCGGCTAAGCTTTCGCAGCAGCATCGATCTTCAGCTTTCATTCTTTCCTTTGTCATCGTGTCCGTTCTTCGTATTGTTCCGACCTCCTTCGTGTTTCTTTTCGCTTCGCCGTCAATTTCTTTAGCCACGAAAGGTGAATTAATTTTCACGACTATATTCGTATACAAGTTTGGTTGATGAATGATTGCTATGTGATGATAAAATTTGATGTTAATTGTTATTGTTAAGTGATAAATAATATGCAAGTTGAAGTTGATATAGGATAGTCAACAACTTAAAATGATTATATATGTCGAATTTTGTTTGCTAAACTTGACCCCTTTATATGATGAATATTGATTAGTTAAATATGATCCCTTTTAATTGTTCAGTTAATTGGCACGTAGAATTTGATAAACTACACTTTGAACCTTTGAACGTATATTGGATTAATTGTTGTAGTATAAAAATTGAAATTGAACGACAAGTGAAAAACTGTAATATAATAATCTTTAATCTACATGAAATGATAGTGTAGATTCTAGGAATAATTATATTAATTTGCATAAATAACAAATGTAAATTAATACGATTATTTCAGGATTATTTAAATAAATTGTTGAATTGTTATGTATGGTTGCTATTGCTTGTTTATTTACTTTGACACCATCCCAGCCATCACACTGCAAGTTCCCTTTCTATGCTTTGATTTTTGAATTGAAATGGAATCGGGTTGAAATGATAAATACCCAAATACACTTGACTTTGGATAGAAATTTAATAAACCCGATTGGTCAATAATTTGATTTGAAATAAAATAAGGATTTTATTTGAATGAAAATAAAGTTTTGAAATAAACTGGAATTTAAATTTTGATGAAAGAACGTTGTGAAAAAAAAGAATTTTTTTTTATAAATTAATAATTAAATTTGGGATTATTAATAATTAAATTTGGGATTGATAATAATTAAGTTTTGAAATTATTAATAATTAAGTTTTGGAATTACTTGATAATTGGATAAGATTGAATTATTGAATAAATTAAACTAAATTGAATTCTTTAATAAGTGAAATTGAACTTCTTGAATAAGTGGAATTAAGTTCCTTTATTAATTGAGTTTTGAAATTTGTAATTAAGTAAATGAATAAGTGGAATTGAATTTCTTTAACAAGAAATAAAAATGCATTTTATTGAAAAATGTAAGACTTGTAACTTAAAAGAATTTGATTTGACAAATTTAACTTAATTAAATTTGTAAGCTTTGATATAATAAGTTGAACATAAGTAATCGATTTAATGAACTAGAGGTTAAATGGAAATTGTTTTAGAAGATAAATTAACTTAACGAGCATTAAACGTAAATGATAAATGAGTTTAAATTTATTTTAAATGATTATGGAATGAAACTTGTATTCGAATTCAAATGAATATTTGAATTGTTTTAAAACAAATTTTGAAATTGAATTATAGAGTTTGAAATGGAAATTTTGAAGTTATGAAACGTAAAATTTTGGAAATTGTTTGGAAAGACAAATGAAATGTTGATTTACAAATTCTTATTGAAATTAAATTTGATTTGGTTTTGAAATTTATTAAACGACCAATCGATGAAATAATTTCGAAGGTTATTAAAGACACCGGAATCGGTTAGGGACATACTCACTGTCTAAACCGAATACCACTTTAGTAACTATACGCGGAGTGTGATCCAGAATGAAGTGGTTGGATTGACGTACGTTGATGATTGAAGAAAGTGAACGATAATGGATAGCCTTGACACTTGTGTCAAATTGGAAATGACTAAAACAGGAGCCGTGCCGGGCCAAATGGGGTTAGCTACCACGAGCGAACACACTTCTTCGTAAACTACTCATTACTTGTGATTGATTGGTGCGCACCCTTGATTTGGGAGTGTTTTTTCGCGGTGTTGCGATCGTTGCGACGATGCGTTCTCACCAGTTCGGATCAGGCAAACGGTAGTTTCACTACCTTGGGTATTGCCTCATGTGCCTTGTCATACTTGTATCCCTATACGCGACCACTACGAATTTGTTTCGTATTATACCTATGGAGTACTACCTGATAGCCCACTAGTTTACGGTGGAGTTTACAGTGCTGTATAGACTATGATGCTTATATAAAATGTGTTAAGGGGAATAATGGTGATGCCTTAACACTACCTTGATACTTTACTTGGCTGTTAGACATTATCTACTTATCGTACACTGCTATGTATAAATAGTTTAACGGATCCTGAAAGATGTTTATTCCATTCATCTTTAAGTTATTGTTATTTCAAATTCTAAATCATATTATATGTATAAGAATATATGTCCTGATTCGAGTGTTTGTTTGTGCTTATGCTCGGATCAGATTGAGGATTGTTGTTGCTGTTCTATTTGGAGCTGAAGACCGAAGACTATCATCATATTTATCTTATCAGTATTGCTCTTTCTATTTGGACACTATTGGACATCTATGTTGTTCTATTTCATTTGAGACATTGTTCTATTTATGGGTAGCTTCATGAACTACTCTTATGACTATGTTGTAATTCCGCTGCACTATTCTGTTGTGTTGTATTTTCTATGATTCTGTGATGATTCTCATTTATATACATATACTCCATTAATGATTCGTGTTTTGTGCTATTTAAATTGACATGTGTGGATTATTGTCAATTTAAATGGTCCAAATATATGGATTGTTACAAGCAACGTTGCAACAACTTTCATTTGGTAAAAAGTCGAAAATCCAAAAAATGAATTTCGATCACATTTTCAATTTTTTTAGAATTCAATGAACTATTTATTTATGTAAAAAAAATTACAACTGAGTTTACCATTATTATTTATAGATTAAAAGAAGTTTAATAATTCTACTAAATCCATTTAATTAATATTACATTCACAATTCAAGTATTTAAATAATCCTTATATTTAAATATAAAGTGTTCATATTTTTCCGAGATGTTACACTGTGTGTGTGCCTGACTTAGTTGAATCCTTTTGTATTAGCCTCTTCATTTCTTGCTGATCCATTTTTGTGCTTGTCTTCTTGTACTTCCCTCATTTTAACTCCCTTGTTCTTATAGCTTGTTACTGTGTCGAGCATTGCATTACTGTTGTGTCTGTTTTGCTTTGTATATCCTTTTGTTGGTTATGGGTTGTGTGTGTTTTGTGTGAGTAAGTGAGTGTTTATTTATTTTATTTTAATATATATATATATTAATAACTTATATATAAATAATAATATTTATAATTAAAAGAATGTTTTAGTATATTATAAATTTAATTAAAGAAATGTTTAACGTAATAATAATTAATAATTAATTAAACTAGAGGTAAATTATATAGTAAAAATATTTAGTTATATAAATTATATATGTGGTTCAAAATAAGGAAATGATTTTTCAGAGATTAATTATGATTACTAAATTAGTATTTGAATTTATAAAAGAATAAATTTTTTATTGAAAAGCAAATCTTATATTTGATTTAATTAATTATTTAATGATTATAAAGTATGATAATATGCAATATTTATTCTTTTCTATTCTTGATAATCTAAAGTGTATTTCTCTGATAGATTCTCTAATGATATAATTTCTTTTCGAATTATGAACATGTGTTCTAAATATATATTTATGTATGGTTTCTAAGTTTTTTGATTTCTCATCTTCTCTATATTGATTCTAGTGTTTGAGTGATTCCACGTTGATATGGATTTGATTGATGATTTAAGCATATATGATGATGACAACCTTAATATGATTTTGTGTTATAATTATGTGTAATGAGAAATTAAAATTAACGGAGTTATAATATCGTATGGTATGAGACTTTCGATAATATTTCTCATGTTATTCTTTGGATTTGTTACATAGAATAGTGCAGAGATGAGTGTAGTTTATAAGCAGTGAATAAACGTTTGAATATCAAGCACTGGTGTGGGATGCTGTTGTGATATTTATTTGATATTCATTGTTAGTAGACAACACTCACATGATGGGAATAGAGTGAATAGTGTGAGGTGATACACATAGTGGTATATGGCTTTGTGCCTAATGATGACCAAGACTTTGTGCATATATGTATTAGTTCTATATGCCACTATTATGATGTATTCCTATTATGCAACGACATGGAATTCTTTCATTTTGATTTTTGAATATTTAGTTAATTTTAAATATTCAATTATTGGTTTTTAATAATAAAATGACCCGCTTTTAATTAATAAATGATTATGGTGAACTCATTATAGAAATTTGTTTACAAAAATAAGTAGTTCGATGAAAAATTGAAAATATGACCGGAATTCGTTTTTCGGACTTTCGACTTTTATTCGAACATAAGTCATTGCAATGTTGTTGCACACACATATACACATTTAACAACAAGTCAAATAGTACCAAAAAGAATAAAATAAAATAAGTGGCTTAAGAATGCTTTAACTCTTTAATTTGTGCCTCAATTTAAGGAGACTTTTTACACAAGCTTCCCTCTTTCCAATATGATATAATGTGTAGTACTTAGCATAGAAAAGGGAGCCTAAGGAGGGGCTATGGCCAGCCTAAAGACGAAGGGTATTGGATGGCTAAAAGTTCATTTTATGCAACGACATGAGGGGTAATTTGCAAAGTTTCAATAAGTCTTTATATACCCGCACCTTTTACACATTCCCAGTTTTCTTTTCTACATCACATATTGCTCTCATCTTTCCTTAGTCCTCTTTCATAATTCTTAAGCAAAAGCATAACAAACACTCCTCTTTTCATACAAAACCCTTCCTTTACCATTAAAACAACATGGCTAACCCTCTCTCCATACCAAATATGCAAGCTTTGATCCAAAACCCCTTACCCATGCCATGGCCGAGCACTTAAGGGGGCGTTTCTAGGGGTGGCCGAGCACACTTAGGGTTCTAGGGGAGGCTCTCGGTTGAGCCAAAGCAAGAAGAAGGTGGCTTGTGATGTGTGGTTGGGTATTATAGCTTCTAGCAAGGGTTTGGTCGAAATTAGAAGTGAGATAACTCACTTTGAAATAATTTAGAAATAATGTGACATGTTGTAAAAATATTATTACTTATTATTGTTGATGATATGGATGTATATATAGTGTTTGATATTGTTTGGTTTTTGCTTGAAAGCGGATGACATAAAAATCATTATTTTGCAGGGGACAGAAGCAAGGAAAATGAAAGTCGAATTGTTTCGTAGCGAATAGGTCGCTATGGGAACACTTTGAAAGCTTTGATTTTTTTAGATGGATCCAATGGGATTCCTCGCAATGATTTACTTTTCATTTTTATATGTGTATTAAAATATTTGTATGTTGGAAGTGTGAGGACCCGTTTCTTCGACTCTCGAAAATCGACACTAATACATCCTCAGTATTCACGTGCCGTAAATCCTAGTGCCGGAGAAGCAGATTCTCAAGGGTAACAAAGAAAATAAAGACAAAATAGAATCTCACATATATTATTTTAATATAAACTTTACAGCGGAAATTGAAGTACATTTATCAGAGTTTAAAACATGGATAGTTATGAATTTATGTCCTTACAAATGCAGAATACTATAGTACAAGAGTGTGGTGGAAATAGACAAAAATCTTCTGACTCCATGCTTCGAGCTCCATCCAGCTTTCTTCTAAACTAAACCTGACTACTAGGCTGCTCGGGAAAACAAGGGCACCCAAAGTTTAAGGAAAAGGGGAAATAAACTCCGGGTCAGTCATGGGACTATTGTGAGAACTTAAAATATGCGTTTTGAAAACAAAAAGGTATCTCATAAGACCATGCCGCACATAAACACGGAATAGGTTTTTACCTTATGATAACCAAATCATTATTATGTAAAATCACTTGTATTATTTTTAATGACATATCTTTGAAAACATTTGCAAGTAACTTATTAATCTTAGCCGAAATTATTACATTATTAAATTCCAGCATACCACCTTGTAATACAAGGCTTTCTACATCTAAAATCTTACGGGCTCTTATTGGAGAATGAGTTTCCATACAAATGACCAGGTAAAGGGACTACCTTTCGGCAGTACATCTCTAGAGGAATGTACTGAGGCACAGAACATCTTCCCTCTACCAACACAAGATCGGCTTAACTTTCTCACTAGATAGTACCAAATATGTCATCACCCCGGTCGTTATCGACCTATCTGAGGGCCCTTATAGCATACAACCACAATAGTTTAAACCCGAACATCATAGCGGGTAGAAATATATCTAGATGGGAATGACCATATCCTAATGGCTGCGAACCACATAGCCTCGCCGCATCTACCCCGTTTTGGCCATTTCCAAGTGTGAGGCTTGAGGTAACGATTACCTTTTACTTTGCGCATTTCACTTTGAATGCTACATTGTCATTCCATCGATCACTATTGACTTCCACCAACATACAACCTCCGAGATCATATGTCTCAGAGAAGGGTGTTAAGCTAAGAGAAGTTTCCTTCTCCGCCACCAAACAGATGTACGTTTATAAAAGTCAACGATAAAATCTCAAAAATTCGATGTCAAACATCCGTCCATACAAGTTCGTTCTGGGACTTAACGAAACGGAAGGCACCCTCCTACCACATCCCATCGGGAATTAACACTAGGATTAGTAACGAAAAGTCCTTGTAACCCAAAGAGTTTCAGAAATGAAGGGACCACTGCTACTTTAGTATTTGAGAGCTAACCAGAATTATCAACAAGCAATCCTTTCACCCCAAAATCTTCGGTCTTCATCCTTCATTTTCTTTATCAAGTCTTCATTTTTCGAACGCATACATTGGTTCGAAGTGGTTTTCAGATAAGAATCACTCAAATCCGACCCTGGTTTCTCCGAACCAATCATCGATAAAAAGAGGTTCTATGGATAGAGAATCATTTTTAAATTGATTAAGTTCTTTTTATCAAAATCTCTCTTGGAGATATATATTCTAAAACATTCTTTCTGGTATATACAGAATTATTAGACCTCTCTTATCAAATCCCTTGATTACATACAACCCTTTTTAAACTCGGAATAATTCGAAATCATTTCAATTTCTTTCTTAGGAAAACATTTCCAAAATCATTTCATTTAAATTTAACAAAGACTTCTTAATTCAAAACTCATAATTTTGATTTAGTTAAAACCATGTTATCTAGGATTTTAATCCCAAAACCAGTAAATATTAAATGAGCAGAATCTATAGAAATCATCAAATTCTACTCAATATCAATTCCTGTATTTAACAAATATTATGGGCGGAGTAACAGTGAAATCACCTTTTAAATTCCACGAATAGTACGAGTTCAATATCCGGGCTTTAACACCGAGTACAAGAAGATCATCTTTATAAAATCAAAGTTATATTTAATTTAAATTTGGAAAATTTAATCTTTTTATACTTAACTCATTTTCGACATTTTGACCTTGTCTATCCCTCGCCCAGGGAAGAGGCCAGGTGAGCTAGGGCACTGGTTGCTCCTGAACATCTCTTTAGTTTAAGCACCTCACATCCGGATCTCACAAATAGAAAAAATCAATCCACTCGTCGGCTTTTAGACCCAAGATTAAATCACTTAATTATAATAGCTTGTCTTTAAATCATATATTAAAATTCTTTTTAAACAACCTATAAAACATCCCAATCATCATTAAAACACTTAATTATCCTTTTGAAATCATTTATAAAAGTTTTGAAAAATAATTGTTAAGTTAAAATATATTTCAAAAGTTGGAGAAAAGTGCTGATAAGTGCTGCGGAAAGTGCTCTTTTAAGCTATATTGATCAAAACGACTTTTTATTATTTGAAAATTCAATTTTATTGCTCAAATCACTTTTAAAACATTTTAAAAGATTTAAAAGATTTATTCGACATTTTTAAACATCATTTTCTAAGAAATCCAGTTTTGGATCCCGAATTGCAAAATCGCGATTTTTCAAAATGCTTGTTTTACTCATATCTCAAAATCTACTTATTGGAATCTCGATTTTCTTTCTTCGTTGGAAAACTATGGATATAATAGTTCAAAAATTCTTATCTTGAAAAATTCCGAGCTATATTCCATATTTTACACTTGTTTGACTTTTATGGCGCGAAATCGCGAACTACCGTCACGCGACGCGCCTATTTTTGACTAATTTTTCAATTCTCAATCAAACTTCACCAAAACACTTTTAAATGTTTATAAAACTTTTCAAACTCATTTTAAACCATTTTTAAAGAGGTTTAACAATTCCATATATACCATTTCATTAATTCAAGGAAAGTGATTTCCTTTGTGCTTATCGACGTATATTTTCGTGACTTGCATATATTTTCAACATTCATATGTAAACATCCAAACTTGATGATCATAGCGTAATAAACATCGATTGCAAACATCATGTCATCATTCAACATATAGTATAATAGTTTAGGAGTTCTCACCTTCATTTTCCCTTTGAGCTAATAGAAAATCGGCTATAGCTCCGCTATGATCAAACTAAAGCAAATGAAACCAAGCCTACGATCCAAGGAGGAGCTCGGCCTAGCCTTGGTGGAGATGGTGCTCACAGCCAAGGTGGTGTGGGGTAGTGGTCGTTGTTTTTGGAAGAGAAGTGGAGGAGTTTCAGACTAGGTTTGAAGTGGATTGATATTATAAACTAGTATATATATTTTCTTCTTCTTTTATTTGTGGTATTTTTTTCCAACTTTTATAATTTATTTTTTTATGAATAAGAAGCCATTAGAGAGCTCTTAGAAAGCTTGAAAAAGAAGAGAAAGAAGAAATGAAATGGTATTAGGAATTTGTGAGAAAAGGGGTGGTATTTATAGGAAAAACCTTAGCGCACGGCTCCCCTCCCCCCAAAGCCATGTGTTGGTTGATGTGAGGTAATGGTGTGGTGTTGTGAAGTGATGGTTGCTTTTTGGTTGCTTAAAGGTTAAGCTTTTGAATTATTTAATCATATTTGTGATATACATATTTATATATGTATTCATGTATATATGTGCACGTTGTCATGTGCATGTAACATATATATGTATGTACATGTAGGTGGAAAACACTTCGAACGTCTTCAAACCAATTTCGTTCGTTAAATCGTTGAAAACCGGAGAACCGATTATTGGTCACATTTTCACTTTTTTATTAACGTACAGATATTTGTTAACATAATTTGAAAAACATTTTCTTACCATTTTAGATGAATTAAAAAGATCACATTTCATTTCTAAAACAATATAAATAAATATTAATAATTATTTACGAAAATCGCTATTATACCGATAAAGCAATATCAATTTTTCCTTATATTCAAATCAAATATATCTCTTTATAATATTATTATTAACGATTTATTATCACTTTATAACTATTCAAAATGAATTATCATCATTTAAAATAATTATCTGGACAATTAAAATAATTATTAAATCATTAAATTTGAATTTAAATTAAATAAATCAATTATTTAAATTCAATGTTGTCTCATCGATATAAATTTCGAGGAAAATATTTTATTTAAATATTTATTCAAAATAAGATTACTATTACTTATTATCACTTGAAACAATATTATCTGGATCATCATCCTTTTATCGACATAAATTAAAAATAAATCCAATTTATCAGAGTGATAAATTGGCAGGTCGTTGCAGACTTCTCCCCTTAAAAGAATTTTCCCCTTGAAATTACCTAATCAAAAAATCCAAAGGTTTTCCCAAAATATTTGTTTTTAAACTTACACTCGTATGATGTATATAGATCACTTGACGCAATATCAGATTCGATCTTCTATTCGAATCCACAACATTACTTCCGAACTAGTATTGATCCCCTGATCCTATAGTGCGGACTCTGATTAGGCTTCCCGATCAGAACTTTAGTTCTCCTTGCATAGCTCTCAACTATGATAGAAAACTCAAGTATCCAACCACAAACCCTCATCAATGTTCATCCTCAAGAATTGAGTGATAAATCCTCTTGCGGATAACTGTCAAACACGTCAAAGTTCTGTACTCGTATCTTAGATTGAATCGTGCGATGAAATAATCCATATACTTCATATAATCTTTTAAAAAAAATTATGAAAACATTTCATAAACTTCCATTCTCTTTTTTTTCAATCTTTTATAAATATACTTCTTTATACATAACCATTTTACATTTTTATTTCAAAATCTTTCTATTTAAAACAAATTATTTTTCAAAAGATAACTATCTTTTTATTATAATACATTTCTAAACATATCTTAGTGGTTTTTTAGAAACTTATTTTCAAAATAATTCATTAAATTGATATATCTCCATAAACTTCCTTTAGATAATATTAAATGTGAAAACTTTCTTTATTAGTTAAAACTTTCTTTAATAATTAATACTCTTTTATTAATTAAAACTTCCTTTTTATATATATTCTCTTTACTTATACCATTTTTAATACTTAAACAGTTTTTATATACTTATTCAAATGTTACAAGTATATTCATAATTTACTTAACAAGTTTTACTTACTTTAAACTATAATCAAAGAGATTAAAACAATTACTACGAAAACATTGTTATAATGAACTTCTCTTTTCTTTATAATTTGAACTCGTAACATTTCTATCTTTATATAAAAGATTCCAATATTTGTTATTATCTTTAAAATCCCTTTTGAAATTTCTTCCAAAGTGTCATTCAAAGGTTTAAAAAAAATGTTGCTAAAACATTGTTTACAACAAACCCAAAACCATTCATTAATAACTTCAGATATTTATTTTAAAGATTGGTACTAATGAAAAGTTAGGTCAACATCATATCATAAATCTTCGCATTCTTACATCATTCAATTCTTTCGAAGCTGGGGTCCAAAAAGAAGGTTTCCCCTCCCTTCCATAAACTATTACCATTCAAAACACCATATCAAACTAAACATCCCCTCCTTACTTATACATACTAGAATTACACTCAACTCCTCATACTCTATTCTTATTCTTCCGAGTCCGAAGATAATTGTGGACTCCAACATCCCAGATCAATCATCACTTCCCCTTCTTCTTCTTCCTCATTGTCCTGCTCGTCATCGGCCTCGTTGTCGTCTTCCTATGGTATCTCTCCCATTACCTGGGGTAGCCATGGCTGGTTCCATGGGACATGTCCCATGCCTACTGATATTACAAGAATGACTCCTCCCTCTTCTAACTCCTCCAAGCCTTGCATGTTTTCCTCCCATGTGTTTTCAAATTCTTCGACTCCCTCCTCCTCTTCTTCTTCTGCTGCCTCCTCATTGTTGCTTTCTATTGCATCCCGTTTATAGGTGAACTGGACGATCCCTCCTACCATACAACATGCTCTCTGTCCATATCCCACACTATATTGCTGCACTCGCTCGATATGATAACATCAGGGTCTTTCATCGGCTCTGATTCCTCCTCCATCGTCTCATCCTCTTCTATTAGTTCCAAAATGGAACTAGCGGGATCTGCCACCCAATTTCCCTCTGAGGCCTGCCCGGGTTCATCGTCGCTAGAGATCATAATTACTTCTGGAGTTGGGGGCGGTATAAGCATTCTGACCATAAGGTATCCATCTTCACCCCTGCATGTGTATGGGTCATACGCTTCCTCGATTCGAAACCCACCATTTCTAAGTGGATATTCTGGTTGTTTCTCTTTGTCGCTAGAGAGAACAATGAGGCTATCCTTCTCGCCCCGATTTGCTCTAGAGGACTCCCTTTTCATGTAATTTACCTTATATGGTTTCTACAAGGCAAACAATTATTCTCTTAGACACAAATGGTAGGTAATTTCTAGCGTATTCTTAGGTAGAGAGGTTTGGTCAATACTCAGAAAGATATTTTGAGATTTATTTCTAAAGATGGCTTTTAAGATTATTTGTATAAAATGTTTATCATTTCGAAAACTCTTTGAAAATTTTACCAAAATATTCTTTTCTTTTCAAATATATATATATATATATATATTTATATTTAAGATAAAATGATTTCATATAAACCAAATTCATTTGTATATTTTATTAATAAATACGCGCTCATATATATACACTCAAACTCATTCTAGGGTGTTACTAACCCTATCTCTAATGAGTTACTCATTCTAGGGTATTACTAATCCTATCGCTGATGAGTCTTTTACCCCTATCAGGCTCAGGTGTTCGCTCAACCTAAACTCTGATACCCCGATGTGAGGGTCTAGGATTTTCAATCATCGATAGTGACAACCAGTAGGCTTTTCAACCATCCCAGCACCACCGTGGCACACACTAGTACCTCAAATCTTATTTTACGGCCAGCCTCGCGACTAACAACCAACCCTTTTCCTAAGGACGTGTAGGGGTAAGAGTCTCTTGCTTGCCACCAAACAGAAAGCGAGAACCCCCTATCATGCTGCACACTCCAACTGATGGAGCATACCCCAACATGTAGGGTAGGTGCCGGATCAAATCCAATCCCAGTTTCTCCGAACCAATCATCGATAAAAGGAGGTTGTATGGATAGAGAATCATTTTTAATTGATTAAGTTCTTTTTATCAAAATCTCTCTTGGAGATATATATTTCTAAAACATTCTTTCCAGTATATACGAAATTATTAAACCTCTTTTATCAAATTCTTGATTACATACAACCCTTTTTAAACTCGAAATAATTTGAAATCATTTCAATTTCTTTCTTAGGAAAACATTTCCAAAATCATTTCATTTAAATATTTAACAAAGACTTCTTAATTCGAAACTCGTAATTTTGATTTAGTTAAAACCATGTTATCTAGGATGTTAATCCCAAAACCAGTAAATATTAAAGCAGAATCTATAGAAATCATCAAATTCTACTTAATATATATTCTTGTGTTCAACAAATACTATGGGCGGAATAACAACGAAATCACCTTTTTAATTCCACAAATAGTATGAGTTCCCTCTTTTGGCTTTAACATTGAGTAAAAGAAGATCATCTCTATAAAATCAAAGTATATTTAATTTAAATTTGGTAATTTAATCTTTTTATACTTAACACGTTTCCGACATTTCAAACTTATCTATCCCTCGCCCAAGGAAGAAGCCAAATGAGCCAGGGCACTGGTTGCTCCTGAACATCTCCTTAGTT
This sequence comes from Allium fistulosum, assembly GCA_030737815.1. NCBI lineage: Eukaryota > Viridiplantae > Streptophyta > Magnoliopsida > Asparagales > Amaryllidaceae > Allium > Allium fistulosum. Next base: position 1,618,852,442 of record CM060901.1, read on the forward strand.
TAAGAACGTCACATCCGGATCTCACGAATAGAAAAAAAATCCGGTCTACTCGTCGGCTTTTAGAGCCAAGATTAAATCACTTAATTATTATAGCTTTTCTTTAAATCGTTTATTTAAATTCTTTTTAAACAACCTATAAAACATCCAATCATCATTAAAAAACTTAATTATCCTTTTGAAAACCTTTATAAAAGATTTGAAAAAGAATTGTTAAGTTTAAAGCTATATTTCAAAAGTTGGAGAAAAGTGCTGCGGATAAGTGCTCTTTTAAGCTATACTGATCAAAATGACTTTTTATTATTTGAAAATTCATTTTTATTACTCAAATCACTTTTAAAACATTTTAAAAGATTTATAAGATTTGTTCCATATTTTTAAACAATTTTAAACATCATTTTCTAGGAAATCCAGTTTTGGATCCCGGATTGCAAAATCGCGATTTTTCAAAAAGCTTGTTTTACTCGTATCTCAAAATCTACTTATCTGTATCTCGATTTTCTTTCTTCGTTGGAAAACTATGGAAATAATAGTTCGGTAAATTCTTATCTCAAAGAATTCCGAGCTATATTCCATCTTTTACACTCGTTTGACTTTTATGGCGCAAAATCGCGAACTACCGTTACGCGACGTGCCTTTTTTGACTAATTTTTCAACTCTCATTCAAACTTCACCAAAACACTTTTAAGTGCTTATAAAACATTTCAAACTCATTTTAAACCATTTTTAAAGAGGTTTAACAATTCCATATACACCATTTCATTAATTCAAGGAAAGTGATTTCCTTTGTGCTTATCGACGTATATTTCCGTGACTTGCATATATTTTCAACATTCATATGAAAACATCCAAACTTGATGATCATATCATAATAAACATCTATTGCAAATATCATATCATCCTTCAACATATAGTATAATAGTTTAGGAGTTCTCACCCTCATTTTCCCTTCGAGCTAAAAGAAAATCGGCTATAGCTCCGCTACGATCGAACCAAAGAAAAAAAACCAAGCCTATGATCCAAGGAGGAGCTCGGCCTAGCCTTGGTGGAGATGGTGCTCACGGCCAAGGTGGTGTGGGGTAGTGGTCGTCATTTTTAGAAGAGAAGTAGAGGAGTTTCATACTAGTTTTGAAGTGGATTGATATTATAAACTAGTATATAACTTTTTCATCTTTTATTTATGGTATTTTTTTCTAACTTTTATAATTTATTTTTTTATGAATAAAAAGCCATTATAGAGCTCTTAGAAAGCTTGAAAAAGAAGAGAAAGAATAAATGAAATGGTATTAGGAATTTGTGAGAAAAGGGGTGGTATTTATAGTAAAAACCTTAGAATAAAATATTGGATTGTATAATTACCTAAGTGCCCCTAGCCCACACCCCCAGGCTCCCAGTGCACGACTCTCCTCCCCCCAAAGCCATGTGATGGTTGATGTGAAGTGATGGTGTGGTGTTGTGAAGTGATGGTTGCTTTTTGGTTGCTTAAAGGTTAAGCTTTTGAATTATTTAATCATTTTTGTGATATACATATTTATATATGTATTCATGTATATATGTGCATGTTGTCATGTGCATGTAACAAATATATGTATGTACATGTAGGTGCAAGACCCTTCTAATGTCTTCGAACCACTTTCGTTCATTAAATCGTTGAAAACCGAAGAACCGATTGGTCATATTTTTACTTTTTTATTAACGTACATATATTTGTAAACAAAATTTGAAAAACATTTTCTTATCATTTTGGATGAAATAAAATGATCACATTTCAGTTATAAAACCATATAAATAAATATTAATAATTATTTATAAAAATCGCTATTATACCGATAAAGCGATATCGATTTTTCCTTATATTTTCAAATCAAATATATCTCTTTATAAATTATTATAAATGATTTTTTATCACTTTATAACTATTCAAAATGAATTATCATCACTTAAAATAATTATCTATACAATTAAAATAATTATTAAATCATTAAATCTTAATTTAAATTAAATAAATCAATTATTTAAATTCAACGCTATCTCATCGATATAAATTTCGAGGAAAATATTATATTTAAATATTTATTTGAAATAAGATTACCATTACTTATTATCACTTGAATCAATATTATCTGGATTAACATCCTTTTATTTGCATAAATTAAAAATAAATCCAATTTATCAAAGTGATAAATTGGCGGGTCGTTACAGGAAGCTTGGTAGCCTTGCCATTGCATGTGTAAATTGTGATATGACTTGGAAGTTGATTTCTTTCTAATGTAGAAGTAATTTTTAGTACTTGATGATGTGCTAAAGTACTCACTAAGCCTCGTTCCGTTATTTGAAAAAATTACTTCTTATGGCTTTTGATTTCCTTTGGAAAACACTTGGTTTCAAATTTAATTTCAGGAATGTATTTTAATTTGACTTTACATTATGAATATTTTGAAGTAAAATGTTTTCTATACTTATAGTAGTATAAAATATAGAAAGGAATGGAGTTTAAAGGCTATTTGATTTACAATTTTTTTTTAAAAGTTACGGTCCATGTGGCGATAGTCGCTATGGATGCACTTTGGAATTCGGCGATTTTAGTAAAGTATAAAAGGTTATCTATTTTAGATATTTGGTACAAAAAATTTCAAATGTGTTTTATAAAAGTTTTATAAATTTAAAATGGAGTTTGAAGTTTTAAATATATTTTAAAGAATTTATTTGAGCTATTTAAATAAGAAGTTTAAATTTTACAAAGTCAAAATATTATCTTTTCAAATTAAAGTTGGGTTTTATTTATAGATCCTCAAGTAATGCTTTGTAAAAGAGTTTTGAATTATAATTTAGGTATTTTAAAAATGTACTTTGAAAAATAGAAGGTTTAAACGAGATTTGGGATTTGAAGGATTGATTTTGGGATATCTAAACAAGTGGTTTATACAAAGGAAATCTATTTACTTTTCAAAGTCGAATTCTCTTTTAAAGGTAACGGCTTTTAGTTATGATATGAATGGAGGTTTTAAAACTTGGCTTTAAAATGTTTTAACAAAAGTTTGAAATTTATATAAGTGATTTAAAAGATTATTTGGTATAATAAAGTAAGTGGTATTTTATAACAAGGGAAATTCCTTTATTTCCAAAGTCAAATTCTTTTCTAATAGGTGTACTTTATAAGTGATATTTGTTGAAGATTTTAAACTGTGTTTAAAGTGGTTTAAATATGATTTTAAGTAAGAAGAAAGCATGGATTACAACATCCCTGTTGTAATAAATGTTTTCGAGGAAAGAAAGGTGATCAGAGGCTATAACCTTCTTGTTATAGTAAATGGTTTCAGGAAATTGGAAAGGAAGTTTGGTTTATAACATTTTTTTAAATGAGATAAGTATATGAAGTATTATTTCCGTATATGAATTCGATTAATTATGGAAAATTAGTATTCCTACCGATCTGCGATGGTAACTAGGACTATAGAGATTTAGTGTCTTTGGAGCTTGCTTAGTGTTATCAGTCTTCCCTCTGGTACTAGCGGAGTAGTAAATTAGCATATACTATTGATACACCTCACTTGAGTATAGTTATAGGTTTGTTGACCCACATAGTGTTATATATATATATATATGCCTTTACTTGGGACTACATGTTTGTCGTGAAGGGTGTAAATGGGTCAGACTAGACCAAACGAAGGTGTGTCCTAGTCCTATCCTACAAGAGATTTGGACGGACACGGACCAGACAAGTATTAAGCTCGGACATTGTTCGTATGAGCCGGACGATGGATGGACATTGTTCGGGCAATAGAAAAACATCGGACATTTTCGGACGAACATATTTTGATATATTTTTTCTTGTCCTAATTCATGTCCTAAAAGAGGATCGTACGAACACGAACCTAACGACTTACAACCTAGGACCAAGCCATGCGTCGAACAATCGTATAAAATTTACAGCCATATCTGTCGTACAATCATTTCCCATCATGATACTTTCTGATAGTTTGTATATGAGAAGATGAGATTATACCCGTGATACTTGTCCAGAGTATAGTGGATTCTCATTTATGTTGATAGATAGCGTATCCTATCTCATATATATATATGATGATTTATCGAGATTGAGAGATATGATTGGGCAATACTACGTGCTAGCCTAATATACTTAGTGATATCTCACTTATTGATGTTTTTCTAGATTTAGACGACAATTTCTAGATATTTATGATTCACCCATTTGTGTTGATTCTATGATTTCTGATTTGATATGTTCTATATAGGTGATGACATCTTTTGATATCAGAGCTGGTTGCTTCATATGGTTTTGAGTTATTCGTGTGATGAAATGCTTTGATGGTTATCTATGATATTTTAACTATATTTCAGGTACATATTTCCATAGATATACTTATATTGACATGTCATCTGATGATTTAAGTATCTCTGGTAGTGTTATCATATTATTATTTCTTGTTTATACCGTGTTACCCATATTATGGATTCTTGATTAGATGTAGTCTGACCTGTGTGTTATTTATGTAATACTTTGGTCAGTCCAAGACATTTTAGGTACAGGGATGATATGACTAGCTTTTGTTTTAGTGGGCTTAGTAAAGACTTATATTAGGCTTGTTATATAATATTTAAGTTACATTGTTTCGCTGTATATTCATGATACTAAGTTATATATGTTGATTGTTATTTACATTACAGTGGAACAAGCATCATTTGAGATGAGTTGCGCCCTTATTGTATTATATATTATATGTTATCACTGTGATTCTGTCTCTTTGTTCTATGTGATTTACCGTATATTATGTATTATTCTGTTCTGGAGACATACGTGTTTATTGCTTTGTACTGATACTATATACATACAAGTAAGTTATTAATTTAATGTTTAATTACGTACCGGTGTTAGTCCAAGGGAATATTCATATGTGAACTCCATATAGCCTCAGTCTCCACATTATCTGACAGTATTACTCGGTAATACTCTTGGATAGTATGGGTATAGAGGTAGGGTGTTTTACATTTACTTACAATTAATCGTACTTTGTTAAATGAAGTTCGATTACTCCTTATCGATACATCATTATATATCATAGGGAATAGTGATTTTTGACATTGAATCTTTATTCATTCGTAGGTACATTCGTAATTCTCTCTAATATACTCATCTATTCGATCAAATCGAATCAATTTTATTTTCTATTACACGTTATTTATTTACTTCCATTTATATTCTATGAACTTATCATTAGCATACCATATGTGTATCATACACATATGTTCATGTTTGTGATAATTCATTGATGGATATAATGAAGTATGTGGAACGATTATGGTATTAATAGACTTACAATTAAGACATCTGTATGTCTCAATCTAAATAGTTCATCAACTCTTATGATGCTCCCACTAAATGGGTGTTTTGCCCTTAATTGTCTGAGATGTAATTTACTAGATATAATCAAAAATTATTTCTCAAAACTGTGGCTTAATCCATAATTCAAAAATAAGTGCAAATAAATTTAGATACTTCTGTATTTCTATTGCATCAGAAATAACAGTACTATAGTTTTATTTTTTAACGAATATTCATAATATTCATACTAAAATAAAACCACATCTATTTTTCAGTCAATATTGAAAAATAATTATTATTTCATAAATAATGTTTGGTATGTTTTACGAAAACAATTTTCGTGACTAAATGCGATTAATAAGTGTTATATGGCGAACTCCCACTATTTTTTCCATTACTATAATAGTGTGAAAAATATGGAGGTCCATTCAACCACTTAATGTAGGCTATTTATTCCATCAACCGTAACTAGTTTACAATCGAAAATCTTCATATCAAATATATTAAATTCGAAGAAATAAGTCTCATAAAAAAAATTATGTGAAAATACATTTGGAATAGGTGTCATATTTCTTGTTAAATATCTATTATTATTTTACAATTCTCGTTTTCGATGCCTCTTTATGAAGCAGAAGTGACCATTTACTCTCTTTATCTCAACTGTGCCTTAAGTTACATCCACTCTCATACATTCGCTTTCCTTTCCAAATGGTCGAACCATTTAAAAGAAATCCTAAATACAATAACATAAAGAACGGTTTACAAAAGTGCATTTGATTATCCTTAACATTTAACGACATCATATATGTTGCACTTTATGTAAAATGATCAAACTAACATTTCAACGATCAAATTCTTATGTCTGCCATGTAGATTTAGGTCTAGTGTTACATTTAACAAAACAAGATCATGATTGTAATCAATCATATTGAATATACAATCTCACACTATGGTTTACTGGCTTATTTCGAATAAACTAATTTCATTGAGGTTTCATACATTACAAGTGGTGACAATTCACCATATAACATTTATATGTGATTGGAAATGAATCAAATATTTGTATCCTTGTATTACTTTTAGAGTTCGAAACTCATTGAAGACAATAAAAAATCTCGGGTAAGTAAACACATAAGTTACCAAGTTACAAACGTGTTTAGTAGTTATATAATTAACCACTTGCAAGGATTAATATGCAAAATATATTCTTAAGTATTTTATATTTTTGTTTGTCAATATTATTTCAGTTCATTTGTATATTGTAACATTCCCCATTTTAAGGTCTGATATTAAGCGTTATGGATATTGTAGTCATCCATAATATTAATTCGCGATGACAAAATGAGATTAGTTAATTGTACCTATAACATCAGGAGCACATGAATATGAAAATTTTCAAAACACGTTTTATTATAACTTTCACATTCATTACATAATCCCATCAATTCCACGTTCATAAAAAATATAACAATTACATATATATATATATATTCCAAGGGTGACATATGAAGATGCCCCCTTGGATAATCAGAGTCTGACTACTTTACAGTTATAAATCCTGCCATTACATCCATTCAAACAAAATAGCAATTCAAACAGCACAGTGGAAATAAACTCCTAATGTTAGCTTGCCTCCTGCACGTCTCCAGAAGCTTATTCGTCTAACTTGAAAATCCTACTCCAGATCTATACAAATGAGTACCTAAGAGTTTAAGGGAAAAAATGAAAACTTCGGGTCGGACAAAAAGTCTGATGTAAATAATAATATACCATCTCGAACCAAAAAAAAGATATATAGTGAGACCATGCCGTAGAATGGAATGGGTTTTCCCCTCACCGGTATCTTATCAAAATATGTCAATCTGAATATAAACCATGCACCCGCAACCACAATGGTTAAAACAAAACATGATATGATCATATGCATGCAATATGGGTAAATGGGACTAATTTGTCATTATTGGTTATGCCTTCCCAAAGTTTACCTATCCCATAAAATTGACTATATGTCTTAAATCATAGTTTTCTTAGGGTCACTATGAATATATTGGTTTTCACAGACCAGCAAATAACATATCAGGCAGAATCATGCCAAAACATAACCAAATGTCCCAAAATCTCCAAATGCAGTTAGGAGGTCTCCAAATACGATTAGGAGAAAACAAACAATTCTATGAGCATACAGAGCTATAGGTTCCCTTCTTGTATATACATGTTTTAGTCTTACTACTGACAAAGCCATAAGCACTGAAATCACGAACCTTTACCAACCGAGGGCTACCAATTGAAGCATAGGGCGCGACTCTACACCAGTCCCACTTCAATCTTATCCAGTTTTAAATCCATGTGTCATATCTTGTTGATCAGTTCAAGGCATCTGAATACAATTGATCTATCTGATCTCCTAGATGCAATTTTACTCATTTAGAAGTTTAGTGTGACCATACTCACTACTGGAACAACCTAACTGGTAATTCTATTCCTAAGTCCCAAGGTGCAATGTTGGGTAATGCAAATGGGAGTATGAAACTGATAAAATATGCAAATTTAACTGATCAAATGATAACAAGAACTTATAACATCATTTATCAAAATATGTTCAATCAATAGGCACATCCATCACAAAATTATTCAAATGTTAGGTAACAATTTCCTTTGCAAAATTCATACAAAATTGGGCTAAAACACTATTTCATTTCCTTAAAAAAATTTACCTTTAGAATTGATGAACCATTTGAAATCATTCTTAAAACAAGGAAAACATAGCCCAAATACTTAGCCAAACTCTTGTGCCAAAGCATTATCTTCTTTACATAGCTTTTGAAACAATTATTATCGAAATGGGGATGTCAAACCTTTAGAAAACATAGTCTTTCGAGCCTCTAAACATTGCTATTAGGTTTGCAAAATATAAGGCTATCGAGGATCTAGAAATAATTTCTATCGAGCCTTTAAACATAGCTAACTGAGTTATAACACATAAGGCTATTGAGCCTATAAACATAGCTATTAGGTTTATAAAACATAAAGCTATCGAGCCTTTAGAAATCATGGCAATCGAACCCTTAACATAAATATTATATTTGTAAAACATAGGCTATCGAGCCTTTAAAACATGGTTATCGAGTTTGTAAAAAAATAACTATCAAGCCGCAAAAAAAAGTTATCGAATAGTTATATGGAAGCAATCAAGTCACTATAAGACAAGGGTGTCGAGTTCTTGAAAACATAAAGTGCCGAGTCTTTAAAACACATTGGGTTTCAAGCCTATGAAAAATGAGGGTTTCGATCCTTTAAAATATGGGTGTTTCGATTCTTTAAAACATGAGAGTTTTAGCCTCTAAAAACTTAAGAGTTTCGAGCCTTTAAAAACATAAGGGTTTCGAGCCTTTAAAAACTTGAGGTCTCGAGCCCCTTAAAACACATGGTGTCGAGCCCTTATAAAGTGGATCCATCACATAGATTTTGAGCATCTATCACATGCATCAAATCTTATAGTTATCATGCTTATATGAAACAGAGGTATTGAGCCCCCCACGATGGCACTTTAGTAAATAAGTTAAAAACTGATTTGTTTCCTTTTAAAGCTAAAACTTTTCACTAACTCATGCCTCATGTCAAATTGTTATTGGATAACAAAATACTTATCATATTCATTTTAGAATTTATTGGTAGATCATGTTCAACCTTCTTATCAACTTTGCAAACCCTTTCTAATTAATATTATTAACTAATATTAGTTAAAAGCTTTTCTAGGATAATAAATTCATAGAAAATCATAACCATTAGGGAAAATTCCCCAAAAATCATCAAAAATCACCAAAAATATGAATTTCCATCTTCTTTCATATAAACATTTCGGGACCAAAATATTAATTTAATTATTTTTAATAATTAAAAACCCAAAATATACACATTTTTCTCTTAGGAAATTTATAAAATATTCATATGAAATTGGAAAATTACGAAATTAAAAAATTATCTCCAAAATAATGTTTTACACAGTATATTCAAATTTTAAATCAATAGAAGATCAAAAACTTAGGTTTTTCCATTAAAAACCCATAAATAATTCCATAAAATTCCAACAAATCATCATTCAATCCAGTAATGATATTATCAATCCAAACATAACATATTATCACAACAAATTCAAAAATCAATCATAAATCCGAAAATAAAACATAACAAATGAGAAGGTGATCATTATTCACCTTAGATTGGATAAGAGAGTTTGATATTTGATGTAGATTATTTCCCCTAAGCTTTCCCCTTTGAATTCCTTAGCTTTCTTCTTATTTTTCATTAAGTAATGCTCAACCTCTCTTTGTTTTGTTTTGATTTAGAAAAATGAAATGAGAATGAATGAAAGAGGAAGGGTTTAGGGAATGAATAAATGGATAATTCTCATTATCCCCCTCTTATTAATTCCTTTCTGTCCTATGTTTAAAACAATCTTATTAATTGATTAATTAAGGTCTAACCCAAAGTACTTATCAAGTTTCATTATCCTTATCATCTCATATTATTTCATTTAATCTATCTAAATAAATTTATTGAATAATGTTGAAAAAAATTAGGGGTGTTACATATATTCTAATCGATAAACATTTAACGAATTATAATAATCGCACAAATTTATCCTATAGATTATTATCACTTTATACAGCAGATGTTCTTACAATATTAGAAAGGTTAAACTTTACTGTTTCATTTTTCTAATAAGACTCCCACTAGTCTTTTATGTTTCTCCAAACCCTAAGATGAAACATAGAAGTCTTTCGACTTCATTAGTGTGTTAGAAGTCTTAGGACTCGTCTATCTTTTAATTGATAACTCTTTGTTGGTTGTATGATACATATGTCCTAAGCCATGGTTTGTCATCCTAATCTCATTTCGACCTTGAGTTTGCCCAACAAATCAAAAGAAAATATTCACTCGTACCTACCATTTCGCGATGGCCTAAGTATAATATATATACCTTGAGTTTGCTCAACAAATATATATAATTATCTTACCTTGCTTGGTCAATATATTAATAATTCTACACATAACATCTCTAGCTTGACTTTGTTCATCAACTAGAGAGTATTCAAATCACTATGCCAAAAAACGCATTAGATGATAGGTATGCCCCATTGTCTGAAAGCATATCTATCTATTGTTAAATCCGGTGCCGTCTCATTGCACATCAGACCACATATATGCCCCATTGTTTGATATGCAGTAACACAACAGAGAAAAAAAGTCATATGTTGTCTAATGTTATAATACCATTCCCAGAATTACCTATTTGACAACATATAAATATTGACTAATATGAATACCAATTACGCTTATATGTTGTTCATAGAATGATATAAATGAATTGCAATTTTATTTAAACGAATATTTTATTTCAACTCAAAAACAAATAGTACATAATTGGCTTCCACTATATTTACATTTTCAAATGCAATACAACTTTCATCGTACACTATTTCACACTCTCATATACAACATTTTTACTCTCACTCAACTTGTTTTTGATATCTTCTTGCTCTAGCCTACGTCCAGTTGTTTGATATACCTATCCAGTAAACAACGTAGTAAAATGGAAAAGGAAACAGAGAGAAATGACAAAAATAAAATTATAATTGTGGTTTAATATTGCCTCAGTTATTTGGGTTATTTGTTTTCATATTTTAAACAGGGACAAAAATTAAGTGTGCACGAACAGCTTATGATATGCACAGTGTATCACTATGAATATCACAAGGCCGAGCATTGATTATCTCTCAGGAATAAATGCAAAGGTCAAGTCCGAAGGCTCAACACAGTGCAAATGTGCACGAGGTCATGCCAAAGTAGGCTCGGGCTCACAGTGCAAATGTGCACGAGGTCATGCCAAAGTAGGCTCGGGCTCAACTCAGGTGCAACACATATCATTTTTAAAAAGCATGAATAAGGCTGAAGTGCATAGGTTCGAGCATATGGTACGGAAACTATAATTCAACCAGGGTGGTCAAGTATCACAACCAGACTGGAACTAAAGTCAAGAGCACATGGTCAGGAAACAATAATTCAACAAAGGTGCACAGGTTTGAGCAAAAGAAAATTTTAGCAAATCAACAACATGGACTAACCCAACCTTCGAGAAGACAACGAGACATGGTAATGCAAATGGAACTCAAGTGTACACATGAACTATCAAATAAAGTCAGCACATGTGTAAACCAGATCAGACAAGCATGCACACTGGGTAAAATACTAGTGCAAGTGCACAAATAAGTAAAGGCATAAGCACATGAAAGAGTAATGAACATAACACATGCACATCTAAGATGCAAACCAGGTTCAGTCAAGTGTGCTCATATACATGAAATAAAACAGTGCATACTACAAGTGCACAAGTACATATATGATATAAGAAAGGTCAGGTGCATGCACACAGTTAAGAACTACGCACACATAGAAATAGGTAAAATAAGTTAAGCACATACTGGCAAGGAGTTCAAACATGGAAGGGCAAGGCTAGGCAGAAGACCAGTTTCAGGCAACAATGGAAACATTTCGACATAACTAGGCACACTAATATACATATATACGCATATGTATATACATGTATATATGTACATAATGAGTAGAAAGGTAACTCAACAGCATGTATGGATGAACCAAGGTAGCATAACAGAGTTCAAACATTTGGAAATCAGTTTCAGGCAAGAATGCAACAAGATGGAATCACATTAGTCCAAGTACATTCATATTGCATAATGGGGCAGCGAAGTACAAGTGTAGACTCAAGGCTAAACCATAAGCCATACAAGTGCACCAAACATAACTAGTGAGGCCATTATAAAGCAAACAGTTCCAAGCAAATGGTATAGGGATACACATCAATGCACTTAGGACAAAACATGCATATACATGTACACAAAGTTCATGTCAGTGACAAGCTAATAGCCAGTATTAGTGAACAAGCAAAACAAGGAGAAGCAAGTACATGGAAATATACAAGTGCACATGTACAAACCAGACAGAACGAAATAGTGCGACACCACACAATGCACATAGACAAAAGCAAAAAGGGTACATCAATGATGCGGATCAATAGGCCAGTGTAGGTGCAAGTAAAGATTCACGGGAATTATACATGGTGCAATGATATACAAACAAAAGTTTAAGCATATGACAAGTATCAGTTTTAGTTGAACAAATAAATATGATTGCAGTTCACCAAAGACCGAAAAAGCCATAGAACAATGTCAAGGCCAAAGTGAAACAATCATGGGTCAAAATATATGCAAAATATTCAATCAAAAAAATCAGGTCAAAAAGTCAAGTTTCAAATAATCATTCGATCAGAAATCCATGGTTGAGAAAAATAAATTGAAAAAGTCGAATCGAAGCATATATTCAAAAATATAGGAAATTAATTCCTATATAAATAACCCATTATCATCATCGGCTGAAAATCATTCGAGTTCGAGAAAAATCAAAGAGCAGGCCTTAAAATAAACCACGAACCAATTTTAGCTCGAACAAGAAGTCGAGATCAATACAAAATTAAAAGGGGCGGAAATCATACCATATATCAATCGAAGAATACTCGACAAATTGAAGCAGTTGTAACCTACAAGTTCTAGTAAATTGAGAAACTAGTGCATCAGAGGAATAAGGTGAACGATTTCCTAGAGGCGGCTTTAATTCAAAAAAACCGTAATTACAAGCGGAAGCAAGCTTGAACGAACGATAATAAGTACCGGCTAAAAGAGATAGAAATTGAGGACACTTAAAAAACCCTAATTTCATTATCAATCATTGTTTGAGACTGAAAGAGTATTGTGAGAGTGAGAATTTTCTGATATGGAAACCAAAATTGAGAGGGAAATAATTCAAGCAACATGGCCAAAATGGAATGGAGAGAAAGAGAAGAGGGAAATAATTCAAGGAACATGGTCACAAAGTAATTCAGCCAATATTGAGAGGGAAACCAAAACATCAATATGGAGCCAAAACTAAATTTTTTGATAACTTAAATCAAACAACGGATAAAATGTTGTCTGAATGACAAGCATGAAATCTCAAAAAAATAATAGTTTCACTGGCTATGCCATACAACAAATGATTTTTCCATATGTTGTATGAAAAAGTGGGATAACAAAAAATTTACCATAGGTGTGTGATCACTATTGTCCAATTCACTCTGTGGCATAGTGAGTAATTTATTAATATATAAATGGTAGAGGACAACGCTTATATTAAAGATTCATAATATTTAATACATTTAATTGAGAGATATCGACTTATGGAAAAATGTATTTTTAATGAAATACCCCTGTGATTCAAGTGTTGGATACATCGGGAATTATAGTATACGTACACTTATGTATGTATTTATCCCTTAAGTCTATATATAGTTTCCTTAATTTTCCACCTTTAGTTCATACATTTCTTATTATATAAGTTTTATTATTGTATAACTTTTATATTTTAATTGACTTATATAATAATCTTATGTATACCATTATATTAATTAAATTATATTTAATTGATTTTAATTAATTAACTCCTTAATTAATCATTTATTATTCAGTTTAACATTTTTTTATAGAAAGTATGTATGATCCAAAGATCATACAGCCTTACTATATATATATATCTAATTAAAGATACAGGAGTCCTGGGCCTCAGGCCCACATTACCATAAATAAAACTACCAACATGCCTGGTCAGTAGCAAAAAAGTCAAATATGCCCAAGCCAGACTAGCTAGGCCCAACATCGCAAACATATAAACAATGACCAAAATACATCAAACACTATTTGATAACTAGTCAATAACCAGGATGGTAACCAATTTAAAATCCAGCACATCAGCCAATAAGCTTAGGACAGTATCCAGGAGTATGAGGGGAGAAAATATATTTTCGATCCCAACCCGGAGTAGCCAGAATCCCCTCATTGTTGGCACTGTATTCACCATCATTACAAAAGACTAGATCATCATCTATAAGTCTATAGAAGAGCTCTCATTCATCTTTCTCATCGGGTGAGACCCACTTTGAAAATATCATCCATTTTGAACGGTAGCATAAACCACTTTCCTTATTAGACTAAGTTCCAGGCTCACTACATTAGATCAGCTGAGTACCTTCGCCTAACTTTACAGAAAGCTCATGTGCAATGCGCTCAATAGTAGGAGGGTCAGAATGTAGAGCATCAACTAATCTCTTCTTAAGGTAAGAAATATGGGAGTCAGGGGGAAGGGCAAGGTCGGGTGGGCTAGGAGGCGACACGATGATAGGTGTCACAATCGTGGAAGGGTTAGCCTGGGGACAGAAGGAGGGGAAGGTGTAAGCGACTGAATGACAGGGTCAGAGCGATGATGGATGGGGCTTTAACCTGCCAGTGTTTGTAAGGAGCCTTAGGGAGGGGATTCTTAATGGGAAAGTTATTTAGCTCAGCGCTGGAACGGGGATAGGATGAAATGATATGGCCAAAGGAATGACAGTGATCACAAATTGGCGGGTTCCACTGGTATGAGACATCTACGTAGGTTACCCTATCCTCGGCAAGGGGGATGAGAATACGAGTCGGTAACTGCCTAGCTGGTGAAATCTCAATCAGCGCTTTGGCATATCGAAGGAACTGTCTATTCAGTTGAAATATCAAAACAAATCAATTTATTTAGTAACCTATATAGTAATACACATATATCATACATACATACATACATACATATATTTATTTATTTATTAACTTTTAATTAATTTATTTCATTAAAAGTTAATTAAATTTTATTAACGAGAATTATATTATATACATACATGTACACTTACATCGTCTTGAACATTTTAGGACAACATGACATATATCACCGTATATTACACATGCATATATGCACATTATTTAATTAAATTATTTACATAAATTGTTTCTTTTATTAATCTTATCAATAAAATTTATTATAAAACTAATGTATGTATTTTTTTTCAAACACTTCGAAAATTTTCATTATATTATAACTTTATAATATATATTTCTTATTTTAAATTTAAAATCTATAGTTTTGAATTTTTAATACAATTTTGAAAATTTAGCACAAGGCCAATTTCAAATTAGGCATTTTCAATTAGGGCTACCTTTGGGCTCACTTCACTTTTCAGGCCAGGTCGGTAGCCAGGAAGTATAGGGTACTTGATTACCCAAACCCAAGCCTAGATACTATTTTTTTAGACACTCTAC
The DNA here is from genome assembly GCA_030737815.1 of Allium fistulosum. Taxonomy (NCBI): domain Eukaryota; kingdom Viridiplantae; phylum Streptophyta; class Magnoliopsida; order Asparagales; family Amaryllidaceae; genus Allium; species Allium fistulosum. The sequence continues at coordinate 1,618,868,012 of CM060901.1, forward strand.
TAAATTGGTAAGCTTAATTGGTTAGCCATAACATAACTAATTTGGACTGCATAGACTATCGGGTTCTGATAGCATTGTTGAAACTAGGCCATTCGAAAGCAAAGCAATAGGGTATATTTAAAAAAAATAGATCTTTATTGGGCCTATGTAGTCTAAATTCATTTAGAACTTTATAAATTTACTTTTAGATAAAATGTTCTTCTTACTATAATTATCCAAAAATAATTTAAGTTAATTTTAAATTATTTGCACTATTATTTTCTGATAGGTGCATCAAACACACCCATGTGTGAATGTGTAAGTGGAACATACAAAAAGCATGCATAGCAAATGTAAACGTTTTAGGTGTTGAGATTTACACAACAGTCACATATCCCCTCCATAAATGCCTTTGTCATCAAAATTTATTTTGATTTGTTTACATGTGCATACACACACACATACATGTGTATGTGAGTACTTGAAATCTAAAATTGTCTTTGATTAAAAATGTAGTTCAAACATCAATACATTACTTTTAAACCTAATTTGGTAAACTTTAAAATTTATACACACACGTTCACATACATACATACAAATATACATAAATATAAATAAATAAATATATACATACACAAATTAAATTAATATTTTGAAACAATACAATATAGAATTGTGCTTAACTACTTTGTAATTCAAAACCATATTTTCAAAATAAAATAGCCTAGCATAATTCCAAATGTAAATTTAAGAAACAAATCAAGGGATATTTAAAGGTCTCCCTTTTCTCTTTTGAAAACAACATAAGAATTTTAAATTCAATTAATTTACATGTAAACAATACCAAAAATATTTCAAAAGATTTAGAAAACATCCTTCAATCCATAACTTTGTAATATGAAATATGATCCATTAATATAGTGGTTTCAAATTTTATTCAAACAATGTTTTCTGAATTAAAAAGATTAGACGAATTAGGCATATATGAATTCATGACAATCAGATATAGATCTAAATTACATGTATACATAATAATCAAACAAAAGAGAATAGAAGAGAATCTATGTTTGATATTATTGATATCATACAGATAACAGATAAAAGTGAAAATATCAACATGATGACAAAATAAATGATTCAGAAATAGAAATTTGATAATCATACATAAACCAAAATCATACAAGGAGAAGGGATAAAAAATGTGGAGAGTATGTGAACATGATAATTTACACATATATTAATAAAATAGCAAATTACCTTTCAAATGAAGCCTATAGAATATATCTTGAATGAAGAAGAAATTCCTAGATTTAACAAATCAATCTCCAGATCTACAATTACCTAGAGAAAACCACCTTTTTTTGAATTATTTTTGAAATTTTTAGAACCCCATCCCTATGGAATTTTCAGCCTTGAGAAGATGAACTAAGAAGAGAAAATGACAGAGGGAAATTTTTATTAAAGAAAGAAATCTATATAGCATTCAGTATATGCCCATTCCTCTCCTTTTAATTAAGATTTTCTTTTCGTTTCAAAATAAAAGACCCCTATTTTCCTCAAAGTATGGTCGGCCATTACATGGACTATTTGGGCACCAAAGCATTCCAAAAACTAATTGATATTATTCCCATTTAAATCCAATTTAAATTTCCTATCGACATCATATACTGATATGCGTGTTTATAACTGTTATATATGCAATTTATTAAATACTAATAGTAATCAAACAAATCAAGTAAGAAATATTAACACAAATTTTAATTGATTCAATTTGTATAAAGCCATTTTTAGTATTTTTCTGTGTAAATTGAATTTAAATATTCTATCGATATCGTATATCAATACGTGCGTTTATAACTTTTATATACACACTTTACTAAATGTTAATGGCATTCAAATAAATTAAATAAAATTTTATAATTAATATTTCATAAATATTAATTGCTTTAATTAATTTTTAACTAAAAATCAATTAAATTGTGTGGTCCATTCGGAATATTCATCTTTTTGGTTTGAGTGACTCAAAGGTGTAAATTTTGTCAGCAATTAATGTTGAACAATTAAAACATTAACGTTCACACATCACCTTAGCTAGTGGAGTGATATTTTGGCTGAATTTATCGCTTACACATCTTTCGATAAAATTTAATTTTTACTTATTATAAGCGGACCCTGGTAGTAATGATTATTTACACTAATTATTTTCATCAAAACTGTATCACTTTAGGACTGAAATTTATTTTCCAACAAAATTCTAACATCGTCCATATTCAATTTTGTAATTCCAAAAACAAAGTCCTTGGCTCAATAATAACTATTAGTATTAACTATACTACTCTGGCCAGAGATTTTGACTTTGAGTTGACTACAGTTGTCTGTGATACTAACCCCATATAACTAGGGAGACGAATCCTCTATTGAATAGTGCTTTACTTTAAATACTTCAACTCATACCCAATTATAGTCATTCAATGAATGTCATGCCATGATTTAACTATAATCAAACTGAAGTATCCACATTTAAGTTCAACAATATTCTTAAGTCGAGAGAACTATTTGTAATATCATCACTTCAAGGTTCTCTGTTTGACCTTAGTTATATTAACCAACATAGAACTCTTGAGTGAGTCATTTCATGGTTATCCAATAAATATTAGTACATAAACCCTTGGTGCCCCAAGCAATAATGAGTAATACACTACCCAATCTTTGGAGAGCATCATGCACTCTACTCTCAACGGATGCATTGATATCCAGTCTCGATGCATCTTGACTAGGAATATTTAAAACAATGTGTTCATTCAAACTGTGATAAAATACTCTTGATTACAACATTTTGTAATTACTCTCACAAAAACACATCATTTTAGGATTTTCTATTAAATATATTTTAATTAGACGAATAATTAATTATAACACATTACAACAAATATACAACAGAAAGAAAATACCTTTTATTTCGAGCCAGACTGGATATCGAGTTAAATATATGTAACAATTATATAATTGCCCCAGGGCATACCCCTAACTCTGTCACACATGTCATCAAACAACTAGTAGAGACAGTTCGTTTTCCTAGACTCTACATGGGTTAATTGCATTTTTGACGTGTGGATTTGATAGGCACATTTATTGTACCTAGATGGTTTAGATTTCCTCATACATGGCGAATCCATCGATCCATTTCGCTTCCTTTCCCATATTCTTCCTTTTCTCCTTCTCCTTTCCAACTTTTATTGGGTTTTTGAAGATATTCTATAATTAAAAATTGTCAAAGCTTCCTATTTTCCATGGCAAACTCGATCCTTTCTTCCAAGTTCTAGCGAGTCATCAATAACTAGTTCTCTCTCATCTTTGATCCATGCATTTTCTATGTTATGGCTTTTGTACGAATATCACCTTTTTCGAAACCTTCTTCTTTCCTTTTTCTTTTGCAAAATGACGTTGATGATTTTTTGTTGTTGATTTCTCTTGGTTCATGTGTCATGATTATGCATTTTTAGGAGTTTCCATCTATAGTCGTAAAAAACCCTTCTTTGATGATCGTTGTTGTACCATCTATGTTGGTCATTAAACTTCGAGCACTATAAAGAACAAAAAAAGAAAAAACCTGAGGCTTTAGACACCATTATTGTTGAACTGCCTTCATTTGATTAGGAGTAGGAGAAAATCAGCCTAGACCTATAAGTAGGACTAGGTCATTCGGTTTCTTGTATCGGCATAAGGTTAGGATTCCCCTCGAACTAAGTTAGACTACTTTCTTAAATAAGTTAGGGCGGTTTAGTAACCTATGTGACTTGCTATTAATTCCATATGGTTGATGGTTCCACTGGTGGTTGGTAGACCCTTCCTGGTGGCCTCTAAGATCCACAAGGACCGGATCAACCTTGCATGTTCTTTAGCCGACTTCAACCATGATAATATTGCTCCTATGTATTCACTGCTTACTGACCGGCCTAATAATCCCCCGTTGGTACATTGCCTAGTCACTTGCTTACATGAAGGTTGGGGTGCCGAGCTTTACATTGTTTGTCGCAAACCGATTTTCTCAAGCCTGATCCTACAATTATCCATTTTTCAAGCTCTATCGGTAAGTAAAAACCGATCCGCCCAGTTACTATCATCTTCAGGGCAACGAAGTGCCTCCTATGATCTATGGTCTCACAGGCAAGGAGCTAGCCTATAAAGACTAGTTCTTTTTTGTCTTCATAACCATTAACCCAGGCCTTGAAACTCAGGTCTTCACCATGCCCTATAAGTTTTTCTTAACTTGTTGAATAATTCTTTAACGTCGATCTCTTATTAATCATTTCTTCTTTTATCGCAGTGACCCCTACCCGAACAGAGGTAATTTCTACTATGTACGAGGACTATCTTCACCAAATTAAGGCGACCGAGTAACCTGCCAGAAACTTGGCAATCATTTTAAACGATTAGAATCTTTGCCAGGCTGGATTGTTAGGCCCGAGGCAAATTATGGGAAAAGGAGATTCCATGATGAGAACCCCTATTGCATGACCAACAAGGCCTATGAGGATTGTGATTAGAGGGGAGTAGTGGCTACAAAGGGTGAAGCTGATGATAAGGATAAGACCAATGAGTCGAATTCCAACCGAGGCTGGGGAATAATTAGGGTGAGTGGGAGTTTTACGACTCGACACTCTTGGAGGATGTCATGGTCCCCCATCATGATCCCATAATAGTTTGGACATCCGATTACACTAGCTTGTCAGGGATACCCGAGACAAATATGCTAATTAGAGAGGGCTCCTTCTTCAGGAACCCCTCTGCCTGTGGCGTTCTTGAACAAGTAACCCAAAAGGTGCCCTTTAATACACAAACTTAAGGGGTTATAACTTAGCAATAGTAGCACGGTATCTCCTTGCCCTTCTTTAAGTAGGAGGCAACTGGGAAACCGATCTATAAAGGGTAGCTTAGCTTTTTACAGCTTTTGTTTTAATTCCTTCTTTGCAGCGGTCATTTGAGCATATGTGCTGCCTTTGATGTTGTTGCTGTGAGGGAACCCATTCGAGAAGTCCCGCATTGGCACTGCTCAAGCACAACAAGCTAACCCTAACGTCCTACCACACACATGAAGAGCTCCCAACCGCCCTAGGGGAGGGGGCCTATTTTTTGTCGACTGACCTAACATTGCATCATAAGGCGACAACCGAGGGGGACCATAGGGAAGAGGAGGTTGAGTGGGGAGGCTGTCCAAGAGGCCTTGGGTTTGGGAGCCGAAGAGCTTCAGGAGTGCTTTGGCTACCAAGGAGGTGGATGTTATTAGGCCCCGACAAGGGGATGATGAGGTTGAGGTGGTGGGATTCACCACCTTGAGGGCACTCAAGGCTGATGACCGCCATCGAATGATGGTGCATGTGATGGCCGGGGTAGGGTCAAAGGCCATGCCTAACAAGCGTCCACTACAAGAAAAAGTATTTTTGGTGGCGCAAAAAAAATGCTACCAGAACTTACGGTAGCGTTTTAATTGACGTCGCGATAAAACCCGCAATAGTTGCATTTATTTCAATGCCACTATAAATCCTTTTATTGCAGTGTTTCACAAACGCAACCATAAATCATTTTGGAGATTAAAATGCCATTAAAAAGCTTTTTGGTGCTAGTAATAAAGTTTCCAACTTTATCTCTACTTTACGCCTGCGTTTACTCAACGCCACAATAGGTATTTCTATAGCATTTTCGAAACTCTACTAAAAGTTATTGGTTATTTTGCAGCATATTTTCATGCAATTATTCCCTGTTAATGGTCTATTTTGTTTTTAGTATATCAATCCACTCACATAATCATCATATTCAGACAACTAAAAAACATATTAACCATATAATCAAATAAAATATCCATAACCATTCCGATACAATAGTTTATCGACAAAATGACCAAACTCGCATACAATAACCATTCGTATACAAAGTTACACGCCTAGTACTAATAAAATACTAGTACTAACAAAAAGCTTGATTACCCATAATTCTTTATTGCATGCACAAGTGAAAGCTAGCACCATAAAAGTCCAACCTTGCTCACTTTGAAAGTCCAATGCCTGCACAAGTAAATCATAACATATAGTGAAACGATTATGTTAATTCGTAGGACTTCAAATCTGATATCAAAAATCTACAACATTGTATAAGTATATCATATTATAAATAATGTCATATAAATAATCAAAGTTATAAACGAAATGAAATAAATAAAGTCCAATCTTACAGTTATATATAAAACTTTGTTAAATTAGTTATATTATTATTATTTATAAAATTTAGTTAACTTAAACTTAGTTAATTTTTATAAACTTAGTTAATTCATCATCATCATCATCATCATTATTTATAAAACTTTATTAAATTAGTTATATTATTATTATTTTTAAAATTTAGTTAATTTTTATTAACTTGGTTAACTTAGTTAATTTGTTATTATCATTAAAACTCGGTTAACTTAATTATATTATTCTTATAAACTTAGTTAATTCATCATCATCATCATCATTATTATTCAAAAACTTAGTTAATTCATCATCATCATCATTATTATTTATAAAGCTTTGTCAAATTAGTTATATTATTATTATTTATAAAATTAATTAGCTTAAACTTAGTTAATTTTATAAAACTTGTTTAATTTTAACAAAACTTAGTTAATTTTTATTGACTTGGTTAACTTAGTTAATTTATTATTATTATTATTATTATTATTATTATTATTATTAAAACTCGGTTAACTTAATTAAATGATTATTATTATTATAAACTTAGTTAATTCATTATCACCATCGTCATTATTATTTATAAAACTTTTTTAAATTAGTTATATTATTATTACTTATAAAAATTAGTTAACTAAACTTAGTTCATTTTATAAAATTTGTTTAATTTTAGAAAAACTTAGTTAATTTTTATTAACTGGGTTAACTTAGTTAATTTATTATTATTATTATTAAAACTTAGTTAACTTAATTATATTATTATTATTATTATAAACTTAGTTAATTTTTATAAACTTAGTTAATTTTATTATCATCATTATCATTATTTATAAAACTTTGTTAAATTAGTTATATTATTATTTATAAAATTTAGTTAACTTAAACTTAGTTAACTTTATAAAACTTGTTTAATTTTAACAAAACTTAGTTAATTTTTATTAACTTGGTTAACTTAGTTAATTTATTATTATTATTATTATTATTAAAACTCAATTAACTTAATTATATTATTATTATTATAAACTTAGTTAAATTTTATAAACTTAGTTAATTCATCATCACCATCATCATTATTATTTATAAAACTTTGTTAAATTAGTTATATTATTATTATTTATAAAATTTAGTTAAATTAAACTTAGTTAATTTTATAAAACTTGTTTAACCTTAACAAAATTTAGTTAATTTTATTAACTTAGTTAACTTAGTTAATTTATTATTATTATTATTATTATTATTAAAACTCAGTTAACTTAATTATATTATTATTATTATAAACTTAGTCAATTTTTATAAACTTAGTTAATTTATCATCATCATCATCATTATTTATAAAACTTTGTTAAATTAGTTATATTATTATTATTTACAAACTATTATTTTTGTTGATGTATTGGATGTAATATTTAATATTTTTGGGACAGCGTATAATGCATAGTACATAGTTGTTGATGTTTTTCCGCTCCATTCTAATCTTTTCATTCAATATTAATTGGTTAGCAGTCTTTTCTCTTTTTATTCGTAACTAAGCAGAATATGATTTTCTATTATGTGTTTTGTTATTGGTTGCTTCATAGTTCCAAAAATCAGTAATAAGAACAAGCAGCAAATACCTTATTAATATATGAATAAAACGTATTAAAGATTACATAAATAAGTTGCACAAACTAACTGCCAAAAGAAAAACTACTGTAAGAAAAATACATTAAAAATTATAAGGTGGGATCTTATAATGTAAATTAGGAAATGTTAGTAAGGTTTGGTTTTATAAAATACGTTAAGGTATTTTATGAAGAGTTATGAAAATTATAAAAATGTTCAAGAGCTAAAATAATAAAAGATGAAAGTGTTTGTTGACATGAACCTACCACATTTGTGCCAGTTGGAAATCCAGATCAGTAGTTAGAAACTGATTGTTGCGCAAATTTGTGCCATCGGAACTTTAAAAAGGAACAAACTAGTTGTTTTGTTGAATGGCACCAATGTGAAAGACATTCATACTCTATGAATATTGGCATCAGTTCTTTGCTGTGACAAATATAATTAATTAATTAAAATGCAATTATGATAAATATAGTGTTACATAGATGTTTCCTGTCACATTTCATCAAATGTGTGCAGAAGTAAAACTTGGATTCATATTTAGTGTTCAGAAATAACTTGCAGATTTTCGACATCTGAAAATAAACATGCAAGACCTTGGATTACCACTACTAATAAGTGATAAGATGAGTATTTATTATTAGAGAATAAAAGGTACACTATTAAATGATGGTTGAACTCTGATAATAGGCAGTTAGATTTATTCAACTTGAAAACATATATAATCCTACTATAGTGGGTATTCTAGAGAACAAGTTTTCTAGTTAGAAGTTTTGAGCAATTCAGAAATGTGGTATGTAAGAACTGGGGAGTTTTACACAATAATTGTGATAGTACTACGCTGGTGGTAGAATCTTGATTATCTAGGATACTTTTGTATCGTTTATAGACAAATTCAATGACATAAATCAACAAATCACAATACCTCCCATTAATTTGTGAGGCCTCTCAATTAATATTACCTTCGTATATGCTAAAAATTGGCAGTCCATTAGACTAAACTTAAGACAACAGTCAGTGGATACTGCAAAAAAGTCATAAAACCGTGGATTACAACCGGGGATTTCAATGCAGTAGTCATTGTTGATGAAATAAAATGAGGACTTACAATATAGGTAGTCAATTTGTTAACAATTGTTTACTTGTAGTTGAACCGATTCTAGCACTTCAATTGTTTCCATCAGTGGGAGTAATTCCTTAATTTGCGCCCAGTTGCCATGAATATGTATGCACATAATGGATATATATATATATATAATAAGAAAAATACAACGGGCGTTATCCAGACGAAATTGCATGACCTGAACCTCGCCCCGACCTTTCCGAAGCTTGGTGCCCCCTCGAACAGAGTCCGAAACAAAGGGTACACTGCTGTGGACAACAGTGCAAAAATCTGTGCATTGCTGCCTAATGGTAGCAGTGTAAGAATATACACTGTTGCCACTAGGCAGCAGTGTACTTCACAATGCTGTCGTGGCAATAATGTGTACACTGCTGCCTAGTGGCAGTAGTGTAAAAGTGTACATTGCTGCCTAGTGGCAGCAATGTAACAATGTACACTGTTGCCACGGGCATCAGTGTAAAAGTGCACTACTACCATTGGCAACAGTGTAACAATATACACTGCTGCACTAGGCAGCAATGTAAAGACGGTAGTGCACACCACACAACTGCCTAGGCAGCAGTGTAACCATGAACACTACTGCCCTTAGGTAGCATTGTATAAGTGTATAAAATACTACTACTAAGGGCAGCAGTGTAGTGTAACACTGCGGCCTGAGGCAGCAGTGTATCAAATCACTGCCGCCTCAGGCAGCAGTGAAAGACTGTTGTACGGAGCTTGTTCTGGTTGAGCCGGAGCACAATGAGTATGTAATTTGTGTAACATAAAAACCATATGGCTAGAATTTGATCATTTCAAAGCAACAAAAACTCAACAAAACAGGCATTCATTCACATAATAAAACCAAACAAAATTCATGCAGCATAAATTGTGAGCATTTTGAATAGACAGTGAATTAATATTTGAATAAGAACCCAAATTCAACAATATCCCAATAGAACATTCATATATTCAAAGAAAATCAATGCATATATCATCGTTATATCTTAGATTACGCAGCATTTACCAACTTCCCTTATGTATAAATAGGACGGAGATCATTGTAAGATATTAACACTTAATTTTCATTCTAAAACTTCTAGTTCTTACTATACCCCCTAAAACGAAACAGTTCTTTACTACTTAGTCCTTGAACGGCTTACAATATAAACAAAAAAAGTTCAAATTAATCGCATTTATTAAAATAAAATATAGAATAAAATCAACCACTCAAATTAGGGTTAAATCAACTATTCAAGTTAGACAGAAATTCGAAAATAAGATGCATTCAAATTAATATAAAATCCAAATTGAATCACAAAATCGATTTAAAAAATTCATACCTAAATATTCCTATACCGCGAGGAGAAACTCTTGTTGGCTACCGCGACGATGTTGAGTGGAGTACAACGATGGAGTCGACGATGAAAAGGAGAAATTTATCTTTACCATGATGAAATTTAAGCACGATTAAAAAGGGGGAAATTTTTCTTTAGCAGAAAGTGGAAAGGCGAAAGTGAAAGAGGGTTTTTCTGAGTATACGAATGGATTTAGATGGGTCATGTTTATTAAGCTTACGTGGAATTTTTTTAGGAAAGGCGGGAACGTGAAATGTTTTTGGCCGCATTTATGTTATTAGTGAAAATATTATCGGTTGCATTTAAAGAGAAACTCCATGAATTTTTACAACTGTAATGATTTTTCTTATAGTGGTCGGGCCTGGTCGGGCTAGAAGACTCATCCCCTAGATGAGATCCTTAGCTCTAAGCTATCGTAAGCTTATTTTGGTAGCGATTTTCATAATTAGTAATTTTCTCTCTTTCCATGACCTTATCCTTGAACTGCTTATTATGTAAGCCATGATGCAAGCCTATCGTATTCACTTGTGCCTGGCAGATCAGATTAAGCAGCTCGAGGCGGAGAAGATCGCACGTCAGTAGTTGGAGGAAGAGATGAAGGAACTATATAAGAGGTTTCAGGATGCCGAGAGGAGAGAGGAGGCCTTCGAGAGAAGGGCCATGTTGGAGGAGAAAGCCCAAAACCCAGTTGGGCGGGCCAGGGACACCGCTATTAACGACCGAGCCGAGTAGAATAGGAGGTTAGAAGAGGAACTCCAACAAACGAGGATCGATTTGAAAGCATGTCAAAATGAAGTGGACGGACTGAGGGAGAAGCTACAGCAACACATGCATTGTGCTACCAAGGAGGAGATCGTGAAGGAGAAAGATGCCCCAAATGGACAGTGGGAAGAGAAGTTGACCAAGATGTTAAAGCTGATCTTCTTAACCAACTATCACCTTATATTGTTGGTTCACTTCATTAACCCAAAACAGTGTGTAGAGGTCCATATTGAGGTTGCAGCTGAGATGGAGGCATCTGAGGTGGTCCCTCAACAGTTCTCACACTAGAGCATATTACCTCCCTGATGGGAGGACCAAGGGAGCCCTCTATCCTCGATCCCTAATCCCCTGTTGGTAGACAAGGAGTTGGTTTACGATAATAATTTCCATGTTGTAGGGGTTCTCTCCCCCATAGGTTGTTGAGTGGATTGTCTTTTTGGATAATATATCAGTCGGGTTGTGACCATGTTTGTAAATATTGAATACTACTATTTTCCTTTGTGTTGAAAATGCCACAATTGATTAGTTCATTTGTTTGAATCATTTGTGCTTGTTTCGCATTCCTTTTTTTAATCATTGCACATATTTGAGTGCATACTCGTATGCCCCCATGCTTACTTCTTACAATTCAAGGCTGGGCAGCTCTAATGCCCTTAACATTTCTTAAGTAAACGTGTAGGCGGCTTATGCAGAAGATAACATCACAACAACTACTAATTCATCTGCTAATATATTCCCAAAAAGTAGAAAACTCAGAGATAAAGGTAAGAAAAAATGACGATGGCAAATATTATTTTAAGCAAAATGAATACCTATATTTCAATGAAGTTGCCAGCCCACATTTTAGTATGATGGGTGCAAGTTGTTGGTGGGTGCCTTTGGGTGGTCGTCTGATATTGAGGGAAGTGTAACAACCCACCTAGAAACGGGCCTAATTTTCGACCCAGAAAAGGCCCATCGAACATTAGACCCGTTCCAAAGTTGGTTGTTGGTTGGTAAAAACAATAAACAGAACCATCTACTAATGCTATCAGAATCTCACAGTGGAAAGGATAAAATATAATATCAGAAATAGTACCCATTTTATAAAAATTCAAGTTTCTTAACAAAACATAACACCTTAATATATGTAGTACAATATCTCAAAATACAATAGTATCATATTCAAAATGGGTACATTAAAGTATATATAAAATTAGAAGTAGATAGATAACTGCCATAAGACTCCGCCTCCATCTCCATCTCCTAAATCTGCATTGTCTTCCCTAACCTGTGTTGTAATAAAGAGGAAGTTAGAACAACAATGTCTCATGAATGAAATCTCATTTCTTTCCATAATAGTGCTTGGGTGGTAAAATTTAGATAAGAATATGTCTTATGTATCTTAACTATATTCCTTTTAAATACTTTCAAATGTAGGCCCAAAGGCTTTCCCAGTCTAATCTTATAATTTACACTTTTTTAACCTAACTCTATAACTTACTTTCAATTGTAGGCCTAAGACCATTCCCAGTCCCATGCATATACCGTCAATCATGTCCTAACAATATCAGAGAAAGTATCCAGGCAACTCATAACCTTTACAATTGGAATTAGGCAGACTCTGACCATTTAATATGTATACCTTAGACAGGTCTAGTCATTCAATACCTAACTCAAGGCGGATCCCTCTCTGGTACAATCTAACTGACATCGCATGGAATCTAAGCAAGCCACTTAATACTTCTTTTTGGAAGAGGTGGACCCTACAATAGTTGCTTAATACCTCAAACCCGAAGCGGCCCTTCCAAAGATTTCCATCTACCATGCCTACATGGTATACGCGACCATTTAATACTTCCTAATTAGGGAGGAGGCAGACCCTACAACAGGCACTTACTACCTCTAATCCCCAAGAAGATCCCATGTATTATGACCCGTAACCTAGGTGTGACATCTCATATTAGTTCAACCATTCATAAGCATAGGTAGCCAGGTCAACTGGGTAGATTTACGCTACAGAATTAGGACTAACCTCGCATCCTTCATGGGGATTTATTATAGGTGATGTCTCACATCAGCCGCAAAATCACACTATTGGTAACCAGATTAGCGGGGCAAATTTCCGTGTGTTTTTGTCTGACCTTACATCCCTAAAACTTAGTCATAATTTACACTCCCCTAACAATATTATCACATACCTCACTGCATTCTATTAAGGCTACAAAGAAAGATCCTTTATTCTTCCACCAATCATAATCATCATTAACTTCCATCCTATGGGGTTTTAATGTTAATACTAATCTATTTACTACGTTATTAATTATACGCTATACATATGCTAATATATATTTGTAATTACGTAACTAACTAATCGTTAAATGTTAACATTTTCAATTTATACAAGTCTGATTCCATACCATAACATACAAATTAGCTAATATCCTTAGCCCAATAATTGACTTGTATAAGAAAATAGAACCAATAACCAAACTTATTTTATAATAAAATACTCGAGTCAACATCAACAGAGTTTACAATTCAATCCTTTTACACTCTATTCAACTTCCACATATAAAATGGAAAAGAGATTCATATTCAAATTACGGAAATAGGCAGTGCAAACTACAAATAAGAGAATTCGTACTTTACAGCCATTTCCTAATTGATTTCCTTTTTAAAACATCAAAGTAGCAAAGTGAGAAGTGGAATATAATGTAAAATATTAAAATTTCAATAACTACACAAATTCTACTATTTTAATGTAGAATAATTGAGATTCCAATAACATAAGAATTGACATTTCGCTTTGGAGGAATTTTGAGGGTTTAAATTTGAAGTTTTCGTGAACCAATATTCCCTAAGGTATACATAAAATCTAATTTATACAATACAATTACTAAATGGGAAAAACTAAGATTCCACTCATACATAATTCCCAGCTTTCTCCTTTGGATTTGAATACGCTTGCTATTTAATATCTTCCTTTTGAAATATACAATAGTTGGATTGTATATTAATTAGATTCATAATTTCAGGCATTGGAGGAGAATAGAATTAGAAATCAATATAAATATCTAAAATCCTTTACCTAAAGACCTCAAGAAATTTCTAAATCATGTAGAAGAAAGAAACTAATAGAGCTTCATTTACGCTTTCGAATAATTTGTGAATAAACGTGAGGGTACTAGGCTCCTAATTATAGTGGTTGGAAGTCACCCGAACCGTTGGATTTAAGTCGGTTTAAAATAATAAAATCTAGGCCATTCTTATCCTAGGAAAACCTAGCGGCCACAACATGTACCGGTCGACCGCTCTTACCTAGGCGATCGACCGGTTTCCTAGAAATGGGAACGTATTAATTTTTCGTTTATATTTATTTAATTCCTTATTTAATTTTTAACGTAAACGTTTCTTTTAATATTCACTTGAACTCCAATCCTAATCACTGTTAACTTTTTAAATTACATATTTTAATATTTATAACATTTTTGAATTTGAATTCTATTCGAATTATTTTCTTATTAAAATTTAAAACATCAACAAATCTTCCGTTTGAGCTTCGATTTCAAAACTTTATATATGGAAATTGATCATAAAATCACCATGAACGCAACGATACAACTTTCATGGACAAATTCCAAAATTTACAAAATTTCCAATTTTAGCCTAACTATTAATTAATTATTCCTTATTAGTTAATTTCTTATTAATTTTAACGGGGTGTTACATTTTCCCCACTTAAAAGGACTTCTCCACCAAAATCCTTAAGGGACAGACTATGTAACACGCACTAAGCATCCATGTTATACAATCGTGTTATCTACACAACCATCTACTCAACCAAAAGTTTAATGTGATTATATATGCAAACATGATGTAGGTGAGCTCAATCTTAGCATGTATGCAAGGTCATGACATATAGACATGTAAGCAAGCATCCTAAACATGCAAAAGTTCTACATAAATGAAAAAATTGATAGAGTTAGGGGTTTGTAGGGGAAATTATGTAATTTGTTGCATATTTCTAACTTGATAACCAATCTTGTTTGAAATAAAATGCATTTTTCTTTCTATTATATATTTGATACAATGTGTTATATTAATTAATTAATTTGATTAAATGTATATTTAATACAAAATCCATAAATGGTATGTTTTTGATAGTAGTTACAAAGTGTTGTAACCATGAGTAATCTATCACAATGAAAATAAATTTACCATTTTAAATGTTCCTAGTCAAGATGCATCGAGACTAGATATCGATGCATCCGTTAAGGCTAGAGTGTGTAACGCTCTCCAAATATTAGGCAATGTATTACTCATGACCACTGAGGGCACTAAGAGGTTATGTACTGATAGTTATTGGATAGCTATGGAATAACTCACTCGATAGTTTTCTATTGGTTAATATAACTAAGGTCAAAATAGAAAATATCGATGTGACTGATTTACATAGTTCTCTTGACTTGAAAATACCGTCGATCTTCAATATGAAAGCTCCGCTTTGATTATAATCAAATCATAGCACGAAGTCCATCCAGTGACTATAGTCGGGTCGAGTGGAAGTAAAGCAATTTTTAAGAGAGGATTTGTTTCCTCAATTAAATAGGGCTAGTATCACGGTCGACTCAAGTCAACTCAAAGTCAAAGTCTTTGTCCAGAGCATTTCGGTTAATAATTATTATTATTATTGAACCAAGGACTTTGTTTTTGGAATATAGAGTTGAATATGGATGATATTAGAATTTTGACCATTACCAAATTCTACAAGTCCAAAGATATAGTTTTGAAGAAGAGAATTGGTGTAAATAAAAAGTCACAACCGGGTAATGCTTAACAAAGTGAAATTGGATTTTACTAAAACTAAGTAAGCGATAAATTTGGCCAAAATGTCAGACCACCTGCTAAGTGATATATAAACGTTAACATTCGAATTGTTCGATGTTAACTGCTCATCAAATTTACAGCTGACGAGTCACACAACCGAAATGATGAATTCTCTTTCGATCAAATGATTTAATTAGTTTATAATTGTTATAAATTAATTAAATTAGATAATATTTATAAAATATTAATTATAAAATTATGATTATGATTTGAGGAATAAATATTATTAAATATATTTGTAATAGTTAAAAATTTATCGATCGATATACAATATCGATAAGCGATTAAATTAGATTAAACTGAATAATATTTTCTATGGGCTTAAATGGGATCTTGGCCCATGATGATGGGAAAGCGTTTTCGGCTAGAATAGGGCTGAAGGAGGGTGGCTCAACTAGGTTAGGGTATTGGTTTTGGATTACTCAAATTATCGGAGAACTGGTATGAGATATGATCCACTATTTTCTCTCTTTCATCCACTATTTAAACGACTCTAATCCTAATTGAATATAATTTTTTTTACTGCCACTTTCATCTTCTATTGCCGGCCGACTTCAACCCTAGGAGTACCACCATATCAAGCACAAATCAATTCAAATGACAATTATTATTTGATAGTTAAAGGTCTACGGTTCAAGGATTACCAGTCGGCCGAATCAAAAAGCTTTCAAAAGAGAGAGAGTTCATCATTACAAGGAGTGCTTCAAGGCATTGGTTTTAGGTATGTTTTTATTGTATTATATAGTTTATAATTTCTAGATAATATTTTATTATTCATATATATTAGTATATTATTGGTCAGGTGACAATTCTTATATGTATCGATCTTGTCACATACTCTATTGGTTATATGTATGTATTCATTTAATAAAAAAACAATTTTTTTACATATAGGTAAGATATGCACAACCGAATAATTTTATTTATAATAATAATTATTTTATTAATATATGTGTGTGTGTGTGCGCGCGCACGCGCGTATAACATTTAATTATACTTATATGGTTTGTATTTAATTATAACATCATTTCATGCTAATAATTAAACATATATTTATACATATATACTTACAGCAGTTATAATTTTCCATAGCTGTAAATTATTTTTAATAATTGTATACTATTATTTAATATTATTCAAATCAATATACTATGTAAATAATTTAATATAAAATATGCTTCAAAATTTAACTTTTTATTTTTATATAATTATTTTATCATGAAACAAGTCCTCTTCCAGAAAATTAGAATTAAAAAATCATTTTTCTCATTTTCTTAAAATTATTATAATATACGGTCAAAAATAATTAATTAATAAAATATAAATTTTAAGTTTTCCAAACCTCAAAGTATCATGCAAGATTTTTGAAAATTTAAAATTTTAATAATATGTATATAAAATATTTTTTATTAATATTTTATTTATAATAGTCATATAAATAACAAGTTTAAATACATACATATATTTGGACAACATACAAAACATATCAGATGAGCTAACATGTCCGTTGCGATGTAAATCGCAACATCTATATATGGGCATGTTATACCTTACACCGGTTATCAAGTTGCACATGCACACACGTTACATATATGTATATGATACATATTTGTACAGTTATATGTATAAATATAAATTAAATTGAACTCTATGTAATTTATAAATTTAAATAAAATAGGAGATTTTATTTAAATAAATTTAGAAATGTTCTATATAAATTAGACTTCATAGGCCCAATAAAGATCCAATATGGTAAAAAAATTTGAAATTCACCCATATCTTTCACTGCGGGCTGGTCCAGTTCCATCAATGGTATTAGAGCCTAATAGTCAATGCGGTCTAAATTAGTCATATAAGGTTAAATATTAAGCCCACAACCCAAAGGTCGTTCCTAATACAAAAGGCCCAAATTTGAATTGTGCCTTGGGCTAATTTTCAAATTTGTTTGAAAATTAAAATATAGGATTTTTAAATTTAAAGGTTAAATTTAAAATAAGACATACATATATTATAAAGGTTATAATATAATAAAAAATTTCAAAATAATTGAAAATAATTCAAATTAGTTTCAGGATTTTAAATTTATTAATAAGTTTAATTAATTAATTAATTAATGAAAAATATATGTATGTATTATATATTTTGATATAAGTTATGATATTTTAAAATGTTTAATATATCATAAGTATAAATGTATGTATATAATATGATTTTTCGAAATTAATATAATTTAATTAAAATTGTTTGATTAAATAAATTAACTAAAGGTTAATTAATTAAAGATAACTTAATTAAATAAATTATTTAAAAGGTTAATTAATTAAATACTACACACACATATATATAATGTATGTGTCATACTATAAAGGTTATAGTATATAATAAACATTTATTATAAATGTTATATTATAATAATATAAAATTGATTAAAATGTAAATTAATTAAAATTGGTTAAATAAGATTTAATTAGTATAATATTTTTCAAAGCAAGTTTGTTTTATAGTGGTCGTCCGTTGATATTATTAATATATAAAGAGAATACAAGCAACAGAAAAACAAAAATAAAAAAACGTCATCATACAAACTGAGAAAGCCCAAATGGCCCAAAATAAAAATTCGTTTAATGCTCTAGAAGGAGCATTAAACCGAATTTAAACCCTAAGCCAATTCAAAATCTCACCCTAATTATGGATTACTTTCTGAAACAAGGTAGATAAAGGAATGCTGATCCTATTAAACAACCGCTCATTCCTTTCTTCTTATATAACAAAAAACTTTCTTCATCAATATTAATAATGTGGTCGAGGCAGCAGATCTCCATCTTATTGCTTTAAAAGTTATAATTTATTTATTTTATGATTTCTGACTGGGATTTGAAGGTTGTAATGATGTAATAACCATTTCTAGAGATTATAAACATACAGGCAATTAAAAAACAAATGTCTAACATTTTCGAGAGCTCGAGCATATAGTAAACATTTAGAATTGAGGATTATGTGTTTTCGGAGAAGATTGTCCTGAGTGTGAATAACATTGTTGCAAATTTTCTACATAAGCAAGCTCTCTTTCGGCTTGGATCCCGATTTCCAGATTCTAGTATGCCAAGGAAATAAGATTAACTACTGTTCTTCAAAATAGCATGATAAACATCTGCTATGGAGTGCTTGCTCTTTTATTCCCGATAATATTCATATCGGATAATGGAGAGAAATTCTTTTAGATGAAGCCATAAATTCCTAATTGCTGAAGAACTGACATAAGGTAGATTTATAGAGCTATTTCGATAATAATCACCAGCAACGGCAGAATCAGGAATACCAGAGTTAGCTCGCAAATTATAATCAATTAAGGATGATAAAATAATTCTAGAATTACTCCATGGGGATTGCCAAATGGACTGTTGAAGATTACATCTGATCATAGGAAGGAATTTGTTTTTGTTCTTAAGGATGCATCTCCAGAAGAAGCTGGAATTAGGACAAATATCCATAGTCCAAAATTTATTACTTTTCATGTTATAGTGTTGGTTCCAGAGGGCCCATAAGCTATAGCTTTGAATGAGAATTTGATTGACATAATGGGAAGAAGATGTTAAGTTCCAAATCTTCAAATTGAGGATGCCTAAGCCACCATATTTGAGTGGCTTTGAGTTTTTTTATAAGCAATAGGAATTAGCTTTTTGGAATAAATATCACCATGCCATAAAAAATGATTAAAGGCTCTATTCAACGTAGAAATCAATTTGGAAGGAATTAAAAGATTCTAAAATAATAAGTGCATATAGTTGTGCAGCACTTTTAATAATCACTAGTCTAGTAGCCTGGGATAATCTACTTCCTGTCATAGAGTTTAACCTAGAGGTAGTTTTTTCAAATAGCGGTAAGCATTGGGCAGTTGAAACACTTGCAGTACACATAGGGGCTCCAAAGTAAATTGATTTATCATCTAAGGGCTATAATCCAGATAATGATGAAATGGCATTAGATGCATTTTGAGATAATCCCTTAATTCCAATATGAGATTTCTTCTTGTTAATACTGAGACCTATCATAGCTTTAAAAGAATCCAATGATTTAAAAGCATTAGTATTGTAGTGGCCAGTTGGTTTAGTGAATAGTAATAGGTCATCATTAAACATTAAAGTTTTTATATTATGCTCTTTGCATTTGAGGTGTCTTTCTAACAGTTTGTCATTGACATACTGGTTAATAAGTGTAAGGACCAATTTCTTCGACTCTCGGAAATCGACACTAATACATCCTCGGTATTCACGTGCCGTAAATTAAAGTGTCGGAGAAGCGGATTCTCAAGGGTAAGAAAGAAAATAAAGACAGAACAGAATCTCACATATGTTATTGCAAAATAAACTTTACAACGGAAATTTTAAATACATTTATCAGAGTTAAACATGGACAGTTATAAATTTTTGTCCTTACAAATATGGAATACTATAGTACAAGAGTGTGGTGGAAATAGATAAAAATCTTCAGAAGAATCTTCTAACTCCATGCTTCGAGCTCTATCCAGCTTTCTTCTAACCTAAACCTGACTGATATGCTACTCGGGAAAATTAGGTCACCCAGATTTTAAGGAAAAGGAAAATAAATTCTGGGTCAGTTATGGGACTGGTGTGAAAACTCAAAAATACGTGTTTTGGAAACTAAAAGGTATCTCATAAGACCGCGCCGCACATAAACATGGAACGGATTTTTACCTTATGATAACCAAATCTTTATTACGTAAAAATAAGGGATATTATTTTTAATGAAATTTCTTTTAAAAAATTTGCTAGTAAACTTATTAGTCTTAGCTGAAGTTGTTACATTGATTAAATTCCAGCATATTAGCCACAAACGTTGGTTCTACAAACAAATGGCAGGCGCTTATTGGAGAATTGATTTTCATACAAATGACCAGGTGAAGGGACTACCTTTCGGCAGTACATCTCTAGAGGAATGTACCGAGGCTACAGAACATCTACCCTCTACCAACACAAGATCGGCCT
This sequence comes from Allium fistulosum, assembly GCA_030737815.1. Classification (NCBI taxonomy): domain Eukaryota; kingdom Viridiplantae; phylum Streptophyta; class Magnoliopsida; order Asparagales; family Amaryllidaceae; genus Allium; species Allium fistulosum. The sequence goes on from CM060901.1 coordinate 1,618,888,917, forward strand.
ACCTTTCTCACTGGATAGTACCGAATATGTCATCACCCCGGTCGTTACCAACCTTTCCGAGGGCCCTCACAGCATACATCCACAATAATTTAAGTCCCGAATGTCATAGTGGGAATAGATATATCTAGAAGTGGATGATCACACCCTAATGGCTGCGAACCACATAGCCTTGCTGCATCTACCATGTTTCGGCCATTTCCGGGTATGAGGCTTGGGGTAACGATTACCTTTCACATTGCACAATTCACTTTGGATGCCACACTGCCATTTCATGGTCACATAACTAATTTTTACAAACGTATAACTCCTAAGCTCGTATGTCTCAGGAAAGGGTGCTAAGCTAAGAGAAATTGCCTTCTCTGCCACCAATCGTATAATACATTCATAGAGATCACTTACGTAACTAGAAATGCAACGTCACACATTCGTCCATACAAGTTGTCCAGGAACAGGACAAACCGAAGGCACTCTCCTACCACATCCTGTCCAGAGTTACCCTTAGGATTAGTAGCGAGAAGTCTTTGCAACCCGAAGAGTTTCAGAAATGAATGGACCACTGCTACTTTAGTATTTGGGAGCTAACCAGAATTATCAACAAGCAGTCCTTCCACCCCGAAAATCTTCAGTCTTCATTCTTTATTTTCTTTATCACGTCTTCATTTTTCGAACGCATACATTGGTTCGAAGTGGTCTTCGGATAGGAATTACCCAAATCCGACCCCGGTTCCTTCAAACCAATCATCTATAAAAGAGGTCAAGTAAATAAGTGAATGATATTTGATTAATTCATTCCTTTTATCAAAAATATCTTTTAGAGATATATAACCTTAAAAACATTTCTTTTCGGTATATATGGAATCATTAAACCTCTCTTATCAAATCCTTTGATTGCTAAAAACCCTTTTTAAACTGGGAATAATTCGAAATCATTTCATTTTTCACTTAGGAAAACATTTCCAAATCATTTCATTTAAATCTTAACAAAGATTTCTTAATCCAAAACTCAAAACTTTGATTGAGTTAAAACCATGTTATTTAGGATGTTAATCCAAAACTACTAAATATTAAGTGAGCAGAATCTACATAAATCATATAATTATACTCAATATCAATTCCCGTATTCAACAAATACTATGGACGGAATAACAGCGAAATAACCTTTTAAATTCCTCGAATAGTACGAGTTCCTTCTTCGGGCTTTAACACCAAGTACAAGAAGATTATTTCCATAAAATTAAAGTTGTATTTAATTTAAATTTGGAAAATTTAATCTTTTTATACTTAACTCGTTTCCGACATTTCGACCTTATCTATCCCTCGCCCAAGGAAGAGGCTAGGTGAGACAGGGCATTGGTTGCTCTGAACATATCCTTAGTTTAAACACCTCACATCCGGATCTAACGAATAAAAAAAATCCAGTCTACTCGTCAGTTTTTAGAGCCAAGACTAAACCACTTTATTTATAATAGCTTTTCTTTAAATTGTTTATTTAAACTCTTTTAAATAAGCTTATAAAAACCCCAAAACATTATTTAAACACTTAATTATCCATTTGAAAACATAAAGGATTTGGAAAAGAATTGTTAAGTTTAAAGCTATATTTCAAAGGTTATAGAAAAGTGCTGCGGAAAGTGCTGCAAAAAGTGCTTTTTAAGCTATATTGATCGAAACGACTTTTTATCATTTGGAAATTTATTTTTATTACTCAAATCATTTCTAAAACTTTTTAAAAGATTTTTTGAATTTATTTCATATTTTTAAACAATTTTAAAATATCAATTTCAAAGAAATCCTCTTATGGATTCCGAACTACAAAACCGTGATTTTTCTAAAACTTATTTTACTCATATTTCAAAATATAATTATCGAAATCTCGGTTTTCTTTCTTTGTTGGAAAACTATGGATATATTAGTTCGGAAAATTCTTATCTTGAAGAATTCCGAGTTATATTCCATGCTATACACTCGTTTGACTTTTATGGTGAGAAATCGAGAACTATCGATACGCGACGTGCCTATTTTTGACTAAATTTCCAATTCTCATTCAAACTTCATGAAAACACTTTTAAATATTTATAAAACATTTAAAACTCATTATTAAACTATTTTAAAGGGGTTTAACATTCCATAAATACCAATTAATATAGAGAAAAGTGATTTCCTTTGTGCTTATCGACGTGTATTTCCGTAACTTGCATATATATTCAACATTCATATTAAACAACCATCATCAACAATCATAATCAAACATATATAACATCTAATAGCATATAATACTATAGTTTTAAGAGTTCTCACCTTCATTTTCCTTTTGAGCTGATATAAAATCGGCTATAGCTCCGCTATCTCGAAATCTATGCTCACTAGAACTATTGATTTTAAAATGGCTCGGCCTTGCTTTGGATCTCACGTCCTTGGTGGGGAAGGAGGAAGGGCTTGGCCTTGGTGGTGTGTGGTGGTGGTCGTGGATTTTGGAAAGGTAGAGGATGAGTTTCGTTTTCGTTTGAAGTGGAATTGATAACTTATATATATTATATCATTTTAAATTTATTTTGCTAAATATTTTTCCATAATTTTGACAAGCTTAGAAGCCATGAAAAGAAGCTTGAAGTGGAGAAGAAGATAATAAGAATATGGTGAAAAACTTGAGAAAGTGGGTGGGTATTTATAGAAAAAAACTTGGAATAAAATATTTAAAAGCAAAATTACCAAAATGCCCCTAGACCACTCCCTACTACCCCCTCTACATGCATGGCTCCACCCTTTAGGCCATGTGATGGTGATGTAAGGTGATGGTGTGGTACAATGAGTTGATATTTGCTTTTTTGGTTACTTAAAGGTTAAGTCTTAGGAATTATTTAATTATTTTGTAATATATATATATATATAAGTGTTCATGTACACATGTATATGTTATCATGTGCATGTGACATATATATGCATGTACATGTAAGTGCATAATACTTCCAATGTCTTCGAACAACTTTTGTTTGTTAAATCGTTGAAATCCGGGAAACCGATTATCATTCACATTTTCACTTATTAATTAACGTACATATATTTGTAAACAAAATTTTAAAGTAAATTTATTATCATTTTAAATTAATTAAAATGATCATATTTGAATTATAAAACCATATAAATTAATATTAACAATCATTTACAATAATTACTATTATATCAATAAAGTGATATCAATTTTTTCCTTATATTTTCAAATCAAATTTATACCTTTATAAAACTATTTATTATCACTTTATAACTACTCAAAATGAATTATCATTATTTAAAATAATTATTTGAACAATTAAAATAATTATTAAATCATTAAACCTCAATGTTAATTCCTTTATTTCAGCGACCTAAAACTTCGCGACCTAAGAGAAGTTTGCGACCTAACGAAGTTACGACCTAGGGAATTCTGCGATTTAGTGAAGCTACGACCTAAGCTACAGGAACGTCACGACCTAAGAAAGACGCGACCTAAGAATGTCACAACCTAACTCGTTGAAGTAGCCCAGCGACCTACGACTTAAGGAAGTTGCGACCTAAGGAAGCTGCGACCTAAGGAAGTTGCGACCTAAGGAAGTCCACGACCTAAGAGGCTCTGCGACCTAAGGGAGTCAGCGACCTAACTATCTCAAGAACTTCGCGACCTAACAGTGTTGCGACCTAAAGGAGCTTGCGACCTAACTACTGAAGATGCTTGCGACCTAAAGCCTGAAGTGATCTAGCGACTCAACAACCTAACGAGCTAAATGCAGAGAAGGGAATGCGACCTACTATAGGTCGTTCACGACCTACTACTTGCTCAGATGGAAACAGAAGCAACTCAATCAGGCTGCCTTCCCTAAGTCGCATATGGATTGCGACCTATCTTAGGTCGCTCGCGACCTACGACCTAACTTAGGTCGTACGCGACCTAAGACTTAGGAGAATTTCCAGAGTCCAAATCAGCTTCTATAAATACCCCACCACTTCCAACTTGAGAGGGACTTTTGGCCGTTCATTTCTCCAAGCGCCGTTACGCTGTCGAAGCCTCCTCTCATTCAGCAATCAAAGATCTTCAAGCATTTGAGACACTACAACAATCTTCGAGAAGAGCTCCTTACATCCAACACGGATTCGTCGAGTTTCATCATCAAAGATCGAGCTAGTAGTCAAGAGTGCTTTCATGATCAAGTTGTATTGTATTTTGAAGGATATTGTATCAAATTGTAACCGAACCAGCAATAAAAGACTATAAAGTGGACGTAGGCTCAATTACGGGCCAAACCACTATAAATCCGTTGTTCATTTACTGCTTTTCTGCTATTTTCAGTTTATATTCTGTTCCCGTATCAACGGGTGGTGCTTTCACAATTCTATTACACACACCGGGTGTTAGCGTTCACTTTTTACCGTTAACACTCAATAAATCTATTATTATATTTAAGGGCATAAAAAATGTCATAAATACATTTAATTTTCACAAAAATAAAATAATTAATTTTATTTCATATTCTTGTTCAATTATAAAAATAAATTTATGATGTTTGATGATTTTAGAGTTGTTTACTGATAAAATAGTTTTCGGCCGTTTTATCGATTTAAATTTCGAGGAAAATATTTTGTAAATATTTATTCAAAATAAGATTACTATCACTTATTATCACTCAAAACAATATTATTTGTATTATAAACTTTTTTTTTGAATAAATTTAAAATAAATATAATTTATCAAAGTGATAAATATATGGGTCGTTACAATAAGGCTTGTGAATGGTTTCATAGCGGAAATAAACAAGTAGGAAGATATTGGATATCCTTTACGTATACCATTTTTAGAATAGAAATAACCAAAGCTTTCACCATTTAGAGATAAAGATATCTTGACAAAAGAGATTCAAAAATGCAATCATGCCAGAAAAGGAAGAGGAAAATTCATTTTGGACATGGTAGAGATGATATCATTCCAATTTACAGTATCTTAAGCTTTCTGAATTTCAACCCGAAGAACACATCTAAGAGATATGTTTTTCCTTTTATAGCCTTTCATAAGCTCTTAAGAAAGAAGTGTATTTTTAATTATTGATCCATTTGGCAGAGAACCAGTTTGGTTAATAAAAATGGTTGAACTAAGACACTCTCTCATTCTTAAAGATATTTTAACAATACATTTGTATATTCCATTACAGCATGCATTTGGATGAAATTGAGTTACATCTTGAGGGAGTTTAGCCTTTGGAATAAGAGCAAGTCTTGTGTGATTATTGCCAGAAAGCATGACATTGGTTTTAAAAAAATGCATTATAACTGTAATTAAATCAACTTTGATAATATTCCAAGCAAATTGAAAAAAGTGTGCAATGAAGCCATCCGGTCCAGGGTAGAGGATTTCATTTCAAAAATTGCATCTATGATTTCTTGTTAAGATATTTGTTTAATCTGGTTACCTGAATGAGTATTGGAAATAGCAGGGGGATGGAGATGATGTAATGGAGAAAGATCAGGCTGAAAATCAAAAGTCTCGGAGAGAAGATGGGTATAATATGATAGAAATGCATCCTTTATTTCTTCATGAGAGTTAACTTGAGCACCATGTTGATCCTTTAAAGAATGTATGATAGTGCTTGATTTTTTAACTTCAAGGAATTATGAAATTTTTTAGTATTCTGTATGTTCCGTCAATCCATTGGTATCTGTTCTTCTGCTTGATCATATCAAGTTCTATTTTGATAGCAGCAGCTAGTTAGTTAGTTAATAAAAGCTCTTTATGAGAAATTTCTTTCTCGGAAGGATTAGATTACACAAGAAGTTGCTGAACCTGAATCTCCTTTCTAATCTTGTTTGAAAGAAGATTTCCCTTCCATATTTTTGCTGAGACCAGTCTCTTAATTTATTCCTTGTGAGTTTCAGCTTCCTTTGAAGAATAAACATGGGATCGCTATACATTGGAGAGTTCCACACCTATTCTACAAGAGATAAGAATTCAGATTCATTAGTCCAAGAATTAAAAAAAAACAAAAACAAGTGGGGCCTTTGTTTGCTGCCATGCCCCGGTTCAAAATAATGGAGCAATGATCTGAAAGATTAGGCATTTAAAAGTGAGAAATAAGCTTAGGCCAAGTGGTAAAGGCAAGAGAATTAGAGTAAGATCTATCCAGCTTGCAGAATATCCTATTACCAGATCTACTACAATTGTTCCAAGTTAAGAGAAAGCCTGTTTTGGGGATTTAGAGGACATTTGGAAGATTAATCGCTTGATTTAGAGGAGTAATGTCAGAAAGCATCAATGGATTACCACTAATTTTTTCCGAAAATGATTGCATGATGTTAAAGTCACCATGGAAAACCAACGCAATATGGAAGTTCGAAGAGAGGGAAGGGAATTAAAAAGGATTTGTCTTGCATTTTTAGAGTTGCCAACATATATGAATGTAATATTGAAAGGAAGATTTGAGGGAAGAAAGGTGATGTCTATGAGTTGAGAAATTTAAGACATGAAATATTTGAGGATTCCAAATAACTAAAATACGACCAAATGGAGCATGATTAAGATTATGGATATGAGACCATGAAGGATCAATTCTATATGCAGCTTAAGATGTTAAAATATCATTGAGCTTGGTGTCACAAATTGCACAAAGTTGCACGTGATTTTCTTTGATAAGGTGTTTTATTTCATGAATTTTTGTATCATCATAAGCTCCTCTTACATTCCAAAATCCTATGTTGTCCATCATACTTTACTTTTTTTGTTTGGAGGCAGACTGCCTAGAGATCCTTGTATTAGAATTAGCTGCAATTTTGTTAGCTGAAGAAAAGTTATGAGGGATTTGACCATTAGAGAAATCAGTTCCAGAGGCCATATCATCAGTAGGAACTTGATTATGATTGCCTTTATTTTTGTTCCACTTTTTTTTATTTTTACTTAAAGAACTGGAATTATCCACAAGAGAAGCATTTGAGTGATCAGAAGTTCGAATAGGAGTTTTATTAGGGGAAAGGATTGTTATGAAGTCGGGGGGTTTTAGATTTGAATATGGACCGGCATGAGAATTATCAGAATCACACATAGAAAGCATGTGCATGTTATCAGTATGCACAAAGGTTAGAGGGTTTTCATGTGCTGTGGAATTGGAATTATGAGCAGCATGCGGTTGGGAGTGTTTATTAGGAGATAATCTGATATTATGAGTTGCATGATCAGGGGATATGAGATTAGCATTTAGGATTGCATTAATGATATCATGCTCATGCACAGAACGCATGTGCATGTCATTAGCATGCACAAAGGAAATAATGGAATTTGTGATATTTGATGCACACACATTGGAAGAATTGTAAAGGGAGGATTAGATAATATGAGAAGGAGAAATATAGGAAATATTATGATCATTGTTGGAGGTTATTTGATTGGAAGTTTTGAATTGATTGGAAGAATCATGAGAAATATTTTTAAGAGCAAAAGATAAAACAGAAGGAGAAGGAGCAGCTAAGGTAGGAGAAATGAAATTTTGGATGTGTCATTAGAGGATTTGGTTTGACAGAGTAAAAGATAAGTTGAGAATATTGTTTTATTATATTTTTCTCAATACAATACTCTTCACAATGCTACTGTATTTATAATACAGGAATTAGACAATGGGCCAAAAACAGTCAGGCCCAAAATACAAAAGAAAGAAGAAAAGCTAGTGCAGTATAAAGAAATGGGTTGCATCCCAATGCCCACTGAAGTATAAGCGGTAGCAAGATAGTGTTAGCTTTGTTACGCCCCCTCAAATAAAGCTAGGGTTCCATCTTCCTTTCGTCTCTCATGGCGGCGGGGAAAACTCTGAGATCTTCTCTAAATCTATCGAAGTTCTTAGATGAAATAGCTTTCGTCAACACATCAGCACGTTGATAAAACGATGGAACATGTTGAATCTGAAGTTTCCCGTTACTTGTCTGTTCGCGAACGAAGTGAAGATCCACTTCCAGATGCTTCGTTCTCGAGTGCTGAGTGGGGTTTATAGACAGTGAAATAGCGCTCAAGTTGTCGACCCAAATGGTTGGCTTCCGAGTTAGTTTGAGCCCTAACTCCTGAAGTAAAGTCTCGGTCCAGATGATCTCCGCCGTGGTGCTGGCGATGGCCCTGTATTCAGCCTCAGTGCTCGATCTAGAGATGGTGGCTTGCTTCTTCGTGCACCACGAGATGGGATTGCTGCCGAGGTAAACACAATATCCGGTGATGGATCTTCTATCATCGAGATCGTTGGCCCAATCAGAATCACTGTAAGCTTGCAAATTTAAGTTTTTGTTAGATATAAGCTTTAATCCATGGTTGACAGTCCCTTTCAAGTATCGTAGAATACGCTTAACGGCACGTCAGTGCTCAATTGTTGGTGTTTGCATGTATTGACAGACTTTATTAACACTAAAACAGATGTCTGGTCTTGTGATCGTTGCATATTGTAATGTTCCAACGATGCTCCTGTACTGTTTGATGTTTTCAATGTATTCACCCTTATCTTTAGACAACTTGAGGTTACTTGTCATAGGAGTAGGTAGTGGCTTAGCTTTATCCATCTTTGATCTGACCAGTATGTCTGTTATGTATTGTTTCTGTGATAATATGATGCTTGAATCTGTATTCCTTTGAATGTGTATGCCTGGAAAGTAACTTGCTTCACCCATGTCTTTTATAGCAAACTCTTTATCCAAGTGTTTAATGACTAGTTCAATCTCATCCTGACTGTCACCTGTGATGAGTATATCATCAACATAAACCAAAATGTAGATGCTGCCCTCACTTTTATTTCTCGTATAAAAAGAGCCATCAGATTTAGTGGCAGTAAAACCCAATTTGACCAAAGTGCCTTTTAACTTATCATACCAAGCCCTTGAGGCTTGTTTTAAACCATAAATTGCTTTATGTAATTTGCATACTTGATTTGCACTTGATTCTGAGTTGTAACATTTTGGCTGCTGCATATATACTTCCTCTACTAAGTCTCCATTTAGAAAGGCATTATGCACATCTAATTGCCTTATTCCCAGTTTTTATGTAAAGCAACAGTTAGAATAATTCTAACTGTTGCTGGCTTAATGACTAGAGAGAAGGTCTCATTGAAATCAAATCCAAACTGTTGTGTATACCCTTTTGCCACAAGTCTAGCCTTGTACTTAGTGACCTTGCCATCAGCATCTCTTTTTATTTTGTATGTCCATTTGCTTCCTACAATGTTTTTGTGCTTTGGTAGATCAACAAGTGTCCATGTTTTATTTTTGATTAGGGCATTGTACTCCTCATCCATGGCATTTTTCCATCTTCTGTCTTTAATGGCATATTCGTACGATGTTGGTTCCACCTCACTGAGCTGAATGTTTAATATTTTGGGTTTAAAAATCCCACTTTTTGATCTGGTAACCATGGGATGCTGGACAGTAATTGGCTGTGGTACACTGTGATCCCCATCATTTTCAATAGAAGTTTCAGTTGTTAAATCTCTATTGATATGATCTTGCTATGTGTTTGATTCTGGTTGTTCATCATGTTGGGAACTGCTTGTTGTTTGCTCTGAGTGGTCTTTAACTTCATTTCTTGTTAGCTCTCTATTTAATTGAATATCTGCATTGAGCCATTCTGATAGGTCTGATATGTGACTAGTGCTTGCTTTATCAACATTAGCTTGCTGCATATACTTTTCCTTTTCTGCAAAAGGAAAAACATTTTCATTGAAAACAACATGTCTTGAAATGTAAACTCTCCCCTTATGGTCTAGACACATGTACCCCTTCTGATTATGTGCATATCCTAAAAAAGTACATTGACTAGACCTTAGGCTTAATTTATGTTTATTGTATGGTCTAAGGCAGGGAAACTGTAACAACCCGCATATTTATCGATTTTATATTTTTATATTTAAAATCGTTAATCGGATGATAGTCCGAAAAGCTACTTTTTGCATACGGTCAAATTAGGACTCGAGACCACTCCCATTGAGTTCAAAATGTCGTTTGCGATCTTTTTGAGTATAAACTTCGACATGTTTGGAGCTAGCTAAAATTTCGACCTTTTCCACTTGAAGTTTGAGTTTGGGTTCAACCCACTAGCCCACTAATACCCCAAACTGAACCCCTCTCCCCTCATTCATTTTCATTCCTTATATTTTAGCTCTAAAGAGAAACAATGGGGGAAAAGATTGGAAATGGAAATTCCTAAGCCCTAATTTCATTTTGCAAATCCAAGTTTAGCTCCAAATTTCCGAAGAAGTCTAGGTAAGCATCTCCTTCTTCTTCTCCAACTCATTCTCTCTTCAATCTCAGAAATTTCCTAAACCTAACTTAGGAAATATTTTTCTTTTGAGCATAGATTGAAGCTTCTTGAGTTGTTATTAAAGAGGGATTGATATTAGCTTGTTCTTGTGCTTCTCATTTGTGCTTTTGGGATTAAAGGTGAGATTTTTATCTCACATCTTAAACTATAATTATCTTCGATTGTTAGGTATGAATTCCTAACACTTATTCTTGTGCAATTGCTTTTGGTTTGGATTGATTTGGTGAATATTCCAATTTTTAGTGTTTTGAGTTCAATTCTTTGAAAATCCTAACTTTGATGTTTTGATCATGTTTATGGTGATGAATCGAAGAGCGTATATGGCCGGGTAGTCGATTGGCGTAAACCCTTAGTGCCGTTGCTCGACCGATTGCATTTCGGAAGGAATTGGTATTCATTTGATTGGCATGGGAGTGCTGGAAACAGGCTCCGGTCGACCGACCTCAGAGTCCGGTCGACCGACCTGCTACTCTAGCATCTCCCTGCCTCTGTTTGGAAGTGCAGGTTACAGGCTTCGGCCGACCGACCTCAGGGTCCGGTCGACCGACCTGCTACCCGAGCACTTCTGTCTCTGGTCCGGTCAACCGACTCAGGGAGTCCGGTTGACCGACCTGCTCCTATTTGCCAGTTTTTCCTATATTGCTTATTTGTTTGAATTTCCAACTTTAATCGATTCGTGTGGTCTCCTATTTGTTGTTATCATTTCTTAAGACTTTGATGACTCCTCTTTCGGGATGGTACCTCGTTAGGTCGCTCGACCCTACCTCCCTTAGGTCGTTAGACCTCATTTTGTCCTCTCTAGGTCGTACCGTTTAGACGGGGCGCTGCCCCGCATCCCGCCGTGGGCGCTGCCCCCTGGACCCCCGCGATCTGACCGGGCAGGTCGAACCCCGTACAACTCTGCGTAGGCAAATCTTATCTGAAAAACATTCATCAGAATTTCTTACTTTGATGGTTTTGGGAATTGATTTCTTTGGATTTTATTCACGTCTTCGAATGTGAACTTTTATAATTGATTGTTTCTACAATCACTTCTATGACTTGTCACTTTAAAAATATAAAGGTTTCAATACTAGTAGTAAATATCAAAACTCTTTCATCAAAACGATTTCAACTCTATTTTCAATATCAAACTCGTTTATAAAACTGTTTTCCAATCTACTAGTATATACAAACCTTTACCTCATTCGTATGAGAAAATATAATTAAACGGCTTAGCAAAACAAGTGGTATGAAACGCTTGCGTTTACTTCGTCGGTTAATTTATGGACTTGTTCGATTGAATCTCTTGTGACAATTTTCTAGTGGAGATCTACAGTTTGTTCGTAAATATTTGAGTTAAGCAAGTGGTTATGGGACATGAAGCTAAACTCTTATATTTACTAGCTTAGTGTAATCAACACTTCTTTATGATCGATGATGATCATTTTATGGTTTAGACTAGCAATGTGTGATGTCTCTTTGTTTGCGAGGTTAGACTAGACACCATTTGTGTGATTTCGATTCACACATATCTCTTTATCTTCAAGGTTAGTATATACCTCATTGGTGTGATTTTGATTCACACATATTGAAACTCTTGTGACAATTTTCTAGTGCAGATCTACAATCTGTTCGTAAATATTTGAGTTAAGCAAGTGGTTATGGGACATGAAGCTAAACTCTTATACTTACTAGCTTAGTGTAATCGACACTTCCTTATGATCATGACGATCATTTTTATGATTTAGACTAGCGATTGAGCGATGTCTCCCATGGTCTTCGGGCCATTTCTGTATGGAAACCCCATGGTCTTCGGGCCATTCCTGTGTGAAATATGGGGTAGCACCCCATGGTCTTCGGGCCATTACTGTGTGGAAATTTAATGGATAGCTTCCATGAGATAGCTTCTCATTCCTGTGTGATACGCGTAGGTGAGTTTTCATGCTCCCATTCATGTGTTAGGCCTTCCCCCCTTTTTATGTGTTTTCTGGATTTCTGGTGATGATTTCTGGAATTTTGTGCTTCACCAATTTTCATGATTTTCATTGATATGATATCAGTTTTTGTGCATTGGTGAATTTATGTGTTATTGACTTGTTATGGATACAAGTTTAGGGTATGATACCCTATTTTATATTTGAGAAGATTCTTGTGATATTGATTAATCTTTTATTGGTTATCATTTACATACTTATCGTAGTATGCCGTTATGGTTATTACATGTTCATGTCATGCCTTTTACTATATACCATATCATCTGATATTTATAGCTAGACTGATCCGTTTATTATTTTCTTATAAATAATACTCGGGTCAGACCGAGATGTTACAGGTGCTTCTGCTTGACTTCCCTTCTGGATTAGTCTGACTTTTGGCCAACTACATAGTTTAGTTGTTTTTGGTTGTACACTTTTGAGATATAGACCCTATGATGTGTACTTATTCTTTTGTATAGCACGTGATGCTATTCTTTTGTATTATCGTGGATCTTTCTGACCACTTCTCTGATGTACACTTTCATGTGTTGTATATTTATTCATATCTTCTTCCGCCTTTGTGATATGGATGTATGTGACTGGTTTATGTTATGTTTACTTCTATATTTGTTTCCGAAGATTATATATAGCCACTGTGTGATAGCTTTGAGTTTGTATCGGTATGTCGGATTTCCTCCTTAAATGATATGCATTCTATACTATCTGACATATCGGTACTCGCACAAAGAAGTTACATGGATGGTCGCTCCTCAACAGCCTTATTCTCCGCGCTAGTTGACAGCATTACTCCGTAGTGTTCTTGGCTAGCGTGGGTATAGAGGTGGGGCGTCACAGAAAACACAGGCACCCAATAGTCCTCAGGTATTTATAGGTTTAATGCCAAATAATTTTTCAAAAGGACTTGTATGGTTCAACACTTTGGTTGGCATTCTATTAATGAGATACACTACTGTGGCAAAAGCCTCTCTCCAGTATCTCATTGGTAGATTTGCCTGAGATAAAAGTGTTAGCCCAGTCTCCATAATGTGCCTATGTTTTCTCTCAACCAACCCATTCTGTTCTGATGTATGGGGACATGTAGTCCAATGCACAATCCTTTTTGTGCTGAAAAACTCCTTTAGGGTTTGAAACTCTCCCCCACCATCAGTTTATATAATTTTCACATTGCAATTATGTTGTTTTTCAGCACAAGTGATAAAGTGTTTCATGGCACTACATGTATCAGATTTAGCTTTGAGAAAATATATCCATGTATACCTGCTATGTGCATCAACAAGAGAAAGATAATACCTGTCCCCCTTGGTCGAGTTGTGTGGAGATGGTCCCCACAAGTCAACTGCCACGAGCTCAAGTGGTCTTTTATAAATAGTTTCAGAGTATTGAAAGGGTAGTTTATGACTCTTACCAATTTGACAGTGTGTGCATATTGGGGAATTTTGTAAGGGTAAGAAAGAAATTTTATTTTCATTCAACACTTGTTTTACAATATCAAAGCTGGGATGTCCCAATTTACAATGCCATGTATGAAAAACACTATTATACTTATCATCATTCAGGCTAGTATTATTTCACCAAGCATGATTATCACAACTACTCTTAGTTCTCATATTGCTGAACTTGTACAGACCCTGTTCCAGTTTACCCTGTAATAATATGTCTTTACTTAGCATATCTTTAACAAGACAAAACTTGGGGTGAAACTCAAAATATACATGATTTTCTTTAGAAAATTGTGAGACACTAATTAGATTCTTTTTGATACTTGGCACTCTTAATAGATTATTAAGATAAAGTACTCTGGTACCTTGTATAGTGCCTGTCCCCACATGTGATATGTTTGCAGTTTCACCATTACCCATAGAAACTAAACTCTTACCATTGTAGCTTTTGTTTCCCAAGTTGAGATTTTGTAGATTGTTGGTGATGTGATTCGTAGCTCTTGAATCTGGGAACCAATCCTCTGTGTTAATGTCATCAGTCTTGACTGTGTCATCAATTGAATTGTCTGAATTGTTTTTTGATTGCTGGTTGGTCTGTGCCATATTCACTGTTGGTTGCCTGCTTGTTTGTGCCTGCTTTGATGGGTTAACATCCTCTCTGAATCTGAAGTAGCATTTATTTGCCATGTGACCAAATTTTTCGCAAATTTGGCATTTGACTCTGTTATTATTTGGAAATCTTCCTCTACCCCTGCCCCTTTGATTGTAACCTCCTCTTGTGTTTTGATTATTCTGGGCATTTTTATGGCCTTTGTTCTTTGTGGTTGAAACATAGTTTGCTGAATAATCTTCTTGTATAAGTTTTCTTTGTTCTACTCTACCTTCATGTGCAAGGAGAGCAGAGTAGACATAGTCGAGATCAGGTAGAGTTGGTTGCGTGGCAATAAATGTTACCAGAGATTCATATTCTTGGTCAAGGCCATTGGTGATAATCAGAATTTGCTCACTGTTTGAAATATTGTGACCAACAGCCTTTAACCTGTCACACAAATTCTTGATTTTGGCAAGGTATTCTCTCATGCTCATATCAGTCTTTCTTGTATTTTGTAGTTCTCTTCTGTAATGCATAATCCTTGCAGCTGACTATGAATTAAAAATTCTTTCAATGGATGACCATATTTCAAATGATGTGTAACATCCAACTAATTGAGATAATAGACTCTGACTGACTGAGGATAAGAGCCAAGAGGCAAGCAAGTTGTCTTGTTTTTGGTATAAAACATAATCTGGATTACTTGTTGTATCACCTTTATCATCTACAATGTTTACTGGGGGAATCACTTTGGTTCCTTTGACATATTCTTGTAAATCATATCCTCTTAAAGCAATTTCAACTTGATATTTCCATGTGATGTAATTGTCTTCATCTAATGGTGTGCTTATTGATTGATTTTTGGGTCTAATCAAAATGGATTCTGATTTTTGATTCTCTTTAGGTCTGTTGCTGTTGCTTGCAGAGGTAACATCCTCTTCTTCAAAGGCCATGATGTATCAAAAGTCAAGAAATCTGATTTCTTGATCAAGAAACTGATTTTGGTATCCAAGAAGATTCAAGAAGTGACCAACAGGAAGGTGTAGAGAGGTACACTGCTATATGTATTACTGTTCTATTGAAGAACAGTAATATATGTACAGGAACTGATGTTACCTTCAAGGAATTGATCAGAAAAGTGCAACCAGAGGTGGAGATGAAGATCTTGATTCTGATCTACCTTTAGGAAGGCACTGAGGAAAGGAAAACTGGTGAATGTGTACAGCAATGGTCTTGAGAAAGGTATACTCCCCTATGATGATAATGCTCTGAGGGGATCCCTATAGCAAATTAATATTTGGAGGAGAAAGATCTGCCATTTGGCAAAAAGAGCTCTGATACCATAAAAGATAAGTTGAGAATATTGTTTTATTATATTTTTCTCAATACAATACTCTTCACAATGCTACTGTATTTATAATACAGGAATTAGACAATGGGCCGAAAACAGTCAGGCCCAAAATACAAAAGAAAGAAGAAAAGCTGGTGCAGTATAAAGAAATGGGTTGCAGCCCAATGCCCACTGAAGTATAAGCGGTAGCAAGATAGTGTTAGCTTTGTTACAGAGCACTCACCTTCCTCGAAATCATAAAGAAGTGCAAAGGGATTATTAGTTAAATCAATTATATCATCAGGACCAGATCCATTAGGAATTTGATGAGGATACCAATCCTTTTCAACTTGCAAATATGTTCCTTCATTAGCATTATTGTCTGAAGTTTTATCAACTTGTTTGCTCTGACTATCCTCATTTGCCAAAATGTCTTTTTTGGATTTCCTTTGCCAAACTTATACGTTATTCTTTACTTTAGCGTTACTCACAATAGAATTTTGAATATGTTTCTGATCTGTAGCTTGGGATTGAACTTTATTTCCACATGCAACTACTTTATTTGGGATGGAACGGGAACTGTTTCAACGTTGTGCAAATCACAATATTCTACGGCATGTCCAAATGTGTAACACAAGGTGCAAATCAATTGTTTCCATGCATACTCAACATAGACTCTATGACTATCACCTTCACCCATATTTATATATTATGACAGCTCTTTTTTAGGTGTTATTTCAATCAAATATTTTGCATACTCTAGTCGCTCTTGTTCTTCAATGGCTGAGCATACATATATACGCATCAGTTATTTTAGGACCGTGCATACATTTGGATGCATGCACTACAACAAAATGACCTTATTACAACTGTATTTTTACAACTGTCGTAGACAGTCAGTTGTAATAAAGGTTTTTTACAGCTCTTTTTATCAGACAGTTGTAATAAACTTACTTTTAACAACTCTTTTATTTTGTCAGTTGCAATAGATGTCTATTACAACCATTCTTTTTTGCCAGTTGTAATAAATGTCTATTTTAACAACTCTATTCTTTTGCCAG
Source organism: Allium fistulosum (assembly GCA_030737815.1). Taxonomy (NCBI): domain Eukaryota; kingdom Viridiplantae; phylum Streptophyta; class Magnoliopsida; order Asparagales; family Amaryllidaceae; genus Allium; species Allium fistulosum. The sequence goes on from CM060901.1 coordinate 1,618,905,618, forward strand.
TTGTAATAAATGCATATTACAACATTTTTTGCCAGTTGTAATAGATGCATATTACAACATTGTTTGCTTGTCGTAATAATTAGTCAATAGTTATAATTAAATAATGGTACCTAATAGTCAATAATTATAAGAGAATTAATAATAAATAATAATTACTATTAAATAATAATACTTAATTCGAAATATAAAACAATTAATATTAATAATTCTATATAATAAGAGTTAATTTTTTATAATTAATAATTAACATTAATAATTAATAATTAAAAAATAATTAATATCAATAATTAATATTTAATAATTGATATTAAAAATATAATAATAAATATTTAATTAATAATTAAAATTTTATAAATAATAATTGTTACCAAATAATATTAACTAATAGCTAATAATAAACAATAATTAATTAAATAATAATTAAATAGTAATAATTAAAAGTTAAAAATTAATATTTAATAATAATAATTACTAATTAAAATGAAATAATAACAATTTATAATTTATATTTAATAATAAATGAAAAATAAATAATAACTAAATAAATAATGGTTAAAAAATAATAATTAATATGCAATCTTTAATAACTTAGAAGTAATATTTAATATTTAGCATTTAATATTCTCAAATTTAAAAAATAAAATTTTGAAACTTTCATAAAATTCAAAAATAAAAAATTTTGAAATAAATTTAAAAATATTCATAAAATAAAAAAATTGAAATTTTCATAAAAAATTAAAAAAAAAAATAAATTTACACTAAAGAAAAAACTATTAATAAATAATAATAACTATATCCAAAATTTGGTTCCAAACCAAAAGTTTTGGCTCCAAATCCAAAATTTTGGCGCCCTCCCAAAATTTTCATTTATATATCTTTGTCCTTTACCCTTCTGGCTCGAAGAAGCTCCTCTGCATTCTGCTCCAACTCCCGTGTCTTCCTTCTCCACTTCCCAATTATTCCCCCAAACATTCAAAAACCAAAATTTTGAAAACCCAAAAAATTTGTATCAAACCATGAACAACCAAGATCTAAACCAGAGACTCTCCATCTCCAACATCACTGACTACATTTCAGCTGTAGATCTCTCCGTTGACAACGATTTCAAATTCGCCATCAGCTCTCCAACTATTTTCGATGATATAGCTCCTGCTTTTCCACTATTCAACCGCGAATTGCTATCAGATCTGAACCCGAACCAAGTAGAGCTCCGATCTAGATCCTCCTCCTCAAGCTCATCATCCAGCTCAATTGAGTTAGACGAGGACAACTACCGTGTTTGGTGTGGCATCCTCTGTGTTGTACTATTTAGCTTCGACATAATCTTTAACTATTTTAGCTTGCAGCATCCTCTATATCAGCCACAGTTAACATCTTTGGCAGAATTCATTTGCAGGAACAAGAAGACGGCAACGAATAGAATGGAGAGTTTGGATTTGATACTATTGGCGGTTGTTTCTTTCCTATTTTCCCACTGCTAACCAGTGATGTTTCTCGCATTTGTTCCATAATTTTATATTAAACTTTCCTGGTAATGAACAACTAAAGATTTTACATTCCTGCATTCAACTAACTTTTTTTGTTTTGATTCATTACAGCTTTATCTCATAAAAATATTAAACCTGTGACCTATTTGTAATAAATACATTGTATATTGCCTATTTGATTCTATGATTATGATGTTTATTAACCTATTGAATTTTTGATTAACTAATGTAACTAAACACTAAACTATTTTTATAAATATTGCAACATAGAGTAAAGTGATATGCCCATTTTTAACAGGTAAAACATAGCAATAAATTTCCTCTAAAATAAGACGAATAGCTCTAGTTTATGTTTGATAGCAAATCAATTTAACACAGTTAAACGAGAAGAACACATTTCCATGAATGCAGTAATATAATAGGTTGTTGCATTGTTTTAGTTTGTTTGAACTGTGAATGTATTTACATGTGTTTGATATGCAAATATGGGTGCAGAACATGCTTACATTTGTCCATAGGACTATTATTGTATTCTGATTATTTTAGTGTTGTCTGATTCATGATTCATGATTCATGTTCTGTGCCTTGAACAAGTTATCTTTACAAGTACTCACTTGTTAAAACGATGGATATTATACTGTGGTTTGACATAGTGCATTGCCTCAGTGCCTATGAAGTGAATATATGGCTTTTTCAGGACTTTATCATGACACTCTTGTAAAAGGTAAGAGAACATGCATTTTCAAGGCACTCTTTATCACTCATTGTGCTTCTTTACTCCTGTTCTTTTATATCACTGTATTAGTTTGTTTTTTTTTTCAACTTTATTTCATTTAAAATATGCAAGGTCTGTGAATCCTGACAGTTATTCACAATGGAAGACTTCCACCAACAAGGATGTTTCCAATTGTATCTTCTATTGGATTTTATGTCACTGACAAGCCTGTGGAGCTTCAATTAGCATTTGGATCTTCTATTTTGCCTCCAGTCCAGCAAGCCGAAATGGAAGTCGGGAGGAAGGTCGTACATGAAGATCTTTAGTACGGCGTTTTTGGGGTCGCATGAGTTTTTGAGCTCTTGATCTTGGCATGGACCGTTTGTGTCCTCGAAGGTGGATGCTTTGGTGATGTTGGCAGGGGCGTTTTCGGCAACTGAGAAGAGTGTATCTGAGTTGGGTAGCTTGGAATCATTGGTGGTTGATGAGTCGAGGAGGAAGAACCAGGATAAGAAGAATAAGACTGTGGCAGTGGCGAAGAGGAAGAAGAAGGATTTGGGGCAGACGATACCAAGAAAATGTACGTTTTTATCATGCATTTTTGAATTATCGTGTAACCTTAATCATGGTGATAAACCAAGGATGTTGAAAATGAGATCAGCATGCAAAAAAAATCTGTGAGGAAGATGAAACTGAGTGATCAAAGTTTGAATAGGGAATTTGTCTATTTTCTGTTAAAATGATTGAATCGTTGTTGCAACATCAAGATCAGAGAGGTTAGGAGAGATTGGTGGAGACGGGCTCCGCTCCTTTGTCTTTTGGTCCCACGTGTTGCTTCTTTGTGCTGTTCTCTTTGGTTGCACGTGTTGCTACTTTGTAGCTTCGCTAAAACTGTAATTATACTTGTATTTCAAAATTTGAAGTTCATCTTTTTTCTGTTGACGTGGATGTTCTATTTAAAAGCTGAAATAATGTTAAAGTAGAAAGTTAAAGTAGAAAGTTAAAGCAAACTGATAGATATTTTAATTACTAAGACTACATATATATATGTGTGTGTGTGTGTGTGTTGAAGTAGCCGATTAAAGTAATTTGTTTCATAAGTGCGGTTTTGCATTCATAAGGTACTATGTTTTACACTTCTTTGATTTCGGTTCTCTCACTTCTGGCTTATTTTGATTTTATGTCACTGGCTTTTTTTTCATTCTTTTTACCACAGCTGCCAATCACAGTTGTAAAAAATTCATTTACAAGTGTCAGAGGTAGTTGTAAAAAATATTTTGCAACTGCTTTAGGCAGTTGTAAAAAATTATTTTACAATTGCCGAAAACCGTTGTAAAAAATTAGAGCTCTATTACAACTCTGGATATAACGACGGGCAGCTGTCCGTTGTAATAGACCTATTACAACTGTTTTTGGCAGTTGTGAAATTGTGTTTTTGTTGTAGTGATGACATGTGCATATTTTCATAAACAGGAGGTTGACTGAATTAATAGACCGACTACACTTTTGCATTGGATGATGGATGTAGACTTGATTGCTAGTTGTTATTTGCATTCATTTGTCCTTAGAGATTTCGAGGACGAAATCCTTTAGGGCGGAGAATGTAACACCCCGGGATTTTGAATAAGATAGGAATTAACCTAAAAGGAGAATTTTCATAAACGTTTGAATTTGACTACGGGACTTGCACCATTGTGTTCGTAGTAATTTTTTTGGAGAACTTTCATGTATAACTTGTTGAAATCCGGGCTAAAACAAAAAAGTTATAAAGGATTGAATAAATAAGAAACTGAAACAAAAAATAGAAAATAGAAAAAAAATAGAAATCAACTAGGGCTAGGTCGACTTAGATGGACCTAGGTCGACCGTGGGCAGGCAGCCTAGCCCAAGGTCGATCGACCTGACCCATGGTTGATCGTAGGGTCATGACGACCTGGAGACAATTTGTTTCGTCGTGTGAGATCGTTGCATGGTGGCCATAGTTTTAGGGACGAACGAGATGATTTTAGGTTGGACTGACGTTAGTGAGTTGCGGTGTTCCCTTATAAATTAATAGCTAGGGTTAACCTAAAGTCTAATTCTCTCCAATACAGTGAAGCTTTTCCAAAATAAAACCCACCCTAATTTCCCAAATCAATTTCTAAACCCTAATTTTATTCTAAATCTCAGTCTAAATTAAAATAAAAAGGAGATCTAGCAATTGAAGAAGAGACCTAAGCGGATTTAGGGGAGAAAGCTTGCGGCGTCTGAGGCAAACCTAAAAGATTAGGATAGAAGTGAGTGGGCACGGATTTAACAAATTAATTAAATTAACTGATTTTAATTTCTACATATGATGATTTAACTATTGATTCTGGTATTAATCCGTTAATTTGTTAAATTGGAAATCTAGAGTAATGGATATTTTTATCTAATTACAATTGACATATATATAAGTTGTAAAACCATAAATCATATGCCAAAATTGGATTTGACACTTGTAAATTGCTAATTATAATAATGTAAATGTTGTAATGACTGTAATAAAAATAGGATAAACAGATTAGCCCAATTGGAATAAGAATTAAATGGATTACGTATGTTAATTAAAATGGATTATGTCTGATAATTGAATGAAATGGATTAATTTACTTAAAACAAGTAAACTGAAAGATGTCTAGATTAAGTCTGAAAATAAAATGAAATGATTAACTTACTTAAAACAAGTAAATCGAAAGATGGTGGATTGTAGGAAATTGACCTAGGACTAGCATAGACCGACTATCGTAAGTCACTTTAGACTTAGTAGACTGTTTGGGCCTATAGCCGATAGGTGTATGAACCCTGTTGCTCTCTAAATTGCTTGAATGGCGTAGACACATTTAGGTGTTCTTATTTGAGATGGCGGACTTAGTTTGCATTTCTGTATCATTAAGACATGCAACTTATGTTGCGAAAGGCGTGCATAAGTATTGGGACCGAATTACCAGTCATTAGTTGAGGCTGTTAGGTTCAAATTTTCGGTCATTAGTCAGGATGTTAGGATTGGAGACTGGATCATGGAAATTCCCATGGGCCTGTATGGGCGTTGACGTTGAAAGCTAGGTTGTGCCCAGTACCAGACGGAGTTAAGCGCAGTAACTCCTTGGGGTGCATAAGAGGTATTTTGCTGCTAGGATCGAGGGGTTGAGCACGGGTGCATACGATCAGTCACTATGTGAGTTTACATGCGTGTTCTTTATCTCTAGGCCTAGTGTGAGTTAAAGTGGGGCAGTAGTTTTCTTAAAACTAGATGGTCGTTCGATGAGATGCAGTCTGTTGTTTTCCCTCTGAGGTTAGATTAATGACTTTTAGATAAATGGCTGTTAGGATGGTGACCTTAGGCTTGCGACCTTAGGTGCACGGCATTGTATGCACACCCTATATCACCTAGAGTAAACTTGAAGTCAGTTGTATTCAATTTCCTTGTTAGTTTTATTCTCATTCACCAGACTTTATGTCTGACACATTCTATTTTTCCCCCACCATAGGTGGACCGAGTAGACGTTAATAGGTCCATTGTTGCCTTTAGATTATCATGCCTAGAGTCTAGTTCTATTTTATCCTTTATCATGCATTTCCTATCAGTACATTTGCTCTTCCAGTATTTTGCTTATGAGTGATTATTATAATGATGCTCTGATATTTGATATGTACTAATGGTTTTCTAAGACTAAGATATTATGGTATTTCGAGACCTGGATATTTTGATGCTTTGGATATTTTTATTACTGTTATTATGAGCTTTTACATATATCTGATATTATGTTTTTTATGATGACATTTGGATTAGATAGATTATTTCTTCATTGATATCTTAGTGTCTGTGATGCTACTTTTTCCTTAAACTGATGATCCATGTTTCTTGATGTAGCGGTGTTTGGCATGTCAAAGAATGCGGGTTTTCACATGTGGTATCAGCGCCTAGATTTAATATTCCTAGGATAGAAGCAAGTTTGACTCGTATGGATATATATATATATGTGTGTGTGTGTAATTTTAAAAAGAGAAATGATTTTTGAAATTGTTTTCAAAATGGGTTTCCAAAGTATAACTATATATATAAGTATTTGTGGAAAACGTTGTCAAGAATCCCTCAAATTCATACCTATGCTTATTTCAATTCCTGCATGTGTTGTCCCTTATCTTAAATCTTATTTGAGCTATCTATGAAAGTATCTGATTTAAACTTTACTATTTACATGTAGAGATGGCTGATCTCATAGGATCTAGATCTACCGATATCCTTGATATTCTGGACATGAACATGCCCATTTGGTTCCACCGTTACTTACAGGCTAGGGGACTAGTTGAGCATCCGACTAGAGAGCCTATAGAGGAGGTTGCTGGTGGGGTCCCTGTCCACCCACATATCGCTCATGACTTTGTTAAGCTATGCAAGGACTTTTCCAACTTGGGTGACAAGCCATTCTTAGGCACTGGGACTTTTGTTGATACTAGAGCTTCGATCTGCAGCTGTGAGTTGATATTTGGACTTATACTTTTGGCAGATGAGGTTAGGAGGCAGCTTGCTACCTGGAAGCTGCAAGGAGAGCTCTCAGTTGATGGGAGGTTGTTGAGGCTAAGACTGGTGGTGGTATTATGACTTAGGGAGAGTTTAGGCGGAGGTTTGACATGAAGTTATTGTCGTGGGATGAAGAAGGAGTTATGTTCGAGAAGTGTATAAACCTAAAGCAGGGTGATTTGTCAGTGAAAAAATACGTTAATCAGTTTAATGAGCTTGCGAGGTTTGGAATGGAGTTGATCAATATCTCGCATAAGAAGGCGTTTAAGTTTGCTAAGGAATTGAATCAGCCACTACAGGGCTTAACAGTGAGTCATATTCCTATGGGAGTTACTTATGAGGTTCTGGTTGAGATAGCATTGCTTACTTTTGTTGCTAAGAAGGTGGAAGAGGATCCAAAGGCTGAAGTGAAAAAATTTCATAAAGGGAAGAAGATGGGTGGACCTCCATCTAAAGGGAAGATTTAGAAGAAGGAGTTAAAGTGTCATAGTTGTTGGACGATAGGGCATCTTGTTAAGGAGTGTTCACTACCAAAGCCGAATTGCTTCAATTGTGATCAGGTTGGGCATATTAAGAGGAATTGTCCAGCACCGCCCAAAGCTGCTTCTCTGGCTTCTACTCGGGTGGTCTAGGCATATGTTGTAGAGGCTGTTCCCACTTCCAGTGTCCAGCCAACACTGGATAAGGGGAAGATGGTGGTAATTGAAGATATGTTATCTCTGTCTGGTCTTTTTGTTCGTACTTTATTTGATACCGGGGCATCTTATCTGTTTATCTCTAGTAAACTTGTTGAGGACTTGCACTTAGACACCAGTATGGTGACAGATCCAATAGTTGTGTCAAATTCCGTAGAGGGATCGACTTATTTGTCTACGATATGTCGCTATTTGAGGTTGATGATTCTTGGGGTTGATTTTGATTGCGATGCCTATGTACTGGGATTCTTTGGGTTTGGATTAATACTGAGCATGGATTGGATGTCCATATATGGGGCTATATTGGACTGTGATAGGCACTTTTAGTTGGCGTAACTTAGAGGTTTTCTATGATCCACGAGGATTGGTTATGCCGAGCTACCTTTATTCCTTAGACCTACCATGGGATGAGCTTGTTTCTGTCCCAATAGTTAGAGAATTCTAGATGTATTTTCTGGGGTTACTGGTCTCCCTCCCCAAAGAGAGATCGAGTTTAGGATCTATCTTGTAAAGAATGCTCCACCAGTTGCTTTGCCTTTGAGGCACATGGCTCCAAGTGAACGACACGAGTTGAGTAAGCAAGTGAATGAGCTGTTGGAGAAGGGTTTCATCAGGAGGAGTACATCAAAGTGGGGGCCGTTAGTCGTCTTTGTCACTAAGTCGGAGATTTCCTTAGACTCTGCGTCGATTACCACAAGTTGAATAAGCCGGCAAAGGAGAATCACTATCCTTTGCCTTGCATAGATGATCTCTTCGATCGGTTGGTTGGAGCGAGAGTATTTTCCTAGCTAGACTTAGCTACAGGTTTCCATTAGTTGAGAGTGGTTGAGGATAGTATTCAGAAAACTGCATTTAGGACTCTCGATGGGTTATATGAGTGGTTATTCTTGCCTTTTGGACCAACCAATGCTCCCGCTAATTTTGTTGATTTAATGACCTGAGTGTTTAGGGAGTTGCTAAATAAGTTTGTAATGGTATTTGTGGATGACATCTTGGTATACTCGAGGAGTAAGGAGGAGCGTGCTTTTCATTTGGAGGAGGTGCTTAGGACCGTCCAAGCATATAAGCTTAAATCTAATTTTGCTAAGTGTCACTTTTGGAGAGAGAAGGTTCGCTTTTTAGGGCATATTGTTTCAGAGAGTGGTTTGGCTGTAGATCCTAGTAAGGCGGTGGCAGTGCAGGATTGGCATGTCCCAAAGAATGCCATAGAAGGGAGGAGCTTTCTTAGTCTTACAGGTTATTATAGGAAGTTCATTAAGGACTTCGCTAGGATATCTACCCTATTGACTTGCCTCACCAAGAAGAATCTAGCTTTTTTGCATCGGATGCTAAATGTGAGGATGCTTTCATTAGGTTGAAGGAGGCTTTGACTAGCACACATGTATTAGTGTTACCCGATGGGTGTAAACCATTTACAGTTTATACCGATGCTTGTGGTACGGGACTAGGACCAGTGTTGATGCAGGAGTGTAGAGTGGTAGGCTATGCTAGTAGGCAGTTGAAGGCTCATGAGAGAAACTACCTGATGCATGATCATGAGTTGGCAGCTATAGATTTTGCTCTTAAGTCTTGGAGACGTTATCTTCTGGGTGAGAGATTTGAGCTTACACAAACCACAAGTCCTTGATATACTTATTCTCCTAAAAAGACATGAATTTGAGGCAGCAGAGATGGATGGAGTTCTTAGCCTCATACAATTTTGAGATTTATTATACCCTAGGCAAGGGGAATGTTGTAGCAGATGTGTTGAGTAGACAGAGAGCTACACCGAATCCTTTATTTTTGGAGTAGAGACATTGAGCATATATTTCCACCTTTGACTTTAAGCCATTGTACGATATTACCCCTGGATTATTAGTAGTCCTAGATGTTCATCCGACCTTAATGAAGTAGATTGGGGCTAGGTAGAGAGAGGACAGTGAGCTGGTAGACCTTTTGGATAGATTAGGCAGAGGGGATTCATCGAGTCATCTTAGGAATTCCGTCATAGACTCGAAGGGTGGTTGAGGAGAGATGGTAGATTATGTGTTCCTCATTGTGTGAATTTGATGGATGCAGTATTGGTGGAGTCTCACCGCTATAGGATGACCATTCATCCCAGTGGAGATAAGACGTACTGGGATATGAGGAGAGTTTTCTTTTGGTCTGGGATGAAGAGGTGGCGGGGTATGTAGCTAAGTGTATGACTTTCTAGAGGATGAAGGCAAAGTAGAAGAAGCCTGGAAATTGTTGTAGCCATTGGATATCCCACAATGGAAGTGGTAAAACATTTCTATGCACTTCATAGATGGATTATCCAGATCTAGGACTGGGAATGAGGGCATTTGGGTTACCGTGGATAGATTAACTAAGTACACTTATTTTATTTTATACCTGTGAGGAGCACTAGGACAGCAACTTCATTGGCGGTTTTATATGTTAAGGAGGTGGTTAGACTTCATGGAGTACCTACCAGTATAATTAGTGATAGAGACCCACTCTTTACTAGTGAGTTTTGAAGGAGTCAGAAGAAGGCTTTAAGGACTGAGTTGAGCTTGAGTACAGCATACCATCCACAGACTGACGGTCAGACAGAGAGAGTGAATTGGGTTCTGGAGGATTTACGTAGGATGTATATCATTGATTTTGAAGGCTCTTGGGAGGATCATTTGCCACTAGTAGAGTTTGCCTATAATAATATCTACTAGGCTAGCATAGGGATGGGACCATTCAAGGCTTTATATGGCAGACCTTGTAGATCACCATAATGATGGTGGGACACAACAAGTAGGTTTATCTTTGGGCCTGATATGGTTAGGGAGACTTCAGAGAGGGTGGACTTGATTCGAAAGAGGATGAAGATAGCTCAGGAACAACAGAAGTCTTATACAGATAAGAGGCACTCTAAGTTGGAGTTTGTAGTTGAGGATATGGTATTTGTGAAGGTCTCACCCCTGAGACATGTGATGAGATTTTGAAGTTCGGGGAAGCTAGCTCCGAGGTTTATTGGACCCTTTCCGATTGTGGCTAGGATTAGGAGATTGGCATATAGAGTTGAACTTCCGAAGAAGTTGGCTGGAGTTCATGATGTTTTCCATGTTTCACACTTGCAAAAGTGCTTGCATGATTCGGCTGTTGTAGTAGAACCTAGCAGTTTGGAGGAGGTTGAAGTGGAGCATGATTCACTTGTTCTCTTTGTACCTACCCATATTTTAGGGCATGGCACTAAGCCACTCTACAATAAGTATATCAGATTAGTTAAGGTTTAGTAGGGAAACGACCCAGCTGAGAGTACTTGGGAGCCCATGGAGAGGATTCGAGCTTCTCACCCACATCTCTTTTCTAGTACGTTCCACATTGTGATCTTTCTTTAGTTTTTGGATGCAAGTGGTCGCATTGTATGCACTACGATATTGAGTCCCTTAAGCACACACATTCATACCTTATGCATATTGTTTGATGATTTTGATTGTTATCCATGGATGATTTTTGCATATGAATGTTGCATTTGGATGTATGGCTGAGTATCCATGTAGAAGTATCAGTTATTTTAGGATCTTGCATACATTTGGATGCATAGCATGTGCATATTTGCATAAACAGGAGGTCGAATGAATCAGTAGACCGACTACTCTTTTGCATTAGTTTAGGTTCATATGCATTCCACGTTGCATAATTACATAATTGCATTAGGATTATTAAGGAATATGGTTGCTATGAATAATGGATGAGTAGATGGATGTAGACTTGATTGTTGGTTGTTATTTGCATTCTTCTGTCCTTGAAAATTTTGAGAATGGATCCTTTAGTTGGGAGAATGTAACACCCTGGGATTTTCTAGAAATAAATAAGAAAATATAATTTAGATAAAAATTAACCTAAAAGGAGACTTTTCACAAACGTCTGGTTTGACTATGGGACTTGCACCATTGAGTCCGCAGTAATTTTCTGGACAACTTTCATATATAACTTCTTGAAATCCAAGCTAAAATGAAAAGGTTATAAAGGATTGAATAAATAAGAAATTGAATAAAAATAGAAAATAGAAAAAAAAGAAATCAACTTGGGCCAGTTGACCCAGATGGACCCAGGTCGACCATGGGCGGTCGACCTGACCCATGGTCGATCATAAGGTTATGGTGATTTGGAGATGATTTGTTTCATCATGCAAGATCGTTGCGTGTTGGCCACAGTTTCAGGGACAAACGGGGTGATTTTGGGTTGGATCTGATGGTAGTGAGTTGAGGTGTTCCCCTATAAATTGATAGCAAGGATTAACCTAAAACCAAACTATCTCCATTACAGCGAAGCTCTGCCAAAATAAAACTCCAAACCCTAATTTCCCAAATCAATTTCTAAATCCCAATTCTATTTTAAATCTCAATCTATATTAAAATAAAAAGGAGATCTGGCAATTGGAGAAGAGGCCTAAGAGGAATTAGGTGAGAAAGCTTGCGGCATCTGAGGCAAACCTAAAAGCATAGGACAGAGGTGAGTGGGCACAGATTTCATAAGTTGATTAAATTATTGATTTTAATTTCTACCTTATGCTAATTTGACTGTTGATTCTGGTATTAATTCTTTAATTTATTAAATTGGGAATCTGGAATAATGGATCTTTTTATCTAATTGCAATTGACATATGCAAGCTATAAAACTATAAATCATATGCTAAAATTGGATTTGACACCTATAAATTGCTAATTAGAATAATGTAAATGTTGTAATGACTGTAAGAAAAATAGGACAAACAAATTAGCCCAATTGAAATAAGAATTAAATGGATTACGTAAAATAATTGAAATGGATTACATCTGTTAGTTGAAATGGATTCCGTCAAATAATTGAATGAAATTGATTAATTTACTTAAAAAAAATAAATTGCAAGGTGTCTTGATTAAGTCTGAAAATAAAATGAAATGATTAACTTACTTAAAACAAGTAAATCAAAAGATGTCTGAATAGTAGATAATTGACCTTAGACTAGCGTAGGTCGACCGTCGTATGTCACTTTAGACATAGTAGACTACTTAGGGCCTTGAGCTGATAGGGGTATGAACCCAATGGTTCTCTAAATTGCTTGAATGGCATAGACACATTTAGGTGTTCTTATTTGAGATGGCAGACTTAGTTCGCGTTTCTGTATTGTAGAGTAGGATGCGGAGTGTCATTAAGAAGTGCAACTTATGTTGCGAAAGGTGCACAGAAGTATTCAGACCGAATTACTGGTCATTAGTCGGGTCTTAGGATCGGAGACTGGATCATGGACATTCCCATGGGCCCGCATGGCGTAAACGTTGAAAGCTTGGTAGCGCCCAGTACGAGGCAAAGTTAAGCGCAGTAACTCCTTAGGGTGTGTAAGAGGTATTTTGCTGCTAGGATTGAGGGGTTGGGCACGGGTGCATACAATGAGTCACTTTTCAAGTTTACATGCATGTTCTTCCTCTCTAAGGTTAGTGTGTGTTAAAGTGGGGCAATAGTTTCTCCAAAACTAGATGGTCGTTCGGTGAGATGTGGTTTGTTGTTACCCTCCGATGTAAACTAATGACTGTTAGACTAGTGACTGTTAGGCTGGTGACCTTAGGCTTGCGACCTTAGATGCATGGACACTGTATTCAGACCCTATATCACCTAGAGTAGAATTGCAGTCAGTTGTATTTAGTTTCCTTGTTAGTCTTGTTATCATTCAACAGACTTTATGTCTAATCCATTCTATTTTTCCCCCACCACATGTGGACAGAGTAGCCGTTGACAATTCCATTGCTACCTTTGGATTATCGTGCCTAGAGTCTAGTTTTATTTTATCCTTTATCATGTATTTCCTTTCAGTACATTTTCTCTTTCAGTATTTTGCTTATGAGGGATTATTTTTATGATACTCTGATATTTGATATGCACTGATGGTTTTCTGAGACTACAATATTATGATATTTTGAGACCTGTATATTTTGATGCTTTTGAGATTTTTATTACTGTCATTATGATATTATCCATATATCTGATATTATGTTTCCGTTGTGTTGAAGTTTGGATTAGATAGATTATTTCTTTATTGATATCCTCTGTGATACTACATTTTCTTTAAACTGATGATAGGTGTTTCTTGATATGGCAGTGTTTGGCATGTCAGGGGATGCGGGTTATCACAAACAAGCTATCCAATTGATTCCAATTAGAGTCCAAGTGAGATGTCGAATATTATATAAATATACCCATATAGGCACATTTTTGACTTGAGCTTCAACTGATCCAAAAGCTGGCTTCCAAGTTGTTATTACAAACATTTATCCTTTTATAAATGTAGTATCAGAGTGTAGCACTTTAGTTTGATCTTCTTCACAGTTAAATTTAAAAAAGAAATTTGCACCATCAGATTTGACTTCATATGAACCCTTAAGTCTCTAAATTCTTTCCAAATTTGAAATAACTCCCATATAATTAACTTTTTCCCCCAAGAAAAATCCAATAAGATATTCATGCCAAAAATTGATACCTTCAGAGATAACTTCTTACGGAGGAGATAAAGAGATTCCAATATAGTTCAAGTCAAAATTGCAAAGTGTGAAGTAACCTGCATTGCGAGGCTTCGATTTAAACAGTGAAAGACCATTGAGGAGTAGAAAATTTATCCAAAGAATCAAATTCTTCTTGAACATGACCCATAGAATAGCCAGAGAAGGAAGATGGAAGAGGAGAAATAGAAAGAGAAAAAGGATCCAAAGGCGAGGCGGAGAAGGTGAGATGATATGACAGGCTAAGGTAGAAGGAGAAGTGGCGGGAATAGAGGGAGGGATGGGCGATTTGAATGGAAGGACAGTGGAGGGAAGGGATAGGTTAGAGGACATGGCAACAAAGAAAAAGGAAGATTTTGAATGAATAAAATATAATATTAGATATATGACTATTATATGATGTTATACGTAAGACTATTATATAAGTAATACAAAATATAAAAGTTATATAATAATAGAACTTATATAATATGAATTTATTAATTAAAGGTGGAACATCAAAGAAATCCATATAGATTTAACGAATAAATACATATATAAATGCATATATACCATGACTTCTAATGTATCTGACACTTGAATCACGAAAATGTTTCATAAGAAATACTTTATTCCATAAGTTGATATCACTTAATATAATATATATTGAAGATAATGAATCTTCAATATAATGTTGTCCTCTACCATATATATATATATATATAAATTACTTGCATACTCCTTAGTTGTTGAGCAAACTCAAATTAGGGATGTTATATGTAGTATTATTAATACATTGATAGACGAGGTAAGATAACTATATGTATTTGTTGAGAAAACTCAATGTACATATACTACGCTAAGGCCGTCGTGATACGGTAGGTACTAGTGAATAATTTCGATTTGAGAAAACTCAAGGTCGAAATGAGATTAGGAAAAAGAACCAAGGATTAGGATTTGTATGTGATATAACTGATAAGGAGTTATCCATTGTTTGTGGGGCTATGATTTGTTGAGCAAGCTTAATGTTAGAACTCCAAGACAAACGAGTCCTAAAACCCACCGGTGAAATCGAAAGACTTATGTATGTTTCATCTTAGGGTTTGGAGAAACATAAAAGACTAATGGGAGCCTTATTAGAAAAATGAAATGATAACATTTAACCTTTCTAATATTGTAAGAACATATGCTATATAATATTATAATAATCTACATCGATAAAATTGTGCATTTAATACGATTGGTAAAACATTTATCAATTAAGATATACAAATGAACTAAATTGAAGATTGATAAATAGAAATATTACATATGCTTACTAATAAGTGCTTCTTGCATGTTAATGTTTCAATACCCATGCAAGCACCTAATTTTTCAATTACTAAATACATTCGTAATTTAGTTACTTACGCGTTTATTTGGTCGAGACCCTGTATTGCATTCTATGAGTTCCGAACTCAAAAGCAATACAAAGATATGGATATTTGATCCATATATTATCACATATAACTTTATATGGTGAATAGTCACAGTTTGTAATGTATGATACTTCAATGAAATTAGTTCATTTGAAGCAAGCAAATAAACCATAGTGCGAGATCGAGTATTAAATTTGATTGATTACAATAAAGATCACATTGTGTTAAATATAACACAAGACCAAAACAACAATATAATTTTAAGGACTCAATCGCTGATTTGTCAGTTTGATCAGTTTACGCAAATTGCAACATATTTAATGTCCTTAAACGTTAAGGATGTTCGAGCACGCTTTTGTAAAGAGTTCGTTATGATGTTGTAGTAAGAATATTCTTTTGAATGGTTCGACCATTAGAAAGAAAACTGAATGTATAAGAGTAGATGTGATTTAAGGTATAGTTGGGATGAAGAGAGTGAATGATCACTTCTGCTTCATAAAGAAACATCAGAAATAAGAATTGTAATAATAATAATTGATAATTAACATTGGAATGAGAAATACAATTTCTATTCCGAAATATATTTTCGTATAGAAAATTAATTTCTATAAGATTTATTTTTTGAGTTCAAGATATTTGATCAAAGAAGTCTCCGCTATAAACTAGTTGCAGTATATGAAATAAATAACCTATATTAAGTGAATGATGGACCTCCGAATTAAGTACACTATTATGGTATTGGCAAAAATGGTGGGAGCATGCCATATAGCATTTATTGAATGCATCAAATTACAAAAGTTGTTTTTATAAAACATATTAAACATTATTTATGAAATAATGACTATTTTTTGATGTCGACTGAAAAATAGACATAGTTATATTTTAATGAGAATATTATGAATATTCATTATGAAATAAAACAATAATGTGGTATTTGTTTTCACAACAAAAGTGTTGCATTAAAAAATAATGAAGTACCTAAAATTATTTACAATTATTTTGGTATTATAGACTAAGTTATTTTTGAGAAATAATTTTTATTATATGATCATGAATCATATGGTACTAGTTAATTATATCTCAAAGAATATGCACCCATTTAGTGGGAGCGTCATAAGAGTTGATGAACTCTTCGGATTGATACATATAGATGTATGCAATCATAAGTCTTTTAATACCAAAATGGTTCCATATACTTCTTCATATTCACCGATGAGTTATCACAGATATGGATATGTGTATTTGAAACACATATATAAGTCTATGATAAGATCATAGAATATAAAATGGAAGTAAATAATATAACATGCGATATAAATGATTCAATTTGATCGAATGGGTGAGTATATTGGAAAGAGTTGTATATGTACCTAATATGAATTAAGATTCAGTCTTAAAGGTCACTCCTCCCTATAATACATAACTATGTACTGGTAAGGAGTAATTGAACTTTGTTTGATAAAGTACGATTAATTATGAATGAAGTTGAGTTAATCTCTTTCTATAAGGCCATGTGCATAAGAGTAGTACACAAAGTTAATGTTATTTCATCTTAAAAATAGTTTACAAAATCATATAAGATAAGAGTTTATAAGAAACCCCAACATATCCTAGGCCAAGGAGTTGGCAGGTTGTGCGAGTCGAAAGTTTGCACATAATAATTGTTCGTGAGGGATCTTGTATGAATCTCCCAAAAAGGAGTTTGGGAAAGACTGTCATTGGATGATATATTTATGTTTTGAACATAAGTTTTGTAAACCAAAAACCAAATCAGTTTTATTTTATTTTTTGCCAAGGCAAACAGGGTTAACTAGACCCTTACCAGATTTATTAATAAAACCAAAGAAAGAGTACATAGACACAAAGACAGACCAATAGAGGAAAAAAAGAAAACAAATGGGGAAGACAAAAACAGAAAACAAAACACAATGACAAAACCAGAGATAAAGACATGTAATCAACCTATGGGCCAAGATCAAGATAGCCACATAATTCAAAATATTTTGAATTAAGCTGGCTATGCATCCTGAAACCATGAACCTTCCATTTCATCATCCTACAAACTTTCAAAACCACATCTGTTTGCGTAGAATCTTTCCCATAAAAACTCTATCATTCCTCTCAGTCCACATACCTTTGATCACCTACTTCAAAAGAGATATCATCACAATCGACTGCGGCATTTCCTTCCTAGTGGCGAAGTAGATTCTTTGCCATTCATCCCTACTATCACGTCTAGGCCTTGTGAAGTTAGAAATTTGTAATATTCTTGCCCAGACCTCATATGAAAAGGAGCATTCAAAGAAAAGGGGGACATTTGATTCACTTTGTTGATTACATTGGATGCAAACATCTTCATCAATAATTCCAAGATGCATAAGTTTGTTCTTTGTATGGAGCGTGTTTGACAAAATTTTCCAGGGAATAAAGTTATCGTTCATAGAACCAAAGTCACTCCAAGCTCTCTTATTCCACATAAACAAGTTAGATTCTTTTGTTTTAACCAAGTGGTTGTACACAACAGCTGTAGAATGTACTCTACTAGGTACTTCCCAAAGGACAGAGGGAGCAGGATTAGGGAAGGATGTATTTGAGATGGTATCCCAGACCTGTCCAGCTTGCATAGAGCTGGAGTAAGGAAGATTAATGTATCCATTACAGCTATACTCAGCAATTTTGGCTTTAGGATGGATACCCGACCGAAGCATTAGGTTGTGTGGAATCAGGTCAGCAAGAATTGTACCAGGCCAAGACCAAGGAGCAAACTAGAAGGAGCAACCAGCTTCTACACAAGGATTGATTTGGATTAGAGGCTTGAACTTGTTTCTAAGATTTATAATATTTCTCCATAATGAGCTAGCATTTTGCGAAGTTTCAAGCTTCCAGAATTCATTAGATTTGATATAGTGTTACTGAAACCATTTATTAAGGAGGGTATTCTTGCTTTGTAGAAGAGAATTTAAGGTTTTGGAGACAGCTGCTTTGTTCCAGATGGCAATATCAGTAATACCTAACCCCCTTCTATTTCTAGGCAACTGGACTTTAGAAAAAGCTATGTGAATAAGCTTACTTAATTTCGGGTCTCCATGCCACAAATAGTGGTTAAGAGCTCCATTAATCATATTAATTAGCTTCATAAGGAGAACAAAGTGGAAGGACCAGTAAGTTTCCATGGAGATAGCTACAGAGGTTATGATGGTGAGTCGGTCGCTTTGAGACAGATGGTTGTACAGCTACATAGAAAGCTTTGCAGTAATCCTTTTGAAAAGAGGCATACATTGTGCTATAGTAATCCTTGTTATTAAAGGAAATGAATAAAGTACTTATGAAAACCTATTCCATTACATTGGGAAATAATTGTTGTTTTGGGAAATACCGACTTCATAGTGAAAAAATTTCATTGAGAAATTATTGTTAGTAAATTGATTTGGATACGATCCAAGGATAAAACTGATTGATATGAGGTGAACTGAAATTAACTGTAACATCTCGGAAAAATATAAATAACTTATATTCAAATATATGGATTATTTAAATTCGAATTGTGAATTAAATATTAATTAAATGGATCTAATAGCCTTATTTAATTCCTTTTAATTAATAAACAATAATGGTGAACTCATTTTGTAAATTTTATTTACAATAATAAATAGTTCGAATAAATGACAAGAAAATCAATTGTTAGTGAAACAACTTGATTTTTAATGACGTATTTTTATGAATTTATAGAATTTTTCCATAATTTTTAATTTGAAAAACATTTAAATTGTCGTTTGACATATTTCACGGAAAACGTTGGTATTTTTGAAATTTCACAGAATAAGATAACCGGTGTATTTTATTGTTGTTTTGGGATCGTGTCGCATTGTTGTGTGCGATCGTATTTTTATTTCTATTGTTCGCGGTTCATACGCGAATGAAATACTATGTAGCAATGTACCAGGAATTATAAAACAAACAAATCTCAATCCTTGGACTAGTCTTCATTTTTCACTTTTCCTCTCTCTTTTTATTTCCCTCTTTACAGTAAAGAACAAAAATGGCCACCTCCTTCCCGAATTTATTCTCGGAGCTTCGCTCGACGAAAATCAAAACCGTTGGATCTGTTGAACTCGTGGAGGTGAGAACTTCGAATTCATGTGGTCTTTGTCATGTGTGGTTGAGGTTGAGGATGGTCGACTTTGTTGGCTAATACTAAGGTTAGCAATAGGTAGGGCTTGGAGGATCGATCGAGGAAACGGAGAACACCAATGCGTTGCTTTGGTCAAGGAGCATCTTGCTACTAAGTTTCATCATCTCCAACCATGTACAATGAAGTGCGACAATTAGGGTTCGAACAGGGCAGCTATAGGTCGGTCTCGACTAGGGGGCATCGATCCTTGTGTGTTGGAAAAGGCGTCGGTCGATTTTGTCAACCATAGAGTGTGAAAGGTAGGATGGAAGGATAGGCATGTATGGGTTTTCTGTGTATTACTGCACTTGTTTTTTATTAGGGGATGAAGAAGATGGAGTTATGTAGGTAATTAGTTTAAGTGAAGTGATTAAGTAAATTAATTAAATTATTTAATTCGAAAACTTACAAAATTCATAACTTCTTTATACGAGGTCCAATCAAGACGTGGTCTTTTGCATTGCACTCATAGGAGCATTATGTACGCAATGGAGTTGATTTCATCGAGTTTGGAGCAAGTGGAATTTCGAGCTAAAATTGAACGTTATTTGATTTTAGATCGAACCGGAACGCGTAAGCATCGGCTAGAATTTTAGTAAGTTAACTCTAAATAAACTATATTGTTGAATGCTTGGATGATAGTTTATATATTGTTGTTTGATTATTTATTTGGATTTGATTCCCGTTTGGAAGCAGATAGCATAAATAACCATTGTTTTGCAGGGAACAAAAGCAAGAGGAAGTCGAAGTGTATATGTAGTGTTTGCATAAAAAATAGGCAAACACCTCCAATCAATTTTTAAGAGTAAAGTAAGCAAAAGAGTAAAGCAAAAGGAAAAGAAAGGGGACGCCATAATTTATAGTGGTTCAGCCATAATGATCCTATGTCAACTATTTGTCTTTATTCCTTTCATCTATATTTATGATTTACAAGCAAATACCAAGTTGTACAATGATTTATAAGAAAATATAATAATCCGGGTGCTTCGCGTAGTTGATCTTGTTGCTTAAAGCGTTATAGATCTTAAAAGTACCCAATTATGATGCCTAATGCCTTGTATTTATAGGTGTAGATTTGAGGTGTGTTTAATATGGTAATTTATGATGTTTCCATGTATATCCCGCTAAAGGAATATTTCTTAGAATATGGAATATGCTTGATTTTCTACCAAATATATGTTGATTTCCTTCCATATTCGTGCTGGGCCCTGTTGAGGAACGGGTCCGGAGAGTGCTGGCTCCACTGGAATAAACGTGAATGAGATGTTGGCTACATTCACTTGCTTCCTGGTTCAACCTGGCGAGTTCGTCCGGCATGTTTTTGGTTCGGTGAAAGGAGCTCCACCTTGTTGTAATAACCCGCATATTTTTACGATAATATATTTAAATGATTTGTTTAAATATAGCATCGTTGGTTGAATTTAAAAGTCCAAAACGCGACTTTTTGTAAACGGTCGAGTCCGGACTCGAGACCACTTCCATTGAGTCCAAAATGGCGTTTGCGACCTTTTTTAGTATAAACATCGATATGTTTGGAGTTGAGTAGATATTTTCTATTTTTCTATTGGGCTTTGGGTTTGGGGTTTCAGCCCACTAACCCAACAAAATACCCTAACACTCCACCCCCTCTTCATTCATTCATTCTATTTTCTTAACACTCTCAAGCTAAAGGAAAATGGGGGAAAGAAGAGGAAATTAAAATTCCTAAACCCTAGATTACTAGGAAATTCGAGATTCAAGCTCCAAAATCAAAGAGAAGCTTAGGTAAGTATCATCTTCTTCTTCTCCACCTCAATCTCTCTCCAATTTCCAGAAAATCCTATAACCTAACTTAGGTAATATTTGCATTTGATCATAGATTAAGGGTTCTTGAAGTTAAGTGGAGGAGAGATTGATCTTGCCTTGTTTTAAAGCTTCTCATTCGTTATTTTTGGGATTAAAGGTGAGTTCTTGAACTCACATATATGTCTATAGCTCTCATTGTTGTTAGGTATGAATTCCTAACATCTATTTCATGTCCATTTGCTTTTGATTTGAATTGGTTTGGTGAATTTTCCAAATTTTGGTATTTTGAAGTCAAAATCTATGAAAATCCTACTATGGACGTTTGGACATGTTGTTTGGAGTGTATTGAAGAGCCTATAGGGTTGGGTTGTCGCTTGACATAAATCCCAAGCCATCGTCGCTCATTCGATTGCTTCGAAGTTGATTTGGCCATCAATGGCCTAGGCAAAAATGTGCCCTGAGCTTCAGCTCAGACGTCTGGTAAAATGCTCAGACGTCTGATGCTACGGAATAAAAATTCCAGTTTTACAGCTCAGACGTCTGAGGTTATTTACCAGACGTCTGGGCAATCTGGAAGAAAATTTCCAGTTTCTCAGCTCAGACGTCTGGGAAAACCACCAGACGTCTGGTGTTGTTTAATTCAGGCAATCTGTTTATTTTTCAGTGGATTTCCATTTTAATCGATTTTTGTTGATCCGGTCGGTTGTTGTCACTTATTATCGACTTTGATGACTTCTTTTCTGGATTTTTGGGAATATCCATTTGATGGATTTGATATCGATTTTTATGGTTTTAATTCAAGTCATCGAATGTGAATTTTTGGCGATCGATTGTTTTTACAATCGTTTTCTATGATTTGTCACTTCTAAAATACAACGGTTTCTATACTAGTAGTAAATACTCAAATTCTTTCACAAAAATGATTTCAACATTTACTTTTAATACAAAGCTCATTTCTAAAACCGTTTTCCAATCTATTAGTATATACAAACCTTTACCTCATTCGTACGAGAAATCCAATTAAACGACTTAGCAAAACAAGTGGTATGAAACGCTTGCGTTGACTTCGTCGGTTAATTCTTAGACTTGTTCGATTGAAATCTTGTGACAATTTTCGAGTGGAAATCTACAATTTGTTCGTAAATATTTAAATTAAGCCAGTGGTTATGGGACATGAAGCTAAACTCATCTATTTACTAGCTTGGTGTACTTTACACTTTTATTGATCTATGATGATAATTTTGTGGTTTAGACGAGCGATATGCGATGTCTCTTTGTCCGCGTGGGGGACAGTACCCCATTATGTTAAGCTTCCTTTCATTTTTATGGGCTAGCGACCTATGGCTTTTTATGGAGTTCGGTTCATCGGGCGTACCGTTGTACTACGTCGTTGTTCCGGCTTATTTGAGTTTCAAGTTCCTCGGGCGTACCGTTATTGTACTACGTCGTTGCACCGGCTCTATGGTTAGCGACCATGGGATAGCATCCCGTTTGTGATACACGTGTTGGTGAATTTTCATGCTCCTGTTTGTGATAGGCCTCCCCTTTGTGTTTTCTGGATTTCTAATTGTTGATTTCTGGAATTTGTGTTTCACCAATTTTTGCGATTGACATTGTTATGTTTTGTCAATATTTGGGGTTTGGTGAATAAGCTAAAGAATATGATATTCTTTTTGGATATTTGACAAGATTTGAGATATTGTATGATGTTTATTGTTATCGAATGTATACTTGTCACAGTATGGAATTATTGGTATCATACATTTTTTGTGGTATCTCTTATCCTTTCTCATCTCATATGATATTTATAGCTAGACTGATACGTTTATTATTTTTCTTCTTAAATAATACTCGGGTCAGACCGAGGTGTTACAGGTGCTTCCACTTGACTTCTTAGCAGGGGCTACCTTCTGACTTTTGGCTAACTATTTTAGCTTAGTAGTTTTTGCTTTTATACATTTAAGATAGAGACTCCTTGATGTATACATATTATTTTGTCTAGCACTTGTACCTATTCTTTTGTGATGTAGTGGATCTTGTATGACCACTATTTTGATGTACAGTTTTATGTGTTATATTCATATCTGTTTCTGCCTTTGTGATATGAATATCTGTGACTGATTTGTGTTATGCTTATTTCTATATTTGTTTCCGAAGCCCACATAGCCACTGTGTAGTAGCTTTGAGTTTGTATTTGATATGTCGGATTTCCTCTTGAAATGAAATGCAAGTCATAGTTTCTGACATATCGGTATTCGCACAAAGCAATTTCACAGATGGTCGCTCCTCAACAGCCTTATTCTTCGTACTAATTGACGGCATTACCCAGTAGTGCTCTTGGTTAGTGTGAGTATAGAGGTGGGACGTCACAGCTTGGTATCAGAGCCAAACTTCATAACAATGTAGAATAATCTATCAAGGATCATTGTCCTAAGTCTCTCTTAGGAATCGTGCCTTAGGATTTAATTAGAGTCTTACGACCCGTTCTATCCTATTTTCTTTTATGATACCTTGTTTTATCAATCAAGTTTGTTTGATATTCGTTCAGAGAATAACCTTTTTCCTCTTCTTTCTTTCTTTCTTAAAGAAGAGAAATGGTTAGACCTGGCCGTCCCAGCGCCGGTCAATCCAGTGCTACTCCTCGGGATGGTGTATTTATGTCTGCCCTACAACTTTTGGATCTTGTAAAGAATGCCTAAGCTGCCGGACCCATTCCTGTGCCTACTCACCCAAAATCCGGATTTGCACGCTTGTGCAGTGATTTTACAAATTTGGGTAGAAGACCATTCAAGGGTTCCAAAAGCGTTATAGAAGTCCAAGCTTGGCTTAGAACATGCGATCGGATCTTTTCTCGCATGAATCTTGTGGATTTACATCAAGTCCAAGTGGCTTCTAGCATGCTCCAAGAGAGAGCATTAGATTGGTATGAGCTTTAGATTTCAGAAATCATTGAAGCAGATCTTACTTGGGAGCAATTCCGGGAAAGGTTCGAGTTAAAGTTTGTGCCAGAAGCTGAAAAAGTAACTTTAGCCCGACGCTTTATTGACCTTGTTCAAGGTGAATCTTCTGTGACGGATTACGTCGCATCTTTTGAATCTCTCTCTAAATATGGGGTCAAGTATATTAATACCACATTGAAGAAAAATCAGAGGTTTGTCTATGGGTTGAATAAGAATCTCAAAAATCCTTTACTCCTGAAACTAGAAGTTTCTTTTGATCAGCTTGTTGATATCGCTCTTCGACTTGAAGAGGCCGATAAAGAAAGTGATGTTGAAGTTGTGGGTGCCAAACAGAACTTCAACAACAACAAGAAGAGGCCTATTAAGTTCAAAGGCCTAATCCCAACAAGAAAGGGAAGCAAGTAACTTCGGTAGCAAAGACTCCTACCTCTAGTCATGGACAATGCTACAATTGTGGTTCTAAGGACCATTATGCAAATAGGTGTCCAAAACCCCTTTTCTGTCGCTATTGCAAAAGTTCAGGTCATCTTTTATCTTCATACCCCAAACTTCAAGGCAAGAAAGAGGGAAAGCAAAATGTTTTGCAAGCTCCTAGTAAAACTTCTCTTGGTCAAGGTATTTCTCATTCTGTCCTTCATGGCATTATTATATTTCGTGATCTTCATATTCGAGTTCTTTTTGATACGGGTGCATCTCACTCTTTTATATCAAAGGAACTTGTTGATGCTTTGTCTTTAAATGTTATGGGCTTGATGACTTCACTGAGAATTGCGAATCTGGTTGGTGGATCCGCAACACTTAGTTTATTTTGTAAAGATGTTGAAATTATTTTATGTGATTACTCTTTCCGAGCCGATTTGCATGTTATGCGCTACTTAGGTTTCGGAATGATTTTAGGAATGGATTGGCTTAATCGTTATGAAGCCCACATCCTATGTCCCGAGAGGACTATCCATCTTCGACATCCTCAATCTGTTAAACAGATTTCTATTGTTCTTAAAGATTCAGATTCCAATTCGGTAGCATCCTTATATTCTCTAAATCCACATGATGACGATAATGATGACGAGGAAGATGTCATTTCCCTCATTCACATTGTTCGTGAATTTCCCAACATATTTGAGCCCGTTTTAGGATTACCACCTAAGCGAGCAATTGAGTTCAGAATTAATCTAATCCCCGGAGCTCTACCTATTACTCGTCCTCTTTATCGTATGTCTAATAAGGAAAATGAGGAGATGCGTAAACAATTATCCAAATTGGAAGCAAAACTATTTATTCAATCTAGTTCCTCTCCTTGGGGAGCTTTAGCTATCTTTGTGAAGAAATCTGATGGTACACTTAGGCTTTGCGTTGACTACCGCAAGCTTAATGATCTCACCATCAAGAATAAATATCCCTTACCTCGGACTGATGATCTATTCGATCAACTTAGCGGTGCTAGAGTCTTTTCACAGTTAGACTTAGCAACCGGTTTTCATCAACTTCGAATTGCAGAGGATAGTATTCCTTTGACATCGTTCCGTACTCGTTATGGATCCTATGAATGGCTTGTTATGCCATTTGGTTTAACGAATGCTCCAGCTTATTTCGTTGACCTTATGAATCGAGTTTTCAAAGACTTCCTCGATCGATTTGTTCTCATCTTCATAGATGATATTCTTGTTTATTCTAAAACCGAGGAAGAGCATGAAAAACATCTTCGAATTGTGTTGGAAACTCTTAGGAGCAATCAATTGAAAGCAAAATTTTCTAAGTGCCACTTTTGGAAATCTCGTGTGAAATTTTTAGGACATATTATTTCCAAATCCCGAATTTCCGTGGATCCTTCAAAGATTGAAGCGATTCAAAATTGGAAGAGATCGGAGAGTGTGAAGGAAATTCGTAGCTTTCTTGGATTGGTGGGCTATTACCGTCGTTTCATAAAAGACTTTTCTAAAATTTCCGTGCCTCTTACTAGTTTGACAAAGAAGGAAGTTAAGTATATTTGGATAGACAAACGTGAAGCTGCTTTTTAGAAATTAAAAGAACTCCTTTCTGATGCTCCTATTCTTGTGATTCCCGAAGGAAACCAAGACTTGATTGTTTATACCGATGCTAGTCGTGTTGGTTTGGGAGTCGTTCTCATGCAAAGGGAACGTGTTATTGCTTATGCTTCTAGGCAATAAAGCCTGCCGAGACTAGATATGCCACTCATGATTTAGAGCTCGCAGCTATTGCTTTCGCCCTTAGAATTTGGCGTCACTGTCTTTTGGGAGAGAAATTTGTTCTCTACACCGATCATAAATCTTTGAAGTATTTATTTTCTCAAAAGGAACTTAATTTGCGTCAACAACGTTGGCTCGAATTCCTTGCATCTTATGATCTTGATATTATCTATACTCCCGCAAAGGGAAATCGTGTTGCGCCCTTAGCCGAAAGCAACAAGCAGTTGTTTTCATAATGATATCCGAATGGAATGATCTTGAGACTCTGTCTACATGTGAGATTCGAGATCGTGAATCCGATTCATGTTCATCTCTTGTTTTATGTAGCCTTGAGGCTCATCCTTCTCTTTTAGACCGTATCCTTGAAGCTCAAAAGCATGATCCCGAATTGGCCCTTCTTAGCCAAAGTTGTAGGGATTAAAATAATATTGATAGTCTGAAGGACTTTGATATTGATGCTCATGGAGGCATTCGAAAATTTGATAGACTTATTGTGCCGAATATTAGTGATCTTCGTAAAGACATTTTAGAAGATTCTCATCGTTCAAAATTTACCATTCATCCCGGCAGTAGTAAAATGTACGCGGACATGAAGCGACTTTATTATTGGGATGGAATGAAATCTGATATTGCTAACTTTATTAAGCGTTGCATGACTTGCCAACTCGTAAAGGCCGAGCATCAAAGGCCCGGTGGGTTATTGCAACCTTTGGATATTCCAGTTTGGAAGTGGGATCAAATTTCCATGGACTTTATTGACGGTCTTCCCCGTTCTCGTTCGGGTCATGACAGTTTATGGGTGATTGTAGATAGACTTACAAAATCCGCCCATTTTATTTCCGTTCGGTCTAATCGGACCGTACCTCTTTTGTCCAAACTCTATGTTAAAGAAATTGTTAAATTGCATGGAGTTCCTACTTCTATTGTTAGCGATCATGATCCATTATTTACTAGTGGATTTTGGAAGGGTCTTCAAAAAGCTTTGGGAACGAAGCTTAATTTTAGCACCGCTTATCATCCCCAGTCCGATGGACAAATGGAGCGTGTGAATCAAACTCTTGAAGATCTCCTTTGTGCATGTGTTCTTGATTTTGGTGGAAGTTGGGAAGATCATATTTCTCTTGTTGAGTTTTCTTATAATAATAGCTTCCACTCTAGTATTGGTATGGCACCATTCGAGGCACTCTATGGAAGACCATGCCGATCTCCTTCATGTTGGCTTGAAGCCGGTGAGAAGCTGGTTTTAGGTCCAGATTTTATTCGTGATGCCACAAAAAAGATTGACCTTATTCGTCATAGGATGAAAGAAGCCCAAAGTAGACAAAAATCCTATGCCGATAACCGAAGAAGGAAGTTGGAGTTTTCTGTGGGAGATTTGGTATTCATTCGTGTTTCACCTATGAAGGGTGTTGTGCGTTTCAGTTGATCGGAAAAGTTAGCACCTCGATATATTGGTCCATTTCCCATCACCGAACGCATTGGTTCCGTGGCTTATCGTCATTTATTACCGGCTCAATTTTCTGCTATTCATGATGTATTCCACGTCTCTCAATTACGGAAATGCCTTAGAGATTCCGATTCTATTCTTGAGCCCGGTGTTATTGAAGAAATTTAGGTTTCACCTAATTTGACTTATGAGCAACATCCTATTCGCATCATTTCTACGGAGGTTAAATGCCTTCGAAATAAAGATGTTCCGCTTGTGAAAGTTTAATGGTCCTCAATTCCTGGGGATTGCTCTTGGGAATCCAGAGAATTCATCGAGCGAACACATCCGGACTTACTCTCTCGTGCTCCTTAAGGTGAACTCCTCATTTCAAAATTTCTTCTTTTGTGTTGATATGCCTTAGTATGGTTGTTACTTTTTATTTTCTTCTTAAGTATTGCAAGGACGCAATTTCTTTAAGGAGGGGAGTCTGTAAAAACCCGCATATTGAAAGCCTATATGAGTGGATCGTATAGGATATATATATATATATATATATATATATATATATATATGCAAGTATAAACAGCTAACTATATAATATAACTTGATAAATGATAGTAGCAAAGTAAATGAAAATGATCACACTAGGATTTTATACTGGTTCGGACCTCCCGTCCTACGTCCAGTCCCGAAGCTCCTCTTCGGAATTTCCTTTCAACTAACCCTCACTTGACCCGGAGGAACAGGTTTACAATAGCAGAGTTTCTTTGTCAAGAATGTGTTCTATAACACGGATGTTGACTATTGAGTACAAATGCTTCCAATATATATATATCTATCTAGAGAATATTTGAATGAGGAGTTCTGTATATATGGAAGAGTTAAATACAGGTAGTTGATTGCTTAGAGATCAGGTATAAATCAGAGTATAAGAGATAAGAGCGTAAGTGAGTAAGGTGAATCCTACTCTTGAATTCCTGATGCTATTTATAGTGATGAAGAGTCTCTATGTATAGTTGCCTTCATTAACAATCGTTGTATAGTTGCTCTTGTTGGTGATGAAGAGTTGCAGTGAAGAGGAGCGGATGTGTCTCTTCGGATGTGACAGTTGGAGTTTGAAATTACACAGTCGAGCCTATTTTCAGACGTTTGGAAAGTGACCTCAGACGTCTGGCCTTCTTATATTTTTTGTGTCTGGTAGCATTTCAGACGCCTGAGTTTATAAACCAGACGTCTGGTCTTTACTTCTGTTTTATGTCTGGATGTATTTCAGACGTCTGAGTTCAGGATCAGACGTCTGGTTTCTTCTGAGTTTGTGAACCAGAGAACTTAACAGAACGTCTGGTCTGTGCACTCAGACGTCTGGATTAGTGCATGTTGTTTTTCTTGTGTCTGTATCACTTCTTTTTCGATTCTCTCGACTTGTAGCTTCTTGATACTTCTTTTGAGTCTTGTTCTTGTCTCTTTGGTGATCTTTCTATATCAACTTCCTGTATATGTACATTTGTTTTCCATTGCATAGTTGTGATCATCGAAACCAAGGAATTGATTTCCTAACAATCTCTCCCTTTTTGATGATGACAACTATTCAATGTACTTATATATATTTTTTAAATCTCCCCCTGAATATGTGCTTAGTTTTGTTGTAAAGATTATATATATTTCTCCCCCTTTGACATTATCAAAAAGAATATATAAAAGTTCAAGCCAAAAAGAAATTTTCATTAATAATAAGAAGGAGTTACATTCATAGATTTGAACAAAACGAAAACAAAGCCTAAATTCTAGAGTTGCTTAGGAGAAGCTTGTTTTGAATCATCTTCCTTTGGTTTGTCAGAAGTGCTTGGCTTAGAAGGAGATGTCAAAGCTTCGTTGGAAGGTTCATCGTCAAATAGTTTGGAATCTTTTGCAGGAGGAGATGGCACAGGAGTTGTCCAATCTTCGGAGGGTGGAGATGGACCACGTACTTTTTGAAGTACCTCCTTGAGAACTGATAAAACAGTCGAAAGAGATTCTTCGACTATGGCTAGTCTTGTAGCAAAAGACATCTCAAAGCTGTCGATTCGTTTTGCTAGAATTTTTTGGTTCTGAGACAAGATTTGTTGATTTCGAAGCGTTAGATCGCGAATGCTTTCATTTTGATTTGTTTCCGTTTGAGTTTCCAAAATATCATCTTGTGCCGGATATTCAAATGAAGCGGGAGGTGGAGGAGTGAGTTCCCGATTTTGTGCTTCTGTTTGAGATGGCCAACATGGGTTTGAGGAGGAGGCTCAACCCTTGTAGATTGTCGATTATGTGTCCAATCGTCAAAGGACATAAATTCCGGTGGAATTTCGGGTAAGTGCATCAAAGAGAAGAATTTGGTGGAGGCATACTTAGGTGAAATTTCTTCGAAGGTTGATAGATAAGAGGGAATGTTGTTTGCAGGAAGAAGTTTCATAATATAAGTTGGGTAGATGATCGATGGTCGCGATCGATTCCAAAATTGCTTGAGTTCATCAAATATGAATTTGGCCCAATTAACTCGAGTTCCACTAAAAAAGGCATAGAGAGCTTTATGTTCCAACTCGGTGATTTGTTCGTGGCTACCCATGCGTGGAACAATTGTATTGATTATCATTCTTGTCAAGAGGCGAGCTTTTGGCCGTAAGTGTTTTGAAGCAAATTTTGGCATTTCGTCCTCCCATATTTGATGAGTGATATTATTCCTGGGTTTAAAGCGCATATCCGGGATGTTGTGTAGATCCTCGCCGGTGTCGGAGCATCCCAAAGTTCTTCCTATTATTCCCGGAGTTAAACGAATAGTATTTCCATAAACGCTTGACCATAGCCAGTTGTCTTCGTTTTCGGTATTCCAAACTGCAGTACTATCTAGATTGGCGTAGAATAAGAATATAGCCAGTTGATCTATTTGAACATCATTGGATGTAAAAGAAATTAACATGTCTAATCCAGCATTCTCACCAAGTTCACCGAGATCATACATAGGAAACTTAAGTAAATTATAGAAAGGTCCTGTATGAAGTTTTTTCTATTGAATATCTTGATACCTTTTTAATCGAATGAGGTGCCTTGTGCATCCATCGTTCGATTTGATCATCTGAACACACTTGTGGGTTTGAAGATATCGTAGGTTGATCTTGCTTGCGTTTTGGAGCTTTGATGTTCTTTGTATGAGGAGGCATTGTGATTTCGTTTTAAAATAGTGTGGAATTTGAAATTAAATTGCAAATCGGTAGAGAAGAAATTTGATTTGAGGTTGAAAGGTGGAAAAAATGACGTTATTTTGGGGTTATAATAAAGGTCGATTGAATTCCAGATGTTTTATTTTGAAGGCAGACGTCTGGTTTGCTCTAAAAATTATACAAAAGATTCAAACAGACGTCTGTTTGTTATATGTTAGACGTCTAGTTTGACACAGTTTGAAAAATTTAGAGGCAGAGAGATTTATCAGACATCTGGATACTATTTCAGACGTCTGAGATATTCTGAATATAATTTTGGAGAAGGAAGAGCTTCATTCCAGACGTCTGGGGGGTATATCAGACGTCTGACATATGCACATTGCTTCAAATTGCGACATATATCAGTGGTTCAGACGTCTGAAGACCATAGTCAAACGTCTGAAAGGAGCAGTTTTGCTAAAAAATAGTCTAAAATAGATGGTTATATTTATTTATCAAATGTTGATAATAGAGATCTTTATTATTGTCAAATATAATAACATATAAATACATGCAATAATTAAATCGATTTATTTATTTAGTGGGCGACGGAGTTTTAGGATTTCTTGAGTCCTTATCCTTCCATGGTTTAAGTGGAGACCATATATTCCTACGTTCGTGAGTCCGTGGGGAGCCAGAATATTGTCTTGGGGAAGGATCTAAGGGAGTGCGATACGAAGAAGATGGATCTAATGAACTACAAGGTTTTGGTAGTGGTTCATGTACATCTTTCTTTCGTGACGAACAAAACTTTAGCGCCACTTGTTCTAGAAAACTAAGCCTTCGTGCCGTAACTTTCTGTTCGAAATAAAGCCCTCGTTGAAGATCCATCTGTTGTTTTTGGTAATGATGAATTTCATCAATTTTCTCCTTTGTATTAGGAGAAATAAACAAGGATCTTTTAGCCTTCTTATTCTCTGGAGTAAAACCTGTATGATACGAGGACCACCTATTTGTTGGTTCTTGGTTTGGTGTAGGTGTCGGAAGACATTGTGGTGTGTCTGCTGAGATGTCCGTCGATGGTGTGGAGACGGAGATAGATATATAGGAACTCCCAGAAGACATTGTTTTTCCAAATTTTTAAGAATTTGATATTTTGTATATATTTGTGATGTAAACATGTGTATATATATATATGATGAAAACGTTATTTATAGAAAAACTAATTTTCTAAATTATTAATGGTTCAGAAATTCATCAATTTGTGGTAATGAAGAGGTGAACTAAATTTAGTCTTTAATTCAATTTTAGTTAAGATCTTGAAATGAACAAATTCCCAAACTTCGTCTGAGTTTAATGAAAGTTTGTTCGTTTAATGGTTTTGTAAATATGTCGGCTACTTGATTTTCGGTACTTACGTATTCTAAAGAGATAGTTCCTTTTTCAACATTGTCTCGCAAAAAATGATGTCGTATATCTATATGTTTGGTTCGTGAGTGATTAATAGGATTTTTTGATAAATTTATAGCACTTGTGTTATCACAATATATTGGAGAATTTTTGATAATTTTTCCAAAATCCATTAGTGTTTGTTGCATGTATATTACTTGCGCACATGCTAGAGCTTCGGAGATGTATTCGGCTTCACAAGTAGATAAAGAAACACAATTTTGTTTTTTGCTAAACCATGAAACTAAAGATTGTCCGATAAAATGACATGTTCCACTAGTACTCTTACGGTCTGTTCTACAACCACCAAAATCCGCATCGCTATATGAGACAAGTTCAAAAGATGATCCTTTAGGATAGAACAAACCATAATCTGTAGTACTAGATAAATAGCGTAAAATGCGCTTAACAGCTCGTAAATGGGATTCTTTTGGTTTTGCTTGAAATCAGCACAAAGACATACACTCATCATAATATCCGGTCGACTAGCTGTTAAATAAAGTAAAGAACCAATCATGCTTCGATATAACTTTTCATCAAAATCTTTCCCATTTTCATCTTTTTCTAAGTGAATAATGGTACTCATTGGTGTTGGTTTGCTTGAAGTTTTATCCATTTTAAATCGATGTAATAAATCGTTACAATATTTTTGTTGGTGAATAAAAATTCCATTTTCGAGTTGTTTTATTTGTAATCCTAAGAAGAAATTTAATTCTCCCATGTGTGACATTTCAAATTCATTTTTCATAATATTTGAAAAATTATTACATAGATTTTCATTGGTTGAACCAAAGATGATATCATCTACATAAATTTGTACAACCAAAATATCGTTATTTTCTCTTTTAATAAATAAAGTTGTATCTATTTTTCCTATATGAAAACCGGATGTTATTAGGTGATTTTTAAGGCGTTTGTACCATGCACGAGGTGCTTGTTTTAATCCATATAGTGCTTTATGTAATTTAAAAACATGATCGGGATATTTTTCATGAACAAAAAGTGGTGGTTGTTCGACGTATACATTTTCTTTAATAAAACCATTTAAAAAGGCACTTTTAACATCCATTTGAAATAGTTTGAAATTGTTATGAGTTGCAAAGGAGAGTAAAGTACGAATGGCTTCTAATCTTGCTACCGGAGCAAAAGTTTCATCGTAATCTATGCCTTCTTCTTGATTGTAGCCCTGAGCAACTAATCGTGCTTTATTTCTAACAATATTTCCATTTTCGTCCGCTTTGTTTTTAAATACCCATTTTGTTCCTATTACCGATTGATCTTCAGGTCTTGGTACTAATTCCCATACGTTATTACGTTCAAATTGATGTAATTCTTCTTGCATAGCTATTATCCAAAAATTATCGTTTGAGGCTTCTTTTTAATTTTTTGGTTCAAAGTTTGATACAAACGCTATATGACTTATTTGATTGAGTTGATTTCTAGTAACTCTTGAATTAAGATCTCCAATAATATTATCTATTGGATGATTCTTAAGAATTCTAGGAGATGATACAATAGTGTTATTTTTTATATTGGCTTCATTATTAATAGAATTTGTTGAATTTGTTAGTGGAATAATTTCTTCTTCATCATTAGTCTGATGTTTGAAAGGATTTTCGTCGAATGAGACATGTAAGCTTTCTTCTATAGATTATTCCTTTTATTAAAAATTCTATATGCCTTGCTACGATCCGAATACCCAACAAAGATACCCTCATCGGCTTTTGGATCAAATTTTCCTAATTTATCTTTTGTATTTAATATAAAATATTTTGAACCAAAAGTTTTAAAATATGACACTTTAGGTTTTTTACCAAAAATTATTTCAAAACAAGTTTGTTTAGTCATTGGGCGAATAGTTACTCGATTTAATACATAACAAGATGTAGCAATA
Source organism: Allium fistulosum (assembly GCA_030737815.1). Lineage (NCBI taxonomy): Eukaryota > Viridiplantae > Streptophyta > Magnoliopsida > Asparagales > Amaryllidaceae > Allium > Allium fistulosum. The sequence continues at coordinate 1,618,940,005 of CM060901.1, forward strand.
GCTTCGGCCCAAAAGTGTTTTGGTAATCCGCTACTATTTAATAATGTTCATGCGCATTCTTGTAATGTACGATTTTTTCTTTCTACGACGCCATTTTGTTGGGGTGTACGAGGAAAAGAAAAATTATGAGTTATTCCTTTTTTATTGCAAAAATTTGAAAAAAGATCATTTTCGAATTCTCCTCCATGATCACTTCTAATATTTTTAATTTTCAAATTCATTTGAGTTTTAATTCGTTTCGCAAATATTTTAAACATACCAAAAGTATCGCTTTTATGTTTTAGAAATACAGTCCATGTATATCTCGAAAAATCATCGACTATTACAAAAACATATTTGTTGTGATTAATAGATCTTATTTGTGTTGGACCAAATAAATCTAAATGTAATAATTCTAATGGTTGTTTTGTAGAAATATTATTTTTAGATTTAAACAAGCTTTTCTTTAGTTTACCAATTTGACAATCGTCGCATAAATTTTCTACTTTGTAACTTATTTTAGGTAACCCTCTTACTAACACATATTTAGCTAACTTATTAATATTCTTAAAATTAATATGACAAAATCGTTTATGCCATAACCATGGATCATCATGTTTGGCGGCTAAGCATAAGTTTGAATTTTTATTAATATTCATGTTTAATACATAAATATTTTTGTTTCTAAAACCTTCAAAAATGAGTTGTTTGTTATTATCTAAAATATTACATCTATCTTTTTCAAAATTTATTTGAAAACCTTTATCACATAATTGACTAATGCTTAACAAGTTGTGTTTTAAATTTTCTACTAATAAAACATTTGTAATAATAGGAGAGTTAGATATACCAGAGTTAATGACTTCTCCAATGCCTATGACAAATCCCTTTGAATTGTCTCCAAATGTTACCATTCCACCATCGATGTATGTTATATTTGATAACATTTTTGAATTTCCGGTCATATGTTTGGAGCAACCGCTATCTAGTATCCATTTCTCCTTATTTTTTATTTTGGGTACCTCATCTTTTTGTGCCATAAAACATACATTAGCTTGTTCTCCATCGCTATCGCTATCACTTTCTGAAGATGAAGAATCTGTGTCATCCCATGTTACTTTGAAAGCTTTCTTCTTTTTGAATTTTTCAAATTTGCTCTTCTTTTTATCATTGTTAAGTTTTGGGCAATCCTTTTTCATGTGTCCGTATTGATCACATTCATAACACTAAATTTGAGATAGATTTGTTAAGTTGGTCTTTCCTTCTTTTTGAAACTTGGTCATCTTTCTAAATTTCTTGAATCTATTATAGTTTTTGGCAATAAATACTATCTCATCTTCATTTAAATCTGAGTCATCATTCTTTATTGATGGAAATGCTATGTTCTTCTTCTCCAAATTTAATTCTTTACGTGCCTGCAAATTAGCTTCATAGGACATCAAATTTCCTATCAACTCTTCAACTTTGAGAGTAGAGAGATCATAGATTCTTCAATAGCTAATACCTTTCTTTCCCAATCAGGTGTTAAAGAGTTGAGTATTCGAGAAACTAAATCAAAATCAGTAAACTTAACTCCTAATGCCATAAGATCATGTTGAATAGTTTGAAATCTAGAATACATGTCTACTATAGTTTCATTTTGTTTCATTTTAAATGATGAAAATTGGTTTTGCAAAATTGAAATTTTAGTTTGTTTGACCTTTGTTGTACCTTCATGTGTAATTTGTAAGGTACGCCAAATATCAAATGCAGTTGTACATAACATGACACGTGAAAATTCATTTTTGTCTAGTGAGCAAAACAAAACATTCATAGCTTTAGCATTATTTGATGCTAAGGTCTTTTGTGCATCGGTCCATGTGTTCATAGCAGTAGTTGGAGCTTCATATTTATCTTGAGTGGCTGACCAAATTTCTAAACCATTAGCTTCCATAAAAATTCTCGTACGTGTTGACCAATATGAATAATTAGAGCCATTAAAAAGTGGGGATCGTGCTGTGGATTGTCCTTCTTGAAAAATACTTGCCATATTAGAATGATTAAAAAATGTGTTACTGTTCTTTTAAACAAACCTTGCTCTGATACCAATTGAAAGTCTATATGAATGGATCGTATAGGATATATATATAAGCAAGTATAAACAGCTAACTATATAATATAACTTAATAAATGATAGTAGCAAAGTAAATGAAAATGATCACACTAGGATTTTATACTGGTTCGGACCTCCCGTCCTACGTCCAGTCCCGAAGCTCCTCTTTGGAATATCCTTTCAACTAACCCTCACTTGACCCGGAGGAACAGGTTTACAATAGCAGAGTTTCTTTGTCAAGAATGTGTTCTATAACACGGATGTTGACTATTGAGTACAAATGCTTCCAATATATATATCTATCTAGAGAATATTTGAATGAGGAGTTCTGTATATATGGAAGAGTTAAATACATGTAGTTGATTGCTTAGAGATTAGGTATAAATCAGAGTATAAGAGATAAGAGCGTAAGTGAGTAAGGTGAATCCTTCTCTTGAATTCCTGATGCTATTTATAGTGATGAAGAGTCTCTATGTGTAGTTGACTTCATTAACAATCGTTGTATAGTTGCTCCTGTTGGTGATGAAGAGTTCCAGTGAAGAGGAGCGGATGTGTCTCTTCGGATGTGACAGTTGGAGTTTGAAATTACACAGTCGAGCCTATTTTCAGACGTCTGGAAAGTGACCTCAGACGTCTGGCCTTCATATATTTTTTGTGTCTGGTAGCATTTCAGACGTCTGAGTTTATAAACCAGACGTCTGGTCTTTACTTCTGTTTTATGTCTGGATGTATGTCAGACGTCTGAGTTCAGGATCAGACGTCTGGTTTCTTCTGAGTTTGTGAACCAGAGAACTTAACCAGACGTCTGGTCTGTGCACCCAGACGTCTGGATTAGTGCATGTTGTTTTTCTTGTGTCAGTATCACTTCTTTTCCGATTCTTTCGACTTGTAGCCTCTTGATACTTCTTTTGAGTCTTTGTTCTTGTCTCTTTGGTGATGTTTCTATATCAACTTCCTGTATATGTACATTTGTTTTCAATTGCATAGTTGTGATGATCGAAACCAAGGAATTGATTTCCTAACACATATTTTTACGATAATATATTTAAATGATTTATTTAAATATAGCATCGTTGGTTGAATTTAAAAGTCCAAAACACGAATTTTTGTAAACGGTCGAGTCCGGACCCGAGACCACTTCCATTGAGTCCAAAATGGCGTTTGCGACCTTTTTGAGTATAAACATCGATATGTTTGGAGTTGAGTAGAATTTTGCTATTTTTCTATTGGCCTTTGGGTTTGGGGTTTCAACCCACTAACCCAACAAAATACCCTAACACTCCACCCCCTCTTCATTCATTCATTCTATTTTCCTAACACTCTCAAGCTAAAGGAAAATAGGGGAAAGAAGAGGAAATTAAAATTCCTAAACCCTAGATTACTAGAAAATTCGAGATTCAAGCTCCAAAATCAAAGAGAAGCTTAGGTAAGTATCCTCTTCTTCTTCTCCACCTCAATCTATCTCCAATTTCCTAAAAATTCTATAACCTAACTTAGGTAATATTTGCATTTGATCATAGATTGAGGTTTCTTGAAGTTAAGTGGAGGAGGGATTGATCTTGCCTTATTTTAAAAGCTTCTCATTCGTTTTTTTTGGGATTAAAGGTGAGTTCTTGAACTCACATCTATGTCTATAGCTCTCATTATTGTTAGGTATGAATTCCTAACATCTATTTCATGTCCATTTGCTTTTGATTTGAATTTGTTTGGTGAATTTTCCAAATTTTTGTATTTTGAAGTCAAAATCTATGAAAATCCTACTATGGATGTTTGGACATGTTGTTTGGAGTGTATTGAAGAGCCTATAGGGTTGGTTGTCGCTTGACATAAATCCCAAGCCATCGTCGCTCATTTGATTGCTTCGAAGTTGATTTGACCATCAATGGCCTAGGCAAAAATGTGCCCTGAGCTTCAGCTCAGACGTCTAGTAAAATGCTCAAACGGCTGATGCTATGGAATAAAAATTCCAGTTTTACAGCTCAGACGTCTGGGCGATCTGGAAGAAAATTCCAGTTTCTCAGCTCAGACGTCTGGGAAAACCACCAGACGTTTGGTGCTGTTTAATTCAGCCAATCTGATTATTTTTCAGTGGATTTCCGTTTTAATCAATTTTTGTTGATCCGGTCGGTTGTTGTCACTTATTATCGACTTTGATGACTTCTTTCCTGTATTTTTGGGAATATACATTTGATGGATTTGATATCGATTTTTATGGTTTTAATTCACGTCATCGAATGTGAATTTTTGGCGATCGATTGTTTTTACAATCGTTTTCTGTGATTTGTCACTTCTAAAATACAACGGTTTCTATACTAGTAGTAAATACTCAAACTCTTTTACAAAAATGATTTCAACATTTACTTTTAATACAAAGCTCATTTCTAAAACCGTTTTCCAATCTATTAGTATATACAAACCTTTACCTTATTCATACGAGAAATCCAACTAAACGAATTAGCAAAACAAGTGGTATGAAATGCTTGCGTTTACTTCGTCGGTTAATTCTTAGACTTGTTCGATTGAAATCTTGTGACAATTTTCGAGTGGAAATCTACAATTTGTTTGTAAATATTTAAGTTAAGCTAGTGGTTATGGGACATGAAGCTAAACTCATCTATTTACTAGTTTGATGTATTTTACACTTTTATTGATCTATGATGATAATTTTGTGGTTTAGACGAGCGATATGCGATGTCTCTTTGTCCGCGTAGGGGACAGTACCCCATTATGTTGAACTTCCTCTCATTTTTATGGGCTAGCGACCCATGGCTTTTTATGGAGTTCGGTTCATCTGGCGTACCGTTGTACTACGTCGTTGTTCTGGCTTATTTGAGTTTCAAGTTCCTCGGGCATACCGTTATTGTACTACGTCGTTGCACCTGCTCTATGGTTAGCGACCATGGGATAGCGTCCCGTTTGTGATACACGTGTTGGTGAGTTTTCATGCTCCCGTTTGTGATAGGCCTCCCCCTTTGTATTTTCTGGATTTCTAATTGTTGATTTCTGGAATTTGTGTTTCACCAATTTTTGCGATTGACATTGTTATGTTTTGTCAATATTTGGGGTTTGGTGAATAAGCTAAAGAATGTGATATTCTTTTTGGATATTTGACGAGATTTGAGATATTGTATGATTTTTATTATTATCGAATGTATACTTGTCACGGTATGACATTATTGTTATCATACATTTTTTTTGTGGTATCTCTTATCCTTTCTCATCTCATATGATATTTATAGCTAGTCTGATACGTTTATTATTTTTCTTCTTAAATAATACTCGGGTCAGACCGAGGTGTTACAGGTGCTTCCACTTGACTTCTTAGCAGGGTATACCTTCTGACTTTTGGCTAACTACTTTAGCTTAGTAGTTTTTGCTTTTATACATTTGAGATAGAGACTCCTTGATGTATACATATTCTTTTGTCTAGCACTTGTTCTAATCTTTTGTGATGTAGTGGATCTTGTATGACCACTATTTTGATGTACACTTTTATGTGTTATATTTATATCTGTTTCCGCCTTTGTGATATGAATATCTGTGACTGATTTGTGTTATGCTTATTTCTATATTTGTTTCCGAAGCCCACATAGCCACTGTGTAGTAGCTTTGAGTTTGTGTTTAATATGTCGGATTTCCTCTTGAAATGAAATGCAAGTCATATTATCTGACACATCGGTACTCGCACAAAGCAATTTCACAGATGGTCGCTCCTCAACAGCCTTATTTTTCGTACTAATTGACGACATTACCCGGTAGTGTCCTTGGTTAGTGTGAGTATAGAGGTGGGGCATCACACTTGTGGCATGGAGGATGATGGAAGCAACTGGTCCGTTGGGATGACCAACCACTGAATAGAACTTCCTATTCGTTGGGCTTCCAACCACCGAATAGAAAGCTCTGTTTGGTTCGTCCCAATCACCGAACAGAGTTCTTTGTTCGGTGGTTGCTTGCCCACCGAATAAAAAAATCTGTTCGGCATGTAGGGAACCAAACAAGATCTTCTGTTCGATACCCCTAAGGCACCGAATAAATGATTTGGTTCGGCACCCTAGCCACTGAACAGAGTTTGATAATGGTGCTTGCCCCTCCTTCTTCATATCCTAAGCTTACTCCTCTAGTTTTCTCTCCACCTTCCTTCAATTAAACTCCAACCTTGTGGGGGCAAAAATGCCCATAGCACTTGCCCTCCGAAGTCCAGTTCGTGGAACATAGGGTAGGCTTTGTTGATCTTATTTTGTGAGTTCGTTAGTAAGAACAAGCCTCTACTTCCCTTCGTTGACCTATCACAATAAGCTCACAACTCAACATCCAGAGGGGTTTGGGGCGCCACCTACTTGAGGTTGTAAATGGTCTGGATCTAACTTGTTCTGGTTTTAATGGGCATTGGTTCGATACAGCATTAGCTCGGCATGGGTCGATTTGGCGTGGATCGGTTCAACGTGGGCCGGTTCGACGTGGTTCGGTTCAGCATGGTTACCCCCTATATAACCTATAGCGCCTTGCTTCCTTAGCCATGCTGATTCATTCTCCAACCCTCTCCAAAACTTATGACTCTTCATCTCCCCCAACTGCCATTGTTGTCGCTCCCCAGGCTTCAGCCCAAATCCAATTTCTTGACCCAAAATTTAGTTGATGATTTGGTAAGCCTTTCTTCCACACTTGAACCCCTGCTCCACTTGTTGACATGTCTTTTGGCCTAGATAGGAGCCTTGACTCTATCCGGTCATGTCTTGTTCGATGGTTTGCCGTTTGCTGGACTGCCAAACAGAAGTGTTGGAAAATATATATTTATGCGCATGCATACACATTCTTACACAAGAACTCTTTCCTATGCTCTAACTCTTGAGATGAGTTTCCATACCAGATAGTTATGGCAGACCGTCTTCAGACTCGATCCCGGTCTGCTTCAAGGGATTTGGGTCCTTCTTCATCGACGCCTTCAGCTCCTGTCCAATCGGGGTGTCGTTCTAACCAGCCCAGCTCGATCCATTCTCTGGTGAAGAGGTACATACCATATAATCTCTTGGTAAATCCTAGGGACTACGAGGCCTCGAGACTAACAGCTAAGCAATTGATCTCCTAGTGGCCACCTATGGCATTCCTCAAAAAGACCTTCTTCTGCCCTCTTCAGAATAGCGAGCACACGATCCGCCTAAGGGGTAAATGGCCTACTCTTGCTACCACTGCTTGGTCGGAGCCCCTCCTCCTCTTGCCCTATGGATAGCAGGATTCCTTGTCTATTTGAAAATAGCTCCTTTCCAGCTGCATCCCAGACCCATCGCCAGATCAGGTTTCCATATGCGATAAAGAGCAAGCAAGTGGGTTCTTCCTTTATTTACCTTAAGGCAGGAAGCAAGTTCAAACCGGTAGATAACATGTACACTAAGTATAGCATGTTCGAGAAGGAACATTTCTTCGTTCGAGACAACTCTCCATGCTTCCATTAATGGCACTCAAGATGTAAGTTTTTCTATGTCTCGTTCATTCTCCCTCTTTGTTTTTTTCTTTATTTAAGGAGTTTTATTCCAGGAGCTGAATTACTTCTTTTTCCTCTTCCGTCTAGGTGTCGTGAAAGCCACGGTTGGGGATCATTTGAACGATCTGCTTAAGAAGTTTCAAAGGATTCCAAAAGAGCTCCAGGAGGGTCCCAACCTCATTACTGATGACAACCTAAGACAACTTGGCCTATTGGCAGACGGTCATTCGGTTGAGAGAGGTAGACGACCTCCCGTCAAGAAATCTATTAAGGCTAAAAAGGAAAAGGGGGACTCGGCCATCGAAGAGACAAGTGATGCCTTATCCACTCAACCCTTTGTTTCTGGAGCAGCTTCCACCAAGAAGTTAAGCCCAGAAGGTTCAAGAGGTTCCACGTTGGGTGCCTTTAAGACAGTCCCCAGCAGGAGCGGTCGGTTGAAGACCTTACGGGAGTGGGAGGATGATAACATTCGTACGAGAGAGGAGGAAGAGACAGGCTCTCACTCTTACAATAGCGATCGTACTGCTTTTAATCATGGTAACGAGGCTCATTCCTTCGGGGGGATTAGTTCTGCTACACTGTATAACTCTGAAATCGACGAGGCCCTATGCGTAGTGTTTGGATTCGAAGAGGAAGAGGTAACTTTCATCCCTAGGGTAATTGATGTTTCCGATTATATCTCAGATCCGGAGTTGGGTATTAATTATGGGGTTCTCGATTCCATTGTTGAAATCTAGCAGCAGCTGGAGTCCCACGAGGACCCCAAGGGTTCGTATCATAGCTACACACACTCATACTCCATGACCACACGGTCTTGCATCCTTCCGGGTGTTTATATGATTCTAAATCCTTGTATTTTGTCATTACAGGAGTCATGAGTTCGAAGAGGGAGATGCCTGTGGCTAAGATGAAGCAATTGGCTCCTTATAAGGGCATAAAGAAATCACCGTCTTCCTTCGGGTCTAGTGCGAACATTGGGTAGCCTCCGGCTTCACTGAACACTGGAGAGTTTGTAAGCTAACGCCCTATTGGGGAGGCGTGCGATCGAACCCGAAATGTAGTTATCGAAAGAGGTCTCTCTCTCCAAGCAGTAAATCATGGTCTAGAACTCCATCTTGTTGCTCCAAATCTCCTCGGTTTTCTCCCCTCATTGCATCTGATTCTAAGGCTTCCAAGCATTAGGAAAAAACTGATAATAGAGGAGAGGAAGTGCCTGCCCCCAGGAAGAAAGACAAGGGGAAGACATCAATGGGCGCAGTTGTCATTGCCGAGCCTTCCGACCCACTCTTCGATGAATTTCAACAGCCCGATCATCCTAGAAATTCCATGGTTCGTCTATTGGTCGAAGCATTGTCGTGTTCCTTTGAGGGGACAATCGACCTCTTTCCTAATGGACTTAGCAGCCTCAAGGTTATATTCGAATACAACGCCAAGGTGGCGAAGGCTAGAGAAGAGGTGGGCAAAATAACCTCGAGCAAAGCTTGAAAAATTTTTATTTAAGGAAAAAGCTACATGAGGAGGAGAAGAAACGCAAGGAGGCAAAGGAGGCAAAGGAGGCGCTGGAGCATTTTCATATAGAGCATGCTAAGGAGATCGAGGAACTCAAGACCACTTGCACCAAAGACCTTGATCGAATAAAGAAAGAATGCTCCTCTAACATCAAAGCCACCAAAAAGTGTTACAATGATAAAGCTGCTCGTTTCTTCGAGCACTACAAGAACGTAAAGGATAAGCTAAGTAAGAAGTTTGACCGAATTCGAGCAGTATCTGAGAGGGTTGAGCCTAGTATCACTGACCTAACTGCAATGACCATGGAGTGAAAGAACATGCTAGCATCCCTTCAAGCTGAAGGGAAGGCTTTGAAAATGAGCAAAGCTGTAGAGGTTGCCAAAAACGAGAAGTTACAGGTGGAGCACGATGATTTGGATGGTCAGTTGTACCAGGTGGAGTGGCTTTAACAGGAGATATATTATAGAATGTTCACAGAGAAGATCCTAGTCTGGATGGACAACTACCCAGAGGTCATGGCGAGCATCCACAAGCGGTTGACCAAGAAGGCATAAGCTACTAGTGAGCAGGGTAGTCCGCCATTCAGTCTCGAAGCCATCGACTCTCGCTTTTCAGTAGAAGAGATGGAAGTCGTTTGTTAAAGTTATACAAAATTGGCTAAGGTTGAAAATGCACGAAGCAAGATGGCAGAGAACGAGAGAAGTGGTGGCTCAAGTTCCCAAGCAACACAAGGTCGGATCTATAGGCCTGTGATTATGCCTCTATGTACGGTGTTCCACTAACTAATTTTTTGGATCCGCCACTCGAGAGCCAGCCTATGGACATCCCTACCCCTGCAGCTCACACTCAGACTTCAGGCGATGTTTCCAAGCTTCCCGAAGGAGGTAGGATTTTCTTTGATGATTCACGAGTCATAGTCACATATGCTTGGTTTTGTTTTAATGGGTTACTGTTTGATCGTCTCCCCCATCTCCCTACATATGATGCTTCTAACGCACCACTTTCGGGTGATGTGCCCTAAAAGCTCTTATTGATCCCCCTACGGACAAAGCTCTCTAGAAGATGATCGTTGCTCTCTAGGAAGAAACTGATACTGATATTGCTGATGCTTTCGACCCTTTTGAATGCCCTGAGAAGGAGGTAGCTTTAGACAACCAAGCTCTAGCGAACTCTCCTACAGACATGGCTAGGTTAAAAATTGAAACCAGGACAGAGTGCAACTTATAAAGAATAAACAGGTTTAGCTCGATGTTGCCACCACAGGCAAGAAGGAGGAGAGAGAAAAGGAGGGGGAGCATAAGAGCACTCATGAGCACGAGGAACGAAGCACCATTCCAAGCAAATTGCCTCCAAATTTATGCCAATGTGATAACCGTGTATGCCTCTTACCAGAAACTCTTCCTTTTGTATTCATGTTGGATTGTTAACTTGATGTGCAAATATGGTTGACTTTTGTATTAGACATTTATACTTGTGCTTGACTAATTTTGATGTAAGGTCAATCGCATGGCATCGACATTCTATTACTTTTCTACTTCGTAGGCTTTTACCTATTACACTATAGCTTTTAATATGCTAGGAATCCTGCTTAGTTAACATTAGATTCAATTGCATGCGGGAAAGAGAAAAAGGGGAATCTAACTGGATGGCCACCGTGTCCCGACGGCCGACAAGCTGGGTCTTCCTTATCATTTGTGCCGAATGCCAATGGCGATCACCCATTTGACGGTCGAACCTTGACCATGGGCCGTTTGGGTTCGCCATCACCGGCCAAAGAGATTAGGCCGATCGTCCCAGATACTCGAGTAAAAATTACTCTGGCCCCCAGCCATTGGTTGAGATTTTGCGGTCAATTGTCGACGATGGACTACCCTTTCCTCGACTACATTTTGGTCTGGGCAAGTCTGATTCATCGTTCCTCAAATGAGGGTCGGAGCTGGTCGTTAGCGATGGACTACCCATTCCTTGATCATATCTTGATCGAGGTAAGTATGATTTACTGCTACTGGCTATGATTTGGGGTTGATTGCCAATGATGGGCTACTCATTCCTTGATCATGTCTTGATAAGGGTAAGTCTGATTCACCGTTGTTGGCCATAAGCTGGGGTCGGTCGCCAACGATGGACTACCTATTCCTTGATCATGTCTTGATCAAGGTAAGTCTAATCCACCGCTACCGGCCATGAGATGGGGCCAATCGCCAATGATAGACTACCCATTCCATAATCATGTCCTGATCAGGGTAAGTCTGATTCACCATTGTCGACCATAAGTTTGTATAAAGGGGAAGTGGTGGTATGGTTATGCTCTCGAATCAGGGAGTCAAGCTTTCAGGCTAACGTGGCACTTCCTCCTAACGTTCGCGCTAGTCCATTATGTTAAAGAGGTGATATAAAGTTGTGTTTCGTGATAATTACCTATTGAAACAAGATTTCAAGGAAAAGCACACCTTTATTACGATTTGCCATAAAGTCATTTCGATTATAGAGTTTCGATACAATAATGGAAAATTTAAGTAAAGTAATGATGGAGATGGTGTGCATTCCAAGCTCTTTTGAAGATGGCCCCATCAACTGTGTTGAGGATAAAGGCTCCATCATCGAAGTCTTTGTAAATGACATATGGCCCTTCCCAGATTGGACCCAGTGCTTCCAGCCTAGGGAAGATTTGCTTCAGTACCAAGTCTCCCTCCTTGAATGAATGGTGCTTGACCTGTGAATTGTATTGTGTTGCTACTCATCGCTTGTGTGCTTCAGCCGCGGCTTCCTCGCATCTTTCATCTATCAAGTCTAAGGACATATTGAGCAACTCTTCATTCTCGTTTGGGTCGTAGTGAATTCTTCTATGAGATGGACCATCGTTTCTACTGGTAACATCGCCTCTAACCTTAAACTAATAAGAAAGGAGTATGTCATGTCGCCGTCTTGAAGGAAGTGCGATATGACCATAATGCCAGAAGTAGTTCGTCCACCCATGCCCCTTTTGCCTTTTCTAGTCGCTCTTTTATAAGCATCTTTAGAACCTTGTTGACTGCCTCTACCTGTCCATTAGCCTGCGGGTATGCCACTACAGAGAATAGGGAAGCTTTTCTTTATGCCGTGTTGTTGGCAGAAGTTAGCGAACTCCACACTATCGAATTGCAATCCATTGTCTGAGATGTTCTAAAGGGGAACTCCATACCTACAAATCAAATTCTTAACCAAAAAGTTTATGACCTTGGTCGTTGACACCTTGGTAAGGGGATCATTCTCGACCCACTTGGTAAAGTAGTCAACGGCTATGATAGCATACTTGTCTCTACCTTACGCCATTGGAAGCTCTCCAATTAAGTCTACCCTCCAGACCGCAAAAGGCTAAAGGCTGATCATGCGAGTTAACTCCGTCGGGGGTACCCTAGGAATCTTCGTGAACCGTTGGCACTTGTCACACGTCCTCGTGTACTCCATTGCATCACGATTCAATGTCGGTTAGAAGTATCCATATCGCAACATCTTTTTTGCCAAGGTTTTCCCCCTAGTGTAGTCTCTGCAGCTTCCTTCATGTATTTTCTCTAGTAACTCCTTGGCTTCCCTATAGGCAATGCACCTCAATAAGGGGTTAGAGAATTCCCTTCGATACAGCATCCCTCCTGAATGAAAAAGCAGGGAGCTTTCTGTAAGATCTTCCTAGCTTCGCTCTCGTTACCAGACTGTGATCCTTTGCTCAAGTACCTCAACAGCGATGTCATTAGAGCTTTCTGGCCATCGATAGATGCAACCATCTTTACTTCCTCGATGCTAGGTCTGAGTAATGTTGCCATGGGCATGGACCCTAATAAGGGTCTGACCCTCGAACTTGCCAATTTTGCCAAATCATCTGCATCATGGCTCTCTTCCCGAGGGATGTGCCTGATTATGTAGTGTTCCATTTCATTAAGCAAGATCTTCACCTTCTCCAAGTAGGATTTCAAACGTTCCCCCTTCACCTATAATTCCCCGAGCACTTGATTCACCACCAATTGAGAGTCATTGTGAATGCACAGTGATCTGATCCCCATCTCTTTTGCCAATTCTAGTCCGGCTTCAATGCCTCATACCCTGCCTCGTTATTTGTTGTTTTGAACCCCACCTTGATTGCGTAACTCAACTTCCTTCCTTTGGGGGTTAGGAATACTACCCCCTCATCAGAATTGCAATCATTAGATGCTCCATCAACATATACTTACCACTTAAAGGCCTCCTCCTCCTGGGGCTGCACTTCGTCATCCTGAATGGTGAAATCGGCCATAAAGTCTTCCATTGTTTGTCCCTTAATTGCAGTTCGTGGGTGGTAGGTTATCTCATATTGAGTTAGCTCAGTACTTCACTTGGTGAGTCTCCCTGAAGTATCTGGCCTATGAAGAACCTGCTTTAAGGGTCGATCTGTAAGTACTCGAATGGCGTATGACTAGAAGTAAGGCTTCAGCTTCTTGGATGCAATTAGCAAATAGTATGCCAACTTTTCCAGCTTGGGGTATCTAGACTCCGGTCTGGTGCACCGCTTGCTTATGTAGTATACAGGGTATTGTACACGGTCTGCCTCCCTCACCAGGACTACGCTCAAAGCATGATGTGACATAGCTAAATAAATGTAGAGATCCTCCCCCTCCACAGGTGTAGACAGAATTGGTGGTTTATGTATGTGCTCTAGTAGATTCAAGAATGCAGCCAAGCAATCGTCTGTCTAAGTGAACTTGCCTTTCTCCTTCTTTAGCGCCTTAAAGAATGGTACGCACTTGTCTATGGCCTTGGATATAAACTTGCTCAGGGCTGCTACCCTCCCATTTAAACTTTGCATCTCTTTCCAAGTCTTGGGGATTTTTATATCTCGCAATGCTCGGACTTGCTCGTGTTAGCTTCTACCCCCGGCATGCATGATAAAGCCTAAAAACTTCCCGGAAGCCAATCCAAAAGAATATTTTAGCAGGTTCAGCTTCATTCCATATTTTCATAAAATTTGAAACATTTCATCCAAGTGTGAAATGTGATCTCTGGCCTTCCTAGACATGTCATCAACATATACCCCCATGGTTATGCCGATCTGTTCGGCGAACATTTTATTCACCAGGCGCTGGTAGGTAGCTCCTGTGTTTCAAGTTCGAAAGGCATGACTTTATAGCAGTAGAATCCCAAATCAGCAATGAACCTGGTATGTTTCTAGTCAGGGACATGCATCGCGATTTGATTACATCCAGAGTAAGCATCCATAAAGGACAAAAGCTCATGCCCTGTGGTTCTATCTACTAATTGATCGATCCTTGGAAGAGGGAAACAATCTTTTGGACATGCGTTGTTCAAGTTTGAAAAGTCAATACAGGTTCTTTATTTTCCATTGGACTTCTTAACAAGGACCGGGTTTGCTATCCATTCTGGATATAGTGATTTCCAAATGAAATCGTTTGCCAGCAAGGTTTTTACTTCTTCATTCAGTGCTGCAGATCACTCTGGTCCTGTACTCCTTTTCTTTTTCTTCATGTGAGGCTTCTTTGGATTGACATTCAAGGCATGACAAGCAATTGAGGGAGAGATCCCACACGTGTTCGCATGAGACCATGCAAACACATCCTGGTTGTCCCGTAAAAATACAATTAGTTGTATTTTAAGATCTCTTTCTAGACCGGATCTCATAAGCTTCATAAGGTCTTTCTCATTAACTTCCATAAATTCTAGAGCCTTTCCACGCTCGACTGCAGCCCCTTCTCTTGTATCTCTCGGGTCAAGCTCATCGTAAGGATTGCTTGTGAACTCGAGAGAGGGGCCTTTCGCTAATTGCTATACGAGGGAGTTATTGGTGTAGAAGGCAACTACCACGCCCTTTCCTTTTTCTCTCCGCCTGTTCTACCTAAGTTCTGCAACATAACATTCCCTGGCCATGTTCTGGTTTCCTTCCACCACTCATATTCCATTGGTGGTTGGAAATTTAATTATCAAGCACCAGGGGACCATTACTGTTTGAAAGTCAGATAGAGCTGGACGTCCCAGGAAAGTGTTATAATCTGACAATCCATCCACTAGTATGAAGGTTTGTTTTTTATGGCTGATCGGGGATGGGTTCCTATCTCTATAAAAAAATCCACTCTCCCCAAGGGCATAGTGCCTTCTCCTGTGGAACCATGTAGCTGTTGGTTGCAAGGCGAGACGTCTTCCATGGACAAACCCATTTCGTTGAATGCATCTTTAAAAAGGATGTGGACGGAACTTCCATTATCTAGTAGAATCCTATGTACTTCTACTGGGCCAAGCATGGCCGTAATCACCCCTAGATTTGTATACGGGTACTGCTTCCCCCATAGTCATTGTTGTCAAAACCATTACCTCCTACTCTCGATGGGGAGTTTTAGTTATCTACTCCTCACTTATTGCACATACGTAGGCATCTTCATTCTTTAAAGATTTTGCATATTTCTCCATTTCTCCCTAACTCATGTCTGCTACATATGGTCCACGTGTTATGGTATTGACTACCAGTCTCTCGTCTTTCTCATGGTTGGTGCCAGACCCTCCACCTCCATTCCTAGGCCATGGATATCTTTGGGGTTGGTTCTCAGGAGCAGGAAGTGCCTCCTCATTCTTAACATATCGCTCTAGCTTTCGCCTTTTAATCTACTCTTCAATCACATTTCGTAGATGGCGACATTCATTAGTGTTATGACCATGGGATTCATGGAATCTACAACACTTCCTCGTGTTCATCTGTACCTCCATTTCCTTTTTAAGGTCAGCTTGTTGTACTTGAGCCCGGCTTGGGTGGCCAGATAGATGTTATTGATGGTGCCATTTAAGTCCATGTAGGTTTCAAACTTATAGCCAGGTTTTAATCTCTTTCCATCGTTCCTCCTACCGTCGAAGTTACCAGGATTTTTGTTTTTCTTCTTCTCTACGGCTTCCCTTTCATTATTCTTAATCATTGCATTCACACTACTAGAGTTTTCTGATGGTTTGGTTGTCATTCTAGTTTGTCTTCCTACTACAGCTTCCTCTAGTCGCATGAACTTCGCATCCTCGTAGAAGAAATTTTGTAAAGTTGCAGGTTTCTCCTTGTCAACCTCCAAGCCATCTTTGTATCTGGGTAAACACCACCACACAAGGCCATAAGGGTCATGCGCTCATTAGCATTTTGAATGCTAGCGGTGGCGGTGTTGAAGCGGGTCAAGTATTGTCATAGAGTGTCACCCTCTCTTTGATTAACGTCTGACAAGGAGTACGTATCCTTCGATTGCTCCACATGAACTTGAAATTAACTGATGAATTTTTCTTTTAAGCGGATTGTGCCATTGGGAAGACAACGGGACAACATGATTGCTAAATCTGATAGGAAGATAAGAAAACATTTGCACATAACTTCCTCCATTGCCCCGTTTATCAGCATATGTTGTGTGTATAGTTGTAGATGCACTACAGGATCGGTCAAGCCTTGATAAGGATCCATAGTGGGCATTTTGAAACTCCTAGGGTTTTGAGCGGTTTCGATTTCAACAGTGAACGGGCTACCGACCCTGGCCCCTATTTCGCATTCTACTTGTTCACGACGAATGCATTACCTTATAAGTCACTCCAAATGATCAACTTTCCGCTCAAGGGATGAACAGAGTCGATTCGACCTCCCCCGTTGAGGTAAGGGACTTCTCCCATTCCTTCTGTAGTTGCTAGTTCTCTGATCCTAACTTTTTTCCCTACTCTTGGATCATTCACGGCAATAGGCTTGCCTTCCATCATCCACTATTTCTGATAGAAACGGGAAGCATTGCCAAGGTCGGGGAGGTTCAGCTGCAGCCACCCTTAGTTTGTTGCCTCCCCTGTTCAGTTCGGCGCTGAACCGTTCCTCAGGTGCAGCATTTAGCTGAACTCAAGGCCATCTTGTATCTATGGCATTTGCTTGCCCAGCTACCTGGTATTCTTGGTCTGACCCTCCACCGAATCATGATCTTCTTTGCCTCTTGGATCCCCAAGAAAGGGACCTTCCTCCAGTTTCAACGTTGTGCGCAGCTAGCTGCACCTGTCCTAAGCGTGTCATGATTTGATCCACAATAGCCTGTCGTTGGGCAACGAAGTGAGTATCGAGGTCCACCACAACTCTGTCTAGATCATCCCTGGTGATAACATCCGGTCCGGGTGTACTGGGTGACTGGTTGTCTGGGTTGTCCATAACTGGATTGGCGTTTCTACTAGCACCGCCACCCCTGATTTTGGACTTAGGAGGTATATTTGAGAAAAGTGTGAAATTTTCTTGAGTTTAACTCTCAGTGAAAACACCAAAAATGTTTGCATAAAAAATGGACAAACAACTCTAATCGATTTTTAGGATTAAAGTAAGCGAAAGAGTAAAGCAAAAGGAAAAGAATGGGGACACAAAAATTTATAGTGGTTCAGCCATAATGGCCCTACGTCCACTGTTTGTCTTTATTCCTTTCATCTATATTTATGATTTACAAGCAAATACCAAGTTGTTTAATGATTTATAAGAAAATATAATGATCCGGGTGCTCCGCTTAGTTGATCATGTTGCTTAGAGCATAATAGATCTTAAAAATCCTCGATCATGATGCCCAATGCCTTGAATTTATAGGGGTCTATTTGAGGTGTGTTTAATATGGTAATTTATGATGTTTCTATGTATATCCCACCAAAAAGAAATATTCCTTAGAATACGGAATATGCTTGATTTTCTTCCAAATATATGTTGATTTCCTTTCATATCTGTGTCGTTGGGCCCATTGAGGAGTGGGTCCGGAAAGTGTTATCTTAGCTGGAATGAACATGGACAAGATGTTGGCTACATTCACTTACTTCTTGGTTCTATCTAGCGGGTTCGGTCCGGCATGTTCTGGGTTCGGTGGATGGAGCTCCACTTCTTGGTATGGAGGATGATGGAAGCAATTGGTGTGGTAGGGTGACCAATCACCGAACATAACTTCCTATTCGATGGGCTTCCAACCAGCGAACATAAAGCTTCGTTCAGTTGGTTCCAATCATCGAACAGATTTCTCTATTCGGTGGTTTCTTGTCCACTGAACAGAGAAATATGTCTGTTGTATAGGGTGCCGAACAGGATCTTCTGTTCGGTAGACCTAAGGTACCGAACAGAAGATTTGGTTTGGCACCCTGGCCACCGAACAGGGTTTGATCACGTTGCTTTCCCCTCCTTCTCCATATCCTAAGCTTACTCCTCTAGTTTTCTCTCCACTTTCCTTCAATTAAACTCCAACCTTATGCAGGCGAAAATACC
Organism: Allium fistulosum; assembly: GCA_030737815.1. Classification (NCBI taxonomy): domain Eukaryota; kingdom Viridiplantae; phylum Streptophyta; class Magnoliopsida; order Asparagales; family Amaryllidaceae; genus Allium; species Allium fistulosum. The sequence continues at coordinate 1,618,958,308 of CM060901.1, forward strand.
CATAACAGGTAGATAATAGGTCGTTATTGAACACTTCAAAATACACATACATATGTGTAATTTACGGTGATTTTTAGAGAGACCCTAAAGGGTGTCTCACCAATGTTAATTTACTTATATTCTTATATTGCTTATATTGATATTTGGTTGGAACATTTGTGACATACTGTTTGATTTGAGTAAGTGTCGTTATAGCGATCATGGCTATACGGTCATTTATGAAATATATTCTCCTTAAACATTTGTGTGCATTGAACTTGTGCTTGTTTTTTTACAAAATGTTTGGTTGCGTTTTCACTTTGAAAGTATTTTTGAGAATTTTGAAATAAAGGACGGGTGTTGTTTAATATTTATAAAAGGAGTTTTAAATTCAATTAAGTCCCTTTCAGGTTAAATAATGTAGTTTTAAATTTATAAAATATATTATAAATTATCGAAGAAGAAGTTTTATTTTGAAATAAGGAAAGGAAATGGTTTTGAGCTTTTAATATATTTTAAACTTGAGATTTTCCAAGTAATATTTGAGATTGATGTTTTTAAAACTATATTTCAAGTATTTTTGAGTTTATTGAAACGTGAAAATGGAAAGATGGGTTACAACACCATTATTGTAATAAATGTTTTGAGAGAATTGAGAAAGAATTCTTGGATTATAACACTATTGTTATAATAAATGATTTCGTTAAGTAATTAAGAAAAATTATTACTTGACTTAATAAGTGTTGATATTCTTAAATATTTATAGGAGTTTTGTTTTAAAGATGATAACAAGTTGATTTGTAAATGATATTTTAAAATGAAAAGAACCGTAAAAAGAAATGTTTTAAGGAAAAAGCTAAGTGTAATTAGTTTTGGGTTTATAGTAAATAATGTTTTAATGACATTTGTTTTTTACAATTCTTTTTAATACACTTGGAAATATAATTAGCTCTTTAAAAAGAATATTTTTAAAGAGTGTTTTTAAAGTGTTTTATGAATATTCATGATGTGAAAATCAAGCACAAGTGCAAGTCAAATGTTTTAAAAGTTTGGTTCGTTTATTGAAAATATTTAGTCTTACACTTAGCACTAAACGTTAAAGGAACTCTTGCTATTCTTAAAGTTAAGAATGTTGTCGAGTCAAGATAGGAAGCAACACTACAGTAACTTGTCCATTTTCATTGTTTTCCTCGGGGTAGTGCTAGTTCGAGATCGATGAATTGTGATAAGTGTAAGGTATTTAATTTTCATATACGTTCTTTTTGTCGTTCCCGATGGTTGATTTATTAACTATTGATTCTGCTATCTTCTTTGAGTTTCACCAATCTAAGATGATTTTTTCTCATTAGAGCATTGATTAACTTTGTAGGAAATAACTAAAACCAAAGACCAAGTGGACATCAAGCTATATGGGGTTGCTTCCATTAGGGTATCTTCACATCTACTTTAGATTGGATTTGGTTATCTACACATGGAAATGTTACTCGAATTCTCAGTAAGGTTGGAGGGGTCCGGCTTGTACATTTCCAAGAGATTCACAAAGTAAATGACCCTCTTAAGTATATTTTCTAGAGGTATGCTTTGGGTAAAGGGGGCGCACCCTCCTAGGCATTGCTGGAAAAGTTCATTTTCCTTATTTGATTAAAATCTTTGAATTGTTTTCTTAATCGCGTCGAGGAACATTTGGTGCCCTTCTTGATGTTTAATTATTTGTATCCATTCTTTAATTTTAGATTTTGCTCTTGTTTGTGACCATTCTTTCAAGTTTGCATTTTGTTCTGATTTGGTTTCCACTCTTTCATGTATGGATGTTGTCCTTGTGAGGTAAAACCCATTTCATGTTTAGCGGCGTGGTCTCATGGATTATTATATGTTCACCATATTTCTTGAGTTTTCTCACGCTGGTTTTCCAGACTGATCCGGGTGTTATTTTATTATAATGCTTGGATCAGACCGAGTATTTTTTTCTAGATAGTTTCATGGTGGGACATGGAGCTCATGAAGGAGAGCTGGATGTTCGCCTGCCATAGTATTTTTACTTTTCGCTGTATTATTATGTATACCCATTAGCAATTATAAGATCAGCAAGTTATAATTATACAAGCTGATGAGGTTTGGTTTTAACTTCGATATACCGTGTATCTTAGAGTTACAGCTTTAGTTATCTTTATTATATTATGTGTGATCGTTCCGCCATAAGATTATGTTTTCCCCTGCTCTTTTTATTTTTATTTTACCCCAACAATATGCCTTTTCAGCACTTGGATGCTCGGCATTCTAATACCATGGATGTATTAAGTGCCGACTTTCGAAGGTCGAAAAGATGGGTCTTTACATCTAGTATCAGAACTGAAGGTTAAGCTAGAACCTTGGTTTTGGTGGGGTAAACTCATTTGAGATAGGATAAGTGACATCCTAGAATGAGTTTGAGTGTCTATATATACAAGACCATATTTGTTATTTCTATGAAAACGTATTATGTTAATTAGTCTGTTGAGTTGTTTATGAATTCTAGTTGAGATATGGGATGCCATAGTGTCGATAGGGATTTCTAAACACTCGAACAAGGCCAACAAACACGATATTGATTTTTGAAAATTTGGTAAATGAAATATTTTACCTAGGATTATATTATATATACATATATATAAATTCAAATTTATACAGTTAGTTATGGTGCGCTTATTTGTTAAAAAGTGATAATATTTCTTTATTATCATTATTATTCGATTTGTCATGCTCAGATAGTTTAGGAGCATTGACTATTCTTCGTTGATTGTTAAGTCACGCTCTACCAGTTTATAGCGTTTATTGTTTGATAATTATGAGTGCATTAAAATGAAGGCATTATGAATTAAGTTTCATGATTTAACTATAAGGTGTTCAGTGAAAATGTTATGTTAAAAGTCATTTTTTAGTAAAGTTGCTTACCATAATCTAAATAGGAGGATAAGACATTAAAAGGATAAATATTTGTGAAAAGTTTATTATAATAAAAGGAATTTATTATAATATAAGATGATTTCAAACGTACGTTTTATATGAGCATGGTATATGAAATGATTTATATGATTTATAAATGATGTTTTATAAATAAAAAGGGGTTTTGAGAATTTAGACCGACATTGCTTGAAATGATTTCAAAAGGAGATTTAGAGAAAAGTAATGGTAGTATTACTTAGAAGTATTTATAAGTATAAATATTTCAAAAAGAATTTTAAGAAAGATACACTTTTTGGATAGTTCAAGGAAAACACCTCGATTTGTTTATTGGTAAACTAAATAATCTTCTAAGTGATGACTGAATGTTTTCTTAGACGAATGTTGTAGTGCACTTAGTAAATTATTCTCTTTATCGTTATGCGATCGAAATGAGTTCATATCCAAACAAACCCAAAGCAAGTATTGGTGAATAAATTATTAAAGTTATTTTATATATAGAAATATATGTAGTATGATTTGAAAAATAATTTTGAAATAACCAGGTATTTAGTTCTTAAGTTTCCTCAAAAGAAATTGATTTAAAATAAAGGTATTTTGATAAAAGAATGTTTTGATAAATGAAATTTGTATCTCTTGGATAAAAGAGAGATAATTTAACATAAGTTTTTTTAATGGGTTAAATTGGATATGGAGGTTTTAATAAGCATTATTTTATTAAAACTGCATCTTTGTTTAAAACATCTAAGTCATATAAACTATTTGATGTTATTGGACCGACTAATAAACATCTTTACCTTAGGGATGTCTAAGGAAAGCAGACTTTGGGATTAAGTTTGGATACCAGCATCCTACTCTTCTTAGCTACTTACCAAACTGGATAGGTAATGAGGTCAGAGTAATCGACTGAGTTTTAAGACCCATATTTTGTTTGGGCCTTCATTTGAATTTTGAAAATAAATAAATTAAAATTAATACTTTTTATATGCTCAGAGTATTATACAAGTAAATAAGGGTGGAGTAAGTTTTAATTTAATGTTTTATAAAGTTGTGTCTTTATAAATTGTTTATAAACTTAAGTGAAAATTTATGGAGTAATTCATAAATAATTTTAGTATTGAATAAAATTTATAAATGAAAATGAAAGTGATTTAGAAAAGGATTGGTGTAGTTAAGAAACCAATAAGATTAAGTACATAAGTTGTACGTAGATCATTTTATTCGCATGGTTCTTGATTTATGATACGAGTGCATAACTTCGAGGTGATTCGCACTAGGCCGAAAAAGGATTTCTCACTTGATTCTTGATAGCGAACACTTGATTTGGATTCTTGACATAATACTGAGGTTTTTTGTCATAGCATATGGCTATGTAAGGAGAACAAAGGTTTCTAATCAAGAAACCTGATCAGAGTCCGCAGTAGGGAGATCGAGTGAGCGATACTAGTCTGGAAGTAAAGTTCAAGTATCTGAGCAAGGGGTTGGATCAGATATTGCGTACGGGTGATCCATGTACATCATACAGGCTTAAGTATATTTGTATAATTTATTGCGTAGCTTAGGAAAGTTTAGGGAGCGACTTTCAATTTTGTTTGAGGGAGCTTAGATAATCTTCTAAGCAATAACCAAAGGCTGATGAGCGTAATGGTATGCTAAGGAAATCATCTATATCCTTGGACAATCAAGAAAGTTGTGAACCTAAGCAAAATTCTAAATCTTTTTTGTTGGCCATTTAACATTTTAAATAATGTTAAGTGTTAGCTTATTCCTTTATGGAATTTGATTTGATTAATAGTGTGATTTTATATACTATGGTTTATAAAGCCTGAATTGATAAACAAAGGATTTTAAGTTGTTAATTAGGATTTAAATGTCGGTGCTTTTGACAAAGTGATTCGAAAGAATTTGTGAAAGAAATAATAATATTATTATTTTAAAAACTTTGGTGAAGTATTATGATTTTGGGATATTTGAAAAGATTTTTTGCAAAGTGATTTTTCAAATATTTTTGTAATGACTAAAGTTAGGCAATTGGAGGTTTTTCGATTTGGAAGATTTGCTAGGTATATTTGTTTTCTCTAGTTATTATTTGGGGATGAACCAGAATACCACTGGATGCTCAGTGTTGTTTTGATTCTAGAGTTATACCATGCTTCGGTAGAAGGAGCCCCTCCTTCTCAATATTGATTTTGGTTTTGATATATTTCGCTTTGGAGGAATTTGAAAATATATTATGGATATAAAAAACAAGGCATTTAGTTCTTAATTTATTTTTTGAAAAGATCGGATGCTTAGTACTTTATTAAAGAGTATTCTCTATACTTTTATTGCATATGGTTGTTATATTGCTTTTGGTTTCATGCGCCTTTATGTCACAATAGAGTTGCATGTAGATTTATATCGTGCCATTTTTTTGCATATGGAGTTGCATCATTATTATTAGTTGCATCATATTGCTTTATTGCATGTGATTGTTATATTGTTTATGTTGCTTATGCTTATGATAGAGATAACTAATGTATTTCTCTTTTGTCAGCATGATTCCCTTTTGAAATATGCAAGTACAAGATGGGTACAAGAAAGCAAGAGATTTTTATTTGATTGATTGCGCACCTGCATTTGCATCAAGATAGTAAGTTGCTTGCCAAAAATCAAATGCAATAGAGGTATGTACTAGATTTAAAGATTGGTGATTGATTGATGATTTTATGCCCCAGATATGCGAGGCCACTTTTGGACTTTTGTTTTCTTTGTTGATTTGGGCCAGTTGTGGCGAGGTGTAGTTTTTTCGGATCAAGCGCAAAGTAGGTGCTGCCATAATTTTATGTAACATAAGGGACTTTAAAAGTTTAATAACTCATTTTAATTAATAGTTTTGAAAAGTTAAGGGTTCGAAAATATTTTCTTCCTTTGGGAATATCAGGGACGAAATTATTTTAAAGGGGGAGAATGTAACATCCTAGAAAAATATAAATAACTTATATTCAAATATAGGGATTATTTAAATACTTGAATTGTGAATTAAATATTAATTAAATGGATTTAATAGCCTTATGTAACTTGTTTTAACTAATAAATAATAGTGGTGAACTCATTTTCTAATCTATTTACAATAATAAATAGTTCGACTAAATGACAAGAATATCAACTGTTAATAAAACGACATGATTTTTGATGACGTATTTTTAAATAAATTTATAGGATTTTTCTCTAACGTTGATTTATTTATATTCTCATGTTGCTTATATTGATGTTTGGTTGAAATATTTGTGATATTGAGTAAGTGTCGTTATGGCGATCATCCGTATATGGTCACTTATGAAATATCATTTCCTTAAACCTTTGTGTGTGTTGAACTTGTGCTTGTATTTTTAAAAAATAATTTTTTTCGTTGCATTTTGCACTTTGAAAGATGTTTAGATTATATTTTCAAGTATTTTGAGAATTTTGAAATAAAAGATAGGTGTTGTTTAAAATTAGTAAAAGGAGTTATAAATTCTATTCATTATCTCTCGGGATAATTAATGTTTTTTTAAATTTATAAAGACGATTATAAATTATCGAAGAAGAAGTTTTGTTTCGAAATAAGGAAAGGAAATGTTTTTGAGTTTTTAATATATTTTAAACTTGAGATTTTCCAATTAATATTTGAAATTGATGTTTTTAAAACTATATTTCAAGTATTTTTGAGTTTATTGAAATGTGAAAAGGGAAGCATGGGTTACAACACCCTTTTTGTAATAAATGTTTCATAGAATTAAGAATTCATGGATTATAACACTGTTGTTATAATGAATGATTTCGTAAAGTTATTAAGAAAACTTGTTACTTACTTAATAAGTGTTGATATACTTAAATATTTTGAGGGGTTTTGTTTTAAAGATGATAATAAGTTGATTTATAAATGATATTTTATAAATGAAAAGATCTTTAAAAGAAATATTTTAAAGAAAAAGCTAAGTGTAATTGGTTTTGGGTTTATAGTAAACAATGTTATAACGACATTTGTTTTTTACCCTTCTTTTTAATACACTTAGAAATATAATTAGCCCTTTAAAAAGAATATTTTTAAAGAGTGCTTTTAAAGTGTTTTACAAATATTTATGATGTGAAAATCAAGCACAAAAGTGAGTCAAATGTTTTAAAAGTTTGATTTGTTTATTGAAAATATTCGGTCTTACACTTAGCACTAAATGTTGTTGGATCTTGCTATTCTTAAAGTTAAGAATGATGTCGAGTCAAGATAGGAAGTAAAATAGCCCTAACTTATCCGGCTTCATTGTTTTCTCCAGGGCAGGGCTAGTTCAAGATCGACGAGTTATGATAAGTATAAGAGATTTAATTTTCATATACGATCTTTTTGTCATTCCTAATAGTTGATTTATTATCTATCGATTATGCTATCTTCTTTGAGTTTCGTCAATCTAAGATGATTTGTTGTGCATTGATCATTGATATCCTTCATTGGAAATGACTAAACCCAAAGAGCGAGTGGACGTCAAGCTATGTGGGGTTGCTCCCATTAGGGTATCATCACATCTACTCTATATTGAATTTAGTTGTATGCGCGTGGAGAATGTGAAATACTCGGATTCTCAGTAAGGTTGATGGGGTCTAGCTTGTACATTTTCGAGAGAGTCATAAAGTAAATGACCCTCTCAAGTATATTTTCTAGCGGTATGTTTTCCGTAAGGGGGGCGCACCCTCCTATCATTTTTGGAAAAATTCATTTTCCTTATTTGATTTAAATCTTCAAATTGTTGTCTTAATTGCATCGAGAAGCGTTTGGTGCACTTCTTGATGTTTAATTATTTGTGTCCATTCTTTAAGTTTGGATTTTAATCTTGTTTGTGACCAGTCTGTCAAGTTTGGATTTTTTTTTCTGATTTGATTTTCATTCTTTCATGTATGGATGTTGTTCCTATGAGGTAAAACCCATTCCTTGTTAGCGGCATGGTCTCACAGATTACTATATGCTCACCATATTTTTTTATTTTCCTCACGATGGATTTCTAGACTGATCTGGGTGTTATTTTATTATAATGCTCGGGTCAGACCAAGTATTTTTTCCAGGTTCTTTATGGTGGGACATGGAGCTCATGAAGGAGAGCTAGATGTTCATTTACCGTAGTATTTTACTTTCCACTCTATTATTATTTATACCCATCAGCAATTATAAGGTCGGGAAGTTATGACTATCCAGGTTAATGAGGTTTGTTTTTAACTTTGATATACCTTATATCTTGGTGTGACAGTTTTACTGTCTTTACTATATTATATGCGATCATTCCGCTGTATGATTATATTTCCCCCTGTTTGTTTTCTTTTTATTTTTACCCAAACAATCTGCCTTTCCGGCACTTGGATGCTCGACATTCTAATACCGTGGATGTAGTAAGCGCCAACTTTCAAAGGTCGAAAAGGCGGTCATTACATTAACTAACCTAAATGAACATACCGCATTAGAGTATCTAATAAGCATTCTCGCACATTGAAGAGAAACTATGAGTTTCTTGCCAATGTCTAAAATATATATAATCCTCGATTGTTCAATTAAACCATTAAGAGTATTGACTTTATGATACCGTATAATGCACAAATCTGAATGAATTTCAAGTACATTATCAAATTATGATTTTGGTAGTTGTACCCGAAGGGATATAATCCATCGTCTATGAATGTGTCTTCGAGAGCAAGACTATTGCAGTTGGAATATAATGAGCAACATTAATAAGAATAACATCACAAATTTCGATTGTTGAAATTAGCGTAATAGATTCAATATTCAACATTCTCCAGTTAGTTCGGATTTACTCACAAAATTATCGCTTGGCATGACTTTATGTTTAGATACATATGTATTGAAACTATAAATTCTAAATAATGACTTAGAGCAAGCCGTTTACACATAATAACCAAAATGTCTCAAAGTTAGTGGGAAAGATATTGAGTTTGTGAGTCTTTGGATATGATCCAAGAAATGATAGAAAGTATCATTTTATAAGCATTGGAATTGAATAATATTTTGATAGAAATATCAAATAGTTTGATTAACAATCAAAATGCAGATGAAGCATGTGTCCATAAGCAAGAACGTTAAAAGGTACATTGATATTTCTAAACTGTAAGTAAACAACGCATTGCTGATTTTTAATGATGTACTTGTACTAAAATCAGCCTTAGTTGTATTTAATACTCGACGTTGAATTTATAAATGATGTCTTCTATAGTAAGTATAAAAGATATTGGGAATGTCCCAAATCAATATGCAAAGACACCTTATTAAAATGTTTAATACGGAACATGTAAGATGGATTCCTTATGCATTGATAATAGGAATTAACCTATATGTTATGTTGTCTACAATGTCGTGATTTATTTATGTATAATTATACATGAATAAAATATCGTATCCAAATTAACAACACTAAATGGTTATTTGAAGTATGCTTGTGTGTTTATGAAATATTAGAGAATTGTCTACAGAAATAACAAACTCGTTATAAAGGAGTATTCGGACTCAAATTTTCATAAGTGATATTGAGTATAATATGTCAATAATGAATTCAAGTTAAGAACCTTTAAGTTGGAAATGTTTCAAATGAAAAACTATGGCTTATTCAATGACAAGGCTAAGTACATCACCTTGGATAGCGCTGCAATAAAAACAATGTACATAAATATAAATGCACAAATTTATAATTTAACAGAAGGTGATTCCAAATGTTGAGAATCCCATAACATTGTTATGTGATAATAGTAGTATAATATAGTTCATAACAGAACTTAGATTTCACAAAAAGTAGAGAGATATATTCTGAATTGTTCCACATGATAAAGATAGTTTATCAGCATCGGGGAAAGTTGATTGACAAGGTAGATAATTAAACATAATAGCATACCCTTTTACTGAAGGCCTAACCCAATTGGTTTTGAGAAAACCGATTGGAAAAGTTGGAATAAGATTCCATGATTGACCCTAAGTGCAAGTGGGAGATTGATAGAGTTAGGGGTATGCCCTATGGGTAATTATGTAATTTACTACATATATCTAACTCGATAACCAATCTTGTTCGAAATAAAAGGCAATTTTCTTTCGATTATATATTTGATATAATGTGTCATATTAATTAGTTAATTTAATTAAAAGTATATTTAATAGAAAATCCCTAAATGGTATGTTTTGTGATAGTAGTTGCAAAGTGTTATAACTGTAAGTAATTTATCACAATGAAAATAAATATACCATTTTAAATATTCCTAGTCAAGATGCATCGAGACTGGATAACGATGTATCTGTTGAGACTAGAGTACGCAATGCTCTTCAAATATTGGGTCGTGTATTACTCATGACTGCTGGGGGTACCAAGAGGTTACATATTGATAGTTATTAGATAGTTATGGAACGACTCACTCGATAGTTTTCTATTGGTTAATATAGCTAAGGTCAAATAGAAAATATCGATGCAACTTATTTACATGGTTCTCTTGACTTAAGAATACCGTCGATCTTCAATATGAAAGCTCCATTTGATTATATTTAAATCATGGCACAGCGTCCATCAAGGGATTATAGTTGGGTCGAATGGAAGTATTGGAAGTGAAGTACTATTCAAGAGAGGATTCGTATTCTTAGTTATACGGGGTTAGTATCACGGTCAACTCAAGTCAACTCAAAGCAAAAGTATATGGCTAGAGCATTTCGGTTAATAGTAATTATTATTATTGAACCAAGAACTTTGTGTTTGGAATATAGAGTTGAATACAGATGATATTGGAATTTTGACTATTACCAAATTCAATTAGTCCAAAGTGATATAGTTTTGACGAAGAGAATTGGTGTAAATAAAAAGTCACAACCAGGTAATGCTTAACAAAGTGAAATTGGATTTTCCCAAACCTATGTAAGCGATAAATTTGGCTAAAATATCACACCGCCTGCTAAGTAACTTGTGAACATTAACATTCGAATAGTTTGATGTTAATGCTGACCAAATTTACACTTAACGAGTCAGACAACAAAAATGATGAATTCTCTTTTGACCAAATGATTTAACTAGTTTATAATCATTATAAATTAATTAATATTTATGAAATATTAATTATAAAACTTTGATTAAGATTTGGGGAATAAATATTATTAAATATATTTTTTTTTTTGGCAATGCCGACGAGGTTAAATGGACCCCGACCATTTATTGCTACACCAGACAGAACAAGACACATACAACAAGGGGAAGATAGAAAACAGGGGGCACTTGGCGTAGCAAGCACAGGGGGAACAGAAAATAATAAAAAAATACAACCAAAACAACACAAAAGAAGAAACACACATTAGTTAAGAAGAAAAGAAGAACGTATTCCTGGATCAATTGCGAACGATAGCTTGCCCATGGATTCCCTAATCTCACTCATAATCCACTTTTTGAGATTATCATCAGTTTTTGCTTTCGTAGCTTCGAACAGCCTGATGTTTCTCTCTCTCCAAACCGAGCTAATAAAGCTCTTCAATACCACAGTGAAAGTCCTTTCATTTTCTCTTTTGTAGCCAGTGTATGCGAATATCCGGCCCCATTCGACTTGATTATCATGGGAGACATTACTTCGTTGCATTTTAGCCATCACATCGATCCAGATCCGCTTAATGAAAGTGCACTCGAAATACAAGTGTTCGACAGTTTCAGGCATTTCGCAGCAGAACTTACATGTTATGTTTATGCTCATTCCCATGCACGCAAGCTTAACACTAGTTAATAGCGCACGATTAAGAACCTTCCACAGTATGAAGTCGTGTCTCATACTACTATCTCTTCCCCACGTTCTCTTCCACCATCTCCATTTAGGGCGAGATTTGTTGTTCATCATAAGTTCATAAGTAGCTCCAATTTTGAAAGATTCCTTTTTGTCCCCCCAAACTAAACACTTGGCAGCAGTGGATAGTGGAGTAAAACTAATAATTTTGTTCCAGACTTGTTGTATCCGAGGATTGGATGTAGATGTACGCGAAGTTTGAATGGTGTACAAAATATCTCTGACTTTGGTTGCCGGGTGTATTCCAGTCTGATGAATCTCTCCATGCGTTAGTTTACGACTAATAATGTACCCATTGTCCAACCAAGGATCATCCCAAAAATTCACACTGTGCATAGGATTCGTATTCATTTGCATGAGAGGAAGGTACTTCTCCTTTAACTTAAATAAACATTGCCACGTCCAACTTAAATTTTGAGGCTTGATCATGCTCCATAAACTCCTTCCTTTGATCACGTTCTTTTCAGACCATGTAGCCCAGAGGCTTTCAGTACTGTTATAAAATGTGTCAATATGCTTGGCAAAGGCAGCGTAATTCCATTGCATTATATTGTGTATACCCAGCCCCCCCTTATCCATAGGCCTTTCGATATAGTCAAACTTAATCGGGGCGATATATCTGCCTGTCACTTTGCCCTTCCATAAGTATCTCATGAATGCGCTTCTGATCATACCAATCAATTTAATGGGGAGAATAAAGGTTCTAGCCCAGTAAACTTGCATAGAGAATATCACAGATTTGATAAGAGTTAACCTTCCAGCCTGACTAAGCAACTTGGATGTCCAGCAACTAAGCCTGGCAGTAATCTTCTGGAAAAGAGGGAGACATTGGATTGCAGTGATTTTCGATGTTGTTAGCGGAAGACCCAAGTAAGAAATAGTGTCATGAGTTAGAGTCAACCCAGTGATTTGGGTGATGAGATTACACTGATCAGTACTAACGCCAGCAGTGATGATTTCAGACTTAAGTAGATTCACTTTTAACCCCGTCATAGCATAGAATTCATCAAGAGAGTGCATTATATTACTCAGAGTAGAGATTTCAGGAGTACAAAACACAACAAGGTCATCTGCAAACATAAGAGCCGAGATGCGTGGATTAGAGCAGGCAGGGTGGAGCTTAAATTTACCTTGAGAAACTAGCCTATCAAGCATTCTCGTTAGGAGCTCCATGACAAGAATGAAAATGTACGCAGAAAGGGGGTCCCCCTGCCTAATCCCTTGATTACTGACAAAAAATCCCTCATTCTTGCCATTAATATTTACTGAAAAAGTTGGGGAAGAGATACATTCATATATCCAAGCTATGAAGTGAGGGGGGAAGTTCATGTACCCCATGATCCTCACAACACTGTTCCATTGCAGCATGTCGAAAGCTTTCATAATGTCAATCTTCATCATAGCTCTTGGAGTTACACTCTTACGTTTATATCCCTTAATGAGCTCATGGGATAGAAGAACATGATCCAGGATGTTCCTTCCAGGTAAGTAAGCAGCCTGGTTATTGGAGACTAAGGATGGAAGAACATTCTTAAGTCTAGTTGCTATGACTTTGGAGATGCACTTGTAGATGGTATTACAACAGGAGATAGGTCTGTAATCGTTAACACTGTGAGCATTCTTGGTCTTGGGGATAAGAGCTATGTTGGTATAGTTAAAAGATCTGAAGATTTTACTCTTTTTGAAGAAAAGGAGAATGGCATTGGTCACATCATCAGAGACAATAGGCCAACATGTGGTGTAGAATAGAGCATTTAGCCCATCCGGTCCTCCACACGATTCAGTGTTTAAAGAGAACATTGCATTCTTTATTTCCTCGGGGGAGACCTCATTGCATAAATATGCATAGTTTACAGGGTTTAGTCTAGGAAGAATGTCACTGGGAATTAGATCTATGTTCGGCATAAAGTTGGTCACATTGCTATACATATCAGAGAAATGATTAACGAAAGCCCCTTTGACTTCATTAGGGGAAGAGTGAAGATTACCATACTTATCATAGATGGTGATTAAGTTTTCGCTCGCATGCTTTTTCTTAAGGCTTGCATGGAAGAAAGCACTATTTCTATCACCTTTGTCTCGCCAGATGATTCTCGACTTCTGTCTAATCATATCATTTTCTTTGCTTAAAGCTTGATAGTATTGCAGAGTCAGATTACTCTCAGATATAGATAGGTTAGCATTGTTAACAGAAGCCACCATAGCTGTCTGAACTTCAATTAGCTTGTCTTTAAGCAGAGTGGACATCTTGTTACCTTGGCCATATTTATTGAACGCCCATTGTTTCAAGACTTTCTTCATCTCCTTGATTTTTTCCTGCAAAACAAACATGTGATTACCATTTTTAGTTATATTCCATGCAGCTAACACGGTACTTTTAAAGTCCGGTTCAGAAACCCAAGTGTTAAAAAATTTAAAATTTGATTTTCCTCTCAAGTCCGCTTCACGAAGGTGGATGATTTGGGGAGAGTGATCTGAAAGGAGAGGAGGAGGAATGTGGTTGTAGAGGAGAGGCCATTTAGTTAAAGCACATTGATTCGAGAAAGAGTGATCAATAGTAGAGAAGGTCCTGCATCCAAGTCTCCTTTTATTGTTCCACGTGTATTGCATACCCACAGTTCTAACCTTAACCAGATCAGCATCTGATATAGAGTCAGCTAGGGGTTTGATTTCATTGAGAGAGAGGGGATTACCACCAATTTTATCAGTGAGACTGCAACAGCAGTTGAAGTCACCAAGAATTATCCATGGGTGCGTGGACTGTCTGAGGGGAGGAATGACCGAAAGTAAAGATGTTCTTGATAAAGCCGAGTTGAAAGCATACACAAAGGAGACATAGAAAGATGTTTTGTCAGAGAGGTCAGTGGCGTGACAATGTATCAGTTGGGGGGTAGTTAGGATTGGAGTAAGTTGAATGCGTAGGGGATCGAAAAGAATCAAAATTCTACCATACGGCGCTTCAATCAGATTATGAATATATTTCCACCTTGGATTAATGTGCTCTGCTGCCCTGATAGTCAAGGCAAGATTAAGCTTGGTTTCAAGAATTGCTACGACTGATAATTGATGAGTTGAAATAAGTAGTTTGCATTGGTCCTGCTTGATTACATGGTGTGCTCCGCGTATATTCCAAGCTCCTAAGCGTAACATCATTGGACCACACGAGCGTTAAGTAATTCTATCTTCATTCTCCTAGTCACTGCCTGCTTCGAGTTCAGGTAATTAGGAATGGTTGCTGAAAGAGGTGTTACCTCAAGATTAGATGTCTCCTCAATTAAATGGGTGTTGGTTCGAGCAGGAGATTGAGTAGCGGGTAGAATAGAGGGCATTTCAGGGGCCTTGAATGCTTGGGGAGGTTTGATCTTGGAATAAATGTGACTAGGAGAAAAGATTGGGGATGTGGCGTTGCCTTGAGGAGAAGTTTCATTAGTCTGCATTGTCCGATACGCTGTGCATGACTCGTGCACATCTTCTTTTTCATAAATATTTGTACTGAGTTCAGAGTGTTTGTTTTCATTGTTACTATTCTTCCTACCCCCCGTGTTTATATCAGCACCTTTTCCACTTTCACCACTCTGACGTCCATTTTTATCTACCTCATCTACTGTTTGCTTACTTTGTGTCTTGTTCAATGTTTGCATATCATATTTACTCCGATTTTTCGTCCTGATACAGCTTCCTTGTTTTGGTGATATTTGGTTCTTATTTTCCTTTTGCACATCAGCCTCCTTAAGTTGAGCATCTTTACCTTTAGCACTAATTTCCAGACTTTCTTCTACCATGACATTCACATTTTCCTCATCTTCCAAATTAAGCAAAACTGCAAATTTATTGAAGGTTAGGGGTTCGCTTCCTATATCACTGTCATTTATTCCTACTTCATTTTCCTGGCCTTCAACATTACTCACTGAATCTATCTGAAATAAGGTATTGGATGTTTCTTCTTCGTTTGTGTCTTGTTGAATTACTTCTTTGTTCCCACCGAGTCCTTCGTCATTGTTCTTCCCTATTTTATCTTCACTGTTCTCCTTTTCTTTAATTGTTCCTCCTTTTTGCTCCTCCATTTTGCCTTTGTTTATTGTTTCCACTTTCTTTCTACTTACTCGCTGCCAAACTCTTATGTTTCGTTTCTGCATTGGCTTCATAATTCTATTCACCTGGGTTGAGACAGCCTTAACCACCATTTTGTCTTTCTTGGCATTGTTAACTGGTACTTTTTTGTCCTCATTCTGATTATTTTTTATACTATCACAACAATTGGTTTTATGACCAAATCTATTACACAGCACACAAACATCAGGCTTCCACATGTAACGCACATAGATTTTTTGATACCCACCTTCAGCCAACTTCACTGTGAATTCATTAGGAAGTTCCTTGTTTGGTTTAATTTCCACTAAGCATTTCGCATAACTCAATCTTTCTTGTTTTTCTGTCATTTCATCCATACATAACATCTTCCCCAGATGGCTGCAGAGCCAATTAATTCCCAGAGGAGACCAGGCAAAAATCGGTAAGTTATACAATTGCACCCAAACTGGAACCGCTGTAATCGATCCAGAGACGTTACTGATAGCAGAATCGTAAGGTTTTACAATGAACAACTTATTGTTCATGATAATAGGATCACACTGCAGGATCTTGTCTCTATCTTCCGAACAAGTGAAGTTGAACAAGAATAAAATACCATCAGACTTAGCTGTCACCGATCCTTTAAGCTTCCATATCTTCTTAAGTCTGGAAATAACAGCAGTGTAAGACAATGGTTCATCGAGGAAGAAACCAACTAGGGTATCCTTCCATAACGCCGCACCAGCGTCAATAACTTCAGCAGAAGGGACTAAGACATCATCTTCATAATCAGGTAACAGGTGAACGGGGATGTACTTCCCAGCATTCTTGGGTTTATGCTTGAACAGTGAAGTCCATATCCGTTCACTAGGAGGTGGATTCGGAGGCGCTTCGTTGTAGGAAAAAAGATTGAGGGTAGGAGAAGAAGTCGGGGTGGGGTCAGGGGGAACAAGGGGAGGGATATCTGCTTGAGTTGGAATAGGTACCGGGGTGGTTTTGGATGTGGTTGGTGGGAACGGAGATGTGGTCGAGGCAGAGACAAGGGTGTCAGAGAAAGGAACATCTATACTGGCAGAGGAGATGGGGGGAGGTACTACTGAGGTGACACTGGGGGGAAGGTTGGGAGCTCCATGAGCAGATTACAATTATTAAATATATTTGTAATAGAGATAAATATATCGATCGTTATAGATATCGATAAGCGATTAAGTTAGGTTAATTGAATAATATTTTCTACGGGCTTAAATGGGATCTTGGCCCATGATGATGGGCAAGCATTTTCGGTTGGAATAGGGATGAAGGGGATGGCTCAATTAGGTTATGGTTGTTGGTTTTGGATGGCTCAGATTAAGGGAGAACTGTATGAGATATGATCCACTATTTTCTCTTTTCATCCACTATTTAAATAACTCTGACCCTAATTAAAAATTAGTTTTTTGTTACCACTTTCATCTTCCATTGGTGGCTGACTTCAACCTAGAAGCCCGACCATATCGAGATTAAATAATTCAAAAGGCATTTGCTATTTGATAGTCAAAGGTCTACGGTTCAAGGATCAACAGCCCACCGAATCAAAAAGTTTCAAAAGAGAGAGTTCATCATTACAAGGTATGCTTCAAGACATTGGTTTTAGGTACGTTTTTACTATATTATATAGTTTATAATTTCTGCATAATATTTTATTATCCAAATATATTATTATTATATTGTTAGTTAGGTGACGATTCTTATATGTATTGACGTGGTCACATACTAGATTGGTTATATGTATATATTCATTTGATAAAAAACAATTTTTTTACATATAGGTCAGATATGCACAGCTAGATAATTTTATTTATAACAATTATTATTTTATTAATATATATATATATATATATCATTTAATTATACTTATATGGTTTGTTTTTAATTATAACATCATTTCATGCTATTAATTAAACATATATTTTATACATGTATATTTATAATAATTATAACTTTTGGTAGGTGTAAAATAATTTTAATAATTATTAACTATTACTTAATATTATTTATATCAATATAATATGTAAATAATTTATATAAAATAAAATATGTTTCAAAAGTTGACTTTTTATTTTTATAAAATTATTCTATCATGAAATAAGTCCTTAGCCAGAAAATGAGAAATAAAAAAAATCATTTTTCCTACTTTTTAAAAATTATTATAACATAAGGTCGAAAATAATTAATTAATAAAATATAAATTTTTACCGAGAAGAATTATGCAAAAAATTTCCAAACCTTAAAAAGATCATGCTAGATTTTCTAAATATTTAAAATTTTAATAGCATGTTTCAAAAATATTTTTTATTAATATTTTATTATTTTTGACTAATTAATCAATTTATATATTTTAATATAATAAAATTTTATTGTGCCATGCATAAGTTCTAGAAGTGTTTGTAAAAATTATTTAATTTTATTAATACACACACACACACATATATATATATATATGTATAGTATATATTTAGATATTATAAATATGCTTCTGAATATATATATATATAGAAAAAATATTATTTTGTCATTGTAATATATATATATATATTAGTTTATAATTTTATAACTTTTATATATTATGTGTGTATATATATTATTTCAATATTTATTACAATAATACATACACATATGTATAAATTATTAATATTCCACATCTCTTTGTAAGCTATATATATATAATGTGTGTGTATGTGTGTATATGTATATATATAGACACATACATATATTTGAACAACACATAATACATATCGGATGAGCTAACATGTCCATTGCTATGTAATCCCAACATATATACTAGTATGTTATACCTTACACGGGTTATCATGTTACACATGCACACACATACATATATGTATAAGATATATATGTGTACATTATATGTATAAAATATAAATAAATAAAAGTCTGCATTTCATGAATTTAAATAAAATAAGAGATCTTATTTAAATAAAGTTTAGAAATGTTCTAAATAAATTAGACTTCATAGACCCAACAAATATCCAATAAGGTAAAAGAATTGAAATTTTCCCATAACTTCCACTACAAGCTGGCCTTATTCTTACAAAAATGACAGTAAAAAGTGTGGCAACCATCCTCTACCATCCAATCTAGTAACCACGATGCAACCAAAATCTAATTTTGGAGAGAAAAAGTTTACCAGAGAAAAGCTAAGGATGAGAAGTCCTCATCTTCTCTTAAGTTTCTCATGTGCTTTCTGTCGGATTATCTCCTCATTATACTTGAACCAGCCTAATTTCTTTATTGCAGAGCTTTCGAGTTTCATGCTCTACTATACACGTAGTGGCATGGGGTGCTATCAGCTTCGTCTCAATGTTTACTAAAAGATCGAGATCTACCACAATGGCTATGCTATGAAGGTATTTCCTTAAATTTGAAACATGAAAAACGTGATGGACTCCTGCCAACTTATCCGGTAACTCTACTTGATATGCAAGTTTCTCTATTATCTCCAAGATCGGGAAAGGCCTAACAAACCTTGGTGCTAACTTCCCCAACTTACCAAATCTTATAACCTTCCTAAGAAGGGAAATTTTAACGAACACCGTATCTCCTCCTCAGACTCCAATTCCTTTCTTCGCTTGTCCGCATAAGACTTCTGGCTATCCTATGCTGTCTTCATTCGCTGCCTAACCAAATCTATCTTTTTCGAGGTCTCATGAATCAAATCTGGCTGAGTAGAATTTTTCCGGCGATTTCCCACCAACAGTTTGGCGATTTTCGTGGCCTCCCGTATAATGCTTCAAAGGGTGCCATGCTGATCGTTGCTTGATGAATATTATTGTACATGAATTCTACTAAACACAAGTGTTGCTTCCATTGTCCTCCAAAGTCCATAATGCAAGCTCTCAACAAGTCCTTTAAAATTATGTTCACCCATTCAGTCTTACCATTGGTTTGTGGGTGGTAAGTGGTCCTTTGATTCAATGAGGTTCCTAAAGCTGACTGAAAACTCCTTCAAAATTCGCTAGTAAATAAGGAGTCCCTATCACTAACAATGCTAACTGAAATTCCATGAAATCGAACCACCTCCTCAATATAAATTAGCACTAAAGATGTTGCGGTCCTATTACTTCTAACAGGAATAAAATGAGCGCTTTTAGTGAGCCTATCTACTATAACTCAACTAGCTTCATTGCCCTTTTGACTTCTAGGCAACCTATCTATAAAGTCCAATGGTATATACTCCCACTTTCAAGTCGACGCCTCCAATGGCAATAAAATCCTCTGGGCATTCCTTGCTCAGCCTTTATCCTTTGGCAAATCAAACATCTAGAGACAAATTGGACTACCCTTTCTTCCACCCTAGCCAATAGAAAATTCGCTTCATATCTTTATACATCTCATCTCCTCCAGGTTGAATGGTCATCCTAGTATGAAGACATTCTGCTAACACTTGTCCTAAAACATCCTCATACATAGGGACACAAAGACGTCCATCTCTCCTTAAACATTCTCTTTCATCCAATGCATATCTACCGATATGAAAAAAAATGCTCTCATATACTTAACTTGCCCAAAAAATCTATTATCGCTGCATTCTTCTTTTGCTCTTGCCCAATGCAGTCCACTGATGCAGGCCTAACCTCCATTGTCTCCAAATAGCCAAGATTGGGTTTAATTGGTGGTTGTAAATTAAAATTGGAGAGGAACTCCAATTATCGCTAGTTAAGTCTCCTTATCAGATCTCCTTATTTACACTATTTTCCAATATATATTTATATAGTGGTCAGATCTAATTTGAACCATCAATACAGGAATAAAACTAGAACATATCCCATATCTTATCGTACACTCCTACAATTACCTAAGGGAGACAACTAGCAATTACAACCCAAAAACCCTAGAAGAAAATTTTCTGGAAGTTTCCATTCATCATCAACTGGGGTAATGATGTTGTGGCCCTTACACTTCTTACTAAATTAAGATGGATACTAGTACGCCATTCAACTATAATGCACATGTCTTAACTTATCTCCTTAGCTCCTAATAAATGAGGTCCATCCATTACTTCGATTATTACCCCCGACTATGGAATAAATTATGCATTTCCATACTACAGTAGGTAAGAAATATAAACTATGTACATTTAGAATAACTCATCAGAAAATTAATTTGGTGAAATAACTTCCCTTCACCTATCTCGTCTTCTTCAACCTTAGGTCAACCAACACCCTTTATGTTTATTTGCTATCTTATAACTCACTTCCCTAATCATACTATTATTTTCTCTAGATCACAATCTCTTGATAGTATCCTCAAACTTTGGTATTTACTTCCTCTATATCCTTGATTCTTCATGCAAGTATACCCTAGGACTCGCAAAATTGTACTTTGATGTCATTCTCTTTTTCTTTAAGGGTTTTTCTTATGGCTTTTACATCTCAAATCAACCTTCCTAAGTTCATACCAATATTCCATATATTCAACGAGGATTCCTTGCTGCTACCTTATGAGCATCCATATTTATTTTATTCATAGCCTAAACCTTAACCTCGTCTTACCTGGGCAGTCATCCCTATCTGCCCCATATCAAAATTTGGTTTGGTTTTCACCATTCTTTATAAAACTAAAACTTCACAATCATGATGTACCTAATCCAAAACTTTTGTTTTTAAAAATATGAACTTAGAAACCCTTTTATCAAATTCCAAAATTACTTGGTTTCCAAAAAGGAGCCATGAAGATTTTCCCTTTTCTAACCAACTTTACCTTTTTAAAAAACTTTCTACAACATAAATTTACTTCTTTTTAAAGTAGGAAAACTCAAAACATTTAAAACTCAATTATCATACCAAAACTCAATAGTAACATCTTCTATAACTTTAAACAATGAAAAGTGGAGTAGACAAAGATATATTCCATCTTATTATTTTCCTATTACTCATGCTATCTTCACTTCCACCTTTGATGGAGATTTTAATAGCATATGAGGGGGACTTCTAAAAGATACGTGTAATCGTTGCATCTATTTAAGCATCTATCTAAAATATAAGCGTAATTACTATATATTTATGGAATTTATCCATTCTTCCTACCTTATTCCTATTTCTTTTCCCCTTTATTGTTTTTAGCTAGATTACTAATCCTATTTTATATAAATTCCTAATACTATTTCTATCCAAATATTCCAATATTGTAACTATTTATATTTCTCCTATCTAAATGGCTTCTACTTCGGCTATTATTCTCCATATTTTCCTTACACGGGAATGTTTCTCCTATCTTAGTTATCTGACATTCTTACCCTTCTACTATGTACAACTCAATATAATCAAGTATCATTTCCATTTATCCACCCTTTAAAAAGAATATTTTTAAATGAAACTTCCAAATTTATAAAAATAAGAAAGATCATCGAGCCAAACCTACGCTCTATTTTCCATTTATTTTCAAAACGAAAAATCTCTTTATCAAAAATCTTTAAACTAAAACCTTTTGACTTAGCCAATTTTAAACTAAGAAATTCCAAATTTCCTCACTTTTCAGAAAAACAACTTCCTAATAAATCCTTTAAAAAACTCATTCACAGCATTTCAAGAAACTTTCAAAATCTTCTTGTTAAATTCTTTCACATGGGGTCGGACTTGGAAATGGACTCTTATTGTCCTTTCTTTTGGACTTTCCTTCTTCAACTCCTTAACTCTTCTTTTTCAAAAATTCGGCTTTCTTCTAACGGTTATTAGTGCACACATTCTCACAGGAACTTTCTCCACTCCTTCTTCATACCTTAATCCTGAATGCTTGCAACTTATATTTTCTTACTTCCTATTTATTTGAATGAAATGTGCATCTTCTATCAGCAATCCATAAAAATCCGCAATCATAAGGCAGCCTAGGCCCAATAAAGGAGTCCAGTACCATCCGACTTCCGGGATTTTTCTCTATGTCATGCTTATGCTCTTCTTGGTTATCGCCATGCTATACAACCTACATTCCGTGGGGTAGTCGGGCTAAGTGAATACGTTTAACTCTATTTATTGGCCCAACTCGTAGTTGCCCCGTCCATCCTTTCGGAATATGATCGCAACTACTTATATAGTCATAATTAATAGAGTTTAGCGTATAATATACATAGTGGGGTTTGTGAAAAATATTTTCAAAAATAACAAGTACGCTTATATGTATTCTTATACCCGTTGATTAGGCAACCTATGCTCTGATACCAAATGTAACAACCCGCCTCAAAACGAGCTTAATTTTTGACCTAGAAAAGGCCCATCGAACATTAGACCCATTGCAAAGCTTACTTTTGGTTGGTAAAAACAATAAATAGAGCTATCTACTAATGCTATCAAAATCTCACAGTGGAAAGGATAAAATATAATATCAGAAACAGTGCCTATTTTATAAAAATTCAAGTTTCATAATAAAACATAACATCTCAATATCTGTAGTACAATATCTCAAAATGTAATAAGATTATATTTGAAATGGGTACATCAAAGTATATGTAAAAAAATAAGTAGATAGATATCTGTCATAAGACTCCACCTCCATCTTCATCTCCTAGATCTGCATCATCTTCCCTAACCTATGTTGTAATAAGGAGGGAGTCAGAACAACAATGTCTGGTGAATGAAATCTCGAGTCTTTCTATAGTACTATTTGGGCAGTACAATTTAGATAGGAATATGTCTTACATATTCTAACTAT
This sequence comes from Allium fistulosum, assembly GCA_030737815.1. Lineage (NCBI taxonomy): Eukaryota > Viridiplantae > Streptophyta > Magnoliopsida > Asparagales > Amaryllidaceae > Allium > Allium fistulosum. Next base: position 1,618,981,810 of record CM060901.1, read on the forward strand.
ATTTCTTATAAGTACCTACAACTGTAGGCCTAAAGGCTATCCCAGTCCAATCTTATAACTTACACTTTTATAACCCAACTCTATATCTTACTTTCAATTGTAGGCCCAAAGCCATTCTCAATCCCATGCATCTACCATCAATCATGCCTTAATAATGTGAGAGAGCGTACCCAGGCCACTAATTCCTTTTCAATGAGAATTAGGTAGACTCTGACCATTTAATACCTATATCTTAGGAAGATTCCTATCATTTAATACCTAACCCATGGTGCACCCCGTTCTGGTACAAGCTAGTTGACATCGCATGAAATCTCACTAGACCACGTAATATTTCTTTTTCGAAGAGGCAAACCCTACAATAACCACTTAATACCTCAAAACAAAAGCAGACCCTTCCTAAGATTTCCATCTACCATGCCTATATGATATGCCTGACAATTTAATACTTTCTAATATGGGAGGAGGCGGACCCTACAACAGCCACTTACTACCTTCGATCCCCAAAGTAGGTCCTATGTATTATGACCCATAACCCAAGTGTGACGTCGCATATTAGTTTGACCATTCATAGGCATTGGTAGCAAGATTAACTGGGCAGACTTATCCTACAGAATTGGGACTAAACTCGCATCCTCCTTGGGGCGATGTCTCACATCAGCCGCAAAGTCACACTGCTAGTGCCAGATTAGCTGGACGGACTTCCATGTGCCTTTGGTTGACCTCGCATTCCTCTAACTTAGTCATAATTTATACTCCCCTAACCATATTATCACACACCTCACTGCATTCTACTAATGCTATAAAGAAAGATCATTTTTCCGCCACCAATCATAATCATCACTAACTTATATCCTTGGGGTTTTAATGTTAATTACTAACCGATTTCTTACGCTATTAACACATTATTAATTATACGTTCATGCTAATACATACATATATATATATATATAATTACATAACTAAAATATTCCTAGGCATGTGAAGATTGCACCCTGTACTAATCGTTAAATGTCAAAACTTTCAATTTATACAAATCTAATTCCATACCATAACCCCTCGCTTACTTTCCTAAATAATTTGTAAATAAAAGTGAGGGGGCTAGGCTTCTATTTATAGTGGTTAGAAGTCACCGGAGCCGTCGGATTTAAGTCAGTTTAAAATAATAAAATTCGGACCGTTCCTAGCCTTAGACACCCTAGCGGCCACAACACGAATCGGTCGACCGCACTTATCTAGATAGTCGGCTGCTAGTGGTCGACCTGTCATACGTAGGCGATCGAATAGTTGCCTAAAAATGGAAACGTATTTATTTTGTTGTTTATATTATTTAATTCCTTATTTAATTTTTAACGTTAATGTTTCTTTTAAAGTTCACTTAAACCCCAATCCTAATCACCATTAACATTTCTAATTTCAAATTTTAATATTAATTACATTTTTGAATTTGAATTATATTTGAATTAATTTAAATTGGAAAACTTCAAACATCAATAAATTTTTCGTTCAAGCTCCGATTTCAAAACTTTATATATAGAAATTGATCAGAAAATTGCCACGAACGCAACGGCACAATTTTCATGGAAAAATTCCAAATTTTAAAAAAATTCCATTTTTACCCTTGTTATTAATTAATTATTTCTTAGTAGTTAATTTCTTATTAATTTTATAAGGTGTTACATGAAGCAATGATTGATTATTGCAACCACTAGGAGCAGTGTTATGGGGTCCTGGGTCAGGGTTACGATGTGGGTAATCATGCTGCCTAGGCGTTAGTGTACCGTCCCGTCAGGAGAAAATAGTATTGCGAGCAAACGAATCGGTACCACTATAGGGATGGTCTTGCCATTGGTTCATTGTTGCCTTTAGTGAGGAAGGAGGTATCAAGTTGCTTCCACATCCCCATGGAGCGGCACTACAAATGCCTGGTTTAGAGTTACTGCATGGGTAACTATGACTCCAGGGCACCAATGCCCCTCCTATCAGGGAGACTGGTAGCATCATGGGGGAACGAAGTGGGACCATTATGGGGGTGGTCTTCCCATCAGTATGCTGATGCCTTTAGTGAGGAAGGAAGCATCGAGTGGTTTGTTTATCCTCATAGGGTAGCACTACAGATGCTTGGTTTAAAGTTATGGCATGGGAAACTGCATCTCCAAGACTCCAATGCCCTGTCTCACCAAGGAGATGGGTAGCATCACAAACGAACGAATCGGGACCACTGTGGGGGTCATCATCGGTTCTTCAATGCCTTCAATGAGGAAGGAAACATTGAGTAGCTTGCTCATCTCTATGGAGTAGCACGACAGATGTCTGGTTCGAAGTTATAATATGGTCAATTATGCCTCCAAGATACCGGTGCCCTATCCCACAAGGGAGACAGGTAGCATCACTGGCGAAAGAATCAGAACTACTATGTGGGTGGTCTCGCCATCAATTCATCGTTGCCTCCTATGAGGAAGGAAAGCATTGAGTGGTATGCACATCCCTAAAGAATAGTTTCTTAGGCGTTCCCCAATGGCAGAGGTAGGTTTTCCGCTCGACCCTTCCAAATAGCCGATGTTGTGGGGCGCCCCAGTGATGGTAGGGGGCCCAGATATGGTAGTTGCAGTTGGTTAACCTTGTTAGATCGAGAATGTTCCGAGGATGTCTCGTTTGCATTCTATATACCGAAATAGCAGTGATACAAGTCACATTGCCTTATAACTATGACAATATTTTATAGCCTTATAATAGCGGCTTACAACTTTTATATATAATACGCTCGGAGGTGCTTTGGGTTCCACGCATGGGACACGTTGGAGTCATCGGGATTCAAGATGTTGTATGTTCCATTGGCGAGCGCAACAATGATTACATATGGGACATCCCGGTTTGGCCCCAGGACTCCCTCGGCCAGATCCTTAGTGTTGGTGAAGACAAGGTGCAAAACCAAGCTTCCGACTTTAAAAGGGCATAGCTTTACGTTTGCATTGTAGTGCTTGGCTATCTTCTTTTGTACACCTCCATACGTAGTTCGACTTCCCCTCTTCTTTCTTTCAAACTGTTGAGTCCGAGCTTGATCAACTCTTTATTTTTTCCAGGGTTGTGAGTGAGGCACCTTAGAGATGGTATGTCGACCTCGACGATTAGTGTAGCTTCATACCTATAAGCCGGAGAGAAAGGAGAGTGCCCGATTGACGTGCGGCCGCTAGTGCGGTATGATAAAAGTTTGAGTGAAAATTATTCAACCCAATTTCCATTGGCCTTTGTAAGGCATTTCTTTAATATTTCCTTGATATTTTTGTTCATGGCCTCAACCTGGCCGTTAGCCTGGGGATGGTCGACTGAGGAAAAGCACTTCTCTATTCTGTTCCGGTGACAAAACCCTTCGAACAATCCACTCTCAAACTGGGTACCAATGTTGGGTATGATCTTCTTTGGGAGACCAAAGCCAGCTGATGTGATTGATCATAAAGTTAAGGATTTTGGGTGCGGTGACCATAGTGAGAGGCTCTGTCTGGAACCACTTTATGAAGTAGTCGACAACGACTATGGCATGGTTGTATCTGCCCTTGGCATTCGGTAGGTTTCCAATCAAGTCTATTCCCCAAATGTCAAATGACCAAAGGGATGTCATAGGGGTCAGGAGATTCGAGGAGGCTTTTGGGACCTTAGAAAACCTTTGGCAACTGTCGCACTTCCTAACATAATTCATCGTGTCTTTGATCATAGTTGGCCAGTAATACCCTTGGCGGTCAGCTTTCTTTGCCAAGCTTTATTCCCCAACGTGATCTCCACAAATGCCTTTGTGCCATTCTTCTAGCACCTAGTCGGCCTCTTCACTGGTCATGCATCTTTGGAGGGGTGTTGAGTAACCCTTCAGTACAACTTTGCATCCATGATGGTGTAATAGGGTGCCCGTTATAGGATTATTCGGGTCTCTTTTCTTTCATCTAACAGGTCATCGTTTGTCGGATACTTCATCGATGTGTTCATCTAAGAGTTAGGGTTGGCTTCATCGATTTCCATAATAGTTTCCCTGGGTTCAAACCTGGGGGTCAGCCGTACCTCCATTGGGACACAAGGGTTGTTTTCTTCAGGATTACTGGCCACCTTGGCCAACTGGTCTGCCTTGGCATTTCTTTCTCAAGGTTTTTTTTCTACCTTGAAACTTGTAAAGGTGTAGATGAGATTCTTGGCTTATGCCATGTAGAGGTCTAACGTCATGCCTCTGAACTGGAAGTGTTCCTTGATCTGATTGACAAATAATAATGACTCCATAAACATGTGTAATGATTCAAACTACAGTTCTTACGCCATCCTTAGATCGGCCAAGATAGCTTCATATTCGGCTTCATTGTTCGTGGCCATGAAGATGAACGACGAGGTAAAGTTCTGTACCATCGAGCATGACCGACATCATTGCTTCCCCTATGCCTTTCTTGTTAGACATGCCATCATCATAGAGTTTCCTAGGAGGGAAAATTGCTTGCTGCCTTCTCATTGCCACGTCCAGGTTGGAGCACTATGCTATGAAATTAGCCACAGCTTGGCCCTTAATTGAGGTGCGAGAGTGGAAGGTGATGTGATGTTGTCCTAGTTCGACGGACCATTTCAACAGTCAACATGTTGCGTCGGGTAGGCTCAATACCTACTTCAGTGGATGATTAGTGAGAACACTGATGGGGTGAGCTTGGAAATACATTAATAAACATCGGGCGGCCATGAGTAAGTACTAGGCCATCTTCTCTAACCTTGAATATCTTGTTTTAGGACCCGTTAACCTCTTACTTATGCAGTAGATGAGGCGTTGGACTTTTCCTTCATCGGAGATTAAGGTGGCACTGATCGCATGGTCGGTCACTACAAGATATAAGTGTAAGTCCTATCCATCAATAGATTTCGAAAGCACTAGAGATGTAGCTAGGTGTCTTTTCAACTCCTTAAAGGGTATGGTGCGATATTCACTCCGTGTGAATCTCTTACCTTACCTGATGAGATCGAAGAAGGGTACACATAGGTTTGTGGCTTTCAATACAAAGCAGTTGAGCATCACGATCATTCAATTTAGATTGTACACTTATTTGATTATGCATCGTACCTACATCTCTTGAATCATCTGAATATTATCAGGATTTGCCTTGATGCCCTTGGCGCTCACTACAAAGCCAAGGAACTTTCTAGATCGTACAACAAAAGAACAGTTCCTGAGGTTGAGCTTCATGTTGTAGTTGTGGAGGATGGAAAAAGTCGCGGCCAAATTCTTCACATGCCCCCCACCCTTTCAAACTTAACCAGCATGTCATCTACGTAGACCTCCATTGGACGGCTGATTTGCTAGGTGAACATTAGATTGACGAGCCATTGATATGTACCGTTGGTGTTGCAAATGCCAAAAGGCATGGCTCGATAGTAGTAGAACCCGACGTTGGTGGTTAATGAGGTAAGCTACTGGTCAGGGCTCTGCATAGCAATTTGGTTATACCCGGTATAAGCATCCGTGAATGAGTAGCTTGTGTCCGCTGGTTGCGTTCATGAATGGTCGGTGTGGAACAGAGGATAATTGTCCTTAGGGCATGCTTTGTTAAGCTCTAAGAAGTCGATAGAATTCCTTCAGATCCCTATTAGGTTTATAGACGAGTACTGGGTTGGCTACCCAAACATGGTATGTCTCCTTGCAGACAAAACCATTCACTAAAAGTTTCTCCACTTCCTTCTTGAGTGCTCTATATCGCTCAGGGTTCAGCGGTCACCTCTTCTACCGAATGGAGTAAGCCATCGGGTCAATGTTGAGGGCATGGCATATAAACAATGAATCGATGTCGGTAATGTTGGCATACTCCCAAGTAAACACATCCTTGCTCTCCCTTGAGAAAAAAATCAATTCATCTCTTACTTCCAATCTTAATTCTTTGCCTATATGGACGACCTTGCTGGGATCATCATGTTTAATCAGTATCACTTCAAGAGGTATAGCCACCCCACCTTCGGGGTTGGAATACCATGTCTGAGAATCAAGTGAGTCATCTCCAAGTCACAATGGTCCAGCGCGTATATCATGCATTTAATAATATATTTAGTCAACACGAACGTTTGTATTTCTACCGAAAGGCCAAGGATGCTTCCGGCTTTCATAAATGAGTCCTCCAACACTAAAAGGAAAGGAGTGGTGGCGTCTTCTGCTCTCACGTACCAGCAAGGGGTGAACTGTTCATTCCATGTAGTAATGAGCTCTCTGGTCTTGCTCGGACTGGCAAGAGAAAGGTTGTTTCCATCAGCTATGTCGTCTTGATTTGCGGCGATCAAAATATGCAGTTTGTAAACAGTAATAGGAGTGATTTCAAAGTGAATGGGAGCAACAAGCTGCTTGCACATTCTCTTGAGCATGCCACCGATGAGTGTTGTCATTTCCTATTGTAACATAAGCACTCCCTTCTTCAATTGTTGTAGGGGATGCTATAACGATATCTTTAGGCTTGCAAATTGCCTCGAACACATCCTATTCCTACATCAGTTGGGAACCTCATTGTTATACATTGGTAGGCTACTATCGCATCCATGTCTGCTATGCTAGCCTTCTAATTAGGATATTATATGCAGAGAGATAGTCTACCACAATGAACTAACTTGGATCTTAGCCACTAGCGGCTCCTCGTCGAAAGTGACCACATGAGAAGTAACTTCCATGAGGACAATGCCGATGCCCCCGAACCTATAGATGAGTAATGCATAAGGAGCACGGTTGGAGGTAAGAAGCTTCATTATATTGAAAACATCTTTGAACATTACATTAAAGGAGCTGCCCTCAATGATGAAGACTGGGTGGACCTTTGTACTGGCCATGTTGACTGAAATGACCATGTGCCATGATGGGGGAAACCAACCTCTCCCTTGTCCACTACATTTAATGAAATATCGGTGGAGTCCTCTTCGACCCTGGAGGCCATTGGGGTCTAGAGGTCTACTGAATAAACAAAATCTAATATCTCTCTCCTATAGCGAGCCTGAGCCCTTCCGCTGTTGGCTTCCACATGCGGACCACCACATATTAAGAGGATCTCAGTATTGATCATGGCTATTCTGTTTTCATCTACCCGTTGATCATGGCTATTGATAGTATTTACCATTACCCTTGGGCTCCTCCCTCTGCCCTGAACAAGAGGAAGTAGGCTGTTGAAATGCAACATGTTTACGTGTGGTAAGATATATAGTTTCCATATCATAATTTAGGGTTGCATAATTAATGTACTTGGGCTTGAAACAAACTCCACCATCAGAGAATTTTTGGTTATTTTCCTACCGATCATTCTTTCGGCGAGTATCCTTACTCTGGCCAGTCTTGTTCCTCTGGCTACCTTCATCGTCATTTCCAGAGATGTCTACCACCTCACTCTCAAAATGTCGTTCGCCCTTCGAAGAAATTATATAGGAATGAAGCAGGTTGTTTTTGCAATTCCTTCCACATATGGGATTGATATTTCTCCCTCGAGCAGAGGGCTACTACTAGGCTATTCTTATTTACTCCTCTCGCTATAGTTGATTCCTTATTAAAACAGTTAACTTGATCGGACTCCGCCTTCCTAGCTCATTGGCCAGCATTATTCTTATCTTCGATGTGAAAAAGCCAACCTTGTAGTCGAAACACACCTGGGCCCACGAGTGGACACTTTCTCTTTGCAGATGAAGGAACCAACAGGAAGCTGGCTTAGTGAGAGTGGTGGGAAAAGGAGGAATTTTGCATGGTTGGAGAGTCGACTAGCTTGGGTCACTGAGTTGAAGGCGGTGATAAGAACGGACTGGTTAGCACCCCCATCATACTTGTCCACGGGAAGCAAGACATACCTATGGTGGATATAAGTGATAAAGATCCCTTTGGAGAACGGGTCTCCATTCTTCTCATCTAACTCCCCTCAATCATCACCCGGGATTCTGGCCTGAATCCTGTGTATATATTGTCACAAAGTAGCCATTTCTTCTCAAAGGCCATATTTTGCCTATCGTAGATGGCGATGGCCCCTTATGGATGAGGAGCTTTTTGACCATCTATTAAATGCTGTGGACCTATGGCGATAATATAACGAAGGAGAATGGAAATCCTAGTTGGACTAGGGTATCATCATCCTAACAACCGATGGGGATCTGGGCGGATAATGTAACATCCCATAAAAATTAAAAAGAAATCAATAAATTAAAATAGGACTAAAATAAGAATTTTTCAAACATAGAAGTTCTACCATAAAAGTTACAGCATTGCATTCATAGCGATTTTCAGATTAACTTTCATATATAAAGTTTTGCGATCAGAGTTCAAATCGAAAATTTATTGAAGTTTGAAATTTTCGAATTTAAAATAATTCGAATGAATCCAAAGTTTGAATTTAGGTAACATTAACATGGAAATTAAATGGGTAATAAATAATTTAACTTCAAAGAAAATTAATGTTAGAGGAAAACATTAACATTAATGTTAAAAGAGAAAATAAATAAACAAATTAAATGGAAAAAATTAATTATGCTAGTGGAAGGAGGCCGATCGACCACCCAAGTTAGGCCGGTCGTCCAGTTGGTGAATGTCGGCTAGGATTTTCTTTGGCCACGAATGGCCCAGATTTTATTATTTTAAACCGACTTAATTCCTATAGTCCAAACGCCTTCTAACCATTATAAATTATAGGCTAGTCCCCTCACTTTTATTGACAAAATATTTGAAGCGCTGGTGAAACTCCATCAGTCTTCTTCTTCGATTAGATCAAGAATTAAAATCCAAGGGAAAATGGTAATCAGTTTATATATACACACACACATACACACATTTTTCTTTTTTTATTCTTCCCTAATCAATGAATTCTAAACCTAATTTATATACAATTGAATGGCTGTACATTCCAAAAGAAGGAACCTAAAGGAGCAGTTAGAAACAAGCGTGAATCAAATCCAAAGGAAACAAAAATCTATCTATGAGTGAAAATCTTAGTTTTTCACATTTTAGTATTATATGTGGTAAATGCTGGGATTTGTTTTATGCCTTGGAGAATTTTGTTTGCAAAAATCCTAAACACTAAAACCTTAAAATTCCCGCAAATAAAATGTCAATTCTTAGATTTATTGGAAATCCAATTATTTTATGTTAATATAGTAGAGTTTAATATGTTGTTTGCAATTTGAATAATTTATATTCTATTCAATTTGCTCTTCTAAATTATGTTGTTGCGATAAAGGGTTCAAGAAGAAATTATTAGGAAATGATGTGCAAAGTATGAATTTATCATATTTGTAATTTGCACCGCCTATTTCTATAATATAGATAAATATGTATCCATTTTCCCCTTCAAGGTTGTATATGTAAAAGCTAAACAGGATATAAAGGGTTTAAATTGTAAGTTTTATTTTCTTGAAATAGAGACATGGTTCTATTATAATAATGTAAAATTATTTTGGTATTATTCCATTTCTGAATATATATATATATATAGACGCACACACGCACAAAAGTCTGTTTGGGCTAGCTAAGGATATTAACTACTTTTTAAATTATTGTATGCAACTTAGGCTTTTTATAAATATGGTAGTTGTGACATTTTCATAATTAGTATATAAAGCGTTCATCTTAGAATAGGCATATTTCTACGCACGCTTAGATATATTTAGTTAGCTAAAATATTACGTGGGTATAAATATAATTAGTAGCATATAATAAGTAATATATAATTCGTATCATATAGAATAAATAAGTTAGTAACTAGCATTAGAGCCTTTAGGAAGAAAGTTAAGGATAATTATGGAAATTAATCCATAATTAAAGGTGAAATAAGGAGTTCTCCTTATGTGGCCTTAAGTCACAAATGCGGTGAGATATTATATATATACGTGTAGTATATATTATGTTAGGAGAGCAGAAATATGACTAAGTTATATTGATGTGAGGTCAGTCAAAAGTGCACAAAAGTCCGCCTAGTTGATGTGACTACCAACAGTATGACTTTGGAACTGATGTGAGACATCACCTATAATAAGTTCACATGTTGGACGCGAGGTTAGTCACATTCTGTAGGGTAAGTCTGCCTAGCTAATTTAGCTACCATCACATATGCATAGCCAAACTAATATGAAACATCACGGTTTGGGTTACAGGTCATACGATGGGTATCCCAATAAAGGCCTGCTTCTGGGTTGGGGGTATTAAGCGGATGTTGTAGGGTACGCCTCCTTCCCACTCAAGAAATATTAAATCATCGAGATTATCTTTTAGGTTCGGTAGTAGGAAATTTTTGGTAGGTCTCCGCTTCAGGATTAAGGTGTTAAGTGACCATAGAAGGGTCCGCCTCCTCCTATAAAAGAAGCATTAGGTGGCCTGGTGATATTTCTTGTGATGTCAGTGAGGAAGTACTAAAGAGGGGTCCGTCTTGGGTTTAGGTATTAAATGACGGAGATCGGCCAACAGTATAGATATCAAATGGTCAGAGTTTGCTTAATTTCCATTAAAGAGGTATTTTGTGGCTTGCATCGTTAGGCCATGATTGATGGTAGTTGCATTGCACCCATGTTAAAGTTATGTAGTTAGACTAGAAGAGTCTTTGGGATTATAGTTGGAAGTATACTTGGTAGGATATAGTATAAGATGCGCAAGACATATTACATATCTAAATGATACTGCCCACATACTATTATGATAAGACTTGATATTTTCATTCATCGGACATTGTTGTTCTGACTCCCTCCTCGTTACAACCCATAGGTTAGGGGGAAACGATGCTAATGAAGAAAACAAAGGTGATGGACAAGATTTGTGGCATTTGGTTTCAGTTGACCAAGAAAAATAGGTATCTGTTACCTAGAATTAATTACTTATTTGACCAATTTGTTGAGCCAAAATATTTTCTCAGTTGGACTTAGCCAGTTCCACCAATTAAGAATAGCTGAGGATAGCAAGTAGAAGACTACTTTTCACATTCTTGACTGGCTTTATGAATAGGAAGTAATGCCTTTTGGGTTGACGAATGCCCCCACTTACTTTATGGATGTGATGAGTAGAGTCTTTAGGGGGCAGCTAAATAAGTTTGTCGTCGTATTCGTAGACGATATTCTAGTATTCTCTAAAATTGAAGATGAGCTTGAAAATCACTTAAGGGAGGTACTAGGGACCTTGAGTAGGCATCGACTAAAAGCCAAATTCTCGAAGTACCACTTTGGAAGAAGAAGGTGAGATTTCTTGGTCATATTGTCTCCGAGAAGGGATATTCTATTGATCCTGCAAAGGTGGAAGCTATTCAAGACTAGAAGATTCCGAAGAGTGCCATGGAAGTTAGGAGTTTTCTTGGGTTGGCGGGTTATTTTAGAAAATTCATTAAGGACTTTGCAAAGGTAGTAGTCTTACTGACTCGCTTAACCAAGAAAATTTTATCTTTCGCTTGGAATGAGAAATTCATGGAAGCATTCGAGAAGCTGAAGGTGTTGTTTACTAGTGCATTGGTACTTACCAGTCTCGATAGGATGAAACCTTTCACAGTTTACAACGACGCATGTGGTACGGGACTCGGAGCTGTTCTTATGCAAGAAGGTAAGGTGTTAGCCTATGCAAGTAGACAATTAAAGACTATGAGAACAAGCACCCAACCCATGACATGGAGTTAGAGACTATCGTCTTTGCTTTGAAGATATGGAGACACTATCTTTTGGGACAAAGGTTTAAGTTATTCACCGGCCATAAATCCCTTAAATACCTATTTTCCCAAAAATATTTGAACCTTAGGCATCAGAGGTGGATGGAGTTTATAACATCATATGGCTTTGAGATACAATACACCCTCAATAAAGGGAATGTTGTTGCTAACGCCCTTAGCCGAAGGCATTCTACTCTTGGTGCTATCATGAGCGGAGGTAGTTAGAGTTCCTCTCGAATTTTAATTTCCAACTGCCAAAATAACCCACTCTAGGCTATTTGGCAGGGATGGAAGTTAGGCCGGCATTGATGGACCGCATCAGGCAAGGACAAAAGAATAATACGGAAATAGTAGGTATTTTTGACAAGCTTAGTAGAGGAGAACATTTCCCCAATGATGCTAGATATGAAACAGACAAAAGGGCATGGTTGAGGAGAGATGGATGCCAGTGTTCCAATGGTGGAGGATATCTTGGAGGAAGTGCTAGTGGAATGTCACCATTCTAGGATGAGTATTCGTCCCGATGGAGATAAAATATATACGGAAATGAAGCGGATTTTCTATTGGCTGGGAATGAAGAAAAAGGTAGCGGAGTATGTCTTTAGGATTTTGATATACCAAAAGACAAAGGCGAGATAGAAACCGAAGATACTGTTATTGCCGTCAAAGGTGTCGACTTAGAAGTGGAAGCACATATTGATGGACTTCATAGATGGGTTGTCTAAGAGTCAAAGAGGCAATGAGGTTATTTGGGTTATAGTGGATAGACTCGCTAAAAGTGCCCATTTTATTCTCGTAAGAAATAATAAGACGGTAGCATCTCGGACGCAAATCTATATCAGGGGAAAATATACGATTATAAAAAAGAAAATTTTAAGGGTTTTCTTTCAGCCATGGGGGAAAGCCATCAACCTCTCAAAATTTCCTTGAACTTTTCCGACTCATCAAAGTTAGTTAGACCACCTGATTCTAATTTCAATTCTCACATCAAAAAACCATCAGAGGGGATCATCGTAGATCAAGATGGGTTTCAATTGGTCTAGAATAAGGCGGGTAAAAGAAGAGAGGCCAAGAATATTCAGGAGTTGCTACTGGCTCAAGGAATTTGGCGTAGCGAATCTAGGAAAGAGGCTATGAAAACATCTATTCTGCAATCTAATGGACTAAGATCGATAGTAGGTGGAGCCAAGAAGCCGGCTACCATCTTATTGAATAGAACACAAGGGACAAAATCATGGTTGATATTGTTGCGGAGGAACTAATTAAGGAGGAATGCAATCTTGATTTTATTGCACCGATTAAAATCAACAATAAAAAGATTGGGGTCATGAAGGAAGCAATTTGTAAAAAGTCAGATCAGTGTTGGAATGCTTCGATTCTTTTTTATGTTGTTGGAACCAAACTATATTTTATATATCTTAAATCATATATTCAAAGAGTTTAGAAGCCATTTGGAGAATTTGAAATGTATTCAAGAGAAAATGGGTTTTTTCTTGTTAAATTTAAAGACCCCAAAGATTGTGAGTTGGTTTTAAAAAATGGTCCGTGCTTTTATGATGCTAACTCATCGTTATGAGAAGGTGGTCTAACACTTTGAAATTAGATAGAGACCACTCACATCAATACCGATATGGGTGAGACTTCCGTGTGTAAATTTACAATTATGGGACCGAGAGGCTTTTAGCGTTATGGAAAGTATAATCGAAAAACCATGAAAATGGATGCAGCTACTGCAAAGAAGATGAGATTGAATTATGCTCGCCTTCTAATAGAAGTGTCTACAGAGGATGAATTTCCAAGTGAAATCTCATTAACTTTGTATAATGGTGAAATAATTAATCAAAAAGTTATAGATGAGTGGCTTCCGCCGAAATGTAATGTGCGCAAATGTTTTCGGCACACAAAAGAGTAGTGTAGCACAAGAAAAAAATGGGTACCAAAATCTTGCAATCAAACAAATCAAAGCATTGGACAAAGCAATCAATAATCCATAGTGGAAATGTAAGACTCAAATATATATCAAGAAAAGCAGTATAATGAGAATTCTTAAAAGACTCATGATCGCCTCAACCAAGAAAGCATCATTACTGATCAAGAGAATTCAGTTCAGCTTTCTGATACTATAGATCAGATCATGGCGGAGGAAGTTCATCATCCATCTAATAGAAATGTTTATGCAGAAATGGAGAAAAGATAGCAATAAGCAATTGGAAGAAAGATAATTCAGAGGTCTTAGAATCTGGGGTCCCCCATCCTCCAAATTCTTGTTTAGTCACAAACAGTAATGGCATTATAATAAATGAATACTCTCAAGTTAGTAGAGAGAATATTGATATAAAGATAGTATCTGGTCCAGATCATGCTATAGAGACTGAGGATAGTGTAAGAGGCAACCCGATTTTTCCTCGCAAGTCTGGCCTTATTGATATCCCACTAAACATTGACATGGACATAGTATCTAGTTCAGAACATGCTGCAATGACTGAGGACACCAACCCAGTTTTGCCTCGCAAGTATGATTCTATTAATACCTCACAACTACATAAGGTAAAGAAAGGGGTTAGAGCAAAGAACAAGGAGAAAGAGAGCTTTAAGCAAAAATACATAACAAATAATCCAGAATTGAATGAAGTAACTACAAGGCTTAAAGCAGATGATGCAGTATGCAAGAAAAGTGGTAAGGCTGGTCCTGCGCTAGGTATGAATACTAGAAACTCATTTTAAATTAGCTATTATATGTCAATTATAGCCTGGAATGTTAGGGGTATGAATTCCCCTTCATAAAAATTAGATATTATTCATATGTTGAATATATATAAACCAGCTATTGCCACATTAATTGAAAATAAGATGAATGATGAAAATATTGAAAAGTTTTGTAGAAAATTATCAAGTAATTGAAAAACAGTAAACAATAATGACCGTGGGGGTAAGGGAATAATTTTATTATTATGGGATTCCAATATATGAGATGCTAAAAATATTAATAAAGACCTACAGTATATTGACTATAGTTTTAAAAATATATGTGGTGCAAATCTACAAGTTACTAGTGTATATGGTAGTAATCTTAAAATAAAAAGAAATAGTTTATGGTGTAGACTTAAAAGTATGAATTATGCTTATAAATTCCCTTAGGTAATAATTGGAGACTTTAATACTGTTATGCATTCATATGAAAAGTTTGGAGGAAATGTTATCCCTTTCGCTAAATTAGACAGAATTAATAAGTTTTTAATTAAAATAGGATTAAGCGAGCCATTAATCAATGGTAATAAATAAACTTGGAGGTCTGGTGTTGAAAAAAAATATACATTGTAAACTAGATAGAGTATTAACAAATAGAGAATTTTCTGATATGTTTCCCAATTTTTTGTGTAACACACTAGAACAGAATACAAGTGATCATACTCCATTATTGATCTGACTATTCTATGAAGATAAGAATGTTATTAAGAAAAGTCTCCCCTTTAGATTTAAGAATGGGTGGACACTTGACAAAGAATATAAGGAAGCTATTAACAGCAGTTTAAATTTTTATGTAAAGGTACTCATCAACTTCAGTTTAGTATGATGTTAAAAATATTAAATTTAATCTTAAGAAATGGAATATGGAGAAAACAGAAGCAGGGGTGTATAGAGTATCTTAGAAAAGAGGGAAATTTTTTACATATATAATAGATAAAAACCCAATTGATAATTAAAAAGTAAAAGAATTTTTTTCAAATCAGAGTAACTTATCCAAAGAATTTGAAACAAAATGCAAAAATTGATTGGCTTACTCAAGGGGATGACTGTACAAAGTTTTTTAATGCCAAAATGAGTAATAGAAAACATTTAAATAACATAGGTAATATTACTGACAATTCTAGGAAATTGGAAAATGAATATGATAAAGTAGTAGAAGAATCTATGTCCTATTTTAATGAATTGTATAATGCAGAAGAAATGGAAACTGAGTTTCCTAAAATTATTTTTATATCTAAAATTAATAGTGCAGCAAAAGAAATTTTACTTGTTCCAATAGAAGAGAAGGAAATTAAATATATTGTTTATAATGTCGGAGATAATAAAAGTCCAGGGCCTGATAGTTTTAATGCAAAATTTTACAAAAATCAACGGGATAGGATTAAGGGTCAAGTAATTAATGTAGTAAAAGAATTTTCTAATGAAGGTAAGCTTTTAAAGAGTTTAAATCATACTTTTATTACATTAATTCCTAAAAATAAAAATTCATTAAGCATTGGAGATTACAGGCCAATCTCATGCTGTAATTTTATTTATTAAATTATAGCAACAATGTTGAGTGATAGAATTAAAGATTTTTCACCTTTTATAATATCAGAAAATCAAAGTGCTTTTGTTCCAAGCAGATTGATTTATGAGAATTCCCTGTTAGCCCATGAAATGGTTCGAAATTTTAACGGTAAGGCTGGAAATAATGCGTGTTTAAAGATTGATTTGCAAAAAGCATATAATAGAGTGAACAAAAAATTCATTCATCATATTATGTTAAATTTGGATTTTCCTATAAAATTCTGCGATTTAGTATATAAATGCATAAATACCCCGATATTTTCTATATTGATTCAAGGAAAACCATAGGGTTTTATTAAAAGTAATAGAGCTATTAGACAAGGTGACCCTTTATCACCTTATTTATTTACTATGGTAATGGAATACTTTTCCATTTTAATGGAATTGGAGACTATCAAGTGCAGGATTAATCCAATTTATAAAATACATCCTGTTATTACTCATCTTTTATGCTGATGACTTAATGTGATTCATTAAAGCAAATAAATCTAACGCGCTTGCTATCAAAGATATTTTTGAGTGTTTGCAAAAGTATGCAGGTTTGCAGAGCAATGAGTATAAAAGTAAAGCATACTTTAGCAAAATAGTACATATAGAAAGGAGTTATTAGAAGTATTACATATTACAAAGAGTACTCTGCCAATCAAATATTTGGGATTGCCTCTTTATGTTAATCAAATTAAAGACATTGATTGTGCAATAATTGAGAAAGTGCATGAAAGAATGGAAACTTGGTCCAACAAGCTTTTATCTATTACAGGCAGGTTGGAGCTAATAAAAACATTGGTGTATTCTATTATATTGCATTGGTTACAGACTTATCATATCCCTGCAGCATCGTTAAAAATTAGAGCAGAGATGTGCAGACTTTTTATAGAGAGGTGGATATCACAAAATCAGTTGGGAGAAAGTATGCAGACCAAAAGAAGAAGGTGGTATGGATATTAGAAATATGAATGATCTTAGTTACACATGTCATTTAAAATTATTTTGGAGATTTTTAAATGAAGATTCCATGTAGGCAATTAGATGAAAGGTAAATACCTTAAGCAAAATAATTTTTGGAACATTTTTCCAAAGAATAATCAATCAAATACATGGAAACAAATTTTAAAATGTAGAGAGCAAGGTAAATTAATGTTAGAAAGAGTATTTAAGTGTGGAAATGGAACTAGTTTATGGTTTGATCCATGGTTTGAACATGAATCTTTTATTAACATAGTAGGTTGGAATAGTTTGGATATATGTGGAGGGGTTGATGCTGCGGTGTCTATGATAATAGAAGGAAATCAGTGGCAACCCCAAATTCATCCAATTACTAACCTATATAAAGAACACATAAATAAAATTCCAATTGATTCAAGTGCAAATGCAGACTATTGTTCTGGATAGCATCCAGTAAAGACAAATTCCCTTTCAACCAAACATGGGAATATATTAGAAGCAAGAAGACTACAGCTGAATGGTATGAATGCATATAGAACAAATTTAAAAATCCAAAGATGACTATTTATACATATTTACAGTTAATAACATGTTTCCTACAAGAGATAGAACAAGCAAATGGGGCAAATCAGTACAGTGTCTATTATGTGATAATGAAACTGAGTGTACTAATCATCTATTTTTTGAATGTAGGTATTCTTATTATATATGGAACCGCATTCAAGCTATATTGGAAATTGAACATAATGATAGTATGAATCTACAACAAGCAATTAAGCATATCAAGGATAAATTCAGCAATAAATCATTGGAAAGAGACTATGCTCATGTGATGGTAACTACAACAACATATCATATCTGGAAAGAGCATAACAGCAGAGCGCATGACAAACCAAAGTTAAGCAAAGAACAAAGATGGATACTAATCGATATAGAAAGTAAAATCATTTTGCAGAAATCAAAGAAGAAAGTCAAGAGAGAAAGCGAAATTAGATGCTTATCTGAATGGTGGGACAGAGATGCTGGAAGTAAGGATATTGAGAACTATCTCCACCATCCTAGAACAAAGCAAGTCCGAATGGAACCTCAAAGTAACAGTGCATCAAAGCAACACAGAGATTTTTCATTTACAAGTGGATCTACAGATCTGAAGTTTGATAACTACAGATCTGTAAATCTCTTCACTTCGGCTAATTATAGAAACTTGGAGAATGAAAGCAATATTTTTTCAAACCAACAGGCTGGATCTGGGTCAAAGAACATCAAAAAACCTCATAGAAATCTTGTTGATACAAGCGCGTTTACAGATCTGGAGTGTAATGACTTTAGATCTAGAAACAGTTCCAGCTTGCTTAATGATAGCAACTTGGAGAACCTAATTGGAGGCATGAGAAGCAAATTTAATGAATGCCTCTCTTATTGGGAAGGGGAGAGAATAGTGGAGTAAATGGAAGAAAATAATCGGATGATTCTCTCCACCATTTTTTGTGTTTTAGCAAACTAGGATTTGCGTTGGGTAAATGAAAGGAGGTGGGTGTTAACCGTAGTTTGTATTGTAATGTAATAATGGGTTATACCCGTATATATGTAGGCCATGGGCCGAATTTTGTTTACCAAGTTTTAAAATAAAATCTCTATCAGGGAAGTGGAACGACTGCATGGGGTTCCGGTTAGCATTATTAGTGATTGAGACCCCTTATTCACTAGCGAATTTTAGAGGAGTTTGCAATCAGCTTTAAGAACAACGTTGAATCCTAGCAGTGCTTACTATCCGTAGACCGACGGTCAGACTGAAAGGGTAAATGTGATTTGGGAAGATTTATTAAGAGTTTGCATCATGGATTTTGAAGGATATTGGGAGCAGCAATCACCCTTAGTAGAGTTCGCGTATAATAATAGTTACCAAGCGACGATTAGCATGGCACCCTTTGAAGCCTTTTATAGGAGACCATGCAAATTGCCTAGTTATTGGTGGGAAACTACAGATAAAATTTTACTTGGACTAGACTTGATCCGCGAGACCTCGAAAAAGATTGAGATGATTAGGCGGTGAATGAAGGATGCATAAGACTGTTGGAAATCCTATGTTGACAGGTAACGGAAAGAATTGGAGTTTTCGATTGGAGACATGTAACGGAAAGATTAAGATTCATTGGGCATTTTCCGATTTTGGAAAGGGTGGGGAAACTTGCATATCGATTAGAGCTTCCGGATAAGTTAGCAGGAGTCTATGATGTCTTTCATGTTTCACACTTGAGGAAATGCCTGCATGACACCGCCACCACAGTAAAGCCCAATCACTTGGCGGATGTTCAAATGGAGCCGATAGCACCCCATGCCATCGTACATATAATGGAGCACCGAAATAGGAAGCTTCGTAATAAAGAAATTAGGCTGGTTCGAGTATAATGGGGAGTTAGTCCAGCGTAAAGCACATGGGAAACCTAAGAGAAGATGAAGGCTTCTTGTCATGAGCTTTTCTCTGGTGAACTTTGTCTCTCCAAAATTTAGTATCGTATAGGTTATGGTTGCATCGTGGTTGCTAGATTGGATGGTAGGGGATGATTGCCATAGTTTTTACTGTTATTTTTGCACTCACGTAGAATCTTATGCATATCTAGGATGCTCGCATACCTACCTATATTTCACGGTGCTAGGATTGAGCTCACTTATAGTATGTTGCATACACAATCACGTTGCATTTTTGGTTGAGTAGATGGTTGTGTGGATAACTTGGTTGTATAACATGGTTGTAGAGTGCGCATTACATTATCTATCCCTTGGGGATTTTGGTGACGAAATCCTTTTTAAGGAGGGGGAATGTAACATCCTGTAAAAATTAATAAATTAAAATAAGACTAAAAATAAGAATTTTGCAAACGTCAGAATTTGACCATGAAAGTTACACCATTATATTCATGGAGATTTTCTAACCAACTTTCATATATAATGTTTTGAGCTCGAAGTTCAAAAGAAAAGCTATTGATGTTTGAAATTTTCGAATATAAATTAATTCAACTTTTGAATTTAGATAATGTTAACGTGGAAATTAAAACAGGTAATAAATAATTTAACTTCAGGGCAAATTAACATTAGAGGAAACGTTGACGTTAGTGTTAAAAAAGGAAATAAATAAACAAATTAAATGACAAAAATTAATTACGCTAGTGGAAGGAGGCCGGTCGACCGCTTATATTGGGCCGGTCGACCACCTTGGGTGGGTCGGTCGACCGGTTGGTGAATCTTGGCTAGGGTTTTCTTTGACCACGAATGGCCTGGATTTTATTATTTTAATTCGACTTAAATCCTATGGTCCAGACGACTTCTAACCAGAATAAATAAGAGGATAGTCGCCTCACTTTTATTCACAAAATATTTGAATCTCTCGCGAAACCCCACCAGTCTTCTTTCTTGATTAGATTTAAGAATTCCAATCCAAGGGAAAAAGGTAATAGGTTTATATATATACACACATTTTTCTATTTTTATTCTTTCATAATCTCTGAATTATGAATCTAATTTATATACAGAATGGTTGTATATTCCAAAAAGAAGAAACCTGAAGGAGCAGTTAGGCAAAGGCGTGAATCAAATCCAAAGGAAGCAGGAAACTATCTGTGAGTGGAAATCTTAGTTTTTCACATATTAGTTGTTTGTGTTGTAAAAGTTTGGATTTGTTTTATGCCTTGGGCAATTTTTTTATGTGAAACCCTAAACCCCAAAATTCCCTCAAATAAAATGTCAATTCTTGAATTTATTGGAATTTAAATTATTTTATTTTAGTACAGCAGATTTAATTTATTGTTTGCAATTTGAATGATTTATGTTATATTCAACTTCCTCTTCTAAATTCTATTATTGTGATAAAAGGGTTCAAAAAGAAATTATTAGGAATTGGTGTGCAAAGTATGAATTTTTCTATTTGTAGTTTGTACCAACTATTTCTGTAATATAGATAAATGTGAATCCCTTTTCTACTTCAAGATTGTATATACAAAAGTTGAATATGGTATAAAAGATTTAAATTGTAAGTTGCATTTCCTTGAAATAAAGGCATGATTCTATCATATTAATGTAAAATAAGTTGGTATTATTCCATTTCGCAATATATATATATATATATATATACAAGTATGTTTGGTCTAGTTAAGGATACTAGTTATTTTGTAAATTATTATATGAAACTTAGGTTTGTATAAATATGGAAGTTTTGACATTTTAACAATTAGTACAGGAAGCGTTCATCTTAGAATAGGAATATTTCTACGCACGCTTAGGAATATTTAGTTAGCTAAAATATTACGTGCGTATAAATATAATTAATAGTGTATAAAAAGTAACATATAATTCGTATCGTATAGAATAAATAGGTTAGTGACTAGCATTAAACCCTAGAAAGGAAGTTGAAGATAATTATGGAAATTAATCCATAATTAAAGGCAAAATAAGGACTTTCCCTTATATGACCATAAGTCATGAATGCGATGAGACATTTATATACATGTAGCTGTGCAGTTAAAGCGCTCGGTGGATTCAATGCGGCGGAGGTGCAAAAAGTTATAGCGGGGATACAGCAAGGATATAGCGGGATATATCGGATGACTCTATAATAGCATATAAAACTCGTACTTAATTTTAAAAAAAAATATAAAAATGGTAATTAAATGAAAAATTAATATTTAACTGAATTATAATTAATACATAAATAATTTTAAATAAAAACATATGCGAATATACTGTAAATAAACGTAAAACTGTTACATAACATAATTGAATTTAACAAAATATTAGAGTATTTTTATTTCTGAAAATATATTAAAAAGTCAATTAAATAAATTAATTTCATAATTTTTATAATGTATAAATTTCATTTTTCAATTCATTTCTTTTAAAAAAGATATAGCGAAAATAGCAGGGCTTAAAGCGGAAAGACTATATTTGAGGCTATAAGGAAAAATCATAGCAGTAGAAATCCGCTATGAGATATAACAGGGTTATAGCGGGGTAATAGCAGGGCATTAACTACATAGACATGTAGTATATATATTTATGGTAGTATGTTAGGAGAGCGGAAATATGACTAAGTTATAGGGATGCGAGGTCAGTTAAAGGCACACGGATGTCTGCCCAGCTAATTTGGCTACCAACGGTGTGACTTTGAGACTAATGTGAGGCATCGCCTATAATAAGTACCCATAGTGAACACAAGGTTAGTCCTAATTCTGAAAGATAAGTCAGCTAATCTGGCTACTAGCACCTACGAATAGTCGGACTAATGTGAGATGTCATGGTTTGGGTTACGGGTCATACAACGGATATTCCAGTAAGGGCCTGCTTTTGGGTTGGGGGCATTAAGTGGATGTTGTAGGGACTGTCTCCTTCCCACTCAAGAAATATTAAATGGTCAGGATTGTCTTTTAGGTGCGATAGTGGGAAACCTTTGGTAGGGGTCCACTTCGGGGTTGAGGTATTAAGTGGATATTATAGGGTATGCCTCCTACCATAACAGAAGTATTAAGTGGCCTGGTGAGATTTCTTACGGTGTTAGTTAGAGAGCACCAGAGAGGGGTTCGTCTTGGGTTTAGGTATAAATGATAGGGATCAATCTAGGGTATAGGTATTAAATGGTCAGAGTCTGCCTAATTCCCATTAAAGAGGTATTAAGTGGCTCAGGTGCTTTCTCTCACATCGTTAGGGCATGATTGATGGTATTTGCGTTGCACCCATGTTAGAGTTATGGAGTTAGACTGGAAGAGCCTTTGGGACTTACAGTTGGAAGTATACTTGGTAGGATATAGTATAAGATGCACAAGACATATTGCTTATCTAAATGATACTGCTCAAATACTATTATGGTAAAAGTTGAGATTTCAATTCACCAAACATCATTGTTCTGACTCCCTCCTCATTATAACTCACAAGTTAGGGGGAAACGATGTTGATGAAGAATACGAAGACGATGCAGAAGATTTGTGGTAATTTATCTATTTACTATGTTTTTGATATATTATGATGTACCTAGTTCAGACATATTGATGTTATTTTGAGATAATGTATCATGGATATTTTGGGATGATATGTTGTATTTCCGAGATTTGAATTTTTATAAAATGGATACTTATTTTTGTTATTATATTTTATCCCTTCGCTGTGAGATTTGAAAACATAAATAGAAAGCTCTGCATACTATTTATTGTATCGATTTTACCAACCAATAGCCAGCTTTGGAATGGTTCTAAGGTTTGATAGGCTTTTATTGATCGAAAATTAGGTTTGTTCTGGAGAGGGTAGTTACAAATAAGTTCACCTTTTTAGGGATCTAGGCTGGGGTACCTTCTATTGAGGTCAGGAGTGGACTGAAGGTTCTTTAGTCCCTGGGGCCTACCTTGTCCTCCACCACTGAGGCGTTTAAAAAATGAGATCGCGGTTCCCGTCTATCGCTCGTAAGTGATGGAAAGCGGACTGTTTCTCAATTAAAGGGAATCGGTGGCATAGTGGTGACTTTGGGTTTGGTACCTTACGGACATCCTCTTTCATCGGTGTAGCATGATCGTGGTGGACATGGACTTCTCGAGCAGAGTTTCCATAACCATCCTTTCTAGGGCTTCAGTGGTGCTCATGAGGTTATATTTGACTCGGAGGGCCGGTAGAGAAGTTTGTTCAGCCAATTGGGGGACTAATGAGATAAAGCTGACTTTTGTATGGGCATCCAATCTTGTCCAGGGACTCTCCATTTTGTGGGTCAAATTGCCATGTTTGTCAGTTGCTTCATCATGGTGCGCCACATGTCCACCCTGAGTCCATGGATAGGGCAAGCAGCATTGGTTACTGTGTTATTGTTAGTTTCATGCTCGTTGGAGTTGTTACCCTCAGGAAAAGGAGCTGGTTCATTAGTAAAAGCTGGAACGAGTTTTTAAGGAGAAAAAAATGAAGAAAAATAAGAGTTTTCGGGGGGAGGCCCTCCTTCTAGCGACAAAATGTTGACTACATTTTTAGCCAACCTTAAAAGTATGTTTATAGGATATATTAGCAAATATTGGTAATAATATCTCGGTTAAAAATGAAAAATGAAGCGGTACTGGTATGACGAAAAGTAAAGAGACGAGAGTTTAAGAGCGGTTCGACCAAACGTGATCTATGTCCACTATGAGGAGTTTCTTATTATTTCACTTTGATTGCAGCAACCTAGAATACAAGGTGAAATAACTGAAAATACAAAGACACTTGAAGGCATAATGTTCTTCTCTTTTTTTCCCCTCGTGAAGTGGCAATTCATGATATATTTATAGTAGCCGAACTTGTTGTTTGGATGGCTGAGATTGGTTTTAACAAGACCAAGAAATGCTCTGGACCGTTGATAAGGACATACAATTGATAGTCTTGCCAGTTGGAACACCAAGTGGTTCGCACGGTGTAGATGTAAACAACTGACGAGCTATACTGAGGAAATTCCCCTAAACATGGCAAACGACATAGGGGTAGGGCTGTCTATAGCAGAGGTGCTAGGGTGTCAGCAAAGTACATGAAGGGGTTGTTGTACAGCGGCTTCCTTGTCAAATGTATTAGGATAGTGGATACCAGCCTTTCAGAGGTGTGGCACAAGTGGTATTTCTTTTATGTTGAGGAAGTTCGACTTTTGTAGACATGGTTGAAGGCAACTAGGGGATCATCACGAGCGATGGTGGGCTGGAATAAAGGTAACGATGAACGAGGGGGCTATTTAGTAGCTTGCTGATTGACTAAGCTAACTGCTGAGGGGCCTAACTTCCTGGAGGAACCTGTCTTAACCTCGGCATCTTGTGCCCATGGAGGAGACTGGTCCATTATCCTTGTCGGAGCAGATGAGGTATTTCTTGACTGGGCCTTATTGGGCCTGGCTGGTAGGTGAAAGGAAAAAAGGTTGGGCCATGATCCAGATAAGGGCGATACTTGGGCTGATCATTGCTATTCGAGTCAGATCGGGTGAAGAGACCGACCATTGTAATACGTGGGTTTAGGAAAATATGGGTTTCCAAGTGGGTCAACCCACTTCTTTATTTGTGAGAAATACGAGCAACACAATCATTTCGACAATGCCAAACAGGCAATGAAACATATATATATATATATATATATATATATATTAAACAAAATAAAATCACCAACAACATTATAAAACAACAATAAAACAATGACATAATCGATGCAATATTCAGATAAAACACAACATTCATAGTATTATCTGATATAACTTAAACTAATGTCACATACATGTAAGTCTAAATGAAAATCATGTCCACATAGTTGATAGATACACACACACATCACAATGTCCAAATTAAAAAAACCATAACTGCATATCAAACAAAAACATTAGTCATCTTCTACATAGGCCTAGTCCTGATGGGGCTTGCTTGCTAGTCCACCCATGTGCTCCTTAAGCAATTAGCTAAGCCTCTCATAATTTGACTGAAGTATTTCGGCTTTGGCCTTCGTCTCTATCAACTTCTGCTCCATGTGGGCGATGTACTATGATGATTGGTCTGCAACGCTGGTATTGTCACTACCTCTATACTTTTGCATTTATTTGATTATTTAAAGTGTCAAACAATAATTTAACATTTATTTTACTAAAGTGATGTAACTATTTAATTGAATTTCTAGAAATTAGTGTAGGAATATTCTCATAATTAGGTCTACGGGCTGGCCTTAAAAGCCATAGAAATGTTGAGGGCACAAAAGACTTCTTCCTCAACCACATCTGTGATGTCCACGCGTTTACTTTTTAGCTCATCTATTTGAGCTTGATGTTTTTTTTTCATACTCATTAGAATTACAAATATATACATATATTAATTGAATCAAAAAATTTTAATGACTTACTATAAACAGCTTTGTAGCATCGTCGAACCATCCAATGGTGGTCGATCTATCATTGCTGAAGTCGATCTTGTGAGTCATGCAATAGACTTCATAAGACATCAGTTCCCTATAAAGATTTTCCCATAGAGAAACGAAAACAAAACATTAAACTAGGAAATATTTAAAAGTCTGCACTATTAATTTGAATGTTTGTACGTTTAAGCTTTAAAAAACCTTAACTTAATATTATGTGTTAATATTACCGTGTTATTCTAAGAATGACATCAAAAATAAGCTGATTGTTATTGCATCAAATTATCTGTATAGTTACCTTAACTACAACAAATACATTTATGCATACTAACCACCACCTTGGAGAAAGCATTGGCTCATCTTGAAGAAGCATGTAACAAAAACTTAAAATGCACACATCTCCATCTGAAAGTTTAATACTAGTTAACTTAATAATTCAACAACTTCTAAAAAGGTTAATGGGGAAAGAAAATAAAGTACAAATATGAATCAGTTTCCAATCACGGATTCTAAAATGGTTTAGATGGTGATCAAAATCCATCAGGTACAGTTTCAACTTTAGTGTTATATGTAGACTTTCATTTTTCTAAAATGGGTTGCTCATACCAATGTATGGAATATTTAATAGATTAAATGAGTGTTACGCAATAGGGAACATGCTGGCTAATGATGTGAGTAAATATCATTTTGCATGAAATGCTCCGAGGACTAACCGATGAGTTTAAAAACTGAGTGTAACCAGTGGCGGAGGCAGGACGTCACGTTGGGGCGGGCACGAAACCCAAAATAATAAAAAAATGGAAACCGGGGATAATGTTCGGTGGAAATCATACCTTACATGCATAAAGAAATGGTGGAGATCCGATTTTGAAACCTTGACATACCCTTACATGCATCATAAAGCAAAGGAATGCATAAAGGTTTACTTGGTAAAGTCGTCCCTGACAATGCATTTTGTTGTACCAGGAAACATGAAAATCCTTGCAGTTCCATTGTGCCAGCTTCACGACAATATTGAGGTATCACACATTCAGACTTGCATATCATCTATCATTTGCAGATTATATGTTTCAGTTTCCTAATGCTTGCATTTGCATATATGTTGCAGACATATGGTGAAATAATTGCTGGGCTACCTCAACTGTTGTCCAAATACTCCTTTGACTTCGTTGAGAATTGATATTTCCATTCCAATGTTATATTACTCTCTCCTTTTTTTCTCTATTTTTCTTTTTAAATTCTGGGGTAGGCACGTGCCTACCCCAGTTGCAGATGGGCTCCGCCCCTGAGTGTAACCTAGTTTAAAAAACTGGAACTCGGTTTTTTAAACTGAGTTAAACTCAATTTTAAAATTGAACCAAACTCAGTTTTGAAATGATCTTCAGTTTTAAAACAGTGCTTCAGTTTTAAACAGAGAGGTTCAATTTAAAATTGAGCTTAGCTCAGTTTAAAAACTGAGTTGTGCTTGGTTTTTAAAACTGGGTTATATCAAACAGAGCATCCATTCCTTTCTTGATTGGACTAAAGGTTTTTCTTCTTTGTTCCTCATTTACTTCCTTTGTTCATTTGATATGAAAACAACTAAACTACAAATTAATAAATAATATGCAGTTTCTTTTTTAGCAAAGAGAAATCATTCTCAAACTTGAACAGAATGTTAAATTCTTAAACTCAAATTTAAGTTAAACACTTACACTGAACAAATAAATGGTTACAGGTGATAGAAAAATAGATTAGCAACTAGATTTTGCATCATCTGGTATTAATAAATAATCCTGTTTGGATGGAGGCGAACAGTGATATTCTGTAAATTTTAAAGTAACAAGCATTTTTTTATCCTTTTAAATATTATTGAATTGGAAACAAACAGTTTCATGTTGTTAAAGGTGAAAATATATAAAAATTTCAGTTAGAACTGGTTGTTTTCCATAGAACTTACGTAACTTGAATTGAAAACAATCAGTTTGAACCAAAAATCCTCACGTAAGCGTCAATCGTAAATCATAATCATCCCTCGTTCCCTCGGGATTTAACATATCATAAATCATATATCATGCTGCCACGCATCATTAATCATAGTGGTGCATTGCCGCCGATTGAAACATTACTTATAAATCGTTTAGTATTGTCTAGAATTTCATCATAAGTTGGTCCAACCAAATTGAGGCAATGTCATTTATCAATCATTCAATAATTATTATCAAATAATTTTAAATCAAAAGGTGCTCAAACCTTTCCATTTAGCTCTGATCCCTCTGGATCGTAAATTTTTACTAACCACGTCCGCTCACCCTCTGACAATTGGAGCTCAATGTTTAAAGTGTGTATATTCGCTCACTCTCCAATGAGGGACTCGCTATCCTGTACAAATCCATTTGCTCTCTCTCCGATCAGGAAAATTGCATTATATGGTTTGTCATCCCACTCCCTAGTTCGGCTATCGGTTTATTTATCAAGTGTAAGGGATAACCATGTTCCAATAGCTACCCACATCCATGTTAAAAAATCAAATTTCATTTAATATCCATTATCATATCATTCAAGTATACTTATTCGAATCAAAATGCATCAAGCAAAAAAATCAAAATTCTAATCCAATGGAGGATTACTCCCGATCTTTAACTTGAAGCATGCCTATGGTATCCCATATATGTGTAAGTAGTCTGATAGTAATTCTTCATTTCCTTGTGCATCTGCTCCATCTTCTAGTCTCTAGTTCTAATTTCCAGTTATTCCGGCTGCTCTATGCTATTCCATCTGTTAGAAAAATCCATTCATCATTTCCTCTTGTCGAGCTAGCAATCCTTCTTGCATGCTTGTCACTAATATGACTGTATACAAGGCAGAAGTGTATATACGAAGATATTATAACAGAACACTAATATATTGGCTGTGGGCTTGATATTAGGCCCAATACTTGATATATCTTTTTGTATAAATACACATCATATGCCAGCAGTATTGGTACTCTTGTTTTGTAACAGAAACACTTTTGTACATCAAAAAGTCTATCAATAAAAGTTCTATTTATCTTTGTTCTATCTTTCATATGGTATCAGAGCAATATCACCTAACAGCAAGTGTCGTGCCAGTGATCAAGATCAGATACAATATCATCATATCTCAATCAGGCTGCATC
Source organism: Allium fistulosum (assembly GCA_030737815.1). NCBI lineage: Eukaryota > Viridiplantae > Streptophyta > Magnoliopsida > Asparagales > Amaryllidaceae > Allium > Allium fistulosum. The sequence goes on from CM060901.1 coordinate 1,619,010,724, forward strand.
TTTTGAATCATCTAAGAATCAAGAAGATCCTCATCATCGTTTCGCTGTTGTTTCTTTTTGATCAAGATCAAATATAATATCATCATATCTTGATCGAATTGCAGTTTATATAAATCATTTGAGAATCTAGAGTTCTCATCATCAGATCTCATTTTGTTTCTCTGTTTACTGATCAAGATCAGACTCAACATCATCATATCAAGATCTGAAAACATTTTTCTTGAATCATCTGGGAAATATAACATTTCCCATCATCATTGTTCTCTTTACTTACCTGTACAGAGGCTATCAATCGAGTTTCTTGCTATGCCTTGCCTAGGAGCAATCAAGAACTTCTTGGCTGCACAGCTTATCTGTCCCACATTAACATTTGGTTAGTTAATCACTCTTCTTGATTTCTGAATCAATGGCTGAAGGAGATCAAGACATTTCTGCCTCCTCCAGCACTCACACTAATGCCAGATTGAATCCCACTGAAGAACTCCTGAAAGATATTATCAAGCCTCAAAGTCAGTTGTTGTCTATTCAACTTGATCAAACCAATTTCTTGCTTTGGAAGTTTCAAGTTGAAACTGCAGTCAGAGCTTATGGATTGGAGCAATATATTCAAGGCACTATAATCATACCACCCAAGTATACTGCAGATAAGGATGGAAAACTTATTAGTAATCAAGAATTCATAATGCATCAAAGACAAGATAGTTTAGTCAGTTCTTGGCTAATATCATCCATAAGTGCTAATCTACTTCCACAGTTAATTGGATGGAATTCATCACATGAGATCTGGTCTACATTAGAACAAATCTTCAGTACTCAGTCAGCAGGCAAGATCATGTACTACAAAAGACAATTACAAAATGTAAAGAAGGAAAATCAGTCAATGAGAGACTATCTTGTAAAGGTGAAATCATTATGTGATCACTTATCTTCTACAGGACATAAAGTAAGTGACACAGAGCATATTTTATCAATTCTTGGAGGGCTAGATGATGAATATGAATCAGTAGTAGCTGTTATATCATCAAAAGAAACCATACCCTCAATTCAATATGTTCATTCTACCCTTCTAGCTCATGAGGGTAGATTGGAACAAAAGAAATCAACTACATCAGATATGTCTCTGAATTTCATCTCAACCAATAAAAACAAGAGTCAAGCAAAGCCATCTAATAACAGAAATCAACAGTACTTCAATCAGAGGGGTGGTCAGTTCAATAGATCAAGAGGAAGAGGTGGAAGATGGTCTAATAATAGTGGAAATAACAGACCCAGATGTCAGATTTGTGAAAGAGTTGGCCATATTGCTAGTAAATGCTATTTTAGATTTGACATCAACTATACTGCATCTCAGCAAAACAACAATAGTGCAAGAAACAACAACCCCAGTGCAAACTTCATAAGTGCTCAACAAGAAATTGGAGGTCAAGGTGACAGCAACAACAATGACAGTGCAAAAATTGATGATATTCATGATAACAGCTGGTATCATGATTCTGGGGCAAAAAATCATGTCACTAACAATTTGGCAAACCTGAATCTTGGCAACAAAGAATATAAAGGTACACAATCATTACTTATGGGCAATGGTAGAGCTGTAAAAATCTCACATACTGGTAGTGGTTACATATCAGGAGAGAAACAACTATACTTGCATAACTTATTAAGGGTACCATCTGTCAAGAAAAATTTATTAAGTGTATCTCAATTTTCCAAAGACAACAATGTGTTTTTTGAATTTTATCCAAATTACTGCTTAGTTAGAGACATACTAACAAAAAATGTTCTCTTACAGGGTAGAGAGGTTAAGGGCTTATATACTTTCAATGTTGCTAATTCAAGAACCTCAGGATATAAAGAAAAATGGTGTAATTACTCTGAAATCAAAACTATGAATGACTGTAAGAGCTTTGACATTTGGCATTGTAAACTTGGACATCCTCATGTAAATGTTCCTTTTAGCAATATTACAACTCCATATATTTGCACTTATTGTCAAATGGGTAAAAGCCACAAATTGCCATTTATGGACTCCAAAGCTAGTTACAATAGACCATTGGAACTTGTTGCAACTGACTTATGGGGTCCAGCACCCATATCAACTGATTATGGGTACAAATATTACATTTCTTTTGTTGATGCATACTCAAGATATATGTGGATATATTTTTTGAAGACAAAGTCTGAAACATACTGTGCAGTTCAGCAATTCATAGTGCAGGCAGAAAAACAAACAAACTGTCAACTAAAAATACTGCAAATAGATAATGGTGCAGAATTTTTACCTCTGAAGAAATTCTTTCAAGAAAAAGGTATTATACACAGGACAACTTGTCCTTACACATCAGAACAGAATGGTCTGATTGAAAGAAGGCATAGACATGTAGTGGAAACAGGCTTAACACTGCTAGCAAATGCATCATTACCACTTAAGTTCTGGCCTGATGCATTTTCTACTGCAGTTTTTCTAATTAATAGATTGCCTACAAAAGTCTTAAAATTAAAGTGTCCATTAGAAATACTTTATAATATCAAGCCTGATTATCATAGTCTAAAAGTATTTGGCTGTCTATGCTTTCCCTATCTTAGACCATATAATTCTCACAAATTAAACTATAGGTCATCACCATGCACATTTTTGGGATATGCAATAAATCAAAAAGGTTACAGATGCTTATCTAGTAATGGTAGAATATTTATCTCTAGACATGTTGTCTTTAACGAACAAGTGTTTCCTTTTAGCATTTCAGAAATTAAAACTTCTCAAGGTTTACAATGCAAGACATTCTTTGGTACCCATACCTGTAATAATTGACAAAGCAGCTCACATTCCTGAAGATAAAGCTCAAGGCAATGAAAGTCCACAACACACAGTATCCTCTTCAGAATCAGGTCATGGACATACTGAATCACTTAATACACCACCTCAAGTGCAACAGTCAGATAGTCAAATGCGGCAAAGCTCAAGTCAGATATTAGGTGATTTACAATCACCTAATGTGTCACAAGAGACTGAAGTAAAAATAGCAATGATCATCAACAAATTGCTGAAAGAACTGGACATCATATGATCACTAGAGCAAAAAGTGGTATATTCAAACCAAAACTATACAATGTAGCTTCAGAAAATGAAGAACCAAGCACTTACTGGCAAGCCATAAAAAATAACAAATGGAAGGCAGCAATGAATAAAGAATATGATGCTCTTATGAAGAACAAGACTTGGGATCTTGTTCCTCAACCTACTAATAAAAATATAGTAGGCTATAAATGGATATACAGATTAAAAAGAAATGCTGATGGATCAATTTCCAAATATAAGGCAAGACTAGTGGCAAAGGGATATTCACAACAAAATGGTTTTGATTTTACTGAGACATTCTCTCCAGTTTTGAAACCCTCTACTATTAGAATTGTTCTTAGTATTGCCTTATATAGAAACTGGAATATAAAGCAACTAGATGTAAATAATGCATTTTTAAATGGTGTCTTGCAGGAAGAGGTTTATATGGAGCAACCCCTTGGATTCATGAAGATGGGAAATGAAAAACTAGTATGCAAGCTAAACAAAGCACTTTATGGTCTCAGACAAGCACCAAGGGTTTGGTTTGAAAAATTAAAGACAACACTATTCAGATTGGGCTACAACAACACAAAATTAGACAATTCTCTCTTTACCAAATTTGATTCTGACACTATTACTTATATACTAATTTATGTTAATGATTTTATTATTACAAGTAGTAGTGATCAAGAAATCAACAATCTTACTCAACATCTAAACAAAGAATTTTCAGTCAAAGACCTTGGAAGTTTAAGCTACTTTCTGGGAATTGAAGTAAATAAATTCTCAAAATCCATGATACATCTCAGCCAGAAAAAATATATCAATGAAATTCTCATTAGAGCCAAAATGGATCAATCAAATCCAATCTCAACACCTATGATAACCAATGCTCATCTATCAAAGACTAAAGGTGAAGTAATCACAAATGGCAGTCAATACAGGAGTATTGTAGGTGCACTTCAGTATGCAACAATTACTAGACCAGAAATCTCTTTTAGTGTAAATAAAGTAAGTCAATTCATGCAATGTCTAACAGATGAGCATTGGAGAGCAGTCAAAAGAATACTGAGATATCTTAAGGGAACATTAAATTATGGTCTGACTTTTGAAGCATGTCAAACTATTAGCATTACTGGATATGCAGATGCAGACAGGGCAAGCGACACAGATGACAGAAAATCTACAAGTGGGTACTGTATTTACTTAGGCAAAAATCTGGTTTCATGGTGTTCAAAAAAGCAAACAACTGTATCCAGGTCTAGTATAGAGGCAGAGTACAGAAGTGTTGCTAATGTCGTGGCAGAAACAATGTGGATAGAGTCATTATTGAATGAACTACAAATCAAAACTGATAGCAAGACTACATTATGGTGTGATAATTTAAGTACAGTGTCACTCACTGCAAACCCAATTTTGCATTCTCGAACGAAGCACATGGAGTTAGACCTGTATTTCGTTCGTGAGCAAGTTGCTAAGGGAAAATTAGATATTAACCACATACCGGCTACTTACCAAGTTGCTGATATTCTAACAAAGCCACTGTCAAAGATGAACTTTACTCGATTCAGAGATAAGCTTAGGGTTATAGATCTCACATGCCAGACCGAACATGATGCTTCACTTCACTTCGAGTCAAAGCTGCAGCAAGCATCATCAGTAGAACAGTAACTGCTCGTACTTCAGCAGTATGTTCGTCTTCAAGCATCTTTCTCTAACAAAAGACCAATCTTTGCTCTCCTGAAGCATGTCTCACAAGTGCAACAATTCGAAACTTGATCTTCACCTCAATCTAAAGGCAATCTGAATCACCATAGGCGATTTTTCTATAGCGGCGCATCTTTCCTTTTTCTCATCCTCAGATCTCACAAAACTTGCACATATAATCAAGCAAAGCTAAGAAGATCCCAACTTTGCATCAGATCTGAGTTATTTCAAAAGATTTCTCAATGGCGGCGTGTTTTTTTTTCTGGTGAAGATTGCAAACCCTAGACTCGGAGCTAGGTTTGAGAGGGGCGTAATATGACTGTATACAAGGCAGAAGTGCATATACGAAGATATTATAACAGAACACTAATATATTGGCTGTGGGCTTAATATTAGGCCCAATACTTGATATATCTTTTTGTATAAATACACATCATATGCCAGCAGTATTGGTACTCTTGTTTTGTAACAGAAACACTTTTGTACATCAAAAAGTCTATCAATAAAAGTTCTATTTCTCTTTGTTCTATCTTTCATAGTCACCATCCCTTCCATCTCTTTTATGGTCACATAGATGGAAGGTGGATTTGAACTAGAGGACACCTCATGCCTGTCTCATGCTCTAGTTGACTTGATCTGAAGTAGAGTAGTTTAAATGTAGCTTTATAGTTTAATTTAGCTTAATGTAGCTTTCAATTTATATTTTAATGTAGCTTTCTATTTATAGTTTAAAGTAGAAGATTGATCCTGTTTGTAGTTTAATGTAGCTTTCTATTTATTGATGAAAATCACCATCGAAATCGCGAAATCCAATTTGAAGAGTCTATTTTCCTAGACTTGAAGTTTCAGCATGAAGAATAGGTCATCGCACACGTTTTCCAAGGTAGCAGTATCAATCGACACCAACCAAAATGGGTCGATACCGATCCATTCTTGGTACCAATTCTTTAATGTCTACTTCATATTTGAGCTCATCAAGTTTCAAAGTCTCCAAATCAAAGTTTCTAGAGCGATCGGTACCAATCTGAATGGGTTGGTAGCGATCCATTTGGTTTAATTTTTTGCATTTTCCTCGATTTCAAGTATCAATGTATATCACAGTATGACTATTACAAATCTGTGATTTTTTGACGCGATTTTCGCATCGCTAAATTTTTTAACAACACCAGAAACACATCAGAAAACAAGCGGCACTAAATCATTAGGCGTCGCAAAAATGACGTAAATTTAGTGACGTCATAGCGACGGAAGTAGTTTAACCAAATAATGATGTCACAATGACGTTGCTAAAAATTAGCGACGCAATAGTGACAAAGCTTAGATATCAGAAATGAGACGTAATGTCGTTGCAAATATTTAACGCCTTTGTGACGACTGGTGGACATGTAATATTAGCGACGGCTTAGCATCGCCTAGTTAACAAAATTTCGCTGGATTTACTTTCTTCAACCGCAAACTAAACTAAATAATCATAGAAAATCAATCTTGGTTTGCTAAACAATCAATATAATCAATCTATATATTCCTCCATAAACAATCATATAAATGCAAAGCTAATATATATAAAACCAATGAACCACGATAAACAAATACAAATTAAGTCTAAACACACACAACATAATCATAATTAGTAAAACAAAATTACAAAGTCACATGACCACTACAATTCTAACCCAACATATCAAATAACACTTAATAACATAAATACATATAAAATACACAAATCCATCACATGTTCAAATGAAGTTAGTTAAATACATTACAGCCATGCCCAGAAGCAAATGCATCATCATATTCACTCTCAAAACGAGACGTAAAATCAGAGACACCATATTTTTGCTTGTGTGTGCATAAGAGACCGTCTTATTGTAAGAATCTTATGTGCATATGTCTACGCAAGTTAAAGCAAGGAGTTAGTTACATTTTATCCCATAATCTGATATATATTTTTATTGACAGTAGTATATTACATACATACTTGTTCACCAACATCCCATAGTATCTTATCAGCTGGCGCATGAAAAACACAGTGAATGGCGACTGTTAGCTCCACTACTGTAAGACTTGTTTTGAAAGGAATGCCCATTTTTGACATTAGGAAAGCTATTTCTAAACCAAATTCATCAGCTAACGGTTTGAGTTCCTGCACTACTAAAAGATCAGTTGTCACAACATCAACGAAATTGTGTAGGAAAATAGTTCACCCAAACATATTAATTACCAAACCATCAAATTTATAAGATTTAGTAAGGCCTATAAATTTACTTGTGTCAAATTGGAAATTAATGCGCTTAACCAAAATAAATAAATAAATAAAAGGTATACCTTAGTAGACTAATTCTTTAAATGAATGGGCGTATCAATCATGTCCAGAATCGGTGTTGGAGATCTCTCTGAATAAAAGCCAGTATCATCTGATAGTGAGTTTACTTTCTTGTACAATTTCTGCATTACAAAATAAATAGATAGTTATCTTCCTATGACACAAGGACTTATATTACTAGACATAGAAAGTCTTTGTTTATTTTTTTCAATGACGATTTTTGTTTGATTCAAATATGGAAGTCCAAAGATTGAAAACTAAACTTTTGCTGTGAAACCCATGTTTAAATATCTTCAGTTGGTTCAAGAAATATCTTAAAGATTTTTTTATTCTTTCCTTCATAACCAACCCTTAAACATTTCCTTAGCAAAACTTAAAGAAGGAAAATGAAGATATCTTGGCCTTCTTGGTGCCCAAAGAACTTGAGTACATGAAGGATTTTGAACTTTCCATTTTCAAGCAATGCTTTGTTCGGGAAAAAATATAATCCAATTTTTTTGTCATAGATTCATCACAGAACATATTTGTATTTCCTAAACCGCATTTGAAAATACTTGAACTCGTACTTCTGTTTAGACTTCTGATCAATCTGCAAAAACATAAACTGATTTAAGTGAGTCGGCAAAAAAAAGAAATCTAACTCAAAATATTTTTTAATTGGACCGGTTCTACGAACAAAAATCCCCTGAATATCCATCATCAGCGAATATAAATGCATATATAAACCGACATATAAAATGCGTCATGTGATATTTCACGCATGTACTTAAATCCTAAAGTGTATGAACAGACTGATTATATGCATATTCCTCAACTAAGTGGATCATTTAAGCAAATAGCATAATATTTCGAATTTCGAGCAAATAGTCCAATGTCAGTCCCTTTGCAATCTATATCTTTCGGTAAGTGTTGGGTTGAACATTACAAGTATTGCTAGGGCTGTTATGGTAATGGTTACCATTACCATTTCATAAATACCGTTACCATTTCATAAATACCGTTACCGTACCATTTTTACTGGTAAGCGAAAATTGCTTACCGTTACCGTTACCGATAAGCTGGTATACCGAAGACTGGTATACCGATAATCTGGTAACCGTTACACTGGTAATGGTAAATTACCATTTGTCTAAAAAAGGTTAGTAACATAACACGTATTCACACCATAACGGTGCTTCATTATACAATTTATAGTGTTACTTAATAAAAGACATATATGAGAAAGAAGTGAAGTGTATTTAACATTATTTCACCTATTAATAAACTAAATTTAATCATTTGCTTAGTTTTAAATGCCTATAATAATGCATGTTACGTGAATATACATGTATTATAAATTGACTGGTAAAATTACCGTTACCGCTGGTATTGAATAAATGTTACCGATGATTTACCGTAGAAAATGGTAAATTTACCGTTACCATACCGATTAAACTGGTATACCGATTTCACTCGAAAATGGTAACCGATTGGCTGGTAATGGTATGGTAATGGTAAATTTACCGTTACCATAACAGCCCTAAGTATTGTTGTATCAAATAATTGAATCCATTTAGACTTCAACGATTGCCTAAAAATTTAGCATCATAACCTATAACAAATTATCTCCTTTTTTTCTATTCAACTTTTTGAACTATGGAACACGTCAACAAAGTTCTTTGTGACTACTCTTGGCTTTTAAAATTTGTTTCAAAGTGGAGCATAAGACACACAAGATATTCTAATCTGACCATTAAGAATATTCAAATTACCCGTCCACTCATCAGTATTTTCCTTGTTACAAAGACTCAAAGCTGAATACAAATTTTCATAGAAGCGCATAAGTTCTGATGTTAAACCAGACATATTGGCTACATAATTTAAGATTATTTTGATGCTTAACTCTTTTTTGACCCAGATAAACTAGCCTCTTTATATAAAAGTTTTGAGTTGTCATTTTCAAAATTGTGCCTTTTGAATAAGCTATGTTTTCTATCCTGCAATAATTTTGTCTGGAAAGATTGGAAAATGATCCAACATAATTGTTATTTAAACTAGAACAACATATGCAAACTTTTCCATGTCTTGTAAAACACTTTTCTATTTAGCAGCCTGCCTTATTCATCAGTTTTACCATGATTACAGAGATTAGAAGAATTGCAACAGAAAGAAGCATCAAATGCCGAAAAGATGCTTCGATTAAGTGTAGAAACAGGTGGAAGTTCTGGTTTCCAAATGGTAAATTCACAATAAGTTAAATTGAGCTTTAAATTAACGCCTCTCCAAACTAATACATTAACCAATAAGCACTCAAAATTGCAATTCACAATACATTAAAAAAACAGAAGTCTCTTGAATACTTTAACAGATGCAAAACTACTAGTATATAATGATTACAGTAAATAGCAAATGATGTATAGAAATCACACTTGTAAAAGACGAAGAGATGCACCATCCTACAATTCTCTCCCTCCCGAACGCGTCAGATCCAATCAACACCATCCCAGATCCAAACCCAATTCGCAAAAACACCCACAACCCAAATCACAAATCTAACCGCGTCTGGTATACCAATCCAAGTACGCCGCTTACTCCAGATCCGCCCACCTTACATGCCTCCAACCGCTCGACCCAAACATGACACCTCAACTCACTGAATTAGGGTTTTTCTGATTTTTGGTGCTAGAGGAAGAAATTAGGTATTTTAATTTTTGATTCCGAGAGAAAGAAACTAGGTTTTTTATTTTGGACAGATAGTATGCAGTTGCAAGGTAATCGTGAATTGTTGAATTAAGTTTTATTCCAACTGGATGGCTTCGATCATTATAGTAAGATGTATGCGGTTTACCAATTTACCTGTATTAAGCATTGGATTTTGCAATTTGAACCGCCCGGATGCGAAATGAAGCAAGGACATGGATTGCTAAAGTTCAATAACATCAAAGGGTGTAGGTAAATTCCTACGCCTTTGTGGCGCGAAATTTTTGACAAAATAATAATAAAGAGGACGTCATTATGAAGTCGCTAAATTTTCTTGGAACCGCAAAGGAGTAGGTAATTTTTAATGCATTTGCGACGCCGGTCTTAATATTCATGGCGTCACTAAGAAGCTAATTACGATGCCCTTATGTCGCCTTAGTGACGCCTTGCCTATGAAATTAAATTTAGCGACACCTGACACCGGGTCACTATGGTGTCGCTAATTTACGTCAGAAATCGGGCATTTCTCTTGTAGTGTATGGTAGGCCCCCACCTTTTCAAGATGGTTCAGTACTGATCCAAATAGGTTGGTACCGACCTGTTTTAGGTACCCAAAACTTAGTCAATTTTGTTATGTTCCTTCATTTTGTTATTCTCGATGGTTTCTAAGCTCTATTATCTATTCCTTCATGATTATGTAGTCTAGTTTCTCTAATCTGAGTCTGTCTTAAGGCAGTGGAAAATTTGCCGAAAATAGTACTTATAGAGAAGAAGAGCTGGATGGTGATTGATGTAAAATGATGATTCTATTGAAATTGTGAAATTCATTGGTCTTTTAGTAGTACTCCATTAATTCTCGTCTTTGGTAATTCTTTTTTTTCTTTCAACACAAGCTACTGCTTTCGTTTTTGCATGTGTTTCTTTACTCTGACGCACTACTGTTTTGACAGGGAGTAAATGAACAAAATTAAAAAGTTTGGTCTGAAGTTTTAATTTATTTTGAGACTATAAAAATATATAAATAATGGAAAAACAATAAAGTCCCTCCAAATTTGATGCCTAGTGTCTAGGCCCCATATGCACTGGGTAAGAACCGTCTCATGTGCCTTAAGCTGGCTGTCCTTGACTATTCGGTTAGAAATCATATAATGAGTAAATTTGTAATGGATAGAGAGAGAGATAGAGTATTAAGTATTTTCTAATTTGTAGTCTTATAAATTAAAATAAGGAAATTAATATAAATGTTGTATTGATTTATATGGTTTTTATTTATCTATTTAAGACTTTAATTAAAACAATAGATAAATGTTATATATTGATTTAGTTACATATTTAAATAATCAATAATTGGTGCTAATTAGGCTCAAAATCTACAAAAAGTTTATAAAATGTGGCCATCTATGGGTGGACAAGAGATGTGAGTTTTTCTTTTCTTATTTGTAAAGATATTTGATTAAGAGAAAAATGACTAGAAAAAAAGGTGGAAATATACTAGATATTGTAAAGCCATTTTATGGCTATAAATACCACCCCATTCTCCCCGTTCTCTTGTTCTTATATACTTTTAAAAGGAAATAGCTTGCTACGAAGTGTGAACAGCTAGTTTGATCGAGGAGATAAACGATTACGTTTTAATATATACATGCCTATAATATTTATGGCCATGCTACAAGTATATATATAATTATATATTATCATTTATCTAATTAGAATATATATGTTTAATATAAAATCTGTATATACATGTATATAATAAATAAATTATTTCGACCAATGTAAAAATTTATGATTGTCTTTCGTAAAATTATATATTTAATTTTCATAGATATAAATATATTTTTAAATATTTTATAGATTAAAATATTTAAACATATATAAATATATTAATATCCACCTTAATATATTTTTGGCAAATAAGAAATAGTTGTTTCTTTTGGCCAAAGCATATATATAATTATATATGTACATGTGTGTAATTTCCAAAATAAATTAATTATTTTTTCAGCTGATCATATACATACATACATACATTCATATAAATAAATATATATATATATATATTATAGTCGCATATTATTTGTAAAATAAAGTTATTATACTAATTTGTATTTTAGAATTTATATATTTATATAATATTATTTCCACATATTAATAGAAAATAATCGTAGGCCATAAATATATGTATCATATAATTTCCTAAGTTAATTATGAACCTATCCCAATAAATTTACATATTTCATATTGAAATAATAAGTTGTGTGTTTGTATGTATATGTTAAAATTTGAGTTATGGACAATCATCGGTGTAGATTTGAATCAACTGCCATGAATATACACACACATTACATATTGGTTGTTTAACAATATATCATACAGTCATAAATCCCAATGATCGCATATGTACAATCACAAATATGTTACTTTATTTCATATATTGTCTAAGTTATAAATATTTGTATACCTTATTAATAGAATCAATTGTGTGCCCTGGAGGAAATTATTTATTATTATATAATCTTATAATTATAAACGATCTTGTTCAAAATAAAATATGTTTTTGGTTTTGTTACTTATTATATGTGTGTAATATTATGATATAAATAGTGATTTAATAAACGTTAAGCATATATAAGTATAAAATCCTTAGGAGTTGTGTTTATCGATTGTTGTTATTAAATGTTCATAACCATAAATATTGAATCAATATAAACAAAACACAAACCCTAAAATGTTCCTAATTGAGAAGTATCGAGAAAAGGATATCGATACGTCTATTGAGATTAGCGTACATAACACTCTCCAGCAATCCTTTCTACTAGCACAGGCCTTACTTCTAGGCATGATAGCATCCAGAGATACTGCTCGAACCTGCATTAGACCGAAACTGCACATTATACATAGACAATGTTTCCAAGATGTTTCATTCTTCTTCACAGCCAAAACACAACTCTACTTTTTTCACCTTAGGGCATCAGCCACTATATTCCCATTCCTCGGGGTATACTCTATCCCGAAATGCTAGAAACTCTAACCACCTCTGTTGTCTTATGTTTAGCTCCTTTTGGAAGAACAAATATCTCAAGGACTTGTGGTCAGAAAATAACTCAAATCTTTCTCCTAAGAGATATGTCTTCGAATCTTCATTGCGAAGACAATGGTCGCTAACTCTAAGTCATTAGTAGGATATCAAACCTCTTGGGGTTGTAACTGCCTATATGCATACGCGATCACCTTGCTCTTCTACATCAATAATGCCCCCAACCCCGAGCCTAATGCATAAGTATATATAGTCATACCATTACGCTAACACAGGTGCACTTGTCAACCGCGGCTTCAATTCCTGAAATGACATCTCACACTCCTACGTACAAATAAATTTCTCACTCTTCCAGGTCAGTCTCGCTATTAGTGCAACTATACGAGATAAGTCCTTAATGTATCTCCGATAATAGCTGGTCAACCCTAAGAAACTTCGTACTTCGATCACGGTCTCTAGTCTCTTTCACCCATTTATCACGTTAACCTTCAAAGGATCTATTGTTAACCCCTCTCGAGACCACATGACCTAGGAACTTCACTTTCTTGCTCCAAAAATGACACTTAGAAATTTTCGCTTTCAACTTGTGTTGTCTCAATGTCTCAAACACAAGCCTCAAGTGAATACTAAGATATCATCTATGAACAAAATATATATATCCAGCTAGTCTCAAAAAATTCTATTAATCAAGTCTACAAAGAACACTAGTACATTTGTTAGTCCAAACGGCATTACTAGTCACTCATATGAACCGTACCTTGCTCTGAATGCAGTCAGAGGATTGCTTTCTTCTGCAACTCTCAAGTCAACTCTCAAGTGATGGAACCCTGAAACCAAGTCTAACTACGAAAACACCTTAGCTACACTCAACTGATTAAGTAGGTCATCAATCCTCGACAAAGTATGTCTATTCTTTATCGCTCTTTCATTCAGCTTCTAATAGTCTATGCATAATCTTAAAAACCCATTGGACTTCTTCACAAATACTACCATCGCTCCCCAAAGTGAGCTACTTGGCCTTTCGAAGCTCTTTCCTTCTAACTCTACCAATTGCTTCTTCAATTCCTCCTCTCCTTCGAAGACATTCTATTGGGAGGTCGACTGAATGGTTCGGTCTCGGATAGTAAATTTATACTAAACTCCACCGCTCTTGAAGGTGGCAGTCACGAAATCGGTTCAAATACATCTGGGAACTCCTTCACCACGCACACAGCTCTAAGGCCCTCTTCTTTCGAAGCTAAAGCAAACAGCACGCCTCTGCATCTTGCCCTGCACTCCCCAAGGCCACATGCATTCTATCTTTGCGGTCTGGGTGACTTAAAGTAATTATCCTTTCATCATAGTACACTCTAGCGCAATACTTCTCCAACTAGTCCATCCTAAAATAACTCTGAACCCTATGAAGTCGAACACGTAAGGATCACGTGAAAACTTACATCCACCTAACTCAATATCTAAGTTAGTTCATCTCAACTGAGGGTGGCATATCCTCTATTGGATTCGCTACATGTATGGAAGTGACTAAATAGGTTAATCCTAACCAAATCTTTCTACCAGATTCTTAGCTATAAATAAATGTGTAACCCTAGTATCAAACAGTACTCTAACTGAAATACCAAAAATCAAAGCCATACTTTCCAGAATTTTTCCTTTGCCTATTTCCTCGGCAGTTGGTCTTTCCTTTGGTCCCTCCAAAGCATAAATCTACGCTTTAAGCTTTGGGCAGTCCTTCTTCAGATGCCCCATCTTATCATACTCAAAGCACTTCCCTCTTCTAAGATTCTTCGATGCTAGGCATTTCGTAGCATAGTGCCCCTTCTGTCCACGGTTATAGCAGACCACTTCTGCAGTAGCGACCTCGCCACTTTTTCCCTTTGGCACTCCCTTCTTACTTTTAGTATATTGGGTAAACTTCTTCTTCAGCTCTGCATTGGGCCTTGTCTCCACTGTTCTCTGCTCCCGGTGCATCCCATTATACCTTCAAGCCATGTCAATTACAAACTCAAAAGGAGATGCTAGAAGAGCCACCACCTTATGGTCAAGACCTTGCTTCAAACCCCTAATGAACTTCTTATTTTTCTTCATTGGAGTATTAATGATCTCATTGTCGTACTTATCCAAAGATTTATACTTCCAGATGTAACCCTCCACTGTAAGATCACCATGTTTCAGATCAATGGATTCCCTTAATAGCACACTCTGCTAAGACTTTGATATGAATTGAGCCTCCAACCTTTTTTCAAACTATTCCCAAGTAATCTCCTCCTATGGGATCTCTACGATTACTGTCTCCCACAAATCCAATGCAATCTCATTCAACTGCTTAGATGTCAATCTCCTCTTCTATGCATCATTCAATCCTACGTCTCTAAATATGCGCTCACAAACTCTAAGACAATTTAGCAATTCAATTGCAGGCTCCTTCCTATAAACAAATTCCCACCCATGTTTCTATAGTCTTTGTCATCCTTGAGAAGTTCTCTCTCACTGCAGGAGGTCTAGGCCCAACCGCCTTCGGTATATTCTCCCTCATCATGTGAAATATAAACTCCCTAAACCAAGCATTTACATCCACGCCAAAAACATTAGCGGGCTGCGCAGCTTCCTCCCCTGTCGCTCTAGCACTTCACATGTTATCTCCATTGGTCTACGTACTTTTAGCCTCCATCCTTGCACTTGCCCCTCTTATCGTAACTCGCCCACTTCTCAAATTCATCTTGCTTGTACTTTTAAGCAAGTCTTCATTAGAAACGAGGAGAACGAGAATGAAGCAATAATAGAAGGGTAAATATGTGTGTGTATGTGTGTGTGTGCATGTACAAGTACGTTATATATATAATAGCGTATACTCTACCCAAGATGTTCTCTATTTCTAGCTTTGTTTTACTTAAGTGTCCCTAACATATGCTCTGATACCAACTGCAACATTCCCCACTTCGAGACTCGAAGATAAATGCTGACGATGCTACAGTTACCACTAGGATTATCTTCTAGCAACGGAAGTGAGTTTGGTATATTCAAATATAGGCAAAGTAAATAGAGCGGCTAAATATTTTCACATTATATAGAAATTTTCTTAATATTCATTACATATATCTTTTCAAAAGTAACCCCTAGGTCGTGCCCCCACACAGGGGTCAAATGACAATAGAAAACAACATAGTAAAGAGTCAAGTCAACATATAATGATATCACCCGAGTACCCATCAGTTTATGGAAAAAACAATAATGAAAACACAGATCAAACATAATACGATGTGAATAATATTTACCTAAAACGAGCATATAGTGAGATCACGCTGTACAACACGGAACGGATTTTTCCCTCACTATCCACAACTTCATAAATGAAACAATCATAATTTGCATAGTTCTCATTTACTATTGCACCTTAGGTGCTCTTATGCGGTTCACATCTACTACCGCGCCTTATGCGCTCTTATGCGATTTCCTAATACTACTGCGCTTTATGTGCTCATAGGCGGTTTCTTTTTTTACCACTGCACCCCGACGTAGCTTCCTCATAATACCGTTTTAGATTAGTCTTTAGTCTAATACTACCTAGAATCGACCCTCTGCAGTATCTTTTAGATTCATTCATTAAATTTAAAACTATATAGACTCAGCCCCTACAGCATTCTTTAAATTCATTTATTTGTTAAGCTCTAGACCACAATGAAATAGCCACATGCAGTCCCTGTATATTTATTTACTTAAAATCTGGACTACTGAAATGGCCACCCAAAGTCCCTAAATACTTGTTTTGTTTGAAACTACATAGAATCGGCCTACCGTAGTCTCTTGAAAGTTGAATGTCTTTCCTCACCTTTCTAAGGTGTGCATTCGAGTGAGCGTCCCCACCTGGCATCAATAGCCCTTCCAACCCAACCTCTATCACATGAGTTTTTCCCTTAATAGCCCTGGGCTCTCCCTGAGTCCTACCTGATTGTCTTATATTAGGGTTCACTCACACCTTTCATTGGCGCAGAACTACCCTACCCAACCTCTTAGCGTGATACACCCTTTATTTATTAAGGGAATGCTTCTAAATTGCAACGCGGTATGCCTTTTACATATGGCGACGCTAAAAGCGAAACATACTTGATTAATTTAAATAGAAAGTTAAAATCAGTCATCGCTAACTCAATCAAAAGATACGATATTTTAAAGTTACAAACAATATTACTACCCCTTCTCCACTCCAACGTCTCATAATTTCATTTCTCCTCATTTCGACATAAACTAATTGTTATTCGGTCAAATTCGATGTGTCTAATAACATTAGTACATCTCCATCTCTTTGTGTATTCCCAAGAATAAGTTATTCCACCTTCATCACGTTTTCTTGATGTTGTGAATTTTGAAGGCCTAACAAAATCATCTTCATTCGGAGTTGCATGATCTTCCAAATCCATACTCAGACTTCCTTGTGATTCCCCAAGACTAAAGGTTTCTCTAACTTGCTACACTTTTCTTCTTGATGATTACATTCCTTGGACAATTGTCTGAAGAGATGAATTTCATTTTGCATGCTCAACAAGCGTATCATAAGCATGCATAAATTGCTAAAAATTGTATCATTTTATTCTCGGGAATGTTGAATTGTTTGAAAAGTTTATTTATTTATGGCTGCTCTGCAAAAAAAATCAAACCGAAATATTCAAAAAAATAAAATTTCTTATAAACGTATGTAAATTAATTAAGCTTGCCAAATGTATTTCACCTCCAAAGCCACTAGGGTTCGTTTGAGAATTGAATGTAAATGTTTGACGATTAATTTTTCCAAATCGCCATTTAATCGACGCAAACGATCATCACTTTGATCGTTACCTCGGATCGAATCAGTTAAGATTGTACACAAATGATAACATAAATCGAAATCTTCGTCCATTGTCCAACTAGCATTAGTGACCACATCTCCAACCGGAATTGTCTTCTTCAAAGTTAACCACTCAAAATTAAATCTTGCAGCATTAACGTCAAAATCACAAAACATTTTTACGAAAAAGGAGCAGAAAGTATTCGTGCATTAGAATGTAGTGTATGAGGTAGATTGTTGTAGTGAAAATTTGAAATGTTTGTATGATTTTAAAGGAAGGAATAAAGAACCGTTTGAAAATAACCTTTTTTGGGGTGCATGTTCGACAGGCGCTTGTTGAACATGCGCCTAAAACCAAACACTTGTTCAACAAACGTCTATCTTTTAAGCGCATGTTGAACAGACGCGCATCACAATTATAGATTTTGAACCAAATGGGCTGAATATGTAACAACTTACATTTTGTGACTACTTGTTGGAGTGAGATTTGAGGTTACATATTACATTTTATAACTTTGAACCTATTGCTGGAGATGCTCTAATAACTATAATATAGCCAGATCAAAAATTCTATATCCATGCTAACTGCTATCATCTAAGGATATACATTTATAGTAGAATAGTATTATTCAGTAGAACAGAGACTAGAAATAGTCCCAGTTGTGCATGTACAAAACTCTAATGCACCAGGCAACAGATATCTAGAGCAAACAAAGTTTGAGATGAATTTCAACAACTCAGAGGCTTATTACTTATATCATAACCAAAATAACCAAAGTTTACGTTGAACTAATGCAATTGTAACCAAAGTTTACGTTGAACTAATGCAATTGTCAGTTACCTTAGCTTCAAAATGTATTGAACATTTCAATGCTACAGACACCATCCAGACATGGGAAGCATACCGTACTCACATTGTGGTTCCTAAAAAATAAGACATCTAAGCCATCAAAAAGTGTATTTTAACAGATAAGCCCTTACCTCCAAAATTACAAGGAAATTGAAATTGAAAGGGAGAATAACATTCTACTGTATCACTCTATGATGGGAAGATTTTTGGTAACTTAATCATTTTTGGTGGGGACATGGCATTAATTAGGTGGAGGAATTAACCAAAGTGAAATAGTTTTAACTTTGGTGTTGCATGGGATAATAAACCAGAGTAAACATTAGACTTGTGGTTTGATACACACCAGCTATGTTTTCTTTTGCATCATATAGTTGTTTTGGCAATACAACTTCAACTGCCAAAATAATGTAACTATTACGATGCTGTGAAGGGATTAGGTTCGAGCTTTGTCTTGCACACATTTCTCGTAAAAAATAGTACCCGGTGGGGACATGGCATTAATTAGGTGGAGGAATTAACCAAAGTGAAATAGTTTTAACTTTGGTGTTGCATGGGATAATAAACCAGAGTAAACATTAGACTTGTGGTTTGATACACGCCAGCTATGTTTTCTTTTGCATCATATAGTTGTTTTGGCAATACAACTTCAACTGCCAAAATAATGTAACTATTACGATGCTGTGAAGGGATTAGGTTCGAGCTTTATCTTGCATACATTTCTCGTAAAAAATAGTACCCGGTGGTTATAGGTGTCATGAGTTGAAGCGGACATGCACAACTTAATTTCTCTCGGGAGTTTACCGGTCCGTCGGGTTCTCCCGAGTATTAAAAAAAAATTATTTAATGAACTCGTTTTGACAAAAGGTAAAATTCGTGGGTGATTATGCAAAAAGCGAAACATATATGTGTGTGTTGTGGATGTTGATGGGATAATAAACCAGAGTAAACTTTAGACTTGTGGTTTGATACACACCAGCTTTTTTTTTCTTTTTGAATCGTATATCTATCTTGGCAGTACATCTCCAACTGCCAAAATTATGTAATTGAAGTACAAATTCTGATGCTATAAAGGGATAGAGGGTAACAAGAAATGATTATAGTCGAGATAAATGTTTTTTTTCAACTTCAGGTCTTCTCTATTTTTTTAGCAAAGTAGAAGCAATACTCACAGAAAATCCACCTAATCACGCAGACTGATACTAATCTAATATAACAAAATAAAAGCGCTGAACATTAACAATAGACTGAACATTTTGAATATATTCATATAGAGGATTTTTGGATTCAGCCATGGATGCAGGATGCAATCATGGAAAAGAATAATAAGGTTTGATTGATTACCGCAGCCCAGGAAGTTTTAGCACAAGGAAATCGTGGACAGTATACTTACAGGGCTTTATTGGGAAATGAATATCAGGCTTCTATGAATGAACATATGCTATGGTTAGATCATTTACAGATACATGGGAATGTTTTTCTCCTCGAAGAAAGGCATTTAGCTCGACCAGGTAATAGTAATGTAAAAAAATGAGGTTCCCTCACCCCTGATAGCACACAGAAGACGTTTAGCCCCTCCGTAGCTTCTTCTATCTTTTAGTGTAAAAAAATGGAACCAAGTAAAATTTGTAGAAATAATCTGTTTGCTATCAAAATCTTGGCAAAAATTTGGATCTTTTAAAAGCTTCTAACTTCTTCAAAATCATAGATAAACATGAACCATCGAATATTTATTTCAACTGCCGATCGAAAATGCAACTTTGACAAAGTTAGCGGTTTTAAAACGATCCATATTTTAATTTACATGATCTGATATCAAATATATTATATAAACAAAATTTTCGAAAAAATTGACGCTAAAAGACAAAAGAGTCCTGTAGAAGGGCTATGGATCCCTCCTGATGTAAAAATTATATTACTCTTAATTTTTAGTACGGTTTTTTTATTCATGCAGCTATTGAAAAAATTAGTTGCTTACATGTCAGACAACTGCAACACTTCCAAATCAAATGTCAAGAATAAAAAATCCAATCTGCACTACATGACATTATTTTTTAAAATACTGTTATGTACAAAAAGGATGTGTCTACCTTAGCATACCCATCTCGTATACATTTAGCAACCCCTCTTGAAAAGCTAACAGTGTATGAAAGTGCATGCACTTTGACAGCCCCATGAGATCTGCATATGGAAGCCAAAGTACAATAAGTATGCAACTAGAAAAGATAAATAATAAAGAGAAGCAAGACCTTACCTGGCATGAGAATGCTCCTAAATGTGATTTCCATGTTTTTATGTGTTACTTTTAGTTTTACGTTACACTGCACACATGATATATATTTTTATAACCTCACTGTTTAATACTGCCAAACTAGGATGCTCCAAGTAACAAATGTTGGAACTATTCCATTCTTAAGTGCATTTTATAATATCTCAACCGCCTCAGAAATTATGTTACATGATCATTAAACTTTAAATACAATCTTAATATCAGATTTTAATCCAGCTTTCAACATCTCATTCCATACATGATACATCTGCTGCCTTCCCAAAGTTACCAGCTTCAAAAAGTCCATCCATAACACTATTATAAGTCAGTGTATTCAGGAAAATACTTTTCCCCTTAATCTCCAGATAAATATGAAGGCATCCCCATTCTTCCACCCGAGCAAAGACCACGAATATGAATTTTGTGCATGATAATATCAGCTTTATAACCTCTAGGTGTAGTCATGTTCATAACTCAGGATAAGCATCTAATTTCCTATCGGGACACAGTTCATATATTAATGAGCAATGAGTCCCTGTCGGGCTCAAGGTCATTATCTATCATTTATTTTGCAAAGTTTGAAGCTTTGTTGAACCTTTCTACTTTGCTTTGTTGAACCTTTCTACTTTGCATAAACTATCTATGATAATATTGTACGTGACAACATTCGGAGAACGTCCATGTCTGCTTAATTCGTAAAAAAGCCTTAATGTAGTCATAACTTTTGGCTTCTTACTAAACCTAGTCATCAAAGTATTGTAAATATGAGAATACGGTATACATCCAAGTTTTCATATTCTCGTAAATCTTCCTTGCTTCTTCCAGTCTTCCATGTTTGCACAAAGCATTGTTTGTCGTTGTTAGTATGAATGATGTATTTGATTTTAAACCATAGCAATGAATTTCTGTTTTTGTTATTTTTCATTATTAATGATCATTAGTGATCGACCATTAATTATTAATATTTAATTATTTAAAATTTATTGCTACTTATAATTTATTATTTATCGACTAAAATTTAAATTATTGCATAGCAACTATTATTAATTATTAATAGTAACTAATTACATTACTAAAATAAACAATATAACCTTACATCACAACTTCATCCTAACATTCAAAGTGTCAAAAAATGCATGTTAATTGAATCAACGTTCACTGAAACTACATATCATCAAACTGTACGTCCAAAAACACACCCAAAGCGATACTTGGGTTCATTTCATTCCACATAATGTATATGAACTAGTCCCATACATAAATGATTTAAATTATTCAACACAAGACATGTTTGATCTCATATCTCATCAGAATTGCTACCAAATTCATGTCAGATAAGTTTTTCTTGTTATTTCATCATTGAAATATTTTCATACATAACACATTGGTTTTCACACTCCCAACTTGGTAGTACATTAACAAAACTTACCAACAATATACAAAGTCAATGTGACATATTCAATATTTCTAATAATTATGCTATAGCCAGATTTAAATTCTCTGTACGAACTCACACCACAACACCCCATTATTCACTTCCAGAACATTTCTTATTGATGCCCGTCACAAACTTCAGCTCTTAGCACTTCACTCCGTCTATATATACAGCAATCATCTAAGAATTGAAATTTTCAGTGGACTAATGTGGTTCAGTAGATTGGACACTACAGATAGTTCCAGTTGTGCATGTATGGAACTCAAATGCACCAGGTAACAGAGATGTAGATCAAACAAATTTTGAGCTGAATTTCAAGAACTCGGAGGCTTATTTCCCAGATCATAAAAATTTATGATGAACTAATGCAACTGTGTATTACCTTAGCTTCAAAATGTACAATAAAAGTAAATATAGTATTCATGCTACCTCACAATATCTAGCCATGGGCAGCACACTGTAGTCCAGCGCAATGTATGACAGTAGTTCCTAATAAATTAGACATAGAACCATCGAAAAGTATAATTTAACAGTTATGCCCTTACCTCCAAATTTATAAGAAAATTACAAATTTAAAACTAGAACGGCATTAAAAGGAATTATCCTGTATTCTTACCTAATTTCTTCAAACATTTGTACTTCGATCTTCTATTACCACTGGTGTGACTTTGAGGTCATAAGCCCATGTCTGAATTTTCGGTTCAGTTAAGCTCTTTTTTATTATTATTATATTTCAACCATAATTTATGATTTTATACAACTGCACAAACTGTAATAAATATATGTAAAAAGGGGGTATTTGTGGGATTTAGGTAATGCTATACCTCAAGCTAAGACGTATGTTATAGTAATTCATGGGGGAAAAGTCGTGCAATGAAATAATTTTAAGTTGGTTGTTGCATGGGATAATAAACCAGAGTAAACCTTAGACTTGTGGTTTGATAAACACCAGCTATGTTTTCTATTGCATCGTATAGTTGTTTCGGCAATACAACTTCAACTGCTAAAATCATATAACTGTTACGATGCTGTGAAGGGATTAAACATGTTGGTATATTTTATTTATTGAAGTGGAAAGTATGAATATGGGATTCAATGAATCTATTCTGAAAACGACTAATATACAAAAGAGAAATATTTGACAAATAAAATATTTTCGAGTTATCAAAGCGAACTTGTTTCGACAAAAAGCAGAATTTGTGGAAAAAAATTATAAGAAAAGAGAAACATATTGTGGAGGTGCTTGTGTGTGTGTTGATGTTGATGGGATAATAAACCAGAGTAAACTTTAGACTAATGGTTTGATACACACCAGCTATTTTTTCTTTTGAATCGTATATCCATCTCGACAGTACATCTTCAACTGCCAAAATTATGTAATTAAAATACAAATTCTGATGATATAAAGGAATAGAGGGTAACAAGAAGTGATTATAGTCAAGATAAACATGTATTTGAAATTGGGGTCTTCTGTATATTTTAGCGAAGTAGAAGCAATACTTAAGAAATCCACATAACTATGCAGACTAATATTAATATAACACGGTAACAGTATGAAACATAAACAGTAGACTCAACATTTGTAACATATTCATGATTTCATATAGAGGAGAGATCTGTGTCACCTTCCTTATGTAGCCACTCTATAGCCCCTTCCATGTTCTAGTGTAAAAAAATTGAAACGAAGTAAAATTTGCAGAAATTATATGTTTGATATCAAAATATACACAAAAATTTGGATCACTTCAAAACATCTAACTCCTTCAAAGTTGTAAATCAATATGAACCATCAAATATATACATTTTAACAGTCGATTGAAAATGTTGACAAAGAGGTTTTGAAACGATCAAGATTTTAATTTACATGATCGGACATAAAATATATATTATATGAACAAAATTTATTTCGCTTCAAAAAACTTGTGTCTAAAAGACAAAAGAGGCCTATGGAGGGACTACGGATCCCTCCTAATGTATATATTATATTACTCAGAATTTTTAATATGTTTTCTCAGTCTCTATTGAACAAATTAGTTGCATACGTGTCAGATGACTACAACACTACACATTTAGATGTCAAGAATACAAAATCCAATCTGCACTTTATGACATTATTTTTAAAAATAGTGTTATGTACAAAAAGAAAGTGTCTACCTTGGCATATCCATCTCTTATACAATGAGCAACCACTCTTGACAAGTTAACAAAGTTTGAAAGTGCATGTACTTTGACAGCCTCATGAGGTCTGCATATGGAAGCCAAAGTATAATAAGTAGTATGCAACTAGAAAAGGTAAATCATAAAGAGAAGCAAGACCTTACCTGGCATGAGAATGCTTCTAAATTTGATTCCCAGGTTTTTATGCATTACTTTTAGTTTTACATTACACTGCACACATAATAGATTTTTGAATAATCACACTGTTTAATACTGCTCTAATTAGAATGCTCCAAGTAACATTTGTTGGAACTATTCCGTTCTTGAGCGCATCTTCTAATATCTCAACCGCCTCAGAAATTCTATTACAGGAGCACAAACCTTTAAATACAATATTATAAGATACAATATCAGGTTTTAATCCAGCTTTCAACATTTCATCCCATATATCTGCTGCCTTCCCAAAATTACCAGCTTCATAAAGGCCATCCATAACAGTATTATAAGTCACTATATTGGGGGGAATATTTTTTCTCTTCATCTCCAAATAAATACGCAAGGCATCTCCTATTCTTCCACCAGAGCAAAGACCGTGAATAAGAATGTTGTGCATGATAATATCAGCTTTATAACCTCTATTTATAGTCATGTTCCACAACTCAAGAGAAGCATCTAGTTTCTTATCACGACATAGTCCATATATTAATGAGCTATGTGTCACCATGTCGGGCTTAAGGGCTTTATCTATCATTTCTTTTGCAAAATTCGAAGCTTCGTTGAACCTTTCTACTTTACATAAACTATCTATTAGAATGTTGTATGTGACAACATTCGGAGAACATCCATGGCTACTCATTTCGTGAAAAAGTCTCAAAGTAGTTGTAACTTTTGACTTCTTACTAAACCCACTCATCAAAGTATTGTAAATATGAGAATTTGGTACACAACCAAGCTTATCCATATTCTCATATACATTCATTGCTTCTTCCAATCTTCCATGTTTGCACAAACCATTTATCATTGATGAATATGCAAACACATCCAGTATCCCTTGATTATCTTCTTGTGATTTCTCAAAAATTTCAATAGCTTTAGATATAAACCCGTTTTCACATAGTCCATGAATCACAACACCAAAAGTAATCGAATCAGGACAATACATGTCATCCTTCAAAAGATCCTCCCAAACCAAAATTGCTTCTTTAACCTTCAAATTCTTAAACAAGCCCCTGATCAATACATTATAACTCACAACATTCCTCAACCTTTCACGCTTCATCGACTCCCAAAGCTTTAACCCATCGTCAACTCTTCCCGCTGTGCAAAACCCATTCAACAAAGAGTTGGACATCACTACATCAAGCCCGAAACCCGTTTTCACCATTTCAGAATAAACCCTAAAGGCACCACGCACATTCCTCATCTCACACAACCCATGTATCAAAATCCCATAAGTCAAATAATCCGGGCGGTGCCCGTTGCTCACCATCCTCTCCCACATCTCTACCATCTTCTTGAACCTTTTAATCTTGCACAAACCACTCAACATTGCATTGTAGGTCGCTACATTAGGGATTACTCCCTCATCCCTAATCATCCTCTCAAATATCTCCATGCCCATTTTATATTCACCTTTCTTCAATAACACATCAATCAGCATGTTATAACAAACTGAATCCACCTTCACCTCTCTTTCACACATTTCATCAAACAACTGGACTGCCTTTCTAGTGTCTCCATTTTTGGCCAATGCTCCAATTATAGTACTGTAGCTCACACAATTAGGCACGATCCCGGAATCCCTAACCGAATTTAAAATCAACATAGCCCTGTTGACCTCACCTCGGTTACAAATGCCACGGATAAGAATATTGTAAGTTTCTACGTTTGGGTTCACGGGAGAATTAGAGCAAACGTAATTGAAAAACTTTTCGGCTTCGCTCCACTTACCGGCACGGACGAAGGCGTCCAGGAGCGCATTGTGAGATCGGACGCCAGGCTGGCAGCGGAGAGTGGTCGGAAGGTTCTGGAAGGCGTCGAGAGCGATGTCAGGGAGGCGGGCGCGGGAGAGGGACTTGATGACGAGAAGGGCGGCGTGTTCGGAGAAGCGGTGGCGAGGAGGAGGGAGGGAGGCGATGAAGAGGAGGAAGGGAGGTAGGTGAGGAGCTGAGGATGAGGAGAGGGAGCGGAGGAGGGCGAGGAGGAGGGAGGGAGGTGGCGAGTAGTTGGGGAAGTGGGAGGTGAGAGTTTGGAGGTGGGAGAAGGCGGTGACCGGATCTTTTTTTGTTTTGAGTGCGAGGTTGATGACGTCGAGCAAGTGGCGGATGCGTGGGAGGGGGTCGATCATTTCATTTGGGGTGAGTTCTTAGGGTTTGGTTGGTTTTAACGAGGATTAGTTGGAATGATGCACTTCCATTGTATGTCAAGGAAAGCAAAATGTGTTTGGCTTGCCAATTTTAGTTTTGTATTTTCATCCATACAAAAATACGCAAGACGTATGTGTATTGTCGAAAACGATTAATTTAGAAAACGAAATTAACATACAAAATAGAAAATATTCTTCTTTCATTTTCTGCGTTTGGAAAATAATAAAAGCACGAAAAACAATTCATTATTCTGTCGTCGTTCCATCCCCTCCGTCGTCCCTCCAGTTTTCTTTTATCACCTCCGTCGTCACTTCACTCTTCTCATATTCGATATACATATCTGAAAACATAAAATTCAGTATTCGTTTTTAAACCAAACACTACCTAAGGCTCCGCTTGAGACTTTATTTTCTATTAGTTTTGACTGGTTTGAACGGCTCTGTATTTTAGGTGTTATCATAACCCTTGCTTGTAAGTTTTTTTCACACCGGTTGTTGTTGGTTATAAAACCAGTAAAAACCGATGCAGTATAATTTTCATGGCAATTCTCAACCCATCAAATTGGGGTATTTTGAGGGGCTATAATTTTTTTTCCAATTATGCCTCCACTAATTATAATGGAGATTAATCTTCACAAAATATAAGGATTATTATAAAATAAAATAAGAACAAAAGTCATTAGAGAGAAGACAATTTATTCACTACTGATATCTATATAATACAAATGGGTTCTATATTTATAGAGTCCAACTGCAACAGAGATTACAATAATATACTTTGTCATTTAGCATATTCATCAATATTCCTAATATATATTACAACACTTCCCCTTAAATATGCGTCTAATAAGGATAATTGCCTCATTAAAAACTTATGGCATTATGAGAGTTGATGCTTCTGGATCAAGATAATGCATCATCAAAACCTTACTAACAAAAACCCAGTGGGAAAAATATTAGTGAAAGAAAAAGAGTACATTATAGCATACTTTGAATGCTCCCCCTGATTTATAACGCATTATTCAGTTAGTCTGTTGATGCATCCGACGCATACCAATTTTATACACCATCTTCTGAAACGTTGATTTTGGAAGTGCCTTTGTGAATAGATCAGCCGGATTTTCTTGGGGCAGGATTTGTTTCACCTCTATTTTGTTTTTTCTTTGTAGTTCGTGTGTGAAGAAAAACTTAGGAGAATGTGTTTCGTCCTATCACCCTTGATGTAACCTACCTGAATCTGAGCTACGCAAGCTGCATTGTCTTCATAAATAGTAGTTGATCCTTCTATAGCTGAAGGGAGCTGGTATGTATTTCGAATATGCTCAATTAATGATCTTAACCAAATACATTCTCGACTTGCTTCATGTAGTGCTAGTATTTCAAAATGATTGGATGATGTTGCTACCAACGTTTGCTTCGTAGATCGCCATGAAATAGCTACATTACTGTTACTAAACACATATCCAGTTTGTGATCTTGCTTTATGTGGATCAGAAAGAAAACCTGCATCAGCATAGCCAGCTGGATTTGGATTATTACCTATGTTAAAATAAAACAAACTTAAATTCGTCGTTCCACGAAGATATCTCATGATATGTTTTATACTATTCCAGTGTCTTTTTGTTGGTGTTGAACTGTATTTTACTAGAAGATTTACCGAGAATGTAATATCTGGTCTCGTGCATTAGGCTAAATATAATAATGCATCAATGGCACTGAGATATGGTACTTCTGGATCAGGCACATTTTCATCTTTTTTAGGCGGTAAGGGTACTTTTTATTATCCAAAGATCTGACAACCATAAGCGTACTAAGTGGATATGCTTTATCCATTTGAAAACGCTTGAGGATTTTCTCAATGTAGTTTGACCGATGGATCGGTATGCCATTAGTACTATGCTCGATTTGTAGACCGAGACAATATTTAGTTTCGCCAAGATCTTTCATTTCAAATTCTTTCTTTAAGTAATTTATTGTTTCATCAATCTCTTCTGGAGTTCCAATCAAATTTATATCATCAACATAAACTGCTAAAATAGCAAATCCCTTTACTGATTTATTTATAAAGACACATGGACAAATGAGATTGTTTTTATATCCGGCTTTTACCAAATATTCACTAAGACGGTTATACCACATTCTTCCAGATTGTTTCAAGCCATATAGTGATCGTCTAAGTTTTAATGAGTACATCGACCTTGATTTTTCTTCAGGCAACCTATATTCATCTGGGATCTTCATGTAAATACTTGTATCTAATTCACCATAAAGATAAGCTATCACAACATCAGTTAATCTTATATTTAGTTTTTTAGAAACTACAAGGCTTATCAAGTATCGAAATGTTATGGCATCTATAATAGGAGAATATGTTTCTTTAAAATCAAAACCCGGTCTTTGCAGAAAACCTTGTGCGACAAGTCGTGCCTTGTATCTCACAACTTCATTTTTATCATTTCGTTTTCTAACGAATACCCATTTATAACCTACTGATTCAACATTTTCTGGTGTTTTCTCTATTGGTCCAAACGCACCATGTCTTTGAAGTGAATCTAGCTCAATTTGGATAGCATCTTTCTATTTTGGCCAATCATGTCTTTTTCGACATTCATTTATGCTAGTTGGTTCATTATCATTATTCTCATTATAGTCATTACTTTCATTTATTTCAGTAGCTATTGCGAATGAGAATACATCATCAATTATTATTTTACTTCGATCCCACATTTCTTCACAGTTTGTATAAAATATTGAGATCTCATTATTGTCAAGTACTATTTTATTTTTGAAAGCTTCTATTATTTCTTCTGGGATAATAGTTTCTTCGACATTTTTAGGAGAATTGGGATTTTCATTTAAGTTATCTTTTAGATCATTTATAACCACTTCGGAAGGTTTATCAATTGATGATTTTTCGTTAAACTTTCTTTTTATAGGCGCCAAGTCTTTTGAACCAATTGGTCTTCCACATTTTTGTCTTGCTTTAGATTCATTTGATGATTTTGGTCCTTTTGGGATTTCAATTCTAGCCGGTGCATTTGCTGTTGGAATGTGAGATTTAGTTATTTTTGCAGCATCACAAAATGCATCAGGCATTTGATTTGCAATATTCTGAAGATGAAAAATTCTTTGTACCTCATATTGGCATTGTATCGTACGCGGATCCAAATGAGACATAGATGGATTATTCCATGATATTTCACGTCGTTCTACTGGAACGGTCTTTCCTCCCCCATACGGCGAAAAGATTGTCTCATCAAATTTACAGTCTGAAAATCTTGTGGTGAATACATCACCCGTAAGAGGTTCAAGATAACGAATTATCGAAGGTGAATCAAATCCCACATAAATTCCCAACCTACGTTAAGGACCCATTTTAGTACAAAGTGGGGGACTAATTGGCACATGCACAGCGCAACCAAATTTTCGTAAATGTGAAATATTTGGTTGGGATCTGGTTAAAAGTTGTGATGGTGAAAATTGATGATAAGTTGTTGATCTAATTTTAATCAATTTTGATGCATGCAAAATTGCATGCCCCCAAGCTAAAACAGGTAGCTTTGATTGCATAAGCAATGGTCTTGCAATAAGTTGCAAACGCTTAATTAATGATCCTACCAGACCATTTTGAGTGTGAACATGAGCTACTGGATGTTCAACTTCAATTCCCAATGATAGACAATAATCATCAAATACTTGAGAAGTAAACTCTCCTGCGTTATCTAGTCGATTTGATTTAATATGATGATTAGGGAAGTGCGCTTTTAATTTGATTATTCGAGCAAGTAATTTGGCAAATACCATGTTTCTTGTAGAAAGCAAACATACATGTGACCAACAAGTTGATGCATCAATTAACACCATAAAATATTTAAATGGTCCACATTCTAGGTGGATTGGGCCACATATATCACGTTGAATTCTTTGTAGAAATGTTGGAAATTCAGAAGTGATTTTACTATATGAAGGTCGAGTCATTAATTTTCCTTGTGCACATGTAGCACATAAGTAATCACTTGGTAAATTCAATTGGTTTAATAAATCATGCCCATTTAAATTTTAGCAATTTTACGCATCATGGTTGACTCAGGATGACCCAAGCGATCATGCAAAAGAATCAATGTCTTTGTATTTGTGAGCTTCTGGCTCATGTTTATAGAATGAGATTCAACTATGCCAATTTTCGTGAAATATAATCCAGTTGAAATTGTTCCAAATTTTTCTAAAATAAGCTTTTGGCTTTCAATTCTAGAAACAATACAAGATATTCTTTATTATTTTCATTTATAGTTTCAATATGATAACCATTCATTCTTACATCCTTAAAGCTTAGCAGATTTCTTTTAGAATTGTTTGAGTATAACACATTTCGAATGAAGATATGTGTACCATTTGGCAATACTATATGGGCTCTTTCGGATCCTTCAATTATATTAGCAGATCCAGCTATGGTGGAAACTTTAGCTGAAATATTTTCAGATAATTCAGAGAAAAACTTTTGGTTTTTCAAAATCGTATGAGTAGTTGCACTATATACTAGGCATATATCATCATTCAAGTATTGAGAGTCCATACCTTAAGAATTAAAGACAATATAGTTAGTCAATTATTGAAAATAATTCTGAACATAAATAAATCAACAAAGCAAACTACCAATTCAAATCAATATCCATCAGTACACATTATTTCAACTAGTTCTAGAAAAATAAAACAATCAAACAAACATCAAATTCAAACTGACTAAAATAAAATAGAAAGACCATACAACAAGCTTCAGGCTACATCTAGTTGATCAAATTAGTCATATCATTAATCATCGCATTGAGATTTTCATCATTTATGAAATTTCCATCATCATCTTCGAAGAAATCATCTAACTTCAAGTTAGTGTTATCAAACCATCCTTAGGTGTTATTTGTTTCAATATTCTTCGAACGTTGGTATTCTTCAACTGTTTTCTTTGATGATCTACATGCACGCGACCAATGACCAGAGCGTCCACATCTATAACAAACTTCCTCATAGTGCTTTTTTTTGGAGTAAAATCATTTGTCTTTTCAGGCTCATTTTTTTTGTTGTATTTTAAAGTTGGTAGTTATGTTTCCTTTAAAACCATCATAACCACCTCTACTGGAGTTATATCCACGTCCACGGCCATGTCCTCTACCTCGACCTCTACCTCTTCCGGAGTGGGCAAGATTAGCATTAACTTCTGGTAATGCAGCCAAACTAGTGGGTCTTGAGGAGTGATTTTTAATAAGCAAATCATTGTTTTGCTCAGCAATTAATAAACATTTTATGAGTTCAGAATATTTTATAAAATGACGCTCTCGATATTGCTGTTGTAGGAGTATGTTCGAGGCATGAAACGTTGAAAATATCTTTTCAGGCATTTGTGCATCATCTACCTTTTCTCCACATAGTTTCAGTTTAGAAGTAATTCTAAACATAGCAGAATTATATTCTCTTACAGATTTGAAGTCTTGAAACCTCAAGTTCAACCACTCTTGCCTAGTATTTGGAAGTATGACCATCTTCTGGTGGTCATAACGCTCCTTCAGGGAGTTCCACAAGTGGAGAGGATCTTTTTTCGTTAAATATTTTGTTTTTAGATCATCGTGGATGTGACGTCTTAAAAATATAAGAGCCTTTGCTTTTTCCTGCTGGGACATATTATTACCATTTTTAATGGCATTTTCTAAGCATTGAAATTGCAAGTGGATCTCAGCATCCAGTATCCATGACAAATAGTTGTCTCCAGATATGTCTAAAGCTTTGAATTCAAGCTTAGCTATGTTTGCCATTTTGTGAACTGTACATAAAACAAATTGCATAAGATGAAAATATTTATAGAGTAACGTAAAAAAAATCAAGACTTGTTGAAGATAGGAAACTGGTAATCACAAGATATAGAATACAGAAACTAGCCGAAATCTTGTTTATAGAAACAACATAACATGAAACAAAATCCATCCAAAATGTTTAACACATGCAAACCGCATTGAAAGCATGTCAGTGGTTTGAATACGTCGAAGAATATTGCACGAATTATGTGGTTGTGCAGCTTCTGTTTATCATCAATATTTATAATACACATGATTATCAGTATGGTCATCATTATCAAATGCATATGAACTAATAGATCAATATGAATCGTGTTTCAATTCCTTAATTCAGCAATTTTGTTCTAATTTCAGTACGTAACATGTAAAATTGAATTGTTAATTGACCATTTTGAATATATTCTCAAGGATTGTGACATTCTTGCAGATGAAAACAAATTAAAATCCTTCTACTAAAATTAGACATAAAATTTTACTACTAATTTTTTAATTTGTATGACACGTGATGCACTTGTCACTAAAATTAGAAAATAAAGAATTTCCTATAATAAAATGTTAGTGTAACGCCCCACCCGAGATCCACACTAACAGAGGGTATCATGGTGTAATACCGTCTGCTAGTGCAGAGAATAGGGTTGGTTAGGAGCGATCATCTATAAGCTTTGTCCTAAACAAGTATTGAATACGTCGATTGGGTGTACTATTTTTTTTACCTTTCTCATGTGGATCGACATACTCAATAAATGTTCAACACAAAACTACGGTGGCTAATGGATTTATCCAGAACAAAACATAATAACAAGTATAACAGATCACAGAACAGCAGATACATATACAGATACATCATATGTACAATACATAGCGATACATAAGTAGGTGGTTACACGAACCACATATATACATCATGTCCCAAAAGAATATACATAAAGATCAGAGTATGCAAATAAACTAGATGACAACACAAAACATGACTAAGCGTCTAAAAAGAATGATAAGATGAACCATAACGGAAGCAGCTAAGTGGATATCAACAGCATGTGACTAACCTGAAATAACCCAGTCTGACCCGAGTATATAAAATACACGGGTCAGTCTAGCTTAAATAAACTGATTAGAACATGTTAGGTGAAGTATAAGGATAATAAATGACAATAGATAAGAAGCAATAACAACGTATATCAACTTATAATACATGAGATGGTAACAACTAAAACGTCATATGAAGGTTTCATGAAAGAGGCAATATCAACAACAACAACAATTAAGTCACATATAAATGCCTCACATCATCGGCATCAACAACATCGTATATAAAAGGTTTCCATCAACAACGGGGAGCTAGGCTCTAAGGTTAAGCCATGTATAAAATCTCAAACAACAACAAAACAACAAGATGGAAACTGCATCATAACACCATATAGGACACGTATGGTCCAAACAACCACATAATGTATTCACCATATGAAAATCTCTGAATAGCACATGGGCTGTGTGTGTGTATAACTCCAACAACAACAATATGGTGAACATATGGAAAACAACAAAATCTAGAAATCAATAAGAATGAAATCAAGAAATAGCAACAACAACGGTATGGATCCATAACAACAACAACTGAACGTGCATATAATAAGTGACCCTCCACCGGCCTTGCCAAGTACTATAATAGTGAGCTTAACAACGCTGGCCCCCCAGCCTGATGTATATATGTGGCACCCGGCCTAGTATTGGCAACAACAACGAAATGTGTCACCAACTTCCAAATAATGTCAACAGT
This sequence comes from Allium fistulosum, assembly GCA_030737815.1. Classification (NCBI taxonomy): domain Eukaryota; kingdom Viridiplantae; phylum Streptophyta; class Magnoliopsida; order Asparagales; family Amaryllidaceae; genus Allium; species Allium fistulosum. Next base: position 1,619,045,043 of record CM060901.1, read on the forward strand.
GTGTCCCACACCACACGTTCTCACTTATCGGTTTACTACCCGTCAGTCAACTCCATATATGTGTAGCTTCAAAGGAACAAGTCCGGAATTAACCAATATAGCAAACCTACGTGTCCCATACCACGTGGTTTATTATATCGTTTAAGTTGCTTTCTCGCTCTCTCGAAGAGTGCAAAAATGTGTATTTTTATATAGAAAATACTTCGAGAAAACGGGTTTTTAAACGATTTTGGAAATTATTTGGAAATTGTTGTTTTGAAATTCTCTTTATTATAGAGAATACATATATATATATAGTTTCAAAAACAATTATAAATTTTTGTAAAACATTTATTTTGAAAGCCTTTTCATTTCAAAAACCATTCCGAAAATGGTTTAGAAAACACGTGCACGGAAACAGCAAAAATCAACGAAAATTCAATGAAATTAACATACGACAAAAACCAAATGAAACTATCAATTCGTAGTACGAATCGACGTTAATGTTGGCTTTTCTATTAGTAGGAATTAGCCTTTTAGAACCATCTCAAAACAATGCTCGAAATCATCCAATCCAAAAACAATTCAACGGAAATTGCCCAAAATTTGGAAAAGAACTCAGGCCTGCGGCTTGTTTAGCCAGTTCGCCCCTTTTAAACCTAGAATTTGAGAAAACATGAAACATGGAAGTTGTAGAAGATATACTAAGCTTTCTAGAATATCAAAAATTATTGAATTCCAATAAAGAATGAAAAGGTTATGGCTAAAACAATTTTCAGATCTGAAGTTCACTACTGTTGTCATTTTAGTCTCGGGACAGTGACACTTGAATGAACTTTCAACCATGTAAACATCAAAATTTAACAAAACCCAAAACAAAAAAGTTATAGCAAACAATCTAAGCTTTCCGGAACATCAAGAATCGTCAAAATTTGGATACCACACAAGAAAGATATGCTCAAATTACCAACGACATTTAGCTCAGAATATTACAGTTTTACAGTGATAGAGCAGCGAGTTTGTATCAGGTTTTTCAACCCTCTATGCTCAGAATTTTCAAAAGTGTTTAACATGAAAGTTAACACACTCTTTTTAAGATTTCCGGAACTTCAAAAAAATTCTAATTTCGATTAAAAACGAAAGAGATATGCCCAATTTACTAACAGCCATACACAAATGGACATGCAACAAACAAAATTGAGATTTCTTACCTTGAAATTCCAATCTAAACTAGAAGAGTGAGTTTTCAACTCACCTTAGGATTTATTTGCAGCAAATTAGTGGATTTAGCAAGCAAAGTAGGGTGCTTTGACCTTGATTTGGTGCTAGAAACTTGTAAAAGATGGAAAAACAAGCATGCAAATAGAAAAGTGATGTTACAGTAACCGGTTTCTTAAAAATCAGAAAGGAGGATGAAATAAAGTTTGATTTTGTGTTTGATTACCTGTAGGAAATTGAGTTTACAAATTTTCCTTGAATTTTATTTAATTTTTGGAGAGAAATTTTGTAATTTTCAAAGTGGTGGCCATTTTTGGAGTTTCTGGAGAGAAGTAGGAGAAAGATGGAGAATGATGTACGTATTGAAGTTTCTTTTTACCTCTTACCCTTTTCCAGAAATCTCCTTTAGGTTTGGGTTGGACCCAAAACCCACCCAATAAGCCATGTTAATCACTTAGACAATATTAGGCTATATTACACTATATTAACATGTTTTATCTCATATTTCACCATTTATGTTCACTAATTTCACTAAATATTTTACATACTAACAAAATTTATGTTTAATAAATTGTTAAACAACATATAAAAGTTATTTTAGCTATTAAAAACTAATTTCGATCATAAAAATTCTATTTTTAATCAAATTCTTTAATTTACACTTTTATTTACACAAATCAACATTTTTAAACGACAAAATTACACAAAAATCATTTCCTTGTCTAATTAAACATCACAAACCATATTAAAATATTTTTACACCCAAATATTGTTTTTAATCAAAATTCCACATTTTTATTCACAATATTAACCATATTTAATTTTTAACACATCATTAAAATTAACAAAAATCACTATTTGACCATTATTTCCATAATTATTGCATTTTATCAAAGTAAAACCATTCAATACTCATTATTACCCCAAAATAACATACTAAAGTTTTCAAAACCTTATTTTCTTCTTTTTATATTTATCTACAACAAATAAATGTTGAATTGATTTCTTTTTTCCTTATTTAAATTAAATTACCACCAAATCAACATAATTCTATTATTCTCACTTAATTTACAATCAAACTATCTTAACTCCATTTTATTACACTAAAACCCATTGTTTATCCAAAATAAACAATTTTAACAAATTTTACATCTCCAAATTTATTTTATTTTCTCCATTTTAAATTATAACGATCGTTATAATTTATTTTCACAGATAATCACAAAACCAGGGTTGTTATAATTAGCAAAATTGAGAAATAATGAGTAACTCATAACATTAAAGGAAAAATAGTTCATCGACTACAAAAACTAGTGTATTGAATCATTACAAAATATACCAAATAAGATTACATGCATATTAAGTAGTAGGTTAACTACTAAATAGACTGAAAAGTTTATAATTTTCATAAATGATGGCACTCTATATCATTGATCCATACGTACCATGTGCTACCAAATGTCCTTAGTATACTTACTAGCTAAGATTAAATCAATGATATAATTTTAAAAGAATAAATGGTTATAATAAAGGAGCATGAACAAATACAAAGAACAATGCAAGTATATAATCCGGCCAACGTTTTATGCTGGAGGGTACATACAAGTGAAATAATTAATTAAAACTAATAGTTGCAGGGTAGAATGACACGGGAGTAGAGTCTCGATATGGTGCAGGCATCGTGTTGGCGTATTGGAAGACGTATAGATCGATGCGAGTCAAGGTGGAGAAGTGTTGAGGTGTCTCGCGTCGTGTGTGGGTAATGGGTGCATATTGGAAAATGAATAGTCTCATATCATGAAAAATAATGGAGGTGAAGTGGTATATATATGAGTTTGGTTGCATGTAACAACAAGAGATTCCTTTTGTTAAAAGATGTTGACCAAACTCATATATTGCCCCCACTTGTTTCAACATAAATTCCTAGTATTTATTTACTTTATTGCATTTTACTTTATTACTTACTTATTATGTGATTAGTTGTTTCTGTTTACAATTTGAGTAAATAGAGATTTAAATTCATAAGTTTTAAATAGTTGAAATACACACTTCACTCACTCCAGTTTATAAATAGCCTTAAGATCCATTCCGCATTGTGTTATAGATAATCCATTTTCCCACAGAATACTATAAGCAACTATAGACTAATTTGGAACTTTACATTTTTGTTATTAAGTTGATTATTGATATTAATGCTGACTTCACACTAAAATTCAACCACGGTTGAATATAATTCCATCTTTAATATTTAATTAAGAATTTTCACATTAAAGGTAATTAATTCATTTAAATAGCATTAAAGATAATTGATTTAATAATCAGCGTGTTGTCAATTCTCTAATTTAACATGGAATAAAATAAAATATTAAATTCGTACTGTAAATAATTATGCAATTAGTTTGTATTCAAATTTAAAGTAGCAGTTATCCTTATCTTAATTTACTTCATTCTCTTAAGTTCATATGAAGTTAAATATTAATGCATTCTCATGATATTTATATTATATTTATATATATCAGAATTATGTAAATACTGAAATAATTTCGAAAAATCAAGTCATCATCAGTTTCAATATTTGTTTATTAATTTAAAAATCTATTATCTAGAGATGTTTCTTTTTCAAAAATCATAATTTTAAATATGACAATCCTTCATATTTTGAAACTATTAGGAAATATGCTTGGTTTAAAATTTTATAAATTTGTTAGAAAGTATGTGTAACTTAGTTATTTTGAAGTTTTAACAATATTAATTTTTTACTTTAGTTGAAAGTCGATAATATTACATGGTGATGTGATTAAAATTTAATATTAAAAAATTGAGAATAAATTGAAGCTTACTATGACTATTTTTTAATGAGTTGAACATTAAAACATGGTTGGAGCCGATTTACACTAGAAATTTGCATTAAAAAATTCTTTAATTTATCTTTCAAGATTTAACTTCAAGTAGTGTATGTGCATATATATTATATGTAATAAATAAATTTGCTCATATATTTATTCATATATATCTAACGGATGTGTTTACATACTGTTAAAGTTTATAAGTAAACTAAATTCAAATAGTAAAGATCATATCAAATAATATTGCCCATGCAACATATAAAAGAAATTAATATACATTTAAACTAAATAATTATGGTCAATAACGTTTAGCATGAATTTAAACTAATTAGGGAATTAACAATTAATTCTTTTTTTTAGATTACATTTAACGAGTAAAATTGATCGTGTATTAATTCTTTTTATTGCCAATCAATTAGAGAATTGATTGGTAATCAACTAATTCATCTTAATTAATTCGTTTTAACAACAACATTTCAAAAGCGTTGTAAGTTCCAACTCTATGAGAGAACATGTAATATGATTGATTTGTAACTTTAACAAATGCTTCTTAATCGTTAGAGATAATAAAGTAGGAACACACCATAAAGCCCAAAAAATTGAACAGTCTTAGAATGTAGCCAAACAAGTCCCATAATATCCGGAATTTCGATACAAACCCAATGCAAGAAACCGCACGTCAAACGGAACTCATATCAAAAAGTTATGATCGTTAGAAGTTTGAAAATTAAATTTAAATAAAATTAAAACAAAAGGGCAATAACGTAAATTCTACCTTAGCAAACCCTAGCGTACGCCTGAAACATCTCACGATCGAACCACTAAGTTCAGCCGCCACCATCTCCTTGTCGTCGCCGCCGCCTAGGGCCTCCATGCCTGGATCAGACACTACTAATGCGCAGCCCTGGCCGAGGCGACCTCGGCCATACCCACGCGACAAGCTGCAGCTTGTCAGAGCACGTCCACCGCCGCTGCCTTCTTAGGCGATTTCTGGCAAAATCCATCGACTACGGCCAAAGCGAAACCACAGATGCACTCGCCTCGCTTCCCTCTACCAGCAGCAACTTCCCGATCGTCGTATAATCAACGATCCACCGTTGGATCGAAAACCCTAGTTTCGACGGTCGAGACTAAATCATCAATTTTTGGCCAAAAGTTGCATCAAATCGAAAAACGAATTGCTGCAGTAGATTGCGCTCGTTGAAAGCTTTCCAACGATATATAATTTGCTATGGTTTGAGAAGTTTGGAATTTGAAATTGAAATTAGGGTTTGGAATTGGAAATTAGGGTTTCTGCCATTGAGGAGGAAGGAATGGAGCGGATAATAATACGTATAGAAATAGGGAAAAGGCTGCTAGAGTTTTAAAAAATAAATCTATTTATATGGACAAAGATAGATAAGAATGAATGGACAGATCGAATTGGTTGAAACGATTACGCGAACCCGAAAAGCCCGTTCCGTTTCCGAAACGAAAGTGGGTCATCTAATGTATCGAAATATAGGTTTTTGATATTTTTAAACTCAATGGAACTAGTTTCAAACCCAAATTCTGTTGAATACAAAAGTTAGCTTTCAAAATCAGATTATATTAATTAAATTCCTTAATTGATTTCTATGCGTTTCGAGCCCGCACAATCAAACGATAAGTCCAATCACTACGAAACTTGAAACCCTGCAATAATTCACTATTACAGATCCTATGAAACTAGTTTCGTCGAAATCCGAGACAGTGGCCAAAACGGCTAATTTTCATGTTAATTAAATAAATTATTATTAAATTGATTTAATTACTTTTAAATTCAAATTTAATAGTTAACAATTTTCATCATTTCTGATTACATAGAAATTAATAATATTTTACAATACAGTTTCCATGTTAAATCCAATATTTAAATATTACATAAATTTTAACGTTAAATTACAACAGGAAAAAAACCTATTTTATTATAATTTAAATTTCAAATATATTCTTTATTTTGATTTACACTATTTTTATTCAATCATCCAATACCATATGAATTCATTGGGCACTAGTTTACATTTTATTACATTCTTATTCTACAGTTATCATCCTTTACCATATTAGCTATAATATTTTAATTTTCTTAATTCCATCAATTACCAATTTAATTCCTTATTTACAATTACAACCAAATTAACTTTACAATTATTTCAATTGATTGAAATTTCATTAAAATAGTTGCCAATAACATTCAAACAACATTATTAATCATATTCTAATTATTTTTCTCATTAATAAATCATAAATTTTAATTTCTCCCAATATTAAATTTCAAAAATCTTGTTTAGTTTAATAGTTTTAATTATCAAAAATTACGGGTCGTTACACCCCCACTCAAAACTTTTCGTTCTCGAAAAGGAACAAGAAGGGATTAAGAACTTGATAAAATTTTATTCAAAATAATCCATTTATAAACACTTTAAACTTACATAATTAAGTATTTTAAATAAAATATATCAATTTGTAAACAGTTAAATCTTTCATATTCAAGTCTAATAAAAGTTTGAAAATATTTTCACTTTCATAAAATTTTCTAAGTCTTAAATTCACGAAATTTTTTGACAGAGTCTCCTTTGCACGGATAGGTCCGGAAAAATAGTAATATCAATAATTTCAATATATATATATATATCATATTTCAATAATAAAACATCCCAAACCATGGGAAAAACAATAAAATATCGCTCCAAAACCGTAATCCGAAAACGTACCTATTTGTTGGGCAAACAACTTTATTTATGAAACCAAAAGCAGTAGCTATTGCTTCCATAAACCTGTATTCCACTTATATAATCCAAAATAGTGAGAATTATGTACAAGAGAAATATTTAGTTCTTTCATTTAGTAACAAAAGCAAATCAACACAAAACATATGCAAACAAACAGCACGACCATCATATGCAACAAAGAAATCAACCATACATCCATAGCAACCAAACTAATGATTTGTTCAGGCTCAGAAACTTTTAATCGTATAGGGTGATAAATAAACTATCAAGTGTACCCTACGCTCAACAACCTTAGATAATTACTTAATAGATTATTCATACAACTTTAAACAATTAGAAGTATCCTTTCCCAAACATCCCATAAGCCAAAACAACCAAGAATTTCAAATATTATTTAAGTTTATTCTTATTAATTTCCTTTCACATCATTTACTGTTCATTTATTTTCATTCATTCATATGATGATTATTTTTATTAATTTAACTTTATTACTTACAAAATTCATTTCCCATTCAATATTTAAAATCATCAATGAACAATTTTTTAATGTATTACATAATTTTCCTTGCAGTTTAATTCATATTTATAATATATATAACTCGATTTCAATTTAATATTAATATTTACTAGTGAATCAATTCATACTTAAGTTTCTTTATTCTTTGATTCCAATTTATTTCTTCATATATAGTAAAACTGTTTATGAATCATCTCATCATTTCTTTAAGTTTATAATTATTTACTTAAATAGTATTCCCTTTTAACTATTCAATTTAATTATAAATCACCTTAAAACATAACCTAAGTTCATAATATTCTAGTAACATCTTAATTCTTTTATTTATAAACATATGTTCATTTTTTGAGGCATTTCTATCATTAAGCCTTTTTTTGTACTTGTATAATATTCTATCACATATTCCTATTAACATTTCAACTTTTAAATATTTCTGGGAAGTTATATCCATGTTTTTAAGAATGCAAATTGAATACTATACAAATTTATCTTATTCATTTAGTTAGCAAAAGCATTCAATAATTTACATCTTCTAATTTCATTACCCTTATATTTACAAGTGACAAATCTCCAATTTCTTTACATTTCATTAATCACTTAACTCTTAATTTCTTATTTTTCATTTTAAAAGTTTCCAACTATTAAAATTTCACTTTATTGCTAAACTAAAAATCGTTAATTTAACAGGAACTTAAGAACTAAATACCTGGTTCCATTTCAAATCATTTTGAAATCATATATATATATATTCATGTCTCTTTTATATATCAAATCATATTTAGAAATTTAAAATTAAGATTTGTTTATCAAAACAAATATGCAGTAAAGCAACTACAGTGGCCTTCCCACTTTGAAACTCGAAAATGAACGTCGATGATACGGCCGTCATCACTGAAATTATTTTCCAACGACAGAGAGGGGAGTACAAAACTTATTTTTTTTAATTCCTTTAAAACATTTCTTTCAAATCACATTGAAAATATTTATATCTGAAAATGCTTCCAAATAATACTAATATTATCTTCCAAAATCTTTGAAAACAAATTTCAAAACCCAAGAACTTAAGTTTTCAAATTTCCAATTCATATTTACTTTATTTGTAAATTCTATTTTACAACCAATATTTATAAAATTTCACTTCCTAATGAACAAATATATCACATACAACTATATCCATTTATAAAATTTATTCTTTTATATACAAAATATAAAACTAGGTAAAATTATTTCATTTACCTATATTTCAAAGACAATATTGTGTCGGTCTGCCCTATTAAGTGTATAGAAGTCTCTATCGATGTCATGGCATCCTGTGCACCGACCAAAATTTATATATACTAAATAGAACAAATTGACACAATATAAAACATTTTATAACACTAACAAGTACGCTCTCTCATATATATACACTCAGACAAACTCATTCTAGGGTATTACTACCCTATCTCTAATGAGTCAAAATCTACAACGCTAAGGTTATCGCTAAACCAAAGCTTTGATACCAAATGTAACGACCCATCTTTTTGGACGGTTTAAATCGAAAGTAAACCACACATGTCAACTCAAACCATTCAAAAGGGAGGATTGTTAATGGGGTAAATAAGAAAATAAGAGAAAAGAAGGGAAAAACAAAACACAGAATCTCACAGCGGAATGACAAAATATAATAATCAAATAAACAGTTCATGAAGCTGTTTTACAAATAACATTTGATTACACTTTTACAATACAGATCAGAGTCATACATACACCAGGAATAAATAATGTAGCGGAACAACATAATGTAGTGGAATAAATATAATAAATAGTAATAATATACTAATCTTCATCTTCGTCCTACAGAAATAAGGTCTTCAACACTAAAATGCTCAGGCTGACCCAAGCGTAATGAAAAGACAAAACACTCGAGTCAGAACTAAAAGATCTTATGTAAGTTAAATCAAAATAAGTAAATATGAGTGTAATGGCTTCAGAGTTGTTTACAGAATTTTACATCTCCTATCTAGTGTCTAACGTGCGTGCAATAGCTTAAGAGATGTTCGGGATTCCATCTCCTAAGGATCCGTTAAACTATCTACATACATAATACAATACGCTATTATAATATGTTTACAGTAAAGTAAAGTATTAAAATAGCGTTAAGGCGTTACTCATATCCCCCTTAACACATTTTTATATAAATGCCGTAGTTTATACAGTACCGTAATTCCTCCGTAAACTGGAGGGCTATCAGAAGGCACTCCATAGTGTACGACACAAACCAAACTTGTAGTGGGCGCGATAAGGCATATGATAAGGCACGCGAGGCAATGCCCAGGGTAGGATACTACCGTTTTGCGGATCTGGACTGGTGGTAACGCATAGCAGCTACTACCACCCACCTTGAGACACACTCCCATAATCAAATCAAAGGTGGCCACCAAATCAATCACAAAGTAACAGGTATGGTATCAAAGAAATGTGCCCGATCGGAGGAGCGACCTCACTTGGCCCGGCATGACTCTTGTTTTAGTCATATTAAGCTGACCCGAGGGGGTCAGGGCTGCGTTCATACCTCATACAGTAGCGTTCACCAAACCATCCTACTTCGTTCTGGATTCTCCACCACATGCACAGTTGTTAAAGTGGTTTTTAGTATTGGCAGAGAGCATGACAATATCTGATCCGGTCTCTTTAACAACTAAACACTTATTTCACGCCGGTTGGTTCTTTTACATTTCCAAACCGATTCACAATTGATATCAAAATATCATATTCACTTCAAAATCATATCAATTTCGAAATCATATTCACTTTCAAAATCATATCACTTTCGAAATCATATTCACTTTCGAAATCATATTCACTTTAAATCATATTCGCTTTCAAAATCATAACCACTAAATAGGTTAAACCATCATATCAAAATATTTGCATTTAAATCAACTAAATCTAAATCATAACAGTTCCAACTTTAAACAGTTTGGATATTGAAAGTAGTTTATATATATTGGAATAGTTATACATTAAAAATAGTTTATACATTAAAATATATATTAAAAGTTGTTTATAAATTCAAAATAATATATATTAAAATAGTTTATATATTAAAAATAGGTTATAGATTAAAATAGTTTATATATTAAAAATAGTTTATATATTAAAATAGGTTATAGATTAAAATTGTTAATGTATTAAAAATTATTAATATATATTAAAATGGTTTATATAAGAAAAATAGTTTATATGTTAAAAGAGTTTGTATATTAAAAGAGTTTATATCGAAAATAGTTTCAAATTAGAATTGTTTCTTCCAATTTCACAAATCAATTCAAATCAACTTTAGTTCCAAAAATTCAATTTAAATCAATCCTAGTTCAACGATTTCAATCCAAAAGGCTAAAGGTTTCAATTCAAATTCTAATAAAAGCCATTTCAATTTATATCGATTTCAAATCTATGTTTGAACTACAAATTTAAACCACTTCAAATTCAATAGGTTTCATAGTTTATATATTCAAACATTTACAATAACTCTATTTTGATAAATTTCATTTATATTTCAAAATCCAACTTTAAGATTACAATTTAAATTCTTTAAACAATTCATTTAAACCAATTTCAATTTCAACATTTTAAAAGCTTGGATCTTGAAAATAATCTAGTTCATATAAATCTAATTTTATTTCATAATATCACTTAACCGGATTCAAAAATTAAGGATTTTAAAATCATTTAATTTAACCAATCCAATGTCCGTATATAATTTTCTACCCCATGGTCAAGTGATACGGATATATATCATTTCAACCCAAAATAAATTTAATTTTACGGGTATATATCATTTCAACCCGCAATCCCGAGTAAAATTCAAAATCCATAAAATCGCTCGAGTTTATCATTTCAACCCATAACGATTTTTCCCTAATCTATAAGATCGTTCGGGTATGTATCATTTCAACCCATAGTGATTTTCCTAACAATAACTAAGGGAACTTGCAGTGTGATAACACACATAAAATAAATATAATATCCAAATATCAACAATTAAACATCCATCTCAATCATCATTCAAATTAACCAATAAATCACAAAAAATAAACTGGTTACCATTATCAGGTATTTAACTGGCAATTAAATTCAATATTAATTTAAATGGCAATTCAATTCAAATAAACTCAAATTAAATTTAAAATACCAAACAACAATCAATAAATTTTCAATCACATCATAAATTTAATTTAACTAACATAAGATGGTTTAGTATTCGTGAGTGGGTTAAAACACTCACCTTTGATTTATCGACGATTTAAAATCCAATTAAAGCCCAAAAATTGAACAGTCTTAGAATGCATCCAAACTAGTCCTGTTCGAAATTTCGATATGAACCTAACGCAAGAAACCGCACGTCAAACAGAGCTCGTATCAATAAGTTATGATCGTTAGAAGTTTGAAATTAAATTTAAATAAAATTAAAACAAAAGGGAAATAACATAAATTCTACCTTAGCAAACCCTAGCGTACGCCTGAAACATCTTGCTATCGAACCACTACGTTCAGCCGCCACCATCTCTTTGTCGTCGTCGCCGCCTATGGCCTCCGTGCTTAGATTAGACACTACTAATGCGCAGCCCTGGCCGAGGAGACCTTAGCCATACCCACGCGACAAGCTGCAGCTTGTCAGAGCATGTCCGCCGCCGCCTTCTTAGGCAATTTCTAGCAAAATCCCATCGATTATGGCCAAAGCGAAACCACAGATGCACTCGCCTCACTTCCCTCTTACAGCAGCAACTTCCTGATCGTCGTATAATCGACGATCCACCGTTGGATCGAAAACCCTAGTTTCGACGGCCGAGACTAAATCATCAATTTCTGGCCAAATGATGCATCAAATCGAAAAACGAATTGCTGCAGTAGATTGCGCTCGTCGAGAGGTTTCCAATGATGTATAATTTGCTATGGTTTGAGAAGTTTGGAATTTGATTTTGATTTGATATCCGAGACAGTGGTCAAAACGGCTAATTTTCACGTTAATTAAATAAATTATTATTAAATTGATTTAATTACTTTTAAATTCAAATTTAATAGTTAACAATTTTCATCATTTCTGATTACACAGAAATTAATAATCTTTTACAATACAGTTTCCATGTTAAATCCAATATTTAAATATTACATAAATTTTAACGTTAAATTACAATAGGAATAAAACCTATTTTATTATAATTTAAATTTCAATAAATTCCTTTATTTTGATTTACACTCTTTTTATTCAATCATCCAATACCATATGAATTCATTGGACAGTAGTTTACATTTTATTACATTCTTATTCTACAGTTACAATCCTTTACCATATTAGCTATAATATTTCAATTTCCTTAATTCCATTAATTACCAATTTAATTCATTATTTACAATTACAACAAAATTAACTTTACAATTATTTCAATTGATTGAAATTTCATTAAAATAGTTGCCAATTACATTTAAACAATATTATTAATCATACTCTAATTATTTTTCTCATTAATAAATCATAAATTTTAATTTCTCCCAATATTAAATTTCAAAAATCTTATTTAATTTAATAATTTTAATTATAAAAAATTACGAGTCGTTACATCATGGAATTCTAATGTCCAAAATAGAGAATAAATAATCATAACCAAAACTGGAATAACAGACTTGTAGATAAAATAGAAACTCAATTTATTACACCAATTCAATGGAATATCTTAAACAATAAGAATTGCAATCTAAAGCCCATATTCTATTCAACTCCTCTTTTTACAAAGAAATAGATAAGAATAAGTGCAGTAAACTACAAATAGAATTTGTAATTTAAGCCTTTATTTTATTGAAGGATCACAATTTAATCCAAAGAAGAAGGAGAAGTGAAATAAACTATGAAATTATCAAAGATTGCATAAACAAAACAAATCCCATCAAATTAATGTAAATAATTGGGAATCTCAGCATAGGATTGACATGTCGAATTAAAAAGGAATTTTGGGGGATTTTATCTATCATATTTCCGGAATCCCAAAATCCCGAAGGCATATTCAAATCCAAAAAGAAATACACTAAAAAATTGTTGAAAAGAAATACTAAGGTTTTCAACCATAGATTACAAATGTATTTGTAGCCTTCTGATCTCTTCCAGAATCCCTCTCTTTTGGTATATATAAACACAATAGGGAAGAGTTATATATATTCATTAGATTTAAAATAATTGGAGAAGAATAGATTGGATGAAGAAGAAATAAATAGGAAACAAGTTATATTCTTACCAGAATCTTCTATGGAGTTTCTGAATCTTATTAGAGAGACATAGCAATGGCAGAGTTTCGTCACATTCCCCAAATAATAGGAATAAAAGTGGAGAGGATTGGGTTCTATTTATAGAAGTTGAAACACACCAAAACCGTAGGATGAAAGTAGGTAGGAAACGGGTAAATTTGGAGTGTACGACCGAATAAAACATTGCTTCAAACCCTAGCCTCCACTGCAACTTCTGTTGCCAAGCGGTCGACCGCCCTTGGATGGCCGGTCGACCGCTACGGTCGATCGGTTGACCTATTCAGGTCGACTGCTCCTTTTATTCAGGGGACGTTTATTTATTTCCATTGCCATATTATTTTATTCCCTAATTAACCATTTTAACGTTAAATGTTAGTTAAACATTTACTTAGCCCCTAAGCTAATTTTTGAAATTTAAACCCTAAATTTGATTTCTCATTTGAATTTTAATTCAAACTAAATTAATTTAAATCCGAGAACTTCAAATGCTCATAACTTCTTTGCTTGAGCTCCATTTTCAGCATATTATATATGGAAACTGATTAGAATTTCGCCACGAAAGCAATAGAATAACGTTCATGGTCAAATTCCAACTTTTATAAAATTTCCATATCTAACCCTTATCATATTTAATTCAATTTACTTTATTTATTTGTGGTTCATTTTACGGGGTGTTACATATGTACTCTAGTCTCAATAGATGTATCGATATCCCATCTCGAAATATCTTGAGGAATTTTTAAAATATTACATTATTTTAATGTGATAAATTTCTCACGATCACAACACATTGCAATAACTAACACAAAACATATCATTTTTAAGGATTATCTTTTTAATATACTTTAAATAAACTACTTAGTTAATCATATCACAATATAACAAGTATGTATAATAGAAAGAAGACACCTTTTATTTTGAATAAGATTACTTATCGAGATAGATATATGTAACAAATTACATAATTGCCCATAGAAAATTTCTTTAACTCTATCAATCTCCCACTTATACTTGGGATCAATTATGGAATCTTATTCCAAATACTTCGATCAGTTATCTTAAAAACTAATTGGGCCAGTTCTATAGTAAACGGGTATGCTATACTGTTTCAATTATCTACTATGTCAATTAACTTTCTTCGATGTTGATGAACTACCTTTATCACGTGGAACACTTTCGGATATGTTTTTCGAGTTCTAGTGAGCTTTACATTATATTAAGAACTGTATTGCAACATTTTTATTATATGACAATTTCACAGGATTTTCAACATTTGGAATCACCTCTAACTTAGCTATAAATTTTGCATTTATTTACAGTTCTTATATTATAGCAGTATTCAAGGCAATGTACTTAGGTTTTGGTTAAATTAGCCACTACTCATTGTTTTGAACATTTCCAACTTAAAGTTCTTAAGCTAAGTTTGAACATGAATTTAGAACTGACATACTATTCTCGATATCACTTATGAAGTTCGAGTCAGCACATTCCTTCATAAGAAGTTTTTCTATAAGCAACTCTCTAGTATTTAGAAAATACTCGAGAAAACTCAAAACTATCATCTAGTGATCTTGATTTTGATTTGGTGCTTGTCTTATGTATCAAATACATTAGCGTAATGCGATAATATTGACAATACAACATGTAGGAAAATTCCTATTGCCAATGCATAAGAAATTCATCTAACATTATTAATATTAAACATTTTAATATGATGTTTGTGTATATCCTTTTGGAACAATCCCAACATTCTTTTATATTGATTATAGAAGGTATCAATTTCATATCCAATATTGAAAATTAAACAACCAAACTAAAATACTTTTAACACAAGTACATTGTTAACAATTATAAGTTTGTCATTTACTTATTGCTTTAAAAATATTTTAGTAACTTTTGACGTTCTTTCTTATAGACTCACGCTTCCTCTACATTTTGATTAAAATTCAAACTATTTGATTTTCCTGTTAAAGTACTTGCTTAACTCTGATGTTTACCCAATAATTCTTTTAATCATTTCTTGGATCATATCCAATACTCACAAACTCGGTTAGCGCTCCCAATAACTACGAGACATTTTGATTGTTGTGTACAAACGGTCTATTCTTAATCATTATTTAGAATTTCTATTTCAACATGTATGTACCAAAACTCAAAGTTATAAAGGGCGATAAATTTATGAGAAAATCTGAATTAACTTAAGTACATTAAATGATGAATTTATTATGTTAATTTCAAAAATTGAAATACGATGTTATTCTATCAACGTAGCTTATAATCCATATATATTGGTCCTTCTCAAAGACTCGTTTGCGGCCGATGGATCGTATACCTTCGGGCATAACTATCAAAATTATATTTTACCAATGTACTTGGAATCCATTCCGGATTTGCACATCATGCCATATGGTAGGATCAATACTCTTAATGGCTTATTGGTAAATGAGGAAATTCTCTTCTCAACATTGATAAGAAAATCATAATTTATCTTTAATGTACGAGGCTTCTTATTAGACATTCTGATTAGTTGTGTATGTTTAGGTTTGGTCAATTTCATTTCATCCTTTTGTAATTAGTTTTATCTTTGGATCGTACCCAAATCCATTTTGATATCAATAATTTATAAAAGAAATTCCTTCATCATGAAGTTGGCATTTCTTGAAACAAAAATTGTCTCTAGGTGCAATGGAATAGGTATTTATGACCATTTTATGAATTGCCTATATATATGTTTAAAACTGATTTGGTTTTAAGTTTACAAAACTTATTTTTGTAACATAAATTGGTTAATCAATATTGATTGGTTCCAATCTCATTTTGAGTGGTCCATACAAGATCCCTCATGAACAAGTATTATGTGTAGTCTCTCGACTCATATAGCCTGTCAACTTCTTGACATATGATATGTAGGGGATGTATCATCAACTCTTATCTTCTATGATTTTGTAAATTATGCTTTGGATGAATTAAATTTAACCTTATGTACCTACTCTTAAGTACACAACCTTATAGAAAGAAGTTAACTCAACTTCATACATCATTAGTCGTACCTTATCCAACAAAGTTCACTTACTCCTTATCGATACATCATTATGTATTATAAGAAGGAGTGACTTTTGAGACTGAATCTCATCTTTTTTATGCACATTTGGAACTCCTTTCCAATACACTCACCTATTCGATCAAAATAAATTATTTCATTATCTTTGCAGGTTATGTTTTCTACTTCCGTATTAAATTATATGAAATTATCATAACATATACATGTGTATCAAATACACATGTTTATGTTTATGATAATTTACCATTGAATTTAGCAAAGTACGTGACACGTTTTAATATTATTAAACCAATGATTACATATATCTATATGTATCAATTCTTTGAGTTTACCAATTATTATGTTGCTCCCACTAAATAAGTGCTTTGCCTTAGTTGTTTGAGATATAATTCAGCAGTACCATTTGATTCATAATTGTATGATTAAACGGTCTTTTTTCAAACTTATGGCTTAGTCTATGATTTCAAAATAACTATAAACCTTCATGTACTTTTACATTTTCTAATGCGTCATTTTGTTATGAAAATAAACACTGTTATTTTAGTTACCTTATAAGGAATATTCATAATATCCATACTGAAATAGAACTATGTCTAATTTCAGTCAAAATCAAAAACATATATTATTTTATAAATAATATTTGGTATGTTTACGGCAACTTTTTTCGTTACTTGATGCATCCACTAAGAAGTATTATGTAGTGTGTTCCCAGTATTTTCATCATTACTATAACAACTTGCCAAATGTGCAGCTCCATTCAACCACTTATTATGAGATTTTATTTCATTCACTATAACTAGTTTAAAATCACGAGTTTCAGATCAATTATCTTGAACTAGAAGAAATAAATTTTATAGGAAACAATTTTCTATTCTACATTGGGAATGGAAATCATGTTTCTCATTCCATATTAAGTATCTTTTGTAACTTTATACCATTCTCATTTTCAATGTCACTTTATGAAGCAGAAGTGACCATTCACGCTGCTTATCCTAATTGTTCTTAAGTTGTATCCAATATCATACATTTGCTTTCCTTTCAAAAATGGCCAAACCATTCAAATCAGATCCTTACTATAATCAATCGCATTATATATTTCACATTATGGTTTATTTGCTAATTTCCAATGAACTAATTTCATCGAAATTTCCATACATTACAAACCACGACCGTTCACCAAATAATATTTATATGTGATTGAGTATGGATCAAACATCCATATTCTTACATTGCTATTAAAATTCGACATTTATAGTAGACAATGCACAGTCTTATACAATTGAATAGTTAAGCTATTAAGGCATGAATATTTTACTGGTTTATAAGTTGGTTCTTTCATGGATTTGAAGTGGTAATACATCAAAAGATTTATTGGTAAATATATTTTATATTTATATGTAAATCTTAATTCCATTCATTTATATATTTTCATTGATAAACATTTTATCAATTATAACGGTTGCATATATTTATCTAAGTAGATTATTTTACTTGTATAACATACATTCTTACAATATTAGAAAGGTTAAATTTTACCATTTCATTTTTCTAATTAGGCTCCCACTAGATTTTTATGTTTCTCAATACCTAAGAAAAAAGATAGAAAACATTCGATTTTTCTAATGGGTGTTAGGACTCCCTTCCCTTGGGATTTTGACCTTGAGGAATATCAACAAACTATAGGCCCACAAGCAATGGATAAAAATTTATCGACTGTATCATATACAACTCCTAACCCATTGTCTTTGTCCTAACCTCATCTCAATCTCGAGGAAAATTAACAAATCGAAAGAGATTATTCACTCATACTCACTATTCACGACGACCTAAGTATAATGCATGTACCTTGAGGAATATCAATAGGTATATGCATGTATCTTACCTCGTCTAGTCAATATACTAATTGTGTTATACATAACATCTCTAGCTTGAGGAATATCAACAGCTAAAGTGTATGCAAGTAATTTATCAATATATAAATAGTAGAGGACAACTTATATATAGAGATTCATAATCTTTACAATATATGTCGAGTATATCGATTTAACGAGTAATGTGTTTCGTATGAAACATCCTCATGATTCAAGTGTTGGACATATCTTAAATCATGGTATACGTGTACTATACGTATGTACTTATTCTTTAAATCTCATTTGGATTTCTTTCCAATCCTACTTAATTTTATTCATATATAGTTATAGAAGTATTAACTTTTATAATTTAATTCGCTTATACAATATATACATATATCTTATTAATTAAATTTTATTCAATTAGTTTTAATTCTTATTTTTTTGGCAAAGCCATCCAGTTTTTATGGAAGTCCGTCCACTTATTATAACTCAACCATAAAATTAAAGTACATGAGTAGAGCTAAAATACTCTAACTATAAAAATAAAATACAAAACTATCATTCCTTAGAAGAGGAGGTGTCATATTCCACATCAGACTGATTGGGTCCTATATCTTCTATATACTCAGGAGAGATGGAGGCAAGGGCAAAATCGTAGTCTATAGAAATGATAGAGTATATAAAACTACTGTTCTAAGAATAGTCTTCTAAAAGACGCATGTTACACTTGCCAAATTGTTAGCCGTTTGCTAGAATAAGGTTATCACCTGAAACTAGGTAGATTAAGTAACGACCTTCAATAATGCGATCCAAGACAAATCTAAATTAGCAACAGTTAGAAGGGATGTAACGCATCTCAAAAGCTCTATGCTCCCATGCTTGCTTAGCAAATAACTAGACGATAGAAGGACGGGGACCGGTAGGAAGGTTAGTGGCAGAACTAACTATAAGATCAACTAAGATAGTGGTTTCTTGATCGGAGAGACTGTGTAAGTAATGATAGGTAATGAGGAAGTGTCAAGAGGTTCAATAAAAGGAGGCAACCGAGGCAGCTGGAATACATTTGGGAACTAGATGTTTGGCAGGTTGATCAGGGATGGGAATTTTGGGCGAAATTGGACGCAGTGGCTGCACAGAAGCTTGGGAGATGAATGAGGACCATGCTTGCATGAAGGCACTGTATGTCCAAAGGAGCAACAAGCAGTGCATATATTTGGTTTCCATTTATAACCCACGTCAACTTTTGCCACATGATTCTCAACAAGTCTAATGCGCAATTTTGAGGGAAGAGGCCTGTCAAGGGCATCAAAACATCTCAAATCTCCAATAATATTAGCTAATCAATTTAGACTTGTCGTAGGTTGAAGGATAGATGGTATGTTAGAAAAACGTGCCCGAAGTGGAATGGAAAGGACGGGCTCCTTAGCCAATTCGACAAAAAGGCTCCATGGTGTGACAATAATGGGCTTGTCGGCCCTCTATAAAAATAGGCTCAGATTGAATAATACACTGTCTCTCTTTCATAATAAAGAAATGAAAGTAGAGCATCGAATAGTCAAAATGCACATTTAGCCCACCCTTAAGCTTCCAAACACTCCTACGACGATCATGAATAATATCATAAGGGGTAGGAGTCCAAAATGAACCCAACTAGAAAATCCTTCCAAAAATCAATGCCAGCTTCGTAGTGGAATCATCAGAATGCTCTTCAATAATCTCAAACTTCCTTGTAGAATACTCCCTGGCATTTCATGAAAGCTTGGAGAAAACGGAGGACCACTTTTATGTCTTATTGGGTGGATGACTAGGATTAGAATGCAAGGATTGGGATATTACAGGATTGATGATTTAGGTGCTAATAGTGCTTTTCACCATAGGAGCATTTTCACAAACATTAATAGGGAATGATATTTCCCTTCCACAAACAACATTGCCATTACGTATGACATTCAACTCTTGCACAGAGGCATTGGCATACAAACTGGTTCCAATGACAAAATCCGGACCATCAAGCACAAGAAAAATAGAACACTGCCTATCATTTGCAGAAACCGGACCTAAAAAATCAAAAGTCGGACTAGATGACGAAGGCGCCACCATAGTAGCACACAACGATGACATATCGAAATCACGAGGGGGAGACTGAGCAGCAAGGTCGGAGGGGATGGAGGTAGATCTGGAGTGAGACCCTAATGCTAAGGCATGCAAAACTAGAACTGGACTTGGAGAACGATGCTTGCGGGCCATGGGAGGGGATGAGAGCTGTAATAACTAGGTGTTGATAAGAAATTAATTAAAATTAATAATGGCGATTTAAGTAATTAAAGTGAATTTTTGAAGATTTAGTGGTAATAGTTTTAGAATTATTTATAAATATTGGAATTTTGATGGTAAAAATATTTAATAATGAAATCAAATTGTTAATTATTTATTTAAAGGATTATGGAATGAGTTATTTTGAAATTATAACTTATTAATTAATATTGAATTAAATTATTACAGAGTAATATTAATATTTTAATTTAAAATAATATTAAAGTAATTGAATGATTTTATAAATTTTAATATTAATAGACAATGGGATTAGAAATATAAGTAAAAAAATAGAAATTTTATTTATATAAGAAGTTTTGGAATTTATTTAATAATGGTATTCAAAATGTAATTAAGAAGTAATTTGAGTAAAATGAGTTAAATATGGAAATAATAATTTTATAAAATTATATAATGAATGAGAAATGAAGGTATGAAAAAGAAATAATTTTAAGTAAAAATTGAAGTTGGTTTGAGGCTAATAAATAAATTTTTATTATATTGGGCCAAGCGTGTTAGTTTTAAGATAACTAATTAAAATAAATTAATTTACGAAAAAAAATTTATGAAATGTTGAGCAAACACTTTAGTGATATAAATATGATTTGTATTTGAATTTTTATAGTGATATGAGCTGAGTAGAAAATAGTTTGTAAGAGAAAAGAAGAAAGGAAAGAAAAAGAATGGATTGGAAATTTTGTAAGGCTCCAGCCCAAACTTCCTTCATGAAACCCAAATCTGGACTATTCTAAGTCTAAAAAACCCTATCACATGAAAATCATTTCACGTTTCTTTCTCCATCTTCATTTTCTTCTCTTGTTTCATGAAAGAAAAAATCATGATAAACCCCTCTACCTCCTTTTAAAGTAAAAATAAAACAGAAATATATTCTTAAAAATCCTCAAATTAATAGCATCTCAACACCATAACACTCCTTTTGTCATGAAGTAGTTAGGATTTTTCTCAAGTTTTGGACTCATGAAATTTTCAAGTAAAAGTAGAGAATATTGGTGTTATTAATAATTTAGGGCTTAGCAAACCTATGTGAGTGTTTCTTCACTCATAACTATGTTTAAATTATATAATTACTTGAATTTCATCTTGCAATTTGGAGTGTATGAATTATGTCTGTATGCTTCATATTGAATTTGAGTCATTTTGTTGTGCATTTGGATGTTTGGATGAGAGGGCATGGTTTAATAGAGGCATAAGGTTCAGATGGAGGTGTCGATGGCAGCCGAAGTTGCCAAAAATTGTGTACACGACCTGGAACCATTGTTTCAGGCTGTGGATCGGTCGACCTGTCTGATAGGGCCGGTGGTAATGCCTGGAACGGTGGTTCTAGCCAATGTGCGTATTGTTTAAACAAAATCTTTAAAAAATTAATAAAATAAGATTTGAAATTAAAAAATGGATGAATTTCAAATATGGAATTATTTTGGTAATTTTTTTATATTTAAACTGATTATCTATTAAACATATTGATTTATTAAGGAAATTGATTTTTGACTAAAATAAATATTTTAATGTCTTTTAAAATTTCTAAAAATTATGAGATGTTTCTAAGTAATATTTTGAGTATATTAAAAGAGTTTTTCATGATTTATGTACGTGTACAAGAGTTTTGAGAAAATATGTATTTATGGTTTTGAAACATGTAGAATTGATTTGGAGTTATTAAATTTGTTTATAAATCATATTTAATGATAGAAAATTATTAAATGATTTTGTGAATAATATTTAGTTATATAAAATATTTCTAAGATTACAAAATGTAGAAATGAATTTGGAAGTTAATTGTAAGTATTAAAATTCTTTAATCATGTATTAGACTAAAGAAGGAAAATATTAGTATTTTGACTATTTAATATTTAAATGGGATATTATAGATTATAATATATATTTTTATAAATACAAATCTCCCTTTCTAAATTGATGTGTGGGTGTCATGGTTGTTTATAGTTCCATGTAATGAGGAATTTGACTAAACGGGGTCATAATACTGTCTGGTATGGGACTTTCGATAATATTTCTCTAGTTATTCTTTGGACTTGTTATATAGAATATTGTGGTATGAAATTCTATACTGTGAGGAGTTTGGGTGAGTGGATTAGTTATATGCTTTGGTATGGGACTCTCGGTAAAAAAATTCCGCATACTCCTAGGACTCCCGGTAAAGAATGATATGCAAGTGTATTTTACAATTGGATTATTTGTGGAGACCAATGCCATTATAGTTATTTACGATGCTGAGAGCACATAGGACTGAGGGTCCAGATGATTATATATGATACCAAGAGTGGAGTAGATTAGCCGAGGCCTAAGGGGCTGTATGATTATAACATTGGTTGAGAGCCAAGTCGATTACTATAAGGTTGAAAATCTAGATAATCATTACGTAATTATAGTTATTTAGTGGACTGTTTGTCCATGTAGTTATGTAACCCTGTACACATCGAATATATTGCCATCAAGGATAGCTAGAGGCATTAAGAGATTGGAGTTGGACCCTATACTTATTTTTTTATGGTTATTTAAGAGATGACCTTGGCTACTGAGACTATGCCATATTTTTATTTCTTGTATATTTGAATTAGATGCTTGTTTGTATATGTTTTCATATATATATATATATATATATATATATATATATATATATTGATAATGACAGACCCTGAGTATGTCTGCTTCGTGATTATCTGAGAGATAATCTTGGACATTGCTGAGAGTAAGTCCTATGTAGTTGTTGATTTCTTATATTTGATGGTAGTTGGATGTATGGATTGTTTCACTCACTTGACATCACATGCATGATAAGTAGTATGACATAGCTTGTATATGGAAGATGATTATTGTACATGGTTGTGATATGTTGCTTCCTTGGGATATCCTTAGGTTATTTATGTTATTGATGCTATACCATGCTATTATCATGACGTATTAACACATGCATTTTTCGACATTTCAGGCATAGGGACATGCTGACCGGTTTTTGGATATTGGGCATAGAGGATAGAATATTACAATATATCATTATGTATAATTAGTTTCATGTAGTATGAGATTGTGTTGTATAATGGGTTTATACATTGTATTTATTTTGAAATAATGGGTATTTGGCTTATTTTATCCCACTTAGATCTGTGTTACTTCATAGTATATATTGTCGCTGCGTTGTTGACTGTGTGTTTACTATGTATTCTGTTTTATATTGGGTATTGTTCTATCCTAAAATCACATGTATTTATTGCTTTGTGTCGATACTGTGTGTACATATAGATGAGTTGATTATTTGATTTTGAATACATATCACTGTTAGCTTAAGGGAATATTCACATGCGACAATCCAATATCGCCTCACTCTCTGTATTATCAGACAGTATCACCTAGTAAAACTATTTGGTAGTATGGGTATAGAGTTAGGGTGTTACAGTTGGTTTCAGAGCAGATTTAGAACAATACAGGGTATAAGAGACACGAGTCATGGTCTTAGATTAGACTTATAGTCTAGTCCCCTTGGGTGTGTTGGATAGATATAGAGTAGTTCATAAGGGTGTAAAGGTAGAAGTTGTAGATCCGACTTGTAGTGTCGGCTTAGTTGTTAAATATTAGACCTCGATGTGGCTTTGAATAGAGTAATTTCTCTATTAGGATCAGAGTTGCGTAGCGGAAGCTGAAGGGTCACTTTCCCTAAGCATCTTGGTTATTTTGGTTGCAATGATTAGCTCGATTGATGTTTTGAATTCTTTGTATAATTGCATTGACTAATGATGCTTTGGTTGGGGATCCATCTTGAGGATGGTATTCGATAGAAGCTATCACTCAAGGCAAGTGTCCTCTTAAGTTTTGATATTTGGAACCTAGCGATGTCATCTGTCGTGAAGTTACTGCAAGGGGTAATGAAATTGAAAATTCTTTTCACGTAAAACAAAACTTTACATTTTTATGTAAAACTTAAAACGTGATTAAAATAAAAATGAAGATGAATTTTGCTTATTTATTTGTATGGATGGTTAATTAGTGATGTTTGGATTTCTGTAAGTAAAGTATCTTTGAAAGTATTCTCATAGATTCTATATAAGTTTTTAGTAAAAGTAAGCATTTTTTTTGTAATTAGAACCTTTTCAATTAAAGGTAAATATTTTTATATGATATTAGAGAAGTGTACTAATTATGCAAATAATTGTTTTATACGAAAAGTATCTTAAAATATATAAATGTATTTATTTGATGAAATTTTTAACATTGAAATTGTGCTAATTTGTTTATTGAGTGTTTTAAGAATTCTGACCGATGCGCCTGATCAACATTATCAGTGGAGATTCCTTAAGCACTAGGACAAAATATATGGACATAAAGATTTGAAAAGTTTTGAAAAGATTTTACAATGTTTTGTAAAGTTTTGAAAAGTGAAGTAATACTTTGAAAAGAAGAAAATTATTTTAAGCCATATTAAAATTAACATTTTGAAAAGATTAGTATGATATGAAGAACGTTTTAAAATGAGTATAATGATTAGAAAACGGAGAATTATTGTTTTGAAAGGAAGCAATATTTTGAAATATGAAGAAATGAGGAAATGATAGAAGAGATTGCATTTTGATAGAAGAAATGATATTTTGAAATAGTGTTTCAGTAAAGTATGTTAAAATGAAGATATGTATAATATTTTGAAGTTTTGGAAATTGTTTTGACTTAAAATATATATATGAGTACTGTTTGTGCTAAAGTAATGAACTGTTTTATAAATGAAAAAGGCACTTTCATATATTTGGATATTTCATATGATTATTGCAGCCATCGAGCATTAGTGGATAGCTGAAGTCGACAGTGAGGCAATGTTGATCACACGGTCAATACTACAGCTAATAGATGAAGTAGGCTGCTAGAAATAGCGAGGCATCGTCGGTATATTTATATATTAGAATTTGAAATTGTTTGGTATGTGATGTTGTGATTGTATGCCTACTATGTTGAGTGATTGTATGTGACTTGGATGAATTTTGTGAATATATTTATGATATGATACATTGTGATATGAATAACTTAAAATAACTTTTGAAACCAATATAGTGTTACAAAGTATAAGAAGGAAAATAAATTTAGAATGTTTTGAGAAAACTATGTTGTGAATAAACAAGAATTTTGGAAAGTGTTTTCAAAGGAAAGAGAAGAATAATTGGAGTAATTTTCATAAGACCAGAAAAAGAAATTTTAAAATGAGAAGGTATTTTATGTATATTTGGAATAAAGTGTTGATTTTTTGAGTTTTGTAGTACAACAAAATTTTAGAATAAGCAAAGTAATAAGTATTGAATGAAGTTGTATTGTGTTTGAAGTAGATAAATACTAATTTTGGTGAAATGAGTTTTAAAATTTTTGATAAATATGTGAAGCAAATATATAAGTTAGTATTATAAAACATAAAGGAATATTTTGGAAAGAGAGTTTTTCTTAATTAAAGAATTATTTGGAAGACATTTTGTAAGTGTATGGGGAAAAATCTTTGAAGGTTGAGGTTTTGAAGTGATTTTAAACTATGCAATGCTTGGTTATTGCTGATTTTAAAAAAGTCTTGGGATTAAGTTGTAAATTTTGTTTCAAATGCTTTATAAATTTTGTGATTTATTTTGTGGATTTGTGATTTAAAGATGAAGACCTATTTTATAAAGATAAGGGTTTTTCAAAAATTTAAAATATTGATATTTATGAACATTTTGGGTCCTCTACAATGTATACTTGTACATCAGAAAAGCTTTGGAAAAGTTTTGTAAAGTAAGAAGAGTTTTGAAGAAAGAAGATGTATGAGTTATTTTACATCATTGCCTTTGAAGATTATATATATTGAGATACCTTAACCCTTTGTAATTGTGACGACCCACATTTTAGAAGGTTTAAATCGACAATAATCCACACGTGTCCAACTTAAACAATCCGGAACATAGATAATCATTAGGGTGAATTAAGAAAAATAAAAAAAGAAGAAAACAAACATAGAATCTCGCAGCGGAACGGAAAATATAATAAACAAATAAACAGTTTATGAAGCTGTTTATATTATACATTTGATTATAATCTATACAACGTTTATCAAAGTTATATATACATCAGGGATAAATAAATAATGCAGCAGAACAACATGATGCAGATAATAATAATAGTAACAGTATACCAAATCTTTATCTCCGTCCTCCAGAAAATGATCTTCAATGCGTTGAAATACTCAGGGCTAACCCGAGCGTAATGAAAAGACAAAACACTCGAGTCAGGACTAAATATTCTTATGTAAGTCAAATCGATATCGCATACAACAATAGTGTCGTGGCGTCAGAGATGTTTATGGGTTTTACATCTCCTATCCAGTGTATAAAGTACGTGCAATAACTCAAGAGATGTTATGGGATTTTCCATCTCTTAAGGATCCGTCAAAATATTTATATGTAGTAGAATACGCTGCATATATAATGTCTAATCAATAAAATAAATATTTTTCTTAACGTTAAGGCTTTACATTGGTCCCCCTTAACGCGTTTTTAAGCATTGTCGTACAGTTTACATATAAAACACCAGTAAACCGTTGGTGGATAGGGATGCACCGTGATACGACAACACTAAATCAAAATCGTAGTGGTCTCGTGTAGGGATAAAAGTATGATATGGCATGTGAGGCAATGCCCAAGGTAGGATACTACCAGTTCGGATCGCAGGGCTAGTGGTAACCCATCATAGCCATGACCGCCCACTGCGTCCATCCATCCCATATCGAGTCAAAGGGAGGCTATCCCAAATCAAGGTGCACCAATCGAAACCAACAACAAGAGTAATAATATGGACCGAGTCTAAGAAAATCGAAGAACGGATGTTTGCTAGGGGTAATTAGTCCACTTGGCCCTGTCAAGCCATCCCGTTTTAGTCATTTCAAATTGGCACAAGTGTCGAGGTCTATCCATCATCATTCTCTTTCTTCAAATCCAGCAAATGACACCAAATCCAACCACTTCGTTCTGGAGTCTCCTCCATGTATACAGTTGTTAAAGTGGTTTCAATATTGACAGAGAGTATGCCAATAAGAGGCTCCGGTCTCTTTAACAACCAAAGTACACATCGGTTGGTACTTTTACATTTCAAAAACAATTCATACTTGATATCAAAATATCATATTCGCTTCAAAATCAAATTCATTTCGAAATCATCATATTTACTCAAAATATACTATTTCAATTCAAAATTATGTTCGCCTTAATATCTCGATTTCAGTTCTAATTTAAAATTGCTTTGGATTTCCATTTGGGTTATAACTTCAATTTAACCCATTTCGTATTTAAATCCATGATTTAAATATAAACATTCCACTCTTTGACCAGTTTGAATTTTAGAAAATAGTTTGAATAATTTTAAATAGTTTTAAAAAGTTAAATTAGTTTGATAGAAAATAATTTAATAAAATGGTTTATATGTTAAAAATGGTTTATATAGGAATAGTTGGAAAATCAAAATAATTTGAATATTTAGAAGATAGGTTTTTAAAAAGTTTATATAATAACATAATTCATTTTGAAAATAGTTTCAAAGTCAAACTGATCCAATTCTAAATTTTCCAATTCAAATCAATTTCAATTTAATCGATTACATTTCGATTTCAATCCGAATTAACTTTGATTCCAATTTCAATTCAAATCATTTGAATCAAATTTAACTTCGATGTTCAATTCAATGTCCGAATCTTTAAAAATAATTCGATTTCGAGCCAAAGTTTGAAATATCAACTTAAATCTCTTTATCGAATACAAATTTCAAAGTTCGAATAAAATTCAACCTTCAAACAATTTTTTATTTCCATAATTCAATTATAACTTCAAATTCCAAATTGAATTTTTTAAGGATTCTTTTTGAATTTTAAATTTCACATTTCAAACTCGAGTTCGAAAATAATTCAATTCACATATTTCGATTTTTATTTCCTAAATCAAAATCACTTAAATAATTTCAAACCCAGAATTTAAAAATCATTTAATTTAACCAATCCGGTATCCGTATATAATTTTCTATCTTATGGCCAAGTGAATCAATTATTTCAATTTAATTCCGGGATGGATATGTATCATTTCAATCCAAAATAATTGTCATAGGTATATATCATTTCAACTTATTTCTTAATTTATTCGAAATAATTCAATTTACAATTTTATATACTATAAATAATATACAGGATGATACAAGATATATCAAAATAAACAAACATCCAAATCATCCAAAATGTCAACAAATAGCATCCATCGCAATCAATCATCCAAACAGTCAATATAATTCACTACAATTTCATAGTTATTAATATCTGTATTTTACCGGCAATTTAATTCCAATTTCAAATTTAACTGTCAATTTTAATTTTTAACAGTTAATTCAAATGACAATTTAGATGACAATTAAATTTATCAAACAACAATCAATAAATTTATATCACTTCATAATTTCAAATTAACTAGCATAAAAATATTCTAGTGCTTCGTGAGCATTATAAAACACTCACCTTTTATTTGAAACTGAAAATATTTCAGCTTCAAATAAATGCCACTTCAATTCCACGCTAAAGCCTTTGTCGATACGATTCCAACGCCGCTTGTTTCGTCCAATTCCGACCTCGTATGTGAAAGATATGCAATTTATAAAATTTCATAATTTACAATAAAATCAATTTACATTTTCCTTTTATTTTTAAACCTTGCAAAAAATCCAGGCCGTTGATTTTCAGAAAACAGATTGTGGCCGCACGTCTCTTCTTCTTCAATCACGAACGTTCCTATTCGAAGAAACCCACCAGTGCACTTCTTCCATCGATCGCCGCGACCTCAACACGCAATCGGAGATCGATCGAATTACCCCACGACAACGCCACGAATGCCGTGCACCCACGCCTGAAGCCATGTGAAGCTCGGCCTTTCCAGATCCTCGAAAAATGTGAACGAACGGGCATTCTTTGTGGTTGATTTCTGGCCATCTCGTGGCACCGCGACTCGATTCAGCCATGCATCTGATAGATCTCACCGAGATCTACAATTGTCTAGTTGGTCATTTTCGCTGATTGTTGATGGATAAAGAGGAATTAGAGGAGGAAGACGGGAGCGTTTTGGACTTTAAAGATGATAACGATGGCTAGGCTAATTTTCTAGGGTTAGGCTGAGAGGAACATGCGTATAAATACGTGTATACACATTATTTTATTATTATTTCTACTATTCACGCGAAATTTTGGACAAACTCCAATCGAGGCGTGCCGCCTGGTGTTTATAATGTTTTACCCCCATTCCGAACACAATGGAATAAGTTTTGAGACCTAATTCGATCGTATGTGGAAGATAGCTTTTCAAATCGAATTATTTTAATTAATTTACTTAAATAAATTTATATTCATTTCAGCTTCGCACAACCAACCCGTAACTCCAAATGCTACGAAATTTGAAATTCGATAATAATACACTATTACGGATCTAATGGTTTTGTCGAATTCCGAGACTATGCTCCGGATTGCTATTTTAACGTGTCGATTAAATCGAACGATTTTCAAAATCGACGAAATTACTTGAAATTCCAATTTTAAAAACTTATCAACTCAATTATAATTCAAATAGAATTTATATCCATATTAGAAACCATTTCGATTCATATTAAATCACAAATTCAATTATTTATCCTATTCCAAATATTAAATTTACTATTCACCAAATCCATTTAATCGCTATATTTGAAATTCTAAACCATTTCACTAATTCAACCAAAATATCCATATTCAAAATCAATTAATATTTCAAATTCAACATTTAAAAATATATTAAACGTTCAAAACCAAATGACCAAAATTACGGGTCGTTACAGTAATCTATTAAGTGATCTGGTTATTATACAAGATATGATTGTATATGGTATATAAGTGTTGTGAATTTTTGGAATATGCTTTTTACCATAGAGTTTATTTTTGAAGTTTTTGGGAAATTCCAACATTTAAAATGTATATATGGTTATGATGCTTAGGTATTATCCCTATTGAGTTGTTTGACTCGTATCCAATGACCACTAACATTGGACAAGAGATGATAACCCACTGTTTTAAGAAGATGCCGAGGGGTTTAATAATTATGTTGCATTATATGAGCTCTGTATTGGTTTGGTGTTGATTGCATGCTTGTTTAATTATAGATGAGCATAGTAAAGCTAATAATTTTAGCATGTTATGGAATCCTCTATAGGAAATTGCAAGGACACAATTCCTTAAAAAGAGAAGTCTGTAACAACCTGGTGTTGAGAAGTAATTTATTAAAATTAATAATGGTGATTTAAGTAATTAAAATGGATTTTTACCGATAAATAGTAATAATCTTAGAGTTATTTGTAAATATTTGAATTTTGATGATAAAAATATTTAATAATGAAATCAAATTGTTTTGGGTGTAATTATTTGTTTAAAGGATTATTGTAATGACCCGTATTTTTCATGATTAGATATTCAAAAAATTTATTTAAATATTAAATCATTAAGTCTCGAATTTTTTTTTTGCATACGATCGAATTAGCACTGAAGACCACTTCCGTTGAGTTCATATCGACGTTGCGAATTATAATGAGTATAAGGATGCTATATATGGAGATCAGACGATCCGATGGCCGAAGCAGTCTCGAAAAGCACGAAATTATCATCTTAGAGTGTTGTCTTGGATAGCGGCAAAATTTATACCATCGGGACCGGAAAAATGAGGTGATGTACACATATGAGTTTCATGGCGATCGGACACATCGCTTGATCATGCGAGCTCGAAACGCACGACCGTTTATTCAAGAAATCAAATAAAGGGAAAAATAATATTATTTTAAACGGGCCAATCAAAAACCCTCTTTCCTAACCCATTATCCATTCACTGTTCCATTAATTCTTCAACATACCATGGCCGCCTCCTCCTCTTTGCTTCAAAAATCCAAATCGAGGGTTATACTACACGATAAATTCCAAAACCAAGCCCATTCAACTCTTGTCGAAAAGATCTTCATGCCCATATCAATTTAGAAGGGTGCGACGTTGATTTTTGGGATGGTAGTACGGGGCTCGACGGCTAGAGTTTGGATTATAGGGAGCTAGAGGCAACGTTATGTGAAATCGAGCATGGCGTTGGATTTCTTTTCACAAAGTACATGTTTCCACCAAGTTTCAGCATTCGTGGAGCCATGGATCAAAATGCATCGAGGGGTTCGGCACTTCCAGGTCACAACAAGGGGGAAAGGACTGGGTCACATCATTTTAGGTGTGTCATGACAAGCACGCCAAGTGTGACGTGCTGTAATCGTTGATTCATTGATTCGTTGGGTATGGGTGAGTATTCGTCGAGAGGAGTTGTAAGGGTGGGTTTCATTGATACACACATATGTACAGGGTGCATGTATTGGATTAGAGAAGAAAGGGTTATCTCTAATCAAGTGATTAAGAAATACAATCATTACTTAAGTGAATTAATTGTTTATTTAAATTCGATAACTTATATACGCTATATCTTTTACATACGAGATCCATTTTGGACGCCGTTTCTTGCATTGCGCTCATGAGTGGGTGAATGGGGATGGATGATTGATGCCATTGTTTGCTTTGATTGCTTTTATCAATTTAGGGATGTCACACGATGTAGATATTACCGATGCCTATATCTAGATACCCTTAGTACTTTGATGTATAGTACACCCATGATGACTATCATAGAGTAGCATATATCCTGTGTTATGTGTTATCTCCGTGAATGCAGGGATAGGTCGGGTATGATTCTCCATACCTTTTGTTCCATATATTATACCGACTTTTATAGTGTTTTGAGACTATTTATCGCTCATACCAGAATATTGACCGACTCGAGGTTTTATGCTTTGCTTCTTATTATCTCGGGTGCTCTTAAATGAGTAGACTAGATAGCAGGTGTAAATAGCATGTGGGGCTATGCAGATGGATTAGCAGTTGATGACGCTTTCTCATGTTTATATTTTGAGTTACTACTATTTATTTCGCTATGTGACATTGTGGAGCCTTGACTTACTATTATTAGAGACAGGTTATCAGTTAAATTTATTTATTAGTTGTATAAGCTCTATTACTATTTTGTATAACGGTATGAGCCTATGTACTTTAATTCTGTGTTTTATATAGTTATTGTAGTCTTGCCTGTTTTATATCTGAGATGTTCACTATTATATTTTATCTGATGCGCTGTAGATATATAATAAGTTATGTGATTGTATGATGTTTTATTTCTTTCTCTTTTTTTCTATTCCCTTCTCTTCTTTCCTATTCCTCTTCTATATTTCTTTTTCTTTCCCTTGACAATCATCCTATATCGACCGGATGCTCCTGCAGAGCACTATTCGGTTATATAAGCATCGATGGTGTAGGGCGGCCTCACATTTAGTATCAGAGCTTAGGTTATGTGATTAACCTGAGTTGATACCATGATCCAGTAGAGATAGGGTAGGAGTTGTCACCTTAGACTGGATCGAAAGTATACCTATATACGAGAGAGTATGTATTTGTTATATATTTTGATTTCCAAAACTATATAGTAGTATATATAGTATATAAGTTGCACTGCACAGTTGTACTGCACACACGAGCACTTTTGATGCGGTTTTTCTCTACGAGAGACCGATCATTCTTATTGTAGAATAGGAGTGATCTACCATACGAGAAATTCTACTATTGATTCCATCTCCAGAGTTGAGAGCGGGCAGGATCGAGGACCACTAGCTTTAATTTAGAGAATATATTCATATAGATGGTGCAAAGCATTATTTGGAATGCCAAAGTTGCTCCAGATGATTATGATGCTTAAGTGCAAACTCCCAGAGTCAACTTTGCTGAGCTGTGTAAAGACTACATGAGTCTAGGAAGCAGACCGTTCCTTAAAATGGAGTCAGTTGTTAAGGTGCAAGACAGAATGATATTTGTGAAAGGATCTTCGATGACTTGGAGTTAGATGACACCATGAGGTAGAAATTAACCTCTATATGACTCCAGAGATGAACAATGAACTGGCGGAGTGCCCTTATAGCTTCGATTCCTGGGGATCATTTATCTGGGATCAGTTCATAGTTCACATCAAAGAGAAATTTATCTCGACTTTTCAAAATTTGATGTTGTTTAGGAAGTTCTCCAACTTGAAGTAAGGCGATATGTCCATGTTGGAGTGTATGGCCGTATTTGATGTTCTATCGACGTACAACCTATCTCTTATTGATACTCCATGTGGAAAGGATAAAGAATTTATCATTGGGTTGAGCAATCATCTTGGGAAGCGATTGATTGGTCATATTGACGAGAGCCTCGAGAAGTTGATCGAAAAGGCTTTATGATGTGAGAGCTTGTACCCAGTGTAGGTAGATAATGGATGCATATGCGTAGAATGCCATTTCAGTTTTGTCGAGTGCTCCATCAATAAAAGAGAAGGGAAATTGCATTACCATTTGAGAGCATGCTTTCCACTTATAATGATTCCATATGTGTTTTATTTAACGTCGAGGTTTCGTATTCCTTCTTATCTAATGTTTTGTAGATAGATTGGGATTGAGACTCGAAATTGTTGACCGGCCTTTTTAAATAATGATGAACCTTGTTGGCAGCTCAGTCAGATTATACATTTGTAACATCCCATATATTGTCATCGAAAATTAATATTATGGATGATTACAACATCCGTAGCGCTTAGTTTCGGGCCTCAAAATGGAAGATGTTACGAGATGGTTTGTCTACACTTAGCCTACCATGATTTGTTGAAACTTTGTCTTATCGAGTCATGGTTGTTTGTTTATTATTGACTTGTTTTGGGTTTGATTAGGTTCAATATTAGAGTCTAGAAATTGGCTGGCTAAAGAGGTATGGAATAGTGGTGGACCACGAGAGGCTTTTGGTGATGATAAGGACTGACGATGAGCGAAAGGTAGCATATGGCTGCCCATTTAATGATGAGGTGATGGTTAGTTTTCTATATTCGTTCGA
This sequence comes from Allium fistulosum, assembly GCA_030737815.1. NCBI lineage: Eukaryota > Viridiplantae > Streptophyta > Magnoliopsida > Asparagales > Amaryllidaceae > Allium > Allium fistulosum. The sequence goes on from CM060901.1 coordinate 1,619,079,885, forward strand.
TATCCCATACGATGAGCTATCGTCTGTGCCAGTAACTAGAGAGTGCCCGGACACATTCGATGAGGTGACCGGATTACCACCATATAGGGATTGAGTTTCGTATCGATCTAGTTAGACGTACTTGACCAGTAGTTATGCCTTTATAGCATATGATGCCCAAAGAGCAGAGGAAACTAAAGGTGCAAGCGGATGACCTATTGAGGTGATGGTTCATTTGTAGGAGCATGTTTGAGTAGGATGCACCTATAGTGTTCGCCACTAAGGCGAATGGCTCTTTGAGGTTGTATGTTGATTTCCATGAGCTGAATGAGATGACGAACAAGCATCCCCTCCCACTTATTGATGACTTGTTCGATCAGCTCTATAGCATGAAGGTGTTCTTTCAGTTGGACCCTGCGATGGGGTTTCATCCACTGAGAGCATCTAGGGAGAGTGTGTTGATCATAGCGTTTCATACGCTACTTTGATTATTAATTGGATGGATATGCTATTCGGGTTAACCAACACGTCGATATGCTTTGTTGATTTCTTAGATCGTGTTTCGAGAGATTACTTGAGTGAGTCCGTGCTTGTGTTCGTTGATGATACTTTCATTTACTCATAAACGAAAGAGGAGCACAGGACATGTTTGATGATTGTATTAGAGGTGTTAAGAAAACACCGAATGATGATGAGAAGTTTCCTTGGATTGGTGAGATGTTATATACGTTTTACCAAGGACTTCTCAAAGGTAACATCACTGTTAACCGATTTGATGAGGGAGTATCAGAACTGTATTAGGGACACAAGGTGCAGACATGCATTAATGAGCCTGATAGAGAGGTTGACGAGTGCACCGACATTACTCGTTCCGAGCAGGAATAAGGAGCCGATAGTATACATGCTTGTGGTACAACTAGGTGTGGTAATGATGCCAAAAGGTAAGTTTGTCTCATATGTTAGTCGATAATCGAAACTGTACGAGAGGAAGTATCCGACTCTTGATTCGGAGTCGGCGGCGATAGAGTTTGCTTTAGGGATTTGGGGTATCTATCTATTAGGAGAGAGATTCGAGTTGTTAATTAATCCTACGTCATTGAAGTATCTCTTTTTTGAGAAGGATCTTAACCTTTGCCAGCATCAGAGATGGTTAGAATTCTCGGCCTTCTATGACTTTGACATTTCCTAGATGTTAGTAAGGGAAATGTGGTCTTTGACGTTTTTAGTTAGAGACGTACCAGTTTAGGAGCGATCTTCCTAGAGTGGGCATTGCTCGAGTTTATCACTATTTATGACTCTAGAACTCGATGTGAGCTAGTGCCAAAGATATTGACCAGTTTGACTATCAGACCTGCTTTAATTTAGTAAATCGGTACCAGTCAGAGGCCTGAAGTTAGACTAGCAAAGATCATAGCTAAATTAGAGGAACAAGCAGTGTTTATAGAGGTAATGTAGTGCGAGCTCGACCAAGACGGTTGGCTTCACAAGGTTGAGATGGATTTCATCGATGGAATGCCAAGGACTAGAAGAGAATAGGATAGCATTTGAGTCAAAGTCGATATAGTGACGAAAAATGCTAGACTTATATTCGTTGAGTCCATTAGAATGGCATGCAAATTAGTCGAGTTGTATATGGAATGGATAGTGTGATTCCATTATGTGCTAAGAGCATTGTAAGTGGCCGAGACCCGTTGTGACGCCCTACCTCTATACCCACGCTAACCAAGAACACTACGATGTAGTGTTGTCAATTAGCACGGAGAATAAGGCTGTGGAGGAGCGACCATCCATGTAACTTCTTTGTGCGAGCACCGATATGTCAGATAGAATAGAATGCATATCTTTTAAGGAGGAAATCCGACATACCGATACAAACATAAAGCTATCACACGGTGGCTATATATAATCTTCAGAAACAAACATAGAAATAATCATAACATAAATCAGTCATAGACATCCATATAACAAAGGCGGAAGAAGATATGAATAAATATATATCACATGAAAGTGTACATCAGAGTAGTGGTCAGAAAGATCCACGATAATACAAAAGAATAGCATCACGTGCTATACAAAAGAATAAGTACACAACATAGAGTCTATATCTCAAAAGTGTACAACCAAAAACTACTAATCTATGTAGTTAGCCAAAAGTCAGAATAATCCTGAAGAGAAGTCAAGAAGAAGCACCTGTAACATCTCGGTCTGAGCCGAGTATTATTTATAAGAAAATAATAAACGGATCAGTCTAGCTATAAATATCAGATGATATGGTTTATAGTAAAAGGCATGACATGAACATGTAATAACCATAACGGCATACTACGATAAGTATGTAAATGATAACCAACAAAAGATTAATCAATATCACAAGAATCTTCTCAAAGATAAAATAGGGTATCATACCCTAAACTTGTATTCATAACAAGTCAATAACACATAAATTCACCAATGCACAAAGACTGATATCATATCAATGAAAATCATGAAAATTGGTGAAGCACAAAATTCCAGAAATCATCACCAGAAATTCAGAAAACACATAAAAGGGGGGAAGGCCTAACACATGAACGAGAAGCTATCTCATGGAAGCTATCCATTAAATTGCCACACAGGAACGAGAAGCTATCTCATGGAAGCTATCCATTAAATTGCCACACAAGAACGAGAAGCTATCTCATGGAAGCTATCCATTAAATTGCCACACAGGAACGAGAAGCTATCTCATGGAAGCTATCCATTAAATTGCCACACAGGAACGAGAAGCTATCTCATGGAAGCTATCCATTAAATTGCCACACAGGAATGGCCCGAAGACCATGGGGTGATACCCCATAGGTGTGAATCGAAATCACACCAATGAGGTATAGACTAACCTTGAAGACAAAGAGATATGTGTGAACCGAAATCACACAAATGGTGTCTAGTCTAACCTCGCAACAAAGAGACATCACACAATTGCTAGTCTAAATCATAAAAATAATCATCATGATCATTAAGAAAGTGTCAATTACACTAAGCCAGTAAATATATGAGTTTAGCTTCATGTCCCATAACCACTAGCTTAACTTAAATATTTATAAACAAACTGTAGATCTTCACTAGGAAATTGTCACAAAAAGGGTTCAATCGAACAAGTCCAAGAGCTAACCGACGAAGTGAACGCAAGCGTTTCATACCACTCGTTTTACTAAGTCGTTTAAGTCGATTTGTCATCCGAGTGAAGTAAAGGCTTGTATATACTAGTAGATTAGAAAACGGTTTGATAAACGAGTTTGGTATTAAAAATAGAGTTGAAACATTTTGATGAAAGGGTTTTGATATTTACTACTAGTATTAAAACCTTCAAATCTTTAGAGTGACAAGTCACAAAACGATTGTTGAAACAAATCGAATCACATAAAATTCACATTCGAAGACGTGAGAAAAATCCAAAGAAATCAATTCCCAAAACCATCAAAGTAAGAAGTTCTGTTGAATGTTTTTCGGATAAGATCCCCTACGAAAGGGGGTACGGGGTTCGACTTGCCCAGTCAGGTCGCGGGGGTCCAGGGGGCAGCGCCCCGTCCGAAACGGTACAACCTTTTGAAGACAAGTTACAAAATGATTGTAGAAACAGTCAATCATCAAAATTCACATACGAAGACGTGAATCAAATCCAAAGAAATCGATAATAATTGATAACAATAAGTCGGATCAACAAAATCGATAAACAATGGAAATTCAATCCAGAAAAGCCTAAACAGGCAGAAATGCATGCTTCAAGACGTCTGATTTGGAATCCAGACGTCTGGATTTGTTTTCTGGAAATAGCTCAGGAAACCACCCAGACGTCTGGAATAGCAAATCAGACGTCTGAGCCATTACCAGACGTCTGGTTTTGATTCCAGACGTCTAGTTTCGTTCTCTGGAAAATTATCCAGAGAACACCCAGACGTCTGAAACCTCAAGTCAGACGTTTGAGACTCGTCCAGATGCCTGATCTTGAATTTCAGACGTCTGGAAATAGTCTCTGGCATTTTTTAAAATAAAGCGTGCATACATTTTTCTCTCCAGGTCCAAACCAGACGTCTGGGCTTGGTCACCAGACGTCTGGTCACCTGGTCTGGGCAACATTTTGCCTAGGCCAAAGTGGCCAAAACGATTCGGAAGCGATCGGATGAGCAATGGCGACTAAGGATTTACACCAAGTGGCAACCCGGCCTTAAAGGCTCCTCGATACACTCCGAATATCAATGTCCAAATGTCCATAGAAGGATTTTCATAAAATTGGACCAAAACACCAAAATTGAAGAATTCACAAAACCAATTCAAATCACAACAGGTGAACACGAAATAGATGATAGGAATTCATACCTAAAAACAAAGATAGTTATAGGCATAGATGTGAGATAAAAATCTCACCTTTGAATCCAAAAACAATGAATGAGAAGCTTGAAGACAAGGGAAGATCAACCACACTTCAATCTCAACACAAGAAGCTTGAATCTAAGCTTAAAAAGGAAACACTTCCCAAATTAGGTTTAGGAATTTTCTGAAATCAAAGAGAGAATGAATTGGAGAAGAAGATGGAGATGCATACCTTAGCTTCTATTTGGATTTGGAGCAAGAATTTGGATTTGCAAGAGGAACTAGGGTTTAGGATTTTAATTTCCCATCTCTCCCACCATTTTTGCTTAAGAACTGAAAAGAGGAAGAAGTGAGAGTGAATGGGGAGGGATGGTTCAGTTTGGGGTATAAGGATGCCTAGTGGGCTGAACCCAAACCCAAACCCAAAGTGAAAAAGTAGCAAAATCCGACTTACTCCAAACATACCGAAGTTTATACTCAAAAAGGTCCCAAACGGCATTTTGAACTCAATGGAAGTGGTCTCGAGTCCCAATTTGACTGTTTGCTAAAAGTAGGTTTTCAGACTAAAATCCGATGAACGATGAGATATTTAAATATACAATTGATAAATATGCGGGTTGTTACACCCGTTGTTAACTAGTAGGTTTTGGGAGAACTTACAAGAGGCATTTGGAAATTTGGCACCAAATTGACTAGATGATATCGAGACTGAACTAGGATCTTTAAGACCTTGTAGATCTATTCATACCGATAGACGTGATACAAAACAAGTTGGGAGGAAGACAATGAAGTTGTAAAGGTTCAATGGAGTGAAAGAGAAGGTGATCGAGCATATGAGAGACTGATGAGAGCATGATGACCTCTTTTCCAAAGCTCTTCATTAAGGGAGATTTCTATTTTTTGCCAGCTTTCATATTGGATATCATTTTTGATGTTTTATACTAGATGGTTTAGTATCCGCATGCTAGGATAGGCATGGATGTTTCTTTTTGATATTTGATCTTATAGGTGTTTGTTTGATGTTTGATTGTTGGCACTTGATACGATTACTTATGCTTATGTGGTTATTAGGCATGCGGGATAATTATGGTTTGATATAGCATGTTTATTTGAGACGATTGCCATATATATGATTTAGTATGCTTATTTACATGATGATGTTACTATTGTGCTTAATCCTTTTAGTTAAGTGCTTGATCAGATACATGCAAGCAAGTATTGTCTATTTGGATGCTTACCCACTTTTATTCGCATCTAAATGTTATGCTCTTTCTATAAAAGAGGCATGAAACATCCATAGTGTAGATTTGGTGATATGTTTGGTTGTCCTCAGAAACAAGATGCCTCAGATATGAGATGTATATGTATCTATGTAGGGTATTTAGTTGACTTGCCTTTCGATTAGTGAGTTGGCGTTTTTGTTTTCCATCGTCCGTTTCTTTGGAAATAAGTGCGTAACTTAGATGTTTGGTTTACCCACATTGATTTCGATTTTGATAGTGATTGTACTTAGGGATAAGGATGATGGCTCTAGCTGATTCCGAGTCTATTCCTTTTATTATGATTGTTTTTCCGTGATCATTGTTGAGAGTTGATAAGCAATGATTTTTCTCATGTCATTGCTTATGCGAGGGTATTAGGTTATGTTGCTTCGTCATTAGGATTTCTAAGACAAAATCCTTTTAAGGAGGGGAGAATATAACGACTTGTATTTTTAATGATTGGATATTTAAATAATTTATTTAAATATTGAATCGTTAGCTGATGGACGGTCCCAAAAATATGATTTTCGCATATGATCGAATCAGGACTCAAGACCACTTCCGTTGAGTTCGTATCGACATTGCGAATTAAAATGAGTATAAGGATTGCTATATTTGGAGATCGGACGATCCGATGGCCGAAACGGTCTCGAAAAGCGCGAAATTATCATCTCGGAGCACTGTCTCGGATAGCGATGAAATTTATGCCATCGGTACCAAAAAATGAGCTGATGTACGCAGAAGAGTTTCATGGTGATCGGACGAACCATTTGATCGTGCGAGCTCGAAACACATGACCGTTTATTCGAGAAATCGAATAATAGGAAAAATAATATTAATTTAAATGGGCCAATCACAAATCCTCTCTCCTAACCCATTATCAATTCACTGTTCCTCGTTCTTCAGCATACCATGGCCGACTCCCTCCTCTTTGCTTCAAAAATCCTAATCGAGGGTTATACTACATGATAAATTCCGAAACCAAGCCTATTCAACTCCTATTGAAAAGACCTTCATGCCCATATCAATTTAGAAGGGTGCGACATTGATTTTTGGGATGGCTGTATGGGCATCGACGACTAGGGTTTGGATTATAGGGAGTTATTGGCAACGTTAGGTGAAATAGAGAATGACATTGGGATTTTCTTTGCAAAGTACAGTTTCACCAAGTTTCAGCATTCGCGGAGCCATGGATCAAAATGTGTCGAACAAGGGGAGGGGTTCGGCACTTCCAAGTCACGGCAAGGGGGAGAGGACCGGGTCATGTCATTTTGGGTGCATCGCGACGAGTGCACGAAGTGTGACGTGCTGCTATCATCGATTCGTTGACTCGTCGGGTATTGGGTAAGTATCCGAAGAGAGGAGTTTTAGAGGTGGGTTCCATTGATACACACATGTGCAGGGTGCATGACATTGGATTGGAGAAGAAGAGGTTATCCCTAATCAAGGTGATTAAGAAATTCGATAACTTAAATATGCTATATCTTTTACATATGAAGTCCATTTTAGACGCCGTTTCTTGCATTGCGCTCATGATTGAGAGCTCTAGGACTTGGTATTGGTTGGATAGATTTGGTTAAGGTGAGTAATATTGTCTCTCACTCTACTGTGATTGTTAGCATAGTATTAAAATGATGTTTTAAAATGTTTTCTAACTTTATAACGTGGTTTCTAAAATAGTTAAACCTATATCTTATCTTATAAAAAGAACTAAAAGTGTTTTAAAATCATTTTAAATTAAATATAACATTTTTGCCATTTGACGCATTATTTTGACGATATTGATAGATTTAAGCTATTTTTGATATTACTCCTCATTGACAGTTTGGATGGATTGTATTGTGTTATTATAGATGTATACAGGTTATTATTGACCTTTCTATGCTTGTTGGTTGTATGTCCGTGTTAACCCAAAAAATGTATCAACATCCTGGATAGAGTATGAAAGCACCAGCCCTGTTTATCAGAGCAAATAGAGTAGAAAAGAAATATATCAAGAACAGAAATAGTAAAGAGACAAGAAGATTTTTATAATGGTTCAGCTGTTAATGAAGACGACATCCACTTTATAACTTCTATTATTGACTGATTGTTGTAACAAGGTGAACTGGATCACAAAGTTGTTGAATATCCTAAGTTAGACTAAGTCCCCAATGCTAGAGTTCACTAAAGAATCACAGTGAACTCCATGGATCACTATTGTGAGGGAAGAGAAGAGTGAAGAAGGTTTTCTACAGAGTTACAGCAGCTAGTCCATAAGATCCTATTTATGTTGCAAGTAGGATTGTATTTATAGGGGTTGGAGAGAGACCTGCTTTGCCAGAAGCCTACACACGATGCCATAAAGGATTTCAGAGAGTTTGAAGATGACTCGAGCTAACCTGATGGATCGCTAGTGATCAATCGGTTATGGATCGCCAATGATCCAATTACTTAGAGTATTTTTGCTTTATCCTTTCCGAAAATCTCATGGCAATCCAACATGATTCTATGGATCGCCAGCGATCCATAGGGCATGGATCGCCAGCGATCCATAGGGCATGGATCGCCAGCGATCCATGTACTTAGGATATTTTTGAGCGATCTCCATTTGGTTGTCTTCCTATCTTCTATTTGAGTGCCTTGTCCAAATATCAAGTCATTTGGAGTTTGTTTGATCATCCTTCTTCAAGGGTCATCTGGTCCATAAGAATCATCTATAACTCACACAAAGCTTAATGTTATCAGGCAAAACTTTGCATGTACACTCTGGAGGGTGTGTGGGACCTACACCATAAATTTCAAGTGATGGGGACTAAGCTACATGGGTCGCTAATGATCCATCAAGATGGATCGCCAACGATCCATCATACCTTCTCCAATCATGCTCATTTTTCCTGGGATCCTTCTTTTATGTCTTCTAAGTGTTTTCTCCAAATTTTAAGTCAATTAGATTCTGTATGAGTTATGTAGGTCCATTTTAATCTAGCTGCTTTGGTCAAAACAGCTTGAATCAGATGAGTCGTTACTTCTTGAACTACGCTACTTAGAATGCTATGAAACTTGGTAAGTATTCTTAGAAGAGTAGCAGATTATGACGCAAGAGGCTTTGACAACTCATGAATCTTCCTTATGGATCGCTAGCGATCCATAGGTGATGGATCGCTAGTGATCCATCCCCTTAGTGGATTTTTGGGTAATTCTTCTTGAGTCCCTCTTGGTCTATTTCTCTGGTCTTTTTGGTCGAGTCTTGAGTTGTTTTGGCTTGGCTTAGATGTTCTAACTCATATGGATTCCTACTTGGATAAAAACCCAGTTAACATTTGCCCCTAGAGTATACCTTCATTGGAAACAAAGTATGCTATGGAAATAACTGCTTTTGAGTTTCCATTTTGTGAATTTCAATGAATAGTTGGAGTCCATCTCAAGATGTTTTTTTTCAATTGACTGACTTCTAATAACCGTTCGTTTTTTGTGTTTCGATCTAAATTTCAATTCATGGTATTGGTGATGCAATCTTTGCTCCACAGTTTAGACAAGGATTTAGGTCGGTAAGTGGGTGCACGACGTAGGTTTGGAGTTGACCTATATAGTTTTAACTCGGCCGGCGGTGAAGCAAAGTTTTGTCTCAAACGATTGTACGCCATTCTGGAGCAAAGTCTTTCTCTTTGTCTTTAATTGTTTCTTTTTGAGGACTTGGTTAAGTTCCTGTTGCTGTTTTGAATTCTAATGCGATGATTTATCCCAAAATCGGATATAGTGGATGATTCAACCGTATCGCTCTTTCCGTTTCTATACTCCAGTGATCCTGAAAAGAAAATCTTCAGTGTCGCTTCGGACAATGGCTCCGTTACCGATCATTGATCGATAACGGGTAAGTGTGAAAAATATAATTTCAAAGGATGATATGGATTGTTTTTCAAATATAAGCAAGCTATCTACGCTAGATTGTTCATTTGCAGTATTCGAGATACTGGACTCTTCTCATGTAGATAACACACTACATCTGCCCCAGTCAACGCTCAAAACCCGACTGGTCAACACACTCCGACTTCCCTTAGATTCCAGGCATTGATTATACAAGGATTTTATTTAAAGTAAAACATACCCAATTGGGTCGAATGCCAAGTTTTATTGTTGAAATGACTTTCCAATCATCTAATCTTTAGTCTGGCGGAGGGATTTTCACTGCTCTAAAAGCTAGCTCCTTCGCAACTTAAGCTTCACTTATTATTCCTATCATATTGGGATAATTGGTTACAGTTAAATTACAAGGCATGACTGCTCTTATAGAGTTGTAGTTGAAGTTCGATCAGGAACAGTTTCAATCTTCGAAAACTAGCGCATGACTTGTTCGATTTCGATTATCCTTCCTTTGCATTTCCGGAATTCTACCTACACACCAACCTCTGTCTCTAGGGATTATTGGTTTAATTGCTCAATTTCAAGCATTGCTTTTTCTCGTTGTTGCACCTCTTGTGTTCATGTGCAACATACTTGTTTACTGTAATTCTATACATGTAAGTAATACTTCTACGGTTAATTCGGCATATTCTATTTCATAGCTTTGTTCAGAAATATGAGGTTGCTTGGTCTAGACAGTTCTATAGCTAATCCCTACTTATGCTCAATTGAGTTTGTTTCAACAAAGTGTTGGTGTATCTGCCCTAGTCCATAGGGCTGATTTCTCTTAATACTAGGTCCATATGTTTTTCGAAGACTAGGTCTCCTGGGCAATACATTCGATTACCCCAGTTTGATTGACATGATAGCTCCTATCTCCAAGAACTAGGGACTTTGTTGCTTGATTCCAAGCTCTGATTTTTTCAACGATGTCTATTTCCTGACTGTAATTGAATTCCTCTAAGTTAACATTGTCATCCGATGTCATTCTAGGTACATGTGCTGCAAAGACGCATTGCCATTCTAGAGTGAATTCTTCCAAGTCCAGTGTTAAGACCCTAATCATGTATCAGTTTCTATCTCTAGAAACTCATGCACGGATGACTCAACTCTGTTGATTTTTCCTTGATGTTGTGAATCTTCAGATAGCATGAGATGTCATGTAGGGCTGAAGATTCAATCAAACTCCTTCTTCTGTTTTTGAAAGCCGATGTATCGATAGTTTCATTCTGGGGATTTCTTCTTAGCATCACCAAACTTTGGGTAATGGCATATTCCTGCAAGTTGGAACCAAATGATACAGTTAAACCATAAGTAGGTCATCGATCTTTCTCGTCATTGCCAGACTGCGAGCGACGGTTGATTTTTGAATGTTAAATCCTTCATTTCTTTTATTGGTGATTTTGTTGCCAGAATGCTTTGTTTTGTGATACAGAACCATTATCTAACCAACCTCGCAGTTATTTGTGTTTGGACTTTGCAACATTTCTTTCGATCAAGTATCTGTACGTCTATTCCTGCTCGAGGGACTAGCTATTTCGAATGCCAGTATTTGGGTGATTGTGAGAGATGGAGAGGTTTGGGACAAATGATTCGATTGCCCCTGGTCTGGCTCTCAATCCTATTCTAGGATTGAGGAAGTCCGATGGTTTTAGTTTCGACCTTCCGTGATTGTCACTACATGTCCTTAGCTGTGCATGCTTTGCTTGATTGTTGTCGGACGTTATGTTCTAGGCAATTCCTATCTTCGGGAATTGATAACCTACCTGCTTGGTTCCAAGCAACACTTCCTCAAGGCTGCCTATCTTTTGGTTGTATCTAAATTCTTTCTAAATAGAATTCAGGAAATTCGGTTGTGCACCAGCTTTCATTCCCAGAAATTAGCACACGAGCAATTCAATCCTAGGATTTCCTTTCGACGCTGCTTTTTTCCTGTGCAGTGGCTAATTTTTGTGATGAAAGGTTGAACCATCCGGCTGACCTGTGTAAGGTTATGTCTTCCTATTGTTTCCCATCTTCGGGCAATGGTAGTTTTCTAAAGACAAGGGTAGAATCTCAGTTGAGGACGAACTTCTATCTTCGGAAGCTAGTGCATTGATGGTTTACTATGGTGAGTGTTTCTCATCGAACCCATAGATTAAAGTTTTCCTAGCATTGCCGAGGCAATGCGGGTACATAGTGAATAGCAAATTTCTCGGCATTGCTGGGGCAATGTCGGTACTTAGGAAATAGAAGTTTTCTTGGCGTTGCCGGGGGTATACCGATACTTATGAAATAGAAAGTTTCTCGATGTTGCCGGGGAAACACCGGTACTTAGGAAATGAGAAAATACCATAGCGTTGCTAGGGCAACACCGACACTTAGGAGGTTGGGATCGATTTTCCCTACCGATCCGGCAATGCTTTTAATCCAGGTGGGCACTAGTTTCGGTCTTCATAAACTTACACTTCAATGATTGGATGGTAGAAGTCTTTTTTTAGTGCTGCCTGTCATCGGGCAATGTTAAGGTCATGTTGGTTAGGATTGAATCATTCATCTGATCTTGTATAGTTAAGTAGATCCCTTCAATACAATGTGGCTGTTTTTCTTAACGTTACTTAACTTCGAAATATGCCATGTTCTGGAAGGATGGGAGTCCCAGGCATTTCCGTTGCCTAGACTTGTTTATCACCATCAAGTGTTACCCTTGGAAATGCAGGGTTGTTTCTTAACCAATTTCATGGTTATTCTTATTAATGAAAAATCGAATTTCCTCCAATCGATTTTTGTTATGATCCAACTTTAATCTATGGAACCCTTCATTTCTAGGTGGAACCCTTCATTTCTAGGTGTCAAATTCCAAGTTCTTATAAAAAATTAAAAATTGTGGAGCGAGTCATCACATTACCTCCGGCACGACCGCACTCATTCCTATCCTGATCACGGACCGGCAGAATTCGGTAGTGTTTGTCTTGAATTTGTGACACTTAACCTTGCTTGTTTTAGGCTATAGCATTATGCTGGGCTGATAGCATTATTACAGATATCAACCTTATTCGTTGGTTCCAATCTTCGGGAACCAATGGTTTAGCTGCTCGATTTTGATCGTTCTCTCCTTGCCGTTGTCTGTCTTCAGATAACAGCTGGATTTTTGCAAGTTGGGGTTTGAGACCTCAGTCGAGCACCGGCTTCTGTCTTTGGAAACTTGTGCATTGATGATTTGATACTGGAAATGCCTTCCGTCATCATCTCTCTCTGGACGATGGTGATTTCCTCCTTTTATTGCAAGTTGGAGCGATTTTCTATCCTGACCAAGTGTTAATGTGTTATGTGCCCCTCAGTCCATAGGGTTGATTATTTTGAACAATTGATGTGAAACTTGATGTTCTGGGCAGCTCCCTGGATGCCCCCAGTCAAAGGTACATTATAGCATCTATCTCTGGGAACTCATGACTTGGATGTCTTGAATTTAGATATTTTGCACATTAACTATGGTCAAAGATTAGAATTCTTTGTCGACTTCTTGGTTTGTGAACTTTGTGGCACTATCGGGGCAATGTCGGTTTTTCGGGTAGCAGGAGTTGATCCTTGTTAATCCCGCAATAGACAAGTTTCCTGGTGTTGTTAAAATTTTAATGGTTTGCTGATGATGTTGGAGCAACATCAAGCAGTGCTTAGGCGGCTTATGAAATGCACGGCTTTTAAGACTGTGCAACTTACGAAGTGCACGACTTATGAAATGCGTGGATTTTAAGAGAGCACGACTTAGAAAATGCATGGCTTTTGAGAGTGCACGGCTTACGAAATGCGCAGCTTTTGAGAGTGCGTGGCTAATGAAATGCGCGGCTTTTGAGAGCGCGCGGCTTATGAAATTCACGGCTTATGAAATTCGCGACTTATGGGATTGAGATGACCCGTTGATCCGGAACGGTTTGGAACTTCTTGGCATTGCCAATCTTCGAGTAAAGTGAGGAGTTCGTGCTTCGAGAGTGTGGTTCCACGGCACAAGAAGTGATGCGCGGTGGAGTGCGCAGCTTACGGGATGCGCACAATGGTTTAGGCCTTCCTGGTGCTGAAGGAGTGATACCAGTTCTTAGAAGGTAAGGATCGAGTTTTTCCGTCAATCCGACAATTTAACTTCGTTGGAAACGATTTCGTTTGTTCTAAGAGATAATTGGTTTTTGGATCGGGTAACCATGGCTTGGACGATCCTCCCATATTTCGGGAAGATGTGCACAACCAAACAGATAAGGTTGCCATGGTGGAGAGATCTACCGTTGATCGCATGAGATGGTTATGAAGAAAGAGCTTATGGAAGTTTGGGGCAAGGCTCTCAGATTTTGGCCCAAACCGCCTTTAGAGAATTGGTCTTCAACTGGTATACAGTCTAAGAGGAAAAGGAACTGGCCACCAAGGGTGGTAAGGGAGGAGTTGGGAAGAAGTAAGCAAGTATTATGCTTCTATTTCGTTTGTTGCGCTAGCTAGGTCATTAAGTCTGTAGTTGTCAGAATATCATAATGTTTGATCGGGCATAACAGAACTGTGGTATGATTAGTCTTAGCCTTCCTTGTAGCTATTCAAATGTGTATGGTGCCCCCATGCCATAGGGCTGTTGGCGCACTTGAACTGTACCTAGTGTAACAACCGTGATTTTTGATTACCATCGAAATGAAAATTTAAAATAGAAATTTTAAATAGAAATTTGAAAAAAAAAATTTCGCAATGCAAATCCATTGCAAAGTCAGTTGATATTTATAAGTGGTGCACGTTGGAAAGGAATTGCAAATTTCCTTCATGTGTATATGTGTAATGGTCAAATTCTAAAGCAGTTGAAACACTTTGCTGCAACTAAGTTTATAGAACAGTTTGAACATTCTTTGCTGTCACAATATTAGTAAAGCAAATATTTGAACACTTTGCTTTTTCTATCATCATTTTTGTACAGGCCGTGTCCTTTCTTTTCTCTAGTGCATGTTATGCCTTAAATGCTAGTGTACAAAGTTGCCAGCACATTCATTTTTGACTTGTACACATTTTTGAGAAGAGAAAAATAAACACTGCCTCTTTCTTTTGCTCATTTTCTTCAGTAGCTCAGTGAAGCTTTAATGGCAGCTCATATATTATTGCTTCTTTTGGATTATTGGTGCTAATTGGTTATAAAGCTTGAATTTTTGTTGCCTACTGATTTTGGAAACAAACCTAGGGTGAGTGAAAAATCACATTTCTAATTTAAAAACTATGCTGCCTGTATGTGTATTTCATTATTTCATATTGTGCGTGCAATATTATCGTGCCCAGGCATCAATTGCATGCTAGCACAGTTGTAGTTGTGGGCATGTAAACCAAGCTCAAGCCATATTTTCTGAAGCTTGTTCTTTTTATTTTTTGTGCATGCTCATTTTTGCCCAGACTATTTTTCAGGCGTGCATTAAAACTATGCCAGTTATCACCTTTTTTCATTCCAAGTGTGCAAGTGTTACGCACATGTATGTGCATGGAATTGCTCAAGTTATTTCTTTAAAATTTTGTTGTGTGCGCGCGTTAGTTGCCTTTAACAAAATGAGTTCTAGGTTATATTTTTGTCCACCTTCGTTCTGTACGTGCATATAAAGCACGAGGCACAGTCCAAGCATTTCTCTTTTTGGGCGAAGAATGTTTTAAACTTTGCAGTGCGTGTTAGTATGTGTAGTGTACGTGTATTCATGTATACAAGGAAGCTTGGCCAATCATTTTATTTTACTTTAGTATGTGCGCATATGTATTATTTGCCAGGTCAATTATATTTTGCCTGTATACATTGTTACGTGCATGTATATTGTATTATGTCCAAGTTACTTTAATTGTTTGCCTATTTCATTTTGTGCAAGTGGGCAGGGCAATATTTTGATGAATATATAAATGGTGTAGACCACTGTTTCTTAAAATTATTTTGAACCGGTGTTTCGTTTTGAAACGTATTTTATTACCGTTATTTTTATAATGGATTTTTACCCCGGTGTTTATATTTGAAGTGTGTTGTTTTGATGAGATTTTGACGAATAAAAATTACTGTTGTTTTGACTTCAGTAACCGTCAATTTAAAGTGAATTTTGAAGCGACTATCTTGCAATCAAGAAAACCCGCAACGCTGAATTGATATCCGTTTTTACGGTGTTTTGTGAAGCGCAATTTCTTTGTCGAAATTGCTATAGAAGTTGCTATTTAATCACGTGTTTTCAAATCGTTTTAAAATATAATTGTTTCCAAAAAATTTACAGTTTACGCTTTCAAAAGAATGAGGAATCGATTTAAACGATTTAGCAAAAGTGCGGAGTATGGAACCACGCTTTTACTAATTCGATTAATTCCGGACTTGTCCATTTGAGAACGTAAATTTTATTTCTATAAAATACACAATTTTGCACTTTCAAGGAAACAATGATGAGATTTAAACGATTTAGCAAAAGTGCGGAGTATGGAACCACGCTTTTACTAATTCGGTTAATTCCGGACTCGTTAATTGAAATACTTGCCGTGGAATTGCTGTTTGAGAATTTTGATGATTTTGTTGGGCTTTCGAGCCACTATGCTGGACCTTCGGGTCATTTGTTGGGCGCCAAATATTATGATGACAATACTTGGTAGGCTTCGGCCATATGAGATGCACGTGCGGCGTAGCTTAGACTCGCCATATGCTGGGATCGATCCACTTTTATGTTGATTTTCTAGTTATCTTATTTTGATTTCTAGATTTTTGTGAATTGCTGTTTTGAATTCAATTTTGAATTTGGAAGTTGATTTTGATGGAGTTTAATGAAATTTCTTCATTTGAACTATGTTGATTATTTATGCTGATTAGTCTCATTCGAGATTATGATTAATTTGCTTAAGTGTTGTTTATCATACACTTATTTCTGAGTTTAAATTAGACTGATCTGTTTATTATTATCTTTTAAATAATACTTGGGTCAGACCGAGTTATTTCAGGATAATCGCTATCTCTGATTCAGTTGCTGCTTCAGCTTTTGGGGATTTCACCTCATCTTTTGTTTAGGCTTCGAGGTGTTACTTTTGGTGTATTGACTCTCATCTCATGTATGTATTGATGTCTATGTATATGTACATTTGGTTCATGTGAACCATCGAGTGTTGTAGCATGTATCCAGACTTACCTTCCGCTATGTATGATATTTCTGTTCTGATGTGATTATACTTATCTGTGTTGTTGCTTTTATGAGTTGTTCTGAATTTTTCGTAAGCCACCGTGATTTCATTTTAGATTTGGATTGAATGTATGTCGTTGGGAGTAATTACACAGCTCCTATCGATGTAATCAATACTCGTCTAAAGCATAAATTACGATTGGTCGCTTCTAACAAGCCTTATTCTTCGCAATAGCAGACGTTATTACCTTATAATAACCTTTGTTATTGTGAGCATAGAGGTGGGGCGTCACACCTAGGGTCTCCCCACAACTCGTCTGGTTGCCCCCAGTCCAGTGGGTGCGGTTATCCTAAGTTATAAGTCTTGGCTTGATTCAAGTTAGCCTCTGAATAACCATAAGGTCAGGTTAGTTTTGGCTTAGTTCCTTTGAGTGACTTTGAAGTTCCGGAGTTCAACACTATCTGTTTTATCGGTCATTGGAAGTGATTCTGTTAATTATGCGGAGTGACTGATATGATTATCGACTTGTGGCCCCAGAGCATGACTTTATTGACTTCAGGGTCTTTAGATCAAATGACTGTTGATCTTCCAGTTCACCTTCGCGGATACCAGTTGTACATAAATTTCGTTGATCTACCGGTTCACCTTTATGATGCTTTAGTTCGTGAAAGACCTTCTCGTTCACGAAGGGTTTTTTTGATCAGATGATCGTTGATCTACCCGTTTACCTTCACGATGCTTTAGTTCGTGAATGACCTTCATGTTCGTAAAGGATTTTTTGGATCAGATGACCACTGATCTACCGGTTCGCCTTCACGATGCTTTAGTTCAAGAAAGACCTTCATGTTCACGAAGGGTTTTTTGGATCGGATGACCGTTGGTCTACCGGTTCGCTTTCACAACGCTTTAGTTCACGTAAGACCTTCACTTTCACGAAGGGTTTTTTGGATCGGATGACCGCTGATCTACCGGTTCGCCTTTATGACGCTTTAGTTCGTGGAAGACCTTCACAACGCTATAGTTCATGAAGGATTTTTTGTGGTCAGATGTCCGACGATCGGATGGCCTTGGAATGATAATTTATCGATTCCGAGAGGTGTTTTGGGTCGTGTGTCCAATGGCCCGGCGGTCTTAAAGCAATGATTCATCGACTTCAAGAGAAATTTTAGTCAGATGTCCGGCGACTAGATAGCCTAGGGACAATAATTCATCGACTCCAAGAAGAGTTCTGGGTCGTGTGTCCGACGGCCCAACGGTATTAAAGCGATGATTCAACGAC
The DNA here is from genome assembly GCA_030737815.1 of Allium fistulosum. Classification (NCBI taxonomy): domain Eukaryota; kingdom Viridiplantae; phylum Streptophyta; class Magnoliopsida; order Asparagales; family Amaryllidaceae; genus Allium; species Allium fistulosum. The sequence goes on from CM060901.1 coordinate 1,619,097,759, forward strand.
TCCAAGAAATTTTTTGGGATTCAGCTCGTAGGAACACAGTTTTATCGGTTCCTGGAGACTAAGGGGTTGGATCTGTTCGTTCAACGATCCTTTGGACAAGACTTCTTGACGCTACCAGAGCAACGTCGGTTCTCAGAAGGGGGATCGACATGACTCATCGAGTGCATAGAAGCATTTCTTTTGCCGTGCTATCTGCAATGCCCCCGGTCTCCTGGTATGGCTCATTTGGAAAAGGAAAGTAGACAAGGATGGATGAGAAGGCATCGCTTTAGGTTGATGCCCCATTCCTTAGTTGCAAGCTAGCTAGAGTGTTATTTCATAATCATCCTTTTGTCTGATTTTTTCAGTTAGCTGGGGCGCTTTTCTACTGGGTCTTAGTAGCCTTGCTTGGGCAGAAGGTTCCTGAGGTCCTGTAGCTCCTTCACCATTTGGTACGTTCTTTAGCAAATTGACGGGTTTGCCTTCTTCCAATTGCACTACTCCTAGTCTTTAGAACCGGTTTGCCTTCCTATAGAATTCTTTCAGGGGAGTAGGTTGTTTCATCCTTTAATGATTCCTAAGGGCCTTGTAGTAGACCGCATCCGTCGCCCTCGCTTCATCCATATGCTAGTCATATTGTTAAACAGCTTCAATAAATGAGTTTCGATTGGAGAAGATGCTCTAATCGTTTTTAAACCGGCCTGTTTTCAAATTACGGCTATTTATAATGCTTGAGAATGATATATGCATGATTGTCTATGCTTGAATGATTAGAAATGACGATTGAATGACAAATCACTTATGTTGGGGTCATGGAACAGTGACAATCCCCAAAAAAATTTAAACTAGGTGAGATCGGTCTGGGGTGACAAAGAAGGCACCATAAGGTTGCATTCCATATTTTAAGGCATTTGGAGTTCGCATGTTCGAGTTATGTGCAAAAGAAGATGGATCAGCATTGATGGGTCGGTGGTATTTTACTAGGAGTCCAACCGAAGAAAATTTGCCATTTGCTTGAAGTCAGCACATGGTTTACTTGGAGTCATAGACTTTGAAGTGCTTAGTTGGTAAAAACGTTGCTCGGAGCCATTTGGATGTTTGCTTGGAGAAAATCTTGGTTTTACCCGAGTCTAACTTCGAGCAAGAATTTCCTAGGTTTACTTCTAGTCAGATGGGTGATTACTCGAGTTTGACTTCAAGTCGGGACTTCCAGAATCTACTTCGAGTCAAAAAGGAGATTACTCGAGTTCGACTTCGAGTCAACCCTGAAGTGAGTTTTTCAACGACCATTTTGACGATTTTTGATGATTTTCGACGAGGACCATTCGTGATTCGACGATGGGAGCTCCATGATGGGATCGAAAGCTGGTCAGTTGGGAGTTGTCACAATTTACCATGGGAGCTTGGCCTTGTAATTGACCTCGGTTTGTATCATATCTTCTTGGTTCTCCTGCCTCTAGGAGTACCGTTTGAGTAGCAGTTCCTCGTCCATTGCTTGGCACTGTGCTGCGACATGAGTTTTAGACTTCTTCTAGCGTTTTGCACGTTGGCATTTTCATCCAATTCGTCTTCCTCAAATTATTTGTCATCTTCAGAGCCGGAGGGAGTCATCGTTATATCCTCTCATGGGGTTTTCACCCCCAAGTTCGGGTTTGTAGCAGGTGCTTTTGCAGTAGGTGGAGTGTCAACATTTTCTTCTGTCATGATTCTTGGAGCTCCGCCCATTACTTCCTTTTGCTTTTTTCCTTCTGTTTCTTCCGTTCAAGCCAGAAACAGAAGAATGCTTCTGCTCCACAGCAGCCACGACTTTAGGCACCGTTCTGGGAGTAGTTAATGATCGGAGCGCTAAGAGAGCATCTATCTTTTCCATAAGAGTCTTTTGATTGTTTACCATTTTATGGTTAATTCATCAACCACCTTGTTCAATTCTCCCTTAGTCACAACTTCATGTTATGTGGAGGATTCAGAACCTGATCTCCAGAGTTGGATCCTAACAGCAAGTTGTTGGGGTTGTTGACTTCAATTTGCTGAGGATTTGTTTCTTCTCCAGCAATGGTAGCTCCTATGGAACTTCCAAAGGCATCTCTCTTTCTTCTTGGTGCCATTGATTCTTAACAGCAAATCTTCTAACCAGAGATTGAGGATCCGACTTTTGAACCTATTTGATCCAAACTAGATAGCTCGATCTAAGCCTAAGTTCAATTCTCAGTAAAAGCACCAAAATGTTAACCCAAAAAATGGATCAACACTCTGAATAGAGTATGAAAGCACCAGCCCTGTTTATAAGAGCAAATAGAGTAGAATAGAAATATATCAAGAACATAAACAGTAAAGAGACAAGAAGATTTTTATAGTGGTTCGGCTGTTAATGAAGCCTACATCCACTTTATTACTTCTATTATTGACTGGTTGTTGCTACAAGGTGAATTGGATCACAAAGTCGTTGAATATCCTAAGTTAGGCTAAGTCCCCAATGCTAGAGTTCACTGGAGAACCACAGCGAACTCCTTGGATCACTATTGTGAGGGAGGAGAAGAGTGAAGAAGGTTTTTTATAGAGTTCCAGTAGCCAGTTCAGAAGATCATGTTTATGTTGCAAGTAGGATTGTCTTTTAGGGACTGGAGAGCTATTGGGCTAGACCTGCTTTGCCAGAAGCCTGTAAATGATGCCATAAAGGATTTCAGAGAGTTTGAAGATGATCCGAGCTAACCCACCGCTATGCCCAGTTTAGCAAAGAACATTACAAGTAATATCATCTGCTAATCCGGAGAATACAACTGTTTAAGGGCGATCGATTGTGAATATATCTTTATACTAACACTGACACGTCTTATTTACCTTTTTGAGGATCTGAACTGAATTTCAGACGTGTACAGTATTAATACAAAGTAATAAACACGCCGATTAAAAATATTCAGAACAATATATAATGTAGATAAATCAGAATCAGAGGCACAGATCACAGCGGAATAATATACATCATCATATACATAATAGAATGTGAGTCTACAAAATATAAGTACTAGACCCACATAATTATATACATCATATCCAAGATCTTGTATCAAATACAATGTCACTACTATATAATATAGATGACATAAACTCCTAACCATTAATATATACAAGTATGAAGTAAACTAAAACTATCAAAAATAGTCTACTTCAATGCTTGCCCAAAATCTAAAGGTCAATGGGTTCCTGTACCTGTTAAGTCTCGGCCTGACCTGAGTATTAAAATAATAAACGGGTCAGACTATATCTAAACAATAGGTGAGATACTAATATCATAACTTTATGACTTAAAATAATAAGCCGTATAAAATATGCCGAACAAACAATTGTAATAAGGCATATTAAATAAATTCATTACTTTATAATCCATAAATGACTTAACCCAAAAATAAGTCTGGTTTGCCTTGTGATACTCATGAATCTGTTCATGAAGCTTTTTTGGATTACTTTCAGTTTAATCTTGGTAATCCTTTAACTCCTTCCATTTCTCTGGATCAATTTACTTCCCATCACTTTCCTTCCATTTCTGATGCCATGGGATCTGACTTAATCAAGGAGATCACTGAGGATGAAATTAAGCAGTCTATCTTTGGTATGAATTCTAATAGCTCTCCGGGTCCTGATGGTTTCAATGCTCACTTCTTCAAAGTTACTTGGGATATTATTGGTAATGATGTGACTAAAGAAATAAAGAACTTTTTCAAGCATAGTAAGTTAAACTCTGGCATTAATGCTACCAAGTTAGCTCTGATTCCTAAAACTGGCCATCCTATATCAGTAAACCAATTTAGACCTATTGCTTGTTGTAATGTGATCTACAAATGCATATCTCGTATATTGACTGCTAGAATGAAAATCACTATGGATGGTTTAATCTCTGCTAATCAAAGTGCTTTTCTTCCCGGTCGTGACATCACTGGCAATATCCTGCTTGCTTCTGAGCTTCTGAGGGGCTACAGCAGGAGTCTCATATCCCCTAGATGTGTTCTTAAATTAGACATTCAAAAGGCCTATGATTCTGTTCAGTGGAAATCTATTATTTACATTCTTCATAAGATGAACTTCCCTGTCCCCTTCCTGTGTTGGATATATACATGCATTTCTACAGTTAACTACTCCCTTAGTATTAATGGCTTCACATTTGGCTACTTTGGAGCTACTCAAGAAATTAGACAAGGTGATCCAATCTCTCCCTACCTTTTTATATGTGTCATGGAATTGCTCACTTCTCTATGTACTGCTGCTATGTGTAATAAGCTTTTTGATTATCATCCATTGTGCAAGAAAAATGGTATTTCCACTCTTCTGTTTACTGATGACCTACTCCTTTTCACCAAGCCAACTTATAACTCTATTAGTGGGGTATTAAATGTTTTAGCTTCCTTTCAGGACTTGACTGGTCTTACCATTAACAGAAGTAAATCTAGATTGTTCATTGCTGGCTTGCCTGATGAAGATAAAGGAATATTGTATGCAATGACAGGTCTCTCCCCTTTTAGTGAAAATGAATCATATCTTGGTATTCCCCTGTGTACTTATAGAATAAGAACTTATCAATGCCTACAACTGTTTGAAAAAGTTACTGCTAAGTTATCTAGTTGGAAGAGCTCAAAGTTCTCTATGGCAGGAAGGCTAGTTATTGTTAAGTCTGTTGCTATATCCATGTGTGTTTATTATGCCAGAATATTCATCCTTCCAGCCAAACTTATTAGCATGATTAACTCGGCCTTGAATCATTTTCTTTGGCATGCTAACCCATTCTCCAAGAAAATGATTCCAATTGCCTTTCGACATATATGTTGTTCTTTTGATAAAGGTGGTCTTGGAATTATAAATATCAAGAAATGGAACTTTTCTACCCTGTCTTCTAGAATTGACAAAATTCTGAGGCATGATAATAATTTGTGGGCTTCTTGGTGTAGAAACTATCTCATCCATGATAATAATTTCTGGATTATTCCTACTCCATCTGACTACAGTTGGACTTGGAGGAATATCTTGAGAAGCAGGGTTATTTTCCTCCCTATGGTCCAGAGGAGAATGAAAGACATTGCTAACATATCTTTTTGGTATGACCCATGGTCTGCTAAAGGTGTCATTCTGGCTAATGATATTGAGTATGAATCTAGACTTATCTCTGGCATTAATGATAATGCATCTGTTGAGAGATACTGGGCTGATGGGAATGTTTCTTTACCCTACTGCAGTTCTTCTGTGATTAGAGCTGCTTGGAATATTATTCAGAATCAGCTATATAATGTTAGCAATCATCATGTTTCTTGGAATGACAAGGTTCATACTCTTCATACTGTGTATGCTGCTCTTGATTCCACTGATGAGTATCCTCCCTTTTTATGGTCTTCCAGAACTTGGGACTCTCATTCTGTGCCAAAGGAAAACATTTTCATGTGGAAAGTTCTGAAAAATGGTATCCTTACTTTACATAAACTTAAGTCCTATGGTATTATTCAAAGTGATATCTGCTTATTTTGTGGTACTGGAGCTGAGACTGTGTCACACTTGTTCTTTGAATGTGAGTTCTGTTTTCATATTTGGAATAAGCTGTTACTTCATTTTGGGTTTCAAAGGACAGTATGTAGTTCCACCATGGAATGGTACAATATTTTCAAGGCTACAAGATGGAAGAATGAAAGAGGCTGCTTGTTACTAAGAATCTTTAAGAAGGCTTTGTACTTCATTTGGATGGAGAGGAACACTAGGGTATTTAAAGGGCAAGCTATCTCTAAACATGTAATGGTCCTCTCTATTATTAGATCTTTATAACTTTTCCCTATCTTTTGAGTTGACCCCTTGTTTTTGGTGTTTTCCTTGTTGTAATATCTTGTAATTCTCCTTTTGTTAATAATAATTATGGTAGGGGTCCATTCAACCCCGCTGGCTTTGCCAAAAAAAAGTCATCTCAAAATATGCCTAAAACCCAAAAATTCAAAAAGGCATATCGAACTAATATTACAGATCTCAAAATTTTGACTTAACAATAATCAAATAAGTCATAGATAAAATATGCCCAAAACAGATACTCAAATAAGGCATATCTAACAAATCACCATTTCATAAATACATATGAAGTCTCAATAGACTAAAACCCTAAAATATGGTGATAACCAATTCAAAATTCCTCAGAGCCATAAAGGACACATAATATCCATACTAAAAATCTCTAAAGAATAATCATCAATAATGAAATAATAATGGTAGTCATCTATCAGTTTAATACAGTGACACGAAATCTTCCGAAAGAGACCCACTACATATAAAGGAAGCCTTCCGAAAGAGACCGCAGATTAGGGACACCGCTCAAAGAAAAGTGCAGCCGTGTACCTAATCTATCCTATGCAAATTTACCTTCTGAAAGAGGTAAACATTGTCTAACTATATAAAACAAAATAAACTGATAGGTTGTAGTATCTATAAACTACGATGCATGTAAAAATATGCCTTACGAAAGAAACAACCGTATTTACACCATAACAGATCTTCCGAAAGATATCTGCCTACCCAAATCTAAAAATGTATCGATTCTCAGATCGATGAAAAATGAGTTATCTTCTCTCGGTGATCTATCGGTCTGAAATCCGAACACCCTAAGATAATACAACTCTAAGTGTTAATTACTGTCACTCCAGTAATTACAAGAATTTAGCTAACTGTCCCATACCATAAAGTAAATTCAAGTATTTACTAAAAGCTAGTAATTTCCACCTTAAACTCTATTTAACAAATTATAATAATAACCGAAAGAATTGTACAAAGTGTCCATACCACCTGACAATTCAACCGTTTATTAAAATTCTTTGTTTCATAGAAAATCAAGAAATTTATTAAAAATCAAATTTGCATAAAAATAGCAAAAAGCTAAATACAATAAAAGCCAACAATAGTTTATAAGTTAAAAGTAATTAATATAATTTTATCATATAGAAAATGATTTCTAAAATATTTTATCTATAATTCACTTTTTAAACCTTTATCGCTTTTGAAATCCAATAACTCACATATATAAAAAGAGAAGAGTTACAAAGTTTTAAGTCTTAAAATAAAATTACTTTATTAGGTCTTTAAATCAAAACAATATTTAAATAATTGATAATTCTCTTTATTTCAAATCTATATATATATATATCATATTACTTCATAACACTTTAAAACCATAAATTATTTGTAAAATTAAATAGTTAAATTTATTTTAAAACTAAGCTTAACTGATAACTTATTTTATTTTGAAAATCTATTTAAATTTATACACATATAAATAAAGATAGAATTTTCCAAAGGCTTCCAAACTCTTTCTAAAATCATTTAAACAGCTTTTATAGCTAAAATTATTTGAAATTGAATTTATCACTTCATAACCAATTTTCTAAAATAATACCATATCTTATCATTTGCATCTAAAGCTTTTCCAAAATTATATACTAATAAATAATAAAGTAAAATAAAAATATTTTGTAAATAAATATTACTTATCTTTAAAAAATTTAATTGGAAATTTTATGATAAGCAATAAGTTAAGAAGATAATATAATTTAACCATGTATTTTATAAACTAATTTCAAATAAGGATCAAAATAGATAAAATCTCATTTTTGAAATTCATTTAAAACATTTAAATTATTTGCACAATAAATTCAACGAAAATCCAACATCTAGACCCAACATCGCTCTATAAAATATAATTCCGTAATATGGAATTGTTTATCAATCCGAGTTGCTTTCCAGCAAACTCCGATAATACAACAATGTATGTATTTTCAACCATCAACCCAACTTACAATGAACAACATAAAATTCAACATGTAATCTTATTTCAACCATTTATTTTATTTTTTTAATTATTGATTCAAATCCAATATTTCAAACATTCTACTCAACCAATTCAAATATCAATCAATTCAAGTATCGTCGTTAAATTTTATTTTAATTCTATCATTCAATCACCGCCCAATTAGAAACTATTGCAGCGATTTTATTTAAACTTTTCGTTCAATCACTACCCAATATTTACGATTCATAATTTAAGCAAGGTGTGCAATAGGAATTAAAGTAATTAGATATAGAATTCATGAGTTTAACGACTCACCAAACTTGTGTAGAAGAAGAGATTATACTCATTTCCTCTACTTGCTGCAACAACCTAGCCCCAACTGTCATCATCGTTGAGCCTCCATCTCCTAATTGCGTGCAAAGAGGTCGCACCACCCTAGGTCTGTGAGGAGCAGCAGCAGCTTCCTCCAACCGAGCTTTTACCCATTCACTGCCAAACGTGCATGCCTCCACCTCTACACCGTTCACGTCTGCATCGCTGAAGCTCATGCCTACCTAATGTCACGTTCGTACCCTCCTGTTCGAGCGCCTCCCACTGTCACGCGCACCTAAGTCCTACCGCATCACCATAGGTCGCCATAACCTAGCTCCAACTGCCGCTGTTTCGATCGCCGTCGCGATTTACTTTGCTGCCCCTTTTTTTTCTTTCACTGACTAAATTGGGGGATTAGGGCATTTCGAATCTGGTTTGAGGAAATAAGGGTATCGGGCTTGAAATGTGAAAAAAAGAGGAGGTTTTTTTTTGGGTTGTTTTGGGTTCTGGAAATAATTAATAGGCTAGGTAATTAACATGAAGGGAGAAAGGAGAATGAGCTTGTATTGAATGGGTATAAATCAAATTTTAGCTTCAATTATTCCCCATTGCATTTAAAGTTTAATTATTTATCCTTGTTATATATATATACATACATATATACATATACATACATACATACATACATACATATATATATAAATATCTTTCGATCTAATTTAAAGTGGGTTACACTTTATTCAACAAGTTATATTTCAATATCTGAACAACTCACTTCAATTCAATACTTGTTTTACTTAAATTTAATTATCCATTAAATTGATATAAATTTATTTATTTATCTTCGTAACTTTATTGATGTTAGTGAATATCGAATAGAACTTCTTTTCGTCTATTTCAATTATACAAAACTATCTATATTTGTTAAAATATTCCATATTTATTAACATATTTTATTTGAATTTTAATATATTATCTAAATGGAAGTTTATTAACTAATTTAAATTTTACTATAACAAAATCCCTTATTAATATCTTCAATTGAATAATAATTTGATTTCAAAATAATATTTATCAAAGATTGAATTCAGACACTTCTATTTTAATTAAGTTAGTTTAATATTACAGCTTATTACAGCTGCTCCCTCTTGCAGTTGCCATGTTGTTATGAACCTTTTCTGTTCATTAGATAAACCAAGACCTTTAAAAATATTTTCGCATGATAGCAACCAAGCTTGCACTTCCATGATAGACTCAGTCCCCTTAAATGGTTTCCATCCTAGGTTGGTATACTCCTTGCATAAGGTTGCGAAATTCACTCTTGGCTGCTTGTGCATTGCCTCTTCGGTAATCCGAACTCCTCCAGGATTTGGGGTTCGACCATTTGTAGTCGTAGTGCTACCCACTCCCCTACCACGTCTGCCTCTGTTACTCATGTCTTACTACCTGGATATAGTAAGATAATTCTTAAAATACTTGGACGAGATAAATCTTAAAAGAAGGGTATTAATCAAACCTATCAAGCTGATCTATCTATCAGATATATATATAGGTATACGAATAAAATTTACAAATACGCACTCTCAAAGTTGACTCTAACCCAAAGCCTAAGTATTCGCTTAACCTAGGTTCTAATACCAAAATGTAACGACTGGTTTTCTAGCACCGAATGACGAGCCATTAAGGGTAGAAGAAAAATAAGATAAGAAGAAACTATACAATTATAGAATCTCACCACGAATTAGGACAACATATAATAAGTAACATAAGATATTACATAGTCACTTCATATAAATAATAAATCAGACTCATCACCTTACAACTTCAACTGGACAGTTATAACTACCTGTCCATTACAAAATACATAGATCATACATAAGCTTAGTGGAATAAGATAAAAAGTAACTAGCTAACGGTGAAGCCACTTGCTCCAGCTCCTTCAAAATGCTTCTGTAAGAAACCTGGATCACTTGGCTACTCATACAAATTTGAGTACCCAAGAGTTTTAGGAAAAGAAAATAAAACTCTGGGTCAAATTTGGGTCTGGTGTGAGTAAACTCAAAACAACTATATTTTTACTTTTATAAACATCTTAAAATTCAAAGGTATCATGTAAGATCACGCCGCACATAAACACGGACGAATTTTTACCTTACGATAACCAAAGCACTTTATACAGAAATTCAGTGATATTATAATAATGTCTAGGGATTTCAAGTAAAATAGAACATAGTTGAAATGCTTGCTTCTCACATTTCAACATATTTGCGCACAACTATTTCCGTACGGCACTTATTGGAGAATGGATTCCATACATGACTAGGTAAGGAACTACCTTCCAAAGTTGCACCTCTAGATAAAATACACATAGGGTCTGACAAGAACATCTTGTACCCCTGCTACATAGAACCAGCCTACCACTTGACTAGTAGTACCAAATACATCACCCACCACAGTTGGGATTAGCAACCGTACCGGAGTATACAAAAATGGGTCAAATTATCGATTCTAGATACGGTGATGACATACCCTCATGGAAGCGACCCACATAGCCCTGCTGCATACCCTATTTTGGTCATTTCCAATTGATGAGACTTGAGGCTACGTTTACCTTTAAATTAGCATTGCCACTTAGAATGCTAACATTGCCTTCTAGATGTTGACATAATGTCAGCATTCATCCACACAAGTTGTTCAGGAGATGAACGAACCGAAGGCACTATTTACACTACACCTATTTTGGAATCACCCTCAGGGTTAGTAGCAATTAGCCCTTGCGCTTTGAAGTCTTCACCTTTGACCTTGCCTTTACTATTTCCAATTCGAAAATTTACATTAGTTTGAAATGGTTTTCGGATAACAACTAATATCCGATCCTGGTCTCTCCAAACCAACATTCGATAATTTTAAAAGGCCAAGTTGTTTATAGTGGACTATCCCACTGTCAGGGTGTAAAGATTTACATGTGGACATACATTCCATATGCTTAGATTATCATGACCCACTTATCGAAATTAACCCTTTTGTATTCATCACGTTCTCGAAGTGTGGTATTTGTTATAAGTACAAGTCGCTTACTTTCAATAAAATGTGTCCTCATTTTACTACAACCAATTTAATTCATTTAGCTACTTAATAGCATGGACATGAGATCTTTAGGTTAAAACAATTCACTTAAACAAGAAACTTGGTTAAAAATAAATAACTGATAGGGTTTAAAAAGGAGCTTTAAAATATATAACCCTTGATTAAATCATAAATTTAAAACTCAATTAAACCTTAATTAATCTTAATTAAATCATAATTAAATCATTAATAATCCTAATTTTATATATAATTAAACCTTAATTATATTTTAATTAAATAACATTTATTTAAGAAATTAACCTAATTAAGTGGATAATTAACCTTTATTTAAGTAATAATTCATTAAATAATTAACTCTAATTAAATAATCAATTAAAATAAATAAACTTGATTAAATAAAATATAATTTTCTTTTATCTTAATTAATCATTATTTAAAACTTACTTAATTAAAAATAATTAACTTAGTTAATAATTCTTAAACTCTAATTACTTAACCTAATTACTTAATTATAAATAATAATTACCATAATTAATAAATTAATTAAAAATTAAATTTTTGACTTACATAATTATTTTGAAATGAGTTTTCAAAAACAATCCAAAAGAAAACACTTAAAAACTTAAAATCATGAAATTTCTCGAACTGCATCCATAGTGACTATCGCTATAAGCACAGTTCGCTAGAATTGATTTCTAGACGAAAACTTCACTTTAACTCTAGCTATAACATATTTGAAATCATAAATTTAAAATTTTTCAAACTTAAAAAAAAGTGAAAACTTGGAGAAAAAACAATTTCAAAATCCAAAACTAAAAAAAGAGCCTTTTGTTTTCAAATCGGATCTCAAGTCCTTTGCGACTTTTCAAGGTGCTAACTTTACAACAAATTCATCACATACACTTGGTTTTGGTTTCATAACCACACTACAATCATATCATAACCAATATCACATAACCATATCTAAACATACTAATTTAATAACCCATCACCAAATCCAAGTTCAAACATAAACATCTAGTCATATACCATCAACACAACATGATAATTCAACATAACAACCACTATATTTTCACAACATATAGTTCCAGAAAATAAAGTTAATTTCTTTTCCAAAACAAAAGTTTAACTCACCAAAACTTTTCTAAATCAAATCGAACTTTTGCTAAAACTTGAAAACACTTTCGAAACTTGCAAAAATAGAATTTTTGGACCCTTGAAATGGGCTCGGCCAAGTGGGTTTGGGTTCGGCCTAGGCCTTGTAGAGCACGACCATGACTAGTTTGGGCTCGCCCATGTGGTCTTAGGTTTTTGAAGAGAAAGTGTTGTAGGAGGTGTAGAAGTGATTTTGTTCATTAAAGAAGGATTATTGCATAAGGAAGTGATTTTTTTCTATTTTCAAATTTATGAGGAGGAAGTCATGGATGCTTTAGCTCAAGCTCTTAGGAAATTTTGAAATGAAGAGGATGTTTGTAAAAATGAGAATATGAAGAAGTAGTGGTTTTTATAGGCTTAGGAATTTAATTAAAATATACATTTGTGCTTATATTAAAATGTAAGTATGCATGCACATCCATACCCCTCTCCTCCCCTAAATTCTATCCATACTAACCCCTCCTACTTTCAACTATACATGCCATATCATATGCACTTTTGTGAAAAAGAGCATTATATATATATATATATTCCTTTATAAATATCTTCTTTTATTCTTATATGTTGATATGCTTAAGGAGGAAACATGTACATGCATATGTACATGTACACAACATGTTTAAGATAGTTTGTAATGTGTGCATGTGTTTTTAACACAGTGTTATAACATTTAAAACACCTTTTAACTAATGAAAAATCGATATTTTGGAAAATAATTTCCCGTCACATTTCCTATTTCTCTATAAACTATATATATTGGTAAAAAAATTTGAAAACAATTTTATTATCATTAGTTATTATTTAAAATAGTTTTATTTGTTAATAAAAATCCATTTATTAATTATTTAAAATATAATTAAATATTCATTTAAAAAGTGATAAATTTCTTGGTTGTTATAATAAGTAGTTTAACATGGCTTGTATATGGAAGATGATTATTGTACATGGTTGTGATATGTTGCTTCCTTATGATATTCTTATGTTATTTGTGTCATTGATGTTATACCATGCTATTGTTATGATATATCGACACCTGCATTTCTAGACATAGTCTAACCCGTATGTTATTAACATAATACTTGAGTCATTCCGAGACATTTCAGGTTCAGGGATAGGATGAGAAGTTTTTGAATATTGGACATAAATGAAGGATAGAGTATTACAACATATCATTATGTATTATTCAATTCCATATATGTATGACATTTTTTGTATAGTGGGTATATACATTGTATTTATATTGAGATAATGAGTATTTGACTTGTTTTATCCCACTTAGATTTGTGTTACTTCATAGTATATATTGTCGCTATGTTATTGACTCTATGTTATCTATGTATTCTTTTTTATATTGTGTATTATTCTATCTTGCATTCGTACATGTTTATTATCGTGTCGTTACTTTATATGTATATGTGTGTTGACTATTCGATTTTGAATACGTACCAGTGTTAGCCCAAGGGAATATTCACATTTGACAGCCCAATATCATCTTATTCTCCATATTACTAGATAGTATTACCTAGTAATACTCTTTCGTAGTATGAGTATAAAGGTGAGGTGCTAGAAGAGCGGGAAGGACAAAATGAATGAAGAAGAGAGGGGTGTTAAGAAGAAGTGATACAGGAGAGGGAGACATTAAAGGCAGCCGCCATTTTTACCTTATGATAAATTACTATTTGTTGTCTTGTACATACCACTATTTAAAAAGCAGGAGTTTTTGAATTTTTTTTCTTGTTAATCAAATCATATTTAATTAATTCAAATTTTATATAAAATTTCTAAAGTTTTATATTACTCATCTTAAACTATTTAAAATAGTTAATCAACTATAGCATTTATAGTTTGTTTATGTGTACACATCTATATACGCATATATTTGAACTAATTAACTTTTAATTAATTTTATTTAATAAATTTTATTTAATATAAATAAATAACTAAAAAAATTATAGTTATACATGTATATTAACATATATGTTTTTTGTAGCGATCCATAATTTTGAACACTTCGTATTTAAATATCTGAATTATTTAAATATTTGAATCTTGGTTTAACATGTTAAAAGTGATTTATAGCCTTGATTGACCTCTTTTAATTAATAAAACATAAAGGTAAACTTGTTTTTGAAACAAGTTTACAAAAATAAATAGTTCAAAAAAATATATCGATAATGTGATCGAAAATTATTTTATCGATAAATGGCTTTTTACTCGCGATATAAGTTGTTTGAACTTCTTGGGCATATCTAATATATTAATGTATCATTAATTAGCAACTAAAAATATTTTATCAATTTATGGCTAACTAAACACCTTTGATGATGTCATGGATAATGTCATGTGAATATATTTCCAAAGAGATATTTTGTAAGAAGCTTAAGGGCTAAGTAAGAGGAGATATTTTGATGGAAGGCACATGGGAAGAGCTCTCTTTTGTGATTTTACAACTTTTATAAAATTTCCCTTTTATATTTTAAACTTGATTTTTAAATTTTCATATAGATTTTGAAAATTAACCTAAGGTTCAAAATCAATTTGGACATTTATATTAGGGATAATCTTTGGGCTTACTTCATCCTTTGCTCCCGTCCTGTAGCCAGGTAGGACAGAGTACTTATTACCCAATCCCAACCTTAGACACTACCTTTCTAAACACCCGCTAAATGGGTAGGCTTTAATTAGTTCGCCCTAACATTGCTAATTTGGACTACATAGACCATTTGAGCTCTGATACCATTGAAGGAACCAGGCCAGTCGAAAGAGGGTGAAATGCGTGGATTTAAAAAAAATAAATCATATTTTGGATATATTAGGCCCATGAAGTTTAAGTGGTTTTAGATCTAATCTAAAATATTTCAAATAAAATCTTTATTTTAGTTAATTTGTTTGAAAAAGTTTTTTCTTATTTAAATCTACAAGTGTTTCAAATACATTTATTTATATATGTCTTTGTTG
Source organism: Allium fistulosum (assembly GCA_030737815.1). Lineage (NCBI taxonomy): Eukaryota > Viridiplantae > Streptophyta > Magnoliopsida > Asparagales > Amaryllidaceae > Allium > Allium fistulosum. The sequence continues at coordinate 1,619,113,051 of CM060901.1, forward strand.
TCCACAGTTTTAATTATATATATAGGATTAAGAAAGGGTTTTAAATTGAATTTTACAGTTTTACACAAAAGTACATTCTATAAAATTTGAGTTAAAATAACATACACATACATATGTCCATATATAAATAATTGTAAACTATGTTTTAATATATAGAACAACATATGTTGGTAAGTTTATAATCTAATATATATATATATAAGTAAATTTAAAGTTAGCAAATTTAAATCCAACTTTCAACTTGGGAGGAAATCAAATAGTTTATGATTGTACATAAAAGTCCACTTATAGATTTTTAAATTGAAATAACCTTTTTACTTAATGTAAATAGGTCAACTGATACTTTGAATTGCAGATAGTCTCATATCTGCATCAGCATCCGAAATTATTTTCGAATATCAGATATCCACATCCATGGATATGGACGGATATTGGATAATTATCCCATTCACTAACGACCATAAATCAACAAACATAAACGAAAAGTTTTGGTTCAATATAATTTTTTTAAGAATTGCATTGATTATTAAAGCATGCAAAATCAACAAATATGTTGATAATAAATAAATCTGAGCAATTAATATGAATTAAATACATATAATATAAACTACTATCTTAATAAAATAATTAATACATATCTTACATTGTACTAAAATACACATAAAATAAACCATAACATTAACAAAATCCAAACGGATATTTTCTGGATGCGGATGTCTTCGTATCCGCATCCATATCCGCTTTTTCGGTTATTGGATGTTTATCCGCTTTTCAGATTCGGGTGAGGACAAATTTTGGATTTTCGATTATCTATTTACAGTCTTATATGTAGAAACCAACCAAACAAACTATATTCAAAACAACAACCATGTAACATATGTATTCAATTTAAAAGTGAGTTTAAATAATTAAAATTGTTTACAATCAAAATTAATTAAAGGTTAATTAAAATTGTTTAAATAACCATGCAATACACACTTTAAATTAAAAAAAGGTTTTCAATCACAATTGCTTTTTAGAATAATAATTTCTAAAATCAACAACAAAATAGATTGTATAACTTAGATACATATAAATCGTTGTAAAAGATTCGACTCTAAACTATATAAACAATATGAATAAATAATCAAAAGAGATGAAGAATCTGAAATATACGAACATAATAATCATATAATCAATTGAATATAGCATAAAAAGGGATCTAAATTAAATTAACATAATGAATGTTTAATTAGTTGAGGTGTGGTAAATGGGGATCTAAATTATATTGCAATACGAACATACAAACAGATGATATGTACCATGTATAGGATCTAAACCATATGAACATGATTAAAATATGATTAAATAAAATTCGAATGTCACCTTAAGATGTATCCAAAAAATTGCATCCTGAATGATGAACAAAACTCCTAGATTCAACTGAATCAGTCTCTAAATCTTGCAATAATCAAGAGATAACAACCACCTTTCATTTTGATTTCATTTGATTTTTATTTTGGAAAATTTTCATGGTAGACCAGTCATGGATTCTCATCTGTGATAGGAGAGGGAGAGGAGAGCAAAAGAGAAATGAATTGTCTATGGAAAAATAAAATGAATGAATGAGAGGAAATTTACTTTAAAGAAAACACTGAAACCTTTTACTTCCCTCCTTTAAAACCTTCCATCTTTAATTCCTCATTAAATCTCATCAAAGCCTCTCCCCTTCTTTGTATTTTTGGCAGAAAATAGAACGAATAGAAAAGGGCAAATATCATTTCATAAATATGTTTTGAGTTAACCATAAAGAAAAGTAAAGGATGGGGATTTGTTTCCTTCCTTTAATTTCTCATATGGAATTTCAAACTGCATTTGAACCTCTCCCATCCTTCACTCTTTAGCTAGCCATAATAGAGGCAATGTGGGCCTCCAAAATTTTCTAGAACCACATATCGATTAATCTATTTAAATTTAATGTAAATATTCTATCGATGTCGTATATAGGTACGAGCGTATATAACTTTTATATACGCACTTTATCAAATACTAATAGCATTTGAACAAATCAAATAATATTTAATATTTCATAAATATTAGTTAATTTAATCAATTTACAATGATTATAAATTAATTAAATCGTGTGATTTTTCAGAGTATCCATCATTACGGTTGTGGGACTCAAAAGTGTAAATTCAGTCAACGATTAATATCAAACAATTTGAACATTAACGTTCACATGTCACCTTAGCTAGTGATGTGATATTTTAGCAGAATTTGTCACTTACATATCTTTTCGGTAAAATTCAATTTTACTACTATATGTAGTACCTAGTAGTAGCAATTATTTACATAAATTCTCTTTGTCGAAACTATACCACATCAAGACTTATGGAATTTGGTTTTGGTCAAAATCCCAATATCGTCCACATTCAACTTAATTAGTCTAAACACAAAATATTTAGTTAAATAATAATTATTATTATTAACTGTACAGCTCTGGCCAGAAACTTTGACTTTGAGCTGACTACAACCGACCTTTATACTAACCTCATATAACCGAGGAGACGAATTCCCTATTGAATATTGTTTCACTTTCAATGCTTCAACACAAACCCAACTATAGTCGTTTGATGGACGTAATGCCACGGTTTAACTATAATCGAAGTGGAGTGTCCACATTAGAGTTCCATGGTACTCTCAAGTCGAGGCAACCGTATAAAATTGTCACTTTGAGATTCTTTGTTTGACCTTAGTTATGTTAACCAACAAAGAACTCTTGAGTGAGTAAATCCATTGTTATTCAAAAACTATTAGTACGTAACCACTTGGTGGCTCCAAATGGCATGAGTAATAAACTACCCAGTATCTGGAGAGCGTTACATACTCTAATCTCAACTGATGTATCAATATCCTATCTTAAAACATCATGATTAGGAATAGTTAAAATTATATGTTAATTTAATGTGATAATTTATCATTATTACAACACATTGTGATTCCTATCCCATAACATATCATTTAAGGATTTTCTGTTTAATATACTTTAAGTTACCTACTTAATTCATTATATTATGATATAACAAGTATATAGTAGAAAGAAAAAGTATTTTATTTTGAATATGGTTGGTTATCGAGTTGGATATATGTAACAAATTATATAATTGCCCCTAGCGCATACCCCTAGCTCTACTAGTTATGCGATTTAACGTGGAATATTTTAGACCACCGAATTTAAATTTGGGTTGTCAATGGATAACCGAAAAATCCGAAATCCGTTCGCATTCTCATTCGAAAAGCGGATAAATACCCGATATCCGAAAAAAACGGATGCGGATATGAAGACATCCTGTAATGCCCCGGAAATTCATGGAATCTTATTTTAGTTGAATTTTGAAAATATCTGAATTTATTTGTATAAGAATATATGGAATTAATTGTGTGCAAGTATGTGTGCATGTGTGCACGTGCACACTGATATGGCACAAGGAAGAACTCCAGATTTCTTGAATTTAAAACAAGGATTAAAAAGCATTACAAACATGATTTTGTGATATGGATATTTGATTTCTGGAATTATATGGATCATCCCAGAAAATAAGAAAAGTAAGTTTTGTTTTAAAATCAGTAAACAGATTTTATTTAAAACCCAGAATTTTTTTTTATACATATATATGTTATAAGGATTTGAAAACCTATATACATATAGGTGCATATGTTTCTGAAATTAAAGAGGAATTAAATAAGCCTAGATAAGATATGTATACAAATATACATTTTGAGTACTGAAAAGTATATATATAAGCAAGTGAAACTATAACATTAAAATGACATGAAATGTAATACAAGTCAATATGCTTGTGTAGGCAAAAATAGCAAAGGGGATTCTCAGGAATAATTAAAATATAAAATAGGGTAGTCACACTTTTAACATGACTAGGTGAGTGGCCATTTTCTGAAAAAGTAAAGAAAAGAAAATGCAGCCTTTAATTGGTAATATGACCGGGGGTAATTAGGAATAAAAAATGAGAAAATGCAAACACACAATGCATGATGCTAGCCAGGACAGAAATGGAATTTTGTCTTGAGTAAAACCCTAGTAAAAATATGTTTATAAATAAGTAGTTATGGCCAGAGAAATTGTTTTACCCGAGCTACTTATAATAGGAAAAGAAGAAAACATTTTAAAGGAAGAGAAAATACACTCAAGGATTTTCTGGATTTATAAGAAGAAATATTCAGGTGAGTAATCTCACTAAACCCATGGCATTAAGTCCTGTTATGAGGCAGCCAGATTTATGTTATTTTTCTACATGTTTTTGATTCCATTACTATGGTTTTAATGGATGCTTCAATGGATGTTTTAATGGATGTTTCTGGATGTTTTGATTGCTTTGATGTTTGAGTGTTTTGCTCTGTTTGGTTACACCCAGAAAGGTAAAAGTATGAAATCATGAAAGTAAATAGAGAATACTTGTAACTGGTTTAGATATGGCATGGAAAACATAGAAACCAAAATGTATATGAGTTGCATTACACTTGTGTAAGTGCTGAGGCTCAAATGAAAGATTCAAGGTTGCGATGGAAATATCCAAAAGTGCTGAACCCTTGATCAAATAGAAAATCCATGAGCCAGAAATCTTGTTTAAGCTAGATCTTGAATTTAGTTCAAACATGGTTGCTTATGAAACAATAATAACCCACATGCCTAGTCTTTATTCCCAGTTGTAAATATTCTTGTATTTTCTTTAAGCCAAAATACTTGAAAATATGATTTTCCCTGGACATGAATGTTAGATTGTTCTTGAGTTATGCTTGTAAACTCTATGTAATGTTTCATGTATAATGGGATTTAGTCACCTAGCTATCTCACGATAGGATTAAACATGAACACTTAGTAAATAAACTAAGGATTGTGAGCCAAGAAGACTGCTGGAATGCTTGTCATATTTGAAGTATGCAAGTTGGCACATGGTTTGTTTAAGCCCTGAGATCTTTGTGCAATATTGTGAATTATTTTATTGCAATGTGTCCCCGTGATTCCTTTATGGCAGATGAGGCTAGGAATTAATTTGGTAAATGCAACCTTAAATTGATGAAGTAGGAACTTGAGTTATTCCTAAGATGGTTGGACTGGAGCTATGATGGTTCCTGAGTATTTCTATTTGAAACATATGTTTGCATGGTTGAATGTGTGTACATGATTAGTCTTAAATACTGATCATATATGCACAAGTATATCATAAACAAGTCAGGCAAATTGTTCAAAGAAGATATGCCCACTTGTACAAAATATTTATGTCTCACTCATTTACTTAATATCATGGAATTTTTGATTTTACTCATACCAGATCTTGTATCTGACCCTTGTTTGCTTTTGGCATCTGGGGTGTCTCATCTAAAATGGGGCAGCCTCTAATGTTCTTTCAGGGAATGCTGGATCTAAATAGGAAGCTGCTGTGGCTAATGAGAGTTATTATATAAGCATGCTAAATTAGAATTGAATAAGAACTTAGAATGAAATATTTGCATGTAATCTGGGGAGTTTTTATAGTTCTGTTTTGGGTGTTATGTAATGATCTTAAAAGTTTGGATTTATTGGTTGTTCTAAATGAATCTAGTGATGTACTAAGTTTGGGATTAATCTAAAGACTTGGTTGAATTTTTGCAAGAAAATACATATATTTGAGTATTGTAGTGAAAATCTGTAAATGATATGCCTGTATTTGAGAAATGGATATGTATATGTACATATATTGTATTAGTTAATTTCAAGTTACTTAAAACCTTAAGTTTGAAGGTTAAAAATCTGAGTTTAGCTATAAAAGCCTGGAATTATTCTTGTGGATATTTTTAAGTTCATATAAGTTAGATATGCCTAGGATTTACTGACTTGTTACAAATACTCAAAAGTATATAGTAATTAACTTTAGTCAGAACGGCTAGAATCCAAATCAAGCAGGATACTCTTGTTTAACAAAATATATATATACTCTGAATTTAAACAAGAGAAACACGTACATCCTCATATGTATGTGTATATTACTAGGGATGCACTGATATATTTATATTGGTAATAAGTTTTGAATCCTGGTTGAATTGTTTGAAAGAAAAAAAGAATGACTCTGATAGTTCAAAGGAAGTTTAAATCAAACTTAAAAGTGTAAATGAATGTAGGTGGACATCCAGACACATATAAATTGAATATGCATATGCATGTACATAGAGATCAAATTTAGACGTCTGAGATTAAACTTAGACGTCAGTCATAATAATTTAGACGTCTGAGGTTAAATGTAGACGTCTGTCACAAAAAATTTAGATGTCTGAATTTAGTTCAAAATGTCTTTTTCTCTCTGTTTCAATTTTAGATCTCTGAGCCGTCTGTCATAATTAGTTAGACGTCTGGGATTAAGTTTAGACGCCTGTCATAAGAATTTAGACGTCTGAACTGCTGATCTTTGCCTAATTTGCCTATTTAGAAAAGAAGTAAGTGGCTATGTCAATAGCTTGTATGGCATTTTGATTTCTACTTGATTTAAATTCCCTTTGATGAAAAAAAAAATCCTTATGAAATTAAGATAGAAAGAGGAGGGTCATTTCACATCCGCATCCGAAAATTATCCGTCCAGTTTTTGTCAAAATTATAGTTCAATTTATGTGTATTTTAGTGCAGTGAAAGATATTCATTTATTATTTTATTAAGTTAGCAGTTTGTATTATATGCGCTTAATGCTTATTAACTGCTTGAAACTATTTATTATCATCATATTTGTTAGTTTTTACACTTTTATAATCAATGGGATTGAAAAATATTTATGTGAAACTAAAATTTCCTATTACAATTCCTGATTTATTGGTCGTTAGCGGATAGGATAATTATCCGATATCCGTCCGTATCCACGGATGCGGATATCCGATATCCGAAAATGACTTTGGATGTGGATGCTGATATGGCACCATCCACATTCGAAAGCATTCGTTGACAGGCCTGATTCAAATGATATCCAACGACTATTGGTAATAGATGAACAACGCAGATTTCCAAGTACGTTGGGTGGGTTAGATTGTATGCATTGAGGTTGGAAAAATGGTCCGGTTGCTATGCACTGACAATACGTTGGTCATTATCACAAAGAGATCATGATTTTGAAAGACCTAGCCTTTTTTGATTTATATATTTTGCAAGCTTTTTTCCATATTGCAGTTTCTTTACATGACATAAACCTTTTACGTCAACCTTACCTATTTAGCGATTAATCTAACAATACTGCAACAACTTGTAATTTCATGATTGAAGATAAAGAACACAAAATGGGATACTACCTTATTGACTGAATGTATCCGACCTGGAAAATGTTTGGAAAAAGTTTTCAAAAGGGCAAAGTAATGAACTTTCCTTTGGAGTACTAAAAGGTAGATTTCATATGCTAAGAAAAGAAGTGTACTACCATGATATTACAGTGATTTTAGATGTAATGTACCGTTGTATTATACTCCATAACATAATTGTAGAAGAAGAGAGGGGTGGATATAAACTTCAGTTGCGTAACTACCTGAAGCCCGTGTGTGAATTCTAGACTCCTCATTTTAAGCAACCATACACTTTTGCACAGTACATGGATAGGGTTAAAAAGATTAGAAATCTGAAGGCGCATGTAGATTTGCATAAAGAACTAACTGAACACTAACATCAGTTTATAGGTAATCATTGAATAATTAGGATTTGGTTCTTATGTTTTTATCTATATTTATATTCAATGTAAGAGTTGTGGATCCTTTTCAAATGATGTTAGATAGTCGGTGTAAGGATCAATATTCCTTTGTTCGGATTCCATCTCAAATGAAAAACATGCACAAATGATTTACTGAAAACATATACCGATTCAAGAAATTAGAAATACAGATATATGGTGGTAAACACCTAGACGAGGACAACACTTACCTAAGGTGTAAACATACGTAAATTAGGGTAAATGTTCTTAATTATGATTTTTAAGCAATCATTTCAATCTTCTCACCATCGTTTGCATTTTGTATGCGTACTCTCTTCCCCTTCGGCAAAGTTGGGATCTATCCATTGTAAATATCCACATCCATTCCAAGCATCTCTACATGCAAAGAATCAACAACCTGCGTTTTCACATGATTCTGATATGATCATGACTACATCTTTCCTATATTCACAACGAATGTTTCTACTTTACACTTATGGGTCTAAGGCGTTGAAAGAACCAACATTGGATGACATGGTTTCGAAATGGTTATTCGGCATTTTTTATCTTTACTAGCTTGAAATTAAAGTTAATCTGTTTTGATGCATTGCAGTTGAAAATTACCTCTTATTTGTAAAATAAACTGTCAAATGTGGATGTGTGTAACGACCAATAATTCAATCACTTTAAATATGAGTATTTAGTATACTTTTAAATGATTAAATAATGGTTTTAATAACTCAAATAAAATTTGGATAAAATGCCTCGAGTGCTTTATTAACGGATGTAAAATGTTAGTTTAATAACATTTGAGTTATAAGGTGGTTAGGGGTACCGATTTAATTAAGGATAAAAAGAAAAATTGAACTTTTCTACTCTCTGACTAGGCCACAAACTTATCCTTGTCTAATAAAACAAATGTGAATGATTTCTTCTTAGGAATTAAGAAAAGAATTCGCCTAAGAGAACAAAATATTATAATGACTAACCTAATAAAAGAATATTATAAAATAAAATAGTATAATTATTTGCCTAATAAAAAAATTAGTATAACGACCTACCTAATAAAATAGAATAGCATAATGATATTCCATGCAGATGATTTCCATTGGATCAAAATATGGTCAAATCAGGTTATGCCATGCGGATGGTTGCCAATGGACCAAAATGTGGTTGATGTCATGTGGATGATTTCCATTAGACCAAAATACGATCGAATCAGGTTATGCCATGTGGATGGTTCTTATTGGACTAAAATCTAGTTGAATCAGGTTAGGCTATAGGCGGTTAGGTAATTACTAAAGTACCATTCTCTTCACCTATAAATACCCAAGTGCATACCTCATTTTAATTCATTCACAAACTAAAGAAAGAAACCAAATACCCTCTTCATCTTCAAGGCAACCAAGGTTTCTATTTGCTTTACCAAATAAAAAGGATTTAAAGTTTAGGTGGTGAGTATAACTTATTCTGTGAATATAATCAATGTGTTTAAATTATTTTACAGTGAGTTAATTATTCTTTGATTCAAAAAAATTATGATATTGATTCAAGTTACTTTAGTTGATAATAATATCCCAACTTGAATGACTTCATTTCTAACTGATGAAAAGTACTTGTTTGAAATCAAAGACTAGAAATAAGTCTATAGAGTTAGTTTTTCGATTTATTTTAAAAAGACTTTGTTTTAAATAAGGGATTTCTTGTTTATGTCATTAAGTAACACAAAAAAATATGATAAGTAGTGCTAAAATGTTGACATGTTTATGGAAAGTAAGTCATCTTGTATTTAGCACTAAAAGTCGTTGTGAGATCTAGAATCAGAGTGTTTTAACTAAGGCAAGGCCATGGGCAACCATGCCCTGACTTACCTGGCTTCGATTCTAGGCGAGGGATAGAGAAGTCGAAATGTCGAAAACGTGATAAGCATGAGAGAGTTACTTTCGATAAATGGGTCATGATTAATTAAGTATATGGAAGGTACTTCATCGTATACTTGACACCAAATTCCGAGGTATGGAAATTCGTCTCTACCCCAGGAAGTAAGATTGAATGTCGAGACAAGGATAGTTTTCTAACTTGTCCGACTTCATTGTTAATCAAAGGATAGTACTACTTGAAATAGAAAAGTGGGGATAATTATTTCATATTAAAATCTATATGCACCACTGATAATGGAGTTGTCGACTATCAATAACTTGACCCTTTTAAAATTATGAATGTTGGTTCAAAGAGATCGGGGTAAGATAGCATGAGCTATCTGAAAACCACTTTGAACCAATGCAAGCATTCAAATTGGAAACATCGCTAAGATGATAAAATCGAAGACGAAGATCTTAACATGTAAGGGATACTTGCTACTAATCACGAGGGTAATTCCCAAAAGGGATGTAGTAGAAGTAGTGCCTTCGGTTTATTAATATCTTGAAAAACTTGTATGGACGAATGTTGGCATTGTATTGTCGCTTGAAGGGCAGTGTTAGCATTCCAAGTGGGAATTGCTAAAGAAACCTAAAGCGTAGCCTTAAGCCTCACAACCAAGAATAACTAAATTACGGATATAGCGCAAGGCTATATGGGTTGCTCCTATTTGGGTATAGTCGCCACTCGATCTAGATTGATATTCTCAAATTTTGTATGCTAGTGACCTAGGTATGATTGTTGATCACAACCGGAGTGGTAATACATTCGGTATTATCTAATAAGGCGTACACGGGTCTTGCCATACATGAGGTCCATGCGAGGCCCTCGGTACATTTTATCCAAAGGTGTACTGTGACATGCAGTCCCCAGTAGCATTGTCATTGATGGAATCCATTTTCCAAAAAGTTCCTTCGGACTTAGTTGTATACCTATTATGCTGGAATTTAATTAATGTAACAATTTTCGTTGTGATTCAATATTTATTTTAAACCCTAGACATTATTATAATATCACTGGATTTTCTATAAAAATGGTTTGGTTATCGTAAGGTAAAAACTCGTCCGTGTTTATATGCGGCGTGGTCTTACGAGATACCTTTATTTTTAAAAGGGTTTTATAATCTTAATAATTCAATTGTTTGGAGTTTACTCACGGCAGACCAATGTCTGACTTAGAGTTCTATTTCCTTTCCTAAAACTCTTGGTATACTAATTTATATGTGTAGCCAAGTTGTCCAGGTTCTCACAGATGCATTTTGGGGGAGCATGGAGCAGGTGGCTTTGACGTTAGCTAATTATCTATTTATTTCCGTTGTATGTGCATATTTTGTATCAGCAATGCAGGGACAAACAATTATAACTGTCCTTGGCTGAAGTTAGTACTTATGACTCAGATGTATCATTTTGGAGGTGACAATATGTATTATCTTATGTTGACTATTTATATATGTTCCGTTTTGTTGTGAGATTCTATATTTCTTTTTTCTAGTCTTTTCTTTTCTTTTTACCCCAACGACTTGTTTTTCGGATACTTCGATGATCGGCACATGAATACATGGATGTATTAAGTGTCATCTTTGGGTGTAAGAAAGGCATATTGTTGCATGTGGTATCAAAGCCTAGGTTGAGCGAACACCCAGGCTTTGAGTTAGGGCCTACTTTTTAGAGATAGGGTTAGTAATACACTAGAATGAGTATAGTCTGTGAGCGTGCGTATTTGTAATTTTTATTCGTATATATACTCGAGTTTTAGATCAGCTTTGATATGTTTGATTAGTACCCTTTCCCTTAAGATTTATCTCGTATAAGTATTCTAAAGGGTTATCTCACTATATCCAAGTAGTAAGAATGAGCAATAGGACAAGACGAGGACAAAACGAGGTAGAGGAGCCAGTAGTACCATGACCACCAATGGCCAAGCTCCAAATGTTTGAAGAGTTAGAATAGTTGAAGAGGCACCACCAACATAGCCCTGTGTAAACTTCGTAGCTCTGTCCAGGGATTATACAAATCTGGTAGAAAAGTCGTTTAAGGGAACGAAATCCATTATCGAAGTCCAAGCTTGGCTTCGTTCTTGTAAAAATATTTTCAAGGGATTAGATAATTTGGATGAGCAGAAGCGGTTCTTAGCATCCTGGCAGTTGCAGGATGGAGCAACAGCATGGTGGGACTCTATTACAGCTAATGTACCGAAGATGATTTTTCTTGGGCCGGATTTAAGGAAGTATTTGAGGACCAGCTCATGTCTGCTGCTGGAAAGACTCGTATGTATAGGATTTTCTTGGATCTCAAGTAAGGAGACTTGTCGATAGATTAGTATGAGACAAAGTTTAACGAGCTATCGCAATTTAAGCCGGAGTTGATCGACACCCCTCTGAAGAAGAATGAGATGTTTGTGATGGGGATGAGGGAAGGTTTCCAGAAAAAGATGACCACTCATTTGAAGGGTTATTTCGTGAATTTGGTAGATATGGGTCTGAGATATGAAGCTCTAGAAAAGAAGAAGCCAGCAGCAGCACTCAGTAATAACAACAACAACAATCCAAACAAAAGAAAGTTTAACCCGAATTGGAAAAGGCAGGGGAAGAGAAAGTCGGAAGGAGACCGAGGGAACAAGTTCAAGAATGTTGAGTACTATCAGGTAAGCAGAAGGGTCATCTAGCAAAGTATTGTAGGAATTTTGAAGCCTTGAAGTATCAAGGAGGACCTATCTCTTCAATGGTCCAGAAGACGCTTTGCTACAACTGTCAACAGCCAGGGCACACGGTGAAGGATTGCCCGCTAATGAAGAAGGGACAACAGGTCAAGGTGTATGCTATCAAGGATGAGCCATTGACTTCGACAGATGTGAAAGGAAAGGGAGTCCTTGAAGTTACTTTAATGATTAATGGCATTTTTGTTAGAATATTGTTTTATACTAGGGCTTCCCATAGTTTCATTTCTTTAGAATCGGTAGAAAAATTGCAACTTTCCCCAAAATTTACAGAATCCCCTATTTATGTGTCAAACCCCATATGAGGTATCACTAATATGTGCATGGTTTGTGAAGATACGCTGATTTCTTACCTCACCCACATTTTTCCTTGTGACTTGTTCATTCTAGATTTTAAGGGGTTTGATATTATACTTGGTATGGATTGGCTGTTAGAAAATAAAGCTGTTCTAGATTATATTGAAAGGTTAGTAGTATTTCAAAATAAGAGAGGGAATCATTTTAAAGTATCGTGTAATAATCCAAACAAGTGTTTGAGTAGTTTCCGGTATGCATTATAATCGTCCAAATAAGAGCTAGGGTCGATAGAAATTGTTAAGAATTTTCCTGACGTCTTTGAAGAAGTTAAAAGTCTACCTCCATATCAGGAGATTGAGTTTCGTATTGACTTAATTCCTGATGCGAGGCCTATTATTCAACCCATGCGTAAAATGGCCCCGAGAAAAAGGAAGGAGCTAATAAATCAAACCGATGATTTGTTGAGGATGGAACTGATAAGACCAAGTCGTTCGAGTTGGGGATCAGTTGTAGTCTTTGTGGCAAAGTTGGATAGTTCTTTAAGACTGTGTATGGATTATAGGGAGTTAAATAAGCAGACCATTTGGAATAAGTATTCCTTACCCCGCATAGACGACCTTTTTGACCAACTTCGCGATGCTCGAGTATTCTCCCAGATGGAGCTGGCCATCGAATTTCACCAACTAAGAGTAGCAAAGGATAGCATACCCCTAACGACATTTAGAGGACCAGACTTTTTCTTTGAGTGGTTGGTTATGCCTTTTGGGCTAACCAATATGCTCGCGTATTTCATAGATCATATGAATCTTGTTTTAAGGGATGTTCTCAATAAGTTCGTGTTGGTCTTTATAGACGATATCCTTATCTACTCCAAGACAAAGGAAGAGCACAGATACCATTTGGAAGTGGTGTTAGAAATGTTTCCTATTTGAAACGTCAAGGAAACATGTTCCAAAGGCAAAGTTGTCTAAATATCACTTTTGGTAGTTAGAAGTAAGGTTTCTCGAGCATGTGATGACGAGGGATGGCATCTCGATCAACCCAGCAAAGGTAGCAGTTGTTCAAGATTTTAAGAGACCATGGACTCCTACAGAAGTCTAAAGCTTCTTAGGCATGGCCGGATATTATAGAAGATTCATCTAGGATTACTCCAAGATCGCCTCGCACTTGACTAAGTTGACGAAGAAGGATGAGAAGATTGTTTGGAATCCAAAGTGTGCTGAAGCGTTCGTGAAGTTGAAGAAGAGATTAACTAGTGCTCTCGTCTTGGCTATCCCAGATGGAGGGAAAGGTTTGACCGTTTATACTGATGCTTGTGAAGTAGTTTGATTGCAGTTTTGATGCAGCATGGGAGAGTGATTGCTTATGCTAGCAAGCAGCTGAAGCCTCATGAGAAGAATTATGCAACATACGATTTGGAATTTTTAGTTGTCATGTTTGCAATGAAGATGTGGAGACATTACTTGTTGGGTAAGAAGTTCGAGCTCTTCATGGATCACAAGTCCCTAAAGTATCTTTTCACGCAAAAGGATTTGAATTTGAGGCAACATCGATGGTTGAAATTTCTGATGGCTTACGACTTGGATATTTTATATATGCTGGCGGATGCTTTGAGTAGGAATGCGATTTGTACTCTTTTGGAAGTCACCCCAACCCTCCTCGATAAGATTGCGAGCAAGCAAAGTGAAAACAATCACTTAATGGAAATCATCAAGGATGTAAAGGAGGGGCAGTGTTCCAGTTTGAGATAGATCACCATGGCATATTGCGTATGAATGAGAGGATATGTGTTCCTAAAGTCGACGGTCTTAAGGAAGTTTTAAGAGAATGTCATCAATCCAAGTTGAATATCTACCCAGGTATTTCGAAGAAGCATCGAGATATGAAGTGGGTATTCTAGTGGAAAGGAGTGAATAGGGATATATCTATCTTTGTGAGTAGATGTGCAAACTGCCAGTAAATCAAGGGCGACCATGAAAGGACTACTGAGCTATTACAATCATTGGAGATCCATAATTGGAAATGGGAGCAAATATCCATGAATTTTATTGATGGTTTACCTAGATCGAGGAAAGGTAATGAAGGTTTGTGGGTCATTGTGAATCGGCTAACTAAAAGTGCTCATTTTATTTCGGTAAAGCCGACAAGCACTGCAGCGACATTAGCATAGATCTATATGAGGGAGATCGTTCGACTGCACCGGGTCCCAGTTAGTATTGTAAGTGATTATGATCTCATCTTTACCAGTCAATTTTGGGAAGCATTACAAGTAGCTTTGGGAATGAAGATAAGTCTGAGCACTGCCTACCATCCTTAAACGGATAGGAAAACAGAAAGGGTGAACCGAATCTTGGAAGATCTTTTGAGAGCATGCATCTTGGACTTTGGAGGATCTTGGAAAGATCACTTGCACTTGGTGGAATACTCCTAGAACAACAGTTATCAAGAAACCATTGGCATGACACCCTATAAATCCCTTTATGGATGACCATATAAGTCATCAGCATGTTGGGTGGAGACCGGGGATCGACTAGTGCTTGACCGGATATGATTCAAAAGGCTACAAAGAAGGCTGCTGTAATTAAGAGGAGGATGAAGGAAGCTCAAGATCGATAAAAAAGCTATGCCGATCGAAGGCAAAGGGATTTGGAATGTGCCATTCGATGATTTTGTGTTTGTGGTGATTTCCCCGATTAGAGGAGTACTTCGATTTGAAAGAGCATAGAAGTTGGCACCTTGATATGTTGGGCCTTTTCAGATTCTTGAGAGGATCGGACCACTTGTCTATCGGGTTGAGTTACCTGAAAGATTGTCAGGAGTTCACAATGTTTTTCATGTATCACATTTAAGAAAATATCTGCATGATTCATCTCTTGTTACTGAGCCAACCGTACAAGAAGATTTAGAAGTGGAACTGAACTTGACCGTAATAAGGTATCCATTTCGCATTGTTGATTGAGATGCGAAACGATTGCCAAAAAAGTCGTGAGCTTGGTTAAAGTTCAATGGAGCGAAGATTCTAGAGATTGCACTTGGGAAACGGAGGATAGCACGAGAGAAGCTTATCCCAAGTTGTTGATAGATCAATAGTTTGCATAGTATGTAGATAGTGTACTCACCACTTTGGGTGTAGTTGCTTGGTATATATTTCTTTTGCATGTGCTGCTTAGAACATGACATATATATATATATATATATCCTTTTTGAGCTATCTTTTATGTGTTAATTTCAGGATGAAATTCTTTTAAGGAGAGAAGAATGCAACGACCAGTAATTTAGTCACTTTAAATCTTAGTATTTAATATATTTTTAAATGATTAAATAAGGATTTTAAACTCTAAATAAAATTTGGATAAAATGCCTTGAGTGTTTTTTTATGGATGTAAAATGTTAGTTCAAGACGGTTCGAGTTATAATGTGGTTAGGGGTACCGATTTAATTAAGGATAAAAAGAAAATTTGAACTTTTCTACTCTCTGACTAGACCATACATTTTAAATTTATCCTTGCCTAATAAGACAAATAAGAATGGTTACTTCTTAGGGATTAAAAAAAGAATTTGCCTAATAAAACAAAATATATATGACCAACCTAATAAAACAATAGTATCAAGTAGAATAGTATAATTATTTTCCTAATAAAACAAAATAGTATAATGACCTGCCTAATAAAAGAAAATAGCATAATGATTTTCCATGTGGATGATTTCCATTGGACCAAAATATGGTTGAATCAGGTTATGCCAAGCGGATGTTGCCATTTGACCAAAATGTGGTCGAATCAGGTTATGCTATGGGATGGTTGTTATCAGACCAAAATCTAGTCGAATCAGGTTAGGCTATAGGAGGATGGTAATTACTAAAGTACCCTTCTCTTCACTTATAAATACCCAAGTGCATATCTCATTTTAATTCATTCACAAACTAAAGAAAGAAGCCAAATACCCTCTTCATCTTCAAGGAAACCAAGGTTTCCATTTGCTTCACCAAATCAAAAGGATCTAAAATTTAGGTAGTGAGTATAGCTTATTCTATTAATATAATCAATTTATTTAAATTATTTTACAGTGAGTTAATTGGTCTTTGATTTAAAGGAATTATGATATTGATTCAAGTTACTTTAGTTGATAATAATATCCCAACCTGAATGACTTCATTTCTAACTGATGAAAAATACTTGTTTGAAATCGAAGACTAGAAATAAGTTTATAGATTTGGTTTTTCGATTTGTTTTAAAAAGACTTTGTTTTAAATAAGGGATTTCTTGCCTATGCTATTAAGTTACATAAAACAAATATGATAAGTAGTGCTAAAATGTTGATACGTTTATGGAACGTAAGTCATCTTGTATTTAGCACTAAAAGCCGATGTGAGTCTAGAATCGGAGTGTTTTAACTAAGGCAAGGCCAGGAGCAACCATGCCCTGACTTACCTAGCTTCGATTCTAGGCGAGGGATAGAAAAATCGAAATGTCGGAAACGTGATAAGTATAAGAGGGTTAATTTCGATTAATGGGTCATGATTAATTAAGTATATGGAAGGTACTTCATCGAATATTTGACACCAAATTCCAAGGTATGGAAACTCATCTCTACCCCAAGAAGAAAGATTGAATGTCGAGGCAAGGATAGTTTTTTAACTTTTTGACTTCATTGTTAATCAAGGGATGGTACTATATGAAATTGGAAAGTGGGGATAACTATTGGATGTCTTATTTTTCATATGCAAATCTATACACACCCTTGGTAGTGGAGTTGTCCACCAATCATAACTTGACCATTTAAAAATTATTGAATGTTAGGTTCGAAGAGACTGGGTTCGGATAACACAAGCTATCCGAAAACCACTTCGAACCAACGTAAGCGTTCGAATTTGAAACATCGCGAAGACGATAAAATCAAAGACAAAGACCTTGAAGTGCAAGGGCTACTTGCTACTAATCTTGAGGATGATTGCAATGACCAAGAATTTTAGTCATTTGAATTTAAGATATTTAATTTATTTTAAATATTGAAAAGTTATTTTATAAGTTAAATAACTTGGATTTCAAATATAACAATTTATTTGATAATTAAATTGTTAAGTTTAATATTTGAAATTGCTTAAATAATTGAATCTTGAATTTAATGTGAATGAAAACAATTTCAAAAGTTGATTTAAATTCTATTTGAATAAGAAAGAGGATAGTGAACTTTTAAATTTGAATTTAAAAGTGATTTAACTAATTTTGGAAATTGCTCGTTTTAAATAACATGAAAAAATAGCCTTCCGGGGCACTGTCTCGGATTTTGATGAAACTAGTTTCATTGGATCCATAATAGTGAATTATAATATGCCATTAAATTTTAGGACGATTGGACGTACCGTTTGGGCATGCGAGATCAGAATGCGTAGAAGTTAATTTCAGAAATTTATATAATATAATTGAGTTGAAAAGCTATCTTCTGCATATGATCGAATTATACCTTGGAACTAGTTCCATTTCGTTCGGAATAGGGGTATAACATATAGAACGCCAGGCGGCATTCCCCATTTGGAGTTCGGGATTTTCGGATGTTTTTAGCTTAATTGTTTAAAATTTAATATATATATATATATATATATATATATATATATATATATATAACAACCATGCTACCTTGTCCCTACCCATACTTCCCACGTTCGCACCATACCCACCCTTCTGCTATTTAATCGCGTGTATATCAGACAAAAAAAGGTTCACCAATTTAAATTTAAACAAGCTTAATCCAATGACCGACATTCATCGAAGCAATTATCGACGATATCAAGTGAAGTCTTCAACTAAGAAAAGGTCGGCAAAAACTCAACGAAGGCAATCAACGACCATGATGGACCTAAGCGGAGCGAATCAGCGGCTGTGGGGCTCCGTTCGTCGCACTCATTTTGGGGTTCGCGCAGACGGCGCGCGGTGAGCGTGGGCGACAGGAGGGTGGCGCGATGGCGGAGGCGCTTGTAGGTGGAGGTCGGCAATGGTGGCAGTTCATGGCACGAACGAACGATTGGGGAAAAAAACAAAAGTGCCTGGGTGATAGCCTGAAAGAGGGAACAAGGATAAGGTTTAAGTTTTTAATTTTTAAATTAATTTAAGTTAAGTAATTTAATTATATTAAAAGTTCGGTAAACCATATTTAACTCGTACGAGGTCCAAATTGAATGCGACGAGTCGCGTTGCGATCGTATCGACGAAGCCTACGTTATGGAGCTAGATTGGACGAATTTGGAGCTAGTTGAAATTTGGGTTAAAATTAAACCTTGTTAGCACCAAAATTGGTCACTAACCTCGTTGAGAAAGATTGTGTAGAGATATAAGTGATGAAGTTAAATTAAACAGAGAAGACAATGCTAATTTAAATGCAGAAAGTAAGAACACCAGATTTATAGTGGTTCAGCGTAAATGCCTACGTCCACTTTGAGATTAAACCTTATTGATCTTCCTTATTGTTGATTACAAATACAATTCGTGAATCAAATGCTTGAATGAAGTTGTTAAGTAGAGAAGATGAGTCTCAAAAATGGCAGAGTCTCCCCAGTGTTCTCCAAAAAAGGATCCCTTTCATTGTGCCCCTGCCTCTCTATTTATAGACGAAGGTGGGTTGGACTTCTCTGGTGGGCCTGGTAGCTGAATAACTCGGTCCAAATAGTGTAAGTCCTATGCGCCGAACCAGATAGGCTGAACAACAGAATGCCGAGCCTCCCCCTTTATGCCGAACGAGGTGAGGCCGGACACTCTGAATGCCGAACATCCATTTGTACTGAATGACCTTGGATGACGAGCTGCAGGTGATTGCCGAACGAGATACGTACCGGAAGAGATGTGGTGTTGAGTGAGGGATGCAGGTCGAATGAGGCTGGAATGCCGAACAGTCCGGGAATGCCGAGCGTACCTTGTAGGCCGAACGTTCATTGATGCCGAACGATTTTATGCCGAGCGTTCTTCCTTGGCCGAACGGTATTCACTACCGAATGTTTCTCGATGCCGGACGCTCCTAGATGCCGAACGTTATCCCATATCGAACGCCCTTTAGATGCCGAACGCTGTGCTCGTGCCGAATGGTCTTAACATGCCGAACGCTCATTGTTTAACTGATCGATGGGGAGGCCGAGTACTAAGTTGCCTGGTCAATTCCCCAGGAAACACTTGCCCCCCAAAGTGTATTACGTGACCGAACGTGATACGCTTTGAATTACGTATCCTCCATGCTCCGCTTCGAACCTTGGTTAAATCCTCTTGGAGATGCCTTCTCGAGAATATCAATGGCCATTCGTGTCTGATTCTGCAGAGCTAATAAGCTTTGGCTATCTGATCTAGTCTTCTCTTAATAACCCTTAGTGAGAATTCAATTTCTGTCGATCTCAAGAAGTCGAACTTTTTCAAATGTACACATGCACGTTCGGGTACATGTTCTTGCCATTGGCTCTCGGATGCATTTTATATGCTCATAAGTCGTCGCTAACTCCATCTAGTTTAATTGCAATTCAATCGCGATTCCTTGTTTGTATTTTTTGTGAAATAAGGGTTGCAATCAGCCACTTGAGGCGTTTTCCAAACCTCTCTTCAGTATAGACTCTATGATTTTGTTCACAGCTTCAACCTATCCATTTTCAGTTATAATGGATCATGGAAGGTCATAAGGACAGATGACGTTACGGATAAAGAAGTGAATTATTTTCTTCATCTTGGTCGTGGTTAAGAGTTCTTCATCTGCCCATTTGGTGACGTAATCAACTGCTATGATGGTGTATTTCGCACCACCTTTAGGATCGACAAGAAGATGATTTCAGTGCCCCCAAGTGGCAAACGGCTATGAACTAGCCATTTGAATAATTTCCATCGGCGGGGTTCCCGGATTTTTTGCAAACATCTTGCACTCGTCACATTGTCTAGCATGATCAACCGCTTCTGGGTTGATAGTTGGCCAGTAATACCTGTAGCAGAGTATCTTCTTTATCATGGTTTTCCCCCTGATGTTATTACCGCATTCTTCTTCATAGAATTTTCTCAAGATATCACCATGGGCGATATGCCGAAGCATGGGGATGGATAGACTCCTTTTGACACACGACTTATTCTTAGATGATTTGGCATGAAGCTTTGAGGAGGATCTGTCGTTTTCCATTCCTCCGTTCAGTAAGAATTCCTCATTGTAGATAGTCTTTGATAGGAGTCAACCATGACACCTTTTCATTTTGTTCGTTGAGTACGTGTGTAATGATGTAATATGTGAAGTCGTTTAGCAGCTCTTGGACTTGGCCGAGATAAGGAGCAAGACAATGCCCCCTAGCAAGATCAACTTCCTTAAATTTGTATACTACCAATCAAGAATCACAAAAGATATGTAAAGTTTTCACTTCAAATCCTCTAGCAAGTTTGAGGCTGGTAGTTAAGGCTTCATACTAAGCATCGTTGTTTGTTACAGGTAAATCGAGTTTTAGGACGTAGCAGATTGATCGTTCCTCAGAAGTCATTATCAAGCCATAACACTGATCATTGGATGCTCCATCCGTGTACATTTTCCATCTTATGGTTGGTTCTCTACTACTCTTCGAGTAGTCTTCTGAGGTTGTGAATTTGGGTGTGAGGTCTGCTAATTTCTGTCCTTGGATAGCCCTTCGTGGAAAATAGGTGATATCGAATTAGCTTAGTTTGATATTCTATTTAAGTAGTCTTTCAGACGTCTCAGGTCATTGTATGCCTTGTCGCAACGGCTGGTAGGCATAGACGTTGATGGGGTGAGCCTAAAAGTAAGAGTGGAGCTTTCATGATGAAATCAATAGAGATTGTGCTAGCTTTTGTAGTTTCAGGTTGATATCCAATGCATGGCTCGCGATAGTTAATGAAATCACATATGCACGTCGGAATGGGTCCAAGGGAACATATCATCATTTATTCAGAAAAATCCAACTAATTCTTTTATCATCATTGCACTGAGCTGTGATCCGATATTCATCTTGTTTCTCGCTCGTGCCTCCAGGTCTGGGGCATATACCGATAAGTAGGAAGGCCAGCCATGCCCACTTTAGCTTTACTCTCTTTCCCGTTGAATCGTGGGATCATGTCGGTCGATAGGAGACTAGGTCTCGCCTATCTTGGATTTTGTCGTGGTTTTTCATTCCAAGAGGAATACTTCGATGCCACGTAAGTTTCAGGGCGTAATTTGGATAGTGGATGGTCATCCACGTCCACTTTGGTTCATGCTCTGTAATCATATCTCGGGGTAAAGTTGGCTACAAATGCAGTCGGGTTATGCTCATCCAGTTTCATACTCCTCCTAACGAATCGAACGAGGGTGCTGGAGAATTTTTGACCAAGTATTCGTGGTTTACCCTCCTTTCCATACTCTGGGGTTCATAGTTTTTCAAAAAACAAACATCCGAGTCTCATTTGTATGTGCTTGGTGCGGATCGACATTGACCCTTGGTCTGAGGTATGATATAGTAGGTTGCTCGTAGCTTTGGATGCCGTTTCGATTGGCTCTGTATTGAGGCCTCCTTGTAGTCGCTGCCTCAAGTTATAAAGAACGCCACGCTAGAGCTACAATAAGCTGTCATATTCAGCTTTTTAGTGTTTTGTACCCCTGCCCCCAGTAATGATTTGGCCAGGTCACTAGTTGGACGGTCGAACTCTATCCTCAGCGGGTTAATAATCCTCCTGTCGATCCCAGGCCGAAGTTTACGAAATAGAAAATGGTCGGAATCCACTCGCCTATTTATCGATGTTTATACACCACTCTGCATTCTGGTGACTTAGTGTTATTCTCCCTCCGGTTGACTCGCGTCCAATTTGTGTTCATGCTTCGGTCCACGCTCCGAGGACTTAGAGATTTGTCGAACGGTTTATGCTTTAGTCCACAGTTCGAGACGCAGAGATTTTCGTCAATTCGTTTATACTCTAGTTCGCACTCTGGGAACTTAGAGTAATCTGGTCCGCTTCTGGGATTTAGGGATTTTTCTGAAGTTGTCTATAATCTAGTCCATGCTCTGGGGACTGAGAGTACTGTAGTCCGCACTCTGGGGACGTAGAGGTTTTTGAGTCATTTATACTCTAGTCCGCACTCAGGGACTTAGAGTACTTTAGTCCGCGTTCTGTCTCCCGTTCCAGAGGGTGAGACCCCCCGGATGGCTGAGAGTTTGCCTAAACCTGGTAGATAATCCTTCTCTTTAAGATTCTCTTTAAGATTTCGAAAGTCGTTATTCTTTATGCAGGACTATTGCATTCTTGTTTTCCACGATTTTGTGCAGGCCGTTCTGACCCCGAGCCCACTCCGAGGAGCGATGTCGCCAAGGAAGTGGGGGAGAAAACAAGTGAAGCCACTCACGCAGGGAAGGCTTCTGGTCCAGACGCTCAGGTGATCGGAGCGCTTGACGAAGACAAGTCTGAAACCTCCTCTCCCACCGACGGGGGTTATGAAGTAGAAATTACAGGCGCCTTTGAGCATACATCCGAATTGAGCATGGAGGAGCGGCTCGAGAAAGAGAGGGAGGAAATGGTCAAGGTCATAGTAGATCCCCGAGTTGTGGACTTGGATGATCCTTTGAACAAGCCGTTGAAGGTCATCCTTCCTGGCGGGTCCAAGCCCATGGAAGGCCCCCGTACTCCTTCAGTTGCTACCCCTCTATCAAAGAAGAGTACCAAGGGTAAATGCTCTGGAGAGGAGCCGTCTAGAAAGAAGTTGAAGAAGCACAAGAAGTGACTACTATCCTCGTTCAATGAGGGTTAGTTTAAGTCATGTAATTATTTTCATCTATTTCCTTAGTCCTTGTAGATAGAATGTCGACTCTGAACTTTGGAGGGGTTGTAATAGAAACTCATTTCTGAATAAGGTTTAGTTCCTTTTTTTGTCTTACAAAAGACTCTTATTGTTTAGTTTTCTTTGTGATTGTGATTTTAATCCAAGCAGTTGTGAGTAACATAGACTTCTCAGTCCATCTTCATATAACTCGGAAACTCTTCGAGAGTCGTTGAACTTCCATTCTGTGCTTCGTGCACTTAGAATCTTTCTAGCCTGTATGCCAAGGATTTGACAAATTCAAGTCATTTGTGTCATAGTTCATATTCAGGGAACTTGGAGATCCGATTCGCTTATATTCGAGTCCGCACTCTGGGGAGTTAGAGTACTCCAGTCCGCACTCTGGGGACTTGGAGGTTTAAGTCATTTATACTCTAGTCCGTGCTCTGGGAACTTAGAGTACAGTCCGCGCTCTGGGGACTTGGAGGTTTAAGTCATTTATACTCTAGTCCGCGCTCTGGGGACTCAGAGTACTCCGGTCCGTACTCTGGGAATTTGGAGGTTTAAGTCATTTATACTCTAGTCCGCGCTCTGGGGACTCAGAGTACTCCGGTCCGTACTCTGGGAACTTGGAGGTTTAAGTCATTTATACTCTAGTCCGCGCTCTGGTGACTCAGAGTACTCCAGTCCATGCTCTGGAGACTTGGAGGTTTAAGTCGTTTATACTCTAGTCCGCGCTCTGGGGACTTAGAGTACTCCAGTCCGCACTCTGGGGACTTGGAGGTTTAAGTCGTTTATACTCTAGTCCACGCTCTGGGGACTTAGAGTACTCCAGTCCGCACTCTGGGGACGTGGAGGTTTAAGTCGTTTATACTCTAGTCCACGCTCTGGGGACTTAGAGTACTCCAGTCCGCACTCTGGGGACGTAGAGGTTTAAGTCGTTTATACTCTAGTCCACGCTCTGGGGACTTAGAGTACTCCAGTCCGAACTCTGGGGACTTGGAGGTTTTAGTCGCTTATACTCTAGTCCACGCTCTGGGGACTTAGAGTACTCCAGTCCGCACTCTGGGGACTTGGAGGTTTAAGTCGTTTATACTCTAGTCCACGCTCTGGGGACTTAGAGTACTCCAGTCCGCACTCTGGGGACGTAGAGGTTTAAGTCGTTTATACTCTAGTCCACGCTCTGGGGACTTAGAGTACTCCAGTCCGAACTCTGGGGACTTGGAGGTTTTAGTCGTTTATACTCTAGTCCACGCTCTGGGGACTTAGAGTACTCCAGTCCGAACTCTGGGGACGTGGAGGTTTTAGTCGTTTATACTCTAGTCCACGCTCTAGGGACTTAGAGTACTCCAGTTCGAACTCTGGGGACGTGGAGGTTTTAGTCGTTTATACTCTAGTCCACGCTCTGGGGACTTAGAGTACTCCAGTCCGCACTCTGGGGACTTGGAGGTTTAAGTCGTTTATACTCTAGTCCACGCTCTGGGGACTTAGAGTACTCCAGTCCGCACTCTGGGGACGTGGAGGTTTAAGTTGAGAGCAGTCGTATTTCCACTCTTTAATTTGTATTCATCCACTGTATCGAGGCTAATTTCGTCGAATGAACAATCGAACCACGTTTGCTCACGGAATGGGATTCTGCCCCCCAGGATGAGGGATGGAATTTGAAAAATGGACGATCGATTCTCGTCCGCTTGGTGATTATAGCTCTTCCAATCAAGTCAAGGAAGGAGGTATATGACAGATGGTTGGATCACATCCATGTTGGGTTAGATAGCCAAATCTCTTACAATTTGCTTCGTATCTCCTTCTAGAAAATAAGGATAATAGATTGTTGAGTAGACAAAGTAAGTTGCATATGTTCCAAGGTGCAGTCGTGTCCATATATTGACAGCGATGGTTAGCGAGTACGCAGTCTACCATAGCTACTTCAAGTTGGGCTTTCGAACAACCTTTCGTGTTCAGGGTAGGATTTGATATGTAGATGATCAAATCACGTCCACTTTAGACGGATCCCGGCGTCACTGAGCTTCATGAGGGGTATTTTGTCAAACTTTGTTCTATGACTCGATTGGAGTGGATGATCGGGCCATATTCATTCCAAGCAGTTTAGGTCTCCAAGTCAAATATGGAGGTTGATGGATGGATGGTCGGTTGTTTGAATCGATCATAAGTTAAGCATACGAACTCGGATCGTCTTGAAACTTGGAACATTGGCTTCCCTGGCTTTGATTGTTATGTCTTGTTAATCGTGGCTCGATCCAGACTCGGACAAAATCCATCGATATCCATAGTGAGCCTTTGTGTAACCGATCTCCAAGACGAACTATCACTGGTTTCTAATCAAGTTCTTGGTGTCACGGCCTTGCCAAAAGGCGGGATAAGATTTGCCCCCCAAAGGACGTCTTGTGTAAACATGACGTGCTTTGAAAAACCGCAGTCTTTCATGCTGAATATTTCCGTTCAGTTGATTGCTTGACAGTCGTCTTTTAATCGTTTCGTTGCAATCTTCTTTTAGACAAATGTTCAACTAGCGTGCTTTGCTTTGGTTCTGCCCCCAGTTTTGGGGATGAGTATGGAGTTGATGTATGTTTATACTCCGTTTCGCACTCTGGGAGTACGGAGTTGAGTAGATGTTTATACTCCGTCTTGCACTCTGGAAATACGGAGTTGATTAATGTTTATACTCCGTCTCGCACTCTGGGAGTACAGAGTTAAGCGAATGTTTATACTCCGTCTCGCACTCTGGGAGTACGGAGTTGTGCGAAGGATCGTCGTGTATCAACCCATTTTTAGCCTTGATGTGATGGCTTGCCCCCGAGCTCGAGTTTCACTTAGCGAGTGGCTGGTCGTATCGCAGCCGCTCTCTACTTGAATAAATTCCACTTGCAGGATGGAATTTAGCTCTTTGTGCATCGTGATGTTGTACATTGTATTTAATCCATAGCCCCAAATCAAAGGCATATGGTTGATGATGAGCAATAGAATTATTCTCGTCCAGATGTAACTCCACACGTCCGATCATGGTCTGCGTAGATTGGTTGGCAACCAAATATGAGTACCTGGACACCTACATCGTTTTGAAAGTAGTTTAGTTCAAGCTAGTCGTAGTTCATAGAACAATTGAAATAGAGACGGAAATGGAAATAATTCAAAGAAGATTATGGTAAATCTCATTGATATGTGAAGCAGCATCGTGTGCTCGCTATTCGACTCCGCCCCTGGCTCCTTTCAAAGGGATGTTGGCCGTCAACCGTCCAATTGATAATCATAGCCCTTTATTAATAGGCATCGGATATTCGCTATCCGCCATTCTGCAGGACTTGTACATACTATTGAAGCTTTCCTTTCCATGTCATCTTTTCGATCACACCTCGGAGGTGTTTGTAATCGCCCGTGTTAGAATCAGTGAGCATTTGGGAATATACAACATTCCCCTGATTTTCTTTAGACTTTGGTGTACTCTCTCGAGGTTGGTTTCCAGTACCACTCCGAGTCGTGAGTCTTCAAGTAGAGGTTGTCAATTGAATCTTTCAAAGAGCATATGAGCTGAATTCTGAAGTCTTGTTTCGGCTACTGGGATCTACATCTTTAGCCAACGGGCCTTCATTGTTATTTTTCTTAGTCTGCTCCACTCCTCCTCACTTCAGTTCTGATTCATTTTGCAAAAGAAATGATCCATAGTCGTAGGAGGCTCTTTAGCTAACTAGTTGCCAAAATATATTTGGAGGTCAACTTTCCTCAAACGTTGGAGTCATCTTGGCGTTTGCTAGAGTCATATCATCTATGCTCTCCAACCTTTGGGAGTACCGCTTGAATATCAGTTGCTTGTCCGTTCCCTTGATGCCGTTCATAAGCTGCCGCTAGATCCTCTATGCCCTGGTCGATCATGGGATGTCAAGGAAGTGGAGTTCCTTTATTATGTTGAGTTTTGAATTCACTATCCGGAGGCACTGCGCTGCCGCTAGATCCTCTTTTTTTTTGAAAATTTGGGTCGTACCCGAAAATATTTTTTTTAGAAATAGGGGTTGTATAGGTGACCGGTGTAACTTAATTTCAGAGGTGCTCGGCATACAATACCGTTCGGCATTGATGAGCGTTCGGCATACAATACCGTCCAATTGATGAGCGTTCGGCATACAATACCGTTCGGCATTACAGAGGTGTTCGGCATAGAGGTATGGATCGGCCTGGAAGAACGTTCGGCCTAGAGGTATGGTCGGCCTGGAATGGTTTGGCCAAAGTTGTTCGGCCAAGGCTGTTCGGCCAGAGTGGATCGGCCTGGAGTGGTTCGGCCAAAGCTGTTCGGCCAGAGTGGATCGGCCTGGAGTGGTTCGGCCAAAGCTGTTCGGCCAAGGCTTTTCGGCCAGAGTGGATCGGCCTGGAGTGGTTCGGCCAAAGCTGTTCGGCCAAAGCTGTTCGGCCAAAGTGGATCGGCCTGGAGTGGTTCAGCCAAAGCTGTTAGGCCAAGGCTGTTCGGCCAGAGTGGATCGGCCTGGAGTGGTTCGGCCAAAGCTGTTCGGCCAAGGCTGTTCGGCCAGAGTGGATCGGCCTGGAGTGGTTCGGTCAAAGCTGTTCGGCCAAGGCTGTTCGGCCAGAGTGGATCGGCCTGGAGTGGTTCGGCCAAGGCTGTTCGGCCAAGGCTGTTCGGCCAGAGTGGATCAGCCTGGAGTGGTTCGGCCAAAGCTGTTCGACCAAGGCTGTTCGGCCAGAGTGGATCGGCCTGGAGTGGTTCGGCCAAAGCTGTTCGGCCAAGGCTGTTCGGCCAGAGTGGATCGGCCTGGAGTGGTTCGGCCAAAGCTGTTCGGCCAAGGCTGTTCGGCCAGAGTGGATCGGCCTGGAGTGGTTCGGCCAAAGCTGTTCGGCCAAGGCTGTTCGGCCAAGGCTGTTCGGCCAGAGTGGATCGGCCTGGAGTGGTTCGGCCAAAGCTGTTCGGCCAAGGCTGTTCGGCCAGAGTGGATCGGCCTGGAGTGGTTCGGCCAAAGCTGTTCGGCCAAGGCTGTTCGGCATGGGAATTCTGCTTTCCCTAAGTTCTCTCATCAAGTCGTTGAACTCTACTCTGGTGACAACTGGAGTCTGTTCTTGAGCGGCAATTCCTGCACTCGGAATTGCTGGTTGATTGCTGGGTCCTGCTTGTTGCACGCTAGCAGTCTCGTGGGCATCCACATTATGAGAAGCTGACCTGGTACGTGGTCCTGCCATTGTAGAGTTATCGGTATGAACTCTGAGTAGAATCAATGGATGTCCTATCAGTGAGTCGGATCTTCCTTGGGGGATTTGTTCAATCCAGTAGCTTCAAAGCAGATCCTTGAGGTCTGAGAATTCAATTCTCAGTGAAAGCACCAAAGTGTTAGCACCAAAATTGGTCACTAACCTCGTTGAGAAAGATTGTGTAGAGATATAAGTGATGAAGTTAAATTAAACAGAGAAGACAATGCTAATTTAAATGCAGAAAGTAAGAACACCAGATTTATAGTGGTTCAGCGTAAATGCCTACGTCCACTTTGAGATTAAACTTTATTGATCTTCCTTATTGTTGATTACAAATACAATTCGTGAATCAAATGCTTGAATGAAGTTGTTAAGTAGAGAAGATGAGTCTCAAAAATGGCAGAGTCTCCCCAGTGTTCTCCAAAAAAGGATCCCTTTCATTGTGCCCCTGCCTCTCTATTTATAGACGAAGGTGGGTTGGACTTCTCTGGTGGGCCTGGTAGCTGAATAACTCGGTCCAAATAGTGTAAGTCCTATGCGCCGAACCAGATAGGCTGAACAACAGAATGCCGAGCCTCCCCCTTTATGCCGAACGAGGTGAGGCCGGACACTCTGAATGCCGAACATCCATTTGTACTGAATGACCTTGGATGACGAGCTGCAGGTGATTGCCGAACGAGATACGTACCGGAAGAGATGTGGTGTTGAGTGAGGGATGCAGGTCGAATGAGGCTGGAATGCCGAACAGTCCGGGAATGCCGAGCGTACCTTGTAGGCCGAACGTTCATTGATGCCGAACGATTTTATGCCGAGCGTTCTTCCTTGGCCGAACGGTATTCACTACCGAATGTTTCTCGATGCCGGACGCTCCTAGATGCCGAACGTTATCCCATATCGAACGCCCTTTAGATGCCGAACGCTGTGCTCGTGCCGAATGGTCTTAACATGCCGAACGCTCATTGTTTAACTGCTCGATGGGGAGGCCGAGTACTAAGTTGCCTGGTCAATTCCCCAGGAAACAAACCTCCTTCAATTTTAATTCAAAACGGAACGTTTTGGCGACAATTAAAATAAATGTGATTTAATATTACCTTTTTGGTTAACCGGAAATATATTTTAGTCAATAAAAATTATTTGTTGGATGTTTGGATATTTATTAGTGATAGTTATTAACTGTTTGGATAATTTACTAATTATTATTAGTTAGATATATTCCCGCCCCTAGAGCGGATGAGACCCTGTTACGTTCCCATGTAAGAGCAAATGACCCTTTGTATACGAATCCCACCTCGAAGCGGTTGATTTATATTTTTATGATTATATACTGTATGTGATGCAGGGGGACTAGTTAGAGGGATCCAATGGGATTCCTCACACTTTTGATTTTATTTTCATATATATGGTGATATATGATTTGTTGAATGCCATATTGATGACATGCATGTTGAATATGCAAGTATATGATTTTTGTTTGATGATAATAAACATATATATATATATATATTCATTTAAATGTATTTGTTAATGTACTATTTTACTTTTCACATAATTAATAAATATTTGCCGAGTAAAGTAAATAACACAGAATTTAAATTCAAACAAATATTTATTACAATTTTGAATAGTACAAATTTGAGCTCTCACTATATATATACAATTTTTGATTACAATACAATTCTGATTACATCACAATTTATCATTTACATTTGCACCTCACTACATTTCACTCATTCACTCGTATTTATCTTTAACTCTATTCCAGCTTGAATCCAGCATCTGAATTATTTGAAAAATAAACACTGACGCAGTAAAATTGAAAAAGAAATATTTCTGCAGTGTAAAATAAAATGTATTTTGAAAATGTTATTTGCCTGAGTTATTTGGGTTGTTCGTCATCATTTAAATTTGAATTCATCAAACACGAACAACTTGTGACATGCACAGTTCATCACTGTACATGCCACAAGGCCGTGCATACCGATATACACTTGATAAAATTACAGGGACAGGTGAGCACAATGTCAAACCCAATCAAAAGCCAGGTTCAACTCAAGTGAAATACAAAAAAGTCATGATATTAGCACAAGGTCAAACCTGAGCTATAAGCTGGATTCAACACAGGTGCAATCCAAAATGTACAAGTTCAATAAAATGGTCAAGACAACTAAAACAACTCGACCAGTCCAAAATCAAAAATGAACAAGTACAAAAGGTAGTGGACAACACACAAATTCCAAAATCACTTGAACCAGAGAACTTGAAGTTCAGTGGCAACCAAACAGAAATGAAAACTACAAATACCAAAATGTACATGAACACATGTCAACAGTCAATGGTGAAGCCTCAATAGTCAAAGTGTACACATGAACCAGAACAGTTCAGTTCAAGGCAATGCTCGAAGTACACATCAGTACAGTTTCAAATACAACAGACCATGCTAACAAGTGCATATACAAAAAGCTTAAGATGCAACAAACAACTAGAGTCAATATCAAACCAAAACTGCAACCATACATGATTGTCCAAGCTAGACTGCATCAAGAAACCAAAACCTCACCACACAATGCAACAAAATAGTGAACAATAGAATACAACCAGACTCATGTGGAACAAGTGAAGAGGCTACCAAGGTCAGAGCCATTTTTACTGAAGTCCAAGTGTGAACATGATCATTGACCGCATATGAAGCAAACTCAAGTGAAGTCAATGCAAACACACATGTACAATAGTGGACAGAGCTCAATGCAACTCATATCACAAAATCAGTGGCCAAAGTTACAGAGAAATCACCATCATTCAAGAATAATCGAATGGCCAGCTTAAAATTATCAGACCAAGCTAATGAACAACAAGCGAATGACCAGATAAATATGCAAACAAATGCAACGCATCAACGAGACTCAAGTCTACAACATACAACATGAATATATATATGGGCGAACATACATACATACATACATATACATACATATACATACATACATATATACATATATATATATACATACACACATATATATATATGCAGTGAAACTAGAGGCAACAGCAAAGCACGTCCCAAATTCAAATGCAAACAAGTCAGGTGATAGCAAATCGAATAAGTAAATATTATCACAGTATCAACTGGTCGAAGTCAACCAGCACAACGAAAAATAACCAAGGCAAGTTCGAAAAAATCCAAATCAAAGCCAGATGATAACATGAATGAACAAGTCAAGTTTGAATGCTAGAAAATCAAAACCGTGGTGAGCAAGGAAAACATCGTCAAAGCAATTCAAAGCTGTGATAATCAAGTAATCACAAAAATATACGAATTTGAACAAGTCAGAAACATTACAAGCATCCAAACGAAAATCAATCGCCAAGGACGAATTCAATAATATATATACGAACGAAATTATGGGGGATCAAACCCTATTTAACCCTATCATCATCGCCATTTTCAAGGTATTCGAGTTCAAGCAATATCATAGAGCAAAGCATCAATACAGAACTCAAATCAGGTTGAGCATAATCGAAATCGAAAAAGAATATCACGTACCAATTTTAAACCAAGCATACGCGCTCGACAAATCGGAGCAGCCGCAAGCAACGATCAGCAAGCCAAATCAAAAGAGTATTCATCACTACAATCGAATGATATCAAGCGGTCCCTCGATTTAGCAAAGCCCTAAACTTTCTGAAAGAGGAACGAAGTACAGAACGCAAGCAAGGAGTCAGGCCGAAGAAATAAATGAAGAAAATGGGAAAATAGTTTTATCACTTTAACTACATTGGGCCGGCTATAATATTTGTTAATTAGGATTTATTTAAAACTAGGGTTTTGTGTTTTAAATTGTTTTTAAATTCTGTATTTTATTTTTAAACGATTGTAATTTTCTAGTCGTGTGACCAGGGGACGAACTACGGTGGTGTAGTTCGAGAATTCGCAACTCAGTGGCTAAGTTGTGGCAGGGTTTTGAGCGTAGAGTTAGGTTAGTCAGCAGCGGGTGTCGCGAGTTTACGTGTGTAAGCGTCTGACTACTTAATTTCTAGTAGAAACCTTGGGGCAGCACGTAGGCAGGGTTTTGCCGAAGCTGGGTAAATTTGTGCGTTCTATTTTTTACTTTTATTCTGCTATTATCTGTGCTGCTATATCTATGTTGAAATTATTTTATATACTTTCACATTAAATTTTTATAATTAATAGTATCACCCTATTCACCCCCCTCTAGGGTGAAATCGATCCTACAAGTGGTATCAGAGCTAGAAACAGAAGTCAATTTTTGTTTTAAAAATTTGATTTTTCAAAAACCAATTTTTGTTTTAAAAATTTGAATTTTTAAAATGGCTTCTTTTAATAATGCTTTTACTGAGGGTCGGTCCAATATTGTTCCGCTTGTTTTTGATGGAACAGATTTTTTGAATTGGAAATTAAAAATGGAATTTTATTTAAAATCTGTTAATGTTAAATGTTGGGATATTATTGAAAATGGGTGTGATATAATAGACGAGAAAATTACTTCGATTAATGCTCTTGCTATGCATATATTATATTCTCATATTAATCAAGATAATTTTAACTTTATCTCTCATTGTGAAAATGCACAGGAAATCTGGAATACTTTTGATGCAATATATGGTGCAAAAGTCAACAACCGTGAGAGATCTCCCATAATCGACTCAGTTAAAGAAACGTGCTTGACAGGATTGGCAAAATGCAGCAGTGATGAAGATTCAATAGCCGATGATATAAGTGATTTTCCAATCAATGATTTAGTTCTCTTATGCCAAAAATTAATTGAAAATAATAAAGCTCTTGAGTTGAAAAATAATAATTTGGAAAGGGAACAAGCAAAACTTCATCAAAAAAATAATGATTTGGAAAATGAGCTTAAAAATATTAAGAAAAATAAAAATTCTAATTGCAAAAGGTGTTTGAACCATGAGAAAGAATTTGCCCGTTTTCATGAAAACTTTCAAAAGTTAGAGAACGAAATTTTAATGCGGGAGAAAAATAAAACTGAGTTGATTTGTAAAAACAACATTTTGCAAAAAGAGTTGGATAGCTTTAAGAAGTCAGATATTTCTAAATGTGCGAATTTTGAAAAGAAATTAAATGAGATCAACGAAAATTTCAAAACCCTTGAAAAAGAAAACATGATTTTGAGCAAATCTGAAATTATTCAATTAAATCACGAGTTTAAAAAGGAGATTGAAAAAAATCAAGGATTTTGAAAAAACTGAATTAAAAAAACTCCAACTCTTTGAAACTGAGATGCTTGAAATTGAGAATAAAATTAGAGAGCTTCAAAATGAAAATATGCAATTAAAAATGAATAGTTTTGAAAAGAGAGATAGTACCATTAGTTGTTGTTCGAAGCTAATAAATGAAATAAACTTTTACCTTCCAAAGTCAACCAGCTTGAGTTGATTGCTCGAAATTTTTTCTCTAGAGAAAAATCATTTAATATACTTCTAGAAAATCAACTCTTTGTAAATAAAAGGAAAGAACTTGGATTTGAAAAAGTGTCAAGATATGAACAAACAACTAATAACACTGTCAAGGGGAAATATGTACCCAAATGTGTAGAGTGTGGAAATATTGGACATAACAAGAATAATTGTCGAAATATATACAAACACAAAACCGTTAAACAAATATGGATTCCAAAAGTTATGAATATAAATGATTTGAAATTTAAACAGATTTGGAGTCCCAAGGGTACAATTGTAAATGCTAACGGTTTGTTATATAGACAAATTTGGATACCAAAGATCTCAATAGATAATAATAGTGGTCCTACATCCTTAGTTAGACCACTTGCCTTCCCCAAAATTTAGACACACAAGTGGGCTAAGGAATAACTTTGATGGAGATAGATTTCGAGTTGTTCTAAGTGTTTGATAAACTGAAATTTAAACATTCCTTAGCCTATAAAGATTAGATGGAGATCGTCGCATTTTGGATATCACAGAATAGAAGGGAAGTGAGGTATGATCTCTTAACTCAATTTTTGTTCACATATTGTTAATTATGTTTTGATCAACATTGCTGAAGTATTTCTGACATATCTTGATCATCTCAACTTTAATTTATGAAATTCTTGAAGTTTTTGGAAAGCTAATCAATAATGCTACAGCTTCTCTGATTTTTGATTCACTTTGGAATGTCATGAAAAACGACTTTGACAAATTTTTCCTGAATATGTGTTTTTTTGCTCAATTTAGATTACTTGTGCCTGATATAAATGGTTGTGCTGAAAATTTCAAAAAAATTCAAGTGTTGAGGAATACACGTTTTCTTACCACTATATATCACTATGAATATCTCAAATACAAGTGGTATCTTATATCATCTCATGTTGAAATCATTTTTGCAATAATTTAATTATTTATATTGATTTTCAACTTGAAGTCATTTTCACAAAAACCCCTTACATAAAATTGATTTTCACTTATTTTAA
The DNA here is from genome assembly GCA_030737815.1 of Allium fistulosum. Classification (NCBI taxonomy): domain Eukaryota; kingdom Viridiplantae; phylum Streptophyta; class Magnoliopsida; order Asparagales; family Amaryllidaceae; genus Allium; species Allium fistulosum. Next base: position 1,619,148,080 of record CM060901.1, read on the forward strand.
TGATAACCTTGAGTTAAAGGGGAATTCAGATGCAGATTACACTGGTAATCTTGTTGATAGAAAAATTACTAGTGGAACGTGTTTTATGTAGAGACATTCATTAGTTGCATCGCATTTTTTCAAAGAAAATATATGCATATTTTTCATTTCAAATAATTTTCAATTAGGCGACATTTTTCTTTCATAAAACCCCTTCCAAAAAATAGTTTTTGTTGACCTTGTTTCAGATTAGTCATTTTTGAAAATTCGATTTTATAATTATTTTTGGATTTGATCGTAAATGACTACATTAACTAATCTGACTCCCTATTGATTATCAAAAAGATAAATAGTGATTTAAAAAGTGATGAATGTTGATATTGATCATATATTATAACTTAAGACAATATATTTAGTAAATTTGTTTAGAAATTTAAACAAGAGTTATAAAACCTTTTTGTTGGTAAAAATTCCATGTTAATATTGCTTAAAGTTGTTTATAAATATTTAAATATTTTGAAGGGTTAATTATTTAAAATTATTAATATGGTTTGAAATTAATAATAATGATTATTAATAATATTTTAGTAATTTATCATTATTATTTACATGGTAAAGATTAATGATTATTTTATCCATAATGGTTTGAATTATTAGTTATTATTTTTAAGAGGTTAAAAGTTAATAATAATTATTTATTTATGATATTTTGGAGATTCATGAATAGAGTTTTGTAAACAGACTTGGATTTTTATAAGAAAATGGTTTGAAGATTTAAAGGAAGATTATTTACAAGGTAAAGAGGTTTATAAATATATGGATATTTATAAACGAATTTTAGAAATGGGTTCATAGATTTATAAAAGAGGTTTATAAATAATTGCATGGTTCCATAAAGGGTTTATAAATGACTTGAGAAATAATTTATAAATGTTTATAAAGGGTTTTAGAAATTTATAATGGAGTTTATAAATGATTTTAGAATTTGGTAAAAATGAAATCTTTTTCAGAGTTTGGTAAATAAACTTATACCGATGAGATAAGTATATGGATATTTTCTAAGTATCGAAAATAGAGGGGTTTGTGACTATATCTTTGTAAAAGTATTTTGATACAAGAATTTACAAGATGGTTTTAATTAATGAAAAGATTAATTAAGGAGGCTTAGTGTTGCTTGGTGCTTAACCAAATGTTGGTTTTTCCTACGGAATTAAATCCCTGATTGAATGTTTGTTATTCGATAGTTAAATAACCAACTATCGAATTTGGACCCAAATGTAACTTTGGAAATATCTAGGAGAAACACGTAAGTTATATGGCACAGTCATCTCCGATGATGTTGTACTATGCGTGTAAATCTCATTTTGTTCTTTTAAGACAATGATAAGGAAATCTGTCCACTAACGGTTAGGAGGTGATCTCTGATCTTATCTTTGACTGTTTATTTCCTAAAGAACCGGGGTTGAGCTTACCGAAAACTGTCGAATGTTATTTCGAATAGACCGGGATCAGATTTGTTATCTGAAAACTACTTCGATCCAACTCAAGCATTCGAAGTGAAGACATATTGAAGATGATGGAATTGGAGACGGAGCTCTCAATCGTTTCGTTCAGTCCCAGAACGAACTTTGTATGGATGAATGCTGATATTGCATTGTTGCCGGAAGGGCGGTGTTTACATTCCAAGTGGGAAGTGCTATATGAATGGTAAGACCGTGGCCTCTTCGAGCCTCATGATCAAGAAATGAATAAAGCAGGGACATGCGGCAGGGCTAAGTGGGTCGCACCTAAGTAGGGTATGAGCATCCCAAATCTAGAGTGATATTTATGTATGCTTCGGGATCCCATTGTGTGGTTGGTGATTGCAACCGAGGGGTGATCATATTCGTTGTTACTCGAGAAAGGGGTAGTGCCGGTCCTCAGTAGTAGAGGTGCAACGTGTTGTAGCCTCTCATACATTTTATCTAGAGGTGTACGGATTCGGTGGGTAGACCCTTACCCTTTCATAGTTGGAATCCATTCTCCAATACGAGCCATCAGTTTTGGTTGTAGAACCTAGTATGCTGGAATTTAATTAATGTAACAATTTATGATTAATAAGTATTTGTATAATAGACATTCTTATAATATCAGAGGATTTCATATGAAATGTTTTGGTTATCGTAAGGTAAAAACCCGTCAGTGTTTATGTGCGGCGTGGTCTTACGAGATACCTTTGTTTCGAAAGCTTTCTATAACTTTAAAATCCAGTTGGGTGTGTTTTTCTCACGCTGTTTTTCTAGACTAACTCGAGTGTTATTTTATTATAATGCTTGGGTCAAACAGAGCATATTTACTGATTTGTTTGGATGCATAGGAGCTCAGGAGACGAGTTGGAGGTCATTAAGTCGTATTCTCGTATATGTATATTTTTCCACTGCTTTGTTATTGAAATTGTCAGCAATTATGAGGACATGATGTTATAACTGTCCAGGCTGATGATTGTGATTGTGGTCGTACTCTGATGGATGTATGTATATAACATTTTCATTTTTGTAAAGATCATTGATATCATATTATATGTTGTTCCGCTACGATTGTGAGATTCTGTATTGTTTTAGTTTATTTTATCTTTTTCTTCTCTTCTTCTTTCTTTCCATTAACTATTCGTCTTTCCTTTCGATTTGGGTTGGGCATGTGTGGTTTATTGTCATCTTGAATTGTACTGAAAAGCGGGTCGTTACACATGGTATCAGAGCTTAGGTTGAGCGAACACCTAGACTTGTAGGATCGTTTTCTCCTTAGAAGGGGGGGGGGTGAATAGGGTATTCTAATAAAAATTAATGTGGAAATAAAAACAGAAAGTAATGTAGTAGATATCACACACAGATTTACCTAGCTTCGGCAAAAACCTGCCTACGTGCTGCCCCCAAGGTTTCTACTAGAAATTAGGTAATCAGACGCTTACAAAAACACATAAACTCGCGACACCCACTAACTCGATTAACCTAACTCTAAGCTCAAAACCCTACCATAACTCAGCCACTGAGTTGCAAATTCTCAAACTAAGCCCCGTAGTTTGTACCTAGTTACACAACTAGAAATTCACAATGTCTTAAAAGGAAATTACAAATAAAAAGTCAAACAAAAACAAAACCCTAATTTTTCTTATAATTAAGCCCAAATAAAATGACCTGCCCAGGTAAATAATCAGAGAAAAAATGTTTCCCCCTTTTCTTTTGTTAATGCCATCGGCCGTTCTTTTTCTCCTACTTTTGAAATTAGGGTTTCTTCCAAATTGAAGTTGCCGATTCAACTTGTTCGATTGCAGTGATTATTTTGCTTTGATTGGCTTCGTCAATCGAATCCTTAGCTTTGTTAGCTTGCGGCTGCTCCAATGTGTCGAGCTCGAATGATAAAAGTGGTATGCAATTTTTCTCTTTTTCGATTTTTGATAATACTCGACTTGATTCGAGTTTTGGATTAGTTCGCGATTTATTTCAAGTCTTGCTCTCTGATTTTTCTTGAACTCGAATGAGTATTTGCTGATGACGAAATTGGGTTAAATAGGGATTAAATCCCTATATTTTCCTTCGTATAATTTGGTTTGAATCTGTCGTGATTTTATCATCTGCGTTGATTTTTTTGATCGTATGATCTTGAGACTTCTGACTGGTTCATTCCTCGATTGTAGCTTGGCATTTGAATTTTTTTTGTTCTTTTCTTCTCCGACTTGTTCATCTGTTGCTTATCGATTGAATATGTTCCGATAATTGCTACTACGACTTGTTCATCCTTTGAATGTATTTCTGATAAATTCAAATACGTTTAAATCAATTCGAATTTGTTAATACTTTACTGTCAACAACTTGTTCTTCATTCACCGACACTGCAACTTTTTCTACTCCATGACTTTGTTTCTCGAACTGCCATAGATACTATGCTTTGATCATGTTATGTTCTCTTGTGCACTTCATGTTGACTGAACTAAACTTGTGTATATGCATGTAGTCCTTGTGCCATTTGAAATCTGGTTGTAGTTGTCTGCATTTGCTTGTACCTGTTGTCATGTTGTATGTGTTCATTGCATTTCACCTGTCCTTGTGCACTTGTATTCTCTGGAGTCTTGATTTTGTGATAGTTTCTTGTTCATTTCCATGTTCATTTCCTTGTAGTGTTTAACAGAACTGCCTTGTTAAGAATTTTGTGTGTCTGTTTCCAACTTGTATTCTTTGTCCATTGTAGTCTGGTTGAAAGACTGCTATCATGTTACCTTTGAACTCTTGGTTGCATGTGTTCACCTATGCATGCTTAAAGTGTTGTATGTGTATACTGTGCAAGTTCATGTTGAAGTTGAGCTTTGTATTCTCTGTTGCATGTCTTCATGTGCTGTACATTTTGTTGAACTGAGTTGCCTTGGTCTGGTTGATACTGTCTGGTTGTCACTGCATATTTGTACATGTCTGAAGCTTGTTGCTGTAGTCTGGCCATTGCATTGCTTCGAGTCATAATTGCCCAGTTGCATTGTGATAGGAAGGTCTGGTGCACTTTGTACTTGTCTTGATTTGAGACTTCATGTGTACTGAGCTGACATGTGTATGTATATATGCATATATATGCATACATGTGTATCTTCATGTATGTTGGCTGGTTGCCTCTGGTCTTGTTAGCCTCTAATTCCGGTTTCATATTGTTTTGTACATTTGTTGAATCTGACCATTTCTATGTTGAGTCTGTACTGATTTTCTGGCCTCTGTTACTTCGACCGCTTGTTTTCATATGTGTTCAGTTCAATTTTGTGCCTGAATGCATGCCTGGGTTATGATGATCTGGACTAGTTGTTGTGTTCATGCTTGTTATTGTGCTGTAGTCTGGTTGCATGCCTGACCATGTGTTGTTCTACTTCGAGTTAAATTGCTCTTGTTTGCCACTGGTCTGGTTTGAACATGATGTTTTTCACATTGAGTTGAATCCAGTTTTTTCTTGGGTTTGACATTGTGCTCACCTGTGCCTGCAATTTTATCAAGCAAGTGTATATCGGTGTGCATGACCTTGTGGCATGTACAGTGATACACCGTGCATGTCACAAGTTGTTCGTGTAAGATGAATTAAAAGAAATGATGACGAACAACCCAAATAACTGAGGCAAATAATATATTCAAACACACACTTCATTGTACACTGCAAAATATTTCTTTTTCAATTTTACTGCATCAGTGTTTATTTTGCAGATAGTTCAGATGCTGGATATAGGCTGGAACAAAGTTGAAGATCAAATACGAGTGAAGAGTGAATATGTAGTGAGGTGAAAACTGTGTTGTATTGTGAGACTTATATTGTAATTGAAAATGTGTAAATGTAGTGAGAGCTTAATTTTGTACTATTTGAATTTGTAATAAAATATTTGTTTGAATAAAATATTTGTTTAAATATGAATTCTGAGTTATTTATTTTATTCAACAAACATTTATTAAATTATGTGGAAAAATTAAATAGTACAATAATAAATACATTTAAATGAATATATATATATATGTTTATTATCATCAAACAAAAACCATAGGCTATTGTATTCTACAATCTCCCCCTTTTGATGATAACAAACATATATTAAGATTTTGACTTTATTAAATGTATTTCGTCTTGAAGAATTCTATTAGCTTCCCCTATTTGAATACTCCCCTTACAACAAAAATCCCCCAACACAAATGCGTGTAGTTAAAACTGAAAAATTAATTAAAAATAACTTTGAATAAAAACACTCTCGAATATTAGTAAGGATATGGCTCAAAAATCAAAATCTTAACCTCTCTCCCCTTTTTGTTATCATCAAAAATAATAGTAGTAATTGAAATAGCTACGATTTTGATTAAAAATATAAAATCAAATCAAGAGGGAAATATTAATTTCAAATTCCAATTAATCAAACAAAAATCATAATATTTTATTAATTAGAAATAAACTCCACTTTAAAGAAATGGTAGGATTATGGAAAATTTTATATAGTGACAAGAGTTTGATATTTTCAATAAAGGAATAATTGTGCATTTTCCCTTTTCAAATTTTATACAAAAAATGTAAAGCACTTACTAACCATGCATAACCGTTAGGACTTTTAAATGAGGTTAGTAGTTACCCCCTTTTTTTAAAAAAAATGTCAAGTATTTTCTAACCATGCATAACCGTGAGGACTTTTAAATGAGATTAGAATATACTTGATATTTATCCCTTTCTTATATGTGTCACATCCATGCATAACCGCGAGGACTTTTAAATGAGAGTGGATACTTTAGGATATAATTATTTTACAATTTTTTTTCTTATTTTGAAATACCAAATTCTGCACACTATATTGTGATGTATGGATTGACAAAAAGGTGAAAGTGATAGAAATGATCATGGAATAAGTACTAATCTAAAAATATTATAAAATTTGTTTAGTTTTCATGAAATTATAAAATTATATTTCCTCTTGTTATGAAATATAATTTAATCAATATCCATCACTTTTCAAGCACTAAAATAATTTTAATAAGTTCCAAAAGATTCAATTAGTTAATGGTTATCTTTTCTAGAGTAAATCTCTTACCGAAATAAACTCGAATATTTTTAACATGATGAAAACCCATGTTTCAAAAATTAAATAAATGAAAATCAATTTTCTGTAAGGGGGTTTGTGAAAATGACTTCTAGTTAAAAATCAATATAAATAATTAAATAATTGCAAAAATGATTTCAACATGAGATGATATCAAATACCACTTGTATTTGAGGTATTCATGGGGATGTATAGTGGTATATAAGAAAAACGTGTACTCCTCAACACTTGAATTGTTTTTTGAAATTTTCAGCAGTCCATTTATATCAAGCACAAGTAAAGTAATCTATATTGAGCAAAAACACACATTCAAAAAAAAAAATCATCAAAGCAGTTTTGAAAATTGACTTGATAGACATGAAGAGAGTCAATAATGATTGTTGTTTTATTAAAGTAGTTGACAATCTTTGTTTCGAAGACTCACTCAATTTGAAACCTTTATTTGGCCGAAAAAGTTTGAAGTTTGATTTGTCTCATAACACGAGAGTTTTAGATGTTCAAAAATGTTAGTTGCCAAAATTGGTTTCAAGTCAATTTGTCAAATCAATCAAAAATTATACTTGAAATACCACAACTTTTTTGTGTAAAACAGATATGCTTTCTGAGTTATATATTGAATTTATTGCAGTTTTTCATGACATTCCAAAGCGAATCAATAAAAAGTAAAAACAGAAAAGTTGTAGCATTATCGGTTAGCTTTCCAGAACTTCAATAATTTCAAAAATCAAAGTTGAGATGTTCAAGATATGATCAAATTACTATAGCTATGTTAAGAAAGTTTTGAAACTATTTTCAAACGATACTCCAAATGATTTACAGTGTTTCACCCATTTAAGTTTAGATTCTGGGAAAGCACAAAAAGTAAAAGTTATAGCATTTTCAATCTATTTTCCAAAAATCTTGAATTTTACAAATCGGAGTTAAGAAGCTCAAGATATGGCAGAAATACTTCAACAATGTCGATGAAAACATAATTAACAATATGTGAACAAAATTAAGTTAAGAGATCATACCTCACTTTCCTTCGATGCCGTAATATCCGAAATGCGATGATCTCCATCTAATCTTTATAGGCTAAGGAACGTTTAAATTTTAGTTTATCAAACACCTAAAATAACTCAAAATCTGTCTCCATCAAATTTGTTCCTTAGCCCACTTATGTGTCTAAATTTTGGAGAAGGCAAGTGGTCTAACTAAGGATATAGGACCACTATTATTATCTATTGAAATCTTTGGTACCCAAATTTGCCTATATAATAAACCATTAGCATCTACAATTGTACCCTTGGGAATCCAAAATTGTTTAAATTTCAAACCATTTATATTCATACTTTTTGGAATCCATATCTGTTTAACGGTTTTGTGTTGGTATATATTTCGACAATTATTCTTGCCATGTCCAATATTCCCACACTTTACACATTTGGGTATCATACTTTTCCCCTTAACAGTGTTATTAATCGTTTGTTCATATTTTAACACTTTCGCAAATCCAAATCCTTTCCTTTTATTCACGAAGAGTTGATTTTCTAAGGGCATATTAAATGATTTTTCTCTAGTGAAAATTTCCAGGTAACCAACTCAAGTTTATTAACTTTGGATTTTAAAAGTTTATTTTCATTTATTAGCTTCGAACAACAACAAATGGTACTATCTCTCTTTTCAAAATTATTCATTTTCAAGCCCATATTTTCATTTTCAAGCTCTCTAATTTTAGTATCAATTTCTAGCATCTTAGTTTCAAAGAGTTGGAGTTTTTTAAATTCAATTTTTTAAAAATCCTTGATTTTTTCAATCTCCTTTTCAAACTCATGATTTAATCGACTAATTCCAGATTTGCTCAAAATCACGTTTTCTTTTTCAAGGGTTTTGAAATTTTCATTGACCTCATTTAATTTCTTTTCAAAAATCGCACATTCAGAACTTTCCGACCTCTTAAAACTATCCAACTTTTTTGCAAAATATTATTTTTACAAATCAACTCAGTTTTTTTCTTCTTCCGAATTAAAATTTCGTTCTCTAACTTTTGAAAGTTTTCACGAAAACAGGCAAATTCTTTTTCATAGTCCAAACACCTTTTGCAATTAGAATTATTATTTTTCTTAATATTTTTAAGCTCATTTTCCAAATCATTATTTTTCTGACGCAGTTTAGATTGTTCCCTTTTCAACTTATTATTTTTCATCTCAAGAGCTTCATTATTTTCAATTAATTTTTGACACACGAGAGCTAAATCATTGAATGAAAAATCACTTATCTCATCGGCTATTGAATCTTCATCACTACTGTCTTTTGCAAATCATGTCAAGCACGTTTCTTTAACTGAGTCGATTGTGGAAGGTTTCTCACCGTTGTTGACTTTTGCACCATATATTGCATCAACAGTATTCCAGATTTCCTATGCACTTTCAACTGAGAGATATGGTTAAAATTATCTCGATTAATATGAGAATATAGTATATGCATAGAAAGAGCATTAATCGAAGTATTTTTCTTGTCTACTATATCACACCCATTTTCAATAATATCCCAACATTTAGAATTAACAGATTTTAAATAAAATTCCATTTTTAATTTCCAATTTAAAAAATCTGTTCCGTAAAAAATATGGGGAATAATACTGGACTGACTCTCGCTAGATTTGCCACTAGTGTTAGACATCTATGCTATTAACCTTGCTCTAATACCACTTGTAGGATCGTTTTCAACCTAGAGGGGGGGTGAATAGGGTGTACTAATAAAAATTAATGTGAAAGTAAAAACAGAAAGTAATGCAATAGATATCACACACAGATTTACCCAGCTTCAGCAAAAACCTACCTACGTGTTGCCCCTAAGGTTTCTACTAGAAATTAGTTAATCAGATGCTTACAAAAACACGTAAACTCGCGACACCCGCTAACTCGATTAACCTAACTCTAAGCTCAAAAACCTGCCACAACTCAGCCATTGAGTTGTGAATTCTCAAACTATGCCCCGTAGTTTGTACCTAGTTACGCAACTAGAAATTCACAATATCTTAAAAGGAAATTACAAAGAAAAACTCAAACAAAAACAAAACCCTAATTTTTCTTATAATTAAGCCCAAATAAAATGACCAGCCTAAGTAAATAATCAGTGAAAAATGTTTCCCCCTTTTCTTTTGTTAATGTCGTCGGCCGTTCTTTTTCTCCTACTTCTGAAATTAGGGTTTCTTCCAAATTGAAGTCGCCGATTCTAGTTCGATTGCAGTGATTATTTTGCTTTGATTGGCTTCGTCAATCGAGTCCTTGGCTTTGTTAGCTTGCGGCTGCTTCAATGTGTCGAGCTCGAATGATAAAAGTGGTATGCGATTTTTCTCTTTTTCGATTTTTGATAATACTCGACTTGATTCGAGTTCTGGATTAGTTCGTGATTTATTTCAAGGCTTGCTCTCTGATTTTTCTTGAACTCGAATGAATATTTGCCGATGATGAAATTGGGTTAAATAGGGATAAAATCCCTATATTTTTTCGTTCTTATAATTTGGTTTGAATCTATCGTGATTTTATCATCTGCGTTGATTTTTTTGATCGTATGATCTTGAGACTTCTGACTGGTTCATTTCTCGATTGTAGCTTGGCATTTGAATTTTTTCTGTTCTTTTCTTCTACGACTTGTTCATCTGTTTCTTATCGGTTGAATATGTTTCGATAATTGCTGCTACGACTTGTTCATCCTTTGAATGTATTTCTGATAAATTCAAATACGTTTAAATCAATTTGAATTTATTAATACTTTACTGTCGACAACTTGTTCTTCATTCACTGACACTGCAACTTTTTCTACTCCTTGACTTTGTTTCTCGAACTGCCATAGATACTATGCTTTGATCATGTCATGTTCTCTTGTGCACTTCATGTTGACTGAACTAAACTTGTGTATATGCATGTAGTCCTTGTGCCATTTGAAATCTGGTTGTAGTTGTCTGCATTTTCTTGTACTTGTTGTCATGTTGTATGTGTTCATTGCATTTCACCTGTCCTTGTGCACTTGTATTCTCTGGAGTCTTGATTTTGTGACAGTTGCTTGTCGATTTCCATGTTCATTTCCTTGTAGTGTTTAACAGAACTGCCTTGTTAAGAATTTTGTGTGTTTGGTTCCAACTTGTATTCTCTGTCCATTGTAGTCTGGTTGAAAGACTGCTATCATGTTGCCTTTGAACTCCTGGTTGCATGTGCTCACCTGTGCATGTTTGAAGTGTTGTATGTGTATACTGTGCTAGTTCATGTTGAAGTTGAGCTTTGTATTCTCCGTTGCATTCTTCATGTGCTGTACATTTTGTTGAACTGAGTTGCCTTGGTCTGGTTGATACTGTCTAGTTGTCATTGCATATTTGTACATGTCTGAATCTTGTTGTTGTAGTCTGGCCATTGCATTGCTTTGAGTCATACTTGTCCAGTTGCATTGTGACTGGAAGGTCTGGTGCACTTTGTACATGTCTTGATTTGAGACTTCATGTGTACTGAGCTGACATGTGTATGTATATATGCATATATATGCATACATGTGTATCTTCTTGTATGTTGGCCGGTTGCCTCTGGTCTTGTTAGCCTCTAATTCCGGTTTCATATTGTTTTGTACATTTGTTGAATCTGACCATTTCTGTGTTGAGTCTGTATTGATTTTCTGGCCTCTATTACTTCGACTGCTTGCTTTCATATATGTTCACTTCAATCTTGTGCCTGAATGCATGCTTGGGTTATGATGATCTGGACTAGTTGTTGTGTTCATGCTTGTTATTGTGCTGTAGTCTGGTTGCATGCCTGACCATGTCTTGTTCTACTTCGAGTTAAATTGCCCTTGTTTGCCACTGGTCTGGTTTGAACATGATGTTTTGCACATTGAGTTGAATCTAGTGCTTGGGTTTGACCTTGTGCTCACCTATCCAAGCAATTTTATCAAGCAAGTGTATATCGGTTTGCACGACCTTGTGGCATGTACAGTGATATACTATGCATGTCACAAGTTTTTCATGTAAGATGAATTAAAAGAAATGATGATGAACAACCCATAACTGAGGCAAATAATATTTTCAAATACACACTTCATTGTACATTGCAAAATATTTCTTTTTCAATTTTACCACGTCAGTGTTTATTTTACAGATAGTTCAGATGTTGGATATAGGCTGGAACAAAGTTGAAGATCAAAATATGAGTAAAGAGTGAATATGTAGTGAGGTGAAAATTGTGTTGTATCATGAGACTTGTATTATAATTGAAAATGTGTAAATGTAGTGAGAGCTCAATTTTGTACTATTTGAATTTGTGATAAAATATTTGTTTGAATAAAATATTTGTTTAAATATGAATTCTGAGTTATTTATTTTATTCAACAAATATTTATTTAATTATGTGGAAAAATGAAATAGTATAATAACATATACATTTAAACGAATATACATGTTTATTATCATCAAACAAAAACCATAGCTATTGTATTCTACAAGACTTTGGTAGGAATTTACTCATTTGAGATAGGGTAAGCGAGACCCTAGGATGAGTTTGAACGTATATTTATGAGCGCGTACTTGTTAATGATATAAAAATATTTTATATTGTGTTAATGTATCTATTGAGTGGCTTATGAATTCTGGTCGATACGTGGGACGCTAGGATATCGATAGGGGTTTCTAAACGCTTAAACAAGGCAAACCGACACAGTATTATTTTCAAAAAATGGGTAAACGAAATAATTTTACCTAAATTATATTTTATTTATAAAGGAATAATTTTTCAGAAATTATTATAGTTAATTATAGCGTGTTTGGATGTTAGTAAATGATAATGTTTTATGTTATCATTCATTGTTTGTTGTTCTAATAAAAGTTTGTAATTATTTTAATCCTAACAAAAAAACAAATTTTTTTGTTATGAATAAGTTATGTAAGAAAATGAATTTATAAGTATAGATTATAGAATATTGATTATACTTAAATAATCAACATTTGTGAAATAGAATTACATAAGAAGTGATATTTTATAAATATGATTTATAAAAGTGATTTATAAATGGAATTGCCTAAGTATATTTATAAATATGATCTGTTAATAAAATTGGATTTAAAACAAGAAGTTTGAGAATTTAAATCTCATTGATTTTGGAAATTGTTTTTCGAAAGGTTTTAGAAAAATTTTCGACTTTCGAAAATTCGACATCGATACTCACTTTATCGACTGTCGAGCAATCGAGTGCCGGAAACTCCAATAGTGAGGGTTTTGAAAGAAAAAGTAGAAGAAAAGATAGAAGAGAAAGAAAGAAGAACAAGAGAACAACATCAGAACAGAAAACAATATCAGAATCTCACATATCGCAGCGGAACAATATATAATAAATAAACACTAGTCTTTTTAAACAAAGAGCTATATCAGTTTATACATATATCAATCATCAGAGTCAATATACAACAATGGACAGTTATATAACTTGTCCTCATACAGAATACACAGCGGAATAAATAATATCAGATACAAATACTACGTCTCGTCCTCCAGCTTATCTCCAAAGCTCCAGAATATCCTGAATATCCTGATAATATAACTCTAGGCTGCCCGTGTGGAAATTGGTGGGCACCCAGAGTTTAGAAGGGAACAATAAACTCCGAGTCAGTCATGGTGACTGGTGTGAGATCGTAAAACAGTTATTCTTTAAAATAATCAACAGAAAATTTTTAAAGTAAATTCGCAATGCTTTTCGGAAAATGAGACTTCCATAAGACCTCCCACCACACACACAATGCAAACGCAGAATTGGAGGAGATTTCTTCTTATGATAGTCAAAGATGCTTACTACGCAAAATCAAATCCTTTTTGATATTATTATTAGTGCATAGTGTAGAAAACATTTCGAAAGTATAATATAAATCTTAGCCAGCATAGGCATTCCGCACTTATGCCTACTATAGCTACCATCCAAACAGTGGTGACCACCATAAGTGAATGATAGGTTCTACAACTAAAACCGTACAAGGCTCGTATTGTTTCTTTGGATTTCCAACAAATGGTCAGGCTAAGGAACTTCCTTCTCCACGATGGGTACGTCCCTGGAATAGACGACCCGAGAACCTAACCGGATCTCTGCCAACACAAGGCCGGGTTACCTCTGCAAAAATAGGTAACTACTGACACGCGTATGCCATCCCCCGATCGTAACCGATCTTCCCGAGGATCCCCGATTTCCAACAAACCACATAGATAATAATGCAGAAACCACATAGGTTAAGTATCTGGGCTCCATACCATGATACCACCTCTATCCAGAAGGAATGACATACACTAAGGGGCGCTACTCCCTAGAACCTTGCCGCATCCTTCCTGTTTCGACCATTTCCGGGGTGTGAGGCTCGACGAAGTCTCGTCCACAAAGCTACGCTTTCTACAAAGCCCTGCTTCGGGTCAAACAAAATGATCAACCTATGATCACAAAGATATAAGATCAAACAAATGATCATATCGCAAATGATCAAACACTGATCATTTCACAGCAACACTCAGTATGCCACGTTACCAAGTTGGGATATATCGCTGATAAATTTCAACTACATAACCTCTGAGCTCGTACGTCTCAGAGAAGGGTGTTAAGCTAAGAGAATAAATTCTCCACCACCAACAGAAATGTATTTGAAAGAAATCAGCTTTATATCTCAAATTGTAACGTCAGACACACAATCCATACAAGTCTGTTCCGGGATCGAACAGAACCGAAGGCACTTCTCACGAAGCCCTTGCAATTCCGGATAATTTTCAATCACGTCAGGACTTCCCGTCACTAAGGGTGATAAAACCTCTAAATCGGAGATCAGCCGATGTAGAGTAACTCGACGGTAATCCTTCCGTTTTCAAAAATATCCGGTCTTCAACACCGGTCTTCGAATGCAATTCATAACGACGTATCACATATTCGGAATGGGTTATACGACCCCATGGTCCTTTCCCGGCTAACCCGAATAGTGAGCGATTATTTAAAAACAAGTGTGGCATTTAAATTCATCCAATTCACAACAAATACCTATTCAAGGTAATTATTGATAGTCGGTTATTTAACTATCAATAAAGATGCGCAACATCATCAGATTCCAAATAATTTTCCAAATTATTTATTTTCAAAATATCTTTACTAGATATAGAATTTCCACACTTAACCGTTTGAAAACAATTTCAAATCAATTTCCACATTTCTTTTTATCTTTGAAGATAAAATCTCAAAACAGTTCATTTCATATTGGAAAAGCATTTCCATACTTATTTAAAATAAGTATTTCACAAATCTATTTATTTTCAACATTTGAAAATATTCGATATACTTAAATCAAATTAAGTATACATTCATTCTTTAAGGAAATCATTTATTCTAACATCTATTTGAGTCAAAACGAATGTTACGTAAAACATCGTTACGACGACTCGAAATCACTAGTGTAGGGATTCGAAATTTTAAGGTAGATATATGAAAATCCCAATACTACATAAAACATTTCCTTTCGGAAATCATTTACTATAACAACAGTGTTATAGTCCACCATTTCCTTAAATTTCTCGAAAACGTCTATTTCAACAAGAACTGCGGAAATCTATGCTTTCGATTCATAATACATTTTAAAACATCTTTAAAATGTTTAACTTCATTTTTAATATCACTTCTTCAAAAATAAATCCATTTTATTTAATAATATATTCACTGTCCAAAATCGTGAATATAATTCACTTAACCCAATTTCAATCATTTCTACACATTTTTATCTCAATAAAAATTCGCTATCCAAAATCACGAATATACCTTCTTTAAAAATCTTCTATATTTAATTTCTCAAATTCAACTAATTTTGAATTTATAAACACGTTTATAAATTCTATTCCTATTTTAGTAACAACTCGACTTATAAATCTTCTTTTTATCAACTTCTATATTTTACTTATCAGAATAAGTGATTTCGGATTTATAAACAACTTTTATAAATTCCAATTCTATTTATAAAAACTTCAATCCCAAATCAATTTCGATATTGATTTAAAAATTTATTTATCACTACTAAGTAAATTCCTTATTTTCCTCAAATTATTCAATATTCTGTTTTTAACAATGGATTCTTCAATTTGAAATCATTTTACATTGATTTCCCAATTTGTTTCAATTTACCAATTAAATTTCTAATAGGATTTCCAACTTATCTCTCTTAAATAAATTCCTTTTTAAGAAAATAATTTTCAATCGTTTCTTTCAATCTATTTTAAAAATCCAAATTTTAAATTAAATTCTTCAATTTAAAATCACTATTTTACGAAATCCATTTATTTAACATTTTCACTTTATTCTGGAATAAATTCGATAATACTATAAAAATCAACTTTTATACCTTTAAATTCTTTTCTTCAAATTTTATTCAATTTCAAAAAAATCAATTCACTTAAAATTTTCTGCTTGAATTACCAAAAATTCAATTTCGTTTTTTTTTTTTTTTTTGGAATCCAATGATATCAAACATCCATTCAGCTAAATTTTAGCTTTCAACAATTTCCAGACATCAATTCAATAACATCAATAATCATTCGCAGATTATCACATCACAGTAGAAATAAATTCAATCAATGTGAGGGGTCCAGTTGGATCCCTCCAACCTGTTTCCCTGCATCCAAAGACGTCAGCACAATACCAATTCCGCTCCAGTACGGAATTATCGCGGTATATGGGTTTTATAAAAATCCGCTTACTAACGGCGCAATAGGGTCTCATCCGCTATACGAGGCGGGAAATCATCAATCCAATATATACATATGCCAATATGTATATATTGCTATATATATAGATATATCCTACTATATCTAATATCACATCCAAACAAATCAATCAATAATAACTGCAAATCATTTTGAGTGAGAAAAATAATCTCACCTTAGCTTTAATTTCTTTACCACCCATTTCCATCTTGACTCGATTTTTCTTGATTTATACCTTGTATAAATAATTATACAATTCTATTAATATTTGAACAGATCGAAAAATAAATTTTCACTTGATAATTTCGATTCACCATTGATTTTATTTCGACCCAATTTCTTTCAAATAAATTTATTTAACTAAAATTTAAATTAAACAATTTAAATTTCCTTTTCTTAAATATCCTTTGTTTACTGTAATTTCTTTTAACAAAATATTTTCTTTAATCATTCCCAATAATCATTTAAAAATTTCACATATATACATTATTATTATTTTTCTGCCTAGCTTTAAACAAAAAGATTTTAAACCAGAAAATTTCTGTTTTCTGCTTATATAACACACATATTATATATATTTATATATTTTTTTTTACAGCAGTTAACACAAATAAAAATTCACTTACTATAAGATTTCCTGATATCATATATCAAATTAAATTAAGTTTGTTAACTTACTTAACTAAAAAAAATGTTTTGTTAAAAAAAAAATAGTTTAATTACCTTACAGCCTCCCCCCCGATCTTGAGATAGCCGCGACTAACTCGCGAGTCTCCCTCAACGGCACACCCACGAATGCGACCCAATGCCCTATCTTTTCGCAACCCAGATCCACTGTTTCGTCGCTCGTACCACGGCGTTGCCTCCGTAGCACAAAAATCGCGACCACCAATCGACTACATCTGTTGCTTTCCCTCTATGCTCGCGAGCTCGACGTACACGAGTCCCCCCTTGCGAACTCCAGAGCTGACCCCAATTCGCGGCGCCCAGGCGAGCGCCTCCGCCTTCATCGCCCACGCGTACGCGAACGCTGCCTTGTTCTGCTCCATAGCCGCCTTCGACGTCGTCGTGATTCGTTTGGAATCGATCACGCGATCGATTTCCCCATTTTTTTTCTTTCTTGAATTCGATTAGAGGAAGGACGCGACCATAAGTTATATTTTTCTGCTCGTTCTGATGCTTCGAACAGATAAGGGAAGGGGAAAAAAATCGCTCCTTTAATCATTATTTTGAACGAGAACTGGGGTAGAAGGGCGGCCATTAATTCTCTTTTTTTTTCGAACGAAGATTGAAATGAAGAAGCTCGGCTTGTTCTGATTTTTGAACGAGATAAAAGGATGCTCGGCCATACTTCGCACGATTTATTTCGTGATCTCTGTGTGATTGAAGGAGGAGAACATGCTGTAGTTGACCAATTAAAATATTAATTTAAATTTGAATTTCGTTAAAAATTCAATGCGTTTTCCTGTCGTGTGCTCACATACAAACTCCAAAAAATACGAAAATTGAAATCCGACAATAATTCAATATTACGGACCCAATGGAACTGGTTTCGTCGAATTCCGAGACTGTGCCCCGGAACGCTGTATTTTAAATTCAATTCAAACGATATAAATTTCTAAACTGAACAATTCACTCCCAAATTCGATTCTGAGGCTTCTGTTACCTTCAGTATTATCAATACGAATTTCAAAAGCTTTTGAAATATTTTTCTTCGGCTTAAAATTAAAAATTCAAATATTTATCCAGTTCAATAGATTAAATTTTATAATTTAATCGCCAACTTCAAAGAAATATCCGGGATTCAAATTAAATCATCGTTCAAATATTTAAAATTAATTAAATATTCTCAATTTAATTTGTTCAAAATTCTGGGTCGTTACAGACTTCCCTCCTTAAAAGAATTTCGTCCTCGAAATTACAAGTTAGGAAAAGTGGTCCTTAACTCGTCTACTATTTTTCACAATCTAATAGTTTTATCAATTTATCAAAACAAATCTTCCTACTAAAGATTCGTTATCATTTCAACTAACATTTCAACTTCAATTAATATGTTCAAACAACATTGTTTACTTCAAAATTCAAATTTAAGTTTAAATTCAAATTTCAAACTTTCAAAATTTCTCAAAAAATTTCTAACGCCCTAAATTTCTGAAAAATTTCGCCAGCGTCTCCTTTGCGCGGCTAATACGGTACGACTACAAAACGTCCCTACGGACTCTCAGATTTCAAAAAGAAAAAGAAAAAGCCAAGCGGCTAGAGAAGAAATCAGCAAATCTCATATTTGAAATTCAAATACATACCTTTTTCGAGCAATTCAAATTTATCTTTTTGAAGATCAAATCCAATTTATAACACCTGTATATCCTACTAGCCATAATATCTAGTTACATATATTCAAACCATTTCGTACATTCAATTACAAAATTTTCAATATAACTGCTTATATCATCTTTAAGTTCGCTATTGAAGTTATATATCCATTATGATTCAATTTTACATTTCACATTCATTTGAATTCAATTCACAGTTCCAATCTAATTTGGATTCAGTTTATCTTCTGAATATTGAATTTTTATCGATTAACTTTCATTTATAACTGCTTATTTTAGATTAGTTTCAATTACTAATTCATTACAAGTTCTAATTCTCTTACAAATTCAAATTCGTTTTCAACATTCAGTTTCAATTCCAGTTTTATCTTCATTCAATCATTAACTTAGAATAATTTTAATATCAGATTTACTTAAGAATTTCACTCTTCACTTCTTAGGTTCAATATAAATATTCCATATACACATTATATTTATTTTCAATTTACCACTTCGGTTAAATTTACTTACATTTAAACTGGATTTCAAATTGCATATGAATTTTATTTCTCTTTCAATTCACATTTATAATTATTCAATTCTATTGCTTACAACTTCAAAATGAATCTCAACTTTCAATTTCCCTTTCATTTATTCAAATTTATTCACTTATACATTCTTTAATTTAACTCCATCTTTAAGTTAGATTTTATTCTATCAAAATTCGAATGGTATAAGTTATCAATTCAATAGTATTCCAGAGTTTACCAACATTTCAAAGCCATTTTGAAAACAATTCAAATCATTCTTTGAATTTCAAAACAAAACCCAAATTTTCCAAACAACTTCTATTTAAAACAATTTGGCAGCAATTCCTCTTTTGGAAACCCGAAAATGAATTCTAATGATGTGGCCACCATCATCAGGATTATTTTCCAGCGACCTAAAAGAGTTTAGAGCTTTTATCTGTCCAAAATACTTTTCAAACCTTTGAAATTCATTTTCAAATTCAAAAAGAAATTAAACTTTTCAAATCTCCAAAATTTACAAATTCTTTTCAAAACATTTCCAAAAACTTCTCTGGAATCCCGTTTTAAATTACAATTCACATTTATAATTTACATTCTTTAAATTTCATTTGTATGTGAATTTATTTCTTAACTTTGGAGTTACGATTTCAATTTCGTATTCAATTTCATATAATAATTCACTATTATTACTTCCTAACATCCATGCAACCATATACTATAGTACTTCATAGAAAAATCATTTCTTTTCTATACAAAAATAGTTTTGGGCAAAATTATCTCATTTACCCTATTTAAAACAATACTGTGCCGAATTGTTCTATACAAGTGTTTAGAGATCCCTATCAATGATCGTTAATTACTCGTATTGACCAGAATCCATATACCACTCAATAAATCAATCATCACAATATAAAACAATTTTTTTATATTCACTAACAAATACGCACTCGTATCTATTATTACACTCAAACTCATTCTAGAGTACTGCTGACTCTATCTCTAATGAGTAACACCCAACAGAGCAGGGTTGTCGCTTAACCATATGCTCTGATACCACTTTGTCACATACCGAAATTTTCGACTTTCGAAAATTCGACATCGATACTCACTTTATCGACTGTCGAGCAATCGAGTGCCGGAAACTCCAATAGTGAGGGTTTTGAAAGAAAAAGTAGAAGAAAAGATAGAAGAGAAAGAAAGAAGAACAAGAGAACAACATCAGAACAGAAAACAATATCAGAATCTCACATATCGCAGCGGAACAATATATAATAAATAAACACTAGTCTTTTTAAACAAAGATCTATATCAGTTTATACATATATCAATCATCAGAGTCAATATACAACAATGGACAGTTATATAACTTGTCCTCATACAGAATACACAGCGGAATAAATAATATCAGATACAAATACTACGTCTCGTCCTCTAGCTTATCTCCAAAGCTCCAGAATATCCTGAATATCCTGATAATATAACTCTAGGCTGCCCGTGTGGAAATTGGTGGGCACCCAGAGTTTAGAAGGGAACAATAAACTCCGAGTCAGTCATGGTGACTGGTGTGAGATCGTAAAACAGTTATTCTTTAAAATAATCAACAGAAAATTTTTAAAGTAAATTCGCAATGCTTTTCGGAAAATGAGACTTCCATAAGACCTCCCACCACACACACAATGCAAACGCAGAATTGGAGGAGATTTCTTCTTATGATAGTCAAAGATGCTTACTACGCAAAATCAAATCCTTTTTGATATTATTATTAGTGCATAGTGTAGAAAACATTTCGAAAGTATAATATAAATCTTAGCCAGCATAGGCATTCCGCACTTATGCCTACTATAGCTACCATCCAAACAGTGGTGACCACCATAAGTGAATGATAGGTTCTACAACTAAAACCGTACAAGGCTCGTATTGTTTCTTTGGATTTCCAACAAATGGTCAGGCTAAGGAACTTCCTTCTCCACGATGGGTACGTCCCTGGAATAGACGACCCGAGAACCTAACCGGATCTCTGCCAACACAAGGCCGGGTTACCTCTGCAAAAATAGGTAACTACTGACACGCGTATGCCATCCCCCGATCGTAACCGATCTTCCCGAGGATCCCCGATTTCCAACAAACCACATAGATAATAATGCAGAAACCACATAGGTTAAGTATCTGGGCTCCATACCATGATACCACCTCTATCCAGAAGGAATGACATACACTAAGGGGCGCTACTCCCTAGAACCTTGCCGCATCCTTCCTGTTTCGACCATTTCCGGGGTGTGAGGCTCGACGAAGTCTCGTCCACAAAGCTACGCTTTCTACAAAGCCCTGCTTCGGGTCAAACAAAATGATCAACCTATGATCACAAAGATATAAGATCAAACAAATGATCATATCGCAAATGATCAAACACTGATCATTTCATAGCAACACTCAGTATGCCACGTTACCAAGTTGGGATATATCGCTGATAAATTTCAACTACATAACCTCTGAGATCGTACGTCTCAGAGAAGGGTGTTAAGCTAAGAGAATAAATTCTCCGCCACCAACAGAAATGTATTTGAAAGAAATCAGCTTTATATCTCAAATTGTAACGTCAGACACACAATCCATACAAGTCTGTTCCGGGATCGAACAGAACTGAAGGCACTTCTCACGAAGCCCTTGCAATTCCGGATAATTTTCAATCACGTCAGGACTTCCCGTCACTAAGGGTGATAAAACCTCTAAATCGGAGATCAGCCGATGTAGAGTAACTCGACGGTAATCCTTCCGTTTTCAAAAATATCCGGTCTTCAACACCGGTCTTCGAATGCAATTCATAACGACGTATCACATATTCGGAATGGGTTATACGACCCCATGGTCCTTTCCCGGCTAACCCGAATAGTGAGCGATTATTTAAAAACAAGTGTGGCATTTAAATTCATCCAATTCACAACAAATACCTATTCAAGGTAATTATTGATAGTCGGTTATTTAACTATCAATAAAGATGCGCAACATCATCAGATTCCAAATAATTTTCCAAATTATTTATTTTCAAAATATCTTTACTAGATATAGAATTTCCACACTTAACCGTTTGAAAACAATTTCAAATCAATTTCCACATTTCTTTTTATCTTTGAAGATAAAATCTCAAAACAGTTCATTTCATATTGGAAAAGCATTTCCATACTTATTTAAAATAAGTATTTCACAAATCTATTTATTTTCAACATTTGAAAATATTCGATATACTTAAATCAAATTAAGTATACATTCATTCTTTAAGGAAATCATTTATTCTAACATCTATTTGAGTCAAAACGAATGTTACGTAAAACATCGTTACGACGACTCGAAATCACTAGTGTAGGGATTCGAAATTTTAAGGTAGATATATGAAAATCCCAATACTACATAAAACATTTCCTTTCGGAAATCATTTACTATAACAACAGTGTTATAGTCCACCATTTTCTTAAATTTCTCGAAAACGTCTATTTCAACAAGAACTGCGGAAATCTATGCTTTCGATTCATAATACATTTTAAAACATCTTTAAAATGTTTAACTTCATTTTTAATATCACTTCTTCAAAAATAAATCCATTTTATTTAATAATATATTCACTGTCCAAAATCGTGAATATAATTCACTTAACCCAATTTCAATCATTTCTACACATTTTTATCTCAATAAAAATTCGCTATCCAAAATCACGAATATACCTTCTTTAAAAATCTTCTATATTTAATTTCTCAAATTCAACTGATTTTGAATTTATAAACACGTTTATAAATTCTATTCCTATTTTAGTAACAACTCGACTTATAAATCTTCTTTTTATCAACTTCTATATTTTACTTATCAGAATAAGTGATTTCGGATTTATAAACAACTTTTATAAATTCCAATTCTATTTATAAAAACTTCAATCCCAAATCAATTTCGATATTGATTTAAAAATTTATTTATCACTACTAAGTAAATTCCTTATTTTCCTCAAATTATTCAATATTCTGTTTTTAACAATGGATTCTTCAATTTGAAATCATTTTACATTGATTTCCCAATTTGTTTCAATTTACCAATTAAATTTCTAATAGGATTTCCAACTTATCTTCTCTTAAATAAATTCCTTTTTAAGAAAATAATTTTCAATCGTTTCTTTCAATCTATTTTAAAAATCCAAATTTAAATTAAATTCTTCAATTTAAAATCACTATTTTACGAAATCCATTTATTTAACATTTTCACTTTATTCTGGAATAAATTCGATAATACTATAAAAATCAACTTTTATACCTTTAAATTCTTTTCTTCAAATTTTATTCAATTTCAAAAAAATCAATTCACTTAAAATTTTCTGCTTGAATTACCAAAAATTCAATTTCGTTTATTTTTTTTTTTGGAATCCAATGATATCAAACATCCATTCAGCTAAATTTTAGCTTTCAACAATTTCCAGACATCAATTCAATAACATCAATAATCATTCGCAGATTATCACATCACAGTAGAAATAAATTCAATCAATGTGAGGGGTCCAGTTGGATCCCTCCAACCTGTTTCCCTGCATCCAAAGACGTCAGCACAATACCAATTCCGCTCCAGTACGGAATTATCGCGGTATATGGGTTTTATAAAAATCCGCTTACTAACGGCGCAATAGGGTCTCATCCGCTATACGAGGCGGGAAATCATTAATCCAATATATACATATGCCAATATGTATATATTGCTATATATATAGATATATCCTACTATATCTAATATCACATCCAAACAAATCAATCAATAATAACTGCAAATCATTTTGAGTGAGAAAAATAATCTCACCTTAGCTTTAATTTCTTTACCACCCATTCCCATCTTGACTCGATTTTTCTTGATTTATACCTTGTATAAATAATTATACAATTCTATTAATATTTGAACAGATCGAAAAATAAATTTTCACTTGATAATTTCGATTCACCATTGATTTTATTTCGACCCAATTTCTTTCAAATAAATTTATTTAACTAAAATTTAAATTAAACAATTTAAATTTCCTTTTCTTAAATATCCTTTGTTTACTGTAATTTCTTTTAACAAAATATTTTCTTTAATCATTCCCAATAATCATTTAAAAATTTCACATATATACATTATTATTATTTTTCTGCCTAGCTTTAAACAAAAAGATTTTAAACCAGAAAATTTCTGTTTTCTGCTTATATAACACACATATTATATATATTTATATTTTTTTTTACAGCAGTTAACACAAATAAAAATTCACTTACTATAAGATTTCCTGATATCATATATCAAATTAAATTAAGTTTGTTAACTTACTTAACTAAAAAAATGTTTTGTTAAAAAAAAATAGTTTAATTACCTTACAGCCTCCCCCCCGATCTTGAGATAGCCGCGACTAACTCGCGAGTCTCCCTCAACGGCACACCCACGAACGCGACCCAATGCCCTATCTTTTCGCAACCCAGATCCACTGTTTCGTCGCTCGTACCACGGCGTTGCCTCCGCAGCACAAAAATCGCGACCACCAATCGACTACATCTGTTGCTTTCCCTCCGTGCTCGCGAGCTCGACGTACACGAGTCCCCCCTTGCGAACTCCAGAGCTGACCCCAATTCGCAGCGCCCAGGCGAGCGCCTCCACCTTCATCGCCCACGCGTACGCGAACGCTGCCTTGTTCTGCTCCATAGCCGCCTTCGACGTCGTCGTGATTCGTTTGGAATTGATCACGCGATCGATTTCCCCATTTTTTTTCTTTCTTGAATTTGATTAGAGGAAGGACGCGACCATAAGTTATATTTTTCTGCTCGTTCTGATGCTTCGAACAGATAAGGGAAGGGGAAAAAAATCGCTCCTTTAATCATTATTTTGAACGAGAACTGGGGTAGAAGGGCGGCCATTAATTCTCTTTTTTTTTCGAACGAAGATTGAAATGAAGAAGCTCGGCTTGTTCTGATTTTTGAACGAGATAAAAGGATGCTCGGCCATACTTCGCACGATTTATTTCGTGATCTCTGCGTGATTGAAGGAGGAGAACATGCTGTAGTTGACCAATTAAAATATTAATTTAAATTTGAATTTCGTTAAAAATTCAATGCGTTTTCCTGTCGTGTGCTCACATACAAACTCCGAAAAATACGAAAATTGAAATCCGACAATAATTCAATATTACGGACCCAATGGAACTGGTTTCGTCGAATTCCAAGACTGTGCCCCGGAACGCTGTATTTTAAATTCAATTCAAACGATATAAATTTCTAAACTGAACAATTCACTCCCAAATTCGATTCTGAGGCTTCTGTTACCTTCAGTATTATCAATACGAATTTCAAAAGCTTTTGAAATATTTTTCTTCGGCTTAAAATTAAAAATTCAAATATTTATCCAGTTCAATAGATTAAATTTTATAATTTAATCGCCAACTTCAAAGAAATATCCGGGATTCAAATTAAATCATCGTTCAAATATTTAAAATTAATTAAATATTCTCAATTTAATTTGTTCAAAATTCTGGGTCGTTACAATGCCTCATCCTCGAAGATGAGATGTATATTTATGATTATATATACATTGTAAAAAAATTATGATCGAGTCGCGCAAAGGAGACGCTGGCGAAATTTTCCGTAAATTTAAGGCGTTAGAAATTCCTTGAGAATTTTGTGAAAATTTTGATAACTAAAATTCGGATTTTGGTTTTATAACTTTGAATGGTATTAGTTAGTAACTATGAATGAATTTGAAAACTTAGAAAAGTTTTTATAAGAAGTTTTAACTAATTGATTTTATTTTCAATGGGATTCCTCACACTGTTGATTTTATTTTCATATATATGGTGATATATAATTTGTTGAATGCCATATTGATGACATGCATATGATTTTGCTTAAATAGTGCTTTAGTAGCACCAGGTCTTATTTTTGGTATTTTAAAATACTATAAAATAATGATTTGATTTAAAAAGAGATTTCAAAGCGATTTAGAAAACTATATATGCCTAAATAATTAGTCTTGAATTATTTGAAGGAGCAATTTATTTTAAAATCAAAGGTATGACTTTTGGATATCATAAGTTATAATTCCATAAAATACTATTAAATAGAGATTTCCAAAACGAAATAAAGATTTTTAAAAATCTTGAAATAAGTCCGTCTTTTATAATAAAAGGATATGTTTAAAGGAAATAGAAATATTTTGACATTAATATTTATTAACCAATTTATACATTTGTAATATATGTATATATATGTATATATGTACATATATGAAAGATTAATTACAAATGTGAGATTTTGAATATGTGATAATTTATAAAAGTAATATTTTACAATTGAAGAGAAGATTTGTAAAATCATATTTTGTTAGTGAAAGTATGAATTTATAAATGGGATTTATAAATTAAAGAACTTTATTATCATTTAATAAATCGAAGAATAAATCAAACGGTAAGTTTATTATAAGATATGGAGTGATATTTTAGAAATAATTGACTCTATTTTGGAAATTGAAGGCAAGGATAAATTTGGAATGTTAAACGATATTTTTATAAATAGAAAGGAATTTATAAAAGGAATTTATCCATATGGAAGCAACGTTAAAACGGATGGAGATTGACGTTTTAAATGAGATTTATGTATAAGTGAGATTCATAAAGAAAATAAGTTATAAATGGAATTCATAAATAAATGGGTTTTTTGAAAGGAAATTTTTATAAAATGGAAAGAGATTCTTAAATGTAGTTTTATAAATATGGGAGTGAATGGGTTGAAGATTTAAGAATGGATGTCTATCAAGGAAATATAGTATTTTTAAAGTTGGTTATCCATGTTAATATTTCTTAAAGTTGTTTATAAATATTTAAATATTTTGAAAGGGTTAATTATTTAAAATTATTAATATGGTTTGAAATTAATAATAATTATTATTAATACTATTTTGGTAATTTATTATTATTGTTTATATGGTAAAGATTAACGATTGTTTTATCTATAATGGTTTGAATTATTAAATATTATTTTTAAAAGGCTAAAAGTTAATAATAATAATTATTTATTTATGATATTTTGGAGATTCATGATTAGAGTATTGTAAACAGACTTGGATTTTTATAAGAGGAACTCATAAAATGGTTTGAAGATTTAAAGGAAGATTACTTACAAGGTAAAGAGGTTTATAAATAGATGGATATTTATAAACGAATTTTAGAAATGAGTTTATAGATTTATAAATGATTTTTATAAATAATTGCATGGTTCCATAAAGGGTTTATAAATGACTTGAGAAATAATTTATAAATGTTTATAAAGGGTTTTAGAAATTAATAATGGAGTTTATAAATGATTTTAGAATTTGGTAAAAAGAAGATCTTTTTAGAGTTTGGTAAATATACTTATACCGATGAGATAAGTATATGGATATTTTCTAAGAATATAGAGGGGTTTGTGAATATATCTTTGTAAAAGTATTTTGATACAAACATTTACAAGATGGTTTTGATTAATGAAAAGATTAATAAAGGAGGCTTAGTGTTGCTTGGTGCTTAACCAAATGTTGGTTTTTCCTATGGAATTAAATCCCTGATTGAATGTTTGTTATTCAATAGTTAAATAACCGACTATCGAATTTGGACCCAAATGTAACTTTGGAAATATCTTGGAGAAACATGTGAGTTATATGGCACAATCATCTCCGATGATGCTGTATTGTGCATGTAATCTCGATCCGTTCTTCTAGAACAATGATAAGGAAATTCGTCCACTAACAGTTAGGAGGTGATCTCTATCTTAATTTTGACTGTTTATTTCCTAAAGAACCGGGGTTGAGTTTACCGGAAACCGTTGAATGTTGTTTCGAAGAGACCGGTATCAGATTTGTTATCCGAAAACCACTTCAATCCAACTCAAGCGTTCGAAGTGAAGACATCTTGAAGATGATGGAATTGGAGATGGAGCTCTCAATCGTTTCGTTTAGTCCCAGAACGAACTTGTATGGATGAATGCTGATATTGCATTGTTGCCGGAAGGGCCGTGTTTGCATTTTGAATGGTAAGGGCGTGGCCACTTCGAGCCTCGCACTTGGGAAATGAATAAAGCAGGGACATGCGGCATGGCTTAGTGGGTCGCACCCAAGTAGGGTATGATCATCCCAAATCTAGAGCGATATTCATGTATGCTTTGGGATCCCATTGTGTGGTTGTTGATTGCAATCGAGGGGTGATCATATTTGGTGCTACTAAAGAAGGGGGTAGTGCTGGTCCTGAGTAGCACAAGTGCAACGTGTTGTATCCTCCCGTACATTTTATCTAGAGGTGTACGGATTCGATGGGTAGACCCTTACCCTTTCATAGTTAGAATCCATTCTCCAATACGAGCCATCGGTTTTGGTTGTAGAACCTAGTATGCTGGAATTTAATTAATGTAATAATTTCAACTATGATTAATAAGTATTTGTATAATGGACATTATTATAATATCAGAGGATTTTATATGTAAATGTTTTGGTTATCGTAAGCTAAAAACCCGTCAATGTTTATGTGCGGCATGTCTTACGAGATACCTTTGTTTCGAAAGCTTTCTATAACTTTAAAATCCAGTTGGGTGTGTTTTTCCCACGCTAGTTTTCTGAACTGACTCGGGTGTTATTTTATCATAATGCTCGGGTCAGACCGAGCATATTTACAGATTTGTTTGGATGCATTGTGTAACGACCCCGGATTTTAATTAAATTTTAAATTGATAATTAATTGAATTTTTGAATTAAAATTGTAAAATTAATTGTATATTGATGCGAGTTTCCCCCGAGTTCAAATAAATGGTGTTAAATCAAATGAATTTAAATTGTGTATATATGTGTATATATATATATGTGACTATATGAATAGATTTGAAATGATATGTATATATATATATATATATTGATAATTGAATTTAAATCTTAAAATAAATGGGTTAAAGATAAATATAAAAAATATAGATAATTGATACAAGTTTAAAAATAAATATAAAATATATAGACATTTGACACAAGTAGGAAAATAAATAATTTCAAATTAAGAATTGATGGTTTATGTTAGAGAAATAAAATAAATAAATATATATGTATATATATAGAAAAACAAGACAATAAGTATTAAAGTTAAAAATAAATATTTAAGTTAGAAATACATATTTTAGTTGGAAATAGAACTAGAGGTATATAAGATAAATTATAAAATATAAAGTAAACACATAAATAAATTTAAACAACATATTACAATAGAACTTCATTTATATTATAAAGTAATAAGACAAAGCAAAGGAACAAAAATATATATTCAAGTATGTACAAAAAAATATGGATAAGTATGAAACCAAAGAAAACAAAAATATATATATGGCACCCGTACTTAGTACACAAGGGAAATATCATCTCAGCCACCAAAGAAATCTGCATAGCCAACATGAGAAGAAAATCTCTGACCAAACACAAAATATCTTGTACTAGTTTATACATTACCCTGTACAAATATTATCACCTGTAAACTTCCTTTTCTATATCTCCATTATCTTCATCAGTTCGTCCATCAAGGCTAAAAATAATTTAAAGTAATTATCATCTCAAATTGAAATAAACAACAATAAAAAATTCAATTCAAATCAGAGAATCAAAGGAAAAAGATTTCAGCTTGCAGTTTTTCAAAGCCTGTTTCAAGCATAAAAGGGAAACTCTGTTTCTTCTGGAAATCAAGTGAGTAACACTCTTTTAAAAAAAATCTCAAGCATGATTCTGGTTGCAAGTTAAGTTCTGGAATGAATGTGTTTTTGTGTGAATATATATGAATGTATGATGTGTGCATGTTTGCTAATGCCTAGAATATCTCTATCCCTGTTTTAAGCTTAGTTTTTAATTTAAATCCTCCATCTCTTGATCTAGTCATTGATATGATTTAAGCTACAAACAAAACTTGTTTGTTTAACCATAGAGTAAGTTTTAAAATTTTATTTAAGTTAAAATAATTTGAAATTTCTCTGGAAACCAAAAAGAACAGGCAAGCTTGAGTTTTGTCTAAATTTCAAACATCCTAATTTATTAATTCAAGTATATAAACTGAATCCTTAATCAAAAACTTGATTTTTAGAAGTGAAATCACAAATTTTAGTATTGGGATGAGGGAGCAGTTCGAGTTGATCAGAAATGGGTGTTTTGGGTAGTCTCTGGTGATCTAGTTGCTCTGGGAAGTCGAGTTTCGTCCTGGAGGTGGAGGAGTGATCAGGGGTTGAGGGAAAAATGGTGAGATGGTCGGCAGTTGAACGTGGCGGTGGCGGCAAAGCGATTTATGTTTTTAAACCAAATTTTGTCGAGCTAGGTAAATGGGTCTGTGATCCTTTTCTGGTGAATCGAGCTTCGCGAGACCGTTGGGAAACGTAGTGGAGGTTGCTGGTGGAAGTGTGGACGGGGTGGTGGTGACTCTTGTGACCAGAGTTGCCGTGGAGAGGAGTTTTTTCTGAGGTGGTTCGATTCCAGGCTGATCGAGATTCCCTCGATTTCGATTTTGGATTTATTTAGATGTTTGGGTGGTCGGAGTTAGGAGTGTTGGCGATCGACGATGTGTCGGAGGGATCATCGAAGACCGGAGATGGCCGGAGTGCTGGTGCACGTGCATGACAATGTTTGGGTATCTGGAAGAATCAGTGCGTGGTGACTCGAAGATGGTTTCGGGGAAATTAGATGCTGGCTCGAATTTGAATTCGAGTATTTTTGAATGCATACCGGGTCGTTTAAAAACTTAAACAAATTTTAAGTTGAAAATTTTGTACCGGGTTGATTTTTCGTAAAACTCGAAGCAGATGTTAATTTGTCTCGGGAAGTACACGGGGTTCAATATGATTTCAATTGAAACGTCAATTGAAATATACTGCTGTTAGTTATTTACACTGTTATATATGTTGTTATCTGTATCTGTTCACTTATGACATCTGACACCATTATCTGTTATTTATATTGATGATATATGCCTGTTATATTATTATCATATCTGTTATCACTTTGCAAGTTCCCTGTTAGTATAGAATTCACTATGGGTTGAAATGATACATACCCGAACGATCTGTAGAATATGAGAAAATCGTTATGGGTTGAAATGATAAACCCAAGCGATTTTCAATTGAATTGAATTTGGGATTTCGGGTTGAAAAGATATATACCCGAATATATTTTAAATTGCGGATTGAAATGATAAATATCCGTATCACTTGACCATAGGGTAGAAAATTATATACATACACCGTTGGTCTATATATATAAATATTTTGAAAAAGATTTCTATGGTTTTGGAAAGAAATATATGGTTTAATAAATATTGTTTTTAAAGACTTATTAAAGTTTATTTAATAAAGTTGATTTAATCAATATAAAATATGTTTAAGTATTTGTTTAAAATTTATATTTTTCAAATATAGAGTTTATAATGATACAGGTTGAGAGATAAATTTGAAATTGATTTGAAATTATATTTATTTAAGAATTATGCTTAAATAAGTTTGATTTGAAATTTATTAAAATTGAAATTTTAAAGATATGATTTTTAACTTGGATTTGGTTAAAGTGACTTAAATGAATATTGCAAACTTAAATAAATTTAAATGAGATTTTTTTATATTTAAATTTGTAAACTGAAGTTTATTTAACTGATATTGAAATGATTAAGTAAATATTTCAAGCTTAATAATAGTAAAGTGAATTTGATATATATATATATATATATATGAAATTATCAAATTTAGTTTAAAAATGTTGAATATTTAAAGCTTTGAAATATAGTGAAATTGGAATGGTTTATTTGTCGTTCAAATCTGTATTTGAAATCGATATAATAATTTATTAAGAACTGAATTGAATTGAAACTGATGATTTGAGATTTTACTAAATTTGAAATTTTGGGATTGGTGTTGATTTGGAATTGGTTTGTGAAATTTGAGGAAGCTATTTTATTATATAAAGTATTTTTAAATTATATTTAAAACTATTTATATATGTTACTTTATAAACTTATTTCATATAAACTATTTTAATATAAATTATTTTTAATATAAACTATTTTAAATTATAACTATTTTTATATAAACTATTTTAAATTATAAACTATTTTATTATATATACTATTATTTATATTTAAACGGTTAAGTGGGAAGTGTTATGATTCCAAAACATTATGATTTCTAAAGTTTGATTTCCAAAGAATTATGATTTCCAAAGTGTTTGATTTAGAAAGTGTCATAACTTTAAAGTACTAAGATTTTGTAAATGGATATATCTGAGATGGATATATTTGAAATGGAAATGATATCGTATTGGTTTTGAAATGGAAGTGATATCGTATTGATATGGTTTTGAAATGGAAATGATGTTTTGGTTTTGAAATATAAACTATTTTGAAAGTTTATTAAATGACCAATCGGTGTAATAATTACGTAGTTATTAAAGAGTCTGGGATCGGTTTGGGACATACCCTCTGTCTAAACCGAAAACCACTTTAATAACTATTATACGCGGAGTGTGATCCAGAATGAAGTGGTTGGAATGATGACGTTTCTGGATTTGAAGAAAGAGAACGATAATGGATGACCTTGACACTTGTGTCAAATTGGAAATGACTTAAACAGGAGCCGTGCCGGTCCAGTGAGGTTAGCTACCTCTAGCGGACACACTTCTTCGTAAAGTACTCATTACTTGTTTTTGATTGGTGCGCACGCTTGAATTTGGAGTGTTGTTTCGCGGTGTTGTGATCGTTGCGGCGATGCGTTCTCACTAGTCCGGATCAGGCAAACGGTACTTTCACTACCTTGGGTATTGCCTCATGTGCCTTGTCATACTCGGATCCCTATGCGCGACCACTACGATTTGTTTCGTGTTATACCTATGGAGTACTCCCTGATAGCCTACTAGTTTACGGTGGAGTTTACAGTGCTGTATAGACTATGACGCTTATATAAAATGTGTTAAGGGGGGATAATAGTAACGCCTTAACGCTATTTTGATACTTTATATTACTGATAGGCATTATCTACTTAGCGTACACTACTATATATAAATAGTTTAACGGATCCTTAGAGGATGGTTATCCCAAACATCCTTTGAGTTACTTGTATTTCAGTCGTTATTTCACTTGAGTTAGACTTATTAATATAAGAATGTTAATCCTGACTCGAGTGTTTTGTGTTTTTCTTTACGCTCGGGTCAGACTGAGTGATACAGCTTTTGAGACTCACCTTTGGAGTTGGAGCTTCGCTTGGAGATCCAGCTATCTATCCAGCTTTCAAATTATTCATTTGATTCAAGTGATGTATTCTGATCTTGTATTTGACTATTGTATTCGAGACTTCTGTTGTATATAAAAGTTGTTATATATCAGTTATATACAATTGATCTGTTTGGATATATTTGCTTTGGAGCTTTAGAAGTAGATGCAATGTGTTATGTTATGGTGATGTTACCCCTTTTGAAAATGATTGTATATACAAATACATTTTGTTTATGTAGTATTCTGGAACGAATACATTTATCTAGAATACGTTTTGAAATTTATGGGCTAAATTGATTTTTAATAGAATGTAAACTAGATTATATTAACGATATTTTGATATTTTGATTCTAAATATTTATTTGCAGAATTTTTAAACTGCGGACTTTATTAAAAAGTTGATTTGTAAATAGTTGATTTGGGAAAAAATGTATGTTTATATATGCATATTATAAATTAAGTTTACATATACCTATAGTAGTATTATATGCGTGTTCCGTGTATATTTTATAGCAGCTATATTTTTTGTCAGTGTGTATATATGTTGTCAGTTACATATAAAGGCGTTATGGTCAGTTAGCTCATTGGTATAAAGGTATATCCTTGTTAATAACATGCGTTATATAAGTAGTTATATATATAAAGTATATTTTTCTTCCTAGTTCAATTTATATGTTTAACTATGTGTTTATTTAAAACTATGATTTTGGAATACATACATTTAATTTAATATGTGTTGGAATAAAAAAAATGATGATTTTTTTTAGTTATATATATAGCCATATATATGAGTACACTTATATCAATTATCTTCGTCTACCCAGTCTTATTTACTTCGTCGATTCCTTATCTATCAGCTTTGTTCGTCGAATCATGTCCATCTAGCATCGCTTTGGAACTCGTAGCTCATTTCCTTGTCAAATCTATCTAGCCTCGAAAGGTGAGCAATCACTCACGATTAACATTCTTATATCTATTAAATTTGATTTCAATTGAAACATCAATTGAAATATACTGCTGTTAGTTATTTACACTGTTATATATATGCTGTTATCTGTATCTGTTCACTTATGACATCTGACACCATTATCTGTTATTTATATTGATGATATATGCCTGTTATATTATTATCATATCTGTTATCACTCTGCAAGTTCCCTGTTAGTATAGAATTCACTATGGGTTGAAATGATACATACCCGAACGATCTGTAGAATATGAGAAAATTGTTATGGGTTGAAATGATAAACCCAAGCGATTTTCAATTGAATTGAATTTGGAATTTCGGGTTGAAAAGATATATACCCGAATATATTTTAAATTGTGGATTGAAATGATAAATATCCGTATCACTTGACCATAGGATAGAAAATTATATACAGACACCATTGGTCTATATATATGAATATTTTGAAAAAGATTTCTATGGTTTTGGAAAGAAATATATGGTTTAATAAATATTGTTTTTAAAGACTTATTAAAGTTGATTTAATCAATATAAAATATGTTTAAGTATTTGTTTAAAATTTATATTTTTCAAATGTAGAGTTTTTAATGATACAGGTTGCAAGATAAATTTGAAATTGATTTGAAATTATATTTATTTAAGAATTATGCTTAAATAAGTTTGATTTGAAATTTATTAAAATTGAAATTTTAAAGATATGATTTTTAACTTGGATTTGGTTAAAGTGACTTAAATGAATATTGCAAACTTAAATAAATTTAATTGAGATATTTTGTTTATTTAAATTTGTAAACTGAAGTTTATTTAACTGATATTGAAATGATTAAGTAAATATTTCAAGCTTAATAATAGTAAAGTGAATTTGATATATATATATATATATATATATATATGAAATTATCAAATTTAGTTTGAAAATGTTGAATATTTAAAGCTTTGAAATATAGTGAAATTGGAGTGGTTTATTTGTGGTTAAAATCTGTATTTGAAATCGATATAATAATTTATTGAGAACTGAATTGAATTGAAACTGATGATTTGAGATTTGACTAAATTTGAAATTTTGGGATTGGTGTTGATTTGGAATTGATTTGTGAAATTTGAGGAAGCTATTTTATTATATAAAGTATTTTTAAATTATATTTAAAACTATTTATATATGTTACTTTATAAACTTATTTCATATAAACTATTTTAATATATAAATTATTTTTAATATAAACTATTTTAAATTATAACTATTTTTATATAAACTATTTTAAATTATAAACTATTTTATTATATATACTATTATTTATATTTAAACGGTTAAGTGGGAAGTGTTATGATTCCAAAACATTATGATTTCTAAAGTTTGATTTCCAAAGAATTATGATTTCCAAAGTGTTTGATTTAGAAAGTGTCATAACTTTGAAGTACTAAGATTTTGTAAATGGATATATCTGAGATGGATATATTTGAAATGGAAATGATATCGTATTGGTTTTGAAATGGAAGTGATATCGTATTGATATGGTTTTGAAATGGAAATGATGTTTTGGTTTTGAAATATAAACTATTTTGAAAGTTTATTAAATGACCAATCGGTGTAATAATTAAGTAGTTATTAAAGAGTCCGGGATTGGTTTGGGACATACTCTCTGTCTAAACTGAAAACCACTTTAATAACTATTATACGCAGAGTGTGATCCAAAATGAAGTGGTTGGAATGATGACGTTGCTGGACTTGAGGAAAGAGAACGATAATGGATGACCTTGACACTTGTGTCAAATTGGAAATGACTTAAATAGGAGCCATGCCGGGCCAGTGAGGTTAGCTACCTCTAGTGGACACACTTCTTCGTAAACTACTCATTACTTGTTTTTGATTGGTGTGCACCCTTGAATTGGGAATGTTGTTTCGCGGTGTTGCGATCATTGCGGCGATGCGTTCTCACCAGTCCGGAACAGGCAAAGAGTAGTTTCACTACCTTGGGTATTGCCTCATGTGCCTTGTCATACTCGTATCCCTATGCGCGACCACTATGATTTGTTTCGTGTTATACCTATAGAGTACTCCCTGATAGCCCACTAGTTTACGGTGGAGTTTACAGTGCTGTATAAACTATGACGCTTATATAAAATGTGTTAAGGGGGATAATGGTAACGCCTTAACGCTATTTTGATACTTTATATTTCTGATAGGCATTATCTACTTAGCGTACACTACTATATATAAATAGTTTAACGGATCCTTAGAGGATGGTTATCCCAAACATCCTTTGAGTTACTTGTATTTAAGTCGTTATTTCACTTGAGTTAGACTTATTAATATAAGAATGTTAACCTGACTCGAGTGTTTTGTGTTTTTCTTTACGCTCGGGTCAGACCGAGTGATACAGCTTTTGAGACTCACCTTTGGAGTTGGAGCTTCGCTTGGAGATCCAGCTATCTATCCAGCTTTCAAATTATTCAGTTGATTCCAGTGATGTATTCTGGTCTTGTATTTGACTATTGTATTCGAGACTTCTGTTGTATCTTGTTTAACTCTGTTATATATATAGTAGCTTCATGAATTACTATTCTTTTGTTTCCGCTGTACTATTGTTATATTACTCTGTGTCTGTGATTCTGTGATTATTTATTTACTGTATATGCCGAGTTTTGCCAATTTTATTTACAATCTATTGTTTTGAATTATTCAAGTCCGACATGTGTGGATTTATTGTCGATTTGAATGGTCCAAAATAGTGGGTCGTTACATTAAATAAATTAAATTAATTACTTCAATCACCTTTTAAATCCTGGTTACTTAATCATTAATTAATTACAAACCATTAATTAATCATCCTTTAATTTACCCATTAATTACCCACAATTACTTCCATTAAGTAATTATCCCATTGGTTAATTATCCTCAATTAATTAACCTTTAATTATTTATTAAATTAATTAATCCTTAACAAATTTATCCTTTAATTACTTACATTAAGTAATTATCACTTAAGTAATTATTCTCTAATTACTTAATTTATCTATCCTTAATTACGAATTAATTAATCTCTAATTAATTAACTCATAATTAATTAAATTAATTAACTACCCTTAAAATCAGTAATTAATTAAATAAATAAATTATTCTTTAATTACTTTCTTAATTTAATCCATCCTTAATCATCCAAGGTCTTAATTAACCTTAAGATAAACCATTTACCTTTATTTAATTTCTTAATTATCATAATCATATTTAAAACATTTAACTTTATAATTAACTTACTTAATTAAATTATTTAATTTAAGTTTAAAATAACTTAAGCATTTAACTTAACAAATTTAAGTTAAACAAATTATATAATTTCCTTAAAACAATTATTTACGACATTTATTATATAAAGAAATAAATTTTAAGAAATGGTTCAAAACTAGATTCATTTTAAATTTAAAAACTTATTTATATTTAAACTTAAAAATTGTACAAATTTTACTTCGGGTCAAACCCGAATAACACTCGATCCCCCACCCGAGAGTCCGAGACCATTACCCCCTTTTTTTAAAAAAAACTTAGATTTAGTTATACTTAAAATCTGGAAACAACACACACATGAAAATCTCGAAGACCCACCCAAGCCACAACTCTTCTTCCTCAAGACCCACCCCGAGTACTCCTTCGAACCATTCCACCTCCAAAACACAGACACCAAAACTCACCGTGCACGTGCACGCCAGCTCGCCAGAGCTCCGGCCATCCATAATACCGTCGATGAGTCACCGATGTCCGTCCCCTACGATTCCGACCATCCAAAGGTCACCACAAACACAGAATCGAAATCGAGACAACAGATAGAACTGGAACAGGAAACTTCAACTATGAATCTTCCTCGTCCTAGCGATTCTGACCACCAGAGATTACTAGCCTCTAACCACAGCTCCACTGAAGCCTAACGCTTCCATCCCCCAACCTCTGATCAAACCCGATGCTTCAAAGACGTCGTAGTGATCCTGTTTCCAGACTTCGACCAATCTTGGGTTAAAACCCTACTTCGACCAATTTCCACCGCCACGGTGGCTAAGAAAACCTCTACCCATTTTTGCTGAGCTCGTCTTCACCCTGGTCTCCTCCAGTGAAGACCCCGACCTTCCCAGGTTCCTCGATCGCCAGAAAAACCTCAAAACCTATTTTCTGGCCAAACCCCAAATGCTCACACGATCCTAATCTAAAAATTATGATTTTACTCTTAAAAATCATAAATCTTGATGGCGATTAAGATTATCCAAGTGATTCAAAGAATTATGATGCTTAAATTTCAACATGTTTCCGATTTCTACTGTATTTTCTATTTTCCAGATAAAATTTCAACTAATTTTACCTAAATTCATTTTTAAAACTTAATCTATGTCTAAACAAACATTTCTTGTTTGAATACTAAAACCTAACAGAGATTAGATAAAGAGATTTGGAATTTTGATTTAAATTTTAAGCTCTGTAACTATGAAATAGAGATGACAGAGATACATCAGACATGCACACTTTCAACACATTCATATATACATAAATCATACTTATATATACATGCAAAGCATACTTCATTCTAGGAATTCACATGCAACATATTCATTTACTTAAGCTTTAAATAAAAATGTTCACTCACAGATAATGTTGAACAGAGAACACTGCTTTTGAAACTGCTAGCTTGCTTTTGAAGATCTTGTCAGTTGCTTGAGTTGTTTGATTTGTTTTAAGTTGTGAAATGGCAGGACTTGGTATATATTTTTCTTTGTTTTGCATAGCTTTTTCTCAAATCCAAGCAGAAATGAAGAAGGCAAAGTAGAGGTATATAGGCTGCTCTATGGTGTACACAACAACCTTCTTTTGATTTTAGATATATTTTTCTTTGGTCAGCACTTGCTTGACCTGATTTGATTTTTGTGTGACTTTGATTAAAGGTTTTGTGTGCTAGGCTTTAAATGCTTATCTCCTCTTTTGTTTACATGCATATCCATATTTTATTTTATTTTATACATATACCCATTTACATCTACTTACATGTGTATTTGTTATCATATACATACACTTACATTCATATATATATACTTACTTATGCATATTATTTCATATGAGCCTACATTCATATACTCATATATGTATATACTTATTTTTTTCCAAACATTATAAAGTTTGTAAGTATATTTATCTATATATATATATATTTATATGTATTCATAGTTATGTTATTTTATCTTAATTTTAAACGATGGAGTTTATTATTTATTTTCTATAAGATTTTCATATCCAGGGATTCTATAATTCAATATTTATTATAGTTTTCAAATCAATTTATAGATACAAATATTTTTATCTTCTAGACAAACTCATTTATTCGACTATCAAAATTAATATTCCAATGATTTAAATTAGTTAATCACCCAACTTGTGACGCCCCACCTCTATGCTCACAATAACAAAGAGTATTAAAAGAAATACTGTCTGTTATTACGAAGAATAAGGCTGGATAGGAGCGGCCATCCGTAGTTGGGCCTTACACTAGTATTGGTTACCTCGATAGGAGTGGTATATATTTTTATTTTTCATCTCTTATTTATTTACTCCCATCGACATACCCAATTCCAGTATAAAACGAACTACGATGGTTCATAATAGTTTAGGACAATGTATATAATAATAACACAGATAAGCTAAATGCGGAACACAGATAATAAAAGTCTCATATATATATACAAGTACATTATCAACTAATATACATGAATACATATCAACCTAGATCAGATACACTGACTACTCCAAAAGATATGAAAAGACTTCACAACTCAAGCAGCAACCCAAAGCAATATATCAACAACCTGAAATAACTCGGTCTGACCCGAGTATTAAATTCAAAAGAAAATAATACACGGGTCAGTCTAATTCAAACTCAGTTATTAATGCACGGAAGCAATAATAATTAAATAACAAATAGACGACAGTCACAAAAATCTCGTATATCCAACTCTTCAATATGAGAATCGGATAACGGTAGATATAACACGTAATAGTGTTAAACAACAAATCAGCAATTTCAAATCATCAACAATGATAAATAAAAGGTTATCAATGAAGATAATATGAAAACCACAGAATTGCCTAAACTGCAATTAACCACAAAAATCTAATCATTAAATAAATAATTAGAAACTCATAATCTAATTATCAAATTGATAATTAGACAACACAAAATCATCAAATTAAACCAATCAAAATACAATTCAAAACATATTGAATTGAATAAAAAAAACAGTTCAAGTAATTGAAATCATTAATTTAAAACATCACTTCTGTGTGGCTGCAGTACACGCACGTGTGTACTGCCTCGCCACTACAGCATGAATTACATAAAAGCGCAATGAATCAAAAGCAAATGGCACCATCTCGAGATCAAGTTCAAGTTAAGCAACTCAAACCCAACTGGTCAGTGCCATCTCAAAACATAAATGTACACGCAAAGCTACTGCATAGTGCTGCAGTAATATCAATGCAACAGTTACAACAAAGACAAGTGTATCAAACAGATAGCAAAATGACATGCACAAGGGGTACATGTGAAGCAGACCAAATGCCATCAAGTGATACAAGGGAAAAACTGCAACAAAAACTGCAGCCACCTCAAGATCACAAGGGCAAGACTGCAAACAAGAAACTGCTCATATACTCGAAGCACAGTGCACAATAGTGACACAGCGCCAAAAACTGCATATACAACCAAGCAGTCAACAACTGAATCTCCAGTAAACCAGGCAAAAAGAAACGAACTAATACAATCAATGCCAACAACATGAAACTGCAAATCAAAGAAGTAAATTTATAGTTTCAAGTCAATGCCAGAAATTCACGAAATCAAAAATTATCAAAAATCCCAAAATGGCCGAAGTCAACAATTGACAAAGATTCAACTAAGTCAGATTTCAAAACCCAAGTATAAGGGCTCGAAGCAGTGACAGTGACCAATGTGCAAAATGTATACAAAGACTCCAAGCCTTCAAGCAGCATGCAAATGAAACTAGCAATGAATGCATACAAAACTGGTACGACATGGAAGCAGTGAAACAAGTTCAAGTGAGGTGGAAACAAGTTCGAACCAACTCAAACATTATCACCAGCCAAAGTCCACAAATAATATGCAGTTCAAAAATCAAAGTCGAAGCCATTCAAATCAAGGCCAAAGTCAAGGTGATGACCAAGGCAAAAATGAACTGAATCGAACAATTAAGAATAAGGTCGAAGCCGACCAAAATTCATGCAACAAAACCCAGTCGAACTCAAAGAAAAACAACATCGAAGTTAAGTAATAAAAATCAAGGTATGAACAGAAATTACTTGCAACAGTGATGACGCAATGGAAGCAACTACAAAATCAAGTCAGGATGCAAATTCGAACAAGGTCGAAAGTGCTACAGGACGCAAATTACCAGAGGCCGTAACCCAAATAACCGGAGTCGAGCATAAACATTACATCAGTGGTTGAACACAAAATGTTTTCACCAAATCTAGTTTACAAACCAAGTCAAAGACTCCACCCTTTCAAATCAAACTATGTCGAAGTCGTCAAAATCCATGAAACCAAGATTTCCAGAAAAATCAAAACCATGTCAACCAAGCGAAATAAACATATATAAACAGCTACTTGAATTAGATGTGAGTGGAGTGCCACTCACCTTTATCGACGCAAGGACGAACTCGACTAATCAGAAGGAGCCGCGAACGATCCAATCAGTCGACGAAAGAAAGTGAAGCATCGGCAATCAATACGACAAGCGGCGCCTTCGAATTCCTGAAGCCCTAATTTCAGAGCAGAGAAGAAACGAACATACGAGGCCGCCATTATCGATCGTCTACGTTTGTCTAGGGTTTTTGAACGAATGAATTTGAAAAGAGGAACGGGTATGAATTTTATCTCGGCAAACAAAGAAACGTGGGCCAATACTATTCAAAGCCCGCTTAACCCTTAACAATTATTTAAAAGAATTTAAACCCGATCAAATCCCAATAACAATCAGCTATCGCCATTAATCATTTAATGACGATAATTAATTGATGCAAAATCCCGGGTTGTTACACAACTAATAGGCGTTAAAAATCCGGGTTGTCACATAGATATTACAACTTAGAACTAAATATTCAAACCAACTACACATGATTTCAATGTAAAAATATGGCTGAATATTTATACGAATCATTTTCTCTTGAATGTGTTGAACACATACAGTGGTAGAAACACAATTCATGCGTGAAGCGTGTGTCATCATCATGAGCGAAGCGCGTGCGTAATGCTCATGTGTGTGCCTTTAATAATAGTTCTAGTACCTTTGATGTCACACATTTTAAAGTCAGCGTGAAGTTCCAAAAATATTCCTCTACAGATATTACCAAATCTTAATATCACTTAAAAATAGGATTTAACATTAAACTTCCTATACAAATTCAAAAATGTCTCTCTACAAATATTGCCAAATCTTAATATTGTTGGATCTGAGCTAGCACACAGCGGGGTAAATGGGTAGATTTCAAATTTTTTATTCCATTTTTAATCTTATTGGACCTATG
The DNA here is from genome assembly GCA_030737815.1 of Allium fistulosum. Taxonomy (NCBI): domain Eukaryota; kingdom Viridiplantae; phylum Streptophyta; class Magnoliopsida; order Asparagales; family Amaryllidaceae; genus Allium; species Allium fistulosum. Next base: position 1,619,191,038 of record CM060901.1, read on the forward strand.
AAGTCTAAATTTATTTTAAATGATATCAATATTTTATTTTATTTGTAAATAAAGTTTTATTTTATTGTTTTGTTTATATTATATAATATAACATGCGTATCATATACACATGTGTGTATACGAGCATGTGCAACATAAACAATGTACATGGTTTAACATGCCCATATAAAAGTGTTGGAATATACACCGCAATGGACATATTAGCTCCTCCATATACATATGTATTATGTGTGTGTGTGTAGTTTTAAACAATATAAAATAATATTTGTAACATACAAAAGTGTGTGTGTATATGTATGTATATGTATATATGTATGTATTTATATAATTGATATTATAATATATATTAATTGTTGATATATAAATATAAATGATTTTGACTTTGCATTCAAAATTAAAATTCAAGTTTTAAATTCGAATCTAGATCTATATAATAAAATATCTAAAGATTACAAATTCAAATCAATATATTAGTTATATATATATTTATAATATTTTGAAAAAATATATATAATAATTATATACGTAAATATGTTTTAATGTGGATAAATGATTCAATAAACGTGTATATATATGTATGTATGTATTTATGTATGTATATAATAACATATATTCGACCTTATTAATCAATATATTATTATTGTTATCATCATCATCATTATTATTAAAAGCTTACTTTAAAAAAAAAAATAGTTTTTTCTTATTTACCTAGTTAAAGATTTCCATATGGAAATCTTAGTAAAAATTTTTTTTTTTTTAATTTTTCTAATACGTATGTATAATTTTTATTAAATATTTATAAGTATATTTTATAATATATATTTACTTTGTAAAAAATTAGGTATTGATATATATATATATATAATATCTTTGTGTGTGTGTATATGTGCGTGCGCGCGTGTGCATGTATGTATGTATTATATACGGATTTAAATATATATTTATACGTAAAAACCTTTTTTTAATTTCGAAAACAATGATTTATATAAAATAAAAAATTTAATATTTACGTATTTTATATAATTATGTTTCTATTTAAAAATCAAATTTAGTTTTAAAATCATTTTAAATATTATTAAATTCGATTTTTTTAATTTGCAGCTGTGAGTTATAAGTTTATATATATATATATATATATATATATAATCATCCAATGTAGATAATATAGACATATGCGGATTCATGATGATCATATACCATCTTAGCACATATATAACATGATGAACAATTATATATAAATGTAAATGAAAGATTTACCTCAACTAAATCGTAGTTGTAACACGTTGAAGCGTTGATTCGATGACTCCTTGAATCAGTATCTAAACTTCTAGAACAAGCTACCAAACTAAAAGCAGCAACCACTGATCTACTGTTTGTATTTAATTAGTGTTTAATTTTCCTTGAAGCTATGGAGTATAGAGGAAGGGGAGGCGGACCAGAAATACGATGGAGGAGACAAAAATTAGAAGAGGCTAAAGTGGGATTTAAGGCGTTTAAATAGTGGAGATTCAAAGGAGCAAAAAATGGATCCAGATCCACAGTTTCCTCTTACCATTTCACACCTTTTGAATTGATATTCAACCACACCTTAAAAACCCCCATGGCCGACTACTATATACCCATATTTGGGTCTCCAAATTGCTTCAAGCCCAATCAAATAAACATGCATTTAAATTTAATTCAAATGCACATTAATATCGTATATCGATACGTGTGTATACAACTTTTATGTGCATACTATTTTCACAACAAATTAAATAAAATCTTATAATTAATATTTCATAAATATTAATTAACTTATAATAATTATAATTAATTAAATATTCAACATTCGGTTGTATGGTTCTTAGGTGTAAATTCACTCAGCTATTAATATTGAATAATTTAAATACTAACGTTCACCATCACCTTAGCAAGTGATGTGACATTATGATCAGATTTATCACTTACATAGCTTCGGTAAAATCTAGTTTTACTTATTTAACCAAAAGTGACAATTATTTACACCAATCCTTTTTATCAAAACTATATCACATTAGGACTTGTGAAATTTGGTAATGGTCAAAATTCCATTATCATCCATATTTAACTTTACAGCCCAAACATAAAGTCCTTTGTTCAATAATAACAATTATTATTAACTAAACTACTTTAGCTAGAGATTTTGACTTTGAATTGACTTCGATTGACCGTGATACCAACCTCATGTAACCGAGGAGACAAATTCTCTATTGAATAGTGTTTCACTTTTAATACTTCCACTTGACCCAACTATAGTCATTCGATGGACGTCGTGCCATGATTTAGATATAACCAAAGCGAAGTTTCCACAATGAAGGTCAACAATATTCTCAAGTCATGAGAACTGTGTAATATTGTCACGTCGATATTTTATGTTTGATCCAGTTATATTAACCAATAGAAAACTATCAAACGAGTCATTACATAGTTATCCAATAACTATCTGTACATAACCTCTTGGTGCCCCCCAACAGTCATGAGTAATACACTACCCAACCTTTGGAGAGCATTACGTACTATATCGACGGATGCATCAATATTCAGTCTCGATACGTCTTGACTAGGAATATTTAAAATGACGTGTTTATTATCTTGTGATAAAATACTCATGATCACAACAATTGTAATTACTATCATACAACACACCATTTATGGATTTTCTATTAAATATACTTAAATTAAATAATTAATTAATCATAACACATTATAAGAAGCATATAACAAAAAGAAAATTACTTTTTATTTCGAATGAGATTTTATTACAGTGTTAATAATTTACAATGAATTACAGAATTGTCCTTAGGGCGTATCCCTAACTCTATCAATCTCCCACTTGCACTTTGGACCAAATATGGAATCTCAATCCCGTCATTTCGATCAGCTTGACAAGAACTAACTGAGCTAGTCCCTTCGTGAATGGATCTGCTAGGTTGTTCTGGTATTTACCTTTTGTATCATGACCTCTTTCTTCTCAATAAATATTCTAATTAGGTAGAACTTTAGAAGAATATGTTATGACTTCTTGTGTGCTCTAAGCTCCTTTGCGACCTACATCGCTGCATTATTGTCATAAAAGAATGCCAGTGGATTCTCCATGTTCGGAATCACTCCGAGCTCGCTTAAAAACTTGGGCATCTAGACCTCTTCTTTAGCTACTTCATTGAGGGCAATATACTCCACCTCCATCCTGGAATCAGCTACAATTACCTGCTTGGAAATATTCCAATTGACTGCTCCCTCGTTAATAGTAAAGACGTAGCCCGACACTAACTTGCTATCATCGATATTACTTTGGAAGCTAAAGTCGATATACCCCTTCATAAGGAAGTCTCCATTCCCATGTATCAGGAATAGGTCCCTGGTATTTCTTAAATACTTTAGTATACATTTTACAACCGTCCAATGCTTTTCTCAAGGATTAGACTGGTATCGGCTTATGCATCTTAGTGCATATGCCATATCCGATCTAGTACATAGCATAATGGACATTATGGTATCGATCGCTGAAGCATATGGTACCCTTTTCATACGCTATTTCTCCATATCAGTACGAGGAGCGTCCTTCTTAGAAAGGACAAATTCCACATTGCATTGGCACATTTCTATGTTTGGAATTCTCCATACTGTACCTTTTTAGTATAGTATCTATATATAAGGATTGGGACAATCTTAACAACCTCTTAGATCTATCTTTATAGATCTTTATACCTAATATATAGGCTGCCTCTCCCAAATCCTTCATGGAGAAGTTCTTAAGAAGCCAAACTTGCGCTGATTGCAATAACTAAACATTACTGCCAATCAGCTAGAGATCATCAACATATAGCATTAAGAATACGATAGCATTTCCCTGTTTTTTAAGGTACGTACGCTTCCTCAATGCTCTAATAAAAACCAAACTATTTGATCACTTTATCAAAACAATTATTCCAACTCCTTGAAGCTTTTTTAAGTTCATAAATGGAATTTAACAATTTGTAAGCTTTTCTCTCACTCTAACTGACCTCGAAACCCTCAGGCTACGACATATAAATTGTTTCTTCTAAATTACCATTTAGAAATGCTATCTTTTTGTGCGCCATATTTCATAGTCATAGAATGCAACCATGGCTAACATTATCTGAGTGTATTTAAGGATTGATACAGGTGAAAACTTCTCGTCATGATCAACCTCTTGAATTTGACAAAATCCTTTCGCAAGTAGCCTTATTTATGTAAGTCTCCACTTATCTATCTGCATTTAGCTTTTTCTTAAAAATGCATTTATAGCCGATGGGATTTATCCCTTCGCGTATGTCAGACAAAGTCCATACTTAGTTTTCGTACATGGAATCCATTTCAAATTTCATTACTCTAAGCCAAAGTGCAGAGCCTTTACTCTGTAGTCCTTGTTGGAATGATAGAGGAGTGTCGTCATCTAAGACACAGTCCTCCTTCTCTCCATCTACAAGAAAACCATAGTATCTCTCTGTTGCATGAGATTCCCTACTAGGCCTTCTAAGAGGTTGCGCATTTTTTTACATGAGTGAATTTGGTTTTCCTACTGGTTTGGCCTTAGTGTTAATTTCTTGGATCTCATCCAAGTCTACAACCACACTATTAGTTCCTTTTAGTATAAGTTCCTTTTCCAAAAAAACATTCGAGAAACAATAAACTTTTGTTTCTCGATATTGTAGAAAGTATACCCCATCGGGTTTTTGAGATATCCTATAAATTTACACAATGTCGATCTTGCCTCAAGTTTATTTGGACCAACATTCTTAACATAGGATGGGCAACCCCACACCATTAAATACTTGAGTTGGATTTCTTCCCACACCACATCTCATATGGTGTCTTAGGAACAGATTTAGTGGGCATTAAATTCAACGTATGCATGGCGGTTTCTAACACATATCCCCAACATGAAAGATGTAACTCAGCCTTACTCATCATGGAGTAAAACATATCTAATAAGGTTCAGTTTCTCTGCTCCAAAACACCGTTGTGTTGTAGAGTATACAGTGGAGCAATCTAAGAGATAATCCCATCATCATTTAAGCGCTATTGGAGTTTCTATCCAACGTACTCACCTCCTCAATCAGATCGAAGTATTTTAATCTTTCGGTTCATCTGTTTTTCAACCATATTTTTATATTCAATGAATTTCTCATAGACATCGGATTTATTCTTCATAAGATACACATATCCTAGTATTGAGAAATCATTAGTGAAGGTTACGAAATAAGAAAATTACCTTTAGTAACTACAGGCATCGGCTCGCATGTATCAGTATGTACGAGACCCAAGAGTTCATCAACTCTTTCATTGCTCCCACTAAAGAGGTGCTTGGTCATCTTACCTTTGAGACAAGACTCATACGTGTCAAATGATTTAGAATTAAATGGTAGAAGACCTTCAGTTTTCAATATGTGTAGTCGTTTCCCACTTATATGACCTAGCCTACAATATCAAAGATAATTTTTATTTATATTGTCATTTAAAGAACTACTTATAGAACAAACATGATTTGTATTGATCACATAAATTCTATTATCTAAAATACCATCTCAGATAATCTAAGGAGAGAAATAATCCCATAAATAAAGTCTTTTACATAATAGTAATTATTTAATATAAAAGCATATCCACTCAGCAAACTCAAATGGAAATCTCCAACTGCCATTGCATTAACAACAGATCCATCGACAACTTAAAGCCTCATTTTTCCCTTGTCGCATGACACTTGTTCCTAACAAATTACAGATGTGAGTTTTAGATTCAGTACCTAAAACCTAAGATAATTTATTGATTGCAAAAAAATTTTGAATCATAAATATACCTTATAGAGCAGTAGAACCAATATGTTTTTTCTCTTTAACTATCTTTAAGTACTCTGGACAATTCCATTTCCAGTGACCTTTCGAAGATGATGTGTTCCCCTTAATAGCAAGAATAGCCCCATGATCGTTGGATGAAGACTCGGTCAATCTCAACATATTGAAGGGCTCCACGAGATATAAATTTAACTGGTTCATATTACAATTTAACATGAACTTCTTATACTGGGGAGTAAGAGACCGAAGATCAAGTCTACCTGTATCTCATTACTTATCGTTATGCCTAATTATGCAAGTCTATCAACATTGCCTTTCATTATTAGAATGTAATCATCCACTTTCTATCCTTTGGTCATTTTGGTGTTGAACAGATACTTCATAAGTTCGTACCTTATGAAATGGGACTATTTATGGGTTACATTGTAATGGATCTTAAGGCTACTTTAACATTTGAGAGGGGTGAATGGTGTTTTATAACTTTTATGAATCTTTTTAACTTTGTTTCAAGATTTAAATCAAATCACATATTATCTACACAGATCTATACCAATTAAGTAGTTACAGATGCAATCACACAAAAATATAAAAGCAGCAACAAAAGGTAAAGTAAGAGAGATGACATTAGGAATTTTAAACTGGTTTGGATTATCCAATCCTACATCTAGTCCCATAGAATATTGTACATATTTCTTTTCAATTGCCTACTTTAACCAAGTAACAAGCAAATCAGAATACAGTCTCGATTTCAAGGCTACGAGATACACCCTTTGTCTCATGAGTCCGGGTGAATTCTCTTAATTTTCCAGGCAACAAGATCACCGACTAGATTTAGATGGGCTACTAAACACACCCACTTAATTTGAACGGGCAACAAGTACACCCAAACAAATAAGGGTAGAGTTATTGATTTCTAAATATAAACAGTTGTACTTAGGATACAAGATATCTTATTATAACATCCCGCAATTTTAACGATCAGATATTTAAATGATTAATTTAAATATTTAATCGTTAAGTCATGAAACACCTCTTATACTTGATTTTGACCAATGAGCGAATTAGTACTCGATACACCCATGGTTGAGCTCGCTTTTTTGATGCGAGTAAAATGAGTATAAAATTGTCTATGTTTGGAGTTGATGAATTTTAAGGATGAATAGTGCCCGATGAAGAGATTTGTGCTAAGCCACTAGCTTGCCTCTAACTTAGCTTATATTTAGCTAAGCTCTTCATTCATTTCTCATTCCATGTTTTTTTTCTCCATCTCCTAATCACTTTCCAACTCCCACCTTAAGCCTAAACCCTAAATCCACTAATCTTGCCTAAATAAATTTACTAAAATTGAATAAAAATCACCATAATTCTTCTCATAGGATTCTCTACAAAAATCGCGAAAGAATTGGTATGAATCGAAGCTTAAGTGTTGATGTCAAAATTTAAAGAGAGTAAAGATTGGGTTTGATTAGAGTTTGGCTTGGGTTTAAATAAGGCGAGTGGGATGATTTATATAATTCACATGTTATACTTTATATATTTGTTTATTAGTAATTATGAAGTGATATGGAAAGATTTGAAGAATGTTAGTAATGTGATTAGGCTTATGTTTAGGCCTTAAACATGTGCATATCATCACATTATCAATTATAAACCTTAAAGATCATATTTTGAAAAGGTAATAAACCCTAGAATTGATTTGAGGTTAATCGGATGATTATTAGCGATGTTATGGATTGATATGTGATTAATTATGTCATATAATGATGTGCATGTCATTACTTAATAGTAATTAAACTAATTCAAATGATTTTAGAATTAGTTAGTAAGCTAGTTTAGCAAGTTTTGAACTCTACACTTATTATTAAAGTGATTAAAGGGTTAATATAACTAAATTAGTATTTATCAATTTTGTTTAAATAGAACAATGATTTTTATAAGTAATAAAGGTATTTTATAAAATGATATGATATTTTATAAAATAACTAATGAAGTTTAATTGGTATTCATAAAATGGTTTGAATATTTTATAAATGAAGGATGTATTTTATAAAATAGATATGAGATTTTATAAAATAGTAAATTGATGAATACTTAATTTTCAATGAAGCAAATTAAGTGTGTTTTAAATGGCTAAATTGATTAATAAGCTAGTATTGTATTTTATAAAATGGTTTGTTGAAAATATTAGTAAGTAAAAGTAATAATTGATTAAGTAATAAATGAATTACCTATTTAAATATACGTGTATGTATATGAGTATGGGCAAGTATATGTATATATGTATTTGAAAATACATAACAATCAAAACATTATGCAGATTGTAGTTAGAATTGTTGTATGTTTGGTTGTTTATATACATTTGCAATTGTTTGATTTTATAGAAATATAATTGAATACAAGTTCGTTATGGGCATTTCACATAGCCATAGCGACTATTGCATGCAATAAGTTGCATGAGAGTATACCGGGCTGATCAACCGCCCCGGCGAAGTCCGAAATGTGACCTGTGTAGTAGTTATGTGTTTACGTATACATGTGTGCAAAAGCATGCACGAATGAGTGTATCAACACACGTATAAGCTACGAACTAGGCAAAAAGGCCGGGTAGGTCATTGGTGTGCTAGAGGAAGCCGGGTCGCTATAATCGCCCGTAGAACTCTACTCGTGCAATCAAAATCGGTTTTTAATTACTTATGGAATTCACTTCTGAAATGTAAATGAAGCTCGATAGAAGTCCGATGGGGTAGAATCAAGCTTTGAAAACAAGGAGACTCATTGAGCGAAGTGTTGGAGAAAACAACACGTGAATCGATGCCCGTTCGGGAAGTTTTCTCATTGCCCAGGTTCATTACCAGAACCTGGCAATTTCAGTCGACTGAATGGGACACCTTAGTCGATTGAACTAGTGGGAAAATGGAGGCTGAAGGGGGAGTTCAAAATAGAAGGCCTGAGGGGTTTGGAGCCAGTCGACTGGGTTCAGTCGACTGACTTGTTGTGTATTGTGCAACTTCGAGAAATTTCTTCCTCATTCAAGCGCGGTTCTTCATGGTGTCTTGGCATGACTTCAGGAAAGTTCTGGACTACTCGAAAGGCGGGATGCAAGGTGAAGCTCGTGATTTGTATATGAATGTTAAGTGGTTCCTTTAGAATCGATAATGATCACGCATGGAGTCGGTACAGGGATTGGTCGCATGATCACGTCTGGCGAGCATGTATAATCGAATGAAGTGAATGCATACCTTCTGGGTTTAACTCCGGGGTACACATAGTTAGGTAAATTGTAATGATCTTATATTGGTGATCACACATAGTATTGGCCTTATATTAGTGGCCATGCCTATTATTAGATCCTGATAGTCGCCTGGGTACATTAGTGTGCTGGCTCTATTTATTATAGGATCATGGTAGAGGTTTGGGTAGGTTAGTTTGCTAGCTCTACTTATTATAAGATCGAGATAGATGGCTGGGTACGGTAGTGTACTGACTCTATTTGTTGATAGATTGCGATAGATGAAGTCTGGGTACGTTAGTGTACTGACTCCATATGTACATAGATAGTGATAAATGATGTCTGGATACGATAGTTTATTGACTATATTTGTTAATAGGTCACGATAAGTGATGTATGAGTAAGTTAGTGTACTAACTCCAATTATTATTGGATCGAGATAGATGTCTGGTACGTTAGTGTACCGACTCTAAGTATGCTTGGATCATGATAGTCGTCTGGGTACGTTAGTGTGCTAGCTCTATTTATTATTGGACTGTGGTAGATGTCTGTAATTGACTCCATCCCTCAGTAATGGTGGGTATTGATTTGTATTCCTTAGTTATCTTCCATTTTTATGTTGTGCATGTTATTAGTTGGCTATTATTGTTATTGCTGCTTTTACTATTATTTTGTACTTTGCTATAGACTTATATTATGATCACCTTACTTTTGGATGTTGGGTTACTTTCATCATAGTATGATATTTTGATCTGACAACAAAGCAATATTGACACCTTACTTTTTAGTCACATTATATTAGTTGTGCTAACTTGTTGATTATAAGAGAAGAGCAGGTTATGGTATAATCCCCTATTTTTGAGACGGGTTTATTATACTTGTTTATAGGTTGTTCGGATTACCCCTGAGCCACGTTTGTGGGGAGGGTCGGATGTGATTTAGCAGTTCCTATTTATTTGTATATAGTTTTAGTATACAGTATTTTGAGATATTTCCCCTCACACAAGGCTTTATGTATGATCCACGTTTCGTTATTGTTTGCTTATGTCATGACATCTCTTGAGTACTCAATTGAGTAGTTTGGGAGTCAGCTGCTTTTGGGAATATGCTATCAGGATGTGCAACTGAAGCTCTTTGGAGGTGTGGAATCAATATTTTGGGATATCTATTCTTGACCTTTAGTGGTACATGACAAACATGCTATTTGTATATGAGACTGTTCTATCAGATATTTATTCACGACTCATATATTTTGATGTTGATGTATTCTGACTTTTTGTACCGATACTTATTTATCGGTCGCTTTCGCTAGTGTTATCTCTTATATATTGTTATTCTGCTATGTTCATGTATATTTAGTATATTATATGTTGTCATTCCATGGTGAGATCTTATCGATGTCTTAGTTTAGTGTTTTTCTTTAATTTTACCCCAACGATCTGCCTTTCTAGGTATTCCCGAAGGGCGGGGTCTTACAGTTGGTATCAAAGCTTAAGGTTAACACTTAGACCAACTAGACCAGTTTGAGTTAATCAATATGGTAGTATGAGATACGTATAGAGAGTGTACTTATATTTTTCTTCTATATTATACTGTATACACCACTTGTCTTCTGGACTTAATTTATTTCTACCGCTAGTTGCTAAGGTATCCTCATCAGGCTATCCATATGAGTAGACATATTGCATGAGCGACTGCGGATAGGCAGTCTGAGATGCCTGATTAGTTCAGAGACTATTTAGTTACTGCAAAAGATGTTTCGTCGCATGTGAACAGTTCCAGCAGATTGCGGTTAGCGCTAAAAGTGGTGTGGCCGTTTGGGCAATAGTATTTCTAGCTTCACCAGCCCTAGACTCTTCAAAGCAGTGTCGAAATTTCTTTAGCTTTAGAGGGAAGCCATATCTGGGTCCTGAGACTATTGCAGAGGTACAGGCTTGGACATGTGCATAAGAAATCTTCCATTAATGTAAGTCTAGGGAATATTCTCTTAAGGAAGATTATTTCTCGACATTTTGAGAAGAGAGACTTTGGCTGGGTAGGATGCTATGTTTGTGTCGCTAATAAGCAAACCCGTGATTCAAAATTTATTCAGGCATCGCATTGGTTCTCAGTTCATTTCTGAGAACGAGAAGAGCATGTAGCTTGAGCATTCTATCAATCTTGAGCAGGATAATTTGTCAGTGAAGGAGTGACCAAATCAACCTTTTGTTTTTGGGTTTGAGGTGGTCAGTACTCCGTTGTTGTAGGCAAGGAGGTTTGCCTTGGGTCTCAAGCATTGGTTGGGGGTTCATTGCTTAGCTTTATCCTTATTAGGGTCCGCTTTTGAATATCTTTTTGGGATGTTTCTCCTTCATGAGAATGCCCATGATATACCGTTGATGTAACAAAGTGGAAAGCGACCGAAACTCTAATTGAGGTGAAAAGACCATGATGTAAGGAAGATCGAGTTTGTTCGAAAATGAAAAGCTAGTCTAGTATGTCACTCCTATGCATATAGGAGGCATTTCTCTTTGAAATGTCATCCAGCTAAAGAGAAGCATAAGTGCTTCAATTACGATCGACTTGATCACTTAAAAAAGGATTGTCTTACTTTTCCAAAGGGTAAGTGATAATGACTTATGCCTTTTAGGCATTACTGAGTCCTAACATGTTTATGTATTAGGAAAACTGGAAGGAGCTTATGTCATGAGGTATGCTCTATTTTTGGAAACTCACTTCTGTTCCTTTCGACACTTGAGCGGTATATTTTATTTATTGCTTGTTACTTGGTAGATATGCTAAACCTGACACCTTTCATAGTAGGTATATTCTTTGATAGAGATAAACCTTGTATGTGTCATCTTAGTTGCAAAGCTGAGGTAAAGCGACCAAACCTGCTACCATTCAAACTTATTTCACGGGCTTTCAAGTTGAGCGGGTTTGGTCGATGAAGTGTGGCCTGGATTTATGTTCGGGTAGGGTTCGGTGGCTGCCCAGTAATGAGCAGAGACCAAACAGATGACTTAGAGACATATGCCTAGAGTGGTTTATATTGTAATTGTTTTTCTTTGTGTCAGTAAACCTTAGGTGATGGGAGTAATCCCATATGTCGAAAGGGAATTTTTTTTGAGATTGGTCCATTCATGTGCCAGTTCTTGACCTATATTTGGTTGCAAAGTTCTAGGTGATTTGCACTAGTTAAGAAAGGGTTTTTCACTTGATTCTGATAGACGATCACTTGAGTTGGATTCTTGGGATGACTGGGAAATTTCTGCAACACGACCTTAATCGTGCGAGGAGATTTTAGTAGTTGGATCAAGGAACCAGATCAGAGTTCATATGAACAAAGTCAAGTGGTTGACCCTAATTTAACAAAGAAATCTTGCAAGAAAACAAAGGATTTGATTCGAATCATTTTAGATGATCTTTAGTTATTATAAAATTTTAGTATAGTATAATTATTATTGCGTCGGATAGTTCGGGGAAGGATTTCTTGACTAAGTTTGTGGCAATTCAGATAATCTTCTAAGTGACGAGATGACACTTGCCTAGGAAAGCATTGTAGTGAACTTTGTATATTATCCTTATTAACATGGTGCGGTCAAGGTGAGTTTAAACCCAAGCAAACCCAAGCAACTGTAGATCCTCGTTTAATGATGATTTAATTAGTATAATTTTCTCTCCTAGAGAGTAATTTTTAAGAAGGAAAGGAAAGTTGAGTCATTGGTTGCTAGATTTATTTGAGAATTTTGAGACTCGATGATCTTGCATATCATATGGGTTTTCCCTTCTCATAGCGTGAGATGTAATAGTCTTTTGTGTATTATATTCACGAAAGAGATTACACCACTTAGGCATTTATTCCTTTTAAATGTCGAATGGACTCATAGGAGATTATGGTTTGACATACGCATTTGACTCTTGATGGTAACCATGCATGTTGGTATGGACTTCTTTTAAATATTTCATTGTTGTTGTTTGTTGCTTTTTATTGTTCGTTGCTTTTTATTGTTTGTTGCTTGTTATTGTTTGTTGCTGATTTTTCTTGTTGCTTGCTATTGTCTACTACTGCTTATGTTTGCTTGCTATTGTTTGATGTTGTTCGATTTTGTGGTTGGCTGATTTTGGTTGTTGTTGATTTTGTTGTTTGCTTGCGTGCTTAATAATTTGTATGCTAGTTATTGTTGCTTATTCTTGCTCGCTATAAATTGCTGATTGCTTGTATTGCTTGTTGTTGTTTGCTATTGTTTGATTGTTTCTTGTCTTATGTATTTGATTGCTTGTATGGTAGTTATAATTTCATAATTTAAAATAAGATCCGGAGAGAGATAGTAGTTTCTATCAAGAATAGATCTCATATCATCCCAGCCCACTATGGGGTCGAGGTAGGATCTATACGAGTCCACTGCCTTTTGATGGGACTTGGAGCTAGTGGTATATTTTGATACTGAATCATTTTATCTTACTCTCCAATTGATTTTCATGTATGACTATAGTAGTATCGGTTACTGCACTGAAGTTATACATATTTGAATTCTGCATTTATGCACAATCCTCTATGTATAGAACGATTAGGTACTTAAGAGATGATGTATAGCTATTTAAATGCTTATTTGCTTTGATTGGCATTTAAATAGTGAGAAGCCTTCTTAATAGAGGTATGAATTTTTGGGAATGTGGGATGATGTAGGTCGTTGCATATTTCCTTGTATGTGATGCATTCTAATTCGGGAGTTCCATAATGCTGATAGCACAAGGAAAGGTAATGTTGGAATATTCCGAAATCGAGATTCGAGAACTTTGGTCAGTTCTGTTACTTTCTTGCACTCATGTGAATTTCAGGGATGAACTTCTTTTAAGGAGGGGAGAATGCAACACCCTACAATTTTAACGATCGGATATTTAAATGATTAATTTAAATATTTCATCACTAAGTAACGAAACTCCTCTTATACTCGATTTTTACCAACGAGCGAATTAGGACTCGGTACACCCGTGGTTTAGTTCACGTTAAACTTGACTATGTTTGTAGTTGATGAATTTCGGGGATGAATAGTGCTAGATGAAGAGATTTGGGCTAAGCCCACTAGCTTGCCTCTAACTTAGCTTATATTTAGCTAAGCTCTTCATTCATTTCTCATTCCATGTTCATTTCTTTTTTCATCTCCTAATCTCACCTTAAGCCTAAACCCTAGATTTACTAATTCTTGCCTTAATAAATTTTTTAAAATCAAATAAAAATCACCATAATTCTTCTTAAGATTCTCTACAAAACCCGCGAAGAAATTGGCATAAATCGGAGCTTAAGTGTTGATTTCAAAATTTAAAGAGAGTAAAGATTGGGTTTTTGGTGATTAGAGCTTGGCTTGGGTTTAAATAAGGTGAGTGAGATGATTCTCTTATTTAATTTACATGCTATACTTCATATTTTTTTATTAGTGTTTATGAAGTGATATTTAATAATTTGGAGAATGTTAGTAATGTAATTAGGCTTATGTTTAGGCCTTAAACATGTTTATATCATCACATTATCAATTAGAAACCATAAAGATCAAATTTTGAAAAGTTAGTAAACCATAGAATTGATTTGGGGTTAATCGGATGATTGTTAGCGACGTTGTGGACCGATATGCGATCAATTATGTTGTAATATCCCGGAAATTTTAACAATATCAATTTAATAATCTGTTAAATAATTAAATTGATATTGATGATCTTTGATAATAAGATTTGAATTTAATTTAATAATCTGATTAAATTAGTATAAATTAGTGATTTTATCTTTTAAAAGTTAATAAGATATTTTCTATTTGAATATATATATTTATTTATATATATTTTAAATAGAAGCTTTGGGTAAATTGGGAATTTAGATTTAATTTAATATGACTTTTCAAAGTTATTTAAATTAGTAAATTTATAGTTTTAAAATACTTTAATTGCTTAAGATATTTTTACTTAAGTTTAAAATTATATAAGGGTTAACAAAAAGGCTTGTTTTGTTTCTTTTTAAAATATCACTTGATAATATAATCTCTTATATAAATTATTTAAATATCAAATATGTTAATTTCATATAATAAGTATAATGTATTATTTTTATTAATATGAATGGATTTTAAAGAATATGAAATTTTTATTTAATTGAATAAATAGTTATATATGTATATATATATATAACTTGACTTTTTGAATTGAATCTAAGATTTAATTTGAATTGAATTTAATTTAAGTTTTGAAATTCAAGAGAATAAATATTTAAATTGTTTGGATATTATAATATTTGTATAAACTTATATTTATAAATAAATTGGTTTTCTTTCTTTAAAAAGATATATATATATAGATAAGCATTTAAATAAATAAGAAAAGGTTTTATCTACTTTTAAAATAAATAAAGATAAATAGTAATTACTTAAAAAGACAAGTGTCATCATTTTAGGATTCATGTTAACATGTGTAATATAAGTAATCAATATAAGTGACAAGTGTTCTTTTTATTTTTGATTTTCTTTTAATTCATAAATAAATCATTTTATCCTATATAAACACATACTTCACTCCCTTATCTTCTTTTCTAATCTTCATTTTTTCAAAATTAAGAAGATTTGTTTTCAGCTGAAACAAATCAGTAACAACTCTCAATAATCAATTCATTCCTCAAACCAAAATCAAAACCCAAAAACCTGTATCATTTCTTCAACCAAAACCAGAACATCTTCTTCAAACCTGAGATGGAAATCAAAAGGCCTGCAAGCATTTTCATCTCTGTTTTGAATCTGAGTTATCTTCAACAAGGCTTCAAGTCATCTCTGCATGTTTCAATAACAAGCAACTGCTGCATTCTTTTCAAAACTGGAAGCCAACTTGCATGTAGATTTAAAGCAAATATAAAGTCCAGCAATTCAAGTTTTAAAGCAAAAAAAAAAAAAAAAAAAAAAAAAAAAAGCATTCAAACTCTCAGTTTCAAGTTTTCAGTTTAAAAGCTTTTCAAAAATAAACTGCCTCTGTTCATCAAAACAGGTGAGTAACATTTTATTTTTAGATTTAAGTTATGAAAGATGGTTGCATGTGAATATTTATAAATGATTCTGCATATCTATGTATTGATATATGATTTTATATCTGAGTTTCTATGTATACATGGATGAGTGGTTAGGTATGCATGTCTGTTATATTTGAATTCTGTTCTGTTTGTTGCCAGACTCGAGAATTTCTTTTAAAATCCCTTGTCATTGGATCTAGTTTTGAAATAACTTAATTTACCAACAAGAATGGTTTGGTTTATCATATATAAATGTTAAAAAGTTTAATTTAAGACAAACCTTTGGGTCTGAGTGTCTCTGTAACCATAATATCAGTAAGGTGATTTAAAAGTGGAAATTTAAACTTTGTAATTTGTAATTCCAGGTTTATAAATGGAATACTTAGACTATAATATGATTTTTAGCTTTGAAATCATAATTTTTAGTTTAGTAAAATGAGTGCAGTTCTGTATTGAACTAAATAGGGGATTTTGGGAAATTCTGGTGATCTTTTGATTTGTGGTAGTCGGGATTTTGGGTAATGGCAGAGGAATGATCAGGGATGATGTAAAAATTGTCAGGAGAATTTTTAATGCCGTGGGGAAGAATTGATTTGGGATTAAAGTTTTAAACCCTAGTTTTACTTAGTCTTGATAAAATGATCACCCCGATTTCTATGATGGATCGAGTGTAGTGAGGTTTGGGAAAATGGAAGCTTGGTCGATAACGATGACATGGTCGAAGTTGCAGGAGTTCAGATGGACGGGATTTCGAAGTCGAGGTGAAGTTGACAGGTTTTGTGATGGTCTGGAATTTCTGTTCCAGGTTTAGAAATTGAACTCGAATTCACATTCGAGTAGTCTGGAAGCTAGAAGGTGGCCGGGGTAGGATAAGGGGTTGGTTGTCGAGGTAGGGAGATCATCGGCGATGGTCAGAAAAGGCTGGTTGGACGGTGCACGTGCACGCGATTGAATTTCCGGTGAGCCTGGGTTTTAACAGAGGGTTACTCGAGTTGTTTCGTGTGAGACTCGGGATTTTTGATGTGCGACTCGAAGAAAATATTGTAAGAGCTCGGGTAAGTCTGGGTTTCAGATTTAAAGACTAAACTGTTTTAAAATTTTTAAAAACTAAGTTTAAATGACTAACTAAGAGTTTTAAACCAGTATAAAATTTAAGTTTAAAACTGATTTAATTTGAATCTCAGTTCAAAATATATAAAGTTTTTAAATATTTAAAATATTTTAGCAACTTTAAAATGATGAGGTAGTTGAATTTAAAAAGATGAAGTTTTAAATTGTAGGTAAGTTTTAATCTAGATTTTATTTGGAATCAAATATAAATCTGTATTTCAGAATTGAAATAAAAAGGAAGTTTTTAAATGAAATTGTTTTAATAACTTAAATTGTTTAAATCTTGTAAAATTTCTTTTATAAGAAAAATATTATTTATCATTTAAAGGTTTTAAATTGATTTTAAAACTTGTTGAAGTTTAATTATAAGTTAATGATTTGTATGCATTTAATTATTAGAGTAATTAAATGTATAATTAATTTATCTAATAAATTAATGAAATAAATAATTACTTAAAGGTAATTAAAGGTTCAATCTTAAGGGTTTAAGATTAATTATTTTTAGAATAATTAACTTGTAGTTAAGATTCATTAATTAAATAGGATTTGATTTTTAATTAATGATTAAGATAAATTGATTAGGAATAATTAATTTGTAATTAAGGATTATAAATTAGAGTATTAATTAATGGTTAGGAATTAATTAATAAGTAATTAAATATTAATTAAGTTATGGTTAACACTTAATTAATTAAGTAATTAGAAATTAATAAATTGGTTATTTAGTTTATTAATTTGGAATTAATAATAATTAATATAAGTTAATTACTTAAGGAAAGTAATTAAATAATTGTTAATGAAGGTCATTAACTTGAGATTATTTAATAAATAATTAATTTGATTAATTTTAATAATTAATTAGATTAATTGATTTAAGGATAATCCTTTATGAAATTATTTAAATGTAATTACTTAATGGAAGTAATTTAGAAATTAATTACTCATTTGTAATTAATTAAGTTAATGTGATTAGTTAAGTTAATTAATTTAGAATAGTAAATGGATGATTTGATAAATAAATTACTTAAATGTAATTAATAAGGTATATTATTTCGGAAAGTAAATAATAGATAATTACTGGAAGTAATTAGTTGAAATGTGATGTATTAATGGAAGTAATTGGAGTTAATTACTTTGAATAATTAATCAAGGGATTAATTAAGAAATTAATTAAGGAAGTAATTAATTTAGTTAATGAAAGTAATTAAGGGTAGTTAATTACTAATTGGAGATTAATCAAGAGTGATTAATAAATATTGTTTAATTAAAGGTTAATTACTTAATGTAATTAATTTAATTAAGTAATTAATAATTAAGTAATTAATAATTAAGTTGTAATTAAGGATCATTAATTAATATAATTAATGATGTAATTAAGATTGGTTAATTAAGTAATAATTAATAAATGAAGTGATTAATTAATGTAATTAATTAAGGATAAATATAATTAATTATAGTGATTAATTTAATTAATTATAGTTAATTAATTAATGAAGTAATTAAAGGTTAATTACTATAAGTGGTTAAGGTTAATTAATTTGAGTAATTAATTAAAGATAAATAACTGGAAGGTAATTAAAAGATAATTAATCAAAGATGATTAATTGAAAAAGGTAATTAGAGGATAATTAATTAATTTTGTAATTAATTAATGTTTAAGTAAGAAGGATTTATAAAATAAAAATAATTAGTTTAATTAACTTTAAATTAATTAGAGATGATATAGATCATTACTTATGGATGGATGATAATACTGAATGCTTTGCATTTGATTGATATCTCTGATAAGATATATGCTATGTGATATGGATGTTTAGTTGAATTGTGATAATATGGATTATCTGATGATATTGATAATGTTGATTATCTATTGTGAATTTTCTTTCTAAGTGTAAAGATAATTGAATTAAATTGTTTTAACCTTTAAAACAACTTGGCCTTAAAAGATACGCTTTGGATTTCGATGAGACCGGGATCGGGTTTCCGTATACCGGATTTCCAGGTCTGGAGACCCGAATACCACATCGATCCAAATTAACGATAGGTCGTGAATTAAGTGAAGATGAAGATTCAGAGTGCAAGGGTTATTGTCGTTAACTCTGAGGGTGATTCCAAAACGAGTGTAACGAGATAATGCCTTCGGTTTCGTTCGAACCCGGAACGAACTTGTATGGATTGAATGCTTTCAGAACATCGTCAGGTGGACGATGAGCATTCTAAGTGATGTGTTCTTTTCTAAGGTAATCGTGACCTCAAGCCTCACAAACCGGAAATGGCTAAAACAGGGGAGGTGCAGCAAGGTTAGTGGGTAGCACCCAAGTAGGACAAGATTATCTCTGTCTAGAGGTCCCTTCTTATTATTATTCGGCTGTGTGGGCAGTTGTGAGCTCCAACTGCTGGGATATCTTGTGCGGGAATTATCCAGTAAGGGATGTTCCGGCCTTGTGTTGCAGGGGATTGGGAGTGATCCTCGGTACGGTGATCTAGGCCACGTACTGTGACGGGCGGTACCCCGGTAGCCCTGCCATTGATGGAATCCAAACTCCAATAAGTGCCGTACGTTTTAGTTGTGCCCAACTATGTTGGAACGTGAGATGTAAGCATTCCAGCTATTTCATATTTATTTGAAAACCCTAGACCCTATTATAATACAATCGAATTTCCTATCAAATGTTTTGGTTAGCGTAAGGTAAAAACTTACCCATGTTTATGTGTGGGAAGTCTTACGTGATACCTTTTCTTTCAAAAGGTTTTGAAGTTAAACAAGTTTAACCTGTTACTCACACCAGACCCATGTCTGACCCAAGTTGTTTATTTCTGTTTTATAAACTCTTGGGTACTCAAATTTTTACGAGTAGCCAAGGGATTCAGGTTTAGCTTTAACGAGTAATCTGGAGGAGCAATGGAGCAGGAGGCTTCGGCGTTGTAGATATAGATAGTAGTTTTCCGCTGTGTTGATCTTTGTATTGATCTGTATTGTGTTGAGATGTAATAACTAGACAGATGTTTATAACTGTCTAGTATGTGATGTGTAATCTGTGTAACTCTGATAGATGATGTATATGATACTATGTAATATTTATGTGATATATTATATTTCGTTTCGTTTCCGCTGTGAGTATCTGTTGTTGTTTTCTTTTCTCTTCTTCTCTTTTCTATTTCTCACCCCTTTCTTTCTTACTGTCGATGCGATTTTCCGGGAGTGGAAAGTCGGGTCGTCACACGTGGTATCAGAGCTTAGGTTGAGCGAATGCCTAAGCTTTTGGTTAAGCAAATATCAGAGCTATTGTTTGAGTGAATACCTAGCTCTGGAGTGGTATCTATCGTGAGAGAGCGTATTTGTAATTTTTATATAACTATATATATATTCTACCTATATTGTTGGGTTACCCGTACAGGTTCTCCAATATAAGATATAAAGGTAGATAGGGTGGTAGTGTGTGTAACACGACTACCATTGATAGAAGTTTGAATGTTGAGGTTGGAAGTGCATTTGTAAAGACTATAGACCCAATGCTATCTCGAATAAGTTTTGCTGTGATGAAGGATTTCATCGAATCTCTGAAGGAAACCTGTTGAGGTTCAGAGTCCATTTTTGAAGTGCAAGTTGGGTGAGTAGAGTTGGATCTGTCGGATGTGCAGAAGCAAGTAATAGTATCCGGGAAACCTCAGGTAATAGTAGCTGTGTGATGAGATGCAGTGACGATGGATGTTCCCGAAGATGTTTTCTTTGGAACGAGTTTAAGGAAGTATGTCTGTTTTGGTGTTGTGGCTGAGTTCAGCATGGTGTTTCTGTTTGGTTTGGAGTTCGAGTTTCTCAAAGATCTTTGGAGTAGAAAGTCCTTGGCATCAGTATCAGCAGTGCAGCTCGGAGTATTCTGTGATGGCAGGAAGTTTTTCTGGCTGAGCAGTTTTTCTAGAGGTGAAGAGTAGAAGCAGCAGAGTGGATCCATTTCTTCGGTGGATTGGATAGTCAAGTATGGGCTGTTCTGATTTGTTAAGAGGAACAGTTTTCTTTGGAAATAGGCTGGGTTGATCGCAAAAGTGACTTGCGATAGTTTGAGGGTTCTCTTGGGTTATCAGAGTTTTTCTGGATGTCTTCAGAGAAGTCAGGAGTTGTCCGCATCTGAAGGTTGAGTTTTCTTATCAACTGGATTCCAGGAGTAGTACCGGTGGTTCAGTCTAGTTGAAGGATGTTTCCTAGAGATGGAGTTGGTGCAGCAACTCAAGTTTTGATGAAGTATCTGAGTTTTATTTATGGATCAATGAACCTTATTTCTGGAATGAGTTGTCCAGTCTGTGCTTGTGTTCTACCTCAGATCAGAGTTGTGCAGCGAAAGCAGTTTGGAGTATATCTATGGATAGGAGAAGTAAGTTTGGAATCTACTGATGTTGTGAAGTAAAGTTATGCTTGGATCTCTTCTGTGTTCTGATTTGGATAAGTATTGGGTTTTCAGGATTGAATTGTCAGTTTGGACAATTGGAATTCATTGAGTTTTATGTATCTCTGAGGGGTACGGGTAAGATCTATCTCTGGTTTTAGAATCAGCAGTTCTGAAAGGTTTAGTTGTTGAGTCAGACTCGTCTGTAGTCTGATATTCTGTTTAGTTCTGTAGATCTAGATGAGTAGGAGATCTATAGCTTAGTAGTTTAGATTGTTGTAGAGCGAGTATCCCGGTATATATATACTTGGGGAAACTCGAGGAATTTTATCTAGAATTTTGTCTGGATAGTTAGATTTGAATGATTGGGTGAATTGGTTGCTATGGTTGTTAGCATATGGATGATAGTATATGCTTGTGTTTTAAAATTTAAAATCTTTAATAAGATTATTAAATTACCTTTGTTTAAATTTCGGGGACGAAATTATTTTAAGGGGGAAGGAATGTAATATCCCGGAAATTTTAACAATATCAATTTAATAATCTGTTAAATAATTAAATTGATATTGATGATCTTTGATAATAAGATTTGAATTTAATTTAATAATCTGATTAAATTAGTATAAATTAGTGATTTTATCTTTTAAAAGTTAATAAGATATTTTCTATTTGAATATATATATTTATTTATATATATTTTAAATAGAAGCTTTGGGTAAATTGGGAATTTAGATTTAATTTAATATGACTTTTCAAAGTTATTTAAATTAGTAAATTTATAGTTTTAAAATACTTTAATTGCTTAAGATATTTTTACTTAAGTTTAAAATTATATAAGGGTTAACAAAAAGGCTTGTTTTGTTTCTTTTTAAAATATCACTTGATAATATAATCTCTTATATAAATTATTTAAATATCAAATATGTTAATTTCATATAATAAGTATAATGTATTATTTTTATTAATATGAATGGATTTTAAAGAATATGAAATTGTTATTTAATTGAATAAATAGTTATATATGTATATATATATATAACTTGACTTTTTGAATTGAATCTAAGATTTAATTTGAATTGAATTTAATTTAAGTTTTGAAATTCAAGAGAATAAATATTTAAATTGTTTGGATATTATAATATTTGTATAAACTTATATTTATAAATAAATTGGTTTTCTTTCTTTAAAAAGATATATATATATAGATAAGCATTTAAATAAATAAGAAAAGGTTTTATCTACTTTTAAAATAAATAAAGATAAATAGTAATTACTTAAA
This sequence comes from Allium fistulosum, assembly GCA_030737815.1. Taxonomy (NCBI): domain Eukaryota; kingdom Viridiplantae; phylum Streptophyta; class Magnoliopsida; order Asparagales; family Amaryllidaceae; genus Allium; species Allium fistulosum. The sequence continues at coordinate 1,619,213,899 of CM060901.1, forward strand.
AAGACAAGTGTCATCATTTTAGGATTCATGTTAACATGTGTAATATAAGTAATCAATATAAGTGACAAGTGTTCTTTTTATTTTTGATTTTCTTTTAATTCATAAATAAATCATTTTATCCTATATAAACACATACTTCACTCCCTTATCTTCTTTTCTAATCTTCATTTTTTCAAAATTAAGAAGATTTGTTTTCAGCTGAAACAAATCAGTAACAACTCTCAATAATCAATTCATTCCTCAAACCAAAATCAAAACCCAAAAACCTGTATCATTTCTTCAACCAAAACCAGAACATCTTCTTCAAACCTGAGATGGAAATCAAAAGGCCTGCAAGCATTTTCATCTCTGTTTTGAATCTGAGTTATCTTCAACAAGGCTTCAAGTCATCTCTGCATGTTTCAATAACAAGCAACTGCTGCATTCTTTTCAAAACTGGAAGCCAACTTGCATGTAGATTTAAAGCAAATATAAAGTCCAGCAATTCAAGTTTTAAAGCAAAAAAAAAAAAAAAAAAAAAAAAAAAGCATTCAAACTCTCAGTTTCAAGTTTTCAGTTTAAAAGCTTTTCAAAAATAAACTGCCTCTGTTCATCAAAACAGGTGAGTAACATTTTATTTTTAGATTTAAGTTATGAAAGATGGTTGCATGTGAATATTTATAAATGATTCTGCATATCTATGTATTGATATATGATTTTATATCTGAGTTTCTATGTATACATGGATGAGTGGTTAGGTATGCATGTCTGTTATATTTGAATTCTGTTCTGTTTGTTGCCAGACTCGAGAATTTCTTTTAAAATCCCTTGTCATTGGATCTAGTTTTGAAATAACTTAATTTACCAACAAGAATGGTTTGGTTTATCATATATAAATGTTAAAAAGTTTAATTTAAGACAAACCTTTGGGTCTGAGTGTCTCTGTAACCATAATATCAGTAAGGTGATTTAAAAGTGGAAATTTAAACTTTGTAATTTGTAATTCCAGGTTTATAAATGGAATACTTAGACTATAATATGATTTTTAGCTTTGAAATCATAATTTTTAGTTTAGTAAAATGAGTGCAGTTCTGTATTGAACTAAATAGGGGATTTTGGGAAATTCTGGTGATCTTTTGATTTGTGGTAGTCGGGATTTTGGGTAATGGCAGAGGAATGATCAGGGATGATGTAAAAATTGTCAGGAGAATTTTTAATGCCGTGGGGAAGAATTGATTTGGGATTAAAGTTTTAAACCCTAGTTTTACTTAGTCTTGATAAAATGATCACCCCGATTTCTATGATGGATCGAGTGTAGTGAGGTTTGGGAAAATGGAAGCTTGGTCGATAACGATGACATGGTCGAAGTTGCAGGAGTTCAGATGGACGGGATTTCGAAGTCGAGGTGAAGTTGACAGGTTTTGTGATGGTCTGGAATTTCTGTTCCAGGTTTAGAAATTGAACTCGAATTCACATTCGAGTAGTCTGGAAGCTAGAAGGTGGCCGGGGTAGGATAAGGGGTTGGTTGTCGAGGTAGGGAGATCATCGGCGATGGTCAGAAAAGGCTGGTTGGACGGTGCACGTGCACGCGATTGAATTTCCGGTGAGCCTGGGTTTTAACAGAGGGTTACTCGAGTTGTTTCGTGTGAGACTCGGGATTTTTGATGTGCGACTCGAAGAAAATATTGTAAGAGCTCGGGTAAGTCTGGGTTTCAGATTTAAAGACTAAACTGTTTTAAAATTTTTAAAAACTAAGTTTAAATGACTAACTAAGAGTTTTAAACCAGTATAAAATTTAAGTTTAAAACTGATTTAATTTGAATCTCAGTTCAAAATATATAAAGTTTTTAAATATTTAAAATATTTTAGCAACTTTAAAATGATGAGGTAGTTGAATTTAAAAAGATGAAGTTTTAAATTGTAGGTAAGTTTTAATCTAGATTTTATTTGGAATCAAATATAAATCTGTATTTCAGAATTGAAATAAAAAGGAAGTTTTTAAATGAAATTGTTTTAATAACTTAAATTGTTTAAATCTTGTAAAATTTCTTTTATAAGAAAAATATTATTTATCATTTAAAGGTTTTAAATTGATTTTAAAACTTGTTGAAGTTTAATTATAAGTTAATGATTTGTATGCATTTAATTATTAGAGTAATTAAATGTATAATTAATTTATCTAATAAATTAATGAAATAAATAATTACTTAAAGGTAATTAAAGGTTCAATCTTAAGGGTTTAAGATTAATTATTTTTAGAATAATTAACTTGTAGTTAAGATTCATTAATTAAATAGGATTTGATTTTTAATTAATGATTAAGATAAATTGATTAGGAATAATTAATTTGTAATTAAGGATTATAAATTAGAGTATTAATTAATGGTTAGGAATTAATTAATAAGTAATTAAATATTAATTAAGTTATGGTTAACACTTAATTAATTAAGTAATTAGAAATTAATAAATTGGTTATTTAGTTTATTAATTTGGAATTAATAATAATTAATATAAGTTAATTACTTAAGGAAAGTAATTAAATAATTGTTAATGAAGGTCATTAACTTGAGATTATTTAATAAATAATTAATTTGATTAATTTTAATAATTAATTAGATTAATTGATTTAAGGATAATCCTTTATGAAATTATTTAAATGTAATTACTTAATGGAAGTAATTTAGAAATTAATTACTCATTTGTAATTAATTAAGTTAATGTGATTAGTTAAGTTAATTAATTTAGAATAGTAAATGGATGATTTGATAAATAAATTACTTAAATGTAATTAATAAGGTATATTATTTCGGAAAGTAAATAATAGATAATTACTGGAAGTAATTAGTTGAAATGTGATGTATTAATGGAAGTAATTGGAGTTAATTACTTTGAATAATTAATCAAGGGATTAATTAAGAAATTAATTAAGGAAGTAATTAATTTAGTTAATGAAAGTAATTAAGGGTAGTTAATTACTAATTGGAGATTAATCAAGAGTGATTAATAAATATTGTTTAATTAAAGGTTAATTACTTAATGTAATTAATTTAATTAAGTAATTAATAATTAAGTAATTAATAATTAAGTTGTAATTAAGGATCATTAATTAATATAATTAATGATGTAATTAAGATTGGTTAATTAAGTAATAATTAATAAATGAAGTGATTAATTAATGTAATTAATTAAGGATAAATATAATTAATTATAGTGATTAATTTAATTAATTATAGTTAATTAATTAATGAAGTAATTAAAGGTTAATTACTATAAGTGGTTAAGGTTAATTAATTTGAGTAATTAATTAAAGATAAATAACTGGAAGGTAATTAAAAGATAATTAATCAAAGATGATTAATTGAAAAAGGTAATTAGAGGATAATTAATTAATTTTGTAATTAATTAATGTTTAAGTAAGAAGGATTTATAAAATAAAAATAATTAGTTTAATTAACTTTAAATTAATTAGAGATGATATAGATCATTACTTATGGATGGATGATAATACTGAATGCTTTGCATTTGATTGATATCTCTGATAAGATATATGCTATGTGATATGGATGTTTAGTTGAATTGTGATAATATGGATTATCTGATGATATTGATAATGTTGATTATCTATTGTGAATTTTCTTTCTAAGTGTAAAGATAATTGAATTAAATTGTTTTAACCTTTAAAACAACTTGGCCTTAAAAGATACGCTTTGGATTTCGATGAGACCGGGATCGGGTTTCCGTATACCGGATTTCCAGGTCTGGAGACCCGAATACCACATCGATCCAAATTAACGATAGGTCGTGAATTAAGTGAAGATGAAGATTCAGAGTGCAAGGGTTATTGTCGTTAACTCTGAGGGTGATTCCAAAACGAGTGTAACGAGATAATGCCTTCGGTTTCGTTCGAACCCGGAACGAACTTGTATGGATTGAATGCTTTCAGAACATCGTCAGGTGGACGATGAGCATTCTAAGTGATGTGTTCTTTTCTAAGGTAATCGTGACCTCAAGCCTCACAAACCGGAAATGGCTAAAACAGGGGAGGTGCAGCAAGGTTAGTGGGTAGCACCCAAGTAGGACAAGATTATCTCTGTCTAGAGGTCCCTTCTTATTATTATTCGGCTGTGTGGGCAGTTGTGAGCTCCAACTGCTGGGATATCTTGTGCGGGAATTATCCAGTAAGGGATGTTCCGGCCTTGTGTTGCAGGGGATTGGGAGTGATCCTCGGTACGGTGATCTAGGCCACGTACTGTGACGGGCGGTACCCCGGTAGCCCTGCCATTGATGGAATCCAAACTCCAATAAGTGCCGTACGTTTTAGTTGTGCCCAACTATGTTGGAACGTGAGATGTAAGCATTCCAGCTATTTCATATTTATTTGAAAACCCTAGACCCTATTATAATACAATCGAATTTCCTATCAAATGTTTTGGTTAGCGTAAGGTAAAAACTTACCCATGTTTATGTGTGGGAAGTCTTACGTGATACCTTTTCTTTCAAAAGGTTTTGAAGTTAAACAAGTTTAACCTGTTACTCACACCAGACCCATGTCTGACCCAAGTTGTTTATTTCTGTTTTATAAACTCTTGGGTACTCAAATTTTTACGAGTAGCCAAGGGATTCAGGTTTAGCTTTAACGAGTAATCTGGAGGAGCAATGGAGCAGGAGGCTTCGGCGTTGTAGATATAGATAGTAGTTTTCCGCTGTGTTGATCTTTGTATTGATCTGTATTGTGTTGAGATGTAATAACTAGACAGATGTTTATAACTGTCTAGTATGTGATGTGTAATCTGTGTAACTCTGATAGATGATGTATATGATACTATGTAATATTTATGTGATATATTATATTTCGTTTCGTTTCCGCTGTGAGTATCTGTTGTTGTTTTCTTTTCTCTTCTTCTCTTTTCTATTTCTCACCCCTTTCTTTCTTACTGTCGATGCGATTTTCCGGGAGTGGAAAGTCGGGTCGTCACATATGTAATATAATAATGTGCATGTCATTAGTTAATAATAATTAAACTAATTCAAATGATTTTAGAATTAGTTATGTAATGATCCAAAATTTTATCGTTTTGATTTTTGGATTATTTAATTAATTTTAAATATTCGATTATTGGTTTTTAAAATAAAAAGAAAACCATTTTGGTAATAAAATGAAATTGTAGAATTTTTTTTCATAATTTTAGTTTGGATAATATTTAAATTATCGTTTGACGTATTTTATGGCAAACAATGGTATTTTTGAAATCCAACAGAATTTAATAACCAGTGTATTTTATAATTGTTTTGGGATCATGCCGCATTTCTATGCACAATCGTATTTTTATTTATGTCGTTTGTGGTGATACATGGATGAGATATTATGTAGCGGAGTACCGTGAATCTTTCTTTTCAAACCATTTTTAAATCAAATCAAATTAAAATTTTCAAATTTGCCATTAATGCGATTTTCTTGATTTGATGGAAAGTTTAAATTTTTGGGCCAGCTTTTGGGTTTTGTTTAGCTTAGATTGGAAGTAATGTAATTTGACTTTGGTTATAAGTATATTAACACTTCACCATTCAGTTCATTTTTCACTTCTTACCGCTGCCTCTCGTTTTCTATTCTTTTTTTTTTTCAACTTCCTGAGCATGTAAACAAACATCCCCCTTTAAAATCATTAGCTTCAAATCTATTCATTATTAGCAAAATCTTCAAACATAAAGGTTGTTCATTATAGCTTCTAATATTTTCTAAAATAGCCGCTCATCGTTTCATCAAGTGGGGTGGTGGAGATCGTCCGAAAATAATAGATGTCGAGGAATAGTCGTTTTTCGACGATCGCAGAATGGAGTTCGGAGAGTGGGGTTGTCTTCGTGGTGGAAAGATGAGATTTGTAGAGGTAGTTTCATAATTTTAGGGGGTGATTTGTGTCGTGGTGGTTATGTAACGACCCTGAAATTCAGACCCAGTTTAAAATTTTAAAATCGTTTATTTAGTGTAGAAATTTGAATTTTCACAAACAACTTCCGTTGCTATTCAAACTTCACATTTGCAATGCGTCTAGATAGACATAGGCATACCAAATTTCGTTGAAAAATATTGAAGTTAGTTTCGTTCGTCGCATTTACATATTAGTTTGAATTCTAAGTGAAAATTTTCTATTGTTCGAATCCAAATATTTTTCACAATGTTGCATAAGAAAAATATTCTGATCATGACGGCGCATTTCATTTCGTCAAATTCCGCTTTTAATTGCTAGTTAAATTGTTCGCATGAGCGAATGGTTTAATTAGTAATTTACAACTTCGCAAACAGTGTCGAATCATCAATATCTTCAAACCGTTGTGTTCGCCTCGTCGCGCTGATCAAACGGTATATTTATTTGCGTCAATCGGAGTTCGGCGTTGCAAGTTACAATTGTTTAACGGGTTTGAAACCTGTCCGTTACACTATTAAAACTAGTGTCTGTTGGGCTGCACTGGGTGGAATTCGAAGCATCTTCTGATCAGTAATTACCCTAGGAAACCCAACAGTTTCTTTGAGTACCGAGGCAATCAATTGGAGACTTTTGATTTTCTGTACTATTCAGTATATACTGGGTTCAATTCCTATTTCATTCGTTTGCAATCTCTAAACTACTCTGGTACGTAGCTCGTCTTTCTTCCTCCTCTTCATAATTTTCTTTATTATTTTGTCTCCTCTCCAGTTAATGAAACTCCACAGCCCTGCGCCCAGCCCCGCCAGCCCCGCCAGACCAGCTTGCGCCCAGCACTGCACCCAACCAGCCTGCGTCTAAACCAGCCTACGCCCAGCCCCGCCAGCCCAGCCATGCGCCCAGACCAGCCTGCGCCCATCCCTGCGCCCAACCAGCCTGTGCCCAATCAGCCTGCGCCCAGCCCCGCCAGCCCAACCCTGCGCCCAACCAGCCTGCGCCCAGCCCCGCCAGCCCAGCCCTGCGCCTAGACCAGCCTGCGCCCAACCAACCTGCGCCCAACCAACCTGTGCCCAGACCAGCCTGCACCCAGCCCTGCGCCCAGTCCCCTTGCCAGCGCCCTCTCCTCTTGCCTACCCCGCTGTTAGCCCACCTCCACATCACCACTGACTGGCCATCGCCGACCGACCTGACCCCCTCCAGCCACCTGCCGACGCCAAAACCCGAGCCACCTCAGTAACCAGCCGAGCCTATGCTCCCTGTCCCATACCTGAAATGCTTGCAAATGCATGTATATATATATATATCTATATTAGATATATGTATATTTGAAACAGTTTCTTGTTGGAGAAATGTTCCACTGTTTACAACAACCAAGCTTTCACATTTTGCTCTCATGGGAAACCATATTCCTTTTGTTGTTGCATATACATAATTGAATATATGTGGTAGTGTGTTGAAAAGGGTAGTAACAGTTTTGTTCTTCTCTGTTTGATATGGCAGCAATTACCTGAAGTCATCCACCTTTTAGCAGCCTTCTCTTGTAGCTTTCTTTTCTCTTATTTATTTATTGGTGAGTATGTATATATATGATTTTATATATATATGAACGTCCATATTGAAATTAATACCATTTTTCTCTTGTCGATGGTTGCAGCTTGTTCAACTGTTCGTGTTGGGTTGCGTTAAATCAAGCCTATTCGTGCCTCTTCGTGCTTCGTCGTTCATTTTCTCTAACCACGGAAGGTGAATAAATTTCACGACTTATATTCTTATACGATGATGATCAAGTTTGGTTGATAATATGTTGGTTGTTTGATGTTAATATTTGACGTTAAAAAAATCGTTAATATACGAGGTTATAAATAATATACACTTGTATTTAACGTAGGGTTGTTAACAAAATTTTGAAATTGACATATGTGCTTGAATTTGATTAAATAAAATTTGTATGATATGGCCCTTTAAATGTCTAATTAATGGACACGTAGAAATATAGTTAGTTACACCTTGAACCATTTAAATGTATGTTGTATAAATTGATGTAGTATGAAATGGAATAAGTAGATATCAAGTGTAGAACCGCATAAAATAATAGTGTAATAATCTTTAATCTACACGAAATGATAGTGTAGATTCTAGAAATAATTATATTAATTTGCATAAATAACAATGTAAATTAATACGATTACTTCGGGATTATTTAAATAAATTATTGGATTGTTATTGATTGTTGGTATTGCTTGTTTATTTACTTTGACACCATCCCAGTTATCACACTGCAAGTTCCCTTTACTATGCTTTGGTTTTGAATTGAAATGGAATCGGGTTGAAATGATAAATACCCAAATAAAACAAATTGACTTAGGATAAAGAATTAAATAAAAACCCGATTGGTCAAATAATTCGATTTTAAAATGAAAATATAAAAAATTTATTTGAATGAAATAATAAGGGTTTTAAATGAAGTTTGGAATTTGAATTCTAGTGAAATTTAAATGTTAATATTTAATAATTTGAAACAAAATAATAACAAAGTGTTTGATGAAAGAATGTTGTTTAAATTTAAGTAAATTATTGAATTAAGTTTTGGAATTATGTAATAATTAAATAAAGTTGAATTTCTTTGATAAGTGAAATTGAATTTCTTTAATAATTAAGTTTGAAATTTGTAAAACTAGATAAGTAAATAAGTGAAATTGAATTTCTTTAATAAGAAATAAAAGGGTGATTTAATGAAATTAATATAAGACTTGTAATTTAACGAATTTAATTTGACAAATTTAATTTAATTAAACTTGTAAGTTTTGATAATATAGGTAAACTTAAATCGATTTAATGAATTGGAAATTAAATTGAAATTGCTTTGAATGTTAAATTCACCTAAATTAAATGATTATGAAATGAAACCTTTATATGAATTTAAATCAATGTTTGAAATGGTTTAAATTAAAATTGAAATTGAATTATAGAGTTTGGAAATTGGAAATTGAGAATTCGAAACATAAATTTTGGAAATTGATATAGAAAGGTAAACTCACTGTCTAAACCGAATACCACTTTAATAACTATACGCGGAGTGTGATCCAGAATGAAGTGGTTGGAATGATGTACGTTGATGACTGAAGAAAGAGAACGATAATGGATGACCTTGACACTTGTGTCAAATTGGAAATGACTAAAATAGGAGCCGTGCCGGGCCAAATAGGGTTAGCTACCTCCAGCGAACACACTTCTTTGTAAACTACTCATTACTTGTTATTGATTGGTGCGCACCCTTGAATTGGGAGTGTTGTTTCGCGGTGTTGCGATCGTTGAGGCGATGCGTTCTCACCCGTCCGGATTTGGAAAACGGTAGTTTCACTACCTTGGGTATTGCCTCATGTGCCTTGTCATACTTATATCCCTATGCGCGACCACTACGATTTGTTTTGTATTATACCTATGGAGTACTCCCTGATAGCCCACTAGTTTACGGTGGAGTTTACAGTGCTGTATAGACTATGATGCTTATATAAAATGTGTTAAGGGGGATAATGGTAATGCCTTAACGCTATTTTGATACTTTATCTTACTGATAGGCATTATCTACTTAGCGTACACTATTACATAGTAGATAGTTTAACGGATCCTGAAAGATGTTATTCCATTTATCTTTGAGTTATTGTTATTTCAAAGTTTATGCCATATTATCTTGTATAAGAATATATGTCCTGACTCGAGTGTTTGTTGTGCATATGCTCGGGTCAGTCTGAGGATTTCTGTTGCCGTGCTGCTTGGAAGTTGAAGACTTTGAAGACTATCATTTATCTTTATCAGTATTGCTCCATTCTATTTTGATATTGTATCGGACATCTATGTATTTCTATTTCACTATTTGCTTGAGGCATTGTTGTATTTACTTAGTAGCTTCATGAACTACTATTATGACATTGTTGTAATTCCGCTGCGTTATTTCTGTTATATTGTATATGTCTGTGATTCTGTGATGATTCTCATTTGTATACATATACTCCATTAATGATTCGTGTTTTGTACTATTTAAGTTGACATGTGTGGATTATTGTCAATTTAAATGGTCCAAATATACGGGTTGTTACAGTTGGTATCAGAGCTTTGGTTCCCGAAAACCTTAGCATGTGGAGTCGTAAAGGTCATTAGAGATAGGGTAACCATACCCTAGAATGAGGAGAATCATTTTAGAATATATATCCTTTTTGATTCCATCGTTCTCATTGAATTCGTTTGATTTGAATTTCCTTAAGTTCTATAAATTTCTATCCTTGATTCTAAATCGCTTTTGGTATTCCAGGATGAGTGCCAGAAGGAATGCTAGAGGTGGGGGTAGAGGAAATACTCCCGCACCATGTGCCCCTGCTCCTGCAGTCAAGTTCTCTACTCTTAGCAAGAAATACACCCAACTTGGCGGCATCAAATTCTCCGGTTCCGAGAGCATCATTGGAGCGCAACAGTGGCTGAAGAGCCTAGAAAGGATCTTCACTGGCCTGGAGATTACTGACGCACAGAAGCGTCAATTGGCCGCTTGGCAGCTTCAGGACGCGGCACAGGATTGGTGGGAGTCAGTAACCTCCCGTACTGACGAGGAAACCATCACCTGGGCCCAGTTTAGATAAATCTAATTGAAATTTCATCCAAATAATTCCTTCTATCTCTTCAAATCTTGGCTCATCTTGTCTTACTTGTGAATAGGGATTCTTTTTCGGCTCAGTGGATGCCAGCAGCCGGAAAGGCTCAGCTTTATCGATCATTTATGGACCTCAAGCAGGGCAACATGACTTTCTCCGAATATGAAAGGAAGTTTAACGAACTCTCCAAGTTCGGGCCTGGCTTGATTGATACACCACTTCTGAAGAACGAGAAATTCATTCATGGAGCACGTCCAGAGTATTACGATCTCCTCACAGCTCATGTCCATGGCACTTTCACCGAGCTGATGGATTATGCACTTAGATATGAGGGAAAGCCGAAGGGTGCATCAGCCACCAAGGTGCCTGTTGTTCAGCCATCCTCTAGTCAGCCTGGAAAGAGGAAGCCGAATTTCGAGCAGCAAAGGAAGAACTGGCAGAAGACTACCGGGCTTGGCTATTCTCAGAAGAAGCCCATTGACCTATCCTCCATCACCTGTTTCAAGTGCGACCAGAAGGGTCACTATGCCAACAGTTGTCCAACATCTGTCAGTGCCACCATTCCTCCACCTCAGGATACCAGGAACAACCTCTGTCATGTCTGTTTGCAGCCTGGCCATTTCAAAAAGGATTGTCCCATGCATAAAAAGGGCAAGACATCTGGAGTATTTGCTATGACTTCTTCCACCCGTGCTCCACCTTCTCCACCTGCTCCTAGTGATACCCAAGGTACATTACAGAGTACTTTTATGTTGCATACTTTACCCGTTAAAGTTCTAATTGATACTGGAGCAACACATAGTTTCATATCTATTGATTTGTGTAATAAACTTGAATTGGAACCCATTCTTGCATCTACTTTCTTATGTGTATCAAACCCCATTGGAGGACCCACTAACCTCAAAAGGATATGCAAATATGTCACGCTTATGTATGGCATGCACCGTTTCACTTGGGATTTCTATGTCCTTAGATTCGAGGCATTCGATATCCTATTAGGTGTTGATTGGCTACGAAAGTTCGAAGCCGTTATCTCTTGCAAAGCTCGAACCGTCTTTCTAATTGACGATAAGGGTAAACCTTTAGTTATTTAAGGTAAATCGCCTTAGGAATGTGCTGGAAGTTTTATATTATCTCTTGACTCTCATCCGAATGATCTAAACTCCACCCCGATTGTTCAACTTTTTTATGATGTGTTTGGAGAAGTCAATTCTCTACCACCTCCGCGGGAAATCGAATTCCGCATTGATCTTATCCCTGGTGCTCGAGTAGTTCTCCCTCCTAGGAGAATGACTCCTAAAGAGAAGGCAGAATTGAATGCTCACATTGAAGATTTATTTGCTAAAGGCTTGATACGTCGAAGTCATTCAGAATGGGGAGCTGCAGTTGTATTTGTCACAAAGTCAGATGGTTCTCTCAGAATGTGTGTGGACTATAGAGAGCTAAACAAGCTCACACACAAGGACAGATATCCAATGCCCCGCATTAATGATCTATTCGACCAGCTCCATGGAGCTAAAGTTTTCTCTCAACTCGATCTAGCTACCGGCTTTCACCAACTCAGAATTGCCGAGGAGAGTATTCCTAAAACAGCTTTCCGCACTTAGACTGGTTTCTTTGAATGGCTGGTTATGCCGTTCGGTCTTACTAATGCTCTAGCTTATTTCGTCGACTTGATGAATAGAGTTTTCCGGGATGTTCTTAACAAGTTCGTTCTTGTTTTCATCGATGATATTCTCGTCTTCTCTAAAGACGAGAAAGAGCATAGGTCACATTTGGCTTTTTTTCTTGAAACTCTTCGCAGTCATCAGCTTAAAGCCAAGTTTTCGAAATGCCACTTTTGGAAAGACGAAGTTCGGTTTCTCGGCCATATTGTCTCGGAAAATGGGATTTCGGTCAATCTAGCTAAGATCGCCGTAATCAATGTAAGTTCTATCCTTACTTGTCAATTCTATCTAAACAACTTATCATTATCTAAATTCGAATCCTTGGAATTTGCAGGATTGGGAGACTCCCAAAACTCCTACAAATATCCGCAGTTTCTTGGGTTTGGCCGGCTATTATCGCAGATTTATAGAAAACTTTGCTCGTATTACCGCACCACTTACCGCACTGACCAGAAAGAATGTAAAATTTATTTGGAGTGAAAAGTGCGAAGCAGCTTTCAATGAGATGAAGCAAAAGTTAACCTCTGCCCCAGTTCTTACAGTTATTGATGGTAGCAAAGGATTGACTGTCTATATTGATGCCTGCCTGGATGGATTAGGAGCAGTTTTAATGCAGAAAGGAAAGGTTATTGCCTATGCGGATCGTCGGTTAAAGACCCATGAAGCAAATTACGCAACTCACGATTTTGAGGCGGTTGTATTTGCTCTTAAGCTATGGAGGCACTATCTATTGGGAACAAAATTCGAGTTATTCACTGACCATAAGTCATTGAGGTATATTTTCTCACAAAAGGATTTGAATCAGAGACAAGTCCAATGGCTCGAATTTCTAGCTGCATATGATCTTGATATCAACTACACCCCGGGGAAAGCCAACGCCGTAGCCGACGCTTTGAGCCGAAACCAAGCTATGGTGTGTTGTAATCTTGTTAAGGGAATGTTATTCCAGCTCGTCGTCTCCCCAGCTCTTATGGATCGCATTATAGCCAAGCAATACGAGGACACTTTGCTCTATCGTATCAAAGAAATAGTTCTCGGTAGAGTTGGAAATGTTGATAGAAAAATGGGTGCCCAAGTTGATAGTAATGGAGTTTTGAGAATCGACAATCGAATTTGTGTTCCAAATGTTGATGGTTTAAGACAGGAAGTGCTGAGAGAAAACCATCAATCCTCGCTTTCATTTCATCCAGGAGTCACAAAGATGTATCAAAATATGAAGAAGTTATATTGGTGGAGTGGGATGAAGCGTGATATTTCTAATTATGTTAGTAGATGCACAACCTGTCAACAAGTTAAGGCTGATCACAGGAAGTCGGCCGGATTACTTCAACCTCTTGAGATTCCATGTTGGAAATGGGATCAGATTTCTATGGACTTCAATGATGGATTACCGAGGACCAGAAGAGGTAACGAGAGTATATGGGTGATTGTTGATAGGTTGACCAAATTTGCTCACTTTATTCCTGTTAAGACCACTCGTACTGCTTCGAGTTTGGCCGAGATTTATATGAGAGAGATTGTTAGACTTCATGGAGTTCCGTCTAGTGTTGTATGCGATCGAGATCCTATATTCACTAGTAAATTCTAGAAGGCATTTCAGGACGTCTTGGGCACTAAACTGAATCTGAGCACAGCTTATCATCCTCAAACAGATGGCTAAACTGAGAGGGTAAATCAGATTTTGGAAGATCTGCTCCGAGCTTGCATTATTGATTTCGGTGGATCTTGGGAAGACCATCTCCATTTGGTTGAATTCACTTATAATAACAGTTATCAGGCGAGTATCGATATGGCACCGTTCGAAGCTTTATATGGACGGCCATGCAGCTTGTTGGATTGAGCCTGGTTATCGATTAGTTCTTGGCCCAGATATGATTATGGAAGCATCCGAGAAGGTTAATGAGATCAGAAGGAAGATGAAGACTGCACATGATAGGCAGAAGAGCTATGCAGATAGGCATAGAAGAGATTTAGAATTCCAGGTTGGGGATGAGGTATTTCTGAAGGTATCACCTTTGAAGAATGTTATTCGATTTGGTCGAAGAGGGAACTTGCTCCTAGATTTTTTGGACCATTTACTATCACTGAGAGGATTGGTACACTAGCCTATAGAGTTGCATTGCCAGAGAAATTTGAGGGTGTGCACAACGTGTTCCATGTTTCACATCTTCGGAAAGTCGTGCGTGACCCATCCATGACCATTCCTATTGCTCAGTTAGATTAGGTAGATATCGAGCCGGATTTGACCATAGAGAGGAGAGCACTTCGTATTGTTGATAGAGTTACGAAGCAGCTTAGAAGGAAATCTGTTAGCCTAGTCAAAGTCTAATGGAGTCCCGATGATCGTGATTGTACTTAGGAAACCGAGGAGAGTATTCGAGATTCTAATCCAGAATTGTTTGTTGAAGGTAAACTCTATTCTATATTCTATGTTTTATTCGATAATCTATTCTATATCCATCGTATCTCTTCTATCTGTTCTTCCACTCTTTACCTTGTTCCTTTTCGAGGACGAAAAGTTTTGAGTGGGGGAGAATGTAACGACCCTGAAATTCAGACCCAGTTTAAAATTTTAAAATCGTTTATTTAGTGTAGAAATTCGAATTTTCACAAACAACTTCCATTGCTATTCAAACTTCACATTTGGAATGCGTCTAGATAGACATAGGCGTACCAAATTTCGTTGAAAAATATTGAAGTTAGTTTCGTTCGTCGCATTTACATATTAGTTTGAATTATAAGTGAAAATTTTCTATTGTTCGAATCCAAATATTTTTCACAATGTTTCTGATCATGACGGCGCATTTCGTTTCGTCAAATTCCGCTTTTAATTGCTAGTTAAATTGTTCGCGTGAGAAAATGGTATAATTAGTAATTAACAACTTCGCAAACAGTGTCGAATCATCAATATCTTCAAAACGTTGTGTTTGCCTCGTCGCGCTGATCAAAACAGTATATTTATTTGAGTCAATCGGAGTTCGGCGTTGCAAGTTACAATTGTTTAACAGGTTTGAAACCTGTCCGTTACACTATTAAAACCAGTGTCTATTGGGCTGCACTGGGTGGAATTCGAAGCATCTTCTGGTCAGTAATTACCCTAGGAAACCCAACAGTTTCTTTGAGTACCGAGGCAATCAATTGGAGACTTTTGATTTTCTGTACTCTTCAGTATATACTGGGTTCAATTCCTATTTCATTCGTTTGCAATCTCTAAACTACTCTAGTACGTAGCTCATCTTTCTTCCTCCTCTTCATAATTTTCTTTATTATTTTGTCTCCTCTCCAGTTAATGAAACTCCACAGCCCTGCGCCCAGCCCCGCCAGCCCAGCCCTGCGCCTAGCCCCGCCAGACCAGCTCTGCGCCCAGCCCCGCTAGCCCATCCCTGCGCCCAGCCCTGCCAGCCCAGCCCTGAGCCCAACCAGCCTGCGCCCAGCCCCGCCAGCCCAGCCCTGCGCCTAGCCCTGCGCCCAACCAGCCAACGCCCAGACCAGCCTGCGCCCAGCCCCGCCAGCCAAGCCCTACGCCCAGCCCTGCGCCCAACCAACCTGCACCCAGCCCTACGCCCAACCAGCCTGCGCCCCGCCAGCCCAGCCCTACGCCCAACCAGCCTGCGCCTAGACCAGCCTGCACCCAGCCCTGCGCCCAGTCCCGCCTGCACCCAGTCCCCTCGCCAGCGCCCTCTCCTCTCGCCTACCCCGCTGTTAGCCCACCTCCACATCACCACTGACTGGCCATCGCCGACCGACCTGACCCCCTCCAGCCACTTGTCGACGCCATCAAAACCCGAGCCACCTCAGTAACCAGCCGAGCCTATGCTCCCTGTCCCATACCTGAAATGCTTGCAAATGCATGTATATATATCTATATTAGATATATGTATATTTGAAACAGTTTCTAGTTGGAGGAATGTTCCACTGTTTACAACAGCCAAGCTTTCACATTTTGCTCTCATGGGAAACCATATTCCTTTTGTTGTTGCATATATATAATTGAATATATGTGGTAGTGTGTTGAAAAGGGTAGTTACAGTTTTGTTCTTCTCTGTTTGATATGGCAGCAATTACCTGAAGTCATCCACCTTGCAGCAGCCATCTCTTGTAGCATTCTTTTCTCTTATTTATTTATTTATTGGTGAGTATGTATATATATGATTATATATCTATATATATATATGAACGTCCATATTGAAATTAATACCATTTTTCTCTTGTCGATGGTTGCAGCTTGTTCAACTGTTCGTGTTGGGTTGCGTTAAATCAAGCCTATTCGTGACTCTTTGTGCTTCGTCGTTCATTTTCTCTAACCACGGAAGGTGAATAAATTTCACGACTTATATTCTTATACGATGATGATCAAGTTTGGTTGATAATATGTTGGTTGTTTGATGTTAATATTTGACGTTAAAAAAATCGTTAATATACGAGGTTATAAATAATATACACTTGTATTTAACGTAGGGTTGTTAACAAAATTTTGAAATTGACATATGTGCATGAATTTGATTAAATAAAATTTGCATGATATGGCCCTTTAAATGTCTAATTAATGGACACGTAGAAATATAGTTAGTTACACCTTGAACCATTTAAATGTATGTTGTATAAATTGATGTAGTATGAAATGGAATAAGTAGATATCAAGTGTAGAACCGCATAAAATAATAGTGTAATAATCTTTAATCTACACGAAATGATAGTGTAGATTCTAGAAATAATTATATTAATTTGCATAAATAACAATGTAAATTAATACGATTATTTCGGGATTATTCAAATAAATTATTGGATTGTTATTGATTGTTGGTATTGCTTGTTTATTTACTTTGACACCATCCCAGTTATCACACTGCAAGTTCTCTTTACTATGCTTTGGTTTTGAATTGAAATGGAATCGGGTTGAAATGATAAATACCCAAATAAAACAAATTGACTTAGGATAGAGAATTAAATAAAAACCCGATTGGTCAAATAATTCGATTTTAAAATGAAAATATAAAGATTTTATTTGAATGAAATAATAAGGGTTTTAAATGAAGTTTGGAATTTGAATTCTAGTGAAATTTAAATGTTAATATTTAATAATTTGAAACAAAATAATAATAAAGTGTTTGATGAAAGAATGTTGTTTAAATTTAAGTAAATTATTGAATTAAGTTTTGGAATTATGTAATAATTAAATAAAGTTGAATTTCTTTGATAAGTGAAATTGAATTTCTTTAATAATTAAGTTTGAAATTTGTAAAACTAGATAAGTAAATAAGTGAAATTGAATTTCTTTAACAAGAAATAAAAGGGTGATTTAATGAAATTAATATAAGATTTGTAATTTAATGAATTTAATTTGACAAATTTAATTTAATTAAACTTGTAAGTTTTGATAATATAGGTAAACTTAAATTGATTTAATGAATTGGAAATTAAATTGAAATTGCTTTGAATGTTTTACCTAAATTAAATGATTATGAAATGAAACCTTTATATGAATTTAAATCAATGTTTGAAATGGTTTAAATTAAAATTGAAATTGAATTATAGAGTTTGGAAATTGAGAATTCGAAACATAAATTTTGGAAATTGATATAGAAAGGTAAACGAAATGATGGCTTTCGAATTCTAAGAGAAATTGAAACTGATTTGGTTTTGAAATTCATTAAACGACCAATCGGTGTAATAATTACGGAAGTTATTAAAGAGACCGGAATCGGTTAGGGATATACTCACTGTCTAAACCGAATACCACTTTAATAACTATACGCGGAGTGTGATCCAAAATGAAGTGGTTGGAATGATGTACCTTGATGACTGAAGAAAGAGAACGATAATGGATGACCTTGACACTTGTGTCAAATTGGAAATGACTAAAACAGGAGCCGTGCCGGGCCAAATGGGGTTAGCTACCTCGAGCGAACACACTTCTTCGTAAACTACTCATTACTTGTTATTGATTGGTGCGCACCCTTGAATTAGGAGTGTTGTTTCGCGGTGTTGCGATCGTTGCGGCGATGCGTTCTCACCAGTCCGGATCAGGCAAACGGTAGTTTCACTACCTTGCGTATTGCCTCATGTGCCTTGTCATACTTGTATCCCTATGCGTGACCACTACGATTTGTTTTGTATTATACCTATGGAGTACTCCCTGATAGCCCACTAGTTTACAGTGGAGTTTACAGTGCTGTATAGACTATGATGCTTATATAAAATGTGTTAAGGGGGATAATGGTAACGCCTTAACGCTATTTTGATACTTTATCTTACTGATAGGCATTATCTACTTAGCGTACACTATTACATAGTAGATAGTTTAACGGATCCTGAAAGATGTTATTCCATTTATCTTTGAGTTATTGTTATTTCAAAGTTTGTGCCATATTATCTTGTATAAGAATATATGTCCTGACTCGAGTGTTTGTTGTGCATATGCTCGGGTCAGTCTGAGGATTTCTGTTGCCGTGCTGCTTGGAAGTTGAAGACTTTGAAGACTATCATTTATCTTTATCAGTATTGCTCCATTCTATTTTGATATTGTATCGGACATCTATGTATTTCTATTTCACTATTTGCTTGAGACATTGTTGTATTTACTTAGTAGCTTCATGAACTACTATTATGACATTGTTGTAATTCCGCTGCGTTATTCTGTTATATTGTATCTGTCTGTGATTCTGTGATGATTCTCATTTATATACATATACTCCATTAATGATTCGTGTTTTGTACTATTTAAGTTGACATGTGTGGATTATTGTCAATTTAAATGGTCCAAATATATGGGTTGTTACAGGTTAGATGATCGGTTTTCCAATCATCTATCAATATCTGGCATCTTATGCGTTAAGGGGAAGTGCGAAGGTGACGGGAAGCGATGTTGGGCGATGACAAAGATATTGGAAGTGGTGACATCACCTCTGGTGGTCGAAGGAGCTTGGTTGAGTTCAATTAGGGTATCATCCCTATTCTGTTTTTGCGTTCAGAAATGGGTTGTTCCGCGGAGAAGGGAGGCGGCAAGTGGGCCATGGAGGTGGCTGGAGGAGGGCATAGGTGTGGCGGAGCTCATGGAGGTGGCATCAGAGGCTATTTGGGGTTATGGCGGCGATGAGCGAAGTTTGAGCTAGGCATTTTGATGCCTGTACGTGAACTTAATTTTGGGGTTTCCGTCGGAATTGGCTAGGGGACGCCAGAGTTGGGGAGGTGGGATGCAGTTGGACAAGCTCGAGGAGGCAAGTTTGTGGGTGGGGTTGGTTAGGCGTTGGATGGTCATGGAAATGTGTGCATGTGCACACCGTGCATGTCGAAGTTCGGGTTCAGGAATTCAATAAGGGAGAAATCGAATTTTGATTTGGGAAGAACCCTGTAGCATTTCGGTATGGGTTATCGGGCCTTGGGCCTGATGATTTGGGTGAGAATTCTTTAATTTGTGATTTAATAATTTAAACAAGTGTGTTAACTTTGGAGGGGTATATCTCCCTCATTTTAAATCCGATTAACCCATGGATTTTTGCATTTGAGTCATATTGATGAGTAAAACATTATGGTATAAATAGTTGGTAGTTTTGTTGAAGTATAAATTAGTGATAAATTAATACTGATTGGATGTAATTACGTTGTTTTAAATAATAGCATAGTTAATTGATTGTACTTCATTGTTGACATCTGTTTAGCAGAATAAAACACTGTTCTGCTATATTTAAATTGAATAGATTACTTTAACATTTGTTTAGTAGAATAAAACACCATTTTGCTATATTTAAATTAAATAGATTATTGTGTACATCTATTTAGCAGAATAAATCCTCATTTTGCTATTATATTAATTTGGACATTTATTTATATGCCAGTTAATTTATATTGGATAAATGATGTGTTAACGGTTGATTGTTAATTATGGGTTTTATTTACACATACGTTGCTTACGTAAATACCAGTAAATTTACTTGGAAGAATTAAAATAAATGGTAGCTTGTTTAAGTACCACAGTGGTCGCTAAGCCTTTTTCCGAATTTGAAAAATTATGGATTTAAATTAACTTCAACTTTTATAATATTTTGAAGTAAACGACTTCTATATCTATTATGGTTTAAAATATATGGAGAAATGGAGTTTAAAAGCTATTTAATCTATAAAACAAGTTTTATGGTTATGGTCCATATAGCGATAGTTGTTATGGATACAGTTTTGGAAATTTATGATTTCTGTACAGTATAAAAGCTATCTACCTTAGATATTTTGTGAACTCTTTCAAATACGATTTAGAAAAGTTATATAATTATTTTAAGAAAGATTTAGAATTATCAATCTATTTTAATAATTATTTAGTAAAGTTCTAAAGTAAAGGTGATTATTATATATTTAAACTTGTTTGTCTTGTTTTAAATGGAAAAGGATTTTTAAATCAAAAGATTAAGTAATGTCGAGATAAGGTTAGGATTTTTATTTAAGTATTTAAAGTGTAATTTTGGGAAAACGATTTATAAAGGAGTTTTAATATTAAAAATAAATTATTTTATAAAAAGTGTTTAAAGTTGATTAATTTATTCTAAAAATGTGTTTACAATTAATTAATTTAATTAAGGAGTTTATAAATAATAAATCAATGTATAAAAAGAGTTTTATAAATGATTTTAGAAATTTATAAAAAGAGTTTTATGAATGATTTTAGAGATTTATGAAAAGAGTCTTATGAAGGGTTTTAGAGATTTATGAAAAGAGTTTTATGGGTGATTTTTGACATTTATAAAAAGAGCATTATAAATGATTTTTGAGATTTACAAAAGAAGTTTTATAAATAGAAAGTTGATTTATAAAAGGAATCTGTAAATATAAAGGTGATTTATAAGAAATGAATTTTATAAACGAAATAAGATTTGATTTGCATAAATGATCTTTATAAATTATGGTGATATGGAAACATCTTTCCATACTTAACACCAAAAAGGAAATCTTCCTTAGTGTTTTGTGAATTTACTTATACCGTTAAGATAAGTATATGGATATTCTTTTAAGTATGGGAAAGAGTCATGTTACTAAAAAGGTTATATGTAAAAAAATGGCGTCCTCCTCTTCCATTCCTCCCCCCGTACCCCCGATCTCCTTCGTCCCCAGTAAATACAACACCATCCTCAATCGTCCTCATACTCTGCCTGCCTCCGCGGCCGCATCCATTCCTCCTCCGCTCTCAACCCAAGCCACATTGCCCACTCTCGTCCCCTGCCAAACTTCTTGCATTGAGATCCCCATAGCTAAAACCTTTGCCCAGGTGGTGGCCACGACACCACGCTCCCCCCTTCTGCCCAACCCCCCGTCCAAGCGGCGCCTCCCCTTGCCGCTTTTCAAAAACGTGCATCACACTGTTGAATTTTTGAAATCGAAAAGCCGCTGCCTTCGATGCGTGGGCTCGAGACACGTGGCAAAGAATTGTAGAGATGTAAAGATTTGTTACAAATGTGGATTTTTCGGGCATCCACAAACCCACTGTCCCGATAAAGTCATTAATCCCACTCGGGCATGAAAAAACAGTAGCGGCTCTTCCTCTCCCGCTAAAAACAAATCAAGTTCAGTCCAGTGGGTCCCCAAATCAAATCCCCCTTTAGCTCAACAGAAACCTTCCCTCTCCCCAACGCACTCTCTCTCCCCTCCAGCTCCCCAAAATCTGCCACAATCCCCAATGCAGCATCATAACACAAAATTGTATTCGAAAACTTTTTCAATGGCGGACCCATCTTTACTCCTAACCGCAAATATCATCAGTGGCGCTTGGTCAATCGACTCCCTTCACCATGCGCTCTCCTCCACCTTTCATCACCGTGACTGGCCGCCTTGGTTCCTGACCAATAATAGCTTCATTTTCTTCTGTCACTCATATGCAATCAGAGATCAAATCCTTCAATGTTCGACCATTACTAGAGCAGGAGGTGTTATACAATTTCAGCCATGGTCCGAACTTGATCATCCAGCTCCGTCTTTGGATCCACCGTCATGGGCGCGGATTACGGGTTTTCCGGAACTCTTGCGGTTCAATTCGGAGGCCATTTCCGACGCTATCAAGCTAGTGGGAAGATTTCTGGTGCAAGACGACTACGAATGGGCGGAACTCGACCATCGCTTCTTATATATCAAAATTCAATTCTATAGCGGCATCAACTCCCCATCCTCTTTCGTCGCAGTTTTGAACAATGTGGAGTACCTTCTGACCATTGAGAAATGGGAGCACGAGCACCCGAATAGGCGACCGAAAAACCACTTGCTTGGAATTGACTATGAGAGAAACTTCCCCCACTTCGAGCGGCATATCCCGATTGAAGACTTGGATTCAGAGGACAGGTTTGACGTAATGAACTACGTTCCTCTCTTCTCTTAACCCCCACCGGAATTTGGCCAATTCAATGATCAGTCGATTGAAGTGGTAGGTCCAAGGGGCTGGGATCCATGGCCAGTCCAGGAGCAAAGGTGGGACCCGTTCGCTGACATGGACCTCTCAACCCCACTTTTTCTGCAAATCCCAACACCACCAGCAACCCTAACACTGCCTAGACCGCCCCACAATGAAGCCACTCAGACATATATTCAATCTCCCCCTCATCAGTTCCCTGTTCCCCAGCCTGTTGAACAGAGCCAAGTGGCCCATCCAGCGACAGGTCAGTGGTCCCAGCTCGTCACTCCAACGTCTGTCCGCCGGAGCTCCAGACTGGACAAAGCAGCATCTCACCCTGGTAGTTTCTTTAAACATGTTGTTTTTTCCTCTCTTAATAAAAGTCTAAACAAAAATATGGCACGTTGCATGGGCGTGAGTTTGCGTGATGAACACTACACCTCCATGCATGCACTCGAATCGGAGCGCTTATCGTTCTCTCAATGAAGCTAATTTCTTGGAATATAAGGGGGTTGGGGGACCCCAGTAAAAGACATTCTGTTAACCTTATAATAGCCCCACACAAAATCGACATCCTTTTCCTTCAAGAATCTAAACTATCATACCCATCCCCTAACCTACTCAGACAAATTGGTGGGCCATTCCTATCTGGGTGGGCCCACCTGAATGCTGTCGGCTCTAGTGGTGGCATTATGACAGCCTGGAATGAATCTGTGTGGTCCCACTGCCAAACTTTTTACCACACATCAGCTCTACACGTAGCCCTTCGTCACTTGCAAACTGGGACGGTCTTCTTCTTCTCCAATATCTATGGTCCACAAAATACTCAGGATCGAAATGATCTATGGTCGAATTGCCTCACCTTCGCCTCACACATTAATGGCCCTTGGGTGGTTGGTGGAGATTTCAACACCACCCAATCCTCAGTCGAAAGAAATTCGAGCAACTTCTCCCATGACTCTGACTCCTTCAACTCTTTCATCAACCTCTGCTCCCTGGTAGACCCACCCATCAGCAACCGCCTATTTACCTAGTCAAGCCGCAGATCCGAACCTTCGTTAGCCAAACTGGACCGTTTCCTTTTCAATCCAGCCTGGCATGACTTATACCCACTTTCCTTGGTCTCAGGCCTAGCCACAATCATCTCCGACTATTGCCCACTCCTCCTCGACACTGGCTCCCCCACCTGTCCTATCCGACCCTTCCGCTTCGAGCGTCTCTGGCTTCTTGAGCCGTCATTCGACAACTTCATCAAAGAAATCTGGTCACAACCCTCCCACATCCCCTCAGCCACCGCCAAAGTCGTCTCCAAACTTCGATCACTCCGAAAGATTATCAAGCCCTGGGCCAAGTCAGTTTGGGGCTCCATTCGCTCGCGTATTTCAGCAATTCAAGATGAAATTTTAGACCTAAACATACTCGAAGAATCTAACCCTCTTATCGAATCGGATCGGACTCGCTTGCGAGCCCTGGAAGCAGAACTGGACAGATTGACATTGCAAGAGGAAATATGCTAGAAACACTGCCTATTTCCACCGCCTTGCAAACGGCAGGCGCAGATCCACTTTCATCCCCGAAATCACCCACAGCAGTATCACTGTCACTGATCAGTCCGACATCCTCAATCTGTTCTCCGACTATTATCGAAACATTTTGGGAAAACACCAGCCCCCCTCTCCCACATATAGACTGGAACATACTCTACCCAGACTGCTCCCTCATCCCTATTGACCAACCCTTCACGGAGGCGGAAATTTGGGCTGCGCTGAATGGTATGTCAGATGACAAAGCTCCTGGCCCAGATGGCTTCGGCCCACTATTCTTCAAACATTATTGGGAAACCATTAAATTCGACATTATCGAGATGTGTTCTGAATTCCAAGCTGATCCATCATCTGTTGCTCGCCTTAACTATGCTAATATCATCCTCCTCCCCAAAATCCCAGGAGCCACTACCCTTCCATCCTTCCGACCTATTAGCCTCCTGAACACCGCCTTCAAAATCATAACCAAAGTTCTAGCCAATCGCCTTCAAGCTGTCATCGCCCCCCTTATTGGAATTGAGCAATCTGCATTCATCCTTAGCCGTAACATCATGGACTGCGTAGCGTCTACCCAAGAAGTCATCTCCTTCTGCCACCAAACTTCAACGCCAGGTATACTCCTTAAACTCGATTTCTCAAAAGCTTTTGACACAGTCAATTGGCAATTCATTCTGAAGCTTATGGAGCATAGAGGTTTCCCCTCAAAATGGTGCAATTGGATCCAATGCATTCTTAGATCTAGCTTGTCCTCAATCGCGATTAATGGTGCTACCGGTGGCCTAATCAAGTCTGCTCGTGGCCGGCGTCAAGGCGACCCACTTTCTCCTTTGCTCTTTGTCCTTATTGCTGATGTATTCAACCGTATGATCAAGTTAGCTATATCGAACAACCTCTTTGAAGGCATCAAGCTCCCCAACTCGAATCTGGCCATATCCAACCTTCAATTCGCCGATGACACTATCCTTTTTGGCATCGCCCACCGTTAACCACATCCATTGCCTTAAAATAGCACTGTACTCTTTTGAACTCATATCGGGCCTATCCATCAACTTCAATAAAAGCTCCATCATCATGCTTGGAAACTCCGATCACCTTGGGCCAACATTTTCCAATTTTCTCAACTGCAACATCGCGCATTTTCCTATCTCATACCTCGGTATTCCCCTCCGCCCAACCAAACTACTCAGAGCGGATTGGTTCCCCTTCATTACCAAAATTGAAAACAGACTTCTTTCCTAGGAGGCACATTCCCTTTCTTCAGCTGGTCGTCTCGTCCTTGTTAAATCAGTCTTATCGGCCATCCCTTCATATTGGATGTCACTTTACAAGCTTCCAACCTGGGTAATCAAAAGAATCGACAAGATCAGAAGCTCCTTTCTTTGGAATGGGGGAAGAATAAAGAAGCTCGTAAACTAGCGGACCGCTTTTCTGCACACTGACAACGGTGGTCTTGGAATTGTTAACTTATACTACTTCAATCTCACGCTTCTCGCAAAATGGCTCTGGCGATTTCTCACCTCCGGAACCTTCCTTTGGAAAACATGGTTTACCTCACTTCACTACCACTCCAATCCACACCTTGTCCTTCACTCCACCACCAGCCTTAAACCATCCCCATTCTGGACTGGAGTCCTTGCCACCCTCCCCTGTGTTAAACCACTCTTCCATGTCAATTTGGGTAATTAGGCAAACTGCCTCTTCTGGTTAGATATCTGGCACGGCCAACTACCCCTTTCCTCTCTCCTCCCTAACCTATATTCACACTCAGCCATAATCCATGCTACCACATCAAACTCCTTTAGCTTGGGCCCTGACCACCTCTTTCCATCCACCTACTTTGACCTTGCCACCTTAGCCGAGCTTCACCAAGCAGCCTCCATCCTCCAATGTATTCAATTCCACCCCTTGCTAGATGAGTTCATCTGGGCCCCAAATCCCGCAGCTGGCTTCTCCGTCGCCTCCTGCTACGCTCACCTAAACAACCCTGGATGCCTCTTCAACTTCCCCAGACTTTGGAAATGTCAGCTCCAACCTCGCATCGCTTTCTTCCAATGGTGCCTTATCCACGGACGCATCAACACCAGAGACAGACTCTTTCGTAATAACATCGTGGTGGACCCAAACTGTGCCTTATGCTCTAACGCAACCGAAAGTATCTAGCATCTATTCATAGAATGTGATTTTTCTTTTAGGGTTTGGGTTGCAACGTTTGTTCACATACTTGGCTATATCCCAACAATCACTTCATTTTTCGAATATTGGCAGCATACCCCCCAACAAGCACTTAGATCCCTTTGTGGCTATATTCAGTTGGTGCATTTGGGCCGAGCGAAATGCACACGTGTTCAGTAGGCCCAAATCTCACTTCGATGGAACATGCAGGCGTATTATTTACTATTTCTCATCTTTATCAGGCCACAGTTTCTCAGCTCCATTCAGGCTTAGATTGCCATTCTCCAGTTCATCGCCAGCTGAATCGGTAGGCAGCTCTTGTGCAGCTCCTACCAGAAGGCAACCTGGACACGACTGCTGAACATTCTGCAGTACTTATCTACTTTATATACTGATATATGTACTAAGCTGTTATGTATCTATGACTCTGCTATGTAGTTGTCTGTCTGTGTGACTGTTGTGCAGTGTTCTCCCATTTGTGCTAGCGATCAGGCTTGTTGATCGTACTATTTACATATTATTATGCTATTTAACCGACTGTGTAGTGACACGCTACACAACCGTCTTACTCAAAAAAAAGTATGGGAAAGAGTAAAGGGTTTGTGAATATATTTTTTGCAAAGGTATTTTTAAATATTAGTATTTATAGAGTGATTTTAATTAATGAAAGATCAATTAAAGAGGTTTAGTGGATTCCACTAGAAATTAAATCTATCTCTGGTTGTTGTTTATTTGATAGCTAAATAACCGACTATCAAATCTTGGCCAGTTTTGACTTGGGAAGTAAATATGAGCTTGAGATCCCTTGGGAGAACTTATTCGGGTGAAACGTCTCCAGCTTTAAGTGCTATATTAGAGATCCCCTTGGGACTCTTATATTGTCTTCTTATTTCTGGAAGAACTGAAATTAAGTCAACCGGGAATCATCGGTTGTTAGTTCGGAGAGACCGGGATCGGATAAGCATGAGTCGTCTAAAACCCACTTCGAACCAGCATAAGCATTTGAATTGGAGACATCTTGAAGATGATTGAAGATAAAGTTTGTTATTAATCCCGAGGATGTAGTAGAAATGGTTCCTTTGGTTTGTTTAGTCCCAGAGCAACTTGTATGGATGAATGTTGGCATTGCATTGTTGCTTGGAAGGCAGTGTTAGCATTCCAAGTAGGATTTGCTAAAAAGGTAAAATGTAGCCTCAAGCCTCATAGTTGAGAATGACTAAAATAGAGGATATGGAGTAGGGCTATGTGGTTCGCAACCATTAGAGTGTGAGAATCACCCTTTTAGATCATTATTTATGGAATTATGGATTTTTTATGTGCATGAGAGCTCTCTGTAAAAGGTTGCAAAGCAAGAAGGGTGATGACATATTCTTTACTATCCAGTAAAGAGTAGGTCGGTCCTGTGTTGGTAATATCCTAGAATGAGTTTGAGTGTGTGTGTGTGTGTATGAGAGTGCATATTTGATATTTTTATGAAAATGTTTTATATTGTGTTGATTGATCTGTTGAGTGGTTTATGGATTCTAGTCAATACGAATAGTTAACTTTATTGATCGGGATCTCTAAACACTTGAACAAGGCTAACCGACATAGTGTTGTTTTAAATTTGGTAAATGAAATAATTTTACCTAGGAGTATATTTTATACATAAAAAGGAGAAATTTTCAAAGATTAATATAGTTATTTTTGACATGTTTGTTTGTTAGGAAATGATAATATTCAATTATTGTCATTTAGGGTTTGATTAGTCTTGCCCATCTAGTTTTGATCATTGATTATTGTTTGTTGATTTATCTACAATTTTTCTTTTTACAACATGGGTTGGGTAGACAAAAATTATGGGAGCATTAAAACGAAAACCTTATGAATTAAGTTTCATAGTTTGACTATAAGGCATTTGATGATAATATGGGGTTAAAATTGGGATTTTAAAAAAGATGTTTATAAAAGAAATCGAGGATATTTTGAAATAAATATTTGGGAATGATTTTATAAAGTTAATCTTATAAAATTTATTAATAAAGATGTGTTATATAAAACTAAAGGGTTTTGAGGATTTAAAATCCCGTGGTCTTTAAAAAAGTATTTCAAATGATTATGTAAAAGGTAGTAATAGTTATACTTGGGTATTTTTAAGTATAAATATCTTGGAAAGCAAATTTTAAAGTAAGGCATATTTTCATTGGATTAGTTCGGGGAATGAGTCTCGATTTGTTTTGGGATGATCTGAATAATCTTCTAAGTGACAATCGGATGTTTTCCTAGACGAACGTTGTAGTGCACTTAGTAAACTATTTTCTTTATCACTGTACAATCGGAATGAGTTCAAATCTGAACGAACCCAAAGCGAGTTAGTAATAGATACTTTGTTAAAACTATTTGTGTGGAAATTTATACAGTATTGTGTCAAAAAAGGAATTTTGAAAAGAAGAAAAGTATTTTTAAGTTAACTAGTTTGAGTGGTTCGAAAATAACTAAAAATGGGAAAGAGATGTGTTCGGATGATAAGCGCTTCTCTTAAGTATTACCCTTTTGGGTAAGGGAATGTATGATACTGTTTGGTAGTACCCAATTCCTTATTATAATTTTGGGGTTACTCGGACTATATAGATATTTTCTATGAGTCAAAATATATAGTATCATTTCAAAAAGAGTTTTGAAATAAAAATTGGGTATTTGGATCCTAAGTTTACTTAAGGAAAGTAAATTCATGTAAAAAGTTTGAATCAGAGAGTTGTATATACCCTCAGAATATAGTAGGGTTTATACAAGTTTGTTAACTTAAGTTGTGCTTTATGAAAATGTTTTCAGAAATAGTCGTGGGAGGTAAAATAGTAAAGTTTTGTGTTAACTGGTTTCCTTCTTTGGTTGACTGAGATGAAATTTTAGAGTCGAAACTCTTTTAGGGGGAAGAATGTAACGACCCGGAAGTTTATTGTTTTGATTTTTGGAATATTTAATTACTTTTAAATATTTGATTTTTGGTTTTTAAAATGAAAATAAAATCAATATGATAATAAAATGAACTTATAGAATTTTTCCATAATTTTAATTTGGAGAATATTTAAATTATCGTTTGACGTATTTTATGGCAAACGTTGGTATTTTTGAAATTTAACTGAATTTAATAACCAGTGTATTTTATAACTGTTTTAGGATCGTGCCACATTTCTGTGTATGATCGTATTATTATTTCTATCGTTCGCGGGTCATATGCGAACTGGATATTATGTAGCGGAGTACCGCGAATCTTTCTTCTCAAGCCATTTTCAAATAAAATCTTATTCAAAATTTCAAATTAGCCATTAATGTGATTTTATTGTTTGGTTGAAAGCTTAAATTTTTGGGTTAGCTTGTGGGTTTTGTTTAGCTTAAGTTCGAAGAAACGTAATTTAACTTTGGATATTAATACATCAAGACTTCACCCTTCATTTCATTTTTTACTTCTTACTGCTGCCTCCCCTTTTCTACTCTTCTCCTTTTTTATTCAACTTCCTGAGCATGCAAACAAACCTCCTCCTCCCTTCAAAATTTATTAGCTTCAAATCTATTCATTATTAGCGAATCTTTCAACATCAAAGTTGTTCATCATAGCCTCTAATATTTTATAAAAATAGCCGCTCGTCGTTTCGTGAGTAGGGTGGTGGAGATCGTCCGAAAACATTGGATGTTGAGGAATAGTTGTTTTTCGACGATCACAAAATGTAGTTCAGAGAGTGAGGTTGTGTTCGCCGTGGAAAGATGAGATTTTTAAAGATGGTTTCATGATTTTAGGGGGGTGGTGTTGTGTCGTGGTCGTTAGATGATCGATTTTCGATCGTCTATCAGTTTTCGACATCGTAGGCATCAAAGGGAGGTGCAGAGGTGACGGGAAGCGATGTTAGGTGATGGAGGAGATGTTGGAAGTGGCAGCATCACCTCCAGTGGTCGAAGTAGCTTAGTCGAGGTCAATTTAGGATTTTGCCCCTATTTTGTTTTTGTGTTTGGAAATGGGTTGTCAGGCTGAGAACGGTGGCAGTGAGTAGGCCATGGTGGTGGCTGGAGGTGGGCATGGGTGTGGTGGAGCTCACAAAGGTGGCAGTAGAGGCAGTTGGGGTTATGGCGGCGGTGAGCGAAGTTTGAATGAGGCCGTTTCATGCTTGTACGCGAATTTCATTTTGGAGTATCGGTTGGAATTGGCTAGGGGGCGCTGGAGTTGGGGAGATGGGGTGTAGTTGGACGAGCTCAAGGAGGCGGGTTTGTGGGTGGGGTTGGTTAGGCATTGGATGGTCGGGAGTGCATGCATGTGCAAACTGCGCACGTCAAAATACGGTTTTAGGAATTGAATAAGGAAGAAATTGAATTTTGATTTGGGAAGAACCTCATAGCAGTTGGGTATGGGTTAGCAGGCCTTGGGCTTGATGATTTGGGTCGGAATTCTTTAATTTGTGATTTAATAATTTAAAAAGTGTGTTAACTTTAAAAAGATATATCTCCCTCATTTTAAATCCGATTAACCAACAGATTTTAGAATTTGACTCGTATTGACGAATAAAACATTATGGTATAAATAGTTGGTAGTTTTTTGAAGTATAAATTAATGATAAATTAATACTGATTAGATGTAATTGCGTTGTTTTAAATAATAGCGTAGTTAATAAATAATACTTCATTATTAACATCTGCTTAGCATAATAAAACGCCATTCTGCTATATATTTAAATTGAATAAAGTACTTTGACATTTGTTTAGCAGAATAAAACACCATTTTGCTATATTTAAATTAAATAGATTCTTGTGGACATCTATTTAGCAGAATAAATCACCGTTCTGCTATTATATTAATTTGGACATTTATTTATATGCAAGTTGATTTATATTGGATAAATGATGTTTTAATGGTTGATTGTTAATTATGGGTTTTATTTACATATATGTTGCTTATGTAAATACTAGTAAATTGACTTGAAAAATTGAATTAAAATAAATGGTAGCTTGTTTAAGTACCATAGTGGTCGTTAAGCCTTTTTAAGAATTTGGAAAGTTATGGATTTAAATTAACTTCAACTTTTATAATATTTTGAAGTAAATGACTTCTATATCTATTATGGTAAAAAAAATAGAGAGAAATGGAGTTTAAAAGCTATTTAATATATAAAACAAGTTTTATGGTTATGGCCCATATAGCGATAGTCGCTATGTATACAGTTATAGAAATTTATGATTTTTGTACAGTATAAATATTTTCTACCTTAGATATTTTGAGAATCTTTCAAATATGATTTAGAAAAGTTATATAATTATTTTAAGTAGGATTTAGAATTACTAATTTGTTTTAATAATTATTTAGTAAAGTTTTAAATTAAAGGTGATTATTATATATTTAAACTTGTTTAACTTGTTTTAAGTGGAAAAGGGTTTTTAAATCAAAAGATTAAATAATGTCGAGATAAGGGTTAGGATTTTTATTTAAGTACTTCAAGTGTAATTTTGGGAAAAAGATTTATAAAAGAGTTTTGAAATTAATAATAAATTGTTTTACAAAAAAGTCTTTAAAGTTGATTAATTTATTTAAAAAAGGTGTTTGCGGTTAATTAATTTAATTACGGAGTTTATAAATATTAAATCAATGTATAAAAGAGTTTTATAAATGATTTTAGAGATTTATAAAAAGAGATTTATGAATGATTTTAGAGATTTATAAAATGAATTGTATGAATCGTTTTAGAGATTTATGAAAAGAGTTTTATGAATGATTTTTGAGATTTATAAAAAGTGTACTATAACTGATTTTTTAAATTTATAAAAGAAGTTTTATAAATTGAAAGTGGATTTATAAAAGGAATCTGTAAATATAAAAGAGATTTATAAAAAGGGAATTTTATAAAAGAAATGAGATTTGGTTTGCATAAATGATCTTTTTGAATTACGGTGGTATGGAAACATCTTACTGGAGGTTGCCCGATCTTGTGTTAGCGGGGGTCTATGTGGAGCCCTCGTACATTTTTTAGAGGTGTACTATGGAAGGCAGTACCCCATTAGCTTTGACACTGATAGAATCCATTCTCTAATAAGTGTCTTACAAACTTAGTTATACCCAACTATGCTGGAACGTGAGATGCAAGCATTTCAATTAATTTATATATTTATTTTAAACCCTAGAAATTATTGTAATATCATTGGATTTTCTATTTGAAATGATTTGGTTATCGTAAGGTAAAACCCGTCCGTGTTTATGTGCGGCGTGGTCTTATGAGGTACCTTTATTTTTGAAAGGTTTTATAATATTAAAAATCCATATGATGTGTGTTTCTCACGTTGGATTACCAAACTGATATAGACGTTATTTTTTATAATGCTCGGGTCATCCCGAGCATGTTTTCCAGATTTAGCTACGAATGCTTTAGAGCTTCAAGAGTTGAGCTGGATGCCTCCAAGACATATTCACATATATTTTATTTTCATTTCATTAGTTGTTTATATTTATCAACATTTATGAGGACATGTTGTTATAACTGTCCAGAATGCTGACAGATTAGTATACTCTGATTAATGTATGTATGTTACAGTTTTCTTTTGTATAGATCTATTGTTTATTATATATTACTCGTCGTAATGTGAGATTTTGTTCTGTCTTTCTTTCTTTTCCCTTAACAATCTATCTTTCCCGCGCTTGGATGTTCGATACATGAATAATGTGGATGTATTAATGTCGACTTTTAAGGGTCGAAAAGGCGGGTCGTTACAAGTTAGTAAGCTAATTTAGCAAGTTTTGAACTCTACACTTATTATTAAAGTGATTAGAGGGTTAATAAAGCTAAAATAGTATTTATAAATATTGTTTAAATAGAAGAATAATTTTTATAAGTAATACAGGTATTTTATAAAATGATACGATATTTTATAAAATAACAAATGTAGTTTAATTGGTATTTATAAAATTGGTTTGAATATTTTATAATGATATATTTTATAAATTAGATATAAGATTTTATAAAATAGTAAATTGATGAATACTTATTTTCAATGAAGCAAATTAAGTGTTTTAAATGGCTAAATTGATTAATAAGCTAGTATTGTATTTTATAAAATGGTTTGACAATTTTATAATATAGTATAACGAAATATCTTTACTTTTGTTGAAAATATTAGTAAGTAAAAGTAATAGTTGATTAAGTAATAAATGAATTATCTATTTAAATATATGTGTATGTATGTGGTTATGGGAATGTATACATATAGGTCTATTTGAAGATATATAACAGTTAAAACATTGTGTGGATTGTAGTTAGAATTGTTGTAAGTTTGGTTGTTTATACACGTTTGCAATTGTTTGATTTTATAGAAATATAATTAATTGAATATAAGTTCGTTGTGGACATTTTACGTAGCCATAGCGACTATCGCGTGCGCTAAGTTGCATGAGAGTATACCGAGCCGAGTAATCATCCCTGTGAAGTCTGAAATGTGACTTGTGTAGTGGTTTTGTGTTTACGTATTATAATGACCCATAAATTTTTAATAATTTTTATTTGTTTTATCAATATATTTAATTGAAATTTTATGAAATTTTAAACAATAAAATTTTGAAATAAAAATTGATATTTGGAATGCGTCTAGTTAAACATAGCAACTGGTAAATTTTCATCCGATAATATGGAAGTTATCTTCTGATGTAATTTTATTTCAATTAAAATCAGTTAATAATTGATAATAATAAAATGTTTTCCGAAGCTGAATATTTTTATACAATAAATTTGTAAATCATCTTCCGAGTGAGACGTCATATTTCATTTCTCCAAATTTTGACTGCTATTGCTCCTTTTATCTTATTTTTGGCAAACTAGCAGCATTTTCGGTATCGATATCGACTTTTGATAGGATGATTGTGCCACTGATATATGTATACCGTTTTGATCGTCTCGTTGTGCTGATCTCCGTAGTATGTTCAGTTCTGTGTTTTGAAGTCCGATACGAAACAGAATCTATGAAATGGTTATCGGTATCGGTACCATTTAAACTGTCTGAATTCTTGTTTCTGTTCGTTCATCTTCTATGTGAATATCTGGCCAGTAGCTTTTTAGTATTCCCAAAATTTATTGTCGTGACTTATTAGTTTCCCACCGTTTCTTATATTTTTTTGTGAAAGCAAAATGTATTAGCTGTTCATTTTCTTTAGAGCAAGTATTATAACATATATGCAACGGTTCATATACTTTCAACTTCGATTTCCTACATTCCCCTTCATGGCTGCCACATCTTCAGTCGTTGAAACCGAGCCATCACCTCCACCCAAATGGACGAAGCCAGCCTCCAACCTCCGGTGAAAAACCCAGTGTTGCAGCAGACCCAATCACCACTGCAGTCGTCATCGACCCACAACACTTCATCTCTGCCTCCTTCCACCAAAACTCGAAGGCTCCGACTCCCCAGTAGAAACCGACCCTCCCCGAGCCTCACGCCACTACCGAACGCCTCCGGCCACCGAACAACCCCACCTCAACCCGCGACCTAAAGCCGTGCCGCCTCACTCCTGCTCACTTTCTTCTTTGCTATCAAACACTCCTCATCCATTTCTTTTGGGGTATACAGCTATATATATTATATTTTATACTTAAACTTAGTTTATAGATTTATATATATATATATATGTATATGTATATTAATTTACATAAGTATTTTTTTTAGTAGCCGAGCTTGCCTTTGTTTCAATTTATATATAAGTATATTACTGTTAGCATATATTATATGTCAGTCTATTTATATTCGATCTATTTTAGTAGTATATGTGTATATTAAATTTTTTTAAGGTATTATATATGTAGGTAAGTATATATATAGTTCATATAGATCGGTTACTTGAAGTGTTATATGGGTTTGTATATATAGTACAGTTTCAATGTCTTAATATATTTATACAAGCTGTTTAGTTCCTTTGTTTTCACTCTACTGTTATATACGTAGGTTTATATATTGTTTTATAATATACAATTCTGTTCTTCTAATAAGGTTTGGGTATAATATAGTCTATAATATATTTGTTCATGTAAATATATACCTGTATGTTGTATATATATTTGACTTTATAATTAATCTGCGGGTTTTTGTTTAAAGATTTATATATGCTGTTGTTATAATATATATATATATATATATCCAATACATATATATGTTCTGTTAGTATTTTCAGTGTATATATCTTGTTATATGATAGTGTATAAGTATATGGTTTGGTTTGCACGCACTGTTTATTGTTGAACTATATTATAATACAAGCCGTATCTTATATATTGATATAGTATATATATATATTATATTATAGAAAGGTACAAAATATGTTTTACCGTTCTATAGATTTTGTTTACGAATATATATGTTTATATAATATATAAGTTCTTTTGTGATCTGTGGTCGTAGATATAGGTTTATACAAGTTGATTATGATTTGTTTAAAATGTGAATATAATAGCAAGGTAGGTGTTTGTTCATAGTGATGTTTATAAAATAAGTTGTATCTGTTATATTGAGTAAGTACGGTTCGTTTACTATCATGTATTGTATATATACAGTATACTTTGGATAACTATCTGTTATAAATTATATTTGTACTTTTAAATCTTGGCTTGCTTGCTATTTCAGGTGGTATATTATATTTTTATGTGTTGTACGTATATACAGAAATAATTTGATTTAGAAATAATGTGTATATATGTTTGTTCTATGTGTGTGAGTCTGTATAGGCTTATATATCAATTTGTATATATGAATATACATAAGTTTGGGTTTTCCAATTTTTTTTATTTATTCAGATGAAAAATATGTACATGTATTTTGATTTTAGTTAATGGATTTAGAAATAATGATTTTTAAAAATATATATTTTTTGATTTCAATTTATATGTTTAAAATTTAAAATTTGAAAAAAAATGTATATGTATTTTTAAATTGAATATTTGGTTTAGGGAAAATTTTAATATAATATACACTCGTTAAAATTTTATCAAAACAAATTTTGATTTGTTCTCATCAATTTCTGTTTTCAGCCTTGATAGTCGAATTTGTGCCAATCTAGCTTTGCTATGGAATTCATGCTTGGATTCGAAATTCGATTTCAGTGTGCGTATCGGTGTCATCTCTTGTTCTCTCTAGCCTCGGAAGGTGAGCAATCACTCACGATTAACGTTCTTATATTTATTAAATTTGATCTAAATTGAAACGACAATTGAAATATGCTACTGTTAGTTATTTATATCGCTATATATATGCCATTATCTCTATCTGTTCACCTGTGACATCTGACACCATTATCTGTTATTTATCACTGATGATTTATGCTTGTTACTGATTGTTATATGTCATTACTGTTATCACTCTGCAAGTTCCCTGTTAGTATAGAATTCACTATGGGTTGAAATGATACATACCCGAACGATCTGTAGAATAGGAGAAAATCGTTATGGGTTGAAATGATAAACCCAAGCGATTTTCATTTGAATTGAATTTGGGATTGCGGGTTGAAAAGATATATACTCGTATATATATATAAATTGCGGATTGAAATGATAAATATCCGTATCACTTGACCATAGGGTAGAAAATTATATACAGACACCGTTGGTCTATATATAAATATTTTGAAAATGATTCTATAGTTTTGAAAATAAATATATGGTTTTATTTAAAAATATTGATTTTTAAGATTTATTAAAGTTGATAAATAATATGTATAAGTATTTATTTAAAAATTTATATTTTCAAATATAGAGTTTGTAACGATTCAGGTTGAAAAGATAAATTTGAAATTGGTTTGGAATTTTAATTATTTAAGAATTATACTTAAATAAGTTTGATTTGAAATTATTAAATTTGAAATTTAAAGATATGATTTTATAACTTGATTTTGGTTTAAGGTGATTAAATGAATATTTCAAGCTTAAACAAATTAAGGGAAATCTTTAGTGATTTGAAATTTGGGATTTTATTTAAATGATATTGAATTTATTTAGTGAATATTACAAAACTAAATAATAATGAAGTTAAATTAAGATATATATATATATATATATATATATATGAAATTATCGAATTTAGTTTTGAAATTGTCGAATAATTAGCTTTGAATATATTGAAATTGAAATGGCTTATTGTATGGTTCAAATATGTATTTGAAATCGAAAATTTGAAATGGTTTATTTAGAAACTAAATTGAGTTGAAATTATGAATTGAGATTTAATTAAAATTTAATTTTGGAATTTGAGTTGATTTGAATCGATTTGTGAAATTTGAGGAAGCTATTTTATTATATATAGTATTTTAAACTATATTTAAACTGTTCTTATATAAATCATTTTCAATATAATCTATTTTAATATAAACTATTTTTAATATACTAACTATTTTATTATAAACTATTTTAACTTATAGCTATATTATATAAACTATTTTATTTTATAAACTATTTTATTATATATATACTATTACTAATATCTAAACTGTTTATGAGGAAAGTGTTATGAAATTCAAAGTATTATGTTATCAAATGTTATGATTTCCAAAGTGTTACAAATTCTAAGCTTTATAATTCCGGAAAATGTTATAACTTTGAAAGTACTATGATTTTGGAAGTGAATATATTCGAAATGGAAATGATATCGTATTGATTTAGTTTTTGAAATGAAAATGATATTTTGGTTTTGAAGTATAAACTATTTTGAAATGACCGCGGTGTTATAATAATGTTTGGTTGTTAAAGAGACCGGGATCAGATATGGGCATACTCTCTGTCGATACCGAAAACCACATTAACAACTGTGTACGCGGTGGAGATTCCAGAATGAAGTAGGATGGTGGCGACAATCCTATTTGAGGTATATACGTAGACCTAACTCCCGTGAGTTTGCATAAGGTGGCTAAAACAGGAGCAATCGACGGGCTAATGAGGTAGCTCCTCTGATCGGACACATTCCATCGTATACCATTCTATTACTTTATGATTGATTGGGTGCACCCCTTGATTTGGGAGTGTGGCTCAAGGTGGGCGATTGCTGCGGCTCTGAGTTACCACCGGCCCGGAAGTGTAATTGGTATATCTACCCTGGCATTGCCTAGTTGTGCCATGTCACATACCCTAGCGTGGTTTACTACGAGTTTGATTTGTGTCGTACCTGTGGAGTATCCTCTGGTAGCCCCAGTTTACGGGGTATTACGGTACTGTATAGACTATTGGCACACCTGAAATGTGTTAAGGTGGAAAATGTAAAACCTTAACGCTATTTTTAAATAGTATACTTTACGGTAGACATTATTATAATAGCGTATATTACTACATAGTAGATAGTTTAACGGATCCTTAGAGGATGGTTATCCCAAACGTCCTTTGAGTTACTTGTATTTCAGTTGATATTTCACTTGAGTTGGATTTAGTGATATAAGAATGTTAATCCTGACTCGAGTGTTTTGTGTTTTGCTTTACGCTCGGGTCAGAATGAGTGGTTTAGTGTTCGAGACTCACCTTTGGAGTTGGAGCTTCGCTTGGAGATCCAGCTATCTATTCTGCTTTCATTTGATTCCAGTGATGTATTCTGATCTTGTATTTGACTATTGTATTGAGATATCTATGTATTCGAGACTTCTGTTGTATCTTGTTTAACTCTATTATATATATAGTAACTTCATGAACTACTATTCTTTTGTTTCCGCTGCATTATTTTTATATTACTCTGTGTCTGTGATTCTGTGATTATTTATTTACTGTATATGCTGAGTTTTGCTAAATTTAAATTAACAATCTGACATTTTGAGCAATTCAAATCCGGCATGTATGGATGCGAATGGTTGAAAATTTCGGGCTGTTACAGTTGGTATCAGAGCTCTGGTTTTAGGCAAAACTCAGCATATAGAGTAAAATTCAATTACAAAATCACTTTTGTTCGAGCTTGAATTCCTTCTTCTTTGACTCGGTTTCTTTGAATTTTGGAACGTTCCCTTCGGTTCCAAAGTCCATTCGTGTCTCCCCTATTCGTGTCTTTTTGATTCTGGAGTATCCCATAACTCCACTTCGAATGATCTTTATAATAAATCGGCGGTCTCGCCAATCTCTGAATGATTTGTAAAGGGGTGAAACTCCTTTACAATAAGCATCGATTCACCGGAGATTTTGTATCGTCGGTTTACGATGCTGTTATCTTTTGTTATACCCGAATTCTATCTCTGGCGATCGAATGTCAATTAGCCTCAGAATTCTGCATCGATCTTATTTATGAAGTCATGGTTGACCTGGTTAAGGTTTCCCATGATTTATATATGTTTATACATCTTCCTGTTTGAAAATTCAATCATCTTATCTCCCTATCGAGCCTATCTTCGAATTTGAATTCTTTGATTTAGGTCCCTTTAATTTGGATCTCTATCCTTGCCTTGAAATCAGTCTGTATTATCGAGTGAATGAGTGTATTTGTAATTAATATTAAAATGTTTTATATATTGTGTTGTTTGAGTTGTTGATGTTGATTTGGGTTTTCGATCGATTCGTCTGATTAGCGATATCGATAGGATTTCCAAAACACTTAAACAGAGCAAACTGACACAATATTATTTTCAAATTTGGTCAATGAAATAAATTTGTATGTTATATTATAAATATATAAGTAAAAAAATTGGAATTTAAAAAGTTAATTAAATTGCTTGTTTGAAATGATAATATTTGATTATCATTTATTGTTCTATAAATGAATTTATAAACATGGTTTATAAATTGATTTGGAATTGAAATGGATTTAAATCAGGAATTTGAGGATTTAATTTTCGGTGATTTCAACTTTGGCTTTGAAGTTTTAAAGTGTATATTATTCAAAGTATTTTCAAATAGAAATTGTTTTCAGAGAATTCTAAAGTTTAAATCAATACTCACTTCTCTATTATCGCTGGAAAATAATTGCGGTGATGGCGGCCGCATCATCGACATTCATTTTCGAGTTTCGAAGTGGAGAGACCATTCTGTAGCTTTGCTACGGTTTTGTTTTGGAAAATATTTGATTTGAATTTCTTAAGTATGATTTGATTTATATATATAGGTATATTATTTTAAAATTTAATTTGATTTAATATATGCTATATACATAATTATCTCTAAAATGGTTTGAAGTGAATCGGAAATTTAATTCTTAAATTTTATGTTAAAGGTGATTTCAATTATAAAATGAAGCAAAATTTTGAATAAATTGGAAATAATTGAGTTGGGAAAGTTTACTTGTATAATACCCAATTTCATTCTAGTACAACTTACCTAAATTATTCAGAAGTTAAATATGTAATTGGATAATATACAATATAAAATGATTTTATAAATAAAATTTGAGTGGTTATAATAAATGTTATACACTTAAATTTTAATTACAAAAATGTTAATAGAGATAAATAGAATAATAAGTTGATTTAATAGTAAATGAGACAAATTAAATAAAAAATTAATTTGAAAAAGAAAAAAAAAACCTTTTGTATCAAACATTAATAAATTGAAATTAATTCAACTTAAAGAAATACCTTGAATTTAATATCAATTATTGAATATTGATTGATTCAAATTGAAATTTATATGTTTTAAATTAATGATTTTATTTTATATTTTAGTTTATTTTCCTTTCTGGATGTTCTATTCTCCTACCTCATTCCTTTTCGGGGATGAAAAGTTTTGAATGAGGGAGAGTTTAACGACCCATAAATTTTTAATAATTTTTATTTATTTTATCAATATATTTAAATGAAATTTTATGAAATTTTAAACAATAAAATTTTGAATAAAAATTGATATTTGGAATGCGTCTAGTTAAACATAGCAATTGGTAAATTTTCATCCGATAATATGGAAGTTATCTTCTGATGTAATTTTATTTCAATTCAAATCAGTTAATATTTGATAATAATAAAATGTTTTCCGAAGCTGAATATTTTTATACAATAAATTTGTAAATTATCTTCTGAGTGAGACTTCATATTTCGTTTCTCCAAATTTTGACTGCTATTGCTCTTTTTATCTTATTTCTGGCAAACTAGCAGCATTTTCGGTACCGATATCGACTTTTGATAGGATGATTGTGCCGCTGATATATGTATACCGTTTTGATCGTCTCGTTGTGCTGATCTCCGTAGTATATTCAGTTCTGTGTTTTGAAGTCCGATACGAAACAGAATCTATGAAATGGTTATCGGTATCGGTACCATTTAAACTATTTGAATTCTTGTTTCTGTTCGTTCATCTTCTATGTGAATATCTGGCCAGTAGCTTTTTAGTATTCCCAAAATTTATTATCGTGACTTATTAGTTTCCCACCGTTTCTTATTTTTTTGTGTGAAAGCAAAATGTATTAGCTGTTCATTTGCTTTAGAGCAAGTATTATAACATATATGAAACGGTTCATATACTTTCTACTTCGATTTCCTACATTCCCCTTCATGGCTGCCACATCTTCAGTCGTTGAAACCGAGCCATCACCTCCACCCAAATGGACGAAGCCAGCCTCCAACCTCCGGCGAAAAACCCAGTGCCGCAGCACGCCCAATCACCACTGCAGTCGTCATCGACTCACAACACTTCATCTCTGCCTCCTTCCACCAAAACTCGAAGGCTTCGACTCCCCAGCAGAAACCGACCCTCCCCGAGCCTCACGCCACTACCGAATGCCTCCGGCCACCGAACAACCCCACCTTAACCCTCGACCTAAAGCCGTGCCGCCTCACTCCTGCTCACTTTCTTCTTTGCTATTAAACACTCCTCATCCATTTCTTTTGGGGTATACAGGTATATATATTATATTTTATACTTAAACTTAGTTTATAGATTTATATATCTATATATATATATATATATATATATTAATTTACATAAGTATATTTTTTTAGTAGCCGAGCTTGCCTTTGTTTCGATTTATATATAAGTATATTACTGTTAGCGTATATTATATGTCAGTCTATTTATGTTCGATCTGTTTTAGTAGTATATGTGTATATTAATTTTTTTAAGGTATTATATATGTAGGTAAGTATATATATATAGTTCATATAAATCGATTACTTGAAGTGTTATATGGGTTTGTATATATAGTACAGTTTCAATGTCTTAATATATTTATACAAGCTGTTTAGTTCCTTTGTTTTCACTCTACTGTTATATACGTAGGTTTATATATTGTTTTATAATATACAATTCTGTTCTTACAATAAGGTCTGGGTATAATATAGTCTGTAATATATTTGTTCATGTAAGTATATACCTGTATGTTGTATATATATTTGACTTTATAATTAATCTACGGGTTTTTGTTTAAAGATTTATATATGTTGTTGTTATAATATATAGATATATTTCCAATACATATATATGTTCTGTTAGTATTTTCAGTGTATATATCTTGTTATAGGATAGTGTATACGGTTTGGTTTGCACGCACTGTTTATTGTTGAACTATGTTATAATACAAGCCGTATCTTATATATTGATATAGTATATATATATTCTATTATAGAAAGGTACAAAATATGTCTTACCGTTATATAGATGTTGTTTACGAATATATATGTTTATATAATATATAAGTTCTTTTGTGATCTGTGGTCGTAGATATAGGTTTATACAAGTTGATTATGATTTGTTTAAAATGTGAATATAATAACAAGGTAGGTGTTTGTTCATAGTGATGTTTAT
Organism: Allium fistulosum; assembly: GCA_030737815.1. Taxonomy (NCBI): domain Eukaryota; kingdom Viridiplantae; phylum Streptophyta; class Magnoliopsida; order Asparagales; family Amaryllidaceae; genus Allium; species Allium fistulosum. Next base: position 1,619,256,870 of record CM060901.1, read on the forward strand.
AAAATAAGTTGTGTCTGTTATATTGAGTAAGTTGGGTTCGTTTACTATCATGTATTGTATATATACAGTATACTTTGGATAACTATCTGTTATAAATTATATTTGTACTTTTAAATCTTCACTTGCTTGCTATTTCAGGTGGTATATTATATTTTTATGTGTTGTACGTATATAAATATATATGTTGATTTAGAAATAATGTGTATATATGTTTATTCTATGTGTGTGTCTGTATAGGCTTATATATCAATTTGTATATATGAATATACATAAGTTTGGGTTTTCCAATTTTTTTTATTTATTCCAGAGGAAAAATATGTACAGGTATTTTGATTTTAGTTAATGGATTTAGAAATAATGATTTTTAAATATATATATATATATATTGATTTCAATTTATATGTTTAAAATTTAAAATTCGAAAAAAAATGTATATGTATTTTTAAATTGAATATTTGGTTTAAGGAAAATTTTAATATAATATACATCTCGTTAAAATTTTATCAAAACAAATTTGGTTTGTTCTCATCAATTTCTGTTTTCAGCCTTGATTGTCGAATTCGTGCCAATCTAGCTTTGCTATGGAATTCGTGCTTGGATTCGAAATTCGATTTTAGTGTCTGTATCAGTGTGCGTATCGGTGTCATCTCTTGTTCTCTCTAGCCTCGGAAGGTGAGCAATCACTCACGATTAACGTTCTTATATTTATTAAATTTGATCTAAATTAAAACGACAATTGAAATATGCTACTGTTAGTTATTTATATCGCTATATATATGCCATTATCTCTATCTGTTCACCTGTGACATCTGACACCATTATCTGTTATTTATCACTGATGATTTATGCTTGTTACTGATTGTTATATGTCATTACTGTTATCACTCTGCAAGTTCCCTGTTAGTATAGAATTCACTATGGGTTGAAATGATACATACCCGAACGATCTGTAGAATAGGAGAAAATCGTTATGGGTTGAAATGATAAACCCAAACGATTTTCATTTGAATTGAATTTGGGATTGCGGGTTGAAAAGATATATACTCGTATATATATATATATATTTAAATTGTGGATTGAAATGATAAATATCCGTACCACTTGACCATAGGGTAGAAAATTATATGCAGACACCGTTGGTCTATATATAAATATTTTGAAAATGATTCTATAGTTTTGAAAAGAAATATATGGTTTTATATTGATTTTTAAGATTTATTAAAGTTGATTTAATAAAGTTGATAAATAATATGTTTAAATATTTATTTAAAAATTTATATTTTCAAATATAGAGTTTGTAATGATTTAGGTTGAAAAGATAAATTTGAAATTGATTTGGAATTTTAATTATTTAAGAATTATACTTAAATAAGTTTGATTTGAAATTATTAAATTTGAGATTTAAAGATATGATTTTATAACTTGATTTTGGTTTAAGGTGATTAAATGAATATTTCAAGCTTAAACAAATTGAGGGAAATATTTAGTGATTTGAAATTTGGGATTTTATTTAAATGATATTGAATTTATTTAGTGAATATTGCAAAACTAAATAATAATGAAGTTAAATTAAGATATATATATATATATGAAATTATCGAATTTAGTTTTGAAATTGTCGAATAATTAGCTTTGAATATATTGAAATTGAAATGGCTTATTGTATGGTTCAAATATGTATTTGAAATCGAAATTTTGAAATGGTTTATTTAGAAACTAAATTGAGTTGAAATTATGAATTGAGATTTAATTAAAATTTTATTTTGGAATTTGAGTTGATTTGAATCGATTTGTGAAATTTGAGGAAGCTATTTTATTATATATAGCATTTTAAACTATATTTAAACTATTCTTATATAAATCATTTTCAATATAATCTATTTTAATATAAACTATTTTTAATATACTAACTATTTTATTATAAACTATTTTAACTTATAACTATTTTATATAAACTATTTTATTTTATAAACTATTTTATTATATATATACTATTACTAATATCTAAACTGTTTATGAGGAAAGTGTTATGAAATTCAAAGTATTATGTTATCAAATGTTATGATTTCCAAAGTGTTACAAATTCTAAGCTTTATAATCCCGGAAAATGTTATAACTTTGAAAGTACTATGATTTTGGAAGTGAATATATTCGAAATGGAAATGATATCGTATTGATTTAGTTTTTGAAATGAAAATGATATTTTGGTTTTGAAGTATAAACTATTTTGAAATGACCGCGGTGTTATAATAACGTTTGGTTGTTAAAGAGACCGGGATCAGATATGGGCATACTCTCTGTCGATACTGAAAACCACTTTAACAACTGTGTACGCGGTGGAGATTCCAAAATGAAGTAGGATAGTGGCGACGATCCTATTTGAGGTATATACGTGGACCTAACTCCCGTGAGTTAGCATAAGGTGGCTAAAACAGGAGCAATTGACGGGCTAATGAGGCAGCTCCTCTGATCGGACACATTCCATCGTATACCATTCTATTACTTTATGATTGATTGGGTGCACCCCTTGATTTGGAAGTGTGGCTCGAGGTGGGCGATTGTTGCGGCTCTGCGTTACCACCGGCCCGGAAGTGTAATTGGTATATCTACCCTGCCATTGCCTAGTTGTGCCGTGTCACCTACCCTATCGTGCTTTACTATGAGTTTGATTTGTGTCGTACCTATGGAGTATCCTCTGGTAGCCCCAGTTTATGGGGTATTACGGTACTGTATAGACTATTGGCACACCTAAAAATATGTTAAGGTGGAAAATGTAAAGCCTTAACGCTATTTTTAAATAGTATACTTTACGGTAGACATTATTATAATAGCGTATATTACTACATAGTAGATAGTTTAACGGATCCTTAGAGGATGGTTATCCCAAACGTCCTTTGAGTTACTTGTATTTCAGTTGATATTTCACTTGAGTTGGATTTATTGATATAAGAATGTTAATCCTGACTCGAGTGTTTTGTGTTTTGCTTTACGCTCGGGTCAGACTGAGTGGTTCAGTGTTCGAGACTCACCTTTGGAGTTGGAGCTTTGCTTGGAGATCCAACTATCTATTCTGCTTTCAGTTGATTCCAGTGATGTATTCTGATCTTGTATTTGACTATTGTATTGAGACATCTATGTATTCGAGACTTCTGTTGTATCCTATTTAACTCTGTTATATATATATAGTAGCTTCATGAACTACTATTCTTTTGTTTCCGGTGCATTATTTTTATATTACTCTGTGTCTGTGATTCTGTGATTATTTATTTACTGTATATGCTGAGTTTTGCCAAATTTAAATTAATAATCCAACATTTTGAGCAATTTAAATCCGGCATGTATGGATGCGAATGGTTGAAAATTTCGGGTTGTTACACGTATAGCTATGTGCAAAAGTGTGCACAAATGAGTGTATCGACACACGTATAAGCTACGCACTAAGCAAGGAGGCTGTGTAAGTCGTTTTGGCATGTTATAGGAAGTTGGCTCGCTATAATTGCTCATAGAACTCATAGATTTGGTATCAAAACTGGTTTTCGTTTACTTATGGAATTCACTTCCGAAACATCAACAAATGAACCCCGGTAGAAGTCTACTGGGGTAGAGTTAAGCTCTGGAAGCAAGGCGACTACTCGGGCGAAGCGTCGGAGAAAACGACACATGAATCAGTGTCCATTCAGGAAGTTTTCCCACTACCCAGGTTCATTGCTAGAACCTAGCAATTTCAGTCGACTGGATGGGACCCCTAAGTCAATTGAATTAGTGGGAAATTGGAGGCTAAAGGGGGAGTTCAAAACAGAAGGCTTGGGGTTTTAGATTCAGTCGAATGGGTTCAATCGACTAAATGAAACCCTAGTCGAATGACGTGCATTGTATTGTGCAACTTCAGGGAATTTCTTCCCCTTTCGAGCATGATTTTTCATGGTGTCTTGGCACGACTTTGGGAAGGTTCTGGACTACTCGGGAGGCAGGATGCAAGGCAAAGCTCGTGATTCGTATACGAATGTTAAGTGATTCCTCTAGAATCGATAATGATCATGCACGGAGTCGGTACAACGATTGATCGCATAGTCACGTCCGGCGAGCATGTACAATCGAATGAAGTGAATGCATACCTTTGGGGTTTGACACCGGGGTATGTATTGTTAGGTAAATTGTATTGATCTTATATTGGTGATCACACATAGTATTGGCTTTATATTTGTGGTCGTGCCTATTATTAGATCCCGATAGTCGTCTGGGTACGCTAGTATGCTAGCTCTATTTATTATGGGATCATGGTAGAGGTCTGGGTATGTTAGTGCACTGGCTCTACTTATTAGAAGATCAAGATAGATGTCTGGGTACATTAGTGTACTGACTCTATATTTTGATTGATCGTGATAGATGAAGTCTAGGTACGTTATTGTACCAACTCTATATATTGATAGATCACAATAAATGATGTCTGGATATGATAGTGTATTGACTCTATTTGTTAATAGGTTACGATAGGTGATGTATGAGTACGTTAGTGTACTAACTCCAATTATTATTGGATCGAGATAGATGTCCAGGTACATTAGTGTATCGACTCTAAGTATGATTGGATCATGATAGTCGTCTGGGTACATTAGTGTGCTGCCTCTATTTATTATTGGACCACTGTAGATGTCCGTAATTGACCCCACCCATCAGTAATGATGAGTATTGATTTGTATTCATTAGTTATCTCCCATTATTATGTTGTGCATGATATTAGTTGGCTATTGCTGTTAGTGGTGCTTTTACTATTATTTTGTACTTTGCGATAGACTAATATTATGATCACCCTAAGTTTGGATGTTGGGTTACTTTCATCATAGTATGATATTTATGTTTCAGTCACATTATATTAGTTGTATTGACTCGTTGATTAATGGAGAAGAGAGTGTTATGGTATGATCCCATGTTTTTGAGATGGGTTTACTATACTTGTTTATAGGCAGTCCGGATTACCCCTAAGCCACGTTTGTGGAGAGGACTGATTGTGATTTAGTAGTTCCCGTTTATTTGCTATAGTTTTAATATTCAATATTTTGAGATAGTTTCCCTCACACCAGGCTTTATGTCTGATCTACATTTTGTCTTTGTCTACTTATGTCATGACATCTCTCGAGTACTCGATTGAGTAGTTTGGAAGTTAGGTGCTTTTGGGAATACGCTATCAGGATGTGTTGCTGGAGCTCTTTGGAGCTATGGCATCGATATTTTAGGATATATATTCTTGAACTTTAGTAGTACATGATAGACCTGTTATTTGTATACGAGACTGTGTATCAAATATTTATTCAGAACTCCTATATTTTTAGAGCTGATATATTCTAACTTTCTGTACTGATACTTATTTATCGGTCGCTTCTGCTAGTGTGGTCTCTTATATATTGTTATTCCATTCTGTTCGTGTGTACTCAGTATATTGTATGTTGTCATTCCATTGTAAGATCTTATCGATGTCTTGGTTTAGTGTTTTGCTTTAATTTTACCCCAAAGATATGCCTTTCTAGGTATTCCTGAAGGGCGGATTGTTACACTTATAGCTCTTCTGATAATGGTTTGATCTTTGAGTTTATAGAGAGAATGATTCCAAAATAGTAAATAATTTGTAGAGAATCAATCTAGTAGTGTATGGATTGATTCGATGTAGTTTTGAAGAATGTAGTAAGTAGTTTTCAGGAAATATTTCAATGGAATAAGGAGTAAGAAGAAAGTAAGAAAAATTAGTTAAAAAATTCTTTTACACTCCCCTTTATATAGTGAATGAACAGATGTATCCATTCATGAAGAGGTGTGTCCAAAAGATACCTTTTTCAAATTTAAAAAACAAATCAACGGTCCTATGTCGATATATATAGGAGGGGTATGTCGACATACCTTTGTAAAATTTAAAAATGAATTTCTTTTAAATTGTTTTCAAACTTTTATATTTTTGTAAAACAATTTAAATAGTTTTTAAATACTTTGAACACATAAAACCTTTTATAAAATATTTTAAAAATATAATTTGACTTTTAAATAATTTATTTTGATAAAATATCAAAGATCAGAATTTTGTGATAAAAATTAGAATCTGCTATCAAGGACTTTTACAATCTATTCTAATGACTCATAACTGTACACTAAGTCTTGAGCTCTTCAAATATTTGTCTTCAAACTCATGAGTCTTGATCATCTCTGAATCTTGAAATTTGGTCTTTATACTGATCAATCTTCAAGCTTAAATATTTTGTTCCTGTGTAGTATTCTACAATATCTACTATACAACTTAGCAAAACATTAGTATCTATATTTATATGGTTGGTTTCAACAAAATCAATATATGAGGTATTAAAAATCTCCCCTCTTGGATGATGACAATCATGTAAATATTTCTATATATAAAATATAATATAACTCCCCCTGAGTTAAATAACTCCGCCTGAGTATATGCATGTGTTTATATTTTATATTTTCTCCCTTCTTTTCATCTACAAAATGGATAAAAAACAAAACACCCCCTAAAAGCGATATACTTATAAATTATGGAGTCAAAATTAATATTTAAATGTGATATATTTATATATTGAGTAAGGCTTAAATATTGAAGACATTAAATAAGAAAAACTTTATTAATTATTTCAAAATACAAATCAAACTATTATACAATCAAACATACAAACAAACAATCCTAAACAAACCAAGTTAAATCATATACACAGACCTGTAACAATCAAAACATAACTATATTAAATATTTACAAACCAATCAAATTTAAATATACAAGTTTTGAAATACACACAAATTATATAAAAAATTAGAATAGTAAGTTCTACAAGCCTATGGACCCAAGAAAGGAGTTAGAGAATGCAAGGGCGGCACTGACGGAGCTGACGATCAACATCCCTTCATGATGATCTACGTGGGTTCTCAAGTTCGGATCTCAATTTGCATAAATTTGAAAAAGGAGTTAGCAAGGTTTCTTCGGGAAAATCAGGATGTGTTTTCTTGGATGCATTCGGATATATATGGAATTTCATTGGAGACAGTGTGCCATGCACCTAATGTGGACCAAGACACCCTTCTATGAAGTGAAAGAGGAGCGGTATGGGACCAGAGTCTTCTGCTACATTGGAAGAAGAAGTGGGTAAGCTGAAGGAAACCGGCTTCTACCACAATGCATTATACCCGCAGTGTGTATCGAATCTACCGTTGGTCAAGAAGGCGAGTTGAAAACTGCAAACATGTATTGATTATTCAGACCTGAATAAAGTATGCTAAAAAATACCCATTGCCAGGATCGACAAACTTGTGGATGGAACAATTGGATATAAAGTATGGACTGCTGTCCTTCATCGATGCATGCTTCAGCCACAATCAGATAGAGATGCACATTCAATATTAGGAGCCTACAAGTTTCATCACTGATTTGGGGTATTATTGTTACCGAGTAATGTTGTTCGGTTTGAAGAATACTGGGGCTACTTACCAACAACTGGTGAATAAGATGTTCAAAGATTAGATTGGACAAACTATGGAGGCCATGTGATAAGTTCTAGAAGTTTGAAAAGATACCAAGAACCCCATCGATTGAGCTTATTTAAATGGTTAGCTTGTGACCATTTTGGGTATGGGGAATTGATATTATTGGTGTGCTACCGATATCAAATGGCGAAGCGAAGTATGCCATTATGGTTGTGGACTACTTCGTGAAGTAGAGTAAAGCCGAGTTATTTACAATGATCACTGCGAAGAAAGTAATCAACTTTGTGGTGAAGAATATCCTTTACAGATTTAGAGTTCCATAGAAGATCATTATCGATAATAGAACTCAATTCGAGAGTGCCAAGTTTAAAGACTTCTATAACTGATACTGAATTAAGAAATGATTTTCGGTAGTAGCATACCTGTAGGCGAATGAACAGGTAGAGGTAGCAAATAAAATCATCAAATCTATCCTTAAGAAATGATTGGCGAGAGCCAAAGGCAACTTGGTTGAACATAGCAATATGGGCTTGTAGGACAACCTACAAGTCTGCAATTGGCTATATTCCATTCTTTTTAGCCTATAGATCTGAGGCTAGGATTTCGATTGAACTAAAAGTCCCTTCTTACCAAAGAATGCATTATGATCCTAGGGTGAATGAGGAACTCTTGCTTAAGTCCCTCGACTTAGTGAAAGAGAACGAGAACAGGCTGACTCAAGGGTGGCTGCTCACCATACAGGAGTAGCGAAGCGTTTTAATGCTTAGGTCAAAAACTATACCTTCGACAGATGTAACCTCATTTTGAAATGTGTCTTTCTTGGTATGGGGACACTTGGTCTAAATTGGGAAGTTTTATATCTAATTTAGCATAAACATGGAGATGGAACTTTCAGGCTATCGACTGTTAATGAGATCTCAATTCCACAGGCATGGAATAGCAAATATTTACGATGCTATTCTACTTAGACTTACTTTTTGTAAATAAGATATCCTAATGATGTGACCAGATGTAATAAGGTAGAATCTGCCATTCTTTCATTTATATATAAAGTTGGGTTTTGGAATCAATGAAACCATATTCTTAAAAGTCTGACTTTGTACTGCATGTTTAGTGGCCAAATTAGACATCCTGTGTTTTGAAAACTCAGATGTTTAGGTACCTTAATATAGGTACCATTGAACTCCTTTGAACTATGATTGAGTCGCTAAAGTATAGTAGTACTAGGTCGATCAGACAATTGCTCTTGCTCATCTAATCTTTGACCAATGCCTGGAGATAGGCAAAGTCAAGGATTAATGCCTGGAGATAGGCATCTAAGACACCAGATCCTAGAGATGGGATCAATGTAGAATTATATCTTTTTACACATTTGACCTCACTTATGGACAAACGAGATATGCTTGGCCGATGATACGTAAAGATAGTCGACAAAGAATTTTGGTCAATGCCCGGAGATACACGAGGTCAAAGATAGATGTCGGAGATAGACATCTATGGAAATTACTCCTAGAGATATGAATTGGAGTATATTGAATCTTTTGTAGCTTCAACCCTATTTACTACCCAAGATGATACATTCAGCTGATGACAAAGGTGTTTGATTGACAAATATCTCTGATCGTCTCCCAGAGATAGGTGAGATCAAGGGTGGATGCCAAGAGATAGGCATTTGAAATGTTGATTCCTGGAGGTAGGAGTCGGCGTGATAGTATATATTTTGCGAACATGACCTCGTTTATGGTTGAATGGAATACGTCCGGTCGAAGATGAATGGGAATGGCCACCGAGTTTGTCGAAGGAATACAATTCTATCTATTGTTAAGGAGATACACTCAGTAAAAGATAAGTAGAGTTAGCCAAAGAAGTACAATTTTGTCTAGCCAAATTAGAAGTATATTGGCAATGATAACAGAACTAGTGAAATGGTTATGAGCAATTACAGGGAGAAATTTATACGTGTAGAGTTATAGTAAATAATGGCATTGACGGACACAGTTGTAACATCCCCCATTTTAAGGCCCAAAACTAAGCGCTACAGATGCCGCAGTCATCCATAGTATTAAATTTTGGTGACAAAATACGGTTATGTCAATTTTATTAATAACATCAAAGCACAAGAATATGAAATTTTCTAACACAATCAAACAAACTTCCTCATTTCATTCCAAAGATAATATTTCATATTCATTACATAATCTCAAACGTTGCCCAGGTTCAGATAAAATATAATTATTACAAAATACTCCAAGAGTGACATATGAAGATGCCCTCTTGGTTGATCAGAGTTTACTACTAAGCAGTCATGGCATCTGCATTACATACATTACAACAAAATGTAATTTCAACACAGCGGATTATATATGTATGTGTATATATATATATAAACTCCTACATAGCTTGATTTACCTCATGCACGTCTCTGGAAGCTTTATTCATCCAATCTAAATAACCTGTAGACCCTTACTCCCGACCTACTAAAATCAAAGTTTGAGCACCCGGGAGTTTAAGGGAAAAACATAAACTTCGAGTCAGACAAAAAGCCTGGTGTAAATAATAATATGGCATCTCGATTTATGGATATCTAGTGAGACCATGCCACTGAGCGGAATGGGTTTTCCCCTCACCAGTGTCCCTTTTTAAATATATCTTTTGCAAAACATATCCTGCAACCACAATGGTTAAATAAACAATAGTAACAATAATATGCATGAATGCAACATGGGTAAACATGACCAATCTACCTAAATCACTAGATTATTTGTCTCAACGTCATAGTTTTCTCAGCGTAATTACAAACCAATGGCTGACTTGGGCCTATCAGATATATCAAATTCTCTAACATAATGTTAGAAGGCAACTGGATGATCTGTCCAAAACTTACTATTCCTAGGGTCGCTCTGTCCTAATCGTTTTGCAGGTTCACCAATAACCTATCTCATCTTTGTGTATTCCTTTCTATGCGTAAACCTACTTTTAGTCTTACCCATAACAAAGCCCTACGCACTGGAATTTGGGACTTATATCAGCTAGGGGCTAACAACTGAAGTATAGGGCACCAGTTCCATCTGGTTTTCTAATCTCTGAGTCAATTCATCCTATCACAATTTATCTAAATGTGATAAGAGCAATAATCTCTTTAGTAAAATTCTGGACTAAATACCCTTTTTATTTCCTTGAAAACATAATTCTTTATAAATGATTTAACCCTTGAAATCATACTTTAAAACAAGGAAAATAATAGCCTTTTACTTCATCCAAAATACTTATGCCATGATATACGCTTTTATAAACAATATTGATGAAGTTCGAAATCACCTGAGGTCGTCGCCTCTCAAAGCTATAGGAGATAAAGCCAAAACTTAATAAAACTAGCTTATAGATGAAGCTCGACGTCAATATCGCCACTAGGATCATCGTCCCTCTTCGATTCCAAAATATGTTAAAGTCTTTAATCTACAAAACGATAGGCCATAGGGACGATAGTACATATGTATCGCACTTCATAGGGTGTCGATGTCATAGTGTATAAAATTTGGTTTGCATAGTATAAACCTTAAAACTTAGAGTTATAGAAGCGGCGACATTGATGACTAGTGACACCAATGCCTTAAAGATAAATGCGGTGTCAAATCGATGTCATAGATCACTTCGAAAGTAATAGGGTCGACATTGTTATTGAAATAAGCAAAATCAAAACAAGCGGTTTTGCTAACTTATGGAGTTGATGACTTTGTAGAAATAAGTGGCATCATGCCATTTTATATAAAACGTTGTATCAAAGTATTTAAAGATAAGCGACACCACTTACGTCGAGGGTATCAATGTCGACCCTAATGCTATGCTTCCTACTTCAACCAAGTCGATCCATTCCATATCAACTATAGTTGATATCCTATGTTTCGTTTGTGATTGACTTCGAAGACTATAGACACGGTTTAATGAAGTGCAGCATCGTAACTTCGGCGTAGCAAAGCCGTAACTAACATGAAAACTGTTTTCTTGCTAATAAAAATAATTTCTTTTCCCTAACTCCAATTGTTTGTCAAAATCTCATTGGTTAACAAATACTTTATCAAAAATTCTTTTCAAAAATCTTCCGTTTACAAGAATTATCATTCCCAAAACATTTGTAAACCATATCTTTTATATTAATATTTTAATATAATAATTAGGCTTTTCTAGTCTAAATAATTCATAATAACTTATAAACACTTGGGAAAAATCTCCAAAAAAGCACAATAAATCAAATTTAATATATTCTTTAACATATAAAAATTTTGGGGCTAAAAATTTTATTTACTTATTTTTAATAATTAAAACTTGAAATAAACCATTTTCTCCTCTTAGAAAATTCATAATAAATTCATACTTGCTTGAAAAATTATGAAATTAAAAACCCACTTCTAAAATAATGTTTTAAACATCATATCAAAATCTCAAATCGTTTAGGTCTAAAAAACAAGGTTTCCACACTTAAAATCTATTAAATAAATCCATAATAAGTCCTTTTATTCATCATTCAAGCATATAATCATCCAACCAATTAAAACATGGCATAATACAAGCAAAAGATTCGGGTCCATACTTAAAACTTAAAATAGTAGATAGTCTTGAGATGCATAACTATTATTGATCTTGATTTGACGAAGAAGAATGAGATTTGAGTGTTGATTGATTCCCTTAAGCTTCACTCTCTATTTCTTAAGCTTTTCTTTTTTCTTTCTCTCATGTAATGGCCAATCTTAGTATAGTTTAGGATATTTGGTGGATGTAAATGAAATGAAGGAGAAGGAAAGATAAGGGCATATGGTTAGGAAATGTAGGCTATGTTTGGTTTACCGTTTTTAGTTTTGAAAAATACGAACAACGCATGTATTTTATGAAAAATGGTCATTTTAGAAAACGAATTTAACACACAAAATAGAAAACAACTTTTTTTCATTTTTCGTGTTTTGAGAAAAACGGAAGTACGAACAACAATTCATCTTTCCGTCGTTCCTCCATCCACTTCGTGGTCCCCTCCAATCTTCCGTTCATCCCTTCCGACCTCCATTCATTCTTCTCATATTTTGTAATTAATGTTGAAAACTCAAAACATAAAATACAAAATAAACCAAACGACCCCATAGCTTTTCCTATTTTTCCCTTAGCATATATTCCTCCTTATTTAGAGTTTAACCATTCTTATTAATTCATTCACTAGGCACGACCCGTATTAATTATCATCTCAATCTCCTCACTATTTTACATTTTATGTTTAATTTATCTAATTAAATATCCTAAATAATGTTAATGTAACGGCCCGGAGATTTTCGACCCCGAAAATCGACACTAATACGTTCACTGTATAGAGTGCCGAGCAATCGAGTGCCGGAAATACCAGGCTGTTAGGGTTAAGAAGAAAACGAGATAGAATAAGAAATAGAAATAGCAGCACAAAATCTCACAATCGTAGCGGAACAAAATATAATATACAAATAGCAGCATTTTATACAAAGAAAAGCTGTAACTGTCAGTATACATACAAGATGTCAGAGTACAATTATCACCAAATAAATCTGGGCAGTTATAATAACTTGTTCCTAAATGCAGTCTATACAGTCTATACTTCACAACGGAATATAATCAATATGTCTCTGCCATCCAGCTCGTCTCCTGAGCTCCAAGCGTCCTAACCTGAAAATCTGTAATACTCGGTCTGACCCGAGCATTACAATAAAGTAACACCCGAGTCAGGCTGGAATCCAGCGTGAGTAAACCAACTTAATTTGAAATACTTAGGTTATAAAAACTTCTCTTGAACCAAGGTAACTCGTACAACACTACGAGTTTTTATCTTATTATACCAACGCTTCTTACAGAAATCCCTTGATATTAGAATAATATCTAAGTCCAGTTATTTATTTAAATAGTCAGATTTACTTAATTTATTCAATTCCAGCTTATTATATTCTATAATCAAACCTGTAAAGATTTGTAGTGATTAATAAATCGAGGTGGTTCTGGATAACGCTGATATTCGATCCCCGTCTCTTCAAATCCAAATAATAAATTAAAAGGGTAAATTGTTTAAAATAACAATTTATTATCCAGGGTGACGTTATTCAAATATGGAAATTTATTTCAGACGTTTATTTCAAATAAAACGTATCATCATTTTAATTTACTATTTAACTCTCCTGACCACTTGATGACACAGGTAAGAATAATTGAAATAAATGTCCAATATAGATCGTTAACCAAATTAACGATCTATAACCATACCAACCATTTCACATCAGAATTTATTTACTTTAATCAACCGAAATCCATTTCTGTCTTAATTCAAATTAATTACAATTTAAAGAAATTATATAACAATTTAACTCTAGTTAATTAAAATTAAACGCTCTGTTTAATTTTTGACTTTGATAATTCATATAAGTTTAAAGTCTACTAACAACAAAATCAGTTACCTTAAATCTACAAAACATCATTAACTTGGAATTATGGTTTTAAAAAGACAATAGCTTTTAGTTAAAAGAAAGAAAATATAAATTAGCGCATAAATGTATATGTAAGATTTCATTTTTTCTTCTTTTATTTTTCTTATCTTTTTTTTTCTTTCTTTACTTTTTCTTTCTTTTTCCTTTCTTTTTTTTCTTTTCTTCTTTTCTTTACTTATCCTTTTCTTTTCCTTTTCTTTTTTTTTCTTTACTCTGGCCCAATTACTTTTTCCGGCTCGCTCTCTCTTCTTTCCTCCTCTTCCTTTTTCCAGCTCCTTATTTCCTTCCTTCTTTCCTGTTACTTCATTTTCCTTCAGCCATTTGAGAAACCCCACCGTGCACGTACACGTGCATGTACGCACCTGCCCTAGTCACCCAACTACGCCACCAACCACCCACACAAGTCACCCCTGACCCCGCGACTTCACTCAACCACCTGGAATCGCCACAACCACCCTCGATCAAAATTCGACCCTGACCAACTCCTGGAACGACCATATCCAGCAACAAAAACCCTCACGCCTCGCCACCACAACCACCCACCGTCGACGAAACTCCACCGATACAAGCGCCACATCCCTCTCCTCCTTTTCCCCCGGTGCGCGCGCCATCGTCTCTCCACACTCCACACCATTCACCTCGAACCAAAGTCAAACAATCACCACCACCAAGCCCTAAGTCTCCTACGACCGGCCACCACACATGCTAATAAAATCCCGCACCATTTTTCCCTCACTCCCTACCTCTGCCGCCTCCTTTTGACCCAACGTCGGCCTCCAACTATGACCGGATCGCCGCAATTTGGTCGAAACCCAATCCACGTTCATTCCCTTCTAACTCATTAAATACAAATCTAAAAATCATGAAACAGCCACTAAAATTCATTATTTTAACCGTCGATCACGTTCATATATGTAAAAGTCCAAAACAATATATTCGAATTTCTTACAAATTGGGGTAGCTTACTGTACTTTATACTTCTACTCCTCTATACTTGATAATATTTGACAAAAAAAATTTTAAACCCAAATATAGTCAAAGACAAACGTTTTTCCTTTTTACGTCAAATCCTAAAATCAACTGGGGTGAGAGGTAGAAATCTTTGAAACTAAGCTTAGCATTTCCTTATACACAGAGTAGACGTAAAATGATGTATATGCATGGGTTTCTCCTGGTTATAAGACTTATGTATTCATGTATGTATATGTTTTAGATGCCTGCACAAGCATACTTATCAAAAACAACTCAATCTAAGCATTTAACATAGTTACACTGTACAAGTTTATAGTTTTACTCACAGTTTTATATACTGTTGCTTTATTTTTATTTTTTTCCTTCTCCTCTGTTTTTTTCCATGGCAGCACTTTTTTTTAGATGTTTGTGAACTAGAATGTTATGGCTAGAATGGTGTACATAGGGTATGTGTGTGTGTATATATATATATAAGGAGAATACGCAGACAAGAGGCTGAAACTTATTGCTCATATACAGGCCTTAAACCTTTTATTTTATTTTCTTTTGTTCCTTTTGACTTGATAAAAACTGATTTGATTTCTCCTTTTTTGCATGATTTGAAGTTTTGGGTGATTTGATTTATTTTGGTTTGATTTGTGGCTTGAATTGATGTTTGCCATCATGGTATTCCCTTATGTGTTTATATATATATATGCATATACATACTTCATTTATATATATATGTATATCGATTTGTACTTACTTACCTATTCACTATTTTATATTGACATATATATACTTATTTACTAATTTATGTAACATATGTACCTATACACTTACTTATGTTACCGTATATATTCACATACCCTTTAAATACACTCATGTTTCACATATATAGATATATATATACACACACATGTTCCCCTATGCACTACATTTTATAGACATATACCCATATAAGTATGTATATAGATATATATATATATATATATTTATATATATTCATAAGTTTGAAATTGCCATTTGGTGTTTGTACATCCATGTGTATATATATAAATATAGATATTTATTTTATAGATATTTATTTACATATACTATACTTTTATAACCATATATATCTAGACTTACATATTTATATATTTTTAATCATCATAAAGCTTGTATATATTTATACATTTACGGATATTTATCTTAATTTAAATGGTGGAGTTATATATATATACATATAATTTATTTATTTTTCTATATATCATATCCTGAGATTTATAATTCAATATTTATTATAGTTTTGAAATCAATTTATATATATAGATATTTTAATTATCAGAAAATTATTTGTTCGACTTATAAAAATCAATATTTCAATAATAAATTCAGATAATCACCTAATATTCGATGGCCAAAAATCCGGGTCGTTACATTCCTCCCCCCTTTAGAACTTTTCGTCCTCGAAAAGGAACGAAGCGAAATTTTAATTTTAATGCTTATTATCAATTTAAATCATTCATTCAACATTTAACCCTTTACTCTTTTATTTTAAATTTTAAAACACTTTTAAAACTACATAATATTACCAAACTAGCTTTATATAAAAAAATACTTTTCATAACTCGATGCCCAAACAAGTCCATCCTTGTTCTCATAGAAATTCAGTCATACGTTGATCAGGCGTAGGACTGAAAATCTATAAGTACTTAGTAGACCCGTTTTCAACACCCAGTGAAAATACTTGGAAAAACTTTTGTGAAAATGCTATGGAAATCATCAACCCCTCCATGGGTCGCAGTTAACACGATGATTGCGTCGCCATCCCAGTGAAAACCATAAGAAAACTGTAGGCATCCGCACCTCTCAACTTTCGCCATGGAAACTGCATAGATCGCAGCTACACCCAGGGTTACGTTGCCATCACAGCAAAACCCATGTAACTGTAGGCATCAGCGCCCCTCGAATTACGCTGCCAAACAAAATTTTACCACATAGATCGCAGACTATACAAAGTGATGTCACTGTTCCAGTGGAACCAGTGTAGACTGTAGGCACTCACTACCACACGAATTACGCTATGGAACCAAACCACATAGATCTCAATCTACCGATGTTACGTCGCTATCCCAGCGAAATCAAACGTAGATTGTAGGCAATCACTACCACTCGACTTAAGCTATAGAACGACGATAGATTGCAGTTACGACAAAGGTTACGTTGCCATCACGGCAAAATCCAATGTAACTGTAGGCATCAGTGCCACACGAATTACGCTACCCCAAACACAATCCACATGAACTAAAGTTTTGTTCAGACGTCCTCTGGGATCCAAATTTAGAACCCCCCTTAGGGCTCAAGGTAGAACCACCCAGTGGATCTCCTACTATAAGTTTCAACTCTAAATGGGAGCGCCTTTTTCTCCATAGCATTCTCAAAACATTTCATACTATACACATATAATACCTTTCAAATCATACTCTTTATATATATTACATATAAATCCCATTTACACAAAATCGATATCTTTAAAATCGATAATTCTCAAACTTGGCTCTCCTCATTTCCAAAATCGACTTTTTGCCAAAATCAAAAGCCTTTAAAACCAATGAGTTTCAAAAACCCTTTTCAGTTTCATTCTCATAAAATCATTCTTATATATATAAGATTATTCTTTCAACTTGAAAAATTTTCGGGTCACTACATACTTATATAAATTCCACTTTATATTTCAAATACCCTTTAAAGATTATTTCCTCCGGTTATACTTTCAATAAGGGAGTTTCAATATAGAACAAATATGTATAACCTCATTAATGCCAAATCCACATTTTGTTCAAATTCGATTTCCTTTACAAAGTCATTTGTACATTTCTTACTCTTTATAAAGTAAGTTTTTAGTTATAATACTATCCAACCTTTTATTTTAAATCATCACATATTTCTCAAATATACTCTTCCATTTCAAAATCATTTTTGCCTTAATATCCGATTCGGTTCCAATTCGGAATTTGCCTAAATTTCCCATTTGGACTATAACTTCAATTCAACCCAATTAGTATTTACATCCATGGTTTAAATATAAACAATTCCCATTCTAACCAGTTTGAATTTTAGAAAATAGTTTGAATAGTTTTAAAATAGTTAAATAGTTCATATAAGATAGTTTGAGTATTAAAAGAATGGTTTGTATAGTGAATAGCTTGGAAAAATAGATTTAAGGCAGTTTACGTTAAAACAATTTGTTTGAAAATAGTTTCAGGGTCAAACTAATTCAATTCCCCATCTCCAATTCAAATCAATTTTCAATTCCCACTTCCATTTAAGTTGATTCAATCAGATTCCAATTCGAATTAACTTTGATTTCTATTCCAATTCAATTCAGTTCCCAATTTGAATTTAAACTTATTCACCTTCGATTACAATTCCAATTAAATTCTAGTTTGAATTAATTCCAATTCCATTCTCAATTTTCAACCATCTCGATTTTTATAACTTTGGGTTCGGATTTGAAAATGTTGATTTAATTTCTTAAATCAAATTAACCTTATTTAATTTAACAATCTAAATCTCTTATAATTAAATCATGAGCCCAAATCTAAAATATTCATTAAAATTTTCCTTTACTTAAACTTATTTCAAGGTTCGAGTGAGAGTTCAAATCTTTCAGAACAAATAAATTTTCGGAATTCGATTTATTTCCCAATTATAACTTCAAAATTTTAAACCCAATTCTTTAAACAATTCCGATTGATAGGTTCATTTTATCATTTCAGACTTAAGTCCAAAATGATTTCATTTTCATAAATTCGATTTTATTTCCTAAAAATCAAAATCATTTGAATGGTTTCTAAATGAAGTTTTATTTCCATTTAATTTCAGCAATGGATGTATATCATTTCAATCCACTTCTTAATTTATTAGAGATAATCCACTTCACATTTTTATATATACTGTTTATAACAAACAGGATGATAGCAGGATATGTCAAAGTAAATAAACATCCAAGTTATCTAAAGTACCAATCAATAGCATTCATTACCAATTTCCAGAATTCAAAACCCGTTTTTATTTCAAAAATCGTTTGAAATCATTCATACATAACTTCTTATCAAATCCATACTTTCTTTTCAATTTTATCCATTTAACTTCCCTAAGTTAAAATTTTCAATCCATTCGATCCATTTAACCTTACCCAACTTAAAATCTCCATTCCAAATTTAAATTCCTTATCAATATCACTTCCCTCTTATAAGTTCAGTAACTTATTTCTCTTTGGGTTCTACATTTCATTCCAAGGGGGTTTTCAGAATTCAAACATCACTATTTATTTCAAATCAACTTTGAAATCACATATGTCCACATATATATATATATATACATATATCCCACCAAATCACACTTTAAATTTTAAACCATTCTTGGTTTTTAAATCCAAACAAATTCCTTCAGAATTTCAAAACAACTCTTGTTTTTAAACAAAGATTTCCATATCAAGGTATATTCTAGTAATGTTATTTACTATTTCCTTCAACACTTTTGAAACAGTTTTCAAAATTTCTCTGGGACCTAGATTCCAAATTTCATAATTTAAATCCATCTTAATTTATAAGTCAGGTCTATATAATTTTACTTCCTTAAAACATTCCATAATGTTTTATCATTATTTATTCTGTAATAAACATCCTTTATTAAGACACAATACTCAATCTATGATAATTACAAATATTATCATACCTGGAAATTAAACACACCGTATATTCCATCATAATTCATTGGAAAAAATATAATAAGGGTAACTTACTTCAAATACTTTGAAAATTCTTTTGAATTTTTCGGGATTTAAATTCAGGTTTTGAATCCATTTTAACTTAACTTATTTGTGTAATTCATTCTTATCAAATTTATATTTGGTTATATACACATTACCTTTAAATTTTATAATCACATTTAATTTCAATAACAACAATCAATCACCTTACTATACTATAATAATTCAGAAAAATTATTTCTTTATATATCAAAATTATTTCAAAATGAAATTTAATCACTTGACTGCCCATGTCTTCCCATACCTCCTCCCATTCCTCCCATACTTTCCCTCATCCCGTCCTTGACTGCTCCTCCTTCTCCTTCTGTACCTGCTCCTCTTTTTCATCCAGCCCCTGCTCCACCTTTTCCTCCAGCCCCTCCTCTCGATCCTTCATGCATCCTTTCCTTAACTGTTCCTTCTTCTCCTTCTGTCACTTCCATTCCTCCAGCCTCTGTTATTCCTGTTGTTCCTCCTATTCCACCAGCTCCTATTATTCCTGTTGCTCCTCCTATTCCACTAGCTCCTGACCCTCTGCCTTTGGGCATTCCTGGTGCCCCCCTTCATTTTTCCCTCCTCTACCTTTTTCAACAGCTCCTCCATCTCCACGGGTTTTTCTGCCACCTCCTCCTCCTTCTTCTGCCCCCAGCTTTAAATGGTCTTCATTATTTGCTAATAAACCTCGTAATGCAGGAACTTATGTTCCAGTTCAGTTTGACATTCAGTACAATGGTGCTCCTTTAGAACCTCCTACTGAGGTTGTTAATGAAGGCATAAAGGTTTGGTCTGAGTGCCTTGTTGGTTTTTTCTTGGCTGGAACTGTTAATTTCATGGCAGTGAAGGCTCATTTGGATAAATTATGGAAATTCAAAGGGTCATATGAAATTTTCTTTGACAAACAAAACTACTATCTCAGGTTCAGTAATGAAGAAGATAAACAGTATGTGCTGATGAAAGATCCTATCTTTATTCGTGGTCAGATGTTTATTATAACTAAATGGAATCCCTCTTTCACTTCTGCTCAGTCTTCGATCAGGTCTGTTCCTATATGGGTGCACCTATAAAAAATTCCTATATTAACTTGGTCACTATTGGGCATCAACTGGCTTGCCTGCCACTTGGGTAAACTAGTTTGTTTTGATGAAAACACGGAAAAAATGTAGAGATTTGAATATGCGAAATGTTTGATTGAAGTTTCCCTTGATTTGGAACTTCCTGATCATATTGCAGTAGGGAATGACTTATGCCCGAATGTAATTGTCGGATATTCTTGGAAACCCCTTATATGTACGCATTGTAAAGTGTTTGGACATGCTACTGATCTCTGTGATCTTAAATCTGGGGTAGAAACTGGCTTAGTCAACAAAAGTGAGGTGGAAAAAGGGACAAAAGTTGAGCAACTGTATGTAGAAAATGATTTGGTGGCAAAAAGAAAAAGTAACAGACTGATCTTTATTAAGGGAAGGAGAAGAAACAAGCAAGTAAATAAGGAATGGAGGAAAGTAAATTTGAAAAATGTTAATATAGGAAAGGAAGATGATACAATTAAAGATGGTGAGATTTCTGAAAACATTGCAATAGGAAAAGAAAATACAAATGAAGTTATTATTAACCCCCCCCCTCAGGAAGCTTTGCATGTGAATTGCCTTGCCCATGCAACTGGCACATCTCCCATTAATAGCAACATAAATTCTGATTATATGCAGCTGCCTGAAACAAATCCTATTGAAGATTCCTTGCATACAAGCAACCTTTTTTCTATCCTACAAGAAATAGATAATGATAACAATTCTGAATCTCTAATATCTCCCTCTTATATTGGGATTCCTCATCAAATATCTCAAATGGCCACCGGTTCTGAGGTGAACTCTGGTTTGCACTCCTCCCCACCAACTAACCTCCCTGTAGCTTTATCATCTGTATCCCCTTACTCCTCATTATCTCTTCCTATTCACTTGTTCCCTGACATTGAACCCTCTTCTTCTTCTGATCTCTCCTCAGTCAACATCAATTATCATGCTTCCACCTCTAAAACAAGCAAAAGAGGAAGACCCAAACAAGTTAGCACCCCTCATTCCCATGTTTTTGACAGGGATAATGGTTGTCTCTTCTCGATTCAACAAACTGTTGGCCATACACTTCAATCTTCTATACCTTCTTCCACCTTCTCTGGGGTTAGTACCAGAGCATCCTCCATTAAGTTATGATGATTGATAAACTTGGTTATTGGAATATTAGGGGAGCTAACTCTCTTACAAAACAATTAGAAATAAGTAATCTAATCTCTTATCAAAATATTCACCTCTTGACTGTAGCTGAAACAAAGCTAAACCACTCTACTACTTCCACTGCTATTTCATGTATTATGCCTCATTGGAAATCCATTCATAATTTATCTTAAGCACCTTTTGGTAGGCTTCTTATTCTTTGGAATCCTACTATATTCACTCTATCTCCAATCTTTGTTCAAAGGCAGTTCATTCACTCTTTAATCACTCATATTCCATCTTCTTCTTCTTTTTTCCTTACCACCGTTTATGCTGATAATAGTGCTAATCATAGGCAGATTCTCCTTGATATCATTCCTTCTCTTCACCCTCATAACTCTCCTTGGATATGCATGGGGGATTGGAACTGTATGCAACAATCATCTGACAAGTTTGGTGGCACTCCTCTCTCTTTCACTCAAACAAGACCCTTGAATAATGCAATCTATGACTCTAGATTACTTCCAATTCCTACCTATGGTAACAAATTCACTTGGAGTAATTCAAGTAAAACGAGAAATTTAATTTTATGCAAACTGGATAGAGCTTTCTATAATCTTCTTGCTCTTCTTAAATGGCTCTGTCTTTCTTCCATCATCTTACCTCCTTCATTGTCTGACCACTCTCCTTTGATTCTAGAATGAAGGATATCCTTCCTTCCATCATTTCTTCTAATCAGGGAGCTTTCTTGGCCAACAGAGACATTACTGATAATGTCACACTTTCAACTGAATTACTCAGAGGCTACAATAGACATAATGTCTCCACCAGATGTGTCTTAAAATTGGACATTGAGAAGGCATATGACATTGTTCAGTGGAAAAAAATCATCTATATTTTGCATAGAATGAATTTCCCTACTCCCTTCCTTGCTTGGATTTTCACATGTATCTCCACTGTCAATTATTCCTTGAGTATTAATGGTAGCATTTTTGGTTTCTTCAAAGCTACCCAGGGAATTCGTCAGGGTGACCCTATCTCGCCTTACTTATTTATATGTGTTATGGAGCTTTTTACTGTCATTTCCAAAAATGCTGTCTCTTCACCTTGTGGATTATCATCCTCTCTGCAAAAGTATGGAAATTTCTTGTCTCTTGTTTGCTGATGATTTTATGTTTTTTACCAAGCCTAATGGAAAATCAATTTCTGGTGTTATGAATATTTTAAGTAATTTTAAAACCAAAATTGGTCTATCTATCAACTACTCTAAGTCTAAAATGTGGATTGCTGGAATCCCTGAACAAATGAAGTCTGCTATGTTCACCTTATCTAGCCTCTCTCCTTTTAATCATAATAAGAGTTATCTTGGTGCCCCTATCTGCTCCTCTAGAATAACTTCCAATCAATGTCTTCAACTGTTTGAAAGAATTATTTGCAAAATTTCTTCTTGGCATGGTCAACACTTCTCAATGGCTGGTAGACTTATTATTGTTAAATCCATTGCCACTTCTATGTGCTTATATTATGCTAGATTGTTTATTCTTCCTTCTAAGCTTATTTCTATGATCAACTCTGCTCTAAATCATTTTTTTTGGCATGGAAATCCTTACGCCAAAAGACCCATTCCTGTTGCTTTTAGTAGAGTCTGTAGCCCTTATAAGTTTGGGGGGTTAGGCATTTTGAATCTAAAGAAATGGAATCATGCTGCTTTGTCTTCAAGGTTAGACAAACTTCTTAGAAATGATGGGAATTTATGGGCTAGCTGGGTTATTAAAAATTTGATTAGGAGGCAAAAGTTTTGGACTATGACTGCTCCAACTGATTGTAGTTGGATGTGGAGGAACCTACTTCGTTTCAGAGATGTTATTCTTCCATTATTTCAAAGCAGTATGAAGGACATGGAATCCTTGTCCTTCTGGCATGATCCTTGGTCGTCTCGGGGGATTATCCTTCATAATATGCTTGATCATAGCCTTAAGATTTTAACTGGTATCTCTGACAATGCTAAGGTTAGTATGTTTTGGAGTGATGATTATATTTCTCTTCCTTACTCTAGCTCTTTCATTGTAAGGCAGCTCTGGAATGTTATTCAAAATCGGGCTTATAACTGTGATAATGATTTCTCTTCCTGGGATGGTAAATCCCACTCTGTAGCTACTGTTTATAAATTTTTGATTAAAGCTGATGATTTAGAAAACTTTCCTTGGCATTCTCGTATTTGGTCTTCAGCTACTGCTCCTAAAGAAAATTTATTGTTGTGGAAGGTCGTCTCTAATGGCCTTCTGACTCTTGATAAACTTAGGTCTTATGGCATTGTTCATTTGTCCACTTGCATGCTGTGTGGTGTGGAGGAAGAATCCATTTCCCACCTTTTTTTCACATGTCAGTTCTCATGCTTTATATGGAAAAGTTTGCTTGGAAGTTTGAAGATATGCAGGCCTGTTTTGAATTCCTCTGAAGAGTGGTACTTTATTTTTCAAGCTGCTAGATGGAAAACTCATGCTACAACTAAGTTATTAAGTCTTCTAAAGAAGCTTATATATGCTATTTGGACGGAGAGGAACAATAGAGTGTTTAATGGAACGTGCTCCTCTAAACACTCTCTGTTCCTCTTTTTGTCTATGCATATTTAGTATCTTGTGTTATATGTAATTTTGGTGGCTATTGTGCTATGTTTGGTGATGGCTTTTGTCATCGTTGTTTGTAATCTTCTTTTATTGCAATAAATATATGGTAGGGGCCATTCAACCCAGCTGGCTTTGCCAAAAAAAATCTATTTAAAAATCATTTTTAAAATCATTATATAAGAAAATAACAAGTACGCTCTCAGATAATACTCTCAACTCATTCTAGGGTACTACTGACCCTATCTCTAAAGAGTGATCCCCACCAGAGCCAAGGTTCTCGCTTAACCTTCAGCTCTGATACCAAGTGTAACAGCCCGTAGATTTTCGACTTCGAAAATCGACACTAATACGTTCACTGTATAGAGTGCTGAGCAGTCGAGTGCCGGAAATACCAGGCTATTAAGGTTAAGAAGAAAAAGAGATAGAATAAGAAATAGAAACAACAACATAGAATCTCACAATCATAGCGGAACAAAATATAATATACAAATAGCAGCATTTTATACAAAGAAAAGCTGTAACTGTCAGTATACATACAAGATATCATAGTACAATTATCACCAAATAAATCTGGACAGTTATAACAACTTGTCCCTAAATGCGGTCTATACTTCACAGTGGAATATAATGAATACGTCTCTGCCATCCAGATCGTCTCCTGAGCTCCAAGCGTCCTTACCTGAAAATCTATAATACTCGGTCTGACCTGAGCATTACAATAAAGTAACACCCGAGTCAGGCTGGAAACCAGTGTGAGTAAACCAACTTAATTTGAAATACTTAGGTTATAGTCTCTGGAACCAAGGTAACTCGTACAACACTACGAGTTTTTATCTTATTATAACCAATGCTTGTTACATAAATCCATTGATATTAGAATAATATCTAAGTATAGTTACTTAGTTAAATAGTCAGATTTACTTAATTTATTCAATTCCAGCTTATTATATTCTATAATCAAACCCGTAAAAATTTGTAGTGATTAATAAATCGAGGTGGTTCCGGATAACGCTGATATCCGATCCCTCTCACTTCGAATCCAAATAATAAATTAAAAGGGTAAATTGTTTAAAACAATAATTTATTATCCAGGGTGACGTTATTCAAATATGGAAATATTTCAAACGTTTGTTTCAAATAAAACGTATCATCAGTTTAATTTACTATTTAACTCGCCTGACCACTGGATGAAACAGGTAAGAATAATTGAAATAAATGTCAAATATAGATCATTAACCAAATTAATGACATATAACCATACCAACCATTTCACATCAGAATTTATTTACTTTAATCAACTGAAATCCTTTTCTGTCTTAATTCAAATTAATTACAATTTAAAGAAATTATATAACAATTTAACTCTAGTTAAATAAAATTAAACGCTATGTTTAATTTTTGACTTTGATAGTTCATATAAGTTTTAAAGTCTACTAACAACAAAATCAGTTACCTTAAATCTATAAAATATCATTAACTTGGAATTATGGTTTTAAAAAGACAATAGCTTTTAGTTAAAAGAAAGAAAATATAAATTAGCTTATAAATATATATGTAAGATTTCATTTTTTCTTCTTTTATTTTTCTTATCTTTTTTTTCTTTCTTTACTTTTTCTTTCTTTTTCCTTTCTTTTTTTTCTTTTCTTCTTTTCTTTACTTATCGTTTTCTTTTTTTTTCTTTACTCTGGCCCAATTCCTTTTTCCGACCCGCTCTCTCTTCTTTCCTCCTCTTCCTTTTTCCAGCTCCTTATTTCCTTCCTTCTTTCCTGTTACTTCACTTTCCTTCAGCCATTTGAGAAACCTCATCGTGCACGTACATGTGCACGTACGCACTTGCCTTAGTCACCTAACTACGCCACCAACCACCCACACAAGTCACCCCTGACCCCGTGATTTCACTCAACCACCTGAAATCGCCACAACCACCCTCGATCAAAATTCGACCCTGACCAACTCTTGGAACGACCATATCCACCACCAAAAACCCTCACGCCTCGCCACAACAACAACCCGCCACCGACGAAACTCCGCCAAAACAAGCACCACATCCCTCTCCTCCTTTTCCCCCTGGTGCGCACGCCATTGTCTCTCCACACTCCCCACCATTCACCTCGAACCAAAGTCAAACAATCACCACCACCAAGCCCTAAGTCTCCTCCGACCGGCCACCACACACGCTAATAAAATCCCGCACCATTTTTCCCTCACTCCCTACCTCTGCCGCCTCCTTCTGACCCAACGTCGGCCTCCAACTTTGATCGGATCGCCGCAATTTGGTCAAAACCCAATCCACGTTCATCCTCTTCTAACTCATTAAATACAAATCTAAAAATCATGAAACGACCACTAAAATTCATTATTTTAACCGCCGATTACGTTCATATATGTAAAAGTCCAAAACAATATATTCGAATTTCTTACAAATTGGGGTAACTTACTGTACTTTATACTTCTACTCCTCTATACTTGATAATATTTGACAAAAAAAATTTTAAACCCAGATATAGTCAAAGGCAAACGTTTTTCCTTTTTACGTCAAATCCTAAAATCAACTGGGGTGAGAGGTAGAAGCATACTTATATATTCATGTATGTATTCATGTATGTATATGTTTTACATGCCTGCACAAGCATACTTATCAAAAACAACTCAATCTAAGCATTTAACATAGTTATAGTGTACGAGTTTATAGTTTTACTAACAGTTTTATATACTGCTGCTTTATTTTTATTTATTTTCCTTCTCCTCTATTTTGTTTCCATGGCAGCACTTTTTTTAGATGTTTGTGAACTAGAATGTTATGGCTAGAATGGTATACATAGGGTATGTGTGTGTGTGTGTATGTATGTATATATATATATATATATATATGAGGAGAACACCAAGACAAGAGGCTAAAACTTATTGCTCATATACAGGCCTTAAACCTTTTATTTTCTTTTGTTTCTTTTGACTTGATAAAAACTGATTTGATTTCTCCTTTTTTGCATGATTTGAAGTTTTGGGTGATTTGATTTATTATGGTTTGATTTGTGGCTTGAATTGATGTTTGCCATCAAGGTGTTCCCTTATGTGTTTATATATATATATATACATACGCATATACATACTTCATTTATATATATATGTATGTATATAGATTTGTACTTACTTACCTATTCACTATTTTATAGTGACATATATATATACACACACACTTATTTACTAATTTTTGTAACATATGTACCTATACATTTACTTATGTTACCGTATATATTCACATACCCTTTAAATACACTCATGTTTCACACACACACACACACACACATATATACACACACACACACTGTGACGACCCGTAATTTTCGGATGTTTGAAATCGGAATATTTAATTGATTTTAAATATTTAGAAGTTAATTTTTAGCTTGAATTTCAAATATCGTTGTTTATTGGATAATTTAAATACTGAATTAAATAATTTGAAGTTGGGTAAAATGTTGAATCTGGGGTTTTAAGCTTGTTAAAAATAATTTGAAGGCTTGTAAAATCTATATCAATAATACTGAAGATAGTAAAAGTGTTAAACTTGAATTTGGAAGTGTTTTGTTAAGTTTTGAAAATATATCGTTTAAATCGGTATTTAAAAATAGCCTTTCGAGGCATCGTCTCGAAATTCGACGAAACCGGTTCCATTGGATCTGTAATGGTGTATTATTATCGAATTTCAATTTTTGTAGCTTTTGGAATGATCGTTTGAGCGTACGATATATAAACGCGCTGAAATCGATATCGAAAATCCAATATAATAACTGGGTTCAAAAAGATATCTTCTCCATATGATCGAATTAGGACTTGAAACCTTTTCCATTGCGTTCGAAATAGGGGCATAACCTTATAAACGCCTAGTGGCATACCTCGTTAGGGGTTCGAGATTGGAAGTTGCATTCATTGAGACAATTTGAATTCAATTTAAATTATATATGTATATTCCCATACAAGTAACCTTCACCAGCCGACATTCCTTCACATCAGCGTTTTTTTCATCTCAATTCACATCACTGTTCGCACAATATAGCCGACCTAAATTTTCCCTTCGTTCAAATCAATGCCCCTCCTTTCTTTTTTGTTCAGATCAAAATCATGTCGTTTCTTTTTTTTCAAATGGCCGAACACTTCACAAACAATATCTTTTCTCATTCTAGTTCTTTACCATAAAAAAAAATCAATTGCCAAACGAAATCGTTTTCGTTTGAAATCCTTGGTGACCGAAATACAAATTGATCGCGTCTTTCTTTCTTCCCTCATTCGTGACTGGGCCCTCTTCGTTTTCTAATTGATTCACTAAAGAAACTATGAAGAGGGGATTCTCGAATAAATCGAGTATGGGAAATGGCACGGCAGCTCGAGAAGGCTAACAATTTGAATTGCAAAACCAAGTTTCGCAACCTGGAAGTTGTGTCGGCTTCCTTGGCTAGGGATCGTCGGCAAATTGGATGGTCATCGATCGACGCTGGTGGTGGCGATTTGTCTCGATGGTGAGGTAGCGGCTTTGGAGGTGAAGTGGCAGTAGCAGGCGACGTGTTCGTTCAAAGGAGTGTTTGTGGGTTGTTCGCGTGGACGTGCTCAGGCGAACGAAGACGAGGTGCTGCTCGCGATGGTCGTGGTCAACTGGGCAGGTGAGGCAGTAGGTTATCTTGTTATTTTAATTAATTATTAAACAGAGAAGGAAAAAAAATATGTGCATAGATAGATAAGTTTTAATCTACAGTAAAAGGGAATATAATACAAATCTAATATATATATATAACATAATTTGTTTTAGCAGTAAGATTTTAACAGGGAAATCTTTTTAAGGATTTTGAAGTGAAGATCTATTACTATTTATTTTTACAGAAAGGAAAAAGGGATTTTTAAATGTTGATGGATATTTATGTAAATTAGATTTTTGAAAATCTATATAGGATATTTTTATAAGTATATGTATATATATATATAATTTTAAAGGAAAATAAATATACATATTCACATTTTAAAACTACTTGTTATTTTAAAAATATATGTTAGAGTAATTAATGTATTTAATAAACTTATTTCATTTTTTTTTAGTTACTAAAAATATTTATTATAGGAAATCAGTTTTAAACTAAATCATTAGTTATTTAAATGATAAAATGGTAATTTATTGTCCGGTTTATTTCAAATATTAATAAATTATATAATGTTATACAAGGTCCAAAAACCGTGAAGGAAATAGCTGGTTTGGTCGGATGGCAAAAATAAAATAAAGGTGAGTTAATCTCAATCATTTGGATTATTATTTAAATTTAAATAGTTAAATTTAAATCTTTGGTTGAATGATTAAATTGATTGGTTGTGGTATATTATATATATAGTAGTGTATATATATTGGAGTGATTGATTTCCCGCATTATATAGCGGATGAGACCCTATGCGCCGCATAATAGCGGATGATATTATATAAACCCATATACTGCGATATTCCACCTCGAAGTGGAATTGGTATTGTGCTAACGTCTGTGGATGCAGGGAAACAAGTTGGAGGGATCCAACTGGATTCCTCATATAAATTATTTAGATTGTTCTAATAATTCTGTGATATGATTATTTGATATTCTGTGATGATAATTGGAGATGATGGATGCTATGGTTTGATTGAATATATTTGGGTATACTGTGTTACCAAAATATATAGATTGGATTTTTGGAAAGAAATAAAAGAGTAAATTTTTAAGTAAATAATTATAGAGAATTTAAATAAGTTAAAGAATGAATTGGGAAAGGATAAAAGTGATTTTTAAATTCTGTTAAATAAATTCCGAGTATGGGAAAGGAGATTTTGAATAAAAGGGGAAATATTAAATTTCTAAACCTAAGTGATATTAGTTAAGGGAATAAAAGAATTTATTTTAAAAATTCAAGGTTTGAATTTATTTAAAGGGATAAAGAAGGATTTTGGAAAACCTGAAATTGATATTTTCAGTTTAAAAGATTTTAAATCATAATAAAGAAAGAAAAACTAAAATTAATGGATTTTGAGATAAATGGAGTAAGTAAAGGAATTTATTTCAAAATGAAGTAAATTGGTAATCAATTTGAAAATTGATTTAAGCGTTTGGAAATTGGAAATTTAAAGGAAGATGGGGCTAAGAAATTTATAAACTGGGTTTATAAAGGTGAAGTAATATATCAGTGGATATTTGAAAGAATAAATTCACGGTGGGAATTTATTAAAGGAATGGGTAAATTAGTTTTAAAAATAAATAGTGATTTATTTTTAAAGGTGTGAGAGAAAGGTGGTTTTTGAAACCGTTTTCAAAAGGGTTGAAAATGGAAATATATCTTACGAAGTTATTTGTGAGGTAAATAAATAATTTGGAAAATTATTTATTGTTTGATGGATGTTTGTGAATGTTAATTGATAGTTAAATAACCGACTATCAATATTGGACAATGCGCTGATCATTTCGAAGAGACCGGGATCGGGATTTATTTTCCGAAAACCACTTCGATCCGGTTTGTACGTTTTCGTGGAAAAACGAGTTTGGAGTCGAAGATGGAGCAGTGAAGTGAAAGGGCTAATCGCTACTAATCCTGAGGGTGATTCAAAAATGGATGTAGTAGGAGTAGTGCATTCGGTTCCGTTCGAACCCAGAACAGACTTGTATGGATGAATGCTTTCGGAACATCGTCAGGTGGACGGTGGGCATTCTAAGTGATATGTTCTAGAAAGGTAACGCTTAGCCTCAAGCCTCATCAATCGGGAATGACTGAAAATCAGGGGTTATGCAGCAAGGCTAAGTGGGTCGCGCTCATTAGGGTGAGGTCATCCCTGTCTAGATGTTCCTTTTTATTTCGGCTGTGTGGGCGGTTGCTGATCCCAACCGCGGGGTGATCTTACTCGGACTATCCAGTAAGGGGTAGTCCGGTCTTATGTTGCGGGGGATTTAGGGTGGATCCTCGGTACGCTGATCTAGACCAGGTACTGTGATAGGTGGTACCCAGTGCCTAGTCATTAGTTGGAAATCCATTCTCCCTACGCGCCTTTATGGTTTTGATTGTGCCCAACTATTGCTGAAACGTGAGATGCAAGCATTTCAGCTAGATTCTATCTTACTTTCTTTAGACACTATTATAATATCAGACGAATTTGATAAAAATGTTTTGGCTATCGTAAGGTAAAAACCCGACATGTTTATTTGTGACGTGGTCTTACGAGATGCTTTTGATTTCAAAGGATTTTGAAACTTTAATAATCCAATTGAGTGTGTTTTCTCACGCTGGTTTTCCAGACTGACTCGGGTGTTATTTTATTATAATGCTCGGGTCAGACCGAGTATTACAGATACAGGATAGGATGTTGTGGAGCTCAGGAGACGAGCTGGATGGCGAGACGTATCACCCGTATTTGTTGTATTCCGCTGTGTATCATAAGTGGTATAGTCATCTTGTGAGGACAAGTTATTATAACTGTCCTGAATTGTGATGTTGATTGTATTATACCCTGATGTTGTATTCTGATGATGTATGTATAAACAGATATAGTTTCTTTCTGTAAAGATCAGTTATTATCTATTATATTTTATTCCGCTGTGATGTGAGATTCTAATGTTGTTTTCTATTTTCTTCATCTAACCCGTTCTTCTTAAATCCCGATGGTTCGATTTTTCGGGTATGAAAAATCGGGTCATTTCATTTGGTATCAGAGCTGAAGGTTAAGTGAGAACCTTGGCTCTGGTGGGGATTACTCATTTGAAAATAGAGTCCGTAGTACTCTAGAATGAGTTTGAGTGTATTAAAAGATATGAGCGCGTATTTGTTAGTGAATATAAAATTTGTTTTTATATTGTGTTGACTTATCAGTTGAGTGTTTATGGATTCTGGTCGATATGTGGGACGCCATGTCATCGATAGGGGTTTCTAAACTCTTAAACAAGATAAACCGACATAGTATTGTTTTAAAATAGGGTATATGAAATAATTTTACCCAAATTATTTTTGTATATAAAGGAAATAATTTTTCATAAATTATTATAGTTATATATGGTTGCTTGGTTGTTAGGGAATGAAAATAATAAATTATTATCATTATTGTGTAGAAATTGAATAAGAGATTGAAAATTTTTAACCAAAATTAAGGAATAAATTTATATAACAAAATGGGATTTATGAATGTGAATTATAAATGTGAATTATAATTGAAATGGGGTAAATTCCAGAGTAATGTTGAATATAGATTGAAAGAATTTAAAATTTGAAATTTTGGGAAAGGTTTAAATTCTTTTGGGTTTGAAAATGGTTTTCAAAGGCTTGAAGAAATAATAGTGATATATGTTTGGAAATATTTTTTGAATTGGATTTGAAATCTGGAGAGATTTGGAATTTAAAAATATTTGGAGGGGTTTTAAAGAGATAAAAGCATTTAACTCTCTTTCGGTCGCTGGAAAATAACTTCGGTGATGACTGCAGCATCATCGATGTTCATTTTCGAGTTTCTAGGAGAGGAATTGCTACCAAATTGTTTTAAATTGGAATTGTTTGCAAAAGTTGGGTTTGATTTTAGGAATGCAAAGGATTTTGGATAATTGATTTCAAAGGTGATTTTGAGTGTTGAGAAATTGCTTAAAACTCTGGAAGTTAATTAAAAATGTTTATGGAATAATAAATTGGTTTGAGAAACTTATAAAAACTTGAAATTTGTTTAGAATAAAATTTAACTTGGAGAATAGTTAAGTTAAAGTAAATGTGACAATGAAAAGAAAAAAAATGAATTGAATGTAAGCAATTAAGTTGTAAACTATTTAAATTAAATGAAAATAGTATATGGGTTGATTAAAACAATTGAAATAGTATATGAATTGGTTGTCAACATTTAAAATTAATGTTGGAACATTGGCAATTGCTTCTGAAGGACTGTTTAGTATGCATTGTTTATAGAATTCATGTATAGCTTTGTAAACACAAGTGAAATACTGTAAATTGCATATATTTGGCACTTACACGTTTGAATTGAGTTAGTACAGGTTCAGGGAAGCCGTTTGGCTGGGTTGTGCGCAAATGCTAAATAGATAAGCCACTTGCTTAAAAATGCTAAATAAAATACGCCTACGCAATAAAAAGATAGGAAATATGAACTGTTGTCTGTTTCTTGTTTTCCGACCGTGTGGGTCGATGTATATATATTTATATCTTTTGTCAAATTGCAAAAGCTCCTCCGTACAAAGGAGACTCTGCCAAAATTTTCCGAAATTTTGAGAGTTAGAAATTTTTAAAATTTTTCACTAACGACAAATGATTTAAAATTTGTAAGCAAATAGAATTGAAATTGAATATTGAAATCTAATTTAAAAGTGTGTATGTGAAGTAAGGTGAAATCGAAGAAAATTGTTCGAAGAAACTAAAGGAAGAAAAAGTTTGCAAATAAACTTTTATTTGAGATTTTAAATAAATTAGTAAGTGAAACTAATAAAAGGAAATGGTTAATTAAATATGGGTTGAGATAAGGTGAACAAAAAATCAAAATTGAAAGTTTGAAGGCAAATTGAATTCAAGTAGAATTAAAAATGGAAATCTGAATGGAAATTGGGAAAAAGTATTGAAGTTTGAAAATAATTAATAAATTGAAGCAAATTGATTTTATAGGGAATTGGAATTCAATTTGAATATAAACTTCGGCAGTGAAGAAGTAAAATAAATATAAGAAAATTTTATATTGGACTTAAGAAATGAAGGATGAAATTCTTAAGTAATTTGGTATTGGGAATATACTAAGTAATTTTGGGATAAAAAAAATATACTAAGTGAATAATTGAATGAAGATTTAAACCTGGAAATGGGGAAATGGGATGGTTGTAAATAAGTGAATGGAAATCAAAATAAATGTGAATAAAAAAGAGAAAATTGATATAGTTGATAATCAATTGAAATTAATACGTAGGATGTACGTATAATATTTATTCGCATAACGGTTTGATCTAGATTCGAGCACAAAATTTCGAGATAGTTATATCGATCCGAGTTAGGATTTTTCACTCGATTTTCGACAGCGAACCCTGGATATGGAATTTTGATCGATTCTGAAAATTCTCTATCATAGTTCGTGGCTATGCAAGGAGAATGACGGTTTTTGATCAAGAAACCAGATCTGAGTCCGCACAAGGAAGTCGGGTGGACGATACTAGTTCGGAAATGAAATTGTGTGATCGAGTGAGCGATCAGATTTGGTTTTGCGTACGGATGATATATATGCATCGTACGGGCTTAAGTAAAGAAAATATTGAAAATTTGTAAAGTGATGAATAAAATGATTTTGGGATTCTGTGATTGGATATTATTGCTAAGTAGGATATACAGGTATTTAAAAGCAAGGGAAAAATTGGTTTTTATTTTAGAAGATAAATTTGAATTGCCAGACAAAAGGTATGTGTTTAAAATTTCTGTATGAAATTTGATGATTTTCTGGTCTAGCCACTTGCCTTTTGTTTTCTTTTGAAATTTGAGGCCCGTTGAGGCATTTTGTAGTCGTTCCGAGCTAGCCGCGCAAAGGAGACGCTGGCAAAAAATTTTGAAAATTTAGGGAGTTAGAAAATTTTTGAGAAAATTTGAAATTTAAAATTTGGATTTTAAGTTATAATTTGAATTGGTTGGGTCAATAATATTGTTTGGAAGTTATGGATAAGTTCGGAAAGTTAATAAGAATGATAGTGTGTCTTTAATAAAAGATTGTTGTGGGAAGTTGTTGAGAATGTATGGTTTTAGGAAAATAGTAAACGGGTTGGAGCATTCTTCTTAACTAGCAATTTCGGGGACGAAATTCTTTTAAAGGGGGAGGAATGTGACGACCCGTAATTTTCGGATGTTTGAAATCAGAATATTTAACTGATTTTAAATATTTAGAAGTTAATTTTTAGCTTGAATTTCAAATATCGTTGTTTATTGGATAATTTAAATACTGAATTAAATAATTTGAAGTTGGGTAAAATGTTGAATCTGGGGTTTTAAGCTTGTTAAAAATAATTTGAAGGCTTGTAAAATCTATATTGATAATACTAAAGATAGTAAAAGTGTTAAACTTGAATTTGGAAGTGTTTTGTTAAGTTTGAAAATATATCGTTTAAATCGGTATTTAAAAATAGCCTTTCGAGGCACCGTCTCGGAATTCGACGAAACCAATTCCATTGGATCCGTAATGGTGTATTATTATCGGATTTCAATTTTCATAGCTTTTGGAATGATCGTTTGAGCGTACGATATATAAACGCGCTGAAATCGATATCGAAAATCCAATATAATAACTGGGTTCAAAAAGCTATCTTCTCCATACGATCGAATTAGGACTTGAAACCTTTTCCATTGCGTTCGGAATAGGGGCATAACCTTATAAACGCCCAGCGGCATGCCTCGTTAGGGGTTCGAGACTGGAAGTTGCATTCATTGAGATAATTTAAATTCAATTTAAATTATATATGTATATTCCCATACGAGCAACCTTCACCAGCCGACATTCCTTCACATCAGCGTTTTTTTCATCTCAATTCACATCACTGTTTGCACAATATAACCGACCTAACTTTTCCCTTCGTTCAAATCAATGCCCCTCCTTTCTTTTCTGTTCAGATCAAAATCATGTCGTTTCTTTTTTTTCAAATGGTCGAACACTTCACAAACAATATCTTTTCTCATTCCAGTTCTTTACCATAAAAAAAATCAATTTCCAAACGAATTCGTTTTCGTTTGAAAACCTTGGTGACCGAAATACAAATCGATCGTGTCTTTCTTCTCTTCCCTCATTCGTGACTGGGCCCTCTTCGTTTTCTAATCGATTCACTAAAGAAACTATGAAGAGGGGATTCTCGAATAAATCGAGTAAGGGAAATGGCACAGCAGCTCGAGAAGGCTAACAATTCGAATTGCAAAACCAAGTTTCACAACCTGGAAGTTGTGTCGGCTTCCTTGGCTAGGGATCGTCGGCAAATTGGAAGGTCATCGATCGACGCTGGTGGTGGCGATTTGTCTCGATGGTGAGGTAGCAGCTTTGGAGGTGAAGTGGCAGTAGCAGGCGACGTGTTCGTTCGAAGGAGTGTTTGTGGGTTGTTCGCGTGGACGTGCTCAGGCAAACGAAGACGAGGTGCTGCTTGCGATGGTCGTGGTCACCTGGGCAGGTGAGGCAGTAGGTTATCTTGTTATTTTAATTAATTATTAAACAGAGAAGGAAAAAAAAATATGTGCATAGATAGATAAGTTTTAATCTACAGTAAAAGGGAATATAATACAAATCTAATATATATATAACATAATTTGTTTTAGCAGTAAGATTTTAACAGGGAAATCTTTTTAAGGATTTTGAAGTGAAGATCTATTACTATTTATTTTTACAGAAAGGAAAAAGGGATTTTTAAATGTTGATGGATATTTATGTAAATTAGATTTTTGAAAATCTATATAGGATATTTTTATAAGTATATGTATATATATAATTTTAAAGGAAAATAAATATACATATTCACATTTTAAAACTACTTGTTATTTTAAAAATATATGTTAGAGTAATTAATGTATTTAATAAACTTATTTCATTTTTTTTAGTTACTAAAAATATTTATTATAGGAAATCAGTTTTAAACTAAATCATTAGTTATTTAAATGATAAAATGGTAATTTATTGTCCGGTTTATTTCAAATATTAATAAATTATATAATGTTATACAAGGTCCAAAAACCATGAAGGAAATAGATGGTTTGGTCGGATGGCAAAAATAAAATAAAGGTGAGTTAATCTCACTCATCTGGATTATTATTTAAATTTAAATAGTTAAATTTAAATCTTTGGTTGAATGATTAAATTGATTGGTTGTGGTATATTATATATATAGTAGTGTATATATATATTGGAGTGATTAATTTCCCGCATTATATAGCGGATGAGACCCTATGCGCCGCATAATAGCGGATGATATTATATAAACCCATATACAGTGATATTCCACCTCAAAGTGGAATTGGTATTGTGCTAACGTCTATGGATGCAGGGAATCAGGTTGGAGGGATCCAACTGGATTCCTCAAAAAAATTATTTAGATTGTTCTAATAATTCTGTGATATGATTATTTGATATTCTGTGATGAATTATATTGATAATTGGAGATGATGGATGTTATGGTTTGATTGAATATATTTGGGTATACTGTGTTACCAAAATATATAGATTGGATTTTTGGAAAGAAATAAAAGAGTAAATTTTTAAGTAAATAATTATAAAGAATTTAAATAAATTAAAGAATGAATTAGGAAAGGATAAAAGCGATTTTTAAATCCTGTTAAATAAATTCCGAGTATGAGAAAGGATATTTTGAATAAAAGGGGAAATATTAAATTTCTAAACCTAAGTGATATTATTTAAGGGAATAAAAGAATTTATTTTAAAAATTCAAGGTTTGAATTTATTTAAAGGGATAAAGAAGGATTTTAGAAAACCTGAAATTGATATTTTTAGTTTAAAAGATTTTAAATCATAATAAAGAAAGAAAAACTGAAATGAATGGATTTTGAGATAAATGGAGTAAGTAAAGGAATTTATTTCAAAATGAAGTAAATTGGAAATCAATTTGAAAATTGATTTAAGCGTTTGGAAATTGGAATTTTAAAGGAAGATGGGGCTAAGAAATTTATAAACTGGGTTTATAAAGGTGAAGTAATATATCAATGGATATTTGGAAGAATAAATTCACGGTGGGAATTTATTAAAGGAATGGGTAAATTAGTTTTAAAAATAAATAGTGATTTATTTTTAAAGGTGTGAGAGAAAGGTGGTTTTTGAAACCGTTTTCAAAAGGGTTGAAAATGGAAATATATCTTGCGAAGATATTTGTGAGGTAAATAAATAATTTGGAAAATTATTTATTGTTTGATGGATGTTTGTGAATGTTAATTGATAGTTAAATAACCGACTATCAATATTGGACAATGCGCTGATCGTTTCGAAGAGACCGGGATCGGGATTTATTTTCCGAAAACCACTTCGATCCGGTTTGTACGTTTTCGTGGAAAAACGAGTTTGGAGTCGAAGATGGAGCAGTGAAGTGCAAGGGCTAATCACTACTAATCCTGAGGGTAATTCCAAAATGGATGTAGTAGGAGTAGTGCCTTCAATTCCGTTCGAACCCGGAACGGACTTGTATGGATGAATGCTTTCGGAACATCGTCAGGTGGATGGTGGGCATTCTAAGTGATATGTTCTAAAAAGGTAACGCTTAGCCTCAAGCCTCATCAACCGAGAATGACTGAAAATCAGGGGTTATGCAGCAAGGCTAAGTGGCTCGCGCCCATTAGGGTGAGGTCATCCCTGTCTAGATGTTCCTTTTTATTTCGGCTGTGTGGGCGGTTGCTGATCCCAACCGCGGGGTGATTTACTCGGACTATCCAGTAAGGGGTAGTCCGGTCTTGTGTTGCAGGGGATTTAGGGTGGATCCTCAGTACGCTGATCTAGACCAGGTACTGTGACAGGTGGTACCCCAGTGCCTAGTCATTAGTTGGAAATCCATTCTCCCTACGCGCCTTTACGGTTTTGATTGTGCCCAACTATTGCTGAAACGTGAGATGCAAGCATTTCAGCTAGATTCTATCTTACTTTCTATAGACACTATTATAATATCAGACGAATTTGATAAAAATGTTTTGGCTATCGTAAGGTAAAAACCCGACATGTTTATTTGTGACGTGGTCTTACGAGATGCTTTTGATTTCAAAGGATTTTGAAACTTTAATAATCCAATTGAGTGTGTTTTCTCACGCTGGTTTTCCAGACTTACTCGGTTGTTATTTTATAATAATGCTCGGGTTGGACCGAGTATTACAGATACAAGATAGGATGCTGTGGAGCTTAGGAGACGAGCTGGATGGCGAGACGTATCACCCGTATTTGTTGAATTCCGCTGTGTATCATAAGTGGTATAGTCATCTTGTGAGGACAAGTTATTATAACTGTCCTGAATTGTGATGTTGATTGTATTGTACCCTGATGTTGTACTGATGTTGTATTCTGATGATGTATATATAAACATATATAGTTTCTTTCTGTAAAGATCAGTTATTATCTATTATATTTTATTCCGCTGCGATGTGACATTCTGATGAACTGTTGGTCATTCAACTTACGATAATTGATACACATTCTTAACGACCCATCCGACTTCTGTACGAATGTCGCAGCCCCTCCTTAAGGTGAACTGTTGGTCTAATAAAAAATTTCCCTTCTAAGTCCACTAGCTACACCTTTAACTCCTTCATCCTGGTAGGTGTCATTCTGTTAGACGATCTACTTACGGGTTCAGCTCCATGTACAAGATCTGTTCGAAACTACATAGCTCGTTTCGATGGTAATCCTGTAATGGGCTCAAAAACATCTGCAAATTATCTAACTATGAAAACCCAATTCAACTCAACTTCCTCCTTTATTACACCCAACAATGCACAAACATCAGAAGTTGGATTCTCCACTGAGTATATAATTCAGTTGCTAATATTTGGGTGTCTTAGTGATATTTTCCTATCTTGGCAAAATATTCTAGCATCATATTTACTTAACCAATCCATACCCAAAATATTTCCAAAGCCCACAAAATCAAACACATATAAACTGTAGGCAAATACATGACCAAATAATTCAAACTCTAAATGGTCATATCTCCTACCAAGAGTTGCATACCCTCCTATCGGATTCGCAACCCTTAAGAAAGTAACTAGGTATAAGGATTCTAAGTTAAGCTTATCTACCAAACAATGAGATATAAATGAATGTGATGCACCGGTATCAAACGGTACTCTAATAGGTAAGCCATGAATCAAAAGTGTACATCCCATTACAGCCTTTCCTTTCTCCTCTATTGTAGGTCTCGAGGTAGTTGGTTCCAAAGCAAACATTTCCCTTTTCTCAACCTTAGCTGGTTCCTTACACTGATTCTTGTAATGCCCGATCTGGTCACAATTAAAGCA
Source organism: Allium fistulosum (assembly GCA_030737815.1). Lineage (NCBI taxonomy): Eukaryota > Viridiplantae > Streptophyta > Magnoliopsida > Asparagales > Amaryllidaceae > Allium > Allium fistulosum. The sequence goes on from CM060901.1 coordinate 1,619,297,407, forward strand.
CTTGATGCTCTTCCTTCCAATGACTGTCTTTCCATCCCCTAAACGACACTCATTCGCCAAATGGCCTTTCATGTCACACTTGTAACACACTATATTTTCTTTTCCTTTTTTAGCAGATCCGCCCTTCTAATCTTCCCTTTTCTAAAAGAACTTCCTCTTCTGATTTTGTCCACTGTGATTCTCTGTTGGCTTATTATTACTGAATAAAGCAAGCATCTCTTCATTCCTCATGGCCATCTCCACTGCCACATCACATGGATCCCTTAAGTTTGGCAAGGTTGCTCTATCAAGCACTGGTCTCAATCCATGGATGAACTTCTCATTTCTCTTAATCACAGTATCCACCGTAGCATACCCATACCTGGATAGCTCCTCAAACCTTGTTGCATACTGCAACATAGTCATGTCTCCTTGCATTAACTCAACAAACTTCCTAAGTAAAGCAGACTTGGCAATTTCATACATAAACCTCTCTTTGAACCTCCTTCTAAACTTTGCCCAGGTCAAAGTCTCCTCAGCCACTCCAATAGTAACACTCTTCCACCAGTACAATACACCTCCTTATAATTGCCTAGATATCAATCTCCTCTTTTTCTCACCACTTAGACCTAAATTAACGAAAATCCGTTCATAATGGAGCAACCAATTCTCCACCTTGATAGCATTTCCAGTTCTAAAAAAGGGCTTCCCACCAAGTCTTGCATAATCCCTACTCAAAACATCATAGTTGTTAACAACTGGAACTTTATGATTCACTCCTCCGGCATTTCCTCCAACTAATCAAGCAGCAGTTCATGCTTGCATCATGTTGACAAAGAACTGATACATAGCTCCCATGTCCACCAGTGGTGTTCCAGCACCCACATTAGCAGCTGTTTGTCGACCCGGATTCCTTCTAGTGTTGGGCTTAACATTTCCATTTAGTAGTGGTGCTTCCTCCACCGAGATTCACTCTTCTGTTTCCTGCCTCCATATTTTACTTTCCCATAAATCTGCAATTGAATCTTAGTAAGATATGGAAGAACGGTCTAAGAGAGAGGGAGAATAGAGATAAGGCGTATACTTATATATAGCAAATACAAGTACGTTATTATAGCCTTATCCCATACTCTAATATTATTCTTTGATTCCTTTGGATTATGTTTTCAAAACTCTTTTTAAGTTCAAAAATTCTTTTAGTTTTACATAAACCCATGCTCTGATACCAAGTTGTAACATCCCCCATTTTGAGGCATGAAACTAAGCGCTACAGATGCTATAGTCATCCATATTATTGATTTCCGGTGATAAAATGCAGTTATGTTAATTATATCAATAACACCAAAGCAAAAGAATATGAAATTTTCTTAAATACAATTTCAAACAAACTTCTTCATTTCATTTCAAAGATAGCATTTCGTATTCATTACATAATCCCAAATGTTGACTAGGTTCAGATAAAATATAATTATTACAAAATACATATGAAGATGCCCCCTTGGTTGATCGGAGTTTACTACTAAGCAGTCATAACATCTTCCATTACATACATTACAACAAAATGAAACTTTAACACAGTGAATAATATATATAAGCTCCTAAATAGCTAGATATGCCTCCAGCATGTCTCCGAAAGCTTTATTCGTCCAATCTAAATTACCTGTAGACCCTTACTCCTGACCTACTCAAATCAAATTCTATGCATTTGAGAGTTTAAGGGGAAAACATAAACTTCGAGTCAGACAAAAAACCTAGTGTAAATAATAATATGCCATCTCGATTTATGGATATCTAGTGAGACCACGCCGCTGAGAGGAATGGGTTTTCCCCTCACCGGTATCCCTTTTTAAATATATCTTTTGCAAATCAACTCCTGCAACTACAATGGTTAAATAGACAATAGTAACAATAATATGCATGCATGTAAAATGGGTAAACATGACCAATCTGTCTAAATCATTGGACTATCTATCCTAACATCATAGTTTTCTCAGGGTACCTACAAACCAATGGTTGGCTCGGGCTTACCAGATATGTCAAATTCTCTAACATACTATTAGAAGGCAACTAGATGGTCTATCCAAAACTTACTATTCCTAGGATCTCTCTGATCCTAGTGGTTTTTTCGGGCTCACCGTACCTATCTTATCTTTTTGTATTTCTTTCTATGTGTAAACCTACTTTTAATCTTACCCGTGACAAAGCCCTATGCATTGGAAATTTGGACTTATATCAGCTAGGGGCTAACAGCTGATGTATAGGGCGCTACCCTACACTAGTCCCATCTGGTTTTCTAATCTCTTAATTAATTCATCCTATCATAATTTATCTAAAGGTGATAAGAACAATAATCTCTTTAGTAAAATTCTACACTAACTACCCTTTTTTTTCCTTGAAAACACAGTTCTTTATAAATGATTTAACCCTAGAAATCATACTTTAAAACAAGGAAAATAATAACCTTTTACTCTATCCAAAATACTTATGCCATGATATATGCTTTTATAAAACAATACTAATGAAGTTCGAAAGCACCTAAGGTCTTCGCCTCTCAAAGCTATAGGTGATAAAGCCAAAACTTAATAAAACTAGCTTACAGATGAAGCTCGGTGTCAATATCTCCACTAGGGTCATCGTCCCTCTTCAATTCCAAAATATAGTTGGGATCCTCAGGGTTGTATGAATCATGAATGGAGGCCAGTGTTAATGTCACCACATTTGTAGTTTTGAAGGAGGAGATAATAGGATTGAACATGAAGGGCCTAAGTGTAGTAGATAAAATGGCCTTGAAACTAGCCATGGTCTCACTAATTCTCTATATTAAGGTTCCCTATGAGGTAGGAGAAGAACTTATAAACCAAATCCTTTGAGCTGGATTCGGGAAGGGCCCTACTAGTCACCTGGGTGGAAGTTGAAGCAACACGAGCAAGTTTGCCTATCCCTTAGCTAAGGCCTTAAGATCTTCATCGTCAAGGAGGTCCACCTTAATCTCTTCTTCATTGACCTTGCCAGCATGCTCTCTTTCTCGTCTAAGAATTTCATCCTAGGCCAGAGCTAGTGCCTTGTGGTGTTTGTTACCGAGCCACTTAAGGTTGCCAAACTTAATCACATTCGCATAGAATAGAACCAGAGTGGTCTCGATTTGAATGTTAAGGTCCTCGCCTCGATGGCTAGAGTCTCTAAATCTTTTTTTCCTTGTTAGTGTCAAGTACTTTGATCATGTGTTTTTAGTTGGGGCGAGAGCGTCATCTTTCTCTTTCTTCTCCTTAACCACTTCGGCCTTAGGGTTGGCAATCATGAGGGCCAACGCACTGACAGTGGTATGGAGAACGGCCTTTTCCTTGGCTAGCTCACCACTCTTATGGTTGGCATTTTGGAGTTGCTCCGTTTGCAGCTAGTACCTGGCCTCATAGGCGTTCAAATCATCCAGGTGCTTTCTTTTGATGTCCTCAACAAGTTTCTTCAACTGTTCAACTTCTTTAGAATATAAGTCAATTACTCATTAATGATCTTTCTTTTCAACCTCATTCTTCTTGATTATCATTTGGATAGCTTTATTATAATCAGATAGAGCATGGGAAAACCTCCTCCAAATGTAATATTGATCAAAGATGTGATGATTGCATGCTTTAGTGTGGCTGGCCGACTCAATAGAATGTCATTCAAATTATAGTCGAGTTTGACCCCCGTAAAGTCATAACTAAGGGAAAGCCTTTTGAATTACAATAGGATTGGGAATTGTAACTGGTTTCAAGATAGTTGTTCATAGAGGTGTTGGAGTGTGCTCTTTACCGGGACTCTTTTCAATAGGCTCAAAAGTCGACGAGCCAGAAGTTAAGGAGTCATGCTTGGATTTGTGAGTAAGATCTAAGGCTTGAGTAGGAGGAGGTATTAATACAGGTGTGGTGTATGCTCTAGAGGTAGGAAGAGGACTGTCGGGCCTTAAGGGGTGTTGGTCCATAGGTTTAGGAAGAGGAGAACACTCGTTGTAGGGGAGCGAGACCTTCTAGCGGACCCGGAGCGATCACGCGAATCTTGGTTATGATCTACATGGTATCGTCTGTCCTCCTTATCTTGTCTCTCTCTCCTTTCCTTTGGAGCCTTGAATCGGACTCCTGTAATGCATTGCATCCATGTCGTGAACAACCATAAGGTTTACAACTAAGGTACTTGGCTGACTTGTTGCGTAGGTCATCAAAGAATCTAGAATGTCCCATTGTGCCTAAAAAGAAATAGAGTCGAGTTAAAATTTGAAAGTCAAAGTACGACATATTTAGAGTGAATTTGTTATGGATTTAGGTGTCGTGTGAAGTGTCACTGTGTCATATCAATTCTGTGGACTATGCTTATGTAGCCTACTGAGTGGAGCTACCTCTCCTGTAAATGTTGAGGGCACATCGGCAGCAGTTCAGATTAGAGAATCGATGTCCAGAAGACTGAAGTTGGAAATATCATATTCTGCAATGCTCCTTAGGATGCTCTCGAGGTTTCCTCACAAACCAAAGATATCACAGGTAGGAGGGACCGAAGTTGTCTCCCCAACAAGAGACTATTTTGGTTTCGGGACAGGTGAGGTGATATGATACTTATTCTCGGCGGTAGGCAAGAGGTGAAACCTTTTCATCTCCACCTGTCACTCTAGTGGATTCATATCCGAGATCTACATTGTCATTCATTCTCATTTCCATCGTCTTCATCACCACACTTATCTCACCTTTGGTCAACACGGGTTCCTATACTACATGTGGGTCTTCTTGATGTTCATAAGCAGGGAGATCAACTTTAACCTCTTATGTAGCCTACGCAGCCCTATATGTGGAGGGAATGATGCCTAGGCTAATGTGTACATTAGCTTTAAGTGCCACATTGGAGAGTCAATAAGAAGGAATTTCATTCTTTGTTCATTGGCTGGAATGTCTTTCAAAGCTCGGAGCGTGTTCGCCAGAGCAGCGTCAAAAGACCTCCTAGGAATATCGTTAAACTTGAGGAATGATGAAGTCAAAAAATTAAAGGGAATAAACTCCATTGAGCTAAGGATTAAAAATGGAACTTGCCTCCTGACAACCACTTCTAGACGAAGCCAGCTAGGCAGCAAACAAAGAAATACTTATCCTTGAAATGGCTGAGTTTGTTGTAGAGGCCAATAATGATACGGTAACCTTTGGAGGACTCCAAATAATTTAAGGATGGATATTTGCATCATTTCTTTAAACTATACAGATATGTAATTTTCTCAAGAGTGGGTACCCTTCCCAGATGCTTAACAAAAGTCGTATAAATGCATTTTAGCAAATAACATACTTGTTTGGATAGAGTTGAGCAAGGGCAAACTTCGTAAATTGGAGAATAAGTCGAATGAATGATTAAATGGAGAAATGCCCCTGAAGAGGCACATATAATGAATGCATACCGTGTAGCCTGCTGGAGGCAGTCTTGTGCCCGTTGGTGGGGTACCAGGGTTAAAGTTTCCTGAAAGTGAATTCCGTGGCAGTCACAAATTCTTCAAACATCTACTATGGTTAGAGTTGAAGCTAGAGATCTAGAGGGTCGTCAAGAATCATAACACCTTTGGATTGACATCAATGGCAACTCCAATGTAGAATTCTTCTTCTACAGCATCAGGAATTACTTGTAAAGATTGCTCGGGTTGGCGAAGTGCTGGCCGAGGCTAGAAGGCATCAAAGTAGATGATGGAGCAAGAGATGAACCTGTCGTTGGCGGGGTAAATTCTGAAGTGAAAGGACTTGCATCCATGGCATAGAGGTGCATGGAGCATCTATGATCCATTACTGATCGAAAATTCAATTCGTGAGCATGGTAAGGTATGTTTAAGTTTAATCTTCATGCTTTAACTAAGCCTCTTGTAGTTGATATTTGAGGTCCAATATATGTCAACATGTGTTGATCAATCGGATCTCATACATCGACAGAGGTAGCCATGTGTGATTCAATCTATGTAGTGTGTTTCCTGTGTCCATAACATGGTGTATGCGAACACTGTGTAGGTAGCTTACCTCTGCTGGCAAACGAGCTCCATCATGCTATAAAACTAACAGACCCATTATCTGAAGTGATATAGAGCCTTTCTTTATAGGATAATAGGAATCTGGTATTCAACTTGACGTGTTGATATGTGATTTCATTCAACACCAAAGTGCGTCGATGTGACCGTTCCATGAAACCGTCCCACCGAAACCGATTGACTAATCCATATTCAACCAAAATTTGATGAGATTCAACCATCCCTTCCTTAGTCAAAAACACATAAAGGAAGTGACCACTTTATAAAACCCAAAGCCAAGCCTTGTGGGACTCGAAGTTGACACTAAGCAGGTAGAAATTGAAGGAACTTGAGGTTGAACCCACAAGGGATTGGACTATCTCCAAGTAACTTGAAACCCTTAGGTCTAATATTCAAGTCGACTATGGAAAATATGGGAGTAAGGGGAGCCATGAGAATCAAAGTCAAATATGGATCAAGGAATGTGATTTGATGTCGATGACCATAGGACGGTGGTGGAGACCCACCTTATCTTAGCTATGAGGAAAGAGGATGGCGTTAAAGTTAAGAGATCGAGTTCACACTCGAATGAATTAGCTACAAGTTCCAATGGGTCGATGTGATGCTCTTGTTTTTTGGCAGCCTGTGATCTAGTGTTAGCCATGGTATGAAGATGAGAACAGGAATTAATTGACAGAATATGTTCAGGAAGAAGGTGGTGATGAATGCTGGAAATAAAAGAAGAGGGTAGCAGATACTATTATAGTTAATTGTGAATATAAGAAGAGGGTGAGAGCAGATACTAAAAATAAACAGAAGATGAAAACAGTAACAGAAAAGGAATGCGTAGAGAATAGAAGAAGAACTGATAATTCTTTTTATTGCAAATTCAGATCATCCTTACAGGTATGTCCATGATTGCATATATATACATAACTACTACCAACTAGCCGTTATTTGCCAGCTAATTACATTTGCCAACTCATCCTTAGTTGACTAATTCAATATGACACTTCAACATGTACACGTGTGCACGTGCACAAGTGCACAGCTCTTGTGTTCCCTCTCTGATCGAAACTAGGTATCTTCTAGTGTCTTCTCCTCTATCTATAGTGCTTCTGAATCTCCATAATCCATAGGAGTAGTTGCTAATGAAGGGATTAGAGCATCTTCCTTTGTTGTTGAAACTGTTTGATGAATTGCCTCTTTATCTAATCGCCCACCAGATGTTTGATGAATTGTTTGGCTGTAACAATTCCCTCCCCCATTAAAAAGAGACCTTGTCTCAAGGTCTAGAGTGGGAAATCTTTTTACCATAGGCCAGTAATCCTCCCAAGTCGCATCTAGCGTAGGTTTATTTTTCCATTTGATTTGGGCTTGTACAACTGATTTGTTATTTCGAGGGATGAGTCTTCTGTCTAAAAATTTTTCTGGTTCATCAACCAATTGTTCCTTTGTTGATGGTATTTCATGTTGAACAATGATATGTGATCCCAATTTCTTTTTTAGCTGGCTGACATGGAAGACAGGGTGAATCTGTGATGATTCTGGAAGTTCAAGTTTATAAGCTACCTTGCCAATTTTCTTGATTATTCTGTAGGGCCCGTAGAATTTAGGCGAAAGCATTGTAGTCTTGGTTGAAGTTACTGATATATGTCTATATGGTTGGAGTTTTAAATAAACCCAATCATCTATTGAATATTGCCTCTCTGTTCTGTTCCTATTTGTGAATTTTTGCATCCTTTCTTGTGCTAGCAGTAAGTTATCTTTGAGTAATTGAATGGTAATGTCTCTGGAGAATAAATGTTGTTCGACTTCTTGTACTCTAGCTGTGTGTGGAACATAAGATAATAGAGTGGGTGGAAGCTTGCCATATAAAACTTCATATGGTGTTAGCTTTGTAGATTCCTTCCATGAAGTATTATACCAGAATTCTGCTAAAGTCAACCAGTTAGTCCATTCAGAAGGATGATGGCATACAAAACATCTCAAATAAGTCTCCAATATTTTGTTGGTGATCTCAGTTTGACCATCTGTTTGTGGATGGTAGGCTGAGCTGAATTTCAATGAGCAGCCTTGGAGTTCAAATAGTTCCTGCCAGAATTTACTTAAGAAAATAGAATCTCTATCACTTACTATCGATTTTGGCATGCCATAAAGTTTAAATATTCCATCAAAAAATGTTTTTGCAACTTGTTTTGCACTGTAAGGGTGTTGAAGTGGGAAAAAATGAGAGTATTTGGATAATCTATCCACGACAACATAAATAACAGTTGCATTGTTACTTTTGGGTAAGTGAGTGATGAAATCCATTGTGATGTCATTCCACACATGATCAGGAACAGGAAGGGGCTGCAACAGGCCGGGAGAAGCAATGCTTTCGGTTTTGGCCCTTTGACAGTTATCACATTGTTGTATATAGGCTTCAACTGTTTTTTTCATGTGTTTCCAAAAGAAAACTCTTTTTATTTTTTTCATAGTTTTTTTCACACCAGCATGCCCTCCCAATGGTGTAGAGTGGAATTCAAATAATATTTCTTGGATGATGGATTGCAGATTAGGGTCTAGTAGTATTCTGCCTTTATAAAAAATGAGATCATCAATAATTTTGTATTTTTTTGATGGTAGAGAACCCTGTAGAATTTTATCCCTTTTTGCTGCATAGAACTGGCTTTGTTGCAGTTGTGTCTTAAGCTCTGATGTCCAGTCAGTTTGTAACACCGAGATTGCATGCATATTTATTTTCTCATGTGCTCTGGATAGGCTATCAGCAATAATATTTTCTTTGCCTTTTTTATATTGTACTTCATAATCATAACCATGTAGTTTTGCAAGCCATTTTCCTTGAATACCTGTAGTTAGTTTTTGAGATAGGAGATGTTGCGAACTTTGATGATCTGTTCTAATGATAAACTTTCTGCCCAATAAATATTGTGACCATTTTCTAGTTGCATGTATCAAGGCTAATAATTCTTTTTCATATGTTGACAATTGCAGATTTCTTCCTTGTAAAGCTTGGCTGATATATGCTATTGGTTTATTGTTTTGGAGTAGGACTGCTCCAATTCCTGAGCCACAGGCATCACATTCCAATATGAAGTCTTTGCTAAAGTCTGGCATGGCTAATATAGGAGGGCTGATCAAGCAAGATTTTAGTTTATAAAATGCTTCTATAGCTTCTGGAGTCCAAGAGAAGGAATCCTTTTTGAGCATTGAGGTGAGAGGTTTTGCTATGATACCATATCCTTTTATAAATTTCCTGTAGTAGCCTGATAAGCCCAGAAATCCACGTAGTGTTTTGATGTTGTGGGGTTGTGGCCATTCAAGTACTGCTTTGGTCTTATCTTTATCAACAGAAATGCCATGCTCAGAGATGATATGACCAAGGTATTTCAGTTTGTCTTTACCGAATGAACATTTAGAAAGCTTAATAACCAAGTTGTTGTCTTGTAGAATTTGTAGTGTAAGTTTCAAGTGATTCAAGTGATCATCCCAAGACCTGCTATAAATTAAAATGTCATAAAAAAATACCATAATAAAATGCCTTAAGAAATTTTTGAATATGGAATTCATTAGTGATTGAAAAGTTGATGGAGCATTAGATAATCCAAATGGCATAACTAAAAATTCATAATGACCATCATGTGTTCGAAATGCAGTTTTATGGATATCATCTTCATGCATTCGAATCTGGTGATAACCTGATTTTAAATCAAGCTTAGTGAAGAATTTGGAACCATATAACTCGTCTAGTAAATCATCAATAAGGGGTATAGGAAATTTATCTTTTATTGTTAGTTTATTTAACCCCCTATAATCAATACATAATCTCCAAGAGCCATCTCTTTTTTTTACCATGACAACAGGTGCTGAGAAGGCACTGTTACTATTTCTAATAATACCAATTTCTAGCATTTCATTGATCAATTTTTCGAGCTCATTTTTTATATGATATGGATGTCTATATGGTTTTAGACAGACTGGTTTTGAGCCGTGCAACAGGGGAATTTTATGATCACAGTCTCTTTTGGGTGGTAGAGAATTTTGTGGATTTGTTACTAAATGGAAATCAGAAAGTAATTGAATAATATCAATGTGAATATCATCAACAGAAGGTACCATTGTAGCAGAGGAAAGTAACATAAATTTTAGAGAAGAAGAGTTCAATTCCTTTGTCATATTTTTATCATTTATGTGTTGAATTTCAGAAGTTGTTAGTCCCTGCCACAAGAATTCTTTACCATTATATTTAAACCTCACCTGTAATTTTTGGAAATTGAAACAAATTTCATGAAATTCTCTCATCCATTGAATTCCTAAGACAACATCACAACCTTCCATAGGTAATAATAGCAAGTCTATAGGCATTATGCAACCTTGGCAAGTAAGTAAAATTTGAGAACATATTTCATTACCTTGTAGCTTTTGTCCATTGGCAACCTGCACTTCATAAGACTTTGTTTGATGTACTATCAGTTTTAACTTTTTTGCTAAATTACTGTCAATAAAACTGTGAGTAGAACCAGAATCAATAAGTAAGATAACCGATTTATTGTTGATACTACCTTTTATTTTGATAGTATGTAGTGCTGGAATTCCTAGTAAAGCATTTATTGAAATCGAAAATAATGCTTTATTTTGTTCTTGATTTATTTCTGAGTCATGAATTTCCAACTTATTCTCAGATGAATCATTTTCATTATCAGTAGCAGAATCTAGATCATTAATCCCCTCCATTATATGAATTTGTTTGATCTTGCATTTATGACCATAGTGATATTTTTCATTACACCCATAACAAATGTTATTTTTTTTCTTTTCTAAAAATTCTTGTAGTGAAAGTCTTTTAATTCTTGAAAAGTTTTCTGAAGTTTTTGGAAAAGATTTTTCTGGTGGAGGTTGGCTACTGCCTTGAGAGTATTTTGAAGGAAGAGAAGTAAGTTTCTTTTTAGTTTTTTGTTTAAGCAGCCAACTTGTTTCAAAAGTTTTTGCCAATGAAACAGCAGAATCAAAATCAATAGGATTAGCAGCTATGACTTTATATTTAATTTCATCTTTTAATCCTCCTAAATTTTTTTGTAAAAGATGGGTAGGTGTAATGTGTTCTATCAAACCCTCTAATTGCTCAAATTGATTAACATAATTCATAACAGTAGTTGTTTGTTTAATAGTAGAAAATGTGTCATATGGTCTATGCAAATCATCAGTATTAAATCGAACCTGAATAGCCTTGTGGAAAACTGACCATTGGTCATAGTCTGGAACATTGTGTGAGTACCGATAGAACCATTGGAGTGCTTCTTTCTTTAGGTGATATGAACATATATGCACCCAGTCTTGTATGTTGGTGTGGTTGTGTAAAGAATTGCTCCACCTGTCTTAACCAATCAATGGCTCTGTCTTCTCCAGAAAACTGTGGAAATTCCATCTTAATTTTGATCTTTGATATGTCTTTTGAATGTACAATTTGGTTATCAAATTGTTTATATTGAGAATGGTTGGAATTGATCGTATCAGGTCTAGGTAATAATGAAGATCTTTGGTTGGGTGGGACATAAATGTTGGATTTGAAATGTTGGGAAGATGTTTGAGGAAAAGAAGCAGATCTATTGATATCACACCGAGAATTTTCTGCAAATTGTTTTTGAGTTTTTAAATCTTGAAACTCGGAAATTTTTTTTGCTAATGCTTTGTCAAGAGTTTCTTGAATTTCTTGAAGTCCTTGAGCATTTCTTGCTATACTGGTTGCCATTTCTTGAGTTGCACCTTCCAGTTTTCTGAGTGACAGAATATTTCTGTTGTTTATGATGTCCTGCTTTTGCCATTTTTCTGTTTTTGATAGTTCTTCACGGTTGATAGCATCAAAGGGAGGAAGAGCATCTCCAGGATCTTCACTGCTGTCTGAAAGTGACAAGTTCTTTGGGTGAGGGTCGGAATCTGACTCACCGTTAGGCTCTGATACCATATTGTGATGCTCTTGTTTTTTGGCAGCCTGTGATCTAGTGTTAGCCATGGTATGAAGATGAGAACAGGAATTAATTGACAGAATATGTTCAGGAAGAAGGTGGTGATGAATGCTGGAAATAAAAGAAGAGGGTAGCAGATACTATTATAGTTAATTGTGAATATAAGAAGAGGGTGAGAGCAGATACTAAAAATAAACAGAAGATGAAAACAGTAACAGAAAAGGAATGCGTAGAGAATAGAAGAAGAACTGATAATTCTTTTTATTGCAAATTCAGATCATCCTTACAGGTATGTCCATGATTGCATATATATACATAACTACTACCAACTAGCCGTTATTTGCCAGCTAATTACATTTGCCAACTCATCCTTAGTTGACTAATTCAATATGACACTTCAACATGTACACGTGTGCACGTGCACAAGTGCACAGCTCTTGTGTTCCCTCTCTGATCGAAACTAGGTATCTTCTAGTGTCTTCTCCTCTATCTACAGTGCTTCTGAATCTCCATAATCCATAGGAGTAGTTGCTAATGAAGGGATTAGAGCATATTCCTTTGTTGTTGAAACTGTTTGATGAATTTCCTCTTTATCTAATCGCCCACCAGATGTTTGATGAATTGTTTGGCTGTAACAGTCGATGGTTGGGAGTTGCCTAGATCGATGTTAATGGCTGGCCCAAGTTGACCGTGAAGTTGAAGGATAGCGGTGGCATCAATAAAGGCGTAAAGGAAATTAGGTCGTGAGAGCTTCAAGAAGATGAAGGCTGCAATCGAATGAACAAAGTGTAGCGAGGCCCAGAAATTCCTTGAGTGTTACTTAAGTAGTGACAAAAAAGAAACGATCAGTACCGATTAAGGATTGGTATTGAATCGTTTTATCGCCCAATAAGAAAGAGAGAAAGAAAGGAACAAGAAGAATGAAAAAATGAAAAATAGAATTGTGATGGATAAGAATGCAATGACGAAAGATGAAATCTTACCTGATCAAGTTAAAAAAGGAGCTTTCAGAAGTCTTGGAACTGAATAAAGAATTCGAATAGGATGCTTTAGCTCTTATATCTGCAGAAGAGATGTGATTCCACAGCTGTTTGAAGCAGCATGCTGATTTGGAAAGGATGCATCACTTTGCAAAGTTAGTTCGAAAGATATGGGCATCTCTACAGATTGGATTTCATTTTCAATAGCTTGTTTCAATCGAAAGCATGCTTCGTTAATATAAAGCATACTTTGAGGATAAGTGTTATCCTTTATTTGAAGTACACAGTGTCCCAATGGACCAAGGCTATCAAATGCTCATGAGATAGAACAAGAGTGAAGAATGCAGATGAAATACTAAAGCTTAGATAAAGTTTCAAGGGTGGATACCATTCCTTGGGAAAAATGAAAATACTTAGTAACTTTTGGAGAAAGCTAGACAATGAAAAGCTAAGGAAAATTGAAGATCCAAAACTAAGGAATAACTTGGTACCAATCCAGAGGAATCAGCACTGATCCATTTTGGTTCATGGGTTGGACAGCGTGGCTTAGTCAAATGTGGAGATCAAGTCAAGAGGAGAAACTAACTCGCACATGTGGATAACTCGATAATGAGTTATAATGATCTGTACTGGTTGTTTTATGTTCATGAACTCTTCAACCTGACCAGATTTTCTTACTGAAACTTCAGATTTAGAGTGGAGAACATGTTCAAGAGAATTCCGGCAATTTTGGTGGACAATCTCGTTTATAAATAACAAGCTAGAGCATTAGAAAAAGGATCTTCTTTTTATCTGATTTTTGCACTCAAACTCTATCAAATTTATACCAGAATAGTTTGAATTTTGAGTTGTGGTAACTCTCTTATACAAAGCAAAAGATAGTCAGTAATAAAGTTAATGGTCGATGTAGATTATTGACTTTGGCCGAACCATTCTAAATTCTTATGTGTTCTTCTCTTTTAATTCTTAAAATTCCATAATTTTTGCTGTTTGACTGGGTGTTGTCCCTTTTTGGCCCAAACACACCATGGTTTTCTAGTAGGGCTAGACTTCGAATCTACGACCACAAATCTATACCGCCACTCGTAGAGGTAGAGCGCAACATTGTCCAAGAACGAAAAGGTACAAGTTGATAAAGATGTTAACAATTTAACATTTCAAAGTTTCATGAACCATTAAAGAACTGTGGCCAAGAGAAATAAGCTACCATAATTAAAAAAGACAACTTATAAGAGAAAAACATACTAACCTGGCTCCGATACCAATATACTAACATGGATCTGATACCAAACCCAAGCCCATGCCACCGGGTGAGATGTTCTATGCTCGATGCACTGATCATACATTGTCTGTTGACAATAAATGATCCAAAGGAAAACCATAATAGAACTATAACCAATATTAGTTAAGTTGACAAACTTCAAACAAATTCAACATTACAAGCTTCACACTTCGAGATTACAATACCAATATTACAATATACTAGATGACAACCTTTATTACAAATGGATAATATATTTTCTAATCCTCCATAATGAGGTTAATGCCTTATGCATGCATTCATAGGTTATGTGTCTCCCTTATTGATTTGTTATTTAGTCTAGTTTGTGATGCATCACTCTAAATTTTGTGTTATTGTAGTAGGCAGAGCTGATTTTTGCTATAGATAGTGCTGTAGGTTATTTATTTTATTTCAGTAGCATTATTGAAGTGTCTACCTAATGTTTGTAGCCTTATTCTTTTTAGTGCTTTAAGTGTGTTGTCCCTTTATCAATTAGAGTACTAGGTAGCATCTTTTAAAATGGGTGATTTATCATCCGTTATTGAGGTATCTTTTCCAGAGTTTGTACGTGTTTTTATTATAGTGGGAGGTAGTAAGATGTTTTGCTTCTGTATAACCCACCATGTTTCTATTAATCTCCCACGTCTAAGTTAGATAGAGCTTCATCATCTAGTGTTTGGGTTTTGATTATGTCGGCAGCTTGTTTTTATTGTTCTTTTTCCAAGAAGTATTCTTCTTGAGCCTGGGTGCCAACTGATCATAAGTTATAAATTCTAGAAAATGTTGAACCTTTGTAATTTTGTGTTTAGAGGATTCATGGTTTGATATCCAATCATATAGTAAGACTGCTATTTCTTCTTGAATGGTGTGTGCTTATATTCTGGCAAGACCGATGGCTTTAGAACAAAAATTTTTATGCTACCTAAAGTCTTTCTATTTCTTCGAAAAAATCATTTTGCTAGAATTTTATAAATTCCAACTGAGGTTTTTTGTGACTCTAAGGAGTTCCCATATTTGTACTATAGGGAAAAGATGAATATTTTGTTTTTCATAGCAAATGCTCCATATCCTGAACATGAACATGGTATGAAACCTATTAGTGTTAGGATTTTATATTGAGAGAAGGAGAGAGATATAACTTAAAGCACAAAAGAAACTACATTGTTATTGCTTATCACTTGTAAACTAGAAATTACAAAGCTATTTATAGGCTAGTAAATATAACCTAAAGTACTACCTAAGAAATAGGATCTCTCCTACATTATTGCTAATGACCAGGTCAAACAAAGAACTATTCATTATTTCTAACACCCTCCCTTAAACTGAATGTGTCTAACTTTCAGTTTACAACTCACAAATGCTGACATATAAAGAACCGCGGTTCTCAATTTCTTCATCGTCTTGCATAGACGAACTCGGTCACAACTTCCATCTCTACCTGGTTGGACATGCTCAACTGTTTTATGTTGATTGGTACTTTAACCATCAACAACTACTCTTCGTTTCCTTTAAGGGTACCTCTTGGTCTCTACATGTGGACCATCCCTTGATACTGCTGTATCTGTCATCCCCCAACAAGCTAGAGCTGCGACTCTTCCTCATTTGCTTGTTGGATGACATGAAACCAATACTGCTCCACTCGCAGTCTTGCCTAATTCACTTGTAGGCATGTCTATCTTCTCTTAGGCATATTATCAAACAGTTCACGAGCACTCCACAAATGTCCTATCTCACTACTGACTTCGTCTTCTTCGCTATCACATCTGCAACCAATGTTCTGCTGAACGTCTTCTTCATCATGCTAACATTAACTTCCACCATATCCTACTACAACTCATTGCAACATCACTGCCTTCAGTTCCACCTTCCTGCAAACACAACACTTCAATCTCAATAGCAACAACACTCCAGCACCACCATACATCAACTGCACCGCTGCGATCAATCACCCATAGTAACCAACAAACCCTCACGGCCTCAATTTATACTGCACATAACTGCTTACTGTCAACGACTTCCCTGCAACCACATAACTACTGCCACCATCACATATCACTACAACAACTATAGCCATCAACACATTCCCTACTGCCACTTTACTCACCTCCAGCCAAACTGCTACTACCCTTCATACATCACTGCCTGAAACCACATCTATCACCTTCATGTACCTCACTTCAACAACCAGCTTTGGCATAGCAACCAACTCACACCATAACACTTTGCTCATACATATCAACCAAAACCACCTCATCACTTATCTATGCATATCTGTGCACATTTGAGCTGCTGCACACAACACATAATATCAACAGCAACTAACACTGCACTGCCTGCACCTGAAACTTCAACTGTCACTTAATAACTTCAACTGTCCATGCTCACCGCACCAACAAAACTTCCCACATACAAATTGCAACTACAAACCACACTCAACAACTCCTCACCACAACTATTCACCATTGTTCAACTACAACCCCTCATCTACAACAACTCCTACCACAATCAACAGTGCATTTCCATCACCCTTCAGCAAACTCCCCTATACCACCATAGTCAACTGTCCATTTACAAACCTCACTGCCATTTCAAACCATTCATTCCATTTCATACACAACATCACCACACATACAACCATTTCCATACTTTCTACTTCCTCTGCAACATCCTCCCCTTCATTCAAATATCAGTGCACTTTCAAACATCAACAACAACAATCATAAACAACTGCTGCTTCATTTCACCCTTCACAACACCCTACTTGCTACAAAGCCACTACACCTCCCTGTTGCCTTCATTTTAGTGCCATATCATCTACATTAGTTCACTTCTGCTCAAAACATCTTCACATACACTTCACCCTCCTGCTTCTGCATTTCCACACTGCTACCCTTCCGCACTTCAACTATGCACCAAAGCACCTGACCAAATACCCCCTATCATACCATCATCCACAACCACTGCAACAAACTATTATCAATATAAAACTGCCATCAATATAAAACAATGCCACAATATCTTACATAACTTCAACAGCCACTGTGCACCTCCCTGACAACCTCCATCAACATACACGAACACTTTGCATCCCTTTGTCAAGTCATCTTCATAGCCCAGTCATTAATACGATCACCACCCCACTTCTTTAACCATCCAGCCCCTGCCTATCACTGACCAAAACTCAACAACCACCACAAATGAATCATTTCATCACAAAACTATGCACATACATTTCTATGCACATACATTTCAAACCACTCACTGTGCACTCCACCAGCGTCATGCAAACATCTTCTTGATCAACTTCCACCACAGCTGCACAATATTCTCTATCGCATCCCCATCCCACATCAACAACTGCTTAGTGTCATACCATTCCTAAAACATTTGCCTTTGTGCTTCTATCAACCGCATACAGTCACCACCAGACATCAACATCTGTCGCTTCAGGAACTAAACAGGCAACTGGAGATAGCTCAACTTCATTCTTTGCAGAACCTGTTCCTAACTGCCCATGCTTATTCATGCCAAAACCAAAAGATTTTCCATCTTCAGTTACCACTACTGTGTGGCTCCTCCTGTGTAGTTAATGCCCCGCTATTACCCCGCTATAACCCCGCTATATCTTATAGCGGATTTCTACCGCTACGATTTTTCCATATAGCCCCAAAATATAGCCTTTCCGCTTTAAGCCCCGCTATTTCCGCTATATCCCGTTATTCCCGCTATATTCCGCTATTTCCGCTATATCTTCTTTAATAAACTGAATTAAAAAATTGCATTTATTCATTATAAAAATTATGAAACTAATTTATTTGATTTAATTTCTAATATATTTTCAGAAATGAAAATACTCTAATATTCTACTAAATTCAATTATGTTATATAACGGTTTTATGTTTATTTAAAATATATTCGCACATGTTTTTTGTTTAAAATTATTTATGTATTAATTATAATTCAATTGAATGATAATTTTTCATTTAATTACCATTTATATATTTTTAAAAACATTAATTACTAGTTTTATATGCTATTTTAGAGCCATCCGCTATATCCCGCTATATCCTCACTGTATCCCCGCTATGACTTTTTGCACCTCCATCGCTTTGAATCTGCCGAGCGCTTTAACTACACAGGGCTCCTCCCAGCACTTGCTCTGATTACGTTATATTTTGATAATTTTGACGCAAGCACCTTCGTCGACAACGTCACTGCGGCTCCACCCACAAGCAGCTCCATGCATCTCCGTCTTTAATATCAACAACACGAGCGGCATAATTTTTGTTCAATCGGATCTGGGCTCATTAAGGTGCAAGCACACTTCAGATATCAATAACGCAGATATCGACCAATAGCAGCAAACCGAAGATTTACATCACCGTCATCATAGTCGCAAGCTCTTCCATTGTCATCGGCAGCAATCAAACTAATCTGAGCAGGCGAGGGGTAACGACTATCAATCTAGACAAGCGTAGTGATAGATTGAACATCAGATCTCATCTCAGCTGCAGCGTTTAGTTCAGGCGGCGGCGGCTTTCAGGCGACTGCATCTCCAATATCAGGCAGCGGCGGCTTTCGAGCGATTACATCTCTAATATCAGGCAGCGACGACATGGTGTGGATCGAGGTTTGAGGAGCGTTGCGGTGTTGAAGTGGCTAAAGTCGATCCAATTCTGGAGACTTTTTTTTTGGAAATTTGATTTTCAAATAAAATAGAAAAAAGAGAATTATTTTTAACTCTCGATGTCTCTCTCTACCCTCTCTATCTAACCTAGCTCCGATACCATGTTAGGATTTTATATTGAGAGAAGGAGAGAGATATAACTTAAAGCACAAAAGAAACTACATTGTTATTGCTTATCACTTGTAAACTAGAAATTACAAAGCTATTTATAGGCTAGTAAATAAAACCTAAAGCACTACCTAAGAAATAGGATCTCTCCTACATTATTGCTAATGACCAGGTCAAACACCGCATAAGCTGCACCAACCAGAAGGCCAAGCAACCGATAGTCACTTTGGGCCTAGACTAAGGAACGGGAAGACTTTGCTCCAGATAGAAAGAAACAACCAATGCGGATACTAATTATGGACAACAAGTCATACATGGTAACTCTGTTCAAATATGGAAGAACTTTGATCGCTTAGACCTAACCGGAGTCCAGCATATTAATTGCGGGACAACTTGGTTAGCTCATTCGAATCAAAATCTTTTAGGTATGAATTTGCATGCAAGGACTTTTCACTCGATCTATACCATGAGTTGTGTAACGAAGGTCGGACCAAGCTCCTCATCTCCAGCACGTGGCGTACGCATATGGGTTGGCACACACTTTGTTGTAACAAAAGGAATCCTCTATGTTACGTGCCTACCAACCCATATTTATACACCACTTGTCCAAGTTATTTAGCGATGTGGGACTTTCCAAATCCGAACCGTCGTTCCTCCATTAAACATGCGAGACAACCCTAAAAGTCTCCCCCTTGACTCGCTTCCCTTTGCGATAACCTTTGAGAGCACTGCCGTGTCTGCATGGCCTAGTCCGTAACCATCGGCTCTGATACCAGAGTTGTGTAACGACGGTCGGACCAAGCTCCCCATCTCCAGCACGTGGCGTACGCATATGGGTTGGCACACACTTTGTTGTAACAAAAGGATTCCTCTATGTTACATGCCTACCAACCCATATTTATACACCACTTGTCCAAGTTATTTAGCGATGTGGGACTTTCCAAATCCGAACCGTCGTTCCTCCATTAAACATGCGAGACAACCCTAACAATTATAATATTCAAAGCCCTTTCTTTGCTGATATCCGGGATGGAGTCTGCAAAATCTTCTATATGGCTTGTGCTATGTATATTCATGCACCAGTCCCTTCTTTATATGATTTTTATATTTTGGTATACCAAAAAACAAGCTAAAAGTCTATGCTGCTTGCTTTTATTAAGATCTAACTCCTTTTGTTCAAAGAGCTTTGTTGCTTCTATATCTTCTAATTTTCCGAAGAATAGAATGAGTTGATCTTATTCAATAAGTTGTCTTTGGTATAATGAGATTATTTCTTAAACCAGTACCCCATCTTTCATCTCTTTAGTATAGATCGGTTGTCTCTAAGTTGGAGAATATTGCCTTAAGGGTTCTCTGCTCATTTAAATTGTTATAAAAGAGCCCTGCTCCTTTTTCATCTAGTTCTTATGATTTAAATGTTAAAGAAAATTGAGAAGCATTTAAAACTAGTTTTCCGATTTCCTTTAATTTTTGTCCATTTTGGGAACAGTTATGTTTAATGCTAAATAATGCATTTCCCAACTGAGTTAGCCAATAATTTGTAGCTCTAATATCTGCAGATTAAATGACCTTGAAACAACCACATAGGTTTAGAGCTTTATCTTTCATTTCAAATTATACCAATCTTTTAACACTATATCATCATGTGGTTTCAGAATTTCTGTGGGATTTATTGTTTTTCCTTTTTCCATAAGAATAAATTTTTGTAAATCCAATGGGGGCAATTGCTTTTCCTTTGTTTAAAGGAACTAGTCTGGTCTGTTGGACCTGAGGTGGAACCTTAGTTCGTTGGATTATGGCGTGTTGGGCTTTTTCTTTATTTTTCCAGTGATAGCTAAAGATGAAGAAGTCTCAATGGATACTTGTTTAGCTTTTTTGGAAGATTTAACTTGTCAAAAATGTTCTTGTTCTGTCGTGTGGTCTATTAATTCTTGAACATTTTTAAGACCATCGAGGTCCATTGTTCATGCCCTAATAAGAAGATTAATAGCAAATTTATCTAAGAATGTATTTAATATCACAATTATAGATTTCTAAAAAAAGCCAATTTATTCCCTCGGAGGTTTTCCTCTGGATTATTTACTGTTTTTCATTTTACAAATTGAGCAACAGATTTACTATCCATTTTCAGTTACAAAATATTTATTTTAAAGAAAAACCTTTAAACTCGTGATTGTTAATTTGATAGAGAGTAATACCTTGTCATAGGTTGCTTATTTGATCTGAGGCTTATTAAACTTTCCATATGAATAAGCTACCACTTCCTTTTGTTTTGTAATTGATACCCATGCACAAAAATTGTCAGAAGCATCAATGTGGATTGTAACTAATTCATCATCAGATGAAAATAGAGAATTTTTTTAATTTCTACGGGACTCTTTATTTTCTATATTTCTTCTTCTTGTTATTGTTGTAATGTAGTTAGAATTTTGTCTGTATTCCAACGTCTAGGCTACTTGCCATTAATTTGTTTATATTTTGCTTGCACACTAGTAAGCCTTTTATGTAGATGTTGAACTTTGGCGGATAAATTAGGTATAAATTTTCTACCATGATTTAATAAACATAAAAAGATTTGAATATCTTTAAATTTTTTGAAAGTTTATGGAAAATCTTTAGTCATTGTATATACATGCTGTTGTAATTCTATGTTCCCATTCTTTATAAATTTTAATAGAAATTGAATTTCTTTTTTAAAAGTTCAATTTTCTTTGGACTCAAAATCGTACCATTTTTAAGCAGTATTTTTACTATTGTTAGTTAATGTTGTTTATGCTCTTCTACTGAGTTGGAGAATATTAATAAATCATCTACGTATGCAACTACGAATGGTAAATGTCAAAACATGGAATCATCCATTTTTGTAATATTTATAGTGTGTTTTTTAATCCAAAATGTATAGCAAGTCATTCAAAATATCCTTGTGGATAATTGAATGTTGTTAATTCTATGGATAGTTTGTTTTCAAGTTTTATTTTCCAAAAACCTAATTTGGCATCAAATTTGTTATAGTACTTTGCTCCTCGAATTTGCTTAATTAATTATTCAGTAAAAGGAATAAAATACCCATCAAATTTGGTACAGCTATTGAGCTTTCTATAGTTATGACCATTCTAGATTTTCCCCTTTTAATTCAGCATGTGTTCTTACTAAAAATGCTAGGGAAGAATGATGACAAAAACTTTTTTGTATTAAATTAAGATCTAATAAATATTATATTTGTTTCTAAAATTCTTTTTTATCTGCAGGTGTAACTATGATACTATTAACCGAATATTAGAGTCTTTATATTGCTCCATTGATTCAATTTTGCAATATCTGGATTCTTTATCAGAACATTTTAATGGATTATCGGCATAAAGAGGTTCCAATATACTATGTATTAAAAATTCAAATTAATTAGAAGTAAGTATATTAAAAGTGTAAAATTTTTGTTGCAAAATGTAATGTGATAGTATTTTCACTACATTGTGCTGTTGGAGTATAGTGTGATGCAATTGTAGCAAACAATGGTATTCTTGGTACTAGGGCACCATTAAGTTCAAAAAGTATTTATTGAAAGGTGGTAAATGGCAATGATTGTCCATACCAAAGATGCAATCACTGTCAAATACCCATGGTAATAAGACAAAATCAAAATCGTTAGTTTTGCTGTTGCCATGTATATGAGGCATTTGTAGATGTATTCCTTTTACTTTATGATTTACAAGGACTCATCTTTCCATAAAATCATTAGTATTCCTTTTTTATTCAAAGATGTTTGGAACTTTTATGGTATAAATATTTCTTGTAATAGACTGGCTTCTATGCTACAATCTTGTAAAGCATGCATCGTGAATTCTTAATATGTAGGGGTAATATTATTAATGGAATATACATACATACATACATACATACATACATATAATTCTGCTTTCCTTTTCTGATTTATGGATCTAATTATGAAATTTATGTTGGAAAAGGAATCTTTACAGCTATTTGGTTTGATTACTGTTCTTTTTGTTTTTTAGTATTTTTTTGTGTTCTTCCTTCAAGGGTGTTTTCATGTCGAAAGCTCATCCTATAATTAATATCTTTTAAAATATCAAGCATAAGTTCTACACTAGCTAATTCATGCACTGAATTTGAAAGTTGTAATATATATGAAGAAGAAGTTTCTTCTTTATTATTATTTTATAATTGTAGAAGCAGTATTTCTTAATGCCATAAAATATTCTACTGACATTTGTAATTTTTATTTAAGATATTTCCCAAATAATTGTATCAAATTATCAAATTTTAGATGTTTTATATCAACTAATTTTTGTTGGATTGTTCTTCTTAATCGAACTTCAAATAGTTTAATAAATTGTTTAGGTGTTACTAACTTAAATGTGGATGTATCATTTAAAGCCATTCGATGTTCTCATTGTATATCTAAGACTTTGGAACCTGGTAAGAGTTCTATATTTTGTAGATTAACTAATACTGTACAAGCTTTTTTAATATTTTAATCCTCAAGGAAAATACAAAAATTAGGATATATATTTACTCCAAATAGTCTATTTGCATAGTTAGATTTAACACCATCAATAATACCATTCAAAGATTATTAACGATTCTTCTATCCATTCATACTATCACAATTGGAGTATCAATACCAGATATGAAAGTCCTACTATTTTTGTTGGAAGATGGCTTGTAACGACCCGTAATTTTAGCTATTTAAAAAT
This sequence comes from Allium fistulosum, assembly GCA_030737815.1. Lineage (NCBI taxonomy): Eukaryota > Viridiplantae > Streptophyta > Magnoliopsida > Asparagales > Amaryllidaceae > Allium > Allium fistulosum. The sequence continues at coordinate 1,619,321,122 of CM060901.1, forward strand.
ATTTAATTTTAATATGATTACTGAAAAAGAATGGTTGAAAATAAAAAATTGAGTTTTATTTATGTAGTTTATTTAATATGAACTTGAATTTAATGTAAGAAATTGGTTGTATAAAAATTTGAACGAACATCTTATTTATAAAATGATATTTGAGATACAAATTTGAATGCAAGTTATTGATTATGATTTTAAATTTATAAAGTGGGTAACAGTTGTTTATAAACAGAATCCGTTTTAAAACTTGATATTTAAAATTTTTCATTCATAAGCGAAGTAAATGGAAATTTACAAGTTTATGTTAAGCAACGTCGTTTATATTAATTTGTAATAGGTATTTTGATTTGAATGAGAATGATTTTCGAAATCCTATTTAATTTTATTTAAATATGAATGAAGATAGTGAACTTTTAAAATCGAATTTAAAACAAATAAACTAATTTTGGAAAACGACTTGTTTTAATTAACGCGTCGAAATTAGCCTTTCGGGTCACTGTCTTGGATTTCGACGAAACCAATTTCATCGGATCCGTAATAGTGAATTATTATAGGATTTCAAGTTTTGTAGCGATCGGACTTATCGTTTGGTCGTGCGAACTTGAAATGCGTAGAATTTATTTTTAGAACTTTAATTAATATAATTCGATTTTGAAAAGCTATCTTTTGAATATGATGGAATTGGCTCCCGATATATGTTCCATTGTGTTCGGAATAGGGGTATAACATATATAATGCCAGGCGGCATGCTTCGTTGGAGTTCGAGAATTTCGAACATTTTACAAGTTAGACATTTTCTAATTAAAATAATATATATATATATACACACACACCATCATCCAACATTTTGTACGCTCAGCATACATTCTTGTCTCCCCTCAATACCATCCTCTCCCTCTTGTTTCAATTTTTGCAGCAAGAAAAGAAAGAAAAAAAGCTTATATCTTTTAATTTATAAAGCAAAGATCTTCATGTTATGGGGCTTTTTTGGAGCATTCGATTTTAGATTAGGGGAAACGCGGTTTACAGGAAGCAACTTTAGAACTAGGGTTTGGGTAATCCTTCTATTTGAGCTCGATTTGGATTTTTGGTGTGGTAATTGGGTTAGTTGAATCAAAGAGCAATGGCATGGTCGTTATCGGGATTTGCGGTGAGCTTGGGGGGGCGTGACATGCACCGTGTCGCGATTTGGATGGTGAACGTCGCGTCATTCAGGGGGTGCTCAGTCAAAGGTTCATGGTGATGGGGTGATGCGGTTTCCGAAGAGGAGCTCGATGACAGTGTCAGTTGGGCGAATGGTGGAGGAACGACGGAGCTTTGGTCGGGGAAAGTTCTGCGATGGGTGGGTTTCAATTTCAGAAAGTTAGGCGGGAGGAAGGATTATAATTAATGATGGTAATTAAGTTAAATGTAATTTGCATTTAAATTATAATTTAAAAAAATGTTAACTTATAAATTTAATAACATTTTCGTACGAGGTCGAAATTAAACACGACGAGTTGCGTTGGATTTGTATCAAAGTCGTCTATGACATGGAGTTGGATTCGAATTTGTTTGACTCTAGAAATTTTTTAGAAGGTGAGTGTTTTAAACCGCTCACGAAATACTAAAATATTCTGATGTTAGTTAGATCGAAATCATGAAGTGACTTATTTTTATTGACTGTTTGGTATTTTAACCGATGTTTAAATTGACATATGGTTTGAACTGATAGGAATATAAATCGACAGTTAAATTTGAAATTGAAATTGAATTGCTAGTTAAACACCCGATATTGATAACTAGTTAACTGTTGTGATATATTGATGGTTTTGGATGTTGATTGTGATGGATGGCCACTGGTTGATATTTTGGATGATTGGATGTTTATTTATTTTATATATATCTTGTTGTCACCATGTATATTATTTGACAGCATATAAACTGTTATTTGAATTATTTCGAATAAATTAAGAAATAGGATAAAATGATATGTACCTATGACACTTTGATTTGGATTGAAATGATGTATATATCCATCCTTGAAATTAAAATCGAAATAACTGATCACTTGGCCATAAGATAGAAAATTATATACGGACACCGGAATTGTTAAATTAAATGGTTTTAAATTAATTTGAATCTATTTAAATGATTTTGTGTTAAAGAAATAAAAAATTGAATTTATGAAGATTGAATTATTTTCAAATTTGAGCTTTGAAATGTTGAAGGTGAAATTTGTAAAAGAAATTATTTAAAGAATTTATTTTGAAATTTGAAGTTATAATCGACATATGACTTGAATCATGGAAATTGAATTGTCTTAAAGGTTTGAACTTTTACTTGAACTTTGAATTTATCAAAGTAAAAGTGATATAAATGGATATTTCAAATTTGAGCTCGGAATTGAATTATTTTAAAGATTTGAACCTTAATTGAACATTGAAGTTAAATTTGATTTAAGTGATTTAAATCGGTAAATTAATATTGGACTTGAAATTTATATTAATTGAAATGGTTTAAAATCATAATTGAATTGAAATTTGAACCATTGAATCGAATCGTTGAATTGGATTTGAAGTTAAAATGAAATGTTTCGAAATTGAAGTTAATTCGAATTGAAATCGAAATTGAAGTTGGTTTGAATTGAAATCGAAATTGAGTCGATTTGAATTGATTTGAGATTGAAGATGATTTGAATTAGAAGATTTGAAATTGAACCAGTTTGATTGAAATTTGTACCTGAGTCCAAATTTATTGGAAATGGAAAAAAATAGTTTTAAATTTGAAACTATTTTCACTATAAACTATTTTACTATAAACTATTTTAAATTTCGTCTTTTTTAAATTTTCAAATTATTTAAATTTTCAAATCATTTAATATATAACTTATTTTAATATCTACACTATTTTAACTATTTCAATTATTCAAACTATTTTAATTATTCAAACTATTTTCAAAAATTCAAACTGTTCAAGTTGGGAACTGTTTATATTTAAATCGTTGATTTAAATACGAATGTGGTTAGAATGAAGTTATAACCAAAGTTGAAATTCGAAATGGAAATTTGAAAGAAATGATTTTCAAGTGAAAATGACATATGAAGTAAATATGATGATTTTGAAGTGAAGGATATTTTGAAGTGAATATGGTACTTTGATATCAAGTTTGAATTGTTTTCGAAATGTAAAAGAACCAACCAGTGTGTAAATGACGTCTGGTTGTTAAAGAGACCAGGGCCGATTATTGCCCTACTCTCTGTCAATGTTGAAACCACTTTAACAACTGTGTACGTGAAGGAGACTCCAGAATGAAGTGGTTGGATTTGGTGTACGTTGCTAGATTTAAAGAAAGAGAACGATAATGGATATCCCCGACACTTGTGTCAATTTGAAATGACTAAAACATGACGGTTTGACAGGGCCAATGAGGGTAGCTACCTCTAGCGGACATCTGTTCTTCGATTTTCTTTTGGACTCGGTCCATACTATTATCCTTGATGTTGGTTTGGATTGGTGCACCTTGATTTGAGATGACCTCCCTTTGACTCGATATGGGATGGATGGACGCGGTGGGCGGTCATGGCTATGATGCGTTACCACCAGCCTTGCGATCCGAACTGGTAGTATCATACCTTGGGCATTGCCTCACATGCCTTGTCATACTTTTATCCTTATATGAGACCACTATGAGTTTGGTTTAGTGTTGTCGTATCACGGCGCATCCCTATCCCCCGACGTGCTACTGGGGTGTTATATGTAAATTATACGCTAATGCTTAAAAACATGTTAAAGGGGATTAATGTAAAGCCTTAACGGTGGGAAAAAATATTTATCTTATTGATTAGACATTACATATATAGTGTATTTGTAACGTTTCGACTTTTCGATGCTCGAAAATCGACATTAATATGTCCACTGTATCAACTGCCGTGCAATCGAATGCCGGAAAACCGAATTGTTATGGAGAAAAAGAAGAGGTAGAAGAAGACAGAAGAAAAAGAAAGAAGAAACAACAGAAAACATAGAACAATATCAGAATCTCACATTCGCAACGGAACAACGTATAATAGATAAATGAATAATCTTTAAATCAAGAACTATATCATTTTATACATTACATCATCATTAGTGTTTACAACAACAATATACAACACAACTGGACAGTTATACAAACTTGTCCTCATACAGAATACACAGCGGAATAAATAATATCATATACAAGTGATACGTCTCGCCATCCGGCTCGCCACTGAGCTCCAAAGCATCTCCTGAATCCAGAATGACCTGATAACCTGACTCTAGACCGCCCGTGTGGAAATTGGTGGGCACCCAGAGTTTAGGAAGGAAACAATAAACTCCAGGTCAATCATGGGACTGGTGTGAGAACTTAAAACAGTTATTATCTTTAAAACAAACACAAAGAATTTCACACATTGAAATCCGCAATGCTTTTGGAAAATGAAACTACCATAAGACCTCCCACCACACACACAATGCAATCGCAGACTTGGAGGAGATTTCTTCTTATGATAGTCAAATATGCTTACTACGCAAAAGTAAAACTCTTTTGATATTATTACTAGTGCATAGTGTGAAAACATTTCGAAAATACAATATTAATCTTAGCCAGCATAGGTACCATTATATTATGCCTGCTATAGCTGCCGCCTGAGGAGACAGGTTATACAAATTGCAATCGCAAAGGGCTCGTATTGTTTCTTTGGATTTTCCAACAAATGGTTAGGCTAAGGAACTTCCTATGCCATATGGGATCGCCTCTGGATGGACGTCCCGAGAACTAACTAGCTCTCTGCCAACACAAGGCCGGGTTACCTCTGTCACTAGGTAACTACTACACGAATATGCCACCCCCGGTCCTTTGGGACCTTTATCCGAGGCGCCTCGATCAAAACAACAATCACACAGTAAATGAGATTGGAGTATCCACATAGGTTAAATACTAGGGCTCCATACCTGATACCACCCTTTTCCAGAAGGAAATGACATACCCTAAAGGGAGCGATCCTCATAACCTTGCCGCATCATTCCTGTTTTGACCATTTCCGGGTTGTGAGGTCCGAAGAGGTCTCGTCCACAAAGCTACGCTTTTTCACAAAGCCACGCTTTGATAAAAAATGATCAATAAATAATCATCATACAGCAACACTCAGCATGCCACACTACCAAATTGGGAGTATATCACTGATAACTTTCAACTACATAACCTCTGAGCTCGTACGTCTCAGAGAAGGGTGTTAAGCTAAGAGAATAAATTCTCCGCCACCAATAGAAATGTATTTGAAAGAAATCAACTTTATATCTCAAAATGTAATGTCAGACATGTAACAATACAAGTCTGTTCCGGGTTCGAACAGAACCGAAGGCACTTCCGAAGAAGCCCTTGCAATCCGGGTATTCACAATCCCGATCGAACTTCCCATCACAAAGGAAATCTCTATACCGTAGCTAACGGTGCAGAGACAATCGATAGGTCATCCTATCGTTTTCACAAATACCCGGTCTTCACCACCGGTCTTCAATACGATCCATATCGTCGTATCACTAATTCGGAATGGTTATATGACACAAAGGTCTTTTCCCGGCTAACCCGAATAGTGAGCACAATATTTAAAACATATGGATATAGGGATTTCAATTAAGTCACAACTTATTACCCAAATCCTTTCCTTTAAATGGTTTAAACAAATTACCATTTTAAATCTTTAAACAAAAAGATTTACTTCACAAAGTTTACCCAGTTTCACAAAGATTCATTCACAAATTTCTAAATCAATTTCTATTCCAATTTGATTAACCCATTAAATCTTTAAATTAAGATTTAATTTATAGCTTTCAAAACTATTCACAATTCAAGTCTTTTATAATATAAAAGATACACCTTTTAAAATCGTCTTTGATTTCAAAATAAAGCTTAATCATCTTCACAAAGGTTAATTCATAGTTTTTCTCAAACTATTTACAATCTCATTTCAATTTAAAATGTTTCGATACAAATTGGAAATCTTTTCACTTTATGAAAGCTATTATCATTTGAAAACAGATAGTTTTCGTTTTGGGAAAAACTGGTTACAATTACACAGGTTAAAGCCGTTCAAGTACAAAACTTGAATTTAAATTTAAATTTCCAAAACCATATTCTAAATGGTAATAAAAACCCATATAAACACCTTTTATACTTATAAAATCTTTTAAACCAAAATTCCCAATTCATTGAATTCAATTTCAAAATATTGAATTCAAACTTAAATCAAATGATTTAAATTCCAATTCTATTAAGTTATTTAAAATAACTTTTATTTCTGAAACTCATTTCAAAAACTTTCAATTCCATTTCCAAAACCATTTTGGATTCAAAAACTCAATTTTCCAAAATTGATAAAATTCTGTGACTTAACCGATTTCCACGTGAAATCCACATTTGTGTGTGTATTGTGTAGTCCACGGGTTTAACACAATAGTGCAACAACATTCAACCATCACAGATCAAATATAACAATATAATTTGATAAGCGGTATAAAATTATAACGCTTATCTTTCATTCACAGATCACAGATATATATATATATCATAGATAAACAAATTACAAATCACACCACAAAATAGGATATATCACAAAGCATCACACATCAAAGATGTCAAACAATTCAACATCCAATATAATCCAAACATCCATAGATAGGATCACTTTAATTATCTGATTAATTTAAATTAGATAAATATTAATTTAAATCAGATAAATTTCTATAAATCAATTTTACTAGTTATAGTAAATTAAAAGTCAATTAATTTCAAATTGATTTTCAAATTTATTTCAAAACACCAAATCAAATTTTCAACAAATTTTCAAATTATTTCCTTTTTAAATAAATTTCTTTATCTCTTCAAATCTATTTAAAAATCCAAATTTCAAATAAATCATTCAATTTATAAATAATATTTCCGAAATCCATTTATTAAGCCCTTTTATTCAAATTTGAAATTTAATTCAATACAGTTCAAAAATAAGACTTTTATCTTTTAACTCCTTTTTAATTTATCCAATTATCAAAAATAAATTTTTCGATAAATTTTCAACTTAAATTTCGAAAATCCAATTTTTATTTAATTTCGGTATCCAACGATACCAAAAATATATCCGGCTAAATTATAGCCTTCAACGATTTCAAACACAATATAATCACACAGAGATTATAAATAATCAACACACAACAAATGAAACAAATTCAAATGTTTGAGGAATCCAGTTGGATCCCTCCAACCTGTTTCCCTGCATCCACAGATGTTAGCACAATACCAATTCCACTTCAATATGGAATATCGCGGTATATGGGATTCATAAATATTATCTGCTATTATGCGGCGCAATAGGGTCTCATCCGCTATATAATGCGGGAAATCAACTCCAAATACATATATAATACCAATTCCACTTCACGGTGGAATTATCGCGGTATATGTTTTTAATAAATAACCTCCGCTTAATATACGGCGTATAGGGTCTATTAAACACAACAGATAACAATTATCATCCAATTCACACAATCAAGTAATTTTAAATACAGCTATTTAAAATTTAAATCGAAACAATTTCGATTGAGTGAGGAGTTCTCACCTTTGCTTTTTAAAATGGTTGCAGTATTTTATTTCGAATAAAATTAAACGCACGTTTAATTTTACTCAAAATTTTCACTAGCTCCAATTGACTCCAGTGCGAAGAGCTTGTCGAAACGATTCCAACGCAATTCGTTTCGTAATTTTTCGACCTCGTATCAAAAAGTTATCACATGTTAAAGTTTGAACGAATTAATATATATTAATTTACAATAATCTTTTTAACTTTTAACCTAGATTCAAATCTGACCACTCGTTCCACCTTCTCTACATCAGGCCGTGCGTTCCCTTCTTCCTCCCAATGTGAAAAACTCACGTACAAACACCCATAGCCGCCGCTATATCACGAATTATCGCGACCCATACGATCGACTTCACGTTGATCAGAAACCACCGCGACGTGCGCCTAGCTCCCCCCTACCATCACCGAAGGTCCGGCCATGCTCGGTCACGCCTTCCCCTTGATAAACGCGCATGAACGGCACACGTTCGAATGCAATTTGTCGTTGATCCGTAGCTTTAAACTCGATCATAACCGTTGGATCTGTAGATCTCAACGAGCCCTACAATATTGTAGTTGACAATTTCTTGAATTGATTTGTGGATTTGAAGAAAAATGGGGAAGAAATTCAAACGTTTTTAGCCATAGAAAGTTATGGTGGCGGCTGAAGCTTGAAACCCTAGGGTTATTTGCAAAACGAAGAAAGCAAGTCCTTATATAGAAGATTGCAAAACACTATTCATCTCCAAAAAATTTGAACTCGAAATCAAACGTGTCGGCTGACATTTCTAAGGTTTTACCCGTGTTCCGAACATAATGGAATGTGTTTTGGGAGCTAATTCGGTCATATGTGCGAGTTACGGAAATAAACGATCGAATTTAAATCAAACCGATTAAAACGATTTCTATGCGTTTTGGCTTGCCCCGGACAAACGACAACTCCGATTGACACGAAATTTGAAATCTTACAATAATATCATATTACGGATCCGATGAAACTAGTTTCGTCGAAATCCGAGACTGTTTGAAAAATGACTATTTTCACTAGTCAATTAAATATTAAAATATTCAATTTTCACAAATTAACTTTTAATTCAATTTTAAAAGTTTACAAACATCATTCTAACTTCAATATGATTTAATATAACTTTATAAATCATTTTTAATCTCATTTAATCCAATTTCCAATTATTTCTGCAATTTCAAATATTAAATTATCGATTTAAATATCCAATTAAATCGCTATATTCAAATTAAAATTCATTCGACTTACAAATCTTACTTGTCAATATTTAAAATCAATTAAATATATGAATTTCAAATGACAGAAATTCTGGGTCGTTACAATATTCTACTATATATAGATATTTTGATGGATCCTTAAGAGATGGAAAATCCTGTAACATCTTGAGTTATTACATGCACATTATACACTGGATAAGAGATGTAAAACCCCGTAAACATCTCTGACGCTATTACACTCTTGTTATATGTGATATTATTTTGACTTACATAAGGATATTTAGTTCTGACTCGAGTGTATTGTTTTACTTTATGCTTGGGTCAGCCCTGAGTTTTCAGTGCATTGAAGATCATATTATCCTAGAGGACGAAGACGAAGATTTGGTATATTATATTACTAGTATTATTCCCCCGCATCACGTTGTTCTACTGCATTGTTTTATTTTGTCTCTGTTGTATGTGTAACTTTGATTGATGTTGTAAAAGTATAATCAAATGTATAGTGTAAACAGGTGCGTGAACTGTTTATTTGATTATTATATTTTGTCATTCCGCTGCGAGATTCTGTGTTTGTTTTCTTCTTTTCTTATTTTTCTTAATTAACCCCATTGATTATCTGTGTTTCAGATTGTTTTGAGTTGGACATGTGTGGTTTATTGTCGACTTAAATCTCCCGAAATGCAGGTTGTCACATGGCTAGTCATAGTGGGCGAAATAGTTGGATTTCAAATTTTTTTCATATTATGGATCATAGTGGGCATATGAAGTCTAATGAGATGTACTAAACCCAATCTAGTTAGTCTAAATAAAATCATATTTTACTTAATTTTCTTGATTTAATTAATTATTGTATGTTAGTTAATTAACATTTCTATGTTTTGGGCATATCATTGTATACTTGTGTGTGTGTATACATAAGTGTAATATGCAACATAACAAAGTGTACATGGCTAATGGTTACATAAGTAGATTTTGGAATTTATATCCACTATGTAAACATTGGTCATTTATATACGTGTTAATTATTTCAAAATATTATTGAAATATTTATAAAATATATAAATATAAATATAAATATTTGAAATTATTGATAAGTAATAAATATAAAATATCTAATCTAATTTCACTAAGTCGATAAATTTTAAATTCGAATTTGTATATAAAATATCTAATTAAGACTTAGTAAAACATTTTTTAATTCATAAACAAATCTTAAAATAATAGTTAAAATATCTTTTAATTAAATTTAAATATGTACATTTACATAAAATAATTATTACAATCGAAAATAATAATATTTAGTTATTTATATTTTTATTTATTTATTTATTTAAAATACATAACACTATTTTAATATATATAAACAATATCTATATTTATGCTTTAAAATTATATATATGTAAAACATTATTTGGCCCGTAAGAAAAAATTCAAAAAAAACAATTTTTATTAAAATAATATATATATATATATATATATATAATATTAAAAGTAATAACCTCCAAAAAATAATATTAAAAGTAAAAACTTTATTAAATAATAAATAATATATATTATAAACAAATAAATTATGTTTTCGACCAGAGAATGGTTTTATAAATTTAATAATAAAAGATTATTTAAAATTTTATTTAAATAATTATGTACATACACTTAAACACACACAGAGAGTTTTAGTTAGTTCTTGGATGGATTTAGCAAATTTTACTGGCATTGATGGATAGTTGATATTGGAGCATATCTAGGGTTTAGCTTAGTCCATTTTATTGTCATTTTATTTACATTATGGACTCTAGTCATTATGATTAGAGGAGTTTTAGTTTATTTTATTGTACAAGGGGTTTTTGTCACCTGCTAGGCTTGTTGGCAGCATCATTTTTTAGGTGTAGAATAAATTACACGAGTGCTCTCCTCCTTGAATAGAGGATCATTCATTTTTATTTAAAGATATACACGCGGTTTTAAAATATTTTTAAGGTACTTGGTTTTAAAATTAATAAATAATCATTTAAAATAAAATATATAAATTTTTATAATATTTAGAAAATTAATATATATATATATATATATAAGGATACGAATGTGGAAAAATTAAATATTTACATACACACACATTAATTTTAAACTATAAATTATATTAGTTTAATGTAGATTAATTATTTAATATAATTTAATATATATTAATATTTAGTGGGAGACAATATCACATATATATATATGATCATTATATTGATACGGACAATATATAATGAACAATATATATAACACAAAGAAATATACTTGAGAGAAGCAGTCTTTGATTCACACGTTAATCTAAATCTTCTTCTATATCTCCTAGATCCCTACCCAAAGGTGCAAACTTCAAAGTGCCACCACTTAAAAGAGTTTTTAAATTGATTTGGGGTGAATACCTTCTCAGCTAGGACTACAAAATTGGGGTTGACGGTGGCCAAGAGTTGGGGAGGTCGAGCAGTCCATCCGAAAAGTGAAGGCTTAGGTGCACTTAAATAAGGGATCTAGCAATAATATCATCTACTTTCTCCTCTTACGTAGTCATACCCTAATATCCCCTCTTTCCCTCATTTTCGGCCAGCCATATCTTTGGTCTATAATGGACTAAATCTACCTCAAACCCAATAATAATTAACTCTATTTAAATCCATCTTAAATTCTTATCGATACCGTATGTTGATACGCCCATACATAACTATTATATATGCACCCAATTAATTACTAATAGCGCTTATAACATTTATATAGGCTATCCTATTAACTAAATACACCTCAAGTGTTAAATATAACAATAATTAATATATATTTAAATATTAAATATTTTGTATTTATAAATTAATTAAATTGAGTGGTGATTCGAAGATTGAAATGAATTCAGTTGTGTGACTCGTAGGTCTGAATTCAGTCAGTAATTAATATTTAAACAATCAAATACTAATGTTCACATGTCACCTTAGCAAGTGGTGTGACGGTTTGGCCGAACTCATCGCTTACAAATCTCATTAGTAATCCAATTTTATAAGTTCAAGCGGTACCTATAGCAATGAATATAAACACCAATCCGAGAAGAAGACCAATGCATTTGGAATATGGTAAGCTACATTATTAGAATAACATCATAAATTTCAATTATTGAAAATAACATAATGGATTCATTATTCAACGTTCTTAGGTTAATTCGGATTTTACTCGCTACCGCTTGATATGATTTTATGTTTCATTGTCTCTATGCTAAAAAAACAAAATTCTAAATAATGATCTAGAATATACTATTTAAGCTTACTAACCAAAGTGCCTCAAAGGAAATGTAAGCAATTATGAGTTAGTGGGTTGTTATATAAGGATCCAAGAATTGATATGAAAGTATCGTTCAATAAGCATTAGAGTTGAGCAAATATTTTGATAAAGAAATCAAACAGATTGAATTGTAGTCAAAATGCATAGGAAGCGTGTGTCTAGAAGAAAGCTATATAAAGGTACTAAAGTACTTCAAAACTTTAAGTAAACAACAAACTTATGATTTTTAACGATATACTCATGTTAAAATCATTTTAGTTTGGTCATTCAGTTCTTGATATTGGATTTGAAATTGATATCTTTTATAATCAGTTTAAAAGGATGTTGGGATAGTCTCAAAATGATATTCACAAATACCATATTAGAATGTTTAATATGGATCATACAAGATGGATTTCTTATGCATTGGCAGTATGAATATCGTAAACAGTGTTGAATTTTGGTTATGTATTTGATACATATGGAAAGTATCAAATCTCAATTAGTTTAGAGTATTCTCTATTACTAATGAAATACTAAAGAACTATTTATAGAAACAATGAACTCCTTATACAGGATTACACACACTTAAACTTCAAAATGATAACGAGTATAGTATGTAAATCCCAATTTCAGATTCAATCTTATGTTAAGAACTTTAAGTAGGAAATATTCCAAACAATAAGAAGTAGCCAATTCAACAAAAGCTAAGTACATTGCCTTATATAGTACTAAAATAAAAGAAGTATAAATAAATGCACAAATTAATAACTAAGCTAGGGGTGATTCCAAATGTTGAAAATCCCATGATATTATTATATGACAACAATGTTGTGATACGGTTCGTAAAAGAACCTAAAGCTTACTGAAAGTCGAAAAACATACTTTGAAGTGTAACACATGATAAAGAAAGTTTATCAGCATCAGAGAGAGTTAATTGAAAACGTAGACAATCAAAAAAATATAGCATACCCGTTTACTAAGGGACTGACCCAGTTAGTTTTTAAGAAAACTGATCCAAGGAGTTAGAATAAGATTCCATAATTGACCCCAAGTGCAAGTGGGAGATTGGAAGAGTTAAGGGTATGCCTTAGAGGTAATTATATAATTTGTTAGATATATCGAACATGATAACCAATCTTGTTCATAATAAAAGTGTTTGATTTCTATAATATACTTTATTATACTGTGATAGAAATAATAAAGCAATAAATTTAAAGTATATTAAATGGAAAATCCTTAAATGATATATTATCTGGTAGTAATTGCAATGTGTTGTAGAGAATTTTATCACATTAAAAAATAACATATTGTTTTAAATATTCCTAGTCAAGATGTTTCAAGAAAGGATATTGATTCATCCGTTGAGACTAGAGTACGTAATGATCTCTAATTGTTAGTCAATGTATTACTCAGAGTTACTGGGGGCACCAAAAAGTTATGTATTGACAGTTATTGGATAACTAAGGAATGACTCACTAGAGAGTTTTCTACGGGTTAATATAACTAAGGTCAAACAGAGAATCTTGAAATGATGATGTTACACAATCCTTCGACTTGAGAATATCGTTGAACTTCAATATGGACACTGCACTTTAGTTATAAATCATGGCATAGCGATCCATCAAGCGACTATAGTTAGGTCTGAGTTGAAGCATTGGGAGTGAAACACTATTACATAGAGAATTCATCTTCTAGGTTATAAGGGGTTAGTGTGTAACAACCCGCATATTTATCGATTTTATATTTAAATATTTTATTATTGGTCCGAAAAGCTACCTTTTGCATACGGTCAAATTAAGACTCGAGACCACTTCCATTGAGTTCGAAACGTCGTTTGCAATCTTATAAGTATAAACTTGGATATTTTTGGAGATAGTGGAATTTTGCCAATTTTGCGCTTTGGACTTTGGTTTGGACTTAGCCTATTAGGCCCAACCTCCACTCCCTCTTCTCTTCATAATTTCCTAACAACATAAGCTTCATCAAAAATGGAGGAGGGAATGGGAAATTAAAATTCCAAGCTCAAGTTTCTTGCAAATCCATCATCCAACTCCAAATTCAAAGAGAAGACATTGGATTCAAGCTTCTTGTGTTGAGATTGAAGTGGGATTGATTCTTGCTTTGCTTTAAGCTTCATCTTCATTGATTTTGGTGCAAAGGTGAGATTTTTATCTCACATTCTTGTCTATAACTATCTTGGATTGTTGGGAATGAACTCTAATCACTTTAGCATGTACATTTGCATTTGGTTTGGATTGGATTGGTGAAAAAACCCCAATTTTTAGTGTTTTTGGCAAGTTCCTGGGCTTAGGTCGTTCGACCGTGGGGAGGAAAAGTCGCCCCTGTTTATTTTAGCCCGTTCGCCTCTAGGTCGCTAGCCCTTAAGTCGTTAGGTCGCTCGGCCATAGCTCGTTCTAGGCCATCAGATCGTTTCATGCTTAAGTCGTTCGCATTTAGGTCCTTTGACATATTTTAACTCACCTCTGCAACGTTAGGTCATTTCTGGCCCTAGGTCATTCTGGTGGAAAAGTCACCTCGGAATTAGGTCGTTAGCTCGACTATGCATTAGGTCGCTAAACCCTAGGTCGTTCCAGCCTTAATTCTCTTGGCAGCGTTAGGTCGCGTGGCCTTAGGTCGTTCCCCATTAGGTCGTTAAACCTTATTTCGTTCGCATTTAGGTCGTTCGACCTATTTAACCCACATCTGCACATTGGAGTCTCTCGGCCTTGGCTAGCTCGTTCTTGTTAGCTCGTAAACCCTTTGGTCATTTGGCTTTGTACTAGGTCGTTAGCCCTAGGTCGCTCCACTTGGTCGATCGTCCTTAGGTCGCTAGGTCACGACATGTTAGGTCGTTCACCCTATGTCATTTGGCAAAGCTCTTGGCCAATCCTTTAGGTCGCTCGACCATTCACCTAGTTAGGTCGCTTGACCCCATTCCACCTTAAAGTCGCTCGACCCTAAATGGTTAGGTCGCTTGGCCTCGTCACTTTCTTAGGTCGCGAGATTAATTAGGTCGTTCGGCCTTAGATGGTTAGGTCGCTCGGCATATGCAACCTTGTTAGGTCGCTCCCCCTCATTAGGTCGTACCACTGCATACATCCACCTTGTTAGGCCGTTAATGCCTTAACTCGTTATCCTTAGGTCGTTCGACCTATTTTACTTTAGGTCGTTTGCCTGTAGGTCGTTCCATTTCCACTTTAGCTCGGCCATGTTAGGTCGCATGGGTATTTCTACTTGATGGATTTGTGATGTAGCTCAGGCCAGGGATGAAGACATAAGTCGTACGCGACTTATGGAAGGAGCTATGAGTCGTGACCGACTCAAGGAAGCAGAAGACTTAAGCGTAAGTCGTGACCGACTTAACATGATGGGAGACTTAAGTCATGACCGACTTAAGAGAGTGGGAGACCTAACTCGTGGAGAGGTGCAGATTATCAAAGATCTTAAGTCGCCAGGAAGACCTACCGGGTTACTCAGTGAGAAGGCAAAGCAAATTGATGAAGAGATAGGTCGTAAACGACTTAACGAGCCAAGTGATAAGTCGGAAACGAGTTACGACTTAGTTAAGTCGCACAGTTTTAAAGCGAACCATCTTATGTAGCTGAAACCTGAAGCCATGGATTTCCTGCCGAGTTAATCTGGACCGTTGTTTCTGAAGTCACTGCTATTGATGAGTCGTGATATGTTTTTAAGTCGGCAACGACCTAAGTGAATAACTGTCTGCTGTATTTTCTGTTATAAGTCGTAGGTCGCATCTTTTAAGTCGTACATTTTGTGTAACATGTTGGTAAGTCGTTGAATGATGTAGCTAGGTCGTTACCGACCTAAGTTGAGTCGCCATGTACTAAGTCGTGTACTTTGTAAATAAGGAGTATTGTAATTTTTAGGTCGTACCAGGTTAGGTCGACCATGTTTGTTGAGTCGTTGTAAGGTGTTGTAACTGTGTTGTCTTGAGTCATCTACTTTTGAGTCGTAAGTCGTGCTAAGTCGGAACCGACCTAAGAGTTGATGAAATTTCTGTTGTAAAGTTGAACGCATTTAAATAGGCCGAGTCTCTCATTTGTAAAGGTTGTTGATTTTTGAATAAAATTCTCTTTTGTTAGCTTTGTGCTTTCATTCCAATTGGTAGTTGAGTGTAATCTCCTATCTCCTCTTTCGGTTAATCGAGTGCGCTCGATTCAACGATTGCAGAAGCCGATTCGCGGAATCAAGTGCGCTTGATCAATGCTTGAATAATTGAAGATCTTTGAACCCGGTATCGTGCGCGATCAACGAGTTCGGGATAGCTAGAATTCGGTATCTTCGGATCAACGAATTTGGGCATTTCAGTATCTTCCAATCCACCGATTACTACATTCATCGATCTACATTTGTTTAGATTAATCCGCTGCGTCAGTTTTTGGTATCAGAGCTTGTTTTAGCCAATCATAGCTAGATCGAGACTTGGAGCCTAATCATTTTGGAGTTTTGAAGAGATCAAGTGATAGCCAAGCTTGAAGTGAGAAGCCGAGCTAAGTAGAAGAGTGGGAGATCAAATTTGCATCATTTGGAGAAGTTGTGTTCATCGTGTTCATCGCAAAGTAGCAACAAAGTGGGAGTTTTCGATCCATTTCATTTTGGATCAAAGTCCGAAAGGTGTTTGTATTTTGAAGTGTTGAAGAGTTTTGAAAATTTTCAAGTATGCCACCAAGGAGAGCTAATCGTCACCAAAACGTAGAAGCTTTATATCGAAGAGAAGAAGCTGATGAGATGGAGCAAAGAATCAATGAAAATTTTAGTTAAAAGCTTAACGAAGGAATTGGACGATTAGAGAAGATGATGTTAGAAATGAATCAAAGTCGGAGAAGGGTTTCACCTGAATCTAACCATGGGGAAAGTAGAGTTTCACCAAATTCCAATCGAGAAAGAAGTGTTGACAATGATCAAAGGCGTGGGAGGAACGTGGATGATCGTGAACGGAGGAATGTAGATAGAAGGGATGATGGTGGAAGACGTGAAGGTAGTAGAGATGTGGGTGGACGAGATAGACAACGATATACATCTGATTTTGAAGAGGAGTATGATGGTGGTAGTGTTCGAGGACAAGGAAGTAATTACTCTGAGTATGATCACAAGTGGGAGTCGGGGATGAAGACTGAAATTCCTAAATTCAAAGGTGGTATGCAAGCGGAGGAGTTTCTAGATTGGGTAGCTAATGTTGAAGAGATTTTTGACTTCAAAGAAGTTCCAGAACAGCGTAGAGTGAAGTTGGTTGCTATGAGGTTGAGGGGTAGAGCTTTGGCATGGTGGCAACAAACCAAACTTACACGTGAACGGATGGGAAAGTCAAAAGTTGAATCTTGGGAGAAGATGAAGAAATTGATGAAAGCAACGTTCTTACCTTACAATTATCAATCTTTGATGTATCAACGTTTGCAAAACTTGAGACAAGGAACGAAATCTGTGAATGACTATGCTGACAAATTTTATCAACTTATTGCAAGGAATGATATTATGGAAACGGAAGAGCAGCTGACATCTAGATTCATTGGGGGATTGAGAATACAGACTCAGGATATGGTTAACATGTTTGAACCCAGATCTGTAGCGGAAGCACATCAGAAAGCGTTGGCTTGGGAGAAACAGGGACGTCGAGGAGGTGGTGTGTTTACAAGTTCCAATAATCAAGTGAAGGGTGTTAGTGGAAGTTCTAATGTTTCAAAAGCTGTTGCAAAACCAGTTGTGAATGAGGTTGGAAAGATGAAGGTCGGTAATGGTTTCAAGTGTTACAATTGTCAGGAATTGGGTCATAAAAGCAATGAGTGTCCAAAGCCAAAGAAGAGAACCATGATTGCAGAAGTTGACGATGAGGATGTTGATGGTGATTGTTCTAGTCCAGTTGAGGAGGATGAGCAGGATATTGCGTCAGGAGATGAAGGTTGTAATCTAATGCTGAGGAGATCATGTTTGACACCGAAGCAGGAGGAAGCTAGTTGGTTGAGGAGTAATATCTTTCAGTCGACATGTACTATTCTGGGGAAGGTTTGCAAATTTGTGATTGATGCAGGAAGTTGTGACAATATCATTTCCACTGAGGCCGTGACAAAATTGAAGTTGAAGACAGAGAAACATCCAAATCCATACAAGTTAGCATGGTTGAGAAAAGGAGGAGAAGTGAAAGTGGATAGACGAGTTCGAGTTCCATTCTCTATTGGGAAGAAATACAAAGACGAAATCTGGTGTGATGTAGTAGAGATGGATGTTAGCCACTTATTATTGGGAAGACCATGGCAGTATGATCGAGCAGTACAACATGACAGTCGGACCAATAGCTACAGCTTTATGTTTGAAGGTACGAAGATTATCTTAGTTCCAAAGAAGAGACAACAGGGAGAAAGTAAGTCAGAAGAGATTGAAGAGTTGAAAACTTTATTATCTCTGAAGGAGTTTGTGAAGGAAGTAGAGGGGGAGCCTGAAGTGTTTTTGTTGATTAGGCGAGAGAGCAGTGAAGAGGTTGAAATTCCGGAAGAAGCGAAGGCAGTTTTGAAAGAATTTAGTGATGTATTTCCAGAGGAGTTACCAACGGAGTTGCCACCGTTGAGGGATATACAACATCAGATAGATCTTGTTCCAGGTGCTGTGTTGCCACACAGACCACATTATCGAATGAGTCCAAAGGAACATGAAGAGTTGCGAAGGCAAGTGGAAGAATTGCTTGAACAGGGGCGTGTGCAGGAGAGTTTAAGTCCTTGTGTTGTACCAGCTTTATTGGTACCCAAAAAGGATGGAACATGGAGAATGTGCACCGATAGTAGAGCATTGAATAAGATTACTGTGAGATACAGATTTCCGATGCCGAGGTTGGATGACTTGCTGGATCAAATAAGCGGAGCTACTAACTTTTCGAAGATTGATTTGAAGAGCGGATATCATCAAATTCGTATCAGACCAGGTGATGAGTGGAAGACTGCTTTTAAAACCAGGGAGGGTATATACGAATGGTGGGTAATGCCATTTGGCTTATCAAATGCACCAAGTACATTTATGCGGGTAATGAACCAGATTTTTAGACCATTCATTGGGAAGTTTGTGGTGGTGTACTTTGATGATATTCTGATGTATAGCAGGAGTATGGAAGAGCATGTTCAACATTTGAGGGAAGTACTAATTATTCTCCGTGAGGAACAATTTTATGCTGCAACGCAGAAATGCGTGTTCATGACGCATAGTGTCTTATTTCTGGGGTATGTTGTTTCAGAGAAAGGAATACAAGTTGACCAAAGTAAAATTGAAGCTATCAGGGATTGGCCGCAGTCCAAGACGATAACGGAATTTCGTAGTTTTCATGGGTTGGCTTCATTTTATCGAAGGTTTATTCCACACTTTAGTAGTGTGATGGCACCTGTTACAGATTGTATGAAGGGTAAACAGTTTGCATGGACGGAGGAAGCCAGGGTTGCTTTTGAGCGAATCAAAGAACTCTTGACGTCTGCACCAATTCTAATATTACCAGATTTCAGCTAGTGTTTGAACTACATACTGATGCATCCAAGGTTGGGATTGGAGGAGTATTGAGTCAGAGGGGATGTCCGATTGCATTTTTTAGTGAGAAGTTATCCGGAGCGAAGATGAGGTACAGTACATATGATATGGAATTCTATGCGGTTGTGCAATCTATTAAACACTGGAGACACTATCTATTTCAGAAGGAGTTTGTTCTTTACACTGATCATGAGGTGTTAAAGCTTTTACAAGGACAAGACAAGATTTCAGCGAGACATGCATCGTGGATTGCATATCTGCAACAGTTTACTTTTGTTGTTAAACACAAGTCATGGGTGACGAATCGTGTGGCTGATGCTTTGAGTAGGAGGAGTCATTTGTTGACTACACTGAAGGTTGAAGTGATGGGATTTGATATGTTGCCAGAATTATTTGTCGATGATCCTTATTTTGCAAAGCTTGTTGAGAAAGTCCAAGACGGAAGTACTGACGAGTTTGTGATGGCAGATGGTTTTCTGTTCAAGGGAACTCGATTATGTATACCGGATTGCAGTTTACAGTTGAAGATTGTGAAAGAATTGCACGAAGAAGGTCATGTGGGTAGAGACCGTACACTACAGCTGATTTCTCAATCTTACTTTTGGCCATCGATGAGGAAAGAGGTTGAAAGGTTTGTGGAGCGATGTCATATCTGTCAGGTTTCGAAAGGAACTGCGACTAATGCTGGTTTATATATGCCGCTACCTATACCAACTAAACCATGGGTTGATGTGAGTATGGACTTTGTGTTGGGGTTGCCGAGAACACAGCGTGGTAATGATTCCATATATGTGGTGGTGGACCGATTTTCGAAAATGGCACATTTTATTGCTTGTAAGAAGACGGCGGATGCTGTTCATGTTGCTCAATTGTTTTTCAAGGAGATCTATCGACTTCATGGATTGCTAGAATCTATTGTGTCGGATAGAGATACTCGATTTCTGAGTCACTTTTGGTTGAGTTTGTGGAAAATGGTGGGAACAAAGCTGAAGTTTAGTAGTGCTTATCATCCGCAAACGGATGGACAGACCGAGGTTGTGAACAGATCATTGGGAAATTTACTGAGGTGTCTGGTGCAAGATAATCTGAAGAGTTAGGATGTGAAGTTATGCCAGGTAGAGTTTGCCCATAATCATGCTGTAAATCGAAGTACTGGGTTCAGTCCATTCCAGATTGTTATTTGAGCTTACCAAAGAGACCGTTGGACCTAACGGTAATACCACATTCGAAGGGGACAATTAAGAAAGCTGCTGATTTTGTTGATGGATTAGCGAAATGTCATAAAATCGTTCAGGGACGATTGGAGAAAGCAAATGAGAAGTATAAACGATCTGCAGATTTAAAACGGAGAAGTGTTAACCTTAATGAAGGTGAATTAGTTTATGCAGTGTTAACGAAAGATCGTTTTCCAGTGGGTGCTTACAATAAGTTGAAAGCCAGGAAAATTGGTCCCGTAAAAATCGTGAAACGAATTAATGAAAACGCTTATAAATTGAAGCTGCCAGAGGGTGTGTACACGTCGGATGTATTCAATGTTAAACATCTTGTACCATATCATGGGGATGAACGAACTGATGTGGAAGAATTTACCAATTCGAGGTCGAATTTCTCTCAACCTGGGGAGGATGATGTAGCTCAGGCCAGGGATGAAGACATAAGTCGTACGCGACTTATGGAAGGAGCTATGAGTCGTGATCGACTCAAGGAAGCAGAAGACTTAAGCGTAAGTCGTGACCGACTTAACATGATGGGAGACTTAAGTCGTGACCGACTTAAGAGAGTGGGAGACCTAACTCGTGGAGAGGTGCAGATTATCAAAGATCTTAAGTCGCCAGGAAGACCTACCGGGTTACTCAGTGAGAAGGCAAAGCAAATTGATGAAGAGATAGGTCGTAAACGACTTAACGAGCCAAGTGATAAGTTGGAAACGAGTTACGACTTAGTTAAGTCGCACAGTTTTAAAGCGAACCATCTTATGTAGCTGAAACCTGAAGCCATGGATTTCCTGCCGAGTTAATCTGGACCGTTGTTTCTGAAGTCACTGCTATTGATGAGTCGTGATATGTTGTTAAGTCGGCAACGACCTAAGTGAATAACTGTTTGTTGTATTTTCTGTTATAAGTCGTAGGTCGCATCTTTTAAGTCGTACGTTTTGTGTAACATGTTGGTAAGTCGTTGAATGATGTAGCTAGGTCGTTACCGACCTAAGTTGAGTCGCCATGTACTAAGTCGTGTACTTTGTAAATAAGGAGTATTGTAATTTTTAGGTCGTACCAGGTTAGGTCGACCATGTTTGTTGAGTCGGTGTAAGGTGTTGTAACTGTGTTGTCTTGAGTCATCTACTTTTGAGTCGTAAGTCGGAGAGTCGTGCTAAGTCGGAACCGACCTAAGAGTTGATGAAATTTCTGTTGTAAAGTTGAACGCCTATAAATAGGTCGAGTCTCTCATTTGTAAAGGTTGTTGATTTTTGAATAAAATTCTCTTTTGTTAGCTTTGTGCTTTCATTCCAATTGGTAGTTGAGTGTAATCTCCTATCTCCTCTTTTGGTTAATCGAGTGCGCTCGATTCAACGATTGCAGAAGCCGATTCGCGGAATCAAGTGCGCTTGATCAACGCTTGAAGAATTGAAGATCTTTGAACCCGGTATCGTGCGCGATCAACGAGTTCGGGATAGCTAGAATTCGGTATCTTCGGATCAACGAATTTGGGCATTTCAGTATCTTCCAATCCACCGATTACTACATTCATCGATCTACATTTGTTTAGATTAATCCGCTGCGTCAATTTGGAACTGATTTCCTTGGATTTCATTCACGTCTCCGAACGTGAATTTTTGTGACTTGTTGATTCTACAATCAATTTCTGTGATTTACCATTTTAAAAACATAAAGGTTTCAATACTAGTAGTAAATACCAAAACTCTTTCATCAAAACGATTTCAACTCTATTTTATTACAAAGCTCTTTTCCTAAACCGTTTTCAATCTATTAGTATATACAAGCCTTTACTTCACTCGGATGAGAAATCGAATTAAACGGCTTAGTAAAACAAGTGGTATGAAACGCTTGCGTTTGCTTCATCGGTTAACTCTTGGACTTGTTCGATTGAACCTTTTGTGACAATTTCCTAGTGAAGATCTACAGTTTGTTCGTAAATATTTAAGTTAAGCTAGTGGTTATGGGACATGAAGCTAAACTCATATATTTACTAGCTTAGTGTGATTGACACTTCTTGATGATAATTGACGATCATTTTTGTGATTTAGACTAGCAATTGTGCGATGTCTCTTTGTCTGCGAGGGAGACTAGACCCTATTTGTGTGATGTTTCTACTCACATATGTGGGGTAGCGCCCCATGGTCTTCTGGCCATTTTAGTGGAGTTTTGACTCATGGTCTTCGGGCCATTTTAGTGGAGTTTTGACTCATGGTCTTCGGGCTATTCTAGTGAAAATGGTTAGCAACCATGGAATCGCTTTCCGTCTTGTGATACACGTGTTGGTGAGTTTTCATGCTCCCGTCTTATGATAGGCCTCTTTCCCTTTTTGTGATTTCTGGATTTCTTGTGTTGATTTCTGGAATTTGTGCTTCACCAATTTTCGTGATTTCCATTGATAAGTTTTATCAATTTTTGTGCATTGGTGAATTTGTGTGTCATTACCTTTTTGTGAATTTGGATCTTTGAGAAGATTCTTATGATATCGATTTTTATCTTATTGATGTTCATTTACACACTTATCATAGTGTGCCATTATGGTTATTATACGTTTATGCCATATCTCTTATTCTATATCATATCACCTGATATTTATAGCTAGACTGACCCGTTTATTATTTTCTTATTAAATAATACTCGGGTTAGACCGAGATGTTACAGGTGCTTCTGTTTGACTTCTCCCCAGGGATTTATTACTCTAACTTTTGGCTAGCCACTTAGATTAGCAGTTTTTGTTGTATACATTTGAGATGTAGACTCCATGATGTATACTTATTCTTTTGTACGGCTCTTGTAGCTATCCTTTTGTGTTATTGTGGATATTTCAGACCACTACTCTGATGTACACTTTTATGTGTTATATTCATATCTTCTTCCGCCTTTGTGATAGGATGCCTGTGACTGATTTGTGTTATGTCAATTTCTATGTTTGTTTCCGAAGATTATATATAGCCACTGTGTGATAGCTTTGAGTTTGTATCGGTATGTCGGATTTCCTCCTTAAATGAAATGCATGCTATACTATCTGACATATCGGTGCTCGCACAAAGAAATTACATGGATGGTCGCTCCTCCACAGCCTTATTCTCCGTGCTAGTCGACAGCATTACACCGTAGTGTTCTTGGCTAGCGTGGGTATAGAGGTGGGGCGTCACAGCTTGGTATCAGAGCCTAACTTCGGAACAAAATAGAATAACTTAACAAGGATCATCGTCCTATGTCCTTCTTAGGAGTCGTGCCTTAGGATTTAATTCGTGTCTTCGTACCGATCTATCCTATTCACTCTTAAGATTCCTTGTTTTATCTATCAAGATTGTTTGATATTCATTCTAAGAATAACATTTTTCTTCTTCTTTCTTTCTTTCTTAAAGAAGAAGAGATGGTTAGTTCTGGGAGTCCTAGCGCTGGTCAATCCAGTAGTTCTTCTCTGGATGGCGCATTCATGTCTGCCCAACAACTTTTGGATCTTGCTAAGAATCCAAGGTTTATCTCTGCTTTGTGTAAGAACCCCGAAATGGTTTTACCTCTGAAACTTGAAGTTCCTTTCAATCAGCTTGTGGATATCACTCTTCGACATGAAGAGGCTGATAAAGGAATTGATAGTGGTATCGGGATTTCCGAGAAGAGGCATATTAAGTTCAAAAGCCCTTATCCCAATAAGAAGGTGAAGCAACCTACTTTGTTAGCAAAGACTCCAAACTCTATTTGTAGAGGATGCTATAATTGTAATTCTAAGGACCACTATGCAAAGGAGTGCCCGGAACCACTCTTTTGTCATTATTGCAAAAATTCAAGTCATCATATTTCTGTCTGCCCCATACTTCTGAGCAAGAAGAAAATGGAACCAGAAACTTCGGTAGCCAAGACACCTACCCCAAGTCGTAAACAATGCTATAATTGTGGTTCCACGGACCATTGTGTTATTAAGTGCCCGAAACCCCTTTATTGCCGCTATTGCAAAGGCTCGGGTCATTACTTATCTACATGTCCCAAGCTTCCAAGCAAGAGAGGAGGAAAGCTGCAAGCCCCTAGCAACTCTTCTCTTGGTCAAGGTATTTCTTATTCAATCCTTGATTACACTTGTTTTGTGATTATCCTTCTCGAGTTCCTGTTGATATGAGTTCATCTCATCATTTCATATCAAAAGAACTTGTCGATTCCTTTTCTTTAAATATTTGGGTTTAAAAACTTCTTTGAGAATTGCAAATCCGGTTGGTGGATCCGCAACACTCAATTTGCTTTTTATTGATGTCGAAATTATTTCATGTAATTTTTTTGTCCAAACCGATTTGCATATTATGCGTTGTTTAGGCTTCGGAATTGATTTGCGTGAAAGGATTGGCTTAATCATTATGAAGCCCATATCCTATTTTTCCGAATGGACTATTCATTTTCGACATTTTTAATCTGTTAAGCAGATTTCTATTTTTCTTTTGTGATTTCGATTCCAAATTGATGGCATCATTTTATTCTTTAAGCTCACATGTTGAGTAAAGTGTTATTTCTCTCATTCTTGTAGTTTGAGAATTTTCTGGTATTTTTGAGTTTGTCTTAGGATTTTCGCCTAAGCAATCTTTCGAGTGATGTTAAGGTCCTTTTAGCTCGACCTTGCCACCGGTTTTCATTAGCTACGAGTTGCGGGAGTTAGCATTCCACTTACCACATTCCGCACTCGTTATGATTCTTATGAATGACTATTTATGTCATTCGGTTTATTCAGCTTATTTCATCCATTTTATAAATAGAGTATTCTATGAATACCTCGATAATTCCATTCTTGTATTTATTAATTTTGGATGAAAATAAAAATTTAAAATTTTGCAAATCTTTTTCATAAGATTTATTTATAAGTACAATTTGATTTTAATCTTAAACGAGCAAAGAATATTTTCTAAACTTTTAAGAGATATTTTCATCATATAGAAGATGATTTTGTGTTGTATTGCCCATTTAGTGTTTTAAGAATTCTGGTCGATGCGCTTGATCAACGTTATCGATAGGGATTTCCTAAACGCTTTGATGAGACAGTCAAACACAATAAATTGACTTGTAAAATGTAAATCTTTCTATAAAGGTAATTGTGATTTTGAAAGTTTTAGCTTTTCGGGAAAGAAGATTAAATTCTTTCTTTTCGATACTCTTATACTTGTGATTCCCGAAGGGAACCAAAACTTTATCTTTAGTACCAATGCTAATCGTAATTGGTATGGATGCCATTCTCTTGCAAAAGAGAACGTGCAATCACTTGTACTTCTAAAATCATAAAAGCGATAGAGACTAGGTATGTCACTTATGATCTGGTGCTCGCAGCTATTGTTTTTGCTTTCAAAGTTTGGCATCATCATCTTGGGGGAGAAATTGTTCTCCACCTCGATTATAACTCATTGGGATATCTATTTTCTCATAAGGAACCTAATTTGTGTCAACCACGTTGGCTCGAATTCCTTGCATCTTATGATCTTGATATCCTTTATACCCCGGAAAGGGAAATCGTGTTGCCGATGCACTTAGTCGCAAGCGACAAGCGGTTGTTTTCATGATGATATCCGAATGGAAGGATCTCGAGGTTTTATCCACTTGTGAAATTCGAGATCGTGTTTCCCATTCATGTTCATCTTATGTAGCCTTGAGG
This sequence comes from Allium fistulosum, assembly GCA_030737815.1. Classification (NCBI taxonomy): domain Eukaryota; kingdom Viridiplantae; phylum Streptophyta; class Magnoliopsida; order Asparagales; family Amaryllidaceae; genus Allium; species Allium fistulosum. The sequence continues at coordinate 1,619,347,632 of CM060901.1, forward strand.
CTCATCCTTCTCTTTTAGATCGCATTCTTGAAGCTCAAAGACTAGATCCCGAATTGGCTCTTCTTAGCCAAAGTTGTAGGGATAAAATTAACATTGAAAGTTTGAAAGACTTCGATATTGATTTATGTGGCGGCATTCGAAAATTTGGTAGACTTATCGTACCAAATATTAGTGATCTTCGTCAAGATATTCTAGAAGATTCTCATCGTTCTAAATTTATCATTCATCCCGGTAGTAGTAAATGTACGCGGATATGAAGCGACTTTATTATTGGGAGTGAATGAAATCTGGTATCGCTAACTTTGTTAAGTGTTGCATGACTTGCCAACTTGTCAAGGCCAAGCACCAAGGGCCTGGTGGGTTATTGCAACCTTTATAAATTCCAATTTGAAAGTGGGACCAAATTTCCATGGACTTTATAGATGGATTTCCCCGTTTTCGTTCGAGTCACGGTTGTTTATGGGTGATAGTTGATAGACTTACTAAATCCGCCCATTTTATTCCCGTTCGGTCTAACCGAACCGTTTCTCTTTTGGCCAAATTCTTTATCGAAGAAATTGTTAAATTGCATGGTGTTCCTACTTCTATTGTTAGCGATCGAGATCCATTGTTTACTAGTGGATTTTGGAAGAGTCTTCAAAAAGCTTTAGGAACGAAGCTTAATTTTAGCAGCGCTTATCACCCCCAGTCCGATGGACAAACCGAGCGTGTGAATCAAACTCTTGAAGACCTTCTTCGTGTTTGTGTGCTTGATTTTGATGGAAGTTGGGAAAATCATATTTCTCTTGTTGAATTTTCCTATAATAATAGCTTCTAATCTGGTATTGGTATGGCACCTTTCGAGGCACTCTATGGAAGGCTATGCCGATCTCCTTCTTGTTGGCTTGAGGCCGGTGAGAAGCTGGTTTTAGTCCAGATTTTGTTCGTGTTTCACCTATGAAAGGTGTTGTACGTTTCTGTCGATCAGGAAAATTAGCGCCTCGATATATTGGGCCATTTCCTATCACGGAACGTATTGGTTCCGTGGCTTATCGTCTTTTATTACCGGCTCAATTTTCTGCTATTCACGATGTGTTTCACGTTTCTCAATTACGGAAGTGCCTTCGAGATTCCGATTCTATTCTTGAGCCCGGTGTTATTAAGGAAATTGAAGTTCCACCAGACTTGACTTGTGAGCAACATTCAATTCGCATCATTGCTTCGGAGGTTGAGCACCTTCGGAATAAAGATGTTCTTCTTGTGGAGGCTCAATGGTCCTCAAATCCTAAGGATTGTTCTTGGAAATCTAGAGAATTCATCGAGCGAACACATCCGGACTTACTTTCTCATGCTCTTTGAGGTGAACTTCTTATTTCAAAATTTCTTTTTGTGTTGAATATGCTTTCATGGTTGTTACTATATATTTTCTTCTTAAATATTGCGAGGACACAATTTCTTTAAAGAGGGGAGTCTGTAACAACCCGCATATTTATCGATTTTATATTTAAATATTTTATTTAAATATTTTATCGTTAGTCGGATTTTGGTCCGAAAAGCTACTTTTTGCATACGGTCAAATTAAGACTCGATACCACTTCCATTGAGTTCGAAACGTCGTTTGCAATCTTTTAAGTATAAACTTGGATATGTTTGGAGATAGTGGAATTTTGCCACTTTTGCGCTTTGGACTTTGGTTTGGACTTAGCCTATTAGGCCCAACCTCCACTCCCTCTTCTCTTCATAATTTCCTAACAACATAAGCTTCATCAAAAATGGAGGAGGGAATGGGAAATTAAAATTCCAAGCTCAAGTTTCTTGCAAATCCATCATCCAGCTCCAAATTCAAAGAGAAGACATTGGATTCAAGCTTCTTGTGTTGAGATTGAAGTGGGCTTGATTCTTGCTTTGCTTTAAGCTTCATCTTCATTGATTTTGGTGCAAAGGTGAGATTTTTATCTCACATTCTTGTCAATAACTATCTTGGATTGTTGGGAATGAACTCCTATCACTTTAGCATGTACATTTGCATTTGGTTTGGATTGGATTGGCGAAAAAACCCCAATTTTTAGTGTTTTTGGAAAGTTCCTGGGCTTAGGTCGTTCGACCGTGGGGAGGAAAAGTCGCCCCTGTTTATTTTAGCCCGTTCGCCTCTAGGTCGCTAGCCCTTAAGTCGTTAGGTCGCTCGGCCATAGCTCGTTCTAGGCCATCGGGTCATTTCATGCTTAAGTCGTTCGCATTTAGGTCGTTTGACCTATTTAAACTCACCTCTGCAACGTTAGGTCGTTTCTGGCCCTAGGTCGTTCTGGTGGAAAAGTCACCTCGGAATTAGGTCGTTAGCTCGGTTAGGCATTAGGTCGCTAACCCCTAGGTCGTTCCGGCCTTAATTCTCTTAGCAGCGTTAGGTCGCGTGACCTTAGGTCATTCCCCATTAGGTCGTTAAACCTTATTTCGTTCGCATTTAGGTCGTTCGACCTATTTAACCCACATCTGCACATTGGAGTCTCTCGGCCTTGGCTAGCTCGTTCTTGTTAGCTCGTAAACCCTTTGGTCATTTGGCTTTGTACTAGGTCGTTAGCCCTAGGTCGCTCTACTTGGTCGATCGTCCTTAGGTCACTAGGTCACGACACGTTAGGTCGTTCACCCTATGTCGTTTGGCAAAGCTCTTCGCCAATCCATTAGGTCGCTCTACCATTCACCTAGTTAGGTCGCTTGACCCCATTCCACCTTAAAGTCGCTCGGCCCTAAATGGTTAGGTCACTTGGCGTCGTCACTTTCTTAGGTCGCGAGATTAATTATGTCGTTCGGCCATAGATGGTTAGGTCGCTCGACATATGCAACCTTGTTTGGTCGCTCCCCCTCATTAGGTCGTACCACTGCATACATCCACCTTGTTAGGCCCTTAATGCCTTAACTCGTTATCCTTAGATCGTTCGACCTATTTTACTTTAGGTCGTTTGCTTGTAGGTCGTTCCATTTTCACTTTAGCTCGGCCATGTTAGGTCGCATAGGTATTTCTACTTGATGGATTTGGAACTGATTTCCTTGGATTTCATTCACGTCTCCGAACGTGAATTTTTGTGACTTGTTGATTCTACAATCAATTTCTATGATTTACCATTTTAAAAACATAAAGGTTTCAATACTAGTAGTAAATACCAAAAACTCTTTCATCAAAACGATTTCAACTCTATTTTATTACAAAGCTCTTTTCCTAAACCGTTTTCCAATCTATTAGTATATACAAGCCTTTACTTCACTCGGATGAGAAATCGAATTAAACGGCTTAGTAAAACAAGTGGTATGAAACGATTGCGTTTGCTTCGTCGGTTAACTCTTGGACTTGTTCGATTGAACCTTTTGTGACAATTTCCTAGTGAAGATCAACAGTTTGTTCGTAAATATTTAAGTTAAGCTAGTGGTTATGGGACATGAAGCTAAACTCATATATTTACTAGCTTAGTGTGATTGACACTTCTTGATGATCATTGACGATCATTTTTGTGATTTAGACTAGCAATTGTGCGATGTCTCTTTGTCTGCGAGGGAGACTAAACCCTGTTTGTGTGATGTTTCTACTCACATATGTGGGGTAGCGCCCCATGGTCTTCGGGCCATTTTAGTGGAGTTTTGACTCATGGTCTTCGGGCCGTTCTAGTGAAAATGGTTAGCAACCATGGAATAGCTTTCCGTCTTGTGATACATGTGTTGGTGAGCTTTCATGCTCCCGTCTTGTGATAGGCCTCTTTCCCTTTTTGTGATTTCTGGATTTCTTGTGTTGATTTCTGGAATTTGTGCTTCACCAATTTTCGTGATTTCCATTGATAAGTTTTATCAATTTTTGTGCATTGGTGAATTTGTGTGTCATTACCTTTTTGTGAATTTGGATCTTTGAGAAGATTCTTATGATATCGATTTTTCTCTTATTGATGTTCATTTACACACTTATCATAGTGTGCCATTATGGTTATTATACGTTTATGCCATATCTCTTATTCTATATCATATCACCTGATATTTATAGCTAGACTGACCCGTTTATTATTTTCTTATTAAATAATACTCGGGTCAGACCGAGATGTTACATGTGCTTCTGCTTGACTTCTCCCCAGGGATTTATTACTCTGACTTTTGGCTAGCCACTTAGATTAGCAGTTTTTGTTGTATACATTTGAGATGTAGACTCCATGATGTATACTTATTCTTTTGTACGGCTCTTGTAGCTATCCTTTTGTGTTATTGTGGATCTTTCAGACCACTATTCTGATATACACTTTTATGTGTTATATTCATATCTTCTTCCGCCTTTGTGATATCGATGCCTGTGACTGATTTGTGTTATGTCAATTTCTATGTTTGTTTCCGAAGATTATATATAGCCACTGTGTGATAGCTTTGAGTTTGTATCGGTATGTCGGATTTCCTCCTTAAATGAAATGCATACTATACTATCTGACATATCGGTGCTCGCACAAAGAAATTACATGGATGGTCGCTCCTCCACAGCCTTATTCTCCGTGCTAGTCGACAGCATTACACCATAGTGTTCTTGGCTAGCGTGGGTATAGAGGTGGGGCGTCACATAGTGCCACAGTCAACTAATAAATTCAAAGTGAAAATATCTAGCCAGAGCAGTACGGTTAATAATAATTGTTACTACTGAACCAAGAATTTTATGTTTGGACCAATTGACGTTAATGTGGACAATATTGGAATTTTGACCAAAATCATATTCCATAAAGATTTGACGAAGAGAACTGGTACTAAAAACCGTTGCTACCTGGTAACGTTTATAATAGTAAAATTGGATTTTTACCAAAATGATGTGTAAGTGATAAATTTGGCCAAAATTTCACACCACTAGCTATGGTGATGTGTGAACGTTAATATTCGAATTGTTTGATATTAATCACCGTCAGGGAGTCGCATGACCGTAATGATGAATATTCGAACAAACAACATGATCTAATTGATTTATAATTGTTTTAAATTAATTAATATTTATGAAATATTAGTTATTAATATTTATTTGATTTTTTGGAATGTCGTTGGTATCTAATCAAATGCTTATATGAAAGTAATATATGCCCGCATTGATACACGATATCGATAGAATATTTAGTTTAGATTTAGATAGATTAATTACTAAATGGCTATGGGATAGAGGCCCATCTTCCCTCTTTTATGGCTTGCGGAAAAGGGGAAAGGAAGGGATTCAAATTTGATTTGAAAAAGCAAAGGTGTATTTAAAGGAAGCCAAAAAAATCTCTAGCCATTAATTCTCTTTTATTTCCTTCTTAAAACAAATTCATTCATAAGTTTTTGCACTCTCTCTTCATCCTCTCTACCAAAAATTCATGGTTTCCATGTATGAAATTCCCCCAAAAAAATTCAAATATAAAAAAAATTCAAGGTGGTGTTTGTCTCTAGATCCTTGCATAATCCAGAGGCTAATTCAATCAAATCTAGGTGTTTTATTTTGCATTCAAGGTGTGATTTTTGGCTTCAACTCAAGGTAATTTTCAAATCTTATATGGTTATGTAATCATGATGTTAATAAAATTTAGATTATCATATGCTACTTCTCTTTTGATTATATTTTCATCTTATATGTATAGTTTAGGTCCCAAACATTATACAACGAATTTATATATACCTGGGTTGTCTAATCTATTTTTTATAATGATTTGGATATTAATGTTAAAAAAATCATTTTGATTTGAAAATATATTTCATTAATTGTTATAATTTTATAACTTATTATATGCACATACATAAGTAAGCTACATGTGTTGATTGCTCGAAATAATTTTTAAAATTGTTTATTGGTTTTGTATGCAAATTCATTTGGTTATTTTTTTTTACATATTTTTAAATGTTTTTTCGATTCAAAATTCATAAGTGGACTTCTTTGCAAAATCATAAACCTATTTTGAACCCTTCATAAGTTAAAGCTAGCTTTCTATTTGCTAACTTTAAGTTTTATAACATATAAAAATTAAAAAAATTATAAAAAAAAATATTTTAAATTTAAAACGTTGTTTGCAGTTATTTATACATATGTGTGTGTGTCTATTATTTCAATTTAAAGTATATAAAGGGAAATTTTATGTAAAATCATAAATTTAATTTTAAATTCTTCCTATGTTAAAACTAGATTTAAAATTACTAGTTCTATAATTCAAAACATATGGAATAGTCAAAATAATATTTTAGCACAAACACACAAACACACACACATATATATATACATATCTATGTGTGTGTGTAATTGTTATTATATGTATATTTATAATTGTTCTCTTATATAATTAAAAAAACTATAAACAATAAAGGATATATAAAGGTACAAATGTGACCGTTGCACGGTAAATCCCAACACCTTTATACGGTCATGTTTGCTATGTACACTTTATATTCGTTGCACGTGTAGTGTACACATATAAATGTATTTGATACACTTATGAATTAAAACTCATATAAATTAAATAAAACCTTTTATAAACAAATTAAATAAAATTAATATTTCCTTTAAAAATATTTTAGATCGGATCTAAATCTATTTATACTTCGTAGAGCCAATAAAGATTTAAATAATGGCATTTTTTAAAAATTCATCCATTTTACCCACTACAACCCAACACGGTTCTTGCATTGATATCAGAGTTCAAATGGTCTATGTAGTCTCAATTGTAATGTCAGGGCTAACTGATTAAAGCCTATCCATTTAGTATGGTATCTTGAAAGGTAGTGCCTAAGGTTGGATTTGGAAAATAAGCACCATGTCTTACCTGGCTACTAGCGTAGCCCAAAGGATAAAGTAACCCTAAAGGTTATCCATAATATAAAGGCTCAAATTGATTTTGGGCATTCGACTAATTTTCAAAATTCGTTTTAAAATTCAAAATTATATTTCAAATGTAAAAGCTAATTTAAAATATAAAAAGGAAATTTTATAAAAGTTATAAAATGTATTCAAATTTTTTTAATTTATTTTGGGAAATTAAATAATTAATTCTAAAATTTTGAAATTTAAAATTTATCTAATATGGTTAATTAAATTAAAAAAATAATGAACTAAAAGTTAATTGCTTAAAACATATATATTGATATATGTGTATAACTATGATTGTTGTAGTTTTTGATCTATCTTAAATTTGTTTAAGATACATTAAATTCAAATTTTAAATTATTTACTTAAAATATTTAATTCTTAAACAAAATTAATTAAAAGTTAATTAATTAAAATGTAAACATTTATTTATATGTGTACATAATCAAACTATAAATGTACTATCTTAAATAGTTTAAGATGGGTGATATAAAGATTTTGAAGTTTTGTATAAAATAAATTTAATTAATTAAATATGATTTAATTAATAAGAACTAAATTTAATTAACTAAGATTTAATTAATAAAATACATGTATGTATTATACAAGTAAATTAAATTATAAAAGTTATAAGTTAATTTTTATATAACTATTTATGTATAAAATTAAGTGGAACTAGAAAGAAACCGAAATAAGATTTAAGGAATGAGTACATGTGTAACACATGCTGTGATTTTAGATTTGTTTGACACTTGAATTATGATTATATTTGACAAAAAATTTATTACTCCCTAAATCGATATCACTCATTATATGTATATTGAAGATTATTAATCCATTAATATAAGTTATCCTCTACCATTTATATATTATTAAATTACTTGAATACTCTTTAGTTATTGATATTTCTCAAGATAGAGATGTTATGTATATTACTACTAATATATTGACTAGACAATGTAAGATACAAGCATGTGTTTGTTGATATTCTTTAAGGTACGTGCATTATACTTAGGTCATCGCAAAATGGTAGGTATGAGCATATAATCTCTTTCAATTTCCTCAAGGTCGAGATGGGATTAGGACAAATACCATGGGTTAGGAGTTGTATATCATACAACCAATAAAGTGTTATCCATCGCTTACGAGCTTGTGATTTATTTATATTCCTCAAGTTCAGAATCCTAGGGCAAGCAAATCCTGACATCCGCTAGAGAAATCGAAAGATTTCAAAAAATTTGTTAGGGTTTTAAGAAACATAAAAATTTAGTGAGAGCCTTATTAGAAAAATAAAATGGTAACACTTGACCTTTCTAATATTATAGGAATATATGCTACATATATCGAAATAATCTACTTCGATAGAATTGTGCAACTAACATAATTGATAAAAATGTTATCAGTTAATGTATACAATAGAACTAAATTAAGATTTAATTGGAAATATAACATATACTTACCAATAATTCTTTTGGCTTGTTATGACCTATATAATTGCCGAAGTTATACAATTACTAAAAACATTTGTGTCATGGTCATGTAAGTATTTATTTGCCCAAGACTGTATATTGTCTTTGTAACAACCCTGCTTTCTATGTCGTATAAATAAACAAATTTAATCAAATAAAGTTATTGGAATTCGATATTTGATAATTAATATTTTGAAAATAAATTTTAGTCAATTAAATTCGATTTAATATAAGATTTTTATTTAATAAATTAAATTAATATTAATAAATTCTTTTTGGATAATATATATTAAAATCAAATAAGATGTTTTAATAAATTATAAATATTGTAAAGTTTAAATTAATTTAAATTAGCTTGAAATTTATCTACAAATAAATTAATAGGGATTTTGAAAAGAAAAGAAAAATAAACTGAATTAATTAAATTAAACTAGAGCCTGATTAGGCTCAAGCCCATTAATCACCTTCCTTTCTCCACTTCTATAGAAAATTTCTTGCATGCTTTACCTAATTTCAAACTCGTTCCTCAAATTCCAAAACTCAAACCTCTTTCAGAAACTCGGCCCTAAAAATTCCCAAATGAGAATTGATCAACGCATCGCACTTAAACTTGACGGTTGGGCGATGAATTTGGAGTGACGATCTGGTACGCAACACACTTGGAGGTCGTGATAACGGGCCGACGATTGATGGTCGTGATAGGGAATATCGCGATGTGGAAAATCTTGGCTTTGCCTAGGCTCGAATTGGTGACGGTCACGACGAGATTGAGTGATGGAAAGCCAAAGCACGAGCATAAGTAACGAACAAAAATGCACATGCGACCTGGTGCAAGTTTTAGGCGTTGACTAGAGGCAGCGAGCTGGTGGGCTAGCGGTGTTAGAGGTTCTGGCAGTGTGGATGGCGATGTGGTAGCTTTAGGCGATGATAGCTTTGGAGTGGTGGCTAGTGTAGTAAATTTTTGGAGTAGCAAATCGTTTAGAGCTGAATTCGATTCATGCATTCGTCATTACGGTGAGTTTCTACTCACAACTACTATATCTATATCTTATTGTGTGTGTATATATAAATCCCAATTCTTGGTTGAGTCGCACGATTGTTGTGTTTGTCTCGCATATTGGTTAAATCGATTGGTTGATTTGATTTAGATTATCGATTGAATTGTTTATTCGAAATATTGGATTGATTGTGTGAAACTGGATGTGATTTTGGATTGAATTGGGAAATTTTGCATATGTTGGATTATCTAAAATGCAAAGGGAATGTTATCCATTCACATTTTAATTTGTGAAATTTATTTATGTTGCATGTGCATTGTTTGGATGGTTGGAATTAGATGCAATTAGACGCGGCTACGTGATATAAATTGTATTGATGGTTGTGGAGTAATTTTACTCCATAATTTATATATTTAGATATTTATTTACTTTCTCGTTTTAATTTTTTTTTTGAAAACTTTTGGTAATTTATTTAAGGATTTTAAAATTTTGTTTAAAGTATTTTATAAATAATTTGCTAAATTTTATTTAATTAGTTGTTTTTATACTTACAAATATAATTTGAATTATAATATAAATTTAGCTTTCTATTGATTATTAAACCCTTTTTTAAATCAATTATAATATATTATGAGTTTTGAGATTGCTTTAAAAGAAATATAATATATTGCCATTTTATAAAATATAATATGAAAATAATAATATTTTTTAATGATTTTTGTTATAAAGGTTATTGAAATATTATTGAAGTAGTTTTCAAAACTTGGAAAAAAATATAGAATATTATTTTATGAAATAATTAAGTGATTTTAAGATATATTTTGAATTTATAAAAATCTCTCTTATATAATATAGGAATAAATAGATAGTGTAGTATAAAGGAAAATGTTTTATTCTAATTAGTTTGAGTATAAAGCGAAGAGTTTGTATCATTCTATTTGGTTGAAATGGAAAGAAATTATTTGGGAAGTTTTGAAATATATATATATATATATATATATATATCAGTTTTGAAAGTGGGTAAATTTTGTTAAGGTTTCTCAACCCAAGTGAGATCGGCCCAAAGACCACTTACAAAATTCAACTACATAATACAAACAAATAAAAACTTTATAACGCAACCCCCTTAAACTCCCACTTTCCAAAAATACTTCGATCTCTGTCTTCCTCATTCAATCATGGTGGCTGGAAACTACAACTTCCTTTGTCTTGAATTTTTGCCGCTTGCGCCCACCAATCCACTTCTTCAATCTTCATTGCTGTTGGTTCGAGGTTATTGTTAAGCCCTCTCCCTCTAATTCATTTCGAAGTTATCCTCATGTCTAAGATTGCCAAAATACTTAATTTTTCTGCGCTTCATTCTGCATGTTGGAAAATCTGACGGTTTCGCTCTCTCCATATATTCCAAACAGCAACAATGATGGCATTTTTGGTCAGTTTGGCTTCATAGTCTACCAATTGCCTAATAGAGCATGGGTATTCTACAACTTCTTGTAGTTTTAAGCTCAAGATACTGAAATTAGCCTTCATTTTACATAGTCCCAAATTACTTTAGCATATTCACACTTGAAGAAGACGTGTTGATGCGTTTTCTCTTCTTTTTTACACAAAATACAATTTGTATCTTGTGTAATACCCCATTTTGCTAGCATGTCTCGAGTTGGAAGCTTTCCCAGCATCGCCTTATATGTAGTCAACGCCATTTTGGAGCAATTAACCTTGTCCCAAATGATTTTGTGTCATCCAACTTTCGGGTCTTTTCTTCTAATATCTTCTCATGCCTATTTGGTAGTAAAATCCTTGTTTGTATGTTTCTAAGACTACATATCACTCTCCCTATTGAAATATAAAGGCATATATTCTATCTAACTTTTCTGTTACAAGGAATAGCATCACAATTCCATTTATCATTATGAATTATAGATTCAACTTTACGATTAGGTAGCCATGGATGAAGAGGTATCCCATCCCAGTAAGTCAGTGAGAGCCTTACCATTAATCTATGGATCTTTCCACAAGTTAGTTTCTCTACCTTGAGCTATCTCTCTGGTACAATTAGCAGCCAGCTTATCTCTTATTTTCATGATTACTTTCCATGTAGAGGAAGAGTTATTGTCCACGGCCATTTGCCAAAAATTATCTTTCATATATCTCTATCTCATCCATCTTTCCCACAAACTCTTTGAGTTGATGATTTTCTAGCCTTGTTTCAGCATAAAAACATCTCTCGTACCCTCAAATTCCTGAGACCCACTCCTCCTTATTCTTTAGGCCTGCATAGATCTTTGTATTTAATTTTGTGAAGTCCTCCTTTCTAAATAAAATCAGCACAAACCTTTTCAGTTTTTTCAATAGAGGAATTAGGTAGTTGAAAGGTTCGAAGCTAGAAACTGACTTTAGCCTGAATGACTATGTGCACTAGTTCAAGCCTGCCAGCAAAAGATAGAAATCTTGAACTCCAGACCTGTAATTTACTTCTAATCTTTGGCATCAATTCTGCACATTCAATATCAGTAATTTTATTAGAGGAAAGAGGGACTCCCAAATATATGAAAGGCAGCTCCCCTTCTTTATTCCCTAAAACATCCAAAACTTTATTTCTATTGACATTAAATTTACCGAAATAACACTTAATCTTAAGTTCATTAAGTTTCAAACCAGCATTCTTCTTTAAAGAATAGTAAATGTTCTTTGTAGCCGTAGCTGCTTCATTGCCTGACTTTATGTAAATAATCAGGTCATCAACGTATAACAGATGGCTAACTCTATGTTGGAAATTGTATATAGTCTGGAATAACTTGTTATGGCATTCTAGTTCCATTTTGAGGGTAAAATATTCCATAGCAATCGCGTATATTTAAGGAAATAGGGGATCTCCTTACCTAATTCCTCTATTACTACTTATGTGACCTTTAGGAATACCATTCACTAGTATTGAAAAGGTAGAAGTAGTAATACATTCATTAATCAACTCAAAAACTTTATTTGGAAACCCCATATTTCTGAGCATGTGGATGATGAATTGTCTATTGATCTTATCATATGCCTTGTGAAGGTCAAATTTCAAATATACTTTTTTCAGCACCTTTTTTTATTAAAATTCCTAATTAGTTCTTAAAGAATTTTTCAAAATATTCCTTCCTTCATAAATGCACTTTGACATTCCACGATGAGATCTCGTAAGATTTTCTTGATTCTATTGCAAATTATGTTGCTCAAGATCTTATACATGACATTACAACAAGCTATCGGTTTGTAGTCTTCAATTTTAGTAGGCTTTTCATTTTTAGGAATAAGACAGAGAAAAGTACGATTTATTTCTTTCAAAATTTTACCATACCGAAATGCTTCTTGTAAAGCTGCTACTATGTGGTTTTTCATGTCTCTCCAGTGTCTCCTATAGAAATCGGAGCCCAATCCATCTGGGTCGGGACTGGCATTACAGTGAATTGAATTCAAGGCTTCCCAGGCTTCAACATAAGTGACCCTCCTCCTTAGCATTCTGCTGCCAGCAGCATTCAACAACCATCTACATTTAACACGTGGTAAGTTAGTCTCAGTATGGCCATTGTATAGATCACTATAGTATTTTATAGCTTCCTCCTCTATCAACTGAGAGTTATTGCAATATGAGCCATCCTGATTAAAACATTGCAAATTACTATTAGCATTTATTTTAATGGATATTTTAGTATAAAAAAATTTAGTTCATTCATCCCCTCGGTAATCCACTTCTCTTTGGCCTTTTGCTTTAATTCTACAGCTTTGATTTCCAATGCTTCCTTAAGTTGCTCTTGTGTTTGAAAATATTGCCTCCATATTACATCATCATTGATCTTCGCATCAATCTTGTTTAGCAGCTTCTCGCATGTCTGTTGTAGCTCTGTTATTTTGTCTTTGTCTTTCACTCTGCTTTTGTTCCATTCCTAGAGTCTATTTTTGGTTGTTTTGAGGAAATGAACTAATTTGTAAATGAATATATATATATATATATGTATGTATATGTATGTATGTATGTATATATGGATTTGGAAATGAGATTTGGTAATTGAATCTTATATTGGGATTAAATAAACAAAGTGAATTTATTATTTAACATATATTTGGTATCTATTTCTAAGTATTTATTTTTGTTATAAATGATTCATTATTAAATATTGAGTTGTTGGTTGCTATGTTTATTTATTTAAATAATTTAGTTTATATTACTTTACTGTCATTTTTTCTCTTTTATATTGAATTAGATTATACAAGTGATTCATGTGTTGATGTTGAGTTGTTTAGTGATTTAGTATGATACGATGATGATATCTTTCTATGTGATTTTGTGATAATACAATTCTGTATGATGAAGAATCAGAATAAACGGAGTTACAATAACATTTAGAATGGGGCATTCAGTAATATTTCTTTGGTTATTCTTTGGACTTGTTATATAGAATATTAGGAGATGAAGTGTAGTTTATAAGCAGTGAATAATCGTTTGAGTATCACGTAGTTGAATGGAATGTTGTTATGATATTTATTTGATTATTGATTGTAAGTAGACAATACTCACATGATAGGAATAGTATGTTGTGATTGTATTTACGTGAGGTGGTGCTCTTAAGTGCAAGTAGGGTAGGTGCCCTTATATGTATTGATTTTGTATGCCATTATCATTATGTACTCCTTTTATTGGCATTGGACAGAACCAGCTGGCTAGAATCCACCCTAGCAGCCCGATCTTGGGATCGCATCCCAGATCCATGACAACTTTGGTAGATATTTTATTTGATGCGCACCACATGGTTTGGGTTAGGTGACCCATTGGGTAAGTGCCTAATATTATGAGATTTGGGTTAGGTGACCCATTGGGTAGGTGCCTAATAGCCCCTCTGTTATGTCACATAGGCTAGCAATCTGTTATCTGTTGGGGCAAAGCAGGGTTGTGATTAAGAGGCTATGCATTGATGAGCCACTGGTGATGTGTCATGATATCCATCGAGTTAACTGAAGAATATAGAAGCAGATCCGGTTAGGTGGCTCTAGGCTCCTAAAGCGGATAGACAACCATCAGTCTCCCTTCTGGTTCTAACTAAATGTAGTTTGGGATATTCTATTGATACACCTTACTTAAGTATATAGATATGGGTTTGGCAACACAATGTTAGGTAACCCACATATTGATGTATATATGACTTTAATTAGGACTTTGTGTCTGTCATATAGTCATTTTTCGTCATGATATTGATTTATTCATATATGAGGAGATGAGAATATATTTGGATAGGTGTCCAGAGTGTGGTGGATTCTCATATTTTTATTATTTTCGACAGATAGGTAGGTGCCCTATATACAGTCGGACAGTCTATTTTACACCGTTTTCATGATAGTATTTTATTATTTGAGATTGAGAGATACACTTGATGACATCTCATATTTGATGATTTATGGACTTTGATGATGATTTCGAGTATGGATGATTCACCCATTTATTATTGATTCTATGATTTATGATATGACTTTTATATGGATGATGGCATCTTTATGCATGGTTTTAAGAAATTTGAGATTATGTGATGCATTTGTGATTGTCTATGATATTTTAATTATATATATGCCATGCATACACTACCGCATACTTTTGGTCATATGTATATTGTCATATTATTATACACTTGATTTAGGTATAGTCTGATCCTTGTGTTATTTGTATAATACTTGGGTCAGTACGAGCCATTTCAAGTACATGGACGATGAGACCAGCTTGTGATTTATAGGCATAAAGGAGACTAGATATTCACTATTATAGATTACCATCCTGAATTGTATAGTCCCTTGTGTGTATATCATTATATTTTATAGTGGACATATTTTGTATATTGTATATTATATTTTATCGTTGGGATTTTGACTCTGTGTTCTCTGATATTTACTTATATTGTGTATTGTTCTATCCTAAAGGCACACATGTTTAGTGCTTCGTACCGATACTGTGTGTAAATAGGTGAGTTATTTATTCGATGTTTAAATATGTACCAATGTTAGGGAAAATTGATGTGTGTACCTCATATACTCTCATTCTCCGTATTATCTGACGGTATTGCTTAGTAATACTCTTGGATAGTATAGGTATAGAGGTGGGGTATTTATAGTCTACTTTGAATTTCGAACACTAAAGCAGTATAAGCATATGAATGTTTGATCTATATTAGATCGCATACAAAAGTTATAAGGCTAACATTCACTTCGTAATATTCGAAATGTTGATTAATTTGATTCACTCGAAATAAGAAAACAAATTGTAACACCCCGTAAAATGAACCATAAAGAAATGGAGTAAATTAAATTAAATATGATAAGGGTTGGATATGGAAATTTTATAAAATTAGAATCTGACAACAAAAGTTATTCTGTTGCATTCATGGCGAAATTTTGATCAGTTTCCATATATAATATGCTGAAAACGGAGCTCAAACAAAGAAGTTATGAGCATTTGAAGTTTTCAGATTTAAATTAATTTAGTTTGAATTCAAATTCAAATGAGAAATCAAATTTATTAAATTTCAAAAATTAACTTAGGGGCTAAGTAAAAAATTAATTAATGCATAGTTGCCTGTGGCGGTCGACCGCTTGGCAACTATAGTTGCCTGTGGCGGCTAGGGTTTTACGTTATGTTCTATTCGGTTGTGCGCTCTAAATTTACCCGTTTCCTACCTACTTCCATCCTACGATTCTGGTGCGTTTCAACTCCTATAAATAGAACCCTATCCGCTCCACTTTTTTTCATATTATTTGGAGAATACGATGAAACTTTGCATTGCTATCTCTCTAATAAGATTTAGAAACTCCATAGAGAATTCAGGTAAGGATTCAACCTATTTCCTTTTTTTTTCTCCTTCCTCCAATCTATTCTTATCCTATTCTTCTCCAAATATTTTGAATCTAATGAAAAAATATACCTCTTCCCTATTGTGTGTATACATATATATTAAGAGAGAGAGATTTTAGAAGAGATCGGAAGGCTACAAATCCATTTGAGTAAAGCTAAGGCTAACCTACGAGTGAAAACCTTAGTATTTCTTTTCAGCAATTGTTTAATGTATTTCTTTTGGATTTTTATATGCCTTAGGGATTTTGGGATTTCGAAAATATGATAGATAAAATCCCCTAAAATTCATTTTTATTTAGAAATGTCAAATCCAAGTTGAGATTCTCAATTATTTACATTAATTTGATGGAATTTGTTTCGTTTATGCAATTTTTGATAATTTCATAGTCTATTCCACTTCTTCTTCTTCTTTGGGTCAAATTGTGATCCTTCAATAAAATAAGGGGTTTAGATTACGAATTCTATTTGTAGTTTACACCACTTATTCTTATCAATTTCTTTGTAAAAAGAGGAGTTGAATAAAATACGAGGTTTATATTGCAATTCTTATTATTTAAAATGTTCCATTGAATTGGTGTAATATATTGAGTTACTATTATATTTACAGGTCTGTTGTTCCAGTTTTGGTTATGAATATTTATTCCCTATTTTGGACATTAGAATTCTATGAAATCTTGGAAAATTAAAGAAAAAGGACTTATAATATTAATTGGTTAGGGAATTGACATTTAACGCTAGTTTAGAGCATAAAATTCATGTGTTTAGAACTTATTAGGCATGAATATTTATTTATTTCTATTTACATAATTAAAGTATAACTATTGCATATATGGCGTAGCTAATTAGGCATTTATTTATATTGGTTTCCTCTATTAGGAAGGTAATTGATTTTGAGGCGAAAATAAGAGGAAACTCTTATATAGCCTAATTATTATTTTAAGTCGTAATAAGAAAGATTTCTTATAAGGCCTTATTTATGAAACGGTGAGATGAGTGTATATATAGAGAGAGTAATTAATTTATGGCTAAATCATAAAGGTGTGAGGTCAATGGAGTTACATGACGGAAGTCTGCTCTTTACTTTGAGGCTACCAGCAGTTGTGTATACTTTTATTGATGTGAGATATTCTTATGATAAATATTTGTAATGATTAGTTCCAAATTATGTAGGGAAAATCTACCCAGCTAATCTGGCTACCAGTTCCTATGAATAGAGGACCAATGTGAGACGTCATTTTAGGTATGAGCCATAAGAAGAGGGCCTGCTTCAGGGTTTGAGGTATTAAATGGTTGGACCCGCCTTTTTCCCTAGATGAAGTATTAAATGGCCAAGGGATTACATTAGGTGGTATCTCTACAGGGGTCCGCTTTTGAAAATAGGTCCCAAATGATGGGATCTGCCCATTTTCCACTTTGAAGTATTAAGTGGCCTATGAGATTCCATATGATGTTAGCTAGATAGTACCATTGAGGAGCACGCTTCTAGAAATAGGTCTTAAATGACGGGGACTGCCTATTTTCCACTGAAAAGAATTAAGTGGCTTAGATACCATCTCTTAGGGTATTAGCTATTTATGACGTATAATTGGGATATGGGATCTACTTCTAGAATGGAAGGTATTAAGTGGTTGGACCCACCTCCTTTCCTTATAAAGAAGTATTAAATGATTTTAATGGTTTTATGTTTGTAGACATATTCTTATTTTGAAATATATTGCTCAAGTACTGAAAAGGCAAGACTCGATGTTTTTATTCACCAGACACTTGTTGTTCTGACTCACTCCTCATTACAACATAGGTTAAGGACGGAGTGATGGCGGTGACAATGCTCAGAGATGGAGAAGCTTGGCTTGTGGCAATATTTATTATTATTACTTGCTTTTATGTGTACCCATGTAACAGATATCATGTTACGGTTTTTATGGAATTTTATATTACGACATTTTTATGGTTTTGAAATAAATGGGTACACTTTACTATTATTTTTTGTTCCATCCGCTATGAGTTCTGAAAGTTTAGTTATGGCACTACAATGTTATTTCTTTTTACTACCAATAGCTTGTCTTAGAATGGATCTAAGTTTTGATGGGTCTTTCCTGGGTCAAAACTTAAGCCTGTCCGAGGTGGGTTGTAACGACCGTAGATTTTAATTTAATTTAAATTAATAATTTATTGAATTTTGGAGTTAAATTTATAATTAAATGAATTTTTGAATAAAATAGTAAAATAAATCAATTTACAAATGAAAGCGAGTTTCCCCGACTCGATTTCGAGTGAATTTGAAAATAATAAATATATAGATATATATTTTGACTTGAGTTTAAATTATAAATAATTGATAATAATATTAAATATTTGAATTGATGGTTAAAGATGGTTTGAGTTTATAAAATTAATATAAGGTAAGTTTTAATAAAAATAGAAGTAGAATATTTGTTAAAATCTAACAACAATTTAGAATAGAAATTTATTTACATTTCAAAGTAGTAAGATAAATAGAGAAAACAAATAAACATAGAAATTGTCATTTTTAATTCTTGATAGGTATATATATATATATATGTAAACAAAAGATAAAACAAAATATCTCCAAGCTTGAAGAATAAGATAAAGTAAATATATATATATATATATATGTAAGTATATATGTAAGCATGAAAGCTGCCAGCTGAAATCAAGTATGGCTAAAGCAAAACAAAAAAATATCTTCACACAAACAAATGTAGGTACATACAAAATAAACAAAGACAAAATAAAATATGTAAACCATCCCTATATCATCTCTCAGCCGAAAGTAAGGAAACAAAGTAAACAAAAAAAAATATATTTAAATAGGTATGTAAGTGTACAATATAGGCAAAGTCATTTAATGCTAGTAAGGCAAAACATGTTGTACAAATATGATATAGCCTGTACACTCTCTCCTCTATAGCAGCCTTCTCTTAATTCGTCCATTACAAAACTGAGAAAAGAATATCATGCAAAACATAAACAAGAGTTCAATTTAAAAATAGTAACTTCAACCTGATCAGAGATAAAGGGCTTCAGCAAATAAATTACAAAGGATTTCAACTCGAAGCTCTGTTCTTTCTTCAATAACAGCAGCTAAGTTAATTCAAAAGCAAGTAGGACCAAGATTTCAAGTTCCAGGCCTCTGTTTTGTCCTCTATTCTTCAATCTCTGTGAGTAACACTTTGCTTTTAAAATTTAAACTTGATTTTGGTTGTTTGATCTCTTCTAGAAACAATATTGTTGTGTGTATATTTACAAGCACATATATGTGGATAGTTGAAATGTTTTGTGCATATCTGTTATTGTGATATGTCTGTTTTATTTCCAGACCCAAATTGCAAAACAAATCACTATCTGTTGATTTACTCATTTTTGAACTTAGGATTTAAAGTGAAATTTGTTTGTTTTAGTATGAACAAAAGTCTAATAATTTATTTGAGTCAAAATATTGGGTAACTTATCTGGAAACAAAGTTTACAGTGAGATTCTTATTTAAGTCAAAAATTAAAACATGTTATTTTTAATTTCCAGGATTATAATTCGAATATGTATATCAAAACATGATTTTTGAAACGAGAATTACAAATTTTAGTGGATGGGGTTAAAAGCAGTTCGAAGTTGAACTGGAAACGGGTTTCCACCGTTTTCTGGCGATCGATGGTCGCGGAGCTCTCGAGATTCAGTCGAGACGTGGAGGGATGAACGGAGATTCGAGGAAAAATGATGGGTGAAGCTCCAGTTCACCGTGGCGATGGCGGCGACCCAATTTAAAATTTAAACCTAGTTTTTAAGGGGATCATGTATTTGATTCGTTCGCCACCACCAAGGGATCGAGTAGCGCGAGAGTTTGGGAAGTGGAAGCTAGGGGGTAGACGCGTCGATGACCGGAGTGGCGAGGTTTATCGGTGGTCAGAGATGTGACTTCGAGGAAGATTTGGACATGGCAGTTGTCTCCAGTTTTTACTGGGAAGCTCGATTTTTGATTCGAGGCAAGTGAGGGTGTTTTGGTGCTCAGTGGCGGTTTCCACGATGATGTTTGATGTGATGGAGGGTTCGTCGGAGGTGGTTGGTGATTCCGGTAGTTGTGCACGTACACGTGAAAACGTTGTATCAGGGGGTTGCGAATTAGGGTGGAGAAGAAGTTCCTGGCTCGGGGAAGACGTGTGAGTGACTCGAAGTGGTGGGTGATTTTCTCGAAGATGAGAGAAGAGGAGGGAAGCTCGAAGTTTAGCACGGGGATATACGTGAGATTCTCGAAGCAGTACTCGAGTTTTATAGGGTAGCCTCGGGTTTATTTATGTTGCCAGTTATAAGGTCTGTTTGGTTTTAAAGTTTAAAAATTTGAGAGTAGGGTTTTAACAGAGTTTAAAACAAAAGAGTTTAAGATGGATTCAAATTTACTTTGTCTCCTAGTTTTAAATAAAACAAGCTTTATAAAAGAATAAAATGTTTTAACAACTTTTAAAAAAAAATGTTTAAAAGTATATTTTAAGGTGTGTTAAAATTTGCTAAGTTAAATGTTGTATTTATTTGAATCTAGAATTTGAAATGAGAATTTGATCATTTAATAAGAAAATGTTTTATCTTTAAATAAATGAAAATTAAGGATTTGAAATTATTAAGTAAAGGAATAATTAACTAATTTGATAAATTAATGATTGGATTTATTAATTTAGTAATTAAAAGTTAAATTAGTAAATTAAGGTTTAAGATAATAAATTGGTAATAAATGGATAATTAAGAATCATTAATAAAATAATTAGTGATTAAATATATGATTTTAAAGGTTAAATAAAATAATAATTAACCATAAGTAAATTGAGTTTAATTACTTAAGAATAGTAATTAAATAATTATGAATAGTTAATGAGGATCATTTACTTGAAATTTATTTGATAATAAATGTGAATGGAATTTTTCATAGAAATTTAATCTGACTTAATTAATCAGATAATTAAATTGATCCTACTTATGGATGTTTGATTGTATTGAATGTTTTGAATTGTTGATATTCCCTGATATATGATGCTTTGTGATACACCCTGATTTATGTTGTGATCTGTAGTTTACTTACCTGTGATATATATCTGTGATCTGTGGATGAACGATAAGCGTTATAGTTTATATCGCTTATCAACTATATTTCTGTATTCTGATCTGTGATGATTGATTGATGTGCACTATTGTGTGTAAAACCCCTGGACCACACCTTTACACACACAATATGGATTTCACGTGGAAATCGGTTAAGTCACAGATAATTTAAATTTGATGTTTTTGAAATTGAAATTTTAATTTCAATTGATTTTGAAATTTGAAATTTGGGTTTAAAGTGAAAAGCTTTTGAAATAGAATTTCAAAGATAAAAGTTATTTTGAATAACTTAAACGAGTTTTGAAAATTTAAATAATTTGATTTAAATTTGAATTCAAGTTTGAAATTGAATCCCATGATTTGAAACTAGGGATTAAAAGATGATATAAATGTGTTTGTATGAATTAAACCATTTTAAAGTATAAGTTGGGAATTTGAATTTAAACCAAGGATTTCAACTCGTATAAATGAATCAGATTTCCAAATTGAAAACTGTTGTTTTAAAAGGATAAAAGCTTTCAGATAAGAAAAGAAATTCCAATTTAGTTAAAAGAATTTCAAGATTGAATTGAAAATGGATATTCCAAGTTATGAATGAATTGTTTTGAAAGCTATAAATTAAATCTGTTTATTTTTAACAGATTTAAAATGATGATTTATTTAAACCATTCGAAATGAAATTGTTTTGAAAGCTATGAGTTAAATCTTTGATTTAAAGATTTAACGAATTAATCAAATTGAAAGGGAAATTGATTTGGAAAATCTGTGAATGAATCTTTGTGAAATTAAGTGAACTTTGTGAATTGAATCTTTTTGTTTAAAGGATTAAAATGGTAATTTGATAAACCATTTGAAAGGAAAGTTTGGGTTTAAGTTGTGACTTAATTGAAATCCCATTATCCATTTGTTTTTAAATATTTCGCTCACTATTCGGGTTAGCCGGGAAAGGACCTTTGGGTCGTATAACTCATTCCGAATAGTGATACGTCGTATATGGATAGCATTTGAAGACCGGTGTTGAAGACCGGATATTTTTCGAAAATGAAAGGACAACCTGTCGAATGTCTCTGCACTGAGTCGCGCCGGTATAGAGATTTATATCACTCTTTTGTGACGGGAAGTCCGGACGTGATTGAGAATTATCCGGAATTGCAAGGGCTTCGTGAGAAGTGCCTTCGGTTCTGTTCGAACCCGGAACAGACTTGTATGGATACATGTCTGACATTACACTTTGAGATATAAAGCTGATTTCTTTCAAATACATTTCTGTTTGGTGGCGGAGAATTTATTCTCTTAGCTTAACACCCTTCTCTGAGACGTACGAGCTCAGAGGTTATGTAGTTGAAATTTATCAGCGATATATCCCAATTTGGTAATGTGGCATGCTGAGTGTTGCTGTGTGATGATCAGTGTTTGATCATTTGCGATATGATCATTTGTTTGATCTTATATCTTTGTGATCATAGGTTGATCATTTGTTTGACCCGAAGCATGGCTTTGTAGAAAGCGTAGCTTTGTGGACGAGACTTCATCGAACCTCACACCCCGGAAATGGTCAAAACAGGAAGGATGCGGCAAGGTTCTAGGGAGTAGCGCCCCTTAGTGTATGTCATTCCTTCTGGATAAAGGTGGTATCATGGTATGGAGCCCAGATACTTAACCTCTGTGGTTGCTGCAAATTTATTACTTTGTGGTTTGTTGGAAATCGGGGATCCTCGGGAAGATCGGTGACGATCGGGGGATGGCATACGCGTGTCAGTAGTTACCTATTTTTGCATAGGTAACCCGGCCTTGTGTTGGCAGAGATCCGGTTAGGTTCTCGGGTCGTCTATTCCAGGGACGTACCCATCGTGGCATAGGAAGTTCCTTAGCCTGACCATTTGTTGGAAATCCAAAGAAACAATACGAGCCTTTACGATTTCAATTGTATAACCTGTCTCCTCAGGAGGCAGCTATAGCAGGCATAATATAATGGTACCTATGCTGGCTAAGATTTATATTATACTTTCGAAATGTTTTCCACTATGCACTAATAATAATATCAAAAAGGATTTGATTTTTGCGTAGTAAGCATCTTTGACTAACATAAGAAGAAATCTCCTCCAAGTCTGCGTTTGCATTGTGTGTGTGGTGGGAGGTCTTATGGTAGTTTCATTTTCCAAAAGCATTGCGAATTGACTTTAAAATTCTCTGCTATTTGTTTTTAAAAAGATAAACTGTTTTTGTTGCTCACACCAGTCTTGCTATATTACAGCATGATAGGGGATTCTCGCTTCGCGGTTAGGTGGCGAACGGGAGACTCTTACCCCTACATGTCCCTGAGAGGGATGGGTTGGTTAGGCAGAGGCCGTGACAGTCGAGAGGCTGGCCGTAAAAGCAAGTTTGGGGTATCACTTTCAGCCACGGTGGGGCTGGGATGGTTGAAAAGCCTACCAGTTGTGGCCGCCGACGGTAGTCCTTGACAAGTGGTATCAGAGCTAAGGTTGAACTTTAGCTCAGGAGTATAACACGTTAAGTAGCTCATTAGAGATAGTGAAGTAAACTCTAGAATGAGTAATTCCTAAGATATCCGTCTGAACGTCTCAGTAAATTCTCTTACTATCCGCTGATAGTGAGTATGAGTGCAAGAAGAGGACGAGATAGGGACAGGGAATACGAATATAAATGGTCAATACCCTGCGACAGTGGAAACAACTTTCTTATCAATATCCTTTGATTCGTCTTTTCAATTCTTTTGATTTCTTCGTACCAGCTACAAGAAGAAGTTGTAGAAAATCCTTACCTCGTATTTCATCGATTCCTTATCAGCTTGTTGATTTAAACCTTAATGAATTTGAAATTTGAAGTTAGGAATTTAAATAAATTGGAAATTTTAAATTGAATTAAATTGATTAATAGAATACAGAGCTAAATTTGAATTGTATCGATAAAATGATTTCGTTTGAAACCGAATTTGAAATTCTATTATAAATTTCTGTGAATACCAAAGTCCGAAGAGGGACAAATTGGTATGTATTTTGAGATATTCCGACTTGAGTTTGGAATTCGTATCGTTAGTTTGAGGAATTATAGGAGATCGAATTTGTCTATCTCTGTGTTTTTTTCGTGCCTACGAATTTCGAGGACGAAATTCTTTTAAGGGGGGAAGTTTGTAACGACCCTAGATTTTAATTTAATTTAAATTAATAATTTATTGAATTTTGGAGTTAAATTTATAATTAAATGAATTTTTGAATAAAATAGTAAAATAAATCAATTTACAAATGAAAGCGAGTTTCCCCGACTCGATTTCGAGTGAATTTGAAAATAATAAATATATAGATATATATTTTGACTTGAGTTTAAATTATAAATAAATAATTGATAATAATATTAAATATTTAAATTGATGGTTAAAGATGGTTTGAGTTTATAAAATTAATATAAGGTAAGTTTTAATAAAAATAGAAGTAGAATATTTGTTAAAATCTAACAACAATTTAGAATAGAAATTTATTTACATTTCAAAGTAGTAAGATAAATAGAGAAAACAAATAAACATAGAAATTGTCATTTTTAATTCTTGATAGGTATATATATATATATATATATGTAAACAAAAGATAAAACAAAATATCTCCAAGCTTGAAGAATAAGATAAAGTAAATATATATATATATATATATATGTAAGTATATATGTAAGCATGAAAGCTGCCAGCCGAAATCAAGTATGGCTAAAGCAAAACAAAAAAATATCTTCACACAAACAAATGTAGGTACATACAAAATAAAATATGTAAACCATCCCTATATCATCTCTCAGCCGAAAGTAAGGAAACAAAGTAAACAAAAAATATATATATTTAAATAGGTATGTAAGTGTACAATATAGGCAAAGTCATTTAATGCTAGTAAGGCAAAACATGTTGTACAAATATGATATAGCCTGTACACTCTCTCCTCTATAGCAGCCTTCTCTTAATTCGTCCATTACAAAACTGAGAAAAGAATATCATGCAAAACATAAACAAGAGTTCAATTTAAAAATAGTAACTTCAACCTGATCAGAGATAAAGGGCTTCAGCAAATAAATTACAAAGGATTTCAACTCGAAGCTCTGTTCTTTCTTCAATAACAGCAGCTAAGTTAATTCAAAAGCAAGTAGGACCAAGATTTCAAGTTCCAGGCCTCTGTTTTGTCCTCTATTCTTCAATCTCTGTGAGTAACACTTTGCTTTTAAAATTTAAACTTGATTTTGGTTGTTTGATCTCTTCTAGAAACAATATTGTTGTGTGTATATTTACAAGCACATATATGTGGATAGTTGAAATGTTTTGTGCATATCTGTTATTGTGATATGTCTGTTTTATTTCCAGACCCAAATTGCAAAACAAATCACTATCTGTTGATTTACTCATTTTTGAACTTAGGATTTAAAGTGAAATTTGTTTGTTTTAGTATGAACAAAAGTCTAATAATTTATTTGAGTCAAAATATTGGGTAACTTATCTGGAAACAAAGTTTACAGTGAGATTCTTATTTAAGTCAAAAATTAAAACATGTTATTTTTAATTTCCAGGATTATAATTCGAATATGTATATCAAAACATGATTTTTGAAACGAGAATTACAAATTTTAGTGGATGGGGTTAAAAGCAGTTCGAAGTTGAACTGGAAACGGGTTTCCACCGTTTTCTGGCGATCGATGGTCGCGGAGCTCTCGAGATTCAGTCGAGACGTGGAGGGATGAACGGAGATTCGAGGAAAAATGATGGGTGAAGCTCCAGTTCACCGTGGCGATGGCGGCGACCCAATTTAAAATTTAAACCTAGTTTTTAAGGGGATCATGTATTTGATTCGTTCGCCACCACCAAGGGATCGAGTAGCGCGAGAGTTTGGGAAGTGGAAGCTAGGGGGTAGACGCGTCGATGACCGGAGTGGCGAGGTTTATCGGTGGTCAGAGATGTGACTTCGAGGAAGATTTGGACATGGCAATTGTCTCCAGTTTTTACTGGGAAGCTCGATTTTTGATTCGAGGCAAGTGAGGGTGTTTTGGTGCTCAGTGGCGGTTTCCACGATGATGTTTGATGTGATGGAGGGTTCGTCGGAGGTGGTTGGTGATTCCGGTAGTTGTGCACGTACACGTGAAAACGTTGTATCAGGGGGTTGCGAATTAGGGTGGAGAAGAAGTTCCTGGCTCGGGGAAGACGTGTGAGTGACTCGAAGTGGTGGGTGATTTTCTCGAAGATGAGAGAAGAGGAGGGAAGCTCGAAGTTTAGCACGGGGATATACGTGAGATTCTCGAAGCAGTACTCGAGTTTTATAGGGTAGCCTCGGGTTTATTTATGTTGCCAGTTATAAGGTCTGTTTGGTTTTAAAGTTTAAAAATTTGAGAGTAGGGTTTTAACAGAGTTTAAAACAAAAGAGTTTAAGATGGATTCAAATTTACTTTGTCTCCTAGTTTTAAATAAAACAAGCTTTATAAAAGAATAAAATGTTTTAACAACTTTTAAAAAAAAATGTTTAAAAGTATATTTTAAGGTGTGTTAAAATTTGCTAAGTTAAATGTTGTATTTATTTGAATCTAGAATTTGAAATGAGAATTTGATCATTTAATAAGAAAATGTTTTATCTTTAAATAAATGAAAATTAAGGATTTGAAATTATTAAGTAAAGGAATAATTAACTAATTTGATAAATTAATGATTGGATTTATTAATTTAGTAATTAAAAGTTAAATTAGTAAATTAAGGTTTAAGATAATAAATTGGTAATAAATGGATAATTAAGAATCATTAATAAAATAATTAGTGATTAAATATATGATTTTAAAGGTTAAATAAAATGATAATTAACCATAAGTAAATTGAGTTTAATTACTTAAGAATAGTAATTAAATAATTATGAATAGTTAATGAGGATCATTTACTTGAAATTTATTTGATAATAAATGTGAATGGAATTTTTCATAGAAATTTAATCTGACTTAATTAATCAGATAATTAAATTGATCCTACTTATGGATGTTTGATTGTATTGAATGTTTTGAATTGTTGATATTCCCTGATATATGATGCTTTGTGATACACCCTGATTTATGTTGTGATCTGTAGTTTACTTACCTGTGATATATATCTGTGATCTGTGGATGAACGATAAGCGTTATAGTTTATATCGCTTATCAACTATATTTCTGTATTCTGATCTGTGATGATTGATTGATGTGCACTATTGTGTGTAAAACCCCTGGACCACACCTTTACACACACAATATGGATTTCACGTGGAAATCGGTTAAGTCACAGATAATTTAAATTTGATGTTTTTGAAATTGAAATTTTAGTTTCAATTGATTTTGAAATTTGGGTTTAAAGTGAAAAGCTTTTGAAATAGAATTTCAAAGATAAAAGTTATTTTGAATAACTTAAACGAGTTTTGAAAATTTAAATAATTTGATTTAAATTTGAATTCAAGTTTGAAATTGAATCCCATGATTTGAAACTAGGGATTAAAAGATGATATAAATGTGTTTGTATGAATTAAACCATTTTAAAGTATAAGTTGGGAATTTGAATTTAAACCAAGGATTTCAACTCGTATAAATGAATCAGATTTCCAAATTGAAAACTGTTGTTTTAAAAGGATAAAAGCTTTCAGATAAGAAAAGAAATTCCAATTTAGTTAAAAGAATTTCAAGATTGAATTGAAAATGGATATTCCAAGTTATGAATGAATTGTTTTGAAAGCTATAAATTAAATCTGTTTATTTTTAACAGATTTAAAATGATGATTTATTTAAACCATTCGAAATGAAATTGTTTTGAAAGCTATGAGTTAAATCTTTGATTTAAAGATTTAACGAATTAATCAAATTGAAAGGGAAATTGATTTGGAAAATCTGTGAATGAATCTTTGTGAAATTAAGTGAACTTTGTGAATTGAATCTTTTTGTTTAAAGGATTAAAATGGTAATTTGATAAACCATTTGAAAGGAAAGTTTGGGTTTAAGTTGTGACTTAATTGAAATCCCATTATCCATTTGTTTTTAAATATTTCGCTCACTATTCGGGTTAGCCGGGAAAGGACCTTTGGGTCGTATAACTCATTCCGAATAGTGATACGTCGTATATGGATAGCATTTGAAGACCGGTGTTGAAGACCGGATATTTTTCGAAAATGAAAGGACAACCTGTCGAATGTCTCTGCACTGAGTCGCGCCGGTATAGAGATTTATATCACTCTTTTGTGACGGGAAGTCCGGACGTGATTGAGAATTATCCGGAATTGCAAGGGCTTCGTGAGAAGTGCCTTCGGTTCTGTTCGAACCCGGAACAGACTTGTATGGATACATGTCTGACATTACACTTTGAGATATAAAGCTGATTTCTTTCAAATACATTTCTGTTTGGTGGCGGAGAATTTATTCTCTTAGCTTAACACCCTTCTCTGAGACGTACGAGCTCAGAGGTTATGTAGTTGAAATTTATCAGCGATATATCCCAATTTGGTAATGTGGCATGCTGAGTGTTGCTGTGTGATGATCAGTGTTTGATCATTTGCGATATGATCATTTGTTTGATCTTATATCTTTGTGATCATAGGTTGATCATTTGTTTGACCCGAAGCATGGCTTTGTAGAAAGCGTAGCTTTGTGGACGAGACTTCGTCGAACCTCACACCCCGGAAATGGTCAAAACAGGAAGGATGCGGCAAGGTTCTAGGGAGTAGCGCCCCTTAGTGTATGTCATTCCTTCTGGATAAAGGTGGTATCATGGTATGGAGCCTAGATACTTAACCTCTGTGGTTGCTGCAAATTTATTACTTTGTGGTTTGTTGGAAATCGGGGATCCTCGGGAAGATCGGTGACGATCGGGGGATGGCATATGCGTGTCAGTAGTTACCTATTTTTGCAGAGGTAACCCGGCCTTGTGTTGGCAGAGATCCGATTAGGTTCTCGGGTCGTCTATTCCAGGGACGTACCCATCGTGGCATAGGAAGTTCCTTAGCCTGACCATTTGTTGGAAATCCAAAGAAACAATACGAGCCTTTACGATTTCAATTGTATAACCTGTCTCCTCAGGAGGCAGCTATAGCAGGCATAATATAATGGTACCTATGCTGGCTAAGATTTATATTATACTTTCGAAATGTTTTCCACTATGCACTAATAATAATATCAAAAAGGATTTGATTTTTGCGTAGTAAGCATCTTTGACTAACATAAGAAGAAATCTCCTCCAAGTCTGCGTTTGCATTGTGTGTGTGGTGGGAGGTCTTATGGTAGTTTCATTTTCCAAAAGCATTGCGAATTGACTTTAAAATTCTCTGCTATTTGTTTTTAAAAAGATAAACTGTTTTTGTTGCTCACACCAGTCCCATGACTGATCCGGAGTTTATTGTTTCTTTCCTAAACTCTGGGTGCTCAAAATTTTCCTACACGAGCAGTCAGAGTTGAGTTTTTCAGATATTCAGATTTAGTAGATTATCTGGAGCTAGTTCAGTTCTTGGAGTTCATGGACTGACGTTGCTTATCTTGGAGCATTCTATTGGAGACATTCTATCCGCTGTTGGTGTTATCTATTTTCTTTTCCGCTGCTATTTGTTGTATCATATCTCTGATGTATATTGATATTCACTGTATCACTCTGTTGTATCAGATATTGTATATCAATGTATTATTCTTTTATTCCGCTGTGTTATTTACTTAACTGTGTTATAAGCTTCCAAGAACCAGATTCGACATTTGAATCTACGGCATTTTGAGTACAAGGGAAGTACGGGTGCCGATTTTCGAAGGTCGACTTTTGGGTCTTGACATGGGTTGTTACATTTGGTATCAGAGCCAGGTTACCCGATCAACAATAAAAGTATACTATATATATGAGTGGCGTACTTGTTATTTTGAAAAGGTTTTTCAAAAGATTTTTCTAACTCATATTATATATATATACACACTTATTTTTGAATTTACGCTTAACTCTATAGATTTCGACTATAGAAGTAGTTGCGATCATATTCTGAAAGAATAGGCGAGGCGACTATGAGTTGGAAGAATAAATAGAGGTAATTTCTACTCCTACTCTAATTACCCATGGAGCGGAGATCGTATCTTTACGAGCAAACTAGGGAGAACATGACCTCAACTTATGGAAGCATCTTGGAAGCTGGATAATAATTGACTCCTTGATAGGACCTAGTCTTCCTTATTATTATGGACCATATAGACATATTTAATAATAGGGGTGACCATATATGGAAAAAAAATGACCTTAAGGAAACGTCCGTTAGGCTGACAATTAATACAGAAAAATTAACATTTATGAAGGTGTTATGTATTAATAAAATATGGAAGTAAGGAAAGAAGCAAACTTCCGTAATAAGGAATACATTTATCACCACAAGAAGGAAATTAGATTTTAAAAGGTAGAGTACAAAGGTTTAAAAGAAAGAACAAATTTTAATCCTACCTATTGTGACATAATTTGATAAAAATGCTACTTTGAAAACCTCTTGAAAATTTTGAAAGTGCCTTCAAAAGATTTTGAAATGAAAATCTTATAAGTCAAAAAGTTTTGGTAAAAAGTGATTTTAGATGACTTTTGAACTATACCACCATTAGTTTTATAAAAAGTTTGAAAAGAGGTTGTAAATTTAAAAAGAGTGGTGAAACATTTTTGGTAGGTTATTTTAGTTTAAAATTTTGGTGACTTGAGAAGTTGAAAAAAAAATTCTATTTATTAACTTCTCAATTTAAAATTTGATTGGATTACAAAAGCTTTCAATTTCCTTATTTTTGTATTCTTCCATTTTTGTATGTTATATTTCCTATGCAATAAATTTGAAAGTTCTTTCCTCTAAACTTCTTAAAGGCTGCATCAGTTGGAAAATTTTAAAAATATAGTTATGGTTTTAGTCAACTTTGGAAATATACCACCATTAGTTTTGGAAAAGTTTGGAAAGGTAATGTAATTTTTAAAAGCGGTGAATTTCTTTAAGATAAAATGGTGGATGGTTTCAATTGTAAATTAATGCCTTGAATTTTTTCATTTGTTAACCTTTTTAATTTGATTAAAAAGATTTCAATTTTTAGTTCATTGATTCTTCTATTTTTCCTTGTTTATAAACCTAAAAGTTCTTTCTTTAGAACTCTTTTACGGATTTGTAGATAGAAATAACACCTATTTTGGGATAGAGAAATAGAAATAAAGGAATGTCTGATGGTATAGGAAGGAGAGCATTCCCATATAAGCCGATGAATAGAATAATGGTTGGAATTTAGGTAATAATAGAATTGTGAATTCTGGTAGATGAGATATTGAAAGGAGTAATAGAGTAAGATAGAAGTTATCTTTATCTACTCCATCTATTTTTCTATCATATAAAGTTATAAAAGGAATCTTTGATCATTGATTGGATTTAAATGATGATTGATAAATAAGTTAGATGTTTTTGTATAAGGAGAAGATTTATGTAAAGATGAGAATTTTATGTTTTTCCTAATTTGAATACAAAAGCTATTTGAATGATAATAATATTGGATTTGATAAAGAAAGTGTTGCAAGAGATTTTAAGAGTTTTTGAGCAAAGTTACGAGTTATATTTCATCAAATGATATTATATTTTGAGTAATAAGGTAATAAATATTATCGTATGCTTTAGAAGGAAATAACTGTTATTTTGAAATGATGATTGTGAAAAATTTACTATTTTGTAAACGATAATTTTTGTAGCTATAAAACTCTTTGAAAAAAAGGGTTTAGCATATTATTTTGGAAAGATAACTAAGTCTTAAATATTTTGTGTTAAAATTCCTATTTTCAAAAAGGAGTAAATCCTTATTTTGGTAAGCTATTGAAAAGGAAAGTTTTTCATAAGTTTCTCTTTGAAAAACCAAGAAAATTTTAAATACCATGAATTAGAAAGTCTAACTTTTAAGAAAAAAAAAGCGTTGATAAGGAAATTTTTAAAAGGAAGATTATTTTATTACTATTTGGAAACAAAAGAATTTTGAATCTTTGATAAAGGTTTTTATAAAAGTTTAAATTTTCAAAGATGGAGATATTGTATTTGATACTTCATGCTTTAAATATTGCAAGAAATGAAGTAATAAATGCTTATTTTTAAATTATTTTATTTGTATGAAGGTATTTTATTTTGTGTACGTAAGTTATGATTTTATAAAATTTTAGGGAGTAGATACGGATCATGACCTAGGTGGGATAGACTAAGATTTTTAGGACATTAGTAAAATAGAAATAGAATGTACAACCTGACCTGGAAAATTAAAGTCAGTCTCAAACCTCTATTTGAAAAAGTTAGTAAAGTGTAAAGATATTCCAGATCTATAATTGGGTTATGAATTAGGTTGTCCATATAATATGAATTTCTATATTTTAATTTTGGAGCAATTTTCACGTAATTTCCATAAATGATCCAATTCCAAAATACATGTAAAAGTGCGTTGTTTGAAGTAATAAGGAATGCACTAAAAAGGAAAGAGATGTGTAAGAGATGGATATTCGTTTTCATAGTTTACACTGTCTATTTCAATAATAAGAAAAGAAATGATTCCTTGTAATTTCAAACAAAGCAAAAATCTTAATTGTGGTTAATTTATGACAGTGATCTTTTTGGAAGGATAGCTTCGATGAATTAAAATATGGAAATGAGTATTCTAGTTATAGAATTAGTAATTAGATATAGATATCGTACAGCTACGCTAAACGACTAGAATATATATGGATAGCATAGACTAGGACTATATGCGTATTAGTTAGTAAATGACAGATTAGGCTTTATAGATGTTAATTACAAATTTAACGGGAAATATATTTATAATTAATGAGAGGAAAAGTAATCTAAAGGGGGACTGATTAAGGAAACTTGATATTGCATTTGTGGGAGAAAGAAATTTGAGTAATAAATTAATTTTGAAAACCTGAAGAAGGTTAAAGATTGAAGAAGGATTAATTAGAAATGGTCCAATTCTGATAGTAATGATCAACTGCTATGGATATTAATTGAAGCAATAAATGGACCATATTTATTAAAGAACAAAAAAGAAGAAGGGGAAATTAAGAAAATGGGTAGCAATAGAATGAAATATTAAAGATAGACTATCTTAATTTAGAAAGGAGTGGTAGGACCTCAACACCATTTATATTAACTGATAATAAATGGCAATTTCCAGTAAAATTTCCTTTTGGAGTTCTTTGACTATAGTCGCTAGTCGTATTCCTTAGTTACTAGAAAAGTGGATGACATGGTATAAGATATATTCTCATTTTATTCCTATGTAGCATTTATGAATGGGATTTAAACCACTTGATATATGTTGGTAAGCAAAGTAAATAAGGAAATTTCATGGGAACACTTAACTGGCGATAGACCATAGACAAAACTGGTGGTTAATGAGGAAATTAGGTTAGCAGCCTAAAGTGAATAAATGTTTCAATCTCAAAACTTTAGGGTCCGTTCGGTTTTATTTTGATTTTTGTGTTTTGTGTTTTCAACCTTAATTACAAAATATGAGAAAAGTGGAAGGACGACAGAGGGATGGAGGAGACTACGGAGAGGATGGAGGGACGACGGAAGGATGAATTGTTTTTCGTGTTTCTATTATTTCCCAAAACATGAAAAACAAAAAAAAGTCGTTTTCTATTTTGTATGTTAACTTCATTTTCTAAATTGATCGTCTACCACGATATACATGCGTCGTCCGTATTCTTGTATGGACGAAAATCCAAAACTAAAAATGGTAGACCAATACAACCTTAGATTTTGGAAAACATAAGGGATTTAGTTCACAAAATGCCACCATTCAAGGAAAAGAGAAAATGTATAGGAATAAGAATGGAATTTCCTATGGATCAAGAATTAAGAAGAAGGTAGCATAAATTTTCCGTTAGAAGTAGTAGAACCGCAGCACTCCAATACAGCTTTATGGAGTTGCACTTTGCATCATTAGTAATAGGGACCCTTAGTTTACTAGTAAATTTGGAGGGGTTTGCTAGTAGCTTTAGGAACTTTGTTGAATCAGAGCATCGCTTACCGACTGAAGACCGATGGATAAACTGAAGGAATAGATGGGAACTTGAAGGATTTGTTGAGAGCTTGCATCTTGAACTTTGGAGGACCTTAGGTGTAGCACTTACCCTTAGTAGAATTCATGTAGGATTGTACTCATCAATGGACGATTAGTATGGCACCCTTGAAGCATTTTTTGGGAGCCAATGCAAATCGCCAAATTGTAGGTGGGAAACCACCGACAAGTTCTACCCGGACCAAATTTGTATTTCGAGACTTTGGAAAGTCATAATTGATTAGGCAGTGTACGATTTGGGTAGTTGGAAAGTAGGCACCAGATTTATTTGGCCTTTTTCCAATATGGGAAAAACAAGAAAACTTTTATATTGGCTGGGTTCCATGACGTTTTTGCATTTGAGGAAATACCTTCATAGCATAATAATTGTTGTAGAGCCTAATCAATTGGGGGATTTTAAGATGGAGTCAATAATGTCCTGTGCCACTGCATGCATCATAAAGCACGGAACTCGGAGGCTCCACAACAAAGAATTAGATTGGTTCAAGTACAATGGTGAGAAAATCTGATGCGAGGCATGAGGACTCTTCGTCCAAAACGTTTCTTTGGAAAAATTTCTCTCCAAAATTAGGATTTTTGTTGCATCGTGGTTGCTAGATTGGATGGTAGGAGATGGTTGCTACACTTTTTCACAACCACTTTACACTCATGTAGAAATTTTTATGCATGTTTAGGGTATTTGCATACATACTTTCATGACACGATCACACACTCATGCTAGGATTGAGCTCATTTTATTATGTTTGCAGTACATAATCACATTGCACTATTGGTTAAGTAGATGGTTTAGATAACTTGGTTGTACAACATGGATGTTATTGCACGTTACGCTATTCGCCCCTTGAAAGATTTCGGGATGAAATTCTTTTTCAGGGGGAAGAATGTAACACTACGTAAAATGAACCATAAATAAATGGAGTAAATTAAATAAAATATGATAAGGGTTGGATATGGAAATTTTATAAAATTTGGAATCTGACCACGAAAGTTATTTCGTTGTGTTCGTAGCGAAATTCTAATCTATTTCCATATATAATATGCTGAAAACGGAGCTCAAACAAAGAAGTTATGAGCATTTGAAGTTCTCAGATTTAAATTAATTTAGTTTGAATTCAAATTCAAATGAGAAATCAAATTTAGGATATAAATTTCAAAAATTAGCTTGGGGGCTAAGTAAACAATTAATTAACGCTTAATGTTAAAAAGTTAATTAGGGAATAAAATAATACAGAAGTCTGCCCTTCACTTTGAGGCTACCAACAGTTATGTACACTTTTATTGATGTGAGATATCCTTATGATAAATATTTGTAATGACGCGAGGTTAGTTCCAAATTATATAAGGGAAATCTGCCCTAGCTAATCTGGCTACCAGTTCCTACGAATAGAGGACTAATGTGAGACGTCATTATGGGTATGGGTTATAAGACGAAGGGCCAGCTTCGGGGTTTGAGGTATTAAGTGGTTGGATCCTCCTTTTTCCCCAGATGAAGTACTAAATGGCCAAGGGTTTACGTTAGGTTGTATCTCTATAGGAGTCCGCTTCTGGAAATAGGTCTTAAATGATGGGATCTGTCTATTTTCCACTTGGAAGTATTAAGTGGCCTTTGAGATTCAATATGATGTCAGCTAGATAATACCATTGAGGAGCTCGCTTCTGGAAATAAGTCTTAAATGACGGGGTCTGTCTATTTTCCACTGGGAAGTATTAAGTGTCTTGGGTACCGCCTCTCACATCATTAGCTATTTATGACGTGTGATTGGGATATGGGATCTACTTCTGGAATGGAAGGTATTAAGTGACCCTCCTCCTTTCCTTATAAAGAAGTATTAAATGATTTTAATGGTTTTATGTTTGTAGGCATATTCTTATTTTAAAATATATTGCCCAAGTACTAAAAAGGTAAGACTCGAGGTTTCTATTCACCAGACACTTGTTGTTCCGAATCCCTCCTTATTACAACATAGGTTAAGGACGGAGTAATGGCGGTGACGATGCTTCAAGATGGAGAATCTTGGCTTGTGGCAGTATTTGTTATTATTACTTGCTTTTATGTGTACCCATGTAACGATATTATGTTATTATTTTTATGGAATTTTGTATTATGACATTTTTATGGTTTTGAAATAAATGGATACACTTTACTATTATATTTTGTTCCATCCGCTGTGAGTTCTGAAAGTTTAGGTATGGTTCTCTAATGTTATTTCTTTTTACTACCAATAGCTTGCTTTAGAATGAATCTATGTTTCGGTGTACCCTTTCTAGGTCAAAATTTAGGCCTGTTCCAGGGTGGGTTGTTACGCAAATAATAGTGCAAAATCATGTATATAATACGATTGAATGCAATAAGAATTTGTAGCAAAAAAACAACCACTAAAGACCAACCGAGGAATTCGATCGTTGAATTGTCAGTTTCAATCAGCATACTTAAGTGCAACTTATTTGATATTCTTAAAATGTTAAATATATCCAAATGCACCTTTGTAAAGAATTTGGTGCAGTCTTGTAGTAAAGTTTTCTTTTAGATATATCGACTGTTTGAAAGAAAAGTGAATGTTTTAGAGCGGATGTAAAATAAGCACAATTGGGACGAAGATGGTGAATTGTCACTTCTCCTTCATAAAGGACACCGAAAATGAAAATTGTTTAAAATTCAATAAGGCGCTTATTATGGAATGATAAATGTGATTTCTATTTCAAATATATTTTCATATAGAAAATTGTTTTCTATAAAAGTTATTTATTTGAGTTCAAGATAATTGATCTAAAACTCATGACTGTAAACTAATTAAAATGAATGAAATAAAATCTCGTAATAAGTGGTTCAATAAAGCTTTGTATTTCCCATATTATTATGGTGATGGAAATAATGGGAGCATAACTTATAACACTTCTTGGTGGATGCATTAAGTTACGAAAACTGTTCCTGTAAACATAACGAATATTATTTATGAAATAATAATTTTTTTAGTTTTGATTGAAAATGGACATAGTTTTATCTCAGTATGGATAATGAATATTCATTATACGATAAAACTAATATTTCTTTTCCTCTTGTAAAATTTTGCTCATGTCAGAATTACTAGGTGCCACCGGTTGAGTTTTAAGTTTTGTTTTGTAGTAAGTCTTTATTGGGCTTCTCTATGGTGGCGTCTACATGTTGTAATCCTTGTTTACTATGTTTGTTAATAATGTACCCATTTCTATAAAATAACTATAATAATGGTACTTGTTTTCATAATAAAATGATGCATTAGAAAATATAGAAGTATATGAATTCTTACCATTCTTTTGGAATTATACACTAAGCCACAGTTTTGAGAAACAATTCTTTAATCATAGACCATGAATCGTATAATACTGGTGAACTGTATCTCAAACGATTAAGGTTGAAGCACTCGTTCAGTAGAAGCGATATAAGAGTTGGTGAACTCTTGGGATTAAGAGGTCTAATGATAGTAAAAAAGTTCCACATACTTCATTAAATTCACCAATGAATTATTGCAGATGTGAACACGTATTTTTGGTACACATAAAGTCTATCCATGATAAGTTCATGGAGTATAAATTGAAAGTAAATAACATAATGTGCAAAAAAAAATAAAGCAATTTGATCTGATCGAATAGTGAGTGTATTTGGAAGGAGTTTCGAATGTACTTTAAATAATAGATTCAATCTCAAAAGTTCCTCCTCCCTTTGATAGAAAATTATGTAATGATAAGGGGTAGTTGGACTTTGTTGGACAAAGTACGATTGATGTTGAGTGAAGTTGAGTTAACATTTTTCTATAAGGACATGTGCCTAAGAGTAAGTACATAAAGCTAAATTTAATTTCATCTAACAGAGTCTACAAAATCATATAAGATAAGAGTTGATGAAACAACCTAGAATATCCTTCATGAGGAATCTTGTGTGGACCACCCTAAATGAATTTGCAACCAATCAATATTGATTGAACAATTTATTCTATGAACATAAGTTTCATAAAATTAAAAACAAATCATTTTTATACATACGTGTAGGCAACTCATAAAATGTTTATGAATACCTATTCTGTTGCATTGAGAAACCATTTTTATTTGAAGAAACACTAACTTCATGACGAAGGGATTTCATTTAGAAATTATTGGTAGTAAAACGGATTTGAATACGATCCAAAAATAAAACTGATTGCAAAGGATGAAATGAAATTGACCAACCATAAATGGAAACATCTAATTAGAATATCTAATTAGAACTCTCACACATTAAAGAGAAACTATGATTTTCTTATCGATGTCGAGAAAAGAGTTTCCTCAGTTGTCAATGAGTCATTAAGAGTATTGACTCTGCCATATGGCATGATGTGTAAATATGAAATGGATTCCAAGTACATTATCAAAATATAATTTTAATAATTATACCCGAAGGGATACGATCCATCAACCGCAAAAGTGTCTCCATAAAGAAGACCAATGCAGTTGGAATATAGTATGCTACCTTAATAGAATAACATCATAAATTTCAACTATTGAAATTAACATAACAAATATGATACAAGAGATGTAATCAATGTTAATGGCTACTATGTCTTTTGCTCAAATCCACTCTTAAAACCCTAATGTTCACCTCCGCTGCCGCAATTCAATATCGAGATCCATTAACCTCGCATACCACTACAATATTCTGTCTTAAAACTCTAACTCACACGGCTATCGTGATTTTCCCGATTCCCGATTCACTAACCCACCTCGATCTCATCCTCCCCATCTATCAACTGATGACCACCTCATTTTCTCTTTCCCGATCAGGCAACGAAGCTTCGATGATGTCGTCAAACAGTTGCCCCTTCTATCTTCAACAGCCATAGGGATTTACTAACCTTAACCGATCTCTTCCTACAAGCTTCAAACTGTGGCTTCATCGATAGAGATTTTCCATATGTTGCTTTTGGTGTGGTGCCTCTGATCACGCCACCTCCTCGTACAGAGACCCCAATTCGATGTTTTTGTTGTAAATATTTCGGCCACAAGCAGCAATCTTGTGATAAACGTAGGTTGTATTCTTCCTCTTTATGTAGAGATCATTGACTATCTTCCAACTATCTTATTTCATCAGAACCAACCGCCTCATCGCCCAGCCCATTGCCATTTTCTTCCAATGTTCTTTATGAGATTGGCACCAAAATTCTGGAGATCCGATCATTATCCAGAAAATTGTGAGATCTTATCGTTTCCGATGGACTCCTCTCCATCTCTAAGCATCTCCTTAATTTTCTTTCCTCCCTAAACTCAAATGAAGTTTGTTTTGCGTTGGTTTCAACTACCAGTGAATTGGATACTTCCCTTTCTGTTGAAGAGCGGTCCTTCCTTTTGTCATGTCATGCTCCTAATTTCTACGATCTTGTTCGAGATTTTGACATTTTTTCATTGGATCTCGATAATATTTCTTATTACCTACAGGCTGGAATTTCAGATGGTATCCCAGTGGTGGAATCAGATCTGGAATATGCTATTTCTACGCAAGTGGCAGAAGCGACAACTCCAGATAATCGTCCTGATATATCTACCTCAAGAAGAAAATATAGAATGCGTAGCAGATCTAGCGGGGTAGTGCGTAGAAATACTAGACATTTATTTGCCGCCTCTTCGACGGACCACTCTTCATTAGGTGATCATGTTCTATTAGGCAATACTTTTACTCCTGTTATTCTGGACACCATGTCTACTAGTCAAGCATTTCATATAGCTGAAAACATTGGTTTTATATATGAGATAAATGCTAAGGATTTTGAAATTATTAAATCTAAAGAAATTGAAAGAGCTAACAATATTAACATATGTTAATTTTAAGTTGGAACATTAGAGGGTTGGGATTACCCATTAAAAGATCCAGGATAAAAAGAATTCTTTTCGATAATAAGATAGATATAGCTCTTCTATAAGAAACTCGGATTGGTTCGCCAACCCTTGTCTCCTTAGATCGATTGGTGGCAACACCCTCTTTGATTGGGCGTTTGTTCCATTGATAGGTAGCTCGGGAGAAATCACGACGTTCTGGAGGGAAGATAGATAACTCCCACAAGCTATCTATAACCATCATTCTTTACACGTCATCCTTATAGATCCTAATAATAATCAAATTCTCAATATCTCTAATGTCTATGCACCTAATAATAGATTACATAGACAATTGCTATGGTCAGAATGTTATGACTTGGAACCCTTTCCTACGGTCCTTAGATTGTGGGCGGTGACTTCAATATGACTGGAAACATCGGGAGTGTTCCCTAAGGAGGGTAACTTTATTAATATGGAAGAATTCAATGACTTCATTCATCAAAACCTCCTTATTGAACTTCCACTTTCTGGAAGGGGTTTTAGTTAGTCTAATGGCAGGGAGAATCCCTCGATGGCCTTATTAGATAGATTTTTCATGAGTGAGGAGTGGGAATATATATTTCCGCTCTTTAAATCCCATAGCCTAGGTAGCCTAATTTCATACCATTGCCCAATTTTATATAACTCTCACTCTAATCTTCTTATAACTAAACAATTCAAATTTGAAAAAAATGTGGTTCAAGGAAAATAACTTTATAAATTTAGTGATTTCGAAATGGAGATCTTTGGATAACCAGAATTTTAAATAATGTTGTAAAAATTGGGTTTTCAAGGTGCAGGAACTTAGACATCTCCTTAAGACTTGGAATACTAACATTGTTGATTATGTACAATTAAAAGGAATAGAATCCTTAATGAGATATTAATGTTAAATAGGTCAAGTGAACTTAGGAATTTAAGCTCGTCGGAAAATGAAAAACTACATTCCCTGAATTTGGAAATGAATAAACTTCTAGATCAGAAGGAGATGATACAGCGCCAACTTTCTCGAATTCAATGGATTAATGAAGAAGATAAAAATACCAAATTCTTTTACCGTATTGCAACTGGTAGACGACGTTTAAACTACATCAACTCTATTAAAATGAATGAAACAGAAATTAATGATCAATCACTACTTAACAACATTTTCACAAACCACTATATGGAGATTTTCAATAGCAAATATAACCATAGAATTCAAGCAAATTGATCCCTCCTTTACCCAGCATAGGTTCCTTCTTTGGATGAATTAGATTCTCGTTTTACCGAAAAGGAGGTCTGGACAGCTATTAAGGGTTTAGCTAGTGACAAAGCCCCGGGACCAAATGATTTTCCATTATTGTTTTATGAGCACTTTTGGCCTACCATCAAAAATGATTTCATGCCTCCCTTGGAAGAATTTTTGATGGTAGGCCCCAACTAGGTTGATCCAATCATGCAGATGTAATCCTTATCCCTAAAAAAATCTGGTAGAACTCTCTAACTATAGACCTATCTCCTTGATTAATGACTTAATTAAAATAATCACTAAGGTTTTCGCTAATAGACTACAATATAAAACGGATAAACTAATAGATAAATCTCAAACGGCCTTCATGCTAGGTAGGCATATCTTGGATGGTGTTGCCACTACTCAAGGAGTTATTAGCTACTGTAAAAATGAAAACATTATTTGTGCTCTTCTTAAATTAGACTTCGCTAAAGCATTCGGCTCCATCGATTGGGATTTCTTATTGGATAAGCTTAGAGCAAGGGATTTGGCCCGAGGCGGGTCTCATGGATTGACCTCATCCTTAGCTCTAGTGTGTCCTCTATTCTAGTTAATGGAGTTAAGGGAAACAAAATTCAATCTAAGATGGGCCTTAGGCAAGGTGACCCTTTATCACCCCTTCTTTTTGATTTATCGCTTGACGTTTTCAATAAAGTTTTAAGGCTTGCCTTAGATAATAATGTTCTCCCCATAATAAGGAGTGGTATCGCTAATGGAGGAATCTCTTCCCTTCATTACGTTGATGATACTCTCTTATTCTGCTCCCACCTTCCTCACCATATCGCATCACTTAAGCTAATTCTTTATAATTTCAAACTTCTATCGGGTTTGAAAATTAACTTCCATATAAGTTTGGTTCTAGTATTCATTGACCACTC
Organism: Allium fistulosum; assembly: GCA_030737815.1. Classification (NCBI taxonomy): domain Eukaryota; kingdom Viridiplantae; phylum Streptophyta; class Magnoliopsida; order Asparagales; family Amaryllidaceae; genus Allium; species Allium fistulosum. The sequence goes on from CM060901.1 coordinate 1,619,389,983, forward strand.
TAATCTCACTAATGATCTGGCAAGCACTCTAAATTGTAAAATTATGAATTTGCCGATAAACTATTTTGGTATTCCCATTAGTCATTCGAAACCTAAAAGAGAGGACTGGAACATGGTTATAGATAAGTAAATAAAAGACTCCCACTATGGAAAGCGAATTGCCAGTCTAGGACAGGCAGGATGATTCTCGTCAACTCGGTCTTATCTATTATTCCTATTTACTAGATGTCCCATTTCTTCTTTCCCAACTGGGTCATCAATAAGATAGACACCCTTAGAAAGAAATTCCTTTGGAAAGTGAGAACAGGCTGCTCTAATCTAAACTGTCTTTTCAACTAGAAACTTGTTTGTAAACCCAAAATTCAAGGAGGTCTAGGAATAATCAATCTGAAGGCATTAAACATCTTATTATTATGTAAATGGATTTGGAACTTTATGGATAATAACCCATCCACTTGGAAAGAAATCATCAGCAACTACTACTACAATGGAACCAAAAACTTATGTAAACCAAACAATCATCTGTTATCTTTCTTTTGAAAAAATATTTCTTCTTTGTTTCACATTTTTAAACTAGGTCTAAAATTTAAGTTACATGATGGTAATAAAATAACATTTTGAAATGATCCTTGGGTCGCGTCTATCGCTTTAAAAAATGAGTTCCTGACCTTTTTCTCGCTTCTAATAATAAGAACGATCTTATTGCCGACATTTTTATGTTTTAAGAAAATTTCAACTGGAATCTTTCATTTAATCAAAATCTACTAGGAAATTCTTTTATCCAATTTAAAAACTTGATTACTAAAATTAACCACATCAATCTAGACATCCAACACGATAACTTGATTTGGTGTTGGGATAATAGCAAAAGATACATTTCAAAGTCCATATTTAGATTTTTGACTCTTTCAGCTGTTCGCACTCAATGTTTTTTCAGATGTCTGGAAAATGAGAGTTCCCTATAAAGTAAAGATTCATATATGGATAGTGCGACACAATAAATTGAACGCCACCAAATGTATTAACTTTTAATTATCTAATAATATTAACCACAACATGTGTTACTTCTGTAAGCAGCATCCCGAAACCACTCATCACTTGTTCTACGAATGTCAGTTCACCTAATCTATTATTAGCAACTTACTTTATATTTTTAACATTGGCGTCAATTCAGTTATTCCTTCACCATTTGAAAATTGGAATAATTTTAGATATAATTTCGTTAAAACATCTAGAAACTATTTAGATGCAATTTACTCTATCACTAGTTATGGACTCTGGCTTGAAAGAAATAACAACATTTTTAATAATGTAGATAATCCCTCTTCTATTATATACGGTATTACCCAGTGAATTTTTATGTGGATAGGTTTTGTCAAAGGAGATGCGGATTGGAGATCTCGTCTGGCTCGGGTCACTAACAAATTCTCTTCCCTGGATATTGTCCCTCTCCTCAAAGAATAGCATGGTGTTGTGCATACCTCCCTTTTTCAGTATCACAACTTCAACTTTCGCCTATTTGTCGCTCCTTCTCCTTGCCCGATAGATCAATTCTGAGAAACTATCTTTCAGAGTTCATCATGCTGTCTTTACTTCCTTGCCAGGTTGCATCTCCGAGGCATCAATCCCTAATTCAAATCTCATTATGTAGCTAGCTTCTCCCGTTCCGGCTTCATTATGTAGTAATCTTCTATTTAGGCACCTTACCCCACTATGTGAACTTCTTAGTTTGCTTCACAGCTACAATCCTCAAATATCTCTGTCTGTCCTCCCACCAATAGTCCAATCTTCTCCATCTCGTGATCAGCATATATTGATGCATGTTTTGCTACCGTGTTGCATGTGTTGCTCCTTTCTTTGCATATGCTTGTTGAATATGCTAGTATATGATTTTTGTTTGATGATAATAAACATATATATATATATATATTCATTTAAATGTATTTTTTAATGTACTACTTTATTCTTCACATAACTAAATAAATATTTGCTAAATAAAATAAATAACACAAAATTTAAATTCAAACGGATATTTTATTCAAACAAATATTTATTACAATTTTGAATAGTACAAATTTGAGCTCTCACTATATATATACAAATTTCAATTACATTACAATTTCAATCACATCACATTTTTCACTATACATACATCACCACCTCACTACATATCACTCATTCACTCGTATTTAATCTTCAACTCTATTCCAGATTGAATCCAGCATCTAAGTAACCTGCAAAATAAACATTAACGCAGTAAAATTGAAAAGAAAATATTTTGCAGTGAAAAATAAAGTGTATATTTTGAAAATATTATTTGCCTCAGTTATTTGGGTTGTTCGTCATCACTTAATTTTGAATTCATCAAACACGAACAACTTGTGACATGCACAGTGTATCACTGTACATGCCACAAGGCCGTGCACACCAATGTACAGTTGATAAAATTACAGGGACAGGTGAGCACAAGGTCAAACCCCATCAAAAGCCGGGTTCAACTCAAGTGAAATACAAATAAAGTCACGACATGAGCACAAGGTCAAACCCGAGCTTTAAGCTGGATTCAACTCAGGTGCAATACAAAACTGTCAAGTACAAGTGATTCGACGCATAAGAAACAAAGAATCCAAAACCAAACATCATCATTAATGGATCAAATACAACTGTACTCAGACTCAAGTACAAAATGTACAAAATCAGTGCAACGGTGGTAAATAGGACATAAACGAGGCATGTACAAGCAACTCACTGCACAATGCAACATGCTCGGGTCAAAATGAAAATGAACGAGTTCAGGACTGAAGTGAATCGGATCATCCAAGACCAGACATAGAAAATGGTCTTAAAAAGTTCATACATGTATATATGTGCAAACTAGCTCATGGCTACAGCAACACTAACTCGAGCCAGTGAATCAAGAGTACACAGTAAATACACAGGATCGAATACAATGAACCAGACCAACTCGAGCTAGTGCATACACAAGACTCTAATGTTCAACTTCAAGTTCACATATATGACAACATTATAGACAAGTTCAGATATGAAACAGGGATAACAGTGGTGCAGTAGATATCAAGTGAAGGCCGGTGATCAAACAACATAGCAACTGCACAAGACCAGTCAACTTGAAAGTAATATCAAAGGCAACAAAGGTCGAGCAACAGGACAACTCGGCTAATATCATCATTGAAGACTAGAAAATGAAGCAGTGTAGACAAATGTACACAGAGCAGTGTATATTAATCAACATAGTGTGGATAGTGCAACCAAGCTACCAAAGTTCATCAGTTTAGAAGCAACTACTGGTTGCAGTTTTTAAACAAAGTCAAGGCCGAAAACTACCAGAGTGCATCAAGCAAAAAATAACAGTAGCAAGTTCAACCAAACCAAGTCTAAGAAAACTGCGGTTCAAAATCAAAGCAATGCCGAAGTCACAGAGGAAAACAAAATTCATATATTCAAATGCCAGAAAGTAAAAGCCGTGGTGGCCAAGAAAATGAAAGTCAGAATCAAACAAGCCGTGACAATCAAGTAACGAAGATATACGAATTGAACAAGTCAGTACAAATCACAAGCATTCAAGTAATAATCAATGGCCGAGCTAAATTAAATGACAAATTCAAATGAACGAAATTATAGGAATTCGATTCATATTTAAACCGTAACATCATCAGCATACGAGAGCATTCGAGTTTAAGCAATAACAGAGAGCAAAGAATCAAATCAATAACTCGAATCAGATCGAGTTCAAGCAAGATAACCAGTAAAGAATAAAGAATAAATCACATACCACTTTAGTCGTACTCAGTCAAATTGGAGTAGCCGTGAGCAAAGTGAAGAAACGGTCGATTGCTGAAGCAAATCAAAGTAATAGCAATTGTAATCGATCTACAATTAGTCGGCGACTTCAATTTTCTAGAAGCCCTAATTTGGAACGAAGAGGAACGAACGAAAGAGAACGCAACCATTTTTCACAAAGAAGAAGTATCGGGCCGAAGAAATAAAAGAGAAAGGGGAACGTATTGCTTTATCACTTTATCTATTTTTGGGCGGCTTAAAATAGTGTTTTGGGCTTTAATATTTAAAATAGAGTTTCTAGTTTTTTAATTGTTTTTAAATTTGTGTTTTTATTGTAAACTTTTGTAAATTCTAGTCATGTGACTAGGGGATGAACTATGGTGGTGTAGTTCGAGAATTCGCAACTCAATGGCTGAGTTGTGGCAGGGTTTTGAGCGTAGAGTTAGGTTTGTCGATAGCGGGTGTCGCGAGTTTACGTGTGTAAGCGTCTGACTACTTAATTTCTAGTAGAAACCTTGGGGGCAGCACGTAGGCAGGGTTTTGCCGAAGCTGGGTAAATCTGTGTGTTCTATTTCTGCTTTTATTATTCTACTAGTAACTGTGCTGCTATTACTCTGCTATATCTATGTTGCGATTATTTTATATACTTCCGCATTAAATTTTTATAATTTGTACTATCACCCTATTCACCCCCCCTCTAGGGTGAAATCGATCCTACAAGTGGTATCAGAGCTAGGAACAGAAGTCAATTTTTCTTTTAAAAATTTGATTTTTCAAAAATCAATTTTTGTTTTTAAAAATTTGAATTTTTAAAATGGCTTCTTTTAATAATGCTTTTACTGAGGGTCAGTCCAATATTATTCCTCCTGTTTTTGATGGAATAGATTTTTTGAATTGGAAATTAAAAATGGAATTTTATTTAAAATCTTTTAATGTTAAATGTTGGGATATTATTGAAAATGGGTGTGATATAATAGATGAGAAAATTACTTCGATTAATGCTCTTGCTATGCATATATTATATTCTCATATTAATCCAGATAATTTTAACTTTATCTCTCATTGTGAAAATGCACAGGAAATCTGGAATACTTTTGATGCAATATATGGTGCAAAAGTCAACAACCGTGGGAGATCCCCCATAATCGACTCGGTTAAAGAAACGCGCTTGACAGGATTGGAAAAATGCAGCAGTGATGAAGATTCAATAGCCGATGAGGTTGGAAAAGGAGCAGTTGAGCTGGCGCTACTAATAAAAGGATTCAAAAAGTGGAACCGCAAATACGGAAATCCAGCTCTAAATCAAAAACTGAAAAACAGAATAGTCAAAGCACTAGACAACTCAGAAGAGGAGGAAATCATCTGTCACAAGTGCAATAAACCTGGTCACATCAAGCCCAATTGTCCTCGAAATCGACACGGCCAAGAAAAGAAATCGAAAAGAAGAAATTTTACAACCACATGGAATAAAAGTGATGATGATTATAAAAGCACTAGCAGTGAGAGTGAAAAAGCAGTTTTGTGCCTTCGAGGTGATATAACTGATAGCGATGATGACGAGCCAAGCGAGATATCAAAACTTACTCATTCAGAATTTCTTATATATTTTCACGAAGTAAATGGCTGTTTCGAACGACTTAGGGAGAAATACACTAAAATTGAATCATAAAGAGACACTTTGATAGAATTAAATAAACAGCTTGATCAATTAGTTAAAAACTATCAAAGCAAGAGCCCTAAGTGTGATAAGTGTCCAACATTTGAAGAAGAGATTAAAAAATCAGAAATTAAAATTAAATCGCTTGAAAATGAAATTCTGATTTTGAAAGAAAGTGAAAATACTAGGAGAGAAAATTCTATTAAAAAGTGCATACAATTATTAAATGAAAATGAATCTCTCAAAACACAAGTCCAACAACTGTCTACGACTTTAGGAAAATTTTCAAAAAGTGAAAGATCGTTAAATATGCTATTAGGAAAGCAAACTGTTAATACTGTTAGACAAGGACTTGGGTATAATCAATCAGAAAGTGATAGAAATGAAATTAATCAAGTCAATTCAAAGTGCACGATATGTGGAAAAAATGGACACAATAACAATATTTTTTGGTATAGACCCAAACACGTGAAAACCATTCCAATTTGGGTTCCAAAATGCACAAATATAAAATCCCTCAAAGTCAAACAAATCTGGGTGCCGAAAGGAACATATATAAATAGTTTTGGGTCTCCACAAACTTATTTTTCAAAATCTGTTGCCACTAACAACCATGGACCTATAAAAAAAATAGGTCACAAAAATCTTTTCTCGTGTAGGTGTGGTAGCAAGCTAAGGAACAACAACAGTGTTACCTGGATTCTGGCTGTTCCAGGCACACAACGGGCGACAAATCAAAGTTCCTTAGCCTGGTATAAAGGTGGCAGAATCACAATGGGCAACAACGAAATATTATCGGTAAAGGTAAAACAGGTAATGGTATATTCATCTTGAATGATATATTAAATGTGATAATCTACATCATAATCTGAATTAAATCAGCCAGTTATGTGATAAAGAAATGAATGATGATATTAATTCATACTTTTTCAAAATTGTTTGCCAATTATTTGTTTATGCCGAGAACACTACAGACTTTGAATTAGTTCATATAGATTTGTTTGGATTAAAGATGATGTTTTTATTGGTTGATGATTACTCATGATACATGCAGATATATTTGGATCCGTCACTATGTTCATTTGCACGGCTTTAATTCAAATCCAATTCAATTTCATTTAAAAGCTGTTAAAAATAATTTTAAGATATTTTGTTGCACACTACATGGTCTGGTCTATGGCATCAAAACTAATGACAATCTTGAGTCAAAGGAAAATTCGGATGCAGATTACACTGGAAATTTAGTTGATAGAAAAATTATTAGTGGAACGTGATTTATTATGAGACATTCATTAGCTGCATCACATTTTCAAAGAAAATATCTGCATATTTTTCATTTCAAATAATTTTCAAATAGCAAACATTTTTCTTATAAAACCCCTTCTAGAAAATCATTTTTCTGTTGACCTAGTTTCAGATTAGTCATTTTAGAAAATTTGATTTTATAATTATCTTTGGATTTGATTTTAAATGACCACATTAACTAATCTGACTCCCTACTAATTATCGAAAAGATAAATAGTGATTGAAAAAGTGATGAGTGTTGTTATTGATCATATATTATAACTTGAGACAGTATATTTAGTAAATTTCTTTAGAAATTTAAACAAGAGTTATAAAAAAATTGTTGGTAAAAATTCCATGACCATTTATATTTACTATCATATTTCTAACGACCATCACTCATCAAAATCCAATATAGTATGTCAATATATGGTATTTTAAAAGGGAAATTATTCGCTTTCATTTTATTATATTTTTAGCAAATAAAAACATCCAAAGTATTCACTCTCATTTAAAAGTCCTCACGGTTATGCATGGGTGAATTACTTGAAATTTTTGATTATGTGCTTCCATGCTCGTTTAAAAGTCCTCATGGTTATGCATGTATGGAACACATATCAAAATTGATTGATTAAAAAGACAAGTTGATTCTAATTCCATTTAAAAGCCCTCACGGTTATGCGTGGTTAGAAGATACTTGAATTCATTTTTTTAAAATTTGGAATGCTACTAATCTCATTTAAAAGTCCTAACGGTTATGCATGGTTAGTAGATATTCAAATTCCTGATATAAATATACCACAAATAGAAACAACTATATGGTTTTATGTGATGACATCATCCCTATCATTCTAAAGTGGAATATGCGTCTAACAGAGTATTTATGATTTTTGTTTGATTTTTTATTGAAATTTAATATTTATACCCGATTGAGTATTAATATTATATTAATGTCTATCACTTTATCTCTATTTTTCTAACACTATTACTCTTTTGCTAATAACAAAAGGGGAAGAGAAAAGTTAAGATTTTGGCAAATAAAGGTCAAATATTTTATTTTGTATTTTCTATATGCATCTAGGCTCATTTGCATATTTTTATTTTCATGTGTATATGAAGGGGGAGCTTTATTGTACAGAGGGAGCATTCAAATAGAGGGAGCAAATTGAATGATCAAATACATTTACTAAATTCAAAATCTTAAATAAATGTTTGTTATCATCAAAAGGGGGAGATTGTTGAATATGCTAGTATATGATTTTTGTTTGATGATAATAAACATATATATATATATATATTCATTTAAATGTATTTTTTAATGTACTATTTTATTCTTCACATAATTAAATAAATATTTGCTGAATAAAATAAATAACACAGAATTTAAATTCAAACATATATTTTATTCAAACAAATATGTTACAATTTTGAATAGTACAAATTTGAGCTCTCACTATATATATACAAATTTCAATTACATTACAATTTCAATCACATCACATTTTTCACTATACATACATCACCACCTCACTACATATCACTCATTCACTCGTATTTAATCTTCAACTCTATTCCAAATTGAATCCAGCATCTAACCAATCTGCAAAATAAACACAAACGCAGTAAAATTGAAAAGAAAATATTTTGCAGTGAAAAATAAAGTGTATATTTTGAAAATATTATTTGCCTTAGTTACTTGGGTTGTTCGTCATCACTTAATTTTGAATTCATCAAACACGAACAACTTGTGACATGCACAGTGTATCACTGTACATGCCACAAGGTCGTGCACACCAATGTACAGTTGATAAAATTACAGGGACAGGTGAGCACAAGGTCAAACCCAATCAAAAGCCGGGTTCAACTCAAGTGAAATACAAATAAAGTCACGACACGGGCACAAGGTCAAACCCAAGCTTTAAGCTGGATTCAACTCAGGTGCAATACAAAACTATCAAGCACAAGTGACTCGACGCACAAGAAACAAAGAATCCAAAACCAGACATCATCATCAATGGATCAAAATACAACTATACTCAGACTCAAGTACAAAATGTACAAAATCAGTGCAATAGTGGTGAACAAGACATAAACGAGGAATGTACAAGCAACTCACTACACAATGCAACATGCTCAGGTCAAAATGAAAATGAACGAGTTCAGGACTGAAGTGAATCAGATCATCCAAGACCAGACACAACAAATGGGCTTAAAAAGTTCAGACCTGTATATATATATATATATATATATATATATATATATATATGCAAACTAGCTTGTGGCTACAGCAACACTAACTCGAGCCAGTGAATCAAGAGTACACAGTAAATACACAGGATCGAATACAATGAACCAGACCAACTCAAGCTAGTCCATACACAAGACTCTAATTTTCAACTTCAAGTCCACATATATGACAACATTGCAGACAAGTTCAGATATGAAACATGGATAATAGTGGTGCAACAGATATCAAGTGAAAGCCAGTGATCAAGAAACATAGCAATTGCACAAGACCAGTCAACTTGAAAGTAATATCAAAGGCAACAAAGGTCGGGCAACAGGACAACTCGGCTAATATCATCATTGAAGACCAGAAAATGAAGTAGTGCAGACAAATGTACACAGAGCAGTGTATATTAATCAACATAGTGTGGACAGTGCAACCAAGCTACCACAGTTCATCAGTTTAGAAGAAACTACTGGTTGCAGTTTTTAAACAAAGTCAAGGCCGAAAACTACCAGAGTCCATCAAGCAACAAATAACAGTAGCAAGTTCAACCAAACCAAGTCTAAGACAACTGCAGTTCAATATCAAAGCAATGCCGAAGTCAAAGAGGAAAACAAAATTCATATATTCAAATGCCAGAAAGTCAGAGTCGTGGTGGCCAAGAAAACGAAAGTCAGAATCAAACAAGCCGTGACAATCAAGTAACGAAGATATACGAATTGAACAAGTCAGTACAAATCATAAGCATTCAAGTAATAATCAATGGCCGAGCTAAATTAAATGACAAATTCAAATGAACGAAATTATAGGAATTCGATTCCTATTTAAACCGTAACATCATCGGCATACGAGAGCATTCGAGTTTAAGCAATAACAGAGAGCAAAGAATCAAATCAATAACTCGAATCAGATCGAGTTCAAGCAAGCTAACCAGTAAAGCAAAAGGAATAAATCACATACCACTTTAGTCAAACTCGGTCAAATTGGAGCGGCCGTGAGCAAAGTGAAGAAACGGTCGATTGCCGAAGCAAATCAAAGTAATAGCCATTGTAATCGATCTACAATCAGTCGGCGGCTTCAATTTTCTAAAAGCCCTAATTTGGAACGAAGAGGAACGAACGAAAGAGAACGCAACCATTTTTCACAAAGAAGAAGTATCGGGCCGAAGAAATAAAAGAGAAATGGGAACATATTGCTTTATCACTTTATCTATTTTTGGGCCGGCTTAAATAGTGTTTTGGGCTTTAATATTTAAAATAGGGTTTCTAGTTTTTTAATTGTTTGTAAATTTGTATTTTTATTTTAAACTTTGGTAAATTCTAGTCGTGTGACTAGGGGACGAACTACGGTGGTGTAGTTTGAGAATTCGCAACTCAGTGACTGAGTTGTGGCAGGGTTTTGAGCGTAGAGTTAGGTTAGTCGATAGCGGGTGTCACGAGTTTACGTGTGTAAGCGTCTGACTACTTAATTTCTAGTAGAAACTTTGGGGGCAGCACGTAGGCAGGGATTTGCCGAAGCTGGGTAAATCTGTGTGTTCTATTTTCTACTTTTATTATTCTACTATTAACTATGCTGCTATTACTCTGCTATATCTGTGTTGCAATTATTTTATATACTTCCGCGTTAAATTTTTATAATTGATACTATCACCCTATTCACCCCTCCCCCCCCCTCTAGGGTGAAATCGATCCTATAGTGTTGTTCCGTCTCATGCACAACACTCTAATTGCAACTCAACCTCTCATTACTTTGCATGTTGTTTCTCCTTCATCCTTGGGACAACAATTTCAAGTGGGCATTTACACATGATGGATGGAATTGCAATGCAACTTCTCAAGCCTAATGCTCCTTGCAACTTGTTTATTTTGAGACACAGTATGTTCTCAATTGTTTGGCAATGCATCAACCCAATAACATCCATTTCTCACGCACAAGCCCATCATCAAGTCTCTAGAGATTTTTTATTCTTCTCTCCTTCATCAATATTTGTACATAGTATTGCTTGCTTGTTCTTTTACTATTCACATTTTGTGGATCATCAAAGTGATGATCTTGATTAGTTGTAATTAAATAGACTCTACGGACTCTTTTGTATGCATTTTGTTTTAGTTTTGAGTGTTATCCTCATCTGAGGACCACTCTTTCATTAAAAAATCATAACAAATTCGTCATTCAACATACTTAAGTTAATTCGGATTTTACTCGCAAAATTATTGCTCGATGTGATTTTTAGTTTTGGTATATGTATGTTGAAACAGAAATTCTAAATAACAAATTACAATATGTTGTTACACTTAATATTCAAAATGTCTCAAATTCATGGGAGCGACTCTAAGTTTGTGGGTTGTTGGATAAGGATCCCAAAACTGATACGAAAGTATCGTTCAATAAACATCAGAGTTGAGCAAGTATTTTGATAAAGACTTCAAATATTTTGAATTTTAGTAAAATGCAGAGGAAGCGTGTGCCTATGAGAAAGCAATAGAAATTAAAAAAGATACTTCCTTGCGATTTCAAATGGAGCAAAAGTCTCACTTTATGGAAAGTCATAATGGTAATAATTTTTCTCTTTGGGAAAGGATATCTAAGATATATTAAAATGTGGAAATAAACATTCTTTGTAGGATTTACACTAGGTGTATATTTTGAGATTTCATAGCATAGGAAGTAACGAGTTAAATATATATATATACATATATATATGTATGTATGTATGTATGTATGTATATATAAACACACACACACATATATGTGTGTGTATAACCGTGCCTACTACTTAAAATTATAAATATTCATAGGGTAACGAATAAAGCCTTATAAATAAATATTCATCGGTACTCGTATTAGTCACAGTTAGGATGATTAAGCATTAATAATGTAATAAATCATAGGATTAGGAGGTAGGAATGAAAAGAGGTAGTAACTCCAACATTTATGAATAATGATTGCGATATTAACGGGCAATAAATGCGTAATTGATGAGAAATTACAGAAATCAAATGGGCGCATAATTGTGTTTAAGGAGATTGATTGCAGAATTAAACATTACAATTATGGGGAAAACAGAATAGGCGTAATAAGTTGAATTTGAAGTGAATGAATAAATGTTAGCAGTGATTGTCAAATTTAAGTAATAATTACCATTTATTAAGAACAATTAATTGGGGTCAAGAAATAAGTGACATTTAGGTGGCATAAATAGAAAATGAAAAATATAGGAAATTAGCGCATTAATATATTCGTAGCAAATAAATAAATGAATGCTGATAAATAAACTTAGGAGGCAATATAATTTCCACAGTGAAAATTATATAGCCTCAATAATACGTTTAGAAAGTGCATGAATTAGTGGGCCTAGCCCAATATTTAGACTAGGGATAAATGGTTTGGTTTAGTATGAGTTGGGTTGCGAGGTTAGTAGAGTTACACAACAAAAGTCCGCCCTTCACCTAGAAACTACCAGCAGTTGTGTATACATACCACTGATGTAAGACATCTCCAACTATAGGACCTGTGGGGAAGGGATATACATTCTTGTATAAGTGAGAATAAATATACCAATGGTTCGCCTAGGATTGGAAGTATTAAATGGCTTAGTATCTTTAGGGATGTCAAGGAGTTTACCTTAGGGTGGAAGGTATTAAATGGCCGTTGGATCTGCCTCCTCTCTATATAAGTCTTAAATAACCTACTACAGTGCCTAATGAAGAAATGGAATATGCTTCATTTCTAAATAAGAGGTATTAAGTAATAGAAGGAGACATTTTCCTTAACTTATATTAGGCAAGTTTAAATGGGATTTCGACTATGGGGTCGGTAGGATATGTTAGTGTTGTTGGTAAAACGGTATTTATAAATAGGGCTGGTATATAGGTTTTGAGTATCAACGATCTCGAGTGGTCGTTAGCAAAGACTTCAATTATACCCTAGTGGATTTTGCTTCCTACTAGTGTAGAATCCGTATGGGATACGCAAAGACCTTAAAGTTCAATTAAATGTTTGTTTGTCGAAAATGGACTAGTTAACCCTTAAATAAATCTTTGAGATGCGTTAGTAATATGGCTAATTAAATTATAAAGCTATATGCAGGGATCATCAGTTTATAGTTAAGGGTCGGTTGACTAGCGATTATGTTACGGAGTCTGCTTCGGGGTTGAGGTATTAAATGGCTGTTTAGTCTGCCTCCTCCATATTCAAAAAGTGTTAAATGGTCGGGGTTTTCTTCTGGGTGGTACAACATTTCACTACTAGAAAGGCTTCGTATAGCGGCGGAGCCTAGCGACGGTTTGCGACGGCTAAAAAAAGCGACCGTCGCAAGCCGTCGCTATACGCAATATACAGATCTGCCGAGAGCAACAGCTCCTTCATTCTCTCTTCCCCGATTTCTTCCCCCAAATCACTTCCTCCTTCCCCCCCCCCCCCCCCGACGCCCCCCGTCACCATAGCCGCCGCTCCAGCTTTCAACGCCTCCAAATCACCCAAATTTACGTCGGTATGCTTCTAATCTCTTGTTTGAATGTAAATTTGATATTTTTAGGTTTAGTTTAAACTCTAAGTCAATTATGATTTGTTGTTAAATTGGGTATTAGTAGTGTTGTTAAATTAGGTATTAGTAGTGTTGTATGTTGATTTGATAAATTAATTAGTTTATTATCATGAACTTGAATTATTTCGTATTACATTAACTAGTTTATCATGATCAAGTTGAATAAATGGTTGATGTAGATGATTAGTGTTGGCGATTAACATGGTTAGTTGTTTTAGGTGAAAAAATAGTGTATATTAATGATTAACTTGGTTATTGATAAATTTACATGAAAGTATTTCATAGTTTATGAAATTGATAAATTACAAATTTAAGTTGTTAAAATCTAAATTCTGCAAATATGAGTATTACAAATTACAGTATTGTACAAAAATAAAGTTTATATAGTATTGTACAAATTTAAGTTTGATAAATTACAAATTACAGTATTGTACAAAAATAAAGTTTATATAGAAAATTAAAAAATGAATATGAGAGCCTTAAAAATTCTACAAATATCTAATTTTAAAAAAAAATTAGGAAATGACTTTAAAAACAACTTATATTGTACTGAAATCTATTTTGTAATGAAATTAAGAAATGAATATAACAACAACAAAGATTACGCTAAAATCTATGTCGTAAAATAAAGAAATGAATATTGAACTAAAATTGTTAATTGAATGTTGAACTAAACTTTAAATATACAAATTTATTAAATAAAATTTAAATAGTTGAAAATTAATATACTGTATATAACTTAAAATAATTTTAATTTACAGGCTGCAGTCCGCGTTGACCCTGACGACTTAGACATTTTTTTAAATCACTGGAACAAGCGAATGAGAAAAAATTACAAGGATACATTGTCTAAGGCTAAGAATGCAGGGAAAAAGCCGAACTGGATGGGTGAGAATGTATGGAATGAATTTCTTCGGCTTTGGGACAGTCCGGCAGTAAAAGTAAGTAAAATATGTTTTCTTTATTATTTAAATCTAATATAAATCTCGCAAGATATATACGTGATAATTTATCTTAATTTGTAGGAGTTATCTGCGCGGAACCGGGCAAACAGGAATAAAAATCCTGCATTGCACCGTGGTGGCTCCAAATCCTTTCAGGAGCACAAGAGAGAGCTGGTAATTAAATTTATAAACTGTGTTTACATTTTATTACAATTTTTTATAATCAGATTAGCAATAATATTTATATATTTTCAGGTCGTGAGATATAACCGCGAGCCCACTATGGCGGAGCTGTTCAAGGCCATGCATGCCGTGGAGAGGACTGACGAAGAGGGCAATGTTTCGTACGAGTGGACGGATGACAAATCACATTCCGTAATGGTATATTAATTTGTTGTTAATAATAATATTTTGTCTTATTTTATTTTCAAAAAATTGAAGTTTGGGGTTTATCGTGTAAAACAATTGTTTGTAATCGCAGGAGAGGTACGAAGCAGAGCGGGCTCGTGTAGCACAGTCCACTGGTCGGGAAGAGCTTACGTTAGAGGAGGAGAACCATATTTGGGATGCTATTATTGACCCGCCTTCTCGGACCAGTCGACGGTATAGCTATGGAAATGTAGAGGTAAATTTTGACATGTACTAATATATAAATTTACTTATGCATATGAATAGTTAAATAATTTTAATAATATTACTAATGCATATGAACTATTTTACAAGCGATGAGAATGCAGAGTGCATACAGGAGGTCGCAGCAAGATGCGGAGATTACTCAGTTGAGAGCGACGGTGGAAGAAATAAATGACTGGAGGAAGAGTTTCTTTGAGCAACAGCTAGATGAGCGGATTGCGGCTTATTTGCAACAGCATGGAACGATGCCTGGAGAGGACGGCAGCGATGGTGAGGAGTAGGTATGTTTGTTTGCTCGTGTTATAGTTTGGTATATACACATTTTGGTTGGTTTGGTGTATATATATTTCAGGATATTATGTACATATTTTGATAACTTCTAGTTGATGGATTTGGTTGGTTATTATGTATATATATGTCGGGATAACTATGTACATATTCTTGGATTTGGTTGGATGTTATATTGTTTGATTTGGTTGGATTTGAAAATGATATTTGGTTGGATTTTATATCGTTTGAATGTATAGTGATGTTATATGATGGATATATGATGGCTATAGTTGATGAATATGGTGTATATTGGCTGTGATGATGTTATATGATGGTTGTTGTTTGAAGTGGGGAAGTGCTCTGAGAATACAAAAAATTTGCTTCAGATTAGCGACGGTTTGCGACGGCTAGTGACGGCTATTTCGCCAAAAAATTGTGTCGCTTAGCGACGCCTAGTGACGCCAGTTAAACGTTGGAAAATTTCCACGTGTCACATTTGCAGTCGCGAGCCGTCGCTATTTTGATGACGGAGCCGTCGCTAAAACCGTCGCCATACTATTGGGCGACGAGGCAGATAGCGACGGCTTGCGACGGCCGGCGACAGCTAAAAGCCATCGCTATCTGCTGCCGTCCTTGTAGTGTTTACACACACATCGCTATATATTAATACAAAAATGGCGGAACATGGAGTTTCAAAAAATAATTGCAACAAACAGGAAGATAAAGATCCAAAACCGCCTGATCCACAAGCAGATTCTGTTGTTCACGAGGGAGGAAAAGGAAAAATGTACGTTGATGCTGTAAGAACGAATGAAGATTCACGCAACCTGATTTCTAATGCCAAATTATAATTCGTTGCTCCACCATAGGGACATGTATTCATCCCTGCAACAACTTTCAACAAATCTTCTGAAATCTGGACTAATACAATTGTTCTGCATCCTATAAATTTCGGAATCTCATACGTCAAATTGAAGGACTACATACAGAAAATATGGAAATGGCAGGTAACTACCAAATTCATAATGCCCTAATTACTACTATGCAGTACGATTTGATGATTTTGCTGACAAAAAAAGTTTGAGTAAAAAGACCTATTCCTACTTTGGCAAATTACTACTACTTGATTCTTGGCACCCTCGATATGAATTTAAGAAGCAGGAAATCAAGCAAGTACAAATATGGATCAAATTATACAGCTTGGATATGGAAATGTTGACACAAAATGCACCATCTATTATCGGTAGTTATATAGGCACTCCTTTGCAACTTGAGGACAACACAGCGCAAAAGAAATACACTAAATATTCTCGTATTAAAATAGAAATTGATGTACAGTCTACTTTGCCTACGACAGTCCCAGTTCTATTACATAATGGTGTTCATAAAAACGTGCTCGTTGAATATGAATATATTCCTCCAAAGTGCGAGAAGTGTACTGTCTTTGGCCATAGACCATCGCTTCACCCCACTTCAACGTAATCACAATGATTCCGAAGAAAACAACAGAACAAGGTGAAACCTCTGCAACAAATCAAAATAAATCAGAAAATGAAAATGCTACATAACATTTGTTTAAAGTAAACGACAGTGCTATATCAGATACTAAATTACAAGATGTGAAAGAAGTAAGTAAGAACAGTTCGCAGCTAATTCATACTGATACAACAGGACAACAAAGTACTAATGCAACTGACCACCTAGATTTCCTTGACCAACAACTTCCACACTCAATTAACACTGATGATTTACAAAATGTGGCTGATGTAATAGTAGACGATATACATTGTGAAGATGACTAGATAGATGTTTCTCAGTTCGGTACGAAAAATGCCACCTACCTTGCCAAAGGAAAAGGTAAATCTGTTACACCAAAACAAGCTCCTTCTAAAGATCATTAAGGAGCAATTTGAAAATTAAATGAGTTTTATTACATCGAACATTGTTAGGGGAATAAACACGCCATAAAGAGCGAGTGATGTGTTCAAACTCCTAACAAAACTCAAGCCAACATCAGTTGGCTTGGTGGAAAATAAACTAAACAGTGATAATCTCAATTTGCTCAAATGTAAAATCCCAAGAAATTGGGATATCGCTGCTAACAATACATCTTAAGTTAATGGCCGTATGTTAGTCATCTGGGATACTACAGTTTGGTGTATTTCTATCATTTCATCCTCGGCTCAACATATCACTATGAATGCAATCAACACTGGTGGCTTCAAACTGGCTTTTACAGTAATATATGGTAGTAATTTTTTCACAAAAAGGCAAGAACTATAGAACCATATCACTCAAGAATCATCTGCTATATCCGATGCCTGGATTTTAATGGGGATTTTAACAATGGTTTACCAACTCTCGACAAAAAAGGGGTCTTCCAATATCATTTAATCCATTAAGAGCATTCAATAACGGCTTGATGCAGTCTGGTTTGACAAAGGTCAAAGCATTGGGATATAATTATACGTGGAGAAGAAAGTGGGTAGCAAACAACATGGACAAAATTCTTGTCAATTCTATATGCCTACAAAAATTCTCCTACATAAAGGCGCTAACATTATCCCAACTATCAAGTGATCTTAATCCATTACATACTTTTTTTACTGGGGTTTTTGTTTATTTTGAAACTTATTAGGGATATGAGCCTAATATTCACTTTATAATATGTCTTAAGGACCAGGCTTAGATGTATAATTTTATAGAGTTAGAGGTATACTCTAAGCGTAATTATGTAATTTGTTATATATATATCTAACATGATAACCAATCTTGTTCGAAATAAAATGTGTTTTATTTCTATTATATACTTGATATAATATGTTATATCAATTAATTAATTTAATTAAAAATATATCTAATAGAAAATCTATAAATGGCGTGTTTTGTGATCATAGTTACAATGTGTTATAACCATAAGTGATATATCATAATAAAATAAACATTCCGTCCAAAATATTCCTAGTCAAGATGTATTGTGATTGGATATCGATACATCTGTTGAGACTAGAGTATGTAAAGCTCTCTAAATGTTGGGTAGTGTATTACTCATTACTACCGAGGGAAACAAGAGTTACATACTGATAGTTATTGGATAACTATGGAATGACTCACTTCATATTTTTCTCTGTTGATTAATATAACTAAAGTCAAAAAGAAAATATTGATGTGACAAAATTATATGGTTCTCTTGACTTGCGAATACCGTCGATCTTCAATGTGGAAGCTTCGCTTGAATTATAGTATAATTATAGCATAGAGTCTATCAAACGACTATAGTTGGGTCGAGTGGAAGCATTGGAAGTGAAACATTGTTCAAGAGAGGATTCGTCTCCTTAGTTATATGAGGTTAGTATCATATTCAACTGAAGTCAACTCAAAGTCAAAGTCCATGTCCAGAGCATTTCGACTAATTATTATTGTTGTTGTTGTTGAACCAAAGACTTTGTGTTTGGGCTATAGAGTTGAATATGAAAGATATTGGAATTTTGACCATTACCAAATTCCATAAGTTCATAGTGATATAGTTTTGACGAAGATAATTGGTGTAAATAATTGTCACAATCAGGCTATGCTTAATAAAGTAAAACTGGATTTCACCAAAACCAAATAAGCGATAAATTTGACCATAATGTCACACCACCTGCTAAGCGACTTATGAACGTTAATATTCGAATTGTTTAATATTATCGCTGACCAAATTTACAGCTAAAGAGTCATACAATTAAAACATTGAATACATCTTTAACCACATAACTTAATTAATTTGTAATGTTTATAAATTACTTAATTTTTTTTTTAAATATTAATTATAAAATTTTATTTAATATGTTAAACAATATTAATAAATATTTTTATAATAGTTATAAAAATATTAATCGATATACGATATCAACACGCGTTTAAATTGGATTTAAATGCGATAAATATTGATCAGGCTAAAAATGGATTTGAAGTCCATATAGGGAAAATAGTATTTTGGCCATGGTATGACCGGGTGGATGTGGCCATATGATGGCAATGAGGCTTGGGTTTTTTTTAACAAAACGGGGTTTTCGACCCTCAAAAATTGACACTCTTACGTTCACTTTATTACGTGCCGAGTAATCGAATGCCGAAAAACCCAATTGTTAGGGGAAAAGAAGAAGGAAGAAGATAAGAAGAAAACTAAACAATACAGAATCTTACAGCGGAACGAATAATCTATAACATACAACAAATCTTTACATAGAGAAAAACGTCATATACATACACCAATTAGAGTACACTAACTTATTTCAGCCGGACCGTTATAACAGCCTATCCTTACAATTGCAAATAAGTACAACTAACAAATAACATAACGAAACACAAAGAAATACGTAGATACGTCTTGGCCCTCCAACTCATCTCCTGAGCTTCAATGCACCCAAAGCAATATGTAAGTATGCTCGATCTGATCCGAGCATTATAATAAAATAACACCTGAGTCAGTCTGGTAAACTAGCGTTGCATCTCACATTTCTATAGAAAATCCATTATTATTATAATGTCTATGGGTCAAAGTAAAATATGAATATAGCGGAAATGCTTGCGTCTCACATTTCAACATAGTTGGACACAACTATGTCCGTACGGCACTTATTGGAGAATGGATTGCATACAACGACTGGGCTACTAGGGTATCGTCCATTACGGTGCATCTCTAGATAAAATAACACTGAGGTCAAACCTATCGACCCCTGCCAACACAAAGCCGACCTGCCCTTTACTGGATAGTATCGAATATGATCATCTCTCGGTTAATGGGCTCGAAAGCATACAAATGAGAGATAATATTGACTATAGATAGGTGTAACGACCCAGAATTTTTGATAATTAAAATTTGAATATTTAATTAATTTTAAATATTAATAAATGGAATTTAGAAGTCGAAGGATTTATTTTTCGAATATTGGATTTAATTTGATAATTTAATCGATAAATTAAATAGTGAAATTCCAGAGATAATTGAAAATCGAGTTTAAAGTGATTGAAAATGATTTGTAAAATTTTATTTAATCATACTGGAGTTATAGAAAGGTTATAGAACTTTTAAAATTGAATTTGGAGTTAATCTATGAAAATTGAATATTTTAATATTTAATTATCGACTGTAAAAATAGTCAATTTTCGAACCGTCTCAGAATTGAACGAGACCAGTTCCATTGGATCCGTAATAGTTAGTTATTATCGGATTTCAATTTTCGTTTCCATCGGAGTTGTCGTTTGACCGTGGCAGATCGAAACGCATTGAAATTATTTTAATTTTTATTCGACGAGTTAAAATAGTCATTTTTCAAACAGAGTCGGATTTTGACGAAACCAGTTTCATCGGATCCGTAATGTGATATTATTGTATGATTTCAAATTTCGTAATTTTTGGATTTACCGTTTGTCCGGGGCAAGCCAAAATGCCCCGAAATCGATTTAAATCGGTTTAATTTAAATTTATCGTTTATTGCCATATCTCACACAGATGTCCGAATTAGCTTTCGAAACCTGTTCCATTGCGTCCGGAACGCGGGATAAACCCCAGAAACGCTAGTCACTGCGCGTAAATCAGAGTTCGGAAAAGCCGGATGAATAGTGTTTGAGAAAACTCTATAAATATACCATTTTTTTCACAATTTCAAAGACAAAAATTTATAAACCCTAAATTGAAATGGCCAGCCGCCACCATTGTAATACACGGCTGAAAACGTGTCTCCTTCCTTCTTCGATTTCTTCCAATCCACACAGTATTAGCGAAAATGTTCAACTACGAAATGGAAGATCGTGACGAGACCTTTGATTTCAACGGTCGAGATCGAATCTAGAGCATCGTGGAGGGAGAAAAACGCCTCCGTTCGCAAGTTGTTTAGGCACGTTTTTCGAGAGCCACGGGGGACCGAGCACGGTGAGCTTGGGGCCGGACGTTGGTGGCGCGATGGGCGTTGGAATGGTGGGTCTTGATCGAAGTGGAAGTCGCCGTAGGGGTCGCGTGCATTAGGGTTAGGAGGCGGCCTTGGTGGGTTTCTCGTTTGAATACTGGAAACGAACGGGAGGGGAGAAGCATCATCGAGCGGCCTAGATTCTAGGGTGTTGAAATGCACGGCTGTGATAAAAGGTTGAAAATATTTTTTAAAGAAAATGTAAAATTAATTGTATTATAATTTGTTCGATCTTTAAAAAGCTATAACTTGTTCATGCATTATCAGAAAATTACGAAACAAAGTGCGTTGGAATCGTCTCGACAAGCACTACGCGATGCAATTGGATTGAGGTCGTTTGGAGTTAGTTTGAATTTCGGGTAAAATTAAACGCGTGTTTAATTTTATTCGAAAATAAACGCTGAAATCAGAATTAAAATCAAGGTGAGATCTTCTCACTCAAATTGAAAAGTGGAATTTTCAGTTATTGTTTGATTGTCTGTTTGGATTGTTGATATTAGATATAGTAGGATATATATCTATATATAGCAATATATACATATTGGCATATGTATATATTGGATTGATGATTTCCCGCCTCGTATAGCGGATGAGACCCTATTGCGCTGTTAGTAAGCGGATTATTTTTATAAAACCCATATACCGCGATAATTCCGTACTGGAGCGGAATTGGTATTGTGCTAACGTCTTTGGATGCAGGGAAACAGGTTGGAGGGATCCAACTGGATTCCTCAACTGTATTTACTTATTTACAGATATTGATATATATTCTGTTATCATATTGATATATGATATTGACTGTTGTGATGGACTGATTGGTGTTGTTGCATCATCGGATTCAGTTTTGAAATGTAAAAATAACGACTTTTAATTTAAAAGGATTTTTAAAGTAATTTTTTTGAAAGTAGACGTTTTATTGAGTTTTTGAATTGATTTATTTCAAATAAATAAACGTCTAAAATTTTAAAGTCATAAAAGTTAAGATTTTTGTGAAATAAAATCAAAGTGTGATTTTTGAAATAAAAGTTAAGAAATTATGAAATGGTTTAAATTGGGATTTCTAATATTAGAAACGGTTTATTTAAAAGATGTACAAAATTGGATATTTATAAATTTGAAATATTGGGATTATAAGACAAGTTTCTATAAGTATTTAAAATGAAGTGAAAATGGGATTTCATAAGTTAATGAAATCTGAAAGTTTAAATTTTGTAAAGTTTAAAAGAACGATTTCTTTTAAAATAAATGAATTATAAGTTATATTAACTTATAAATTGAATGGGTCATTAAAGAAGATGTATAAATCGAAGTTGTTATAAAATGGAAATAGAATTTATAAACGTTGTTTTTTATAAATTCGAAAATAAATCAAATTTGATTGATTTTAAATATAGAGATTATTAAGGGAAGTTTATCCACAATTTTGGGACAGTGGATAATTCTTGAAATAAATATGTAAAAAGGGACTGAAATTTGGTTATTGAAGTATATTCACGATTTTGGACAGTGAATATATTATTGAATAAAAATAGTATGTTTGGGAAAACGATATTATAAATGAAGTTAATTGTTTTAAAAGATGTTTTAAAACGTGTGAATTATCGAAATCATAGATTTCAACATTTATTGTTGAAATAGACGTTTTCGAAAAATAAGGAAATGATGGACTATAACACTGTTGTTATAGTAAATGATTTTCGAAAGGAAATGTTTTTAATGTAGTATTGGGATTTATATATATATCTATCTAAATTTCGAATCCCTATACTAGTGATTTTGAGTTGTCGTAACGATGTTTTACGTAACATTCGTTTTGACTCAAATAAATGTGTTTAGAGAATGATTTCCTTAAAGAATGAAATATATACTTAACTTTGATTTAAGTATATCGAATATTTTCTAAGTGTTGAAAATAAATGATTTGTGAAATACTTATTTTTAAATAAGTATGGAAATGCTTTTCCAATATGAAATGAACTGTTTTGAGATTTTATCTTCAAAGATAAAATGAAATGTGAATATTTGAAATTTGTTTTCAAATGGTTAAAGTGTGGAAATTTTATATCTAGTAAAAGATATTTTTGAAGAATAAATAATTTAGAAAATTATTTGGAATCTGATGATGTTGCGCATCTTTATTGATAGTTAAATAACCGACTATCAATAATTACCTTTAGATAGGTATTTGTTGTGAATTGGATGAATTTGAATGCCACAATTGTTTTTAAATAAACGCTCACTATTCGGATTTGCCGGGAAAGGACCATGGGGTCGTATAACCCATTCCGAATACGTGATACGTCGTTATGAATTGCATTCGAAGACCGGTGTTGAAGACCGGATATTTTTGAAAACGGAAGGATTACCGTCGAGTTACTCTACATCGGCTGATCTCCGATTTAGAGGTTTTATCACCCTTAGTGACAAGAAGTCCGGACGTGATTAGAAAATTATCCGGAAATGCAAGGGCTTCGTGAGAAGTGCCTTCGGTTATGTTCGATCCCGGAACAGACTTGTATGGATTGTGTGTCTGACGTTACAATTTGAGATATAAAGCTGATTTCTTTCAAATACATTTCTGTTGGTGGCGGAGAATTTATTCTCTTAGCTTAACACCCTTCTCTGAGACGTACGAGCTCAGAGGTTATGTAGTTGAAATTTATCAGCGATATACTCCCAATTTGGTAACGTGGCATACTGAGTGTTGCTGTGAAATGATCAGTGTTTGATCATTTGCGATATGATCATTTGTTTGATCTTATATCTTTGTGATCATAGGTTGATCATTTTGTTTGACCCGAAGCAGGGCTTTTTGAGAAAGCGTAGCTTTGTGGACGAGACTTCGTCGAGCCTCACACCCCGGAAATGGTCGAAACAGGAAGGATGCAGCAAGGTTCTAGGGAGTAGCGCCCCTTAGTGTATGTCATTCCTTCTGGATAGAGGTGGTATCATGGTATGGAGCCCAGATACTTAACCTATGTGGTTGCTGCATTATTATCTATGTGGTTTGTTGGAAATCGGGGATCCTCGGGAAGATCGGTTACGATCGGGGGATGGCATACGCGTGTCAGTAGTTACCTATTTTTGCAGAGGTAACCCGGCCTTGTGTTGGTAGAGATCCGGTTAGGTTCTCGGGTCGTCTATTCCAGGGACGTACCCATCGTGGAAAAGGAAGTTCCTTAGCCTGACCATTGGTTGGAAATCCAAACTCCAATACGAACTTTGTACGGTATTAGTTGTAGAACCTGCCATTTACGTACGGTGGTCACCACTGTTTAGATGGTAGCTATAGTAGACATACGATACTGGTCGTATGTTGGCTAAGATTAATATTATACTTTCGAAATGATTTCTTCACTATGAACTAATAATAATATCAAAAAGAATTTGATTTTGCGTAGTAAGCATCTTTGACTATCATAAGAAGAAATCTCCTCCAATTCTGCGTTTGCATTGTGTGTGTGGTGGGAGGTCTTATGGTAGTTTCATTTTCCAAAAGCATTGCGAATTTGTTTTATTTTCTTTGTGAAAGAATAACTGTTTTACGATCTCACACCAGTCACCATGACTGACTCGGAGTTTATTGTTCCCTTCTAAACTCTGGGTGCCCACAAATTTCCACACGAGCAGCCTAGAGTTATATTATCAGGATATTCTGGATATTCTGGAGCTTTGGAGATAAGCTGGATGGCGAGACGTAGTATTTGTATCTGATAGTATTTATTCCGCTGTGTATTCTGTATGAGGACAAGTTTATATAACTGTCCATTGTTGTATATTGACTCTGATTGATGTATGTATAAACTGATATAGTTCTTTGTTTTAAAAGACTATTGATTATCTATTATATGTTATTCCGCTGCGATGTGTAAGATTCTGATATTGTTTTCTGTTTTGTGTGTTCTGTTGTTCTTCTTTCTCCTTCTTCTCTTTATTTTCTCTTCTTCTATCTTTTTCCTCTTTTCTTCTTCTTCTACTTTTTTTCTTCTTTTTAAAACCCTCACTATTAGAGTTTCCGGCACTCGATTTCTCGGCAGTCGATAAAGTGAGTATCGATGTCGAATTTTCGAAAGTCGAAAATTTCGGTACGTGACAGCGTGGTATCAGAGCATATGGTTAAGCGACAACCCTGCTCTGTTGGGTGTTACTCATTAGAGATAGAGTCAGTAGTACTCTAGAATGAGTTGAGTGTAATAATAGATATGAGCGCGTATTTGTTAGTGAATATAAATTTGTTTTATATTGTGATTATTGGTTTGTTGAGTGGTATATGGATTCTGGTCGGTATTGTCCGTACAACTTTATCGATAGGGATCTCTAAACACTTATATAGAACAATTCGGCACAGTATTGTTTTAAATAGGGTAAATGAGATAATTTTGCCCAAAACTATTTTTATATAGAAAAGAAATGTTTTTCTATAAAATACTATAGTATATGGTTGCATGGATGTTAGGAAGTAATAATGGTGAATTATCATCATTGAAATTGAATCAGAAATTGAAATCGTAACTCCAAAGTTAAGAAATAAATTCACATGCAAATGAAATTTGAGAATGTAAATTATAAATGTGAATTGTAATTTAAAACGGGATTCCAGAGAAGTATTTGGAAAGGTTTTGAAAAGAATTTGAAAATTTTAGAGATTTTGAAAGTTTAATTCCTTTTTGATTGGAAAATGAATTTCAAAAGGTTTGAAAAATGTTTTGAAGAGATGAAAAGCTCTAAACTCTTTTCGGTCGCTGGAAAATAACTTCGGTAATGACTGCAGCATCACCGGTGTTCATTTTCGGGTTTCCAAAAGAGAAATTGCTGCCAAATTGTTTTAAATAGAAGTTGTTTGAAAATTTGGGTTTTGTTTTGAAAATTCAAGGGATAAATTGAACTGTTTTCAAAATGGTTTTTGAGATGTTGGTAAACTCTGGAATACTATGTAGAAATATTTATGAAATATTAATAAGTTGATAACTTATAGAATATTGGAAATCTGATTGAAATGAAAGTTCAAATTGAAATAAAAGAATTTGTGAACAAATAAATAAATTTGCAATGGCAAATGCGAGAAAATAAAATCGAATGTTAAAATTCATTTCGAATTCGTAAGCAAATGAATTGAATTGAATAATGTAAATTGAAAGATGAATTAAAATTCATATATTATTGGAAATCCAGCTTAATATAAGTGGTTATAAACCAAAATAGTGGATTGTAAATAAATTTTGGGAATGAACAAAAGAATAAAACTGGAATTTAAACTGAATATTGAAAACAAATTTGAATAAGTAGATTAGAATTTGTAATGAATTAGTAATTGAAACTAATTTAAAATAAGCAGTTGTAAATGAAAGTTAATCGATGAAATTCAATATTTCAGAATTGAAGATGAATAGAATTCAAATTGAATTGAAATTGTGAATTGAATTCAAATGGAATCTTGAAATGCAAAATTGAACGAAATTGAATATATAACTTCAATAGTGAATTAGAGATGATATAAGCAGTTATATTGAAAATTTTGTAATACAATGTGCAAAATGGTTTGAATGTTATAACTAGATATTATGGCTAGTAGGACATACAGGTGTATAAAGGAATTGGGATTTGATTTCAAAGATAATTTGAATTGCTCGACAAAAGGTATGTATTTTGAATTTCAATATGAGATTGGCTGATTTTTCCTCTAGCCGCTTGGCTTTTTCTTTTTCTTTTTGAAATCTGAGAGTCCATAGGGACGTTTTGTAGTCGTACCGTATTAGCCGCGCAAAGGAGACGCTGGCGAAATTTTTTGGAAATTTAGGGCGTTAGAAAATTTTTGAGAAATTTTGAAAGTTTAAAATTTGAATTTAAACTCGAATTTGAATTTGGAAGTAAACAATGTTGTTTGGAACTTATAATTGAAGTTGGAAAGCTAGTATGAATGATAACGAATCTTTAGTAGAAAGACTTGTTTTGATAAATTGATAAAACTATTAGATGTTGAAAAATAGTAGACGAGTTAAGGACATTTTTTTCCTAACTTGTAATTTCGAGGACGAAATTCTTTTAAGGGGGGAAGTCTGTAACGACCCAGAATTTTTGATAATTAAAATTTGAATATTTAATTAATTTTAAATATTAATAAATGGAATTTAGAAGTCGAAGGATTTATTTTTCGAATATTGGATTTAATTTGATAATTTAATCGATAAATTAAATAGTGAAATTCCAGAGATAATTGAAAATCGAGTTTAAAGTGATTGAAAATGATTTGTAAAATTTTATTTAATCATACTGGAGTTATAGAAAGGTTATAGAACTTTTAAAATTGAATTTGGAGTTAATCTATGAAAATTGAATATTTTAATATTTAATTATCGACTGTAAAAATAGTCAATTTTCGAACCGTCTCAGAATTGAACGAGACCAGTTCCATTGGATCCGTAATAGTTAGTTATTATCGGATTTCAATTTTCGTATCCATCGGAGTTGTCGTTTGACCGTGGCAGATCGAAACGCATTGAAATTATTTTAATTTTTATTCGACGAGTTAAAATAGTCATTTTTCAAACAGAGTCGGATTTCGACGAAACCAGTTTCATCGGATCCGTAATGTGATATTATTGTATGATTTCAAATTTCGTAATTTTTGGATTTACCGTTTGTCCGGGGCAAGCCAAAATGCCCCGAAATCGATTTAAATCGGTTTAATTTAAATTTATCGTTTATTGCCATATCTCACACAGATGTCCGAATTAGCTTTCAAAACCTGTTCCATTGCGTCCGTAACGCGGGATAAACCCTAGAAACGCTAGTCACTGCGCGTAAATCGGAGTTCGGAAAAGCCGGATGAATAGTGTTTGAGAAAACTCTATAAATATACCATTTTTTTCACAATTTCAAAGACAAAAATTTATAAACCCTAAATTGAAATGGCCAGCCGCCACCATTGTAATACACGGCTGAAAACGTGTCTCCTTCCTTCTTCGATTTCTTCCAATCCACACAGTATTAGCGAAAATGTTCAACTACGAAAGGGAAGATCGTGACGAGACCTTTGATTTCAACGATCGAGATCGAATCTAGAGCATCGTGGAGGGAGAAAAACGCCTCCGTTCGCAAGTCGTTTAGGCACGTTTTTCGAGAGCCACGGGGGACCGAGCACGGCGAGCTTGGGGCCGGACGTTGGTGGCGCGATGGGCGTTGGAATGGTGGGTCTTGATCGAAGTGGAAGTCGCCGTAGGGGTCGCGTGCATTAGGGTTAGGAGGCGGCCTTGGTGGGTTTCTCGTTTGAATACTGGAAACGAACGGGAGGGGAGAAGCATCATCGAGCGGCCTAGATTCTAGGGTGTTGAAATGCACGGCTGTGATAAAAGGTTGAAAATATTTTTTAAAGAAAATGTAAAATTAATTGTATTATAATTTGTTCGATCTTTAAAAAGCTATAACTTGTTCATGCATTATCAGAAAATTACGAAACAAAGTGCGTTGGAATCGTCTCGACAAGCACTACGCGATGCAATTGGATTGAGGTCGTTTGGAGTTAGTTTGAATTTCGGGTAAAATTAAACGCGTGTTTAATTTTATTCGAAAATAAACGCTGAAATCAGAATTAAAATCAAGGTGAGATCTTCTCACTCAAATTGAAAAGTGGAATTTTCAGTTATTGTTTGATTGTCTATTTGGATTGTTGATATTAGATATAGTAGGATATATATCTATATATAGCAATATATACATATTGGCATATGTATATATTGGATTGATGATTTCCCGCCTCGTATAGCGGATGAGACCCTATTGCGCCGTTAGTAAGCGGATTATTTTTATAAAACCCATATACCGCGATAATTCCGTACTGGAGCGGAATTGGTATTGTGCTAACGTCTTTGGATGCAGGGAAACAGGTTGGAGGGATCCAACTGGATTCCTCAACTGTATTTACTTATTTACAGATATTGATATATATTCTGTTATCATATTGATATATGATATTGACTGTTGTGATGGGCTGATTGGTGTTGTTGCATCATCGGATTCAGTTTTGAAATGTAAAAATAACGACTTTTAATTTAAAAGGATTTTTAAAGTAATTTTTTTGAAAGTAGACGTTTTATTGAGTTTTTGAATTGATTTATTTCAAATAAATAAACGTCTAAAATTTTAAAGTCATAAAAGTTAAGATTTTTGTGAAATAAAATCAAAGTGTGATTTTTGAAATAAAAGTTAAGAAATTATGAAATGGTTTAAATTGGGATTTCTAATATTGGAAACGGTTTATTTAAAAGATGTACAAAATTGGATATTTATAAATTTGAAATATTGGGATTATAAGACAAGTTTCTATAAGTATTTAAAATGAAGTGAAAATGGGATTTCATAAGTTAATGAAATCTGAAAGTTTAAATTTTGTAAAGTTTAAAAGAACGATTTCTTTTAAAATAAATGAATTATAAGTTATATTAACTTATAAATTGAATGGGTCATTAAAGAAGATGTATAAATCGAAGTTGTTATAAAATGGAAATAGAATTTATAAACGTTGTTTTTTATAAATTCGAAAATAAATCAAATTTGATTGATTTTAAATATAGAGATTATTAAGGGAAGTTTATCCACAATTTTGGGACAGTGGATAATTCTTGAAATAAATATGTAAAAAGGGATTGAAATTTGGTTATTGAAGTATATTCACGATTTTGGACAGTGAATATATTATTGAATAAAAATAGTATGTTTGGGAAAACGATATTATAAATGAAGTTAATTGTTTTAAAAGATGTTTTAAAACGTGTGAATTATCGAAATCATAGATTTCAACATTTATTGTTGAAATAGACGTTTTCGAAAAATAAGGAAATGATGGACTATAACACTGTTGTTATAGTAAATGATTTTCGAAAGGAAATGTTTTTAATGTAGTATTGGGATTTATATATATATCTATCTAAATTTCGAATCCCTATACTAGTGATTTTGAGTTGTCGTAACGATGTTTTACGTAACATTCGTTTTGACTCAAATAAATGTGTTTAGAGAATGATTTCCTTAAAGAATGAAATATATACTTAACTTTGATTTAAGTATATCGAATATTTTCTAAGTGTTGAAAATAAATGATTTGTGAAATACTTATTTTTAAATAAGTATGGAAATGCTTTTCCAATATGAAATGAACTATTTTGAGATTTTATCTTCAAAGATAAAATGAAATGTGAATATTTGAAATTTGTTTTCAAATGGTTAAAGTGTGGAAATTTTATATCTAGTAAAAGATATTTTTGAAGAATAAATAATTTAGAAAATTATTTGGAATCTGATGATGTTGCGCATCTTTATTGATAGTTAAATAACCGACTATCAATAATTACCTTTAGATAGGTATTTGTTGTGAATTGGATGAATTTGAATGCCACGCTTGTTTTTAAATAAACGCTCACTATTCGGATTAGCCGGGAAAGGACCATGGGGTCGTATAACCCATTCCGAATATGTGATACGTCGTTATGAATTGCATTCGAAGACCGGTGTTGAAGACCGGATATTTTTGAAAACGGAAGGATTACCGTCGAGTTACTCTACATCGGCTGATCTCCGATTTAGAGGTTTTATTACCCTTAGTGACGGGAAGTCCGGACGTGATTAGAAAATTATCCAGAAATGCAAGGGCTTCGTGAGAAGTGCCTTCGGTTCTGTTCGATCCCGGAACAGACTTGTATGGATTGTGTGTCTGATGTTACAATTTGAGATATAAAGCTGATTTCTTTCAAATACATTTCTGTTGGTGGCGGAGAATTTATTCTCTTAGCTTAACACCCTTCTCTGAGACGTACGAGCTCGGAGGTTATGTAGTTGAAATTTATCAGCGATATACTCCCAATTTGGTAACGTGGCATACTGAGTGTTGCTGTGAAATGATCAGTGTTTGATCATTTGCGATATGATCATTTGTTTGATCTTATATCTTTGTGATCATAGGTTGATCATTTTGTTTGACCCGAAGCAGGGCTTTTTGAGAAAGCGTAGCTTTGTGGACGAGACTTCGTCGAGCCTCACACCCCGGAAATGGTCGAAACAGGAAGGATGCAGCAAGGTTCTAGGGAGTAGCGCCCCTTAGTGTATGTCATTCCTTCTGGATAGAGGTGGTATCATGGTATGGAGCCCAGATACTTAACCTATGTGGTTGCTGCATTATTATCTATGTGGTTTGTTGGAAATCGGGGATCCTCGGGAAGATCGGTTACGATCGGGGGATGGCATACGCGTGTCAGTAGTTACCTATTTTTGCAGAGGTAACCCGGCCTTGTGTTGGTAGAGATCCGGTTAGGTTCTCGGGTCGTCTATTCCAGGGACGTACCCATCGTGGAAAAGGAAGTTCCTTAGCCTGACCATTGGTTGGAAATCCAAACTCCAATACGAACTTTGTACGGTATTAGTTGTAGAACCTGCCATTTACGTACGGTGGTCACCACTGTTTAGATGGTAGCTATAGTAGACATACGATACTGGTCGTATGTTGGCTAAGATTAATATTATACTTTCGAAATGATTTCTTCACTATGCACTAATAATAATATCAAAAAGAATTTGATTTTGCGTAGTAAGCATCTTTGACTATCATAAGAAGAAATCTCCTCCAATTCTGCGTTTGCATTGTGTGTGTGGTGGGAGGTCTTATGGTAGTTTCATTTTCCAAAAGCATTGCGAATTTGTTTTATTTTCTTTGTGAAAGAATAACTGTTTTACGATCTCACACCAGTCACCATGACTGACTCGGAGTTTATTGTTCCCTTCTAAACTCTGGGTGCCCACAAATTTCCACACGGGCAGCCTAGAGTTATATTATCAGGATATTCTGGATATTCTGGAGCTTTGGAGATAAGCTGGATGGCGAGACGTAGTATTTGTATCTGATAGTATTTATTCCGCTGTGTATTCTGTATGAGGACAAGTTTATATAACTGTCCATTGTTGTATATTGACTCTGATTGATGTATGTATAAACTGATATAGTTCTTTGTTTTAAAAGACTATTGATTATCTATTATATGTTATTCCGCTGCGATGTGTAAGATTCTGATATTGTTTTCTGTTCTGTGTGTTCTGTTGTTCTTCTTTCTCCTTCTTCTCTTTATTTTCTCTTCTTCTATCTTTTTCCTCTTTTCTTCTTCTTCTACTTTTTTTCTTCTTTTTAAAACCCTCACTATTGGAGTTTCCGGCACTCGATTTCTCGGCAGTCGATAAAGTGAGTATCGATGTCGAATTTTCGAAAGTCGAAAATTTCGGTACGTGACAATAGGGATGATCATACCCTAACGGGAGCAACCCACCTAGCCCTGCTGCATCTCCCATTTCTAAATCATTCCCGATTGATGAGACTTGAGGCTACTTTTTACCTTTATATAGTACTTCCCACTTGGAATGCTAATACTGCCCTCCAAGCAACAATGCAATTCCAGCATTCATTCATACAAGTTAGTTCTAGGACAGAACGGAACCGAAGACACTGCTTCTACTACATCCATTTTGGAATCACCCTCAGGATTAGTAGCAACAAGCCCTTACACTTCAAAGAGCATCGTCTTTAATTACATCATCTTCAAGATGTCTTCACTTCGAAACACTTGAGTTGGATCGAAGTGGCTTTCGGATAACATATCTGATCCCGGTCTCTACGAAACAACATTCGATAGTTTTTGGCAAACTCAACCCTGGTTTTTTAAGAAATAAACAGTCAAAGATAAGAGCGGAGATCACATCCTTACCGTCAGTGGATGAATTTCCTTATCATTTTTCCTATGAGAGTGAAACGAGACTTATACGCACAGTACAACATTATTAGAGATGACTGTGCCATATAACTCACGTGTTTCTCCTGGATATTTCCAAATTGCGTTTTGGGTCCATATTTGATAGTCGATTACATAACTATCCACAAACACACATCCAAATCAGGGATTTATTTCAAAAAGCAAAACCAACATTCTTTATATAAGTAATCACTAGCCTCTTAATAATCCTTTCATTAATTGAAACCTCTTTGTAAATCTTGTTCAAATTTCAAAGATATATTCACACATCCCTATATTTTAATACTTAGAAGAATATCCGTATAGTTATGTCAATGGTACAAGTATATTCTCATAATGGAGGAAGATTTCATTTTTACACAATTCTAAACCATTTATAAACTCCTCTACAAATTTCTAAAACCCGTTTATAAACTATCTTATAAATCTCTAAAAACCATTTAAAAATAACTCTAGATCATTTCTCAAATCATTTATAAACTCTTTATAAATCCATAAAACTAAATATAAACTTCTCTTATAGATCTATAAACCCATTTCTAAAATTCGTTTATAAATATTTAACCATTTATAAAACTCCATTACCTTGTAAATAATCTTCCTTTAAGCCTTCAAACCATTTTATAAACTCCTCTTATAATCCCAAGTCCGTTTATAAAACTCTATTTATAAGTCTCGAAAACATTCATATCTAAATAAAAATCATTTACCTCAAACACACTATATAATAATAATTATTCACAATAAATATTATAAATAAATTATAATTATTAACTTCAAAACATCTTAAAAATAATAATTAATAATTTCAAAACCTTATTAAATAAACAATAATAATTAGTCTTCACCATTATTATAAATAGTAATATTCAATTTCCAAAACATTATTAATAAATCATCATTATTAATTTCAAGCCATATTAATTATTTAAATAATTAACTTTTCAAAATATTAAAATATTTGATAAATAACTTTAAAACAACATTGAATATAAATAAATAACTTTAAAACAATATTAAGTATAAATAAATAATCTATAAAACAATATTAAATATAAATAAATAAATTTTAAAAACATTTCTAATGACTTAGAAAATGACAAATAATAAGGTTGGAGTAAAATAGAAATTAAATCCTTTTTAAACAAAATATAACTGAAACCCAAATTCAGATTTTAAAATCATTTCCTGTCTCAAAAGACAATTCCAACACAAATGGCAATTTATAGTATTTTAAAATACTAATTTGAGCCCAATAACTACCGAACGCTTAACCAATATTGCTATTGATTTTCTATCAATACCGAGTTTTAGTTTTTAAATATAAACAATGACATAGCCAATAGTGTCCATGAATCAGGTTTCATATAAAAAAATGATTTAACATGAATATTACTGAAAACATTCAACAATGGCGAGGAATCCTGTTGAATCCCTCTAACATGTTCCCCTGCATCACAACTTATATATATATATCAGCACACACACACACATATATATATATATTAAATTCAACAGTGGTGAGGAATCCTGTTGGATCCCTCCAACTTGTTCCTTTCATCACAAACATTATATAATTATATAATATGGGTCATTCGCTACTAGGCAGGTATATACATAAAAGGTCATCCGCTCTAGGGGCGAGAATAAAACTAATCCAACTGATAAAACAGTAAATCATCCAAACATCCAAACATCCAAACAACAATTTTTATCAATTATATAACATACTGGTTAACAAAAAAGCTGAGGCTAACTCACTAAAATTCCAATTTGCGCTGAAGTGTTCTGTTTTGGAACTAAAATCGAACAATGTCCGATTTTAGCCCAAATCTCAACAGTCTCCAAATCGAACCAAACCAGTTTCATTGCGAAGTTTTCGTTATTATAAGTGCAACGCAAAAATCTGCATCTCGATTGGGCCTCGTATGAGAGAGTTATACAATTTTTAATTAAACGATTTTTTAATTATATAATTAAATCCACTAATTTTAAATTAAAATCTAATTACATTATTAAACCTCCATCCTCCTTATTACCCACTTCCCTGTACACGATGTGCACCATGGCCATGCATCACAAGCTAGGATATGGAGCTACGGTCAACGATACTCAATGTCGTCGATTCCTATATTCCTCTCTTCGCGAATGCTATCACCCCAACACCTCAAATTTCCACCTGAGCCTCCCCTATGATACACGTCCACGGCCCCTGCCTCCATCCGTACAACACATTGGACCACCCCCCAAGTAGGTGCACTTCGCCGTTCTTCAACCCTAGGTGCCGTTTGCAATGCCGAACCCAAATACAAGCTCCAATTCACGAATAAATGACCAGAAATTCCTAAAACACTAACCCTAGTTTACAAAACCCATATGACGTCTGTTGTTAACGGTCGCTCCCTTTATTCCATCACCGAACAACCCCAACCTCATGTCGAATGATAGACCCAGGTTACACGAGTGAAAAGCAAGTTGTTTTTGGAATTTTTAGTTTAGTAAACCATGAGATTTTTATTTTTTTTATAAGTTTTTGAAACATTTCTTTCCTTTGATTTTGAAGCTTGCCGTATAAAAGGAAGAGGACAATATGTTTTAAAACGTGGGGGTATGGGTAGAGGTATGGACTGAAATATGGGGGAGTATGGTGAAGAGTATGGGGGTGTGTGTGTATTCAAAAATATCTAACTCGATGCACTCAAAAATCTCGAACTCCAAATGAGGCGTTCCACTTGGCGTTTTGTATTAAGTACCCCTATTTCGAACATAATGGAACTAGTATCAAGTCCTAATTCGGTCGTATGTAGAAGTTAGCTTTTAGAATCGAATAATATTAATTAAATTCCTTTAATTAATTTCTACGTGTCTCGAGCTCGCACGACCAAACGATTCATTAAGTTGTTACAAAATTCGACGGCATACAACAACTCACTATTACTGTTTCAATGGCACCGGTTTCATCAAAATCCAAGATAGTGCCCTGAGAGGCTATTTTTCACACGTTAATTAAACGAATAATTATAAAATTCAAATAAATCATTTTTAAATCTATAAAAGTTTATTATGCTATTCTTATCTATTTTGAATCTGAATAAGATTTTCGGAATCATTTTTATTCACGTAACATCCAAGATTAAATTATTTAAACAAATTCCAATATCAAATTAACAATTTACATTATCAAATAAACCACTATATTTGAAATTTACATTGATCTATTTGTTTAAACTAATATCTCAATATTTAAAATCCATTTAATAATTCAAAATCGAATGTCTAAAATTCTGGGTCGTTACATTCTTCCTCCCTTAAAAGAATTTCGTCCTCGAAATTTCTAAGGTAAGAAAAATGTCTCAAACCCATTAACTTTTCAAAATAAATTAGTTGAAATAGACTGTAAAATTCTTTTAAGTCTTTAACTTTTCAAAACCAATTTGTTTAAACTTTGTTATCACCTTTCCTAAGTCTTTAAATTCATTCATAATTACTAACTAATACCATCCCAAGTTATAACATAAACATCAAATTTTAGTTATCAAAAATTTCTTTAAAAATTTTCTTACTCTTTAAATTTACGGAAAATTTCGCCAGCGTCTCCTTTGTGCGACTCGATCAGAAAAATTTACAATATATATAATCACAAATATACATCTCATCTTCAAGGATGAGGCATCTCGTAGGGAAAAATATAAAATTACGATATGCAATCCGAGATGTGTACCTTTTATTAGTATTAGCAAGCATATTCAATCAATATATAATGCCAAAGCAAGCTCCAAATACAAAGCATACACCATCTGCACCTACTAATCACCCAACAACCATTGAGAAGATGTATATAGAAAGTAATATCAATATATAATACAGACTATACAATAACCATATGCAAATGTAGCAAATGTAACCAAAGAAACCATCAAACAAATAATACCCACTCAATTAATTCATAACCCTATCAATTTGCATTTTCCAATGTCAACATTTAATTATGATAAGGCCCATAAGATGTACATATACCATCCGTATGCAATATTATACCTGATTGCTCGCTCGATCACAAAATTTCACTTCCAAGCTAGTATTGTTCACACAACTGCTCTAGTGCGGACGCAGATCCAGTTCCCTGATTAGAAACCTCCATTCTCTTTGCATAGCCATATACTATGATAGAGAATCCCAGAATCAATCAAAAATCCATATCCAGTATTTTCCATCGAGAATCGAGTGAAAAATTCTAACTCGAACCCATGTAAATCATCTCGAAATCATATACTCGAATCTGGATCAAATAGTTATAAGAATACAATAATATACGTACAACCTACATATTTATTTCAATTGGTTTCTCATTATTTAGATTCTTTTATTTACATTTATTACTTGGTATATTTCTTTCAATACCAACATCGCTTAAGAACCATTTCATCAAATTTTACTTAAGTTTATTATAAGCATTTTATACAACACTTCGCATGTTTATTATCACTTCACAACTTAAGTTCATCTTTGTTTTAAATCAAATTAAATTTCATTTAACTCATTTCACTATTAAATTCTATCAAACAACATTCTAAACCATATTTGATTCACAAATTTATTTGATCAGTTCATTTCATTAATTCATTTCAAATCATAATCAATTTCATTTCACAAATCATTTCATTTAACTTAACTTAAGTTAAATTTCATTTCAAATTTGCTTTTCTTAACATTCATATTCAACTAATTTAAACTTTGTTTAACTTACTATTCCTCAATTTATAAGTTACAAAAGCTAATTTCTTATAATTTCAACAAAATACATAAATAAAAAATTTTAGAATTTAAACACTGTGTTTTATTTCAACTCTATTTTAAAATAGTACATAATATAATATATATCTCTTTTTGTATAATAAATCATATTTGGGATTTAAACCAAAACTTGTTTTACTAAAACAAAACTCCTCTGGAAGCAATTCCTCTCTTGGAAACCCGTAAATGGACGTCGATGATGCTGCAGTCATCATCAAAATTATTTTACAACAACCGAAGTGAGTTCAGTGCTTCTATCTCTTTTAAATTCCATTTTAAAATATTTCCATTCAAAAATATTTTCCAAAAAATAATATTATTATTTTCCAAAATTTTGAAAAAAAATACAATTTTCAAAATCAACGGGATTTAAATTCTCAGCTTTTAAATCCTTTTTATTTATAAATCATATTTATCAGTTTCCCTTATTTATGATTCATTATGGTTATATAAAACCATTTCTTAATTGCTTATCTTATTTACATTATAATAATAACAACTTTTATTTGAACACAACAACAAATGATAATAATCAAATATTATCATTCTCTAACAACCAAACACACCATATATACTACAATAATTTCTGAAAAATTATTCCTTTATATATATAATATAATCAAGGTAAAACTATTCCATTTACCCAATTTTAAAATAATACCATGTCGAATTGCTTTTCAAGTGTTTAGAGACCCCTATTAATAACGTTAATTACTCGTATTGACCAGAGTCCATAAGCCACTCAACAGATCAACCAACACAATATAAAACATTTTTATATCACTGACGAATACACGCTCATATATGCACACAAAAACACACTCAAACTTATTCTAGGGTACTGTTGACCCTATCTATAATAAGTACCCCACCAAAGCCAAGGTTCTCGCTTAACCTTGCGGTCTGATACCAAATGTAACAAACCGGATACGTTCACTATATTGTGTGCCGAGCAATCGAATGCCGGAAAACCCAATTGTTAGGGTAAAAGAAGAATGAAGAAGATAAGAAGAAAACTAAACGATACAGAATCTTACAGCAGAACGAATAATCTATAATATACAACAAATCTTTACATAGAGACAAATGTAATATAAATATACCAATCAGAGTTCACCAACCTATTTCAGTCGGACAGTTATAACAGCCTATCCTTATAATTGCTGATAAGTACAACCAACAGACAACACACCGGAACACAAAGAAATACATAGATACGTCTTGGCCCTCCAGCTCGTCTTCTGAGCTCTAATGCACCCAAAGCAATCTGTAAATAAGCTCGGTCTTACCCGAGCATTATAATAAAATAACACCCGAGTCAGTCTGGTAAACCAGCGTGAGGACCTCAATTGAATTTTAATGTTTCAAAAATCTTTCGAAAATAAAGGTGTCTCGTAAGAGCATGCCGCACATAAATATGGATCGGTTTTTACCTTACGATAACCAAAACATTTTCTATAGAAAATCCATTATTATAATAATGTCTATGGGTCAAAGTAAAATATGAATATAGCCGAAATGCTTGCATCTCACGTTTCAACATAGTTGGGCACAACTAAGTTCAAACGGCTCTTATTGAAGAATGAATTCCATACAACGACTGGGCTACTGGGGTATCATCCATCACGGTGCATCTCTAGATAAAATAACACCAAGGTCGAACCTATCGACCCCTGCCAACACAGAACCGGCCTACCCTTTACTGGATAATACCGAATATGATTACCCCTCGGTTAGTGGGCCTTGAAGCATACAAATGAGAGATAATATTGACTCTAGATAGAGATGATCATACCCTAATGGGAGAGACCTACCTAGCCCTGCTGCATCTCCCCTGCTTTAGTCATTCCCGGTTGATGATCCTTGAGGCTACGTTTTACCTTTATATAGCACTTCCCACTTGGAATGCTAACATTGCCCTCCAAGCAACAATACAATGCTAGCATTCATCTATACAAGTTCGTTCTGAAACTGAACGAAACCAAATGCATTACTTCTACTATATCCATTTTGGAATTACCCTTGGTATTAGTAGCAAGCAGCCCTTGCACTTCAAGAGCTCTATTTTCAATTCCATCGTCTTCAAGATGTCTTCACTTCGAAACGCTTGAGTTAGATCGAAGTGACTTTCGGATAACATATCTAATCCCGATCGCTTTGAAACAACATTCGATAGTTTTCGATAAACTCAACCTCAGTCCTTCAGGAAATAAACAGTCAAAGATAAGAGAGGAGATCACCTCCTAACTATTAGTGGACGGATTTCATTATCATTTGTCCTAGGAGAGCGAAACGAGATTTATACGCATAGTACAGCATCATCGGAGATGACTGTGCCATATAACTCACATGTTTCTCCTGGATATTTCCAAAGTTACGTTTTGGGTCCATATTTGATAGTCGGTTATTTAACTATCCACAATCACACATCCAAATCAGGGATTTATTTCAAAAGGGAAAACCAACATGGTTAAGCATATAAGCAATCACTAGCCTCGTAATAATCCTTTCATTAATTAAAACAACTTTATAAATACTTGTATAAATATTTTTCAAAGATACATTCACACATCCCTATATTTTAATAATTAGAAAAATATCCATATACTTATCTCAATGGTAGAAGTATATTCTCAGAACGGAGGAAGATTTCCTTTTTACACAATTCTAAACCATTTATAAACTCCTTTATAAATTTCTAAAACCCATTTATAAACTATCTTATAAATCTCTAAAAACCATTTAAAAATGTCTTTAGATCATTTCTCAAATCATTTATAAACTCTTTATAAATCCATAAAACTAAATATAAACTTCTCTTATATATCTATAAACCCATTTCTAAAATTTGTTTATAAATATTTAACCATTTATAAAATTCCTTTACCTTGTAAATAATCTTCCTTTAAGCCTTCAAACCATTTTATAAACTCCTCTTATAAATCCCAAGTCCGTTTATAAAACTCTATTTATAAGTCTCGAAAACATTTGTAAATAAATAAAAATCATTTACCTCAAACACACTATATAATAATAATTATTCACAATAAACATTATAAATAAATTGTAATTATTAACTTCAAAACATCTTAAAAATAATAATTAATAATTTCAAAACCTAATTAAATAAACAATAATAATTAGTCTTCACCATTATTATAAATAGTAATATTCAATTTCCAAAACATTATTAATAAATCAACATTATTAATTTAAAGCCATATTAATTATTTAAATAATTAACTTTTCAAAATATTAAAATATTTGATAAATAACTTTAAAAATGATATTAAATATAAATAAATAATCATTAAAACAATATTAAATATAAATAAATAACTTAAAAACATTTCTAATGACTTAGAAAAAGACAGATAATAAGATTGGAGTAAAATAGAAATTAAGTTATTTTAAGTAAAATATTTCCGAAACCCAAATTCAGATTTAAAATCATTTCCTGTCTCAAAAGCCTATTCCAACCAAAATGGCAATTTATAGTATATTAAAATACTAATTTGAGCCCTTTAACTATCAAATGCTTAACCAATATTGCTATTGATTTTCTATCACTACTGGGTTTTAGTTTTAAATATAAACAGTGTCATAGCCAATAGTTTCCATAAATCAGGTTTCATATTCAAAAATCATTCAACAGGAATATTATTGGAACAATTCAATAATGGGGTGGAATCCTATTAGATCCCTCCAACCTATTTCCTACATCATAACTTTTATATATATATATATATATATATATTTATATATATATATATCGGCGCATATATATAAATAAAATTCAACGGTGGTGAGGAATCCTGTTAGATCCCTCCAACCTGTTCCCCTACATCACAAACATTATATAATTATATAATATGGGTCATCCACTACTAGGTGTGTATATATAAAAGGTCATCCGCTCCAAGGCAGGAATAAAACTATTCCAACTGATAAAACAGTAAATCATCCAAATATCCA
Source organism: Allium fistulosum (assembly GCA_030737815.1). Lineage (NCBI taxonomy): Eukaryota > Viridiplantae > Streptophyta > Magnoliopsida > Asparagales > Amaryllidaceae > Allium > Allium fistulosum. The sequence continues at coordinate 1,619,431,854 of CM060901.1, forward strand.
ATCAACAATTTTTATCAACTATATAACATACTGGTTAACCAAAAAGGCGAGTTTAACTAACCAAAATTCCATTTTTCACCAAAGCATTCGGGTTTGGAAATAAAATCGAATGACATCCAATTATAGCACAATCTCAACGGCCTCTAAATCTAACTAAACCAATTCCACTGCGAAGCTTTCGTCATTATGAGCGCAACGCAAAAATCCATGCCTCGATTGGACCTCGTATGAGAGAGTTATACAATTTTTAATTAAACGATTTTTAAATTATATAATTAAATCCACTAATTTTAAAATCTAATTACATTATTAAACCTCCATCCTCCTTATTACCCACTTCCCTGTACATGATGTGCACCATGGCCATGCATCACAAGCTAGGATATGGAGCTACAGTCAACGATACTCAATGTTGTCGATTCCTATCTTCCTCTCTTCGCGAATGCTATCACCCCAACACCTCAAATTTCCACCTGAGCCTCCCCTATGATACGCGTCCACAGCCCCTGCCTCCTTCCGTACAACACATCGGACCACCCCCCAAGCAGCTGCACTTCGCCGTTCTTCAACCCTAGGTGTCGTTTGCAATGCCGAACCCAAATACAAGCTCCAATTCGCGAATCAATGACCAAAAATTCCTAGAACACTAACCCTAGTTAACAAAACCCATATGACGTCTACTGTTAACGGCCGCTCCCCTTATTCCATCAGTGAACAACCCCAACCTCATGTCACGATAGGCCTAGGTTACATGAGTGTAAATCAAGTTGTTTTTGGAATTTTTAATTTAGTAAACCATGAGATTTTGATTTTTTTTTAAGTTTTTGAAACATTTCTTTCCTTTGATTTTGAAGCTTGCTGTATAAAAGGAAGAGGACAATATGTTTTAAAACGTGGGGGGTATAGGTAGAGGTATGGACTGAAGTATGGGGCAGTATGGTGAGGGATATGGGTATATATGTGTATATATATATATGTATCTTTCTTTTTTTCATTTACAAAATATATTCAAAAATATCTAGCTCGATGCATTCAAAAATCTCGAACTCCAAACGAGGCATGCCGTCTGGCGTTTTATACTAAGTACCTATATTCTGAACATAATGGAATTAGTATCGAGTCCTAATTCGATCGTATGCAGAAGTTAGCTTTTAGAATCGAATTATATCAATTAGATTCCTTTAATTGATTTCTCTGCGTTTCGAGCTCGCACGACCAAACGATTCATTAAATTGTTACGAAATTCGATAGCATACAATGTAACTCATTATTATGGTTCCAATGGCACTTATTTCGTCAAAATCCGAGACATTGTCCCAAGAGACAATTTTTTACACGTTAATTAAACAAATAATTGTAAAAATCAAATAAATCATTTTCAAATCTAAATGTAAAAGTTTATTATCCCATTCTTATCTATTTTGAGTTTAAATAAGATTTTTGGAACCATTTTTACTCACGTAACATCTAAGATTAAATTATTTAAACAAATTCCAATATCAAAATAACAATTCACATTATCAAATAAACCGCTATATTTGAAATTCATGTTGATTTATTTATTTAAACTAATACCTCAATATTTAAAATCCATTTAATATTTCAAAATCGAATGTCTAAAATTCTGGGTCGTTGTAGTTTTGACATGATAAGAGGAAGAGAATAAGTAAGAGAAATAAGAGGATCCAGATCCAACTTTATCTCTATATTCTCTCCTCTATAAAAGCATCATAACCCACAAACTTTCGCTATTTTTTAAACACTCCATCTACCCCAATTGTTGGTCAAAAAATTATCTCCTGCCATCTCCTCTATTTTTAAGCTAAAATCACATAAAACTGAAGTTATTGGATAACCGATGGTCATCAGTTCATGAGCTAGCACCATGCTGAATTAGAATCTAGTTCAAGGAGTCAATTTTCATTCCTACATGTATTTTATAGGCTTTAGTTAAGGTATATTCTATATTCTATACTTATAAGATAATATCATTTATATACCATAAGCTGTTTAGATCGATAGGTGACAAATTTAGTATATCAATATCATCACATTTATGGCAGTTGTATTTTATGTCCTTATAAAAAAAATTATATACATGTGCATTAGCACTCATGGCACGATGAAAAAATTATTCAAAAATTTAAGTTTTTAATTTAAAATTAATTTAATACATATATTTTAATTCATATAAATTACATAATTTAATTATCAAACGTTACATCATACAAAATATGTTTTAAAATTTTGTATAAATAATTTTACACTTGAAAAGCTTTCGGCTTTAAAAGTAACAATATTTTAAATATAAATATTATTTAAATCAATTAAATTTAATGAATTAATAATATCTAAATGTACAACTAATAAAATATGTTTTAAATTTTTATAAAATGATATTTACAATCGAAATATTTTCAGTTGGCAAAAAAATTTATGTAAATTTTAATATTTATTTACATGCAAAAATTAATAATTGAATTCTAAATTTCAAAATATATTTTGAAATATTAAAAAGCTAAAATATCATTTAGATTTATTTTATAAAAGGTCAAAACATAAAATTTATATTTTCAATATTAATTTTATTTACTTTTTAGTTTTCGATCAAAAATTCAATTTAATAAATATTTAAAATTTACAATTTTGTCGTTTATACATATATCTTTTATACATTTATTATTATTTCATTATGTATTAATATATAAATATTTATTATGTATTAATATATAAATATTTATTATTAAATCTATAAGTATATCCTAAATATATATACATATATCTTTTATACATTTATTAAAAAATTAATTTTGTTTTTATTTATACAGCAAAAAAAATTAATCTATTTATTTTAAATGATTATATACATATTTTATAAATCCTATGTAAATATATAAATTATTCAAAATGAAAATAAAGATTTATAAATACACATACACACATATATATATATATGTATGTATGTATATATGTATGTATATGTGTGTACATATATTCAAAACTTTGTATATGTTTATATATTAAAGCATATAAGTATACATTTGGATTAGATGGCTAACATGTCCGTTGCGGTGTAAATCTCAACACTAACACACGGGCATGTCAAACCTTACATGGATTAATATGTTACACATACGCACACACATATATGTGTATAAGATACACGTATATATATAATATTTATTACATAATATAAAACTATATTATAAATATAAATAAAATAATGATTTTATTTAAAAGAAAATTAAAAATGTTCTAAATAGATTAATCTTCATAGGCTCAATAAAGATCCAAAATGGTAAAAAAAATGAAATTTACTCATTTCTTCTGCTGCGTGCTTGAATTAGAGCCCAATAGTCTATACTGTCTAAATTAGTCATATTAGGGCTAACTAATCAAGCTTACAACCCAGTTAATAGGTGTCTAAGAAAGGTAGTGCCTAGGCTGGATTGTGTTAGAACCTCTATTGTTGGATTTTAATGACAACAACTATACAATTATGCCAAAGAAACTCTAAGCTAATCTGCAGGTACATTAGCATCAAAAAGAGGATGAAAGTATGTATATGGAGATACAAGAAGAGATATACACGATAGAGACAAGACGAAGGTGATGAACAAAGTATTATTAGTCATAAAGTGTCATGTCTAGAGTTTACAAATGTTAAAATCTTCTCAAAATGGTATACACACATATACATTCATATTTTAAATGAAAAATCAAGTTTTCAAAAATTGCATGGAGCAGGGCTCGAACTAGGGTAACTAGTTTAGAAGGCAAGTGCTCTAACCAAATGAGCTATGGTAACTTTTGTTTATCAACAGAATTCAGCCGGTTGAATAATATCATTCAGACGGTTGAATGCTGAAACAAAGCATAAATTTTTATGCAGTTTCAGCCGGCTGAATTAGGCCAAAATTTGCCTATTTCTTTGTTGTTTCGATTTTAACAAATTCAGAAGGCTGAATTATTATTTCAGCCGGCTGAATATTTTTAACAGCTATTTTATGAAAAGACACTACTCTTCATCGAAGAGAAACTTATTCAAATCAACAGTTGCACCTGTTTCTTTTCAATATTATCCTTCATGAATAATTGCAACTGTTTAATCCCTATAAATAGACTTCAGAATTCAACAAACAAATAAGAATAACTGATTTTAATATTCTTGAATTCTTATCTCTTATTCTCTATTTTCAATTTGCACTCTAACTACATACAATCTCTTATCGTCGATCACTCTATCTTCCACATTCTTCAAGCACATTACACTATATATCATAAAGGAGAAGATTATAGGAAGATTGTACTTAATTGACTTATCGGTGCTATTTAAAGAGCACACTACTGTCAGATACTTTTGTTATTTGTAAAGAAGTCCTGTTCGGTTGCTCAGGCGGTAGAAGTCCTATTCGGTTTCTTAAGCGGTAGAAGTCATGTTTGGTTGCTCAGGCGGTGTAAACCTATTCCTCTGGGTTAAGTGAGGGTTGCTAGTTTAATTCCAGAAGGAGTCTGTGACTTGACGTAGAACGGGAGTTCGAACCAGTATAAAAATCTCCGGTGTCATTTACTTTACTGTTTTAATTATTTACTTACTTAGTTTACATTCCGCACAAGTAGTTTATCCATATTACATGATCCTATAGTACAGTCACTTTCAGATTTTTGGGTAATCAAGTACCATGTCCTACTTAGCTACCGACCTGGCTCGAACAATTATATGAGCCCAAAAGTTGCTCCTAATAGAAAAGGCTTATTTTGAATTGGGTCTTGGGCTAATTTCAAAACTGTTGTAAAATTAAAAATAAGATTTTTAAATTTACAAAGTTAATTTTAAAATTAGAAAAATATTATGAATGTTATAATATAGATTTTCAAATTGTTTTGAAAATTAAAATTAAAGTTTTAAAATTAAAAGTTAACTTAAGATAATATACTTATTATAAAAGTTATAATGTAAATTTTCAAAATATTTGAAAACGTTATAAAATTAATTCTAAAAATATTATTTATTAATAAGATTAATAAAATAAATGAATTAATTAAATAAGTTAATTAATTAAATATATTTACACGTATAATATATATATAATGATATATGTTATGTTGTCTTGAATTGTTTAAGACAATATGAGTATACATGTGTGTATAAAAGAGTTTTTGAAATTAATAAAATGTAATTAAAATTGTTTAATTAAATAAATTAATTAAAAGTTAATTAATAAATTAAAGTACACACACATGTGATATGTGTATTACTGTAAAGGTTATAGTATATATATATATATATATATTCATATATATTCAATATAATATGCTATGATGAACAATATAATAATTAATTAAATAGATTTAATTAGTATACTATTATACATAAGACTATTATATAGGTATGCCAAATTATAAACGTTATATAATAAAACTTATATAATATAAATGTATAATAAAAGGTGGAACATCAAAGAAACCCTAAAAAGACTTAAGGAATAAATACATTGGTAATAGTAAATATATCGTGATTTCTGATGTGTCCGACACTTGAATCACGAGAGTATTTCATAAGATATACATTATTCCATAAGTCGATATCACTTAATTAAATATATTGAAGATTATGAATCTTTAATATAAAGTTATCCTCTACCATTTATATATTAATAAATTACTTGCATACTCTCTGGTTGTTGAGCAAACTCAAGCTAGAAATGTTATGTGTAGTATTATTAACATATTGAATAGATCATGTAAGATAACTATATGTATTTGTTAAGCAAACTCAAGGTACATATACTATACTTAGACCGTCGTGAAATGGTAGGTATGAGTAAATAATCACTTTCGATTTGATGAGCAAACTCAAGGTTGAAATGAAATTACGACAAGGAACCAAGGGTTAGGAGTTGTATATGATACTATCGATAAGGAGTTATCCATCGTTTGTAAGGCTATGACTTGTTGAGCAAACTCAAGGTCAGAATCCCAAGACGAACGAGACTCGACACCCACTAGTGAAGTCAAAAGACTTCTATGTTTTGTCTTAGGGTTTGAAGAAACATAAAAGACTAGTGGGAGCCTTTTTAGGAAAGTGAAATGGTAACATTTAACCTTTCTAATATTGTAAGAACATCTACTATATAAACCTATAATAATCTATGTCAATAAATTTATGCATTAAATATAATGGATAAAATGTTTATCAGCTAAAAGATATACAAATGAACTAACTTAATATTGACAAATAGAACATAAAATATACTTATCAATAAATTTTTGCATGTTGACCAATGCAAGTGCCTAATTATACAACCACAAAATACGTTCATAACTTGGTTATTTACGAGTTTACTTGCCTGAAACTGTGTACTGTCTTTAGTGAGTTTCAAACTCTAAAAACAATACAAGGATATGGATATTTGATCCAGTATGTTACGAACTAAAAAATTTAAGTTTCGAACGGGAATATTTAATTTATTTAAATATTCAAATTTGATTCCAATTTAATAAATAATAAACGAATTAATTATTAATAAAACTACTCAATTTTTATTGTAGTATTTTAGTTTTATTTATAGAATTTTTCCATAACTTTTATTTGGAAAAATGTTTAAATTATCGTTTGATGTATTTTTTGGAAAACGACGTATTTTTTAAATTTTGCAAAATACGATAACCAGTGTATTCTATTATTGTTTTGTGATCATATCACACTTTTGCGCACGATTGTATTTTTTTCGTTCATGGTTCGTACATGAACGAAATACTTAATAATGGAGTACCGCAAAACTGTTTCAAATTCAAATTTTTGGCATAGGCTTAACTGAGATGAGCATTTTGATTTGATGTGTTGTTTGAAAATTTGTTTTACTTGAGTTTGAAGTAAAGAGAATAGGTTTTGGTATAAAATTAAATCACTTCAACACTTAAACAAAAAATTCACTTTTCCCCACTTACTTTTCATTTCCCTCCTTTCTCTCTTATATTCATTTAACCAGTAAAAGGAAAATAACCTCTTTTATTCAAAAATCAAAATCGAACAAAATACTTAACGAAAAATTATAAAATAAGAATCTTTGAATTCATATTGGAGAGACCTACAATTCCATATGAGTTTGGTTGCATTCGGTGAGGAATTCATTTGTGGAATCGACCATTAACACTGAAACTAGGGTTTAAATTTTCAGTCGATGGGGGTTGCGATGGGTGAAATCGAGTACGGCGTTGGGTTTGTGGTGGAAGGGGAGTCGACAGCCATTGAATGGGGTGGTGCGGTCGAGTATGGGGGATCATGTCATGGCATGGTCGAAGGATTTTGGCAGAAGGTCATGTTTTTAGGGAAAGGACTGAGCTCGACATGGATAGGGGTAATGCGAAGCTTGCATGTTGGGGAGTTCGTCGAAGGAAGTGGCGGTCGATTTCGTGGAGAGATAGAGGAGTTACGGGGGATGAATGCGTAGCAATGGTGTATAGATTGTGTACATGCCATTTTTGAATTTTAGGAAGAAGAAGATTAAGGGAGGGAAATTGATTAAGTTAAGTAATTGGTGAATGATTTGTTAATTAATTAATTAATTAATCTCAATAATTTATAAAATGCATAACTTTCTCATACGAGGTCCATTCGAGACGTGATTTTTTGCATTGCGCTTATAATAGCATTATCTACATGCTAGAACTAGTTTCGTTGAGTTTGAAGCAAGTGGAATTTTGAACTAAAATCGAACGCCATTCGATTTTAGATCAAATCGGAATGCTTAAGCTTCCGTTGGAATTTTGGAGAGTTGTCTCGCATCTGAATGATTACAATAATGATGTATAGTAGATAAAAGTAATTGCTTTGTGTTTGGATGAATTAATTAATTGGGTTTGGTTGAATATCCGCTTTTAAAAAGCAAGTGATATTTTAAATGAAATACAGGGAATTTTGTATTGAAATCCGGATTTCTCACTATAGTGATTTTAAATTCCAGCTGTATACCTATTGATTTTAATTCCATTTATACATCTTTTATACAAATTGTTAAATGCTAAAAGTTGGTAGTTTGGCCAAATTGGATGTGACATTGATATATATTAAAAGTTGAACCTTCTTATTGTCAAATGTAGTAATAGCATTAGTTAAGTGCTATGTTAGCCATTAGCCTCGTTATAATGTTTTAAAGTACTATTAGTTGCTATTTTGGTTTGGAGATGGTTTTGATTTTGAGAATGATTTTAAACCTGACCTTTTTGGATTTTTTATGATATTTTATTTAAATGGATTTTAAACTTCTTTATTTTATTTCAACCTTTTTGTTAATCTTTTCTAATTAATTTGGAAGTGTTTAAAAGTATTTATGAAAGTATTTATTTAATATAAAGGTTATTATAATAATGAATGTTTATTTTAAAGGAAAATTAAAGGGAAATTTATCTTTTATAACAAAGTAATATTACTTTTAAAAGAAGATAGAAATATTTTATAATAAATATTTATGAAACATTTTTATGAAATGTTGTATAAAAAGGATAGATTTATAATATTATTTTATAAATGAAAAGATAGTTTTATAAATGGTATTTTATAAATACAAATGAATTTATAAAAGGATTTTATAAATATGAAAGAAATGTTATGAAAAGGATTTTTATAAATATAAAAGGAATTTTATAATTATATAAGGAGATTTATAAATGATATTTTATAAAAGGAGATTTGTAAATGATATTTTATAAAGGAGATTTATAAATGATATTTTATAAAAGGAGATTTGCAAATGATATTTTATAAAGGAGATTTATAAATAAATTTTTATAAAGAAATTTGTAAATATAAAAGCGATTTATAAAAAAGAATTTTATAAAGGAAAGGAGGTTTGATTGCTATAATTGATCATTTTAAGTTATGGTGGTATTGAAAGTATTCTTTTCATACTTAACACCAAATTTTAAGGTACAGAAACTCGTATCTATCTTGAGAATTAAGAATGTGTGTCGGGACAAGGATAGTTTTCTAACTTGTCCGATCTCATTATTAATCGAGGGATAGTACTGTTTGAAATTGGGAAGTGGTGGTAAGTATATTTGGTTTAATTTCCATACGACCCTTTTTACTTTCACAAAAAGGAAAGTGTTTTGGGTTTATTGTTACCAATGGTTGGAATGACATTTGTTTTAACCCAAATAATTATGGTTTTGGAAATAAAATCTTCCTTAAGATTTGTAAATATACTATACCGTTGAGATAAGTATATGGGTTTATTTTTTCTAAGTATTGGAAATGTAGTGTTTTGTGAATATACTTATACTATTGATATAAGTATATGGAAAAGTTTTCTAAGTATAGAAAGTAAAATGTTTTATGAGTATGCTTATGCAGTTGAGATAAGTATGTTAATAATTTTCAAGTATTAAAAGAGCAGAGAGGGTTTGTGCTTTTATAAAAGGTATTTTCATACAAATATTTGAAAAGTGATTTTAATTAATAAAAGGATTAATAAAAGAGGCTTAGTAGTTGCTTATGTGTTTAACCATGGTTGTTTTGTATATGGAAATAAATCTCTGGTTGAATTATTTTTTTATTTGATAGTTAAATAACGACCATCAAATCTTAGTCAGTTTTTAAAACTATCATTGTCGGTTCAGAGAGACCGGGATCAGATATATTATTCAAAAACCACTTCTAACCGGCATTAGTGTTCGAATTGGAGACATCTTGAAAATAATCGAAGACGAAGCTCTTTAAAGTGGAAGGGCTACTTGCTACTAAACCTGAGGGTGATTCCAAAATGAATGTTGTAGAAGTATAGTGCCTTCGATTTGTTCATATCTGAAACAACTTGTATAGATGAGTGCTGGTATTACATTGTTGCCTGGAGGCCAGTATTAGCATTACAAGTGGGATTTGCTAAAAATGTAATCGTAGCCTCGAGCCTCACAACTGGAAATGACTAAAATAAAGGATATGCTTTAGGGCTATGCGGGTCGCACCCATTAGGGTATGGTAATCACCTTTTTAGATTATTTTTGAAAAAAATATGGATTTGGTATGTGGATGAGAGCTCTTGGGAAAAGGTTGTAAAGCAATCGGGGTGACGACGTATTCGGTGCTATTTAGTAAGGAGTAGGCCAATCCGGATTTGCAACGGGTCCATTTAAGGCCCTCGGTACATTTTTCTAGAAGTTTACTCTGGCAAGCGCTACCCTAGTAGCCATTATGGAATCCAATCTCCTGTAAGCGGGACTTAGTTGTGTCCAACTATGCTGGAACATGAGATATAAGCATTCTGGCTATTTTATATATTTATTTTAAACTCTAAACATTATTATAATATCGCTAGATTTTCTATTTGAAATGGTTTGGTTATCGTAAGGTAAAAAACTATCCGTGTTTATATGCGATGTGGTCTTATATGATAACTTTATTTTTAAAAGATTTTATAACATTAAAATCCATATGATGTGTCTCGCGCTGGTTTTCCAGACTGATCCGAGCATTATTTTCTTGTAATGCTTGTTAGCTCGAGCATGTTTTTTAGATTTAGTTTGGATGCTTTGGAGCTTCAAGAGAAGAGTTGAATAAATCCTAATTAAATCTTAACTTAATAAAAAATTAAGAATACATGATAATAATTAATCCTTACTTAAATAATAATTAATTTAGTAATTAAACCTTACTTAAATAACAATTAATCAAAAAATTAATCTTTACTTAGTTAATAAATAATTAACCTTTACTTAATTAACTAATTATAGTTATCTTACTTGATTAATAATAAAATACTAATTACCTACTTAACTAATAATTAGGTACTGATTATCTTTGCTTAATTAATTAACTAAATAATCATTAACCCTTACTTAGTTAATAAATAATAATTACCTTTTTAATTCTTATAATATAGTTTGAAATACTTTTCACAAATATTTAATAATGAAAACACTTTTAGTTTACAAAAGAAGTGTTTGTATTACGAACTGCATCCATGGCGATTATCGCTATGGATACCATAACCTTAAACTAGTTTTATATATCAAATATCCTTCAAGCCTTTACTTTTATTTTGACTTACTTCATAAACATAGTATAAAGTTTTGGAAACTAAAAAGTAAAGTTTTTTGGAAACTTTATGTTATCCGGCAGTTTGATCCGGCTATATCCGAATTGATTGGACAATTTAGATTCGATTGTCATCAAGGCCAGTAAGTCCAGAGCGATGATTGTTGGTTCTAAATGTCAAGTACAGATATTAATATGAAGCCGTGATCGAATGAAATTGAGAGATATGCAATGGATAATTTTCAATGTGTGGAATATAGTTTAACATGGAAAAGGGATTGACTATAGCCATTCTCCAACATAGGGATCGACATATTTAAGGGAAGCAAGTGCGATTCAATGGAAAACAACCAATATCTCAAGATCCATAAGTCCGATGCATATGGAACTTTGGGACTAAGATGTGGGGTCCCTAGGGAGCCTACCTTAGGGATCTCACCTCAAAAGAATGAAACAAGAGGGATTGGCTCTGTTCCCTTAATAGAGATCGGCTAAAATCAGGAAACAAATCACCTTGCATCAAAGATCGAACAATAAATCAAGTTCTACTAATCCAATTAGCATTAAACTTGGAGGCTAATCATAGTACAACATGGGGAAGCTCCCATAGGGATCGCATCCCCCAAATTCCTTTAAAATAGGGATCAGCACCAATCCCTATTCCTTGGGATTTGGGCCATGAGACCCCTCTTATGGGTCCATAAGGTTTTGGAGATCCTTCTGTTGAATTTTCAGAGAGATATTTTGTCGTCTTCTTCTATAAATACGGGTTGATTGTTCATTTTGAGGATTTTACGCTGCTAGTTGCTTAGTACTCTATTGTAACTAAGGATTTTCACCCGATCACTACTGTACTCAGTTACAAAGCAATTAATAAAGTTATCTATTCAAAGTGGACTAGGCAAACAACGCCGAACCACTATAAATCGTTGTGTTCAAGTTATTGCTTTGATTTTCTGCTATTTAATTGCTTATTCCATCTGCTTTCATTATATAATCTTTATTTATTTCTCTGCAAAACTTCAATTAGATGTTTGTGCCAATTTTTGATGCAAACATTTTGGTGCTTTTACGGAAAACGAGATTCTTTGCCCTGTTTGGATCCCTTTGTTGCTACTGGATTGCATAAATCATCCGAAGAGATCTGGAATTATCTTCAAGAAGTTATTCATTCTATTCAGATTTGCAAAACTCTAAGGAAATTATTAACAATGGTTAGGAATACCAGATCTACAACTCAAAATGCAGAAGGAAACGAGAACGCTAGCATCCAGCAAGGAGGCCCGAGCAATCTACCAGTAGATGTGAATGCTACCAATCCAGTTGATGTCGAGAATTCGGCTGATTCCTTCAAAAGAGATGATTTCCAAATTCTGATGAGAGAGCTAGTGGATAGCCACCGACAGTTGAACCAGCAGATTCAAGCTAATATTGATCAATAAATCAACGGAGGGAGCAACAACGTGGGAAACCTAGTAGTGAGCCAATCCCTTAGTCTACATCGAAGAGTTCTAGTTCATCAGATGATTATCACAAACGTAGACGTCGCATAACCGACGGATATCATGCAGAAGCTTCTAGAAATAAGCAGGCAAACCAACAAGGCTTGCCGAGACTGATCGGTACTGATCCCTTTATAGGGATCGGGGCTGATCCCTCCTCTAGAGGAGGAAGCTTGTCTCTTTAAGTTGGAGCACAAGCTGGAGCTGCTACGATTGATTTGAATGCTGGAGTTCAGATGGATACAGACCAATTACCTCCTCAGAATGACGATGAAGTGAACGTATGTGATATACATCGAGAGGATGTTGTGCCAAGAAGGCATGGATGATCCGTAGACATCAACCGGATCATTCACGTGAGGTAGAGCACAACCACCACTTGGATCCAACTATCCAAACGCCAGACTTGTCGGCTATGGTTAGACAGCTGGTGACGGAGAGCCAAGGCTTGCCCAATGATGATTGGGGATCTCAAGAAGCCATACTCCGTTCACTGACAATGTCTTACATGCTGAGTATCTAAGGATGTTTAGCATGCCGTCGATGCTTGCCTATAAGGGAAATACCGATCATAGGCATCACATCATGAGATATGAATGATTGATGGATTCCGCACGAGCTGATGATGCAACAAAGTGTAGATGCTTTTCTATCACACTCACTGGAATAGCAATGATGTGGTTTACGAGATTATCCCCAGGGTCAATATCTAGATTTGACGATTTAGCAATGACGTTTGTGGAGCAGTTCTGTATGCATGCAAATCGCCCCAAAGATGTATTATCCCAATCCAGTGTGACCTAGGCTCCAGGAGAATCACTTAAAGATTATTTGGAGAGATTTCATAAAGCTGTCACAAAAGTCAGTAAACCAAATGACCATTCAATATTGATGGCGGCAACAAGAGAGATTAATCCAGAATTTGATGTAACATTCCTAATTTTTAAGGCCCGATACATATGTTGCAGTTATCTATAGTATTAACTTCTAGTGACAAAATACGGTAACGTTAATGATATGCATAATATCAGAAGCACATGAATATGAAATAACATTAACACAGATTTCAAAACAACTTTTCTGGTTACATTTCAAATCAATATTTCATATTTAATTACATAATCCCAAAATGATTCACAGGTTTTGATCAAATATAATTATTACAAATTATGCCAAGAGCGACATATGAAGATTCCCCCTTGGATGATTAGAGTACTATATAGATAGACATAGCAGTCATAAATACATCACAACGGAAATAATACTAATAATTCCTACATAGCTAGCTTTGCCTCTTGCACGTCTTCGAAAGCTTATTCGTCCAACCTACTAAACCTGAAAAGTCCTTAACTCTCAATCTACTTAAATTTAATTTTGAGCACCTGAGAGTTTAAGGGAAAAACATAAACTTCGAGTAAGACATAAAGCCTAGTGTGAATAATTATATTACATCTCGGTTTACTGATATTAAGTGAGACTACGCCGCTTAGCGAAACAGATTCCCCCTCACTAATATCCTTTTAATATCATATCTTTTGCAAATCAAAATCCTATAATCAAACTGATTATAGCAACAATAGCAATAACATATATACATATAAATCAGGTAATCAATGGACTATCTGTCCGAATTATCTGGATAAAAATTAACGATTGGCTGACTCGAGCCTACTAGACATAATAAATATTCTAACTTCTGTAAGATACAATACTGGACGATCTGTCCTTAACTTACTTCTCCAAGGGTCAACTGATCCTAGTGGTTTTGTAGGCTCGCCAATAACCTACCTCTACTCTATGTATTCCTTTCTGTGTGTAACAACATTTTAGTCTTACCGGTGACCAAGCCATACACACTAGAATTTTGGACTTATATTAGCTAGGGACTACTAGCTAAAGTATAGGATGCGTCCCCACACCAGTCTCATTTGGTTTTCTAATATCCGAGTCATATACTTAGGGTTAACAGCCCTATTCAAATTTCATTTCCTTGAAAACAATCTTTACAAATTATTTACCATTGAAATCGCATCTTTATAAAACAAGGAAATCATACTCTTTGCTTTACTCAAAATACTTATGCCATGATATATGCTTTACAAAATAATGGTGGTGAAAACCTAAAATCAATAGGTTTATCTATCCTTTTGAAATAAGTTAAAGCCCTTTTTAACTTAGAAAACATTAGGCTATAAAGCCAAAACAGTACCTTTGAAACCATTGTTTAAAACCTTAAACAATCCCTTTCGAAATCATAGAAAGCATCCCTTTCAACATCATTGAAAGCATTCCTCTCGAAACACTTAAAACATACCTTTCAAAACACTTAAACATACCTTTTGAAATACTTAAAAAATACCTTTCGAAGGCATTGGGTTCAAGTAAGAATTTGTGGAAACATATCTTCAAAACCATTTAAAAGTATTTGTTTCGAAATCGTTAGGTTCAACATTTAATATAACTATAAGGTCAAAGAAAACAGAAGCCAAAGCATCAGTTTCTAAAGCATTGATCTCAAGTAGAATAATTGGGGAAGAGAGCACTTCGAAACTACCCTTTCAAAACCATTGCCTCCGAAACTATTAGTAAAAGTGGCTAAGACACCCCTTTCGAAAACATTAGGAAGGCGGCTTAATATTAAAAAGACGAAAGCCTTCCTTTCGAATACATTGTTTTAAGGTTATAAAGAAAAGTGGCCTACTAATGCAAAAGGTATAAAGGCGACAGCTAGGGTATCAGAGGGGTTCAAAAGCGGCAACCCTTTTGTAAGCTTCTTTTAAAAACAAAGGCAAGTTAATGGATTCGAAAGCTAATAAAAGTGGCTTCAACCCTTTCGAAAGCATACTTTTGACACCATCCTTTCCTTCCGCCTTTCTCCAATACACTATGTATCAATTGCTTGATACCATGTGCATTGGTTTGAATGGGTTCGAAAGGGTTAGAGGCAGGTGTGTATGAAGTCGAAAGCCAGCGGGGTTAAGCGACGAGGATGTAATTTGGATAAAAACTGCATTTTTGCTTTTTAAAGTAATTCCTTTTCACTTAAATTGCATAATTTGCCAAAATATGATTGGTTTCCAATTATTTACCAAAAGTCTTTTCAAAAAAAGACTACCAAATTCAGCATTTAACAATTGAAACATTTTAAACAAATAAGCCCTTCTCCTTAATAAAACATTTAAGTCTCTAACTTAAATAATTTAATAACCATAGTGAAGCAGTTAGGAAAAATCCCAAAAATCACAATAATTCTCTTTAAATATGTTTTCCAACATATATAAATTTTAGATCTGAAAACATTATTTAATTGCCTTAAATAATTTAAATCCAAAATCAACTATTTTCTCTCATAGAAAATTCATAATGAATTCACAATCACATAGAAAATTATGAAACTTGAAACCCACTTCTAAATTAATGTTTTTGACCATATATCAAAAACACAATTTATTTGGATGTTATTTAATTGGTTTTTTAATCCAAACATATCATAAAATCTATATTAAACCATATAAATCATCGACAAGTGTGTATATATATCCATTTTAACAAACGTGGCATATTATTTGTAAACATAGTTCAGATCTAACTTGAAACCGAAATCATTATCAAAAGTGAGATGTAAATTAATTTTTCACATTGCCTTTGTATTAAGTAGGTTGAGATTTTCCTTTAGATTGATTTGCTTAAGCTTTCTACTTGAATCCTAACTTTTCTTCTCCTTGAATCCTTTTAATGGTGGCCGATCGAGTTCTTTAGGGTTTTAGTTCTGTTTGTGAAAGTTAAAATGAATGAGGAATAAAGAATAGAAGGGTTTAGGTATAGGAACAAAGACTATTCCCATTTTACCCCTACCACATTCCTCCTACTTGCTTATTTTTAATTCTCTTTTACTAATACATTCATTAAAGCATGGCTCCTTCTTAATTAACAAATCTCAATACCTTAACTATCTACATTATTTCATTTAATTTATCCAATTAAATGTTCTAAATAATATTAGTCAAAATTATGGTCATTACAGACTCCCCTCCTTTTGAAACACTTAAAACATACTTTTCGAAGGCATTGGGTTCAAGTAAGAATTTGTGGAAAATAGCTTCGAAACCATTTAAAAGTATTTCTTTCGAAATCATTTGGTTCAACATTTAATATAACTATAGGGTCAAAGAAAATAGAAGCGAAAGCATCACTTTCTAAAGCATTGGTCTTAAGTAAAAGAATTGGGGAAGAGAACACTTCGAAACTATCCTTTTGAAACCATTGCCTCCGAAACTATTAGTAAAAGCTGCTAAGACACCCCTTTAGAAAGCATTGGGAAGGCGGCTTCAATATTAAGAAGACGAAAGCCTTTCTTTCGAATACATTATATTAAGTTTGTAAAGAAAAGCGGTCTCTGACTAATGTGAAAGGTATAAAGGCAGCAGCTAGGGCATCAAAGGGGTTCAAAAGCAGCAACCCTTAAGAAAGCTTCTTTTAAAAGAAAAGGTAAGTTAATGGATTCGAAAACCAATAAAAGTGGCTTCCACCCTTTCGAAAGCATACTTTCAACACCATCCTTTCCTTCCCCCTTTCTCCAATATACTACATGTTAATTGCTTGATACAATGTGCATTGGTTTTGAATGGGTGCGAAAGGGTTAGAGGCAAGTCTGTATGATTGGTAGCTAATTTTTTACCAAAATTCTTTTTAAAAAAAGGCTGCCAAATTCAGCATTTAACAATTGAAACATTTTAAGCAAATAAGCACTTCTCCTTAATAAAACATTTAAGTCCTCTAACTTGAATAATTTAATAACCATAATGAAACACTTAGAAAAAATCACCAATGTCACAATAATTCATTTTAAATATGTTTTCCAACATATATAAATTTCAAACTCGAAAACATTATTTAATCGCCTTAAATAGTTTAAATCCAAAATAACTATTTTCCCTCATAGAAAATCCATAATAAATCCACAATCACTTAGAAAATTATGAAACTTACTTCTAAAATAATATTTTTGACAATATATCAAAAATGCAACTCATTTGGATGTTATTTGATAGGTTTTCTAATCCAAACATATCATAAAATCTATATTAAAATATATAAATTATCAATAAGCATATATATATATCCATTTTAACAAACATGGCATATTATTTGCAAACATAGTTTGGATCTAACTTGCAACCAAAATCATTATAAAAAGTGAGATGTAAATTAATTATCCATCTTGGCTTTGGATTAAGAAGGTTGAGATTTGCCTTTAGATTGATTTGCTTAGGCTTTCTGCTTGAATCCTAGCTTTTCTTCTCCTTGAATCCTCTTAATGGTGGTTGGTTGAGTTCTTTACAGTTTTAGTTTTGTTTGTGAAAGTTAAAATGAATGAGGAATGGAGAATATATGGGTTTTGGTTATAGGAACAAAAACTATTCCCATTTTACCCTTACTATATTTCTCCTATTTACTTATTTTTAATTCTCTTTTACTAATACATTCAATAAGGCACGACTCCTTCTTAATTAACAAATCTCAATACCTTAACTATCAACATTATTTCATTAATTTATCCAATTAAATGTTCTAAATAATTTTAGCCAAAATTAGGGTCATTACATCTGACTTTGGCGATTGATTAGCTGGCAAACCACCCGCAACATTGGAATATTTTTATGAAAAAGTAGCTCAGTATTTGAGGAAAGAGGAAGCTAGATGCTCTAGGAAGAAGAATTTTGTGGGTCCAAGTGGAGAGGGAGTGCAGAGTAACATTGCAGCAAAGTAGTCTGGTGATAGTTCTGGAAAAGTTAAAGTCAATGTCCAAAATAAACCGAACCAGCAAAAGAAAGGCGGTGATCGAAACCGTGATGGAAAAAGGGATTCTAGAAGAGGAAAGCCAAGGATTCCAATGTATGATAGCTACACACCACTAAATACATCTCTAGAGAACGTCTATTTGTCTACATGCAGTAGCATGTAGTACATGAAGCCACATCCAAAAGAATTGATGGAGAAGCAGAAGTAGACTGGAAAATATTGTCGGTTCCATGAATGTTATGGTCATAACACGAATGAGTGTAGGCATCTCCAAGATATTTATCAAGAAACTGATTCGGGAAAGAAATTTACAGCAGTTTGTTAAAGCCCCGTAGGATGGAGGGTAGGGGACATCTGACCCCAACCGAGGACAAGCTCAGCACAGGGCCAAGGAGCCTGAGCGGACCGGTGGAAGACTAGTGATCAATACAATAGTCGGAGGACCGCATCCAGTTGATAAGAGTTGGCATGAGATGGAGCGCTATGCTAGTGCGATTAAGCATATAAATTTTGAATGTTGTTCGAGTACAGAAGATGGA
The DNA here is from genome assembly GCA_030737815.1 of Allium fistulosum. Lineage (NCBI taxonomy): Eukaryota > Viridiplantae > Streptophyta > Magnoliopsida > Asparagales > Amaryllidaceae > Allium > Allium fistulosum. The sequence goes on from CM060901.1 coordinate 1,619,450,732, forward strand.
GCTCCGGCAAAACAGCAGCATATAATGGCAGATGACATTGTATTTAGAAACAGAGATGCAGACAAGGTGGAGGCACTGACAATCGACCCAATGGTCATTTTATCCATGATCGGCCCCACCTTAGTAAGTAATATTTTGGTCGATTGTGGAAGTTCCATAAATATAGTTTTCAAAAAGGCTTATAGTCAGATGAGGATGGAAGCCAAGGACTTGAAACCATCTAAAGCCTGCATTCATGGCTTTAACGGTGCTGCAACCGAAGCTGTCGGATATGTCGAATTGCCCATGGAATTAGGAGAAGGTGACTGTAGGAGGGTGCGGGTGTTTCCATCTGTTGTTTTGGATGTTGACTCTCCATATAATGCTTTTCTGGGCCGACTAGCCCTAGCTGAATTTCGAGCAGCTCTTACCCCATGGTGTTTGACTTTGAAGTTCCCGACTAATAACGGTGTTGGAGTTGTACATGGTGATCAAGCGACCGGATGTGCCTGCTATGTAGCTGAATCGAGAGATGCTCAACGAAAAGAGAAAGGTAAGGGTGTGGACAAGTCTCTCCTCATCCAAACCACCGAAGATTGACAACCAACACCTGGGCCTTGGCTTGGGAGCCAAAGTCGGTTCTATAAAGACATAGATTCTAAGGATGACGAGGAGGAGCACAAAGAGAATAAGGCTGCACCAGTTGAGCTGACAATTGACATCATGGTCAGCCACGACGACCCGTCACAGGTCCTAAAGATTAGATTACTGCTCGTCCCTCCGATGATGAAAGAACTTACTGGTTTTCTCCGAGCGAATCTTGACGTGTTCGCTTGGACTCATTCTGACATGTGTGGGATCTCGCCTACCATAGCAAGCCACGTATTAAACATCGACCTGAGGCATGTCCCGATGAAACGGAAAAGACGTTGCATGGATCCGGAGAGATCAGCTGCCCTTAAAAAGGAGGTGGATAGACTCCAAGGAAATGGGTTTATTCGCGACGTCCTCTACCCTAAATGGGTATCTAATCTTGTGCTTATAATAAAGGCAAATGGAAAATAGCGGACATGTGTTGATTACTCGGACTTGAACAAGGCATGCTTTAAAGAAAAGTTTCCCCTTCCAAGGATTGACCAGCTACTAGACTCAACCGCAGGACATGAATTGATATCCTTCGTGGATGCGTACTCCGGATATAATCAAATCCCAATGCATATTCCCGATCAGGAGCACACCATCTTCATTACCGATGTTGGATTGTATTGTTATGTGGTAATGCCATTTGGATTGAAGAATGCTGGAGCGACCTATCAATGCCTAGTCAACAGAATGTGTAAAGATCGGATTGAAAAAATGATGGAGGTATATGTGGATAATATGCTTGTGAAGTGACGACGATCAAGCGACCACATTAGAGACTTAGCAGAAATGTTCGATATCCTCCGATATTACAAAAATGAAGATTAATCCTCTGAAGTGTTCTTTTGACGTTGCATCAGGGAAGTTCTTGGGTTTCATCGTCAATGCTCACGGAATCGAAGATAATCCTAAGAAGATTCAAGCAATTTGCAACATCCAAGTGCCGAAGACCATCAAACAAGTACATAGTCTAAATGGGAAGGTTGCTGCCCTAAGTCGATTTATTTGCAGAGCAACCGATAAATGCATTCCTTTCTTCGATTTGATTAGGAGAGGGAAAAGGAACTTTAAATGGATGCAAGATTGTGAAGACGCGTTCCAAGCTTTGGTGAACCACTTGGAGAGGCCCCCCATCTGGTCAAAGCCGGTGGATCATGAAGAATTATATATCTACTTGGCCATTTCGGTGCATGCTAGAAGTGTCGCACTACTTCGTGAGGAGAATCCGATTGAGAAACTGGTCTACTATGTTAGCAAATGGTTAATAGGAGTTGAAAGGAACTACCCAAAGATAGAGAAATTAGCGTACTGCTTGTTGATTACTTCACGAAAGCTTAGCCCCTATTTTCAGGCTCATCCTATCAACGTTTACACCGATCAGCCGTTACGACAGGTCCTACAGCAACTTGAGACGTCTGGAAGGTTACTCAAGTGGAACATCGAACTAAGCCAATTCGACATCACTTATCTTCTTAGGAGGGGCATCCAAGGATAAGTACTGGCGGACTTTATAATGAAATTCACTACACAAGATGATCTCACAGAGAGCAATGGAGCCCTTACCATTCGATGAAAAATGTATATGGATGGGGCATCCAATGTTCATTGTTCTAGAGCTGGAATCGTGTTAGTAACTCCAGAAGATCGATCAATTTGCTACACTTTGAAGCTTGACTTCCATGCAACGAACAACAAAGCTGTGTATGAAGCTCTGATTGCTGGACTCAAACTTGTCAGAGAACTGGGGATAAAATCTCTTGAAATTTTTTGCGATTCCCAATTGCTAGTATGCCAAGTCAAGGGAGATTACCAGGCTAAAGGACAACGACTCGCTCCGTACTTTATCTAAGTCCAAGAGCCGTTGACTGACTTTGAGTATTATGACAACGCGCACATTCCCCGGGATCAAAACAAAGAGGCTGACTAATTGGAAAAGTTTGCTAGCACTGTGGATGCACAACAAATGATCTTGGTTCTAGTCGAAGTACTAGACGCTTCAAGCATAAACCAGATAGAAATTAACTGGGTAATAGAGACGGAACCCGAGAAGGAGACGTGGATAACTCCGATTAAATACTATTTGCAATAAGAAGTCCTTCCCGAACGGAGGAACGAAAGGCGACAAGTCCTCCGCAAAGCTTCACGATATATCATTCAGGAAGGAGTCATGTATAGAAACGGTTTTTCCATTCCCCTGCTCTGGTGTATCGCTCATGATAAAGTAAAACGAGTCCTAAAGGAAGTTCATGAAGGGGAATGCGAGAATCATACTGGGGGCAGACCCTAGCAAAGAAAATACTCCGTTATGGGTATTATTGGCCGAATGTACACCGAGATGCTGCTGATTATGCTAGGCGATGTGACAAATGCCAGATTTATGCAAAAGTTTCGAGAGCTCCACGGATAGAAATCACACAAAATGGTTAGTCCATGGCTATTTGCCATATGGGGCATAGATATTATTGCACTATAAGAAAAACCTATATTTATTGCAGCTTGGGACGACGTAGCAAGTCGACCTGCTATATTCTGCTACTTAGGGACAGTTGATCCACTATCCCACACAATTCCAAAGTATTAACTTTCCCTCTCTTACCGTTCCATTTCAAGTCACGAAAACAAAAACTGTTCCATGGAAGCTCCATCCGCGCTCTACAAGCATCTCATTGTTCTTCTTGTCTAATCAACATTTTTCACCCGTTCCTCTTGTTTACTCTATATCATGTCGGATGTTTTTGTATGTTGTTAGGTTTTTCATCTTCTTTTTCCTTAGACTTATAAAACTGAGCATTGTTTATATAAGCTAAATGACGTTTGTTTGTTTCTAATACACCTTTGTGTTTATATTTGTGTTTAACAATAAGGCCACCCTTTACTCCATTAGAATAAAATTATTTTATGAAAGGTTTTGAGTTAAGATAGATGAAACTTAGTGAACATATGGTTTTCATTGTTGCATCAAAGTTCTAATAAATTCAATTTGGTTAAGTGCAGGTTATAGATTACAAAACTTTGCTACAAATTAAGGCAATGCATTTGGGTCATATTAGGATTATACAACCCGCAATTTCACTCAACTCCAGATGGTTTCTCATTTTCATTAAACATAGCCAACAAGTAAGCCTCTATATTTGTTCATGTTTTCCTCACTACTAGAAAAGGGTTGAATAGCGACAGGGGGGGCGACGGCTTCCGACGGGCCGTCGGCGGCCGTCGGAAGCCGTCGGAAAATCGAGTAATACTGGCTCCAACCGAGCCTCTTCTTCCTCATTTCATAATACCCAAAACCTAATTACGAATTCCCAAATTCACTCCCCAAGCCTCCAATCACTAATTTCGTATTTTTGCATCCTCCCCGGCTACGAATTCAACCTCTCTTGCTTTCTAGCTCAGGTATAATCTCTTATTTTCGCGAAAAATTCAATTTTTACCCTATTTCTATATTTGCATAAGTTGATAAATTAGGGCTAATTGGTGATTGAAATTGTTTTCAATAGTGTTATAATAGTTTCTAGCATTCCATGGTATACCTATTTCATCTTTTATCGTGAAATTGTAAAAAAAATGTATAATTTGTGGTTGTTCGTGTATATGTAAATCGTTGTGTATCCCTTGATTCTACGATTGTATATGTGTGTAGCGCTGCTATCATTGTATTGTGTTAGTTGGAATAAGATAAAATGAATGCACGAGCTAGGAGTATTATATTGTGTACATATTGACTTATGCAACAAAAAAATGCATGAGTCTAAATTATAATTGTGTGCATTGAAAAATGACAAAAATGTTAAACCAGCCTTAAGTTGATGTAATACGTCGAATAAATATGTTAAATTAAAATATATTTTTGTAAATGTGAACAGCTAGTAAAACTGTATTTTTTCATAAAATGCGCACATTTAATTAACTAATGTCCCTTAGAGAGTTTTTGGCCCCGTCTGACGAGTGTTGTACATGATCGTTATATAAATAGTCGTTTTTTTCAAAAAACGACCATTTATATTCATCTGGTACAATGTTTGTTGGATTTGTCCCAGTATTGGACAAGTTATGAACACAGTAAGCATTTACATTTTGTATACTACTTCGTCTCAAACGGTTCATAAAATTTCGGCCTAACTTTTCTTTTTTGTTTCCTGCGTACACGCATTTGTGTACAATGCAGGGAACAAAAGGGAAATGCTGCCGAAATTTTGTTGAATCATTTGAGACAAAGTAATATACGAAATATAAATGCTTACTGTGTTTGTAATGGGAAGTAGGATGCCTGACCATGGAAAAAAATATCTTTTGTACAAAATTTTGTATCGATACGTTAAAAAATAAAATGTGTCATATTTGAAAATATTTTTTAATTTGCGAAATAGTTCTTTAAATTCAAATATTATATGACCATGAAAATAATCTTTTTTGAATTTTTATTCTTGAAAATAAATATTAAATTTTGAACTTGTGACTCATTTTCTCAAATAGGAAAAATGATTGATTATTTTGTTGATCGGAGGAGATGGATGTACCAAAGAAAAGGACTGAGAGGCTCAATAAAAGAAGCTTTTTATAATGGTATAAACGTATTTGTTGAATTCTCTTTAAGTAATAACGGAAACGATCCAGAAATTCGTTGTCCGTGTAGTAGGTGTAGACATTTGAAGTATTTGTTACCAGATATTGTGAAAGTTCATTTGTGTCAAAACGGTTTCGTACCCGAGTATTATGTTTGAGATCGGCATGGAGAAGTTGTAGCAAATACTTCTGTAGAGTTTGAAAGTGTCATTAACGAAGTAGTTACGACGACCCGTATAGAAAATATGGTCGAAGATGCAGCATGATCAATGTTTCCTATGGTTGAAGTTGACGACGATGATGGAAATGTTGAAGAACCAAATTTGAAGCAAATTTTTTTTATAATTTACTAGATGCTGCTAAGAAACCTATTTGGGATGGTTGTAAAAGCGGCACTCAGCTGTCAGTAATCGCAGAATACATTGCGATGAAGTCAAAATACAAAATCACTGAAGCTGGGTTTACAGCTGTTGTACAAGCTGCAAAAAGACATATGCCGCCCGATAATCTACTGTGTGAAAATCACTATGAAGTTAAAAAACTTATGTCGGCTTTTGGTTTACCTTATCAGAAAATAGATACATGTTTAAAAGGCTGCATGTTGTTTTGGAAAGAAGACGCAAACCTTAGAAATTGTAAAATTTGTAATCAGGAGAGATACAAACCAAGAAAAAAGAAGGGGAAGGAAGTTCCGTACAAGCGTATGCATTACTTACCCATCACTTCAAGGCTTCAAAGATTATATACATCTTCTGTAACTGCATCTAATATGAGATGGCATAGTGTGAGAATGGAGGAAGAGGGTATGTGGACACATCCGGCCGATGGAGAAGCATGGAACCATTTCGATAAAACGTATCCAAATTTTGCATCGGAGAGTCGAAATGTTAGATTAGGATTATGTACGGATGGTTTTTCGCCATTTTCTCAATTTGGTTCTAAATATTCATCCTGGCCCATTATCGTCACACCATATAATTTACCTCCATGGATGTGTATGAAAACGCAATATATGTTTCTTACTATTGTCGTTCCTGGCCCAGACGATCCGATATAAGGAATCGATGTATATTTACAACCGTTGATTGAGGAGTTAAAAATACTGTGGAACGAAGGAGTAAAAACATACGATGTGTCCAAGAAGAAATTTTTTTGTATGTTTGCTTCTTTGTTTTGGACTATAAGTGATTTTCTTGCCAATGCAATGCTTTCAGGATAGAGTACTGCCGGTCGTCTAGCATGTCCATATTGCATGGATGAAACACGAGCATTTTCTTAACCTCAAGGTAAGAAAAATTCATGGTTTGTCATCAATATTTTCTCCATGTAAATCATCCCTTCAAAGGAGACAAGAAAAACTTTTTAGCTAATAAAGTAGAAACCAGACAACCACCGATGATATGGTCAAGCGAAGACATATATGAACTTGTTAGGGACTATCCAAAGATATATGAAACTAGAGTGCAAACAGAAATTGAAGGCAAATCGATTGTTCATAACTGGTGCAAACAAACTATTTTTGGGAGTTGCCATATTGGAAACATCTTCTGCTTCGTCATAATATAGACATGATGCACATTGAGAAAATTGTATTTGATAATGTTTTTAACACAATTTTGAATGTGAAAGGGAAGACGAAGGATGATTTGAAATCAAGACGCGATATAGAAGAATTATGCAAACGTCCTGAGCTTCATATGAAACCAAATGATAGTAAAAAACCCAAAGCATGTTACGAATTAGATAATAATCAAGTTAAAGTTGTGTTAAAATGGGTGGAAGGGTTAAGATTTCCTGATGGGATATCATCAAATCTTCGTAGATGTGTTGACTTTAAAAACGGTAAATTGAGCGGAATGAAAAGCCACGACTGTCACATAATGATGGAAAATTTATTTCCCACTATGTTCAAAGAACTACTGCCGTTAAAAGTTTGGAAGGTAGTAACGGAGCTTAGTATGTTTTACAAAGAGCTTTGTTCGACTACTTTAAAAGTGCAACGTTTACGTAAACTTGAAGTAGATATTCCTATATTGCTCTGCAAATTAGAGAAAATATTTCCGCCAGGTTTTTTTAATGAAATGGAACATTTACCTGTTCATCTCCCATCTGAAGCACGACTTCGAGGTCCTGTCCAATATGGATGGATGTATCCATTTGAGAGGTATGTAATATGTTATCACGTAATTTAATTGCATTTGAAAGATGAAGTTAATGTAAATTAATTTTGCATAGATATCTAAATCATCTGAAGAAAAAAGTGAGGCAAAAAGCACGAGTTGAAGGTTCGATATGTAAATCTTACATCGAAGAAGAAGCTTTGTTCTTTTTCTCTCACTATTTCAGTGACCATGTGAATATATCATTTGAAAGTGTTCCTCGTAACGACGAAGGCGACGAACAAGAGTCCTCTCAAGCAATGTTATCTATTTTTAGACAACATGGTCGGGTTTCTGGAAAATGTGTAGAAATATGGCTAGACGATAGAGATCTTCATGTAGCACGCACTTATATTTTTCTAAATTGTGCAGAGGTTGCACCGTTTGTTAGGTAATCTAAAATAATAATTTGTGTTTTATTCTTTTCTATAATGCATGTGCGTGTACAACCTAATGTAATAATTTGTTTATATATACAGTGCTTATGAACGTGAACATCCGAACGGAGATCTTAGTAAAGAATTTTCCGGTTGATTTTCAAATTACGTTTATGAGCCGAGAAATTGTGTTGTTGACGAAGGGTTGAAACATCTTGCGATGGGACCAAAAAGAGTGGTCAAGACATATCCAATATATTTCGTCAATGGATATAAATTTAACACCAAAGAATACGGTGCAGAAAAATTAATGAATAATACTAGTGTATTTGTTAACGGTAGTGACGATGCAGAAAATCACATAAATGATTTTTATGGTGTTCTAACACAAATTTTACAACTGACATATTTCTCACGACCCGCGGAGGAGGTGTTTCTATTTAGATGCAATTGGTTTAGCAATGTTCCAGGTTCTGGAATTAATGTGCACAAGGATTATAATCTTATCGAAATAAAGCATACATCGCACTATCACAAGTACGATCCTTTTGTACTAGTTAAACAAGCATTGCAAGTATATTACGCTCCTTATCCGTCTCTAAAAAGAGATAAAGCAGATTGGTCTGTAGTTTTTAAAACAAAGGCCAGATTTACATTTGATGGGAAGAATATTCCAGACGAACAAGCTTATCAGGCATATCTTGAGGAAAATAATGAAATAATAATTACAGACGATCATACAGATTTTGGTCCTTTGATCGATGAATCAAATGTTTTGGTAGAAGCGTTTGACAGTGCAAAGGAAAATATCGTAGAAAACGAGACCGAATCTGAATCAGAAGACGACGATGATTGATAAAAATCCGAATCTGATTTTTTTGCAATTGATGTAACTATGTTGAATTCTTGATGTATTATGAAATTGATGTAACTATGAAACCAAATCTGTACGTTTACCATTGTTTACATGTTTTATGTCATTTCCATTTGTCATTATTTAAGCATTTTTTATTAAAAATGCAATGTAATCTGCTTATCGTCGGAACATGAGACCCATTATGAATCAAGTATAACACACTTCCATTTCTATTTCCATTTCAGTCATTAATTTAGCAATTTATACCGTTGATGTCATTTACGTATGAAATATATTTCATTATCATGTTGTTATTCTCTTTTGAAATGATGTGTATATATGTCACAGGTTTATCGTCATGTCATCTAGAGGTAGGAGCTCTTCCCGATCTTCAAGAGGCGATGGCAGTGGTCCATCGCAAGCATCACATCGTCCTGTAGTTTCTTTAGTACCTAGATCAGAGGGGTAAGAATTAAATTTTATTCAGCATCTTATTATTTTTTTGATATACGTACGTACTTATCTATATCATATTTAAAAACAAGGGGTTCGACCTACTTCCCTCGAAGGTTGTGTTGGATGTTTCTAGAGCTTCTTACCGGAGTAGAATGAGTGCGTGTTGGCCGAAGTGGAATAACATCCCTCCCCACATAGTAGAGTGTATTTGGCAGGATGTCCTAGTAAGTATATTTTTTTTGTTTTCCATTTTTTATTCGTTTTCGTATACATAGCAGGACGATAAATCCAGCAAGAGCCATGTAAGCATATTTCATTTTATGCAGTATTAGTAATTGTTTTACGTGTTAAAATATAATGAAATAAGATATGATGATATTAATTTGTTAATGCAGGAAAATTTTATGGAGTAGCGCCAGAAACTCCTTGCTGATACGGATCGAGATCAACTGACGACGGATGAGGAGGATGCTATTTTTGAGTCGGTTATGGATCCATCAGAGCATGGCAGACGATACGGATTTGGCAATCAAGTGGTAAGTAAATAATATATTGGGTATCATATAAGTTTTCAAATTCAGTACATTGGTTTTGAGTCACTTCGTTATGAAAGCATTATGCATTACCAAAATATATTAATTCGTTACTTGAATGTCATTTCAAAAAAAATAACAAAAAAGACATGTTATTTAATTTAGTTTGCCCGATATATGATGTACACATGGATAAATTTGTCACATTAAATAACATTATCACACTGCTAATCATTCACATACCTGCACATACACTTACATAAACATGCATAAACTAAATTAAATAACATTATCACACTGCTAATCATTCACATACCTGCACATACACTTACAGAGATCACACGGCTAAATTAAATATTTATTATAGGATAGCAGTTAGAGATGGGGTAGGCAGACTAGAGCTCAGATCGATCTAGCAGAGATCGAAGATTTGCGGGCTAGAGTGGCGCAGTTGGAGGAGCAGAACCGTCGGCAAGCCATAGAGACCACACAGTTGCTAGACCAGCGTATCGCCGAGTACATGCAGCAGTATGGTGGCTGCTTCCCTTCCTCTGCTGGCTCTGGTTCTGGAGGAGATTGATTGATTGCTTTGGTCGGTATGTTTTTTTTCTGTTTTGTATGATTTGGTAAATGGTGGAGGTAGTTGTTAATTTATGTACTATGTTATGATACACTTAGCTGTTTTGTTGTATAATTATATGGATGTTGGGATGTTGGGTGATGATTATGTGTTTTGACTTAATTTTATATTTTTTTTGTTTGGTGAATTGTGTATAGTTTGGTTTTTGATATTTGGTTGGAATATTATATATTGGTTTCTGCAGAATAGTGTTTGTATGGAAAATATGGATGGAAGGCTATATTGCAGCAGAAATATAAAAAAAATTGCAGCAGATTTCTGACGGCTTCCGACAGCTTTCAGGTTATATTTTTCCAACGGCTTCCGACAAGTGTCGGAATCCGTCGGAAGCCGTCGGAAATACAAACGACGAGATGTGTCGGAAGCCGCCGGAAACACTGCACCCCGACGCCTATTTTTCCTATGGCATTTTCCGACGGCCGCCGATGGTTTTCTACCGTCGGAAAATGCCTTTTTCCTTGTAGTGCCTTGGTGTCTCTGCATTTATTTTTAAACGTCTTACCGAATTATTGTTATATATTTTAGCATATTGTAAAGTAGATGCACTTCCACCACTAGATGGTCAACCTGTCTCTGATACCACCACTTGCCATAGTTAACTAATATAAAATAAAAGGGTAATAATATGGAGAAAAACAATCTTTTTAAACATGGTTAGTTGATGTCAATAAGATTGACACTATTTTTACATGGTTTAAGGTAGAGAAAGCTATTCCCGTCGGAGCTCCAATGAAAGCTCTAGAGATGGATACTCAAACTACACCCAGAGCCGGCCACAAGGCAAGTCAAGCAAGACTAATGTCTAGGGCAACATATCTCATAGGGACAACTAAACAATGATAGGTACAATTATGCTACAGTACAAATCATTTTAAAACAAATTGTCAATCAGATAAATACTTAAAGAAACATATAAAGTTACATATCATAATTGTGTTGTACTTTCTAGGTCTCACAGGGGCAACCTGTAAAATAGTTTTTGATGTCATGTGCTATAAATAAATCATAACAGGTTAGTTAGTATTTTTATATCAAAAATCTGCCTGCTAGAAAAAAATAGCTTAGTTAATATTTGACTAGGGCAACCAGAAACTATGGGCCGGCCCTGACTACACCTTATCATTTTTCAACAATACAAACCTTTTGATTTTTGGGTACGTGGAATATTTTTGCTTGCTTGTGTTTTTATATATGAAAATAGGTGTACATTTACATATTTCTTTTCCACCTCATACTTCAGCTTCATTCAGATTTGTATATTGTGCTCACTTGTGCATTCAAATGTATACTATAGTTTGTGAGCCCACTTTCTTTATGTTTATAATAATGATAATGATGCTTTTGCTCCTTTAGATCGTAATATCCTCGTATATGGCTCACTATGAGTTTATTTTAGTATGGCCGAGTGAATTTAATTATGGTAGCCTAGGTTCTTAAGGCTAATAGATGCCATTCCAAACCCAACATTGTTAACTTTTTAGCATTTTCTTTGTAAATAGAGCATAGATGTATAGAAAAGCATATTGTTATGCATCTGTACAAGAAAATTATCAATATACGGCACTCTAAAATAGTTTCATCTCTGTGTGCTGTGATATAAAATATATATGTAAAGTTGACGAAAGAGGCAGCATTTAAATACATACATACGCACATCATTTTCTTGTTTTTCTTGTTTCTTTTCTATCCATGCTTCTTATTTCCTTACTCCAAAAAAGTGTACTTTTCTTGTTTTTCTATAGCCTTCATGCGATGTGAAACTTGATTTTCTTTTTTTTGAAAGGATATAAAGGCCATGCATGGATCACTATAGCATGACAACTCCGCCCATAAAGAGGACTAGGAGAAATGATCCACTTCATTATCAAAATGGGTTTAGGTATCTTTCCTATTTTCACCCTTTTCAATTAATATATAATAGTTCCATGTTGGCTATATTCATTTACTTCTGATAAGTAAGTAGTTACTCATGGTATAGGTACACAATTAGTCCCACAATTTTCTTATTAAAATAAAAGGAATATGGTTTGAAATTTGAACTATTAATATAGTGAATGGACAGCGATTTTATTGGCATTCAACTATATGGAAAATATATTCATAGAATTATCTATTAGTCAGAAGGAACTATTTTTCCATAGATCCATTAGTTGCATATTAGTGACATGGATGGAAGAAAACCTAACGTATAACCTAGATATAGATGAATCCAAACGTGCAGTGAAGACATATAATTTGGTTACACTAGCTCAGAGCTAATTATTTTTTATTTTACCTTTTGCGTTTGTTTCCCTGTACATTTTGCATGCATGTATGTTTCCAATCTAATAAATATTTTAATTTTAAATCTTTTCTAATTGTTAAGTTAAGTTATGATCTAATAGTATATACCCTACTACCGGCACTTATTAGTCTATAGTCGACAAGACTATCTTTAGTACAATGAAAACTAGTTCTCTATAAAATAGATATTTGTGAAAAAGATTAGAGCATCATCACTAATATAGATGATGTTAAGCATTAACTGTAGAAAAATTCTTCTATTGACTATGCTAACCATGCTTTCACTTATGAACATTTTTCTTAATGTTAGTCGGTAATTATAATGTTAGGCAATATGGTTTTTGCAGAGCCTTGACTACTGCCCATTAATAGGCCTAATGGTTGCAGAAGCTGACATGCATATTGCATTAGGTATTCATCTTTTCCATTGTTTTTATTATTTTTAGCACCGAAAGGTGGGGGTGTTAGGGGGGTGTGTGTAGCCGACATGGTTGTTGCATTAATTTTGCATTAGACATATATATAGCTAGCTTTTAGTGATAAATTCAAGTTGGTTTTGTTGCAACTAATTATCTCAATCATTAGTCCATGAAATCCAAATTGTTAATTCAGGTTTCCAGAGTATATATAGCTGGCTTGTAGCTGCTATGTTAATATGTGAGTAAATATAAAAGGTAACTCTTTTTTCGGCTGATTAGACAAGAAATAAAATAAAACTATCAAAGACAATTGGTGAGTATTATATGGAGGATAAAGTTGATAACTATTTTTTGGTTCCTTATATAACAACCATTGTTTATTCAAGCTCTATTGGTAATCAATTTCTTGGAAAAATCTTTAAAAAAAAACATGTTTGTTTGACTTATCTGTGTCCCGGGTAAGGAAGGGGATGTTGCATTGTTTATAAATACCCATTATTTCATATTTCTAAACTATGACCAGTGTTTCGGAAACCGGACCCGGCCGCGGTCGGACCGCGAAAAACCGCGGGCCGTAGAGCTAGCCGATCCGGAGTCCAATTGAGCCGTTCATATGCCAAAGCCTTCGGCTGAACCAGAAAAACGAGGTCGAACCGTAGGAAAGAAAACCATCTGACCGCTCTTGCCTCTTTCATTTCTCAATCACATAATTTTTTCTCGACTGAAACTAAAAATGGCAGAACCCTAAATCGATCGAAATCTTAAGCTCGTCCACTGTCGCAAGCGGATGCCTCCACTTCAATCGTAATCTGCTACCTCCAATTCCATGGCAACCCACTGCATCGGCCTCCATCATAAGATGCTTTGCTGACGAGATTAGGTAATTGGGGTTTTTCGGTTGTTTTGATTTTTAAAGTAGATGAGTGATTTCTGAAATTGATTTGAAATTGGGTTATTGATTATTATTAAAACTTAGAGACAAGCCTTTTCTCCAAACTGCAAAAGTGGGAATATTGAAAAGGAATATATACAAAACTGCAAAAGTGGGAATAGGAATAATATCAAAACTCAGAGGCAAGCCTTTTCTCCAAGCAATTCTGTAAATTTGCTCCAATACAATTCGTATGCACAAATTTTAGAATATAACTGTCATTAAAATTCATAATTTATGTAATTTATGCAGTTATGTAAATATGCTGACACTGGATGCATAGTTTATGACTTTATTCAAATACACACTGAATGCAGATCTGTGTCTGTTTTTATGTTTTTTTTAAAAAGAGGCTAATTGTTTTATATTTGTGTTATTTTGATATATGTCAATTGCTTTGAGAATGCAGAATTAGATAATACTAACTTGGAGCTACTTTTAGTTAATGAAGACGTTGATGTGGTTGAGAATGATGATGCTGAAATTGGCACTGATGATATTATTGGCAATGAAGTTGGTTTACAAGAAATACACAATGGTGTGGAAACATTTAATTTTGATACATCAATTTCATATATGGCAATGTTACATGAAGCCGAAGAAGGTGCTGCTAGTAATAGGCATACATCATTATGGACCATGAATATATGACTAAGCTTTGTAGTTTTTGGATTGTTATTTTGGAGTTTATAAGTATCATCCCTGTTACTTGTTATATGATAATTTTATGTACCTTAAGTTTAAAACAAAACTGCAATGTATTTGAACATTCATATCTTTTGCAACAAAACCAACTTTTATATACTTTTTGCATATGAGTGAGTTTAATTGCAGTGCGTTTAATTCAAGGTTCAAAAGCATCATCATATGAGTGAATATCATCATACATTATTAAACTTGTTCTATCATCTACATTTTAAATGTATAAATTATTAAAAAATAAAAATGCACGGTTCCGACGGTCCAACCGGTTCAACCTTCGAAACCTTGAACCATGGAGCGCCACGGTTCGACTTGCGGTCCGGTTCTTAAAACATTGACTATGACACACAGACACACACATATCAATATATAATACCTGCTAGCTTTATTTGGCTGTAAGGTTGCTCACTTCCACTTATTTGTCAATAAATACTAAAAATTCTACTATAAGTTTCTTGTAACAATCAAGTTTTATTAGAGATGCTTGTAGAAGGAGGCAGTAGATCAACAACAGGATAAGGAACTGTGGAGATGCATGTGTGCATGTGTGCAGGTGTGCACGTGCACACTTATTGTTTCCAGGTCGAGGCAATTGAGTATTTTGAGTCTTTTTTTCCTGTTGATGTATAATCGATTTGTTTGATAATTGGGCCATTATGATGGTTGTTGTAATATCTGGGTCCATGAGTGTTGAGGTTACTTACATATATAGGTTGGCAGATTTGTATTGAAAGGCGGAGAAAAAATTTGAAAAACAAAACTCATGCTCCATTTGTTATTGTTTTGTATACTCCTGTTCTCCATCTTTCAGTTTGTATTTTCTTTCCAGTTCATACTCTTCTTTTATGTTTGATACTTAGTTTAATTCTTTAGTTGTTATCCTTTCAGTTTTAGTAGTTACTGTTCTTTCTATTCAGTTTGTATATCAGTATCATTTCAATTTCTTTGTTCTTGTTCTTGCTTCAGTTTATTTCTTGCAAATTTACATCATAGTTCTTGAATCAGCACGTATAGTTCATATCAATTCTTCATTTCAGTTGTTTTACCATTCATGTTATCAATTCTGTAGGTTTATCTTTTGATTTACCTTTGAGAATTTATCCACTGTTAATACTTGCAAACAAGATTATTCAAACTTATTAGTAAATAACAAGTCCCCATCTTCTTTGAGAAAAATCTGCAAATTCCCGATCCTATCTTCGAGTCACAGTGATTTTCTTGTTTTCTGAGTCTCAAGCAGATCTGTGCACGTGCACACAATTTCTTTTATCTTCTTCTTCCAATTGGTTATCCTCATTCCAGTTTCTCCTTCTCATTCGCCATGGCCAACCCCACTAATCAACCAGAGCCTTCCAATTTGGTATCAGAGCGAGCCACTGAGACGAACCCTAATTCTAACCCTCAGAACGATCCTAACAATCTAGAAATTCATGGCCAAGAAATACCCCAAGATCAAGAATCAGATCAACAGTGGCAGCTACAACACGAGTACAACAACAAAACTGATGCGCTTCTGAATAGTCTCATGCAAAAAATTGAAGGATTTGGTAATGTTTTGAATGCTTTTGCACGGCAACAACCTCGAGAGCAGACCTCAACTTAATGCCGCCACCTCCTCCTCCATTTGCTGCTCCGCCTCTGATGAATAATAGCACAGCACCCCTCAATTCCAATTACATACCACCGCCGCAGCAACCACCTGAAGCATATCCAAATTATCATTATATTCCCCAACCCAGAAACATGGCCCCTCCAACCAGACTTCCAAGAAACCCCAAATTTCCTCCAAGAAATATTCATACACCAATGAACCCTCCTCTACACCCGCAAGAACCACCTCATCAACCAAGAAACTACTATCCCAATTATCCTACTGCTGAATATCATCCACCACCTTACCATCAACCCATTCCCACCATGAAGTTAGACTTCCCTATATTCACTGGAGACGAGGTTGTTACTGATTGGTTGAGAGAAGTGGAGTAGTACTTTCGATTCCATCATACTGATGTGAGTCAATGGGTCGAGATTACTTCATTTTCATTAAGGAAAGAGGCTTTACAGTGGTACCACTGGTATACCAATACAATAGAAAATTGTGAGTTGTGGCCTGTGTTTAAAGAAGAAGTCTTGGTGAGATTTAATACAGAGGAAATGGAGCGACCATATGAGACCTTATCCAAACTAAAACAGTACACCACTGTCAGAGCTTACTTGAGTAGATTTGAGCAGTTGCAGGCTGTGATTGACACATTACCCTCTAAATTCTTGTTAGACCATTTCATTGGTGGATTGAAAGAAGAGATTCGATATGATGTGTTGACTTCCAGGCCCCATGATTTTAGAGAAGCTGTATCTTTAGCCAAGATGTTTGAATGTAAATATATGCAAGTAAAGAAAAGCTCCAAAAACAGTAACCCCCCATTGTCAAAAACTACCCAGACTGCTTCTACTCAATCCATTAAACCTATTTCAGATCACCAACCTACTTCAAATCCTAAAGAAAGCAATACCCCCTTAGAAAACTCAGCTCGCACCAAAGGCCTGACCCCTGCTGAGATTGTTGATATGAGAAGGCAAGGACTATGTTATCGTTGTAAACAGAAGTGGCACAAAGACCATAAATGTCCTACTCCTCGAGTGTATGTGTTAGAGGGAGTGATGACATTCAAAGATGAGGAAGCAAACAATAGTGTAACAGAAGAGATTGATGAGGTAGAGGAAGAAACTACAGTGGAAGAGGCTCTTTCTATAACACTTCAAGCAATGTGTGGCATTCCAGCATTATCCACTATCAAAGTTCAAGGAGTTATTAATAAGAAACCAGTGCAAATTTTAATTGACTCGGGGTCAACACACAGCTTCATCAATGAGGAATTAGCAAGGAAACTTAAACTAAAAATTGATGAATCCAAAGTATATGAAGTGACCGTAGCTAATGGAGAGAAATTGAATGGATCAGGGGTTTGTAAAGATGTATTGTTGAAATGCCAAGGGTGTAAGATGCCAGTTGAATTGCTTCTTTTACCTTTAGAGGGCTGTCAAATAGTGCTTGGTGCTCAGTGGATGAGAGGTCTAGGTGAAGTCACTTTGAATTTGGAACACTTGCAGGTGAAATTTCAGTATAATAACAAACTATACATATGGCAAGGCCTCAAACCAGATGATGTAAAAATGATTGATAGAAAGACTATGGATAAGGAAAGTTCCCATGCCCAAACCACCATGTTATTATGCCTTCACATGTTACCTACCCATGAACCTGACCCCAATCTTTCCCCTGCCATTGTTGAACTCCTCCACAAATTTCCTATGATTACCACTGATAAACCACCTTTTCCACCTCAAAGAACCCATGATCACAAAATTCCACTTCAGCCTAACACCAAACCCATTTGTATGAAGCCATACAGACACTCATATCACTTGAAAAATGAACTGGAGAAGATTATAGAGGACATGTTGGATACTGGACTTATCAGGCCTAGCACTAGTTCTTACTCGTCCCCAGTTGTGATGGTTAAGAAGAAAGATGGCACTTGGAGGCTATGTATTGATTACAAAAGCTTAAATTCCCATACTCTCAAAGATAAATTTCCTATTCCCTTGATTGATGACCTCTTTGACGAACTACAGGGCTCTAACTGGTTTTCCAAGCTTGATTTGAGATCAGGCTATCATCAGATATGCATGGATGATTCAGATATTCACAAGACAGCCTTCAAAACACACCATGGCCATTATGAATTTCTGGTGATGCCTTTTGGTTTAGTTAATGCTCCTTCTACGTTTCAATCTCTAATGAATGATATTTTTAAATCATATTTGAGGAAATTTATATTGGTGTTTTTTGATGATATATTAGTATATTGCAAAACATGGATTGATCATCTGCAACATCTCGAACAAACTTTCCAAATCTTGTAGAAGAATAAATTAGTAGTGAAGCTATCCAAGTGCAGTTTTGCTAAAGACACTCTGGAGTACTTGGGGCATGTGATTTCTTCACAAGTCCTAGCTGTTGACCCTATGAAAATTCAAGCTAAATTAGATTGGCCCTTACCTCAAACATTAAAAGCACTGAGAGGATTTCTAGGACTCAGTGGATATTACAGAAAATTTATAAAAAACTATGGAATCATAGCCAAGCCTATGACAGAGATGTTGAAGAAAAATTCATTTAAGTGGGATGAAGCATCAAAACAATCCTTTGAACAGTTGAAGCAGTGTCTGATTAATCCACCTATCCTAGCTATGCCTAATTTTAACCTACCATTTGTATTGGAATGTGATGCTAGTGGGTATGGAGTGGGTGCTGTGTTGTCTCAGAAGAACAGACCTATTGCATATTTGAGTAAAGCTTTGCATGGAAGGAATTTATCTCTATCCACTTATGAAAAGGAGTTGCTAGCTATTATTATAGCCACCAAAAAATGGAGTCAGTATTTGTTAGGAAGGCAATTTGTAATCAAGACCGATCATCATAGCCTTAAATATCTTTTGACACAAAAGCTACACATTGGGTTGCAACACAAATGGCTAGCCAAGTTACATGGCTTTGATTACATAGTAGAGTACCGTAGTGGAAAGGAGAATGTAGTGGCAGATGCTTTGTCTAGAAGAGATGAGGTAGATGGGGAGCATGATCATAACAGTGAGCTACGCTTGCAGCATATAACCATAGTACAGGCTTCTTGGTTTCAGGAGATTAAAAAGACTTTGCATTCTTCAACATGGTACAAGCAACAGTTGCTACAGCTACAAAATTAGACCCCACTCAACATTAAATATAAAGTAGTGGATGAAGTAATATTTCACAAAGGCAAATTATTGATAGATCATAACATAAAGGAATTTCTACTGCCACTGATAAAAGAACATCATTCATCTCCTCTGGGAGGACACTCTGGCATCAAGGCTACCCTTAAAAAAATTAAACAAGTTTTTTATTGGAAGAAAATGAAAAGAGATGTCGAAGCCTTTGTCAAAACTTGTGACGAGTGTCAGAGAAACAAAGAAGAAAATATACTAATTCCTGGTCTTCTGCAACCTTTGCCTATTCCAGAAAGAATTTGGATTGACATATCCATGGATTTTATCACTTGTTTGCCAAAGAGTTACAGGTACACAGTCATATTTGTAGTGGTTGATAGGTTGAGTAAGTATGCGCATTTTTTCCCTCTGAGTCACCCCTTCACAGCCAAGGAAGTAGCCACTGTTTTCTTTGATGGTATCTTCAAATTGCATGGCTTACCTAAGTCTATAGTAAGTGATAGAGATGCTATTTTTACAAGCAAGTTTTGGCAGGAATTGTTTAAGTTGCAAGGTTGCACATTGAAGTTAAACACTGCCTATCACCCACAAAGTGATGGCCAAACCGAAGTGGTGAACAAAATTCTAGAATGTTATTTGAGGTGCTTTATTTGTCACAAGCCACAGGAGTGGGTTAAGTGGTTGTCAGTAGCAGAGTATTGGTACAATACTACGTGGAAGAATCCCACTAATACAACCCCATACAAAGCAGTGTATGGTGTAGATCCCCTAAATTTATTGTCATACGTGCCCAACATAGCCAAAGTGGAGCAAGTGGAGGAAGCATTGTACTCGAGAGACATCATCATAGAGTTCTTGAAGGACAGTATCAAACTTGCGCAGAGTAGGATGAAAAGGTATGCAGACAGAAGAAGAACAGATAGGGAATTTAATCAAGGGGACTGGGTGTATTTAAAGCTCCAGCCATATAAACAACTCACTGCGAGAATTCAGAAAACTCACAAGTTATCCCGAAAGTACTATGGTCCATATATGATACTTGAAAGAATTGGGAAAGTTGCATATAAGTTGTAGATGCCAGCTGAAGCAAAGATACATCCAGTGTTTCATGTTTCTCAACTAAAGAAAAGGCTGGGAGATGATGTAGTAGTACAAGACAATGCACCTAACTTTACTGAAGAAATTGTGGAGCAACCAGAAGCTATTCTTGACAGGAGGATGGTTCCTCGTGACAATGATGCAGTGGTGCAAATTCTGGTGAAATGGAAAGATAAACCAGTGGAAGAAGCAACATGGGAAGATTATTGGCCAAACATTCGAAGGTTTCCCACCTTGGACCTTGGGACAAGGTCCATTCTTGAAGGGAAGGGAGATGTAACAATCAAGTTTTATTAAAGATGCTTGTAGAAGGAGGTAGTAGATCAACAGTAGGATAAGGAACTGTGGAGATGCATATGTGCATGTGTGTAGGTGTGCACGTGCACACTTATTGTTTCCAGGCCGAGGCAATTGAGTATTTTGAGTCTTTTTTTCCTGTTGATGTATAATCGATTTGTTTGATAATTGGGTCATTATGATGGTTGTTGTAATATCTGGGTCCATGAGTGTTGAGGTTACTTACATATATAGGTTGGCAGATTTGTATTGAAAGGCAGAGAAAAAATTTGAAAAACAAAACTCATGCTCCATTTATTACTGTTTTGTATACTCCTGTTCTTCATCTTTCAGTTTGTATTTTCTTTCCAGTTCATACTCTTCCTTTTTGTTTGATACTTAGTTTAATTCTTTAGTTGTTATCCTTTCAGTTTTAGTAGTTACTGTTCTTTCTGTTCAGTTTGTATATCAGTATCATTTCAATTTCTTTGTTCTTGTTCTTGCTTCAGTTTATTTCTTGCAAATTTACATCATAGTTCTTGAATCAGCACTTATAGTTCATATCAATTCTTCATTTCAGTTGTTTTACCATTCATGTTATCAATTCTGTAGGTTTATCTTTTGATTTACCTTCGAGAATTTATCCACTGTTAATACTTGCAAACAAGATTATTCAAACTTATTAGTAAATAACAAGTCCCCATCTTCTTCGAGAAAAATCTGCAAATTCCCAATCCTATCTTCGAGTCACAGTGATTTTCTTGATTTTCTTGTTTTTTGAGTCTCAAGTAGATCTGTGCACGTGCACACAATTTCTTTTATCTTCTTCTTCCAATTGGTTATCCTCATTCTCGTTCCTCCTTCTCATTCGCCATGGCCCACTAATCAACCAGAGCCTTCCATTTCTTACCGTTCTATTTCAAAATGCATTATTGTTTTTTAAAGTTTCACAACATTGCAAATTCCATAAAGTTTCAGCTGAAGATACAATCTTTATATTTATTTCTTAAAAACAGAAAATACCTTTTTTAAAATATTTTTAAGGAAATACTTGAATGCAACAGTAGATTCCCAAATCTTAGCTTAGTTCATAATCGTCATTTGCATTGCCAGATTATGAGAATGGGAGACCTTGACCTATAAAAGAGGTATTATTAGTCTACTGCATACTACCAATTGAGCGCCTTCGAAGGAGAGCAGATCTCATGTACCCAAACCCCCCTGTCCCCAACCAATCGGGGACGTCGATTTTCAACCATTTTGCAATTAAACCCCCAATAGCAGGAGAGGGAAAGGGTGTTTAATTGCAAAATGGTTGAAAATCGGCGTCCTCGATTGGTTGGGGACAAGGGAACAGGGGGGTTTGGGTACAGGGGATTTCATCTCCCTTCGAAGTATGTAGGATTATAACAGAAGTTATTGAACTTTGTTTATAAATGGTTCGGTTCTTCTCTTTTGACCATGACAAATAGTTCTATAATAATATATTCAAATGTTGTTAAGCATTGTTGTGTGTGTCAAATAAGCCCTTATGGAATAAACACTCAGCTACTTGTGAACAGTCGTGTATTGTTTTATTCAATGTTTGTTCAATTACTCTTTTACCTGCGAAGCAATGTACGCATTAGGTTCAGCAATAATGACATCTCCCAACATACCAAAACCGACTATTACCCCACCAGTTGTATGCTTCCAAGCTGTCATAGTCATACCATCACTACAAGAAAATTAGTGCATTTTAATGATATGTTTTTGTATTGATTTCTTATTAGCCGTGTTTTTAATTTTGGACTGGTTAAGATTGATGACAAAGGCCGCACTTGCCAATTTCTTGAGAAACCAAAAGAAGAATTGTTAAAATCCATGCTAAATATTAGATTTTCCTTAAAGTAAAAGAGGACTATAAATGGAGCCTTGAAGTTTAATAAAAATTTCACATGTCAATCACCATTTGGCTTCATTTCATCCTTAATATTATAATAAAACATTTTTGGTAGCCGAGAAAGGTCTATGAACCTAAAGAAGCGAGTACAATAGTAAACCATCATCTAAAAGGGAGATGAACCATTCTCAAATTTACACCTTCCCACTTCAAAGTCAACCATCTGAAAATGTACCAGGATTCAATGTTGTAATGCCTGCTATGAACCAGCAGCAAACCATCCTTCCAGAAATCATATCTGATTTTTTGTCATTGACATAAGCAAAATGGTCGATGGTGATGGGTTACTCAATGGCATGCAAGAAGATAGTACCACACTTGGATACCACTTTATCAATGCTACTACTGCTCCTGTTGATCATGACTTCACTTCAAGTATACGCAGGAGATTGAGGCTGCTGTTCTTCGAAGCCTAGCTACTACTACTCATCATGCTCATGCCTGCCTTTAATGTACGAGAGATATTTGACAACGCTTGAGGTTTTGCACCATTTTTCTCTTCTTTGACCAGCTTGACGCCATTGCAACTCAGAAAGATACTTTTAGAAAAACACCACACTTCATTATCTAGATAGACATGGGATTACATGATGGTGATGTAGGTAATAGGAAAGTACAAAGCAAGCATTGGAAGTACTAAATGTACTTTAATTTGGAGTCATATGGTGTTGTTAACATATATAACTGGCTGGCCTTATCTGGCACTTTTGCTTCAGTTTCATGGTTCTTTTTAAATGGCTTTTGATGCAGTGCGGCAGACAAGGAGAGGAAAGGATTCAACGAGACGTACCTTAAATCGCGAACGGCCATCGTACGTCGCTCCGCGACCTAACTTCAGCCCTAACCCATCCTACGTCGCTACGCGGCCTAACCCCATCACCAATCCATTCTCCATCGCTACGCGACTTAAATCCATTCCTGATTTCTTAATTCGCGATGCTCTAGGTCGCGAACAAGACGATGCCGCGAGTCGCTCTTCCAGCCTAGGTCGCTCCGCCCTAGGTCGCGAACGAGACTATGCCGCAAGCTTCGCCCTAGGTCGCGAACAAGACAAAGCCCTAGATCGCTCCAGATTTCCAGCTTAGGTCGCGAACGCGCAGATTCCTACATCGCGAAGCTTGCTTATGTCGTTGCCTCTTATGTCGCTGTTCATTCCTTAGGTCGCTCAGGCTTTAAGTCGCAAAGTTTGTTTTAGGTCGCTGCCTGGTTGTTGTTAAGTCGCTTTGTTTTGAAAGTCATTTTTTGTATTTTGTTAAGTCGTTTGTGTTGTGTTGTAAACCCTATAAATAGGGATGTGATGTCATTGTAAAAGGTTGTTGAATTTTGAATAAAATTTTGTTGAGAGCTTTGTGCCTCCATTAAAATTGGTAGTTGAGTGTTATCTCTTATCTCCACCTTCGGCATTCGAGTGCGCTCGAATCAACGATTGTTGAAGCCAATTCATGGAATCAAGTGCGCTTGATCAACGTTCGAAGAATTGTAGATCTTCTCTCACGGCATCGTGCGCGATCAACGTGTCGAAGATTGCTAGAATCCATTATCTTCGTGATCAACAGATTTGGGCGTTTATCTTGGGTATTCTTAAATTCACCGATTTATTATCGATTCATCGATTATTTCCACTAATCGGGTGAGATCCTGGACGGATTTGATTTACATCATCGAATTCGCTTCCTTGGCTGCATCAGTTTGGTATCAGAGCTAGATCGCAAGAAGTCTGCATCATTTGGAGAATCGGATTTGCATTGTTGAGAAGTTTGGTGTTCATCGTGTTCATCGTGAATTTGCAACAACTTTGGAGTTTCGATCCATATCATTTTGGATCAAAGTTCGGAAAGTGTTTGAATTTTTGAAGATTTGTTTGAAGTTCAATCATGCCACCGAGACGAGTTCAACGTCATCGCAATGTTGATGCTTTGTATGAAAGAGAAGATGCTGAATAAATGGAGCAACGAATTAGTGATAAATTCAATGAGAAGTTTGATGAGGGAATTGGTCGATTAGAGAGAATGATGCTTGAAATGAATCAAAGTAGAAGAAGGGTTTCACCTAAATCGAGCCATCGGGGAAATAGAGTTTCACCACATTTAGATCGGGAGAGAAGAGAAGATCATGATCTTAGAAATGTTGACGATCGTGATAGGAATGTTGATGATCGAAATCGGAGAGATGTGGATGATCGTGATCGGAGGAATGTAGATCGATGGGATGTTGGTGGTAGAAATGGTGGTGGTAGAGATGTTGGTGGTCATGATCGACATCGATATGCATCAGACTTTGATGAGGAGTTTGATGGTGGTAGTGTTCAAGGTCGAAATCGAAACCAAGGAAGAAATTATTCAGAGTATGATCACAAATGGGAGTCCGGAATGAAAATTGAAATTCCAGAGTTTAAGGGTGGTATGCAGGCTGAAGAATTTCTAGATTGGTTATCTAATGTTGAAGAGATCTTTGATTTCAAGGAGGTTCCAGAAGATCGTCGAGTGAAGTTGGTTGCTACTAGGTTGAGAGGGAGAGCTATGGCGTGGTGGCAGCAAACCAAACTTACACGAGAACGGATGGGGAAGTCGAAGATTGTTGCTTGGGAGAAAATGAAGAAGATGATGAAGGCTACATTCTTGCCTTACAATTATCAATCACTCATGTATCAGAGGTTGCAGAATTTGAGGCAAGGGACGAAGACTGTTAATGATTATGCTGATGAGTTTTATCAACTGATTGCTCGGAATGACATTATGGAGACGGAGGAACAATTGACTGCTAGGTTTGTTGGGGGGTTGAGGATCCAGATCCAGGACATGGTAAATATGTTTGACCCTAGATCTGTGGCTGAAGCGCACCAGAAGGCGTTGGCTTGGGAGAAGCAGGGAAGACGAGGAGGTGGTGTGTTTCCAAGTTCCAATACTCAGAGCAAGGGTGCTAGTGGGAGTTCCAATGTTTCTAAAGCTGTCAGTAAACCAGTTGTGAATGAAGTTGCGAAGGCGAAGGTCAACAACAGTTTCAAGTGTTATAATTGCCAGGAAGTGGGCCACAAGAGTAATGAATGCCCGAAACCGAAGAGGCGAGCTATGATTGCTGAAGTGGAAGGTGAGGATGTTGATGAAGGTTATTCTAGTCCAGTTAAGGAGGATGAACAGGATATCGCGTCGGGAGATGAAGGATGTAATCTAATGTTGAGGAGATCATGTTTGACAACGAAGCAGGAAGAGGAGGCTAGTTGGTTGAGGAGTAATATCTTTCAGTCGACATGCACTATACTGGGGAAGGTGTGTAAATTTGTGATTGATGCGGGAAGTTGTGACAATATCATTTCTACCGAAGCTGTGAGAAAGTTGAAGTTGAAGACGGAGAAGCATCCAAATCCTTACAAGTTAGCGTGGTTAAGGAAAGGAGGAGAGGTGAAGGTGGACAGGCGAGTTCATGTTCCATTTTCTATTGGGAAGAAGTATAAAGATGAGATCTGGTGTGATGTGGTGGAGATGGATGTTTGTCACTTGCTTTTGGGAAGACCATGGCAGTATGACCGAGCAGTGCAGCATGATGGTCGAACCAATAGCTACAGCTTTATGTTTGAGGGTACTAAGATCATTTTAGTTCCGAAGAAGAGACAGCAAGAAGAGAGCAAGTCAGAAGAGATTGAGGAGCTGAAGACTTTATTGACTTTGAATGAGTTTGTTGAAGAAGTAGAGGAGAGTCCAGAGGTGTTCTTGTTGATTGGACATGAAGCTACTGAATCTGTTGAAGTTCCAGAGGAAGTAAAGCCAGTGTTGGAAGAATTCAGAGATGTGTTTCCTGAAGAGTTGCCAAAGGAGTTACCACCGTTGAGAGATATTCAGCATCTGATTGATCTTGTGCTAGAGGCGGCATTACCTCACAGGCCACATTACAGGATGAGTCCTAAGGAGCATGAGGAACTAAGAAGGCGGGTGGAGGAGTTGTTAGAACAAGGGCGTGTTCAGGAGAGCTTGAGTCCTTGTGCAGTGCCAGCCTTATTAGTACCGAAGAAGGATGAGACTTGGCGGATGTGTACGGACAGTCGGGCTCTAAACAAGATCACTGTGAGATACAGGTTTCCTATGCCAAGGTTCGATGATTTAATTGATCAGTTGAGTGGGGTTGTTGTGTTCTCAAAGATTGACTTGAAGAGTGGATATCATCAGATTCGTATTAGACCGGGTGATGAGTGGAAGACTGTTTTTAAAACTAGGGAAGGACTATTCGAATGGCTGGTTATGCCATTTGGCTTGTCAAATGCTCCTAGTACTTTTATGAGAGTGATGAACCAGATTTCAGACCATTTATTGGGAAGTTCGTAGTAATTTACTTTGACGATATTTTGATCTATAGTGGGAGTATGGAAGAGCATATCCAGCATTTGCGAGAAGTGCTATTGATTCTACGACAGGAGCAATTCTATGCAGCAACGAAGAAGTGCGTGTTCATGACGCATAGTGTTTTATTTTTCGGATATGTTCTGTCGAAGGAAGGTATTCAAGTGGATGAAAGCAAAGTGGAAGCTATCAAGAGTTGGCCACAACCAAGAGAATTACTGAAGTGAGGAGTTTTCATGGGTTGGTATCTTTTTATCGAAGATTCATTCCACATTTTAGCAGTGTGATGGCACCTGTAACCGATTGCATGAAAGGAAAGAAGTTCGTGTGGACAGAGGAAGCAGAGTTAGCTTTTGAGAAGATCAAGACACTTTTGACGACAGCACCCATTCTGGTACTGCCGGATTTTCAGATATTGTTCGAGTTACACACTGATGCTTCGAAGGTTGGGATTGGTGGAGTATTGAGTCAGAATGGAAGACCAGTTGCTTATTTCAGTGAGAAGTTGTCTGGGGCCAAATTGAGATATAGCACTTATGACATGGAGTTCTACGCAATTGTTCAAGCTGTGAAGCACTGGAGACATTATCTGTTTCAGAAGGAGTTTGTTCTTTATACGGATCATGAAGCTTTGAAACATTTGCAAGGGCAGGACAAAATTTTAGCTAGACACGCTTCATGGGTCGCGTATCTGCAGCAGTTTACTTTTGTTGTAAAGCACAAATCAGGGGTGACGAATCGTGTAGCTGATGCCCTGAGCAGGAGGAATCATTTGTTGACAACGTTGAAGGTTGAAGTGACAGGATTTGAACTATTGCCAGAGTTGTTTGAGGAAGATCCTTACTTTGCGAAAATTGTTGAGAAAGTCAAGGATGGGAGTACTGACAAGTTTGTGTTGGTAGATGGATTCTTATTCAAGGGGAATCGATTGTGCGTACCAGATTGCAGCTTGAGAATGAAAATTGTAAAAGAGTTGCATGAAGAAGGACATGTTGGACGGGATCGCACATTGCAGTTGATTTCTCAGTCTTATTTTTGGCCATTAATGAGAAAAGAAGTTGAAAAGTTTGTTCAGAGATGTCATGTTTGTCAAGTTTCGAAAGGGACAACTACCAATGCGGGTTTGTATATGCCTTTACCTGTTCCTACAAAACCGTGGGTTGATGTAAGCATGGATTTTGTGTTGGGCTTGCCGAGGACTCAACGGGGAAATGACTCTATATATGTTGTGGTGGACCGTTTCTCGAAGATGGTACATTTTGTTGCTTGTAAGAAGACGGCAGATGCAGTCAATGTGGCACAGTTGTTCTTTAGGGAGATCTATCGATTGCATGGTTTACCAGAATCTATAGTTTCGGACAGGGATACCAGATTTCTGAGTCATTTTTGGCTGAGTTTGTGGAAGATGGTGGGAACAAAGCTGAATTTCAGTAGTGCTTATTATCCGCAGTCGGATGGACAAACCGAGGTTGTGAACAGATCGCTAGGAAATTTGTTGCGGTGTCTTATGAAGGATAATCTGAAGAGTTGGGATGTGAAGTTATGTCAAGCGGAGTTTGCTCATAATCATCTATCAACCGTAGTACGGGTTTCATTCCATTTCAGATTGTATATTCAAGCCTGCCAAAGGGGCCGTTGGATTTAACGATAGTATCACAACCGAAGGGGACAGTTAAGCGGGCTGCTGATTTTGTTGATGGGTTGACAGAATGCCATAGAATCGTTCAGGAACGATTGGAGAAGACAAATGAGAAATATAAGCAATCCGCAGATGCTAAACGACAAAATGTGGAGTTCAAAGAAGGAGATTTTGTGTATGCAGTATTGACTAAGGATCGATTTCCTATTGGTACTTACAACAAACTAGCTGCTAGATAGATTGGTCCTTTGGAAATCGTAAAGAAGATTAACGACAATGCTTATCAGTTGAGATTACCGGACCATATTCATACTGCTGACGTTTTCAACGTCAAACATTTGATTCCATATCATGAGAACAAGCTTGACGAAGGAGAGGAAAGTGTGAATTCGGGGTCGAATTCTTTTCAACCAGGGGAGGATGATGCAGCGCGGCAGGCAAGGAGAGGAAAGGATTCAACGAGACGTACCTTAAATCGCGAACGGCCATCGTACGTCGCTCCACAACCTAACTTCAGCCTTAACCCATCCTACGTCGCTACGCGACCTAACCCCATCACCAATCCATCCTCCATCGCTACGAGACTTAAATCCATTCCCGATTGCTTAATTCGCGATGCTCTAGGTCGCGAACAAGACGATGCTGCGAGTCGCTCTTCCAGCCTAGGTCGCTCCGCCCTAGGTCGCGAATGAGACTATGCCGCAAGATTCGCCCTAGGTCACGAACAATACAAAGCCCTAGATCGCTCCAGATTTCCAGCTTAGGTCGCGAACGCGTAGATTCCTACATCGCGAAGCTTGCTTATGTCGTTGCCTCTTATGTCGCTGTTCATTCCTTAGGTCGCTCAGGCTTTAAGTCGCGAAGTTTGTTTTAGGTCGCTGCCTGGTTTTTGTTAAGTCGCTTTGTTTTGAAAGTCATTTGTTTGTATTTTGTTAAGTCGTTTGTGTTATGTTGTAAACCCTATAAATAGGGATGTGATGTCATTGTAAAAGGTTGTTGAATTTTGAATAAAATTTTGTTGAGAGCTTTGTGCCTCCATTAAAATTGGTAGTTGAGTGTTATCTCCTATCTCCACCTTCGTCATTCGAGTGCGCTCGAATCAACGATTGTTGAAGCCAATTCACGGAATCAAGTGCGCTTGATCAGCATTCGAAGTATTGTAGATCTTCTCTCACGACATCGTGCGCGATCAACGTGTCGAAGATTGCTAGAATCCGGTATCTTCGTGATCAACGGATTTGGGCGTTTATCTTGGGTATTCTTAAATTCACCGATTTATTATCGATTCACCGATTATTTCCGCTAATCGGGTCAGATCCTGGACGGATTCGATTTACATCGTCGAATTCGCTTCCTTGGCTACATCAGCTTTTATAGTTTTATGTACCAAATTATTGTAGTATTGAACTTCTATAGTAATGACCACTATAAATTATTACACACACATATAGAATGTAAATATATTATAGAATTATATGTATGAATTAATATGAATTAACATATAATAAATTATTATGTGTGTGTGATACATTCATGTTATCTTTATCTTTCCAAAAACTCAATTTCAGACTGAGTTGAACTCAGTTTCATACTGAGTTTTTAAAAACTCAGTTTGAACTGAATTTTTAAGAACTCGGTATAAAATTGAGCTTTGAAAACTGGGTTTTCGAAAATTCAGTTTCAAATACTTTATGTAATAACGGCTAACACAATTCATTGTTTGTTTTGATATTTCATTTTTCTCGTTATTTGGGGTCAAAATTCATGGTAAAAGAATACAAGAAGCACTACAATGACACAAAATAGGCATTCTTGGAGAAGTTCAGTGTCAGTCTATACTCCTTACCTAACAAACCGGAACAGATCTCACAATGGTTTCACAAGTGCTTTTGGAAAGTATTTTAACATTACTGAAGGCCGATGTGGTTTCATACATGGTAACACATCCATCATTTTTCCACGTTTTTCTCTTTTCTAGTGTAATTCATATTTGCTAAGTCTATAATTAAATCACCTTAATTATCATATTGAAGTATGCCTTTTAAACCATAGCATGTAAACGTATTATAGAAATGGATTATATATGAATTGATATACAATAAATTATAATATATGTATTTATTATATTTAATAATAATAATAATAATAAGTTGATAAACTTATTAAACCATAGAATTTTAACGTGTTATACAATTATATGTATGCATTAATACGAATTAATATATAATAAATTATAATATATATAATAAATTATAATATATATAATAAATAAGTGTATGAATAAATATAAATTATATATATGTGTGTTTAAATCATATAAACTATAGATATAGATTGTATGTATGTATATATAATATAATATATAAATAATAATAGTAATTTGTGTATGTATATCTACTGATAATACAAATTCTTTACTTTGGTGAAGCTTTTTTGGACTTCCCACTCTACCCATGCACCTACTGACTACGAAAGTAACTTCCAACACATGGAAAAAGGGCAATTGTGTCCATTCTGCTATACATGTTTTACTCCCCACTTCTTTCAGTCGTTCGTCAACAATTCTCCCCGTTTCCACTCTCCTCACTTTCCCCTCCCTATGTTTTCTCCCAACCGCCTTTCACTCACCCTTCTCCGCCTCAACCGCCCTTCACACCCTTCCCGTTCTTCACTTCGCTCTACAAACCAACTCCATCCGCCCTTTTACAGCCAACAATTTCAGCTCCCCCTTCTTTTCCATCCTCATGCTGATTTCCCCATCGATTTTTCGGTTCCACCTGCAAATCTACCACCTACCAACCCACTATTTTTCTTCCGTTCTGTTATCCGCTTTGCGCTTTTCCACTTCCTCGATATATGGGCTCTGATTTGGTTTCCTTTCCAATCTGCACTAACGACGTCCACATCTGCTGTCTGCCGACTTTAGTTGCATGCTCATCCCATCGGCTTTGTTTGTCGGCAGCGCGGTGGAGCTACCTCAACTGCTAATGATGTGCTCAATCTGCCTCCTGAGCACCACCGCTCAGATCATAACTGATGGTCTCGGATAAGGTATGCGATTTTTACTCCACACTACTACTTTCATCTTCCTTAATTCCAACTCTTACAGCATGAATTTTTAAACCATTCCAATTTCCAGCTTCACAATCTACTGAACTATAATTTTGTGCGACGTCGAACTCTGTTCTGGTGGTTGTAGATGATGGGTGACAATGAAAATAACCGGCAGTGATGGGCGATGCCGAGCCATGTGCCTGATGGAGATAGTGTGGTGGCTGACGCGGACTTCGACGCTAGCAGGTACATGTTTATCACTCATTGTTTCACCTATAAATCTGAAATACACTACAAAATCACAATTTGTTTGTCCGTGAAATAAAACATGTAGACGAATATTGTTTTTCAATGCTGCTGTACTCATAATGAATGAATCAATATGAAGTCCTCTTCTTTGTTCTATGTTATTCTTTGTCATATAAATGTACACATGCATATGTACAAGAAGAGAAAAAAATGATTACTTCTTTTTCTGATGTATATAGCTACATACATTTTGAGAAAAACTATCTATAGTAGCTTTCATCATTTCAATCTTGGATCAATGTATGTTTTCTGCATTTATTTTAGTCTTGGTTCCATTTATGCTGTCTGTATTTATTTTAGTCTTGGGTCCATTTATGTTGTGTGTATTTATTTTATTCTTGGTTCCATATAGTGTGTGTATGCATATGTATACATTTCTTTCATGATGTCTGTCAATCATGGAGTACTAACACTTAAGTCTAACCTCGAATACAAAATAAGTTGTGATTTTTATCTCTAGCTCTTCATTGCACACACTGTTTTCATCCATGTTACTATTCATTAATTTCAAAATGCTTTTCAAATTGAATTATAGTTCTCTGTATGATCTACAATTTCATACATAGAAGCTCAATAACCCGAGCTGTCTTTTTTTCTATAGGAAAGAATTGTCATTTTTCCAAAGTTCATCAAACATCTATTACCTTATTTTTGTTATGAAATTCAATCGATATAGTTAAAAAAACATAATAATAAAAGCTAACAGCCTTCACAATATATAGTTGTTATGAAATTTAGTTCTTTCTATTACTGCAACAATGTCAACTATAATTTATTTACAAGATATGGCAGCCACACGGCCTTTTGTCACAATTGACGGTGCTTCCTTTTGAATAGGTGTTCCCTTTTACAAACTTACATACTTGCCATTTTGCATTATATGTTATGTATAGCATACTGCAAACTCACTTCACTGTCTATAGCAACAACCTAAATTTAGGCTCACTACAATTTTTGAATAGAATAGTGGTTTCTAGTTTTATTTTTCGATGGAGGACAAGTGGATGTGCCTATACATATTCCGCAGTCGGCAGTTTTTGCAGTTAACGAATTCATATCTGTCACTTTGCTAATTGCAGATGAACTTTCTACTGCAATTGGAACATGGGACTGCAGCAAGTTCGGCTCCTGCTATAACTCATCATATCTAAGTTCCTACTGATTATAACTTCCTAGGTAACTTTATCTTCATTAGGTTGTTCTTTGATGTTTACATTTTTCTGACAACTGTTATGTGACATGGTGCTTCATTTTACTGGATGCTTCGTTTGAATTACTATTTTCCCCTGTTATGATATTTAAATCGATACACGTTAATCATGGACTGTACCTTCGGATGTATATTACATCTTCCCTATTTACCGTCGTACGCAGTGCGACAGATACACTGTAGTTCACAGTCAGTACTTCGTACGCTCGGTTCACTACGTTTTGCTATGTACGAATTATTATGCTTACTTTACCAACTGTGTTTTCCTGATGGATAATAGGCTATTGTTTGCCGAACTCGTTTGCAGGCTCAGCTCAATGGCTTTCCCTCACGGCGGTCCGATGTAGGCAGTTCAATTGGTGATGTTGTGCCAGCCACACGGCCTTTTTCCCCACATGACGGTGCTTGCTTTTGAACAGGTATTCCCTTTTACAAACTTGCCTACTTACCATTTTGCATTATATGTTGCATACAGTATACTGCATACTCCCTTTACTGTCTATGTCTGCGGTTTTCTTCCCACTAGATTAATTTATTAGATTTCAACTTGCGTAGTTCAAATATATTTTGTTCCGTATATTCCACTGTATCAGCCCACATATTACAAAAAATAGCAGTTAATCCCTGCTGACTTAGTCCAGGTTGAACAGTTCCGTTTTTTTCCCGTTCAAACTCCAAAATATCCCCTTATTTTTTCCCTTCCCTGACTACGTACACAAATATCAATGTTACTTAACCTCCTCATCCTCCTTCCTCTGTTCACACGTCTGCAATCTTGCTGCAACTAGGTATTCCACCCCCTTCTTCCCTGCTTACATCACTGCTTCAAAGTTCATGTCCCCCCGGTTATGATGACAATGCCATTCCTCAGTTTTTACCCACTATTGCACAACACCAATTTTTTCCATTACACCCACTTTACCTTGCCTTACCCTGTTTATTCATCACTTACTCATTTTTTCTCACCTCTGATTGTCAACCAGATGGATTCTGAGCAACGCGAATACCATCGGTTGGCACAGAAAGCCCGACGGCAACGAATGTCCAACGATGCAAGACAAGTTCAGCTGGCTAACCGTAGACGGCAACGGCGTGCGCAACAGCTGCTAACATCAGAATTGCAACTACCATCTACAACCGGTATGTGTTTTACTCTTTTCCATCTTGCCTTCCTTACAACTCTTTTCCCGCCCTGTTACTCGATCTGCCTTTCCTGCAGTTTTACTTCACTCTCAGTCCATAGACTCCCTGCATGCATCGACAATGTTCGTACCAATTATAAGCTTCCGCGTACATATGTGATTTCTAAAATTTATTACGAACCCTATACAATTATTTTCCCCCAACAACTTCTCAATCTGCAAATTACAACTGCAGTACACAATGAGGCAACGTATGTCGTCGACTGCGCAACGTAAAATTTGATACTGAAACGACTTTGTTTACGTCCCGACGGGGACAAAAAAAGGATATCATTGACACTTATATATATATATATATATATATATATATGCAAACACATACGTATATGTGTTTGTATATATCCACATATATATAGAGTTGTGCATATAAAATTATGACTGTTTTCATTTTCATCCACTCTGATTTGGACTGCTGTCCACTTTGCTCCCTGCTCCTTCACCACCAAAATATGTATTTGACATGTACATAATGGTTAGTCTACACATATATGCATATGTGTGTGTGGATATGGAATTGTGTGTGCCCACCGTTGAATGTTTCCATTTCCAAACCATTGTATTTGGACTGCTCTACGCTTTGTACATTGATTTACGAAAATTTCATTCTTTTTCCTTACTGACTGTGAATACCTACATTTTTCCACACATACAATTTTGACTATGTTACAGACAAATTAAATCACTTTCGTAAACTCATTTTTTTACTACTACACTTTTAAATCCAACCTTCCCTTTTCCTTCACCCTTGCCATATGTACTTCACCTTTACATAACAGTTAGTATTCGTTGTACTGAACATGTCCAATTTGGTTTTGCATACATGATTACATATTTTATCTGTGCTACCTTTTACATAAATGTGTACCAGTTTCGCTCTTTTATACTGCCACCATTTACTATTTTTTACTTTCACCTTACTACATAAACCCCGTACATACAACTGTATTGTTCAAAAAAATGATTAAAATTTTAACTGTTCTAAACTATTAGTAAATTCTTCCTTCACATGAGCGACATATTTTTTTACAAACCGTACTAAAGTAAATCAATTCATAATACAGTTTACCATTTCCATACTAACCACAGTATTTGTCGGACTATCTATTTCACAATTTGATGCCCCATCCACCCTCGCTTTTTAATTACTTCCATAACTTTCTCCACATTTTCCCCCTCCACCTTCATCCTCCATTTGCAATATATGTTTTATTTATCTCACTGCTAATCCATCTTTAGGAACTGCACTATCTGAAAATCAACAAGTTTTAGAACCTCTGCCCCCTTTTCCAACCACTCACAACTGCGATCGAAACTTTATCACATCGATTGCTCTTCGTCCTCACCTACTGCCACAATCGACATACTGCTCATTCTGTGCAGCCAAAAAGTTATATGCTGAAACTTCACAAAACTGTTGCTCCAATGGAAGTATTACCATTTGTCGACCCACTGCTCCATAGGAACTAACTGACTTATTTATGGACCAAGGTGAAGTTGGTACGCATTACAAAAACAACATCAGAGCTTATAATAATGCATTTGCTTTTACATCGATGGGTGCACATATAGATCAAAACCTAGCAAATGCAACGACCAGAATTTATTCCTACCATGCCTAGGGTTCCATATATCATCGTATTGGAAGTATTTTACCGACAGCTGAAAGTAGACCGAGACATCTACAACTTTATATCTACAACACAGACCAAGAGATCCAAAACTGACAAATTGATAATGAGACATTGAGATCGGATGTACTTCTTCGCTTACAGCACATTCTATATATCTACAACCCTTACGTATCCATCTTCCGTCAACTTGGGCAACGTGATGATATTGAGAATTGTAGAATTAAAATAAAGGAGATTACAGTAAACCGATATCTTCACGAATTACCAACCGCATCACAAGTAGCTGCGATAGTTGTAGGAGACGAAGTAGGTGACTTGCATGGTAGGGATATCATTATTGAAACAAGAAGTGGAAATCTTCAACGAGTTCCAGATACAGCCGGATTTTATGACCCACTACAATATCCTCTGCTGCTCCCGTATGGTGACCATGGGTTGGATTTTAACGTTCATGATCATGGAAACAACCACATTAGTTGTGCATCTTACTACTCCCATCTTATGCAGGTACAAATGCTACACTACCACTTATCCATATAGTAATAAATTTTCATGTCCCATAAAAATAACTCCACCTTTGCTTTTACCCCCACAACCATCCTATGTTCCAAACACAAATACCACTATCTGTCCACATTAGAAATATATCAGTCAATACACAACTATTTTCCACCTCGTATTGTTACCTGTTATGTATTATTTCACTATTAATCTAGCGTTCGAACATATTATTATCTCCTTAGATTCGATCGGGAGATAGATCACTTTTTTTGCTCGGTGGATGCCTATTTCAACAATATGCAGTTGACATGTTTGTCAAAATAGAAACCATGCGCCTTAGATTTCTTCGTAATAACCAAGATACCATTAGAGTTTATCTATATCAAGGTTTGCAAGATGCTCTCACCATGGGAGAGACATTGACAAGTAAGTTTTTCACATTCACCACATCATATTACGCACTTACTACTAACTCCCTACAAGATTTATTTCTAATCTAATCAACAACTCATCCATTCAGATAATATTGGTGTGAGAAAAATTCTTCCTTCCTCTCACATTGGTAGTCCATGTGATATGCACCAGCGGCACCAAGATGCAATGGCAGTAGTGCAGAGGTATGGAAAACCTGATTTATTTATTACTGTAACATGTAATGCCAAATGGATTGAAATTACTAACGAACTCCTTCCCGGTCAACAACCACCCGATAGACCTGATTTAACGAGCAGAGTTTTTCGCGCTAAATTAGAACAGTTAAAACATGATTTGTTTGAGAAAGGCATTTTAGGTAAGGTCATCGCTCATGTGCATGTAATTAAATTTCAAAAAAGAGGCCTACCACACTCGCATATTTTTCTTATTTTAGCGGAAAATGATAAGATTAGTAATCCCGATGAATACGATGCTATAGTTAGAGCTGAAATTCCCAATAGGAATGTTGAACCTGATTTGTATATTGCCGTCATGAAACACAAGATTCATCGTCCTTGTGGTCGCTTCAACCCTACCGCCGTTTGTATGAAAAACGGCGTCTGTAAGAAAGGGTTTCCTAAACCTTTCGCTCCCATCACTTTACAAGGAAATGACTCATACCTAATTTACAGACGCCTCGATAATCAAATTCATAGTAAAACAGTTGAACATACGGTTGACAATCGTTGGGTAGTTCCTTATAATCCCTACTTATTTTTGAAATATGATTGTCATATAAATGTTGAAATTTGCTCAAGTATTAAATTTATAAAATATATTTACAAGTATGTGTACAAGGGGCCAGATCGTGTGTCAGTTGCTGTTTCTACTACACCAGCTGATAATGACGATGAAATTTCAAAATTCAGTCATCCACGCTGGGTCTGTGCTCCAAAGGCCTTATGGAGAATATTTAAATTCTCTCTCAGTAATATTTCACAGCCCGTTATTGGTTTACAAATACATCTACCAAATAGACAACCCGTGCAGTTTTCGACAACAGAACAGTTACAGCATGTTCTGAACGAGCAGGACAGGTCAAAAACAATGCTTACTGAATTCTTCCACACAAATGTTAACTATGCAGATGCAGACAATACTTTTATCATGAGTTCCCCAAGAAATATTGGTGGGACTATAAACAAAAGGCATGGATTCGTAGATGAAATAATCGTAGGGTAATAGGCAGAATGTACACGGTATCCCCCTAGAAGGCGATCGTTATTTTTTACGATTGTTATTAACGCATGTTAAGGGACCATTATCCTTTAACCATTTACTTACCACTGGTGGAATACAGTATCATACCTTCAAAGAAGCGGCTGAACGTAGAGGTTTTTTAGAAAATGATGATAGTATTAAAGACTGTTTAACAGATGCTTCAAACACACATATGCCTGCTGCACTACGAAGATTATTCGTAACGATTTTGGTATACTGTGAACCAAGTCATGTGTGACAGTTGTGGGAAGAGTTCTCTCCACATTTAATTGAAGATTATCGGCATACTTCCATTTCCACAACAAACAATGCCCATTTACTCCTTCACTGTCTCTCTGATCTTAATGACCTACTGAACCAATACAATAAATCAATTTTTGATTACGACTTACCGCACGATACTCTTAATTACTCTACCGATTATAGTACTACAACCACTATTTTACAAGAGCATTCGATTGAAATACCACAGGCTGACATAGAATCCATAAATAATTTCAACTTATAGCAGAAAGAGGCTTTTGATATGATAATGAATTCGATAAACTTGAAAATAAGCTCAATTTACTTCGTGGATGGTCCAGGTGGAACCGGAAAAACTTATTTACATCGAGCAATTTTAGCTCACTCACGGGTTCAGGGACTTGTTGCAATTGCAGTTGCCACCTCAGGTATTGCTTCTATAGCCTTACCCGGTGGTCGAACTGCACATTCTCGCTTTAAAATACCAATAAACCTTGATTCCTCCTCCATCTATTATATTCCCAAACAATCTGATACAGCTACACTACTACATGCGTCCATTGTTATACTATGGGATGAAGCTACAATGGCTCATCGCCACGCATTTGAGGCAGTGGACAGAACGTTAAGAGATCTAACCAATACCGATAAACCATTTGGTGGTAATGTTGTCGTTTTAGGAGGTGATTTCCGTCAAGTTTTTCCCATCGTTAGTAAAGGTACCAGGACTCAAACGGTTGACGCATGCATAGTAAGATCAGTCTTATGGTCGTCCGTTAACGTCATACACTTAACAGAAAATATGCGTGCTAGAAATGATACTTCATACGCTGACTTTGTCTTACGTGTTGGAAATGGGGACGAACCCTACGTACAAGATGACATGATCAAACTCCCAGATGATATTGTCATAAATTGGATTAACTCAAACTCCATTCACTCTTTGATTAACTCTATTTTCCCTAACCTTGCTATTCGATATGGATTACATAATGAATAGAGCCATATTAGCACCAACAAATGAGACAGTTGACGAACTCAACAGTAAAGTAATAGACATGTTCCCAGGCACTGAGCAAATTTATTACTCCTTTGATTCAGTTGAAGACGATACGAATAATTTGTACCAACCAGAATTCTTGCATTCTCTAGCACCGAGTGGATTACCACCTCATAAACTAACTCTTAAAGTAGGATCCCCAATAATGCTTCTTAGGAATATTGACCCTAAAATTGGATTGTGTGATGGTGTTCGATTAATGTGTCGTGTTTTCCATAGAAATCTTACAGATACTGAAATTACAGTTGGCCACTTCCATGCTACGAGAGTATTTATCCCTCGCATACCATTAAAACCGTCAGAAAATGTCAATATGCCTTTCACACTAATTCGAAAACAATTCCCAGTTAAATTAGTTTTTCAATAACAATTAACAAGTCCCAAGGCCAAACAATTCCAAACGTTGGCATTTACCTTTCACAACATGTTTTCACTCATGGTCAACTATACGTAGCTTTGTCCCGTGGTATCGGTCGTCCAACAACAACGGTATTAGTACAAAATGGAAATATTAAAAGGAAAAAAGGAACTTACACTAGAAATGTTGTTTACAAAGATGTTTTACTCACATGTACCGAAAACATGACTCAATCATCATAAAATAAATGCATTAATTTACTTTCTCTCTACTAATAAACCTGTTGTTTTACTTCTTTTTCCCATATTACTCAAAAATGAGGACTCGCACTACAACGTTGCGTATGGCTCCCTCCTCAAAGTTCCCTCCATTACATGTACGCGGGCAGTTCATTTTCCACTTTCCACCCATCTGTTTGCCAGGTGTCAGCTTCCAGTTCACAGTTCGATCAGCAGGTACGTGCAAATCTGCTTTGCATTTACTACTTCATTTCCTACTCTGTACTTACCGTTTATTTTCACCTCACAATATACATACATGTACAGTTAGGAATTGGGCGTCAAACAGAAACTATATTACATTAACCTGGAAAAATATAAATGAAAACTGATAAACATACTATTTAACTGTCTTTTTTACTCCGATTCTGTGATTTCTCCTCTACTCACTTTTGCTGACTATGACATTTTCATTTGCAGGATCTATTTTTTTCCAATGTCTTTTTCCCCACAACCATACGTACAACATAGCCTTCAACGCTGAAATCACTGATGTTTCGTGAATGCACTCATCAAACTACAGAACACCCTTCTACCGCATGCTCCGGATATACCAACTGTTCCTGCTATCCTTTTTTGCTACATGCACTGTTTTTGTACCTTGCATTTATTCCTAACACTGTAGTGTACGGTTTTTAACCATACCATTGACATCTTTTCTTTGTTACCTGTTTGAATAAATTCTATTTTTCTCTCCTTTGTTACATGTTTGAATAAATTGTATTTTTCTCTCCTTTGTCACCTGTTTGAATAAATTCTATTTTTCTCTCTACAAATTAGGTTGCATGTACTTACAGTTGCCCATGTTATATGCTGCTCTTTACTTACATAAGCTATTGAAGCTTCACACTTTTTATACTAACCTTTTTGAATATGCTGACTTGACAGAATTATACTGCATGACCTTTAATTTGAAGCTAAGATAGTTCCGAAGAGAACTATACTGCATTTTCTCATAGTTAACTTACATTCTCTCATAGTTCCGAAGTGATGACTTCTGCAAAAAAGACTGATCATAACGGCCCAGATACATGGATCTACATATACTCAATTGTAATTATTTTCTTTTCTTCTCCAAATTATATTTTCTATTGAATTTTTACTTATGCAACAAGAATTTGTTTGTTATGAAGTTCACTTTGAAAATGATTGGCTTCAATGATTCATGGATTCCAAAATTTAATTTTGATGTACGATTTTTCATTCGAGTGAAAAAAATGATTTGGTTAATGAGTATGTAAAATAGGAGACTGAAAATTTCTTCTTCTTTTCAAGATCTCAAGAACATATAAAACTGCATCTGTTCATACACCTGCATTAATTATCCAAAGTCTTGTTATTCTTTAATGTAAAGACATAACAAAATTGATTACATTTATTTCTTTAATCTACGAAACAGAGATGTTGGTTGACAATAAATTAGTTTTTTCTATATAAAATGATTATAGCTTAGTTTTATGAATTATCACATCATTACTTTAGTAATATGGTATTGTACTCAGTATTTACCTTTTGCATTCCTTTAGAAAAAATTTCTCTTTGTTAAATGGTTATAAATCTTTACCCTGCACAATTTTCACCTGAATTAAAAGTTGTAACAAACGTAAATTAAACTTTCCATAACCATTCTATCCACTGCTGAATAGACAGCACACAGTATAACAGACTACCATACTATAAATTACCTCCCACCTCTACTTGGTACAGTTTACTATAAACACGGTCTACATTACACTTCACTGTCATCTTTAGCGACTGCTGTGCACGAAATGTGCTGCCCACCGTACTGGACCCCATTGTCTACGTTCACCCGTCTGCACTAACACATCACCATTTTAACACTTTAAATTATTTATTTGCATCACCCAAAGTCAACCTCCCAGTTTTCCCCTATCCATCGGATATACCAGGTGCAAAGCTGACAATGTACCACAAAACCACATATTCTTATGTACATTGCATCAGGCCGTTAACAAACAAGTTTGACAAACAAAAATAAAACCAAACTGACAACATACATTTCTTCTCCATTGATTATCGTACCCCTGCCACATCCCTGACCTTATATTCAGCTACACGTATAACCAACTCAACTCATTCCTCTTCCACCTCCCCTATTTACTCCCCACCAAATGGCCCACTTATCACCCCACAGCACACTGACTCTACCCATTCTCCTATTTTTATTACTACATAACCTATACTTGCTTTCCTTCTCCTTCATATTTTAGCAGCGCTACTTCTCCCCACCATTATGACAAAGGTTGTTCTTCCCTCTTGCTTATCGTCTTATTTTTTTACCTCCCTCCACCATACCCAACACACAACATACTACCCTCCATTTTCACCTTCCACTTTAAATTCCATTCCACACATTTTCTATACCACGCACTTTAATTTTATCTCACTACTAACATACAATTTTTACCTCGCAGCGGAAATCTATCCTCCACCCAAAAGATACTGCAACAGCCATCGGCACAGAAAAACTCGAACGTAAAAGCGCACGTCAAACAAAATAGATGTACTCATTTGTTGATACTAAGGTAGGAGTTTCAGACACCGTCAAAAAACACACTTCTCCTCCTGCTCCATTGGAAAATGATACTAATTGTAACAACAACGTTCCTCTTCCACTACGTCCATTTACTGAAAAAACCGTGGAAATAAATGACAAGTATTCTCACATTTCTGACGGTGATGTATAAGTGCCAGTAACTGCTGAACCGCAACTTCTTCCACACCATTCTGACAACTATAACTTGGATGCTTTTCTTAATCCTGAAGTGGTATGCTACAATACATGTACTTCTTCCTTCATTCCTACCGACATATGTTCACATATATGCACATATATATATATATATATATATATATATATATATATATATATGTTTTTGTTTACCTATATATTCCTATATGTTTTCAAATATCTACGTACACTCCTCTGCCTCACTATCCTTATTCCTGTTATACCTATCATAATTTTTATTCCTCTTGCAGATTGAACAGTGTAATAAGATTGTGGATCATTTTCTAGCTGATCGTTCACACTAGAGCTCGTACTACGTCCATCGTTTTTACATTTTTTTCTCACCATTTCGTATTTGCTTTTGTACCTTTGTTCGCTACTGCAGCATTATGTTTTTTCCTACATAAGCACTGTAAATTTTTTCATTCCTCACTCAGAGTTATGATTTGCTTTCCATTTTTCTCTTTCGCGTTCTT
Source organism: Allium fistulosum (assembly GCA_030737815.1). NCBI lineage: Eukaryota > Viridiplantae > Streptophyta > Magnoliopsida > Asparagales > Amaryllidaceae > Allium > Allium fistulosum. Next base: position 1,619,494,100 of record CM060901.1, read on the forward strand.
CAACTAATTCGGTTTCGAATTTTATATGTTTGCCCGCATCGATCCTTTGTTGTCTGTACATATCATCAACTTCATCACTCATATTGCCTCACACATATACGCGTCATCCGTACACAACACAAGATCAGTTGTCTATGTGAATATATAAGTGTAATTTACTTTGGGCTTTTTATGAACTCACTTTAATGCAGACGTACAAATGCACATGCCTTCTCTGCCATGAGTATTGTTACCATTTATCTACCACTATATTCAATGTTATAGCTTTGTACTACATACTCAAACCAAAAATTTCACACAAACCTACTGTAGGTCCCAACGGAGAAGTTTTAATACGTCCTTGATTACATACGGTCACAACATGCATACGGCAAAAAAGTAAATAACACTGTTTTTACCAAAAATGCGACCTGCATCTATTACACGATCATTCCTACCGCTATACCACTTTCCTTCCTACAGGCTGCGCAATATTGATGTACAAAAACTTCATATTTCCGTATTACCAGCCACACACATTTAGTTTCTACTCACTACACAAATTAAACAAAGAAAATGTTCTACATCTGCAATATCTTCTGTTATCACAACGGTTTTATTCCAAGCGGTTGCCGCTGGAACTGCTGCCAAACCTATAACGATATCCATTGATGAATAGTCGGACAGAGAATGGTAGTTCGCATAGTAAACCAACTGTGAAATTGAAGAAGGTATTTTACAAATTTCAAAACGAGATTGGCAAACCTCTACTCATTGAACTCTATTTCTTACAAGTACATACGGGTAAAATAATGACCGGTATCACGCCGGAGAAAGATACCGGCTAATTGAACTGAGGTAGTTTCCTTACTTCATTCCCCCAATCAATTTCCGATAAGAAAAATGATAAAATATGCATATTGGACAACAAAATTAATTCACACGGTAATATTTTTTCTCCACATTACACATTTCACATAGGTCTCTTCGCACCCAATCAATTTTACAACAAATTGCCTTACTCATGTCCATCGGACGTGCCTTCGTACTTGTATATATAATATAAATAATAATAGTAGCAGCAGCAAGAATAATACCTTGATAAACTTAACTAGAGTGTAGAAACATATTGTATAATTATGTGTATCAATTAATATAAATTATATATGAATTAATATATAACAAATTATGTAATATATGTATATAGTTAATATATGGATTAATACAAACTATATATAGTAAATAAATATTTAATACTTAACTATGCATACATACATATATGAATTAACTATATAACACCACAGATCATACCTAACTAAGCCTTTCTACTTGAGGTAAAAAAATTAATACTTCTCAGATGGCTATTCAGTTCGATTTCAAGCCTAATATTATATAAAACCTCCTTGTATTTGAACTTCACTATTTTCAATTATAAACCTTTTTAAATTCAGGTCATGTAAACTTTGACTGATCATGTGAACTTCACTATTTTCTATCCACAATCTTGTGAATTTCTTGGCTTCTGAACATGTGAACTTTGAGTTTCAGTGAAAACTATGGCATTAATATGATGTTATTGGCATTTAGAAGACTGTTGTTGAATGGCTTGATGCAAAGATTCATGCACTTCTGGGAAGCGCATGAATTGCTAGTAGGAGCTTAAGAGTGAACATGAGACAGTACTACAACATAGTGAGATCCTGCATGATTAGATGATGCTGCTACTTGTGGTAATGCAGTACCAACATTTGCAATGGCTGTAAGATTTATTAGGGGATAAGCTATGATGGCTGCTGCTTCTCTTGCTGTTGGTTGTTGGTTTGAGAGGAACTGTCTTGCATATTGCTATTGTTCAGGTATTTTATTATGAAGAACGTTAAAAAATAGTACAATTTACTCTAAAGTTGTTTTAGTTGTTTGAAGCCCCAAACCCAACCCAATTTTATGTGATGCAATTATACTTTTGCACATTGTAAATTGATAAAAAAAATGTGTACATTTTTTAATGTAAAAATAAGTAAAATGCAACTGAATTGTGCACTCAGTTGCAGTATGCAACTGAGTCGCAGTCAGTTGCTTTCAACTAAGTGCGCAACTCAGTTGCACACTACAACTGAGTGCACGACTCAGCGCAATTCAGTTGCAACAACAACTGAGTTATAAACTCAGTTGCAGTGTGCAACTGAGTTGCACTCAGTTGCTTACTAAATTGCAACAGTAACTGAGTGCAACTCAAGCACTCAGTTGAAAGCAACCGAGTGCAACTCATTGCACGCTGCAACTGAGTTCACAAGTGTGCAATTCAGTTGCCACAACAGCTGAGTTGTTGTACTCAGTTGCTTTCAACTGAGTGCACAACTTCACATCTTTAGAATTTGTATCTTTTATGACATGAATCTCATTTATTAACATATATGTTTCGTGAAGTTTTTCAAGAAGTATGATTCGTCAAACATCTATAAGAAATATTTCTAGATAATATATGTGTCATTTCGTTTGACCTTGATTTGTTGTAGGATGCTAAAGGAAATGATGTCGATCTTAGTATTTACAAAGGGAAAGTCCTACTGATTGTTTGTATCTAAATGGTATTGCTAAAAGTTTCTTTTTACCTATATATTATATGATTTTAGTAAAAGATTACAGTGGATTGGCTAATTCCAATTACACAGATATGAGTAAATTGTATGAGAAGTAAAAGGATCAAGGTATGGCTTTATTTGTTCAAATACATGCATCTCTTATAAATTATTGATGATTTACCTTGGCATATGCTATCAACGTCTGTTAACTAGGTATTTCATTTCCACTTGGATGTGGCAGCGACTTTAAATAAGCACTCATTTAATTTACATAGATAAATCATCTTTCTATTAGACTTAGCATATATTTAACTGATACTGTCCATTATTTTGGTTAAAATAGAAACATGAGTAGCACTACTTTGCTTGGTCATGGATTAAACTGGTGGTTAACAAATAGTATCTGTAATAATGCGGGGAACATGCCTTTTCTTGTTAGAAAATTAAATTAATATATATTATGTTGACAAAGAAATTAATAATGCATGGATATGTACACATATCACATTGACAGTTGGTTTTGTAGTATGGCTCAACTTTTTGATATTGATATAATAGTGTTTGCTACTAATGACTTTCATTATCTTTTATATTTTGTTATTATCATTATTAATATAGTAGGATATCTAAATAAATGGTACTTTTTGTTTAATATAGTTTAATGATAGTATTTTATTTTGGTTAACATAGTCCTGCGCAAATGAACGAGGGGAAGAAGCCTTAGATTATTCTGCGTCAATTCTGAATTTCTTCATACTCCAAAAAAGGTTGTGATTTCTGAATGCTACCGATTACAAGGCTTATATCATGTGTTATTTTTTGAATATTTCCCGTGGTTGTTTTAAATTTTGAATGATTAAATGCAAAAATAGTAGATGTCACAATTATCTTGCTGGATGTTCTCCCACCGTACAATAGGTCTAAGCTTCGATCTATTTCGTTTATTTCCAAGTCATCCAAGATTTCATCAAAAGCAAGGATTTGTTCTTTGCCTAATTTCATTTTATATACACCTTAAATATTTTTGATCGAAATTTCTATTATTGTTTGAGAATTAATTTGAACTGTAGGTTACTAAACATATTCTACACTAGGAAACAACCAACAATAGTAGTGCACATCCTAGGTACTTCCTAAAATTAGAAATTAACAGTGGCTTCATATAATTGTAAGAGTGAACTTGTTAAAGGTTACATCATTTTCTCATTGAGTTGCTATTGTCAGATTTGTTACCGTCATTTCAATAGCTACATCTTTTTATAATTTTGATGCTAATGTCAACCTTTAGTATGAAACCATGTAGTTTATACTTTGAGTTAGCCTTTGTGGATGTTTCTTAGTTATTTTGAGTGATTAATTCATAAAGTTTCTGTTTGAAACCATGTTGTTTAGTACTTATACATTTCTACATTTATGACTAACATACGCATGTATGTGCTTCTTTTTGACAGGTGTTGTATGATGCTTTGGAGGTTGTTACATGATGTCGCACTCTTTCTCCTTCAAATCGGTCATGCTTGCATTAATGTATTGTCTATCGACATTCATACGTCTTTGTTTTTAGTATGTATTGTTTTGGTTTGCTACAGTTGTATGTATTGTTACTTTTGGTCACAAATATTTATATGCTTAATACTCTGTGTATGAAATATTATGGATATATATATATATATATATTGTGGTTTGGCTTATGACTCCATTTGATTACGTACATTACAATGTGATAAGTGTTGTTTTTTGAACAGATATAATATATTAGTTGAAATAAGTTTAGTGGAATTGAATATTGTAAGCTTGAATGTATATGGCAATAAAAAAATGTAATGGAATTTTTTTTATAGCGTTTCAACTATGCTACGAAAAGAAAAATTGTTACAACTTTCATATGCTGTAGCATTATTCTAGTCCTATACAAAATATTCTACAAGGATTAAACAATTTTCATAGCAAAAAACAATGCTACAATAGATAGCAATGAATTTTCTATATCGGTTCAATGCATAATAAAAGATTAACATAATATTTTCACAGCGTTTTTAGACGCTATAATAATATGGCATGTCAACATATTAAGCACTTAAATGATGTCAGAATTGTTAGTATCATAAAACACAACTCTGTGTAAAAGTTCTATAGCAAGTTTCAAAACGCTATAGAAAAGTAGTTTTACTGATACGTCTAGTCTAAGATGGCAACAAAAAGTCTGTTAAAAGTCTGTTTTCCGATGCAATTTTGAAACACTGTTGTATCTATCAGACTTATTACAACTTGTTGATCTACGGCGTTTATAGAAACACTAGAAGGCCTTAATAGCGGTTTTTAAATGCTATAAAAAGGTCTGTTTGTTGTAGTGTTGGTTCCTTACCGATCTCTAAATATGGTGCGAAGTACGACATCGTTGCAGTTGATTACTTCACCAAATGGGCCGAAGCAGAACCTTTAGCCACGGTAACAACAAAGAAAGTTATCAGCTTCATTGTCCAGAACATCATATGTCATTTTGGCCTTCCACAAACCACTGTAACTGATAATGGAACCCAATTCGACAGCACTGAATTCTAAGACTTCTACCGTTCGTATCATATTGAGAAGAGATTTGCGGCAGTTGCTCACCCTCAAGAAAACGGGCAAGTTGAAACTATGAAAAAAATCATAAAGTCCATTCTAAAGAAGTGCTTGGAAAAGGCTAGAGGCAAGTGGTTGGATGAACTACCAATAGCATTATGGGCTTACAAAACAACCCACAAGTCTGCGACTGGCCATACTCCATTCGCCCTTGCTTGCGGCACCGAAGCCGTCATCCCTGTTGAACTGGAAGTCCCTTCTCATCGAGTAACCTACCACGATCCTAGAACGAATAGAGATCTCCTTTTAGAATCTCTAGACTTTGTAGATGACAAGCGCAAAGAAGCTGATTTGAGGGTAGCTGCACATCGACACTGAGTCGCCTGATACTACGACACTAAAGTCCGACCAGGAACCTTTGAAATTGGTGATCTCGTCTTGAAACAGGTTTTCCCTGCCCTATCACACATGAATCCTACTTAGGAAGGACCATATATCATTGAATAAAGACTTATAGAGAGAACTTTCAAGCTAGCGACTATTGATGGCGTCACACTCCCAAGAGCGTGGAATAACGAGCATTTACGGTGCTATTTCAATTAGTTTATCCTTTTTCATTCAGTTGTATCCAATTTTCGAATTTACTTTAGCATTTGATTTTCTAGATATGTAATAAGACAAATTATGTCATTTCTTTCCATTTGGCAAATACAGTTTGAAATTTCCTTCATATCTGTGATTGTTGTAGCATTACATATTAGTTACGATATATGACTAACTAATATTGATATAACTGAGCAGGTTCCCAGAGTTTGGAGCTTGCCGATAACATAAGTTCACGATTGAACTAAACAAAATATGAATGGTCCGACCGTTCATTTAAGGATTCTCGCTTATAACATGATGGATGGAATATCTAACGAGGAATGGATGAGACTCGACCATCCGATAACCAAGTTATCCTATGTAGTGATAGGACAAACATGAATCAAAAGTGATCGTGATACAACCAATCGCTCGCTAAGTTAAACCCCGAATTTGAGGGGAAATCAATCAATTAAGGAAAATATGATCCGACTTTTTCCAAAATAACTCTAAGTCCCTAGAGTGTGGACTGGAGTATAAACATGAATTGGGTGCGTTCCGATCGCCTGCCAACTAACTCTTATCCCTAGAGTGCAGGTATGAGTATAAACAAATAGATAAGTGCAGTTCGACCACTCACTATTCCACAAACTCCGGTCTGAAACCGACAAGAGGAGTATAAACTTGCTAAGGATGGAGTTCGACCATCTACTATCCAACTCCGCTAATCCGAGAGTGAGGGCAGGAGTGTAATCACTCAAACCACTGAATTTGATGGCGTAACACTAAGGCTCGATCCCAGTGTTTGATATAGCTTGAGACCACGACCATATGGAGGCCTTGAGTTGATGTTAACAGACGATTGCCCGAATTAACGAGCAACGAATTACAAGTACATTGAATGGAAAAGTAATGGCTCGACTACTTAGACAAAATTCACATAAGAGTTCGGCAGAAAACAAAGAACTTTTGTATGCATATTAAACTTGAAAATTGTGATGCAAGTTTATTCAAAAGCGGTATGGCCAACAAAAAGAGGAAAGCAGCTATAGAAGATATATACAAACTAAGCTTAAGCAACAACTATTTCTTCTGCCCATTTTCACTTTTGGATTTTTTGGGAGTGGAACCACCCGGGCTTCCGCTTGTTCTTCTTTTCGATCCTTTACTGCCCTTAGTAGGAGAGATTTTAGAGGTTGGAGGGAGTTCTTCGGGAACCGACCCGCCGGGTGGAATGACTTGTAGTAGGATGAGATTTTGGATCGTTGATGTCCATGTCAGCGGGTTCAACTTTAGCTTTTTTCTTCAACAACCCCTCTCTCTCAATGCGCTCTTTTAAGCTGAGATCATTGGTATGTTCAGTGGCACTAGTGATCACAATGTCATCTGATTCATCTAGCAACGGCGGGTAATCAGCTTTTTCATCATCAAGTGCTCCGGTAACTTAAGCATCGGGCCCTAGAATGTCGGTGGTCGTCGGAATTTCAGTAGATGTCGATTGTTGGTCCATGGCGGCATCGCTTCCTGGAGTTTGGCTGGGACCCAGAAGACCTGCAAATTCGCGGAAACAAGAAAATAAGCCTATGACTATTGGGCATAAGGAACGAAATCTCTTGAATAATAGAGAATAAAGTGGGATACCTGTGTCCGGATGACTACAGTTGTCATCGGAGTGTTCCCCTCTAGAATAGGAGTCGGCGGCTTTGATTGATAGTCGGGTCTGTCCGGATCATAGCTTAGATCCTGTCCCGGGCCAAGAGAAACTTACGCTCCGGCTGTTTAAAGTGAAAGGGGACCTTTGGGATCAGACTTCAATGACTCGACAATGTCTTTCTCTTTGTTGGAAGGGCTAAAATATCAAAGTTTCGGAGTCTCACATCAGCAAGATCTAAAGATTCATCCCCGCGAAGAATCTCCCATGCCAACTTCTTTTCATCTAAATTAGCTTCACTGAGGGCTTTCTTCATTTCAACAATGTATTCAAAAGCTTCGACGAGCGATTCAAGATAACTCTCTCCAAGGAAACTCAAATCGCGATGGATTAGGACTTTAGCATTATATTCAGTGATCAGAGGATCGAACATGTCCTTAATCTCATTTTGACCAGCTTGTTTGGCATCTTTTAACTGGGCCTCGATCTGCTCTCTAACCTCGTTGCAGCCCGCTTCTCTTGCCTCTTCCTTGAGGACTTCAATTTGAGCGAGTTGCTCGTCAAGCTTAATTTTCAGTCCCCGGGCTTCGACGACTTCTTCGCAATATCTTCGCGACTCCTCCTGAGCTTTGAGTTTCTCTTCCTTCTCTTTTTGAAGGAGTTCTTCGAGTTCTTCAACGCTGCGGGCCAGAATATTTTTCTTGTTTTGTCGTGTATCTTTTTGCTAAACAAGCACACCGCTGCGGGTGAAGTCAGCATCCAGCTCTTTTTTATGAGTCGTTTTCAGACGACTAACCGCCTCGGTTGTTTCTTTAGCACTCTTTACTGTCTCGGTTAGCTTCGCTATCAACTCCAAGATTTCATCATCTTAATGTTTAATTATGTCTTTATCATAGATCGCCTCTAGCTTGAGACGATTGATTTCATGTTGTCTCTCAATAGACACCTCAGAGATTTTTTTTGGCTAAATGCTGCACAAAAATGTCATTGACGCATGCAAGGGAACTAGCTCTAGCACTCCTTGGAATTGTATGAATGGAAGGAAGGAACTTAAGGCCATCGAAGATTTTTTTTGGAAAATTGACCTTAGGTTCATGAAAATTTTCTATAGTGGAAGCCTCAGGAGTTGCATTAGGCAAAGCCAGATCAGAAGTAATAAGTGGGCATTTGCTCGACCTACGATCGTGGGACTATTTGGAACCAGATGAACTTGAATACTGCTCAAGCGGCACAGCAATTTGAGGAGCATGGGAAGAAGTCTGATCGCTGCCATGTACAGGAAGATTGGGCTGAACTTCCTGATGAGATGATTGAGATTGGGACTTATACTTAGAAGATGAAGACTCCCTCGAACGACAACTTCTTTCCCGGCTGTCATCTCCTTATCGACACCTACTCAATTCTGGACCATGACTGAATCCATACTGTTTTGGGGAGCCCCTCAAGCGTCGAAGGCATGAGATTGAGACATAGCACCTGCGAACCAAACAAGAGTGTATAAGTGACCATCGAACAAAAGGTAAATGAAAATCGTGCAGTGAAGTGCGCATGATTATGAGTGTCCTAATGTCACCCAGACGGACCAATTGCTCCAGCCTTGATCATAGGAGTGTTCTCCCCTTTGCTAGTAGGAGGAATGTCGTCACCACTCTTGGTGGGAGAATTGAGCCCCCCAATACTAATGTTGGTGAAGTCATAAGTCATGATATCATCAGGGATCGGGAAATTTGAGAACCCTTCCATTGAGCTTTCTAAATATTGAGAGGAAGACTCTTCTTCAACGGAAGTGATAATAAACTCAGGCTCTTTAGTGGTTTTTCTCCTATAGAGTTTATATGTGAGCTTTTTTCCTCTCCTTGTTGGCATGTGAGATTGTGCGTCTTGTGATGGTTTGACCATAGGCACATTGCTCGGGCTTACATCATCATCGCCAAGTTTGTTGGCTTCGACACCTTTGATTTTACCCTCTTCGGTGTCATCCTGAGCCTCATCAACTGGGGGCACAATAGGGCTATTAGTGCCGCCTTCTTGTTCCGCTACATTTCTTGGTGGTGCAGCCCTTCCTAGAAGCCCAAAGTTGTGACCTTCTTCTAACATCCTAAATGGTGATAACCGTTCATCGGTTACAAGGGATCTGATGTCCTTGTCCTCAATTGGGGAATTGCATAAACCACCCTTGAGAAATTATCGCCTTCTAGACGCGGATGGACACCTATAAATTTTCAAAGTATTAGTTAGTTCAGAATATGACTTGGACTAAAGAATTTGAGAATAAAGTGAAGACAACACTTACGTCCTTCCAACCATCACCTCACGAAGCCAAGCGGACAACGAACGAAAAACCATTCGTGTTTAATGATGCTGAGCTTGTTCCAAGCGCCGGTTAGAACTTGACAGTTGGGGGTAGGCTTAAGGAAAGTGTAAGAAAGGTTTCCTTTCCATCGTTTGAAGTTGTAAATAAACCAGATATCCTCAGGAGATGGCGGGCGGAACAGAACATCCATAAATAGCAAGAAAGTGCCGTGGAGAAAAGCATAGCTGTTCGGATGCAGCTGGGTAGAAGCTATTCCTAAATAACTTAGCATTTCTCAAATGAAAGAATTGAAAGGCAGCACGCATCCAACTCAGCACATGAATTTATTGCATGTCGTATATCCCTCCAGAGGCAAATGAGCCCTATCATTCACTGAAGGGACTAAAACATCTCCAAATGGAACCCCGTGTTTAGAGCATAGTCTGCAAAGAGCGGCCTCGCCAACTCTGGAGGCTTAGGAATCTGTCGGGTTATCTAGAAATACATCACCTTCTATAGCATCGAGGGATGGGCTTATATTTTCCACTGGAAGGATGGGAACATCAAAAAAAAGGTCGGCCAACGGGCCGGAAACCTCCAGTTGCTCAAATTGACGATCAAAGGAAAGTCTACTGGAAATAGTTCCAAAACTAGACTCGGCACCAGGATTGCTAAGTTGTGAAGGTTGTCCAGAAGGCATTATAGCTAAACGCTCTGAACGTCTGGAGCCCACATCAACTAAACTCAGTAGATAATTAAGATTAGAAAATTTTAGTTATCTTCCAATGCTAAGGTAAACTAATGTGGTGCAGTATTGTGTAGTGAAGTGATAAACAGTTCAAAGTTAAAAGCAAAAGTAAGTGACGAGAGTTTGGATTCCGACCAAAGTGACCGTCATTGCTGACCGTCTCAACTAGCGTTTAGATCGATCAGTTGTATAAGCTTTGGGATCGACCATCAGCATATCGAAGTGTGAATTCCATTATTAAAGTCCATATGTTAAGTTTTAGTTCATGTTCTAAGTCCCAGGAGTTTGGTCGTTCAATTTCGAGTTCGATATTGGATATGCAAGTCCTGTTGTTCATTATCGTCATATGTTCAAGTTCATTGAGATGGGATTGGTTCTAACTGTTCATGTGGGTGAATAGGATTGGTTTTCAAGTTTAATTCAAAGCTTAGAATCGGCCAAGTACCCATAGCCAATCCCTCTATATAAAAAAATAGCTGATCCCTATTACAAAGCCTACAACCGATCCCTCTCCTAAAGCAATACCACTGATCCCTCCACTTAGCTGCATTCACACTCCTCCCAAAACAAGCAGTTGATCCCTCTTTACTTCACGAATGACCGATCCCTCTCCACATCAGCAACCAACCGATCCCTTCACTAAACAAAATAACCGATCCCTCTACTTCAACATTCACACTTCCCTCAAACATTCGCTCTGATCCCTCTCCTTCACCTTCATTCAAACCGATCCCCCCATGCTTAACACTCAATGAATGACCAATCCCTATGCTTCCTTCGTGCTTCGTTCTTTTCCTTCTACTCCTCTACCGCCTCGTCGAACCCTGCATCGCCATAATCCATTTCATCTTCTTCAAACTTAATCCACGATTAACACAAACGAAACTATTTCTCGTCGTGAACCAAAGAAAATACAAGCAACTCACCTAATTGTTTAAAATACAAGTTGCTCAAGAGGAAATGCTGGATTTCGATTCAAGTTGAGGATGGAGTAGTGGTATAGAGTAAGATGGGAATGGCCAATCCAAGGAAGAAGGCGATATATGATTTGAGGAGAAGGGATCGGGTTTTTAAGATTGGAGGGGGAGGGTTTGGAACCAAGCTTGAAGGAAATAAGAAAGTCGAAGAAATGAGATAAAGTAAGAAGGGGAAGCCGAATGTTAGTTTTTATATGGAGTCCAAGGGTTTGGCCCACTTTCCTATTTACGAAATGAAGAATTGTTTAAGTACTTCTAGTAATAGGGATCGGGTACAATCCCTACCCTAGGGAATAAAATTTTGATCCTTATTATATAAAAAGAGAAAAGGAGAGAGGGAAGAGGAAAAAGGGTTCAGCTATAGAAAGTTCGATCCCTATTAAGGCAAAAAAGAAAAAGGAAGGGACCGGCGTTATGTAAAAAAAGAAGAAGGAGGGGGAATCGGCTAAAAAAATGTTGATCCCTATATACATAAAAAAAGTAAAAAAGGGGTCGGTCATAAACCTTATGTGCATGAAAGCATATACATAAATATTATATAAATAAATATAAAACGAAATGGAATTGCATATAATTCAACAGAAGTTGGCGACAACCCATGAGCGTACAAACACGTCCAGGAGCCAGTGATAAGGATGTGTACCTGAACGTGCACGTGAAAATTCTAAAAGTTCAATTCTTGGAATCAACAAAAATCAAATTCAAACCTGAAGCTTTCAAGGTCAAAACTGGATCAAATAGCCAAAGATTATTAGTCTCGTAGAACTGGACATAGATATCAACCGACGGAATATCATCCTGAATTTATATTATTGAAAATTGACCAAGCATCATGACGATCAAAAGGGGATATGATACTTTGGGAAAATAATTTGACGGGAGAATAGTGACTATTTAGAAAACTGAATGGATTTCTTTCCGACGACTCTAACTTGCTTCGATTTAAAGCACATCATGTTCAGCACAAGGCATATTTTGGAGGGCAAGTGTTATCCAACATTTTGACCTGACTATATCCGAACTGATTGGACAAGTTAGATTCGGCTATCATCAAGGCCAGTAAGTCCAGTGCGATGATTGTGAGGGTCTAAATGTCTAGTATAGATGATAATATGAAGCCGTAATCGAACAGAATTGAGAGATATGCAATGCAGAATGTTCAAAGTATGAAATATAGTTTAACATGGAAAAGGGATCAGCTATATTCATTCTCCAACATAGGGATCGACATATATTAGGGAAGCAAGTGCAATTCAATGGAAAACAACCAATATCTCAAGATCCATAAGCCCGATGCATATGAAACTTTGGGAGCAAGATGTGGGGACCTTAAGGAGCCTACCCTAGGGATCTCACCTCAAAATGATTAAACAAGAGAGATCGACCCTCTTTCCTCAATAGGGATCGGTTAAAATCAGGAAACAAATCACCTTGCAGCAAAGATCGAGCAATAACTCAAGTTCTACTAATCCAATTAGTATGAAACTTGGAGGCTAATTATATTACAACATGGGGCAGCTCCCATAGGGATCGCACGCCCAAATTCCTCTAAAATAGGGATCGACACTGATCCCTATTCCTTGGGATTTGGGTCATGCTACCCCTCTTATGGGTCCATATGGTTTTGGAGATCCTTCTACCAAATTTTCAGGGAGATATTTCACTGTCTTCCTCTATAAATACAGACTGTGTTTTTCATTTTGGGGACTTTATGCTGCTAGTTGCTTAGTACTCTATTGTAACTAAGGATTTTCATCTGATCCTTATTGTACTCAGTTTACAAAGCGATTAATAAAGCTATCTATTCAAAGTGGACGTAGGCAAACAATGCCGAACCACTATAAATCCTTGTGCTCATGTTATTGCTTTGATTTTCTACTATTTAATTGTTTATTCCCACTGTTTTCATTATATATTCTTCATTTATTTATCTTCAAAATTTCTATTGTGTTTGTGCCAATTTTTGGTGCAAATACTTGTTAAAACTTTTGCCTAGAAAATAAATAAGTAAAACAAGTTTAAAGCCAAGGGATTTCAATGTCACAACAAAACAAATTCAAGTGTCGCTTTTCGAACAACATACAACATCCATAACATAAGCTCGTGCATTTATACACATGCCACAACATCATACAATAAGTAAAAATCATAACTTGTAAACCATACTTAACTTTTTGACTTTATTTCAAGTCCATAATAAACACTTCATATAAACACATATATTTACAAGCAACATCCTTCCAAACTAAACAACTACCAACAATTATTATCAACATATAAAACTTTAAAAGCTTTGGTTTCAAAGGTGAGATTTACTCACAAAATTAACATGAAATCAAAACAAACCACCACTACTTTTTTCTAACACTAGAACTTGAATTCTCCAATGTAAAAACTTGATCTTTAGCGGCTTCAAGGGATAAATGGGTTCAGCCTTGAGTAGTGGAGGGCTCAGCTGTAACAACCAACCCTGGAACAGTGGCTAAATTTCGACCTAGAAAAGACTCATCAAAACTTTGATACATTCTAAGGTAAGTTGTCGGTAGTAAAAAAGAAATAACATTATTGAGTCATAACTAAACTTTTAGAACTCATAGCGGATGAAACAAGATATAATAGTAAAGTGTACCCATTTATTTTAAAACCATAAAAATGTCATAACACAGAATCCTATAAAAAAACATAACATAATATTCGTTACAATAATTGTCTAAATCCATGGGTACACATAAAAGCAAATAATAATAAATACTGCCACTAACCAAGCTTCTCCATCTTTAAGCATCATCGCCTCCATTATCCATCCTCAACCCGTGTTGTAATAAGGAGGGAGTCAGAACAACAAGTGTTTGGTGAATAAGCATCGAGCCTTACCTTTTTAGTACTTGGGCGGTATATTTCAAAATAAGAATAGGTCTACGGATATAAAATAGTTAAAATCATTTAATACTTCTTTATAAGGAAAGGAGGCGGGTCCAACCACTTAATACTTTCCATTCCAGAAGTAGATTTCTAGAATCCCATATCCCAATTATACGTCATAAATAGCTAATAATGTGTGAGAGATAGTACTCAAGCCACTTAATACTTCCCAGTGGAAAATAGGCAGACTTTGATCATTTAAGACCTTAATTAAGGTAGAATCTATCATTTAAGAGTTATTTCCAGAAGCGTGCTCCTTAATGCTACTATCTAGTTGACATCACATGGAATCTCATAGGCCATTTAATACTTCCAATTGGAAAATAGGCAGACTCTGGTCATTTAAGACCTTAAATAAGGTAGACCTCATCATTTAAGACCTATTTCCAAAAGAAGACCCCTGTAGAGAAACCACCTAAAGTAACCCCTTAGCCATTTAATACTATATTTAGGGAAAAAGGCAGGTCCAACTACATAATACCTCAAATCTTGAAGCAGGCCCTTCATATTATGGCCTAAACCCATAACGACATTTCGCATTAGTCCCCTATTCATAGGAACTGGTAGCCAGACTAGCTGGGCAGATTTCCCCTTTAAAATTTGGAACTAACCTCGTGTCATTACAAATATTTATCATAAGGATATCTTACATCAATAAAAGTTTACATAACCACTGGTAGCCACAAAGTGAAGGGCAGACTTCCATCATGTAACTCTATTGAACTCGCATCCCTGTTACTTAGCCACAAATTAATTACTCTCCATACATACATACATAAATACACACACACTCATCTCACTGTTTCATAAATAAGGCCTTATAAGGAATCTTCCTTATTGCGTCTTAGAATAATAATTAGGCTATATAAGAGTTTCCACTTATTTTTGCCTCAAAATCAATTACCTTTCTAATGGGAGAAATAAATATAAATAAATGCCTAATTAACTACGCCATATACGCAATAATTATACGTTAATTCGTAAATAGAGATAAATAAATATTCGCACCTAATAATTTTTAAATGCACGGATTTTACATCCTAAAACGTGCATTAAATGACAATTCCCTAACCAATTATTATTACAAGTCCATTTTCTTAAATTTTCCAAGATTTAATGGAATTCTAATGTCCAAAATAGGAAAAAATATTCATAACCAAAACTGTAATAACAGACTTGTAAATAAAATAGAAACTCAATTTGTTACACCAATTCAATGGAATATCTTAAATAATAAGAATTGCAATCTGTTATCCGGCCTTTTGGTCTGGCAATATTCAGACTGACTGGACAAGTTAGACCGGACAATCATCAAGGAAGATAACCCAAAGAGATTATTATTAGACTCAGAAATCAAGCTCAGACAATGATATGAAGCGACGATCAAGCGAGACCAAAAGATAGACTCTCCAGTATATTCTAAGTATGGAATAGTTATTCCCCTAGGTGGGGGATCGATGCCTATCCCTTTTCCTAGGGGATCGATACATATCCTCAATTTCTGTCCCAAACTGGATGAGATCGATATGGAGTGACATGGAAGGCCCTATAAGACTACATTTCAAGTTTCAAGTCGTTTGGAGTTCGAAAGCTTCAATATCGCTCCAAATTTACTTCAGCACCGAACGAAGACCTAGCTTCCCAAATCAACACCGAACAAAAATTCTTCTCTTCCAGCATCGTCACTTAGATCTAGGGTTTCGGGTGCTTCACTTCCTCCTCCGCGACTTCAACTCCGCCAGTGATGGAATCAAGGTAACAATTTCAACATTTTATGCTAAAAGCCTAAAATCGCTTTTTAAATCAATCTTTTCTACGAAATAACAATTATTCATTTTCTTCTTCTAATTAATCTTAATGATTATTTGAGTGATTTTATGAACTAAATATTGATACATTAAAAAAATCTAATAAAGAGTATAGAAATAACATTTGATTATCCCAAAATTATGTATTTTATAAAATAAAGTAATGGTAGCTATGGAAAATATGTCAATGAGGGGGTACTATTAAAATTTTAACATAAAAAACTAATAAATCTTGAGGTAATATATTATAATCTATGTTTTATAGTACCTACCACATACTAATTGCAAGAATGTTGAGGAGATGCATGATTTCAATCTATATGCCCTAACTGAAATCAAAATAGGTGTTTTATTACTGCTATAAGTTTAGCTAATAATTAACTTTGTACATGATCAAATTCTAATAGGGTTTAAGTACTCCTCTTGTTTTGTGATACATAAGAAGTACATAACCTGAAAAGAAAAGGAGTACGATCCTTTATATAACCTAATGGATCTTCTATCATCTATAAATGTTAATATGATCCTTTTGTTTGAAATAACATGCTCAATTTTGATATTCTCTATATTTCACTGGAACGGAAATAAAAGCATGGCTATCATGATCCTACAGAGGTATATGTTTGAATTCTTAGAAGAAAAAATAAGCATTGAAGTTAGGTAATAATGCATCATATAGAGGTCTAGTACCGGATGCTTTTACAAGTGGTTTTGGTGGTTGTTGAACTTGTTGTTGTATTCTGGTGTGGTTGTTTGCTTGAGGTTGGAGCATTATCTGCTTATTTCAACCATGTGTGTCATCTTTACTAATGCCTGTTTTAAACTGCTTCTACATCGAGATTTTCTTGATACAACTGATGTAAATGGTTATTTGCGTTGTTTGTATGCTGATTGGTATATTTCGGTCATTGATTCTCTTGTAATGCTTTGCCTAAGCTCTCGCTTTGTTGGTTGTTGTATCTTTAGCATGAAATTGTTGTTCCACTTGTATCTTTTAGGTTGTAATTGTTGTAGTACTTGTACCTTAGAGCATGTTATTGTGCTTGTTTCTTAAGGTAAAGTGTGTAAAGTCTCTTGAGTTTGTAGGTGTGTGTGGGATTGTAAGTTGTTAGGTGTATCAGCCTAATACTTGTGTTTATTGCTTTATAAAATAGTGGACAATCTACTATAAAAATTGGCTTGCCGTACAAAATGATAATAATAATAACGCATCATATAACAAACATGGTAAGATTGAATATGCGTCTGTGTGTGTGTTATTACACTACTAGAAAATACTTCAATTTCCTACGCCTTTCCTATGCCAAAAAGGCGGAGCGTAGGGAAGACGTAGGAAATATGTAGAAAGAGGTAAAGGCATAGGATAGACGTAAGGAAATTTCCTACGCCTTTCCTACGTCAACTTCAATATGTAGAAAAATAATCGAGGCATAGGAAAGGTGTAGGAAATCCCCTACATCAAAATTATAACGTAGGAAAGACGTAGATAATCTCTTCTGCCATTTCCACGTCTCTGTTAATTTTGTACTCCAGACCGGCGTAGGAAAGGCGTAGAAAATCCCCTACGCCAAAATTATGTTATTTAGCATACGTTATTTGGGGATACAAGATGCGTACACGAGTTTAATAATTTGGATAATTTGACGGTGTTAGAATTATCTAGCCAGTGGTTTATATTGTTAAAATTGCTCCTCCTTTTTAGTTAAGTAAGCAAAGTAGTTAATAATACCATACATAGCTTTTCATAATGCTTTAATTTACCCACTATGTTATCATTCATTCACAATTGGGATTTGACAAGTAAATAACTAGTAATATATTTTCTTAAAAGCTAGTAATATATTTGTTAAAATTTAACATTAATTTATTGTATAAAATATAATTTAATTTATTTTTAATTGTACAGTAAAAGATGGATTATATGAAAGTTCGAACTTGGATGTATGAGCCTGGATGGAAAAGAGGATCAATATCATTGCATTTTAGAAACGGCGTGGAAGCATTTCTAAAAGTGGTATCTTGTAATAAAACAAAGATGAAAGAAATTCTATGTCCATGTAAGAAATGTCATTGCATGAAACTTCAAGATTATGAAATTATAACTTTTCATTTGCATAATTATGATTTTATGTCGAATTATTATGTGTGGAGATATCACGGTGAATCGGGGACAAAGCATGATTCGACAGTCGTAGTTGAAGATGCAACCGAACATCGATGTTGATTTTGATGACTATAATTTGGGAGATAGAATGACAGAAATGGTTCATGATGCTACTGGTCCAAGTATGTGGATTGATGAACCTAATGTAGAAGAACTTGACTCGGAAGCTAAAAAGTTTTTGATTTGTTAGAAGCATCAAAACGACCGCTTTATAAAGGTTGTACAATGACACACTTGTCGGCTACATCTAGGTTAATCACTATAAAATCTGAATACAATGCGTCGAAAAACATGATGAATGCGATTCCAAGTCTGTGTAAGGAAATACTTCCACCTGACAATGTGTTGGCATGTAACTGGTATTTATTAAAAAAGGAAGTATCTGCATTCGGTTTGCCGTATGAAAAAATTGACACATGCCCAGGTGGATGCATGATATATAGGAAGGAAGATAAAAACCTTACGAGTTGTAAATTCTGCAATAAAAAAAGATTTAAGTCTACAAAAACCAATGGAAAAAATGTACCTTTCACTCGTATGCATTATTTTTCGCTTACACCTAGATTACAAAGGTTATATGCATTTTGTGCTACCGCGAAACACATGCGATGGCACAATGAACGAAACGAGAGGAAGGGATTTTATGTCATCCTTCTGATGGCGAGGCGTGGAAGCATTTTGATAAAGTTTATCTCGATTTTGCTAAAGAATCACGTAATGTCCGACTTGGTTTGTGTACGGATGGTTTCGTGCCTTTTACTTCGTTCGGAAAACCTTATTCAAATGGTCAGTTATTGTAACATCTTACAATTTACCTCCGTGGATGTGTATGAAGAATTCATACATGTTTTTAACTGTGATTGTTCCTGGACCAAAGAATCCCAAAAACGAAATAGATGTATATCTGCAACCTTTAGTTAATGACTTGAAAAAACTATGGACAGATGGTGTTGTTACTTACGACGTGTCAAGGAAAAAAAATTCAGAATGTTTGCTTCTTTATTGTGGACAATAAGTGACTTTCCAGCATATGGGATGCTTTCTGGCTGGAGTACTAGTGGCAAGTTTGCTTGTCCTATCTGTATGGGTTCGACAGAATCCTTTCAATTAAAATATGGCGGCAAACAGTGTTGGTGGGATCGTCATCGTCGTTTTTTGCATCCAAATGATCGTTTTATATTTGATAAGAAAAACTTCAGTGCGTGGGGAAATGGGAACAGACCATTCTTTGGGGATATAAAACCTTATTTTCTACTCCCTTGGTAACCCTGGTGCGGATCTTTCATTCAAAACATTGGAGTGACCTCGCGGGTCGTATACTTAATCAAGAGTCGCATTACTATCAACGAAATAGAACTCTCAAATACAACCATTACTTTAGAGTCACCTGACATTATGAGTAGTGAACAAGTGTATGAGATCGTGCAAGATTATCCTAAAATACATGAGATAGGAAGAGATCCAAAAATCCCTGGTAAAGGAAAAATTCATTATTGGTGCAAACAAAGTATATTTTGGGAGTTACCATATTGGAAGGATCTGAAACTTCGGCACAATCTGGATGTAATGCATAATGAGAAAAATGTGTTTGAGAACTACTTTAACACAATTATGAATGTTAAGAGAAAAACAAAAGATGATTTGAAGTCAAGAAAGGATATTGCATTCTATTGTAATCGTCCCGAACTAAAAATTGATAGTGAACGTCCAAATTTCAAAAGTTTAGCTTGTTATGAGTTGAAGAATATTCGTCGTAACAAAGTATTGGAGTGGGTAGAAAATTTGAAGTTACCAGATAGAATTGCTTCTAATATGAAACAATGTGTTGACATGAAGGACTTTTAACTATCGAGAATGAAGAGTCACGATTGTCATGTATTTCTCGAGACTCTATTTTCGATAGATTTTAAGGAGCTATTACCACAGAAGGTTTGGTTGCCCATAACTGAGCTCAGCTTAATGTACAAAGATTTAAGTTCGACTACTCTTATTAAAGCTCATTTGGAGAAACTAAAGAAGGATGTACCGAAGTTATTGTGTAAATTAGAAAAAATATTTTCCCCTGGAGTTTTTAATAACATGGAACATCTACCCATACATCTACCAACTGAAGCTTTAATGCAAGGACCGGTACAATATGGATGGATGTATCCTTTTGAGAGGTATATATAACTAAGGTGGACTTTATTTTCATATTTTCAACATATCAATGTAAGAATGTTATATCTAATATGTCATGTATTCATATTAAGGTATCTTGGTCACCTTAAAAAGAAGGTGAAACAAAAAGCACGCGTTGAAGGTTCAATTTGCCAAGCATACATTACGGAAGAAGCATCCACATTTTTCAATTACTATTTTGAAGACCATATCAAGTTGATTTCTAACGGTGGCCACTGTAATGAGGATGATATGGATGATTCATCCGATATATCTCTATTCGTCTTCCAGAAACGGGGATATCCATATGGTAAATAGAAAGATGGAGGTTTTCAAACAATTAAAGATTTTACTTTAGCTAAATCAACCGTGCTTCTCAATTGTGAAGAGCTATCATATTTTATTTGGTATGTAACACAACTTCAATACATTAATATGATTTATGTTTTATATTATAAACTTTCCTTGGTAATTTTAATCGTCCAACAGTCAATTTGAAGAAGCAAATCCTGAATCCCTGATGTTGAGCCCAGTAAAGGATTTGAGAAATGGTTCAAAAAATATATGTGCATGATTTATTATATATTAATCGCGTTTTATATCGTAAATCTAAATAATATTATAATGTGTGTGAATTTATTTTAATAGGTTGATGATAATGGAATCACTGATGTTTGTTATGCAAAACTTGCATTTGGTCCTATGATGAAGTATAGAAAATGTCCAATTATGTACGTAAACGGCTATAAATTTCACACAACTGAATTTGGAGCAAATAAAACAACTTAGAAAAGTGGTGTATGTGTTAAAGGGGGCAACGAGGATGATGATCTAGAAGATTATTATGGCATATTACAGGAAATAATTGAACTTACTTACTCGATGTCACCGGAGCTTAAAACTTTTTTGTTTAAATGTGAGTGGTTCGACAATAGAAAAGATGTAGGAATACGTCGTGCACATAAAGATTATCCACTTGTTGAAAAAAATCACAAAATACGATACCAAGATTACGATCCATTTGTGTTAGCGATGCAAGCGACTCAAGTTTATTATGTACCCTATCCTACTATGAACAACAATAAAGTGGATTAGTGAGTTGTCATTAAAACAAAGTCAAGATGGTCATTCAATTCGAACATGATCATAAGCGAAGATCAACCATATCAGAATGATTTGGACCATAACGGACTACTGCAAATCACTTAAGACAATGACGACATAGGACCACTTTATAATGAAGTATTTGATGGAGTAGAGGTTGACGATGACGTCGAAGTTGATTATGATATCAAAGCTGATGAAAATGATGTTGGAGTTGATGAAGATGTCGAAGTTGATGAAGACGAATACGAAGATGAATATGATAGTGTAAATAATGGAAGTTATGATGATAATATTGATTGATAGCATGCTTTCATTAATATACTTGTTTGGTTTTTCTACTAATATGAATTTTTACTTCAAATCACTCTTGTATACTTAGTTATCATCGGGTATTTAGTCTTCAGTTCATGTTGTTTTAATTGCTTTGATGTATATTTAATTCTTCAAATCACATATGTATTTCTCTATGCTATAGTAATTGCATTTAACAGACATGTCTACTCGAGCCTGTGCAGTTAAAGCACTTCGATAGATTCAATGCGGTGGAGGTGCAAAAAGTCATAGCGGGGATACAGTGAGGATATAGCAGGATACAGTGGATGACTCTTAAATAGCATATAAAACTTGTACTTAATGTTTTTATAAATATATAAATGGTAATTAAATGAAAATTTAACATTCAATTGAATTATAATTAATACATAAATAAATTTAAATAAAAACATGTGCGGATATATTGTAAATAAACGTAAAACTGTTATATAACATAATTAAATTTAGTAGAATATTAGAGTATTTTCATTTCTGAAAATATATTAAAAATTCAATTAAATAAATTAATTTCATAATTTTTATAATGTATAACTGTCATTTTTCAATTCATTTCTTTCAAAGAAGATATAGCGGAATATAGCGGGAATAACGGGATATAGCGAAAATAGCGGGGCTTAAAGCAAAAAAGACTATATTTGGGGCTATATGAAAAAATCATAGTGGTAGAAATCCGCTATGAGATATAGCAGGGTTATAGCGGAGAATTAACTACACAGACTCGAGCTGATCGTCATCGTCGTTCCACTAAACGACATGCTCTACGTCTTTCTGGCAACAACACATTTGCCGCAGCACAACCTAGTGCATCTCCTACTGATCAAGATGGATCAGGATCACAGTCAGCAGAGCAGCATATCATGTCTCCCATTGTTCATCCTACTTCCCTTGATGTTGAAGCTACCAATCCTTCGACTAATACATCTACGTCGGACTCCTCCTCCGTAACAAGGGTCGGAGTTTTCTGGCAAGCCAATGTTGGGTAAGAATTTTTGCAAAATAATTTATTGATGTTGTCTTTTAGCATTGATTGATTTTGTTTCAAATAGGTGTAAGCTCTTAAGTCCATTTTCAGTCGCAAAAATATGCCAAAATACCGATGTTTGTGAATTTACAGATGTACCAATGTTCTGTTGTTGGGAAGGCTGCTGCTGTTAGCCACAGCAATTAAAAAGAAAATAAACCTAGCCATTTATTTTTGCACTTGTTATTCTCTCTACGCAATGTTTTCAGTATTTAGTTTTCAGAATTATCAAATGTTAAATTTAATTTACTCCAATTGCTACTTACATTTCTAAAAAAATATTGCCATTTTCAATAGTTTATAAGGTCTGTGACTATTCACGATGAAAAATATTTGCACTGTAATTATTTACAAGTAAACAGAACAACAGTAGAAGTATTTGCGGTGTGAAAATTTGCAGTAAATAGAAGCAAAATGACAAAACCTAGAAACTATTTTTTTGAAGTGGAAATTATGATTACAGCTTCATTTATTATCAAAAAATAGTCAAAATCATGGTTACTTGTCAATATCAAAATCGGCTGCCTCCTTTTCTTTTAAAGGAAATTCAAAGCGGCCCCTTCATTTCTATTTCTTTATAAAACAGACTCCTGATTTTAACCGTTGTATACAAATATCTAGGTCTACTGTATCATCCCCACAAGAAACTCCATTGGCAACACTTGCTGCCATGTCGAACACTAGTACTGTCACAAAAAGGAATTTAACGCTGATTGAACTCATATTTTGGTTTATTGATGACGTTTTCTATATATGGTTGTTATTTGTCTACGTATTTATAAATGCATGACTGCGGCTTGGAATCTTTATGTGGGTATTGACACTTTGATGTTCTAACTGAAGGTGATCACTATACTTCATTTTTGTCCCTTGCTCTTGGCTTTTATATATTCCCTCCCCTCTTTTGCTCTGTTTCATATGTATTTGAACATGATAAATTCGGATCAGATGAAAAATTGGTTCAATATGAACATAGACATTTTGCAAGCAGACTTTTCATGATACTAGCAAGGAATATTATGGATGTTGGAAAATTTAGGAAGAACCTCTGATTTTTATTGCTTTCCAATTTAATAACTTAACAGTCGATATTTTGAATTGATATCCAGTTTGACGACTTGGATGTTAATTTGGATTTTGGAGAACAAACTCAAATGTTGAGTTTAGAAGAAAAAAAATCTAACGGGGCTTGCTGTACTTGGTGTATGTGTGTATATATATATAGAAGTGAGAATATGCAGAAATAACCTCATTATAGATAATCTAAATATCTGTAAATTGAAAAACAAATCTACACTCTGTTATGATGATTGGTAAAACTTGGAGTATATTTAGGGACCGAAAGGAAGATTGCATTGGCATTTATTATAAAATATTTTGATTTTAAAAAAACTTTTAATTCAAGAAATTAAATTGCAAATACATTTATCAGTTTATTTAAAATATTTCCCTTCAAACTGAAGTTTAAAAAAACATAAGGATTCCATCTTGCTTGTCTGGTCCATCTTGCTTGCTTCTATATTTTCGTTGTTGTGGGTTCAGGTTGACCCGTTTACTACCCGTGTTACTGGAACCGATGTTAAGTAGTGTGGGATCAACTGCTGATACAGGAGAGAAGGTGTATGTGTTTATATGGTTTGAAGAAGTGGTAATTGGCTCGTTCTTTTTATTTTATTGTTTGCTTATTGGAGTGATAGTGTTTATACCTTTATATAAAGGGGATGCTTACGTCTAACACAATTGTGTTAGGTGGGATGTTTGGTAACAAATTTGTTTGTACTGAAGAATGTTGTTTAGGGATGGAATCTGTTTT
The DNA here is from genome assembly GCA_030737815.1 of Allium fistulosum. Taxonomy (NCBI): domain Eukaryota; kingdom Viridiplantae; phylum Streptophyta; class Magnoliopsida; order Asparagales; family Amaryllidaceae; genus Allium; species Allium fistulosum. The sequence continues at coordinate 1,619,518,808 of CM060901.1, forward strand.
GTCTTGATTTGCCTTTGATCCCTTGATATTTTTAGCAAGATGGAACCTGCATTGCCCATGAAATACCCATCTATACCCTGGTTATTATGTTGTATAACTTTGAATTTCCTCTATTTTAGATTCAAGGTGTATTATGATTTTAGGTTTCTGGTTCTGGCGTATGTTTCGTAGTAAAAAAAATAAATAGCAATTTAGAGAGAATTATAGAGTAAATGTTCATGTAAGAGATAAAATGCTTAACATTGTATTTATACCCCAGACGTACACTCTGTTCACACAAATATGCATACAGTTGTGTGTACACGCGAAAATATAGGTGTTTGAGTGGGCATGAATTTTCAAAGTGGCCAAACGAATTTCTACGTCAAAGAGCTATTGACAATGATGTGGAGTTTAATAATAAGATAACGTATAGACTTGAATAGAGTACTTTGGTCTATGTAATTGACATTAGATGCACAGTATTTTGGCATACAACCTTCTGAATAATGTATATTCATGCTTTATATTTATATGTTTCAGATATGATTTCACATTCAGGGCTACATCTCATGCGATTCGAGTGGGTTTATTAGCACGGATTAACGATTTTTGGCCCAATTTTAAAAGTATCCCCGATGATGTTAAGAAAGTGATGTTTTTGGAGTTTTTGTTAAAATAATATTACTGTGTACGTGTGTGTTACATCTATTGTTTTGGTCATAATATTTTCTACTACATGTACATGAGTCATTTTCATGGACAGATGATGCTTCACCAGCAATTGTGAAGCAGATATGGAATAGGAAAGCAAGTTTAAAATATCGAGATTGGATTCACAGTATGAAAGAGTCAAGGAAGAAGCATCTGAACCTACCTCAGGAGATATACGAGCAGTTTTTGGCATATTGGGAGCTTCCTGAAGCAAAAGCTCTGGTAGAAAAAGCTGCAAACTCTAGGGCTCAAAACCAAAAGCGACATTGTGGTGGTTCGAGATCCTTTGCGGGTTATCGAAACGATTTGGTTTAATCTCTAAAATTTTGTTTTAACGTTAATTTACATTAAGTTATCAAATTTTTACTCGATTTTTGTCTTTATTTTCTAAACCGACGAACTTAACAGGGAGCCAACTACTTGGGAAGTGTATTGTAGGACTCACAAAGTCACTTCACAAATCGGATCTACCACTAGTGGATGGATTGATGAAGCATCGATGGAATTTGCAGTAAGTGATTTTTATAGCTTGGTTTTCATAACTGGTTAATAGTTTAATATATGCATATAAGATACACCTAAAGGCCATAGAAATATGTTTTGTCTGTGCAGAAAAACAGTTCAGATCAAAAATACCAAATGAAAAGAAAATACAATTTACAGATAAAATTAAGATTAATGAAGACATAATAAAAATCTTAGAAGAACGAATTAATAATTTTGAGTTAGAACTAGATGAAATTAAGATAACTATACAAAAAATGGAACAAATAAGGAAAGGAAAAGGAATAGTAGATACAAATAATCTTTTGTCTATTCCTGAAAATAATATTGATAATAATTTAAATAATCTGGATAAGCCTATAAATATACCTTTAATATGCAGTACTGAAAACTTAAGGGAACTAAGGATATTAACCTTATTAAACATAAAAGGTATAGAAATACAATTATTAGCCTTTATAGATACAGGAGCTACAAGTTCTACGATAAATTTAAGAATAATACCACATTATTTAGTATCTAAAGCAGATAAACCAAAACAGAATATACAGTTTGATGGTAAAACTAATATAATAAGAGATGTTGTAAAGAATATACAAATAAGATTCAATACTACTTGTAACGAATGGTTACAATATTATCCCATGAAACAACTATGGGTGACCGAATTCAATTTAGGAAATATAATTTTAATATTAGGATTAGATTTTTTATTAAGTGATAATGGACAATTTTTCTTTAATAAAGACTATTTACAAATATCTAAAAAAACTACATTAACTCCTATTTTATCAGAATATATACATAAGAGACATGATGGAGATAAAAACACACAACAGAAAGAACACCAATGTACTTGTGAAACACCAGGTCAATGTAAAAAACAAAAAGAATTAATACAAGAAAACTTCTTCCCTCTAGAAGAAATGGATGAGGACGAAAATTCAAAAATAGAAATTGAAACAGGATTAGAATTAATAAACCCTAACAAATTAAGTAAAATTTTAATAGATACAAATGAGATTGATCAAATAATCAGTAAGCTAGAAAAGATAGAAATAATAGGAGAGAAACCCCTAAAATATTGGGAAAAAGATTCGATTTATTGTAAACTTGACATAATAAATCCAGATATAACAATAAAAACAAAATCACCAAAGTATGATAACTGGATGATCGAAGAATTTAAAATGCACATAGAAATCCTTGATAAATTAGGAATTATAAGAAAAACAGACTCTAGACATAGAACATCTGCCTTTATTGTACAAAAAGAATTCGAGAGAAAAAGAGAACAATCTAGAATGGTAATGGATTATACCAGACTAAATGATAACACTAATGAAGATGGATATTGTATTCCTGATAAAGAAATATTAATTAATAAAATACAAAATAACTGTTGGTTTTCTAAATTTGATTTAAAATCTAGTTTTTGGCAAGTAAAAATGCACCCAGAATCTATACCTTGGACTGCATTCACATGTAGTGAAGGACATTTTGAATGGCTAGTTATTCCATTTGGATTAAAAAATGCACCATAGATATTCCAAAGAAAAATGGATAGTATATTTAAACACTGTAGTAAATTTACTTGTGTCTATATAGATGATATACTTGTTTTCTCCAAAACAAAGAAAGAACATGTGTCCCATTTATATACTATACTTAAACTTTTTGAAACACACGGATTGATTATATCTAAAAAGAAGATTGAATTATTTAAAAATACTATTGAATTTTTAGGAGTAAAAATAGAGAAAGGCCAAATAGAATTACAACCCCGCATATCATGAAAAATATTAGAATTTCCAGATAAATTAAACAATTTAAAACAATTACAATCATTTCTTGGACTAATTAATTATGCAAGACCTTTCCTACAAAATTTATCCAAATTCATAGGACCCTTATATAATAAAGCTAGTCCTAAAGGAAAAAGAGAATTTAATGAAGAAGATATAAAAAAATCCAGAAAATTAAAGAATTAGTAAAAAAACTAAAACCATTAACTTTACCACTTGAAATAGATTACTTAATAATAGAAACAGATTGATCATCCTATGGATGGGGGGATTCTATTATCAAAATCCAATAAGTATGACCCTAAATCTACAGAAAAAATATGTAGATATGCCTCAGGTATATATAAAGAAAAAGGATACATGACATCCCTAGATTATGAAATACTTGCTATAATATATTACCTTGAAGCATTCCGACTGTTTATTATATCCCATAAAGAAATTACAATCAGAACAGATTGCGAGGCTATAGTAAAATATGTAGAAAAAAGAAAAGAAAAATCTATTATAAATAATAGATGGATAAATTGAGGCATATAATATTAAATTGTGGCACTAAAATTATTTGGGAACATATAAAAGGAAAAACAAATATAGTTCCTGATACTCTTTCCAGATTTTTTTATAGAGCTAGAATAATAAATATCCTAAATAAATCTAATATTCTACAGATATTCCCTATAAAGATATATCACAGGTGATCAATAAAGATATGGCCTCTTCTGATAGCAAAAGATTCTTGAAGACATATACCCAGAATAAATTCGTCACTAAAGTACAATTATCTGAAGACCAACATATGGTACTAGACAATATATGGAATCTTCATACTGCTCCTCAAGATAATAAACAAAAGATGAGTATTCTATATACACTGGTAGATATATTCTCTAGTACTGAGAACATAAATTTTTCCCATTATGCTCTTTTCAATGGACCAGATGCCGGAATATATATATCTTGGGAAGAGATGATCCCAAAAGTAAAATATATTGAGCAAAATCCAAAATATGGGAGACATATATATAAAGGATATAATGACATAGAAACGGCCAAGAAAGCGATAGAGAAAATCCTTGGAAAGGATTATGTACTATCAGATTCAATAATACAAATAAATAATATAGCAACAGGAATAATGATAAAAGAAGAAACCTCTACACCTCCTCTACATCTCAAACCAAATACAACTTGCGCATCAATTACTACCAAAAAAATACAAAAAGGAAAAATGGTTGTTCTTGGAGCCCCTTCAAATACAATGCAAAAAATTCATAAAAGGGAAGAACCAGCTTCAACATTTCCTTAACCATTGAATAGAGAATTATATTTTCTCACTTTTCCACTAGATCATGATATAACAACCTATAGAATGCTATATAAACTCTTGGTAGGATTATCTACAAGGCAGACTACTAGAATTAATATAAACTGGGAAATTATTAGAAATAACAATATTCCATGCACCAATATTTATAAAGACTGTTCAGACTATATGGCAGATTGCTGATGCACAATTATTGCCTCCATGCCCTAGATAGACTTAAAGCTTACCCAATATAAATATTTGGTTCAGAACAATATAGTTATAGAACCATCCTTATTACTAAACTATGGATTTGTAAGAAAAATATATGTGGATAGCTGGAACCAAACCGATCTTCCAGAACCGTTAGGCTCCATTGCTGATTATTTTACTAAAGTCCTTGATAATGAGATATGCTTAGAAATATCTTCTATACCTCCTCATTTCGAAGATAAAATACATGATCCAGCTAGGCATATCATAAAGATTAAGGCTTATAATTTTGATCTCAATTATGATAAATGGGAAAACCAGTCCGGATCTCCATACATGTCAACTGATAAAATGGCAGAGCAACAAAGTTATGAACGGTATAGAGCCTATGTTCTTGGATCCAATCTCGAATAGGACAAGAATGAAGAAAAAGATTTCAAACTATATGCTGAAACTCAAGTAATGAAAATATATATCAGCAAAACTATAGAAAAATTCGGCCAACTATACAGAGATTTTGAGGTGTTCCATCCAAAACCTCATATAATAAATAATTTCAAAAGACTACTCAGCAAACAACACAACGAAGATAAAGAGTCAGTACGATCCATAGAAGAATAAAAGCAGAACAGCTGACAAGATGTGACATATAATCTATCCATTGGAATAAAAGATCTCATAAAGAAGACATGCATGTGAATTATTGCCTTAGTGGACACTACTTTTTGTAGTGCTCCATTATTATTGACAAGATGTAAGGTTCAGTGTGTCCTGTATTTGTATTTTATCATAAAGTAAAGAATAGAAGTATGTAGTAGATTGTGAGCTGTCGGTGTGTTTGGACAGCTGTATGTTATTTCAACTGGTTATTCTGCCTTATATATTGGACAGAAGTGTGTCTTTGTAATCATCGAAAACTCTTGTATCAAAAATCATTGTAATTTTCCACTGCAACCCAAAGTTCTTGTACTTATTTTAATGGCGTTTGTTCCTAATCTGATGATCTGCAACTAAACCTTTTGGGTCAAAGCTTAAGGAAGAAAAGATAAACTTTGTAGGTATGTAAGATCTATCCAAACTAAGTTATTTACTTAAGTCTTATGATATTTGTATTTAGATAATTTCTGTCTGAAACATTATGAATTTGACACCAAAAACTGAGACTATCCTTATCTCTCTTAACCATTTAATCCAAAAGACGTAAACTCGTTTAAGTCTGAAAAGTACCCATTTAGGTAAAAGGTACCGTTAGGGGAAAATATTAGGACGAGAGTGACAAGGTGAGGATTTTTTTGCTTGTTAAGAAAAAAGTTTCTGGTAATAATGAATAATATTTTCAGGCATAACTTTATTTAAATACAAATCACCATAAAATTGAGTAATAATTATTTTTAGATAAGATTTTAATGCTAAGAAGGCTTATCTGATTATTCCAAAAAGCTTTTATCCCTTTCTCTCAACAGATCAAAAACAACCCTATATTTACTCTAAAAAATAAGTTTATAAAGATTGTAGAAACATTCATAAAAGTCCATTTCCCCTCAGAAAATCATATGGAGATATTAGAACAATATTTAGAAGAAAATTTTCTTTCAAAACTATTTTATGTAATAAAAAATCTAAATTTAAATAATAAACAACAATATGAATTAACAACTATTTTTAAAAGTAAATACACGGAAGAATTAATAGACATGACAGTTGATCCAGAAATAGACATTTTTTATACTATAAGTAAAATAAATAGAACTATGATAATAAATAATTCAAAACAAACAAAACTTATCAGCAATAGAACTTTCGAAAAATTCTGTGAAGAATTCAGGAAAATACTTAAAAAAAAGAGAAGATATAGAAAACTAAGAAAATTTATATTACCTTGACAATCATTATGATATAGATCTTTACCATGACTGGTGAAATAAAACAAGAACAGAAAAACTACAGAATGTTAAGTAAAAAATTAGAAGACTCTGAAATAATAAAAATAATTAGGTTCCTAATTCCTTACTTAGACATTCATTTAGTGCACCCTTGGAATAAAAACCTTCAAGTTGCAACTAAAATATTCCAAATAAAGGAACATTGTAGCAAAATTTACACTGTAGCAGCTACTGTAACACAAATATAACGCAAAATTTACCACAAATATATGTTTTTCGGTTTTACCAATAAGCCAGATGCAATATTTATTGAGTAGATAGATAAAAGCCACTTGCAAACTAGGCACCAAATTGGAATTCAGCTACTTAATTTAGTTTTCTAAGTGGTTAGTCACTGTTTCAGGCAGCTTTTAAACTAGATCATATGCAAAGATGTAATTTATAAAGTGTCAACACTATTTTATGTTTGTGCTTTTAACAACTAGCGTACCTTGTAAACCAAACTTATTTTCCACTGTTCCTTTTTATGCTTATTAAACAATTACGTTTTGGAGTTTCTAATGGGCCTGTTAGTTTTGAAGTCTAATTTATCTTATTTTTATATAGAAGCTAGTTAGCTTGTGTTTTGAACAAGCCATTGTTAAAGCCACTATACTTAGTTCTTGACTTCATGTCCAGGTTGATTTTAATGTTTGTAGGTGGATAAAGATTCTGTCTTTCAAAAGAGTTAATACTGTATCTTTTAGTGCTTTGTACAGTATGTGTTATGCATGGATAACATGTAGGCCAACTTAGACTACTTCCTCCACCGAATCAATGCTTTTTTGACCATCAAAGTAGGATAATGGGTATGTATATATGCACAGTTATTTAAAAATGCAATGAAAAGATCATGGTAGGTATGGAATAATAGGATGAATCAAATATGCAAATAACATATCTATAATAGCTATAATAGTTGTAATGCCTATGTTCAGCTATGTGCTCATTTGTCAACCAATAACAAAAGCGCATACCTTAAAGAAAAGAAAAACACGGAGAGTGAAAGTAAATAACGCTTATCCAAAACAAAAAGCATATATAATATTATTTACGTCAAAACTGACAAACACCCGAAAATTTACAAATACAGGTACAATATCAAGCTAGAATCGAAGAATTGAAAAGTCAAGGCACAAAAATTTCCTATGAAGTCGAGGAAGAAGTATTTGACATGCTTACCGATGCTATAGCTAAAAGAAAGAATAGTAGGCCATATTATGGCAATATCCCTGGAGTAAATATTTAAACTTTCAACAAAACATTATTTTAATTAGTTTAAAATGTAGAAGTTGATGCAATATTTGATAAAATGCAGAAATACAAAGACGCCACTTATAACTTCAATAAGGAAGAAGCATAGACTAGAGCCAAACAAGTGGAAAAGATGGAGCGTCAAGAAGGGGAGATTCAAATGCTAAATATGCAGTATGAACAACTCACTGAGATGCTTCGACAGCGATTTGATGGAGAGTTGAATGATCATCGTGAGGGATGAGGGTATTTTTTATTCTTAGTGATATCTGTATGATGTCCGTATCATGAACATATTATCGTATTATTTTTACATATAAGAACTTGATTAGTATTGTTCGACTTTGTAATATGAAAGAGATATTTGTTTTTTGAATTAAAGATGAATGACTTGATGTTAATCTTTTTGTTGGAATGTGTATATATATATATATATATGAAATAAGTTGATTTTAATTTCTATTTAATGTAGTGAAATGAAACACAATTGTAATATATCAAAATCACTTCAGAAAAGGCGTAGGAAAGGCGTGGGTAAAGGGAATATTGATGCAACAAAAAATCGTGTGCATGACATAGGAAAAACATAAAAAAAAACACAGGCGTAGGTAAACCGTAGATAAATGAATGACGTAGAAAAGACGTAGGGAATGTAATATGTAAGAATGGCGTAGAGAAAGCGTAATAAAAAAAAGGCGTAGGGAAGACGTAGGTAAATGAATAACGTAGGAAAGACGTGGGTAACGAAAGAAGTAAAAATGTCATAACAAAATCGTAGGAACAACGAAGCGTAGGGAAGGCATAGAAAAATCATGGCGTAGGGAAGACGTAGGAAACAACTCCACAGGTGGTGTAGGTGTTTTATTACCTACGCAGGTTTTACCCACGCCAAAATTGGCGTAGGAGTTACGTAGTTGCTGCATTTACCTACATCCCGTCTATACCATTTTGACGTAGGTAAACCGCAGTTTTCTTGTAGTTATCATTTGACCGCTGAAGTTTTTAGAATAACATTATAGATTGTAGCATTAGTAAACTAGTTCCATCATTACTCTTTCTTACCCATTTATTATGTACATTTCTTGTAATATTAACTATTACACGTGTTATAGTATTGGATATTTGCGAATGGCTCTTGTGATCAGAAATACTTATACTTGTAGTGAAATTTGTTTTAATTTGAGCGAAAGTGAATTATTTGATCAGGATCTAGTATTGTCAATTTAGATACCAACGGAACTTTAAAAAAATCAATTATGCAGTCTCACAGAAACAATAGCAGAAATAAGAGACACAGAAGATTTAACGTGGTTCGGATATGAATATCCTACGTCCACGGAGACCCAACATCTTCTTTTATTCCACTAAAGAAAAGAGTACAAAAGAGAGAGAAGAATAATGGTGGATGCCTCACACACTCACTTGCATATGAAGATGAAATTCCTTCATTTAAATAGACTTGATAATGAAGGGTTGCTTGGAGATTAAGAAAATAAATTTCCTGATTACCCAAATATCTTTCCAAATTGCATGATTTGATTTTAGTACAAATAGATGGCGTAATCTTGATTTTCATATCTTTTCTTTGATTGATTGATTCTTTATGCCTAATCATTTATTTCTTCATATAACAAATGCATTGACTAATTAATTGATTGGCTAATTAATTAGTTTCCTTCCAAAATATCCTTCCATATATCAGCCAAATTAATTGATTGAATGAATCAATTAATTTATTTCTTTCCTCCTCAACAAATATTTGAATCATCCAAATTTAACACTCCACCTTGATTCAAATATAACAATATCTCTTTATCTTATCATCAAGCAATCAACATAGAAGATGTTGGGTCTAGCGCCCCATGGCACTCAAGTAACAAGAATCAAACTGATCAAGTTTGAGCAATGCTCAAACTTGTCCTTTGGAAGTGACTTTGTCATCATATCTGAAGGATTATCCAAAATACTCACCTTCAACAATTTGATCTTGCTTCGTTATTCCTCAAGCATAAGAAAGAAACCTCTAACATCAATGTGCTTCGTCGTGAACTATAAGCTTGATTCTCTACAAGATGAATCGCACACTTACTGTCTGAAAATAGCTCTAATGTCTGTTGCACCATTGAAAGATCATCCAACAACTGAAGTAAGTATAATCCTTCCTTTGTTGCTTCCACAATCGATATCAACTCTACCTCGGTAGTCGATAAAGCTACGATAGATTGCGGCTTTGATCTCCATGAAATCGAGCTTATGCCAAGTGTAAAAACATAGCCCAACACTGACTTCCTAGCATCTCTATCCCCAGCATAATCAGAATCACAATATCCTCTAAGAAAGATGTCACCATCCACTCCACCATATAACAATCCCACCGAAGAAGTGCCTCGAAGATATCTAAGAATCCACTTCACAGCTTGCCAATGCTCTTTGCCTGGGTTAGACATATATCGACTCACAACACCCACTGCATGGGCCAAATCTGGTCTTGTGCACACCGTCGCATACATAAGACTACCAACAGCACTAGAATAAGGTATATCAACCATAAACCTTTTGTCTTCTTTCTATGAGGGAGATAAATCTTTTGACAACTTAAAATGAGAGCCTAATGGAGTGCCAACCGGTTTGGCTTTCTCCATTCCAAATTGAGCGAGGACCTTCTCGATGTGCTGCGCTTGAGTGAGCCTTAACTCTCTCCACTTCCTATCCCTGCTTATCTCCATACCCAATATTCTTTGTGCCTTTCCCAAATCCTTCATGTCAAACTCTCTACTGAGCTCTGCTTTCAACTCCTTAATTCTGACCATACTCCGAGATGCAATCAGCATATCATCAACATATAACAACAAATAAATCATATCACCATCACATCTCCTAAAATAAATACATTGGTCTTTGAAACTTCTGAAGTATCCCTGTGAAAGCATAAACTTATCAAACCTCTTATACCATAGTCTAGGAGACTGCTTCGGTCCATATAGAGATTTGTTGAGTTTGCAAACATAGTCTGGTCTTCTACTATCAATGAACCCTTCCAACTGCTTTAAATAAATCTCATCATCCAGATCACCATGCAAGAATGCAGTTTTGACATCTAGTTGCTCTAACTCCATATCATAATGAGCAACTAATGCCAAAAGAATACGAATAGAAGTATGCCTAACCACTGGAGCAAAGATATCATGATACTCTACCCCCTTCTTCTGAACATACCCCTTTGCGACTAATCTTGCATTGTATCTGAGATTACCATTTTCACCGTCTTTCACTCTATAGATCCACTTGCATCCAATAGCTCTCTTGTCAGTGGGAAGAGGCATCAAATCCCAAGTATGATTTCTCTGTAATGATTCAATCTCCTCCTCCATAGAAACTAACCAACTGGAACTGTTAACTGATGTGATAGCTTCTCTATAATCACAGGGCTCATCATGGACAACATTGAAAGCATATGTTGTCATATCATCGAAGTTAATGTCTTCGATGCTCAATCCAACAAACTCAACAAGCCACTTAGGCTTTCTTCTTTGTTTGACAGGCCTAGGTTCTGAATGAGCTCCACCTCACTACACCAGAAAAGTCATTTCGCCACGGCTTTGGGCCGTGGCTAAACGATTTTGCCACGGCTTTGTGCCGTGGCAAAATAGGCAGTGGCAAAAAATTTGCCACGGCCCAGAGCCGTGGTTGTTTTCTATTTTGCCACGGCTTTAGGCCGTGGCAATATTTCGTCAGCCACGGTTTAGAGCCGTGGCAAATATATGTTTTGCCACGGCTTGAGGCCGTGGCAAATACATGATTAGCCACGGCTTAAGGCCATGGCTAATTTTTGTATGTTACTCAAATCATTTAACCGTCTCAGTGGTTCTTACTTCAGTTCAATTCAATACAATGTCTCAATTGAAACTCAAAACATAGAGTAAATGTCTCAGTTCATAATAAGATTCACTGTTACAAACAGTTCATCAATTATAATACAATGATACCTGCATATGCACACAACAAATAAAATCAACAAAAGAATCTTGATTCCTTTGACAAGCATTATGTACAAGAGTCATACCAGTAGATTGTGGAACTGTGCATGTGAAAATAATACGACTTACACCTTAGACTTCACCAAACTATATATATGAGAACCAAATTAGCTTATGTCGTACAGATGAATTATTACTGCTCAAAACTAAGCTTCATGGTTGTTCAGTTTTGGGAAAGTACTTCAGCATTTACGCTTCAGCAGGACAGTCAATGCATGTACAGATCAACTGTAATAGGGCTCAAAGAAGATCGGAAACAGAGCTGCTGCTCATTCAGTAGGCAGTAACACGTGGCAGAGAAGTGTAGAGCTGCTGGTCATACACTATCAATTGTTTGATTCAGCTTGTAAAAGCAGCTGGAAGTACATGCATCGTTTAAAGATCAGTTTGAATGCATGATATCAAGCTTCGTCAACTGATATTGCTTCAGAATTTGGACATGATGTCATGTTACTGCAGCACTGCCTGCTGTAACACCAATGAATATCAGATTACACCAGAACAGTCTTGAATCCGGATATATACTAAATGCAAACAAACTTAAGAATGAAAACATGCATGGAATTCTCCTCTTGCTCAAAAATCATCAAGAAACAGTCGCAATGTTTCAGGCTCGCATACCTTATTCACTTCAAGCATTTTCCGTACAGATTTAAGAAAGCTGGAATCTAGAAACTTCAACTATTGTTTAGACTGCAGTTTTTCAAGTAGAATTAGAGAATGCTTCACCTTGATGTGTTCTGATGTGTCCATTCGATCATGCTGTAAAAACACGTCACACTTCTTCATTTGAAAATAATAGTACACCTGCTGTAATCAAGATTCTTTTAGTTTTGGAATAATGAGTCGAAATTAACTATAAATGTCACGAGAGGTCCAAACTCTCAACGATAACAAAAACCTCTGCGGAGTTGGAATGAATTATAGCTTAATGAACATCAAATAGGAATTTAGACAGTCATCGATATATAAAGTATTCATTGTCAATTTATAATTTGAGTTATAGGTTGGTTTATATTTAAGGTCTGGGGGTATTTTGCATAACAGTTTGAAAGTAGATATCTATATAGAATGCAGAATTCACTTTACAAGTGTATATATAAGCAAATTAAAATTCTAGACTCGGCCGCCTTATTTGAGTGTAGTAATAATCAAATGTAGGACTATAGTGTCAATGCTAGCTTGACATGTCGAATGGCTTGAGCTGTACATACAGCAGCACATTACAGACTTACAATGGACGATGTTGATGAGATTGCATCTCTTTGCTTAATTTACCAGAGTCCAAAAACAGGGCTGCAAACATGTGTTTAATAAGTTCAATTCAATACTTTGGCATATGGATCATAGTATTAGATAACAGTAAGATCAATTGCCTGAATTGACTTCTTCTAATTAAGAACATCGACATCAGCCTTCTCCTAATCAGCTAGTTCAAAATCTTTTTACAATAAAAAATACAGAACACCCAACAAAAACTATTCAAACAACTTGATACACTTTTTTGTTCAAAGCCAGCCAAACAACAATCATGCTTCTAGTTGCATATTGTTTGAAATAAATCATAAGATAAAAGATATTGTTTTGAAATTCATGACACCTAATTTGCATATTTTATGGTGCACATGCACAAGTATATTAAATTTCATTTACCTGAATTTATAAAAAAACCAGGATAGAAGATCTTGTATGTTGAGAGTTTACTCACATATGACTTGTAATCTTAAGGAGAGAAAATAAAATTCAACAAAAAATATATCATGTCTGAGAAATTAGATACTAAATTATATTTTATTTTTGTATAAAATATTTTGTTCAGTACATACGAAAAAGAATGTGGTTGTTTGTTTCACGTCCCTCATATCAGAAATCATTCATTTCACATATCCACCTTAAGAACCTAATCAAAATTTGAAAAATCAAACAAAAGATGTTCAAATGTAATGGTATATCTATATATTTTGATTATGAACTAAAACCTTAGTTCAAATGAATAATGGATTTTCATTAGTTAATAAACCGACCTTAATCTATTCTAGTGGATAACGGTTATGAATACCAAGTTGCATATGCATTGACTGCAACTATGTAAGTGGAAGTAATTGATATCGTCACACAATATAAAATAGATTAAAGCAATGCTGTATTGAATTAGATTGTTTGTCTACTATTAAATATAAAGACCCTATAAACAATGAAACAAATGGTAAATTTAGTTTTTATTAATAGGAAAAATACTGTGTCCCAATTATAAAATAGCTCTCAGGTAATGAAATGACATGAAGAAATAGTTTTGAACTTGGCACATTTGTTAGTGATAAACATGAAGAAATATTTTTGCACCTGCTACACTTGTTGGTGATAAACATGAAGTGGCAGACATAATCTCAAGAATTCTCATCTTATTAGAAAATACCTATTGAAAATACTCAAACCTAGAAAAAATTTAAAACATGTATAATTCATAATATAGACATATATACAATAAATACATATAGGTGGCAGTCATTATTAGCTATCTTTCCAGTGGGAGAATCTGGATATATCATAATTTGGTTTTATTAAGAAAAAACGCATGTTTAACTAAAGCATTTAAGATACATGGACATGAGAAAGGATGCATTTGCAACATTCCACCTAAGGAAGTTCCATCCTTATATTAATGTATGTAGAAGAATTTATCACGAGAGAGGCGTAATAGCTTCATCATTAAAGCTGCACACATCACGGTCTATTTCTAACTACACTGTAAAAATAGGGAGAGGTCGAGAATTGATTCAAAGTTGTACACATCACTATCTAAAAAGGGATAGACGTAATAGCATTTAAGCACATACTCCGAGATTTGAGTAGATGAGTACATATACGAGATTTGCGTTTGTAAGGTGCTGAGTTCTTTTTATGTTTATTTTATTGAATATTGGCAACTTATCAGTTATATTTCCTTTGGGCATCCGTGGATGATATTTTGCCTCTGTTAAAATTACATATCCATGTGGTAATATTAGTACTGTTGCAGCTCTTTTTAAGTGCAAACTGAGATGTTTGGCTTTCGCAGTCTCTCCTCGTTAAGGAATTCTTGTTTATTGAAGGAATTATTGAAGGAATTCTTGTTTATTGAAGGAATTCTACAGTTGTAACTATACGTTTATGGTAAATACATAAAATTAATCTATAGCAATCTGAACGGTATGGAGACCCTTTGCATAAACCCTGCAAACTAACTAGATCACGGTTTGTCTTCACACATGAGACTATATTCAGTTGGTTACACTTAGTACGTAAGGATGGTTACACCGAGTGGAACCAGGTAAAATCTTGTACAAACAATAAGGTACCTATACGAATAAACTGATCTCAGAAGAGTAATCAAGGAAGTTAGTACCTATACCCAAAGTAAGTTGTTCAATATAGTATATGTACCCTTCAGCCGAATCTAGTGAATTCTGCAGATTTACAGCATCCACATTTTTCTAAGCATGTCTTTTTGGCTTGAAAGGGTCGGGCAGCACCGGCACACAAGCACCTGGCAGAAATTCAGAATACATTCATAATCAGAGTCCTTCAAAAATGTTAAACAATGCATAAACAATCATAATACTTGAGGGAAAAAATAAGCAATTAACTACACTAGAAATTTTAAACTGAAACAGAATGTGCCTATAACGAGTAGTCTGCGCTTAAAAGCCATGTTGAACCAAGTGAAGCTTGGCTCTTTAGTTAATTAACAAAAGAGAAGGTTACTAAAGCAGCAAATATAACACTGAAGATACAATATACTGAGAAAGATTTGTTTTCCAATTCAGACTACCTTCCAAATTTGGTTGCTTGAACTTCTTGCAGATTTGAATATAGTGGCAAAAACACAAATAAATAACCACTACGTGACCAAATTAACATTCAAGTCAGGTACTATTGAGCAGAAAGAAGTTTATTAATACATAAATATTAGCCCTGCAACCCTAATGAAATAAATTAGAAAAGAACACGATCGATAGACTTTTTCTTCTTCTCTCTCTCATTAATCAACCATTGCAAAGTCAACAAAGCGATAAACTATTGAACAACTCGATTGTAAAAAGAAGAGTCAAGAATCTGGGTGCAAATCGATTACCGAATGATAATAACAAAAAATTACATAAATTACAGAACGATTACCTCTCGATTGTAATAGTCGGACGCAGTGTGCTACTGTGAGGAAGATGTGAAGGAAGACAGAGAAGCAGATGATGCAACTGTGAGGAAGAAGAAGCACGATTGGGGAAAACTGTGAGATTAGGTTGATACACGATCGATTTGAGTGAGAAGCTGTCGATTAGTTTAGGCGTTATTTTTCAAGGAAGGGTGAAATTAGGGTGTTGTTTTTTTGGAAGCAGAGAGACGAGGGTTATTGAGATGGAACCGGGGGTGTGAAATTCTTTTGGTAATATTGGAACGGTTCATAGCCGTGGTAAAATTGCCACGGCTTTAGACCGTGCTAGTTTACTTTACCACGGCTCAAAACCATGGTAAAATTGCCACGGCTCAAAACCGTGGTAATTTTTCCGCCTTGGGGTGTGGCAAAATGGGCAGTATGGTGTAGTGCCTTGAGTTTGATCCTCTGTACCAACATCGATATTACCCTCATCAACCACAGTGTCATCGGAAACACCATTTGAACGTCTATGGAAAGAATCAACAGATGACTTGCTTTGTGTCTGGTATTCTTCACATGTCCTCTCGTTGTCATCCGATGAGGAAGGCTCCACCTTAAACATAGCCTTCTCATCAAAAGTCACATGCCTGCTCATAACGATCTTCTTGCTAATAGGACACCACAACCTATATCCCTTCACTCCTCTCCTATAACCTAGAAAGATACACTTGCGAGCTCTAGGTTCCAGATTCCCTTTACTCTCATGCACATAAGCTGGGCAACCAAACACTCTGAGAAATGAATAGCTAACAGACTCTCCTTTCCATACTTCTTCAGGGATCTTCATATCTATGGCAGTAGAAGGTGTGCGGTTGATGATGAAAGCCGCCATAGATAAAGCTTCAGCCCAAAATCCCTTCTTCAATTTAGCAGTCAGTCTGAGGCATCTTGTTCTCTCCAATAATGTCTGATTCATCCTTTCTACAACTCCATTAGACTAGGGGTCACCTGGTGTAGTGTAATGCCTCTTAATGCCTTTAGACTCACAATAATCGATGAATTCCTGTGATACAAATTCACCGCCATTATCTGAATGGAGAACTTTCAATTTCTTCCCTGACTGCTTCTCAACCATAAATTTCCACTTTTGAAACCTGGCAAAGGTTTCACTCTTTGACTAAAGAAAGTATACCCATACTTTACGAGAGAAATCATCTATAAATGAAACGAAATACCTGGCTCCACCTAAAGACTGACAAGGGGAGGGACCCCAAACATCTGCATGAACATACTCCAGGACAGCTTTTGCTTTATGCTCTCCTATACCAAAAGAAATCTTCGTCTGCTTCCCAAGAACACACTCTTCACAAAAACCAAGTTTTGAATGATGAACTCCATCAATCAATCCTCGTTTTCTCAACTTATTCATGCTGTGCTCACCGATGTGGCCCATCCGTAAGTGCCATAATCTGGAATAATCTGAATTAACTGATGTAACAGAAGCTGATTCACCAATTACAGTAGTCCCTTTAATAGATAAAGATTTCCTGCCCTCACACCTCTCATAACAATCATGGAACCCTTCGATATCTTCATTTTCTCTCCTTCCACTACAATCTTCAAGCCAAGTCTACTCAATGCCCCAATAGAAATCAAGCTCCTCCTCAAATCAGGTACATGTCTAACATCGGTGATCATACGAATAACACCATCAAACATCATGCTACCAACACCAACCATACGGCAAGAAGCATCATTACCTATCAAAACTTCTCCTCCATCAATTTCACGGTAAGTGGAAAAGCAGTTCCTATCAGGTGTCATATGATAGGATGCGCCAGAATCAATCAGCCATAAGTTGCTCTTCCCAGAAGAGCCAGAAGCTGTAAATACATCGCTGTTACTTTCTGTATCTGATTTCTCTGCTGTAGAAGCTGAGGCTTGCTTTGGATCTTTTCTTCTACCTTCAAGCTTGGGACATTGTGCTATGAAGTGCCCTGGTTTCTTACAATAATGGCAAGTCAACTTCGTAGGCCCTCTAGACTGAGACCGCGAAGAATTCCGTCCTCCACCATTCTTCGACCTGCTTTGGCCTCTACCTCTCTGAACATATAAGCCTTCGGTATCACTATCCAAGCTAGTGCTCGCCAATCTACCTCTTAATACTTCATTATGAAGACCAGCCTTTACATCAGACAGGCTAATTTTACTGCGGCCATAAATCATGGAATTAACAAAAGCAGTATACTCCGTAGGCAAGGAACATAAGAGGATCACAGCTTGAGCCTCATCGGTAATATCAACTTCCGCTGCCTTCAGGTTCATAATCAAAGTGGTTAAAGCATCTACATGCTCCATGAGATCAGCTCCAGGCTTCATCTTGAACGAATAGAGTTGTTGCTGAAGAATAATCTGATTAGTGAGAGACTTATCTTGATATGCATCCGATAATGCATCCCATAGTTCCTTCGTCGTCTTCTTCTGAGAGAATTCTCTAAGAACTTCATCTGAAAGACTCAACTGAATTGTTGTAAGAGCTTCATCTTCCATCTCTTCCAAATCAGCTGCATCAATATCTTTCAATTTCTCTGACGCAGAAACAACCTTATAAGTCTTCTCCTTCTTTAATACAGCCTCCATCTTCATCTTCCAAGTACCAAAATCTCCCTTTTCGTCAAAACGTATTACTCCATAATTGATACCAGATCTACCAACAGACTTACTAGAAGTAGCCATTAATATCCAAACATGAACAATAACACTAGCTCTGATACCAAACTGTAGTGAAATTTATTTTAATTTGAGCGGAAGTGAATTATTTGATCATGATCTAGTATTGTCTATTTAGATACCAATGGAACTTAAAAAAAATCAATTATGCGGTCTCACAGAAACAATAGCAGAAATAAGAGACATAGAAGATTTAACGTGGTTCGGATATGAATATCCACGTCCACGGAGACCCAACAACTTCTTTTATTCCACTAAAGAAAAGAGTACAAAAGATTGAGAATAATAATGCTGGATGCCTCACACACTCACTTGCATATGAAGATGAAATTCCTTCATTTAAATAGACTTGATAATGAAGGGTTGCTTGGAGATTAAGAAAATAAAATTTTCTGATTACCCAAATATCTTTCCAAATTGCATGATTTGATTTTAGTACAAATAGATGATGTAATCTTGGTTTTCATATCTTTCCTTTGATTGATTGGTTCTCCATGCCTAATCATTTATTTCTTCATATAACAAATGCATTGACTAATTAATTGATTAGCCAATTAATTAGTTTTTTTCCAAAATATCCTTCTATATATCAGCCAAATTAATTGATTGAATGAATCAATTAATTAATTTCTTTCCTTCTCAACAAATATTTGAATCATCCAAATTTAACAATACTCCGGTGATTCGGTGGATTTTATTCCTAACTTGACCGCTCTTTTCTCTGGTTTTATCCATGTCATTGGGCCAATATCAAATGATGAAGACAGTGGTTCCTCCTCTTTGGAGGATGCATAGTCTCTCTTTTTGTTAGTAGTTTAAGTCCTTTTTGCCTAGCTTCTGTGCTTTATTTATATTTAGCCGTTCTGACGCATGTGTCAAACATCTGTTTCTAATCTTTTTTAATAAAAGTGGACGCACACTCTAAAACCGGCTAGCTTTGCTATAAAAAAATATTTGCCCATGACCACTGTATCTAGTGGTAGAATTTCTAGCTTGAGTTGTTAATAGAACTCTTGGATTCGTCCCTTGTACATTAGAGTCAATACTGAAAATGGAGATATGTTATACATATGCACATATTAGGAACGCAAAATTTTTAATATGTTATGTTACTCGGTCTTTAATATCATGCAAATAAATAGTCCGCTTACTACGACAAATATTTGTTCTTTTTTACGACTATTGAATTGACATTAAACATACTAATAAATTCTTACTAATCATTAGGTAGCACACTATTAGAACTATTAGGGGTGTAAATCGGTCAGACCGGACTAGACGGAGGTGTGTTCAGTTTATGTCCTAAATAAAATTGGACCGGACATGGATCGGACGAGATTTATGTTCGTACAAATTTTGTTGTCCTAACTTGTGTCCTAAATGAAATCGGACGAACTCATACATACATTTTTCGGACACGGACGGATATTGCTATTTACATCAAATTTTATGTTGTTTAATAGAATTTCCATCAGATATACTGAATTATAAGAAATTCAGATGAATTCGAACGAACTCGAACCGGACAATATTTTTGCTCGTACAAATTTTGTTTTCCTAACTCGTGTCCTAAATGAAAATTGAACGGACTTGGACGGACGTATTTCGGTTACGGACATGAATGGACATCGGACAAAATTAACAACACTAAAAACTATGTTCATTAAGACATGCTTTGGTCATCCATATCATACCTCCATGTGCAAAAACAGGTATTGTTTAAACTTTTATTAACTGCATTTTACATGTGTTGACTTCATTCATTATTTCAGCAATATCATCCAACTTATCATATTTATGTGCACCAATATCTCATCCTATTTGAGATATTACATCGCTCTCAATGATATGGATTCTCTATAACAATACGTGCATTCATATGAGAAAGGCATCAAAGCTAGAATATACTATTTTGGTCCACTCGTACGATTTTAATTATTGCGAAGTTGAAGCGGTATCAACAAAAAACTTCAATTTGCTTTATGAAGTTTTTTGCTCTGTCATTTATCAATGTAAATTTTCTATTTTCCTTCTAATGATCTTCTTAATAAAAATGCATGATATGGCGATGTTAGTTAAATGAACTCAATGTTGCTATTCATTTTGTTTTGTTCTATTGAGTGTTATGTAAATGGTATATCGTAGCGTGAAATTAGTTTTGTTTAATGAAATGTATATATGTAACAGTGTAACATGTTTGTAAAATATTGAAGCGTCCACTTTTCTATATTGTGGTATTGAAATGATACACAAATTATAATGCTCACTAGAGGCACATGGCTTTGCCTCTATCTTCCTTTATGGTTCCAATATATTTTAGCAATAGAGAAGTTTTCACATGTCCCTAATATGTTATACGCTTTAGCTCTTATGTAGCATACATTCTATTAGACGCAGATAAACAATGCTATTTGCATCTATATACCTTTAGCGATTTATAGAGGCAAATATTAATTTACCTTCCATATCATAAAGGCAAATAAATGCATCTTCTCTCCTTTAATTACAATATTATGGATATCACCTGGACTTAAAGTTTGGTGTTGTAGTGTGTCCAGCTCAGCACTTTCAATGTTGCAAATAAATCCAAACAACTTTCCATATATAGTTGTAAAATAATGTATATACCAACACCAAACACTGGTCTAGCTTATTTCTTTCCTAATGAATGAGGGGCAAATCACGTCCAAACAAGTACAATCTAAGATGACGATGGCCCAATAAGTATCACCACGGCCCACGCACCATCTGATCACTACACACGTGACACGTATCTTATTGATTAGGAACCTTTACGAATTCAACCAATTTAAATCGTGCCTCACGTCCGCTGCTCCAGAAACTTCTATCCGCTTCTCCTTATAAGTACCATTTCCGCATTCCCAAAAAAATTCTCTACTCTAAAAAGAAAACAGAGGAGGTCCTTTTAATCTAATCAGAGGTACGGATTAAATTGTTTTGTTTTATCCATTGTCTTCAGTAATTTTATTTATAATGAATTGGTCTATACTCCGTAAACAGTAAGATTTGCAGATCGATCCAATTATCTGTATGCTGTATCGATATCGGTACTTTCCATTCGTAATTGAATTTAGGTATAACTGACCTATTTTATCGGCAAGTATTGATGATTTTATACAAGAAATCAAAACCTTAGTACATGGTTGTTGATGGGAATGAAAGCTTGGTACAACAATATTATGAATTAAATATGTAAATGTAAATAGTTTGATATAGCTTGTTCCGTGCTGAATGAAAACTGTCAATAAAATTTTTTAATTATATTTTTGAAACATATAGTATACAATAAAAATAGTTATCAATCAAATTACAATGTGTAAAAAAGAAGATTAGCAGAAAAACATACTGGGATTTTGATGTTTTTAGTCGATTGAATTGGATCATTGACTAGTTGATAAAGAATTGATGGGAAGGAAAACAAGGTATTTTTAGTCTTTATAGCAAGATTTGTTTGAAAGATAGAAAAATTAGACATATATCTGGCAATATACGGCATGGTTAGTAGATTTGTCAACAAAGTTTAATTGACTGTCTTGATTGGCTTTTTACACCTCTTTTCTGCTTTTCTTGTGCGCTCATAATTCGTGCTATGTTATATGACGTGTTCAAGAGTTGCAAATGTTTTAGAATTTTCTAGTACATTGAAACATCAAATACGTACTTTTAGATGTTCCATTGTTTGCGATAAACTATTTTTCGTAATAATTGTGATATATGATATGTTGTGTGTTGGCATAATCTATTAGCATCCCGTGTTTTTTTTACACACCCCGTCTTTCTCTATAAAATTAGTAAACCCCACAAATTGCTCTTGAGACCCCTTTTATACCAATTATAACCTTCCTTTTAATATTAATTTTACCTTCAATAACCTACTCCCTTTTCTTTTCTTCCCTCTACGTTGTTCACTAACTTTTTTCCAGTTTTCAATTTATTCCATTTAATTTGTATGTTTTATTTAATTTGAGTTTCAATCAATTAAATGATTTTTGAAGTTTTAAATCTTAGTTCAAATAAGTTATTCTCAGCCTTGTCAACTTCTTTGTGTCAACAATAAAAATTACGGTGTTTTGTGTAAATTACAAATGGTGATAGCACAATCAATTTGTGCACTAGTTGGACCGACTTTTAGTTTGAAAACTTTTTAGAGTATAGTTTGAGATGGCTTGTTTTGAGAATGAGTTACCAACATTAGTCTCAGTAGTAATAAATCAGGTACAATGGCTCTCCCCCAAACTTAATTTGCTATGAAGTGAGTTTTTGTCATTTTGATATGTTTTTTCTGTTCAGGTTGTTTAAGATATTTGATGCTTACTAATTTGTGAGCTTTTATCGTTTTGGTTTTTTTATGATTAGGTTGTTTATTCTTTATGTCATTTTGTAATTTTTTTTCCCTACTCAAATTTTGTGTTCTTATTTTCTGATTCATAAAAGCATATTTTGTCTTTATTTGTGAAAGTGGTTTCAAGACACGTAAGCTGCTTATTTTGTGATTATTAAGTGCGCCGTTATTGTTTTGAACATGAACTACAAAGGTTATTTTGGTTTATACAAAATTTACTTGGTTTATTGGGGGGGGGGGGGGGGGTGAAAAGCTTTGGCTGGGGTGGTAATAGAAGTAGCCTTGTGTGTTATTGCTCTAAATTACATGATTGTTTTATAATTTTCAAATACGTTAGTATTTTTGTTTTTGATGGAGATCAAACCTTAAAAATATCATTGAACGGTATGATTATTAAAGTTTACAATTTTAAAATGCAATTTACTTGCCATACACCAAACCATAATATCTTTATTCAGAAATTAATGATTTTAAAATTCAATTATTTTTAGAAACGATTGAAACCAGTAAATATATAGACACAGCAGCCATATGATATTTGACTTTGGTAAATGATATTATTATTTGCGACATATAACAGAAGTTTGACTTAGGGACAACACAACTAAGTGTGACTCGGGCAATTCAATTTTGGGCTGCTCTGGTAATGAATATGGCTTGTGATTTGTGAGTACGCTTATATGTCCACACACATTGTACATAGCAAGAAATGGTTGTCATTTACAATTGGGTTGTCCTGTAAGTCTTGCCAAAGCTGTCTTATGATAGACCCTGATCACTAAGCAATTATCTTTATCATATTTGTAATTTTTGTTGACCAAAAGATTACAGAACATTGTTATGTCATGATCTTTCCAAGGAGTTATGTGTACATTAGTTTTTTGAAACGTTAATTGTAGTTATTTATTACCGTTTAATTATTTTCAAATAATGCTGCTATACCCGAAGTATGTTTTGTCATTTTCTGCAGCTATAAACATTTTTATTGGAGGATCCACTATAAAATAACATACCCCCTTGAATTTCTCTAAATCAACTATTTCTCAAAATCTGACTGAATTTCATTTGGTCATCCAGCAATATATTTATCTGTTTAGTTTCTAGCTGATTTTGAGTTATCAGATTCTGGTTCGAAAAGCTTCTTAGAGTTTTTAGGCTACTGATTTGCAGAACGGACTATTATTAGGACACCAATCAGGGAGGTTTCTCTTTAAGACTTGCAATGTATTTTAAAAGCATTCACCATCCAAATCTAGCAAACTCTTTTTAGAATTAAATTAAGTAAACAAACTAAAGCATGCAACTGGAATAAATGAAAAAGCCCAAGTTATATGCACTATTAAGTATGTTCTGATTCACATAACATGCAGTTTCAACAGATGATTGAAACTAGAAGTTAATCATATTTTGTGCATGTCAATGATGTAACAGGTGCACTTTGTGCTAGACCTTGCATAGTGCATATTTGTGTTATTTCATTTATGGTGAGGCACAGATATGTAAGATGCCATATTTTGATGCTGAAATTGATTAACAACTCACTTTCTAATTGTTTTTTTTTTTGTAATTTAGTGGTTATGTTTTCCTTTTTATGATAAAACTGGTACCAACATTTGAGTTATTTTGAAAACATGTGTTTTTCTTAGTACCATT
The DNA here is from genome assembly GCA_030737815.1 of Allium fistulosum. NCBI lineage: Eukaryota > Viridiplantae > Streptophyta > Magnoliopsida > Asparagales > Amaryllidaceae > Allium > Allium fistulosum. The sequence goes on from CM060901.1 coordinate 1,619,543,423, forward strand.
TTGAATTTGGTTCAGAAATCTAGTTCAATGGTTTTAAATTTTCCAGTTTGCTTTTATTGTGATTTTGCATTTGAATTATGCTTTTAGCTTTATATGTGATGATAGTTTGCTAATTGATCTTTTAAATTGTGCTGGATTTTATTTTGTTCTATTTTATTTTATTTCGTTCTATTTTATTTTATTTCATTTGCAGATACATCATTGGTATACCAGTTTTTCTAATAGTTTGTAATATGTGATAGAAAAAATGATTATCTCAATTTAAATTGCTTGTGTTGTGAATTTTTTTATTTCACTTTGCCATTTGGCTTTTAAGGCTTTTCTGCTTTGCACTGATAAAAACTGTTTCGTATGTCAGTGAATTAATATTCTGAATTTATTTCATCCACATTTGAATATCAAACTCCGCATTTGAGAAACTTGGTGGTTGAATTGATTCTCTCTAATGATTAGCGCCAGCGGTGCCTCTTGTGCAATTGTGAATGTACAACAACCTTATTACATTGATGCAATTGCTATGTTGGTGGTTTTCATGGGCAGAATTGCTAAAGTTACTTCCCTTAGTCTTACTTACCACTTGTGAAATTTATCGTTAAATATTTGAATCATTATTTTTAAAACTTACAAAGGTCATTGTTCCAAACACTGCTACTCTTACGAACTTGTAGTAAATTTTACTTGCAAGAGGTCTATAGTGAATTGGGATCCACAAGTGTTATGGATCACATATTCCTATTTATCTCTTGTAAGTAAATCCTAGTTACAAAATGTTGCACTTACAATGGTTCCTGAACCAGTTTAGTTGAATAATTGTTAACCTTTGCTTGAATAGTCTAGCTGGGCTCAGTTGATTTGGTGTCTTAGTTTCTCAATGCTGGAATGCTCATATGAGTCAAAAGGATAATTTTGGTCAAGGGGAAATGTTGAGAATTTTGGTTATAACTCTAGTTTTGGTCTTTTATTGATATTTTACTGGCTCTGTGATATTTAGTTGATGAATAGATGCACTACATATATGATTGATCATTTTTTTAGTGAATTAGAGTTAGTTAAATATAAATATGTAGTTGGTTATAGACTGAGTGAGCAGAGTAATTCACTCTTATCGAACAATTAATATACTGGGCTACCTTCTTCCTTCTATTAATATACTGGCCAATGTTTATACTGGTCACCCGAAAACCTACAGGCGCCTGGCCTTTTAGCATGTATTAATGATGTATTAACATATGTTCTGTAATAGTGTAATTAACTACTTGCCTATGCTAGTTGATATCAATGAATATACGGCCAGCATCAAATTGATGATGTTAATAGCATTCTGTGTCTGCATAATAATTTACTGCAGTTTCAATATGTTATTGATCAAGATCTTGTATTTTACTAGTTGTCCAATTTGTCTTGTGTTTTGGGCTGTTGGCCAGCATAGCATAGCTTTTATGTCAGTCTTGTAAATTTGTTTGCTACTTGGCTTTGAGTTGTTTAACTTGCGTTTTTAGTAAGTAATACATAATGTTAATGTTCTGACTCATTTCCATTTATTTGCTTTTGTTGTTTCAGAATGGCACGCGCAGGAAAGTCAGGGTGAGTTCACTGTTGTGTACCATTTATTTATAATTCAAAACTGACGTTTCATCTGATCCCTTAGCATGTTTGATTTTAGATATGTGTCACCATCACCCACACCTTGTCATGAGAGGGCATGTTCCAGATCGTTATCAAGATCTAGGAGTCGATCTAGGTATGGAATTTAAAAGTTAATTCTTAGTTGGAATTTTAATTTTAATTTTTAACGTTAATTTACTTTTACCCATATGTAGATCTCAAGATTCTAGAGACGTAGAAAATCCTGGAAACAGCTTGTATGTTACTGGATTATCTCATAGGATAACAAAGGTTGATCTCGAGAAACACTTTTCTAAAGAAGGAGAGGTATGTAATATTAGTCGGTTATATAAGATGTGTGGAGTATCAAACGTGATAATGGTGTTCAATATATAGTCTTTTGATGGAATATCAACTATATAATTTTTTCTTTGCTCAAATCTGTAACTTTGAGCATATCATTTCTGCATGTTTCTATTTTTGTACTTGAGACCTTTCAGGTTTTTTTAAATGACATGTATTATCATTGTTTTAACCGCGATAGTTATGTTTGGACTGTATATAGATGTGGAACATTTCAAACTATACAATTGTAACACACCACAAGTCTAGAATATTTTACTGTTTTCAGAAGGATAATATATGGCATAATTTTTTATGATGAGAAACATTTGCAGGTGGTTGATGTCCATCTTGTTATGGATCCTTGGAAAAGAGAAAATCGTGGCTTTGGGTTTGTAACTATGGCAACGTTAGAGGATGCAAATCGCTGTATTAAATATCTTGATGGATCCATCTTAGAAGGCCGAGTAATAACTGTAGAAAAGGTAAATCGCAGTACTTAGATTGACCATTAACTTTGAGCAACTAGATTGTTGAATCTTGATATTTGTTGGATTCTAATTTTCAAAATTTATTATTTGGTTAGGATTGAAGAAAACTAGGAATATTATTTCATAGCTGAACTTCCAAAATTCTTTGTTTTAGTTACTTGTAAATCAGGGGAAATGGTAAAATGTACTGGAAATAATGGGTACTTCGATTAGCATCTTGTTGCTGGTAGATGTATCACAATAGAAACAGACTACCAAAAAATATGCGTTTTTGTATAATTGAAAAGAAATAAGAATGTTGCACTATTATTTTACTTGTGAATATTTGAGATTTGTTATTTTTTGTTGCTACTAAGTTTGAAGTTTCTTCTTCCATTAGCTTTTTTGGCAGCAGGTTGTCTGCATGTAGAAGCTCTACATCAAATCAAATCAATTCTCAGACTAATTAACAGTGGGTTGTAATTTTATGCGCATCTTTCGTTTACGTTCATTAATAATTGATTCTGTTATATATTTATTTTGACACTTCTGATATTCGTTGTATAATATCTTGTTTTTTACATTACCTTATTCTGTTTTTATTCACAGTTTGTTTGTTTTTTATCTTATTTTGTCAACCAGTCTAGAAGGAAACGTGGGAGAACTCCAACTCCAGGGCGATATCTTGGGTTAAAAAGTGGTATGCTTCTAAATATGTGAATTTTTTTACGTCTTTCTTGTTCATGCTTTGCAGTTAATTTTTCAATGCCAAGAGTCCATTTGTGCAACTTTCAAGTGGTACAAATTTGCATCTTAGATGATAGACAAACGCTTCTATTTCTAATTTTGCAAGACATTTCATTCCCATTAAATATCACCCATCTATTAATTTTGTATATATGTATTTTAATTGGTTGAGGTTCTTTGCGATTACAGTCCATGTTCTGAATCATGATACAAGTTCAATAAAATAAACTTTATGGAATTATATGCAACTATTAAACCAAGTTGGTTGAAAGTGTTTTTTGTATTATGTATATTTTAAACAAGGAATGTCTGTCAAGTCCCTGAAATTGAAAGATGATGTAAGAAAAGTCCCTTCCGAATAAGTTATGAAAATTAGGTCGCTAATTTATACCGCTTTTGCCTCTGAAAATGATGCTAAGTCGATTTTCTAGAAGATGACAGTTCGGTAAAAAACAACAAAATAGAGACCTAATTTACATGGGTTTATGAGCATGGACTTTTTGTGCATGAGCTTTGAAAATATGGACTTTTGGTTCAAAACCCCTATTTTAAATCTTCTTTTCAAAATTTGCATTGAAACTATTTACTACCTAAATACCATATATTTTTTAATAAAAAAAGAAGCCTTGTTTAAATACGAAATTGTTGGAGTTATTCAAAACGTTGTTAGTGCGTATTTCTTCAGAATGCGTAAGGTTGTTTCAAATAGTGATTTATCATTCGCCGCTTTAGTAGATGGGTAACTGTGGTTCTAAATGGTTTTAGAAGTGGCCTAAAAGAGTATTATATGTTTTGGGATGAGGTATTAAATAAAGAATTAATTGGTTTTGAAGAAGTGGGCACAAGACATGTATATATGTATACATGCATGTATTTGTGCGTATCTTTAGCTAGTGTGCATAATCAACAATTCGTACTGTCTTAATGTATGCATGCATCGATGCTTATTGTATGTCATTGCATATCTGAAGGACGAGGAAGTTCACGTAGCTGCTCGCCTAGAGGGAGATGGGGCAGCAGCAGATACACGTCACCTGGCTATTATTCATCGGATAGGGAGAGGTCATGCTCCCCCTACTACCGTAGACGCAGGTCTCGATCCAGGTCATACTCCCCGTACTACCGCAGGCACAGATCCAGGTCATACTCCCCGTACTACCGCAGGCACAGATCCAGGTCATACTCCCCGTACTACCGCAGGCACAGATCCCGATCCAGATCATACTCTCCCTATTACCGCAGACACCGATCCAGATCATATTCTCCATACCACTACCGTAGTAGGGACAGATCCAGCTACAGATCAAGGACACCACCAAGAAGGCAGTACTACCGATCCTACTCCCATGACTCCAGGTCCTACACACGGTCTGTTTCACCTGACTATAGGAGAAGTTCACGGCGGAGTTATTCGCGTAGTGTGAGTCCTGTGCTGAGGAGGAAGTCCAGGAGAAGAAGCTATTCTAGAAGCTACTCTCCTAGCGTTCAAAGAAGCTGCAGCTACTCAAGCACCCCATCGAGGGGTTATTATTCAGGGAGCCCAGGTCCCTCTTTTGGATGTGGTAACACAAGGCACTCTAGGGAGAGTTACTCTCATAGTCGCAGTGGTGCTTCTAGGTCCCTTTCTCCTTCACCTGCCAGGTCTCCTTGAGAATAGTGGAATAATTGCTCTTCTTATGAATACCGTTGTCCATGATGAACCTGCATTTTCTTTTAGTTTTTGGGATTATATGACTACAATAGTTTTCTCTGAGTGGTAGTTTACTGTATGCTTCTGTTCTCGCCCGCTACTGCTGAAAAAGTTATGCCCCTTGCCTTCCGTTCTGCTCAAAAGTCGGAGACTTCAGCTAAACTTTGGTTATATTGTTTTGTTATATATGCTCTAAGAATGTTAAAAACTTAAAACAGCATGTGAAAAGTTGTCAATCTGGAAGTACAAATTGAAAGTAAAATTGGACTGTGGTTCTGGTGTATATGCTTTTACAAAATGCATTTGGGGAATTTGTTTAAGGACGTAGTGTACTAATTATTTTTACCCTGCGTCATGATGTTTTCAAATTGGAACTGAGAGCGTCCCAACAGGGGTGCACACTTGGAGTGACAGAGGACCACAAAAGTGAATCTTCAGGTTGTAATGCGGGTCATCAAGTTGTAATGTGGGTCAATTGAGTTAGCTATGCTGGATAGTCGGCACTAATAACGTTGTATTAATGCCGCTTGATTCACTACATGACCTTCTCAATGAAGGTCTCTAAGAATGTCACATCAACCGTTGTGGCAAATGAGTCACTGATATACTGATCAAGTGGAATTAGGTTAAGTCGCTGAGGTCACTATAATCAATACACAAACTCATGCAGCATTCTAATATGTCAATTTGATTCTTTTGATGAAAGACTTGGTCAAATGCGGAGATGGGGATTTATAGGATGGAAACAACGAAACAAGTTAAACTTGTTTTTTGGTGAAGTGTTCTAGAGATCCAAGGAAAGATACATTTTAAATTGAGTATGATTTGTATGAATCTATTTTGAAATTTTTTCATGCTCATCTTTTCAATAGTATTTTTAGAACTTTTGACCCATTTAAAACTCAGTAGAGACACATTAACAAGACATATCAAAAAATGGAACAAGATACGACGATGTTGATCGTTAGACAGCAAAATAAGACCACAAACGTCAATGTGGTTTGTCTTAATTAAGAACCATTTTCATAGTTTACTTTAATATAACAAATATTCAATAGTATACAAATTTCAGCTTTAAAAAGCTCATGAATTGTACGTACAAGAAAAGAAGGGAGTTGCATTCGATTTTCTACACGTATGCAGTTATCTAAAGGAGGAAGACAAATGGAGCAAAATTAAAAAGCAACACATCGCCTTTTAATTTGTTCCAAGAAGAATGAATGTATGGTATGTTCCAAGTACGGGTTATATGGTGTTTCGAGGCCATCCGAAGAACATATAATTCTACTTTCTTTTTCATTTATTTTTTGTATTGTCAAATCAATGAACACTTTAAACGGTCATATTATACCTTATATTATTGTCCATTATGAACGAGCACAATTGGACCTTTGTCAATTAGTGTTCTAGGTCTAGTCAATTATAAAGTTAGTAAATGATAAATAATGTCATAACTCATCTTGTTCAATTACAGAAGAATATATTCAATGAGCAAAACTTAAGTACTAATAAAATATACGGTGCTCCTTGGTCAACAACAAATTTGCTTGTACTAATGAAATCTTACATGGAGGCATATCGCAAACATGAATTGCACTCGGGTCGAAATATGTATATTAGCAACGAAGGTTATTGAAACTTAGCAAATGAGGTATACAACAACCATCCAATTTGTACAATTAAATGCAAGATTATGGAAGCAAAAGAGCGTACTGAAATTTTACCCCATTGTGTGATAAATATTGCAAAATAATTGAAGAAGTTGAAGATGAAAACTTGTGGGGAAAATCGTCTAACTTTTGACTTTCTTCAAAAATTGGAATATAATGCTGAATTGATTAGTCGCGAAGCCTTTGTACTTTGATATAGTTGGCTTACACGCTTTGATATAGTTGGCTTACACGCTTTGATTGGTACTGTAGTTCGATTCCCAAATGTTGCATTTGCAACTCAAGCTCTTGTTCTCTAAGATCCTCGTAACATCCTTTCTTCCATTTCAGGATATCAGTGATTGGGATGCTTAGTGGGGATGGATTGGGATTTGGCATTTCATATAATTGTTTGGTATAAGTGTAAAAATCCAACAAGTGTAACAGGCATTTGAAAAGTTGATAACTTTTAAATGAACAATAAAAAAACCTTAAATATGCCATGATATTTATAAAGTGTTGAAGTTGCCTTAATTAATTAAAAAAATTCATAGATAATACATACACATTTAATGATGCCCCATTCCATGTAACTATAGTGCGTAATGTCCTTTTATTTTCAAATTAAACTGTTCCATTGATTTGTCCCATCAAATTTTGCATGCAAAGTGTTGTCACATGTGTCTGTGAACGTGTGAAGTGGTCAAACCTTAATTTGGTAGTTTGTATTATGTTATCAGTTCATTCATTGCAGTGTGTGGTGACATCTCTATCGTACTTAACATTTACCATATGTGGTCACATCTTTGTCTGTGAACACATGATATGGTCGGGTAAAACTTCGGCAATTTGTATTTTTGTTAATTCAATTAATCCAGTGGTGGTCACATCTCTATTGGGCCAATCATAGTTCTGTGTGGTGACATCTCTTTCACATTGTAACGAGACGACAATTAATACATTCACATATTCACGTGTCGATCATCGAAAGACAAGTTGTTAGGATAAAAAGAAATGAAAAGACTAGAAGAAAGAAACACAGAATCTCACAACGCAACGCAACGTATATAAAAAGTCAACATAAGATAATACATATAGTCACCTTCAAAATGGTACATCAGAGTCACAACAAGTACTAACGTCAACCAGGGACAGTTATAACTGTTTGTCCCTACATTGCTGATACAAAATATACACATATGGTAGAAATATATAGATAATTAGCTAACGTCAAAACCACCTACTCCATGCTCCTCTAAAATGCATCCGTGAGAACCTGGACTACTTGACTATTCATATAAATTTGAATATCCAAGAGTTTTAGGGAAAGAAAATAAAACTCTGGGTCAGACATGAGTCTGGTGTGAGTAAACTCTAAACAATTGAATTATTAAACTTATAAAACCCTTTTGAAAATAAAGGTATCTCATAAGACCACACCGCACATAAACACGGATGGATTTTTACCTTACGATAACCAAACAATTTTTATAGAAAATTCAGTGATATTATGATAATGTCTAGGATTTAAAATAAATACCAAATCATACCTGAAATTGTTACATTAATAGGTACACAACTAAGTCTTAAGGCACTTATTGGAAAATGGATTCCATCAATGAAAAGGTTACTGGGGTATCGCTTGTCACTGTACACCTCTAAATAAAATGTACCGAGAGCCTCGCATGGATCCCCTACATGGCAAGACCGACCTACCCCTTATTGGATAGTACCAAATATATCAACACTCCAGTAGTGATCAACAACCATACTCGGGTCACTAGCATACAAAATCTAAGAATATCAATCTAGATCGGGTGGTGACTATACCCTAATGGGAGCGATCACATAGCCTTGCGGCATATCCCCTATTTTATTCAACACTGTTGTGAGGCTTGAGGCTACGCTTTATCTTTCTTTAGCAATTCCCACTTAGAATGCTAACACTGTCCTTCAGACGACAATGCAATGCTAGCATTCGTCCATACAAGTTGTTTAGGATATGAGCAAACCGAAGGCACTAGTTCTACTACATCCCTTTTTGGAATCACTGTAATGACCGCTTTTCCGTATAATTTAAGCTGACAATAAACCACACATGTCCAACCCAAATCGAACGGAAAGACAGATAGTTAATGGAAAGAAAGAAGAAGAGAAGAAGAAGAGAAAAGAAACTAAAACAACACAAAATCTCACAATCACATTGGAACAACATATAATATAATATCAATGATCTTTACAAAGAGAAACTGTTATATACATACATCCATCAGAGTATGACCACAATCACAATCATCAGCTTGGACAGTTATAACATCATGTCCTCACAATTGCTGATAATTTCAATAACAAAGCAGCGGAAAAATAAACATATACGAGAATACGACTTGAAGACCTCCAACTCGTTTGCTGAGCTCCAATGTGTAAGAGTCCTGAAACTTGGCCTTCGAAAATCAGCACCCGTACTTCACTTGTACTCGAATGCCGTAGATTCAAACGCCGAATCTGGCTCCCCAAAGCTTATAACACAGTAAGTATAACAACACAACGGAATAAAGAAATGGATAATATCATATACAACTCCAGTGAATACAATATCCAGAATGATATACAACAATGATATCAATATGATACAAGAATATCAGAGATAAATAATGATACAGCGGAAAACAGAAGTGATAACTCCAAATGATCCGACCAAGAGAATGAGACCAGTAACTCCAACATCAAGCTCGAACCATCATCACGATGCACAAAGATAAGCAATGTCAGTCATGAACTCCAAAACTGAACTAGCTCCCGATAATCTACTAAACCTGACTATCTGAAAAACCCAACTCTAGACTGCCCGTGTGGAAAATTGTGGGCACCCAGAGTTTAGGAAGGAAACAATAAACTCCGAGTCAGTCGTGGGACTGGTGTGAGTAACAAAAACAGTTTATCTTTAAACAAACAACAAAGGAATTTTAAACATTCAAATCCGCAATGCTTTTTGGAAAATGAAACTACCATAAGACCTCCCGCCACACACAATGCAAACGCAGAATTGGAGGAGATTTCTTCTTATGATAGTCAAACATGCTTACTACGCAAAAGAAACTCTTTTGATATTATTAATAGTGCATAGTGTGAAAAATCCTTTCGAAAATACAATATTAATCTTAGCCAGCATAGGTACCATTATATTATGCCTGCTATAGCTGCCGCCTGAGGAGACAGGTTATACAAATTGCAATCGTAAAGGGCTCGTATTATTTCTTTGGATTTTCCAACAAATGGCCAGGCTAAGGAACTTCCTACTGCCACATGGGTACGCCTCTGGCGGGACGTCCCGAGAACTAACTAGCTCTCTGCCAACACAAGGTCGGGTTACCTCTTACACTAGGTAACTACTACACGAATATGCCACCCCCCGGTCCTTTGGGACCTTTATCCGAGGCCTCGATCGCACAGCAACAATCACACAGTAAATGAGATTGGAGCAACCACACGGGTAAATATCTGGGCTCCATACCATGATATCACCTTTTTCCAGAAGGAAATGACATACCCTAAAGGGAGCGACCCTCATAACCTTGCCGCATCTTTCCTGTTTCGACCATTTCCGGTTTGTGAGGCTCGATGCAGTCTCGTCCACAAAGCTACGCTTTTTCACAAAGCCATGCTTTGATCAACAAATGATCATCGACACACAACAACACTTAGCATGCCACACTACCAAATTGGGAGTATATCACTGATAACCTTCAACTACATAACCTCTGAGCTCGTACGTCTTAGAGAAGGGTGTTAAGCTAAGAGAATAAATTCTCCACCACCAAACAGAAATGTACTTGAAAGAAACCAGCTTTATATCTCAAAGTGTAATGTCAGACATACAACCATACAAGTCTGTTCCGGGTTCGAACAGAACCGAAAGCACTTCCAAAGAAGCCCTTGCAATCCGGGTATTCATAATCCCGATCGGACTTCCCATCACTTAGGGATTCTCTATACCGGAGCAACTCACTGCAGAGACAATCGATAGGTTATCCTATCGTTCTTACAAATACCCGGTCTTCAACACCGGTCTTCAAATGCTATCCATTTACGTCGTATCACTATTTGGAATGGGTTATATGACACAAAGTCCTCTCTCGGCTAAACCGAATAATGAGCACAATATTTTTAAAACATATGGATATTGGGATTTCAATTAAGTCACAACTTATTACCCAAAACTTCTCTTTAAATGGTTTAAACACATTACCATTTTAATCTTTTACAAAAAGATTCATTTCACAAAGTTTACCTAGTTTCACAAAGATCTATTCATAGATTTTCAAATCGATTTCCATTTCAATTGGATTAACTCATTAAATCTTTAAATCAAGATTTAACTTATAGCTTTCAAAAAGAATTCACTCATAACTTGGAAAACCATTTTTCAATTCAAACTTGAAATTCCTTTAACTTAAATTGGAATTTCATTTCTTATATGAAAGCTTTTATCATTTGAAACAAACAGTTTTCATTTCGGAAATGCTGATTCATTTATACGAGTTAAAGTCCTTGGGTTAAATTCAAATCCTCAAAACCATACTTTTAAAATGGTTTAAATTCATATAAACACATTTATAACATCTTAACCAAAATTTTCAAACATGGAATTCAATTCCAAATTATTTAAATTGAAAACGTTACCAAGTTATTCAAAATAACTTTTCTCTTAAAAACTCCCTTTCAAAAGCTTTAATATTTAACCCCAAATTCATTTCCAAAATCAATTAAAATTTCAATTTCAAAAATATTAAATTTAAATCATCTGTGACTTAACCGATTTCCTCGTGAAATCCATATTTGTGTGTGTATGGTGTAGTCCAGGGGTTTCACACAGTGGTGCAACATCATCAATCATCACAGATCAGAAATATAGAAATATAGTTGATAAGCGGTATAGCTATAACGCTTATCTTTTATTCACAGATCACAGATATATAAATTACAGATAATATATTACATTCATCCCAGATAAATAAACTACAGTACAGATCACACACAAATCAAAATATATCACACAGCATCACAGATCAGGGAATATCAAACAATTCAATCATTCAGTCAAGTCCAAACATTCACCAATTATTTCTTAATCACTTGATTAATTAATTAACCTTTAATAGATTAATTTTCCTCAAATTAATTACCTTAATCAATTTATCATATTATCCTTAAATCAATTATTGCTTAATGACTTGATTAATCAACTTTAATCATTAATTAATATTTAATTAATAATCCTTAACTCACAAATTAATTACATTGATTAATCCTTTAATTTTAATTCATCAACCTTTAATTATTGAATAATTAACCTTTAATTATTTAATTCACCATTTAATTAATTATCTTTAATTAATGAATTAACCCTTGATTAATTTAAACCTCTAATTACTTATTTAATTAATCCAAATCATTAATTAATTAAATTAAACCTTTAACTACACATTTTAGCTTCACAAACAATTATTATTCGATAAAGAATAAATTTAGAAATCAATTTTACTTAGATTGTTAAAAGGTTTTTTTAAAAAAAAACTGGAAATCATAATACCCGAGTTATCCCCGTGTACTTCCTGAGACAAATTAACATCTGCTTCGAGTTTTACCAAAAATTAACCCGGTACAAAATTTTCGACTTAAAATTTGTTTAAGTTTTTAAGCGACCCGACATGCATTCAAAAATACTCGAATTCAAACTCGAGCCAGCATCTAATTTCCCCGAAACCATCTTCGAGTCACCATGCACCGATTCTTCCAGATACCCAAACATTGCCATGCACGTGCACCAGCACTCCGGCCACTCCGGTCTTCGATGATCCCTCCAGCACATCGTCGATCGCCAACACTCCTAACTCCGACCACCCAAACATCTAAATAAATCCAAAATCGAAATCGAGGGAATCTCGATCAGCCTGGAATCGAACCACCTCAGAAAAAACTCCTCTCCACGGCAACTCTGGTCACCAGAGTCACCACCACCCCGTCCACACTTCCACCGGCAACCTCCACTGCGTTTCCCAACGGTCTCGCGAAGCTCGATTCACCAGAGAAGGATCACAGACCCGTTTACCTAGCTCGACAAAATTAGGTTTAAAAACATAAATCGCTTCGCCGCCGCTGCCACGTTCAACTGCCGACCATCTCACCATTTTTCCCTCAACCCCTGATCACTCCTCCACCTCCAGGAGGAAACTCGACTTCCCAGAGCAACTAGATCGTCAGAGACTACCCAAAACACCCATTTCTGATCAACTCGAACTGCTCCCTCATCCCAATACTAAAATTTGTGATTTCACTTCTCAAAATCAAGTTTTTGATTAAGGATTCAGTTTATATACTTGAATTAATAAATTAGGATGTTTGAAATTTAGACAAAACTCAAGCTTGCCTGTTCTTTTTGGTTTCCAAAGAAATTTCAAATTATTTTAACTTAAATAAAATTTTAAAACTTACTCTATGGTTAAACAAACAAGTTTTGTTTGTAGCTTAAATCATATCAATGACTAGATCAAGAGATGGAGGATTTAAATTAAAAACTAAGCTTAAAACAGGGACAGAGATGTTCCAGTTATTAGCAAACATGCACACATCATACATTCATATATGTTCACACAAAAACACATTCATTCCAGAACTTAACTTGCAACCAGAATCATGCTTGAGATTTTTTTAAAAGAGTGTTACTCACTTGATTTCCAGAAGAAACAGAGTTTCCCTTTTATGCTTGAAACAGGCTTTGAAAAACTGCAAGCTGAAATCTTTTTCCTTTGATTCTCTGATTTGAATTGAATTTTGTATTGTTGTTTATTTCAGTTTGAGATGATAATTACTTTAAATTATATTCAGCCTTGATGGACGAACTGATGAAGATAATGGAGATATAGAAAAAGAAGTTTACAGGTGATAATATTTGTACAGGGTAATGTATAAACTAGTACAAGATATTTTGTGTTTGGTCAGAGATTTTCTTCTCATGTTGGCTATGCAGATTTCTTTGGTGGCTGAGATGATATTTCCCTTGTGTACTAAGTACGGGTGCCATATATATATATATTTGTTTTCTTTGGTTTCATACTTATCCATATTTGCTTGTACATACTTGAATATATATTTTTGTTCCTTTGCTTTGTCTTATTACTTTATAATATAAATGAAGTTCTATTGTAATATGTTGTTTAAATTTATTTATGTGTTTACTTTATATTTTATAATTTATCTTATATACCTCTAGTTCTATTTCCAACTTAAATATGTATTTCTAACTTAAATATTTATTTTTAACTTTAATACTTATTGTCTTGATTTTCTATATATATACATATATATTGATAATTGAATTTAAATCTTAAAATAAATGGGTTAAAGATAAATATAAAAAATATAGATAATTTATACAAGTTTAAAAATAAATATAAATATATATACACATCATTTCAAATCTATTCATATAGTCACATATATATATACACATATATACACAATTTAAATTCATTTGATTTAACACCATTTATTCGAACTCGGGGGAAACTCACATCAATCTACAATTAATTTTACAATTTTAATTCAAAAATTCAATTAATTATCAATTTACAATTTAATTAAAATCCGAGGTCATTACAGACTTCCCCCCTTAAAACAATTTCGTCCTCGAAATTTACCAAGGAGACACAAAGATAGATGGAAAATGTTTCATCAAATTAAACTGAGCATCTATTCTGCATTTGGCTTACCAAATCAGAATATCAATAATAGATACGAGAACGAACCTATTTAACACTTCACAAAATACTCGGGTTATCCAGATCTACGAAGTATGCAGGGGCATTGGTTAGTTCGAAGGGATAACTAACCATTCGTAGGACATATCCAGACCCAAAAATAGACAGATATATGGATACAATTCCAAAGCTTTTAGTTTATAAACTAAAGTATACCTATTAACCATAGCAACCAAAGCAACCAATTCATCCAAACAAACAATTCTGACCTATTTGGAGTTTATGTCCGATGCCAATATATCATATCTTCTTCTAGGATCTACCAGGAACTATCAAAGAATTGAGAAAAGATGTTGAACAAAAGAGATTGATAGAGAAAAGATGGTTTCCTTGTTGTTACAGGGTATTGACCATTTATAGTCGTATTCCTTTATCCCCTATCTCATCCTCTTATTGCTCTCATACTTACTATCAGTGGATAGCAAGAGAATTTACTGAGTTATATGGATGGATATCTTAGAGTTTACTCATTCTAGGGTATACTTCACCCTATCTCTAATGAGTTACTTAATGTGTTATACTCAATAGCTAAAGTACAACCTTATCTCTAATACCAAATGTAAGAGTCCTGAAACTCGGCCTTCGAAAATCGGCACCCGTACTTCACTTGTACTCGAATGCCGTAGATTCAAACGCCGAATCTGGCTCCCCGGAGCTTATAACACAGTAAGTATAACAACACAGCGGAATAAAGAAATGGATAATATCATATACAACTCCAGTGAATACAATATCCAGAATGATATACAACAATGATATCAATATGATACAAGAATATCAGAGATAAATAATGATACAGCGGAAAACAAAAGTGATAACTCCAAATGATCCGACCAAGAGAATGAGACCAATAACTCCAACATCAAGCTCGAACCATCATCATGATGCACAAAGATAAGCAACGTCAGTCATGAACTCCAAAACTGAACTAGCTCCCGATAATCTACTAAACCTGACTATCTGAAAAACCCAACTCTAGACTGCCCGTGTGGAAAATTGTGGGCACCCAGAGTTTAGGAAGGGAACAATAAACTCCGAGTCAGTCGTGGGACTGGTGTGAGTAACAAAAACAGTTTATCTTTAAACAAACAACAAAGGAATTTTAAACATTCAAATCCGCAATGCTTTTTGGAAAATGAAACTACCATAAGACCTCCCGCCACACACACAATGCAAACGCAGAATTGGAGGAGATTTCTTCTTATGATAGTCAAACATGCTTACTACGCAAAAGAAACTCTTTTGATATTATTATTAGTGCATAGTGTGAAAAATCCTTTTGAAAATACAATATTAATCTTAGCCAGCATAGGTACCATTATATTATGCCTGCTATAGCTGCCGTCTGAGGAGACAGGTTATACAAATTGCAATCGTAAAGGGCTCGTATTGTTTCTTTGGATTTTCCAACAAATGGTCAGACTAAGGAACTTCCTACTGCCACATAGGTACGCCTCTGGCGGGACATCCCGAGAACTAACTAGCTCTCTGCCAACACAAGGCCGGGTTACCTCTTACACTAGGTAACTACTGCACGAATATGCCACCCCCTGTCCTTTGAGACCTTTATCCGAGGCCTCGATCACACAGCAACAATCACACAGTAAATGAGATTGGAGCAACCACACAGGTAAATATCTGGGCTCCATACCATGATATCA
Organism: Allium fistulosum; assembly: GCA_030737815.1. Taxonomy (NCBI): domain Eukaryota; kingdom Viridiplantae; phylum Streptophyta; class Magnoliopsida; order Asparagales; family Amaryllidaceae; genus Allium; species Allium fistulosum. Next base: position 1,619,559,407 of record CM060901.1, read on the forward strand.
CCTTTTTCCAGAAGGAAATGACATACCCTAAAGGAAGCGACCCTCATAACCTTGCCGCATCTTTCCTGTTTCGACCATTTCTGGTTTGTGAGGCTCGATGCAGTCTCGTCCACAAAGCTACGCTTTTTCACAAAGCCATGCTTTGATCAACAAATGATCATCGACACACAGCAACACTTAGCATGCCACACTACCAAATTGGGAGTATATCACTGATAACCTTCAACTACATAACCTCTGAGCTCGTACGTCTTAGAGAAGGGTGTTAAGCTAAGAGAATAAATTCTCCGCCACCAAACAGAAATGTATTTAAAAGAAATCAGCTTTATATCTCAAAGTGTAATGTCAGACATACAACCATACAAGTCTGTTCCGGGTTCGAACAGAACCGAAGGCACTTCCAAAGAAGCCCTTGCAATCCGGGTATTCACAATCCCGATCGGACTTCCCATCACTTAGGGAATCTCCATACCGGAGCAACTCAGTGCAGAGACAATCGATAGGTTATCCTATCGTTCTTACAAATACCCGATCTTCAACACCGGTTTTCAAATGCTATCCATTTACGTCGTATCACTATTCAGAATGGGTTATATGACACAAAGTCCTCTCCCGGCTAAACCGAATAATGAGCGTAATATTTTTAAAACATATGGATATTGGGATTTCAATTAAGTCACAACTTATTACCCAAAACTTCTCTTTAAATGGTTTAAACACATTACCATTTTAATCTTTTACAAAAAGATTCATTTCACAAAGTTCACCCAGTTTCACAAAGATCTATTCATAGATTTTCAAATCGATTTCCATTTCAATTGGATTAACTCATTAAATCTTTAAATCAAGATTTAACTTATAGCTTTCAAAAAGAATTCACTCATAACTTGGAAAACCATTTTTCAATTCAAACTTGAAATTCCTTTAACTTAAATTGGAATTTCATTTCTTATATGAAAGCTTTTATCATTTGAAACAAACAGTTTTCATTTCGGAAAAGCTGATTCATTTATACGAGTTAAAGTCCTTGGGTTAAATTCAAATTCTCAAAACCATACTTTTAAAATGGTTTAAATTCATATAAACACATTTATAACATCTTAACCAAAATTTTCAAACATGGAATTCAATTCCAAATTATCTAAATTGAAAACTTTACCAAGTTATTCAAAATAACTTTTCTCTTAAAAACTCCCTTTCAAAAGCTTTAATATTTAACCCCAAATTCATTTCCAAAATCAATTGAAATTAAAATTTCAATTTCAAAAATATTAAATTTAAATCATCTGTGACTTAACCAATTTCCTCGTGAAATCCATATTTGTGTGTGTATGGTGTAGTCCAGGGGTTTCACACAGTGGTGCAACATCATCAATCATCACAGATTAGAAATATAGAAATATAGTTGATAAGCGGTATAACTATAACGCTTATCTTTTATTCACAGATCACAGATATATAAATTACAGATAATATATTACATTCATCCCAGATAAATAAACTACAGTACAGATCACACACAAATCAGAATATATCACACAGCATCACAGATCAGGGAATATCAAACAATTCAATCATTTAGTCAAGTCCAAACATTCACCAATTATTTCTTAGTCACTTGATTAATTAATTAACCTTTAATAGATTAATTTTCCTCAAATTAATTACCTTAAATCAATTTATCACATTATCCTTAAATCAATTATTGTTTAATCACTTGATTAATCAACTTTAATCATTAATTAATATTTAATTAATAATCCTTAACTCACAAATTAATTACATTGATTAATCCTTTAATTTTAATTCATCAACCTTTAATTATTGAATAATTAACCTTTAATTATTTAATTCACCATTTAATTAATTATCTTTAATTAATGAATTAACCCACGATTAATTTAAACCTCTAATTACTTATTTAATTAATCCAAATCATTAATTAATTAAATTAAACCTTTAACTACACATTTTAGCTTCACAAGCAATCATTATTCGATAAAGAATAAATTTAGAAATCAATTTAACTTAAATTGTTAAAAGGTTTTTAAAAAAAAACTGGAAATCATAATACCCGAGTTATATAAGAACGTTAATCGTGAGTGATTGCTCACCTTTCGAGGCTATATAGATTTGACAAGGAAATGAGCTACGAGTTCCAAAGCGATGCTAGATGGACATGATTCGACGAACAAAGCTGATAGATAAGGAATCGACGAAGTAAATAAGACTGGGTAGACGAAGATAATTGATATAAGTGAACTCATATATATGGCTATATATATAACTAAAAAAAATCATCATTTTTTTTATTCCAACACATATTAAATTAAATGTATGTATTCCAAAATCATAGTTTTAAATAAACACATAGTTAAACATATAAATTAAACTAGGAAGAAAAATATACTTTATATATATAACAACTTATATAATGCATGTTATCAACTAGGATATACCTTTATACCAATGAGCTAACTGACCATAACGCCTTTATATGTAACTGACAACATATATACACATTGACCAAAAATATAGCTGCTATAAAATATACACGGAACACGCATATAATACTACTAGGTATATGTAAACTTAATTTATAATATGAATATATAAACATACATTTTTTCCCAGATCAACTATTTACAAATCAACTTTTTAATAAAGTCCGCAGTTTAAAAGTTCTGCAAATAAATATTTAGAATCAAAATATCGTTAATATAATCTAGTTTACATTCTATTAAAAATCAATTTAGCCCATAAATTTCAAAACGTATCATAGATAAATGTATTCGTTCCAGAATACTACACAAACAAAATGTATCTGTATATACAGTCATTTTAAAAAGGGGTAACATTGCCATAACATAACACATTGCATCTACTTCTAAAGCTCCAAAGCAAATATATCCAAACAGATCAATTGTATATAACTGATATATATATATAACAACTTTTAGAAATCAATACTTGTTTTCCAACTTAAGTAAACTTATTTTGTTAAAATATATGTACAACTCACACAAAACACGCACACTTATGTAAACTCATACTTGTATATATAAACAAATATATAAACATATTATGCTAATATAACTTTATAAACTAACGTGTAACTTTATAACAAATATATATACAAACTTCTTTTACAAAACAACAGGCAGACATATATATCTAAACAAACCCATATATAGTACTTTAATATACATACTGTTAAACACATACCCTTTTTCTATTCAAACAATAGAGGAAAAAGTTGCCGAGGTCAGGGAGATAGGGCTAGAAGGAAGAGATCTGAGGTGGTTCGTCTGATCAGGGAGAGGACGGCACATGCTGTGGCAGGCGGCAGGTCAGGGTGAGTTTATGGCCGAGATGGTTCGGTTGCAAGGTGGTGAGCACGGTTGTGGATGGTTGGCAGAGGAAGGGCTCTGGTTGCGTGCTTGAAAGTGACAGGGGCTTCGGGTTTGCAGATCTGGTTGGCGTCGGTGGTTGTTGTGGTGCTCGCGTGGTGGTTGCTAACGTCAGGAAGGGAGTTGGCAGCTGCTTGCGTGGTCGGGTTCGACTGCCAGGTGCGGTGAGACTGACGTGAGGAGGAGCAAGGCTGAACTTCACAGGCAAGAATGAATGTTGTGAGCAAGAAAGGAATATATTATCTTTTCTTTTTTCTAAGTTTGAAGAAACGAACCAAGAATAAAAGGGAAAAGAGAATATGAGTGGGCGAGTGCTTTCAAGGGAGGAGAGAACAGTTTCCAAATGCCGATAAATGAATGCTTATTAAAATACATACTTTTTTCTCAAAGCAAGTGCCCAACAGAAGTGAAAAGGCAGAGAAATTGAAATGGCATTAACCAAGGAATAATATTTTGAAACCAGGAAAGCATTGAAATTCTGGGAGTTTTCAAATGCAAATAGCTGTTGGTATAATACAGTGGGCAAACGAATGGTCATAAGAAACAAAAGGCACAAGACGGTACCGATACGGTCCGTTGTTTCCACAGATTTCACCATCCACCGGACGCCGAAACACACAAAAGAATATACTACGGAGATCAGCACGATGAGACGATCAAAACGGTACACAGATATCAATGGTACGATCATCCGATCAAAAGTCGATAATCGGTACCGAAAATGCTGCTATTCCATACGGAAAAATCCAAACAGAGCTAGAAACTTCCGAATTTCGCGAAACGAATTACGCAGTCTTATTCAGAGTGTTCTAAATAAATTTTCTCATGTTGGCATATTTAGGTTTCAGAACACTTTTATTATCATCAATTTTAACTGATATAAATTGGAATAAAATTACACTAGAAAATAAACTTCAATATTATCAGATGAAAATTTACCATTTGCTATGTTTAATTAGACGCATCTCAAATAATAAATTTATATTTCAAAAATTTATTGTTTAAAATTTCACAAAAATTCAATTAATTAAATAGATAAAACCACTGAAATTTACGGGTCGTTACATTTAAATTAATTAGAAATGGTGTGACAAATTAATCTTGCTTACGAATGGTTGAATAATATTGTATGCCTTAGATTAGTTGATATATCCGATAAATGATTTGTGATGCTATGTGATATGATATGTTTGGATTGAACTGTGATAATATGGTTTGTCTATCTGTGATGAATGGCTATGTAAATATGTAATTCTGGATATAAATAGAATTGTTTAAAACTTAAACAGCTTTTTTTTAAGATGATATTGGATTCGAAGAGATCGGGTCGGGTATCGGTACATACCCGAAACCACTTCGATTTGTAATCTACAATAATTCTTTATGGATTTGACTTTGAAATAAATAGGCTGAAATGGAATAAATGATGTAAACTTGATCACTTAATCTGAGTAATAACGCTTAGATATGATTGTAAGATGTGTATTTGACTATGGCAAGTTAAGAACTCGTAGTGAAGTACGAGTTACCCGGGTTTTAAATAAGTTTTGTGCATTAGTATTTCATGTTAGATGGGTTTACTCACGCCGGTTTCCAACCTGACCCGGGTGTTACTTTGTTGTAATGCTCGGGTCAGACCGAGTATTATAGATTTTCAGGTAAGGACGTTCTGGAGCTTAGGAGGCGAGCTGGATGGTAGGAACGTATGGACAGTATTCCGCTGAGTATGTTATTGTGGTATATATGGGCCATGTTGATTTTAACTGTCCAGTGTTGTGAAATGGTTGTAACTCTGATGTATTAAAATGTAAATTCACTGACATAGTTTCTTTGTATAAATGTTATTATATGATATTATATTTTGATCCGCTGCGAAATGTGAGATTCTGTGACTTGTCTTCTGTTTCTTCTTCTACTTCTTTTCTTCTTTTCCTAACTATCTGGAATTTTCGGGATTGAAAATTCTCGGGCCGTTACAATCTAGTTTTTTATTAGTTTGAACTTTTTTCTATTATGAACTAATAAAGAAATAATTTGTAAAAGAAGTTTAATTTTAGATCTTGAATTGTGTTTATATACAATTACCATTGTATATGTTCAACGCATTCAAGAGAAAATGATTTGCATAAATATTTAACCATATTTTTACGTTGAAATCATGTGTAGTTAGTTTAAATTTTTATTTCTAAGTTGCAACATCTAATTTTTTATTAGTTTGAATTTTTATTTCTATTATTAATAAATAAAGAAAGAATTTTTAAAAGAATTTTATGTCTAGATCTTATTTTTTAAGTGATACTAAGATTAATAGTATTTATAGAGGGATGCTTTGAATTTATAAAGAAAATTTATTGTTAGATCGTATTTTCAAGTGATATTAAGATTTGGTAACATCTATGAGGGACGTTTTGAATTCATAATGGAAGTTTATATCTTAGATTTATTTTTAATAATATTAAGATTTGGTAATATCTATAGAAGAACGTTGTTGATAGTTCACGCCGACAAAAAAAATGTATAACATTAAAGATATTAAAACTATTATTAAAGATGTCATATGTATAAGAAAAGAGAGGTCAAATGAATCAAAACCCATATAGGCGAAACAATCTTTGTAGGATGAGAAGGTAACCATACAAAAAATATTATCGTTGGCGACATCAAACGACAACGGTGCGTGACCGTGTTGGTGGTCGATTAGGGTTTCGTTTTTCAAAGGGAGGTTGGATTTTTGAGGAGATACGTTAGAGAAAGCTACGAGCGATGCAGTTGTGAAGTTCAATGGAGTGAGGACGTTGATGGTGGTGGAAGCAACAATGGCTGCTGGTAGTGCTTTTTTTTTGTTTAAGTATAGCTGAAAATGCCAAATATAACTAGCATTATCTCAACTACAAAAATGAATATAAAACTATTTATAGTTTAACTTGGCCTATTGTGAACTTTAACATTTTTTGAACTATTAAAATGATTGTAGCTTTATGTCCATATAATGCCTGCTTTATTTATGAATGAATATAATGTTTTGTTGATCCGATATTAGTTTAATTTAGCATTTTTTTCACCATAAAAATAAATACAGCATTTCATACATATAATATTAGCATCTTTTCTTTGGCTTATTTTTTTTTAAAGTCAGGTTGGACGGTGATGTCAATTAATGTTATGGTGAATTGGCATGGCGGTGCGGTGTAGCGTCCAGATCTGGTGGCGGTTAGTGTTTGTATCAATTATCGAGTGGTGTGTTGTTGTGTTGACGTGTTGAAGGCGAGGACTTTAGGGCGATGGTTGCGGTAAGCAGTGCGAGGAGGGCAGTTAGGTGACATGGGATAGTGACACGATGGTGGAGGTTGTAGTTGGAGATGAGATTTGAAATATGGAGAGATGCTGTGAATTTGAGGAAGAAGTTTTTCTAGTCCCTTACATTTTGTTTAAATTGACTTAAATACTATGTTTTTTCTTTTTGAAAGCCAAAATCAATTTATTTTAACTTTCAAAAGAACAAAAAATAGCTTACCTAAGTCGATCCAAATAGACCTTTAATATTAAAACTTGCACCTAAAACCTAAATTCTTTTTGAAGTCTTTTTCGTTAATTCTCTCATACATACATACATGTGTGTTTAATAAATGCCAACAATTTGATGGTTTAAATTCATGATATTTGACCTCACGATCCTAACACACACACTGATGCAGGCCAAGATGAAGTCATAGGTCGAAGACGACCTAACAAGTCGATAAGTCGAGACCGACCTAAGAAGAATACCACCGAGTTAAGAATTGGTGAGCAATGTTGGGAAAATGAAGTTCTAGGTCGCAACCGACTTATGGGAGGATATCCGCGACCTAACGAAGGTTCTAAGTCGTCACAACGACTTAGTATAACTCGGCAGCGAGTTAACTCAAGTTCGCGACCTAACAAAGGAGTTAAGTCGTTCCAACGACTTAGTGAAGATCGGCAACGACCTAGTGGGAAGGCGCGAGTTAATGAGATGCTGGAACGACTTACCGGGTTAATTTGTATACGACCTACCGAGTTACGAAATGAGAAAACAGAGCAAATTGGTGAAGTATTAGGTCGTGAACGACCTAATGAATCAGGAGTTAAGTCGCAAACTACGGATGCCGTCCATTCTTTAAGTCGCTGAAGTATGAAGACCGTTGATTTCTTTAAGTCGTTGATGCCGCCTGTTTTTAAGTCGCTGAAGCCTGGTGCGTTGATTCTTCTGCGAGTTAATCTATGTCGTTGGTTTGTAAGTCGTTGTATGCTGTACTAAGTCGCTGCCGACTTAAGTTGTGTCGCTGAGTTGTTATGTCGTGAAGCTGTGTTGTAAACTGTTATAAGTCGTAGGTCATCTGGGTTCATAGGTCGTCTGTTGTAAGTCGAAATGGTCTCTATTGTGAGTTGTAAGTCGGATACGACTTATGTTAAGTCGGAGGCGTTGTTAAGTCGGAACCAACCTAAGTACTTGTAATATTTTGAAGTTTTTCTGTTGTGTTGAGTTGTAGCCTATAAATAGGCATGTATGGTCATTTTGTAAAGGTTGTTGAATATTGAATAAAATTCTCTTTTGATTGCTTTGTGCTTTCATTCAAATTGGTAGTTGAGTGTAATCTCCTATCTCCTCTTTCGGATAATCGAGTGCGCTCGATTCAACGATTGTAGAAGCCGATTCGCGGAATCAAGTGCGCTTGATCAACGCTTGAAGAATTGAAGATCTTTGAACCCGGTATCGTGCGCGATCAACGAGTTCGGGATAGCTAGAGTTCGGTACCTTCGGATCAACGAATTCGGGCATTTCAGTATCCATCAATCCACAATTGCTACATTCAACGATCGACATTGTTTTTGTAATATCCGCTGCGTCAGTTTTTGGTATCAGAGCTTGTTCTAGCCAATCATAGCTAGATCGAGACTTGGAGCCTAATCATTGTGAAGATTTGAAGTTTGAAGAGAAGCCGAGTGCTTGAAGTGTTAAACCGTGGCCGAGAGGAAGAAGAGTCATCATTGTCGAAGATTGATTGATCAAAATTTGAATTGGAGGCCGAAACTTTGTCCATCGTGTTCATCGCGATTTGCTACAAAGTGGAAGTTTTCGATCCGTTTCATTTTAGATCAAAGTCCGAAAAGTGTTTGAATTTTGAAGAGTTTGTAAATTTCAAGTATGCCGCCAAGGAGAGCTAATCGTCACCAAAACGTAGAAGCTTTGTATCGAAGAGAAGAGGCTGATGAGATGGAGCAAAGAATCAATGAGAACTTTAGTGAAAAGCTTAACGAAGGAATTGGTCGGTTAGAGAAGCTTATGATGGAAATGAATCAAAATCGGAGAAGGGTTTCACCAGAATCTAACCATGGGGGAAGTAGAGTCTCACCGCATTCTAATCGAGACCGAAGTGTTGAAAATGATCAAGGACGTGGGAGGAACGTGAATGATCGTGAACGGAGGAATGTAGATAGAAGGGATGGTGGTAGACGTAACGATAGTAGAGATGTGGGTGGACGAGATAGACAACGATATGCATCTGATTTTGAAGAGGAGTATGATGGTGGTAGTGTTCAAGGACAAGGACGAGGACAAGGAAGAAATTACTCTGAGTATGATCACAAGTGGGAGTCGGGGATGAAGACTGAAATTCCTGAATTCAAAGGTGGTATGCAAGCGGAGGAGTTTCTAGATTGGGTAGCTAATGTTGAAGAGATTTTTGACTTCAAAGAAGTTCCAAAACATCGTAGAGTGAAGTTGGTTGCTACGAGGCTGAGGGGTAGAGCTTTAGCATGGTGGCAGCAAACCAAGCTTACACGTGAACGTATGGGGAAGTCAAAGATTGAATCTTAGGAGAAGATGAAGAAATTAATGAAAGCAACGTTCTTACCTTACAATTATCAATCTTTGATGTATCAACGTTTGCAAAACTTGAGGCAGGGCACAAAGACAGTTAATGACTATGCTGATGAATTCTATCAACTTATTGCAAGGAATGATATTATGGAAACAGAAGAGCAGCTGACATCTAGATTCATTGGGGGATTGAGGATGCAGATACAGGATATGGTTAATATGTTCGATCCTAGATCTGTAGCAGAAGCACATCAGAAAGCGTTGGCTTGGGAGAAGCAGGGACGACGAGGAAGTGGTGTGTTTACTAATTCTAACAATCAAGCGAAGGGTGTTGGTGGAAGTTCTAATGTTTCTAAACCTATCAGTAGACCAGTGGTGAAAGAGGCTGAGAAGACAAGGGTTAACAATGGTTTCAAATGTTACAATTGTCAGGAATTGGGTCATAAAAGCAGTGAGTGTCCAAAGCCGAAGAAACGAACCATGATTGTAGAAGTTGAAGATGAGGATGTTGATGGGGAGTGTTCCAGTCCAGTTGAGGAAGATGAGCAAGATATTGCGTCAGGAGATGAAGGTTGTAACCTAATGCTGAGGAGATCGTGTTTAACACCGAAGCAGGAGGAAGCTAGTTGGTTGAGGAGTAATATCTTTCAGTCAACATGTACTATTCTGGGGAAGGTGTGTAAGTTTGTGATCGACGCAGGAAGCTGTGACAATATTGTTTCAACCGAAGCTGTGACAAAGTTGAAATTGAGGACAGAGAAACATCCAAATCCATACAAGTTAGCATGGTTGAGAAAAGGAGGAGAAGTGAAAGTGGATAGACGAGTTCGTGTTCCATTCTCTATTGGGAAGAAATACAAAGATGAAATATGGTGTGATGTAGTAGAGATGGATGTTTGCCACTTATTATTGGGAAGACCATGGCAGTATGATCGAGCAGTACAACATGACGGTCGGACCAATAGCTACAGTTTTATGTTTGAAGGCACGAAGATTATCCTAGTTCCAAAGAAGAGACCACAAGGAGAAAGTAAGTCAGAAGAAATTGAAGAGCTGAAAACTTTATTATCTTTGAAAGAGTTTGTTAAGGAGGTTGAAGAAGAGCCGGAAGTGTTCTTGTTGATTGGGCGTGAGAGCAGTGAAGAAGTTGAAATACCAGAAGAAGTTAAACCAGTTTTGAAAGAATTTGACGATGTATTTCCAGAGGAGTTACCAACGGAATTGCCACCGTTGAGGGATATACAACATCAGATAGATCTTGTTCCAGGTGCAGTGTTGCCACACCGACCACATTATCGAATGAGTCCGAAGGAACATGAAGAGTTGCGGAGGCAGGTAGAGGAATTGCTTGAGCAGGGGCGTGTGCAGGAGAGTCTGAGTCCTTGTGCTGTACCAGCTTTATTGGTACCCAAAAAGGATGGAACGTGGAGGATGTGCACTGACAGTCGAGCATTGAATAAGATTACTGTGAGATATAGATTTCCAATGCCAAGGTTGGATGATTTGTTAGATCAAATAAGCGGAGCTACTATCTTTTCGAAGATTGATTTGAAGAGCGGATATCATCAAATTCGTATCAGACCAGGAGATGAGTGAAAGACTGCTTTTAAAACCAGGGAGGGTCTATACGAGTGGTTGGTCATGCCGTTTGGCTTATCAAATGCACCAAGTACTTTCATGAGGATGATGAATCAGATTTTTAGACCGTTTATTGGGAAATTTGTGGTGGTGTATTTTGATGATATTCTGATTTACAGTGGGAATCCAGAGGAACATCTGAATCATCTTAGAGAAGTGCTGATGGTACTGAGACAAGAACAATTTTATGTTGCTACGAAGAAATGCGTGTTCATGACGCACAGTGTTTTATTTCTGGGGTATGTTGTTTCAGAGAAAGGAATACAGGTTGACCAAAGTAAAGTTGAAGCAATTAGAGATTGGCCACAGCCCAAGACGATAACGGAAGTTCGTAGTTTTCACGGGTTGGCTTCATTTTATCGAAGGTTTATTCCACACTTTAGTAGTGTGATGGCGCCTATTACAGATTGCATGAAAGGTAAACAGTTTGCATGGACAGAGGAAGCAGGGAGTGCTTTTGGGAAGATCAAGGAATTGCTGACGTCTGCACCAATTCTAGTGCTACCTGATTTTCAGCTAGTGTTTGAACTGCACACTGATGCATCCAAGGTTGGGATTGGAGGGGTGTTGAGTCAGAAGGGACGTCCAATTGCCTATTTCAGTGAGAAGTTGTCAGGAGCAAAGATGCAATACAGTACATATGATGTGGAGTTTTATGCTGTTGTGCAATCTATTAAACACTGGAGACACTATCTATTTCAGAAGGAGTTTGTTCTCTACACTGATCATGAAGCATTGAAGCATTTGCAAGGGCAAGACAAGATTTCAGCGAGACATGCATCGTGGATTGCATATCTGCAACAGTTTACTTTTGTTGTTAAACACAAGTCAGGGGTGACAAATCGTGTGGCTGATGCTTTGAGTAGGAGGAGTCATTTGTTGACTACACTAAAGGTTGAAGTGACGGGGTTTGAAATATTGCCAGAATTATTCACTAATGATCCTTACTTTGCAAAATTTGTTGATAAAGTCAAGGAGGGAGAGACGGATGATTTCGTGATGGTAGATGGTTTTCTGTTCAAAGGAAATCGATTGTGCATACCAGAGGGTAGTCTGAGAATGAAGATTATCAAGGAATTACACGAAGAGGGACATGTTGGGAGAGACCGTACCTTACAGTTGATTTCACAATCTTACTTTTGGCCATCGATGAGGAAAGAAGTGGAGAGGTTTGTTGAGCGTTGTCATATTTGTCAGGTTTCGAAAGGAACTGCGACTAATGCTGGTTTATATATGCCGTTACCTATACCAATTAAACCATGGGTTGATGTGAGTATGGACTTCGTGTTGGGATTACCGAGGACACAGCGTGGTAACGATTCCATATATGTGGTGGTGGACAGATTTTCAAAAATGGCACACTTTATTGCTTGTAAGAAGACGGCGGATGCTGTTCATGTTGCTCAATTGTTTTTCAAGGAGATCTATCGACTTCATGGATTGCCAGAATCTATTGTGTCAGATAGAGATACTCGATTTCTGAGTCACTTTTGGTTAAGTTTGTGGAAGATGGTGGGAACGAAACTGAAATTTAGTAGTGCTTATCATCCGCAAACTGATGGACAAACAGAGGTGGTTAATAGATCATTGGGAAACTTGTTGAGGTGTCTTGTTCAAGATAATCTGAAGAGTTAGGATGTGAAGCTATGCCAGGCAGAATTTGCCCATAATCATGCTGTAAATCGAAGTACTGGGTTCAGTCCATTCCAGATTGTCTATTCGAGCTTACCGAAAGGACCGTTAGATTTAACAGTAATACCTCACTCAAAGGGGACAATTAAGAAAGCTGCTGATTTTGTTGAAGGGCTGACGGAATGTCATAAAATCGTTCAAGAACGATTAGAGAAAGCAAATGAGAAGTATAAACAATCCGCAGATTTGAAACGAAGGAAGGTTGAATTTCATGAAGGTGATCTGGTTTATGCAGTATTAACGAAAGATCGTTTTCCAGTAGGCGCTTACAATAAATTGAAAGCACGGAAAATTGGTCCGGTGGAAGTTGTGAAACGAATCAATGAAAATGCTTATAAATTGAAGCTGCCAGATGATGTGTACACATCGGACGTATTCAACGTTAAGCATATCATACCATATCATGGAGGAGTTTACTGTGAATGAAGAAAGTACAAATTCGAGGACGAATTTTTCTCAACCTGGGGAGGATGATGCAGGCCAGGATGAAGTCATAGGTCGAAGACGACCTAACAAGTCGATAAGTCGAGACCGACCTAAGAAGAATACCACCGAGTTAAGAATTGGTGAGCAATGTTGGGAAAATGAAGTTCTAGGTCGCAACCGACTTATGGGAGGATATCCGCGACCTAACGAAGGTTCTAAGTCGTCACAACGACTTAGTATAACTCGGCAGCGAGTTAACTCAAGTTCGCGACCTAACAAAGGAGTTAAGTCGTTCCAACGACTTAGTGAAGATCGGCAACGACCTAGTGGGAAGGCGCGAGTTAATGAGATGCTGGAACGACTTACCGGGTTAATTTGTATACGACCTACCGAGTTACGAAATGAGAAAACAGAGCAAATTGGTGAAGTATTAGGTCGTGAACGACCTAATGAATCAGGAGTTAAGTCGCAAACTACGGATGCCGTCCATTCTTTAAGTCGTTGAAGTATGAAGACCGTTGATTTCTTTAAGTCGTTGATGCCGCCTGTTTTTAAGTCGCTGAAGCCTGGTGCGTTGATTCTTCTGCGAGTTAATCTATGTCGTTGGTTTGTAAGTCGTTGTATGCTGTACTAAGTCGCTGCCGACTTAAGTTGTGTCGCTGAGTTGTTATGTCGTGAAGCTGTGTTGTAAACTGTTATAAGTCGTAGGTCGTCTGGGTTCATAGGTCGTCTGTTGTAAGTCGAAATGGTCTCTGTTGTGAGTTGTAAGTCGGATACGACTTATGTTAAGTCGGAGGCGTTGTTAAGTCGGAACCGACCTAAGTACTTGTAATATTTTGAAGTTTTTCTGTTGTGTTGAGTTGTAGCCTATAAATAGGCATGTATGGTCATTTTGTAAAGGTTGTTGAATATTGAATAAAATTCTCTTTTGATTGCTTTGTGCTTTCATTCAAATTGGTAGTTGAGTGTAATCTCCTATCTCCTCTTTCGGATAATCGAGTGCGCTCGATTCAACGATTGTAGAAGCCGATTCGCGGAATCAAGTGCGCTTGATCAACGCTTGAAGAATTGAAGATCTTTGAACCCGGTATCGTGCGCGATCAACGAGTTCGGGATAGCTAGAGTTCGGTACCTTCGGATCAACGAATTCGGGCATTTCAATATCCATCAATCCACAATTGCTACATTCAACGATCGACATTGTTTTTGTAATATCCGCTGCGTCACACACCTTCCACATTGCCGCAACTCTAAGGTAGTGTTTGGTTTGTTAATTTTAGTTTTGGGTTTTCGTCCCCGCAAAAATACACACGACGTATGTAAATTGTCGAAAATGACTAATTTAGAAAACGAAATTAACATACAAAATAGAAAACAATTTTTTTTTATTTTCCTTGTTTTGAAAAATAACACAAGCACGTAAAACAATCCATTCTTCCGTCGTTCCTCTATTCCCTTCGTCCTTCCATCCGTCTTTTTTTCATCCCCTCCGTCGTATCTTCATTTTTTTTCATATTGACATACATATTGAAAACCGAAAACACAAAATTCGTTTTTAAACCAAACGCCTACCTAAACTTTTCAAAGTTTGGGAGGAGTCTTCAACATTTATAGCTCAACTTTACATAGGGCCATCTAAATACAGTTTAAAATTTTGACGGAAAACCCCAACATTTTAGGAAACATGTCTTGTCCACCATACAACTTTCAGAAAAACTAGATAGATAGTTTTGTAATTTCAAAATATGTTTTTCATAACTGAAAAAAGAAGAAGTGGTGGACCAATAAGAATAAGAACGAGTTTGGTGAATGTGTGAAGAAGCCAATTATCCCTTTTGATTGTGCACCAAGGTGGGCTTAATGAAATCAACAAAAACGTGAAACAGTATTCAACATATCCACACAAAAATTATTGCAACACATGAACAAATTAAACCGTTTAAATTGTTGATGGACTTTGATTTCCTAGTCTTTCGTGCTGTGTTGAAACACATCCTTGAAACACATTATATAGCATCTAATTGCTATATCATATCAAGAAACGTAACCTTTAAACCCTTCATTACCTGAAGTTAATAACTAGTCAATAAAAGGTGGAAAGGGTTATTTAGCTTGTCAGTTGCAAATTCTACTGTAAATTCGAAGTTACTAGCATTGGCTCACCATGGTTACTTAAACCCTCACAACCCAACACAAAAGTGCAGAATAAAAGCCATGAATATGTATAATAAAATACATTAGACGTAGAATAGAACTTAAACTGTGAGGATAATAAACTTGGAAGCACCGTAAAACTACACATAAATTCACATGTTAACGATTTTTCATTGAATCAATATGGTTTGGTTTGAGATTTCATTTCATATACGCAAGAGAATAACTTGCAAAAGAATAATACTACCATTCCAACAATTTTGTTATTTATAACCTATTAACATAAGTGAGGACTTGAAAAGCTTTTGGGTTGTTAATTACACGACGTACCATTGGTGTCTACTGTAAACTCGCCAAATATATCCGGACATTCTTCCCATTTGTTCTCCTCTCTTGCTTCCCAGTATCCTCCAACATACCGGTAAGTACCCGTCTCGTTGTCCTTTTCGAACCATCTCGGTTTCCACCCATTCTCTTGCAATTTGCTTGACTATACATACAGATATATTTGTTAGTACACACACATATAACAAACACATATGAAACTTTTGTAAAACATACTCTTTTAAGTTTCAAAATACAAAGTCATCCCTCAAAAACAAGCTTTAAAAAACACATTTGTTTTTACTTTCAGGCTTTCAGCCAAAGTGCAAATATTTGCAGTTTTCCACAAAAAAAGTTTCGGTCATAGGAACATTCGATTAACTTAAGATTTAATTTTCGAAAAAAAAACAATTTTTTTAATTAAAAATAATTCTAGGAGTGTAATTTAAAACTCGTTTTTAAGATTAGTTTTTTGCGTGCACCATCTCAAATGGATCTATCATTTAGACCATATTTCAGAATAAATTACATATTTAAACAGAGTTTTAAAATTATTCACAAAAACAAATCATTTTTGGCGTATGGTAAAAAAAACAATTTTGTACTGACACGACTTCGTATAGTGCCAGTAAAAAAAAGTGTTAGCATCAGTACAAAATGCAACATTTTACCATGTAGAAATAGTTTTTTTATATTTCCCCAAAAGCGAAAAACAAGAATAAATCATTTTGAATTTTTTATATTAAAATCATTTTCCAAACTGACTGTTTCCCACCTCCTCCCCCTCTTCCATGATTTTTGAAATACATATTGAAAACGCAAAAACAAAATGCAAAATTCAAACCAAATGGGCGCTAAGTAATTAATCTTGTTATCCAACTATCAATAAAATATAAGTAAATGACCAATATCATCCAAGATTAACTACTAAAGACTTAGTGTTATCAGAGAGAGATACCATTCTTTGTCTTGCTTCCAACCTAAGTTTTTCTGCAAAAGCCTTTTCATATGCACCATTTTCAAGATGTCTCTGATCTGGGCGAAGCCTTGAGTCCGTAGGTGGAAGCTTCCCCTGCAACCATGATTAAATAAACATCTGAGCTTATAAGTTAGAAATAAAGCATAAAAGTGAAATGAACAAGGTAGCCATTTTGATATTACTATGTCATATTTTCACCTCAAGGTCTGGTGTCAACTCATTTAGTGTTATTGCAAAGGATGACAAGTTGTACCGAGTGGGATATTCAGCTGGCTTGCTCCTTTTCCATAACAAGTTAGCATTTTCATTAGATACAGAGCCTTTGTTCTTGTTTGATGCATCATCTCCAGTCATGTGATAGTACATGCTGTCATCCCATTTCCCTGTTAAAGTAGCAACTTTTTTCCCTATAGCATCTTCCACAGATCCTTGTACCTTCACGAAATAATTAGGTAAGATGGAGGAAAAGTAATATAACAAGATGTGCAAATAAGAGCATCCATGCTCTTGAGCATCAAATGTACATGCTAGGGAACCAAACATTGTTTTTAGCATCATAAGGAATGAATATGATTACTCTTAAACATCAAATAAACGATCAATTTGCAGTGTTTAAGAGCCAGCGACAACTGTCTCAAGTAGTGAGGCTTTTACCTTGAGTTGTGGTTTGAGGTATTTAATTCGATACTCTTGACATACATTAAAAGTCAGTATTCAAAAAAACAAATGATACTCAAGAGATAACAACAAATATAATTTGGGAATATAATTTAAATATCGAATTAAATCTATGTATTTTGGAAATGAAATACTATATGCTTTTTGTATGATGCCTTGATTCCCAGATGCCATGATTGTAATTTATTCTTAAAATTTAGAATCAATTACAACTTTGATGCTTCAGGTTAAAACAAGGAAAAAATGCCAGAGATGCTTTTTGATGCTATGGAGTGTGGATGCTGTACAATGTATCAATAAAAGATAATTTTACTTACTTGACGAGGGTTGCGGTCAAGAAGAGATTGTTCTTTGAACTTAAGTTTGCACGAGTATCGGCGGTTGCCTTGGATGCTCATTGTACCATGGTGATCACAGTATACTTTACCAAATATGAGATTATAAATGCTAGTAGTGACCTAATAGTGCAAAAAAGAGTAAATTCTATTTGTCAGAAATGTACATTATATGACAGCAAGAAAAATGGGTAGTATTAGTGTGGTGTACACCTTGCTCCACTGAAATATTTCACCATCATCAAATTCCAAGGTCAAAACACCAAGAGGATCTAACTGAATAGACCTTCCCCAAAACTTGCTCCTGAGGTTGCTGTCACCCCAGAATTTCCATCCTCGTCCTTCCGAATGGCAAGCAATGAGCATAGGATGATGGCTAACCTAAGACCAAAGGTATGATAAGTTCACTAAAGTTCAGCATATATATACACATTTCATGCCGGAGCAGTGGCTTTTTTAATTGTTAACAACAATTTTCCAACCTAATTTCCAATGTCAATTTACAAAATCAGCTGACACTTAACAACGCATCAATGTTGCAACTAAATTTCTAGTTTAATATTTTGATACAAAATAATTGATTCGTGAGTATTTTGGTATGTAGCAGATCCAGAGTATAAAATGGTTAAAAACTGATTAAATATGGCGGAGGCCACCAATTGTTTGAGCAATTGAAATTAAAAATTTTGCCAACTCAATTGGCATTATTCAATAGTCAAGTGGACTTCATCAACTGTTTTGTAAATTTTCGATGGGTGAATAATGGGTTTGTGCTAAAATTTAGGATTTTTTTGGCAACTGATTCATGGATGCAATTACTCTAAACATCTACATCAAGGGTGGCCCTGAAGTGGTTGTCAACTTTAAGAGGGCATGCTTGTATATTTTGTTTGTCAAAGATGATGCACTACAAGTAATATAGTCCTGAAGTATGTATGTGTATGTTACACACATATATGCACTACAAGTAGGCCACCGATTGTTTGAGCAATTGAAATTTAAAATTTTGCCAACTCAATTGGAATTGTTTAATAATAGTCAAGTGGACTTCATCAACTGTTTTGTAAATTTTTGATGGGTGAATAATCGGTTTGTGCTAAAATTTTGGATTTCCTTGGCAACTGATTCATGGATGCAATTACTCTAAACATCTACATCAAGGGTGGCCCTGAAGTGGTTGTCAACTTTAAGAGGGCATGCTTGTATATTTTGTTTGTCAAAGATGATGCACTACAAGTAATATAGTCCTTAAGTATGTATGTGTATGCACTACAAGTAACCCTCCCTCCAACACCCCCCCCCCTCTTGTCAACTTAAAGTTTTGTAAACGTCAAGTATATTATGCTAGATACATTCAAATGAATACAGATTTTGTGGAGATGATATTGAGTATGGTATGAACATATCCATAAATTTTTGTAGCATTTGGAATAATGATAGGTGTGGCTCCAAAAGAGGAATGCTATTAACCTCCCTCACACACACGCGCGCATATTACTATTAATAAAAATGATATAGAGCTTACTGGGCAAATTAAAATACTGCCATTTCTGTATCCATGATGATATGATATACAGTATCTCCACTCTATTACAGTCATATATAATTTAACAATTTTGCTTGAATTTTCTTATTTTCTTCCGTCATGTTGCATTCTTAAAAGATGATGAAAAAAATATCTGACCTTGCATAATGACACTTTTAAATGTGCAAAAATTTATCTAAGATGTCTGAACTTTTAGATCTATATTTTTATACATAGATTATTTATAACGGCTGATTCATTTTTACTCGAAAGAATTTGTTATCCAATTTTCTTTCTCATATTTGATTCAATATTCATTCATTCTCATTTGACATTGAATTCATATCACTAAAAATTATATTGTTTAAATCTTATATTGTTTCTCAATAAGAATTTTTATTTGCTTTGAGATACTAATATTCATTTTTATACACATGTACACTGCCCATGTCAAACTACTGGTTAAGGAGGAGTTTAACTTTTAAGTAGTTTTGATTGAATATAAACAAGTTAAAATGTTAAGATGTAATTTGACTTTTCGGTTACTAAGTTAATTGTGATGTTTGGCTATTGTTATTTATAAGTAATCAATATATACCAAATTACATAATGAAAGAACAGTTGATATCAAATAGTAGCATTATGCTTGTAAATATTTTGAAAACAAGGCTATCTTGGCCATTTACTTCATTAAAATTATTTAAGAAATTAAATCATATGATAAGCAATAAATAGTTGTTTCTCTAATTTTATCGTCTAAGCTATTTATGATATATCCTTGTAAGAAGTTTCCAGACACCCAAACTTAAATAAAGCACACATAAATAGTTTTGACAACTCATAAGGAGGTACCGAACAAGCTCTACGTCCAGCTGTTAGCGAATCTTGCATAGTGAGTTTAGCTCTTTCATTAGAATTAAAATCATACTAAACCTAGGAATGATCAAATTATGAACACACTAGCAAGGAAGGAAAACTACAAAGTAAGAACTGACCTTCTCAGAGAAAAAACGGATGCCTTTTTCAGGGAAATCAGCTTCATAAGTCTCTCCCAATAAAGGGTTAAATGGTTTACAGGGTCGCCCATCCGAAGAAGCGTATCCAGAGACTGCAAATGCAGCTACATTCAAAATTCTCATAATACTGTTTCCCTAAATGCCAAAATGCATAGATTTTGTGAGCAAAAGGGATCAGTTATAGAAGAAGAAAATAAAATTGATAATTTTAAGACTAATTATTAAAAGCTGTTTTTTTACGACTGATATTAATTATGGAAATTGTTATTCTGTATGGAAAGAAAAGAATTAGAAACCAATTGTATCGAATAACGGTCATCCAGGGGAAAAAACAAAAATTAGGTAAGGAAAATATCAGTCAATGTAGGAATTTTGCTCCATTCTTGTTGAGAAGTTGGAGATCAGTATTTCATTATATTTCCAATCAATATAGATTAGTTAAGAATTTTAAATCAGTATGCAGTTACATAAGACAACTATAGTACCATATGAACTGTATTTCTGAACAAATAGCAAAAACACATATAAATTACACTAAATATACCTTCTTGCCGTGTTCATATGCTTGATCCAAGAGATAAGAATACTCTAAGTCCTCAAAACACTTTTGAAGAGAAGATAGAGGTTCATTGAAGTATACAGGAAGACATACTCTTGTGAGATCCTTTCCAACATTATCTTTGATTATCGACCAAAGACTCACACCTTTTTCCTTCTCAACTGGTTCTGGCAATTTCTTACGTCTTTTGATATTTGAAGTCATGTTTTCAGGATAGTTTGTTCCATCCTGCAATATACCTGAGTTGCTAAAGTTGTTATTAATGTTGTGGGAATCACTGTAGTTTGTGTCCAATAATGATGAAGGATCAGTAACAGAAGATTCAGAAAATGCTTCCTTTGTGTCAAAGAAAGAAGGCTCTTCATCAGAAGAATCATCAAGTTCTTGCTTTTCTACATCATCGGATGATTCAGTTGTACTATAACCTGATTGAAATGGAAAAATTAAATAATAGCAAAAATAAAATAACTACTGAATGTAAATAATGTAACTTTGAGTTTGACGGCAAAGTATCTAAAGCTATCAATGAGTTTTGAGGAAAATAAAGAATACTCGTATTTATTTTTTGTATTTAATATGATGGGGTGTTAAAATCTGAATGGTTAAAATGTCCTGGAGACTAATTCTACTAAACTGTCAAAATTGAGTCCATGTCAGTAATAGATATTGCATTAAGATAGCACATATCTGGGCATACAGTAAAATAGAATGGGCATGATTTTGTAGATTAGAAGGATTTGCACATTAAAACGGACAAATTAATAATATTCAGAGACTTGTGAAATCATGCACATGAAAATGTAGGCAAATTTGTTAATTTTATTTTGAAACTGACAAAAATCTTTTCAAAGTAATTTAATGATTCTAACATCAGTTCAAGTTTTAAGGTAAGATGATCAACAGATTTATGAATACCCAAAATATCAATAACCTTTTTATACAAAACAAATTCCAGGTATACTAAATATGGACAAACAACTGAAGTTAAATAAGTAAACACATAAAGTTAAAATAGAAACAAGTACGATGGCAATTATTTTGTGTTCCAAGCTAAAACACCCAAAAATAAGTTCCTTTTGGCTAATGAGAATAGTTATCAAACATAAGTACAACATGTGCTACAGAGTAAAAGTTAATGACTGTGCCAAAATGATAATTACATTTAACATAGATATAGACGGAAACACAAAGTAAGGCGTACCACTAAACTTTCCATGCCCAGAGCCCAAAAATTCATGATTCATTAGCTGTATCGAGTCCTCTCCCTGATTGACAGTCTGTATTCAAATATTTCTAATGTAATCTTTATACTGATACAACTTAAACTTGAAGGTAAAAATCAAATAACTGGTGGAAAATTTTGCATAATGATGCATGACAGCCATGTACATCAATAAAATTGAACTGAATGTGCTATGCCTTCTACACAGTGTACAAAGAGATTCTAAGATGGGTTCCCAACCATTAGGTGAAAAAAAAGACATGACATATAAGATTTTGATAAAGAAGATGACAATAACAGGATTTTGTACCAAACTATTTGTACAAATCATCTTGCCAGCCTGCTGCTACAGTTTACACAGCATAATAAACACATACAGAGTTGAAAAAAACCTAACATGGAACTACAAAACATAACATAAGGCATAAGAAGCATCAGTTTAGACACTGTAAGCTGCATTTAAAGCACCACAGTGAGTGTATTTGATATTGATAATCGATGTCCGGAGATTTCAAACCCAAGACATCTAGATCCTTACTCTGGAATCTGACCTGCTAGATTATTACCATAGCAGTTTCTTAAAAATTGATCTCTACAATTTCATCTTTTATATAAATTATATATATATATATATATATATATATATAATAAAAAATAAAAAACCAACTATAATGTATGTATAGGAGAATCAAAGTTAAAAATCTTTGGTTAACCAAATGTCTTACTGCCATTACCTATGGTCTTCATTGGCAAATTGTAATCTTTTTGAATGATAGGTTGTATAAAACTGCCTTGATTTTATGATCTTAAAAATACGTAATGATGCACTTTGTGCCGGTATCAGACAACATTAGATAAAACCAAATAGTAATATCATGTGGTTGTTTTACTGCGATGTTTTATGCTTGTCACTATAGTTGAGGTTAAATTTATTTTCTGTAGTAAGAACACGAGCCCCCTCCTGAGAGCCATGTCTACTTTTCATGTTTTCACTATGTATGAATAAAGCCTAGAACCAAAAACACAATAGTACCTCAAGTTGCTGCCGAAATGTGTTAACCATGTGCAGATGTTCTTCATGTTGAAGCTTCAATTGTCTATGAAACTCTGAGAATTCCGACTGCATTATCTGCTCACAATCTTTAACGATCGACTCATCTATATTATCACTAAGCATGCGGTCTCTAAGTTTTTTAGTCGAAAATGAAATGTCATTATGAACTATAGCTGATTTTTCATTCATGGAAATTTTGCTTCTAGCTGAAACTAAAGCTTCAATCCAGGCCATGCGATCATCTTTTGAATTTGTTCTCAAGTGAAGCGTCTTTGTAGGGGAAAATATATAAAATTTCTTGTCATCAGAATTGCTCTCACGAAATGATGAGATCTGTGAAAAAATTGAATGCTTAACGAAAAAGGTATTTGAGATTCATGATTCTTAGGAATTGCACAGAAAAAACTACTGGCAGGTTTATTTTATACACAAAATAAAGCATGAGAACAATATGAGGATTTTGTTGTTGTTGGTGTTCAAATGATTTGGCGAGTGTAAAATTCCAATTCATTCTAAAATATAATGCTTAAAGCATCTACAATAAAAGATATATCAAAGATCAAGGATGTTCTAAGAATTCAGTAAGATTGACCTATAAAAACAGGAGGCTATGCTTTCCGTTTGCAAGTGTATTAAGGTGCCTTGCAAACTCACATTCATAACACAAGGCATGTCTAGGTATATCCAAGTCAACAAGTTAGATGCATGAGAAACAAAGCTCAAGCGTCCCATGGTATGCCCACCAGACTAATATTTATTTATACACGGCTTACAATTTTCGAGCTGAAGGCATAAAAAGGGGGGTTTAGTATCTTCATTGGGCAAACCTATGAGTTTTGACTCTTAAGTAGACCTCTTGGGTAAGTTATCTACTCAAGGCTCTATTTCAAAAATCCCTCCAGGCATCTGCCTAGGCGAGGCTTATCACCTAGTCATCCGTCTAGATACCCTAGTCAAGGCCTACCGCCTCATTAAGCATCTAAATTGGTGTCTAGACGCTTCTTAGGTACTAGTTGAGCATCTACGGGCTAGTTTTAGACGATTTGCTTCCTTGACCTCTCCCAAGCCATTTAAATCACCAAATTTTCAATTCGGCTCATTTAATACTTTAATCAAATACTAAAAAATTTATCCAAAATATATGAGTTTACCAATATATCCTGGCTTCGATTAATCTATGATTAACCCTTAAGAACACCTCTTGGCAAAGTTATTTACTCAAGGCTCTATTTCAAAAATCCTTCTAGGCATCTGCCTAGACGAGTCTTATCGTCTAGTCATTCGCCTAGATTCCATAGTCAAGGCCTACCACCTCATTTAAGCATCTAAATTGGTGTCTAGACGCTTCTTAAGTACTAGTTGAGCACCTACGTGCTAGTTTTAAGCGTTTTGCCTCCTTGACTTCTCCCAAGCCATTTAAACCTCCAAATTTTCAATTCGGCTCACTTAATACTTCAATTAAATACTAAAAATTTTAACCAAAATATATCAGTTTACCAATGTTTCGTAGCTTCGATTAATCTGTGATTAACCCTTGCCTAAATAATTAATCCCTAGTCCATACTTGTCGCCTAATGTCCGCCTGATGATTTTTACAACCTTACTTCAAGGTAAGACTATAATTCAAGGCAACACTTCCAAACTCTAGCATAGTAGCAAGCCTTGTGCATTAGGATTTCCCTTTACCGTTTCAAAATATTCTAATACGTATTGTACATATCCTATGCAAACAATGAAATATGTTATGAGTAATGCCTTGGACAGTTGAATATAGATTACTTATCTATCCCACGGTGCACTAGTCACACAAAATTTTTACGAAATAAGGTGAATGCATAGTTATGTAAGTTTAATCCATTACACATATAAACTGAAAAGAAATTTACAGGTTATATTTGATTGAAATAAATGGACTCAATATTTAACCAGTTAGGGACAGTTTCACCACATAAAGGGTATATAGTGATAATAAATTATTATTATTTCCTAAAAGAAAAAGGGAAAATTTTGATCTGAATTTTTGGCAAATCCTCTATTGTTGAAGTTTTATTACCTAAAATTTTGATTTATACTCCAAGACCCATCATCATATAAAGGCACATGACTTCTTTTTTATGAACACAAGTAACACATAATACAAAGTAAAAAACATTTTGAAACTCTCTTCAACTACCAATCATCATGCAAACAAAAATCCAGCTATGTTTAAGATAAAACAAGCCTAAACTAGTAAAAAAATGCTGCTATGCCCCCGCAAGACCCACTAACAACTAAGCTCCACCCCAACTCCTATCCAATCCAGGCCACAACATCCAAAGTTTTAACTCACGCTCTCATTGTCTTCTTCCCAAAGTTCATCATATCACGTAACAAAAACCAACAGGTACCTTTCTGTTTTATGAAAGACCTTTGCTTAAGTTTTTTCACTTTGTTTGAGTAATTAAATATATCGAATAAAATCGGTTTCTTTCTACTCAATGCAGCAATATATATTATACAATGATGACCCACTCTAAAGTCAAGAGCGCAATATGATCGCAATGCAGTATAACACAATTACATATTACATACGCCAAAATATTACATACATCTATAGTTGTTGATCATCAAATCAAAACTCGTTTTCACAACTGATCCGCCTTTATTTACAAGTGAATGAAATTGGAACTTGAAAAACCTTCAATAAACACCCAATAAAACTTGCTGAACGAAGGTTTATACAAAATATCATACATTGCAAGATGATAAGATAAACATACCTTGAGATGAACAAATCCAAGCTGCTGTTTCCTTTTCTTCCGATAAAAAGATGCAGAAGAACCGATAACCCGAACATCATAATCATCATTATCAACATGATTACCATCATTATCTACTAGATAATGACGATGATTCAAAGACGCTGATGAAGACTGGATCTTAGAATAAGAAAGAACGCCATTGCTACGAAGAGTGAACCAACGAGATCTCCATCCTTTACTGAAGTTAGTCCATTTTTGCAAAACCCCCGCTACTAAAATATCAGATGACGCATCGTCGGCATTGTTATCGGGTCCCGATGGGTTTGGATCTAGATCTGAAGCAGGATCCGGTGGCAGTGACGATGGTGATGATGGCAAATCAATCGAGATGCAGCAAAGCGGGTGCAGCTCTCTTCCCCGCATTGATTTTGACGATCCAATTGAGTTCGATTTTAATTGACAGGTAGTTTGAATTTCATTTATTTAGGTTAGCGGTTGTTATTTAAAGTGAGAAGATGATAATTTATTTTTCATTTTACACCGAGAACGTGAAAGGATGTTTATTTTGCCACAGGAATACTAGGAAAAACACTTCCGAAGTCTAAATGGTATTTCAATTAACATGGTTATAAATTTGCATTTATTTAGAGTTAATAATAATTAATTAGTGATTTTGGTTAAAATATATTTATTTCTACTACTAAAACCGCAAGACGGTAGAAAACCTACTGTTTGTTTTATAATTTCAAAAAAAATATATTATAATTCCTCATTAATACAAAGATATGTAATTGTAATATATTCGACAAAAGTTAATATCAGTATTAGTAACCAAAATAAAATATGGTATAGACCAATTAAATATTAGATGCCAAGAACCTGACGCGTACGCGCATATATATATATATTCTTTTTTTTTTTGCAGCACCCATCTAGCCTTCTGATTTCCACCACAAGTTCCGAATTAAATAATATCACTTTCTTTATTTTCCCACTAATGCATGCTATCATTTAATTAGGAACTTGTGATGGAAATCAGAATGCTAATTGGGTGCTACACTATTTGGAGTGTCATTGAACGCTTATATATATAGCAGAGATATAAATCCAGTATAAACCAGAGACCGTCGAACCAATATAAAAACTTCGTGTGTCATTTGCTTATTTCTGCATTTTACTTTCTGCTTTATAGAATATCTGTGATTTGCTTTTTTTTTTGCATTTTACTTCAGCTTTCTAGAATATTTGTCTATGATTCTTTTTCTAATTTTTTTTCCTTTTCATTTTACTTCGTGCTTTCTTGAATTTCAATGTCTAAGTTTGCATAAAATATTTCTTAATAGATTCGACAAGGGGTCAATTTATTTATTTATCGTGTTTAATAATGAGGGATCAAAATTTTAATTGAATAGAAAATAAAATAAAATAAGCGAATGAATGTTTGAAGTGGATTTTGATCTAAGTATTAAGGTTCAGTTTCAAAATAGAAAATCGAAAACCTAAAGTTTTATAATTGGCACAGTAAATGTCTGTGGTGGCTATGCTAAATCGATTCAATTCAGTAAAGCATTGCACATATAGTTCTATGTAAAGACAACATGATAGTTCGTCAACAACAGAGTGTTAAGTGGTACATTCTTAATTACTAATTGGTAGAACAAAAAACATGTTCCAAGCATATATCATCTTCCAAACAATGAACAAAAAATGTCATAGATTTTTTGATATAGAGTATCTATATACATGAGTATAATAAATCACAAGGCTTGAACTCCATTGTATTGCATTTTGTTATGACAACATAAATTTTAACAACAATTTCCCACTCATACTTGCATATATCTCCTTGATCACAATTTCGAAAGCAATTTTCACATTATAGAGTTAAGTGGTGAGGCCTCTCTAAAGAAGAGACTTTGAGATTCAGCTACTACTTTGCCTTGCTCGGTCGACACCTCTTTTGTTCTCCAAATCACATTTTTTGCCTACCGGTATCTTTACACGTTCGTATCACAATGCGTTGTGAAACACATAAAACTTCAATTTTTCAATAAATATGCTGTAAAATCATAGAGGGTTGTGGTATAAGTTACATTGACTTGAATTTCTTACATGCATTTGATATATGTATGATGATAAAGATGCATCTAACACAAGTATGGTAATAAAGATGCATTTGATATAAGATTCTAAATCTCCTCCATCTCACCAGAGATATCATCTTGAGATTTTCTCCGAAATTCAAAATTTAACAGCTTGGATGGTAATCAGAGTTTTAAATTTCCTTCATTTCAACTGAGATATCTGCTCAAGATTTTCTTCGAGATCCAAGATTTGTAACCTTGATTTGATGGATGCACTTGATACATTTTCTAGATCAGTGCACGCTTTAATCAAGAAGACAAACATAAATTAGAATATTAAGCATAAATCCTTTCAGCATTTAACCAAGAAAACGTCATTCAAAAATTTGAACTTTTGCTTGAAATCCCATGATTACAAACCGAAAAAGGTTATGATAAAATTCTCAAATGTAACACCAGTCTTTTCCTTAATCACTTACAATAACAAATCATTGAAATTCATCGTTAAGATGCATTACTACATTGATTTCTTAATCTAGTGCATCATTATGTTATACAATGTGATACTTATATGCATGAAAAATTAGAAATGGGGCTTACAAAAATGTGAAGAACTAGAGAGAATTGTGGAGAGCGGACCAAGATAGTGCAGTCTGTTATTAAATTAAGCCTGACAATAAAAATAAATCCAAAATCCATTAGCGTCCATATCCAAAATGATTATACATCTAATATTTATACAGATACATACGTATCTGCATAAAATTATCTGTTTGGTTTATTTTCTATTTTGTTATATTGAATGATATTTATTTATTATTTTGTTGATATAATAATTTATATTATATGTATAAACTAATCCAACTTTTGCCAAAGACAACGGAGTATAAACTAATCTAACTCTGCCAAAGATAATGTTCCATTAGTCCTCCTACTGATCTAACATCATAACAAAATACTGCATGAAAAATTGGATGTGAGAAAGAAAATATAATCCAAATCTTTGAGCTTCTTTGAAATGATTAGCTTAAATGTGTTCCCAGTTCAATTAGCCCAGGGTAATCACAATTTTTTCCTAAATGGTTCGTTGGTCTGTTATGCGTGTGTGCACACACGCGCGTCATTCTGCAATACATAAAAAGGTTGGAAATCCATTTTCTAATAATTATTTAAGGATTGTTACCAAGATTACCATTAGATTCATCATTACTAAGGAAACAATCACAACAACAATATAATAATAACATTCGAAGGATTCGCATAGCTTATGAATTTTATTATTGTGAATCTTTCCATACTATAATGGAAGAGACAGAAAACTTGGTAATGTCACAAACAAAGTTAAAGAAAGAGTGCAACTGCTTACAATTTATGATCCAAGTAATATACCAAATTATTACTTGCTTCAAGCAAATAAAGAAAACATAACATTCTATAACATTCTATTCTTCAAGTAAATATCTCATATATTTTCTAACTTAGCAGCATGCTCATTGAGTAAATTTTTATTTCTACATTTCCTTTTCCTAGATAGAGATATTAACAACATTTGCTATTTAAAAGTCCAGAACGAGAAACATTCTCATTGAATAAAAATATGAAATTCAATAAGCATAAATCCCATACTTTACTAAGCCTACACTAGTATCATATATAACCTACTACCAAGGACAACATTCAAAAACACAAAATAAGGTTTCTTTACCCTTTTCTCTACTTCTCCTGGAAAAGAAATAGCTTTCTGCATGAGTCAAATTTTTTCCACCGCATCCTAAAATTCAAAAAAAAAATCATATTATGAAGTTGATATTTTATTGTAGATAGAAACTAAATAACAATAGCTAATTCTCTAGCAATGAGACAATGTAAGAATCTCATCACTAGGGTTTTTATTAGGATGAAATTTCAAAGCCAACTTGTGATAAGACTTCTTAATTTCTCGTTAAGATGCAGTACTTTATACACTTAAAATCCAAGAACTAAAAGTAAATGTTGTCATTGAACATCAAGATGTAGGATTATGTGAAATGATTCAACTAATTAATTCAAGTTTTAATAATTTGTATCGCCTGAAGTAAGAACTGAAGTTCAAGCATCAATCAAAAGCACCAACAAACTCATATTTGCTATATTAGTGCATTATGAAATTGTTTGGTTTTAATATATAAATTAATTACATTTCAATAAACCATAACTTAGAATTTCAGATTAACTCATAATGTATTTTGGCTTTCTTTTCCAACACAACAGCAATGCAAATTACAAATCAATTTTGTAGAAGACCGGGTTGGATCATGGTGCTAGAGAATATAGGAGGCACATAGCGCTGAGACGAGAGGATTCTAGCAACATGGAAGGCGGCGGCGGGGGAGGCCTTGGAATTTGGAAAAGCGGTTTGATTAGGTAGGGTTTTAGATTCTTTACTTTATGAGTTTGGATACGTTGATTTTTGGTTTCAATTCGAGGTTAGTTATGTAACACCCCTAATTTTATTCTAACATTATCCAGAGTATTTAATTGGATAGATTAAATAGAATAATGTAAATGATTAAGGAGAATGAGAACTGATTATTAACAAGGTCGTGCCTTAATAAATTAAGCAATGAGATTGTTTTCAAGAACTTAACATATAAGAGAATATATAAGAGGGGGAAAAATAGGTAGATCCATCTTTTAAACCATAAACCATCTTTCCTTCATATCATTCTCATTTTTCATAACATCAAAACCATCAAACAAAAAAGAACTAAGGCCGACCATTAAACAAGGGAAAAGAGGGACAAAATCAAGGGAACTCAAGGAAGAGATTAAGAGAAACTAAAGCAATATCAAATCTCAACTCTAACAACAAATCTAAGGTGAATAATACATGAACCATCTCTACTTTCTTATTCTTGAATTCGGCTATGGTTAGTATCTGAATTATTTTGATGATTTTTGCCCAGTTATGGTTGTTTAATCATTGTTTGGATAGAATAATGATTTATAGAATTTTGATGAGATCATTTGGAAGGGTCCTAAGTTTTTATTCTTCAGATGCTTTGATTTTCTAGTGTGTTATATAAAACATTAATTTGGAGATGATTTTTTCATTTCATAAATTTTAAATTAAAAACATATATTTTATGAATTTCCTAAAGTGGAAATTGAGTTTATTTAGGTTTTAATTATTAAAAATAATTCAATGTAGATTTTTGTCCCGAAATTTTTATGTGAGAAATAAAATATTAAATCTGAATTTATGTGATTTTTTTGGATTTTTACCCAGTGATTGTGATCTATTATGAATTTATTTTGCTAGAAAAATATTTAAATTAATAATTAATTAAGGATGTTAATTAATTAAAGTTGGAAAATGTTTTAAAACTTTAAAAATGTATAGGCAGTATATCTGAAAAGAACTGGAAAAAATATTGTTTTATCTAATAGAAATTGAATAAGAATTGTGGTTTGGTGAAAAGTAATTGATTTTATTGGTAATAAATCAGTTTTCATAGAATTTACGATAATGCTATGTCGTTTTTATTGTCGTCGAGCTAATACAACGCCACATCTATGAGTGTCAACGTCGATGAGGCGGAAAGCATATGATAACTACTTAGGTAGTTATGAAGTGATTCCAACCGAGTCAAAGTGGACATCGGCGGTGACCCATCATTGACGGCATCACATCATTGTGATTCATTTAAGCGTATAAAACTTTAATGCGGCCATCAAAGATTCTGCATTTTTTCAACTTGTTTTAATTGACGCCGCATATTACTACTTTGAATGCTTTTGACAACAATATAAAAGGCAGTGATGCTGCTTATTTTAACTTTAACTTTATGTATTAAGCAACGTAGTGGTTGAAGTAAAAGTTTTATAATGACGTCGCTAGTCTTGATGCCGCCATTCATCATTATTAGCGATCTTATGCATTATTGTTTGGTGACGATGCCGCATTTCTTCCTTTTAACGCCGGTGAGGCTTAGTAATATAACTATGCTTTAAAGAGGCGATATAGCCATGTTCAAGAGGTTCGATAACCCTATGTTTTTTGCAGTTAGCCATATGATTAATAAAATCCTAAAATTTTGTTTTAAAAGGTGGACAGCCTATATCATATAAAAGTCGACGACCCTGCTTTGGCATAGATTTTTCTACCTAAAGGAGTTGAGTTTTTCTTTCAACATTAGATAGAGGTCGACATTGTTATAGTGTCGAAAGTGTTCTAATTATCTTGACAAATGATGGCGAACCGTATAGTTATTGATTTCATCTTTAATCATTGGGGGTACCACTGTGTTTCTTTTATTAAGTTCGATATAGATCATTATGGATACTGATGCATATTATTTTAAGATGTTATAACTTAAGGGGTATACAACCTAATTGGGGACACCAATAGACATAGGTTGAACATGTAAGCTAAACATGATTTAAATTGATAAGTGATGGGTTCATAGTTATCCTACGAAAACCATGGGATATGAAATGGGTAGTCCACATCATGCCAAAGATGGATAGTCACTCTGAGGCTAATGAAGGGTTCATGTTAACCTAAGAAAACTATGAGATGTGTGACATGTGATGGATAGTCCATATAATTTAAATAGCTAAACCTTATGTGATGGGTAGTCCATATGGTAAGGGATGGATAGTCCAAGTAATAATTACATGTAAGATGGTTAATCTACATAATTTTGTTAACAAAACCATGTGTAGTGGGTTGTTCACATGAGAAGGGATAGGTAGTCCATAAATGTTCATATGTGAGATGGATAATCCCCCCCCACACACATATGTATATATATAAGACAGGTAGTCAGATTAAATTGAGACGGATAGTCATTCAAAATTAAGGTGAATAGTCTAATAAGATGGGATGGGTAATCCAATATATGAAGTATAACTATAACGTTATTTTTTATGTTCTAACCATTGTGGATATAGGAGTACGATATATGGTTAATATGTTTTAGTTAAGATACCAGTGAGGGGAAAACCCGTTCCGCTTAGCGACGTGGTCTCAGTAGATATCTATTGGTTCAAGATGATAGGTTATTATTCACACCAGACTGTTGTCTAACCTAAAGATTTTGTCTTTTCCCTTAAACTCTCGGGTACTCATTTGAGTAGGTCGAAAGTAAGGGATTTCAAGTTCCAGTTAGACGAAGAAGCTTCCAGTGAGCATGAGGCAATCTAATTATAGTATGAGTCTATATTTATCCGCTGCGTTATTTTGGATGCAATAGGTAAGTTGTGTAATGCCAAGTAGCTGACTGTGATCGACCAAGGGCGCATCTTCATATGTCGCTCTTGGAGTATTTTATAATAATTATAATCTCTTTGAATGTGGATTTGCGAATGAGATTATGTAATGAATATAAATTATCATTTGTGAAATGAAATATGAAAAGTTGTTAAAAATTGTGTTTAATATTTTTCATATTCATGTGTTT
This sequence comes from Allium fistulosum, assembly GCA_030737815.1. Taxonomy (NCBI): domain Eukaryota; kingdom Viridiplantae; phylum Streptophyta; class Magnoliopsida; order Asparagales; family Amaryllidaceae; genus Allium; species Allium fistulosum. The sequence continues at coordinate 1,619,592,527 of CM060901.1, forward strand.
TTTATTGTTGATATGATTAACATATTCATATTTTGTCACCGAAAATTAATACTATGGATGACTACAGCATCCATAGCACTTAGTTTTGGTCCTTAAAATAAGGGATGTTACAAGTTGGTATTGGAGCATAGGTTTATGTAAAACTTAAAAGAAATTTAAGCCTAAAGTGTTTAGAAAACATAACCCAATGAATCAAAGAAAAAGATTGGGGTATAGGATAACGCTATAGTAACGTACTTGTATTTGCTATATATAAGTATGTATTCTCCTCTCTCTTAGACCGTTTTTTTGTATCTTACTAAGGCTCATATCTAGATTTATGAGAAAGAAATGGAAATGCTCGGCCCAACACTAGGAGGGACCAGGGTCGATCAACAAATGCTAATTAAAATGTAAATGCCAATGTAGGTGCTGTGACCCCACCAGTAGATATGGGCACTATGTATCAGTTCTTTGTCAATTTGATGCAAGTTGGGGCAGGTGTAGGAGTAGCTGGAGGAAATGCTGCTAATGCGGGAGGAGTCAATCCATAGCGCCAGTTGGTAATAACTATACTAAGCTGAGTCAAGATTTCACCAGTTTTAGTGGAAAGCCTTTTTCGGGACTGAAGATGCTATTGAAGTAGAGAACTAGCTATTGCATTGCGAAATAATATTCGTTGATTTAGGCTTGGATGATGAGTAGAAATGGAGGTTGGCTTCGAGATTGTTGCAAGGTGTTGCGTTATTCTAGTGGAATAGGGTGACCGTAGGGGTACCGGAGGAGGAATTAACTTGGGCAGAATTCCGAAGGAGATTTAAGGAAATATTTTTATCTAAGGAGCCAAGTTAGCCTTGCTTAGGAAGTTTATAGAATTGGAGCAAGAGGAAATGTCAGTTTTGGAATACTTTGCTAAGTTTTATGAACTGTCCAGATATGGATATGCCACTATTGATACCGTTATCAAGAGGAATGGAAAGTTTATCCAGGGGTTGAGAGATTGCTAAGGCAACTATGCCACATCTTAGGGGTCCATCGAATGTAGTGGTGAAAGTGGCCACTAGGAATAAGAAGAGGAGATACTTTCTACTTTCGAAAAGGAGAAGCCAGTTGGAAGCCAAAGTTCTCAAAATAAGAAGAGGAAGTTCTTTAAGGGAAATGGAGCTTAGCAGGGTGGAGCTGCTAAGAAAGGGAAGGCAGATATCATTTGTTATAAATGTGCTAAGAAGGGGCACTACGCTAATGAGTGTCGAACGGGTGATAGGAAGATGGTTGTGGGCAAGCAGAATGTGAAGTGCTTTAACTGCGACTAGGTGGGGGCATTATAAGAACAAATGTTCAGAAGTAGCCAAGGCTAATAAAGGAAAGGTGTTTGCTTTGGATCCATCTGCATCAAGACTGACTGCTGCTGAGAAAGGGAAGTCTGTGATGGAAGGTACGGATTCATAACATACCAGTTAGAGTATTTGTTTGATACTGGTGCATCGCATTTATTTGTCTCTCAGTGTTTGGTAGATAAAGTATGTTTAGAACCATCATACCTTGTTACATCCATAAAGGTAGCTAATCCAATAGGAAGGTACACAACTATTGGGATAAGATATAACCATCTAGAATTTGAGTTGCTAAGTTATATGGTTGCCTGCAGTTTGTATGTGTTATTTGAGTTGCTAGGTTATACGGTTGCTTGCAGTTTGGATATGTTTGACTTTTTGAGTTTCGAGATTATTTTGGATATGGATTGGTTGAGCAAATATGATGCTATGATATTTTGTCAAGTATAACACACCTAATGTTGATTAACATTATTCAGAAGATTTAATTAGATAAATTAAATAGAAGAATGTAATGTGTAGTGTGATGAGGGAATTGAGATTTGACAAATATTAAGGTCGAGCCTTAACTAAATAAATTGAAAAGATTTTTTAATAACTTAAAACATAAGGGGATATATGGTAGGGGTAGAATAGAAATAGATAAACCTTTCATCCCTTAAATCCTTACATCGCATATCATTCACGTAACTAAAACAATTAAAGAGAAAAATCAAGGTCAACCATAAGCAAGAAGAAAAGAGGAAGAAAATTAGGAAACTAAATTAAATCTAAGGAGAATTAAATCTACTCATTCAAGTCTCAATTCTCATTATCAAATCAAGGTGAATAATGATAGACAATCTCATTTTTATACCTATTTGGTTTTGAATCATGTTGGGTTGATTCGTTTATTTGATGATTTGTTATAGCATATTGATTATATCATTATTTGGGTAAAATAATGATTTATGGAAATTGTATGAAATTATTTATAGGGGTTTAAAGGGTAAATCCTAAGATTTTTATCTTCAAATGATTTATATGTTAAGTAAAACATTATTTTGGAGATGATTATTAATTTCATAATTTTCCAAATTAAAGAGGATGTTTTATGAATTTCGTAAGGACGAAATAGCTTAATTTCGGGTTTTAATTATTTAAAAGAATTAAATATGGATTTTGGCCCTGAAGTTTTTGTATGATAAATAATATCATATTTCTAAATTTCTATGAATTTTTGGGATTTCTCCCATAGAAATTATAATTTATTATGAAATTATTATGCTAGATGCGCATTTAAAAGGATAATTAATTAGTGATTATATGTTTTGGAACTTGTAATGACATGCGATAGTATTTTTTGAAAAATATATGTAAAAGATTTTTTTTATCCAATAGAAATTAGAAAAGAAAGGAGATTTGGTGAATTTTTTTACTTTAAGTAGTAATAAATCGGTTTTTGTTATAATTACGATAAGGCCATACCACCCTATCATCGTCAAGCCTAAGACCAGGCTGCATTCCTTGAGTGTCGATGTCGTTCAAAGGGAAGCATAAGACAGTTACTTCGGTAACTATGTAATGGTTCCAAGTAGGCCGAAGTCGGTCTCGTCGATAGTATAGTATCGATGGTAAGGGCACTTCGTAATTTGCCTAAACATTTAAAGATTTTATTTTCGACATCGTATGTCTTTGCCACTGTTTTGAATGGTGCCACGTCTAATCATTTTAAGTGTTTATATGACTAAGACAATGATGCATCAAGGGCTCTATATAAAAGCGGTATAATAGCTGAAGTGGTTTAAGTAAAGAAGTTTTATAGCGTCGTCGAAGGTCTTGGGTGTCGATGTGCATCAAGGTCGAAGATCTTATGTCCTAGTGTCGACGTCGCTTGGCCATGATGTCGCGCCTTATCTTTTATGCTGAAGAGGCTTATTTTTGAAGCTAAGTAAAACCGTTTTTAAAGAGGCGATGAGGCCTATATTTTAAGGAGTCGTCGACCCTATATCTCTTCGGCAGTAAGCCATAAAACAAACAAAGGTTTTAAATTTTGACTTCGACCCAAATGTGGGCTGACGTTGTTTAATGCCAAGTGTAGTTGGTTTTATTCTATTAAAGGTGGAGAGCCTTGGGATATTATGTCGACATTGTTAATGACGATGATGTTGATCTATTTTAAACCATTTAAAGGGCTAAGTGTTTCCTTGTTTTGAATATGATTTAAAAAGGGATTAATCATATATGAACAAATTTTCAAGGATTTTAACTATGTAATAGCCCAAGCTTTGGGTTGAAATTTCCAAAGAAGATATTACTTAAGGTTAAGTAATTATGAGACATAAAGAAATTATTAATTGGACATATTGAATGATGGATTCTATATGTTCTTGTGTTTATTTGATCAGTATTTTGCATGTTGTTATTATCATACTCTTATCATTTATGACCCATAATTATATTTTAGTGTTAAGGGACAAAATAACCGGCTTGGTTTACCCAATAGTGAGTATAAATAAAACTAACTCCTAAGTGAGTAGAATTGAATCCAGGAGATTAGGTAGATCAGAAGTATGGGATGCCCAGAACTGATCGAAAGATTATTGATTCAGACAAGTTATTGGAAGGGTCTAATAGGTTAATGGTCATCCCATAAAAAATATGACATGAGAAATGTTATTGGATGGGTCCAATAAGTTCATAGTGATCCCATGAAAACTATGTTCGGATGATGTTATTGATAGAAATCAATAAGTTCATAGTGATTCCATGAAAACTATGATTTGAGAGATATTATTGATAGAAATCAATAGGTTCATAGTGATCTCATGAAAACAGGGTTTGAGTGAAGTTATTGGAGAATCCAGTAGGTTTATAGTAAACCCATGAAAACTACGATTGGAAGGTTGTTAGTCAACCCATGAAAACTAATAGGTTCTTACTGACCATGAAAACTATGATGTTGGATATATTGTCCCTAAGAATTGAGACAGGTTATTAGTCAGCCCCTAAATTAATAAATTCATAGCGACTTTAGAAAACACATACCTTATTACTTCCTTAAGGATAGCTAATCCAATAGGAGGGTATGCAACTCTAGGATAAGTTGTGACCATCTAGAGTTTGAGTTGCTAGGTTATGCTTTTACATGCAGTTTGTATGTATTTTATTTTGCGGGTTTTGGGACTATTTTGGATATGGATTGGTTGAGTAAATATGGTGCTAGGATATTTTTCCAGGATAGGAAAATATTATTAAGATATCCTGATAGTAGTGATCGAATAGTATACTCAATTGAGAATTCGAGTCGAGAAATTTGTGCTTTATTGGGTGTCATAGAAGTGGAAGATGAATTGAATCAGGTTTTAACTACAAGAGAATCTACAGATGATTTTGGGTAGGTTAAAGAACTACCATCGAAATGAGCTATCGAGTTTCGAGTAGATCTTGTACCAGGAGCTGAACCCATAAGTAGAACACCTAACATGATGACACCTACCGAGAAGGAAAGAATTTTATTAGACCAAGCAATTCGCCTTGGGAAGCGGCCTTGAAGAAACAGACGTGTCGTTAAGATTGTGCATCGATTATCGTAAGTTGAATTAAAAGACGATAAAGAATCGATATCCTTTGCCAAAAATTGATGATTTATGTGATTAGTTGAGTAGGGCCAACATATTTTCCCAATTGGATTTGGCGATAGGCTTCCATCAATTGAGAGTGGCGGAGGATAGTATTTCATTGATGGAGTTTCGAATGAGATATGGTTCGTATAAGGGGTTAGTAATGCCATTCGGATTAACTAATGCATTAGCTTTCTTTATGGATTTGATGAACCAGATTTTCCAAGAGCACTTGGATATGTTCGTGTTGTGTTCATTGACGACATTTTGGTATATTTTAAGGATGAAAGAGATCATGCAATTCATCTTAGAATAGTGCTTTAGACGTTGAGGTAACATTAACTTAAAGTGAAGTTTTTGAAATGTCATTTCTGGAAGAAGGAATTGAAGTTTCTTGGTCATGTAGTTTCAGAGAAAGGGTTGTTAGTCGATCCAACCAAGATCGAAGTTGTTAACAGTTGAAAGAGGCATAAGATAGTGACATAAATAAAAAAATTCTTAGATTAGCTAGCTATTACCAGAGATTCATTAAGGATTTCTCGCGGATAGTAGCGTCCTTGATTAAGCTAACCAAAAAGGACATGAAGTTTATTTGGTTTGATAAATGTGAGGAATCATTTCTTGAGTTGAAGCATTTGTTGATCAATGCGTCCGTGTTAGTAATTCCAGATGGAAATCAGGATTTAGTGGTGTATATAGATGTGTGTGGAACTGGATTAGGAACTGTGTTGATGTAGAAGGGTAAAATAATTGTCTATGCTTCGCGGTAGCTCGGACCGCATGAAGTTAAATATCTGACTCATGACATGGAGTTGGCAGCGGTGATTTTCGCATTGAAAGTGTGGAGACACCACCACTTAGGAGAACAATTTGAGTTGTATACAGATCATAAGTCTTTGAGGTATTTATTTTCTTAGAAAGAGTTGAATATGAGACAGTAGTGGTGGCTAGAGTTTTTAGCAGCTTATGATTTTGGTATTGAGTATACACTAGGGAAAGGAAATAAAGTTGTAGATACACTTAGCAGGAAACATCAGAATGTAGTGTTAGCTATGTTGGTAGAATGGAAGTATTTGGAGGCTTTGACTACTTAATGTGCTGTTTAGATCGACTTCTAGTTCTAGTTAAAGCACAACCATGTTATCTTGCTTGGAAGTTCGACCAATATTAATCGAAAGGATTGCTTCTAAGCAGAGAGATGATCCATTATTAGCCGATATGATTAGAAGATTGGAAGGTGGAACCGAGATAGATGATTTAAAAGATTTTAGTCTTAACCAAAGGGGATGGTTAAGAAAGAAGGAACATTTATGTGTTCCGGATGTTGGAAACCTAAAGAGGTAAGTTCTTACGGAGTGTCATCAAATTTTACGATTCATCCTGGGGGAACCAAGATTTATTAGAATATGAAGAGAAGTTTCTTCTGGGAAGGTATGAAGAGGGATGTAGGCTTATAGGTAAAATAATGTCTGAATTGCCAGCAAGTGAAAGCCGAACATCATAAGCTAAGTGGATTGCTTCAGCCTTTGGATATAACGGTTTGGAAATAGGATTCGATATCCATGGATTTTATTAATGGATTTCCAAGGTTGAACATGGGAAATAAAAGTATATGGGTGGCGGTAGATAGATTAACCAAGGTTGCCCATTTCATCTATGTTAAGTCAGCCAGGATGATGCCTGTGTTGGCTAAGTTATTTATGAAGAATATTGTTAGACCACATGGGATTCTTAGTAGTATAATATGTGACATAGATACATTGTTCACTAGCGAATTCTGGAAGAGCCTACAGGAAGTGTTAGGTACCAAGCTTAAGATGAGTACCGCTATCACCCACAAACAAATGAGCAGATAGAGAGAGTCAATAAGGTGCTTGAAGATTTGTTGAGAGCTTATGTACTAGATTTGGTGAGTCGTGAGAGGACCATTTTCACTTGGTTGAGTTTTCTAATAATAATAATTATCAAACTAGCATAAAAATGGCACCTTTCGAAGCTTTGTATGGAAGGCTATGCAAATCACCATCATGTTGGTTAGAGATCGGAGACAGATTGGTCCTTTGTCCAGATTTGGTAAGGAAAGCCACGGAGAAGATTGAGTTAATCCGAGGTAGGATAGGAGAAGTGTGAGAAATGCGGATTAAGGATCTTAAGGCTAGAATTAACACTAGAGGGGGGGGGGGTGAATAGTATTTTAAGAAATCTGTTAATCTTTTTGAGTTTATCTTAATTTGTTAACAATGTATACACTAATCAGACACAGATATGAACACAGAATCAAACACAGATGCAAATATAAAGTAAAAGCAGTAAAGGAAAGAACACACTGGATTTTATACTAGTTCGGAGTTACCCTACATCCAGTCCCGCACAACTAAGTACGGATTTCCTTTCAAAGCAAATTCAACAATTACAACCCTCGGTTTCAAGGCTACGAGGTACACCCTCCAGAATAACAATCCTCTGGGTAGAGATACTTGATTTCCGGGGCAACAAGTTTACCCAATTGATTTCCAAGGCTACAATCACACCTTTTCTCGCTCAATTGATTTCCAAGGCTACAATTACACCTTTTCTCGCTCGATTGATTACAAAGAAGTCTATAACTCAGATTAGCACTTGGATCTTGTAGAGATAGTGATGGAGAATCACACTAGAAATAATCGAGTATGATTCGATGTTGATTTTGGCAGAGTAATGGTATGATTTTGTATTAAGAAATGTGGAAGAAGAAGAGGAGTGAAAACTTGAAAATTCGTTGAAACTGACTCTTATTTATAGAAGAACAACAGTCATGTCCATTCGTGAAGAGTTATGGCGAATAGACACTTCTTTTGAAATTTGAATTTTGAAGCCAACCGACACTATGTCGACATGGGGTATATGGGTATGTCGACATCCCAAAGGGATTTTTGGTGTTTTGATTTTCTTTGAAAATAACCTCTATTTTATATTAAAATTATTTTAAACTTTATAAATATACTCAACTATAGTTAAAATACATAAGTAAATATAAAGAACAATATATACATAATTTAACTATAATTTTATATTTAAATCTAAGTATAAATATTTAAAAGTTAAATATATTATTTGAAAAGATAGTTTAAAATCAGGAGTAATTTTGACTCTGAAAATAAAGATGTTTTTGAGGCTAAAATTATTTAAAAACGGAATCGAGGGTTTTGAATCTCTTTAAAAGGAAAGTTTTGAAATCATTTTGAAAACAAGATAATTTTGAAAAACCATTTGAATTAAAATTAGTGGATACAAAACAATGTCCCATTAGATTTTCGTAGGATCCATCCTACTTAGGGTTCCATCCCTTTAACGGGCTCGAAGTGGATTCCATTCCACGAATAAATTGGATATTAAGATGTCAGTGCCTTTCTATGAGTTTTAACAAATATTCCTAATAAAACAAACTTAACCTTGAAATCTTGAACTCTTGATAATCTTGATAATCTTGATACTCATGAGTCTTCTATCTCTATATCTTGAATCTCTATACTGTACAGTCTTCATTCTTGATACCTGCATGGTTAGATCCTGCATATACATATATATCTAAACTTGTAATGTTAGTATTTATATTTTATAATCTATTCTAAGGTTGTTGTCATCAAAACCAACTCCTCAGGGACTAACAATCTCCCCCTTTTTGATGATGACAACCTTTGTTTATAAAATATTCCTTCTATCCTAATAACTCCCCCTAAAACTAACAACTCCCCCTTAATCTATGCCTAACTACCCTATTTTATATTTCTCCCCCTTTGTCATCAACAAAAATTTACTCCCCCTGAAACTAAGACTACATTACTTGTGATTATAATGATAGTGTTATCATACATAATCAATACTTAACTAAAATATAATCCTAAACTATTAACTATCCTAACTAAGAATTCACAATTATACTAACACATATAAGAACACGAGTTTATTTATTACGAGTATGGTTGTATTTACATTTGTGATTGAAAAACATAAAAACACAAATAACAATGGAAAGAAAGAGAAGAAACTAATGTGTGTTTCTGAACATAGGAGATTTATGAATTGAACAATTTGGATAGTGGAAACATAAATTTCCACGTTTTTCAACAAGATTCCCATTTTTGTCGAAACACACTTCTCCAACGCATACTACTTGGTCATCACCCTCCTCGTGTGCTTCTTCCATAGGTTCTTCTTCTTCTTCGTCGCTGACCTCATGTTCTTGATTGAGTGAAGAGTCTTCATCGATCAAGATGGGGTTGGCATGGTTATCCATTAGGAATTTTTTTAAATTCCTAAGAATCTTGCCTTGCCTTTCTTGCTCTTTCGCCATACGAAGTTGAGTCACTTGAATTTCAGTCAACATCTGAAGAGTATCCTTCATAGACTCCTCCAATTTAGTTACACGTGCGAGAGTAGAGCATTGGAATGGACCAGAAGTAGAAGAGGGGAATAAGAAAGATGGTTTTATGTTTGATTTAGAGGAAGATGCCATTATTTTATATATTTCAGAATAGAAAATAAAGAGAAACCAGAGAGAATGAATAAGAATTCGAAATAGATAAGAATATATAACTGAAATTTTGAAATTTGGTGGGAAAATTGTTTAAAAAATAAAAACGTTACATGTCGACATGTCTTCCTAGGGGATGTCGACATAGTCCTCATATTTTAACTATATGATTTTTTTAATATTAATTATTAATTATACTTGTTATTTATATTTTATATTTCAGTTATGGAACAAATACCTAATTCTCTTCTTAATTTAGTAAATGTAGATTCATTTAAGGGTTTTGTTAAAATATCAGCAATTTGATTTTCAGAATTGATATAGTTGAGAGTAATTACTTCTCTACTTATATTATCTCTGAGAAAATGGTGTCTGATATCAATATGTTTAGTTCGAGCATGATGAGTAGGATTTTTAGATAAATTTATTGCACTAGTATTATCACAATAAATTGGCGATTTTGAGATATTTAATCCAAAATCTCTTAAAGTTTGTTGCATATATATTACTTAAGAACAAGCCAAAGTAGCAGAAATATACTCTGCTTCAGTTGTTGATAGAGAAACTGTATTTTGCTTTTTACTAAACCAGGAAACCAAAGAATGTCCCAAAAAGTGACAGGTTCCACTTGTACTTTTTCGGTCTGATTTACATCCAGCATAGTCAGCATCACAGTATGATATTAAATCAAATGAATCATTTTTAGGATAAAATAAGCCATAATCAGAGGTGTGTTTAATATATCTTATGATACGTTTTACAGCTTTTAAGTGAGTTTCTTTAGGATGAGATTGATATCTTGCACAGAGACAAACACTATGCATGATATCAGGTCTACTAGCAGTGATATAGAGTAGTGATCCAATCATTCCTCTATATAACTTTTGATCTACATCTTTCGAGAGATCTTCTTTACTAAGGTACTCATTGGTTGCCATGGGAGTGGGTTTTCCACTTGCAGTAGTCAAACCAAATTTACTAACTAGGTCTTTAGCATATTTTTCCTGACTAATAAAAATACCATTATCTAACTGTTTTATTTGCAATCCTAGAAAGAAGTTTAATTCACCCATATGACTCATCTCAAACTCTTTTGTCATTATTTCTGAAAATTCTTTATTCATTTCGAAGTTAGTTAAACCAAAAATGATATCATCTACGTATACTTGTACTAGTTGAATATCATTTTTATTTCTTTTAATAAAAAGAGTATTATCTATTTTACCAATTTCAAAATTTGATTGTAATAAATAAGATCTTAGTCTATCATACCAGGCTCCAGGAGCTTGTTTTAGACCATATAAAGCTTTCTTAAGTTTGTACACATGGTTTGGAAAATTTTCATCTTCAAAAAGTGGTGGTTGTTCAACATATACTTCTTCTTTTACAAAACCATTAAAAATGCACTTTTAACATCCATTTGAAATAATTTGAAATTATTATGATTTGCGAAAGCAAGTAGAATCCTAATGGCTTCTAATCTTGCTACAGGAGCAAAGGTTTCATCACAATCTATACCTTCTTCTTGACAATAACCTTGGGCGACTAATCGTGCTTTATTTCTAACGACCTCACCTTGTTCATTCATTTTATTTTTATAAACCCATTTAGTTCCAATTATAGTTTTATCTTCAAGTCTAGGAACAAGTTCCCAAACTTCATTTCTAGTGAATTGATTTAATTCTTCTTGCATAGCCAAAATCCATGAATCATCAGTTGATGCTTCTTTAGGATTTTTGGGTTCAATAGTTGATATAAATGCTACATTTCTCATTTTACTTAGTTGATTTCTAGTTGTAATAATATATTGCATATCTCTTATTATATTTTCAATAGGATGATCTTTTAAAAGTTTAATCCTTTTATTAGGATGATTTAACTCATTATTAGTTTCGGTTGATTCCTGATTTTGAGTAACTAAATCTTCTTCATCATTTATAATTTCAAAATCTTTTAAATTTTCATCAAACAAATCATGCATTGTTTCTTTGATGGTGTTAGATCTTAAATTAAAAACTCTATAAGCTTTACTTCTGTTAGAATATCCGATAAAGATTCCTTTGTCGGATTTAGGATCAAATTTATCCAAATTATCTTTTGTATTTAAAATAAAGCATTTACTTCCAAAAATTCTGAAATATGATACCTTAGGTTTCTTTCCATGAAGAAGTTCATAAGATGTCTTATCAGTTAAAGGTCTAATCAAAATTCTATTCAAAATATAATAGGCGGTAGCAACAACTTCTGTCCAAAAGTGTTTTGGTAGATTACTATCTGAAAGCATAGTTCTCGCATACTCTTGTATCGTTCTATTTTTACGTTCAACTACTCCGTTTTGTTGTGGAGTTCTTGGAAATGAGAAATTGTGAGTTATTCCCTTCTTATTGCAGAATTCCTCAAACTTTTCATTTTCAAATTCACCACCGTGATCACTACGTATAGTTATAATTTTTAAAGATAATTGACTTTGAATCCTTTTTGTGAAAATTTTAAAACATTCAAAAGTATCACTTTTATGTTTCAAAAATATTGTCCATGTAAATCTAGAATAATCATCTACAATTACAAAAACATATTTACTATGATTTATTGACAGAATTTGAGATGGACCAAATAAATCAAGATGAAGTAACTCAAGGGATTTTGAAGTTGAAATCATGTCTTTTAATTTAAAAGAACTTTTTCTAAGCTTTCCTAATTGAAATGCATCACATAAACTATCTACTTTAAAATTCATTTTAGGGAGACCTCTTACTAGATCATGTTTTGACAGTCTAGATAAGAGTTTGAAATTCAAATGTCCAAATCTCTTATGCCAAATCCAAGGGTCACTTGTATTTGCCAGAAGACATAGGTTATCATTTGAAACTTTCATATTAAGAATATAAATATTCTTTTTCCTAGTTCCCTCAAATATTATGGTTGAGTTATTATCTTCAATATGACATTTATCTTTTTCAAATTTAATTTTATATCCTTTATCACAAAGTTGACTTATACTTAGCAGATTGTGTTTTAGATTCTTAACTAGCAAAACATTAGTAATAATAGGAGTTTCAGAGTTACCGACATTGCCGATGCCAATCACGTATCCTTTTGAGTTGTCTCCAAAGTTAACCAGTCCTCCGTCTTTGTATATAATATTATTCAGCATATCCGGATTACCAGTCATGTATCTAGAGCATCCACTATCAAGTATCCACTTATCCCTTTTGATCTGCACAGATTGTCCATTGTGGATTGATTCCTTGATACCCATAAAGCATCTTTCCTGCACATTATAAAATTTGGGTAGACAACTAGGATTTGAATAACATTCATATGTAGACTCATGGAACAATGATGATCTAAAAAATTCTAAACTAGTTTTAACAGATTTTTCAAAAATAGCCATTTTAAAACTTTTTAAAATTCAGATTATGAAACTTTTGAAAACAAAGCTCTGATACCAAATGTGAGAAATGCGGATTAAGGATCTTAAGGCTAGAATTAACACTAGAGGGGGGGGTGAATAGTGTTTTAAGAATCTGTTAATCTTTTTGAGTTTATCTTAATTTGTTAACAATGTATACACTAATCAGACACAGATATGAACACCGAATCAAACATAGATGCAAATATAAAGTAAAAGCAGTAAAGGAAAGAACACATCGGATTTTATACTGGTTCGGAGTTACCCTACATCCAGTACCGCACAACTAAGTACGGATTTCCTTTCAAAGCCAATTCAACAATTACAACCGTCGGTTTCAAGGCTACGAGGTACACCCTCCAGAATAACAATCCTCTGGGTAGAGATACTTGATTTCCGGGGCAACAAGTTCACCCAATTGATTCCAAGGCTACAATCACACCTTTTCTCGCTCAATTGATTTCCAAGGCTACAATTATACCTTTTCTAGCTCGATTGATTACAAAGAAGTCTATAACTCAGATTAGCACTTGGATCTTGTAGAGATAGTGATGGAGAATCACACTAGAAACAATCGAGTATGATTCGATGTTGATTTCGGCAGAGTAATGATATGATTTTGTATTAAGAAATGTGGAAGAAGAAGAGGAGTGAAAACCAGAAAAATATGATTGAAAATTCATTGAAACTGACTCCTATTTATAGAAGAACAACAGTCATGTCCATTCGTGAAGAGTTATGGCGAATAGACACTTCTTTTGAAATTTGAATTTTGAAGCCAACTGACACTATGTTGACATGGGGTATATGGGTATGTCGACATCCAAAGGGATTTTTGGTGTTTTGATTTTCTTTGAAAATAACCTCTATTTTATATTAAAATTATTTTAAACTTTATAAATATACTTAACTATAGTTAAAATACATAAGTAAATATAAAGAACAATATATACATAATTTAGCTATAATTTTATATTTAAATCTAAGTATAAATATTTAAAAGTTAAATATATTATTTGAAAAGATAGTTTAAAATCAGGAGTAATTTTGACTCTGAAAATAAAGATGTTTTTGAGGCTAAAATTATTTAAAAACGGAATCGAGGGTTTTGAATCTCTTTAAAAGGAAAGTTTTGAAATCATTTTGAAAACAAGATAATTTTGAAAAATCATTTGAATTAAAATTAGTGGATACAAAACAATGTCCCACTAGATTTTCGTAGGTTCCATCCTACTTAGGGTTCCATCCCTTTAACGGGCTCGAAGTGGATTCCATTCCACGAATAAATTGGATATTAAGATGTCAGTGCCTTTCTATGAGTTTTAACAAATATTCCTAATAAAACAAACTTAACCTTGAAATCTTGAACTCTTAATAATCTTGATACTCATGAGTATTCTATCTCTATATCTTGAATCTCTATATTGTACTATGACGACCCGGAATTTTTAGATATTTGAAATTGGAATATTTAATTGATTTTAAATATTCAACGGTGGATTTTTGACTTGAATTTCAAATATTACTATTTATTGGGTAATTTAATTATCAAATTAAATAGGTGAAAATTGGGAAAAATATTGAATCTTGATTTTTAAGCCTGTTAAAAATAGTTTGAAGGCTTGGAAAATTCATATTAATAATACGGAAAGTGATAGAACTTTTAAAATTGAATTTAAAGGTGTTTTGTTCAGTTTTGAAAATATATTATTTAAATTGAATTTAAAAATAGCCTTCCGACGCACAGTCTCGGAATTCGACGAAACCAGTCCCATTGGATCCGTAATATTGTATTATTATCGGATTTCAATTTTCGTAGGGTTTGGAGTTGTTGTGTGAGTGTACGATATATAAACGTGCTGAAATTCATATAGAAATTTAATATTTTAACTGGATCCAAAAAACTATCTTCTCCATCTGATCGAATTTGCACTCGAAACCTTTTCCATGACATTCGGAATAGGGGTATAACATTATAAACGCCTTGTGGCACGCCTCGATACGATGTCAAGATTTTAAGCTATGTATTCAAGAGGATTTAAATTTAAATTTAAAGTTAATATAATATAATATGTGAGTTGACTGGTCAAATTTTCTTTAGTTGAAATTCTTTCACCCTCAATAGTTTTTTTAAAAAAATATCTCTGTAGTCTTCTTTTGCACGCCACCCTATCCTATCTTTTCGTTCAATCAAAAATCAAAGATAAAGCAAATCCTTTTCCTCTGTTCAACAGAAATGGTGGAACGAAATTAAACCCAGCTCCTTCTTTCTAATCTCCGGTCTCATTGCTCTTTCCAGTTCTCTTCAAAAGAAATTATCACGCTAAATTACTCCGAGCTAATCAATCGATTTTCGTTCGAATAATAATGGAACTGGGTAGCCGCTTGTTCGAAATGGCGATCTATCCCCTCCGTTCTTCGTCCATTCAAACTCAAAGGGGAAGTTCGGTTAAAATCAAAATCGAGGAATCTAATCGCGACGAGTCGCGATACTCGGAGCCGACCCCAGGCACGGCAAAGGACGGCGGGAGAACTCGCGTTGGAGGCGAGACCTGTTGTGCTGAAAATCGAGGGTTTCCGATGGCGTGGCGAATTCGATAAAGCAATGACCTGTGAAGTCGTTCTCAGGGGCGAGGCGAGGCTTGCCGATTTGTTTGAGAGTGTGGTGGTATTCGCGGTGCACGGCGGCGTTCGATGGATCTCGGTGGTCGGCAGCTAGGCAAAGTCGAGGCGACATGGAGGCTCGCGATTTGGTTTTGATTAGGATTTGCAGTGTCGAGATTTTCTAGGTATGGAAAGACGAGAGATCGGCATTGTGTTCGTCTTCGAGTGCTCAGTCGAGGTAACAATCTCTGTTACTGATTTAAAATTGAAAATTCATAAAATTACTGTAAAGATGAGCTGTAGTAAGGTAGCAGTCTTATGTCTTTTAATTTTAATTTATTATATTTAACCAATATATAAGTATATATATAGATTTGGAAAATATATGATGATTGTATATACATTATAAATCTGACTGTAAAACATTAATTAGACAGTATGGTGATATATATAGTATTAAGCATATTAAAAACAAGTGTTTATAAATTCATGAGTTAATGCGATGGCTAAATTGTTTTGAACATTTTAATCCAATGATAAGTAATTCTAACAGAATAAAAATATATTATTCATCTAATTTTTTTACCAGGAATTTCACAGTGAAGTATAATTTGGAATTTTATTAACACAATAAATTCAAGTTTTAAAATAACTATTAATGGTAATTGATTATTTGATTTATTCAAATATTAATAAACCATAAATTGTTTATTCAAGGTCCAAAAAATGTGAAAACAAGCGGGAATGGAATGGATTGCAAAATAAAAGCAAAGGTGAGTTAATCTCACTCATCTGGTTGCTATTTAAATTTAAATGGTTAAATTTAAATAATTGATTGATTGATTGAATTAATTAGATGTGCTATATTATATATAGTAGTATATATATTATATATTGGAGTTGTTGATATTCCCGCATTTTTATAGCGGATGAGACCCTCTGCACCGCATAATAGCGGATGATAATATTTAAACCCATATACCGCGATATTCCACCTCGAAGTGGAATTGGTATTGTGCTAACGTTTGTGGATGCAGGGAACAGGTTGGAGGGATCCAACTGGATTCCTCAAAATTATTTGGATTGTTTTATATTCTGTGTTATGAATATTGGATATTCTGTGGTGAATTATATTGATAATTGGATTATTTAATGTTATGGTTTGCTTGAATATTCGGTACCCTAAATTACCGAAATAAAGGAATGAATTTTTAAGCAAACTAATTATAAGAATTTGAATAAATTTAAGAACAAATTTGGAAAAGAATAAAAGTGATTTCAAAATTCTAATAAATATGGAAAAGGGGGATTTTGAATAGGCAGAGAAATAATGAATATTAAGCTTAAGCAATATTATTTAAAAGAATAAAGGATTTATTTTAATTCAAGGTTAAAATTTAATTAAAAAGAGAAAAGGAGAGATTTGGGAAATCTGAAATTGGTATCCTCAGTTTAAAGGGATTTTTCAATCATAATAAAGAAATGAAATTTAAAGTTAAAGGATTTTGAAATAAACGGAGTAAGTAGAGACATTTATTTAAAAGTAAAGTAAATCGGAAATCAATTTGGGAATTGATTTAAGTGTTAAAACGGGATTTTTTAAAGAGAAATGAGACTTTGGATTTATAAACTGGGTTTATAAAAGTGAAGAAATATATCAGTGGATATTTGGGAGAATAAATTCACGGTGCGAATTTATTAAAGAAATGGGTAAATTTGTTTAAAAATAAATAATGGTTTATTTTTAAAGATGTGAAAGAAAAGTGTATTACCCTGAATATCCAAGTACGTTTTCAGAGTAAACTTTTAAGTATAAGCTAAAGGTTTAAAAGTTGATTTAAAGTATGTTTTGGAAAATCTATTATTTTTAAATGTTTAAAAATTTAAAGTAAGTATTTTCAAATCTATTTTAATAGTAATTATTTAAAGATGGTTTGGTATTATGTTTTAAATGATAAAGAATCTAGTTTTATATTTTATTAAGTAGCTTTATTTTAAATGTTTTTAAAGTATATATCTTTGAATAAAGTATTAAATTTGTTTTAATTTAAATGTTTTAAAGTATATTTATAATAAAGTGTTTTTAAATTATTTTAAAATCTAAAAGTATTTTGTACTTGGTGTTTCAGTGGAAATAAATATTTGGGAAATGCATTCCGTGAAAGGAAACTGTTTTGGAATTGTTTTCAAAGGGGTTTGAAAATAGAAATATATCTTGCGAGATATTCTGAGGTTAATAAATAATTGGGAAAATTATTTATTGTTTGATGGATGATTGTGAATGTTAATTGATACTTAAAGAAACGACTATCAATATTGGCCAATGCGCTTATCGTTTCGAAGAGACCGGGATCGAGATTAATTTCTCGAAAACCACTTCGATTCGGTTTGTACGTTTTCATGGAAAACGGGTTTGGAATCGAAGATGGAGCAGTGAAGTGCAAGGGCTAGTCGCTACTAATCCTGAGGATATTTCCAAAATGGATGTAGTAGGAGTAGTGCCTTCGGTTCCGTTCGAACCCGGGACGGACTTGTATGGATGAATGCTTTCGGAACATCGTCAGCGGACGATGGGCATTCTAAGGGATATGTTCTAAAAGGTAACGCTTAGCCTCAAGCCTCATCAACCTGAAATGACTGAAAATCAGGGGTTATGCAGCAACGCTTCGTGGGTAGCTCCCACTTGAGAGTAAGGTCATCCCTGTCTAGATGTCCCTTTTTATATTTGGCTTAGTGGTGCGGTTGCTGATCACAACCGTGGGGTGGTCTTATTCGGAATTATCCAGTAAGGGATAGTTCCGGCCTTGTGTTGCAGGGTACTTAGGGTGGGTCCTCGGTACTGTGATCTAGGCCACGTACTGTGACAGGTGGTACCCCATTGCCTAGTCATTGATGGAAATCCATTCTCCCTACGTGCCTTGTACGGTATTTGTTTGTATTACCCACTTTGTGGCTAGTATGCTAGAATTTAATCATGTAACAATTTCAGCTATTTGAATAAGTATTTGTATATAGACACTATTATAATATCAGAGGATTTGATAAGAAAGTGTTTTGGCTATCGTAAGGTAAAAACCCGACATGTTTATTTGTGGCGTGGTCTTACGAGATGCTTTTGATTTCGAAGGATTTGGAAAACTTTAATAATCCAATTGAGTGTGTTTTCTCACGCTGGTTTTCCAGACTGACTCGGGTGTTATTTTATTATAATGTTCGGGTCAGACCGAGTATTATTGGATACATGTTATGATGCTGTGGAGTTCAGGAGACGAGCTGGTTGGCGAGACGTATCTTCCGTATTTGTGTATGTATATTCCGCTGTGTAGATTGCTGTACATTCAGTTATATTGAGGACATGATATGATTATTGTCCAGTTGTATGTATGTGTACTCTGATGTATACTCTGATGATGTATTGTATAAACAGATATAGTTTTGATTTGTGTAAAGATCTGTTAATGTCTATTATATTTTATTCCACTGTGATGGTTAGATTTTGTTGTTGTTTTATTTTCTTCTTCTACCTCTTCTTCTTTAACCCAAATGGTTCGTATTTCCGTTCTTGTTGAGTTCATTAATGGAGATTAATGTCAATTCAAGGGGTATGGATTTGCGGGCTGTTACAGTGGTATCAGAGCTTAGGCTAGCAATAACCTTGGCTCTGGTGGGATTTCTCATTTGAAATAGAGTCCATAGTACTCTAAAATGAGTTTGAGTGTATTAATAGATATGAGCGCGTATTTGTTAGTGAATATAAGATGGTTTTATATTGTGTTGATTGGTTTATTGAGTAGTTTATGGATTCTGGTCAATACGAGTAATTAACGTTATTGATAGGGATCTCTAAACACTTGAATAGAACAATTCGACACAGTATTGTTTTAAAATAGGGTAAATGAAATAATTTTACCCAAAATTATTTTTGTATTTAAAAGAAATAATTTTCGAAAATTATTATAGTTATATATAGGGATGCTTGGTTGTTAAGGAGTGACAATATTAAGTTATTATCACTATTGTGAGAAAATTAAATAAGAAATTGAAATCATAACTAAAAGCTAAGAAATAAATTCATATACAAATGGGATTTGTAAATGCAAATTTGTAAATGTGATTTATAATTTGAAATAAAATTCCAGAGAAATAGTTGTATGTGAATTAAAAGGATTTGGAATTTGAAATTTTGAGAAAATTTAATTCCTTTGAGTTTGAAAATGGTTTTCAAAAGGTTTTGAAGGAATAATAGTGATATTATTTTAGAAATATTTTGAATTGGATTGGAAATCTGGTGGGGTTTGGGATTTAAAAATATTTGAAATGCTTTTGATTGGGATAAAAGCACTAAACTCTCTTCGGTCGTTGGAAAATAATTCCGATGATGATCACGACATCATCGGTGTTCATTTTCGAGTCTCCAAGAGAGGAATTGCTACCTGGATGTTTTGGATTAATGTTTGTTTGCAAAACTGGGTTTTGGCTTTGAAAATTTAAAGAAATAGTTGGTTATACCAAAGGATTTTGGATATAATCGATTTCAAAGGTGATTTTGAAGTGCTGAGAAATTACTTAAAACTCTGGAAGTTAATTAAAAGTGTTTATAGAATAATAAATAAATTGTGACTTATAAAATTTAGAAATGGAATAAATAAGCCAAAATAAAAGTTGTTTTGTATTGTGAGAAATGGATATAAATCCAAAACTTGAATTATAAAATAGATTGAACTCAAGTAAAATAGTTAAAGTGAGTGATGAAATAAAATCAAATATTGAATAATAATTGGAAATAACTAATTTGGAATAAATTAGTAAGTTGAAATTGGTTGATGAGATTTAAAGTGATCAAGTTAAAGGTTGAGTTGTGAGTTATTAATGGAATATGGAAATGGAACTCGAATTGGTTAATTAAAATTTGAATTGTAAATAAATGATAAAATTTCAAAGTGAGGCTTGAGTTATTAATAGTAATTCAACTTGAAATTGTAAGTGAATTAAATATGAATTGCAGTTGAATGGAACTGAATCAAAATAAGAATGATTTGTATTGCAAATAAAATCCAAGTAGAAATAAATTGGTAATGGCCTCGTTATAAATGAAAGGAATTCAGAAATAAATTATTGAATGTGAATTAGCATTCATATTGATTCAATGAAATATACTAATTAAATTTAAACGGATGAAGTTGGTAATGAACTCGAGATACATAAAATAGAGTTGGATTGAAACGATGATGGGTTGAGTTGTAAATAAAATTCAAGTGAGTAGAAATAAAATTTAAGTGGCTTTATTTATTGAAATAATAAGTTCGGAGGTGAATAGAAATGTGAAATAAGTTTAAAATGGATTGAATGAATACTAATTGAATTAAATTAGTAAACTAAAATGGAATTGGATGAAGGGAAGTGAATTGTAAACCCTTGAGTTGAATGAAATGGCATATGTATTGATTGGAAGCATTTAAAATAAATGTTGAAACATTTCATATGTGCTTATGGGAGTATATAACATGCATTGTTTATAGAATCCATGTTTTAGCTATTTAAAAATAAGTGAAAGGTTAATAAAGCTTTATATATTTGTCACTTACATATTTAAATTGAGTTAGTACAGGTTCAGGGAAGCCGTTTGGCTGGTTTTGATCGCGCAAAATGCTAAAATAATAGCCGCTTTGCTTAAAAATGCTAAATAAGGTACGCCTACGTAGTAAAAATTGGAAATATGAACTGTTTTTGTTTTTCCGACCGTGTGGGTCGATGTATATATATTTATCTCTTTTGTCAAATTGCAAAAGCTCCTCCGTACAAAGGGGACTCTGCCAAAATTTTCTGAAAATTTTGGGAGTTAGAAAATTTTTGGAAATTTTCGCTAACGACAAATGATTTAAAATTGGTAAGCAAATAGAATTGAAACTGAATATTGAGATCTGATTTAAAATTGTGTATGTAAAGTAAAGTGGATAAAAAATTCAATATTCAGAGTTTGAAGACAAATTGAATTCAAGAAAAAATTGAAAATGAAAATCTGAATGAAAATTTGGAAATAAGAGTATTGAGATTTGAAATGAATTAGTAAATTGAAGCAAATTGGAATTCATATGGAATTGGAATTCAATTTGAATATACACTTCAGTGATGAAGTAGTAAAATAAATATAAGAAATATTTATATTGAACTTAAGAATTGAAGAATGAAATTCTTAAGTAAATTGGTATTGGGAATATACTAAATGAATAATTGAATGAAAATTTAAATTGAAAGTTGTGAAATGGGATAATTGTGGAAAAGTGAATAACAATCAAAATGAATGTGAATAAAAGAGAATTGGTATAGCTAAAAATCAATTGGGCTAATTGCGTAGGATGTACGTATATTATTTTATTCGCATAAATGGTTTGATCCAGATTCGAGCACAGAATTTCGAGGTAGTTTTATCGATCCGAGTTAGGATTTTTCACTCGATTTTCGACGGCGAACCTGGATATGGATTTTGATTGATTCTGGATATTCTCTATCATAGTTTACGGCTATGCAAGGAGAATGACGGTTTCTGATCAAGAAACCAGATCTGAGTCCGCACTAGGATGTCGGATGGACGATACTAGTTCGGAAATGAAATTATGTGATCGAGTGAGCGATCAGATTTGGTATTGCGTACGAATGATATATGTGCATCGTACGGGCTTAAGTAAAGTAAATATGGAAACTTTTGTAAAGAAATGTATAAAATGATTTTGAATGTTGTAATGGGATATTTTTGCCTAGTAGGATATACAGATGTTTTAAAAGCAAAGGAAATTTCGGATTTTTGGTTGCAGAAGATAAATTGAATTGCAACAAAAGGTATGTATTTAAATTTCTATATGAAATTTGATGGGTTTCTGATCTAGCCACTTGGCATTTTGTTTTCTTTGAAATTTGGGAGCCCGTAGAGGCATTTTGTAGTAGTACCGAGCTAGCCGCGCAAAGGAGACGCTGGCAAAATTTTTTTGAAAATTTAAGGAGTTAGAGAAATTTTGAGAAAATTTTGATAATTCAAAATTTGGCTTCAAATTTAAATTCGAATGGTTGGGTATGTGATATTGGTTGGAAACTATGGAAGGCTTTGGGAAGTTAGAGTGATAGTGTGTCTTTGATAAAAGATTTGGGAGGTGGTTAGAACTGTTTGGTTTTGGAAAATAGTTAACGGGGATTGAATCATTCTTCCTAACTAGTAATTTCGAGGACAAAATTCTTTTAAGGGGGGAGGAATGTGACGACCCGGAATTTTTAGATATTTGAAATTGGAATATTTAATTGATTTTAAATATTCAACGGTGGATTTTTGACTTGAATTTCAAATATTACTATTTATTGGGTAATTTAATTATCAAATTAAATAGGTGAAAATTGGGAAAAATATTGAATCTTGATTTTTAAGCCTGTTAAAAATAGTTTGAAGGCTTGGAAAATTCATATTAATAATACGGAAAGTGATAGAACTTTTAAAATTGAATTTAAAGGTGTTTTGTTCAGTTTTGAAAATATATTATTTAAATTGAATTTAAAAATAGCCTTCCGACGCACAGTCTCGGAATTCGACGAAACCAGTCCCATTGGATCCGTAATATTGTATTATTATCGGATTTCAATTTTCGTAGGGTTTGGAGTTGTTGTGTGAGTGTACGATATATAAACGTGCTGAAATTCATATAGAAATTTAATATTTTAACTGGATCCAAAAAACTATCTTCTCCATCCGATCGAATTTGCACTCGAAACCTTTTCCATGGCATTCGGAATAGGGGTATAACATTATAAATGCCTTGTGGCACGCCTCGATACGATGTCAAGATTTTAAGCTATGTATTCAAGAGGATTTAAATTTAAATTTAAAGTTAATATAATATAATATGTGAGTTGACTGGTCAAATTTTCTTCAGTTGAAATTCTTTCACCCTCAATAGTTTTTTAAAAAAAATATCTCTGTAGTCTTCTTTTGCACGCCACCCTATCCTATCTTTTCGTTCAATCAAAAATCAAAGATAAAGCAAATCCTTTTCCTCTGTTCGATAGAAATGGTGGAACGAAATTGAACCCAGCTCCTTCTTTCTAATCTCCGGTCTCATTGCTCTTTCCAGTTCTCTTCAAAAGAAATTATCACGCTAAATTACTCCGAGCTAATCAATCGATTTTCGTTCGAATAATAATGGAACTGGGTAGCCGCTTGTTCGAAATGGCGATCTATCCCCTCTGTTCTTCGTCCATTCAAACTCAAAGGGGAAGTTCGGTTAAAATCAAAATCGAGGAATCTAATCGCGATGAGTCGCGATACTCGGAGCCGACCCCAGGCACGACAAAGGACGGCGGGAGAACTCGCGTTGGAGGCGAGACCTGTTGTGCTGAAAATCGAGGGTTTCTGATGGCGTGGCGAATTCGATAAAGCAACGACCTGTGAAGTTGTTCTCAAGGGGCGAGGCGAGGCTCGCCGATTTGTTTGAGAGTGTGGTGGTACTCGCGGTGCGCGGCGGCATTCGATGGATCTCCGTGGTCGGCAGCTAGGCAAAGTCGAGGCGACATGGAGGCTCGCGATTTGGTTTTGATTAGGCTTTGTAGTGTCGAGATTTTCTTGGTATGGAAAGAGGAGAGATCGGCATCGTGTTCATCTTTGAGTGCTCGATCGATGTAACAATCTCTGTTACTGATTTAAAATTGAAAATTCATAAAATTACTGTAAAGATGAGCTGTAGTAAGGTAGCAGTCTTATGTCTTTTTATTTTAATTTATTCTATTTAACCAATATATAAGTATATATATAGATTTGGAAAATATATAATGATTGTATATACATTATAAATCTGACTGTAAAACATTAATTAGACAGTATGGTGATATATATAGTATTAAGCATATTAAAAACGAGTGTTTATAAATTCATGAGTTAATGCGATGGCTAAATTGTTTTGAACATTGTAATCCAATGATAAGTAATTCTAACAGAATAAAAATATATTATTCATCTAATTTTTTTACCAGGAATTTCACAGTGAAGTATAATTTGGAATTTTATTAACACAATAAATTCAAGTTTTAAAATAACTATTAATGGTAGTCGATTATTTGATTTATTCAAATATTAATAAACCATAAATTGTTTATTCAAGGTCCAAAAATTGTGAAAACAAGCGGGAATGGAATGGATTGCAAAATAAAAGAAAAGGTGAGTTAATCTCACTCATCTGGTTGCTATTTAAATTTAAATGGTTAAATTTAAATAATTGATTGATTGATTGAATTGATTGGATGTGCTATATTATATATAGTAGTATATATAGTATATATTGGAGTTGTTGATATTCCCGCATTTTTATAGCGGATGAGACCCTATGCACCGCATAATAGCGGATGATAATTTTTAAACCCATATACCGCGATATTCCACCTCGAAGTGGAATTGGTATTGTGCTAACGTCTGTGGATGCAGGGAACAGGTTGGAGGGATCCAACTGGATTCCTCAAAATTATTTGGATTGTTTTATATTCTGTGTTATGAATATTGGATATTCTGTGGTGAATTATATTGATAATTGGATTATTTAATGTTATGGTTTGCTTGAATATTCGGTACCCTAAATTACCGAAATAAAGGAATGAATTTTTAAGCAAACTAATTATAAGAATTTGAATAAATTTAAGAACAAATTTGGAAAAGAATAAAAGTGATTTCAAAATTCTAATAAATATGGAAAAGGGGGATTTTGAATAGGCAGAGAAATAATGAATATTAAGCTTAAGCAATATTATTTAAAAGAATAAAGGATTTATTTTAATTCAAGGTTAAAATTTAATTAAAAAGAGAAAAGGAGAGATTTGGGAAATCTGAAATTGGTATCCTCAGTTTAAAGGGATTTTTCAATCATAATAAAGAAATGAAATTTAAAGTTAAAGGATTTTGAAATAAACGGAGTAAGTAGAGACATTTATTTAAAAGTAAAGTAAATCGGAAATCAATTTGGGAATTGATTTAAGTGTTAAAACGGGATTTTTTAAAGAGAAATGAGACTTTGGATTTATAAACTGGGTTTATAAAAGTGAAGAAATATATCAGTGGATATTTGGGAGAATAAATTCACGGTGCGAATTTATTAAAGAAATGGGTAAATTTGTTTAAAAATAAATAATGGTTTATTTTTAAAGATGTGAAAGAAAAGTGTATTACCCTGAATATCCAAGTACGTTTTCAGAGTAAACTTTTAAGTATAAGCTAAAGGTTTAAAAGTTGATTTAAAGTATGTTTTGGAAAATCTATTATTTTTAAATGTTTAAAACTTTAAAGTAAGTATTTTCAAATCTATTTTAATAGTAATTATTTAAAGATGGTTTGGTATTATGTTTTAAATGATAAAGAATCTAGTTTTATATTTTATTAAGTAGCTTTATTTTAAATGTTCTTAAAGTATATATCTTTGAATAAAGTATTAAAGTAGTTTTAATTAAAATATTTTAAAGTATATTTATAATAAAGTGTTTTTAAATTATTTTAAAATCTAAAAGTATTTTGTACTTGGTGTTTCAGTGGAAATAAATATTGGGGAAATGCATTCCGTGAAAGGAAACTGTTTTGGAATTGTTTTCAAAGGGGTTTGAAAATAGAAATATATCTTGCGAGATATTCTAAGGTTAATAAATAATTGGGAAAATTATTTATTGTTTGATGGATGATTGTGAATGTTAATTGATACTTAAAGAACCGACTATCAATATTGGCCAATGCGCTGATCGTTTCGAAGAGACCGGGATAGTGATTAATTTCTCGAAAACCACTTCGATTCGGTTTGTACGTTTTCCTGGAAAACGGGTTTGGAATCGAAGATGGAGCAGTGAAGTGCAAGGGCTAGTCGCTACTAATCCTGAGGATATTTCCAAAATGGATGTAGTAGGAGTAGTGCCTTCGGTTCCGTTCGAACCCGGGACGGACTTGTATGGATGAATGCTTTCGGAACATCGTCAGCGGATGATGGGCATTCTAAGGGATATGTTCTAAAAGGTAACGCTTAGCCTCAAGCCTCATCAACCGGGAATGACTAAACATCAGGGGTTATGCAGCAAGGCTTCGTGGGTAGCTCCCACTTGAGAGTAAGGTCATCCTTGTCTAGATGTCCCTTTTTATATTCGGCTTAGTGGTGCGGTTGCTGATCACAACCGTGGGGTGGTCTTATTCGGAATTATCCAGTAAGGGATAGTTCCGGCCTTGTGTTGCAGGGGACTTAGGGTGGGTCCTCGGTACTGTGATCTAGGCCACGTACTGTGACAGGTGGTACCCCATTGCCTAGTCATTGATGGAAATCCATTCTCCCTACGTGCCTTGTATAGTATTTGTTTGTATTACCCACTTTGTGGCTAGTATGCTAGAATTTAATCATGTAACAATTTTAGCTATTTGAATAAGTATTTGTATATAGACACTATTATAATATCAGAGGATTTGATAAGAAAGTGTTTTGGCTATCGTAAGGTAAAAACCCGACATGTTTATTTGTGGCATGGTCTTACGAGATGCTTTTGATTTCAAAGGGTTTGGAAAACTTTAATAATCCAATTGAGTGTTTTTTCTCACGCTGGTTTTCCAGACTAACTCGGGTGTTATTTTATTATAATGTTCGGGTCAGACCGAGTATTATAGGATACAGGTTTTGATGCTGTGGAGTTCAGGAGACGAGCTGGTTGGCGAGACGTATCTTCCGTATTTGTGTATGTATATTCCGCTGTGTAGATTGTTGTACATTCAGTTATATTGAGGACATGATATGATTATTGTCCAGTTGTATGTATGTGTACTCTGATGTATACTCTGATGATGTATTGTAGAAACAGATATAGTTTTGATTTGTGTAAAGATCTGTTAATGTCTATTATATTTTATTCCGCCGCGATGGTTAGATTCTGTTGTTGTTTTATTTTCTTCTTCTACCTCTTCTTCTTTAACCCAAATGGTTCGTATTTCCGTTCTTCTTGAGTTCATTAATGGAGATTAATGTCAATTCAAGGGGTACGGATTTGCAGGCTGTTACAGTACAGTCTTCATTCTTGATACCTGCATGGTTAGATCCTGCATATACATATATATCTAAACTTGTAATGTTAGTATTTATATTTTATAATCTATTCTAAGGTTGTTGTCATCAAAACCAACTCCTCAAGGACTAACAAGAAGCTCAGCCTAGGCAGAAAAGTTATGCAGATAGAAGGCGTAAAGATTTAGAGTTCTCAATTGGAAATCGCGTTTTCGTTAAAGTATCACTGATGAAGGGTGTGGTACAATTTGGGAAGATAGCGAAACCGACACCAAGATATGTGGAGCATTCCCTATTATAAAGAGGATCGGAAAATTCACATACAATTAGAGTTACCAAGTAGTTTGGCAGGTGTTCATGATGTATTTCATGTTTGTCATCTTCAGGAGTATGTGCAAGATCCAGAGACTACTATCGCTCCGATTGCACTGGAAGATTTAGTGGTAGAACATGATCTGAATTTTGTGAGCAATGAGTTCGAGTTGTAGCAAGAGATAAGAAGAAGTTAAGGAACAAGACAATCGGTTTAGTGAAAGTCTAGTGGAGCGACAACGAGAAAGATTGTACTTGAAAGACAAAAGACAAGATTAGAGATACTTATCCTGAGCTATTATGATGGTATGTTCTATATTTGTTGTATATAGACTTTTGTAGTTGGTAGGGTATACTAGCATTGGTTGTTATAGATGTTTGCATGTTTGAAATGCCTGTTTTATAATCCTTACTGAATTTTGAGGACAAAATTATTTAGGAAAGGTAGCCTGTAACACCCCTAATTTTGATTAACATTATTCAAGAGATTTAATTAGATAAATTAAATAGAATAATGTAATGTGTAATGTGATAAGGGAATCGAGATTTGACAAATATTAAGGTCGGGGCTTAACTAAATAAATTGAAAAGATTGTTTTAATAACTTAAAACTTAAGAGAATATATGAGAGGGGTAGAATAGGATTAGATAAACCTTTCATCTCTTAAACCCTTATCTCCTATATCATTCACATTTCCATCAAACTAAAACAATCAAAGAGAAAAATCAAGGCTGGGCATAAGCAAGAAGAAAAGATTATTTATGAGTTTTGAAAGTAAAGTGCTGCAAAATGTAAAACATGTTTTTAATCCAACTTCTAAATTAATTATTTTCAAGTAATATTCTACAAAGATATTTAAAACCTATTTACAGGTATTTCTAAAGAATTATTTTATATATAGAATTTTTCGCAAAGGTGATTAACTAGGCTTAACATTAAAAGTCGACGAGTAAACTTGTTTGTTTGTGAGATTCAAGAATGAGTGTCTAGGCAAGGCTTGGAGCAACCAGTGCTCAACTTACCTGGTTTCACTCTTGAATGAGGTACGGTATAAGTTGAAATATCGAAAACATGTTAATCTTGTTGGTTCTTACTTTTTTATAAAAGGTAGTTAACTTTGCTTAACGCTAAAAGTCGAAAAAGTAGGCTTATCTATTTCTAAGAGTTAAAGATTGATGTCGAGTAGGGACGGAGCAATAGAGCTCTAACCTACCGGGCTTTCCACCTGAATGAGGAATAGTTATGTCGGGAATGTCGAAAATGAGTTAACTATATAAACATTGATTTGTATAAGCAATGGTTTTTGACTAGATAATCGATTAGTCGATTATCGATCTTAACCGAATACAAACTTAGATCTTTAAAACAAAGGTTTGTAAAGATAGTAACAAGTAGGAAAATGATTTGGGTTTGTTGTGACAATTTGTTAATCACATCCATCTTTAACCCTTTTTGATTAAACTTATGAATGTAAATAGATCTTTAAAAGAATGGTTTAAAGATAAGCAAAAAGGAAATGGTTTTGGGCTTGTTGTGACAATGTTTTATTAACATTCCTCTTTAACCCTTTTTGATTATACTTATAAATGTAACTAGATGTTTAAAAGAATGTTTTAAAGATAAGCATAACTGAAATGGTTTTTGGTTTGTAGTGACAATGTTTAAGTAACATTTGTCTTTAAACCTTTTTGAATAGATTTGTGAAAGCACTTAGATATTTAAAATGGATATTTTAAAGGAAATCATAAGTAAATTACCTTTTAGACTTGAATCATAAGAAAGAGCAAAGGTTTAAAGTAAGAAATCTTGTTAATGATTTGTGAGTATACTTATATCATTAGAGATAAGTATATGAATACTTTTTGAAGATAGAAAAAGAAAAGATTTAAAGAAAGAAATCTTGTCACTGATTTATGAATATACTTATACCATTTATGATAAGTATACGAATACTTTTGAAGTATAGTAAAAGTAAAGGTTTAAAGTAAGAAATTTGATTAATGATTTGTGAATATACTTATACCATTTGAGATAAGTATATGAATACTTTTTGAAGTATAAAAAGAGTGAAGTTCTAAAGTAAGAAATCTAGTTAATGATTTGTGAATATACTTATACCAGTTGAGATAAGTATATGAATACTTTTTGAGGTATTAAAAGAGTACACATGAGTAGTAAGAATTGATAAATGAGGTTTTATTAGGTAAAAGAAGTTTTGCTAATAAAAAAGGTTTTAATTAATAAAAGATTAATTAAACAAAAAGGGGATTAGAAGTCGCTTTTGTGACTTAATCATGCTCTGCATGACTTGATCGAGCTTTGTATGTTTACTCGTTTATGGAAAACATTTAGTCGTATACTTAGCACTAAAAGCCAATGAAGTAGGCTTGTCTATCTATGGGAATTAAGACCGATGTTCGAGTAGGGAAATGAGCAATAGAGCTCTAACTACCAGCTTCACTCTTGATCGAGGGATAGTGTGAGATGAATATATCAGAAATGTATAAGTACACAAGACTTGGTTTCCATATGCGATCGTTTTCATTAACATTGAATATAAAAAAAATTCAATTCAGTTTTGGAGAGACCGGACCGGTAAGTGTTTTACTTATCGAAAACAACTCTAATGCTGAGATACATGTTCTATCTTTTAGAAGTGAATCTTTTCAAGATGTTGGAATCTATGTGGAGATTCGAGATTTGTTTAAGATGCTCGAATACATGTAGTTGTTCGTGATCTATTCAGGATGTCGGAATCCACGTGTGATTCCGAGATCTGTTAAGATATGGGAATCCATGTGTGATTTCGAGATCTATTTGAGATGTAAGTATCCAATTTGGGATTCATTTTCTATTTGAGTGATGAAAACTCGTGTAAAAGATGCCGAATGTAACCTCAACATCGAAAATGACAGAAAATAGAATAGGGCGTAGCTTGGGGTTTTGTTAACCCACGACAGGACATTATCACTCCAGATCTAGAGTATGCTTATTAATGTTGCGTGCGGGAGTGATGGTATTCAGGATCATGTATTTAGACGTGGATGGGAGGTAGTTTCTGACCCTTGTGCAAGAGATTGGATTTTGGCTTGACCAAAGGGATCTTCATGGAAAATCCATTATGTGAACGTTCCTTATCGAGTTTTGATTGTACTCATAATATGTTGTTGAATGTAACCAAAGTAACCATTCCAACTATGTTATAATATTTATATTCTACACATAGACATTTTCTATTATATCACCTTATGTACCTATTAGATGGTGGTTCTTTTGAGGGGATAATCGTAATGGCATTCCATGCGGTCTCAAAAGTACTATTGTATTTTGGCCACATATTTCTTGAGTTTTTCATACCAGACACAAGTGGACGCTTGGTTTTGTTTTCCCTAAATTCCTCGCGTGCTCTTTCGAGTAGTCCTAGAAAGCTAGGTTTTCATTGGTGTTCTTTGGATCTTGAGAAGATGAGCTGGTTGTTTCACCTACCATAGTATTATTATTTACGTTGCATTACTATATTGATATATCAGCATTTGTAAGGATAGGTTGTTATAACTTTCCAAGCTGATGATGGTACTTAGGTTTTGTAACTCTGAAATTTCTATATCAAAGTAACGCTTTATATTGTTATTTGGATATTATAGATTACAATTCCACTGTGAGATCCTGATATTGTGTTCTCTTCTTCTTGTTCGTTTTCTTTTCTTTTTAATTTACCCTAACAATTCGTCCTTCTGGCACTTGGATGCTTGGCACAAGAATCATGTGGATGTATTAGTATCGACATTTGAGGGTCGAAAGGGCGGGTCATTACACTAGAACTTGTATAGCTTACATTCCATAAATAATTCCATTATCAGCAAGAAAATTTGCCTAGTATGGTTGCATGCATTCTTCAAAGGAAACACACACACACACATATATATGGGTTCTTTGAAAAACACTTCAAAAAACTTTTTCAAATATAACAAGTATGCTCTCATATGTATATTTATTTCCCTTTTGATTCGGAAACCTAAGCTCTGATACCAAGTGAACAACCCACCCTAAAGCAGGCCTAAATCACGACCCAGGAAAGACCGATCGGAATTTAGAGTTGTTCCAAGACTGGTTGCTGGTTGGTGAAAATTAAAATATTACATAGTACACCGAGCCATCTATCCAACTTTTAGTTTCTCGCAGCAGAATGGATAAAATATAATAGTAAAACATATATAAGCCATTTAAGAAACACAAAAACATTGAGATAAAGTCTCAAAACATCCCAACATATCATCTCAGTACATAAGTCTCAAACTAACAATAGAAATAGCAACTACATAATTTCAAAGTCTGGGTACATGAAAGAAAATAACGTAAGCAAATAATAGCGGATAATCACTGCCTCAACAATCAGCCATCCCATCTTCGCTTCCTTAGTAATACCTTGCACCCATAACCTGTTTGTTAAAATAAAGAGGGAGTCAGAACAATAAGGTCTGCTGAAAGAAATTTCAAGTTCACCATAATAGTAATCTGGGCAATATTATCCAAAAATGTAATATGTCTTATGTATTAAAATCATCGCATACGTACAAAGTCAACTGTAAACCTAAAGGCCGTTCCAGCCTGTCTATACAAGAAGTCAACTGTAAGCCCGAAGGCCCTTCTATTCTGACTTTTCAACTCTAGTGTAACTAGCGTTTTTGATGTAAAAGGAACACCTGAACCACTTAGTACATCTTTAATGGGCTTTAGGCATACTTTGATCCTTTAAGACTATAAAATAGGCAGATTCCCGTCATTTAAGACCTAACCCTAAGGCAGGTTACTATATGGTTCTTCCTTAATGACATATTAAGAAATCCAATTAGGTCACTTAATACTTCACCTAAGAAAGAGGTAGGCCCTACCACGACCACTTAATACCTTAAACCCGAAGCGGACCTCTCCAAAGGATTTCACCTACCGTATCCAAAACGCAATTTATGACCTGTAACCCACTTGTGATGTCTCACATTAGTCCGACCATTCGTATGTACTTGTAGGCAGATTAATTAGGTAGGTTTACCCTAAACAATTGGGACTAACCTTGCATCTATTGTGGTTATTTATTATAGGCGATGTCCCACATTAGTCCGCAAAGTCACACTGCTGGTAGCCAAGTTTAACTGGGGAGACTTCCATGTAGACTTGGAATAACCTCGCATTCCTATAACTTAGTCATAACTTATATGTATATCCGCTATATATTGTCTTACATGAATAATAATTGAGGTCATATAAGGTATCCCCTTATTTCTCACCTAATTAGGGATTAATTCCCTAATTTACTCTAACTTCCTTCTTACTGATTAATATTACTTAACTATTCTAATAATACTAATTATTACATTCAACATGCTTTAATCAATATGCTATAATCAATACGTTATATTATATATACACACACTTATATTTACGCGCAAAATTTAGGGTTTATTCCTTATGTTACAATAATTCAATAATAATTCACTTATAAGGTATTTTGAAATATTTATCTCATACAAATCTACAATTTCAACAAGAATTGCTACTATCATAGGCAAATAAAATAGATTTGCACAAACATGGAATATCTATAACGTGTTCTTATTAATACATTCGAACCCCTCTTCTGTTTTAAAGAACAGATCTCCATAAATTATATTGCCAATGTTCAATTCAACCTTTGTCTACATCCTTTTTGAAGTCAGAAAAAAGTTCCTTATTTATTTAAGTGATGGAAATAGGCAGTGCAAACTATAAACAATTCAATTTATACTTTACACACCATTTCTAATTTATTTTCTTTTGAACCCTTTAACACTCCAATTCAAAAGAAGAAAAATAGGTTGAATGGACCATAGATTATCTAATTCTAAACAATTAATTAGATTCTATTATATCAATACCAAAAACAATTATATATACAAGGATTAATATTTACTTAGGGAAATTCTAGGGCATTATTATTTTAGGGGTTTGCATTTCTAGAATTTCCTATGGCATATATCAGATCCAAATAGGTACAACACAGAAACTAGAATAGGAAAAAGTGAAATTCCACTCAT
Source organism: Allium fistulosum (assembly GCA_030737815.1). Taxonomy (NCBI): domain Eukaryota; kingdom Viridiplantae; phylum Streptophyta; class Magnoliopsida; order Asparagales; family Amaryllidaceae; genus Allium; species Allium fistulosum. The sequence goes on from CM060901.1 coordinate 1,619,626,402, forward strand.
AGAAGATTCCTTTGTTTTAAGATTAAATCGGAATTAAACTGCCCCTAAACCTCTGATAGATTTCCCGCGTTAAATATACATAAATAGATTTTATATATACAAATTAGATTTCAGAAATAAGAAGATAGAAAGAAGAAGAATTGGGAATTTAATTTGAAATAGAGATTAGAAATTAGAATTACTTACTTGAAGCTTACTGTTTTCTGAAACCCAAAGAGGAATGATTTTGATAGAGTCTCGGCGTTGCTATAAAAATTTTTGAGGAAAAGTGGGAGAGAGGGTCTAGGGTTCTATTTACAGACGTAGGAAGAAACGAGAATGGGTGGATCGAATTAAAAAGAATTGGGCCATTAGGCTAGGGTGTTCCTGCATTGAAATGAATCGACCGGTCGACCGCTAAACTAGGGGTGGTCGACAGTCCCTATAAAGGTAGTTGACCGGCCTGTGTAGCCTACGGTCGTTTCGCACCTTTCCACTTATTTTTTTTATTTTTTTTCCTAATTAAACCCTAATCAATTACCGTTAACTTTAACTTCTCCTTAACGTTACTTCCATCTTACCGTTCAAATCAAATTTCAAACTTTTGAAATTCTCCCAAATTCAAATTTTAAATTTTAAACTCCTTTTAAATTATTTTAAACTCAAAAACCTTAAACGTTCGTAACTTCTTTGTTTTAGCTATGTTTTCAACATATTATATATGAAAATTCATCAGAAAATCGCCATGGACGCATGGTGCAACTTTCGAAACCAAATTTCGACATTTACAGAGATTCCATTTTTATCGTAATCTTAATTACTAATTTTTTATTAAATTTGATGGGATGTTACAGATCCACTCATAAAATCTACACCTATAGAATTGACATTTTAGATAACGCCGTCCAACCTCAAGACCATATTTCACAGTAGCCACTGGAGATTCATACGCACAAAACAACATATTATTGGCGAGTCCTCTATTATAATTCCTTCCTACAATTGTTGCCGACATGTTATTTCAGCCCTTGTTGGTCATAGCAGATAAGAGGTTGCATGTACATTCCTTGACATTGTATGACCAATGAAATCAGTTTTTCCTTATATAATGGAACAACCTAGAATTTTTTTTGTTTGATTTTGAATATTTAATTAATTTTCAATATTGTAATAATTGGTTTTTAACAAAAGTTTAAAACCTGAATTCAAATATAGAGATTATTTAAATATTTGAATGATGAATTTAATATTTGGATAGTGATTCAAGTATCTGGATTTTGAATTGAATGTTTATTTAATGGATTTATGTCTTATTTAACTCCTTTTAATAAATAAATAATAACACTGAATTCATTTTGTAATTTTTTTACAATAATAAATAGTTTGAATAAATAATAAGAAAATGTATTTTTATATTAACGACTCGATTTTTAATGAAGTATTTTTAATTCAATTTATTTGATTTTTCCATAATTTTTAATTTGGAAAATGTTGAAATTTTCGTTTGATGATTTATCGGCAAACAAAAGTGTTTTTGTGATTTTATAGAATATGATAACCAGTGTATAGTGTTATTGTTTTGGGGGTAGCGTTGTTCTTAGCACAACTGTTGCTTTATCGTGCGCAATCCATACACGAACGAAAAGCTGTACAGTGAGATACTGGAAAACTGTGAATAAATATATCTCAACACTTATCCAAATGAGCAACACATGTTTTCATCCTTCCATAGTACTATTTCATTGCTTATCAAAATATAAACATAGATCCACTTTCTTCTAAATTCAAAAACAATTCAAATAAAAATAAAAAATTTAAAAAGCTAGATTCTTTAGAGTATTTGAGCCTAGATGTACATGTGGATGGATTTTTGGAGGGTACAGTCAAAGTTAAGAGGGGTTCAACAATTTAGGCAATAGCTTGGAAAACTAAGGTTAGGGATTTATCGAGCTATGGCCGACGAGAGGCTACGGGGTTCGTTTCTTTGAGTTTCTCTTGTCGAAAAGCATCTCCGAGGCGAGCTTCATGATGTGCGATAAATGGGGAGGAATGTGACCATTTCCTGTAGCTAGGGGAGCTCCTAGGTCGCGCGCATGATCTTGGTTGCAGGTTTGAGATGGTGGGGTCAAAAAAGATGAGTTTGTGGAGTGAAGATCGTCAGTGAAATCGATTTTGGTTTTCGTTGAGGGATGAGCAAGGGTGTGGGGATAGAATGGTTGGCCATGGTGTGCATATATTTGCTCATGTATAGGCCAGAGAATTTGAGTTACTAGGGAAGAAGTATCTTATACTAATTAGGGTAATTAGTATATTAATTTAATAATTAACGAATATTTTTTATTTCAAAACTTATAAAATTCATATCTTGCTCGTAAGAAGTCCAATCGAGATGATACTTTTTGCAATGCACTCATAATGATGATAACTTCGTGATGGAATTGGTTTGGATGAATTTGGAGCAAGTGAAAATTTGAGCTAAAATCGGACGTCGTTCGATTTTAATTCGAACCCAAACGCTTCGGTGCCAACTGGAATTTCGGTGACTTAAACTCACATTTTTGGTTAACCAGTGCAATATATAGTAGATAAAATTTACTATTTGTGTTTGGATGAATTGTTAATGGATTTAGTTAAATATCCGCTTTTAAAAAGCGATTGATATTTAAATCGGAAATACGTGAATTTAGTAGATCCAGATTTCTCGATATTTTTAATTTCTTATTGTACATCTGTTGATTTATTTCAGTTATATACCTACTATATAAATTGTTAAATGTCAAAATTTGATTGTTTGGCCATATTTAAGGTGACATCGACATATGTGAAAATTGGACCTTTTTAGCAAAAAGGTAGTAATAGCATGTGTTAAGTGCTATAGTAACTATTGGCCTCGTTATAGTATTTTGGAAAATATTATTAAATTTCTGTTTGATTTGGAAATGGTTTTCGATTTGGAAAAATGATATTTAAATCTATCTTATTGGAATTTCTAGGACTTTTTTTGTAACAACCCGCTATTTTGGACCATTCGCGTCCATTATAAGTGTATAGGTAGACACTCATGCCGGAGTTGAATTTCTCAAAATACCGCGTTGTTAATTTAAATTTGGCAAAACTGAACATATACAGTAAATAAAATAACCACAGATCACAGACACAGAGCAATAAATGCAGCGGAAATAAAAGAGATAGTAGTTCATGAAGCTACTATATGAATATATAAAATACATCAGAGTTAAACCAGATACAACGGAAGAGTAATATGATACATCAGATACAAAGCAGAATACATCACTGGAATCATCGAATACTGAAGCAGAATAGATGGCTGGATCTTCAAGCAAAGCTCCAACTCCAAAGGTGAGTCTCGAAAGCTGAACCACTCAGTCTGACCCGAGCGTAAAGCAAAAACACAAGACACTCGAGTCAGGATTAACATTCTTATATTAATAAATCCAACTCAAGTGAAATAGCAATTGAAATACAAGTAACTCAAAGGATGTTTGGAATAACCATCCTTTAAGGATCCGTTAAACTATTTACTATGTAGTAGTGTACGATAAGTAGATAATGTCTATCAGTAATATAAAGATATCAAAATAGCGTTAAGTCATGGCCCATTCCACCCTTAACACATTTTTATTCCCACAAGCATATACAAGACCGTAGTTTCCCCAAAACCGGAAGTCACCAGAGGGCAATCCATATACTCAAGGTACAAAACAAATTCGTAGTGGTCGCGCATAAATGGAATACAAGTATGACAAGGCACATGAGGCTATACCCAAGGTAGTGATACTACCGTTCGCCTGATCCGGACTGGTGAGAACGCAACGCCGCAGCGCCCGCAACACCGTGAGACAACACTCCCAAAATCAAGGGTGCACCAATCGACAATAAGTATAAGTAGTTCGAAGAAGTGTGTCCACTTGAGGTATCAATCCTCCATTGGCCCGGCACAGCTCCTGTTTTAGTCATTTCCAATTTGACACAAGTGTCAAGGCTATCCATTATCGTTCTCTTTCTTCAGTCATCACGTACATCATTCCAACCACTTCATTCTGGATCAACACTCCGCGCATAGTTATTAAAGTGGTTTTCGGTTTAGATAGAGAGTATACCCATAACCGAATTCCGGTCTCTTTAATAACTTTCGTAATTATTACACCGATTGGTCGTTTATATATTTCAAAAACCAAATCAAATTCAATTTCAATTTCAATTCGCAAATCAACATTTCATTTGTCTATCAAAACAGTTTCCATACTTTACGTTTCAAAACTTCCAAATTACCATTTCAAAATCTTGTAATTCACTTTCAATCTTATATTGAAAACAATTCAAATATTGATTCAAGTTCGTACAAAAGTTTCATTTCGAAATCATTAGAATAAATTTAATTTAACATTCAAATCAATTTAAACTCATTTATCAATTTCATTCAATATTCGTTAAGTTACCTTATCATTCAAAACAATTTCTATTAAATTTCCAATTCATTAAATCAATTCTTAAGTTCAACTTCATTAAATCAAACTTTACAATTTTGAATTTAAACTAAATTCGTCAAATCAATTCTTTCAATTACAAGTCTTACATTAATTCCAAAATATCACATTTTCATTTCTGGTTAGAGAAATTCAATTTCACTTATTTAATTACTTAAATAATTTTCCAACTTAATTAATAAAGAAACTCAATTTCAATTATTTACGAAGTAAAATTTACTTATTCAAAAGTCCAAATTTTTCTTATTAAAGAATTCAATTCAATTTAATCATTAAATAATTCAATCTTATTTAATTATTAAATAATTCAAAACTTAATTATTAAATAATTTCAAAGTTTAATAATTTCAAACTTAATTTTAATTTCAAACTTAATTATTAAATCATTTCAAACTTAATTCAATCATTTCTCAAATTAAACAACATTCTTTCAGTGATTACATTGCAAATCTTTTGTTTCAGATTATTAAATATTACCATTTTCCTTTCATCAAAAATTCAAATTTCAATTTCATTTCAAAACCATATTCTTTATTCAAAAATCTTCGTTTATTTTCAAATCAAATTATTGACCAATCGGGTTTTATTTAATTTTCTATCCTAAGTCAAAGTTCAATTTGGGTATTTATCATTTCAACCCGATTCCAATTCAATTCAAAATCAAAATATATCAAAGGGAACTTGCAGTGTGATAACTGGGATGGTGTCAAAGTAAATAAACAAGCAATAACAACAATCATTAACAATCCAATAATCAATTCAAATAATCCCGAAATAACCGTATTAATTCGTATTGTCATTTGTACGAATTAATATAATTATTTCTAGAATCTACACTATCATTTCATGTAGATTAAAGATTATTACATTACGGTTTTCACTCGTCATCCAATTTACAATTTCATACATCATCAATTTAACAACATACATTCAGTGGTTCAATATGTAATTAAACAAATCCTACGTGTCAATAAATTCAACAGTTAAAGGGGTCATATTATACAAATGTCAGTTAATCAAATTTAACATTTAATTATCCTATATCAAGTTCAATTTTATACTATTTATCATTTTAACATTAACAATTTAACGTCCAATATAAACATCAACAATCAATCAATTATCAGCCAAACTGTATTATCAACGCATAAATAATTAACAGATAATGGTCTCAGATGTCACAGGTGAACTGATACAGGCAATAGCATATATAACAGTGTAATTAACTAACAGCAGCATATTTCAATTGTCGTTTCAATTGAAATCAAATCTAATAAATAAAAGAACGTTAATCGTGAGTGAGTGCTCACCTTCCGAGGCTAGAGGAGTTTGATAGACAACAAGCTACGGATTTGATCACGGTTTAGAAAATCGAACAATCCAAACAAAAATCTCAAAGCGAAGTAAGCTGAAAGTGGGTCCGACGGGCAAAGCTGATAGATATGAATCAAGGAAAATCAAATCAAAACTGGATAGACGAAGATAGTTGATATAAGTGAACCTTATATATAACCATATATGACTAACCACATACAACCGATAATTATAAATAAACAACTAACTTTCAAAATCTGTATTTATACATATATAAGTAAACCGCAATCACAATTTAAAACTTACCCAAATATATATATAACTGTGTAGAGTTAAAAATTACATTAAACTTATATTAAAATAAATATCTATTAATATCAATTTTATAATTTTTACTTTCATACAAAATTAGTCCTTGTATATAAATTTTACTCTTTTTTTTTCCAGCTAACAGCATGATTATTTGAACAACAATACATATATGCTAATATCACTCTAATACATACAGCCGCAAGCATAGGTAAAGCGATTTCTTAGTATAATATGTATAAACTACTGTTCAAAATTTTAATAAATTGATAATTATATTTTATAAATGCCTACATTCTTCTCGAGTTAAACTAAATTTTCACATACCCTATAAACTCTTATATGCAGTCTCCTATATAGACTGAAATATAACTTGGGCACCTTAAAACAAGATATGCAGACTCTATGGGAAAATGTAATAGGTATGACTTGAAACACAAATCATGCAAACCCATTTTTTTTTAAAAAAAAATATATATATATATATACACATACATTTTTAAATAAATCTTGAATTTTAAACATGTATATTTATTTATACATTGAAATCAAAATCCATGTATATATATTTCAAAATCATATATAAACTTATAATTTAAAGCTCAGCATAAAGCATACATGAACTAATATATGTATGCAGCATTCTATATCATCTATATAAAGTAGTAATATATATAATAATGTGCCAACCCTGTTACATAACATTATAAAAGACATACTAGTGATCCTATAGGCAAACTACTGTGTAATACATGTATGTTAGCCGACCGTTGCATATATCCACAAGACAACGACTGTATATATACTATACACCTCACAGCTATATTATCAAATATATGTATTACTTATCAGACTGACCAAAATAATTAACACTTCACTGAATGTAGCAACAAGACGTATATATAAGTTAATATATACAACACTTTATAATAAAATATACAACTACCTTTAAAAGAATTCCAAAATCAATATACAGGATAACAATATTTGTATATATAAAATCAAACTGTTTCAAATATACAAAAAGTTGCCACAACATAAACCACTATCCAACTATAGTAATATATATATAAGCTTAGATTTATTATGACTTATAATTTAAACAAATTTTTTTCCAACCTATAACTCATAAAAAAAAACAAAAAAAAACATGTAACAGGCTGCTATACTTACTTACACAGGTATTCACGCGGTTTACAAGTTGATGGAGACTGGCCAACGCGGGGAGGGAGGAGAACAGAGTGGAATGCACGACAAGGTGCGGAGCTCGGCAGGCCAAGGAGGCTTGCGGGGTGCGTAGCAGGTGGAGCTTATGTCGAGTGGCGTGGTGGTGCAAAAGAGGCGGAGCCGGCTGCAGATCTGGCCGAGGCTGCGTGGGTGGCTAAGACAGGGGAGGTGCTTGGGATGGTGGGTTGAACTATGACGGGAGGAGCAGCGCGCGAGAATGCGGGTTCGTGAGTGGAGATGAGGGTCGGAGCTTAGTGGGAAGACGCATGGGTAAGAGGAGAGGAAGATGAACAAGTTTTGTACCAAATGAAGAGCGAATGGTTTCATACGTTTAAAAATTTAATTTTCTCGGAAATAAAATAAAGGGTTGAATTCAGCGAAAAAAAATAAAAATAAATAAATGCTAATGACCATTCGTTTATACAGTGGAATATTGAAAGATTACAAGAATAAAAAGAAACGGAACTGGTACCGATACGGAAGGTGTTTCACAAAGTGCCACGTACTCCGGAACTCCGAATTTGACGATCGAATATACCGTTGAGATCGGCACGACGAGACGATCAAAACGGTATATAGAAATCAGCGGTACGATCATCCGATAAAAATCGATATCGGTACCAGAATGCTGCATTTTTCAGAAAATAAGAACGACGGAGCCAAAGATGTCCGAATTTGGAAAAACGTCAAACTGAAATCTTGCTCAGAAGATGGTTTAGAATTTTTCTATGTAAAAATATTTTGGTTTTGAAAACGTTTTATTTTCAACGATTTTTAACTGATTAAATTGAAGTGAATTTGCACGCGAAATAAACTTTCATATTTTCGGACGAAAATTTACCAGTTGCTATGTTTAACTAGGCGTATTTCAAATATTAAATTTTTATTTCAAAATTTTATCGTTTAAAATTTCACAAAATTTCAACTAATTACGTTATTAAAACCGGTTAAATTTACGGGTCGTTACATTTTTAATTAAAATGAGTTTTTAAATCTCTCATTTTATTTCAACCTCTTTATTTATTCTTTCTAATATATACATATTTATACACACACACATAAGTAAATGTTTAAAAATTATTTTTGGAAGTATTGGTCTTTATGGAAATTTTTATAATAATAAGTAATATTTTCAAAAGGAAAGTTAAAGGGTTATCTTTTATTTAAAGTGATTTTTGTGTGATTAAAAAAGGTATGAATATTTTGGTAATAATTATATGAGAGACATTTCATATAAAATGCCGAAACAAAAGAATAGGTTTATAAAAAGGAATTTTATAAATTAAAAAGAGAGATTTATAAGCAGTATTTCATAAATAAAGGAATAGTTTTATAAATGGTATTTTTTAAAAGGGAAAATATTATCATTTGGTCATACTAGTGTAATAAATCACAGTTGCTATTTTATTCTATATATGGAATGATCGTGTTATGAAAAGTAAATGAGTTTTGAATTAAAATTGGGGTTTGGATTTATATTTGACTTATTATGGTTATAAGAGTAGTTTTGTAATTGTATATAGAAAATTGTAAAAGGAGTTTTATTTAGAATGAATTTGGAGTTTGATAGAAGAGGTTTAAATAAGTTTAGAAAATTTATAAAATGAGTTTATAAATGATATTTTATAAAAGAAGTTTTATAAAATGAGCTTATAAATAATATAAAGGATGTTTACTAAGGAGTCACTAATAAATTTGGATATTTATAAAGGGAGGCTATAATTATGTTTTAGATATTTATAAAGTAATTATTAAATAATATTTTGAAAGGAGTTGTAAATATAAGGAGTCTTATAAAAAATTCTATAAATAATTTAGAGCTTATACTTATAAAAAGGATTTAACAAAAGTGTTCATTTATGATAGAGATTTGGTTTCCCTAAATGATCTTCTTAATTATTGTGGTATGGAACATTCTTTCTCATACTTAACACCGAAGAAATAGTGTTTAAGGATATTATTATCTCTGTTTTAAATTACATTTGTTCAACCCAAATAAGTATAATTTTGGAAGTGAAAATCTTTCATAAGCATTTTGTGCATATACTTATACCGATAAGATAAGTATATCAATATTTTCAAAGTATTAAAAAGAGTAGAGAAGGGTTTGTGAAATATATCTTTGTAAAGGTATTTTTATATGAGAATTTATAAAGTAGTTTTAAATTAATGGAAAGATTAATTTAAGAGGCCTAGGGTTGCTTTGTGCTTAACCAGTGTTATTCCCCTTATGGAATTAATTCTCTGGTTGAATTGTTTATTTATTGATTGTTGAATAACCGACTATCAAATGTTGTCCAATTTTAAAAACTATTATGGGGAGACTGAGATCAGATATATTATCCAAAAATAACGTCGAATCGCATAAGCGGTCGAATTGGAGAAATCTTGAAGATGAAATCGAAGATGGAGATCTTTGAAGAACAAGGGCTATTTTATATTAATCCCGAGCTTGATTCCAAAATATATGTAGTAGAAGTAGTGTCGTCGGTTTTTTCTTATCCTAAATCACTTGTATGGGTGAATGCTGGCATTGCATTGTTGCCTGGACGGCAGTGTTAGCATTCCAAGTGGGATTTTCTAAAATGATAAATGTAGCCTCTTCCCTCATTGACTAAAAATGACTAAAACCGGGGATATGCTGCAAGGCTATGTGGGTCACACCTATTAGACTATTGTCATCACCCTTTCAAGATTATTATTTATGGATTCGGTTATGCATGAGAGCTCTTGGGAAGGGTTACTAAACAACCGGGGTAATGAAGTATTCGGTACTATCCAGTAAGGGGTAGTCCGGTCTTGCCATGCAGAGGGTCCATGCGAGGCCCTCGGTACATTTTACTTAGAGGTGTACTGTGACAGGCGGTACATTTTACTTAGTTGTATACCTATTATACTGGAATTGAATTGATGTAACCATTTCGGCCATGATTCAATATTTATTTTAAACCATAGACATTATTATAATACCACTGGATTTCTATAAAAATGTTTTAGTTATCATAAGGGAAAAACCCATTCGTGTTTATGTGCGGCATGGACTTACGAGATACCTTTATTTTAAACGGTTTTATAATATTAAAATCCATGTGAGTGTGTTTGTCACGCTGGTTTACTAGACTAATATGGGCATTATTTTCTTATAATGCTTGGGTCAGACCGAGCATATTTTCAGATTCAATTTAGATGCTTGGAACTTCAGGAGACGAGCCAGACGCCTCCAAGACGTACTCACGTACATTTATTTTTCCACTGCATTTGATGGTTGTATTTATCAGCAATTGTGAGGACATGTTGTTATAACTGTCCAGGTTGATGATTAGTTGATTAATGTACACTGATTTGAGTTATGTATATTACAGTTTTCCTTTTGTAAAGATCTATTGTATACTATATGTTACTTAGCATGATGTAAGACTCTGTTTTGTCTTTTCTCTTTTCCCCAATAATCTATCCTTTCGACACCTGGATGCTCAACACGTGAATACCGTGGATATATTAGTGTTGACTTCTAAGGCAAATTTATCACTTTGATAAATTATATTTATTTTTAAAATAATTCAAATAAAAGGTTGATAATACAAGTAACATTGTTTTGAGTGAGAATAAATCTTATTTTGAATAAATATTTACAAAAATATTTTCCTCGGGATTTAAATCGATAAAAAAGACCAAAAACCGTTTTATCGATAACTAGCTCTATAATAGTAAAACATCGCGCACGAAACTGGTTACATACACTTCTTTTTATAATTGAATAAGAATATTAAGTAAAATCAATTATTTTATTTTTGGAAATTAAATGTATATAAGACATCATCAGTGATGCCCTTATATTTAATAATTGATTTATTAAATTTAATTGAGATTTAATGATTTTATAATTATTTTAATTATTTAAATAATGGTTTTAAATGATTATAATTACTTTTAATTAGTTATGAAGTAATAATGAATGATTTATAATGGTTCTATAAAGTTATAAAAGTAATTTGAAATTATAAGGAAAATCGATATCGGTTTATCGGTATAATAACACTTTTTGTAAAAAAAACGGTTTAATATTTATTTATACGGTTTTATAATTCAAATATGACCATTTTAATTCATCTAAAATGATAAGAAAATAGTTTTTATATTTTGTTTACAAATATATGTACGTTAACTAAGAAGTGAAAACGTGATCGGTAATCGGTTTCCTGATTTTCAACGGTTTAACGAACGAAAGTTGTTTTAAATCATTACAACCTTGTTTTTGTGTCATGTGCACATATAAAAAATCACATACACACCCTAACATGCACATTAACATATATACAAACATACAAATATACATGTACACATGTTAATATCTAAGATATTTTAAGTTTACTTAATACTTAAGCTTTTACAAAGGTCATCACTTACACATCAAAGTACCCACTTGAGTATGCACATAGAGGGGGTGGTCATTTCAGCCACATAGGTGATGGATATGTATCATGTGGTGGTGATGAGGGGGATGATGTAAGTGTAGCTATTTCTATCCTTTTCTTTCCCTATAAATTGCCCATCCACAACTCATTTTTTCATCCTCCATAAATTCCTCATATCTAAACAAAATAAGTAAATTCATTTTTTCAAACCATTCAAAATTTTAGTGGCTATAACTTTCTAGTTGACCACTTCTTCTCATTCTAAGCTTAGCTATGCTCAAAACTCTATTATTTCCAAAGCATTTTTTAGCCTAGTTTTAAAGGCCGAAAATACCTCTTTTTCATTTGGACATAACTCCTCCAAAACTGATCCAAATAAAGTAATTCTTTATTTCAAATCATGTAGGCTTCCAGTGGCTACAACTTTTATGTTTAGCACTTCTACCAGTTTTGAGCTTAACTATGTCAAAATTCCACTTTTATACAATGCTTTTTCGAGTTTCCATTTTTCGAATCCAAGAATACCATATCTTCTTTTGATCATACCTTATTTTCAGTTCTAGTCTAAAAAATTCAAGGTCGAAGCTCTACCACTTCTCTTCCATACTTTTGGTCATCCTCTTCAAGTTGGCCGAGCCTTCTCAAGGGTCTAAGGACCAATTCCAAAAGCTTTCATGCGATTGTAGCAGATTTTTTGTCCATTTAGCGAAGTTAGGAAGCAATGACGGTGAGAACTCTAACTTTAAACCACTAAAAGTAGTTATAAACGTTTAACATAACTATTTGGATACTAATGATGTTTGGATGTTTGGTTAATGAATGTTTGAAAAAGTAGTTAGCAACATATAACTAAAAGTGAGAATATCCTAAACTATAGTATTATATGCTATTGGATGATATATTTGTTTCATTATGGTTGTTGATGATGGTTGTTTAATATGAATGTTCAATATTTATGCAAATCACGGAAATACACGTCGATAAGGACAAAGGAAATCACTTTCGTTTATTGAATGAATTGGTGCAGAGGGAATGTTAAACTTATTTAAAAAGATGTAAAAATGAGTTTATAATGTTTTATAAATGTATAAAAGTGTTTTGGTGAAGTTTGAAAGGTAATTGAAAATTTGGTCAAAATAGGCGCGTCGCGTAACGGTAGTTCGCGATTTCGCACCATAAAAGTCAAACGAGTATATAGAATGAAATATAGCTTAGAATTCTTCGAGATTAGAATTTTCCAAACAATTATATCCATAGTTTTCAAACACAAAAAAAATGAGATTTCGATAAGTAGATTTTGAAATACGAGTAAAACAAGTCTTTGAAAAAATCACGGTTTTGCAGTTCGAAATCCATAAAAGGATTGCCTTAAAATGATATTTTAAAATTGTTTAAAAAATATGAAATAAATTCTAAAAATATTTTATAATGTTTTAAAAGTGTTTTGAGTTATAAAAATGAATTTCCAAATGATAAAAAATCGTTTTGATCAATATAGTTTAAAAAGTATTTTTCGTAGCACTTTTCTATAACTTTTGAAATATAGTTTAAACGCAACCGTTCTTTTTCAAATCTTTTATAAATGTTTTCAAATTATTAATAAAGTATTTTAAAGATGATTTTAAGAATTTATGTAATGGTTAAATGTTAAATGATTTAGAGTCGATCAAATAACTTGACCACCTTATGGGTGGCAGAGAGATAATGTCCAGGCTTGAGTTTGAAAAACCAGTTTCTTGCTCTCCCTGGCTATTTGGACTAGCCCGATGGATGGGATGGTAAATTTGATTTACTTGGATCAAAACTTTGCAAAGTATAAAGGAAATAATTTTCCAAATACAAATAACCTGGATCTTATGGGGATAATCTTATTGTACTCGGTATTAAAGCCCGAAGAGGGAACTCGTACTATTCGAGGAATTTAAAAGGTGATTTCACCGTTATTCCGCCCATAGTGCTTGTTGAATACGGGAAATGATATTGAGTAAAATTAGATGATTTCTATAGATTCTGCTCATTTAATATTTACTGGTTTTGGATTAACATCCATAACATGGTTTTAACTCAATCAAAATTTTGAGTTTTAAATTAGGAAATCTATGCTAAGATTTAAATGAAATGATTTGAAAATATTTTCCTAAGTGAAAAATGAAATGATTTCGAATTATTCCAAGTTTAAAAAGGTATTAAAGTAATCAAAGGATTTGATAAGAGTGGTTTAATGATTTTTAATATGCCGGAAAGAATGTTCTAGAAATATATATCTCCAGAAGATATTTTGATAAAAAGAAATTAATCAATTAAAGAATGATTCCCTATTCACAGAACATCTTTTTATTGATGATTGGTTCGAAGCAACCGGAGTCGGATTTGGATGATTCCTATCCGAAGACCACTTCGAACCAATTTACATATTTGAAGTGAAGACGTGGATTTGATTTAGAAGATGGAATGTAAGGCTGCTTGTCACTGAGCCTCGGGGGAAATTTTCCATATCATATTTTGTGGTAGTAGTTCTTATTTAAGATCTTCGGTGCAAGGACTTCTAGCTACTAATCCTATTGTAATTCCCGATAAGATGTGGTAGGAGAGTGCCTTCGGTTTGTCCTATTTATGTACAACTTGTATGGTTGAATGTCTGACGTTGCATTTCTAGTTACATAAATTGATCTCTATGAACGTATCATCTGTTTGGTGGCAAAGAAGACAACATCTCTTAGCTTAACATCCTTTTTTGAGACGTATGAGCTTAGGAGTTATACGTTTATAGAAATTAGTTGTGCGATTATGGGATGGCAATGTGGCATTCAAAGTGGAATGTGCTATGTGAAAGGTAATCGCTACCTCAGGCCTCATCACCCGGTAATGGCTTAAACATAGTACGCCGCAAGGCTATGTGGTTCGTAACCATTAGGGTATGGTCATCACCTTTCTAGATTAATCTCTATATGTCGAGTATGTGGTGTATGCTATGGGGCCCCGGATAGGTCGGTTACAACTGGGGTGATGTCATATTCGGTTATATCCCACCATGTATGAGTGCCAAATAGGGATAGGCCGGTCTTGCTAGCTGCGGAGGATTGTTTGTGTATCCTCGGTACATTCCTCTAGAGATGTACTGTACAGAAGGTAGTCCCTTGCCGGCCATTGTATGAAAATCCATTCCCCGAACGAGCCTTGTAAGAGTTTTGTTTGTAGAGCCTAACATATCCAGAATTTAATAATGGTAACAATTTCGGCTAAGATTAATAAGTTTATTTGCAAATGTTTTCAAAGGAATGTCATTAAAAGTAATATTAAATGATTTTGCGTATCAAATGTTTTGGTTATCATAAGATAAAGACCCGTCCGAGTTTATGTATGGGCATGGTCTTATGAGATACCTTTTCTTTTTCAAACCGCGTATTTTTGAGTTTCTCACACCAGTCTCATGACTGACCCAGAGTTTAAGTTTCCCTTAAACTCTGGGTGCTCTAATTTTCCCGGGCATCCTAGTAGTCAGGTTTAGTTTGAAGAAATCTGGAAGAGCTCGGAACATGGAGTTAGAAGATTTTTTTCTGACGATTGTTTCCACCACACTTGAGTAGTATTGTATTTCGCCTTTGTAAGGACATATATATATAACTGTCCATTTTTAAATCTTGATAAATGTATTTAAATTTCCGTTGTAGAGATTATGTGTTGAAATAATATATGAGAGATTCTGTTCTGCCTTTGTTTTCTTTCTTACCCTTGAGAATCCGCCTCTTTGGCACTTGGATTTATGACACGTGAATACCGAGGATGTATTAGTGTCGATTTTCGAGAGTCGAAGAAACGGGTCCTCACATTTTGGTATCAGAGCCTAGGTTAAGCGAACACCTTGGCTTTAGTGGGTAAAGTCTCATTAGAGATAGGGTTAGTAATGCCCTAGGATGAGTAACTCATTAGAGATAGGGTTAGTAACACCCTAGAATGAGTTTGAGAGTATTATATATAAGTATGTATTTGTTAATGATATATACAAATGACTTCTGTTTTGAAAAAATTGGCAAATGAAATAAATTTACCTAGGATTATATTTTGAATATAAAGAATATTATTTTATATAGTTATTTGATTAAGGAAATGATAATACTCGGTTATTATCATTGATTGATTAGTTGTTTAATTTAAAAGTTTAAATACGAACACCTCGTGAATTTAGTTTCACAATTCGACTATGGGGTATTCGATAAATGATAAGATTAAAGGAATTTATTTAAGATGAATAAATCTTATGAATATGTTTTTATGAACTCGATTTATAAAACATAATTTATAAAGAAATTTTTGAGAATTTGAATTTCAGTATTTTTGAATGGAATTTCGAATGATTTTTGGAAAAGGAATAATAGTAGTATTATTTCTAAAATGGGATTTTGAAAACGAAAAAAATCTTACGGGTATATTCAAATCTTTAATAATAGGGTTTTAAAGATAATAACAAGTACCATAATCTTTTATAAAAAGGCAGAAAATGTTATATGTTTAATTTATAAAGGAGTTTATTATAACAATGTTTGGTAGCAATTATTTCAATCTTTTTGATTATATTTTAAAGTAAGTAAAACTTGTTAAGTAAATTGTGAATATACTTATAACATTTATGTAACGACCCGTATTTTTAACTATTTTAAATTATTATATTTAGTATAATTAATGAATAAAAATGGTTAAAAATTTAAATTTAAATGATATATTAATATAGCTATTGAATATGAACTTGAACAAGATTTTAAAATAAACAAATTTCGAAGATTTAAGTAATAACATGTATTGAAAGGAGATGATATGTATTGAATGTGTTTACAATCAATAGTTGAATTGAATAAAAAAATTGTCGAATTCATTAGATGTAAATAAAGTAATTGGTTGATAACTAAAATTCATGAGAAATCTAATATTAAAATTTATTGAATATTGGACAATTAAACTGTTTAAAATTTAATCTTGAAATTATATAAATAATTGTATCCTAAATTAAATATGAATCAAATGATTTCAAAAGTTGATTTAGATGTTATTTAAATATGGATGAAGATTGTCAACACTTAAAAAATTGAATTTAAGTGATTAATTTAAAATTTGGAAATTTCTGGTTTTAATTGACGAGTAAAAATAGCCATTTTGGCCACTGTCTTGGATTTCGACGAAACCTATTTCATCGGATCCGTAATAGTGAATTATTGTAGGATTTCAAGTTTTGTAGCGATCGGACTTATCGTTTGGCCGTGCGAGCTTGAAACGCGTAGAAATCAATTTCAGAATTTAATTAAAATAATTCGATTCAAAAAGCTGTCTTCTCCAAACGATCGAATTAGGCCTTGGAACTTGTTTCATTACGTTCGGAATAGGGGTATAATATTATAAACGCCTGGCGGCACGCTTTGTTTGGAGTTCGTCCAAAAAATACGTGAATAGTGAGATTAATATTAAAATAATATGTTTACACGTATATATAAACGTTTGCACAGTAAACCCTAGCTCTCATCTTCTAGCCACGCCTCCAATTATTTTAATGGCCGAAACAATGCTTGACTTCATTCCCTCCGATCTCTTCATCCACGCGATATTAGCCAACGAGTTCTAAAGCAAAGTTGTAGAGTACATCGACCTCTTGACTTCCACCAGTACAGTGGATCTAGGCTATTGTGTCTCGAAGTGGCGGCAAATCGCCACAAACACGTTTTCCGAGAGCTAGGGGGCACCGAGCTTGGAAGTGAAATCAAAATATTAAGGTGAAAGTAATTTTTGAAGTGAAATGGTGTATTTGAGTAAATATGATGATTTCGAAATGGATTTGATTTTGAAGCGAATATGATATTTTGATATCAAGTACGAATTGTTTTCGAAATATTAAAGTACCAACCGGAGTGTAAAACGACGTTTGGTTGTTAAAGAGACCGGGGCCTCTTATTGGCATACTCTCTGTCAATATTGGAACCACTTTAACAACTGTGTACGCGGAGGAGACTCCAAAACAAAGTGGTTGGATTTAGCGCCTTTTGCTAGATTTGAAGAAAGAGAATGATGATGGATAGACCCCGGCACTTGTTCCAATTTGAAATGACTAAAACAGGACGGCTTGACACGGCCGAGTGGGCTAATTACCCCGAGCAGACATTCGTTCTTCAATTTTCTTGGAGTCAGTCTGTAACAACCCGCATATTTATCGATTTTATATTTAAATATTTTATTTAAATATTTTATCATTAGTCGGATTTTGGTCCGAAAAGCTACTTTTTGCATACGGTCAAATTAGGACTCGAGACCACCCCCATTGAGTTCAAAATGACGTTTGCGATCTTTTTGAGTATAAACTTCGATATGTTTGGAGTTAGTGGAATTTTGTCACTTTTTCGCTTAGGGCTTTGATTTGGGCTGTAACACTTACTAACTCAGTCCCAACCCATCTCCTCTTCATCACTTCCTTCTTCATAAATTCCTAACAACAAAGCTTCATCAAAAATGGTGGAGGGAATGGGAAATTAAAATTCCAAGCTCAAGTTCATTTGCAAATTCAACATCTAACTCCGAATTCAAAGTGAAGCATTGATTCAAGCTTGTGGTTGCTTCTCACTTTGCTTTCAAGCTTGATTTCCATCAATTTCCGTGAAAAGGTGAGATTTTTATCTCACATTCTTGTCTATAACTATCTTGGATTGTTGGAAATGAATTCCTATCACTTTAGCATGTACGCTTACTACTGGTTTGAATCGAATTGGCGAAAAACTCCAGTTTTTAGTGTTCTTGGAGAATTTCTGGGCTTAGGTCGTTCTGGAGGAAAAGTCACCTCGGTATTAGGTCGTTCTGCCTACGTTTAGCTCGCCACGAGCTAGGTCGTTCGGCTACTAAGTCGCTCGGCCTACCCACCTTAGGTCGTTTCCCTTTAGGTTGTTTGACCTTAAGTCGTTCGAAGCTTTAGGTCCTCCGACCTATTTAACCCACACCTCCTTAGGTCGCGTACCCCTTGGGTCACACCACCTTGGCCTCATGCCCACTCCAATAGGTCGCTCGACCTTACCTATTGATTAGGTCGCACCTCGTTAGGTCGCGCCTTACCTTAGCTCGGCCAGGTTACCAAGTTAAGTCGCAACTCCTAGGTCGCTCGGCCTTACACCTTTAAGTCGCTCGACCTTGTTGCCTTTAGGTCGCTCGACCATTCACCTCGTTAGGTCGCTTGACCCCATTCCACCTTAAAGTCCCTCGGCCCTAAATGGTTAGGTCGCATGGCCTTGTCACTTTCTTAGGTCGCGAGATTAATTAGGTCGTTCGGCCTTAGATGGTTAGGTCGCTCGGCATATGCAACCTTGTTAGGTCGCTCCCCCTCATTAGGTCGAACCACGGCATACATCCACCTTGTTAGGCCGTTAATGCCTTAACTCGATCACCCTTAGGTCGTTTGACCTTAAGTCGTTCTACCTATATAACTCACATCTGCTATAGGTCGTTCAGTCCTTATAGGTCGCGCCTCATGCTTAGGTCGCTCGGCATGCTATCCTTAATTCGTTCGACCTATTTTACTTTAGGTCGTTCCATTGCACTTTAGCTCGGCCTTTTTAGGTTGCATGGGTATTCCTATTTTGATGGATTTGGGATTGATTCCTTTGGATTTTATTCACCTCTTCGAATGTGAATTTTATTTGTGAATTGATTTGTTTCTACGATCAATTTTGTGACTTGTCACTTTACAAATATAAAAAGGTTTTAATACTAGTAGTAAATATCAAAACTCTTTTATCAAAACGATTTCAACTCTATTTTATTACAAATCTCTTTTCCTAAACCGTTTTCCAATCTATTAGTATATACAAGCCTTTACTTCAATCGGATGAGAAATCGAATTAAACGGCTTAGTAAAACAAGTGGTATGAAACGCTTGCGTTTGCTTCGTCGGTTAACTCTTGGACTTGTTCGATCGAACCTTTTGTGACAATTTCCTAGTGAAGATCTACAATTTGTTCGTAAATATTTAAGTTAAGCTAGTGGTTATGGGACATGAAGCTAAACTCATATATTTACTAGCTTAGTGTAATTGATGATCATGACGATTATTTTTGTGATTTAGACTAGCAACTGTGCGATGTCTCTTTGTCTGCGAGGGAGACTAGACCCCGTTTGTGTGATGTTTCTACTCACATATGTGGGGTAGCGCCCCATGGTCTTCGGGCCATTTTAGTGGAGTTTTGACTCATGGTCTTCGGGCCGTTCTAGTGAAAATGGTTAGCAACCATGGAATAGCTTTCCGTCTTGTGATACATGTGTTGGTGAGCTTTCAAGCTCCTATTCTTGTGATAGGCCTCCCCCTTTTTGTGATTTCTGGATTTCGTGTGTTGATTTCTGGAATTTGTGCTTCACCAATTTTCGTGATTTTCATTGATATGTTTTATCAATTTTTGTGCATTGGTGAATTCGTGTGTCATTACCTTTTTGTGGATTTGTATCTTTGAGAAGATTCTTGTGATATTGATTAATCTCTTGTTGATTATCATTTACATACTTATAGTAGTATGCCATTATGGTTGTTATACGTTTATGCCATATTTCTTATTCTATATCTTATCATCTGATATTTATAGCTAGACTGATCAGTTTATTATTTTCTTATGAAATAATACTCGGGTCAGACCGAGATGTTACAGGTGCTCCTGCTTGACTTCTCTCCAGGGATTTATTACTCTGACTTTTGGCTAACTACTTAGATTAGTAGTTTTTGTTGTATACATTTGAGATATAGACTCCGTGATGTATACTTATCCTTTTGTGTAGCTTGTAGCTATTCCTTTGTATTATCGTGGATCTTTCAGACCACTACTCTGATGTACACTTTCATGTGTTATATATATATATATATATTCATATCTTTTTCCGCCTTTGTGATATGGATGTCTGTGACTGATTTGTGTTATTTTTATTTCTATATATTTGTTTCCGAAGATTATATACAGCCACTGTGTGATAGCTTTGAGTTTGTATCGGTATGTCAGGTTTCCTCCTTAAATGAAATGCATGCTATACTATCTGACATATCGGTGCTCGCACAAAGAAGTTACATGGATGGTCGCTCCTCAACAGCCTTATTCTCCGGGATAGTTGACAGCATTACTCCGTAGTGTTCTTGGCTAGCGTGGGTATAGAGGTGGGGCGTCACACGGTCCATATTATTATTCTTGTTGTTGGTTTTGATTGGTGCACCTTGATTTGGGATAGCCTCCCTTTGACTCGATATGGGATGGATGGACGCGGTGGGAGGTCATGGCAATGATGCATTACCACCAGCCCTGCGACCCAAACCGGTAGTATCCTACATTGGGCATTGCCTCATGTGCTATGTCATACTTTTATCCCTATACGAGACCCCTACGATTTTGGTTTAGTGTTGTCGTATCACGGCGCATCCCTGACTACCGACGTACTGCTGGTGGTGTCTAATGAAAACTGTACGCCAATGCTTAAAAACGCGTTAAGGAGGAATAATGTAAAGCCTTAACGCTAAGAAAAATATTTATTTTATTGATTAGATATTATATATGTAGCGTATTCTACTACATATAAATATTTTGACGGATCCTTAAGAGATGGAAAATCCCGTAACATCTCTTGAGCTATTGCACGCACGTCATACACTGGATAAGAGATGTGAAATCCCGTAAACATCTTTGACGCCATCACATTCATGTTATATGCGATATTGATTTGACTTACATAAGAATATTTTTGTCCTGACTCGAGTGTTTTGTCTTTTCATTACGCTCGGTCAATCCTGAGTTTTTCAGTTTATCGAAGATTATTCTCTGGAGGACGAAGACGAAGATTTGGTATATTATAACTATTATTATTTCTGCATCATGTTGTCTGCTGCATTATTTTATTTATTCATGTTGTATATAACTCTGAAAAACGTTGTATAAATTATAATCAAATGTATAGTAAACAACTTCATGAACTATTTATCTGATTATTATATTTTGTCATTCTGTTGCGAGATTCTGTGTTTGTTTTCTTCTTCTTTTCTTATTTTCTTAATTAAGCCCATTGATTATCTATGTTCCGTATTGTTTGAGTTGGAAATGTGTGGCTTATTGTCAATTTAAACCTTCCGAAATGTGTATCGTCACAGTTGGTATCAGAGCTTTGGTTTAGCGATAACCTTGGCTTTAAGGGGTAACTCATTAGAGATTGGATCAGTAGCACCCTAGAATGAATTTGAGTGTATTAATAGATATGAGCGCGTATTTGTTAGTGAATATAAAAATTATTTTATATTGTGTTGGTTGATTTGTTGAGTGGCTTATGAATTCTGGTCAATACGAGTAATTAAAGTTATTGATAGAGATCTCTAAACACTTAAACAGAACAGTTCGACATAGTATTGTTTTGAAATTGGGTAAATGAAATATTTTGTATATAAAGGAATAATTTTCCGAATGTAACGACCCGCTATTTTCAACCATTCGCATCCGCACATGTCAGACTTGAATAGTTCAAAATATCATATTGTTAATTTACATTTGGCAAAACTCAGCATATACAGTAAATAAATCAATCACAGAATCACAAACACAGAGTAATATAATAATGCAGTGGAATAGATAAATAGTAGTTCATGAAGCTACTATATAAACATCAGAGTTAGAAATAAAATAGAACAGAATATCTCAAATACAGTGAAGTCTCCAATACAAACATATAGCCTCTCTGAACAAATCAACTGGAAAAGCTGAAAGCTGAATCGATAGTTGGATCTCCAAACGAAGCTCCAAACTCCAAAGGTGAGTCTCAAATGCTGTATCACTCAGTCTGACCCGAGCGTAAAGCAAAACACAAAACATTCGAGTCACGATTAACATTCTTATATCAATAAATCCAACTCAAGTGAAATATCAACTGAAATACAAGTAACTTAAAGGATGTTTGGGATAACCATCCTCTAAGGATCCATGGAACTATCTATAATGTAGAAATATACACTATAACACCGTGGTCATTTCAAATTAATTTATGCTTCAAAACCAAAATATCATTTTCATTTCAAATATTTTTATTTTCCAAAATAGTATATATATATTAAATAATTTATAAAGTAAATTATTTATAATTTCCTCAAATCTCACAAATTGATTCAAATCAACTCAAATTCCAAATTCACGTTTATTCAAGCTCACTCATTAATTCAATTCAGTTCTCAATAAGCCATTTAAATTTTCAATATGTTCAAAGCTTTAAATATATTCCACAATTTCAAAACTAATTTCAATCATTTTATATATATCAAAATTTTATTTCACTATCACTTAGCTTTTAAAAATCATTTAAATAATTCCAATACTATTTAAATAACCTTAAATTTCGTTAAACTAAATATTTCCTTCGATTTACTTAAACTTGAAATATCCATTTGATCCCTTTTACTTAAACCAAAACCAAGATATAAAATCATATCTTAAATACCGAATTCAATAGTTCAAATCGATTTAATTGAATATAATTCTTAATTAAATACCATTTTCAACTAATTCAACTTTATCTTCTCAACCTTAACTTATTCAAATTATTACAAAAATCTATTTTGAAATATGAATTTAACAAATACTTAAACATATTATATGTATTAAATCAATTAGATTAAATATTATTATTAAACATATATATAAGATTTCCATTTTTATACATAAAATATTCTAAGAATCAATATTTATTAAACCATATATTTCTTTCCAAAACCATAGAAATTATTTTCAAAACATTTATATATGGACCAACGGTGTGTGTATATAATTTTCTATCCTATAGTCAAGTGATACATATATTTATCATTTCAATCCGTAATTTAAATATATACGGATAGATATCCTTTCGACCCGCAATCTCAAATTCAAATCAAATGAAATCGCTTGGGTTTATCATTTCAACCCATAACGATTTTATCCTATTCTAAAGTCCGTTCGGGTATGTATCATTTCAACCCACAGTGAATTCTATGCTAACAGGGAACTTGCAGAGTGATAACAGTTATGAAAATAATATAACAGGCATATATATCACCAATAACAATTTAATATAAACAATAGGATATGGTGTCATATCCCACAAGTGAATATTTACAGATAATAGCCTATATAACAATTTAAATAACTACAGCAGCATATTTCAATTGTCGTTTCAATTGAAATCAAATTTAATAAATATAAGAACGTTAATCGTGAGTGATTGCTCACCTTCCGAGGCTAGAGAGAATAGGAGATTACACAGATATGCACTGATACGGCCATTGAAATTGAGTTACGAATCCAAGCACGAATTTCAAAGCAAAGCAAGATTGGCACCAGTAAGATGGACAAAGCTGATAAATTGGGAATCAATAACACAAAATTAGTTTGATAAATAGCAATTATATATATTATTATTTCCATAAAATCAATATTTAATTTAAAACAAATATAAAAATAAAATAACATATATTATTAATTAAAAAAAATCACTGTTTTATTAAGTACACGTATATATATAAACTTATCCAAAATTCTGAAATACAATTATACAACTTTTATTAAAATGTATAACACGTATATATATACTAATATGCTATCGGCTAACCATATTTACTGACAGACTAAGGACTAATAAAATTTAACATGACAAAGGATGCAATATAGAATCAAGTATAAATAATATACGATTTATAAAACTATAGCCGACACACTACATATATATATACCAATATATATAAAAGTCGTATAAAATATAACACTTAGCATAATATAATTATATATATAACAACGTTTATACCTAAACTGGCACGTTATAGCAAGCCTACTATAACGACCCAGAATTTCTATCATTTGAAATTCAAATATTTAATTAATTTTAAATATTAACAAGTGGGATTTATAAGCTGAATAAATTTTATTTCGAATATAGTGATTTAATTGTTTAATTAAATCGATAAATTAATATTTGAAATTCCAGAAATAATTGATAATTGGATCAAATGTGAATAAAAATGATTTATAAAGTTATATTAAATCATATTGAAGGTAGAATGTGTGAAGACCCAGATTTTTAACAATTGTTAATTAGTAATTAATGGAATTAAATCATTGAAATATTGATATTGATTAGTCAAACAAATAAATTTCTAACGATTAAAAATATCTGAATCAATTTATTAATTTAAAAAGTATACCAAATAATCAAACAACGTATCAAGATAAACATCCATCATATTTCATAAACCAACAACATATTAGTATAATAAAACAAATTTTAGTTTAGAAATATATATACAAGTAAATTCCATAGTTTTGTAAATAATAAAACAAATACATTTTATAATCAAACAATATGTTGGAATAACATTTCACTTACACTACATTCTTTTATCAAACTAGTAGCATGTTAGCACATAAGAAAGGAATGCAAGCTAAGAATGAAGACTTCCCAGTCTAACAAATATCTGCATAGAAAATCATGTTCGAATATGATATGCAGGTAAACTTGAGAACAATAAGAACCAAAACAAAGTCAAAATACAATATTGTTTGTAGCTTGTAAGTTAAGCCAGGCAAATATAAGAAAAATGAGATATGTATAAAATAGAAACATAAAGTACAAATAGCATTTAATGCTAGTAATGCAAATATCTTCTCAAGCACATAAAAATGTAAATCTCGGCCACCAAAACCAGAAATTATCTCTGATAAATGGTACAAACTTGCACACTATTTTGTATAAAGGAATGATACCCTGTTTTATACTTCACCTGTAAACTATTTCTCCTATACTCTTTTCATTTCCAGTTCGAACTAAACAAAGATAAGATAAAATTCCATTTTTTTTTAAAACCTAAACAAGATTCAACAATCATCAAGCAATTCAATACACATCAGAGGCAAGGTGATTTTGGGCAGGAAGATCAAAGTGAAAACCTTTTCCAGTCTTTAGAGTTCAAAACAGATTTCAATACAAGATGCTCTGATCTTTTATCAAGCAGGTGAGTAACATATTTTTAAAACATAACCTAAGTTTAGATAAAGCATGTTTTCCTCTGTGATGATACATATGTATATCTTGTATGTATGTCATGTCAAGTCTGTGTGTATTAGTTCTTGTTTCTCTGTTGCCTATTTGCTCTTTTATTCTATGTAAATCTATAAACAAACCTTTCTCTCTTGACCTGACAATTTTTGAATGTAAGGAATAAACAAAAGTAGTTTGTTTAACTAAAATCTAGATGTTAAAAATTTAAATAAGTTAAATTAGCAGGTATTTGTCTCTGTAATACTAAGAAAGCCTGTACAACTTTAAATATGTTTTAAAACAAACTTCTTGTTTTAAAGGATTCGGAAGTTCAAATCAAAACTACATACAATATTATGATTTTTAAAACAAGTTTCACCATTTTTAGAGTAAGGGATGAAGAGCAGTCGAGGTTCGACTGTTTTGAACATTTTGAGTTGCCGTGGTCGATGTAGTTGACTGGTGATGTCGTGGTTCGGTCTGGAGATAGAGGAGAGACCAGGGGTTTGGCGAAAATTGTCGAGGTGGTCGGCAGGTCAACGCGGTGGCGGCGAGAAGCGTGTAAAGTTTGGTAACCTAATTTTGAGTAACTTTGGATTTTCATCTCGTTCGAAGCCATGGATTGATCGAGCTTTGAGATACTTTGGGAAGTTGAAGCTCAGGTGTGGTCGAAGTCGTAGCCGAAGTAGGGGATTTTCTGGTGGTCGGAGTTTGGAGTACGGCGAGGTTTTCCAGAAATGAGGGATGGGTTCTGTTTTCGTTCCAGGCGGTGATGTACTCGAATTCGATCGAGAAACGGAAGTGATGATCGGAGGGTGGAGAAAGGTCGAGGATGTGGTCGCCGATATGAGAGGATGGTCGTAGTCGACCGGAGGTGGCCGATGGAAGCGTGCACGTGCACAGTCGAGTGTCTGGTTTTCGTTATGGTGACAGGGAATGGACTCGAGAATTTCTCGAGTAGGTCTGCGTTTTGGCTCGGGTAGATTTGTAAATGCCTCGAAGTAAAATATGGGCATCATGAGAAGGTTTTGGTTTTAATGATCATTAAATAAATACTTAATGAGAATAATTAGTGTAATTAACCAAAGAATTGATTAAAAAGATAATTAATTAAGTAAGTAATTACTGAGGGATAATTACCGTTTATGATTAAGTGTGTTTGATTTATGGTAGCGATTTATTAAAGAATAATTAAATGATTGAATTAATTAAGGGTTGATGTAATTATAATAAATTGACTATTGAAATAATTATTCATTGAAGGATTCATTAATTAATGCAATTAATGGGAAAAAGTAAAAGGTTAATTACTATAAATGGATAAGACATAGTGGAGCCGTCAACTTTTTATGTGAAGTTCCTCTTGTATGGGATTCGAGTTTGAAACTTTTGTTGCTTGAAATTTGCTTTAATACATGATTTGTAAGGCTCGCTTAGCTTTGCGATGGGTGAGCTTTGCTTTAATGACCTGCAGTATTAGATCGATATTTTAGCAATACATTTAGAGTATTTACACATCGAAATATAACAGGCATTTTATAATAGAATACACAATGCATAGTTTTTCATTATTGAGTCACGCTGATTTCTCAGCGGTTTACAATGCAGAAGTTACACATCCATCATTATCTTTACAAATTCAAGCAATGCTGTTAAGTAAAAATGAATGCTAGCTATTGTTGTTTCAGAATCTCCAAGCTGGATTTCCATTTGTGCTTGATTCATAGCTTTTGGATTTTTATGTCAGAGAAAGTGAGAGATGCCCCAGTCGCAGTTTTGTGGGTAATTAGTAGTCATCCCAACTTCTGCTTGCTGGGTATGGTCCCCCTGTGATAGCATTAATGACAAGCTTTTCTGAATCTTGCACTGCAGTGTTGTTGTGAGAATCGGATTGATGGGTAGGGTGTTGTTGATCCCGAGTGGATGAGGTTGGATCGACTCCGTTCCTTTTAACGTATTGTTGGAGTTTACCCTGCTCTAGCAATTCTTCAATCACCTTCTTTAATTGGCGACATTGGTCAGTGTCATGGCCAGGTTGATTGTGAAATTGGCAGAACTTTCCATTACGCTTTGCCCCTCTCGTCATCTCAGGTGGCTTAGGATACCTGACAACGTCCTTTGTTGCAAAAAAGATATTTCTTGGTGTATCAGTTAAAGGAGTAAAGTCCGAAGGATTAAAGCGGCGAGGTTTCTTTTCATTTCCCTGGCTTTTTCCTCCTTCATTCTCCCTTTTCTGACTTTCAGATTCTCTTTTCTTAGGTGGGACACTGTCATTATCAGTCTGGGCAATAACCACTTTCGATGTTGCAGAAAGGCTTTCAAGGCGAATGAACTCATCGGCCTTTTTATAAAATTTATCAAGTGAGTTCGGTTCCTTCATCTTTAGCCATATCCCAAATTTACTCTATTTATCAATGGCTCGCATCAAATAAGTCAGGATCATGCGTGGTTCCGCATTTTCTACTTCGGCTAAAGCTATATTGAAACGGCTCAAGAAAGATTTGATTGATTCTCCGGGCGCTTGTTCAAGGTTAGACAGTGACATTATATCCTTAGCTTTTGAAGCATACAATCTGAACTGTTTCTTAAACTTTTGCGTTAAGTCGGAGAACTTATCTACAGACCGAACTGGAAGCTTTGTGAACCAAAGTAAAGCCACACCTTCCAGGTATACTGGAAAGTATCGACACTTGATCTCGTCTGATGCTCTTGCACCGGTCATATGCCAATCGTACTTGTAGAGGAAATGATTAGGGTCACTGGTTCCCCTATAGGATTGGATAGTAGGAGGTGCAAATTTCGTTGGAAACTCCGCTCTTAGGATCCTTTCAGTAAACGGAGTTCTGCTTGGCGCAAATCCCCAGTCAGCTTCATCCTCTTCCCTTTGCATGCTCTCTTTCATGATGCGGCCAACCATTTCAGACAGGTACTCTTTATTGTTCAAAGACACCTCCGGGCAAGCATTAGCTCTTCCCTCGGAATATTGCCCGGGCATATGCTCATGACAAGTTGGTTGCGGCATAGAACCATCAGCTTGGAAAGGTGGCATTTCAGGAAGAGTAGTTCGATGGTTTTCTGGTTGACGATTTGCCCCGAGCAGAGCAGTTAATCTATCTATCATCAAAGCGTTTTGAGTTTCAATTTGTTGGTATAATCCAGAAACTGCGTCATCCAATTCAGCCCTGGTGACTCCGACGGTTGGAGTTGCTTGGTCTGTTATTGGGGAAGCGGAAGTTCCTTCGTGAGCATTTCCGGATCTGATAGGTCTACCTCTTCTTCCAGGAGCCATTATTTCAGATCTGGTTTTTTAAGAGAGGTTCTTTTTATGAATCTTTGCGAAGCAACGGTGGATGATCGCCTGAGTTGGGCTCTCAGTGAAAGCACCAAAATGTTAACGGTAAAAAGTGAACGCTAACACCCGGTGTGTGTAATAGAATTGTGAAAGCACCACCCGTTGGTACGGGAACAGAATATAAGCTGCAAATAGCAGAAAAGCAGTAAATGAACAACAGATTTATAGTGGTTCGGCCCGTAATTGAGCCTACATCCACTTTATAGTCTTTTATTGCTGATTCGGTTACAATTCGATACAATATCTTTCTAAAAACGATACAACTTGATCATGAAAGCACTCTTGACTACTAGCTCGATCTTTGATGATGAAACTCGACGAATCCGTGTTGGATGTTAGGAGCTCTTCTCGAAGATTGTTGTAGTGTCTCGAATGCTTGAAGATCTTTGATTGCTGAATGAGAGGAGGCTTCGACAGCGTAACGGCGCTTGGAGAAATGAATGGCCAAAAGTCCCCCCCAAGTTGGAAGTGATGGGGTATTTATAGGAGCTGATTTGGACTTAGGAAATTTCTCTAAGTCTTTAAGTCGTAGCCGACTTAGGGTAGGTCGGTGACGAGTTAAGGGATAGGGTTAGGTCGGTGACGAGTTAAGGGATTGGGCTGTTCTGGGCCCATCCTGTGGCTGCCTTTGACAAGTATTAAGTCGTAGCCGACTTATCAGACCTTAACTCGTAAGACCTTAACTCGCAGCCTTTAAGTCGTAAACCCACTAAGTTGTAACCCGTTAGGTCGGAACCTTCTTAAGTCGGAGCATTTCATAACTCGGAATCTTCCTTAGATCGTAGCCTTTAGGTCGCAACACTACTAGGTCGCGGAGTCTTTAGGTCGCAAGCTTCCTTAGGTCGCGACTTTCCTTAGGTCGTGACATTCCTGTAGCCTTAGGTCGCAAGGCCTTCTGTAGCCTTAGGTCGCTGGGCAAGTTAAGTCATTGAGTCCTAGGTCGTAGACATCTTAGGTCGCAGACTCCTTAACTCGCAGGCACTTTAACTCGTACACTGTTAGGTTGTCATGTCTTTAGGTCGTGAGGTCCTCTTGAGTCGTAAGCCTGATGAGTCGTAAGCCTGATGAGTCGTAAGCCTGATGAGTCGTACAGACCTGATGAGTCGTAAGCCTGATGAGTCGTACAGACCTGATGAGTCGTACAGACCTGATGAGTCGTAGAGCCTTTAACTTGCTGAGTCGTTAAGTCGGAAACCTCTTAACTCTTTAAGTCGTAGACTGTTAAGTCGTAACCCACTGTAGGTTTGAGTACTAACTCGTGAAGCTTTTAGGTCGTAAGTCGTTAACTCGTTAAATCATAGCTTCCTGTAGGTTGCTTCAGCAGTTAAGTCGTAAGTCCTCTCTTATCACTAGGTCGTAAGTCGTCGAGTCCCCTTAGGTTTTAGGCTTTTTTAACTCGTAAGTCGCTGCTAAAAGGGAGTTAACACTTGGCATATAAGTTGGAATTACCAGAAAACATGCAAGGTATACATGATGTTTTTCATGTATCACAATTGAGAAGATGGGTCCATGACAAGGCAGAAATTCTTGAGACCCCAACCCAAGTGCAGATAAATCCTAATTTGATTTATGAAAAGGATCCAGTGGGAATTTTGGCAAAAGATGTGAAGAAGTTGAGGAATAAATCTCTGAAACTTGTAAAGGTACAGTGGAGTCTTGATCCTAGTGATTGCACATGGGAATTAGAAGACAAAGTTAGGATGAATTATCCTAAGCTATTTTCAGATTAAAGGTAATTCTGATTTTTGATTGTTTTAGATGCATATATTTTTAGTTATTATAGAACTAAAAATCTATTTGGTTGAGAATGTACTTGTTCTCTGAATTAAGTTTAAAATTCATTTTAAGCTTAGGAAAATTGTGGGACACAATTTCTAAAAGGAGGGGTGTATGTAATGACCCAAGATTTTAGGAATTTATTCTGAAAAATATAAATAAATTCAAAATAATTTTTAAATAAATTTTGAAAGGGAATTGATATAGCTTGATAGTGTATCAGTATGTGTGTACATGTGTGCACAGGAAATGCACATGAACTAAAGCTAAAATCCCTGAACTCTAAGAATAAATACATATTGATATGTATGGGAATATATATATATATATAGATTAAATCCTTAAAAGCTGTATGCATAAGTAAATATACATATATGGATGCTACTGAATATTTTTGAGTGTACATGTGCATGTGTGTGTCAATACAGAATGATGTATAAATATATATATGGGTGTACTAATTGTTTCAGTAAGACTTATATATATATATGTTAATAAAATACTAGAGTTCAAATTAGTAAAATAAAATATACATACATATTTTAGTATATAGGCAGAAAGAAAAAAAAATGAGGATATAAAAAGGAGTAGTCCTCTTGTAAATAAATAAAGGAAGTACATACCATTTACATGAAAGCTAAAAATAGGAAAAAATAAGACAAAACAGGGAAATGCTTGGTATAGGCAGAATTAGGAAGAGTATTTGATAAATAACAAATCAAGTCACATTTTTAGCATGATTGTAGACAAAGGAAAAAGTATTTCCTGAAAAGCAAATTTCTGAAATTAACCAAAAGAATATAACCACTTTTCTCTTCACCTAAATTAAGCCGGGAAGGGTAGAATTTTGGGTTCAAATAAAATGCAGATAACATAATTTTTCTGGTGGGCAAAAATGGCTTTAGCCAAAACCCAAAACCCTAGGGAGGACCCTGTATATATATATGTATATGCAGCAGCCTCCTCTCCTTCTCAGAAAAGAACTTTGAAAAAAAAGAAACAACACCATAGAAATCATAAGGCAAGGGAAGGAAAAGAGCTTGAGGCTAAAGGCAGAAGTTCATCAATTAATTAAGGAAGCAAAGAAGAGAGCTAGGTGAGAAAACTCACTCAAAAACTTAAGGCACTAAGTCCTAAAGAAGGCAGCCTGTTATAAATTAATTTTTCTCAAAAGAGTATGAGATTGTTTTCTTTAGAAATTAAGAATGATTTAATGCTTGATGGTTGTTCTGATTGTTTTATTCTGTGAATATTCTTAATATGATCAGTATGCATGAATAAGTAATTTAAAAACCCCGATCTCTTTCTGATATGATATTGGATAGAAATATAAATAAATACCCAGAAAATAAAATGTTGAATATAAGCAAGTAATGTTGGTTTTGGCTCAAACCAGAAAGACTGATAAACATATGGGCTGCAATATACATATGTATATGTGCTGAGGCTTAAAATGAAAAGGAATTAGGAGTGCAATAGGCTTGCCTATGTGCTGACACTCCTGATTCAAAGAAAATATACAATACCCACCCAGCAAATAGATTTTGTGATTTAGGAAGCTTGGTCAATCTGAGTTAACTAAAGCACAGATGTTTGCAATAAAATCTTCCCATAGAGCCATAAACCAATGTTAGTTGTCTATATCTCTTTAAAATTGCAAGAACATGTTTTAATATGTACCAATACTAAAATTGCTTGGTTGTCTCTGTTTGTTTATGAGAATGATAAGGAATGCTATGAGGTGAATGCTTGTTTTTGTAAAATAACTCACTGATTGGGTTTGCTCTGAAAAAATTAAAAAGAGAAAGTACCTAAGAATTTGATTAGGAAATGGGGTCAAGATTACTGCAGGAATGACTTGTGTTCTTGAGTAATGCAAGTTGACACATGGCTTGTTCAAGTCCTGAGATCTTTGTGTAATGGAGTGAATTAGTTCATTACAGTGTGTCCATTGATTCATAAAATTGCAGATGAGACCAGGATAGATAAATATACCAAGGGAAAAATATTTAATATGATGAGGAAACTAGAGTTTTTCCCAGAATTGAAATATGAGGATGGAATAAATGATTTAACTCATATTGGTTATTTTCCTGTTTGGTGTGAATGATTATTTGACTATGACTGAATTGTATGCTTGAATGTATGTACCATATTTATATATGTAGTCTTTGGAAAGAAAGATTAAAATATGCACATGCACAATGACACAGAGCATGCACACAAGTATTACCTGTTTCCAAAGGGCAGAACTTCATGTATATGTACTTAACTTGATTTTAACCTAATTAATTAATTGCTTTTGTGAATTTTCTCATACCAGACATGTGTCTGACCCTAGTGTGCTAATGGCATCTGGGGTGTCTCATTTAAAATGAGGCAGCTTCAAATGCTTTTTCAGGGACAACAGCCTCTAGATAGGAGTAGAAGCAAAGCATTGAGAAGAAGATTATAGCATGCTAGAATTAGATAGATAAGAGCTTACAAGATGAAATTTGCATGTATGATATTTTAAAAAAAAATTCCATTGTACTAAGTACAGAGTGATGTTGGATATTTGGTTAAGTATTTTGAGAATTTGACTTGGAACTGGTATTTAAAATATCTGAGTTTTATTATCTGGAATGTTGAAAAGTTTTAGCTATAATTTTGTAAGTTAGATCACCAGTAGGGATTTTATAAGATAGTGATGTTAGATCCATATTAGTAAATTATTTACATGTTCAGATATGATTTGCTCAGACACTGTCACACCAGTACCTTAGTAATTTTAACATAAAATCTGAATCCCTCTTTACTAAAGCTTTGGGCAAAATGCATTTTAAGACCTTCTGAAATATGTCTGAGTAGAGAGTCTGTTTAATCCATATTTTATTTGCTAAGTATCCATGTGTGAGGAAACTCACCCCGGACTGCATTTCATTTAGTCTAGTACCTTGGTATCAAGGAATCAAGCTTCTGGAATATGATGATTCACTTAAGAATATCCCAGACATGAGTTTGCATATAAGGTAGATATTATAAGAAAGCAAACATAGGAAATGATATAAGCTTATATCATTTTCAAAGCACAGACACAATACAATTGATTTTACAGATGATCATAACATAATTATCTGGGTTCTATGAATCATATTTCATGGAGAATCCAGCAAGCTATCAAAGAATAAAAACCATACTATTACCTATATGAATAAGATTTTCATTACTTAAATAATAAAATGAAATTAAGCTATGTGGGGATTGATTAAATTTAATCAATCACTGTAACCTCTTGTTTGCCATAACCTGATTAAACCAGAGGGGCACATGCATCTTCATATGTGTGTGCATATTTTTGTGGTTGCACTGATATATCTATATTGGTAAAATTTTTGATCCTGGATAAAGTTTGTTTATTGGAAAAAAAATGACTCTGGAAAAATATATTTGTTAATAAATGATATATACATATATCATCTCTAAAAAAAAAATCCTTACAAAATGAAGGTAGAGAAGAGAGGGTCATTTCAGACATCTACCCATCCAACGGCGGAGATCGAAATTGGAGCTGTGTGTAGGTCGCTAGGGGGGCGCGTTCGCCTACCGGTCGCGCACGAAATTCGAGAGGAATAGGAAATCGAGCTTCAAGATATTCAAGCCGGAGGTGGAGGCAAGCACGAGCGTTCGAATGGCGTAGGCCGATCGTCTTCGAAGTCGACGATGGTGGTCACAAAATTTCAAAAATGAAGGCGGCAATGGGTTTGAACACGTGCGTTTTGACCTGGGAGGAAGAAAGCATCGCGTGGCCAGATGTGAATGCAAGGAAATGAACGGTGATGATAGCATGGTTTTGAAATTTAAAAGGAAATTGAAAATAAATTATATATAAAATCGTATTAACTTTGAAATGTTGTAACTTGTTCATACAAGGTCGAAAATCGACGAAACTGGCGGCGCCGGAATCGCAGCGACGAGTAGCTCTTTATGGTGCAGACATGGGATCATTTCGACCAAGTGAAAATTTTGCGTTAAATCAAACGTGTTCGATTTAATGTAAAAACAAAATTGAACGCTCGACATTTTAAAAGCAAGGTGAGAACTTCTCACTCAATCGAATTGTTTCGATTTTAATTTTAAATAGATAAATTTAAAATTGCTTGATTGTGGGAATTGGATGATTATTGTGATTGGTTGAATTGTAATAGACCCCATACGCCGCATATTAAGCGGAGGTTATTTATTAAAAACATATACCGCGATAATTCCACCATGAAGTGGAATTGGTATTATATATGTATTTGGAGTTGATTTCCCGCATTATATAGCGGATGAGACCCTATTGCGCCGCATAATAGCGGATAATATTTATAAATCCCATTTACCGCGATATTCCACCTCGAAGTGGAATTGGTATTGTGCTAACATTTGTGGATGCAGGGAAACAGGTTGGAGGTATTCAACTGGATTCTTCAAACATTTGAATTTATTTCAATGTTGTGTATGATTAATTATAATCGCCGTGTGATTATATTTTGTGATTGGAATTGTTGACGGCTATAATTTAGCCAAATATATTTTGGTATCGTTAGATACCATAAATAGTTAAAATTGGATTTTCGAAATTCAAGTTGAAAATTTATTGTGAAAAATTATTTTTGATAATTGGATAAATTTAAAAGGAGTTTTCAAAGGATAAAAGTCTTATTTTTGAACCGTATTGAATTAAATTTCAAATTTTGGGAAAAGGGGCTTAATAAACGGATTTTGGAAAATATTATTTGTAAATTAAAGAATTTATTTAAAATTTGTATTTTTAAATAGATTTAAAGAAATAAAGGAATTTATTTCAAAAAGGAAATAATTTGGAAATTCGTTGAAAATTGATTTGGTGTTTTGAAATAAATTTGAAAATGTTTTGGTAATTAATTGATTATTAATTTACCATAACTAGTAAAATTGATTTATAGAAATTTATCTGATTTAAATTAATCAGATATTTAAATTAATCCTACTTATGGATGTTTGGATTATATTGGATGTTGAATTGTTTGGCATCTCTGATATGTGATGCTTTGTGATATATCCTGTTCTGTGTGTGATTTGTGATCTATTTATCTATGATGAATATCTGTGATCTGTGAATGAAAGATAAGCGTTATAGTTTATACCGCTTATCAAATTATATTGTTATATTTGATCTGTGTTGGTTGAATGTTGTTGCACTATTGTGTTAAACCCTTGGACTACACAATACACGCACAAATGTGGATTTCACGTGGAAATCGGTTAAGTCACGGATTTTTATCAATTTTGAAAATTGAATTTTTGAATCTGAATTAGTTTTGGGAAATTGGAATTGAAATTTTTTGAAAATGAGTTTCAAAAAATAAAAGTTATTTTAAATAACTTAATAAACTTGGAATTTAAATCATTTGATTTAAATTTTGAATTTAATATTTTGAAATTGAATTCAATGAATTGGGAATTATGGTCTAAAATATTTTACAAGTATAAAAGGGTGTTTATATGGGTTTTTAACCATTTAAAAATATGGTTTTGGAAATTTTAAATTTATAACCAAGTTTTATACTTGGATGGCTTAAACTGTGTAATTGTAACCAGTTTTTCCCAAAACGAAAACTATCTGTTTTCAAATAATAATAGCTTTCATAAAGTGAAAAGATTTCCAATTTGTATCGAAAACATTTCAAGTTGAAATGAAATTGTGAATAGTTGGGAAAAACTATGAATTAACCTTTGTGAATATGATTAAGATTTATTTTGAAATCAAAGAAGATTTTAAAAGGTGTATCTTTTATATTATAAAAGACTTGAATTGTGAATAGTTTTGAAAGCTATAAATCGAATCTTGATTTAAAGATTTAATGGGTTAATCCAATTGAAATGGAAATTGATTTGGAAATCTGTGAATGAATCTTTGTGAAACTGAGTAAACTTTGTGAAGTAAATCTTTTTGTTAAAGATTTAAAATGGTAATTTGTTTAAACCATTTAAAGGAAAGGGTTTGGGTAATAAGTTGTGACTTAATTGAAATCCCAATATCCATATGTTTTAAATATTGTGCTCACTATTCGGGTTAGCCGGGAAAAGACCTTTGTGTCATATAACCCATTCCGAATTAGTGATACGACGATATGGATCGTATTGAAGAACGGTGGTGCAGACCGGGTATTTGTGAAAACGATAGGATGACCTATCGATTGTCTCTGCACCGTTAGCTACGGTATAGAGATTTCCTTTGTGATGGGAAGTTCTATCGGGATTGTGAATACTCGGATTGCAAGGGCTTCTTTGGAAGTGCCTTCGGTTCTGTTCGAACCCGGAACAGACTTGTATGGTTACATGTCTGACATTACATTTTGAGATATAAAGCTGATTTCTTTCAAATACATTTCTGTTGGTGGCGGAGAATTTATTCTCTTAGCTTAACACCCTTCTTTGAGACGTACGAGCTCAGAGGTTATGTAGTTGAAGGTTATCAGTGATATACTCCCAATTTGGTAGTGTGGCATGCTGAGTGTTGCTGTGTGATGATTATTTATTGATCATTTTTTGATCAAAGCGTAGCTTTGTGGACGAGACTTCGTCAGGACCTCACAAACCGAAAATGGTCGAAACAGGAATGATGCGGCAAGGTTATGAGGGTCGCTCCCTTTAGGGTATGTCATTTCCTTATGGAAAAGGGTGATATCAGGTATGGAGCCCTGGTATTTAACCTATGTGGATACTCCAATCTCATTTACTGTGTGATTCTGTGTTTGATCGAGGTGCCTCGGATAAAGGTCCCAAAGGACCGGGGGTGGCATATTCATGTAGTAGTTACCTGGTGTCATAGGTAACCCAACCTTGTGTTGGCAGAGAGCTAGTTAGTTCTCGGGACGTCCCGCCAGAGGCGATCCATGTGGCAGTAGGAATTTCCTTAGCCTCACCATTTGTTGGCAATCCAATTTCCAATATGAACCTTGTACGGTATTAGTTGTAGAACCTGCCATTTACTTATGGTGGTCACCACTGTTTAGATGGTAGCTATAGTAGGCATACAATAATGGTTGTATGCTGGCTAAGATTAATATTATACTTTCGAAATGTTTTCTGCACTATGCACTAATAATAATAATATCGAATGATTTTTTCGTAGTAAGCATGTTTGACTATCATAAGAAGAAATCTCCTCCAATTCTGCGTTTGCATTGTGTGTGTGGCGGGAGGTCTTATGGTAGTTTCATTATCCAAAAGCATTGCGAATGTCTTTTACTTCCTTTGTTGTATTCTTTTGTGTTAATAACTATTTTAAGTTCTCACACCAGTCACCATGACTGACCTTGCTATATTACAACATGATAGGGGGTTCTCGCTTCGCAGTTTGGTGGCGAACGGGAGACTCTTACCCCTACATGTCCCTGACTGGGAGGGGTTGGTTGTGACAGTCGAAAGGCTGGCCGTAAAAGCAAGGGCAGGGTACCAGTGTAAGCCACGGTGGGTCTGGGATGGTTGCAAAGCCTACCGGTTCCCACTGTCTCGCATTCGTTACATTTGGTATCAGAGCATATGGTTAAGCGATAACCTTGGCTCTGTTGGGTGTTACTCATTAGAGATAGAGTCAGTAGTACTCTAGAATAATAGATATGAGCGCGTATTTGTTAGTGAATATGAAATTGTTTTGTATTGTGTTGACTTATCGGTTGATTGTTTATAGATTCTGGTCGGTGCAGTCTAGTTAACTGTAACGATAGGGGTTTCTAAACTCTTAAACAAGATGAATGTAACGGGTAAATTTCAACTGTTTTAATTACGTAATTAATTGAAATTTTGCGAAATTTCAAACGATTAAATTTTGAAATATAAATTTGATATTTGGAATGCGTCTAATTAAACATAGCAACTGGTAAATTTTCGTCCGAAAATATGAAAGTTTATTTCGCGCGTAAATTCACTTCAATTTAATCAGTTAAAAAGCAATGAAAATAAAAATTTTCCGAAACCAAAATATTTTTTTACATAGAAAAATTCTAAACCATCTTCTGAGCAAGATGTTTGTTTGTTGTTTTTCAAAATTCGGACATCTTTGGCTCCACCGATCTTATTTTTCAGCGTTTTCTTGCATTTTCCGCTATTAGGAAATTCGAATTTTTATAATTCGATCGTGCCACTGATATCTGTATACCGTTTTGATCGTCCCGTCGTACTGATCTCTATGGAATATTCATTTGGATGTTTCGAAGTCCAATATACGACGAAACCGACAAAAAACAGCTAGCCGTATTGGGTTCGTGTTTTGGCTTTTGGTTCTCCTTTGTCTTTACTTTTTCCACTGTGATAATCAATAGCCACCAACCATTTATATTCCCAGCAATTCAGCTTTGGACTTTTGCTATTCTCAGAGTTAAATGCAATCTTGGTTTGCCCTTTCATTTTCGGTCACGAGATTATATATTATATTTTTTTTAATCATCTATTTCTTTATTTTTGCAATGTGCCTTCCCCCTTCTTCGTTTTTGTTTTGTTCGCATAGCCTCCCCTCCAAATAAACCGATGCCATCACCACTCCAGACCCGCCACCAAGCAAACCACCTGGCCGAGACCTCCCTCTCTCCTTCCACTCTTTCTCCTTCTCCCTCCAAACATTTTCCCAGTTGATCGGCCTCATCTTTCCTCCGCTGTTACCATCCCGACCACCTTGCTCTCATCTGAAACTGGTCCTCACCCACTCGCCTAGTGTAGCAGCAGACGAGCAAATTGGCCGCCACCTCCTACTCTTATCCTCCTACGTCTGTTCTCTCCAGCCGTGCTAGGCAGCCGAGCACCCTACCCTTCCTCCTTGCGAGCCGCCTCCGAGCCATCTCCAACAACCTCAACCCAAGCCAGCGAACCACATCGTTTGAACATCACCGTGCAGTCTCCGTCCTTTTGCCTAGTCTCCCTCCACCATGTTTGCATGCTTATATACAAGGTCAGGTCTGCATTTTTCGTAAGTTTATATATATATAAACTACGGGTATATTTATATAAGTACTCTACATTTCTATAAGTATATTACGTTTTGTTGTTATAAAAGATTGGATAAAATGTTATATATATTAAGTTTGAACAGTATGTGAAACTGAGTTATATGTTACATAAGTTATTAGTTCTTGTTACACGCTTGATTTGGAAGGTATGTTATATATATGTTTTACAGTGTTGATTTGGTTTTATACTTTTCTCTTTTATAGTTAAGATTACATACATATATATATATATGGTTCCTGAATTATATATCAGTTATATAAGTATATGGATAATATGCATATAATATAATAGTTTTCAAGAAGTGGTTTATTGTACTGTATTGGGTCAAGAGTATATATGTATAGCTATTGTTTTAAATATAACTTATTTTAAATATAACTTATCGTGTGTGTATATCTATGTATAACAGTCTTAAATTTTGGTTTGTCGGTTGATTTCATAAGTTATATAAACATATATGTTAAACTGTTAAGTTTAAATGTATTGATTCAAAATTTATCATTATAGATATAGGTTTGACTTCAATATTTGAGTTTTAATTTAAAAACAATGGATTTTGAAACGTATATATATATTTAACTTAATATATGTTTGAAAGTTAAAAGTATGAATTCATATACAGTTATATATCATTTCAGTTATACCAATTTATCATCATCGATCCAGTTCTAATTCGGTTTTTTTTCAATTCCTTATCTATCAGCTTTGTCCATCAAAAATCTGCTTTCAGCTTACT
The DNA here is from genome assembly GCA_030737815.1 of Allium fistulosum. Classification (NCBI taxonomy): domain Eukaryota; kingdom Viridiplantae; phylum Streptophyta; class Magnoliopsida; order Asparagales; family Amaryllidaceae; genus Allium; species Allium fistulosum. Next base: position 1,619,667,070 of record CM060901.1, read on the forward strand.
TCACTTTGAGATTGTCGTTTGGATTGTTCGATTTTCTAGATCGTGATTCAATTCGTAGCTGGTTGTGCTTCAAATTTCTCTAGCCTCGAAAGGTGAGCACTCACTCACGATTAACGTTCTTTTATTTATTAAATTTGATTTCAACTGAAACGACAATTGAAATATGCTGCTGTTAGTTATTTATACTGTTATATGTATGCTATTACCTGTATCAGTTCACCTGTGACATCTGACACCGTTATTTGTTAATTATACGATGATAATCCTGTTTGATTGATAACTGATTGATTGTTTGTTGTTTATATTGGATGTTAAACTGAAATGTATAAGTGATAAATATTATGCAAGTAATTTGACCTAGGATAATTAAAATTTGAATTGACATATATGTTGAATTTGATTAGTTGAATATGACCCCTTTTAATTGTTAAATTAATTGACATGTAGAATAGTGATAATTACACTTTGAACCATCGACGTATATTGATTAATTGTTGTAGTGTTAAAATTGAAATCGAATGACAATTGAAGAACCGTATAAATACTAGTGTAATAATCTTTAATCTACATGAAATGATAGTGTAGATTCTAGAAATAATGATATTAATTCGTACAAATAACAATGCGAATTAATACGATTATTTCGGGATTATTTGAATTGATTATTGGATTGATATTGATTGTTGTTATTGCTTGTTTATTTACTTTGACACCATCCCAGTTATCACACTGCAAGTTCCCTTTGCTATGCTTTGATTTTGAATTGAATTGGAATCGGGTTGAAATGATAGATACCCAAAATTAAACTTTGACCTAGGATAGAGAATTAAATAAAACCCGATTGGTCAATAATTTGTTTTAAAAATAAAACGAAGATTTTATTTGAATAAATAAAAAAGGGTTTTGAAATGAAGTTGAAATTTGAATTTTTAATGAAAGGAAAATGTTAATATTTAAAAATCTGAAACAAAATATTAAAAATGAAATTGATGAAAGAACGATGTTTAATTTGAGAAATGATTGAATTAAGTTTGAAATGATTTAATAATTAAGTTTGAAATTATAATTAAGTTTGAAATTATTAACTTCGAAATTATTTAATAATTAAGTTTGAATTATTTAATAATTAAATAAGATTGAATTATTTAATAATTGAATAAATCGAATTCTTTAATAAGTGGAATTGAACTTCTTGAATAATTGAAATTGAGTTTCTTTATTAATTAATTTTTGGAAAATTATTTAAGTAAGTAAATAAGTGAAATTGAATTTCTTTATCAAGAAAAAAAAATGTGATTTAATGAAAATAATGTAAGACTTGAAATTTAAAGAATTTGATTTGATGAATTTAATTTAATTCAATTTGTAAGTTTTGATATAATGAAGTTGAATTCAAATAATGGATTTAATGAATTGGAAATTTAATAGAAATTGTTTTAAATGGAAAACTTACTTAATGAATATTGAGTGAAATCGATAAATGAATTTAAATTGATTTGAATGTTGAATTAAATTAATTTAAATGATTTTCGAAATGAAACTTATATGCAAACTTGAATCAATATTTGAATTGTTTTAAATAGAAATTGAAATTGAATTATAAGATTTTGAAATGGTAATTTGGAAGTTTTAAAACGTAAATTATGGAAATTGATTTGGAAAGACAAACAAAATGTTGATTTATAAACTCTGATTGAAATTGAAATTGATTTGGTTTTGAAATAAATAAACGACCAATCGGTGAAATAATTTCGGAAGTTATTAAAGAGACCGGAATCGGTTATGGATATACTCTCTATCTAAACCGAAAACCACTTTAATAACTATACGCGAAGTGATGATCCAGAATGAAGTGGTTGGATTGATGTTCGTGATGACTGAAGAAAGAGAACGATGATGGATAGCCTTGACACTTGTGTCAAATTGGAAATGACTAAAACAGGAGCCGTGCCGGGCCAATGGAGGATTAGCTACCTCAAGTGGACACACTTCTTCGAACTACTCATTACTTGTTGTCGATTGGTGCACCCTTGATTTTGGGAGTGTTGTTTCACGGTGTTGCGGGCGCTGCGGCGTTGCGTTCTCACCAGTCCGGATCAGGCAAACGGTAGTATCACTACCTTGGGTATTGCCTCATGTGCCTTGTCATACTTGTATTCCCTATTCGCGACCAGTACGAAATTGTTTTGTACCTTTAGTATATGGATTGCCCTCTGGTGACTTCCGGTTTTGGGGAAACTACGGTCTTGTATATGCTTTTGGGAATAAAAATGTGTTAAGGGTGGAATGGGCCATGACTTAACACTATTTTGATATCTTTATATTACTGATAGACATTATCTACTTATCGTACACTACTACCTAGTAGATAGTTTAACGGATCCTTAAAGGATGGTTATTCCAAACATCCTTTGAGTTACTTGTATTTCAATTGCTATTTCACTTGAGTTGGATTTATTAATATAAGAATGTTAATCCTGACTCGAGTGTCTTGTGTTTTGCTTTACGCTCGGGTCAGACTGAGTGTACCAGTATTCAAGACTCACCTTTGAAGTTGGAGCTTTGCTTGAAGATCCAGCCATCTATTCTGCTTTCAGTATTCGATGATTCCAGTGATGTATTCTGATTTGTATCTGATGTATCATATTACTCTTCCGTTGTATCTGGTTTAACTCTGATGTAACTTATACATTTATATAGTAGCTTCATGAACTACTATCTCTTTTATTTCCGCTGCACTTATTACTCTGTGTCTGTGATCTGTGATTATTTATTTACTGTATATGTTCAGTTTTGCCAATTTAAATTAACAACGCGGTATTTTGAGCAATTCAACTCCGGCATGAGTGTCTACCTATACACTTATAATGGATGCGAATGGTCCAAAAATATCGGGTCGTTACAATGAACCGACACAGTATCATTTTAAATTGGGTAAATGAAATAATTTTACCTTGATTATATTCTATATATAAACTATAAAGGAAATAATTTTTCAAAAATTATTAAGTGTATATAAATTGATTGTTTGGTTGTTGAAAATGTAAGAATATATATGAGTTAATAAAAGTTGTTGAATAATCTAAATAAAAACAACAATTGTAAAAAAAGAAATTGTATAAGCAGATGAATTATTAAGTATGGAATTATAATTAATATGATTTGCAATTGTGAAATAATCTTATATAAGTAAAATTAAATAGTGAAATTATATGAGAAAGGATTTATAAATGTGATTTATAAATAAAAGGAAATTTTGAAAGAATTTAAAGCACTGAATTCACTACTGTTGTTGGGAAATAATAAGGGTGATGACTGCAGCATCATCAGTATCATTTTCGAGTTTATGTGAGATGGATTTGCTACCATAGTAAATTCAAATTTGAAGTTTTGTTGTGATAAACAAATTTAATTTAAAAATCCAAGTTGTAATTGATAATACAAGTAGAAATGAGTTTTATACTTATAATATGATTTGGAAGTTTAAATAAATAAGTTGTATAACTTATAAAATGAGAAAAGGTAAGTAACACCAATTGTTAAAATGGTTAAACAATTTTGTTAAGAAAAATAAAATCTGAATTGGATTTATAAGAGGAAATTTAAGTTAAGTTAAACAAATGATGTTTAATTGGAATATAACTTAAGTGATGTTGAATGAAGTTGATTTTGGTATCGAAGTAAATTAATAAAGTGAATTAATGAAATGAAGTGATGAATATGAACTTGAGTTATATAAATGAAATTCAACTTTATTTGTAAAATGAATTAGCAATTTGAGTTGAATAAATGGATTGAATGTTAATCAATCGAATGTGAATAAATTGATATGGAATAATGGATGTAAGTATTAATTCATTAAAGCTAATGTAATTGGAAATTGGAAATTCAATGAAAGCCAATTTAATATTAAACCAATTGGAATTAAAAATGTTAAACCAAATTGAAGGTAAAAAAAGTGAATAAATTTGGTTGTGTTGATTATACATTGATTGTTAGATGATTGTTGGTTGATTGTATATAGTATAATTCATTTAGTGTTAATGAAAGGGTATTAATAAAATTGAAAGCTATGTAATTGGAATTTGAATTGAAAGTGAACCAACTTGAATTTAAATTAGTGAATGTAAACTAATTGAAAATGAATAATTGAATGTCATTGTATATGAATTGGTTGTAAACAATTACAAGTGATGTCGAAATTATATGAGTTGCTTATAAACCTTGTTTAGTATGCATTTCTTTTAAAATGCATATGTTGTAGTTGTTTAAACAAGTAAAACTGTGACGACCGCCCATGACCCCTGCACCGAATCTAGAGAAAGTGCGCTGTAAAGTGTGCCAGGTGACCATGGACGATTGTCAAGGTAAATTAAAACAACAGAATCTATCGTATTACTCACAGCGCATGGACAAAATACAATAGAACATATATATAGTGAAGCTTTACAGAACAAAATGCCATCATATAAAACTCCATAATAGTTGAATACAAACATCCAAATAGTCAATACATCAAGCCTCACTACATATCTCTCAGAGAATACAAAAACAGCGGAACATCCAGTACACATAAGAAGATAATATGCAACCCTCTAGCTCGTCTTCGATATCAGCATCGTGAGAAGAGAACAGCACCTGTCACCTGCTACCTAGTCTGCCCGTCCCAAAATGGACGAACAGCCCAAGGCAATAAGAATTAAAAACATAAAGCCTTGAGTCAGACAACAGTCTTAGTGAGCAGTAAATTAACTAACAACATACCAAAAGAGCATAAAGGAAAAGGAATAGGAATACAACCCTCCCACTCCACCTCTTACTACAGTGATAGCCCCCAGACACACACTAAGCAGAAGCAACATAGCAGAGCATACAATTTAAAGTAAAGTAATAATCATTCGAGTCAAGGGCGATGTTTTCCAAGTACCAAGGCCTAAATCAGATAAGCACCCAGAAAATACCGCTCTTGGGTCCGAATGACGATACAACCAAACATCCATGACTCTGGCTATCACTGTTATCATTGCTTCGATATCACCGTTAATTGAATGACCGGCACATTCTTTCAGCCGTCCGTCAAGGGCTAATGGAAACCCCGGTTCTAGACATAACTCCCGCACGTCGTCGCAGCCCGTGCCTAGGACTATCGAATCTGCCCAGAGTACTCGACCATCAACAGTTAGTCGTTGGGACTATCGAATCTACCCAAACGTACTCTTGCTTAGAGCATGCTAGAACCTCCAACAACAATGCTATCCAAGCCTCCTAGTCATCCTCCTCGACGACTATTCTCATATCCATTCATTATCCTCAACTCGAATCATATCACCGAGTTATCAACATGCTTGGAATGATCCCGTCTGGATTAGACCAAGTCTTCATCACATGATTGCCTCGCTTCATCACATCCTCGCAAAGCCTCATCTCAACATCACATCATCAAATCCATGCATAAGAGCTTCATCATCCCGCTACATATGCCACGAGCAGCTTTCCCAATTCAAGAGCCCTTCCCTTAGCTTTTGAACCGTCTTCGGTCTAAATCAAATCATCAATCAACTAATTCATAGCAATCAACCAAGTCAAACATTAATCCAAACAATCAAGCATTCAAATATGATCTAAGTAGACAATTATAACGATAATGGCATTTTCGTAATTAAAGAGTTGAAAGTCTAACAAGCATGAAAACATGAGAATTATCTCTACAACTTGATGAATGAACTTGCATAGGTTAACATATGATAAAATCGATGTAACATCATCATGAACAATGGATCTATATGGATCTACACTTAGGATGAAGAAAATGCATGGAAATCACTATTTTAACACCAAAACGAGCCAACAATCCGATATACTCCTTTGGATCCGTGTGAGAGATAATCACCACTCACCAAATCACCTAAACAACCCCAAATCAACACGCTTCAGATCTGGACAGCGAAGGATCAAGCTTGATCTATCACGAATCCGCTTCAAACGAAGAAATCTCACTTCAAAGGATGAAGATCTTCAACTTTAGCTCTTGGATCTTCAATCTTGATCTTCGATTTGGATGAAAGGAAGCACTAGATTAGAGTGGAGAAAAGAAGTGAAGAAGTGTAGAAGTCGAGCTCTCAAAATGGCAGCACTTCGTCGCTTCGAAATCCGGATCCCAAAAATGGAACAATGCCCTCCTATTTATAGCTGAAATCCTTAACTCGGCTGCCTTCTTAAGTCGCTGCCGACTTAACACTATGCCGACCTACGACCTAAAGCTTTGCCGACCTAAAAAACCCATACGACTTAACAGAGCTTCCGACCTAAAACTCTCGACCTATCCAAACCTTACGACCTACGACCTAACTGATAAGCCCTCACGCGACTTAACGCACCAGGTCTCAACGAGATATGACTTAACTCCTAGGTTGCTCGCGACTTAACACACAGGCTACGACCTAACACCAAGCCAAAACCCAGCGACCTACGACTTAACAGGTTACGACCTAATTTTCTTAAGCTTCCACGCGACCTAACATAAGTCGCGAACAACTGGGATGCGACCTAACTCTACCCAGACTTACGACTTAACTCCTTAAGTCGCTCACTACTACTTAGGTCGTTGCCGACCTAACTACACTAACACGCTAACCCTCTTAAGTCGCTCAACCCTATAGGTCGCTAACTCCTATAGGTTGCTAACTTCCATAGGTCCTCCCATCCGACCTAACAACTTAATTACTAAAACTTAGGTTGCATAATTCTATAGGTCGCTCCAACTAACCCACGACCTAAACCACCATACGACTTAAGACAATACGACCTATTTCTTAACTCGGTCAAAACCTTAAGTCGTCTACTATAACATTAAGTCGGTCACTACGACCTAACTCTATCCTTAAGTCGTTCCAACCTGTTAACCGACTCAACCCACTCCCCCATCTTCCTTAGGTCATCGCCGACTTACCCCTTAAGTCCTTAACTCGCCCAGACTCATCACTAACTCGTCCAGAACTCATAAGTCGGCTACGACTTAGGACTTAACCAAAATTCTGCCAAAAATCTGAAACTTAATAGAAATGCAACCAAAGGTCAACTCTTTTACAATGTTTAGATCCGTGAAAATACGGGTCGTTACAAAAACGTTAATAGATTTCATATATATGACACTTACATATTTAAATTGAGTAAGTACAGGTACCGGGGCTACCGTTCGGTTGGATTTGGTTGCGCTAAAATGCTAAATTAATAAATGCTTTGCTTAAAAATGCTAAAAGGTACGCCTATGCAATAAAAATAGGAAATATGAACTGTTTTTCTGCTTTCCCGACCGTGTGGGTCGATGTATATATATTTATGTCTATTGTGATCCTACTACGATCGAACCGCGCAAAGGAGGCTATGGCGAATTTTTCTAAAAATTTAAGGCGTTAGAAAATTTTCGGGAAATTTTGGAAAATTTGTGAAAACTAAATTTTGGATTTGGGGTTAAAAGTTAAACGATGTAGTTTGTTTTGAAAAGTATAACTAAGTATAGATTTGAAAAACTTAGTAAAGTTTTTGAAAGAGTTTAACTATTGGATTTTGGGGAAGTTGTACACTTAAGTGATTTTGAAATCTAATTTGAACGAATTGTTTGAAAAGTTAATGGATTTGGAGCATTTTTCTTACTTTGCAATTTTGAGGACGAAATTCTTTTAAGGGGGGAAGATTGTAACGACCTAGAATTTCTGTCATTTGAAATTCGAATATTTAATTAATTTTAAATATTAACAAGTGGGATTTGTAAGCTGAATAAATTTTATTTCGAATATAGTGATTTAATTGTTTAATTAAATCGATAAATTAATATTTGAAATTCCAGAAATAATTGATAATTGGATCAAATGTGAATAAAAATGATTTGTAAAGTTATATTAAATCATATTGAAGTTAGAATGATGTTATAGAACTTTTAAAATTGAATTAAAAGTTAATTTGTGAAAATTGATTAATTTAATATTTAATTGACGAGTGAAATCGTTTTAATCGATTTAATTCTAAATTGATTGTTTATTTCCGTAACTCTCACATACGATCGAATTAGCTCCCGAAACATGTTCCATTGTGTTCGGAATGCGGGTAAAACACTTGAAACGCCAGCCGGTACGCTTCGTTTTGAGTTCGGAAAATTTTCGATGAATAGTGATTTGAGAAATTATCTATATAAGGCCCCCTATTTTCACATTTGCATTCAGAAACCCTAGTTAGGTCTGGCCGCCACTTTTGTCTTCAATGGCCATAATTTTCGTTCCTTCTCCCTCAAATCTCTCTCAATCTGTCAACTTTAGGATGAAGTCTTCAACTGGAAAGATGGAGAGCACCTCGACATCTACCCATCCAACGGCGGAGATCGAAATCGGAGCTGTGTTGTGGTCGCTAGGGGGGCGCGTTCGCCTACCGGTCGCGCACAAAATTCGAGAGGAATAGGCAACCGAGCTTCAAGATATTCGAGCCGGAGGTGGAGGCAAGCACGAGCGTTCGAATGGCGTAGGCCGATCGTCTTCGAAGTCGACGATGGTGGTCACAAAATTTCAAAAACGAAGGCGGCAATGGGTTTGAACGCGTGCGTTTTGACATGGGAGGAAGAAAGCATCGCGTGGCCAGATGTGAATGCAAGGAAATGAACGGTGATGATAGTATGGTTTTGAAATTTAAAAGGAAATTGAAAATAAATTATATATAAAATCGTATTAACTTTGAAATGCTGTAACTTGTTCATACGAGGTCGAAAATCGACGAAACTGGTGGCGCCGGAATCGCAGCGACGAGCAGCTCTCTATGGTGCAGACGTGGGATCATTTCGACCAAGTGAAAATTTTGCGTTAAATCGAACGTGTTCGATTTAATGTAAAAAAAAATTGAACGCTCGACATTTTAAAAGCAAGGTGAGAACTTCTCACTCAATCGAATTGTTTCGATTTGAATTTTAAATAGATAAATTTAAAATTGCTTGATTATGTGAATTGGATGATTATTGTGATTGGTTGAATTGTAATAGACCCTATACGCCGCATATTAAGCGGAGGTTATTTATTAAAAACATATACCGTGATAATTCCACCGTGAAGTGGAATTGGTATTATATATGTATTTGGAGTTGATTTCCCACCTTATATAGCGGATGAGACCCTATTGCGCCGCATAATAGCGGATAATATTTATAAATCCCATATACCGCGATATTCCACCTCGAAGTGGAATTGGTATTGTGCTAACATCTGTGGATGCAGGGAAACAGGTTGGAGGGATCCAACTGGATTCCTCAAACATTTGAATTTATTTCAATGTTGTGTGTGATTAATTATAATCGTCGTGTGATTATATTTTGTGATTGGAATTGTTGACGACTATAATTTAGCCAAATATATTTTGGTATCGTTGGATACCATAAATAGATAAAATTGGATTTTCGAAATTCAAGTTGAAAATTTATTGTGAAAATTTATTTTTGATAATTGGATAAATTTAAAAGGAGTTTTCAAAGGATAAAAGTCTTATTTTTGAACCGTATTGAATTAAATTTCAAATTTTGGGAGAAGGGGCTTAATAAACGGATTTTGGAAAATATTATTTGTAAATTGAATAATTTATTTAAAATTTGTATTTATAAATAGATTTAAAGAGATAAATTAATTTATTTCAAAAAGGAAATAATTTGGAAATTCGTTGAAAATTGATTTGGTGTTTTGAAATAAATTTGAAATTGTTTTGGTAATTAATTGATTATTAATTTACCATACTAGTAAAATTGATTTATAGAAATTTATCTAATTTAAATTAATCAGATAATTAAATTAATCCTACTTATGGATGTTTGGATTATATTGGATGTTGAATTGTTTGACATCTTTGATATGTGATGCTTTGTGATATATCCTGTTCTGTGTGTGATTTGTGATCTATTTATCTATGATGAATATCTGTGATCTGTGAATGAAAGATAAGCGTTATAGTTTATACCGCTTATCAAATTATATTGTTATATTTGATCTGTGATGGTTGAATGTTGTTGCACTATTGTGTTAAACCCTTAGACTACACAATACACGCACAAATGTGGATTTCACGTGGAAATCGGTTAAGTCACAGATTTTTATCAATTTTGAAAATTGAATTTTTGAATCCGAATTAGTTTTGGGAAATTGGAATTGAAAGTTTTTGAAAATGAGTTTCAAAAATAAAAGTTATTTTAAATAACTTAATAAACTTGGAATTTAAATCATTTGATTTAAATTTTGAATTTAATATTTTGAAATTGAATTCAATGAATTGGGAATTATGGTCTAAAAGATTTTACAAGTATAAAAGGGTGTTTATATGGGTTTTTAACCATTTAAAAATATGGTTTTGGAAATTTTAAATTTATAACCAAGTTTTATACTTGGATGGCTTTAACCTGTGTAATTGTAACCAGTTTTTCCCAAAATGAAAACTATCTGTTTTCAAATAATAATAGCTTTCATAAAGTGAAAAGATTTCCAATTTGTATCGAAAACATTTCAAGTTGAAATGAAATTGTGAATAGTTGGGAAAACCTATGAATTAATCTTTGTGAAGATGATTAAGCTTTATTTTGAAATCAAAGAAGATTTTAAAAGGTGTATCTTTTATATTATAAAAGACTTGAATTGTGAATAGTTTTGAAAGCTATAAATTAAATCTTGATAAAGATTTAATGTGTTAATCCAATTGAAATGGAAATTGATTTGGAAATCTGTGAATGAATCTTTGTGAAACTGGGTAAACTTTGTGAAGTAAATCTTTTTGTTAAAGATTTAAAATGGTAATTTGTTTAAACCATTTAAAGGAAAGGGTTTGGGTAATAAGTTGTGACTTAATTGAAATCCCAATATCCATATGTTTTAAATATTATGCTCACTATTCGGGTTAGCCGAGAAAAGACCTTTGTGTCATATATCCCATTCCGAATTAGTGATACGACGATATGGATCGTATTGAAGACCGATGGTGAAGACCGGGTATTTGTGAAAACGATAGGATGACCTATCGATTGTCTCTGCACCGTTAGCTACGGTATAGAGATTTCCTTTGTGATGGGAAGTTCGATCGGGATTGTGAATACCCGAATTGCAAGGGCTTCTTTGGAAGTGCCTTCGGTTCTGTTCGAACCCGGAACAGACTTGTATGGTTACATGTCTGACATTACATTTTGAGATATAAAGTTGATTTCTTTCAAATACCTTTCTGTTGGTGGTGGAGAATTTATTCTCTTAGCTTAACACCCTTTTCTGAGACGTATGAGCTCAGAGGTTATGTAGTTGAAGGTTATCAGTGATATACTCCCAATTTGGTAGTGTGGCATGCTGAGTGTTGCTGTGTGATGATTATTTATTGATCATTTTTTGATCAAAGCGTGGCTTTGTGAAAAAGCGTAGCTTTGTGGACGAGACTTCGTCAGGACCTCATAAACCGGAAATGGTCGAAACAGGAATGATGCGGCAAGGTTATGAGGGTCGCTCCCTTTAGGGTATGTCATTTCCTTCTGGAAAAGGGTGGTATCAGGTATATAGCCCTGGTATTTAACCTATGTGGATACTCCAATCTCATTTACCGTGTGATTGTGTGTTTGATGAGGCGCCTCGGATAAAGGTCCCAAAGGACCGGGGGATGGCATATTCATGTAGTAGTTACCTGGTGTTAGAGGTAACCCGGCCTTGTGTTGGCAGAGAGCTAGTTAGTTCTCGGGACGTCCTGCCAGAGGCGATCCCATGTGGCAGTAGGAAGTTCCTTAGGCTGACCATTTGTTGGCAATCCAATTTCCAATACGAACCTTGTACGGTATTAGTTGTAGAACCTACCATTTACTTACGGTGGTCACCACTGTTTAGATGGTAGCTATAGTAGGCATACAATAATGGTTGTATGCTGGCTAAGATTAATATTATACTTTCGAAATGTTTTCTGCACTCTGCACTAATAATAATAATATCGAATGATTTTTTCGTAGTAAGCATGTTTGACTATCATAAGAAGAAATCTCCTCCAATTCTGCGTTTGCATTGTGTGTGTGGCGGGAGGTCTTATGGTAGTTTCATTTTCCAAAAGCATTGCGAATTTCTTTTACTTCCTTTGTTGTATTCTTTTGTGTTAATAACTGTTTTAAGTTCTCACACCAGTCACGATGACTGACCTGGAGTTTATAGTTCCTTTCCTAAACTCTAGGTGCCCATAATTTTCCACACGGGTAGTCTAGAGTCAGGTTATCAGGTCATTCTAGATTCAGGAGATGTTGTGGAGCTCAGTGGCGAGCTGGATGGCGAGGCGTAGCATTTGTATATGATATTACTTTTTCCGCTGTGTATTCTGTATGAGGACAAGTTTATATAATTGTCCATTGATGTTGTGTGGTATATTGTTGTTGTAAACTCTGATAAAGATGTAATGTATAAAATGATATAGTTCTTGATTTAAAGATTATTCATTTATCTATTATATGTGTTCCGTTGTGATATGTGAGATTCTGATATTGTTTCTGTTGTTTCTTCTTTCTTTTTCTTCTATCTTCTTCTACCTCTTTTTTTTAACCATAACAATTCGGTTTTCCGACATTCGATTGCTCGGTAGTTGATACAGTGGACGTATTAATGTCGACTTTCGAGCATCGAAAGATCGCATTCGTTACACCTACCCAACTGATACCCATGAAACCGGGAACATATTATATGCACATATAATAATATTATTATATAGACTAGACACTGCAACAGGCGTAAAACCCCTACGTATACCATACGAACTCATACTTAGACACATCATTATTTATATAAAACTAACATATATACTTTATAATAAGATAAAATAAACTATATATAAAAATATAACAAAACATATACACGTATCCAATAAAATTTTTCCAGGCAAATCAAACTTACTATATATATTTATAGCCGAACTAGTAATCTATAATATAAATTGTAAATCATATATACACGTATAAACTAATATACTTCTTTCTTCAAACAAACCTTATGACTTACATAATATATAGTTTGAAAACGTTTACATACAAAACAGAGGAAAATATAACATAGCTTTATCTAGTAAAATATAACTAGGCAGAAGATAACTGAGATATATATATACATATATTAACTAACTATTAAACAAACTAATATATATAATAGTACCTATATAAACTAGTATTGATATATTAACTAACATCACTACAGCTTATATACTAACTGTATAAATATCTAAACTAACATGAAATTATATATATATACATACATATATATATATATATACAAACTTTATAAGATTAAAACTATAAACAATATAATTTTAAGTGAAACAGAGCCCATATTATATAAACAATATATATTTGAAACAGAAAATAGGATATACGATAATAAAATATAACAAAATATAAAAATATAAAAGATACATTTACCATAAAAGAAGAAGGCTAGGGGGGTCTTCGGCCAGAGCATCAGCAGGTGGCGTAGTTGACTAGCGGAGGCGAGAAACTGGAAATAGTTTCCGAAGGGATTGGAGGGGAGTGCGGTCTCAGGTGGAACAAGAGAGAGGAGGGGAAAGAGGAAGATGATGTGTGGTGGCCGAGAGGACATTTCCGGAGGTGGCGATTCATGTGGATAAAACAGCGGCTTGCATGAGGGTTGTTGCCGCGTATGAGTTCGATTCTTGCTTTGGAATGCTTTTGGAAAAGGTGGTGATGCAGATGAGGCCATTAAAATGGGTAGCTGTAAAGTAGGAGAGGAAAAGAATTGGACAGAAGGAGGAATGCTAAAAGTAAATAAATAAATAAAACGACAGTGAATGGTTATTACAGAAAATTTTGAACTGTTTCAAACAGTGAACAGTCAGCTACAAGATGTAAATAATGAAACAACAACGGCCAAGCCTTCGATTCAGCTGAAAATAATTAAAGCAATTTATTTATTACTTGGGCTTCACGGTTTTGATTTTGAAAAGCAAGTGTAGGTGAAAAGCCACAAATTTGGTACCGTTACAACGGACCGATATTTCATTTTCGTCGCGTTACGGACCTCAAAACATAGAACTAAATATACCACAGAGATCAGCACAACAAGATGATCAAAACGGTATACAAATATCAGTGGCACGGTCATCCGATCAAAAGTCGATAATCAGTACCGAAAATGCTGCTATTGTAGAAAGAATAAGATAAACGGAGAAATAGAAGTCCGAATTTGGAAAAAGGAAAGATGATGTCTCACTCAGAAGATGATTTAGAAATTATCTATAGAAAAATATTTAGGTTTTGAAATAAATTTATTATCATCAATTATTAACTGATTTAAATTGAAATAAAATTACACAATAAAATAAACTTCCAAATTTTCTGATGAAAATTTACCAATTGCTATGATTTTAAATACGTATTCCAAATATAAAAATTTTATTTCAAAATTCAATTATTTAAAATTTCACAAAATTCAGTTAAATACGTTATTAAAACAATTAAAAATTTTGGGTCGTTACACTCTCCCCCACTCAAAACTTTTCGTCTCCGAAAAGGAAGAAGGTAGGAGAATAGAAACAACCAGAAAAAATAGATTGAAAGACAAGGATAAATAATTTATTTAAACTATATAAATTTTCTTGAAATATTCATTTGAAAACTTCATTTGAAAACTTCATTTGCAATTCAATTATCTTTAATACTTTAAAACTTTTCAAAACCCATTTGTAAAATTTCTTGCTTCCTATATAAATACCATTTATTTGTTTAAATCACACCTTTATAATTATATGAAAAACTATTTGAAAACGATTATTTATATCATTACTTATATTTACAAAGAAGCCATTGAAAACATTAAATCCATAATTCATAAATTTATTAATTTATCTCAAGACACTTTTCAACATTATTAATAAATCAGTAATCATTTTCTTTAAATATGTTTTATTTAATTAATAACTTCTAAAATATTTATAACACTAAAATTTTCTATTAAACCATGTAGTAAATAAATAAACAATATTTAAAAAGGATATAGTCAACAAGGAAAAGAATGAGGATTTGAAAAAACAGAATATAAGTGAATAAATAAAGCTGAGCAGATAAGGTAAATTCAAAAGAGTAGTATCAGGCATGAATAATTAATTCAAACCATAGGAATTTCAATTTCAAATATTAATACAAAATTTCTTTGTTGGAAATACTTTTATGGTAAAATACCTTTATAACGAAACAAATTTCCTTTCGAAAATACTTTTATAACTCGATGTTTCAACAAGTTTATCCTCGTTCTTGCAGACTCTGGCAGTGCGTTGATCGGGCGCAAAGCTAGAATTCTCCAGGTACTTAGTAGACTTGATTCAACATCCAGTGAAAATACTGGAAAACTTTTAAAAACAGATATGGAAAGTACAATCCAAACAAAACAACCAAAATCTTTGTCTAACCATGGATCGCAAATACACAAAGGTTACGCCTGGATCCCCCAGAAAACATCCGTATCCGTAAGCTTTCTCAGCCCTGCGAATTACGCCATGATGACTAGTAGACCGCAGATACACAAAGGTTACGCTGGATCCCCCAGGAAACATCCGTATCTGTAAGCTTTCTTAGCCCTGCGGATTTCGCTACTAAAACGACCTACATAGATCACAGGATACACAATAGTTATGCCTGAATCCCCCAGGAAACATCCGTACCCCTGGGCCATCCAGCCAGGTGAATTACGCTATGCAGTCGCGCTCGTAGGACCATGGGTAACGCCATGGAATTCGATGGAAACTCGAGTATCATATCCGGAAAACCAAAAATAAGAGAAATATCGATAGAATGAATCCACAATGTGGCCACAAAGCGGATATCAAGTAGAAGGCACTTTCCATATCTTTACTTTGAAAATATGTATCATATAGTACCTTTTCAAATCACTTTCAAATATCGTACTTATATAAGGTCCATTATATATAAGATTTCATTTTCAAATCAAATACTTTCCAAAATCAATAGTATATCAAATCACACTTATATAGACTTCAATTATATAAGATTTCACTTTTCAAATTGAGTACTTTTTCAAATCCATAGTTTTCGAATCAACATCATACTTATACAAACCAATTTTATATAAGTTCGATAACTCCCAAATCAAGTATTGAAAATAAGGTTCTCAATTAAATTCATTTCAATATCAATAAAATTTTCAAAATCATATACGCTTTCACCAAATTATACTTCCAAATCAAATATCTTCAGTTTCAACGTTTCCAAAATAATAAATTTAGAAAATAATCCAAGTTTCTAAATCAATATAATTTAAGTCAACCAATTCATTTCCAAAATCAATGGTTTTCAAAATCATCTTATACTTACATAAAGTCCATCTTATATAGGGATCAAAATTTTCAAAAATAAATTTCGCTGTACGAAGAGCTCTATGGGATTGAATATCTTTGCTTACTAAAAGGTTTTGAATTTAGAATAGTTTTGTATACAAAATAGTTTGTAAAATAGTTTTGTATATAAAATAGAATAAAATAGTTTGTTTAAGAAAAGTAAAAGAAAATAGTTTAAAAAAAATGGTTTTAAATTGATAGTGGTTTTGAATAAAAGAAAATTTTCCAATTAAACTACAAAGATATCCAACCCAACAACTTCCAATTACAGCGTCAAAATATATCAATGATATTAGAACATAAGATGTACATATGTCATCATTTCGCAACATCACATTCGATCGCTCGCTCGATCACACAAGTTCTCTTTCGAACTAGTATTGTCCATTCGACTTCCCTAATGCGGATTTCGATATGGTTTCTTGACTAGAAACCATCAGTCTCCTTGCATAGCCATATACTATGATAGAGAATTCTAGAATCAAGCCCAATATCCATATCAAATATTCGCCATCAAGAATCAAATGAAAAATCCTAACACGAAATGGTGTAATTCACCTCGAACTTGTGTACTCAAACTTGGATCAAATTAATTATGCGAATAAAACAGCATACGTACAACTTAGGTATCTATTCCAACTTGTTAAATATATAGTTTCATAAAGATGTTACTAAGTTAAAACATTTAAACTAAATTTTATTCAATTTTTTTTAAAAAACTAAATTTCATATTAGTACAATTCAAAATAGTCTTATTTATTTACTTAACAAAACAGTTTCAACTTATTTAAATCATATTACTACATACTTTAAACATACATACCAAACTTATACACTTTTCAAAATTACTTAGCTTTGAAAAGTTAACCTTGATTTGGAAGTGGTCGAACCTTCAAAATAGTCGAAGAAATCATATTTCAATCCAAGAGTTGGAAATCACTAACAAATCAGTAAATCAATTCCAAAAGATAGGGTTATAAAAATCCAAAACTCGAGGACTGAACACCGGTTCACTTCAAATCGTTTCAAATATATATACATATATCCTTCGAATATCAAATCATACTTCGGAATTTGAAATCAAAATTGGTTTCGTAAAATCACTCGCATAGCAAAGCTACTAAAGTGGCCTTTCCCCCACTCTGAAACTTGAAAATCAATGTCGATGATGCATGCACTTATCACCGAAATTATTCTCCAGCGACGTAAGTGAGTTCTAGACTTCTATTTTCTTGAAAACTTCTTTAAATTTCTTTGAAATCATAAGAACTCATTTGAAGTCATTTGAAACATTTCTTATTCGGAAAATACTTTCAAATCATATTACTATATATTTTCAAAACCTTAAAACAAATTTCAAAACACCGGAATTCAATCTCTCGAATTTCAAATTAAAACCCTTCAGTTATAAATTATTTTTATATAAATCCATTTCTTATATAATCTTCAAAATTTCAAATCTTTTCGAAACTTTTATATATAGAATAAACATTTCTTATTCATTTTATATATAGGTATATAATCCTTATCAAAAACATTTTCACTTTTTTATATAGAATAAAACCATAGTTATTAAAATAATAAATTTTGATATATAAAACAATTTCTAAAACACAAACAAACCCAATTTTCAAAGGATGATTCTAGAATGGATTTCAAACAAAAATAGAAATTCAAATTAGAGGGACTCTAATCAATTAGAATTCTGATTCGAAGGTAGGCTCGAACGAAGATGAGATAATTAAATTACAAAATAGAAGATGGATATACTTATATAAATCGCGGGCGACCTTAACCAGATCAACCGTGACTTCGGAAATATGATCGAGGCGGA
Organism: Allium fistulosum; assembly: GCA_030737815.1. NCBI lineage: Eukaryota > Viridiplantae > Streptophyta > Magnoliopsida > Asparagales > Amaryllidaceae > Allium > Allium fistulosum. The sequence continues at coordinate 1,619,685,287 of CM060901.1, forward strand.
ATTCTTAGGCAAATCGACATTCGATCACCAGAGATAGAATTTGGCTATAGCAAGAGATAGCAGCATCATAAACCGAGGATACAGAAACCTTCGGTGAATCAATGCCACTTGTAAAGGAGTTTTACCCCTTTATAAATCGTCCGAAGATTGGCAGGATCGCCGACTTTTATAGAAATCATTCGAAGTGGAGTTATGGGATACTCCAAAATCGAAAGAATACAAATAGGGAGAGAAGATGATGGATTTTGGAATCGCAGGAAATGTTCCAAAGTTCAAAGGAAAACCGAATCAAAGAGGAAGAAATTCAAGTTCGAACGAAAGTGATTCTGCAAATAAATTTACCATATATGCTAAGTTTTGCCTAGAGCCAAAGCTCTGAAACCAACTGTAACGACCCGCTATTTTCAACTATTCGCATCCGCACATGTCGGACTTGAATAGCTCAAAATATCAGATTGTTAATTTATATTTGGCAAAACTCAGCATATACAGTAAATAAATCAATCATAGAATCACAGACACAGAGTAATATAATAATGCAGCGGAATTGATAAATAGTAGTTCATGAAGCTACTATATAAACATAAGAGTTAGAAATAAAATAGAACAGAATATCTCAAATACAGTGAAGTCTCCAATACAAATAGATGGCCTCTCTGAACAAATCAACTGGAAAAGCTGAAAGCTGAATCGATAGTTGGATCTCCAAACGAAGCTCCAAACTCCAAAGGTGAGTCTCAAATGTTGTATCACTCAGTCTGACCCGAGCGTAAAGCAAAACATAAAACACTCGAGTCAGGATTAACATTCTTATATCAATAAATCCAACTCAAGTGAAATATCAACTGAAATACAAGTAACTTAAAGGATTTTTGGGATAACCATCCTCTAAGGATCCATGGAACTATCTACAATGTAGAAATATACACTATAACACCGTGGTCATTTCAAATTAATTTATGCTTCAAAACCAAAATATCATTTTCATTTCAAATATATCTATTTTCCAAAATAGTATATATATATATTAAATAATTTATAAAGTAAAGTATTTATAATTTCCTAAAATCTCACAAATTGATTCAAATCAACTCAAATTCCAAATTCACGTTTATTCAAAGCTCAACTCATTAATTCAATTCAGTTCTCAATAAACCATTTAAATTTTCAATATGTTCAAAGATTTAAATATATTCCACAATTTCAAAACTAATTTCGATCATTTTATATATATCAAAATTTTATTTCACTATCACTTAGTTTTTAAAAATCATTTAAATAATTCCTATACTATTTAAATAACCTTAAATTTCGTTAAATTAAATATTTCCTTCGATTTACTTAAACTTGAAATATCCATTTGATCCCTTTTACTTAAACCAAAACCAAGTTATAAAATCATATCTTAAATCCCGAATTCAATAGTTCAAATCGATTTAATTGAATATAATTCTTAATTAAATACCATTTTCAATTAATTCAACTTTATCTTCTCAACCTTAACTTATTCAAATTATTACAAAAATCTATTTTGAAATATGAATTTAACAAATACTTAAACATATTATATGTATTAAATCAATCTCAATTAGATTAAATATTATTATTAAATATATATATAAGATTTCCATTTTTATACATAAAATATTCTAAGAATCAATATTTATTAAACCATATATTTCTTTCCAAAACCATAGAAATTATTTTCAAAACATTTATATATGGACCAACGGTGTCTGTATATAATTTTCTATCCTATAGTCAAGTGATACAGATATTTATCATTTCAATGCATAATTTAAATATATACGAGTAGATATCCTTTCGACCCGCAATCCCAAATTCAAATCAAATGAAATCGCTTGGGTTTATCATTTCAACCCATAATGATTTTATCCTATTCTAAAGTCCGTTCGGGTATGTATCATTTCAACCCATAGTGAATTCTATACTAACAGGGAACTTGCAGAGTGATAACAGTTATTGAAAAAATATAACAGGCATATATATCAACAATAACAATTTAATATAAACAACAGGATATGGTGTCATATCCCACAAGTGAATATTTACAGATAATAGCCTATATAACAATTTAAATAACTACAGCAGCATATTTCAATTGTCGTTTCAATTGAAATCAAATTTAATAAATATAAGAACATTAATCGTGAGTGATTGCTCACCTTCCGAGGCTAGAGAGAATAGGAGATGACACAGATACGCACTGATACGGCCACTGAAATTGAGTTACGAATCCAAGCACGAATTTCAAAGCAAAGCAAGATTGGCACGAGTAAGATGGACAAAGCTGATAAATTGGGAATCAATAACCAAAAATTAGTTTGATAAAATAGCAATTATATATATTATTATTATTATTTCCATAAAATCAATATTTAATTTAAAACAAATATAAAAATAAAATAACATATATATATATAATTAAAAAAATCATTGTTTTAATTAAGTACACGTATATATATAAACTTATCCAAAATTCTGAAATACAATTATACAACTTTTATTAAAATGTATAACACGTATATATATATACTAATATGCTATCGGCTAACCATATTTACTGACAGACTAAGGACTAATAAAATTTAACATGATAAAGGATGCAATATAGAATCAAGTATAAATAATATACGATTTATAAAACTATAGTCGACACACTACATATATATATACCAATATATATAAAAGTCGTATAAAATATAACACTTAGCATAATATAATTATATATATAACAACATTTATACCTAAACTGGCACGTTATAGCAAGCCTACCCAACTAATACCCATGAAACCAGGAACATATTATATGCACATATAATAATATTATTATATAGACTAGACACTACAACAGGCGTAAAACCCCTACGTATACCATACGAACTCATACTCAGACACATCATTATTTATATAAAACTAACATATATACTTTATAATAAGATAAAATAAACTATATATAAAAATATAACAAAACATATACACGTATCCAATAAAATTTTTCCAGGCAAATCAAACTTACTATATATATTTATAGCCGAAACTAGTAATCTATAATATAAATTGTAAATCATATATACACTTATAAACTAATATACTTCTTTCTTCAAACAAACCATATGACTTACATAATATATAGTTTGAAAACTTTTACATACAAAACAGAGGAAAATATAACATAGCTTTATCTGGTAAAATATAACTAGGCAGAAGATAACTGAGATATATATACATATATTAACTAACTATTAAACAAACTAATATATATAATAGTACCTATATAAATTGGTATTGATATATTAACTAACATCACTATAGCTTATATACTAACTGTATAAATATCTAGACTAACATGAAATTATATATATATATATATATATATATATATATATAAACAAACTTTGTAAGATTAAAACTATAAACAATATAATTTTAAGTGAAACAGAGCCCATATTATATAAACAATATATATTTGAAACAGAAAATAGGGAGTTAGGAATTTCAAAATTCACAAAATATAAAAATATAAAATATACATTTACCATAAAAGAAGAAGGCTGGGGGGGTCTTCGGCCAGAGCATCAGCGGGTGGCGTAGTTGACTAGCGGAGGCGAGAAGCTGGGAATAGTTGCCGAAGGGATTAGAGGGGAGTGCGGTCTCGGGTGGAAAAAGAGAGAGGATGGGAAAGAGTTATGGCCGACCGTGGTTAGGGAAAGAGGAAGATGATGCGTGGTGGCCGAGAGGACATTTCCGGAGGTGGCGATTCGTGTGGATAAAGCAGCGGCTCGCGTGAGGGTTGTTGCCGCGTGTGAGTTCGATATGAGTTCGATTCTTGCTTTGGAATGCTATGGGAAAAGGTGGAGATGCAGATGAGGCCATTAAAATGGGTAGTTGTAGAGTAGGAGAGGAAAAGAATTGGACAGAAGGAGGAATTCTAAAAGTAAATAAATAAATAAAACGACAGTGAATGGTTATTATAGAAAATTTTGAACTGTTTCAAACAGTGAACAGTCAGCTACAAGATGTAAATAATGAAACAACAATGGCAAGCCTTCGATTCAGCTGAAAATAATTAAAGCAATTTATTATATTTCTTGGGCTTCACGGTTTTGATTTTGAAAAGCAAGTGTAGGTGAAAAGCCAAAAATTTGGTACCGTTACAACGGACCGATATTTCGTTTCCGTCACGTTACGGACCTCAAAACACAGAAATAAATATACCGCAGAGATCAACACAACGAGACGATCAAAACGGTATACATATATCAGTAGCACGGTCATCCGATCAAAAGTCGATAATCAGTACCGAAAATGCTGCTATTGTAGAAAAAATAAGATAAACGGAGCAATAGAAGTCCGAATTTCGAAAAAGGAAAGATGAAGTCTCACTTAGAAGATGATTTAGAAATTTTCTATAGAAAAATATTTAGGTTTTGAAATAAATTTATTATCATCAATTATTAACTGATTTAAAATGAAATAAAATTACGCAATAAAGTAAACTTCCATATTTTCTGATGAAAATTTACCAATTGCTATGATTTTAAATACGTATTCCAAATATAAAAATTTTATTTCAAAATTCAATTATTTAAAATTTCACAAAATTCAGTTAAATACGTTATTAAAACAATTAAAAAATTTGGGTCGTTACACTGAAATTAATATTATATATATAGTGTGAATTGGTTGTTAGGAATGATAATATTGATCATTATCGTTATTGTTTGATTAGTCAATATTCCTAAACTGTTAGCTATTATATGGTTATAAGAAAATGGAACTGCATAAATGTGATTTAGAAAATATAATTTGCAAGTAAAATGAATATAAAATTGAGAATTTGAGAAATTTAATTTTCGGTGTTTTTGAAAAAAGGGTTTCAAGGTTTGAAAAATAATATTAGTGTTGTTTAAAAGTATATACAAATACAAATTGTTTTCAAATAAATTTTACAAAGGAATGAATTCAGTACTCCCCTCTTCTGTCGCTAGAAAATAATTTAGGTGATAACTGCGCAGCATCATCGACGTTCATTTTCGAGTCTCAAAGTGGGAGAGACTTCTAAGAAGCTTTGCTATAAAACTGTTTTGATAAACGGATTTTGGTTTAAACTCCAAAAGTATGATTTGATATACAAGAGATAAGTATAAATACTTATTTCAAATGATTTGAAATGAACCCGGTATTAAAATTTTTTAAGTTCAGTTAATTAATAATCTTCAAATTATTTGAAGGAAATGAAATATTTGAATGACCAGAGCTTATAGAATAAAAGAATTAGGAAATCTATGCTAAATGTTTCGAGAAACTTTAGAATTGAAATTTGCAACTCTAAAATTGAAAGTAAAGAAAATTTAAACAAGTTACAAAAGCGAACATTCTAATTAAGTAAAGTGAATCAGATTAATTTATATAATACCAAATTGCATTCTAATAACATATAATAAGACTTACCGAATGTTAAAAGTTAAAATTATGATTTGGATATGTAATGGGATATTATACAAGTAAACAAAACTTTAAGGTAATCAAAATGTATATAAATGAAAATTTAGTTGTAATAATAAATGTTATACTTGATTAGTATATTATGAAATGATTGATGACTAAATGGAATAAGTAAGTGGAAATTAAGAAAGTAGTCAAATGAAATAAGAAATATCTTTGTAAATTGGTTATAGAATTAAATATAAAGTAGTAAAGAAATTTTGAAATTGAATTCGTAACTTTTGAGATAACTATAAACTTAGATCAAGTCATATATAAGAAGTTGGACTTTTATAGAATGATTGTGAACTAAAATAATGATTAATAAAATGTTTCACACATAAATTTGTTATTAAATGAAATTATGAAAATAAATGTGAATTAAGTTGAAAAGAGACTTAAGTAAGGATATAAGAAATAATTTATTAATGATGTTGATGCTAAAAATGGAGATATAAACATTATAATTCAAATGTTTCGCAAAAATGTAAAGTAAAATTTATAGTTTATAACTTTGATAAATGTTAGTTAAACAAGATGGTAAATGAATTGATATGAGATGTTGCTAAACACAAGATGAAACAATTGAAATTTAACAAATTGAATTGAATAAAATTGAATGCAAATGAAATAGATTTTAATAAATTGGAAGTAAACCAATTAGATGTTAATAAAAATTGAATGTTAATAAGAAATGAAGTGTATAAATTAAATATTGGCATTGGATAATGTAAATTCATATCGTTGTGAATTAATTAGATGAATACTAATAATTAAATGGTTTCTTTTGTCATAAATCGTCGTTATAACTGTTTTATTCTATATTATTGTTTTTTTTGCCAAGGCCAGCGGGGTTAAAAAATGGGCCCCTACCATTTTTATTAATATACCTAGAAGAAATACAAAGAAGAGAAGAAAAAAGCTACCAACAAGGCAAGCAAGAAACAAAGAACATGACAACAAAGAAATACAGGCATATTAATAAATAAGAAAAAATAAAACACACAACATAAAGACACACAAACAGGCTTTAGAGCATCAGGGGAGAGAATTAAGGAAAGATGATGGAAACTCATGCCTAGATGCATTAATTCCATTCCTCAATCCCTCCACAATACTACTTTTCATTTCAGAGAGTGTCTTCCTTTTACCAGAGAAAATAATTGCATTCCTCTCATCCCATATCATAGTGATGAAGCATTTTAGAGTAAACAGTAATACATAAGTTGATTCACTTTTCCATCTTGTTGCCTTGTAAATTAAGTCCCATTCAACCTCACTGATCAAAGAAACAGTCCTACCAGCGGTGATAGAGTTAATAGAGCACCAAAACATGTGGGTGAAAGGACAGCTAAAAAACAAATGCAGAGCATCCTCATCAGCTGCATGACAAAAAAACAAGTTGTATCAATGATGACACCCCTCTGTCTCAACATAGTCTTAGTTTTCAAGCAGTTACTGAGTGTCTTCCATAGAAACAAGTTCTGCCTCTCCGAGCTGTGACCAAGCCAGATTCTCTTATGCCAGGAGAAGGAAACAGAGTTGCTATGACCAACAAGAAGCTCGTACATATCACTAATCTTGAAACATTCCACAGTAGAGGACCAGGAAATTCCATCATGCCGAGATAAAGGAACAGTACGACCATTCAAAAAATTCCAGCACTGTCGAACACATTGATTACTCGAATAAGGCATGACAATACATCCATCAGACAGATGATCAGTAGACAGTGCATCAGAGCATATTCTAGATTGAACTTGTTCATTGTAGGTGAGATGGTGACACAGAATAGTTCCAGCCTTCACCCAAGGGTCATGCCAGAAGGACACAGTACCATTGAATCCAATTTTACATTTAGCATAAGGAAGAATAACTTATCTAAGTTTCAGTAAACAGCGCCAAGTCCAGCTACAAGACGGAGGCACAGCCATCGTCCAGAAGTTCTTTTTGCCTATGATATACTTGTGAGACCGCTTAACCCAAATACTGTCTTTATGATTGAGAAAATTGTCAATGTGATTCACCATGGCAACACAATTCCATTGCTGAATATTCTATATTATTGTTGTTTGTTGTATATTAATGCTTATGTTATGGTTTGGGTTTAAAATTCATGTTATATGCTTCTATAAAACTCATACATGTTCTATATCTTATATAAATGACTAATATTCTAAATTGAGTCGAGATGGTACATACGAAGAACGTTTGGACGTATACGTGGATTATATTTTGCTTTTGCTTGCTTAATATGAGCGAACTCGCTCGTATTATTAATAATAAGGTACATATCTCGAATTACATACTGCGCTTTTATATTTTTCCCTACGGGATGCCTCATCATTGAGATGAGATGTATATTTGATATCTATTTGGTACATTTGTGTTATATATTGTATTGTAAAAAAATTCTGATCGAGCCGCGCAAAGGAGACTCTGCCGAAATTTTCCGTAAATCCAGGAGTTAGAAAAAAAATTTGAGGTTTAATTTTTTTTTACTTGTTTTCTTAAATAAATTGTAAATTTCGTAAGCCGATCAGAGTAGCGTAGTACAAACGAAGTAAAAGTTTTCTAATTGGATTTTATGTCTTATAAGTTAATTGTTTTGAGAAAATATAACAAGTAAAATTCTTTACTTAGTTCCTTTTCGAGGACGAAAAGTTTTAAGTGGGGGAGAATGTAACGACCCGTATTTTTAACAATTTTAAATTATTAAATTTAGTGTAATTAATGAATAAAAATGGTTAAAAATAATTTTTTAATGATTTATCAATATAGCTATTGAATATGAACTTGAACAAGATTTTAAAATAAACGAATTTCGAAGATTTAAGTAATAACAAGTATTGAAAGGAGATGCTATGTATTGAACGTGTTTACAATCAATAGTTGAATTGAATAAAAAAATGTTGAATTCATTAGATGTAAATAAAGTAATTGGTTGATAACTAAAATTCATGAGAAAGCTAATATTAAAATTTATTGAATATTGGACAATTAAATTGTTTAATTTTTTTTTGAGTTCATGGGAAACCTTAAGATCATGGTATTCATTGATACTCACTTAAGTAAACCACGCCGTGTGTCTACCCCGCTTTTATTTAGTCGTCGCACACGGATGCTTAATGTTGAAACTCCCACTGATGGTTTGGCGCTGGCATTCGAACCTGACCGGACGTAGTCCTTTGGTTCCCATCTCCCAGCTCCCAAACCAACCGAGCTACGAACGGCGGGTAAATTGTTTAAAATTTAATCTTGAAAATTATATAAATAACTGAATCCTAAATTAAATATGAATGAAATGATTTCAAAAGTTGATTTAGATGTTATTTAAATATGGATGAAGATTGTCAACACTTAAAAAATTGAATTTAAGTGATTAATTTAAAATTTGGAAATTTCTAGTTTTAATTGACGGGTAAAAATAGCCATTTTGGCCACTGTCTCGGATTTCGACGAAACCAGTTTCATCGGATCCATAATACTGAATTATTGTAGGATTTCAAGTTTCGTAGTGATCGCACTTGTCGTTTGATCGTGTAAGTTTGAAACGCGTAGAAATCAATTTTAGAATTTAATTAAAATAATTCGATTCAAAAATCTATCTTCTCCATACGATCGAATTAGGCCTTGGAACTTGTTCCATTGTGTTCGAAATAGGGGTATAACATTATAAACGCCTAGCGGCACGCTTCATTTGGAGTTCGCTCGGAAAAATACATGAATAGTGAGAATAATATTAAAATAATATGTTTACATGTATATATAAACGTATCCACAGTAAACCCTAGCTATTTTCTTCCAGTCGCACCTCCAATTATTTCAATGGCCGAAACCATGCTTGACTTCATCCCCTCCGATCTCTTCATCCACGCGATATTAGCCAACGAGTTCTAAAGCAAAGTTGTAGAGTACATCGGTCTCTTGACATCCAACGGCGTATCTAGGCTATTGTGTCTCGAGGCAGCAGCAAATCGCCATGAATGGTGTACTGTTCAAACGCGTTTTCCAAGAACTAGGGGGCACCGAGCTTGGGAGGTCGTAGCCGAAGGTGGAACTTGCATAGGCCGTTCAAATGGTGGCCTCCGATCATTGTCTCGATCACCATAGGAGGAGCGGCGATCGCTTTTGGGTGAGCGACGATGGGTTTGTGTGCACTCAAATTTACCTGGAACAAACGCAATTGAGGAAGATGAAAAGAACGGCCATGATTTACTTTATCCAGAATGAACGGCCTCAATGAAGGGTAAATACAGAAGAAAAAAAGAAATTTACTTAATATAAATCGTATTCAATCTTAAAAAGTGTATATCTTTTACATACGAGGTCGGAATTGGACGAAACAAACGGCGATGGGATCATGGTGATGAGTACTACGTTCTGGAACTGATTTGGTGACGATTGGAGCTAACTAAAATTTTAGATTAAATCGGACGTCGTTCGATTTGGTTTAAAATTGAAACCTCAAGGTGAGTGTTTTATAACGCTCACAAGTACTAGAATATTTTTATGCTAGTTAAATTTGAAAGTATGAAGTGAAATAAATTAATTTATTGCTATTTAATAAATTTAATTGTCATCTAAATTGTCACTGAATTAATTGTTAAAAAAAAATTAAAATTGACAGTTAAATTTGAAATAGGAATTTAATTGGCAGTAAAATACCGATGTTAATTACGATGAAATTGTTGTGAATTATATTGACTGTTTGGATGATTGATTACGATGGATTTTATTGGTTGATATTTTGGAGGATTTGGATGTTTATTTATTTTGTTATATCTTGTATCATCTTGTATATTATTTACAGTATATAAAACTGTAAATTGAATTATTTCGAATAAATTAAGAAATATGTTGAAATGATATAAACCTATGACATTATTTTGGATTGAAATGATATATATCCATCCCTGAAATTAAAATAAAAATAACTGATCACTTGGCCATAGGATAGAAAATTATATACGAACTCCGGATTGGTTAAATGACTTTAAAAATTTTGATTTGAAATTTATTTAAATGATTTGATTGTAAGAAAATAGAAATCAAATTTATGGAAATCGAACTATTTCAAAATTTAGCTCGGAATTGAATTATAGTTGAGGATTTGGATTTCAAATTGGGTATTGAAAGTAAATTGATTTAAGTGTTTTGAATCGATGTTTTGAAAATCGAACTCGGAATTGATAAAAAAACTGAAATGGTTCAAATTTTGAAATTGAAATTATTTTGGAATTGTAATTGAAATTAATTTGAAATTGGAATTGAAATTAAATTGAAACTGACATCGAAATTAATTTGGAATCGAAGTAAAATTCGACTTGAAATCAGAATTGAATTGATTAAATCGAAATGGAAATTTAAAGGTGATTTGAATTGAAAAATTTGGAAATTGAATCGGTTTGACTTTGAAACTATTTTCAAATAAATTATTTTGATATAAACTATCTAAATCTATCTTTTTAAATATTCAAATTATTTTGGATTTTCCAAACATTTTTGCTATATAACCATTTTAATACTTAAGCTATTTTATATTAAACTATTTTAACCATTTAAACTATTTTAACCATTTAAAATATTTTTAACTATTTTAACCATTTAAACTATTTTTAACTATTTTAATTATTTAAACTATTTTAAAACTATTCAAACTATTTTTCAAAAAAATTCAAACTGGTCAAGGGGTGAAATGTTTATGATTAAGTCTTGGATTTAAGTGCGAATTGGGTTAAAACGAAGATATAACCCGAATTGAAATTCGAAACGATTTTGGAAGTGAAATCGAAATATTGAGCCGAAAGTGATTTTTGAAGTGAAATGGTATATTTGAGTAAATATGATTATTTCGAAATGGATTTGATTTTGAAGCGAATATGATATTTTGATATCAAGTACGAACTGTTTTCGAAATATAAAAGTACCAACTGGTGTGTAAAACGACGTTTGGTTGTTAAAGAGACCGGAGCCTCTTATTGGCATACTCTCTGTCAATATTGGAACCACTTTAACAACTGTGTACATGGAGGAGACTCTAGAACGAAGTGGTTGGATTTGGCGTCGTTTTCTGGATTTGAAGAAAGAGAACGATGATGGATAGACCCCGACACTTGTGCCAATTTGAAATGACTTAAACAGGAAGGCTTGACAGGGCCAAGTGGGCTAATTACCCCGAGCGGACATCCGTTCTTCGATTTTCTTGGACTCGGTCCATATCATTACTCTTGTTGTTGGTTTCGATTGGTGCACCTTGATTTGGGATAACCTCCCTTTGACTCGATATGGGATGGATGGACGCGGTGGGCGATCATGGCTAAGATGCGTTACCACCAGCCCTACGACCCGAGCTGGTAATATCCTACCTTGGGCATTGCCTCACGTGCCTTGTCATACTTTTATCCCTATATGAGACCCATACGATTTTTTTTAGTGTTGTCATATCATGGCGCATCCCTGACTACCGACGTGCTACTGGTGGTGTCAAATGCAAACCGCACACCAATGCTTAAAAACGCGTTAAGGTGGATTAATGTAAAACCTTAACGCTAAGAAAAATATTTATTTTATTGATTAGACATTATATATGTAGCGTATTCTACTACATATAAACATTTTGATGGATCCTTAAGAGATGGAAAATCCCATAACATCTCTCGAGTTATTGCACGCGTTATACACTGGATAGAAGATGTGAAATCCCATAAATATCTCTGGCGCCATCACACTCATGTTATATGCGATATCGATTTGACTTACATAAGAATATTTTAGTCCTAACTCGAGTGTTTTGTCTTTTCATTACGCTCGGGTCAGTCCTGAGTTTTTCAGTTTATCGAAGATTATTCTCTGGAGGACGAAGACGAAGATTTGGTATATTATTATTATTATTATTATTCTGCATCATGTTGTCTGCTGCATTATTTTACTTATTCATGTTGTATATAACTCTGATAAATGCTGTATAAATTATAATCAAATGTATAATAAACAACTTCATGAACTGTTTATTTGATTATTATATTTTGTCATTCTGCTGCGAGATTCTGTGTTTGTTTTCTTCTTCTTTTCTAATTTTTCTTAATTAATCCCATTTATTATCTATGTTCCGGATTGTTTGAGTTGGACATGTGTGGATTATTGTCAATTTAAACCTTCCGAAATATGGATCGTCACAATTTGAATAAGTATATAAATACTTTTTAAGTATTAAAATTGATATAAGTAAAGAATAAATATATATAAAGGAAGTTTTAATCAATAAAAGAGTACTAATTAATAAAGTAAGTTTTAACTAATAAAGAAATTTTCACATTTGATATTGGATAAAGGAAGTTTATGATAATTTATCAATTTAATGAATTATTTTGAAAATGAGTTTTTCAGAAACCATTAAGATATGTTTAGAGATGTGTTATAATTAAAAGATATTTATCTTTTGAAAAGAAATGTGTTTTAAAAAAAATATTTGGAAATAAAAATAAAGTATCTTCACAAAAGTTTGAATAAAGAATGAAAATTTATGAAATATTTTTGTATGAAGTATGTGGATTATTTCATCACAAAAATTTAATCTAAGATTCAAGTATAGAGCTTTGAGGTGTTTACACTATTCTGAAAAAGAATTAATCACTCAATTCTTGACGACGACATTGATGAGGGTTTGTGGTTGAATACTTAAGTTTTCTATCATAGTTGGGAGCTATGCAAGGAAAAGCTAAAGGTCTGATCAGAAAGCCTGGTCAGAGTCTACACTAGAGGATCGGAAGATCAATGCTAGTTCGGAAGTAAAGTTGTAAATTCAAATAAAAGATCGAATTAGATATTGTGTATGGATGATCTATATACATCGTATGGATATGTTAAAAAATAAAATATTTTAGGGAAACCTTTGGGTTTTTGTTTTGAGTAATTTTGAGGACGAAATTCATTTAAGGGGGAAGTCTGTAACGACCCGCAAATTTATCACTTCGATAAATTATATATTTTTTTAAAATTATTCAAATAAAAGGTTGATGATACAAGTAATATTGTTTTGAGTGATAGTAAATCTTATTTTGAATAGATATTTATAAAAATATGTTTTCTCAGGATTTAAATCGATAAAATGATCGAAAACCGTTTTTATCGATAATTAGCTCTATAATAGTAAAACATCATGCACCGAGCTGGATACATACACTTATTTTTATAATTGAACAAGAATATGAGGTAAAATCAATTATTTTATTTTTATAAGTTAAATGTATATATGACATCATCAGTGATGCCCTTATATTTAATAATTGATTTATTAAATTTAATTAAGATTTAACGATTTAATAATTATTTTAATTATTTTAATAATGGTTTTAAATGATTATAATTCCTTTTATTTAGTTATGAAGTAATAATGAATGATTTATAATGGTTTTATAAAGTTATAAAAGTAATTTGAAATTATAAGGAAAATCAATATCGGTTTATCAGTATAATAACAGTTTTTGTAAACAACGGTTTAATATTTATTTATATGGTTTTATAATTCAAATATGATCATTTAATTCATCTAAATGATAACAAAATAGTTTTGAAATTTTGTTTACAAATATATGTACGTTAACTAAGAAGTGAAAATGTGACTGGTAACCGGTTTCCCGATTTTCAATGGTTTAACGAATGAAAGTTGTTTTAAATCATCGCAACTTTGTTTTTGTGTTATGTGCACATATACAACATGCGCATACCCCCCTAACATGCACATTAACATATATACAAACATACAAATATATATGTACACATATATATACATATATACATGATAATATATAAGAAATTTTAAGTTTACTTAATACTTAAGCTTCTACAAAGGTTAACACTTACACATCAAAGTACACACTTTAGTATGCACATAGAGGGGGTGGTCATTTCAGCCATATGGGTGATGGAGATGGACCATGTGGTGGTGATGAGGGGGATGATGTAAGTGTAGCTATTTCTCTCCTTTTCTTTTCCTATAAATAGCCCCTCCACAACTCATTCTTCCATCCTCCATAAATTCCTCATATTTGAACGAAATGAAGAAATTCAATTTTTTCAAACCATTCAAAATTTCAGTGGCTACAACTTTCTAGTTGAGCACTTCTTCTCATTCTAAGCTTAGCTATGCTCAAAACTCCATTCTTTCCAAAGCATTTTTTAGCCTAGTTTTAAAGGCCGAAAATACCTCTTTTTCCTTCGAGTATAAATCCTCCAAATCTATTCCAAATGAAGTAATACTTTTTTTCAAATCATGTAGAATTCCAGTGGCTACAACTTTTTGGTTAAGCACTTCTTCCATTTTTGAGGTGATCTATGTCAAAATTCCACTTTTATACAGTGCTTTTTGGTACTTCCATTTTACGAATCCGAGAATATCCTATCTTCGTTTGATCATATCTTCCTTATAACTAGCCGAAATTAAGTGTTTCTTTTTGTCAAAATCAAGAGAAAAGAAATTGCAACAACTTTCCAGTTAACAACTGTTTCAATTAAGTAAGAGGGTCAAAAATCAGAGAGAAAATAACCTATTTTCGGGTCTAGTTTAGTGAATTCAAGGTTGAACCTCTACTAGTTCTCTTCCATAGTTTTGGCCATCCTCTTCAAGTCTTGGCTAAGTCTTCTCAAGGGTCTAAGAACCAATTCCAAAAGCTTTCATGTGATCATAGCAGTGCTATTGTCCGTTTTAGTGAAGTTAGGAAGCAATGACGGTGAGAACTCTAATTTTAAACCATTGTAAGTAGTTATAAATGTTTAACATAACTATTAGGATACTAATGATGTTTGGATGTTTGGTTAATGAATATTTGACAAACTAATCAACAACATATAACTAAAAGTGAGAAACTCCTAAACTATGGTATTATATGTTATTGGATGATGTATATGTTTGATTATGATTGTTGATGATGGTTGTTTAATATGAATGTTGAATATATATGCAAGTCAAGAAATACACGTCGATAAGCACAAAGGAAATCACTTTCCTTTATTGAATGAATTGGTATATATTGAATATTAAACCTATTTAAAAACGTTTAAAAATGAGTTAAAATGTTTTATAAATGTATGAAAGTGTTTTGGTGAAGTTTGAAAGGTAATTGAAAATTTAGTCAATCCATCACTATTGGCATTCGTTTTCGAGTTTCTAAGTGATGGATTGCTACCATAGTGATTTGCCATAGAATTTTTGTTTTGGTAAAATGAATTTTGTTTTAAATTCTAAAAGTATGGTTTGATATACAAAAGGGATATGTATATTATTATTTCAAAAATGATTTGAAATAAAAGCCGAGTGTTTGGTTCTTGAATTGGCAGTTAAGTGATATTATAGACTCATGTATCTTATCCATTTGGATAGTTTGGTTTAAGAATCTCGTTTTGAGATAATGTTTAGTAATTTTCATTTATTAAAATAAAATGGAATTTTCGACTATTTTGGATAGTTGAACACTTCCGAGTAAAAAATCGAAATGAAACCTAAGTGTTTTTGTGGAAATATAAGATAATAAGTTTTTATAACTTATAAATTTGAGAAATTAGTAAGTTAAAACAATTTTTTTGATAAATTTTTTTGAATTGGTAAGTTAAAAGAATTCAATCCTTCTTCCCCCAATAACTTACCAAATTAGTAAGTTAATTATTAAATTAATATGCCAATTACCCTAATTTTTCAATTTTTAAAATTTCAACATTTTTCAAATTAAAAATTAAGAAAAAATCGGATAAATTAAATGAAAAATACATCAATAAAAATCGAGTCGTTAATATAAAAATAAAATTTCTTATTATTTATTCAAACCATTTATTATTTTAAATAAATTTACGAAATGAATTAACTATTATTATTTATTTATTAAAAGGAGTTAAATAAGACCAATAAATCCATTAAATAAACATTCAATTTAAAATCCAGATATTATAATCACTATCCAAATATTAAATTCATAATTCAAATAATTAGGGTAATGGTATATTAATTTGGATGCTTGGAGCTTCGGGAGACGAGCTGGATGCCTTTAAGACGTACTCACGTATATTTATTTTTTCGCTTAATTTGATGGTTGTATTTATTAGCAATTGTGAGGACTGGTTTTATAACTGTCCAGGCTAATGATTAGTTGATTGGTGTACTCTTATATTACAATTTTCCTTTTGTAAGGATCTATTGTATATTATATGTTACTCGTTATGATGTGAGATTCTATTTTGTCTTTTCTTTTCTCTTTTCTCCAACAATCTATCTTTTCGGTACTTGGATGCTTGGCACGTGAATAACGTGGATGTATTAGTGCCAACTTTTGAGGATCGAAAGGGTGAGGCATTACACGTAAACTTGAGAAGTGATTTTGAAATGAATAATAATATCAGTTTTATTTATAAACTTGGAAAAGCAAACGGTGATATTATAGAATCAAACAACGGTCATATAAGAGGATCAAACAACAATCATATAAACAATATCATTATATATCAGGCCAACAATGGAGATATAAGATAATCAAACAATGGTCATATAAATAATATCACTGTACTTTATGCCAACTATAACAGTATAGTGCAAATACAACAACATTGAATCAATAACGATGATAGAAAAAATAACAGAACAAAAGCCCAAATAATAGAATCCACTGGAATACAACAATATAGTACGAATACAATAACACAGAAGTAATATACATACCTCTACATGATTAGATAATTGTAATAGTCATCCTAAGTGTATCGTGCGATCATCGTCATCATCATCGTTGTTACCAAATCTTCACCATCATAGGCTAAATCATCAAAATCAACAGGACTACCATCATCAACCTGGAATGTAGCCAGTTGAGCCTGCAAATCATCAATTTATTCTTGCATAAGTTAAGTTTACTTACTGAGCATCTAAGTATGACTGAGTGTAATATGTTGAAGAGCGAAAATATATTGTCTATGCTCATCCAACATACCTGCATACTATAATTACAAAATAATATATCAATATACGTCTACTTAACTACTATTGTACAATAAATTAATAATTTATGTAATTACTTCGAAAGGCGGGTTTAATCCAAATGTAGGGATACCAGCAATATCCTTATCTGGTGGATAAATTATCAGTTGCTCGATAAGAGTGTCGCTGATATCATATGCTTTAAAATACGCATCAAGACCAAAATTCATGGACTGCGAAGATTACTGGGATGGAGTAAGATCAATGTGGACCTACATGATCGGAGTTCACTCCCCGAGAGTAGCTGGGAAAGATGTGGCATCATGGAGAAACTGTAGCTCAATATACGTTAAAATCCTCATCGGCTAGAAAAACATCGAAGCGTCAACCCATCCAGCCTATCATAGTCCCAATATATACTGCAATCTAATAGTTGTACATCTGCGAAAACATGTCACTGCATGATGATGGATCTCCAGGAATACATAGGTCGCCAGTGGTCTGATCCCAACATTCCTTTTCTAAATACCAAATAGGAAGAAAGACCGACGTCTATGTAAAACAATTCTTTGTCTACACAAATGATATGTGATAGCAAGAGGATGACCATCAAACATTTGGCCAGTCTGTGTCATGGCGATCCAATATGAAGCAATGGTACCCATAGAAGATTATCCCTGCACCTCAAATCAATCTAAGATCGGGCCTCCAACAAGTCATGCTACATATGAGAAATATACTGAAGACGCTCACATCATCTCATACGTAAAAAATATGTCTCCGTTTCCCAGCTGACTGTCATAATGATACATGAATGCATGTTTGTCGTGTGCTCATAGTACCAACATGGAAAAATATGCTAGAAGCCAAACATCTGCCACACCTTCCCTATAGCATAAGAATCAAGAGCGGTGTACAAACATCCAAGTATAAACAACCCCCAGTCTATAGTATGGAGCTGATCTAAATCGACTACTGCTGCAAGATAGCATAATCTAACGGTACTGTTTTGGTTCGAAAAGAAAGTCAAGCCAAATAAATGTAGAAGAAATGCCCTAAAGACAGCATCACTCTTAGCATCGGTACCCATATACGTTGTAATGTACTCTTGTACATATGTTAAGGGAACATTGTCTGAAGAAACATGACCATCCTTAAAATGTAGTAGATATACGGTGAAAAGCTCAAGACTCTCATATAAATGATCAAAAGGAAAAGACATCCTATCTGGGTCTCCTATCTCAATCCCAGTCAACATATAAAAATCGGTAAGGGTAATGCCGAGCTCAAAATCTAACAAATGCAAAGTGTGTGGTAAGCCACACCTTTCAACTAGGGCGGATATGAGGGAATGGTCAAATGAATGGAGGGATCAAATCTGTAAGAAAAAGTCAAAAGGACTTACCTACAACCTATCTACTAGACCCTGAGAGAGTATATCGTAGTAGCGTGTTGTACTCTTTGACCAACTCCCTCGACAACTGACATACCGGGTCTATAAAATTAAAAAAAGTTCATGATTAATGTATGATCGACATAACATCGATTAATATATTACGTATGTAATGGGTCTATATAATAAAAAACAACTCATGTTTAATATATGATTAATGTAACATTCATGTACTAATTGCTATTTAATATTTAGAATTATAGCTCAACTGTATCCAAAGCTATCCACATGTAATGCGTGTATTTCTCAGGTAGTTCATGTAAGATCTATAAGTCTGAATCGTCGTCTCAAGGCTAGTATTTATGTGAAGCGGATCGACTATCTCCTCTATTTGTTTTCAAATGGTGCGTCTTGTGATTTTAGTGACACGCGACGGCATTTCAACAGTTTTTAAATAAAAAAAGATTAAAAGGTGAAATTATAAAAGGGAAGGGGTTGGCGCGGCTTATACGAGAGCCCAACATCGGACGCCTATTTAATTGTCACCTGATGATTGGGAGCCTATTAAATAGGCGCCTTTCTATTGGGCCATCCCTTAAATGTTAAGGGTTGAATATTCAGCCCTTAAGTTGTTGGAGTTGCTCTAAAAGCAATATTGAGGCATTGAGATAAAGGGATGTAGTGTGCAACAAGGGCTATAGCAAATAGAGAAAGTACATCAGTTTGTTTTGACCCTTGGATTAATCACAAAACATTAGTGGGAATTCTGGGGTAGGATAGACTATACATTCAAGAAACAATGTGTAGGAAATGAATGATGTAATGACAAGTGGCGTAATAGACCTTTTTGAATTAAGGGAAATTAGTGAATTACATGCACAAATATACTACGATTGGTTATGGATTGAAAATAAACAATTTAACTTTAATAAGACTTAGAATACGATCGAAGGAAAGAAACAAATTTAGTTTATTTATATTTATTGTAAATTAATTAATATTTATGAAATATTAATTATTAATATTTATTTGATTTTTCTAAAGTCATTGGTATTCTCCTAAGATACGAAGGGACGATTATAGTGATGAAGATTTTAGATCCCACATATATGCATATGTATAAATACACATACATACATACCAACCACCTACCCCACATGCACACACATTTATAGGCTTGGGGGTGTATGTAATCCTTCTTTATGAATTCCTCTTCCACTACGCTTTGTCTTTTGGTTTGAAAAAAGATTGAAATAAATGTATTTTTTTTTCAAAATGATGAACTCATTAGCATGATAAGTTCTGGACTCTCTTTTGTACTAGTCGTAGGTTTTTTTTACCCCGTTATCATTGTCCGACGCGTCGAACACGGTAACGGTCCTTCCCTCCAAGCCTGTTGTTGTCATTTGTAGGGGGATGGTAAGATATGTTGGCATTCGACGCATTCCCCCCAACGGTTCCTCCTTCTCCCTTCTCCTCCCCATTCTACATATTTTGTCCTTCATCACTTCTAACTCGACACCTTCAATCCGACAAATCAATAATTTTTTTCTGTCAATCCGAATATCTATGTAGGTATATTTTTATATTTCTATGTATACATTTTTCATTTTTACGGTATATATTTTTTGTAATTTTTTGCATTATTTTGTAATTTTGAATTTTCAGAATGTTGTAGTCAATCTGAAAGAGCACATGCAATTGGACATCTGACGCAACTCGGATTTTGCTGAAATGCGTTGTAGAATCGTGGTGCCTGTGGTAATAATAAAAAAGGAGTGCACAAAACTATAGCGTAAAATTTCAACTGAGTTATAAAAAACATTCCATACATTGGACCAATAGACGAAATCAAAGTCCGACATAAATATGATAGTCTTAGAAGAGAATGGTTAAATGAGAAAGTTTATGCAATAAAACTGATTCTGACTGAAGTATTCAAAGACAAACTGTTACAGGCAGCTAGGAATGGTGGAATGATAATGTAAAGGTATATTATACATGCATTTTAGTTTTTTTAATATTATTAATTTTTTTGTATTCACTTGTAAAAAGTTGGATAGATTGTTTTGAAATATAAAAGAGGATAGATTGACAATTTAAATTTGATGCAACAATTGATTCAAGAGATGAATGCAACTGGACGAACATCATATACATCCGCTGCTAACCAAGAACCACCACAACAACAAACACCTCTCCCTACACAAACCCAGTTGATAGAATATGGGCTTTTGATGATGTTTATAGTTAGCAAGATGAAATAGACTGTGGAGAAATTCCAATTTGAATTCGCTAAACAATCCTCTATTGCGACAAACTTCACACGTTGGTTCATCTTCAGGTGCATGTAGTAGTGTGGGAATGCGTCTGTAACGGCCCGTATTTTTAGCTATTTTAGATTATTATATTTAATGTAATTATTGAATAAAATGGTTAAAAATAAAAATTTAATCATTTTGAATGT
The DNA here is from genome assembly GCA_030737815.1 of Allium fistulosum. Taxonomy (NCBI): domain Eukaryota; kingdom Viridiplantae; phylum Streptophyta; class Magnoliopsida; order Asparagales; family Amaryllidaceae; genus Allium; species Allium fistulosum. The sequence goes on from CM060901.1 coordinate 1,619,706,617, forward strand.
AAGTTATTGGATATGGACTTGAATAAAATTTTGAAATAAACTAATTTCGAAGATTTAAGTAATAACAAGAATTGAAAGGTAATGCTATGTATTAAATGTGTTTACAATCAATAGTTGAATTAACCAATAAAGGTTGAATTCATTAGATGTAAATAAGGTAATTGATTGATAACTAAAATTCATTTAAAAATATAATATTGGAATTTGTTGAATATTGAACAATTAAATTGTTTAAATTCATTATTGGAAATTATTTGAATAATTGAATTATTAATTTAATATGATTGAAAATGATATCGAAAGTTGATGTAAATTTTATTTAAACAACAATGAAGATGGTTAACATTTAAAATTGGATTTAAAAGTGAATAGTTAGAAATTGGAAATTTTATATTATAATCGAGACGTTAAATAGCCATTTTTGACACAGCCTCGGAATTCGACGAAACCAGTTCCACTAGATTAGTAATAGTGTATTATTATCGGATTTCGAATTTCGTAACGTTTGGAGTTATCGTTTAGTCGTACGGGATAGAAATGCCTTGAACTAAATATTGAAAATTTAATATAATAATTAGGTTCAAAAAGCTATCTTCCACATACGATCGAATTAAGCCTCGAAACATGTTCCATTGTGTTCGGGATAAGGGTAAAACATTATAAACGCCAGGCGGCATGCTTCATTTGGAGTTCATCCGGAAATAAGTCAAAATAATATTAAAATAATATATATTACACGTATATATATGCGCCTACAATAAACCCTAGCCTCGTATTACAGCAATGTCGTTCTTATTATCAATGGCCGAAATAGTCGAATCTTCTTCCTTCCTTTACTCCCAATCCATCAACCAATTTGAAAATCTTCCAACTACAATATTGTATAGAATGCCGAGATCTCTCAATCCAACGATGGTGATCGAGTTTAGTTGAGTAAATTGACGGCAAATGTCGCTCAGAGGCTGGCCGTTCGTGCGCGTATTTCGAGGCTTATGCATAGCCGAGTTCAACGAGATCATGGCCGGGAGGGGAGTTCGTGATGGCGTTGCCTGATCTTCATCTCGGTGATTGTGGTGGGTACGGCAACCTAGGGTTTGAACGCGTGATGGGTTTGGATTTCTGTAACTCGCATATGAGAAGAAGAACGCGGTGGCCAGATCTCTTCTCTTCGAATCGAACGGTCCATATCTGGTGTATATAAAAAAAGAGAAAATTAAAATTATTCATATAAATTGTATTCAAACTTTAAAAATGTGTATCTCCTTCGTACGAGGTCAAAATCAGACGAAACAAGCGGCGATGGGATCATGGCGATGAGCACTACGCCATGAAGCTAATTTGGAGACTATTGGAGCTAGTTAAAATTTTAGGTTAAATCGAACGTAGTTCAATTTGATTTAAAAATCAAAAACTCAAAGTGAGTGTTTTATAACACTCACACCGTACTAGAATATTGTTATGCTAGTAAAATCTGAAATTGTGAAGTGATATAAATTTATTGATTGTTGTTTGATAATTTAAATTGTCATCTAAATTGTCATCTGAATTAACCGTTACAAATTAAAATTGACAGTTAGATTTGAAATTGGAATTTAATTGCCGAAAAATTATCTGATTTTAATAACTATGAATTTTTGTGAATTATATTGACTGTTTGGATTATTGATTACAGTGGATGCTATTGGTTGATATTTTGGATGATTTGGATGTTTATTTATTTTGATATATCCTATTATCACCCTGCATATTATTTACAATATATAAAACTATAAATTGAACTATTTTGAATAAATTAAGAAATAGGTTGAAATGATATATACCTATGATATTTATTTTGGATTGAAATGATATATATCCATCCCTGAAATTAAATTGAAATAACCGATCACTTGGCCATAGGATAGAAAATTATATATGGATAACGGATTGGTTAAATTAAATGATTTGAAATTCTTGATTGAAATTATTCAAATGATTTTGAATTTTTAAGAAATTGAAATCTAATTTATGGAATTTAAATTAATCACGAATTCGAGTTTGAAGTGCTAAAATTAATTTTAGTTAAAAGAAATTGTTTTAATAATTGAAGTTGGGATTTTGAAGTTATATTCGAAATATGATTGAATTTCATAAATTGATTTGTTTTTAAAATGCTGGATTTTTGTTCGAACTTTGAATATTGTTGAGTAAAAGTGATAATAAAATGATATTTCGAAATTAAGCTCGAATTGAATTTTATTTGAAAATTGGGATTTTAAACTGAATGTGGAAGGTTAATTTGATTTAAGTATTTTAAATTGATGTTTTGAAAACCGAACTTGAAATTTATATAAATCGAATGGTTTAAATTGAGAATTGAATTGAAATTAGTTCAAATTAGAACTGAGATCGAAATTGGATTAAATGGAAACAGAATCGGAATTGATTTGAATATGAATTGGAATCGAAGTTAATTCTAATTGAAATCAGAATTGAATCGATATAAATGGAAATGGAATTTGGATTGATTTGAATTGAGAAGATTTGGAAATTGAATCAGTTTGACTTTGAAACTATTTTTCAAATGAATTATTTAGTATAAACTGTTTAAATTCTATATTCTTTAAATATTCAAATTATTTTGGTTTTCCAAATTATTTTACTATATAAACCATTTTAATATTAAACTATTTTATATTAAACTATTTTTAACCATTTAAACTATTTTAACTATTTTAATTATTTAAACTATTTAAAAACAATTCAAACTATTTTTCAAAAATTCAAACTGGTCAAGAGTTGAATGTTATTTTTAAATCATGGATTTAAATACGAATTGGGTTAGATGAAGTTATAACTCAGATTGGAATTCAAAACGATTTTGGAAGCGAAATAGTGATATTAAGATGAAAATGAATCTTGAAATAAAATAGTATATTTTGAGTAAATATGATGATTTCGAAATGGATTTGATTTTGAAGCGAATATGATATTTTGATATCAAGTATGAACTGTTTTCGAAATATAAAAGTACCAACAGGTGTGAAAAACGACGTTTGGTTGTTAAAGAGACCGGGGCCGGATATGGGCATACTCTCTGTCGATGCCGGAACCACTTTAACAAATGTATCCGCGGAGGACACTCCAGGACGAAGTTGCTGGATTTGACGTTTTTTGCTGGATTTGAAGAAAGAGAACAATGATGGATAGACCACGACACTTGTGCCAATTTGAAATAACTAAAACAGGACGGCTTGACAGGGCCAAGTGGGCTAATTACCCCGAGCGGACATCCGTTCTTCGATTTTCTTGGACTCGGTCCATATTATTACTCTTGTTATTGGTTTCGATTGGTGCACCTTTATTTGGGATAGTCTCCCTTTGACTCGATATGGGATGAATGGACGCGGTGAGCAGTCATGGCTATGATGCGTTACCACCAGCCTTGCGGCCCGAACTGGTAGTATCATACCTTGGGCATTGCCTCACGTGCCTTGTCATATTTTTATCCCTATACGATACCCATACGATTTTGGTTTAGTGTTGTCGTATCACGATGCATCCCTATCCACCGACCATTTAACTGGTGTTTTATATGCAAATTGTACGACAATGCTTAAAAACACGTTAAGAGGGATCAATGTAAAGCCTTAACGCTAAGAAAAATATTTATTTTACTGACTAGTCAATATATATATATATAGCGTATTCTACTACATATAAATATTCTGACGGATCCTTAAGAAATGAAAAATCCCATAACATCTCTTGAGTTATTGCACGCATGTTATACACTGGATATGAGATGTGAAATCCCGTAAACATCTCTGACGCCGTTACACTCATGTATATGCGATATCAATTTGACTTACATAAGGATATTTTAGTCCTGACTCGAGTGTTTTGTCTTTTCATTACGCTCCGGTCAGTCCTGAGTTTTTTAGCTTATTTAAGATTTATTCTGGAGGACGAAGACGAAGATTTAGTATGCTATTACTATTATTATCCCTGATCATGTTGTCTGCTGCATTATTTGTTCATTCCTGATTTATATAACTTTGATAAATGTTGTATAGATTATAATCAAATGTATTGTATAAATAGCTTTATGAACTGTTTATTTGATTATTATATTTTGTCGTTCCGCTGTGAGATTCTGTGTTTTTTTCTTCTTCTTTTCTTATTTTACTTATTTAACCCCTACAGATTTGTATTTTCATTCACTATGAGTTGGACACGCGTGATTTATTGTCTACTCAAAGTGAACGAAGATACGGGCCTTTACAGTTGGTATCAGAGCTTTGGTTTAACGATAACCTTAGCTTTGTGGGGTTTAACTCATTAGAGATAGGGTCAGTAGTATCCTAGAATGAGTTCAAGTGTATTAATAGATATGAGCGCGTATTTGTTAGTGAATATAAAAATTGTTTTATATCGTGTTGGTTGATTTGTTGAGTGGCTTATGGATTCTGGTCAATACGAGTAATTAACGTTATTGATAGGGATCTCTAAACACTTGAACAGAACAATTCGACATAGTATTGTTTCGAAATTAGGTAAATGAAATAATTTTACCCTGATTATATTTTGTATATAAAGAAACAATTTTCAAAAATTATTATAGTTTATTTATCTTGTTTGGTTGTTAGGAATGATCATATTGATTATTATCATTAATTGGTTATTGTGTTTTAATAAAAGAGGTTTATTACAAAATAAACAATGATAAAAAATTTATGGAATGTTTTAAAGAAAGTGAAACTTTGTAAGTATAATTTATAAATGTGACTTATAAATTAATATGGATTTAAATTGAGAAGTTTTGAATTTAAGACCCGAGAATTTTGAAAATGGTTTTCAAAGTTTTGGAAAAAATATAGTGATATTAGTTGGAAAATATTTATGGAAAATATTTTTGAAAGGATTTTAAAAGGAATAGTTCAGTAATCCCCTCTTCTGTCGTTGGAAAATAATTTCAGTGATGACTGCGCAGCATCATCGACGTTCGTTTTCGAGTCTCGAAGTGGGGGAGACTCTTGAGAAGCTTTGTTTCGAAATTGTTTTGATAAATGGATTTTGGTTTAAACTCCAAAAGTATGAATTGGTATAAAAGATATAGGTATACATACTTATTTCAAATGATTTGAAATGAACCTGGTATTTAAAAATTTAAGTTCTATTAATTAATAATCTTCAAATTATTTGAATGAGATGAATATTTGAATAACCAGAACTTATAAAATAAGAGAATCAAGAAATATAAGCCAAATGTTTAAGAAACTTTAGAGTTGAAGTTTGCAACTCTTAAATTGAAAGTAAAGAAAATTTGAACAAGTTAAAAGTTGTGAACATACTAATTAAGTAAAATGAAACAGATTAATTTGTACAATACCAAAATTGCATTCTAATAACATATAATAAGACTTACCAAATGTTAAAAGTTAAAACGATGATTTGGATATATAATGGGTTGTTATACAAGTAAACAAAACTTAAAAGTAATTAAAATGTATATAAATGGAATTAGTTGTAATAATAAATGCTATATAGTTAATTAGTATGTTATGAAATGATTAATGACTAAATGGAATAAGTAAGTGAACTTAAGAAAGTAGATAAATGAATCAAATAATATCTTTGTAAATTGGTTATAGAATTAAATATAAATTTGCAAAGAAATTGTGAAATTGAATTTGTAACTTTTGATATAATTATAAACTTAGATAAAGTCACATATAAGAAGTCAAACTCCTATAGAATGATTATAAACTAAAGTGATGATTAATAAAATGTTTCACAAATAAATTTGTTATTAAATGAAATTATGAAGATGAAGTAAATGTGAACAAAGGAATTTGGTGTAACTAAGAATCAATTGGAAATTGAAAATGCAAAATAAAAAAATGAGTTTAAAGTATATGATTGGATATCATTGGTAAATAAGATGCAGATATTTAAAATCAAGAAAAATTTGGATTACCCGACAAAAAGGTACATGTTTATTTTGTCATTTGATTTGATGGTTTTATGATTGAGCCACTTGGCTTCTGTTTTCTTTATTTGGTTTAGGGCCCGTAGTGGCGTTTTGTAATTGTTCCGATCTAGCCGCGCAAAGGAGATTCTGTCAAAATTTTCCGTAAATCCGGGTGTTAGCAAAATTTTGAAGTTTAAAATTTTTTATAACTTGTTTGGATAACTAACTTGTATTTTCTGTAAACCGATCGAAGTAGAATAGTAGAAAATATATTAAACATAGTAAAAGTTTTCTAATGAATTTTATGTTTTATAAGTTGATTATTTTTTTAAAATATATTAGAGGTTAAATTATTTACTTAACGTCTTTTTGAGGACGAAAAGTTTTGAGTGGGGGAGATTGTAACAACCCGTATTTTTAGCTATTTTAAATTATTAAATTTAATGTAATTATTGAATAAAAATGGTTAAAAATAAAAATTTAATCATTTTGAATGTATGTTATTAGATATGGACTTGAATAAAATTTTGAAATAAACTAATTTCGAATATTTAAGTAATAATAAGTATTGAAAGGTAATGTTATGTATCAAATGTGTTTACAATCAATAATTGAATTAAATAATAAAGGTTGAATTAATTAGATGTAAATAAGGTAATTGATTGATAACTAAAATTCATTTAAAAATCTAATATTGGAATTTGTTGAATATTGAACAATTAAATTATTTAAATTCATTATTGGAAATTATTAGAATAATTGAATTCTTAATTTAATATGATTGAAAATGATATCAGAAGTAGATGTAAATTTTATTTAAACAATAATGAAGACGGTTAACATTTAAAATTGGGTTTAAAGTGAATAATTAGAAATTGGAAAATTTATATTATAATCGAGACGTTAAAATAACCATTTTTGGCACAGCCTCGAAATTCGACGAAACCAGTTCCATTGGATCAGTAATAGCGTATTATTATCGGATTTCGAATTTCATAACGTTTGGAGTTATCGTTTGGTCGTACGGGATAGAAACGCGTTGAACTAAATATTGAAAATTTAATATAATAATTGGGTTCAAAAAGCTATCTTCCACATACAATCGAATTAGGCCCCGAAACATGTTCCATTGTGTTCAGAATAGGGGTAAAACATTATTACGCCAGGCGGCAGGCTTCGTTTGGAGTTCGTCCGGAAAAAAGTCAAAATAATATTAAAATAATATATATTGCACGTATATATATGCGCCTACAGTAAACCTTAGCTCCGTTATTACAGCTGCGCCGTTTCTTATTATCAATGGCCAAAATAGTCGAATCTTCTTCCTTCCTTTACTCCTAATCCATCAACCAATTCGAAAAATCTTCCAACTACAATATTGTAGAGCATGCCGAGATCTCTCAATCCAACGGTGGTGATCGAGTTTAGTTGAGTAAATTGATGGAAAATGTCGCTCAAAGGCTGGCTGTTCGTGCGCATATTTCGAGGCCTATACACAGCCGAGTTCAACGAGATCATGGCCGGGAGGGTAGTTCGTGATGGGCTTCATGATGGCGTCGCCTGATCTTCATCTCGGTGATTGTGGTGGGTATGGCAACCTAGGGTTTGAACGCATGATGGGTTCGGTTTCCTGTAACTCACGTACGAGAAGAAGAACACGGCGGCCAGATCTCTTCTCTTCGAATTGAACGGTCCATATCTGGTATATATATAAAAAAAGAAAATTAAAATTATTTATATAAATTGTATTCAAACTTTAAAAATGTGTATCTCCTTCGTACGAGGTCGAAATCAAACGAAACAAGCAACGATTGGATCGTGGCTACGAGCACTACGTCATGAAGCTGATTTGGAGACGATTGGAGCTAGTTAAAATTTTATGTTAAATCGAACGTCGTTCGATTTGATTTAAAAATCGAAAACTCAAGGTAAGTGTTTTATAACGCTCACAACGTACTAGAATATTTTATGCTAGTAAAATCTGAAATTGTGAAGTGATACAAATTTATTGATCATTGTTTGATAATTTAATTTGTCATCTAAATTGTCATCTGAATTAACCGTTACAAATTAAAATTGACAGTTAGATTTGAAATTGGAATTTAATCGCCAGTAAATTATCTGATTTTAATAATTATGAATTTGTTGTGAATTATATTGACTGTTTGGATGATTGTTTGCGATGGATGCTATTGGTTGATATTTTGGATGATTTGGATATTTATTTATTTTGACATATCCTATTATCACCTTGTATTTTATTTACAGTATATAAAACTGTAAATTGAACTATTTCGAATAAATTAAGAAATATGTTGAAATGATATATACCCTATGACATTTATTTTGGATTGAAATGGTACGTATCCATCCCTGAAATTAAATTGAAATAACTAATCACTTGGCCATAGGATAGAAAATTATATACGGACACCAGATTGGTTAAATTAAATAATTTTAAATTCTTAATTGAAATTATTAAAATGATTTTGAATTTTTAAGATATGGAAATCGAATTTATGTAATTTAAATTAATCACGAATTCGAGTTTGAAATGCTAAAATTAATTTTAGTTAAAAGAAATTTTGTTAATAATTGAAGTTGGGATTTTGAAGTTATATTCTGTAACGACCCCGGATTTTAAATAAATTTAAATTGATAATTAATTTAGTTTTGAATAAAAAATTGTGAAATAAATTGATAAATTGGATGCGAGTTTCCCCGAACTCAAATAAATTTGGTATAAATCATTTAAACTTTAAATATTGTATATATATGTATATATGTGAATGTGTATATATTTGGGTATATATGAGTCAATTTGAAATTATAAATATATGTATATATATTTGATTTGAATTTAAATCGTAAATAAATGGTTTAAAAATAAACATATAAATATATATGATATAAAAGTATAGACAATTGACACAAATATAAAAATAAATAATGTTAGGTTTGGAATTGATAGTTTCCTGTTATAAATAGAAATAATAAATAAAATATGAACTATAAAAATAAAAGTGACAGTAAATAAAATTTTAATAACATATTAAAATAGAAATTATTTATACTATGAAATAATAAGACTAAAGAAGAAAAATAAAATATAACATAACTAAATATAAGTATGTAAACAAGTAAACACATAAATAAAAGAAATATACATTCAAGTATATTCTAGTGTGAACAAATATACATAGCAATGTATATACACTTGCAAAAGAAGAAGCAAGATAAATATCTAGGTATAAACTAATGAAAGAAGATAGAGTGGAGGCATAAAGTACTTAGTAATAAATGTTTACATCTCTAAACTCACCAAATATTATCATCAGCTGAGACAAACAATGCAAGGCAAGTGGTGAGAACATAAACAAAAGAAAAATATATACATTCAAGTGCAAACAAAATATCTTCAAGTATGGTATATGTGTAGATTGTACAAAGCAATTAATGCTTGGATTTTAGCCACCACAACAATATCATATCAGTACATGATATCAGCCACCCTACAGAAAATCATCAACCGAGATCTTGTTTGATAAAACAAAGAAAAAAATATATCTCTGCTTTGTATTGTACTAAACAAATAATATCACTTTGTACAAAAATAATATCACCTGTAACTTGCTTCCATATATCAACTTCTCCTCATTTCAGCTCGAGCTGAGTAAAACTAAAATAAACACCATTTCATATTTAAACAAGACTTCACTTTAAACAACAATACAACTTCATTCAAATCCGAGATCAAGGGGGGTTTTCAGCTTGCATTTTCAAAACTGTTTCAACATGAAGCTCTGTTCTTCTTCTTCTGGAAACTAAGGTGAGTAAACAAGCTGATTTTTAAATTTAACTTGTGTGTTTGTTTTTTTGAATGATATGTGCTTGCTATAGTTTAAACAAACTACTCTGTGTATATTCTGTCTGCATTGGGAATTTATATGGCTTGTTCTTCAGTATTTCAAGTTTTTGAGCAATGAAACGTAAAGAAAACTAATACTTCTTCATATTAAAAAAACTTAAAAACAGTAACCTGGAAATAGTTTGGGGCTTGACAGTGTAACAGGGGTTATGTTTATTCAAATTTACAGTGAAAAGAAATCATATGTTAAAATTCAAATATTTTAAATTGTTAATTTGAATTCATATCTTGAATACATATACAAAAGTAGGATTTTTGAATTTTTTTTTAATTTTTAGACAACTACACATGGTACAGTTCATAAATGAACTAAAAATACATTTTTATTAGTATCTGTTGATTCAACAAATTTTAGTTGTTGAAATTTATTGTGAAGCAAGCTTGGTGATTTACTAACACAGGAAAAATGCTAAAAGAATTTTCCAATGCAAGGATTTTTGGGATGAAACAAATATAGGGTTTTGGGTTCAAAATTTTCTGTGTTCTGTAAATTATGGATCGCATCGCCGTGGATTGATCGAGTTACACGTGATTCTGGGAGAGGGTCGAGGAGGGTATGGCCATGACGTCGACGAAGCGGCGTCGCCTCCAAGGGTCGGTGTTGGTAGGGCGTGGCAATTTTCTATGGGGGTGTTCGAGCTTTTGGTTCGAGCAGATGGGCACATTTTGATTTCCAACTTTTCATGTTGAATTGGGTTTCGATTTTGAACGTGAGGTCGATAGAGGGTTTGTAGGAGGCAATGAGGTTTGCCTGAGTGTCGGCGACGTGCCATGCACGTGCACGACGATGAACGTGTGTTAGGGAATGTTGTTTCGTGGAAACTCGAAGTGGAGCTCGGGATTTTCGTGTTTTGACTCGAGACCTGGGTTGCTTGTGTGTGTTGCCTATAAGGCTTCTACTGGTTTTAAGTTAACTTAATCTAAGCTTTGACAAAGAGAGAATGTGAGAAAGGAAGAAGGGGATTCAGGGAAGATAGGATGGAACTCGAGTATTTACTCGAGTAAACTGAAGACTTGCTCGGGTTGTTTCCCAAACCTGCGAACAAATAATAGTAAGTTAGGTAAATTATTTCAACAAGTTTAAGGGGCGACGACTAATTAATGAATGAAAAATTTAAGTCAAGCCTTTATTACAAGTTAATGAATTAAGTAAATACAAAGTTTTGGAATCTAATCAATGCTTTAATTAAGTAGAAAATTCAAATTAAGTAATTGAGTTTAAAGGCTTTTCCTTATATAAGTTTCCTATGTAAATAATAAATGTTCTTTACATTTATTTTAAGGTTTATAAATTGATATTGAATTTGATTAATGTTTAAATGGTTAAACATTTTGAATCTTAAATTCAAAATGGAATTTTAATATAAATTTAGAAATGTAATGTTTAAATACACTTGAATGTTAATGGAGTCATTAATAAAGTAAATGAATTATCTTAGAAATAATTAAGATAATAAAAGAATTTAATTTATAAGAGAATTAAGGAATGACTATTTATTTAATTTATAAATTAATGATTTAGATTAATTTATAATTAGAGATTAATTAGAAGTGATTAAGAAAATGTTAATAGTTAATGAAGAAAATTAACTAAGGATTATTAAGTATTGATTAATGTGATTAATTGTAACTATCAATTAGATTAATTAATTAATAATAATCATTTATGAAATTGTTTAAGTGTAATTACTTTATGGAAGTAATTAAGGAATTAATTGTTCATTAAAAATAACTAAGAATAATTAATTAAGGATTAATTATCAATTAAGGGTTAATTTATCATTAATTAAAAGATAATTCATTAAATGGTTCGTAATTAATTGACTATTAATTTACCATAACTAGTAAATTTATTCATAGAAATAAATCTGATTTAATTTAATCAGATAAATAAATTAACCTTACTTATGGATGTTTGAATTGTATTGAATGTTTTGAAATTGTTATTCCCTGATCTGTGATGCTTTGTGATATATCCTGATTTATGTTGTGATCTGTAATGTAATTTATTATCTATGATATTTATATATCTGTGATCTGTGAATGAAAGATAAGCGTTATAGTTATACCGCTTATCAACTATATTTCTGTATTCTGATCTGTGATGATTGAATGATATTGCACTACTGTGTGAAAACCCCTGGACTACACCATACACACACAAATATGGATTTCATGTGGAAATCAGTTAAGTCACAGATTTTTGACAAATTTAAAGATTGGATTCTTGAATCCACATAGTTTTGGAAATTGAAATTAAGAGCTTTGTAAATGAGTTTTGAATGTAAAAGTTATTCTAAATAACTTAAATAAAACTTGGTATCTTAATAAATTGGTTTAAATTTTAATTCAATATTTGAAATTGAATTCAATGATTTGAAAAACTAATTGTTTTCAACTGATAAAAGCTCTTATATAAGAAATGAATTTCCAATTTGAATTAAAGGAATTTCAAATTTGAATCGAAGTCGGTTTTCCAAGTTACGAATAAATCTTTGGAAATGATTTTGAAAACTATCAGTTAAAACTTTGTTTTCAAGACTTAATGAGTTAATCCAATTGAAATGGAAATTAATTTGAAAAATCTGTGAATGAATCTTTTGTTTAAAAGATTAAAGTGTGGAAATTATTTAAACCATTGAAGGTTGTTAAAATGAATCTTTTTGTTTAAAGATTTGAAAATGGTAATTTGTTAAACCATTTGAAAAGAAAGTTTGGGTTTAAGTTGTGACTTAACTAAAATTCCATTATCCATATGTTTTTAAATATTGCGCTCATTATTCGGTTTAGCCGGGAGAGGACCTTTGTGTCGCATAACCCGTTCCGAATAATGATACGTCGTATAGGGATGGCATTTGAAGACCGGTGGTGAAGACCGGGTATTTGCGAGAACGATAGGATAACCTATCGATTGTCTTTGCACTGAGTCGCGCCGGTATAGAGATCTCCTAAGTGATGGGAAATCTGATCGGGATTGTGAATACCCGGATTGCAAGGGCTTCTTCGGAAGTGCCTTCGGTTCTGTTCGAACCCGGGACAGACTTGTATGGTTACATGTCTGACATTACACTTTGAGATATAAAGCAGATTTCTTTCAATACATTTCTGTTGGTGGCGGAGAATTTATTCTCTTAGCTTAACACCCTTCTCTGAGACGTACGAGCTCAGAGGTTATGTAGTTGAAGGTTATCAGCGATATACTCCTAATTTGGTAATGTGGCATGATGAGTGTTGTTGTGTGTTGATCATTTATTGATCATTTGTGATCAAAGCATGGCTTTTGTGAAAAAGCGTAGCTTTGTGGACGAGACCTCATCGAATCTCACAGACCGGAAATGGTCGAAACAGGAATAATGCGGCAAGGTTATGAGGGTCGCGCCCTTTAGGGTATGTCATTTCCTTCTGGAAAAGGGTGGTATCAGGTATGGAGCCCTGGTATTTAACCTATGTGGATACTCCGATCTCATTTATTGTGTGATTGTGTGTTTATTGAGGCATCTCGGATAAAGGTCCCAAAGGACCAGGGAATGGCATATTGGTGAGTTACCTAGTTACAGGGGTAACCTGGCCTTGTGTTGGCAGAGAGCTAGTTAGTTCTCGGGACGTCCAGCCAGAGGCGATCCCATGTGGCAGTAGGAAGTTCCTTAGCCTGACCATTTGTCGGAAATCCAATTTCCAATACGAACCTTGTACGGTTTTAGTTGTAGAACCTGCCATTTACTTATGGTGGCGCCCCACTGTTTAGATGGTAGCTATAGTAGGCATAGTTCGGAATGTCTATGTTGGCTAAGATTAATATTATACTTTCGAAATGTTTTCTGCACTATGCACTAATAATAATAACCCAATGATTTTGCGTAGTAAGCATGTTTGACTATCATAAGAAGAAATCTCCTCCAATTCTGCGTTTGCATTGTGTGTGTGGCGGGAGGTCTTATGGTAGTTTCATTTTCCAAAAGCATTGCGGGTTTCAATGTTTAAAGTTCTTTTGTGGTTGTTTTAAAGATAAACTGCTTTTATTACTCACACCAGTCCCACGACTGACTCAAAGTTTATTGTTCCTTTCCTAAACTCTGGGTGCTCATAATTTTCCACACGAGCAGTCTAGATTTGGGTTTTTCAGATAATCAGGTTCAGTTGACATTGGAGCTAGTTCAGTTTTGGAGATCACGACTGACATTGCTTACCTTGTCTTACGTGATGATAGTTCGAGCTTGATATTAGAGTGGTTGGACTTATTCTCTGACGGATCATTTGGAGTTATCATTTCTGTTATTTCCGCTGTATTATTATTTATCTCTGATATTGTTGTATCATATTGATATCATTGTTGTATATCATACTGGATATTGTATTCATTGGAGTTGTATATGATATCATCTATTTTTATTCCGCTGTGTTGTTATACTTAATGGTGTTATAAGCTCCGGTGAGCCAGATTCGGCGTTTGAATCTACGACATCTTGAGTACAAGTGAAGTACGGGTGCCGATTTTCGAAGGCTGAATTTTGGATCGCTACATATTCGAAATATGATTAAATTTCATAAATTGATTTGTTTTTAGAAGACTGGATTTTTGTTCGAACTTTGAATATTGCTGAGTAAAAGTGATAATAAAACGATATTTTGAAATTGAGTTCGAAATTGAATTTTATTTGAAGATTGGGATTTTAAATTGAATGTGGAAGGTTAATTTGATTTGAGGGTTTTAAATCGATATTTTGAAAACCGAACTTGAAATTTATATAAATCGAAATGGTTTAAATTGAGAATTGAATTGAAATTAGTTCAAATTGGAATTGAGACCGAAATTGGATTAATTGGGAACAGAATCAGAATTGATTTGAATATGAACTGGAATCGAAGTTAATTCTAATTGAAGTCGGAATTGAATCGATATAAATGGAAATGGAATTTGGATTGAATTGAATTGAGAAGATTTGGAAATTGAATCAGTTTGACTTTGAAACTATTTTTCAAATGAATTATTTAGTATAAACTGTTTAAAATCTATATTCTTTAAATATTCAAATTATTTCGGTTTTCCAAATTATTTTACTATATAAACCATTTTAATATTAAACTATTTTATATTAAACTATTTTTAACTATTTTTAACCATTTAAACTATTTAAACTATTTTAAAACTATTCAAACTATTTTTCAAAAATTCAAACTGGTCAAGAGTTGAATGTTATTTTTAGATCATTGATTTAAATACGAATTGGGTTAGATGAAGTTATAACTCAAATTTGAATTCAAAACGATTTTGGAAGCGAAATCGTAATATTAAGACGAAAATGATTCTTGAAATAAAATAGTATATTTTAAGTAAATATGATGATTTCGAAATGGATTTGATTTTGAAGCGAATATGATATTTTGATATCAAGTATGAACTATTTTCGAAATATAAAAGTATATCAACCGGTATGAAAAACGACGTTTGATTGTTAAAGAGACTGGGACCGGATATGGGCATACTCTTTGTCGATACCGGAACCATTTTTACAACTGTGTACGCCGAGGAGACTACAGAACAAAGTGATTGGAATTGCGTCGTTTGCTCGATTTGAAGAAAGTATATTTCAAATACTGGGTTCAAAATACTCATTTTGTTTCATTAAACACATTTCTCCTTCAATAAACTTTTTTGTTCAAATGCCTTCCTTAGATGGTCCACTCATTCCGTAGAAAACGGATTGTCTGCTTCTAATGACAGTGGCACCGAGTAACTGTAGTATTAGTTAATCGATAGCAATTGTGATTTAAACTATATATTTATTTGCATCCAGTACACGTGCAAAGCTCCTGTGTCCCCCAACATTGTAAAGACAACCGACTGCTCATCACAAACATCAACAAAGAAAGAGAGAGAAATAAAAGATTAGAAAAAAAATGGCATCAAGCAGCAGCAGCATGAAGAAATTCTACAAGGCCCAAAAGAAGAAAACCAACCCTGCATCATCATCGACCAAACCCACCAGCGTCAATCCACGTGGCACAGGAGGCGCTTCGGTCGGCTGCACCGGTCCACCTCAACCTTCCGCGCTGGTCGCACGGGGGTCCTACGATTTGGACGACGAGTACGGGGAAGAAGAAAGGAAACTGAGGCAATTCGATATGGACATGAAATACGGACCTTGCATAGGGCTGTCTCGATTGGAGAGGTGGGAGAGGGCCGAGGCCTGCGGTAATGATCCGCCCAAAGAGATCGGGGACCTTCTGTCCCGGTACTTGGGGGAAGGCAACCTAACCGGCCTCGATTGCCTTTGGGAAGGAAAAGTTTAGTTCACTTGACTTTATATTTGTTGTTTCCAGTTTCCTACTGTAATATCATTAGCTAGGTTTAATGTAACTATGTGAGTTTGTATTTTGGATTTGTACCAATTTTATCAACTAACATATTTTGTTTCTTCTTTCTTTTATATATATTTCATTCTTGTGCACTAGACTTGTGATACGACTTGTGATTTGTTGTACGGACTCCCAGAATCCAAATCAATTCGGATCTTACTCGGATGTACCGAAAGCGCTTGTTGATGAGGAACAAAAGGAATTCACAGTTATGGACCAGAGATACCTAACGCAGATTAAGTAACTTGGTTCCCGAGGAGGAAGAAAAATATAGAACCATTTTATCGTAGGCATGAAAGTAGATTAAAAATGGAAATAGGTTCTTGAGTTCAGTTGTGATTGTATTAGTTTGATGAGGGCTCGGTTATTTTATTGTCCTGTGGCCTATCCAATTTTGGCCTTGTTTGTATCACAATTTTTATTGTATTAATCACTACTTTTAAAAAAATGATGAGTAGTTATTAGTTAATTCTTATAGACAACAGTTTGAACTACGGGTGAACGTTCGATCGGTTTTGATGTAAAAAGTATCAAATCGAATTAGAACCGAACAAGATCAAAATCGAACCGAACCAAATTAATTTCGGTTAATTTGATCGCTAACCAATGTAACCGAACTAAACGTAAATAATAGAAATTATGGTTTTATTATTCAAATGACTTAAAGAAAACTACATTTATATTTGGAGATATTGTATTTAATATTTTTTACGTTTGTAAGAAAATTTAAATTATTTCCAACAAGTAAACTTTGTTTATTATTACTAAACAGGTATTAAAATATCGTGATATCATAAATTTGGTAAATATAATAAGAGTTCGGTTAATTTGGTTAAGCCGATAATAAAAAAAATATTGTTTTACAAATTGAATTCAAACCGATTTAATTTTGTAATCGAACTTATCCGACCAAAATAATGTTAGAAAAATGAATGAGGAAGTAGTTAGGAAAGAGAGAGATTTTGGGTATTGTATGGAAACAATGTCCCACATAGTGGAATATTTGTGCCAAATCTACCATATATACTATAACCTAATATACTAAATCAAAACAAAGGAAGAAGGAGACATGAAGACTTGAGATATGACAATGTAGGCTTTGGGCATGTGGGCTTTGGGCCTTCATATTAATATTAAAATGTTAAAGATTGGGCCTTGGCTCGGATCTCTATCACAGTTCAGTAATTCCTTCAGTTCGTCGTCGCTCCGTCTGCACGCACAGCATATTGTGGCCGGTCCGTTTCATCTTGGGAGACAAATTGCTCAAATCCTTCGGTTAATATAGTTTACTTGTTGGAAATAGTTTATAAAGTTTAAAGTTTTAATATGAAATAAAGGTTATTTTCAAAGAAAAACAAAACATCAAAATTTCCTTTGGGATGTCGATATGCCCTAGTACCCCATGTCGACATAGTGTCAGTTAAATTTAAAAATTTGAATTTCAAAAGAAGTGTCTATTCGTCATAACCCTTCACGAATGGACATGACTGTTGTTCTTCTATAAATAGGGGTTAGTTTCAACGAATTTTAGATCAGTTTTTCTGGTTTTTCACTTCTCTTCTTCTTCCACATTTTCTTATTCAAAATCCTATCATTACTCTACCGAAATCAACATTGAATCTAACTAGATTATCTCTGGTTTGATTCTCTATCACTATCTCAACAAGATCCAAGTGCTATTCAGAGTTATAGGCTTCTTTATAATCTATCTAGCGAGAAAAGGTGTGATTGTAGCCTTGGAAATCAATCAAGCGAGAAAAGGTGTGATTGCAGCCTTGGAAATCAATTGGGTGAATTTGTTGCCCCGGAAATCAAGTATCTCTACCCAGAGGATTGTGATTCTGGAGGGTGTACCTCGTAGCCTTGAAACCGATGGTTGTAATTGTTGAATTGCTTTTGAAAGGAAATCTGTACTTAGTTGTGCGGGTCTGGATGTAGGGTAACCCCGAACCAGTATAAAATTCGGTGTGTTCTTTCCTTTACTGCATTTACTTTATTTCTGCATCTGTGTCTGAATATTGCATACATTTGTGTTCAAATTAACATAAACTCAAAAAGATTTAGTAATTTCTTAAAAACACTATTCACCCCACCTCTAGTGTTATTCCTAGCCTTAAGATCCGTAATACGCATTCCTCACATTTGGTATCAGAGCAAGGTTTTCAAAAGTTTCATAATCTGAATTTTGAAAAGTTTTCAGAATGGCTACCAACACTGGTACTATTATTAACACTAGTATCCCTGTCACTAGTTCATTTGTAGAAGGTCAGTCTACTGCCAGACCACCACTTTTTAATGGCAGTAACTATGCATATTGGGCATGTAGGATGAAAATATATTTACAATCTGTAGGATTAGATACTTGGAATATCACACAAACTGAATATTCTGAACCCACAACTAATTTTACACAGTGGACCACTGAGCAAAAGACTGTTGCACAAAATAATTCTAAAGCAATGAATATTCTGTTTTGTTCACTTAATAGAAATGAATTTAATAGAGTGTCAGTTTGTAAGTCTGCATATGAAATCTGGAAAACTTTGCAAGTGACTCACGAACGAACAAGCAAAGTTAAACAGACCAAAATTTCCATGCTCACAAATCAGTTTCAGTTATTTAAAATGAATACTAATGAGTCTATTTCAGATATGTATAGTCGATTTCAAGGTATTGTGCATTCTTTAATATCCTTGGGAAAGGAATTTTCGGAAGAAGATCAAGTCAGAATTTTTTTAAATTCTCTCACTCCAGAATGGGATCAAAAGACACTTGCAATTAAAGAGGCAAATGGCATCAGTACCTTAAAGATAGAAGAATTGATTGGAAATCTAATGTCGTTTGAAGTTCAAATGATTGGGAGAAGAGAAAGCAAAGCATCTAAAAAGAAATCAATGGCATTCAATGCATTAATAGACGGATCAGACTCAAACAGTGATAATGATGAAGAGATAACATTTATGACCAGGAATTTTCGGAAATTCCTGAAATACATAAAGATGAATAATCTCAAGAGAAAAAACTATAAGAATTCTGGAAATCAGAATGCAGTGCCAAATAATGTCAAATGTTTCAACTGTGATGAACCAGGCCATATCAAAAGAGACTGTCCGTATCTAGAAAGGAAGAATCCTCCTATAAACAATGATTCAGTAAAGAAACAGAAGCATGCATTTACTGCTACTCTAGATGACTCAGACTCGTCCTCAAGCGATGATGATCAGAAGACAGATAACTCAAATTTGTGTTTTACGACAGTTCACGACTTCAACAAATTCAAGGAAAAGGACTCAGAAAAAGGTACACATTTACAATACAATTGATTGAAATTGCATGCTTAGAATTAGATGATTGATTGCTTGATTGATTGATTTTGAATTGGTGTGTTGATTGAATTTTAAATTTATTTATTATTATTATTATTTTATTATTATTTTCATTATTTTTTAATATAATAAAATATTCTGGAATATACTATAAGAATACTCCATATATATATAGACATTATAATAATAATAATATATATATATTAGAATACTTAGGAAAAATAAATCATAGAAATTCATAGGCATATGTCGACATGGTCCCTACCCTGATGTCGACATAGGTACCAGAATTTGAAATTCAAAATTTGAATTCAAATGGTTGAATTTCCCTCCATCTTTTCACTTCATTCAATACTCTTAAAAGGCATCTTTTGATCAGAGAACATGTCTTTCAAAAATATATTTAGTCACTATCTTTTATCACAACTTTTCACTTTCATTTTCAAATTCAAACTCTCTCTTCAAAACTTCAAGCTCTCTACTCTCTACTTTAATGGCTTCTTCAAGCAACCCCTCCACCATGAGACTTTCCAGAAATTTGAAAGAGCAACTCCTCAATAATCCGGAGGCAATAAAAGCATACATCAATTATGCTAATTATGGAAAAGTCCATCCCGAAAAGTTTGCTATTTTTCAAGATTTTGCTTCTTATGAAATTGATACTCTTTTTGCAAACAATCAAATTCTTAGTCTTGTTGATTCTTCTCAAAATGATTTTGTTTGTTACCCAAATCTTGTTAAAATTTTCTATGCAAATCTCAATCGAGAATTTTATGAAGGAAATGATAATGAAATTTGGAGTAGTGTCAAAGGCACTAGAATTGTTTTAAATTGTGATCTTTTGGGTACCATTCTCAATTGTAAAAAAATGGGAATGGATCTTTCTAGTTTTCAAATCGATGAACATGATCATGAGACATTTCATCATATTTTTGAAGGAGATGAAAACTTTGAATTTAAAAATCGAAACTTTTGTCCTAAAGCAAGAATTGTCAATCTTCTTTTACAACATACTTTGACCCCGAGATCGGGAAATTTTAATAATCCTCCTTCAAAAGTGTGCAAAACACTTTTTGCTATTTTCGGAAATTATGATATCAATTGGGCGCAAGTTATTTTGGATGAACTTCGTCCTAAAAATTTTGAAATGGGAGAAAACACTTTATACCATGGAATTTACCTTACTCGGATTTTCAACTATTTTGGAGTAAATTTTCAAAGGAGAAGAATTTATTTCAAGAAAAGTTTAATATCTCAAACATTTCTCTCATGAAAATCCCATATGTTTTTCAACCTTATGAGACTCTTGCCGAAAAGGAAGAGCGTTTGGCTCATGAAGAAATGGAAGAGGAGGAAGAAGAAAGGGATGAAATGGAAATAGAAGAAGAAGAAGGAGAAACATCCCTAGAAAGTATTGAATATCCCTCCAATCCTACCAACAAAACCCTTCTCAAAAACCAAAAGATTATTGTTGAGAATCAACGGGTTCTTAAAAGATCCGTTAGTAAGAAGTTGGACAAAATATCATCCAAGATGAACAAGTTTTTCTCCAAAGTCAGCAAGAAACTTGGATTATCTTCATCTTCATCATCCTCTAACTAGTTCCATATCTTCATATCATATCGAATTAGTTTAAGTTTGTTTTAATTTGAGTGTTTATGTAGTTCTTTATGATTAATCATTGTATCACTCTTCTATGTAATGAAATTGAATTTCCTTTCTGTTATCTAGCTTATCTTATCTCTTGAATAAATGTTAGTATATTATATATATATATATATATATATATACACACACAATTATTCACAAAATCAAAATTACCATCAAATTTCACTGTCGTATGTCGACATACCCCCCTTGACCATGTCGACATATACCGGTCAGAAATGACACTTCATTTTGAATTTGAAATTTGAATAACTACCATACGTCTATTCATTTCAAACGAATTTCTACACCCATAAATACCCATTTCTTCCAGAATTCATTACTGAATATTATTTCTTATCTATTCTATCTCTCATTCTTCTCACAATTTCAAAAATGGCTAATCCAATTCATAACTTATCCGAGAATCTTGAAGAAACTCTTAATTCGTTCAAGAATATTCTCTCGTTCATTCTTCGTAACCATCGACACTTAGAGTTGAGTCAAATGCAGATGATCAAGGAGCAAGAAAGGCATTTCGATGCAATTCGATGGATGATTTCTTCCCTGCACAAGGATGATATCGAAGCACATCCTCCTGTCTCTCTCACAAATGACAATGAAAATTGGGATGCCATCAAAGCAGACCCTATTTTCGGAGAAGAAGGATGGGTGGAAGTTCCCCGTAACATTTAATTTGTTTGCTTTATTACTTTGTTTGAATTGATTGTTTTGATTGAAATTGGTTGTTTTGATTGATTTGATTTATACATTGGTGTGGTTTGATGATTGTATAAATATACATTAATATATTTATAATCGTTGATTGAATATCATGTCTATAAGTATAGTTATTTCTTATATACTCTATTATATAGTTTATTAATGCAGGTACTTGAGAACAAGAATGAGGGGGAGTTGTATAGTTTAGAGTTTGTTTGTTTTTGTTGATGACAAAGGGGGAGAAATATAAAATAGGGGAGTTAGGCATAGATTAAAGGGGAGTTATTAGATTTAGGGGGAGTCAATAGGATAGAAGTAATATTTTATAAACAAAGGTTGTCATCATCAAAAAGGGGGAGATTGTTAGTCCATGAGTTGATGGTTTGATGACAACAACCTTAGAATAAGATTATAAAATATAAATACTAACATTATAGTTTAGATATATATATGTATATGCAGGATTTAACCATGCAGGTACCAAGAATGAAGACTGTACAGTATAGAGATTCAAGATATCAAGATTGAAGACTCATGAGTATCAAGATTATCAAGAGTTCAAGATTTCAAGATAAGTATTGAGTCTAGAATTATGTTAAAACTTCACAATAGCATTGAAATCTTCACTCCATTTTTCTTTTGGGATGGAACCCATTTCTACCTTTTTTGTGGCTTACAAACCCACGACAAGTGGCTTACAAACCCACGACAAGTGGCTTACAAACCCACGAACATCCTGGTTTTGTACAAGTTCTCGAGTCCTGACATGATGAGATATTCTGCAGGAAGAAGCTTGCAAAACTACTTCAAAATGATTTTCAAAACTACTTCGGAATGATTTTCAAAATTGCTTTTCAAAATGTTTTAGCCTTAGAAATTATCTTTTCAAATGATTTTCAAAAAGATGTTTTAGTCTTAAAATATTCTTTGTTTTTGTTTTTAAATAAACTCGTGTTTTTAAACTTCATTTGTTTTAAACTATCTTTATACTTAGATTTAAATATAAAATTATAGTAAAATTATATATATATTATTCTTTATATTTATCTATGTATTTTATCTATAGTCAAGTATATTTATAAAGTTTAAAATAGTTTTAATATGAAATAAAGGTTATTTTCAAAGAAAAACAAAACATCAAAATTTCCTTTGGGATGTCGACATGCCCTAGTACCCCATGTCGACATAGTGTCAGTTAAATTTAAAAATTTGAATTTCAAAAGAAGTGTCTATTCGTCATAACCCTTCACGAATGGACATGACTGTTGTTCTTCTATAAATAGGGGTTAGTTTCAACGAATTTTAGATCAGTTTTTCTGGTTTTTCACTTCTCTTCTTCTTCCACATTTTCTTATTCAAAATCCTATCATTACTCTACCGAAATCAAGATTGAATCTAACTAGATTATCTCTGGTTTGATTCTCTATCACTATCTCAACAAGATCCAAGTGCTATTCAGAGTTATAGGCTTCTTTATAATATATCTAGCGAGAAAAGGTGTGATTGTAGCCTTGGAAATCAATCAAGCGAGAAAAGGTGTGATTGCAGCCTTGGAAATCAATTGGGTGAATTTGTTGCCCCGGAAATCAAGTATCTCTACCCAGAGGATTGTGATTCTGGAGGGTGTACCTCGTAGCCTTGAAACCGAGGGTTGTAATTGTTGAATTGCTTTTGAAAGGAAATCCGTACTTAGTTGTGCGGGACTGGATGTAGGGTAACCCCGAACTAGTATAAATCCGGTGTGTTCTTTCCTTTACTGCATTTACTTTATTTCTGCATCTGTGTCTGAATATTGCATACATTTGTGTTCAAATTAACATAAACTAAAGATTTAGTAATTTCTTAAAAACACAATTCACCCCCCCTCTAGTGTTAATCCTAGCCTTAAGATCCGTAATCTGCATTCCTCACAAGTATTTCGTGGTAACTATTGTTGCAACTGGGTCAGTCTACAAGGGGTGAAATGGGCAGATTTCAAAAATTTACTCTATTTGGGTCACAACGGGCTTATGAAGTCAAACAATTGTACTAGATCCAACTGTAAATAAAATCCAATTTTATTTAATTTTTCTAATTTAATTAAAGTTGATTTGTATAATATTTATGAATATTTCATTATATACTCATATGCGTACATCATGCAAGCAACTTAATAAAGTGTATATAACTAATGTATATGTATATAAATGTTGGGATTTACATCTATAACGTATCATTGACCATTTATATGCATTGGCTATTTGAAATATTATTTAAAAAATATATATGTATTTTATAATGAAATTTTGAAATTTACTTTATATTAAATATAATAATTTTTCATTTTAAATATCTAGGTTTATTGAACAATTTAAGATTTGAATTCAAATTAATATCCAAAATATCCAATATTTTGACTTAGCAACAGAATTTGAATTCAAATTTGAATCCATAAAATAAAATAAAATTAATAATTCAAAATAAATACATACATTTATAATATGATTTATTACCAATTTTGTATATTTTATAATAAAATAAAAGCATACTTTTATGTAATAATAATATATATATATAAACAGTACATATAAAATGTAAAATTATGTTAGGCCATAAAAAAATTATTTTTTATTTTTTTAAATCCAATTCTATTTTAATTTTATAATACGTTCATATATTCATATATAAATTGATATAGGTATTAATTCAAAAACATTGAATTGAATACACACACACTAAAATATATATTTTCCAGAAAACTATTTTTTTAATTCAAAAATTTATAAATATATATAATTATTTTTTAAAAAAATTGTTATAGGGAGGTCTTTGTGGAAAATCCATTATGCGAATGCGCCTTAGCGGTTTTGTTTGTATACCTATAAATATTGTCATGGTGTGACCAATGTAAGCACCAACAACTATTTTCTTATTTTTATTCTTCACCCTAGACATTATCTTATATATTGCAATATGTAATTATTATATGATGGTTCTTTTGAGGAGATTTCCGTTATGGCATTCCATGCGGTCTCAAAATTACTGTTATATGCTAGCTATATATTTCTTGAGTTTCTCACACCAGACTTATCCGACCTATGGTTTTATATTTTCTTTATTTCCATTGGTGCTCTTTCGAGTAGTTTGGAAAAACAGTTTTTCATTGATATTCATTAAGCTCTTGGAGAGGAGCTGGATTTTTTGCCTATTGTAATATTTATTTCTGCTGCATTACTTTATGTATATGTATATCAACAATTGTAAGGACATGCTGTTGTGATTGTCCAGGCTAATATGGTAGTACTCTGGTTAGTAACTCCGATATACTATGTATATTAGAGTAGCTCAGTGTATTATCTTTTGATATTATATATTATCATTCCGCTATGAGATTCTTATGTTTTTGTTCTCTTCTTTCTTGTCCGTTTTCTTTTCTTCTTTTTCTTTACCCTAATGTTCTATCTTTCTGGCACTTGAGTGATTGGCACGTGAATATCGGTGATGAATTAGTATCGACATTCAAGGGTCGAAAAGTTGACCGTTACAAAATGGGTGCTTTACCTTCATTGTTTGGAATACAATTCACCTAATACCATATAATTCACAATCATCCGATTAAAAAATTATTTCTCAAAGATTTGACTTAGTCTACAATTCCAAAATAACTGAAAAATTCTGATATTGCTGTATTTTCTAATGCATCATTTTTGTTACAAATAATATCATTATAGATTTATTTTATAGTGAATATTCATAATATTCACATCAAAATAAAACTAATCTATTTTTGGTCAGTATTGAAAATAACTATTATTTTATAAATAATATTTGGTATATTTATGAAAATAGTTTTTATAACCTGATGCATCCATTAAGAAGTGTTATATGTATGCTTCCACTATTTACACCATTACTATAATAGCATACGAAATACGAACATTCAACCATTTATTATAGAATTTTATTTCATACACTGTCACTAGTTACAGTTGAGAGTCTTAGATCTAATATCTTAAACTCGAAGAAATAATTTTCTATATGAAAATACATTTAGAATAGAAATCACACTTCTCACTCTCTACATCCAAACTGTGCCTAAGTTACATCCACTCTCGTACATTCTCTTTTCTTTCTACATTTTTTTAAACCATTCAAAAGATAACCATTACTACAAGAGCGTAACAAACTTTTTACAAAATGCATTCAGTTATACTTTACATTTAATAATATCGAATAACTTGCACTTTATGTAAACTAATAAAATTGACATTTCAGTGATCGACTTCATAGATACAACTTATAGCTCTTGGTTTAGTGCTAAATCTAGTATAACAAGATCCTTACTATAGTCAATCGTATTAAATACACGATCTCGTACTATGGTTTACTTACTTATTTCAAATGAACTAATTTCATCAAAGTTTCATACATTATGAATAAAGACTATTCATCATATAACATTTATATGGGATCGAATATGGATCAAATATCTAAATTCTTGTATTGCCTAAGGGTTCAAAAATCATGGAAGACAATACACATTCTCGTACAAATAAGAACTTAAGTGATCGAGGCAAGAATGTTTTGGTGGTTGTAAAAGCTGACTCTTACATGGGTCTTGAAGTGAAGACATGCCAAAAAACCTACTGGTAAATATATTTTATATTTCTATGTCAATCTTAATTTAGTTCATTTGCATATTTTACCTGATAAACATTTTATCAATTATAAAAGTTTCATAAAATTAGCTAAGTGGATTGTTTTGACTTTATATAACACACATTCTTACAATATTAGAAAGGTTAATTATATAAATTTCATTTATCTAATAAGGCTCCTACCATATATTTTTTATGTTTCTCAAGACCCTAAGAAAAACATAGAAATCATTCGATTTCTTTAGCAGGTGTTAGGACACGCTTGCCTTAAGATTCTGACCTTGAGTTTGCTTAAGAAATCGAAAGAGATTATTCACTCATATCCACCATTTCGTGACATCCTAAGTATATTGCACGTACATTGAGTTTGCTCAACAAATACATACATGTATCATGCCTCGCCTAATAATATACTAATAGTACTACACATAACATCTCTTGCTCGAGTTTGCTCAACAACAAAAGAGTAAGCAAGTAGTATATTAATATATAAATGGTGGAGGAGAACTCATATATATTAAGGATTCATAACCTTGAATATATGTATGTATGCGTATGTATGTATATATATGTGTGTGTGTCTATATATATATATTGAGTGATATTGATTTAAGGAATAATATGTTTATCATGAAAATATCCTCGTGCTTCAAGTGTTGGACACATCTGAAATCATGGTATATGTACCATATGTACATATTTATTCCAAGAAATAAATAAAACTGTTTTTGGATTAATTTTCAATTTTACTTAATATTATACATATATAATTATATAAGTATTAACTTGTTTATAACTTTAATAATTTAATTCACTTATATAATATTTACAGGTATCTTAATAATTAAATCTTATTTAATTAATTTTATTTCTTATTAATTAAATCATATTTAATTAATTTAACTTATTTTATATAAAATTTCTAAAACTTATATTACTCATCTTAAACAATTTAAGATAGGTAATCAACTATAACGTTTATAGTTTGTTTATATGTACTATCAATACATGTGTACATTTTAATTAATTTTATTTAATCAAAAATTTAATTAAATATTCTAATTAATTTGAAATTTAGATTTAATTTATCATAAATAAATTTAAGATAAATAAATAATTACAACAATTACAGTTATAAACGTATATCAATATATATGTTTTAATCAATTAATTTTTAATTAATTATTTAGTTTAATTTAATTAATCATATTAATTAAAATTTAGATTCTAAAATTTCAAAATTAATTATTTAATTTCTTAAAACAATTTTCAAAAATTTATGTGTACTTTATAACTGTTATAAAATTTTCCATTTATATTTTAAACTTTACAATTATATATAAAATGTTCTTAAGTTATCAAATCTTAATTTGAAAATTAGCCCAAGACCCAAAATTAATTTGGGCCTTTACTATCGGGCCTTTACTTTTAGGCCAACCTTTTGGATTTACTCCAACCATTAGGCTAGTTCGGCAGCCAGGAAGGGGAGAATACTTGATTATTCAACCATTAGTCTAGATACTACTTTTCTAGACATCCATCAGATATGTAAGCTTAATTAGTTGGCTCTAAAGTTGATAACTAGACTATATATACCTTTTTGACTCTATACCAATTGTAGGAACCGAGTTGAACTGCAATAGATGAATTAGGGAGATTTCAAAAAAATTCCTTTTTGGATCATAGTGGGCCTATGAAGTCTAATGGGTTATACTAGATCCGATCTAGTTTTAAATAAAATCATATTTTATTTAATTTCATTTTATATATTTGTTAATTAACCACGTTAACTTCAGCTAAATGTATAATTCTGCAATGCTTCTTGTGTACATTCAAACATACAAGAACATGAATAATCAAATATAAACATGTATAGAACTATATACACACACATATTCAGATATTGGAATATATATATATATATATATATTATACTTATATTTACATGTAATAGACTCACATGCATATCAGGAATATAAATGTCTAAGTATATACATATGTTTGAATATACTACAGTATATATGGTCTGCATACACATGTCGATAATACTTCATATATAGTTTAGACATATATATACATATATGTAATCTTTGTTGATGGTTATACATTATTTATAAAAGTATGAAAACAATTCACATTAAATTGATATTTAAGTAAATATGAAGAATGAAGATAGAAAGGAAATTTATGTTAAAACTAAATCTGATCAAATCTAAAATGAAAAGAGAAATAACATTAAGAGAAATTCCACTTTACTTTTCTTTTACAATCAACAATTCAACAATTAATTTAGTACCATATAAATTTAAAACTTAATTACAACAAAACATCCAAACCCTAAAATTGTAAATCTGAAAATGTACCTAATCAGCATAAAGGAGGAAAATATTTTTTTTAATTTTTTTTAATTTACTATCCTTAATGACATAATTGGATCTTAATCATAACACTTATATTTATATACATACATGTATATAATAAATCGTGACTTAATTTCAAAACATGAAACCGAATTATTTTGAAACGAATCAACCGAACAAAAATTGATATTGGTTAACAATTTCAAAACATGAAGAAGCCTTGGTAATAATATATATATATATATATCATAATTTAATCTACAAAAAATAGATCTATGTTTAAAGGGATTAAACGGTAACAATAAAAGTAATTCATTGAAACATAACACATTTATAACAACATATAATCTTTCATCCAACAAGCAAAAGAATTTGTTTTAGATCTTAAATGAATAAAATAAAAATGTTTGGTTAAATAAATAATTAAACAATTATAATAATAGATGAAAATTTTCTAACAAATTTATTTCACAACAATTAATCATTCTAGATCATATTAGAATTACCAACATTCAAATAAAACCATACACAAATAGAATACATAGAAGAATTTTAAAAGAGACCTTAATAAGTGGCTACAATATACATATATGCGAACAATATCATTTTGTACATCATGAATAGATTATAAATAAGAAGAACATACCACAAAAACTTTGCTCTTTGTCACACCTTCATTTATGGGTTTCCCTAGATTTCGACGTGAATCAACATCTAACCTTGTAAGAGAAGGTTGAACCATCTTTGCTTTAATTTAATTTAATGTTGATTTGAATTTTCTTTGTGCTTATTTTTTAAAGGGAAAAATTCGGCTATGCCATTGAGTGAGAGAAGGTAGAAAAGTCTCTGTAAAGAAAGAATGAATGAAGAGATTTGTTTCAATAGGATTAACGGAATCTTTCCCATTCTCTTCATTCAACTTCCTGTTTAATTCCCTTTTGAATTTCAATTAATTAATCCTTTTATTCCCTCAACCTATGTTAGCCTTAGTTTTCTCAAAAGATGGGCAAAGTTTCCAAAAAAACCGCTATGTAGTTATTTCATTATTTGAAACTTGTTTGAAAGTATACTGATGCAAAAATAACAACTATATATGCACTTAAAAATTGCCAAAAACATTCAAAAGATCAAATAAATTAATATTTCATAAATATCAAGTAATTTAGTTAATTTGTATCATTTTAAATTTAATTAAATATCGTGATTTTTGGAGAAATCAAAAATGTGATTGTGCATCTCCGTGATGTGAATTTAGTCAGCGATTAATGTTGAACAATTCAAATATCAACGTTCACACATCTTTTTAGGTAGTAGTTTGTAACAACCCACCTCGAAACAGACCTAATTTTCGACCTAATAAAATGCTATCGAACCTTAGGCCCACTCCAAAGTTGGCTATTGGTTAGTAAAATTGATACAATAAACAATATACATAGCTACCTATCTATGCTATCAGAATCTCACAGTGGAAAGGATAAAATATAATATCAGAAATAAGAACCCATTTCATAAAATTCCAAATCTTAGAAATACATCATATCTTCCTAAATATCCAAAATACAATATCCCAAAAATAACAACAACATGTTTGAAACTAGGTACGTCAAAATCTATCAAAAACATAAATGGATAGATAAACCGCCACAAGTCTTCGCCTCTGCCTTCATCTTCTCAATTAGCATCGTTTTCCCTAACTTGTGTTGTAATGTGGAAAGGGTCTAAACAATGATGTTTGGTGAATGAAAGTCTTAAATCTTATAGTAACAATATTTAGGCAATATCATTTGGATGAGAAATATGTCTTATGCATCCTATACTACATCCTACCAAATATAACTTCTACTTTAAGCCTGAAAGCCATTTTATTCCAACTCCATAACATACCTTCAACTGTAGGCCAAAGACCCTTTCCAGTCCAACACAACTACTGTTAATCATATCCTAACAATGTAAGTGAATGTACCTAAGCCACTTAATACCTCCTTAATGGAAATTAGGAAGACTCTAACCATTTAATACCTATACCTTAGGCAGATCCCTGTCATTTAATACCTAACCCAAGGCGGATCCCTCTCTAGTATTCCCTAACTGACATCACACGAAGTATCATCAGGCAACTTAATACTTCTTATGGGAGGAGGTGGACCCTACAACAACCACTTCATACCTCGACCCCAAAGCAGACCCCTCTCGAGATTCCCTACTACCTCATCTTAACAATAATCTTGACCATTTAATACTTCTTAAGTAAGAAAGAGGCAGACCCTATAATAGCCACTTAATACACCTACCTAGAAGCAGGACCTATGTATTACGACCCATAACCCAAACTATGACGTCTCACATTAGTCCGACCATTCGTAGGTGCCGGTAGCCAGATTAGCTAGGCAGACTAACCTTATAGAATCATGACTAATCTCGCATCCACCGTGGGTACTTATTATAAGCGATTTCTATTATCGGTCTCAAAGTCACATTATTAGCAGCCAGATTAGCTAGGTAGACTTTTGTGTGCTTTTTACTGATCCCATACCTTTATAACTTAGTCATAATTCCACTAACTTAACTTACCACCATATATATACCTTATGGCATTTCGCATTAAGGCTATATAAGGAAAACTCCTTATTCTGCCTTCAATTCATAATTATCCTTACTGCCATCCAATGGGGTTTAATTCTAATTACTAACCTATTTAATCTATATGATACAATTGATACATTATTAATTATACGCTATTATATTTATACGTACATAGTTTAGGCTAACCAAAAATTCCTAAGCGTGCGAAGATTTCCTCAATCTATACTAATCATTTTAAATGTCAAAAATTCTAATTCATACAAGTCTAACTCCATATAGTAACTTATAAATTTGCTAATATCCTTAGCCAAACTATAGACTTGCATTAATAATATTGAATCAAATACCAAACTTATTTTATATTAATACAGTAGAATTAGCTCCTCTATTTCAAGGAATAAAACTTACATTTTAAACCCTTTATATTCTTTTCAACTTTTATACATACAACGAAAATGTGATTCATATTTAAATTACGGAAATAGGCAGTGCAAACAATGGATATGACAGTGCATACTTTATATGCCATTTCCTAACTTATTTTCTTTTTAGAATCCTTTAGCACATCAATAGAGAAATGTTGGAAGTGGAATGGGATATAAAATATTCAAATTGCAATAACAAAACAAAATTTACTATATTAATACCAAACAATCGAGATTCTAATAAACATAAGAATTGACATTTTGTTTGGCGAAATTTTGGAGTTTTAGTTTTAGGATTTTCATGAACAAAATTCCCAAGGTATGAAACAAATCCAAACTTCTACTACACAAATAATAAAATGTGAATAACTATGATTTCCACTCATAGATAATATCCATCTTTCCTTTGGATTCGATTCATGCCCTTTTACTAACTGCTCCTTCGGATTTCTTTTCTTTGAAATGTACAATAATTTAATGGCATATAAATTAGATTCAGAATTCAGATAAATAGAAAAAGTATACCTATATAAACCTATTACCTTTTGAATATAATCGAGGAAAAAGACTGATAGTACTTCGCTAGCATTCCAAATAATTTGTGAATAAAATTAAGGGGGCTAGCCTCTTATTTATAGTGGTTATAATGCACCAGAACCATCGAATTTAGGTCGGTTTAAAATGATAAAATCCGAGCCATTAGTGCCTAACCTAACCCTAGCCGCCGCTACCCCATCGGTCGACCGCTCCTCCCTAGGCGGTCGATCGCTAGTGGTCGACCGACCTAAGGGAGGTGGTCGAATGGTCTATTGAATTAAGCGATATTATTGTTGTCGTTTTTTAATTAATTTCTTTCCCATCTTAATACTAACGTTAACAGTTTTCCCAATGTTAATTTTCCATAATGTTAAAATATTAATTATCCATTTAAATTTGAATTCCTTCGAATTATTTTAAATTTGAAAACTTAATCATCAACATTTTTTGTTTGAACTTCAATTGCAAAATTTTATATATGAAAGTTGATCAGAAATGCAATGGTGTAAATTTTATTGCCAAATTCCAATATTTACAAAATTTTCATTTTAGCCTTATTACTTAATTAATTTCTTAATAATTTTTATGGGGTGGTAACATAGTATGGCAATTTGGCCAAATTCATCGCTTATAGGTTTTACAGTAAAATCTAATATCACAATCACTTAAGCGGCATCTTTAGTAATGATAATTTACACACATTCTCTTCGTATACACTTTAGGATTTATGGAATTTAGTTTTGGTCAAAATTCCAATATCATCTTTATTCAACTCAGTTAGTCCATAAATAAAGTTCTTGATTCAATAATAACATTTATTATTAATTGTACTACTCTAGACAAAGATTTTGACTTTCAATCGACTCTACATTTGACTATGGTACTAACCTCTACAACCAAGGAGACCAATTCTCTATTGAATAGCGTTTCATTTCCAATGCTTCAACTCAGACCCAATTATAGTCGCTCGATGGATATCCTTGCCATGATTTTACTATAATCAAACTGGAGTATTCACATTAAAGTTCCATAGTATTCTCAAGTCGATAGAACTGCGTAACATCATCATGCCGAGATTTCCTGTTTGACCCAGTTGTTATTAGCCAATAGAAAACTCTCCGATGAGTCATTCCATAGGTACCCAATAATTACGAGTACGTAACCCCTTGGTTCCCCTCAACAGTCATGAGTAATACATTATCCAACACTTAGAGAGCCTTATGCACTCCTGGCTCAAAGGATGTATCTGTATCCATTCTCGAAACATATTAACACATAATATTTAAAATATAATGTTATTTTATATTGGTATTACTTACTCATGATTACAAATATTTGCAATTACCATCACAGAACATTTACGTGTTGCCAAAAAAGGGTAGAACACCCTAATTCAAATAAAAACGAGATAAACTAATCAATAATGAAATGGAAAATGAGGATAGATAAGCTTTTTAAAGTGGCTTAGCTCAATTTTATTGCCTACGTCCATTATCAACTTTATTTTGATTAACTCTAATAGCTTCAACTAATTACACACGATTTTGAGGAAGAAATGATTGACAACGAAAATGGCAAATTTTTTTTGATTAAAATAAAGATAAAGATCAAAAGATCCTTTTTTCATGGCCGATTCATATGTATTTATAGTTGAATCCTTCCTTTAAAGTCGCTAGCTCATAGAAGAACATGTAAGAAGTTAGATCTGAACATTCAAACATGAAGTACGTTCAAAAATTATCAACCGAAACATCTTAGTACCGACATGATCATGTCAGTACAGACATGCTTTTAATAGCAGCTTCTTCGATTCTTCTTCGTATTTGTTCAATGCCCCAAATTTCGAATCATTGTTGACAAATTGCTTCTCAAAATCATGTCTGTACTGACATGATTTATCATATTTAATTTTTGTATTTTTCTTTAAAGTACAAGGCAACTTTATGTATAATTCAAAGTGGGTCGGCTTAGCCAAACAACTCAGTACCAACATGGTCAATCAGGTCGGTACCGACATGATTTTCCTTGTATAAATCTTGACTAAACTTATTATACTCCATTTGTCCTTATTAATGATGCCTCCTAAGTTTCTTAATCCGTTTCTTCATCATGTTGAAGTCCAGATTCAATAAGATGTCGCTTAGTTCAAATATCGAATAACACTACCCCCCAAAGTATGCATTCGTGATAACAAAGCATGTTTTAGATTGAGAAAAGCAAACAAACGCTATATGAAATGAAACCTCTA
The DNA here is from genome assembly GCA_030737815.1 of Allium fistulosum. Lineage (NCBI taxonomy): Eukaryota > Viridiplantae > Streptophyta > Magnoliopsida > Asparagales > Amaryllidaceae > Allium > Allium fistulosum. The sequence goes on from CM060901.1 coordinate 1,619,741,341, forward strand.
ATCGATTAACTATTGTCTTGAAGCATTCCGTCTATTTTAAGATTATCAGTCATTGATTCACATAGATGTTGAATCACTTCTTTCTGCAGTAAAGTTGGCGTCTTCAATTTTCTAGAAGCTACGCCGTATTTCAATCGAGTAGATCCTTTTTTATTTCACATTTTCCTTTTTTTTAACAAGAGGTGCAAAATGTCTCGGCATGGAAATGATTAAGTCGGTACCAGCATGATTCTTCAAGTAAGTATAAAATAAATGCTTAGAAAAATATCTAAGTTCTCATTTTTCATTTGCCAACTATTCTTATTCCCATCCTTGCAAACTTTTAACCCACTATCACTTTGATTCTTAGCACGTCGCCACTACTATTGAGCATCGCCGCCATCTAATCACCGCAACAAATCATCACCGACCATTTTAGCCAAAGCTCCACCAAATCTCGACTAACTCTGCCATCTTAGATCTAATTTAAGGTGGGTTTTGACCTTGACTTTTGCGCTACAACTGTGGTTTGACCACTACTAGCAATCGCTTATCGACATCGACTTTGAGTTGTCACCGCTAACCTACCTTCAAACCCGACTCATTCGTCTCTGCCTTTCCGTTGCCGACTCATTTCAACAAACCCAAGGATGAATTTGGATCCTTTTTCATAATCTTCGTGGTTTTTAAATCCTACTTCAAATTTCTTGAATTAGACTTTGGGTTTGATGATTCATAGAGCGGGAACGATGAATGGGAGGTGACTTGGTCCACCTTCAAGTCGAATATGGATTGACGACTTAGTTTTGAAGGGACGATTTGAAGAAAGTATCACATTGAATGCAATTTGGTGCTCAACAAAATCAATCTCCAACACTCTGAGTCTAACAACACACTCTTGTGATATACAAAGGTAAGCTCTGAGTTACTTTATACATCGGTTCCATTGCCATGCACTCTATGAGAAGGGGTAAAAAGCTAACACACGGTTCCATAGCCAGCATGAGCGGATTACCTACACAGAGTGTTCATGTACACCGCGTTATGGACACAGGACACACTATGCATAGATCAACAAATTGCACTACCTCGATCAATGTACATAATCTGATTAGTTAACTCATGTCAACATCTGTTGGACTCTATACATCGACTACATGAGTTTTAATCAAAGTACAGGGTAAATAAAAATAATACCTGAATATGTTCGTTGTTAAGTTCCAGTATAGAATGAACGACTTTAGATGACCTCCTTGTCTTTATACCAGTGCTAGCACCTCCATGCCTCTGAAAGCAGGTTCTTCTTCTACCCCGACATCTACTTCTACGCCATAAAGAGTAAGGAGTTTGATTACATAAGAACTTTAACTCCAAGTTGTCCCTCCAGTAGGACCTCATGCCCTTTCATCCTGGAAGACGACCAGTCCATCTTTATGATCTTGGATAACACTCTGGATGCCACACCTTCTATGTAGACCATGAAGGAACTGAGGTCTATCTGTCTGAAACACGGGTTTCCCGAGGACAAAGTTCTTCTTCCTAAATCGAACCAAAGGGCTTACCTTCCTCTAGTAGGTTACTATAACACCCTATAACTTTTCAAAATTAAATAATTAAATTAAAAAAAGGTAAAATCGTAATTTTACATATAGGGAAAAATAGTAAATTTCTGCAGCAGTTGGAATTAGGCTTTGAGACCTATTACATTTCATCCAGAATGTCATTTACAATCAAAAAACATACACGACTTTGTTAAATTTGGTAAACAAGTTAGAAATTAGAGGAAGTCAAACCCAATGAATTCTCGTAATATATTGATTACGAGATTTTAGCCTATATATTATATTTTCAGCCTATAAATTGATCCTTAACCATATTTCTTTTGCTTGATAAATCTTGCCTCCACTTGTAAAATCCTAATAACTAAATCAATTCCAAATCCACCAAATCAAAATAAACTAAATAAATTTATATATAAAACCGATCATCACGAAGAGACCTACGTAAATAAATTGAAGCCATGGAGACTTTTTAAATTATCAAGGCAGGTGATATTTGGATAGCGAAGAATAAGGAGTATTCATCATGGATCAGAGTAGACATACGGCTAATTGGTGAGTTAGATTTATCATATTTGTGAATATATATTGATAAGACGTAGCAATTTAACCTACAGATCTAAAACCAAATTTATAAATGATGTAAATAATAATTTAATTTTTTTTATATACACCCGATTATGATATAATATTCCATAGCTAGATGTTTAATAATATAACTTTTAATCTATTATAATTATCAAGAGCTAACCTCCCTCCAGTTAAAAAGTTCGGAATAAAAAGTGTTCCAAATTAGACTTAATATATATATATCAAAATTGCAGTTCTCGATGACACAAATCAATCGACAAATGTGGAACGTCTGTTTTGATCCAATGGTGAAACAACAATGATATGGCGATCAGAAAATAAGGGTATGTAGAGGAGGAAGAATAGAGGCTTATGGTGGTCCCCATTCATCTCAGATTGAATGTAAGTAACTAAAATTTGGCCTCATAGCAGTGATGGCGGCGTCGAACTACAATGCAATGAAGGTGAAGTGGTTGGGTCCATTGGGACTGGCTTGGTGCGAGGATTATGCTGGTGATGTCAAATGGTCAGAAAAGTGGTTATAGAGGCGACAGAGATAGAATAAAGGTGGCAGTTGGGTTTGAGAGGGGAGCGTCGAGGGTTTTTTCATACAGTAGTAAATACAGAAAAAGAGAGAAAAAAGAAGAAGATATTTAAATTAAACTAAATTATAAATTAAATAGTTATGGAAATGTGCATAAACATTAAATGTTATAACTCTCACAAACGACCTCCGTTTTATCTGTGGTTCATTGCATCGAGATCATAATGAGATGAGGAATATTTTTGTATAATTTTTGCTGTGTTTTAAGATACTATAGATAATTGTATTAGTTGGACTAGTTTGGTTTTGCACTTATGGGTTAGGGCTAGATCTAGTAGCTTCGTAAAAGGTGGGGTGATTATGAGTTTTTGGCTTGATTCCAATAGTGTCGTAGACTATTAGGCGAATGTTTAGCATGGACTTAACTTTAATAGTCACGTGCGATTTCCATGATAGTGTCACATATGGGCTATACGAGTTGGGACTTTGAGCTCAGTAGTGTGGTATATGGTAGGCGTCAGGTGCACTTCGGTAGGGCGAGTGATATTTACTGATGACGAGTTAGGACTTTGAGCCCAATAGTGTTGTAGTTGAAGGTACACGAATTGGGACTTTGAGCTCAATAGTGTACATATGGTTGGTGACGACTAGTTGGGACTTTGAACCCAATAGCATTGCAGTTGGCAGCACATGAGTTGGGATGTTGAGCTCAATAGTGTGCATACGTTTAGGTGACAATGAGTTAGGGCTTTGAACCCAAAAGTATTTTAGTTGTTAGTACGTACGAGTTCAGACCTTGAGCACTTAGGACTAGACTTGGGGTAGGTTATCATAAGACCTTTGCATATGATGTCCCAATAGCATTATATTGTGTTTAGTTGACTTGTTGGGTGCAATGACATAGGTTAAGGTATTGTTTTCAAGTATAAGTGTTGTTTTACTAGCTTATTAGTATTATACACTTACATGATGTGTTTCGCTCACTGGACTTATGTCTGACCCCCTCTATCATTTTTCTATTTAGTTATACTCTGATAGGTTGATAGAGAGGACCGGTGGTGACTTGGAGGTGTGATGGTATGATGGAGACGTGAATTTATTTGACTATTAGCTATTTACTATTTTATCTTAGTTATTCCCAAACACTAGGTTGATTTTGTTACTAGTGTAGAGACATATTGGAAGTGAATTTTATTTGATATTGTATTATTTCATTCATTTGGTTTTATAGTGTTATTGATTATTATATTTTTATTTCATCCACTATGAGTTTTAAAATGTGTAGAATATTATAGATAGCTCTATATTAAGTTTTAAATATTGTACCTTAAGAATGATCCACCATTTGCAAGGTCTACGATGTCCGCATTATTTTAGCATTGAATCATAGCGTTGTAGATGGTGGGTTTTTTCATTTGGTATTAGATCTTAAGTTACGCGTTCTTACTAAATTAGGGCATATGAGAGAGCGTATTTGTAATTTTTACTATTTATAATACATATATATATATATATGTATATGTATATATATCTCCATTTGGACCAAGACATAACTTTAACTTTTACCAAAAGTTTTTTATGATCTTTTTGTTCAAATAACAATTAAGGCGAAGCAGGTTCAGGAACAATGAATCTCTTTATGATAAACATATCCATTTTGCATGTTTCCGCAATGGGAGAAAGCCTGACAGAGCAATGCCGTGTGGAGGTAGAAGGCCCATGGGTCATGAACTTTTTTTCTCAGAGAAGAAGCAATGATGGTGGTGTACCAGTTATCGTGCCCACGGTAAATGCTGGGTAGCCAACTGCGGAGCAGATAACTACTAAAAGCATTTAAGTAGTAAGCCCACGCCAAGATGAGTGCTCTCATATTCCAACTTCCCTAGAGCCTCAGGTAGCACAGCCGAGACAACGATGGGTTCTTTTCCCTACGGGGATGGAGCATATTATTTTTACGCTACACTCCATATATTTTGACTCATAGAGATAGTTGTTGGCTTATCCCTTATTGAAGTGAACAACTACGAGTTAAATAGGTAGTGAGATTTAAATAGTTTGGGATGGAAGATAAATTCCATCACATTTGTTGTAATTTACTCCATAAAGGATTGCTAATAGAGGGTCTTTAAATTGATTAACAAAAAAGTATATTGTAGGACAAGGGATGAATAAGAGGAAGAGCAGTACCCTTAAGTCCATATAATATAATGTGATGTTGATGAGGCATAGTGGAGGTACTTAAGCTTTTTTTAGGTTGTAGTTAGGCTTGTGTATATTATGATTTACTCCAATTAAAGTAATTAAATTAGTTGAAGTTTATTTATATATTTTCCCTAAAAGGTTAGAAATAGTAGTGCTTGAGAATTTAGGGAAAAATATAGAAATTGAAATTTGATTACTGAATGAAAGAATAAACCATATTTAAGTTTCAAATATAGGAAATTTCATAAGAGGTAGTTTTTATGAATATTTTAAAAGTTTTATTTTATGTAAAAAGATTTTACACTACATTTCTTATTTATAAAAGTAAAATTTAAAAAGATATGTTTTGCAAGCCTATTTTTCTAAGTTAAACCAAACAATCTTTGATAAAAATTAAATTGAAAAAAAAATTATTTGGAATTTTTCTATTTTAATACGTATGTATTTTCAAATGGAAATTGAAGTTCTATGATATATACTCTTGGAAATATGGATTAATAAATGGTTTAAAGTTTGGAAATTACTTTTAAATCTGATATGAATATAATTAGTGGAAAAATTGAATTTCGAAAACATATTTTTATGTATATGTACATTGTATTAATAAAGGTGTTGAAAGTTAACTAATTAATAAATAAACTGATATATATACTTATATATGTGTGTGTATTTATTATAAATTAGTTTTATATGAAATAAGGTTATAAACATGAAGTATGCGTATTTAAAAAAAATACCGAAGTTATTTCAAGATTAATTTTGAGTACTTAATATTGAATTCTCGAACTATAAATAATTATGTTTTGAAAGTTAAATATTTTTAGGTAATGATATTTTTAAGAAATATTGAAAGTGAACTACCTTTGGAAATTGGAACTATAATTATCTATTCAAGACATACAAACATATATGAAGTGAATAATTTGAAATAAATATGTGTTATGATTTCCATGAAATGTCCAAAGTAATTCTTTTTGAAAATTTATTTAAGTGGAAATTTAAAGAATTTGATTTGAAAAAAAGTTGTGTGAAGAATAAGATTTGAGATCAACGATTTTGATTTAAAAATTGAATTGAAAGGTTATTATATTTTTAACTGAAATTTGATTAGAATTAGAAAAGAATTACATAGCTTATGAAGTTTGATTATGGTAAACTAGCTAGGATAGTCAAGATGCTAGTGTGTTAAGGACTTGCAAGAAATGGAAGTTATGGATTTGTGATTTTGTGATTTGTACTTAAATTATTGAGGGTGTTATTTATGAATTTTGGAAAACTTTGGAACAATAATGAAAAAATATTTTGAATTGGGAATTTACTATTATTTATAATGTAAGGTAGAATTTATACAAATGGTAATATTATTTTTTGGAAGACTGACTAAATTTGGGAAAATAATAATATGACTGTTTTATGGATTTTATAAAAAATATTACTATTTAAGTAATAAAAATAAGAGGTATTTTGAGAATAATAATAATAAAGAGATATTTTCCATGAATTATTTTAGGATAAATTCTTACTATTTTTGATAAAATTACAATAAAAAGGATTTTCATGATTTAATGTGGGATGTTATCATTTTTGAATTATATAATAATAAAGTGGTTGGGGAAAAAAATGATTTAAAATAATATTATTGTCTTAATGTAAAGTGATAATAATATTATTGGTTTGAAGGAAATTTGAGGAAAATTATTATTTTTGGATTAAACAATGATGTTTGAGATATTTAAAATAATATGTTGAAAACAAATGATTTTTGAAGTATATAATTGATTTGAGAAGAAATATACTATTTTGAGATAACAAAGAAAAAGTATATTTATAGTAAACAATACTGAGATGATTTTTACTTAAGAAGAAAATAACAAGTTTAAATTCCTTATTGTTGAGATATATGTTTACGTTAAGGACTGGGATACGCTTATATAAGACATGAGAAGCATGAGAGCATAGTTGGGTAAATAGTTTCCTAAAAGGTTAAATGATGGAAGATGAGTTGTATAAGATAGTCAACGATAGAGAATGACTATACTTGTCTATGTAAAGTGCTTTTGGAGTATAAGGGTACTTTAACCATATGTTAGTTTATAGGACTTCACGGACATGTGGAGTTAATATTAACTTATCTAGTGTTGTATGATTCTAAGACATGAAGTAAATTTCTTGACTTACACGTACTAAGGTACGAAGGTGATTTTAAAGATAGGTGAGGTTTGGCTATTTGAAACAAAATTGACTAAGAGGTAAGGTTAGTTCTATTTAGTCATCACTTAGACTAAAGGAAATGTCTTATTAAGTCAATTTTGCGAAATAGTAACGTTTCGTGCATAAATTATCTTCCATGCCCGACACACGTGAAAAATAGTGAGAAAAGCACAACCTAGTTTATGAGTTTGTTATAATAATATTGTGCTCCTGAAAAAATAAGGCCTTATCCATTTGGGAGGTTTGTAAATTAAATGGTGATGGAGTAAGAGGGTCACCTAAGAATCCAAAATGTTAGTCCACTTAGATGGGAGACACCGTTTGTTATCCGGTATCTTGGCCCGACTACATAAGGTTGATCATGAAGTCCAAACTCTACTGTTGATGGAAAGGATGATCATGAGACAACTTCCGCATGACCAGAGTATAATGTTTGAATAGTTATATCCAACCGAGGGTAGATAAGGTCGGTAGATAGATAATACCGGATATTGGAGTCTTAGAATTTGGTTTGGTTGAAATAGGGATCAGAGTGGATGTTAGACAAATTGAGTGAAACCCAAAGGGATCGGCATGACTTGTAAAACCCAATGGGGTCGGCATGTTAATGTTTCTAGAAGAGGGGTCGGCATGATGAGTTTGGATTGACATAATATGGGTTGGTATAGAATGTAGAGATGATCGGGTCAGCATATTGGAAGGGTCGGCATGGTAGGGATCTGGTCGGCATGATATATTCCCAAGTGTGGGGTCGGCATGGTAGGGATCGGGTCGACATGATATGTTCTCGAGTATTGGGTAGGTGTGATGTGTTCATGAGTATACGATCGGCATAGCCTGTGAAAATGGTGAGGTCGGCATAGGATATGGAAACAATGGGGTCAGTATATTAAGAAGGGTCGACATGATGATATGAATCAGCATAGTGATTTAGGCTTAGCCTTCCCTATGGTGGTCCCAAATGGTCATAAGGATCTAGGTCTCGAGACGTCGGTCAGGTTGGAAGCTGCCTTCATCTATAAATACAAGGGTAGGGGGCCATTTTGGGGTACGGCTTTCTCTGCCGAAGCTCTTTCATTTTTATTCTTATTCACTTTTGTACTAATGGATTCCAGTTGATCCAAACACTTTTGTAATGATAATTAAGTGGAATATCAATAAAAATATGAAGTGGATGTAGGCCAAGATTGCTGAACCACTATAAAAATTCCATGTGTTCATTTATAATTTCTGCTCTGTTTTAATTTCATTCTTCATTTAATCTTTATTAGATTCTATTGGGTGTTGATGCCCATTCTTGGCATCAACACTGTTCATTATCGATTGTTGTCCCTATGGAGTTGAAGAAGGAGTTTAGTGAGGTATGTCAAAAGATACTAAAATGACTTTTTATTGCCCGAGGATGAAGGAGCAAGCGGTAGAGGTTGTTGCAAGGTATTTAATGATGGAGATATGCCAGTAGTGAAGTCTGTTTAAATTAAATCTATACTAGGACATTATATGATTAGAGACACCTCAGTGATATGCTAGAATGGAGATTGCATAAGATAGGTATTGATAGAAAGTTCGCCGTGGATAGCTAGGCAGTTGTAAGAACCCGCCCCGAAACAGGTCTAAATTCCGGCCTAGAAAAGAACCATCGAAACTTAGACCCATTCTAAAGCTGGCTGTTGGTTGTTAAAAAGAAAAATAATATAGAGCTATCTATTTATTCTTTTAGAAGTCACAGTGGAAGGAACAAAATATAATAGCAAACTACACCTATTTATCTCAAAATAAATTCAAATTATAATACAGAACAAAACATGGTCTCCACAATAATCATTACATCATTTGTTCAAAAGTATTCTTTCATAGGTACAATAAAAAGCATCATAAATAACAATAACTACCACAAGCCTTGCTCACGCCGTCTTCGTGCATCATCATTGTCATCACTCCTTCCTTAACCTATGTTGTAATGAGGAGGGATTCAGAATAACAAGTGTCTGGTGAATAAAAGCCTCGAGCCTTATTATTTTAGTACTTGGGCAGTATATGCCAAAACATGAATATGTCTTATGTGTTTTAAAATCGGTTATTGCTTTATATAAGGAAAGGAGGTGTGCCCTCAAACAACAACTTAATACCTTCCATTCCGAAGCAGGTTTTCAATTCTCATAACCCATAACCAACGTCATAAACATCTAGTAATGCGAGAGACAGAACCCAAGCCACTTAATACCTTTTAATGGAAAATATATAGGATTTTACATTTAAGACCTCAATTGAGGTAGACTCCCATCATTAATACCTATTCCCAAGGCGGACTCCTCATAGGTATCTATCTAGCTAACATTGCACGGAAATCTCTTCGGACACTTAATACTTCCTATTGAAGCGAACCTTTCTGAGATATCCTTAAATGTGCCTAAACCCAATCCCGAACATTTAATACTTCATTTGGGGAAAAAAGATGCGGGTCCTCAGACAAACACTTAATACCTCCAAAACCCCAAAACAAATCCTTCGCCTTATGACTTGTACCCACGGTGATATCTCACATTAGCTCGACTATTCATAGGTGCTGGTAGCCAGATTAGCTGGGTAGATTTACCCTACAGAATTCGGGACAAACCTCATGTCACCGTAGTTACTTATCACAAGTGTGTCTCACATCAGTCCCAAAATTACACTACTGGTAGTCAAATTAGCCGGGTAGACTTCTGTGTGTCTTTTGACTGACCTCGCACTAGTTATGACTTAGTTATATTTTACAACACCCCATATATTATCACACATCTCACCGTGTCCATTAATTAGGCTATATAAGGATTCCTTCCTATTTTTTCTTAACAAATCAATTACCTTTCAAAGGGGGATTTAATGGCAATTATTACCTAATTAACTACGTAATTACACATTATAATTGTACGCTATTTACGGTAATTAACATATAAATAAATACGCACCTACTATTTTCTATGCATGCGGAGATTGCGCCCTAGCTAATGTTAAATGTCAATTCCTTTTTAACAAAAATAATACAAGTCCTTTTTCCATATTATCAATGGTGCCATATTTCCGATAACCATAACAAGGAAATTCAATATCCTTGAAAAAGGATTTAATATTCATATCCAAAAATTGCAATAAATAGACTTATACATAATAAAACTTTCAACTCAATCGATTACATCAAATCAATTTAATAATCTCAAAAATATAAATTGCAATTCCAATTTTCGCTTTTATTCAACCCCTCTTTTACAATGAATTAAATGATGAAATTTCTCTTTTATTTTCAAAGGGAATAAACAGTGCAAACTACAAATAAATTCGTACTTTACACCCTATACCTTAATTGAAACTTCAAAATCAAATTGGAATTAAAGAGGAGTGGAATAGAAATTGAAATCACCAAAAACTACAAAAAAGTACACATTCCAACAATTTAATATAAACAATTGATAATTTCAACAAGAATTGACATTTCGAATTATAGGAGTTTTTGGGGTTTTTTATTTTGTTTTATTTTCATGTTTAAATCCATAATACACTAAACAATTATTGAATAAAAATACCAAGGTTTCCACTCACAGATTATCCATAGCCTTTCTTGTATGGATTTGCAAGCCAAAGCACTCTTTTCTACATCTCTTCTTTTGATATACATACACAGCAATGGATTGGTATATAGAATTTTATTAGATTCAGAGAGGTTGGAAAAGAAGGGAATAGATTAAAAGAATAATTAGAAACAAAATAGAATCCATACCTGCATTCCTAATTGAATTTCTGAATTTAACTAAAGAAAAAAAAAGGCAGAGGTTCACTGAATTCTCAAATATTTTTATGAATAAAAGTGGAGAGGGTAGGGTTCTATTTATAGGGGTTGAAACGCACTAGAACCGTAGGATTAAGTTAGGTGAAAAATGGATAAATCTGGAGCGTTCATGTTAATAAAACCCTAGCCACCAAGATAACGACCAGCCGACCGCCCCCATCAACTGGTCGACCGCTAGTGGTCGACCGATCCTAATGAACAGGTCAACGAGTATTGTATATTTAGGAAGAATTTTTACCATTGATTTCTTATATATTTATTAATTTGAATTTGAATTAAATTATTTTAAACCTGAAAACTTCAAACGTTCATAACGTCTTCGTTCAAGCTCCGTTTTCAACATATTAAATATGGAAAATGATCAGAATTTCACCACGAACGCAATGGTAAAACTTTTATGGCCAAATTCTGACTTTTATATAAAATTTTCATTTTTACCCCTACCTTATTTACTCTAATTTATTCACTTTATTTACTTGTTTACTTATGGTAAATTTTATGAGGTGTTACAATAATGAAGGCATCACTATTGAGATATGTTATGTGGGAAAGCTAGCGCCATAAGTTATTGGGCCTTTCCTAATTGTATAGAGAGTAGGGAAGTCAATATGTCTGAGTGGGCTTCTTGAAAAGTTGGCGGGTGTTCCCATGTTTTATGTTTATCCTGTTTATGAATGTACATTGTTGATTTAGCGGTTATACTAGAGCCTAGTCAGCTAATGAGATGAATCTAGAGAAGAAGTCTATAATACTCTATAAGTGTATTCATATCGATGTGATACAACATAAAATTGAGGAAATGAAATTGGTAGAAGTACACTGAGCAGAAGGTTTGATAGGAGTATGATGGAGCTCGAGGACAGAGTCCGATTTTCCCATTACGTGTTCCCTTCCAATAAGTTCCACTTTTAGTTAGTTTATAAGATAGTTTGTTAGTCATTCATTATTTGATTGCATGGTTGCTTTAGCTAGCTAGTTGACATAGACATGGATGTATGGATGCTAGGATTGGTTGTATGCACATCCTTATGATGTGTTTTGGTTACTTTGCTTGGATTATACCAATTTAGTTTATACCGTGTTGGTTTGTATGTATATACACTTTGACCTAGGGTAGGTTCCCATAGTCAGGCGTTCTAATTTATGTTAGATAATTATATATATATATATGCTATTTATTATTCCTTCATATATGCATTTACTGACTATGTTTACGGATGTGGTTGTTTACTTGCACTTTAATATGGACGTTGCATATAGATGTATTGATGCACATGCATACATACATATACATACATATGAGGATGATTGCATACATATTGGTTAAACTGAATGTGCATTCATATAGTAGGCCAAATTAGTTGCATTTGCACTCATCTCATATCATATCGTTCTATTTCATCCAACTCATGGTTGCATTTTTGCTTTTGTTGTATAATGTATGCTAGATGGATATAGCTATATCTATTTTGTATGTTTGTATGATATAAAGCGAGTTGCATTGTTAGTCCCTTGGAATTTTGGGAATTGTTAATACTAAAATTTCGATCAAAGCAATTCAAGATACTTAAGTAGGATTATACTCCTAGTCAAATATGCTAGCCATGAACTCATAAGAAGTAGCCTTGTATTCATGAGAAGTCCTTATGCACTTTATTAATTGTGCAAATCCCTCAATACAAAGTTATAAAGTCAAGATGGCTTGGTCAACCATTAATACCATTCACTCAAGATTTTCTTTATGCAAGATAAAAAAATGAAAATGAAGAAGAAGATGAAATCACAAAATCACGTTTTAAAATGTGGTACCCTTCTATTTATAGAAGACACTAGCGGTGGGTTCATGCCACTGTCGCTTAGGATGATTTAATTATGGTGATCTGGCTTTATAGAAGGAACTTGGTGTTCGTTACGTGATGATACACTTTGGCTGGCTGCATGATGGCTTAATCATATTGCTTCAACGAATCATCTTACAATAGCTCCATATCCCACGAACACTTTGATTCATCACTCATGATAGCTCATTCTGGCGGCTCCCATATGTAAACTTGTGGTGATTTCAAGGATTTTTTCATGGAGCCCCTCACACATCATTCCACGATGGCTATGGATATCATCATACGAAGGCTTTAAGTCATTTTTCCATGATGGCTCGATTGAATCATATCACAATAGCATTAAGGACACTTCATGATAGCTTAGAAAGAACTCCTCGATGACCTTGAGGACACTTCACGTTGGCCTTGAGAATTCTTCACGATAGCTGTTTTAACAGCTTGTTTCATAATGCCTCCTATGTCTCTTTTCATGATGAACAAGAAATACTCCAAGATAGCTCCGATGTTTTTTTTTCACGATGTCTACCATATCCCACGAGGGCTTTGATAGATGACCCATGATGGCTTTAATGATGTCCCTCGATAGTTCTATTTCTTCATTTTTAAGTTACAAGTTACTTCATGATAGCTCTTATAGCAATCATATGAAGGCCTTTGTACATGAGGGATTTACATTTGTTGCCCCTTGATTATTTTACCACTCTATTCCATGATGACTATAGAAATCCCTTCATGATGACTATAGATAAGAATCTTTTCACGATGACCATAGTATTTAGTACGCAAAGACTTCTTTGGTTTTAAAGTACACATCATGATGGTTTTAAATTTTTATTTCATGATAGCTCTAGAGATTATCCTATGATGACTTCACTAAACTGATCGCTATGGCTCCTTTTCTCATATGCTGGTTCTTTACTATGGCTTCATCCGAACTATACCCAATTGTTTTATTTACACATGATAACTTCTTGCGACGACTTCATTCAATTAAGTTATGATAGCCTTATCAACATGTGATAGCTTTATTTTTGACTTGATGGTCTTGAATTATACATGATGACTCTCATTTACACAAGAAGGCTCCAGACAGCATACGATGCCTTTAAATTATACATGATGGCTTTCTTGTTTATCAACCTATTCTTGGCATTTTGGGTGTAACACTTACCCCTTTTCATAAGAAGTTTCTCATTCTTTCGCTTAAGTAAACTTATGTTCTTGTATTGTTCCTTTTCCATCTCATTTTATCATTCCTTGATGCTTTATTATTCATCATTGATTGCTTGTTCTACTTTATTTTTCTATAATATTTTTCCTTAAACACTGTGATTTTCCATAAAAAGGTTTTCCAAAATACATAGATTTTGTAACTTTTAGAAAAAAAATTATTTGCAATGATCATTCTTTATTGAAGATATTATTTATAATGAATAATTTGTCATAAATTTACTCAAAGATATCCTTATTGAAAATCTTATAAATTTATTTGGAAATCACTTGATTTGAAAATCAAATATATATATATATATTAAAGTGCGACTTTCTGAAAATTTAAGAAAGTAGGGAAACCTACTTGAAAGCTCTTAAGAGTAGCTTTTATTAGAACAAATTGATGTTGCGATAAGATAGAAATTCCTGAAGTTCCAGGGAGATGCATTTTGTCTTTTTCATATTCTGAGTTGGGTTGTTCATTAGATAAGGAGTTCGATCGATTGTCCTTCTTTTGACGGTTGTTTACATATACACTGCTTGATCATCAGAGTTTCCATTAACCATCTTCCTTGGATGCGTTCTTTGACCAGGCCCAACGATGGGCTTTATCGATTATCACTCTTTGGATGGTTGATTTAGCCAGGTGCAGCAGTGGGACCAAAGGCTTTTTATCAATCTCCCTTGGATGGGTGCGTTGACCAGGTCCAGTGGTGGGATCAACAACTTAATTGGCCATCCCCTTTTGGATTGTTGCTTTAACCAGGCCTAACAGTGGGACCAAAGGCTTTTCATTCATCTTCCTTGGATGGGTGTGTTGACCAGGCTTAGTGGCAGGATCAACGGTTTCATTGACCATCAATCTTTGGATGGTTTCTTGGGCCAGGCCCAGTAGCGGAACCAAAGGCTTTCCTTCCCTATCCCTTGGATTGTTGCTTTAGCCAGGCCTGACGGTGGGGCCAAAGTCTTTTTGTCCCCTTTCGAATATGAAGGATGCCTTTGTTCAACGAATCTTACCAACCTTGTCAGGTTAGAAATTAAGTTTTGAATGCCTGCATTTCAATTCCCAGGCAATCATTTAGATGAGATTCCTATTTCACCCGATAAACCATTCTTGGCAATCATCCAATGTTGTGAAATATGGCCTCAAGTGCTCGGCATTCCAAGTCCTTCGTATCTCATTTCCATCAAGTTTACTTAATCGATATCTCCCTGGTGAGATTACTTTGTGGATGACAAATGGACCTTCCCAATTTGGTCTGAAGTGGCCGTCTGCGAGGTCCTTCATGTTCATAATTATTTTCCTAAAAAATAAGTCTTCTTTTCTAAACGTCCTTTCTTTCACTTTTTAATTATAGTACTTTGTGATTTTGTGTAACACCGCACTTCTATACCCATACTATCCAAGAGTATTACAGAGTAGTACTGTCGGATAATATGGAGAATAAGGCTATATGGGGTACACACGTGAATATTCCTTTGGACTAACACTGGTACGTATTTAAACATCAAGTATATAACTCACATTTACGTACATAGTATCGGTACAAACAAATAGACACGTGTACCTCCAGGACAGAACAATAAATAATATATAGTACAACATGGAGAACACAGAGTCAATCGTAGCAATAACATATAATATAAATACATTAATGTTATACAATACAATTCATATAACAATTATATATATACATATAATGAAACAATGTCAAACAAATATCATGTAATAATCCTAATGTAGAACTTCTCTAAGCCCAATGGAATACATGTTGGTCAAGTCGTCTCTGTACCTGAAATGTCTTGGACTGTAACGAGCATTATAAAATAACACACGGGTCAGAATATGTCTAATGAAGGATATATATAATAATGGAAGCATGATATATAATCACTGAATAATAAGATATATTTATATATTTAACCATAAATAGCCATCAAGGTATCCCATTACCCAAATAACTCAATTCCATATGAAATAGTCAATACCGATTTCAAAGAAGTCATAACCCATAAAGAAATATATCTAATCATACAATCATAGAATAAATACAAACGGGTGAATCATACGTATCCAGAAATCATCATCAAATCCAGAATAATCAGTAATGAGACATCCTCAAGTGAAGTTGGGCAGTAATGAAGCAATGCCCACTATCTCTCTCAATCTCACATTATATAATACCATTATCAAATCACTATATTCAATAAGAAATATTAGAGCCAGCTCATAACAATATCCAAATATAATCAATAATAAGTAGGTCGTCTGTCTGTAAAAGATAGGCTGTCTACTTAAGAAGGATACGCGGTTGACCATACTTTGGACACAGTCTCAAATATAATCTCATCTATACATAATATATGTCTATCTACTACCCACATACATACACATACATCCACATATACCAAAACCAGATGGGAGACTGATAGCACGTCTGCTTGCTCCAGGAGCCACACGTGGTCCATATGACACAACTCCTACAGTCATCGGTTATCATTACCTCTCCACTCTCGGTATCATGACAATGATCCACCATAGGCTCGACAATGCGTAGCCTCTTCAGCCACGACTACCGACATGTGCCCCTATATGGTAATTGACTACTGGCCCGTGCGACACGGGGAAACAACCTACTAATCTCATGATGCGCAGCAAATATAATACAATAACGGTTCCACAGATCGGGGGCACGAACCCCTCGATCAGGCCGCCAGGGTGGATACTGGCTAATCTGGTTCACTTCCAAAACGTAAAGGGTGTCGGACAAAGGTAGATAGACATATAATGTACACAAACTATGTGGCTAACTAGTAGCCTCCATACGTGCTCACCGCAGGGAGTCACATGCAGCATACCCCGTATTGAGTGTCATCAAAGAGCAAGGAATAACTGAATAAATAACACAACGACGTTCCATACCACCGCATGTTACTAGTCCATTTATTCACACTACAAGAACGACTTCATTTAGCGACGACAATTAGCCGTTGGCTGCCGTCGCCGGCCGACGCTAGCCGTCGCTAAATGCCACCGCAAAACTGGACGACGCTAGCAAAATAGCGACGGCGTTGTTGCCGTTTTAGCGACGGCTAGTGATGGCATCCTGAGAAAATTAGCCTTCGCAATGCTGGAACCAAACGGTTGTCGCTAGCTGTCTCCATACGCCGCTTACCTGTAACCAGTTGGTCGTCGCCAGCCGTCGCTTTCCTGAAACCTGCAAATTTTCCCAGCTCTGCTTTATCCCTTCCAAACTGCACAATAAACGTCATATCTCAATCTCACTTCATTCCCAACACATATAAACTCAATATCACAACCATTAACATCACACGCAACGTATAATCTCATACATATCACAAATAATTAAAAATCTAACGCAAATATCAATATTTACATAAACTTTCATCAACTAAAACCAATATTCCATCAACCAACACAACCATATCTACAAAAATACTCATGTTCATCAAATCCACAATCATCACTTACACAACCATCAATAAAGTACCAACTCCATAAACACAATTCAATAATTACAAGTCAAAAAAATTCCGTACCTACTCATCCTCATCATCATCATCTCCTGACCCATCCTCACCAGGAATCCTCCCGTGCTCTACTAAAAAGGCCACAATTCGCTCAGCTAGCAGCTGCGCCAGTCCTTCACCCTTTCGCCAATCATTGAATTCTGCCATCTGCTGCTTAAGCTGAGCTATCTCATCCTCGGCTTGAGATATCCTATAAGCCCTCTAGCTCATCATTGCCTGCAAATTATTTGATTGGAATATAATTTGCTTCAGGATTAAATATAATTTATATATTAGTTAATGAAGCAGTTTACCTCCTGATTTCCATAACCATAATGCCTATTCTGTGTAGGTGGGTCAATGAGAGCATCCCAAATACGGTCCTCCTCCTTTGAGGTCAACTCACGGCCAGTAGACTACGCTATTCGAGCTTTCTCCACCTCGTATCTCTCTTGCGATGACGAACGGTTGCTTGTAATAATAAATAATAAATAATAAAGAACTTATCAAATGTGCACTAAAAAAATTAAACAAATTTACCATCACAGATTTGGATTTATTGTCCGTAAATTCATAAGAAATATTTCCCTCCTCATCCGTGCGCTCGATGCCATGTGTGTGAGTGAAGACCTCAGCCAGTGTAGGCTCATGATTTATATTGCTGAAACTGAAATTATATATACAATGAATAATGTTACCAATATGACTAAATTATTTTACAACTATTTACAAACGTATTTTATAACTTTACCAATTCCCTCCAATGCTGTTGGTAGGACTTCGACCCACCGCGGTGCAAAGCAAGATTTTTAGCCCTGTTTGCACGGTTCTGCACCGATAATTCCTATAAATTTAAACGCACAATTAACTAAAATAATGCACCTCAATTTACGGTTTTTAAAGTCAACACATCAACAGAGATTAGAAGACATCCTATCAGGGCATTTTAGTCCTTCCACCCACTTTAGCACGAGTTTTATTTGCTTGTTGTCTAGCTCATAACATGCTTTGGGTTTTTTATTGTCATTGCGCTTCATACGAAGTTCCGGACGTTTACAAAAGTGTGCTATATCGAGTCTTGAATTCAGATCGTCCTTAGTTTTCCATTTAACATTCATAATTGTATTAAACACGTTATCAAACATGTTTTTTTCATTGTGTATCACATCAATATTATGTCGAAGTAGGAGAGCTTTCCAATAAAGTAACTCCCAAAATATACTTTGTTTGCACCAATTATGAATGTCTGATTTACCTGGAATTTCAGTTTATATTCCATTTTCATGTATCTTCGGGTAGTCCTTTACAATTTCATATATTTCTTCGCTTGACCAAATCTTTGGTGGTTGCATATTCTCTTCTCTGTTAGCTTTAAAGTTTTTTTTATCTCTTCTAAAAGTATGATTGGGATGGAGAAAATTCTGATGACAATCAAACCATGAAATTTTCCTTCCACACCGTAATGAAAATGATCTTGTTTCTTCCATGCAATAAAGACAGGCTAGACGACCAGCCGTACTCCAACCTAAAAGCATCCCATATGCAGGAAAATCACTAATAGTCCATAACAAAGAAGCGAACATACGAAAATTCCTTTTTTGTGAAATGTCGTATGTTTCAACACATTCAAGCCATAATGTTTTCAGCTCTTCGATTAATGGTTGTAGATAAACATCGATTCCTTGTGTCGGATCATCAGGGTCGGGGACGACAATAGTGAGAAACATGTATGGAGTTTTCATACACATCCACAGAGTTAAATTATAAGGAGTAATGATAACAGGCCAAGATGAATATTTGCTACCAAACCGAGAGAATGGCAAAAACCCATCCGTACATAAACCAAGTCTGACATTACGGCTCTCTGCAGCAAATGTAGGATACGTCTTATCGAAATGTTTCCATTCTTTTCCATCAGATGGATGTGTCAAAGTTCCCTCTACATGTCTTCTCATACCATGCCATCGCATATGACATGCCATGGCTGAAGACGCATATAACCTTTGAAGTCTAGGGGTAACTGGTAAATAATGCATTCTCTTATATGGAACTTCCTTTCCTTTCTTTTTTCTTGGTTTATATCCTTCCTCATTACATATTTTGCAATTCCTAAGATTAATGTCATCGTTCCAATACAACATGCAACCTTTTATATATGTATCTACCTTTTGGTAAGGCAGACCGAAAGCCGACATAAGTGTTTTCACTTTATAACGACTGTCGCACATCAGATTATTGGGTGGCATATGCCATTTTGCATCTTGTACAACTACTGTAAATCCAGCTTCTATAAAGTTGAATTTTGATTTCATAGTGATGTATTCAGCGGTTACTGTTAATTTGGTTCCACTTTTACAACCATCCCACAACGGTCTCTTAGTGGCACCCAATAAATCATAAAAAAAATTGCTCCCACATTCGGTTCTTCTTCGATATTGACGTATTCACCGTCAACTTGAACGGTAGAGAACATTGATCGTGCTGCATCTTCCACCATACCTTCTATTTGATTCGTCATAACAACATTGACCTCTAACGTAGCAGGATCTGCTGTAGGTGCAACAAGTTCTCCATGGCGATCCCATAAATAATAATTTGGCACAAATCCAGATTTATACAAATGTATTTTAACTGTATCTAGTTTCCAATGCTTCAAATGTTGACAGTTTTTTTTGAAACTATGTAAATAACGGACCAGCCCAAAGAAAAAAGAGTTAGCGGGTAGTAAAACCCGAATACACAGAACCCTCTCGAAACAAAACACAAACACTAAACTCCTCAGGGTTACACGTGCCTCCACATCAACAACACCGAAGAAAACACAAAAATGGCAGAAAACAATTCCACAAATCTCTCGAAACCCAGAATAAACGAGAGAAACTAGTCAAGGAGGTTTCAAACCCTTCTTGTCTCTACGGCGCTGGTCAGTAAGCTTAAGATCTGGGCATAAATGTCTCGAATGATCAGTTTTTGTATCTGCTTCCTCAAAATTGTTTGCTTTGTTGGTTGAGATATACAAGTTGTTGAGGTTAATCTGCTCCTCCTTCCAGATCTCGTTGTTATTCCTCAGAGCAGTGTTGTCCTCAGCAGAGTAATGATGATTGGATAGGTTTGACTCCTCCCCCTTCCCTAACTCGTTGCTATTCTCTAGACTCTTTGTAGAATAGTGACGAGTAGTGGAATTGCGGCCAACTTGATATGAATCAGCAGTAGCTTTACTGCTTTCTCCATTATTCCAGCAAGATAAGTGATAGACTTTGTTATTTAACAAGCTTTTGTTAAAAAAGCTCACCTTTTTACTAATACTAACTTTCATATGCTTGTAATCTTCGATTGACAGCATCACTATCTCCTTGGAAACACTGTTGGACATGCGGTAATTCTTCAGATCTGCAGCAGGTAACAAACTACACTTACTATTCATAGAGGGATATAAATTAGCATTGTTATTGATACTATTATGTGTACTTCCTTTGTAGGTTACAGCTTTGCCTGCTGCTCTAGAATGGCCGCCTCCAGGTAGATTGTCCAGGGAGTTGCTGTCCTGTTCGAGCGAGATACTAACCTTATCAGTAGCATGCATATGACAGTGGCAATCGCTATGTCTCCTATGAGGGATATATGCAGTATATTTCCCCCTAAGTAAGAAATCTTCTACACTATACTCATACTTGTCAAGATTGTTTGCATTAAAGTTATATGTATCCTTGAATTCATGATGCTTGTTTGTTTTTCTGCTGAGAATCTGAAAGTCTGAGTATATGCTATTCCAAATTTGAATGCTGCTATTCTCAATTTTGTGAGGAAGTCTTTGGTTTCTTTCTTTCTATATGTGATAAATGACAGTGGTTAACATAATGGAAGCTCTTTTAACTCCTTTGACTTGGGCTTGAAGTTGTGTTGAATATATTGAATGCTTTCACTTATGCTTTGTATTGATTGATGCTGATTGAAACTTAGAGCATTTTTAGCAATATACAAAATATGTTTTGAATAAGCACAATCAAAGAAAAGATGGTTTGCATTTTCCACTCCACTTTTGCATAAATGATAGTTTTTTTCTGCATTCTTAGTCCATTTGGCACATCTTTCCCTTGTGGGAAGCCTATTAAGAATGGCAAAGTACGAACAATGAGACATTTTAGGACAGTTTGATTTGCTCCAAATGATTTTACTCCAATTGACTTCAGTTTCTTCTCCCTTCACAAATTTCCACACTTTTTTAAAAGAGAAAATATCTTTTGAGCAGAGTTTCCAAATCCAAGTGTCTCTTTGAAGGCTACTATCAATTGTAATTTTCCCAATAGCTGTTTTGAAAATATTAGCAGCTTGATGCATATTTGTATTCCAGTCTTGATTTTGAATAATATTCTGAACTTTGTCATTCGCACCAACAAGTAAATACAAGTTATTCCAACCAAGCAAATCAATAAGTGATTTTTCAAAAATCCAGGGGTCAAACCATAAGCTGGTAGAACTACCATCTTTAAACTTTCTTTCCAAAAGCTTTTTACCATTCTCCCTGCAGCTAAGAATATTTTTCCAAGTATATGAATGATAATTTTCAACTTTAGCAGTCTAGAAGTTTTTATTTTTGAGATATTTGTCCCTCATCCATCTAGCCCAAAGGGATTTACCATCTATAAATTTCCAAAATAACTTGTATTTTGCTGCTTCTCTCAAGTCTCTAATGCTTCTAAGTCCTAAGCCACCAGCACTTTTAGGCATGCAGACTTTGTCCCAAGCAATTTTGTGCTGCTTGCCTTACCAAATAAAATTAGCATAAATTTTTTCAATTCTGCAAATTGCTTTGACTGGAATATTATGAGCTTGAATCCAGTACATTACTATTGCAGTGATGATAGTATGGGTGAGTTCTAGCCTACCAGCTAGAGATAATAATTTGCTAGACCACCCTTCAAGTTTACTTTGAATAATCTCATATAACCTTGAGCAGTCCCTATCATTAAGCTGATTTATACTTAAAGGCATGCCCAAGTATTTGACTGGCAGATTACCTTTATTAAATTTAAGAATGCTTAAGATTTCTTTCATGCATTTGCATCCTTTGCTGAAATAGATTTTACTTTTGCACTCATTAACTTTTAATCCAGCGAAAAATTCTAACTTTTTAAAAAGTGCTGGCAACAGAATTAGCACTTTTAGTATCTGCATTGACAAATAAAAGCAAATCATCAGCATATAAAAGATGATTAATGGATGGTCTGGTTCTATTTATGGCTTTAATATTCCCCTTGTTTTATTCTAAATCAATTCGAAAGGTGAAATATTCCATGATAATAGTGAATAGATAAGGAGAAAGAGGGTCTCCTTGCCTAATTCCTCTATTGCTATGAATATAACCTTTAGTAGAGCCATTAATCATCACAGAGTATGTAACATTATCAATGCACTCTTTTATAAGATCACAATTTTTTTTATTGAAACCCATTTGAATCATCATATGAATTATAAACGCCTATTTATTTTGTCAAAAGCTTTGTGTAAGTCAATTTTAATACACATAACACTCTTGTTTTTCATGTTAAAGTTTCTAATTAGCTCATGGGAAAGCAGAGTGTTTTCAGTAATAAGCCTTCTAGGTATGAAGGCACATTGATTTTCAGAAATTAAAAATTTAAAAAACACTTTAATCCTGTTGTAAAGAATGGATGATATGATTTTATAAATGAAGTTACAACAGGAAATTGGTCTGTAATCTTCCATCCCAATAGGATTATTAATTTTTGGGACAAGGGTTAAAAAATATGGTTGAAAGATTTTAAAAGCTTCCCTGTCTTGAAAAATTCAGAAATAACTTCAAAAATATTAGAGCTAATATCAGACCAGTGGGTTTTATAAAATTTAGCACCCAATCCATCAGGACCAGGGCTTTTATCATTATTAGCATTGAAAATAATATTTTAACATCTAATAAACTAATAGGAGCTAACAGAACTTCCTGACTATTTTCTTTTAAAGAGAATTTAATATTGATATTAGAAAAGAGGTCACATAATTATTAGTGTTAAATAACTCTTTGAAGTAGTTAATGGCTTCTCTCTCTATATCATTTGAATTCTTTAAAGCATTTCCATTTGCATCAATAAGTTTGCCAATGATATTTCTATTTTCCTATTTGTCATTTTGGCATAAAAAAATTTGCTGGCTTCATCCCCATTAGTAAGCCAGTCAACTTTGGCCTTTTGCCTTATATTAACTGAATAGGCATGAAGAGAGGTGACGAGTTTATTTGAAGCCTGAAAAAAACTAATGATAATATTACTGTCTGAGCAATCATTATCAAGAGCATTTTGTAATTTCTCATAGTCAGCTCTAATATCTTTAAGCTCATTTTTGTTTCTGCTTTTGTTCCAGTTTTTAATATGACCCTTGGAAATTTGCAGAAATTTGGAGAATTTACATTGGAAAGTGCCCTGAATTTTAAATGACAAGCACTTATTGATGATATCTTTATAATTATCCTCAAAATCCACCCATTTATAAATCTTAATGGGATATTTTTCTTGCAATCAATATTTTTAGTGAGAAAAATTTGAATAGGGGTGTGATCACTTGTAGCTTGAGGAAGAGTGAAACATTTGTAATGAGGAAACGTACTGACAAACTTTTGGTTGATTAAAATCCTATCAAGTTTGCAGTGAATATTTCTAAATTTACCAGACTTCCAAGTAAATTTGTTTCCTATAATATTAGCTTCAACAATACCAGTCCTTTAGAAGAATTTATTAATAAATTCTAGTTTGCTAAAAGGGACTGGAATGCCTCCTCTTTTATCATATGCATGCGTGATGGTATTAAAATCACCCATTATAATCCATGGATGAGAGATTTGCATATTTAATTTCTCAATATGATTCCACAAATCGAACCTCTCATTTTCAAAATTTGATGCATATATAAAAGAGACATTTTAAAAAAAGACCACTTTATTAGAAACATACAGCGAATATATTGGAAGTTTAGAATGTGGCTAACTAAATTCCAAATAATATCATCCCATAAAATGAGTATTCTACCATTACCCCCTATTCGATTATTGTTAATAATTCTCTAGTTGGAGAGATGTCTGATATGATAATTAAAAATTTTAACATTATCTAATTTATGTTCTAAAAGACCTATTATACTAGCCTTTTCAGATATAATTAAATTGGAAACATCCAATTTTCTAATGGGAGAATTAAGACCTCTAACATTCCATGAAATAAAAATATAAATTGTAAAATAATAAAGGATACTCAATAGATATCTGGATAGTTACAGTGAATCACTGTAACTATCTTCATCTTCCTGTACTTCCATCTTCTTGCCTTTTTTTTGCATGTAGAGTCATTTTTAACTTTTAGAAGCCTTTCCCATTTATCATTTTTTGAGATGTACTTTTATCTGAATTCTTTGTTTGTAGCATCCTCTACTTGTTCTGCAGAAGGAATGTCATTTAAGTTTTTTATTCTAGTTCTAGTTTTCTTTCTCTTTTTCTTATTTTTGTATGCAGATGTTAAGGATGAAACAACATTAATAGCTGCTTGAAATGCTTTTCCAGATAGAGGTTTCTTCTTTAGTGGAGTGAGAGAATTTGGAAGAAAAGTTATAGTAGAGCTTTCTGGGGCAGCATTCAAATTTGAAAGTTTCAATATTTTTGAAGGACATTCATCCACATTCATGCCATCTTCTTCAACATTTTCCCAAACAGAGGTTTTAAGACCTGCAGTTTCTTTCACTGATGCATTTGGAAGATCCATCTCATTTGCATTATCATTGATCTCCTACAAGATCTGAGGGGAGTAACTATTTTTACTTTGCAAATTTTTCTAGTTGTCTGCACTAGATATATTGCCTGCATCCATAACAGTATCATGAGCCTCTAAATCATTAAAAGAATTTTGGTTTAAAGTATTCTTTGACTGTAGAACTAATCCAATTTGTAATCCATCATGAAAATTCGGCTCATTCGTATTTTTTCCTGCATTCATGTTTATCTCTGCATTCATCTCTACTGCAGTATCATTCTCTCTGCACTTTTCTTTCCAGACCTTTTTAGCAGTGCAATTTTCATTAGAATGTCCAAAACATTTACAAGATTTGCATCTTGGAGGGATCCACTCATATTCAATTTTTTGCACTATAATATCACCATCATACATTGTGATGTTAGCTTCATTAGGCAAATCTGCATCAGCTTTTATTTCAACAAGAATTCTTGCATAACTCAATCTTGTTTCTTTAGCAGTTGGTTCATCTAACTTCAGTGCCATACCTACCACACTTGCAGTAGCACTAAAAGCATCTTTATCCTATAATCTTAGGCTTATTTCAGGCAGCCTAATCCAAATTGGCATAGTAGATAGAAGATCTCTGTTGAAATTTAATTTCTTACTCTATTTTTTCAGAATAATCAATTTGCCATTTACAAAATATGAACCCCACTTAGGGTTTTTTCACAGTCATCGATTTTGGAAAATCTTATTATGAAAAACCTATTATTTCTAGTATAGATTTCAAAGCTTCATGTAGGGTTCCAATTGCGGATAATATAGGTCATGAAATGATGATATGGTGGACGAGGACTAAACGCATAAGCGATAACTGAAAATCCCTACTTATTCTCTGTGCGTTTATCAATATCTTCTTTCACAGTAACAAATTTTTTATTATTGATATTGATAGGAGCAACACAATGTAAATCAAAATCAGAATCAGAATCTAATCCTCCTTCCTTTAGAAGATCAGCCCAAGAAGAGGTTTTATGTATCTTCTGAGCAGTGTCTGCATTTACTAGAGCATTGGAAACTCGACTTCTTGAATTCAACAGATGCTTAGATACATTTCTTGATTGTGAATTGTATTTTCTTGAATTTGATTTCCCTGTAATGAGAGGATTTTGATGTGTATTTTCTGGTTTGCTCTGAATGTTTCTCTGAAAATCAGAAGCATAATCCTTTCTGTTGTAAGTTACTTTCTGATACCCATCTTCATCAATAATAGCATTGCTCGGATTAGGAGGGTTATCTCTGATTTTGATTTGCTGTGAAAGAGGATTAGAGATAGATGAGGGAGGAGGAGGAGATGGAGAGGAAGAGGAGTCCCCATTCTGGTCAAGATTATTGAAGATTGGATTATTTTGTAATTTTATGAAATCTGCCATTGTTGCAGTTTACATGAAGCTTTTTTATTACTTTTGCATGTATTTTAATTGCAATATATTCACTATTGTACAATGACCAAAAACTGGCTTATGTAAAGGACGTCGGTTTTCACATTAGCTTTTCTGGTTTACCTCAAATGTTGACACTTACTACAAGGCCAACGAAGTTCTTCGTTATTTCGATTATTAGATATTGGGAATCTAATAAATTCATGTACACCATTGTAGAAACGTTCTTTCACCGAACCTTTCATTCTAATTTTGACTACATACATCCATGTACGGTCGACAAAATAATCGAACATTGTTCCTAATTTAAAAAAAATAGGTTAGTAATATCGACAGCACTTCACTTCACTTCTATTCTATGTACAACTTCTCACCCAAGTGATATATTGTTGTTGTTTTATTTTTTAAAGTAAAGCAAAACCTTTTAGGATTAAAGGCTTCACACACCACACTTCTGTCTACTTTCGACAGCACTTCAGTTCACTTCTCTTCTACTCATAACTTTGCATCCAAGGGGAGTATTTTTGTTGTTGTATTTTCTAAAATAAATTAAAACCTTTTGGGACTAAAGGCTTTAATTTGTGGTTGTTGTATTTTTTATAATAATACTTAACACTTTTTCAAATCAATGTTATATTCATTTCAAAAATTTTTAGATAATCGATTTTAGTACAATATTTGTTCTTGTATATAAATTTCACAGCTTTTTAGAAAATCAATTTGAGTACATTATTTTTTGTTATATTCAATTTTTAACTTATTGGAAAATCGATTTCAGTTGCATATTTCTTCTTATTATGTTCGTTTCTTAAGTTTAAAGAAAATCGATTTGAGTACGGTATTTGTTCTTGTCATATTCATTTCTTAACTTTTTGAAAAATCAATTTGAGTACAATATTTGTTACTAAGCACCAATAGTTATAATTAAAACACACTAATTAATTAAAGAATATTACTTATGTTTACCCGTACCTACTTAGGAGCATATTAATCAATAATTATACACTAATTTTCAAGTAAACTGTAACAAACATCATTTTCCAATAACAAACATTCGCGTAAACTTATCAATAAGCATATTAATCAATAATACTAATTTTCGAATTTTAAATCAACCTAACTTTTAATTACAAATTAAACAATCAAACCACTTACTAACATCCCTAAATCAACCAACACACCATTATCATCAACTAATACACAATAATCATCAATTTCAAATCAATAATGAACTACTTTTCTAAATTAAGGTTTTAAAATTATCTACAAATCAACTAATAAACTATACCATCATCTAATAATAACTAATCTAACATATTCATACCAAAATTACTACATTTTGCATAAATAGGGTTTAACACAATATACCTAAAAAAATCAGGAGAATAGAAGGAGGAAGGATTTCGCAGCGGGAAGGGGTCGTCGACGTCGGCAAGTGGCGGCTGGTGGCGGCTTGGGGCAGTAGAAATCGAAATTGGGGGAGAAGAGAGTAAGAAAGGGGATGGTGGGAAAGTGATGAAATCGTTCTCTATTCACGGGTTATATTTCAGATAGGTGACGGCTAGCGACGGTCGAGTTTTTTAGTCGTTGCTCATATCAGTCGCAAAACGAAGCCGTTCTAGTAGTGTCAGTGCTCACACATCACATCTGCCCTTCCTTATTTTATATGACGAGTCCAAAAAATAACTGAAAAAGTGTTACCGAAAGTCCCATACCAGACGGTATCACTGAACTATTTATTCAGATTCCTTGTCACATAAAATAAATAATGAATAATCAAATAGAAAAGATATCATCACCGTATCATATAAAAATTATAAAATTAATACTATGGTGAATCATCTATATAATTCAATTCAATATATAAAAGTAGTAAAATTAGAAAAACAAGCTAAAATAGGTTACTCAAAAAAATCATGTAAGAATAGAACAAACAAATCAGTATTTAATAATACATCAATTGCCTCATATAATATTGATTCATTACAACATATAACCTTCATAGGTTTGTATAAGTACATTGAATTATTTATAGATAAAAAATTTACTAATCTCTCCAATTTCATATTTAATTACTCTATTAAATTCTTTATTTAACAAACTACAAATTATATTCATATTCATATATAATATATAGCAGTTTAATATAGTGTTTAAATATATTTAATATTTCTATCTATTTTAGTTTATTATTTTAATACACACGCATTTGTCTATGCTTGTTCTAATATGAAAACATTTAGCATTCCATTATATAAATAAACTATAAGATGCAAACTGGGACGTTACATGCATTGTTCGTGAGCATAGATTCATCAAATACCAGCACCAAAAATGTAAACTATATAAATATTATATTATAAACAACAATTTGTGGCCATGAAATCACCTAGTAATAAGGCACAACACATACAAATTCTTACCATTGTATAAATTAAAGCATGCCTGTTAACATCTTTTTCCATCTATTCCAATTACTTATTCACGTGCACAGAAAACTTATTCATAGAATGCAGACAAAACTATGTACCATAGTTTCGAAGTTCGAACCGTGAGTTGAACCATATTGGTGCAAGGTCCAATGTTCTAGTGGTTCAACCGGTCAGACTGTGAGAACCGTGTTGATCGTTATTTTCTATTTTTTCCGATTTAAATCAAAATTATTCAATTAATGTTAAAATTTAACCAATTATAATTAATATATTGAAGTTTAAAACAATTATTCTTGAACATTTCATAACAAATATTAATTAGAATAATTCTATAACAAATTTTTAGCGTAAAATTGTAAATTTTCTTATTTTTTGAAATGAAAGAGATTAGGTTCAACAATGATTCGTAAAATATATATTAATAATGTATCATGTCATCTAAAATTGATAAGATAATTCAATAATTTGGTGGCGAAGGTTATCAAATTATTTGTTAAATTGATCATGTGAAAAATGAAGAGTGAAGGTATAGTTTTTCCTCAAATTTGAAGAATCATACGGTTCAAAGAGGTCGGTCCAGAGGTTTTTTCAAGGTTTTAAGGTTAGACCGTGGGTTCATGCATGCGCAAGGTTATTTCATTTTCAAAACCGAAGTGCTCCAAGATTGAAGGTTAACCGTGATCGAATCGAGGTTGGGTTGGATCTTTAAAACACTGCTATGTATAGCAACTAATCTTACCATTTGTGGCCATCCACTAACTTATTCATGTGCACACAAACCTTAACACGTGAATTCACAAAACTAATAAATAGCAGCAGTTGTATATATTTGTATACACAGATTGGAGACACATACATTCCAATTTACACTCTACTGCACACACCACACACCACACTCATGCACGCAACTGAAAATAAAAAGGTAGCAGGTAAGAAGAAATACATACACATAAATGTACGGGTGAATGCAAACATAGAATGAGGCACAAAAATGTTTACTGTTAATTAATTCATAATGATGAAAGAAAATGCTACCCATAAGTCACGCATGAACACAAACACCATGCTCACACCTACCTATACTAAATTCAACAACAAGTGCACTTATATTCCTCTTCATAAACACACACGCAAGCAACACAAACACAACACTTATCACTCAACCCAAAACCTATCCATACACACTTAGACACTATGTTTTCTTTACAGAGGAAAAACACAGGTTGGAGATGCAACTGCATACAACTACATATACATGATACTCCTACCTAAATAAACACAAGTACATGAACAAAAACATAGCCAAACTAAATTGAAAAATAAATATAGTATATACAAGTATATACTATATTTGGGCAAAAGTTTTAAATAAGAAAAGTGTATATATCAAAAAATGACACACATCTAGTTTTCTATCCCAGTAGACCTCGGTTGCAGCAATAATAAGTGGAAAGGAGGATAAAACATAAGACACAAATGTACGTTACACATATATAATTATATACAAACTGATAACTACATGTTACCCATGCATGTAAGCATGTCAATAGGTAAACTCGATTGTGGAAGTATGATAGAAAACACAACTGGATGAAGGACTGAAAATACGTCTACAGGTAGAGTATATACTGAACCAAAGTACACGCAGAGATAAATGAATAATAGTAGTCAGGTTCGGTTGGAAATTGTTGTTTGAAAATAAGTGAATTCTTAAAAATTGACTAAGTATGAAATGACTCCTATTATATGGGAATATGAATAGTCCCATATTGTGGGATTATATGGAAGAATCAAGTATTTATACTTGATTCTTAGAAGCTAAGTTGGGCTCTTTGGGCACCCAATGATGCTCTTTTGTGAGGAGGTAGACCATGCTTGACCACCACACATGTGCGTGCCGATCGACCGACCCGAGCCGGTCTCGGGCTTGTAGTGGTGTAACACTTTTATTTTTGGTACAAAATTCTTTAATCGTTTTTAGACTGGACTGGAACGGTCAAATCAAACCAGACCCGTATTGGAGAACGTTACATAACGTTCATTATTTTTGACCCGTTATTTTCTCAGATCTGTTTTCGAGACCATGTTTCCCCCAACCAGCAACGTTCATTTTACTATTCCGCCTTCTTAACTGATAAGAAGACGAAACAGAAAGAACTACATCTCGTTCATTTTTTAATCCAAAAATTCGAGCAATTTTTGTGAGTGTAAACAGAATTGTTT
The DNA here is from genome assembly GCA_030737815.1 of Allium fistulosum. Lineage (NCBI taxonomy): Eukaryota > Viridiplantae > Streptophyta > Magnoliopsida > Asparagales > Amaryllidaceae > Allium > Allium fistulosum. The sequence goes on from CM060901.1 coordinate 1,619,772,649, forward strand.
CATACATGCAAACGAATCGATACCACAGAGATATTAAGAGGCTGTTTTATCCTAGAGGCGGCGGTGATTGATCCGAACTGCTTTGCACTGTACATCAGATCGTCGAAACGTCTTCAAGAGAGTGATGTAGTCCGCGACTCAGTCGAAGATCAACATTGTTTTCAACGATTTGAAGACGACGCCACCAACGATGACTTCCGCTGCAGATCTAGATGCCACTGCTACCGCTTCACTCTTCCAGGTCCCGATGGTCTCTGCTGTGCCTTTCAGATTCGAGGGCCTCCACTTCAAACGTCGGAAAAAGAAGATGTAATTCTTCCTGACCATGAGAAAGGTGGTGGCTATGCTGACAACCGACAAACCGCAGCTACCAGATAAACCTGACGAAGCAGACGTAGATCTGATGCGAGCCTGGACCGAAAAATCAAAGGAACTGCAGAACTGGACAGAGCAAGACTACCTATGCAGAAAATTCATACTCAACGGCCTCAGTGATGACCTCTACGACTACTACGATTCCGACAAGACAGCCAAAGAAATCTAGGAAGCGCTACAAAAGAAGTATATTATAGAAGAGGCTGGAGCGAAGAAATATGCAGTCAGCCGCTACCTGAAATACCAGATGATGGATGACATGTCAGTAGAGATGCAGTCTCATAAGCTTCAGAAAATTGCTCATGGGATCATCTCCGAAGGTATGAGTTTGGATGAACAATTTCAGATTGCTGTTATTATTGATAAACTGCCCCCAGGTTGGAAAGATTTTAAGAATGTGCTTAGGCACAAGATTAAGGAATTCTCCTTAGAGAGCTTGATCACTCGCCTTCGTATTGAGGAGGAGGCTCGTAAGCAGGACCAGAAAGAGGAAGTGCTTATTGTCACCAACAACAACACTAAAAAGTCCAAGCCCGCAGTTCTGAAACTAAATCTAAAAAATTTTAAGAATCAGAACCGCAACCACAGCAAACAGAATTGGAACTCGCAAGGAAACCAAAAGTGACAGCAGAAACCGACCCAAAAGAATGATTCTGGACAGTTGTTTCTGTGTTACAACTGTGGAAAACCAGGTCACATGGCACACAAGTGTAGGAACAGACCAGGCCCTACACCGCAGGCTAACCTGGCTGAGGAGCCTCTTACGGCTATGATTTCTAAGATTCATCTAGTTGGTGGATCAGAGGGTTGGTGGGTAGATACTGGTGCATCCCGCCATGTCTGCTACGATCGTGCTATGTTCAGTACATACACGGTTGCTGATGATAAGAAAGTGCTGGTAGGAGATTCTCACACCACTACAGTTGCTGGCATTGGAAATGTGGAAATAAAGTTTACCTCTGGAAAGACAGTTCTTTTGAAAGATGTGATGCATACTCCAAAGATGAGAAAGAATCTGGTTTTTGGATTTCTCCTTAATAAGGCTGGTTTTACTCAAGTTATAGGGGCTGATTTGTATACTTTGACTTATAAGGGGATGTTTGTAGGGAAGGGTTATGCTTGTGAGGGTATGTTTAGACGTAATGTTGAATCTAATAAAGTAACTAGTTCTGTTTATATGTTGTGTGATTTTAATATCTGGCACTCTAGATTATGTCATGTAAATAAACGTATTATTCATAACATGAGCACCTTAGATTTAATTCCTAAAATGTCACAAACTGACTTTGATAAATGTGAATTCTGTAGTCAAGCAAAAATCACTAAGAAACCCCATAAATCAGTTGATAGAATTTCTGAACCCTTAGACTTAATTCATTCTGACATATGTGAGCTTGATGGCACTTTGACTAGACATGGACACCGTTACTTTATCACTTTCATTTATGATGGCTCTGATTTCACTTATGTATATCTTATGAAAAATAAAAGTGATTCGTTTGATATGTTTAAATTATTTAAAATTAAAATTGAGAATCAATCTAATAAGAAAATTAAGAGATTTCGTAGTGATAGAGGAACATAATATGAGTCTAGTCCATTTCATGATTTTTATAAATTACATGGTATAATTATTGAGAGAACTGCACCTTATTCACTTGAAATGAACGGTAAAGCTGAAAGAAAGAATAGGACCTTTACCGAATTAGTTGTAGCTATTTTATTAAATTCGGGTGCAGCAAAACATTGGTGGGGGGATATTTTATTGACTGTATGCTATGTATTGAATAGAATCCCTAAATCAAAAAGTAAGATTTCACCTTTTGAAATTTTAAGAAATTATAAACCGAATGTATCTTACTTTAGAACTTAGGGATGTTTGGCATATGTTCGTATACCTGACCCTAAGAGAATAAAATTAGCAAGTAAAGCATACAAATGTGTATTTATTGGCTATGCTATTAATAACAAAGCATATAGATTTTATGACCTGAATACACATAATATAGTAGAATCTAATGATGCTGATTTTTATGAAACTAAATTTCCTTTTAAATTGAGGAATAGTGGGGCATGTCAAATAACATCGTGCCTATTGGAACAGAACTTAATGAATCTTCTGAAATCAAACCTAGAAGAAGTAAAAGAGCAAGAGTTGATAAAGAGTTTGGCTTAGATTTTTGCACTTTTACTATAGAGGAGGATCCCACAAACCTCCAAGAAGCCTTATCTTCATTAGATGCCGATTTTTGGCAAGAGGCTATAAATGATGAGATGGATTTCTTGGAATCCAATAAGACTTGGCACTAAGTAGATTTACCACCTGGTTGTAAGTCTATAGGCTGTAAATGGGTAGTTAAAAAGAAATTAAAACCCGATGGCACAGTTGAAAAATATAAAGCTCGTTTGGTAGCTAAAGGTTTTAAGCAAAGAGAAAATGTAGACTTTTTTGATACTTTTTCACCCGTAGCTAGAATCACATCCATTCGAGTACTATTTTCATTAGCATCTATTTATAATTTAATAATACACCAAATGGATGTTAAAACTACTTTTTTTAAATGGTGAATTAGAAGAGGAAATTTATATGGACCAACCTGAAGGCTTTGTAATTCATGGTCAAGAACATAAAGTTTGCAAATTAGATAAATCATTATATGGTTTAAAACAAGCACCTAAACAATGACATGAAAAATTTGGTAACTTAACAATCTAAAATGGTTTCAAAGTTAATGAATGTGACAAATGCATTTATTATAAATTTGAGAATGACATTTGCACTATAATATGTTTGGATGTAGATGATCTACTTATTTTTGGATCAAACATTCATGCCATAAACACTGTTAAATCTTTGTTAAGTGCCAATTTTGATATGAAAGATCTAGGTGAAGTGAGTGTAATCCTTGGTATTAAGATTACTAGGTCCGAAAAGGGACTTTCTTTGGATAAATCTCATTATATTGAGAAGATCTTAAAGAAATACAATTACTTTGACTGTAAACCTGCATGTACACCATATGATCCTAGTGTAAAGCTATTCAAGAACACTGGTGAAGGTGTAAGACAGTCTGATTATGCGAGCATCATTGGCAGCCTTCGGTATGCCACTGATTGTACTAGACCCGACATTGCCTATGTCGTAGGATTAGTATGCAGGTTTACTAGTAGACCTAGTATAGAGCATTGGCACGCTATTGAGAGGGTCATGAGATACCTAAAACGAACCATGAACCTTGGATTACATTATGAAAATTTTCCAGCTGTCCTTGAAGGTTCCACCGATGCAGACCGGAATACTTTATCTGATGATTCAAAAGCAACCAGTGGCTATATCTTTAGCATTGCTGCAGGAGCTATTTCTTGGAAATCCAAGAAGCAAATTATTTTAGCTCAATCTGCTATGGATTTTGAGATGATAGCACTAGCCATAGCTAGTGAAGAAGCAGAGTATTTAAGAAATCTGCTAGCTGTGATTCCCTTATGGGAAAAACCGATACCTGTTGTGTTGATCCATTACGATAGTACCGCGACTATTGCAAAAGTACAGAACCGTTATTATAATGGTAAGAGATGATAGATACATCGTAAGCACATCATTGTTAGAGAGCTACTCTCTTCAGGAGCTGTTAGAGTGGATCACATACGCAGTGATGAAAATTTGGCAGATCCTTTGACGAAAGGACAGGCCAGAGAGAAAGTCCTTACAACTTCTAGAAAAATGGGACTATTTCCCTTAGATTGTTGAGTCACGCACAATGGTATCCCGACCTAATGACTGGAGATCCCAAGAACTAGGTTCAATGGGTAAGAACAAGTTGTGAAGTGATATGAGTTGAACATGTTATTTTTCATATATATAGAAGCATGTATTCCTGAAGTGATTAAAGGATGAGTTAATAGAAACTCTTAATGAGATCTATACTCCATCTGGAGTGGAGTACCTACCTTCAGGAGTACTCTTGATAGACTCACTTGTGTGAATGTGGAATTTTGGCTGTTTCCTATGGAGTTTTGAGCAAAACTCCTAGAGCATTCACTAAACTGGGATAGATGTGCATGGCCATAAATGCACAGGCTTACTTGATTGCACTTTAGACAGATTGTGTGTGGTCTGATGTCAGGAATAGAGTTCAAGACTAAGTGTCACTCTAGTAAAAACAGAATCTTATTCACTATGCAAAGGTTCAAGTCGAAAGACACCTTTGTTTATGCACAATCTTATATATTTTTTTGAGAAATTGCTCGAAAATATTTTAAAAAAATTCAAGTGGGGGATTGTTGGAAATTGTTGTTTGAAAATAAGTGAATTCTTAAAAATTGACTAAGTATGAAATGGCTCCTATTATATGGGAATATGAATAGTCCCACATTGTGGGATTATATGAAAGAATCAAGTATTTATACTTGATTCTTAGAAGCCAAGGTGGGCTCTTTGGGCACCCAATGATGCTCTTTTGTGATGAGGGAGACCATGCTTGACCACCACACACGCGCGCGTCGACCGACCGACCGACCGACTCGACCCGACCCGGGCCGGGCTCGGGCTTGTAGTGGTGTAACACTTATATTTTTGGTATAAAATTCTTTACCCATTTTTAGAGCGGGCTGGAACGGTCAAATCAGACCAGACCCGTATTGGAGAATGTTACATAACATTTATTATTTTTGACCCGTTATTTTCTCAGATCCGTTTTTCGAGACCACATTTCCCCCAACCAGCAACGTACTTTTTGCTATTCCGCCTTCTTAACTGATAAGAAGACGAAACAGAAAGAATTACATCTCGTTCATTTTTTAATCCACAAATTCTAGAAATATTTTTGAGTGCAAACAGAATCGATTCGTACGTGCAAACGAATCGATACCACAAATATATTGAGAGGCTGTTTTATCCTAGAGGCAGCGGCGATTGATCCGAACTGCTTTTCACTATACATCAGATCGCCGAAACGTCTTCAAGAGAGTGACATAGTCCGCAACTCTGCCGAAGATCAACATTGTTTACAACAGGTTAAAAAAAAACTCACGCAAGAACTGAGAACCATGGTTATGTATTTCAGTATGTGAATAATGTTAGAAACACAACTAGATGATGTAATGATTCAAAAACACAAAACAATGCAAACATAAAAACATAAATGTATTTATCATCTTGGTTAAGCATAGGTTTTGTGAGAAGAATCTCACCTGACTAGTGCGTTTCAACCTTCGACTCCCTGCTTTCTAAGCCTAAAACACACATGCAACCCAAGACCCAAAACCACAACATGATGAACAAGCTTCGCACCTAAGATTCCAGATGATGTAATGAAGCCCAAACTTGAATTTTATGATTTATAATAATTGATAGAATTTGATTTTTTTTTAAAGTAGTGATGAATTGGTTGGATTTAAGCTTCAAGAATAAGGTTCTTCCTAGAGAAGACTTGCGTGCATAATAAAAAGCATAGTTTTCATGACCGAACCATATATTGAACCGCAATGCTTCAAGGTCGGAGGTTCTAGTGGTTCGATCGGTCGAACCGTCAAAATCGTGCTGATTATATTATTGCAGCTAAATTATATATATACCGATAGAATTCTTTGATTCGTGGAAGTAGTTAAAGAAAATTATAAAAAATGATAATTCCATGCTGTATATTATTAAAGATTCACAATTTTGAAGTAAAATTATAGGCTAAGTATTACTAAAGTGAAGTAAGAATATTCTTGTTATGAAAAATATAGAATTATTTTGATAACGTGTGAAAAAATGGGAATAAAGTTCAAATCACAGCAGAATTGCGTTGTTAATGATGCTAGATTGTACAACAACATTCCTCTGTGTTACATATATAACTTGTAGAAACAATGGGAATAAAGTCCCAGATCATGAAGTCAAGGGTCCTGGATTAGTAGTTATGTATATAAATATGCCCTTACTCAGCCATTCTTTCGCTGGTCAAAGCATCTAGTAGCCTGTTATGACTCATGCCTGTCTAAATGGGCCGACTTATTATTTTGAATTAAAAAATTGCTTCAAAACTGTTTCAAGCAGTTGAACCCTAATATAACCTCGGATTTGACTGATTTCCGCGGCTCACAGCAGAAAGAGGTCGAACTGTAATCCATGTCGTTTTTATCTATGGCCCGCGGTCAACCACTGTTGGACCTATGGCCCAGTCCGTTTGTTAAAACATGGATACAATGAAAGGAAGGACAATTATAGAAAATGATTTTGGGTTGGAGCTTTGAATGATTGGCTTAAGTACAAGGCTTGGGCCTTGAAAATAAAAGGATAAACAAACAAATATAATTTCTTTTGCTTATAAACTAAATGCTATTTAATTTAAACAGGTATAGATTACATTTCAAAATTACTACAATAATATACAATGATATACTGCAATTATATAATTTTATGCTAGAAATCATTTCCACATTTTAAATCCTTTTGCTTAAACAATTACAAAGCTATTTTATTGAATAAATTTCCCCCGACTTTCAATTTATTTAATTAAATTACTATTATTTAATTAATTACCACTTAAAAACTAGGTTGTTACAGATTTCCTCCCTTAACAAAATTGCGTCCTCGCAATTTCCTATAAGGAGAAATCTATAACAGACCAATTATACTAGGCTTATTCATATCATTTAAATTTATTTTAAACTCTAAAACTTTTACCCAAAGGAAAATTACTTTACAAAATACAAAATATTTTATCTGAACAGTACACTTTCAAACATAATGCAATAAATTTCCAAGATTTCATTTTATTTAGTCCAAACATAATTCGAATTTGAATTTTGCATCAAATAACTTTAAATTATTTTAACAAACTTCAAAAACTTATAAACAAAAATTCCCACTAAACTTAATTTTTAATCTTTCAAAATCTATATAATCAATCATTTCCTAATGTATTTCAAAATTTTGAGATATTCCATATCACAAAAATTAGGTTTAACTATTATTTTGCAAACTTCTTTCACAAATTAAACAATAAATCAAATTTAGAAGGAAAATACTAAATTTATTTTCAAAACGAACACTTTATAAATTGTTCTATATTACTTTTCAAAGTAATTCTCAATTTAATTTAACTTATCCAAAATAAATCTTTAATTTCGTGAGTATATACATATCAACATTTTAAAATTCCAAAGCTTTATAACATTTACACACACGATATATATATATATAATATTATCTAATATACATACACTTAAATTCACAAATTTTCAATTACTATAAAATAAAGTGATATTGCCTCACAATGTATAATAGTGATTACCAATATCTATTAGGTGCAATATTGACCACATGATCAATACTGCCTCACAAGTGATCACAGTTGTGCACTAATATTCAATAGCTGCAACAGTCACCAAAAATACATACTAAACCATAAAATATATTTTTCAAACCATTGACCAAAATAATATAAACTCTAATTTCCAAATTCTTTACAATGTAAATCTCAAGTATATCGCTTTACCTAAATAATTTACTTTTCTAAATTTCTTTGAAAACATTCAACTCTATTCAAAAATACGTTTACCTTTTACAATTATTTATATCTTTCTAAATCATTGTGTCCAACTTCTTGTTTAAGCGTTTAAGAATTTCTATTGAATACGTGTATACCCGCATCGACCAAAATCCTTAATACACTCAATGGATAAGTTAACACAATTTTGCTTCCAGACTATCTACGAGTATTGCTTTCATGAATCTATTTAATATACTAGTTTCAAAATATCAATTTTTCCAAATCCTCATGTAATACTTTACTCATAGTATATACTTTTCAAATGATTTCTAATTAAAACATTCACTTCACTTTACTTTTAAAATCATTTAATAATAATAATGACCAATATTTATATATAATAACTTTTGCTTTCACTGAACACTTAAATTTTTTTAAAATATTTTCAAACAGTCTTTAAAACTCACATATCTATGTATTTTACTCAACCAATCATTTCAAAATAAACTTATAATAATAAACAAACATTACTTATATTTAATTACTATATCTATATATTACTCAAAACCCATTTCAAAGAGTAATTTATGATGAAAGACAAACATTACTTAAATTTATTTACTAAGATTATAAACCAAATAATTAAATTCGTTTCATAACTTTGATAACTATGCACTAATCTAAAAATCAAATTCAATTGCCATAGCATCAATTTAATTAACCATAAGAAACCAAATAAAGATGCTCAATGGAAACTAACAATTCTACTGTGCACTTTGATAAAACAAAGCAAAACTCAAATACACAACAACAAAAAAATACCACAATACAATATCAAACCATCCGAAATCATACGATACAAATACTACTGGTTGAACTAACTCCTTTCATACTAGCTACTCCAACCATTTTATAAGCTCAAAAGAAATAAGTGAAAAGTAATTATAATTTCAAAATAACAAATACGTCACTTGATGATTACTCCCTAGTAATCATCCGATATATATAGTAAAATATACTATCACTTATTGTAAAAAATTTAACCAATATACCCAAGGGTCAGGGACTCCTAAGTCTCATCTAAGGTTAATGAATCATGTCTCATATATACGATGTATTGTTCTAAACCAGCTATGATACCATTTTTAACACCCCACCTCTATACCCACACAATAAAAGAGTATTATAGAGTAATACTGTCGGATAATACGGAGAATAAGGCTATATGGGATATGCACGTGAATATTCCCTTGGACTAACACTGGTACGTATTTAAACATCAAGTATATAACTCACATTTACGTACACAATATCGGTACAAAGCAATAGACACATGTGCCTCCAGGACAGAACAATACATAATATACAGTACAACATGGAGAACACAAAGTCATATAATTGATATATGAATTGTATTGTATAACATTAATGTATTTGTACTATATGTTATTGCTGCAATTGACTCTGTGTTCTCCATGTTTGTACTTTATATTATGTATTGTTCTATTCTGGAGGCACATATGTCTATTGCTTTGTACCGATACTGTGTACGTAAATGTGAGTTATATAATTGATGTTTAAATACATACCAGTGTTAGTCCAAGGGAATATTCATGTGTGTACCCCATATTGCTTTATTCTCCGTATTATCCAATAGTATTACTCTGTTATACTCTTGGATAGTACGGGTATAGAGGTGGGGTGTTACATTTTGTGTTGATATTCTATAGTTCGAATAGCAGCTTCGTCTTTTAATTCATTAAGCCAATCCAATGATTCTTTGTTCAATTCTTGATTCGTTTTATAGGTATAACAAATTATTCTACATAAGGGAACATCGACTTCAATAGGCAACATTGACTCAAATCCATAGGTTAAGGAGTGTGGAGTGTGTCAGGTTAGGCTTGTCAACGGATGCTTTCGGACGTGGATAATGCCATATTTGCATCCGCATCCAAAACCATTTTCGGATATCGGATATCCGCATCCGCGGATACGGATAGATATCGGATAATTATCCTATCCGCTAACGATTGATAAATCAAGAATTACAAAATGAAATTTTAGTTTAACATAAATATTTTTTAATCTCATTGATTATAAAAGTGCTAAAAGTTAACAAATATAATGATAATAAATAGTTTCGAGCAGTTAGTAAGCATTAAATGCATATAATATAAACTATTAACTTAATAAAATAATAAACAAGTATCATTTACTGCATTAAAATACACATAATTTGAACTATAATCTAGTCATAAACCGGACATATAATTTTTGGATGCAGATGTCTTCGTATTCGCATCCGCATCCATTTTTTCGGATATCGGATATTTATTCGCTTTTTGGATGCGAATGTGGACGGATTTCGGATTTTTCGGGTATCCATTGGCAGCCCTATGTCCGGTCCATGCGGATGTTTGGTACGACGAGGGAAAGTTTATATACCCACCTTCCTTTGGCTTTCCCCAATCGTTTCTTCAAAATATTCTTTATGGTTTTATTCACTGCCTCTACTACCCTATTAGCCTTTAGATGAGCTACTGGGCGATAAACATTTTACGATTCCATTCTTTTCACAGAAATGAGTGAACTTCTCACTTTCGAATTAGGTTTCATTATCAGAAATAATCTTTTTTAAGAGCCCAAATCTTGTTACTATATTCACTACAACAAATTGGACTTTTAATAGCGTTTAATGCTATTAAAGGCTTTTACAGCGTTTTTATAAACGCTGTATATCAACATGTTGTTATAAGTCTGTGACTTACGATGGCAACACCAAAAACGCTATAAATGAGTTCTTTTTAATAGCGTTTGGAAAATGCTGTAAATTGTTTTAATGGCGTTTTTGCACACGTTATAAAAGGACATGTTATAAATAGGAATGGTTATTAGACAGCAAGAAAAAAACGCTATAAAAAGTTCCTAACAATAGCATTTTACCAACGCTATCAAAACACTCTTAACAATAGCGTTTTTGGACTGTTCTCAACCGTTACATATTATGGCGCTTTAGAAACGCTATTGTTATCTTTTATAGCATATTTTGATGCTATCATCTTATTGCATAAGATTATCTGTGCTTCTTTTTGACGTTTCAATGCATATATGTATAATGAATTTAAATATCACTAAGATCACATTTGATTACCAATACGTTATATGTAAACAAATAAAATTACACCAAAACAACATGTGTTCATTATATTTCATAAATACATATGAAGATTACAAATGCAAGTAAACAAAACTAATATTATACGCAAGCAATCTTACCAAAACGATACATAGAAGTATTCAAACACTAAAGATACACACAACACTATATATTACTTCAAATCGTCTTGTTGCTACTTGCTAGCACCAAATGTACTAGTTACCTGTAAAGAAAAAGTTCAATAATTAGTTGTAATAGACATGATTCATGAAAAATATGCATATAAAGTGACACTTTTGAACAACAATATATGATGTTTATGAACTTATTCAATTCTAAACCACTATTGTATTTAAACGAGTACAGATACCATTAATTTTTTAAAACTTATTTAATTTTTATAAAACTTGATTAATTTCTATAATACCAGTTTAATTTTTGGCAACTTAATTAACTCAGCAAAATCTTTATGATACTTAATAAATTCTATAGAAACTTTGTTAATTTAGTTAAATATCAGTATTAGATAAATATCAGTGCAAACATAGCTGGCTTAGTTTCATACCTTCATGCAAGCATTAGTATTTGTCAAACTGACAGGAACTTTCTAGGCTTGGAAATGATCAAGTGCAATATCCAGATGATATAACTTAGGTCCCATGCTCTAGTCAACTGCAAGGAAAGCCTGCTCTGTTCCATCATTAGGATCCTTGCTTTTCAAGAATTTTTTAAAAGAAGAAAACATATTCGACCCCCTGAAGGAAAAACAAATATATTCAGAAATTATTAGGTTGAGAAAACTTACCTACAATTCTGATTTTATATCAACATTTATAAGTAACTTGATTTACTTGCATCAGTTTATGACAAAGGTCTATTATGTGTATAAACGTTAGCTAAAACAATTCACATTGACAGTTCAAATGTATCTATGTTACGCAACCTCAACAACAATGCTTAAACGGATTTTGAGTTCAAAATTCTCCTATCAACAGATATGATATAACATGCATCACTTTTGATGAATTCAAATCCTCAAACTAAGTACCAACAGCCTTAAATGATATGAATTCACAAAAAGTATTATCACCATGCTTCTTCTTTGTTTGCTTCCTTCATCTTTTATAAAGCTTTTCGGTTCTCTACATCTCTATATTTTGTACCAAAGAATTTATCTATTTGAGTTTTTCTTCATTTCTTAGGATAGTACAAGAAATAAGACATGAAAAATGCTAATTTATATTATTATATGGAAACTATATCAATAACAAATGGAATTTCCTGAAATGGATGTAAATTTTGTTTAAAATACTTTATTCAACAATTGCATGTGTATTGTTATAAACTTATTAATTTTTATAAAACTTAATTAAATTTTATAAACTTATTTAATTTAAAAAAAAAACAATTGGCTTATTTAATTATTATAAAACTTATTTAACTTAGTGACTTATTTTAAACTTAGTTAAATTTTGTTGTTCTTGTTGTTGTAGTAGTAGTATTATTATTACTATTATTATATTAAATTATTATTCTTCTTCTAAATTTAGTTAATTTTTCTAAACTTAATTAATTTTGTAAAACTTAGTTAATTTAGTTAATTTTTATAAAAATTAGATAATTTTTATAAAACGTATTCAATTTTTATAACAATTTAACAAATATTTCAAAATAGAGAACATGATTTTTATAAAACAAATTTGTATAAAACTTAATTAAATTTTATTAACTTGTTTAATTATAAAAAATTGTTAGCTTATTTAATTATTATAAAACTTAATTAACTTGATTAATTTATTATTATTACTACTATAATATTATTTTATTACTACTACTATTATTATATTATATTGTTATTCTTCTTTTAAATTTAGTTACCATGTTCAATCTCAAAAGATTTCATTCAAAGAGATAAAGGGAGTAGTATCTAAGTACAGGCTACATAGTTCTTAGTATAAGACTGAAATAACTGGTAAATGATAACATCTTACTTCCAACGTATTCTATTCTTGAGTGTCTTTTCTATCAGTCCAATTCCTTCTAAAACATTTGTAATGTCATATATTCGCCTTCTTTGTACCTGAAAAAAATACAATATAGGATCAGAAAAGATGATAAACAGGACTCCAACTTTTACTATCTTTTTATCCAAGAGAATGTTAACTTCCAGTGTCCCCACTCTCCTACCCTCCAGTTTTAATTATGAACATAATAAATATTTCCTAAAATATTCTTTAATATGACTCAAAAATGTAACAGTTTTCGCTCCTATGTTAAAAGGAAACATGATTAATAAAGATAAACAAATAAAAACCTTGTCCAGTTCCTACGTTATAGACTCCAACTCTGTTAGGCTCAGCTTTGGCAAGAGCTTTAACGTGTGCATCAACCAAGTCTGTAACGTCAATAAAATCTCTAATACAAGTTCCATCACTTGTTTCATAATTTGTTCCTTTAACCTGAAATACAAATAAGAGAAACTTAAAACCAATGCTGAGCTAAACAAGGTAGTGTGTACATGCCCTTTCTGTAAATAAACGAGCTTTGTCAGCAGTGCCAAAACCAACCGCAATCAGTTTTACTCCAGCTGCATTAAACTGTGGTTTCAAATTTTGTAAAACAGAGGCTAATTCCTAGCTAAAAGAATACGACAATGATTAAAGAAACATAATCGGTAATTGATTATAGATCATTATTGTGTCCAACATTTCCACTATACAAAATTTTGCTGGTATGTACCTACAAGAGCATCTGAATGCCTCATGAGAGCAGTAACAGTGATTCTCTTTAGGAGCATAAAAAACTAAAGCGAGTTTTGTGTTTTGTTCCAATGTTTTTAGTAGTACATTGTGTATGTAAGTTCACGTATTCAAAGTTAGAGTTTAAACTCAGTAGAAAAGTATATACACTAGTTTAATAGCATATGAAACAAATGTTCAAATGCTTTCTACAAAAACCAAAGTATATGTACAACTTGTTTTGAAAATGAAAGTGAACAAATTTATGATTTATTCCAAGTCTCACTTTTCTTCCGCCTCTTGAAACAAGCAGGATATAGTCTATCGTCTGATCAATACTTAGTCAACTTGGTTAATTATTAACATTCAACTTCATTCAATACAAACAGACTCCCTTAATTTTAACAAAAATGATCTTTTAAAATTACAACTACATACACATGCACATATGATTAACGTATAATGTATCACACATTAGTTTGGATCACCAAAAATAAGAGCGAACTTATATTATGGATAACCGAGTTGTTAATCAAAATTGAGCATTGATGTAAGTTCAGTTAAACTTAGATTATAAAGCTTACTTGCAAAGCCATTTTTTTAGTTTGTTCATAGCTAAGAATGACTTCAAGCACAATAAAACAGTAGAATCCAAAGGCTTGTTAGTAGCAACACCAACATCCACAATCCATTGATGTCCTATCGATATGCAGTATAATCAATAAACCAAAAAACAATAATAATATGGTATGTAAATTCATGAGTAATTATAAAGAACTTGATGAACTGTAAATCTCTTGGGTCATGAGTTAACATATTATGTATCAGATCTTTAGCGCTATCTGATATGGAAGGCCATGGTTCAGATTCAAAATCCAAAGACCCTTGTATTTTTTTTTGAAAATTCTACTTTGGATTCTGAGTAATAAAGATATCAATGGATTGCTAGTATGATAGTAAAATAAGTTAATACTTGAAAGTCGAAACTACTATGTTGTCTTAGACCTACGTATTACTATATAGATCAGTTCAATATGTCGATTGAACTTCTGTGAACTGTGGCTCCTTTTCAGTTTTAAGCATCTTATTGGTTTCATGTTTAAGCAACACGTTTAAAACCAATCCACTACTACCCTAGATTCAAGTTTATAATTGACTATCATCTACATGTATAGGTACTCCTTTTCAGGTATATAGTTCTAATATTATTAAAAAAATCTATACTGCCAAAATTGTTCAGGATTTTGACAAAAATTGCTATATTGTCTATCAGATATGATCATCAAAACCATCCAATGGTATTATCAACAAATTTGTCACCTGACCTTTATTATTCATAGTAAATAAAAAGCAAAATGTCGACCACATCTTTAACTATCTCAACCAAAAAACCAACAAACAACAAAACAAACTTTAGCGGAAAGAAGAAAAAACAGTTAAAAGAAGGAAATTTTACATTTCATTATCTTTTTAAAAGCTTGAATCAAGAGCGAAAACCCAACAACACCCCTCTCCCTATGAAGAATCTCCCCCTCAAACCACAGATAACTCTCCTTGGCACTCCTTTTCCGAAACACAAACACTGGATACCCTTAAGGACTACTTAATCGCCCATCTCTTATTGCTACCAGGAAACCATCTTTTAACTTTACTCTATACATCTGATATTAAAAGGAATTCAGATAAAATGTATGTTATTCAAATATTGTATTTGTTTTAACAACGAATACATTATGACAATAGGTAGTACTGGTTTTTAGTCTCTGCATTATGACAGTCAACTCTTTATGCAGATTTTCAAGTTCTATTATATCGTGCTATTATATATAAATAACAAATAAGTCCACACATCAAAATTCTACAAAATTTAACCATTACAAATTTTAAATATGAGTTTTTTAATCAAATCAACATCATAATGCATAAAATCACACTACTGAAGAATGACATGTGCTATTTATAAACCAAACAACTGCATATAATTCAATGAAGGAAAATTCTAAACATAAATCAAACAAAAGCAAGGGATATATTAGAGTAATTTATAATTAATATATAGGTAGAAGAAAATCGAGATTATGACCTTTTTTCTCAATTCTCAGAGTAGACAATTGTTTCTCCATGATGGATCCTGGGGACATGAGAAACGATGTTGTTAGTGGAAGTGAAGAAACATTGGACTGAAGAGAAGGCCAAAGAGGAAGGACCGAGAAAAGTGAGAAAACGATAGAATTAGAGATTTTTTCTTAGGGTTTTCATTTGGTACGGAGATGGAAGGAAATGGAGGGAGCGATGAAATAATTGGGGAGAAGAGCGGCAGAGCAATATTTCGTAGGCTCAATTCTAAATTTTTTGTCATATGGGATACTAATAGCGTGTATATTTTGATTTTATTTGTAATAAAGGTTAGTTATAGCATGATGCGACACAATGCTGTTACAACCTGCAATTAATGAACATTTTTCTTGTAGTGATATTCTTAATAACAAACTTTAGAAACCTTTCCAACAGTTATATTAGGTGGGGGTTCAGATTACACCCACTTAGTGAAATAATCAATTACTACTACAACAAACTTTACTTTTCCTCTTAAGACTGGAAGAGGAGCGATTAAATCAATCCGCAATACATCAAATGTCATAGGCTGGAAATGGTGGTTAGATTGCTTGGAGGAAGCCGTGGTATTTTAGAGAATTTTTGGCGCTTGTCACACCTTTTGACACAATTCATGGCTTCTTCTATCATTTAGAGCCAACAATATCCTTGTTTCATTACTTTTTGGCTAGTTTTATCCCATTGGAATGATCTCCATAAAACTCTTTAGGAGCTTCCATCAACAATCTTATGCCTATTTCTAGTGTAACACGTCTTATGTAAGGCGTCAAATATCATTTTTTGTATGGTACTCCGTTAATTATAGTATATGAAGGGGCTTGGTACCTTAGTTTTCAAGCTTCCTTCTTTTCCTTTAGTAAGATTTCTTTTTCAATGCACTTGACCAAAGGCATCATCCAGTTATCAGCATATGGGTTTTCGCGAGCGCATACCCTTTCTAGACTTTCTCCAACATTGCAAGCTTCTTGAGGATTCTTCTCATTATTTGATTGTTGATGAATTTGAGATCTAGTTAAAATCAAAACTTCTTTACTTAATTCCTCTTTGGGTTTTGTTGAAATCCAACATGTATGATTTTGACCTCTGGTGCTCTTCGCGAACTTGCTAGCTTTGCTGAGGAATCTGCATTTACATTCGTATTTGGTGTACGGAGAAATCCTCAAAGTGAACCAACATCTAATGGATTCTTTTGACGTATTAGGCTAATCGAGCATCTTTAGTTTGGAATGTCTTATTCAATTAGTTCACCATTAAGTGTGAATCATTGAATATTTTAATTTAGGGAATCTTGGGCCGCCATGCTAAGGTCAACCCTACGATTATTTACTCATACTCTGCTATATTATTAGTTTTCGGAAAGCCTATTTTCATTGCATAGTGAAGTCTATGGCCATCACGGGTAATTACAACATATCCTCCTCATGCACTCTACTCGTTTGATGCTCTATTTATGTGTAATTGCCATTTTGGCTCGAGTTCCTTTTCTTTCTCTAACCGTTCCTCGATGAATCCCGTGCATTTTGCGATATAATTTGCCAAAGCTTGTCCTTTAACTGATGTCATGGATAGGTATTCAATATTATACTAGCTCAATTCCATTTCCTATTTTGTCAGTCTTCTTGATATTTAGGGTTTACTCGGAATTTGCCTCAATGGTTAGTTGGTTTGGACTTTAATTGGATGAGCTTGAATATAAGATCTTAGCTTCTGTGTTGACAACAAAGGCAATGCGCTAAATTCTTTATAACCGGGTACCTAGTTTAAGCATCTTTTAATTAATTACTCGTGTAGTAAACTAGAAATTGGATTCTATTTTCCTCTCTTATCAAAACCGAGCTGATGGCATGTTCTGATAAAGCCATGTACATAAATAAATCTTATCCTTCCGTTGGGCTTGAGAGTATTTGTGGTGTTTTTGTATGATTTTTCAACTTTTGGAAAGATTTTCGACATTCCTCCGTCCGTTCGAAAGTTTTCTTTTTCTTAATCACATCAAAAAGGGAATACATTTGTCCGTTGCTTTAGATATGAATCGATTAAGAGTGACAACCCATCAATTTAATCTCATCACTTCCTTACATTTTTTTAGGTCGTGTCATATCTTTAATAACTATTATTTGATCGGGGCTTACTTCAATTCCTCTGGCACTTACAACGTATCTCAAGAACTTTTTGGATTGGATTCCAAAAGAGCAATTTTGCATATTCAATTTCATCTTGTACTTCCTTAGCGCATCAAACATTTGTCTCAAATATTATATATGATCTTCCTCTCTCTCAAATTTCACCAACATGTCATCTACATAAACTTCCATGTTTCTTCATCTTTGATCCTAAACATTCTGTTCACAAGTCGTTGATATGGTTCCCCCGCGTTCTTTAGCTTGAATGGCATTATTTTGTAGTAGTACATTCCCCAATCAGTGACAAAGCTTGTATATTCCTCATTGGGTTTAAACAATGGAATCTGATTATACCCTAAGCAAGCATCCATAAAAGACAATAGTTTATGACCACTAGTTACGTCCACTAATTGGTCTATTCTGGGCAGTGCATAACAATCTTTTACGCATGCTTTATTCAGATCCGTATAATCGATGCATGTCCTCCACTTCCCATTGGACATCTTTACCTATAAGGGTTTCACCGACCATTTTGGTTAAAACACCTCTCTTATGAATCCATTCTCTAACAACTTCTTCACCTCCTCCTTTAGTGCTGCGGTGGGATTTTTTTCGAGTAATATTTTCTTCTGCTTTATAGGAACAAACTTTGGATCAATGTTGAGCATATGACACATTACAGATGAATCGATTCCTTCCATGTCTGCATGGATCCATGCAATTATATCTATGTTTGATTGTAGAAATGAGATCAACCTTTCCGTAGCTTCCTTGTTCATCCTCTTGCCAACTTTCATGATTTTTATAGAGTCTTGGGAATCTAATTTTACCTCCTCCAAACTTTCCATTGACTATGTGTTTTCTTGCCCGTTCTTTAAATCTATGTCCAGGATTATTTCTCCAAAACCTCGTTCTCATTATGGGTAACTTGATTTAATTCAACATACTTCCTTTTCCTTGCTTTGAATCTAACTTCCTTGTTAATTACTCGACTTTCCATTGGAGAAAAGTTTGAATTATTTAGCTTAGGTATCAGTTCTCGAGGACTGATATACAAGGGCTTTTGTTTCCGATCACATTTATTTGATGCAGACCCATAGTAAGAATCTATCATTTTATTAAATTACTTCAGTGTGGCTAAATACACTTTACAAGGATTAAGCTGCTCTCCACAAACAGTTCCCTATCCTATTTAGTGGAGAAATTTAACTAACATATGTTTTGGTGATACGAAAGCGTCAATCTCGTCAACAGCCGACCTTCCAAAGAAACCTTAGTAGTAAGAAGACTGGTCCATGATCAAACAATGTCTCAAACATCCTTGAATGCGGAGAGATACTAATTTGCATAAACAATTTGATTTGTTCCACTAGAGTTGAACCTTTATTATTGAATCCAAAGATCGGCTCCATACTAGGTTCAAATTTTTCTTCCAGAATTCCCATTTGTTCGAAAGCACTTTTGAAGATGGCATTCATTGCGTTGCCTTATCTACCATAATTTTTGACAAAAGTGAAAGTCCTATTTGGATAGTGATCATAAGATGGTCATTGTGGGAATGTTGGATTCCTTTCAGCTCTTTAGGAGCTATTACCAAATCTGACATTTCGATCGCACTTATAAAAGACTTCAACGGAGCCTTGTCACTTAATGAGTAGATCCCTTCTTTAGCTTCTCTCATATACTTACTTTTTGATCCTTTGCTCAGGACTGCTATGTGGTGTCCTCCATGGATCACATTGGTTCACTGGTTACAGCAAACCCTATGGAATCTCACTTTCCATGACGTTGGTGTTGTTGACATGATGCTTTTCATTATGAGCGGGTTTCTGATCGATCTTCGTAAATTCTTTAAGAACTCCCTTCCTAATCATATTATGGATAATCCCTGCCAAGACCCTACACTCATCTATCTTACAGCCATTCACTTTATGGTACACACAGTAATCTCCTCCTTTATTTGGTTATGTATTCATTTTTGCTTTAAAGGAAAATGGGAAGCCAAGTTCATCTTTCGTAATAGCATATATGTAGGAGATCGGCTGGTTTGGTTCAACAACCTTGCCTTGAAAAATTCTTCCCATCTTCCCCTTTTGTTTATGACTGCAAAGTTCCTCTTCTCCCCTTGATTTCCTCTGTTATTAAATGTTTCATCCCTTTTTACAAACTTATCGGCTTGAAAAAGGAATTTTTGTACGTCTTTGCATCCATGAATGTATAGCTCTTTCTAAAATGGTGTATTTTTATCAAAATAGATTTTATCGCCATCAATTTCTCACTATTGCTTAACCATTTTGATTTATTACCCCCTGTATTAAATCGATCTAAATAATCCCTAAGCAATTCCCGTGGTTTTTGCCTGATGTTGGCTAGTATGCTTGCATCAATTGTAGGTTCCTTTGAAGTACATAATTGTGCTGAGTTTAAGAACTACTCCCATAAAAGATCATCTTTTCTCTATAGCGCTGGGACAACTTTGCCGCTGCTCCAAAGAATGTGGTTAGAAATAATCTACATTACACTATGCTTGAAGCATTGTACAAATCCATTTGACTTTCGAATGCCATCAAGTGGCCGTTCGAATCAGTGGTAACATTGTATTTAATAAACGGGATTTTAACATAAGAAGGTAATGGTACAACCATAATTCTTTTGGTGAATGGTGCTCCCCTAAAATTATTGTTAAACTTAGGGTCCATCATTTTCTTTCCCTTTAATTCAACCAAGCCTTTTGTCATCTTATTAGCTAAATCCTTGATATAATCTTCCTCATCCTCGTAATTTTCCCGCTTCGGCTTATAATGCTTTTGTGAAGCGGAACATGTAGATTGTGATCTTGAGCTTTTACTTGGTTTTTGAGTTAGGAGACTTTCTTCCATCTTTTGCGGTCCTAAATTGCTCTTCCCAACATTCTTACTTCTTAAATTTAGCTCTACTACTTTCTTGGGTAGAGATTCAACCTCCTCTCCCTCCATCTCTTTTGCTCTCTTTGATGAAGATTTTTGTGCAACTAATGCTTCAATAGGTCCGTGCATAACTTCTAATTTCCTCTTCATGACTTGAAGTTCATCCTTCTCTTTCAGTGTGTCCTTAGGTGTAAATGGAAGCCCTTTTTCTGCATTTTCCATATCAAAGTGAGGGGCCACGTTGTCTTTGAGATGAACATGGTGTATCATTTCCTCTTATGGAATCCAACTTTCTTGGTTGATTTTCCCATCATGTAAATACTATTGTTGATCAATTCACGAGTGCTTTGAGTTTAGATCTTAGTGAAAGCACTACTTAGTGTTAGTACTAAATTTCAATCAAAGCAATTCAAGATACTTGAGTAGGATTATGCAATTTATTGATTGTGCAAATCCTTCAATACAAAGTTATAAAGTCAAGATGGTTTGGTCTACCATTAATATCCTTCACTAAGCTTTTCTTTATATAGGATAAAAAGTTAAAATGAAGAAGAAGATGAAATCAAAAAATCGCTACTTAATAAGGGTACCCCTTTATTATAGAAGACAATAGCCATTGGATTTGTGCCACGTGTCGCTTGAGATGATTTAATGATGGTAATCTGGCTTCATGCAAGGAACTTAGTGTTGTTACATGATGATATGCTTTGGCTGGCTACATGTTGTCTTAATCATTTTGCTTCAATGGATCATATCATGTTAGCTCCATATCCTATGAACACTTTGATTCATCACTCATGATAGGCGGTTCAACTACTTTCCTCATGAGGGCTCACATCTGTAGCCTTATGGTGATTTCAGGAATTGTTCCACAAAGGCCCTCACACATCATTCCATAATGGCTATGGACATCATCATACGAAGGCTTGATTGAATCATATCACATTGCATTAAGGACACTTCACGATAGCTTTGAAAGCACTCCTTGATGACCTTGAGACATCCCATGATAGCCTTGAGAATTCTTTAAGATAGCCATTTTAACAACTGGTTTTAAGATGCCTCCCATGTCTCTTTTCATGATGAGTACAAGAAATACTTCATGGTAGCTCTGATGTTTTTCTTCACAATGGTTCCCATATCCCGCGAGGGCTTTGATTGATGACCCATGATGGCTTTGATGGATGTCCCATGATAGTTCTATTTCTTCATTTCGAAGTTACAAGTTACTTCACAATAGCTTATTATAGCAATCATAAGAAGGCTTTTGTACATAAGGCCTTTTCATCGTTGCCCCCTGACTGTTTTACCACTCCATTCCACGATGACTATAGATATGAATCATTTGTAACACCCCAAATTTTAGTTAACATTATCCAGGTTATTTAATTGGATAGATTAAATAAGAATAATGTAAAGAGTTAAGGAGAATGAGATTTGGTCACTTATAAGGTCGTGCCTTAATAAATTAACTAATGAGCTTGTTTTGGAAAACTAAATATATATGAGGGTATATGAGAGGGGAAATTTAGGTATAGACCTATCTTTTATCCCTTAAACTCTCTCTCCCTCATATCATTATCATTTTTCACGAACATAAACAATCAAAAGAAAACCTAAAGAGGTCGGCCATTACCTTGGAGGAAGAAGCATGAAATCAATGGGGGATTCAAGTAAAGTTTAGAGGAAGCTAAAGCCAAATCAAATCTCAACTCCGACATTTAATTCTAAGATGAATAATACAAGATCCATCTCTTTTGCTTATTTTAGAGTACGGTTATGGATGGTACCTGAATGATTATTGTTTTGCCAAAATATGGTAGTACGATCATTCTTTGGATAGAACAATGATTTATGGAATTTTTATGAAATTATTTAAGTGGGTTTTAAGGGTAAACCTAAGTTTTTATTCTCAAAACGATTCAAATTTTTGATATGATGTGTAAAAGAATATTTTAGAAATGGATTTTTAATTTCATAGTTTTTCAAATTAAATTGAATTTTTATGAATTTCCAAAGAAGGAAACTGGATTAATTTCGGGTTTTAATTATTAAAAATAATTAAATAGGGTTTTTGGCTTCGAAATTTTTATATGATGAAGAATATGTTATTTTGGAATTTCTTTGAATTTTTGGGATTTTTCCCAAGAGATTTCGAGTTATTGTGAATTTGATATGCTAGATAAGCATTTAAAAGGAAAAATTAATTAAGGATATCAATTAATTAGTTTGGTATATGTTTTGGAATTTGAAAAATATATGTAGTAGTAATCTCTGAAAAGCATCGTTAAAGAGATTGTTTTATCCAATAGAAATTGGACAAGAATTAAGGTTTGGTGAGAAGCAATTACTTTTATGAGTAACAAATCAGTTTTGTCGATAATTACGATAGGGCCATGTCGCTATTGTTCTCGCTGAGCCTATTGTTTTATGATTTCAATTTTTAAACATTAGTGATACCAATGCTATTTTGATTGTAGATGTCGACACTATCAATGGGGACACCAAAGTAGATTAGTTTTGAAAAACTAAATGTTTTATAAATGCGACTTTGTCATTGAGGATACTAATGTATTTTCTTAAATGAGTTCGACGCTGATCATTGGGGATACCAATGTACTTTACTTTGAATGTTATAACTTTAAGGGAAGATAACATAATTGGGGACATCAATAGACGTAGGTTAAACATGTGGGTAACATGAATTAAATTGTTAAATGATGGGTTCATAGTCATCCTAGGAAAACTATGGGATGTGAGATGGATAGTCCACATCATTCCGAAGATGGATACTCGCTATAACGAAGGGTTCATAGTCATCCTAGGAAAATAATGGGATGTGTCATGGATAGTCCACATCATTGTAAATTAAATTGAATATGTGTGATGGATGGTCCACATAATTTAAAAAATGGAACCATACGTGATGGGTAGTCAATATGGTAGGGAATGGGTAGTGTAAGTAATAATTGCACGTGAGATGGATAGTCCATACAACTATGAATATATTTAAATGTGAGATGGTAGTCCACATAATTATAAGATGGGTAGTCAGATTAAAATAAGTTGGATAGTCATTTAAATTTGATGGATAGTCATTTGAAATTAAGATGGATAATCTAATAAATTGGGTTGGGTACATAACTATAAATGCTATTTTAATATTCTAACCATTGTGGTTGCAGGGGCATAATATCCGGTTAATTGGTTTTGGTTAAGATACTAGTGAGGGGAAAACCCATTCCGCTCAACGGCGTGGTCTCACTAGATATCTATCTAGTTCGAGATGGTAGGTTATTATTCATACTAGACTGTTGCCTGACCCGAAGTTTTTGTATTTCCCCTTAAACTCTCGGGTACTCATTTGAGTAGTCATGAGTAAGGGTTTTCAAGTTTCCATTTAGACGGATAAGCTTTCGGGGACGTGTAAGAGGCAATCTAGCTATTGTGAGCTTTATCTATTTCTGCCGTGTAGTTTGGTTTTGTCTACTTGGATGTAATGGCAAAGTTGTATAATTTCTAAGTATTAGACTCTGATCAGCCAAGAGAGCATCTTCATATGTCGCTCTTGGAGTATTTTGTAATAGTTATATTTTCTATAAACGTGGAATCACAAATGGGATTATGTAACGAATATGAAATCATATTTTGAAATGGAATGAAAAAGTTATTCTAAATTGTGTTGGAAGATTATTCATATTCATGTGCTTTTGATCATTGATATGATTAACATAGCCATATTTTGTCATCGGGAATTAATAATTGTGAATGACTGCAGCATCCATAGCGGTTAGTTTTGGGCCTTCGAGGATGTTACATCCTTTCACGATGACCATATTATTTATTACATGAAGACCTCTTTGTTTTAAAGTACACATCATGATTGTTTTAACTTTGTATTTCATAATAGCTCTAGAAATTACCCACGATGACTTTACTAAATTGATAGCGATGACCCCTTTTCTCACATGATGGTACTTTTCTATGGATTCATCCAGACTGTAACCAATTATTTTATTTACACATGATAACTCCTCGCTATAGCTGCATTCAATTAAGGCACAATAGCCTTATCAACATGATAGCTTCATTTTTTACTTGTTGGCCTTAAATTACACACGATGACCCTCATCTACATAAGAAGGCTCCAAATAGCATATGATGCTTTAAATTACACACGATGTCTTCCATGTTTATCAATCTATTCTTCAAATTTTTGGTGTAAAAGAGATGAATCCGTTTAAGGGGTAGAATGTAAAACCCTGAAATTTTATGAAATTAAATAACTAAATTAAAAAGGGTAAAAGCGTAATTGTACAAATTGGGTAAAGTAGTAAATTTTTATAGGAGTTGGAATTAGGCTTTGGGACCAATTTTTTTGTATTCATAATGTTTTTTAAGTCAGAAAACATATATGACTTTGTTCAATTTGGTTAAACAGGTTAGAAATTTGAAGATGTGTCAAACCCACTGGCATTTTTGTAAGATACTGATTACGAGATTTTAGCCTAGTTATTGCATTTTCGACCTATAAGTAGATCCTTAGCCCCATTTCTTTTGCTTGATAAGTCTTTCCTCCACTTGTAAAATCCTATTCATTAAATCAATTCAAAAATTCACTAAATCAAAACCAAAAACAAATTTATATATGAAACTAATTAACACAAAAAGAGCTACACAAATAAATCGAAGCTATCGAGAGGTTTGGCACTTTCAAGGTGGGGGATTTCTTGGCAGTAAAGAATGAGGGGGGTTCACCATGGATCGAAGAAGATTCACAGCTAATCTATGAGTGGGATTATCATATTTGTTTTTATATATTGATAAGACAAAGTATTCACCTTTATGATCTTAAACCATATTAATAAATGATATAAATAATAATTAAAAACTAATTTTTTATATACACCTGACTAGGATGTAGTACAACATGGCTAGATGGTTAAAACTATAATTTTTAGTCGATTGTAAGTAGCAAAAGTTAATCTCTCTATAATTAAAAAATGCAAAATACAAAAATGTTCCACATCAGACATATTATATATCAAAATTGTAGTTCTCGATGACATAAATCCACTGGTGGTGTTTTTTGATCGATTGGGTGTGTGGATTGAACAGAAAATGCTTTGGAATTTCAATGAATGTGGACCATCTATTTTGGTCCAAAGGTGAAACGACAACGATATGGCAATTAGGAAAAAACGCGTGTAGAAGAGGAGGAATAAAGGCTCACAGTGGTACCCGATCATCCAAGATTGGACAAAGGTGGCCAGAATTTAGCATCGTAATGGCAACAACAACATTATTCTCTAATGCAGAGGAGGTGAAGGGGCTTGGTGCATTGGGACCAGATTAGTGTGAAGATGGTGCTGGTGATGTTTAATGGTAAGAAAAGTGGTTGTAGAGGCGGCGATAATGGAATTTAAGTAGCAGTTGGGTTTGAAAAGGGAGCATTGAAGGTTTTATCTTACTGTAGCGATAATAGAATCGAGGAAAAAAGAAGAGATTTAGATAAAATTATAAATTTAATAATTATGAAAATACCCCTAAATTTTATATGCTTATAACTCTCACATATGAACCCCGTTTCACGTGCGGTTCTTTGCATTGGGGTCATGATGAGACGAGGAACGTTTTGGTATTTTTTGCTATGTTTTGAGATACTCTAGAAAATTCTATTAGCTGGAAAAGTTTGCTTTTGCGCTTATGGGTAAGGGCATTATGCAGTAGCTTCATAAACGTTGAGGCGATGACGAGTTTTGGGCTTGATCCCAAGAGTGTCGCAGACCGTTATGTGAATGTCTAGCATGGAATTAACCTTAATAGTCATGTGCAATTTCTGCGACAGTGTCGCATATAAGCCATATGAGTTAGGACTTTGATCCCAATATTGTGGTATATGGTAGGCATCGAGTTCACTTCAGTGGGGCTGCTAACATCTAGCGACGACGAGTTGGGAATTCGAGCCTAATAGTGTCGTAGTTGGCGGTAAATGAGTTGGGACTTTAAGCTCAATAGTGTAATTATGTTAGGCAATGGTGGGTTGCGACCTCGAGCCCAATTGTGTCGTAATTGGTAGCACAAAAGTTGAGACTTTGCGCTCAATGGTGTGCATTCATTTAGGTGACTATGAGTTAGAGCTTTGAGCCCAATAGTAATTTAGTTGTTACGACATATGAGTTGAGACCTTAAACACACAGGACTAGATTTAGGGTAGGTTATTATAGGACCATAACATATGATGTCCCTGTAGTATTGTATTGTATCCAGCTGACGTTTTTGGGTGCAGATAACACAGGTTAAGGTATGGTTTTCAAGCATAAGCATCGTTTTACTAGCTTTTTAGTATCATACGCTTATATGATGTGTTTCCTCACTAGACATATGTATGATTCCCTTTATCATTTTCTACTTTTCAGTTATATTATGATTTGTCGATAAAGAGGACTGGTGGTGACTGGAGGCATGATGTTATGATGGAGACATGAATTTATTTGTTTATTAGCTATATACTATTTTTCAAAGCTATTCCCAAACATTAGGCTGATTTTCTCACTTTTGTATAGAAATGTTGTAAGTGAAGTTTATTTAATATTGTATTATTTTGTTCGTTTGGGACTATTATGTTATTAATTATTATATTTTTTCCCTTCCAATAAAAGTTTTAGAAAGTGCAGAAAATTATAGATAAGCTCTATGTTATGTTTTATATATTTTACCTTAGAACCGATTCGCCATTTGCGAGGTCGGTAATGTCCATGCATTTTTATGTGTTGTATTGGGATACCGTAGATGATGGGTTATTAAAGATACATCGCATGTAATCAATACATATGTCTTTCTAAAGCCATATCTCCTTTCAATGAATTCCTTAAGTTTGTTATTCACTCGTTAGGGCTAGCTCCAACTCAAGTTCATCCAAATGGCTATGCCCTTGTAAATTCTCTTTACATCATCTTAATGCAGTTAGCCAGGCCACCAACCTTTGAGGAGCTATCCTTTTTCCTTAGCTTCAAGAAAAGGAACGAGTCCCTATATTTGATGATAATTAAATCATTCAACTAATAGAAGCTTGCCTAAGGGCTTCACGATAAAAGAAGTTATTTCAAGGACTAATACTTCTTCATCCAATGCCTAAAAGGCTTCAATCGATATTAGCTTTCTGGACTGTAACAACCCGAAATATTTTCGACCTCGAAAATCGACATCAATATGTTCACTGTATTACATGTCGCACAATCGATGCCGGAAATACCAGGTCGTTAGGGAAAAAGAAGAAAACGGGTAGAAGAAGAAGAGAAAACAACAACACAGATTCTCACAATCGCAGCGGAACAATATATAATAGATAACAACTGATCTTTATACTAAAAGAACTATTACTGTCTTTATACATTACATCATCAGAGTACACACAATCAATAACACAATATTGGACAGTTACAATAACTTGTCCTCACACAGTTGAATATACGGCATACCATACATAGCGGAATATAAGCCAGATACGTGATATATGTCTCCGTCATCCAGCCCATCTCCTAAGCTCCATAGCATCCTATCCTGAATCTGTAATACTCGGTCTGACCCGATCATTATAATAAAATAACACTCGAGTCAGTCTGGAAAACCAGCGTGAGAAAACACACTCTATTGAATTATTAAAGTTTTCAAAATCGTTTGAAAATCAAAGGTATCTCGTAAGACCACGCTACAAATAAACATGCCGGGTTTTTACCTTACGATAACCAAAACATTTTATATCAAAACCATTTGATATTATAATAGTATATATAGAAAGTAAAATAGAATATAGCTGAAATGCTTGCATCTCACGTTCCAGCATAGTTGGGCACAATCAAAACTCTACAATGGCAGGGCTACTGGGGTACCACCCGTCATAGTATCTGGCCTAGATCAGAGTACCGAGGACCACTCCCGATCCCCTGCAACACAAGACCGGAGCTACCCCTTACTGGATAGTCCGAATAAGATCACCCCGCAGTTGCGATCAGCAACCGCCACACAGATGAGATCAAAAGGACTCTAGACAGGGATGACCTTACCCTAATTGGGTGCTACCCACTTAGCCTTGCTGCACCTCCCCTGTTTTAGCCATTCCCGGTTGATGAGGCTTGAGGCTAAGCTTTACCTTTTTAAATAACACATTCACTTAGAAAGCTCATCGTCCTCCAATGACGATGTTCTGATAGCATTCGACCATACAAGTTGTCCTGGGTCTGGACAAACCGAATCACCGTCTTCATCATCTTTACGGTATTCATTCGCTACATTCAAACCGGATCGAAGTGGTTTTCGGATAGTTAAATCCGTTCCCGGTCTCTTCGAAACGATCAGCGCATTGGCCAATATTGATAGTCGGTTATTTAACTATCAAATTAAACAATCATTCAACCAATTATTTTATTTCCACCGAAAAACCCCAAGTCTTATTAAATTTAGATTTTAAATAAATTAAATCACATTATCACAAAAATATACACTTAAAACCTCTAAGTACAAAACTACTTATATTCTTTATTCAAAATAATACTTATGAAATTCTAAAATAATTCTCTAAGTAGATCTTAGCCAAAAACTACTTTTTAAAATAAAACTATCGTATATAGTATAAATATTTAATAATTATCTTTTAAATCATAACACTAATTTAACCTTTAAAAATAACTAATTACTGTAATTTACTTAATTTATATTTACTTTAAAATTTTCAAAACAATTTAAATAATCAATTTCTCTAAAAACATTCTTTTAAAACATCTTGAAAACTTCTAATTTATACTTAAAGATCTTTCTTTGAAAATATACTTAGCTTTCCAGAAAAATACACTTTCCACTCCAATATAGCCCATCTAATCCTTTATAAATCCTTCTCGATTTATCTCCAGTTTAATTTACGTCCCAATCCCGTAAATTTCCTTTTTCCATACTTAAAAATAAAACCACTATTTATTTTTAAAACGATTTATCCATCCTCTTATAAATTTCCACCGTGAATTTATAATTTCAAACTATCCATTGATAATTGCCTCACTTTATTTATAAACCTAGTTTATAAATCCATAGCCTCACTCTCCTTTTAAATCACTATTTCAAAAACACCTAATCGATTTTCAAATCGATTCTCTAAACTAATTTCATTTTGAAATTTATTTCTGGATTTATCAAAATTACCCCAAACCCCGAATTTTTAGATTTACTTCCCTTTTCCGATTCAAAATCTTATTTAAATCTGAAACATCAATTTCATACTTTATTTCAGAATTCTCCTTTTATTTTTCCCAAACCATTTAAATCTTGGATTTAAAAATAAATCCTTTAATTCTTAAATAATATCGCTTAAGTCCTCAAAACTCTTTATTTTCCATTTATTCAAAATCCCTATTTTTCCCTACTCGGAATTTATTTAATTGGACTTAAAAAAATCAAATTCTTATCCTTTTTCCCAAATTCACTCTTTTAATTTATCCAACTTCACTATAAATATTTTACTTAAAATTTTCTCTTTATTTTCCTTCAAAAACCCAATCTTTATATTTTTGATATCTTAAAATACCGAAATATATTCGGCCAAACCATAACATTCAATAATTTCAATTTACACTATAATCTATCATAGATTATCAAATAATCATATCACTCAATATGAGAATAAATTTCAATATTTTTGAGGAATCCAGTTGGATCCCTCCAACCTGTTTCCCTGCATCCACAGATGTTAGCACAATATAAAAATACTAATCCCACTTCGAGGGGGATATCGCGGTATAAAGGGTCATCCGCTATTATGCGGGGCGCATAGGGTCTCATCCGCTATATAATGCGGGAATATCAATCACTCCAATATATATATACTACTATATATAATATCACATTCAAATTGATAATAATTAATCAATTTTACCAATCAATCAACAATAATTTAATTTTAACCAATTAAATTAACCAGTAATCCAATTTGAGTGAGATAAACTCACCTTTAATTTTATTTGCAAGCCAATCCAAGCCGACTTGTCTCTCCACGATTTTAGACCTTGTATAAACATTATACGGTTTATTAACATTTGAAGTAATCTAAAAATAAATTACCATTTAATAAATTTACTTAACTAATTTTAAATGATAATTAAACTAACCTAGTTTACATTTTCTTTTCTTCTGAACGAATTATAAATTTTACAACAAGGTGTATACATATATCCTAATTATCATTGTATATATTTTAAATTTTAACAATAAGTTGATTATATATTCTCCAATCTATATATATACATATATTTTCTAATTACAGTAAATAATGTATATATATATATATCCAATTTATCATTGTATATATATATATATTTTAAATTTTAGACAGTAAGTTAAAGCATGTATTTTTTTTCTCTAATATATATATATTGGATTTAATTTAAAAACAGAACCGATTTACCTTCGTTACTGGCTCGACACCCGACTAAAACTACTACAGTGGAAATTCATTTCCTCCTTGCACGATTGCATGCACCCGAGCCATCGACTCAAACCCTCACACCACGGCGATCCAGGCAACCAACTCGCGACCCAAACCACCAATCATCGCATATAAATGAACGCAAACACGTCGCCTTCCATCAACTCGCCACTGAAGAACGAGCATTCCCAGTCTCCACGCTTCGATCAGTACGACTTCCCTCTTGTAATCGCACCCTCTTTAAGTTCGTTCGATTGCAAACATAGCTCGGATGGCATTTTTTTTCTCTGCTTCCACTCGAAATCGAATAGGGATGAGGCGAACGAATTTCGTTTGAAGTTTGAAGTGGCGTATTTGGTTTGAATTTGAATTTGAATTTTATACAGGAGACATGCTTTTGGGTTTAGCTGTTAAGGACGAACGAAGTCAGAGATAAAATGAAGCTCGGCTATGATTTCTTTTATTATATTTTTTTCCTCGGTTGTGAATTTATGAAGGAGGGAAGAAGTTGCTTTACGTTGGATATGTTGCGTGTAGCAAATGAGCTACAGTGCTTCTGAAATGAAGGGGAAAAAGCACTGATGCGAAATTATTTCAGCTGAAGGTTGACCGGTATATATGAATATATATATATATATATATATAATTTAAATTTAAAATGTCTCGAATTTGCAACTCAAAATCTCAACCTCCTATCGACACGTGCTGTCAGGCGTTTATAATGTTATACCCCTATTTCGAAAGTAATGGAAAAGGTTCCGAGTCCTAATTCGATCGTATGGAGAAGATAGCTTTTTGGACCCAATTATTATATTGAATTTTTGATATAAATTTCAGTGCGTTTATATACCGTACGATCACACGACAACTCCAAAAACTATTAAATTTGAAATCCGATAATAATACATTATTACGGATCCAATTGAACTAGTTTCGTCGAATTCCGAGACTGTGCATCCGAGGGCTATTTTTAAATATCAATTTAAACGATATATTTTCAAAACTGAACACATAACTATTAAATTCAATTTCAAAGCTTCTATTATCTTCAATATCATTAATTTAAATTTTATAAGCCTTTAAATTATTTTTAACAAGCTTAAAACCCAAGACTCGCTATTTTAACCAATTTCCAATAATTTAATTCAATAATTAAATTGTCCAATAAATGTTATATTTGAAATTCAAGTTAAAAATTAACTTTTAAATATTTAAAATCAATTAAATATTCCAATTTCAAATAACCAAAATTCTAGGTCGTTACATTCCTTCCCCCTTATAAGAATTTCGTCCCCGAAATTGTTAGTTAAGAAGAATGGTCCAATACCTGTTTCTATTTTCCTAAACCAAACAGTTTCGACGACTTCCCAAAAACAATCTTTTTATTAAAGACACATTATCTCTCTACTAACTTTCCGAAGTCATCCATAGATCACAACTGATATTATTTACACAACCATTTCAAACTATAATTTAAAACCAAATTTAAATTATCAAAATTTCCTCAAAATTTTCTAACTCTCTAAATTTCCAAAAAATTTCGCTAGCGTCTCCTTTGCTCGGCTAGATCAGAACAACTACAAAACAGCTCTACAGCCCCAAATTTTCAAAAGAAAAACAAAAGCCAAGTGGCTAGATCAGAAAATCATCAAATTTCATATGGTAATTTAAACACATACCTTTTATCAGGCAATTCAAATTTTATTTCTGAAATCGAAACATTAATTTATCTTTTGCTTTTAATTACCTGCATCTCACTTAGCAATAATATCCAATCATAGAATTCAAAATCATTTTATTCATTTCTTTACAAAATTTGTCACATCTGCTTCACTTAAGCCCGTACGATGTACACGTATCATCCGTACGCAATATAAAATCTGACCGCTCCCTCGATCACACAATTTCACTTCCGAACTAGTATCGTTCACCCGACTCTCTAGTGCGGACTCAGATCTGGTTTCTTGATCAGAAACCGTCATTCTCCTTGCATAGCCATATACTATGATTAAGAATTTCAGAATAAATCAAAAATCCATATTCAGGGTCCGCCGTCGAAAATCGAGTGAAAAATCCAAACTCGGATCGATATAACTATCTCAAAATTCTGTGCTCGAATCTGGATCGAATCATTATGCGAATAAAATAATATACGTACAACTTACGTATTAATTTCCAATTGATTATTATTCATATCTATTCGTCGATGAAATTCTATCGGTTTAGAAAACCGTCGAACGAATTTAAATTAAAATATAACCGCAAGCGCACGGCGTACACTTATAGTACGTGGCGAATACGGGTCGATCCATAGGGAATTGATGAGTTTAAATCTCTATTCAATCAAATTAACCAAAGTTGAAGATTGTTAAGCTAAAAAAAAGGAGAAAAATGACAAAAGAAAATAGATAAAAATATGAGAGTGTTAAGACAATTTAAAGGCAACTTCCACTCTCTAGATCACATAAATCAACAAAATGAAGTTATGATCTCTCTTTTCTTTGTCATTAGTTAGCTTAATTGATGTGTTTATCATAAATATGGCCTATTTGTGCTATTAATTAGCTCAACA
Organism: Allium fistulosum; assembly: GCA_030737815.1. Taxonomy (NCBI): domain Eukaryota; kingdom Viridiplantae; phylum Streptophyta; class Magnoliopsida; order Asparagales; family Amaryllidaceae; genus Allium; species Allium fistulosum. Next base: position 1,619,806,590 of record CM060901.1, read on the forward strand.
TAAGCCATCAAACTATAACACACCCTTTAAACCACTTACTAACTCATATGAAAAATGATAACAAAGTTGAAAGCAAAATCTATTTTAAGTATGGCCTATTAACTATTAATTAGAAATATAGACCATCAAATTTTAATCTCAACATTCACTTCATTACCATCATCATATGTAGATGAAGAGGTAATTTGTGTTAGTGATTGTTTAAGTATAGCCTATTTGGTGTCAACAATATAGGCTATCAAATTGAAAGCAAAAACAACAAGTTAGCCACTTCATACATTCTCATTAAAGCATAAAAAGAGAGTATAAAACATCAAAATGTTGAAGCTACATGATTAGAGGCTTCATTACCCCTAAATTGAAGGGATTAGCCTCTCATTTGTGTTATCATATCAACACAAGTAGCATGCAACATGAAACTAAAGAAAAAGAAGAGGAAAATAGAGCTAATTAACAAGAAATAAAACTAATCTACTTGCATTAAAATCAAACTACACTACTAGCATGAAAGGAAATAAACAAGAAAAGAGTTATTCTTTCTAATCGATTGTTCCATCCGGGAGCATTGATTCCCCATAACGAATAGGCTAGCGTAGCAGAGTAAGGTTCAGGTATCGAACCACATTAGTCAGACAATAAGAGCACCTGACTGAATCTTTCTCTTTTGAACGAATTCGCGGGTTTCGGCAGATTTCTTTCGGAATGGGGGATCCCCGTTGGCAACAACCACGGGAATAGGGGATTAGCAATTGAATCAGAATAGGCTGCACAGTTAATCCGATAGTTAACCAAGAGCAATGTATTAAAGTTGCATAAAAAAAATTACATAAAGAGAAAATGGCTAAGTAGCCATGAAAAGAAAAGAGAAGCTTTCTTTTTATTTTGAGCCTAAAAACTAACTAAAGAGAGACTAAAAGAGAAGAGGAGGGTTACATGAAACATAAGGGGATTTTATACATGTGTTAAACCCTAATTCATAATTTTGGGGAATGCCCAAAATACCCTCTTAGGAAGTGTGGAGGCCAAGTAATCATTAGCTTCAAATAATCCTCATTTAAGTGTACATGAAGCCATTAATTCCATAAGCATGTGCATTAGCCTCTAATTTGTACATTAAGGTAGGTGGGTAGGTGGGGTCCTCCATTATCTTCACTTTGAATTATTTCCATCTTCATTTGTTCTCCTCACTCTTATGCATGCATATATCATCATGTAACCACTTGTAAAATTCACCAAATTTCCTACAAAACAACATAGAAAATTCCAAGTAAATTTTCACAATTTAATAAATGCATAAAAATGACCGTTTTGCCCTTGGATGAAGATGAAAATGTGACAATTTGAAATAATTTGAATTTTGGTTTAAACAAGTTAAAATACCCGATATGATCATTTATTTAATTTAAATAGATTAAATATGGTGGTAAAAATATGCACATTTACGTGCACATCAAATACCCCCACACTTATCTTTTTATTCGTCCTCGAATAAAGAAAAAAAACTAAGATAAATCCGTTTTCGTAGGGAGCACGATTGCATTGAGCGTATGCAATAAGCCGTTAAACCTCTGGGTGTCCCCAGTAGGACGAGTATTGTCTCGTGAGGGTTTTCAGCGGATACTACCCACAAAATCCAAATGCAGGATGAAAATATTTACAAAATGCAAGATTTATTTACAAAGAGATGAATGGGAGTTTTTGAAAATATTTACAATGGAGGTTTTACTTTTAAATTGACACAAATAAGTTAAATATAGGTTTTGGTCATTATCTTGAGATTTAAGTCATTTACTCAACAAAATTTCCAACAAAAATCAAGTTATCATAACAAATAGACTATAGTTTAACTCGTTGTTTCAGTTAATAACACAGTGTAACTATGAAATGGATCCTTAGTTAATTATCAAAGTTTATCAAAGTGGTATTTTTATTTATTTTCAATAACAAGTCAAATCAAATAAGTTAAAATAGTGCTTGTATTTCATTTGCTTACCCTCTCCATTTTTTAAATTTTTTATTGATATTTACAATATTTACATATGCCTAACTCAGGTAAACTAAGGCCAGATATATTACCCATGCACTGCCTTGCGGACTGATGTGAAGGGAATACAGAGCATGGCGAGTGAACACACAAGCGTGAACACTTATCGACTGTAGGCGTTATTTAAAAGTAATTTTTATATACATACACCTAACTCAGATAAACTGAGGCCAGATATACCGATCGTGCACTGCCTTTCGGGCTTACGTGAGAAGGGTACAGAGCATGGCGAGTGAACACACAAGTGTGAACACATGACTCTAGGTGTTTATTAAAAATATACATATATACAAGAAATATATTTTTTTATATTTTTTTAGAAGAGAGTTTCGCACTATCATCTTAGCACCATTTCACTTAGAAGACAAAAAAAAATGTTATATCCTTTACTTTAAATTCACCACTTTTTAAAACAAAGATTTTCAATTAGGACGTATTTCATAATTAACACGTATGAATCTTCCTATATACTAGTTAAACCATCGTTATTTGTAATCAAACTTCATTTTTATTTTTGTTAAGACAAATAAATTTTAAAAAATTTCAATTTAATTAACCAAAACCATATTTTTGTCCTATAATGTTTCTTTAAAAATAAACCAAAATGCTTAAAAAAATTGTTTGTTTTTTTCTTTTTGTTTTTGAGATTTTTTTTAATTTTGGAAAGAAAATAAAAATAAATAAACCATGAAAAATTAAAAATGATGATGAGTCTCCCCCTACACTTGATTTTGACTGTGTCCCCACAGTCAACCCAAGTGGAAGGAGAAAAATAAAAATGAAAACATGACCTTTATTTAAATGAAAATTAACGGTATTTACACGAGATCAGAAAGTATATCGTCAAAAAGTAAATGAAACGATCTTCCAAAGACCGGTTCATTTGTCTCGTCAAATATACGAGACACAGTTTAAGCTCAGAAAATCAAACCATACGAGATTTCGAAGTTGAATTTGGATTTGGAAAAATGAACGTCGTTTTATTAAAAATTGTACGAGTCGTTTTATTTTCAATTATTTTTGGGGTTGATGATAAAACGATTGATTGAAGTTCAAATTTATTTTCACCAAATTGAAATTCAAGCTGTTCATTGGAAAATTCTTCAGAATTATTGATTTCAAATTGGTGATTTAAATCTTCTCCATCATAGTTTAACGACTCGTTTTCAAAAAGTCCATAAAACTCGTGTTCGTTAAATTTGACTTCCTTTGTTGGATTATCAACAACTTTATTACATAAATCAAGTTCAAAATTCAAAGTTGTTGTATTCAAATTTTCAGAAAAAGGAAGATCAAAATTTAAATCGAGTTTCTCACCCTCCAAAGAATTGAAATCCAACTCAATTACCGTGTTTTCAACAACTTTGTTAAGATTTTCGTTTTCAATTTCAAAAGTTGTTATTTGAAAATCGTTGATTTGGGCAAAAGATGGATTATTGTTTGACTCGTCACACGTTGGAATTTGATTTTTTTGTTCACGTTGTTTCATATAAGTTTCAAATAACGAATCCGTGTGATCATCGTAAATTTCGTTCATTTGTTCAACAAAATCCAATTTATAATTATTAGCTTGAGGATTTTTGATTTGGATTTGTTGAGAATAAAAATTTTCACTTACATCATAGTCGAGATTATTCCCATTGCCAAAATTATTTGAAAAGTCGATCACATTTTCGTTTTGATTTTGAAATTCATTTTGGAGTTCAAAATTGAATTGGCATGGGTTATACTCGAAATCGTTTGAATTTCGAAATGAATTCAAATTTTGATTATTTTGAAAACTTTGATTTGAATCATTGCCCAAATATGAATTACACAAATCATTTATCATTTGATTTTGTTGTGTAGAGATTTCAAGTTAAGACGAAATGCTCTTCTCAAGATTTGAGGGTTGGTCATCGTTTTGAAAATTTTGTGGTTCAAAATTTGAATCATTTAAGCAATAGTTGTTGTTAAAATATTCATATGAATTTGGAGTGAAATCATATGGATTATATTGATTTCAGAACTATTGTAAAATTCATGTGAGTGGGGAAACTCGGACATTTTCAAGAGTGTTTTTGTTGTTGTTTTTTTTAAAGGAAAAATATTTACAAATAAAATTTATTTTTCAAAAGGGAAATTGATTTTTTTGTTTTGTTTTTTGGTTTTTCAATTTTTTTTGTTTTTGAAAAGGTTTTATAATTTTTATTTTGGTTTTTCTAAATTTTTTTGGATTTTTGAAATTTCAAAGAAAAAGGATTTAAAAATTTCAAAGAAAAAAGAATATATACAATTTTTTTAGTTTTGAATTTTGATTTTTTTTTAAATATGCATGAACTAATGCAACTAAATGAATGCAAGGGTTAATTACAAATGATTTATCCTAAGTTAACTCAAAATTGTATAATCACACTTTGTCTTAAATCAACAAGATAGTTCTCAGCCAGGTAACGGACATGATTTATCGGTGCACCACGAATCACCGTAGCAATGCAGCCGAAGGTTTAAGTACCTTCAGAGGAACAACCACTATAATATTTACGAATCACCGTAATATTTATAAATGGTTATTACTCTGCCGTAGCCTAGACACCGAGAAATTAAATTGTTCAAAGAAGACAACTTGTCAATACACAATTAAAAGTTATCGATGTCTAACCGTTATTACTAATCAAAATCTAAGGATGAAATGCAAAGCAGAAATTAAACGTGTATTAACAATGCAACTACGAATGGAATTTTGGTTTTTAAATTTTTTTATGCAAATGCAAGCAAACAACAATGCAAAAACAAAAAATATAGAAAGCAAGCGGTTTATTTTCTTCTCCTTTTTTTTGGCAAGCGGGCTGTCTCCTTCTGCTTCGGCAAACTGAAATAAAAACAAGATGTATACACAAGTTTTTTTTAATTGTTTTGGTTTTTTTTCAAAAACTTGTTCGTAGACGAAATTCTATCGGTTTAGAAAACTATCGAATGAATTTAAATTAAAATATAACCGCAAGCGCATGGCGTACACTTGTAGTACGTGGCGAATACGGGTCGATCCACAGGGAATTGATGAGTTTAAATCTCTATTCAATCAAATTAACCAAAGTTGAAGAGTGTTAAGCTAAAAAAAAGGAGAAAAATGACAAAAGAAAATAGATAGAAATATGAGAGTGTTAAGACAATTTAGAGGCAACTTCCACTCTCTAAATCACATAAATCAATAAAATGAAGTTATGATCTCTCTTTTCTTTGTCATTAGTTAGCTTAATTGATGTGTTTATCATAAGTATGGCCTATTTGTGCTATTAATTAGCTCAACATAAGCCATCAAACTATAACACACCCTTTAAACCACTTACTAACTCATATGAAAAATGATAACAAAGTTGAAAGCAAAATCTATTTTAAGTATGGCCTATTAACTATTAATTAGAAATATAGACCATCAAATTTTAATCTCAACATTCACTTCATTACCATCATCATATGTAGATGAAAAGGTAATTTGTGTTAGTGATTGTTTAAGTATAGCCTATTTGGTGTCAACAATATAGGCTATCAAATTCAAAGCAAAAACAACAAGTTAGCCTGTCACATCCTAGAATTTTCGACTTTTGAAAATTCGACATCGATACTCACTTTATCGACTGTCGAGCAATCGAGTGCCGGAAACTCCAATAGTGAGGGTTTAAGAAAGAGAAATAGACGAAAAGATAGAAGAAAAAGGTAGAAGAAGAAGAGAAGAACAACAGAACAACATCAGATATAGAAACAATATCAGAATCTCACATATCGCAGCGGAACAATATATAATAAATAATCACTAGTCTTTTAAAACAAAGAACTATATCATTTTATACATACATCAATCATCAGAGTCAATATACAACAATGGACAGTTATATAAACTTGTCCTCATACAGAATACACAGCGGAATAAATACTATCAGATACAAATACTACGTCTCGTCCTCCAGCTTATCTCCAAAGCTCCAGAATATCCAGAATATCCTGATAATCTAACTCTAGACTGCCCGTGTGGAAATTGGTGGGCACCCAGAGTTTAGAAGGGAACAATAAACTCCGAGTCAGTCATGGTGACTGGTGTGAGATCGTAAAATAGTTATTTATCTTTAAAATAAATAGCAGAGAATTTTAAAGTCAATTCGCAATGCTTTTGGAAAATGAAACTACCATAAGACCTCCCGCCACACACACAATGCAAACGCAGACTTGGAGGAGATTTCTTCTTATGATAGTCAAAGATGCTTACTACGCAAAAATCAAATTCTTTTTTGATATTATTATTAGTGCATAGTGTAGAAAACATTTCGAAAGTATAATATTAATCTTAGCCAGCATAGGCATTCCGCACTTATGCCTACTATAGCTACTATGTTCAATAGCAGGTTACCGCCACATTCCATAGCAGGTAATACAACTAAAACCATACACGTCACGTATTGTTTCTTTGGATTTCCAACAAATGGTCAGGCTAAGGAACTTCCTTTTCCACGATGGGTACGTCCCTGGAATAGACGACCCGAGAACCTAATCGGATCTCTGCCAACACAAGGCCGGGTTACCTCTGCAAAAATAGGTAACTACTGACACGCGTATGCCATCCCCCGATCGTCACCGATCTTCCCGAGGATCCCCGATTCGCAACAAACCACATAGATAATAATAATGCAGTAACCACAGAGGTTAAGTATCTGGGCTCCATACCATGATACCACCTTTATCCAGAAGGAATGACATACACTAAGGGGCGCTACTCCCTAGAACCTTGCCGCATTCTTCCTGTTTCGACCATTTCCGGGGTGTGAGGCTCGATGAAGTCTCGTCCACAAAGCTACGCTTTCTCAAAAAGCCCTGCTTCGGGTCAAACAAAATGATCAACCTATGATCACAAAGATATAAGATCAAACAAATGATCATATCGCAAATGATCAAACACTGATCATTTCACAGCAACACTCAGTATGCCACGTTACCAAATTGGGATATATCGCCGATAAATTTCAACTACATAACCTCTGAGCTCGTACGTCTCAGAGAAGGGTGTTAAGCTAAGAGAATAAATTCTCCGCCACCGACAGAAATGTATTTGAAAGAAATCAGCTTTATATCTCAAATTGTAACGTCAGACACACAATCCATACAAGTCTGTTCCGGGATCGAACAGAACCGAAGGCACTTCTCACGAAGCCCTTGCATATCCGGATAAATTTCTAATCACGTCCGGACTTCCCGTCACTAAGGGTGATAAAACCTCTAAATCGGAGATCAGCCGATGTAGAGTAACTCGACGGTAATCCTTCCGTTTTCAAAAATATCCGGTCTTCAACACCGGTCTTCGAATGCAATTCATAACGACGTATCACATATTCGGAATGGGTTATACGACCCCATGGTCCTTTCCCGGCTAACCCGAATAGTGAGCGAAAAATTCAAAAATAAGTGTGGCATTCAAATTCATCCAATTCACAACAAATACCTATCTAAGGTAATTATTGATAGTCGGTTATTTAACTATCAATAAAGATGCGCAACATCATCAGATTCCAAATAATTTCCCAAATTATTTCATCTTCAAAAATATCTTTACTAGATATACAATTTCCACACTTTAAAAATAAATCAACGTTTATTTTTAAAACAATTTCCCATCCCATTTATAAATTCCATATTAAATTTATATTTCTCGAATATCTACTGATATTCGATTTCCAATTGATTTCAAAAATTCACTTTCGATTTATCTTTAAGAAGATAAATTCTCAAAAACATTTCATTTCGTTTTGGAAAACATTCCCATACTTATTTAATAATAAGTAATTCCCAAATCATTTATTTTCAACACTTAGAAAATATTCGATATACTTAAATCAATATTAAGTATATATTCATTCTTTAAGGAATCATACATTTTAACATCTATTTGAGTCAAAACGAATGTTGCGTAAAACATCGTTACGACGACTCAAAATCACTAGTATAGGGATTCGAAATTTAGATAGATATATAAATCCCAATACTACATTAAAAACATTTCCTTTCGGAAATCATTTACTATAACAACAGTGTTATAGTCCATCATTTCCTTATTTCTCGAAAACGTCTATTTCAACAATAAATGTTGAAATCTATGATTTCGATAGTTCACACGTTTTAAAACATCTTTTAAAACAATTAACTTCCTTTATAATATCGCTTTCCCAAACATAACCATTTTGTTCAATAATATATTCACTGTCCAAAATCGTGAATATACTTCAATAACCAAATTTCGATTTTTTTTCTACACATTTATTTCAAGAATTACCCACTGTCCAAAATCATGGATAAAATCCCCTTTAACCTTTTAATTTATCAAATCCAATTGATTTCGAATTTATAAAACAACGTTTATAAATTCTATTTCTATTTTCTAACGACTTCAATTTAATAAATCTTCTTTATTAATAATTCGATCAATATCCCATTTAAAGGCAACAATCCAAGTTACAAGTAAATTTCTTATCAGTCTTTATTCTACAACTTCATTCATTTTATAACTTCATTCATTTTATAACTTCATACTTTATAAATCTATAAACTTCAATCTTTATAAATATATAAACTTCAAATCTTCACAATCTATAATTCTATAAATCTCATGTCTTCACAATTTAAAATTCTATAAATTTCTAACACTTATAGAAACTCGTTTTAAAATTCCAATACTTTTAATTTATAAATATCAATTCTGTACATCTTTTATATACATCATTTTTAAATAATTCAAAAGAAATCCAACTTAAACTATTTTATTTATCACTTGACTATTTATTTCAAAATCACCTTTCAAGTATATTTCACAGTTTAAAATTTTTCATAACTTTAAATTTATAACATTTATTTATTTAAGATAAATAAATTCCAAATTTTAATAAATCGTATAATTTCCAAAAATCCCTTCAAAATCCCTTTTAAAGTAAAAATCGTTATTTTTAAACTTCAAAATTTGAATCCGATGATGCAACGCATCAATTAGTCAATCACAACAGTCCATATCATATCTCAACATATGATAACAGAATACATCACAATATCTGTAAATAAATAACTACTGGTGAGGAATCCAGTTGGATCCCTCCAACCTGTTTCCCTGCATCCACAGACGTTAGCACAATACCAATTCCGCTCCAGTACGGAATTATCGCGGTATATGGGTTTTATAAAAATCCGCTTACTAACGGCGCAATAGGGTCTCATCCGCTATACGAGGCGGGAAAATCATCAATCCAATATATACATATGCCAATATGTATATACTGCTATATATATATATATAGATATATCCTACTATATCTAATATCACATCCAATAGCAATCATCAATAACTGCAAAAAAATCCACTTCTTTCGAGTGAGAAAAATCTCACCTTAGCTTTTTAAATTTGCCATCCATTTTCCCATTTCGTCTTGATTTCACAGGTTTCGACCTTGTATAAATAATTATACAATTCTATTAATATCTGAATCAATTGACAATTCAATTTGCCATTTAAAGATTTAAATTCGACTAATAATTTTATTTTATTTCATCATAATTTTTTTTTCTCAACTTAACTATAAATATAGTCATTTACAGTTCAATATAAATTTTAAATTCACAATACGCTGTTAAAACCAAAAGCAAAAATATTTTTCATTGAAACTAAAATTTTAATTCAACTAAAAATTTAGTTTTAAACAAACTTTCTTTACTGTAAACTGCATATATTTTACAAAACTGTCCTATATAGATAAAAATCAAATCTTTTTATATAAATCCCTAGTTCTTTCCAAAGTCATACCTATATATATTTCTGCTTAAACAGTTTATAGCTATTGTATATATTATTTTTCTTTGAACAGTTAAATTTAATTTCCAGTGTTCATCACTTAGAATTTCAAAACAAGGGAAAAACAAAAAAAAATTTATACCTTACTGTTAGAAAACTTCCCCCTAAGTATGCTCGAACACCCAAACTTCGATCTGCCACCGATGAATCCTAAATCGAAAACGCAACCCATAGCTCCATCGCGACCTCGCGAACCCTACTTCACGACACCCCGTCAGACACTCCACCACGCGAGCACCGCCCCTCCAGATCGAACTCGAACACTGATGCCACAAACTCCATCGCGAATGTCGTGATTCCACCGCGTGCCTACTAAATCGCCTGACAGTGCGACGAAGTTGCCTGCTACAAATTCCACGCGAAACCCTAGCTCTCACGCGAGCCCACGATCTCCGACATCGCCCCAGACTACGCGACACAGCTCGCCACAGAAAGTCGACACCTATTCGATTGACACCTCACCTTCGATAAGCTATACGCGAATCCCCTCAGCCATGCTTGAACGCGAATGCCAACCCCCCCATCGAACTCGCGTTCGCGAGCCTCCATTACCTCGAAAAACCGCCGCGAGACACTCCAGTTTCCAAAATCGTGATGCCTTCACGTTCGCGACACTGTCGCCCCTCTCCCCCTTGCTACTTCTTCAATCGATTGCGATTTGTACTGAGAGGAGACGGTTTTGGGGATCGACCATTATTGTTTTTTTTTTTGATTTTGAAAATCTACCTTGCGTGAATAAAAAAAAAGAAAATGGGGAGACCGGAGTATGAAATGAGCATCAGGTAGAACGTGTTTGCACGATTTCTACATCGCGATTTTAGGCGTGATATCAGGCGCGATTAAAGGAGAGTAGCGGCTGTTGTAATAAACACGTGTATTGATATTGACAAATTAAAATTTTAGATTCAAATTGAACTCGATTTAATTTCAAAGCGTTTACCTACCGTGCGGTCACATATCCATTCCGAAAAATATGAAATTGGAAATCCAGTAATAATACAATATTACGGGACCAATGGAACTGGTTTCGTCAAGTTCCGAGACTACGCCTCGGACAACTATTTTTAAATTATCGGTTCAAATCGTTAAATTCCAGAACTGAACGAATCATTTCTAAATTTGATTCTGAGAGTTCCATTATCTTCAGTTATATAAATATGAATTTTAAAAGCTTTTGGAATATTTTTCTTCAGCTTATAATTGAAGATTCAAATTTTTACTCAACTTTCAATCGATTAAATTTTATAATTTAATCGCCAATTTCAAAGTTATATTCGGGATTCAAATTAAATCATCATTCAAATATTTAAAATTAATTAAATATCCTCAATTTAATTCGTTCGAAATTCTGGGTCGTTACAAACTTCCCTCCTTAAAAGAATTTCGTCCTCGAAATTACAAGTTAGGAAAAATGTCCTTAACTCGTCTACTATTTTTCCACATTCAATAGTTTAATCAATTTATCAAAACAAATCTTCCTACTAAAGATTCGTTATCATTCCAACTATCTTTCTAACTTCAATTATAAGTTTCAAGCAACTTTGTTTAACCTCTCAATTCAAATTCGAGTTTAAAATCAAATTTTAAACTTTCAAAATTTTCTCAAAAATTTTCTAACGCCCTAAATTTTCGAAAAATTTCGCCAGCGTCTCCTTTGCGCGGCTAATACGGCACGACTACAAAACGTCTCTATGGACTCTCAGATTTCAAAAAGAAAAAGAAACAGCCAAGCGGCTAGACCAGAAATCATCAAAAACTCATATTATAATTCAAATACATACCTTTTTCGAGCAATTCGAATTATCTGTGAAATAAATTTTCCAATCCCTTTATACCTGTATATCTGCTAGCCATGATATCTAGTTACACATTCAAACCATTTTGCAAATTCTATTACAAAATTTTCAATATAAACTGCTTATATTCTCTTTAAATTCGCGATTGAAGTTACATCCATTATCTTCAATTTTACATTTCAAATTTTATTTGAATTCAATTTCACATTTCAACTTCCCATTTGAATTTACTTTACCATTTTAATTCAATTTGGATTCAATTTATCTTCAATTCCGAAATATGGAATTTCATCGATTAACTTTTATTTACAACTGCTTATTTTAGATTAGTTTCAATTACTAATTCATTACGAATTCTAATTCACTTATTCAAATTCGGTTTCAACATTTAAATTTTAATCTTATTTACTTCATTCAATTAGCCTCACTTACTAATTTTCAGTTTCAATTTCAGTTTCATTAAATCACAATTGTAAATTTATCTATTCATTCACAATTTTATTTTCATAATTCAATACTCAATTCCAGAGTCGTTTCCACTTTTTCAAAACCATTTGAAAACAATTCAAATTCCATTTGAATTTCCAAACAAAAACCCAAATTTTCCAAACAACTTTCATTTAAAACAATTCGGCAGCAATTCCTCTTTTGGAAACCCGAAAATGAACACCGGTGATGTCGCGATCATCATCGGAATTATTTTCCAGCGACCGAAAAGAGTTTAGAGCTTTCATCTCTCTAAAATACCTTTCAAAACCTTTGAAATTCATTTTCAAATCAAAAAAAAAAGAATTTAAATTTCCAAATCTCCAAAATTTTCAAACTCCTTTCAAAACATTTCCAAAAACTTCTCTGGAATTCCGTTTCAAATTATAAATCACATTTATAACTTATATTCTCAAATTTCATTTATATGTGAATTCATTTCTTAACTTTGGAGTTACGATTTCAATTTCATATAATAATGATAACATTTCGATATCATCACTTTCCTAACAACCATGCAACCGTACTGTAATAATTTACAGAAAATCATTTCTTTTATATACAAAAATAGTTTTGGGTAAAATTATTTCATTTACCCTATTCAAAACAATACTGTGCCGAATTGTTCTATTCAAGTGTTTAGAAACCCCTTCGATACAGTTTTGCAAGACTGTGCCGACGAAGGTTCATATACCACTCAATAAACCAATCATCACAATACAAAACAATTTTATATTCAATAACAAATACGCGCTCATATCTATTATTACACTCAAACTCATTCTAGAGTACTGCTGACTCTATCTCTAATGAGTAATACCCAACAGAGCAGGGTTGTCGCTTAACCATATGCTCTGATACCACTTTGTCACATCCTAGAATTTTCGACTTTCGAAAATTCGACATCGATACTCACTTTATCGACTGTCGAGCAATCGAGTGCCGGAAACTCCAATAGTGAGGGTTTAAGAAAGAGAAATAGACGAAAAGATAGAAGAAAAAGGTAGAAGAAGAAGAGAAGAACAACAGAACAACATCAGATATAGAAACAATATCAGAATCTCACATATCGCAGCGGAACAATATATAATAAATAATCACTAGTCTTTTAAAACAAAGAACTATATCATTTTATACATACATCAATCATCAGAGTCAATATACAACAATGGACAGTTATATAAACTTGTCCTCATACAGAATACACAGCGGAATAAATACTATCAGATACAAATACTACGTCTCGTCCTCCAGCTTATCTCCAAAGCTCCAGAATATCCAGAATATCCTGATAATCTAACTCTAGACTGCCCGTGTGGAAATTGGTGGGCACCCAGAGTTTAGAAGGGAACAATAAACTCCGAGTCAGTCATGGTGACTGGTGTGAGATCGTAAAATAGTTATTTATCTTTAAAATAAATAGCAGAGAATTTTAAAGTCAATTCGTAATGCTTTTGGAAAATGAAACTACCATAAGACCTCCCGCCACACACACAATGCAAACGCAGACTTGGAGGAGATTTCTTCTTATGATAGTCAAAGATGCTTACTACGCAAAAATCAAATTCTTTTTTGATATTATTATTAGTGCATAGTGTAGAAAACATTTCGAAAGTATAATATTAATCTTAGCCAGCATAGGCATTCCGCACTTATGCCTACTATAGCTACTATGTTCAATAGCAGGTTACCGCCACATTCCATAGCAGGTAATACAACTAAAACCTTACACGTCACGTATTGTTTCTTTGGATTTCCAACAAATGGTCAGGCTAAGGAACTTCCTTTTCCACGATGGGTACGTCCCTGGAATAGACGACCCGAGAACCTAACCGGATCTCTGCCAACACAAGGCCGGGTTACCTCTGCAAAAATAGGTAACTACTGACACGCGTATGCCATCCCCCGATCGTCACCGATCTTCCCGAGGATCCCCGATTCGCAACAAACCACATAGATAATAATAATGCAGTAACCACAGAAGTTAAGTATCTGGGCTCCATACCATGATACCACCTTTATCCAGAAGGAATGACATACACTAAGGGGCGCTACTTCCTAGAACCTTGCCGCATTCTTCCTGTTTCGACCATTTCCGGGGTGTGAGGCTCGATGAAGTCTCGTCCACAAAGCTACGCTTTCTCAAAAAGCCCTGCTTCGGGTCAAACAAAATGATCAACCTATGATCACAAAGATATAAGATCAAACAAATGATCATATCGCAAATGATCAAACACTGATCATTTCACAGCAACACTCAGTATGCCACGTTACCAAATTGGGATATATCGCCGATAAATTTCAACTACATAACCTCTGAGCTCGTACGTCTCAGAGAAGGGTGTTAAGCTAAGAGAATAAATTCTCCGCCACCGACAGAAATGTATTTGAAAGAAATCAGCTTTATATCTCAAATTGTAACGTCAGACACACAATCCATACAAGTCTGTTCCGGGATCGAACAGAACCGAAGGCACTTCTCACGAAGCCCTTGCATATCCGGATAAATTTCTAATCACGTCCGGACTTCCCGTCACTAAGGGTGATAAAACCTCTAAATCGGAGATCAGCCGATGTAGAGTAACTCGACGGTAATCCTTCCGTTTTCAAAAATATCCGGTCTTCAACACCGGTCTTCGAATGCAATTCATAACGATGTATCACATATTCGGAATGGGTTATACGACCCAATGGTCCTTTCCCGGCTAACCCGAATAGTGAGCGAAAAATTCAAAAATAAGTGTGGCATTCAAATTCATCCAATTCACAACAAATACCTATCTAAGGTAATTATTGATAGTCGGTTATTTAACTATCAATAAAGATGCGCAACATCATCAGATTCCAAATAATTTCCCAAATTATTTCATCTTCAAAAATATCTTTACTAGATATACAATTTCCACACTTTAAAAATAAATCAACGTTTATTTTTAAAACAATTTCCCATCCCATTTATAAATTCCATATTGAATTTATATTTCTCGAATATCTACTGATATTCGATTTCCAATTGATTTCAAAAATTCACTTTCGATTTATCTTTAAGAAGATAAATTCTCAAAAACATTTCATTTCGTTTTGGAAAACATTCCCATACTTATTTAATAATAAGTAATTCCCAAATCATTTATTTTCAACACTTAGAAAATATTCGATATACTTAAATCAATATTAAGTATATATTCATTCTTTAAGGAATCATACATTTTAACATCTATTTGAGTCAAAACGAATGTTGCGTAAAACATCGTTACGACGACTCAAAATCACTAGTATAGGGATTCGAAATTTAGATAGATATATAAATCCCAATACTACATTAAAAACATTTCCTTTCGGAAATCATTTACTATAACAACAGTGTTATAGTCCATCATTTCCTTATTTCTCGAAAACGTCTATTTCAACAATAAATGTTGAAATCTATGATTTCGATAGTTCACACGTTTTAAAACATCTTTTAAAACAATTAACTTCCTTTATAATATCGCTTTCCCAAACATAACCATTTTGTTCAATAATATATTCACTGTCCAAAATCGTGAATATACTTCAATAACCAAATTTCGATTTTTTTTCTACACATTTATTTCAAGAATTACCCACTGTCCAAAATCGTGGATAAAATCCCCTTTAACCTTTTAATTTATCAAATCCAATTGATTTCGAATTTATAAAACAACGTTTATAAATTCTATTTCTATTTTCTAACGACTTCAATTTAATAAATCTTCTTTATTAATAATTCGATCAATATCCCATTTAAAGGCAACAATCCAAGTTACAAGTAAATTTCTTATCAGTCTTTATTCTACAACTTCATTCATTTTATAACTTCATTCATTTTATAACTTCATACTTTATAAATCTATAAACTTCAATCTTTATAAATCTATAAACTTCAAATCTTCACAATCTATAATTCTATAAATCTCATGTCTTCACAATTTAAAATTCTATAAATTTCTAACACTTATAGAAACTCGTTTTAAAATTCCAATACTTTTAATTTATAAATATCAATTCTGTACATCTTTTATATACGTCATTTTTAAATAATTCAAAAGAAATCCAACTTAAACTATTTTATTTATCACTTGACTATTTATTTCAAAATCACCTTTCAGGTATATTTCACAGTTTAAAATTTTTCATAACTTTAAATTTATAACATTTATTTATTTAAGATAAATAAATTCCAAATTTTAATAAATCGTATACTTTCCAAAAATCCCTTCAAAATCCCTTTTAAAGTAAAAATCGTTATTTTTAAACTTCAAAATTTGAATCCGATGATGCAACGCATCAATTAGTCAATCACAACAGTCAATATCATATCTCAACATATGATAACAGAATACATCACAATATCTGTAAATAAATAACTACTGGTGAGGAATCCAGTTGGATCCCTCCAACCTGTTTCCCTGCATCCACAGACGTTAGCACAATACCAATTCCGCTCCAGTACGGAATTATCGCGGTATATGGGTTTTATAAAAATCTGCTTACTAACGGCGCAATAGGGTCTCATCCGCTATACGAGGCGGGAAAATCATCAATCCAATATATACATATGCCAATATGTATATACTACTATATATATATATAGATATATCCTACTATATCTAATATCACATCCAATAGCAATCATCAATAACTGCAAAAAAATCCACTTCTTTCGAGTGAGAAAAATCTCACCTTAGCTTTTTAAATTTGCCATCCATTTTCCCATTTCGTCTTGATTTCACAGGTTTCGACCTTGTATAAATAATTATACAATTCTATTAATATCTGAATCAATTGACAATTCAATTTGCCATTTAAAGATTTAAATTCGACTAATAATTTTATTTTATTTCATCATAATTTTTTTTTCTCAACTTAACTATAAATATAGTCATTTACAGTTCAATATAAATTTTAAATTCACAATACGCTGTTAAAACCAAAAGCAAAAATATTTTTCATTGAAACTAAAATTTTAATTCAACTAAAAATTTAGTTTTAAACAAACTTTCTTTACTGTAAACTGCATATATTTTACAAAACTGTCCTATATAGATAAAAATCAAATCTTTTTATATAAATCCCTAGTTCTTTCCAAAGTCATACCTATATATATTTCTGCTTAAACAGTTTATAGCTATTGTATATATTATTTTTCTTTGAACAGTTAAATTTAATTTCCAGTGTTCATCACTAAGAATTTCAAAACAAGGGAAAAACAAAAAAAAATTTATACCTTACTGTTAGAAAACTTCCCCCTAAGTATGCTCGAACACCCAAACTTCGATCGGCCACCGATGAATCCTAAATCGAAAACGCAACCCATAGCTCCATCGCGACCTCGCGAACCCTACTTCACGACACCCCGTCAGACACTCCACCATGCGAGCACCGCCCCTCCAGATCGAACTCGAACACTGATGCCACAAACTCCATCGCGAATGTCGTGATTCCACCGCGTGCCTACTAAATCGCCTGACAGTGCGACGAAGTTGCCTGCTACAAATTCCACGCGAAACCCTAGCTCTCACGCGAGCCCACGATCTCCGACATCGCCCCAGACTACGCGACACAGCTCGCCACAGAAAGTCGACACCTATTCGATTGACACCTCACCTTCGATAAGCTATACGCGAATCCCCTCAGCCATGCTTGAACGCGAATGCCAACCCCCCCATCGAACTCGCGTTCGCGAGCCTCCATTACCTCGAAAAACCGCCGCGAGACACTCCAGTTTCCAAAATCGTGATGCCTTCACGTTCGCGACACTGTCGCCCCTCTCCCCCTTGCTACTTCTTCAATCGATTGCGATTTGTACTGAGAGGAGACGGTTTTGGGGATCGACCATTATTGTTTTTTTTTTGATTTTGAAAATCTACCTTGCGTGAATAAAAAAAAAGAAAATGGGGAGACCGGAGTATGAAATGAGCATCAGGTAGAACGTGTTTGCACGATTTCTACATCGCGATTTTAGGCGTGATATCAGGCGCGATTAAAGGAGAGTAGCTGCTGTTGTAATAAACACGTGTATTGATATTGACAAATTAAAATTTTAGATTCAAATTGAACTCGATTTAATTTCAAAGCGTTTACCTACCGTGCGGTCACATATCCATTCCGAAAAATATGAAATTGGAAATCCAGTAATAATACAATATTACGGGACCAATGGAACTGGTTTCGTCAAGTTCCGAGACTACGCCTCGGACGGCTATTTTTAAATTATCGGTTCAAATCGTTAAATTCCAGAACTGAACGAATCATTTCTAAATTTGATTCTGAGAGTTCCATTATCTTCAGTTATATAAATATGAATTTTAAAAGCTTTTGGAATATTTTTCTTCAGCTTATAATTGAAGATTCAAATTTTTACTCAACTTTCAATCGATTAAATTTTATAATTTAATCGCCAATTTCAAAGTTATATTCGGGATTCAAATTAAATCATCATTCAAATATTTAAAATTAATTAAATATCCTCAATTTAATTCGTTCGAAATTCTGGGTCGTTACATAGCCACTTCATACATTCTCATTAAAGCACAAAAAGAGAGTATAAAACATCAAAATGTTGAAGCTACATGATTAGAGGCTTCATTATCCCTAAATTGAAGGGATTAGCCTCTCATTTGTGTTATCATATCAACACAAGTAGCATGCAACATGAAACTAAAGAAAAAGAAAAGGAAAAGAGAGCTAATTAACAAGAAATAAAACTAATCTACTTGCATTAAAATCAAACTACACTACTAGCATGAAAGGAAATAAACAAGAAAAGAAAAGAGCAATGTATTAAAGTTGCATAAAAAAAATTACATAAAGAGAAAATGGCTAAGTAGCCATGAAAAGAAAAGAGAAGCTTTCTTTTATTTTGAGCCTAAAAACTAACTAAAGAGAGATTAAAAGAGAAGAGGAGGGTTACATGAAACATAAGGGGATTTTATACATGTGTTAAACCCTAATTCATAATTTTGGGGAATGCCCAAAATACCCTCTTAGGAAGTGTGGAGGCCAAGTAATCATTAGCTTCAAATAATCCTCATTTAAGTGTAGATGAAGCCATTAATTCCATAAGCATGTGCATTAGCCTCTAATTTGTACATTAAGGTAGGTGGGTAGGTGGGGTCCTCCATTATCTTCACTTTGAATTATTTCCATCTTCATTTGTTCTCTTCACTTTTATGCATGCATATATCATCATGTAACCACTTGTAAAATTCACCAAATTTCCTACAAAACAACATAGAAAATTCCAAGTAAATTTTCACAATTTAATAAATGCATAAAAATGACTGTTTTACCCTTGGATGAAGATGAATATGTGACAATTTGAAATAATTTGAATTTTGGTTTAAACAAGTTAAAATACCCGATATGATCATTTATTTAATTTAAATAGATTAAATATGGTGGTAAAAATATGCACATTTACGTGCACATCAATATCAATTTCCTTTTTATTCACATTTATTTTGATTCCCATTTACTTATTCACAATTTCCCTTTTTCCATCACTTTTTATTAAACCTTTATTCAATTGCTTACTCGATACTTTTTCCCAACACCAATTTCACTTAAGAATTTCACCATTAACTTTCTTAAGTCTATTATAAATATTTTATATAACTTCTAATATTTATTTCACTTCACCGCATAAGCTTTTATATCCATCTTCATCCAAATTAAATTTCAATTCTATTTGAATACAATCTATCTTCAAATTTTAAATATTGAATTTTACCTACTATCTCCCAATCATATCTGATCCACCTCATTATTTTAAATTAGTTTCATTTACTAATTTATCTCAAATCCCAATAAATTTTATTTCCAAACCTTCCATTTATGTATCCCATTCGAACTAATTTTCCGATTTCACTTTACTTACACAATTTAAATTAAATATCATTCCAATATTAAATTTCAATTCATTTGCTTACCATTTAAATCAATTAGTTTATTTACTAATTTTGTTTCCAATCCTTTGTTTTGTTTAGTCCAACTTGGGCTAAATTCCCAGATCCCTCTTATTTAACTTAGTTCAAGTTAATTCCTTTCTTAGTTAAATTTTAAAATTTTATAAGTATAAACTTACCAATATTCCATTCACTCATTTCTTCCAATTTATTTCACTTAATTGGTTTATTTTACTCATTTATTTTAATGTAATTCAAATTTAAAATTATTCAAATGTTCGGTTCCAATTTCCATTTAGTTACACTAAATAAATTTGTTCATTCACAAATTATTTCCAACTTGATAAAAAAAATTCAATAATTATTTCCAGTTGGCCTACTTAGGCTAATTCTTAAAATTCACTTTTTTTAGTTAATCTAGTTACATTTCAATTTAAATCAAAATTTTAAACTTCCATAAGTTCTCAAACTTATTTAAATTCCATTCACTACGCTTGTAACAACCCGCATATCTATCGATTTTATATTTAAATATTTTATCGTTAGTCGGATGTTAGTCCGAAAAGCTACTTTTTGCATACGGTCAAATTAGGACTCGAGACCACCCCCATTGAGTTCAAAATGACGTTTGCGATCTTTTTGAGTGTAAACTTCGATATGTTTGGAGATAGTGAAATTTTCGTCACTTTTCCCACTTGTGACTTTGGTTGGGACTGCACCTTCTTAACTCAGCCCAACCCCCTCTTCTCTTCATCACTTCATCAAACACTTCAAGCTTCTTCAAAAATGGTGGAGGGAAAGAGAAATTAAAATTCCAAGCTCGAGATCTTTAGTAAATTCAACATCAAACTCCGAATTCAAGGTGAAGAACATAGATTCAAGCTAGGAGTTGATTCTTGCTTTGCTCTTAAGCTCTCCAACATCAATTTCGTGGAAGAGGTGAGATCTTTGATCTCACATCTTGCCTATATCTATCTTGGACTGTTGGGAATGGTTCCCTATCATTTTAGCATCAGCATTTGCATTTGGTTTGGATTGGATTGGTGAAAAACCCAAAATTTTATTGTTTTTGGTGAAAAAACTGCACTTAGGTCGTTCTGCCTTCGCTAGGTCGTTCGCGAGTTAAGCCTAAGTCGTAGGTCGTTCGTGTTGAAAAGTCACATGGAGCATAAGTCGTTCCAGGCCTTAAGTCGTTCTGGGTGTGCTAAGTCGTTCGCGAGTTAAGTGTTAAGTCGTGCGCGAGTTAAGAGTTAGGTCGTTGCCTTCAGCTACCTCGTCCTGGCTTAGGTCGTACTGGGATAAGTCGTTAGGTCGTATAGACCTTAGCTCGTAGCTCGTATTTGAGCTTAAGTCGTAGCTCGTATTTGCTCTTAAGTCCTAGGTCGTATGGCTCTTAAGTCATAGGTCGTATGGCTCTTAAGTCATAGGTCGTTGGCTCTTAAGTCTTAGGTCATTGCCGACCTATAATCCCCAGGCAAAAGTCGTTCGCCCTTAAGTCTTAGGTCGTTGCCGACCTATAATCCCCCAGGCAAACTTTAGGTCGCTCGCACTGGCTTATCTCGTAGGTCGTCTCCGACCTAAGCTTCTTTTCCATAAGTCGTTCGCGAGTCAAGTGTTAGGTCGTCTCCGACCTAACGCCCCTCGTCACCTTAGGTCGTAGCTCGTACGTCGCTCGACCCTGCTAAGTCTTTAAGTCGCTCGAGTTAGGTCGGCCAGTATATCTCGTAGGTCGTCTCCGACTTATCCTCCAGTTAAGTCGTTCGACCCTCTAGGTCGTTCGAGTTAGGTCGTTGGACCATTTACCTTAGGTCGCTTGACCTTAAGTCGTAGGTCGTCTCCGACCTATGCCCCACTAAGTCGCATCCCACTTAGGTCGAACCCCGTATTACTCTGCGTAGGCAATCATATCTGAAAAGCATTCATCAGAACTTCCACTTTGATGCATTTTGAGCTGATTTCCTTGGATTTTATTCACGTCTCCGAATGTGAATTTTTGTGATAGATTGTTCCAACAATCGTTTTATGACTTGTCACTTTAAAGATATGAAGGTTTTAATACTAGTAGTAAATATCAAAACTCTTTCATCAAATCGATTTCAACACTATTTTTAATATCAAAAGTTCGTTTTCTCAAACCGATTTTCAATCTACTAATATATATAAGCCTTTACTTCACTCGAATGAGAAATCGACTTAAACGACTTAGTAAAACGAGTGGTATGAAACGCTTGCGTTCACTTCGTCGGTTAGCTCTTGGACTTGTTCGATTGAACCCTTTTCGTGACAATTTCCTAGTGAAGATTTACAGCTTGTTCGTAAATATTTAAGTTAAGCAAGTGGTTATGGGACATGAAGCTAAACTCATATATTTACTAGCTTGGTGTGATTGACACTTCTCGCTGATCATGATGATCATTTTATGATTTAGACTAGCAATTGTGCGATGTCTCTTTGTTTGCAAGGTTAGACTAGACCGCAGTAGTGTGATTCCGACTCACACATATCTCTTTGTCCGCAAGGTTAGTCTAGACCGCAGTAGTGTGATTCCGACTCACACATATCTTTTTGTTTGCGAGGTTAGGCTAGACACCACTTGTGTGATTCCATTCACACATACCTTTTTGCTTTTTGGTTAGCCTAGGCCTCAATCAGTGTGATTCCGACTCACACATATGGGGTAGCGCCCCATGGTCTTCGGACCATCATGTGATAGGCCTCTTTCTCTTTTTTATGATTTCTGGATTTCTTGTTTGATTTCTGGATTTTTATGTCATTGACTTGTTATGAGTACAAGTTTAGGGTATGATGCCCTCTTTGGATCTTTGAGAAGATTCTCGTGATATTGATCATTTCTCATCGGTTGATCTCCTGTTGATCATCATTTTCATACTTATAGTAGTATGTCAGTATGGATATTCTATGTTTATGCCATGTCTTTTATTATATATCATGTCATCTGATATTTATAGTTAGACTGATCCGTTTATTATTTCTTAAATAATACTCGGGTCAGACCGAGATGTTACAGGTGCTTCTGCTTGACTTCCTTCCGGGATTTGCTACTCTGACTTTTGGCTGACTATTTTGTTTAGCAGTTTTTGTTGTATACACTTGAGATATGGACTCATAGTTGTATTCTTTTGGTATAGCACGTGTTGCTATTCTTTTGTATTATTGTGGAACTTTTTGACCACTACTCTGATGTACACTTTCATGTGTTAGTTATATATTCATATCTTCTTCCGCCTTTGTGATATGGATGTCTGTGACTGCTATGTGTTATGTTTATTTCTATGTTTGTTTCCGAAGATTATTTTATAGCCACCATGTGATAATCAATTACATGGATGGTCGCTCCTCAACAGCCTTATTCTCCGTGCTAGTTGACAGCACTACATCGTAGTGTCCTTGGCTAGCGTGGGTATTGAGGTGGGGCGTCACAACGCTCTTCCAATTCACTTCATCTAATTGGCTTATCTTTCTAACTTATTTCGTTTTCACACTTATTTTAATTTAACTCTTCTTCAAGTTAAATTTTATTCTAACGAATTTCAAATTTTTATAAGTTATCAAACCCATTTATATTTCCATAAACATTTTTAATTAAACTCCCAAGTTTAAACAATTACTTAAGCATTTCAAAATCATTTTTGAAAACATATATATCCAAGTCCTTTTGTATATCAAATTATTCTTTGAATTTCAAAACCAAACCCAACTTTTGCAAACAAATTCCAATTCACAACATTCAGGTAGCAATTCCTCCCTTGGAAACTCGAAAACGAACATCGATGATGCTGCAGTCATCACCGAAGTTTTTTTCCAGCGACCGAAGTGAGTTTAGTGCTTTTTCTCTTTTAAAAACATTTCAAATATTTTTAAATTCCAAATCTCACCAAATTTTATATCTAATTCAAAATATTCCCAAATAGTATCATTGTTTTTCCTCCAAAACCTTTGAAAATCATTTTCAAACCCAAAGGAAATTAAATTTCCCAAATTTTCGAATTTTAAATCCTTTCAATCTATATACAAATATTACTCTGGAATTTTATCCCATTTCAATTATAAATCACATTTATAATTTCACATTTACAAATTCCATTCCGTTAGATGAATTCTTTTCTTATCTTTTTGGTTATAATTCAATTCCTTATCCAATTTCCACAACAACAATGATAATAATTTAGTATTATCATTTCCTATCAACCAAGAAAACCATATTTAACAATAATAATTTTCAAAAATTATTTCTTTTTATATACAAAATTGATTTTGGGCAAAATTATTTCATTTACCCCATTTTAAATCAATACTATGTCGAATTGTTCTATTGAAGTGTTTAGAGATCCCTATCAGCAACGTTAATTACTCGTATTGACCAAAATCCATAAGCCACTCAAAAAACCAATCAACACCATATAAAACAATTTTAAATTCACTAACAAATACGCGCTCATATCCATTAATACACTCAAACTCATTCTAGGGCACTACTGACCCTATCTTTAATGAGTAATCCCCACCAGAGCCAAGGTTCTCGCTTAACCTGGCTCTGATACCAATGTAACAGCCCGAAAGATTTTCGACCTCGAAAATCGACATCAATACGTTCAATATACTACATGCCGAACAATCTAATGTCGGAAATACCAGGTTGTTAGGGAAAAAGAAAAAAATGGGTAGAAGAAGAAGAGAAAACAACAACACAGAATCTCGCCATCGTAGCGGAACAATATATAATAGATAACAACTGATCTTTATACAAAAAGAACTATTACTGTCTTTATACATTACATCATCAGAGTACACACAATCAATAACACAATACTTGACAGTTATAATAACTTGTCCTCACACAACTGAATATATGGCATACCATACATAGCGGAATATAAGTCAGATACGTGATATACGTCTCCGCCATCCAGCTCATCTCCTAAGCTCCATAGCATCCTATCCTAAATCTGTATTACTCGGTCTGACCCAAGCATTATAATAAAATAGCACCTGAGTCGGTCTGGAAAACCAGCGTGAGAAAACACACTCAATTGAATTATCAAAGTTTTCAAATTCCTTTGAAAATCAAAGGTATCTCGTAAGACCACACCACAAATAAACATGCCGAGTTTTTACCTTACGATAACCAAAACATTTTATATCAAAACCATCTGATATTATAATAGTGTCTATAGAAAGTAAAATAGAATATAGCTGAAATGCTTGCATCTAACGTTCCAGCATAGTTGGGAACAATTAAAACCGTACGGGCGCTTATTGGAAAATGGATTCCATACAATGGCAGGGCTACTAGGGTACCACCCGTAATAGTTTCTAGCCTTGATCAGAGTACCGATGACCACTCCCAATCCCCTGCAACACAAGACCGGAGCTACCCCTTACTGGATAGTCCGAATAAGATCACCCCGCGGTTGGGATCAGCAACCGCCACACAGTCGAGATCAAAGGGACTCTAGACAGGGATGACCTTACCCTAATTGGGTGCTACCCACTTAGCCTTGCTGCAACTCCCTTGTTTTAGCCATTCCCGGTTGATGAGGCTTGAGGCTAAGCGTTACCTTTTTAAAGAACACATTCACTTAGAATGCTCATCGTCCTCCAATGACGATGTTCTGATAGCATTCGACCATACATGTTGTCCTGGGTTTGGACAATCCGAATCACCGTCTTCATCAACTTTATGGTATTCATTCACTACGTTCAAACCGGATCGAAGTGGTTTTCGGATAGTTAAATCCGATCCCGGTCTCTTCGAAACGATCAGTGCATTGGCCAATATTGATAGTCGGTTATTTAACTATCAAATTAAACAATCATTCAACTAATTATTTTATTTCCCTCGAAAAACCCCAAGTCTTATTAAATTTAGATTTTAAATAAATTAAATCACATTTTCCAAAAATATACACTTAAAACATCTAAGTACAAAACTACTTATATTCTTTATTCAAAATAATACTTATGAAATTCTAAAATAATTCTCTAATTAGAACTTAGCCAAAAACTACTTTTTAAAATAAAACTATTGTATAAAGTATAAATATTTAATAATTATCTTTTAAATCATAACACAAATTTAACCTTTAAAAATAACTAACTACTGTAATTTACTTAATTTATATTTACTTTAAATTTTTTAAAACAATTTAAATAATCAATTTCTCTAAAAACATTCTTTTAAAACATCTTGAAAACTTCTAATTTATACTTAAAAGATCTTTCTTTGAAAATATACTTAGCTTTCCAGAAAAATACACTTTCCACTCCAATATAGCCCATCTAATCCTTTATAAATCCTTCTCGATTTATCTCCAGTTTAATTTATGTCCCAATCCCGTAAATTTCCTTTTTCCATACTTAAAAATAAAACCAATATTTATTTTTAAAACGATTTATCCATCCTCTTATAAATTTCCACCGTGAATTTATAATTTCAAACTATCCACTGATAATTGCCTCACTTTATTTATAAACCCAGTTTATAAATCCATAGCCTCACTCTCCTTTTAAATCCCTATTTCAAAAACACCTAATCGATTTTAAAATTGATTCTCTAAACTAATTTCATTTTGAAATTTATTTCTGGATTTATCAAAATAACCCCAAACACCGAATTTTCAAATTTACTTCCCTCTTCTGATTCAAAACCTTATTTAAATCTGAAACATCAATTTCATACTTTATTTCAAAATTCTCCTTTTATTTTTCCCAAACAATTTAAATCTTGGATTTAAAAATAAATCCTTTAATTCTTAAACAATATCACTTAAGTCCTCAAAACTCTTTATTTCCCATTTATTCAAAATCCCTATTTTTCCCTACTTGGAATTTATTTAATAGGACTTAAAAAAAATCAAACTCTTATCCTTTTTCCCAAATTCACTCTTTTAATTTATCCAACTTCACTATAAATATTTTACTTAAAATTTTCTCTTTATTTTCCTTCAAAAACCAAATCTTTATATTTTTGATATCTTAAAATACCGAAATATATTCAGCCAAACCATAGCATTAAATAATTTCAATTTACACTATAATCTATCACAGATTATCAAATAATCATATCACTGAATATGAGAATAAATTTCAATATTTTTGAGGAATCCAGTTGAATCCCTCCAACCCGTTTCCCTGCATCCACAGATGTTAGCACAATATAAAAATACCAATCGCACTTCGAGGGGGATATCGCGGTATAAAGGGTCATCCGCTATTATGCGGGGCACATAGGGTCTCATCCGCTATATAATGCGGGAATATCAATAACTCCAATATATATATATATATATACTACTATATATAATATCACATTCAAATTGATAATAATTAATCATTTTTACCAATCAATCAACAATAATTTAATTTTAACTAATTAAATTAACCAGTAATCCAGTTTGAGTGAGATTAACTCACCTTTAATTTTATTTGCAACCCAATCCAAACCGACTTGTCTCTCCACGATTTTAGACCTTGTATAAACATTATATGGTTTATTAACATTTGAAGTAATCTAAAAATAAATTACCCGTTAATAAATTAACTTAATTAATTTTAAATGATAATTAAACTAACCTAGTTTACATTTTCTTTTCTTCTGACCGAATTATAAATTTTATAACAGGGTGTATACATATATCCTAATTATCATTGTACATATTTTAAATTTTAACAGTAAGCTGATTATATATTCTCCAATCTATATATATACATATATATTCTAATTACAGTAAATAATGTATATATATATCCTAATTATCATTGTATATATATTTTAAATTTTAGACAGTAAGTTAAAGCATGTATTTTTTTCTCTAATATATATATATATATATATATATTGGATTTAATTTAAAAACAGAATCGATTTACCTTCCTTACTGGCTCGACACGCGACCAAAACTGCTATAGTGGAAATTCGTTTCCCCCATGCACGATCGCAAGCCACCATGCCATAGACTCAAACCCCCACACCACGACGATCCAGGCAACCAACCTGCGACCCAAACCACCAATCATCGCATACAAATGAACGCAAACACTTCGCCTTCCATCAACTCGCCACTGAAGAACGAGCGTTCCCAGTTTCCACGCTTCGATCGGTACGACTTCCCCCTTGTAATCGCACCCTCTTTAAGTTTGTTCGATTGCAAACATAGCTCGGACGCCATTTTTTTTCTCTACTTCCACTCGAAAGCGAACAGGGATGAGGCGAACGAATTTCGTTTGGAGTTTGAAGTGGTGTATTTGGTTTGAATTCGAATTTTATACAGGAGACATGCTTTTGGGTTTAGCTGTTAGAGAACCTCCCTCCTAAGTCTCGTAGGCACCTCGGTAAAGTGATTTATATGGCCCTAAGGGAAGTGAGTGGTATCAAACTCGGCATCATTTGGAAGTCAACGCGAAGTCCACTATTGATCCTGCTTGTGACCGAACTTGGAATTGATCTTTTCGCTCATTGAAAGATCCATGTGATTGATTGAGCTAGTTGATTTCTATCTCCAGCAGGTTGATGATCATGAGAAGGACAATGAATTGGGGGCCTAAGTTAAGTATCGAAACCTTGCGAAGTGAGCGGGAGGTAGCGCAGCTGTTCTATTGCTGTTGAAACCAGGAAATCTTTCCTGTCCGATTCCTCCGTCGCCCGCCTTACCGAACCCGGTTTTTCATAAGAAGTGGTATCTGTGAACGCCCAGTTCGGTAAGAAGAGAAGACTGGAATAGGATTATTTGGCCAGGGCTTCTGCTCACATTAGACCAAGCCGTGATGGGATTCGGTCAACAAAGGAAATTAAAACACTCTCTTCGTTCTGTCCACAATGATGAAAACCAGATCGAACTGTCAAGCACCTACGGACCCATGGAACTACTCGGGCATTTACAGGGTCTTCATCCTATCAGGCCTGAAACAAAGAATTGAGCCTGCTATGATTTCCTTTATTATATTTTTTTCCTCGGTTGTGAATTTATGAAGGAGGGAAGAAGTTGCTTTACGTTGGATATGTTGCGTGTAGCAAATGAGCTACAGTGCTTCTGAAATGAAGGGGAAAAAGCACTGATGTGAAATTATTTCAGCTGAAGGTTGACTGGTATATATGAATATATATATAATTTAAATTTAAAACGTCTCGAATTTGCAACTCAAAACCTCGACCTCCTATCGAGATGTGCCGCCAGGCGTTTATAATGTTATACCCCTATTCCAAACGCAATGGAAAAGGTTCCGAGTCCTAATTCGATCGTATGAAGAAGATAGCTTTTTGGACCCAATTATTATATTGAATTTTCGATATAAATTTCTGCGCGTTTATATACCGTACGATCACACGACAACTCCAAAAACTATGAAATTTGAAATCTGATAATAATACATTATTACGGATCTAATGGAACAGGTTTCGTCGAATTCTGAGACTGTGCCTCATAGGGCTAGTTTTAAATATCAATTTAAATGATATATTTTTAAAACTGAACACATCACTTTTAAATTCAATTTCAAAGCTTCTATTATCTTCAGTATCATTAATATAAATTTTATAAGCCTTTAAATTATTTTTAACAAGCTTAAAACCCAAGACTCACTATTTTAACCAATTTCCAATAATTTAATTCAATAATTAAATTGTCCAATAAATAGTTATATTTGAAATTCAAGTTAAAATTTAACTTTTAAATATTTAAAATCAATTAAATATTCCAATTTCAAATATCCAAAATTCCGGGTCGTTACATGGACGTAAGTTCTTTATCTAGCCATTTCATCACATCTTAACTTCTTCTGGTCAAGCAACTAACTTTTCTTCTACGTTTCTCAAATTTTATTCCTCATTGAACTCTAACTCATACTCTAGTGGAGACACTTCGGTTCTTAAAAGGAAACGGTCCAAATCTAAGGAACACTTCCTATCTCCTCACTAACACTCATATATGCCAATTTTAGCTTCTTTGTAATGGCATGAGCATTTAACTGAATCCACTTCCTCATAGGACATCTCAAGCCGCTCACGGTCCTCCGGCTCCACATGAAGCCTTCCTAGAAACCAAAGAGGTTCCTAGCTTCAAAAACGACGAATTTGGATAAGAAGAGGGTTAAGAAATCAACGAAGGTCTCATAGCAGATGAGGGTGATGAAGGAGACAATACTATGAATGATGAAGAGATTGGAGAAGAAGAGAATATGGGTAATAAATAGTTTAAGGATAAGATGAAGGAGAAGGGGAGGGAGGAGAAGATGAAGGCGAGGGTGCTAGTGGAAATGAATTGTTCGCTGAAACACACCCTGAAGGCACCAAACCACTTCGCCTCCCAAGCTGAAATGAATTATTATCAAAACCTTCCAATGCATGCCCAAACTATGTCAAGACCCCATTGGAAAGTCAACCCCTTCGAGTTCGAGTGAAGCCATCTTTCACTCTTTGAGTGACATTGGAAGCTTCCCCGACTTCACTTATGGGGATCTGACTTTGAAGATATATCTTGGCATCCAGTACTCTTGTCGTCAATTTTCCATCAACTGGTCTGCCCCGGCCCATCGAGGGGGAAGAAACTCCATCCTTATAACCCTACGAGCATGTCCATGGGTTATTTAGGATACACCAACGCTTCACATACTTATAAAATCACAAGAATGGTCTCTCTGCACTTGTTCTTAATCCATTCACAAGATTCTAACATAATCCTTTGCATTTTTTCAGGTACAGTGGGGAAAAGCAATCGCCTTAAAAGACACCATGAAGGTGCTGGTCAATATCGCTACTAAACTTCGAGAAGAACGTACCCCCATCACGGCCGCTACTATTAGTTTGAGAGTGAAAGGTTGAGGAGGAAAGAAAAGGAATGATGTAAAGACAAAGAAAGACAGCTTCGCCGTGATGAACAAAGGGAACCATGCGATAACTCTAGGCATAACTATGACTCCCACCATCAAAAACACTCACATGCTTAGTCTTCTCAGTTTTGCTAGTCTTCCTATCTTGATCTTCGTCCAACTTCTCGATCTCGTCCTACTTCCATCACCGAGCAACGTAAGGCTCCGATCACAACTACCCACCAATCTAAATCCACCAGCCTTTCATCTTCCTAGAGATCACATAGGGCAAGAAAAGAAACATCTTCAACCCATATTGCTGCTCCTCCTCCTATAGAAGGCCAATCTTTTCCCCCTATCAAAAAGATGTAGGTGGCTCTTTCTGACTTCTACCTAGAGGTGGTCAAGTTCGATTGCGACTTTAAGGATATGAAACTATGTAAACAAGGGTGTTGACAAGACTATTTAGATTGTGGAGCAGTTATTTCAGTAGAAGAGGCTGGCTAAGGGCCTCTCAAATGTCAATTGAGTAAATTAGTTGATCATTTGAAGCTTTGACACTGAGAGAGCTGATCACAATCACATCTGTAAAGCCACAAGAAGGATCTAATTAAGCTCAATAAGAATAAAAAGTAGAAAGCCCAGGCCACAAAAGATGCCCAGAAAAGATTGTTCGAGCAAGCAGCTGCCCATAGGGCTGAGTGTTTGGTCCTTAACGGCCAATTGAAAATGCAACACGTTTATAGTGGTAGTCTTGGAAAATAAATCAAAGAACAAGAGGCCCGAAGGCCAACCTTCAAACTGAGATTAGCAAACTTAAGGCAGACCCGAAGGTCGAAAAGGTGTTATGGGGGCAAGCTCAGAAAATGGCCCAATCTTTAGTGGATGAGTCTATCGATTTAAGAATCAAGCTGGCCAATATATAAAAAGAGATTATATATGAAAAGGCCAAGTGACCTAAGCCAAGGAGGACACTAAAGCCACTATTCTTCAATTCTTTATGATCATTATCGAGATGAAAAATCTCAAGTGGTTGGTAGGTGGCTATCCCTTAAAATTGGCCAAGGCATAGGAGGAAATCGTACGAAGGGCCAGTGAACCAAGCGATGAAAAAGAGAAGCTGAAGAGTGAGCTTCAGATAAATATCTAATTACCTTGGAGGAGGGCATGAAAACCAAAGCAACATAAGTAACGATTGAGGAATAAATGCCTATTGTGACTCCAACTAGTCCTAGCTCTCATGCGGATGATACCACCCTAGCTCAAAAAGAGTCTCTAGTAGGTAATAGCTCAAGAGTTTGCCATAATTGAAGCACCTGTGACCGCTGCTCTCGATAATGCCACTTTCAAGAGTTATGGTTCAGACATCCCAGCCTTCATTCCTTTGGTGCTCCTACCTACTTTGCCTCTACTTTCAAAAGCTCTATAGGAAAGGGAAATCACCAAGTCTCCTTCATAAGAAACTTCACCTTTAGGAGATACATTTTTGAAATATCAAGTCTTTTAGAAACTTCAAAACACCATAGAGACTTCACCAATATCTATTACTCTATTTGTGGACTTATAGGTCAATAATCACCCTTGTCGCCTCTACCACCAGTCACACTTGCTTTAGGTTTTAATGCTATCACAACTATGTCTTCCACCGCCACCACAATTTTCATTCCTCCATCTCTACACACCAGCTCTAGCCCTTATACCAACTTCGAGAAGATTAGAGCGCTAGTGGGTCTGAAGGATTTCGAGGTCTCCACTAATGACGACTTGGCATAGAGAAAAGTAACCCGAAACAACTCCAACGGCGGAGATGACGCCTATTGACCTCTCCAAAACAATAAAAATTAAGCTTGAACTAAGCATTGAGAAGATCCCTCCTTCGTTATCTACATCACTTCCTAGCTCGAGCATCCACACTATGCCTTTGGCTAGCCATACCCAGACCTCTTCTACACCTATGCTTCGAGTTGCCCTAAGTCATCAAAAGTTTGGCTCGAACGATGATGACAAGAAGTTGCTCTCTGAATCTCTCAAGGAGGAAAGCCAAGCCACAAAAGAAGGACAGTGCCTTATCAAAGTAACCAAAGAGGAAGTATGGCCTTCAACTTTACAGAGATCGCTTTCTATTTTTTGTATTTTGTCTTTTTCATATATATGAACCATCGTTGTGCGGGAGCAACCTCCACAAACCTTGTACTCAAAGATATGTAAAAAAAAGATTATTTTCTACTCAATTTTTGTCTTATTTACATTATGCATCTTTGATCTCTCTTGCCTATACACTTGCCTGTAGGTATAAATATAATCATTTGCGATTCAATTACTTCTATATTATACATGCCTATGTTCACAATCTGTGAAGTGCTATTATTTACTATAATCTATACATGTAAATAAATTTCCGTAGTTGCTTAGTGTTATTCTGTATACTAAGCTTGTTTATCACCAACTAAACATATCTTTCTTGGATAAACAAAACCGCTTCATACAGATCAACCTTGTTTATCATGGACCGAACATGTCAAGTTCAATCGTAAACAAGGTCATCATATCGATGTGCTTACGACTATATGGCTTATTTATTCATGTCAACATGAACATAGATATATTTCAATAGTGTACCTACAAAAAGATACAATTCCACACCAATTGCTATCTCCCGGAGTCAGCATTTAGGATTCCTACTTTCAGGCATCAATTCCTGACCTTGCCTATCTTTATGAGTTGCTTAAAGAATATATATATGTAAGGGTGAACCTTTCAACTGACCTCTGAATGATCGTACTCCAATGACCCAATCATGGATCAATGGAGTTCATTAGTACCCATCTCTAAGTACCTAGACAGTCAATTTTTTAAAACATAGAATGTTGAATTTTTCTACAAATCATTCAACATAAAGTCAAACTTTAAGAGTATGTTTCCATTGATTCAAAAAGTAAAATTTATTTACGAACAAAAGGATGACAATCATCACCTTATTATGCCAAATCTTATTGAACATGATGCTTTATTTGCAAAAAATGAAATTGAGTGAAATAACATCATAAGTGCTCGCTATTCAAGGCCTATGGAATCAGGATCTCATCATAAGTTGATAGCTTGAGATTCCATCTCCAAGCTTCTATGCTATCATGTAAGGACATTCCCAATTCGGAACAAGTGACCGCATAATAGAAAGACCCATTTTATGACAAGATTACCTATCTTAAAGGTACGGTTCCTCACCTTGGCATTGAACTGCTTTGCAACTCTTATCTGGTGAGTAACTACCCTCTGATCAACAATTTTTCGTTTTTCTTCAACCAAGTCGAGGGACTAAAGTAAGAGTTTTTCGTTCACCTAGGAATCAAAGAGAAATGTTTTGTAAGATAGGACTTTGGCTTTAACCGATATCACGACCCCAGTTTTGTGGGCCAATGCAAATAGAGTATGCCTAGTCACGGACTTATGGCTTGTCCAATAAGCCCATAACGGTAGTGGTAACCCATCCACATAGTTGCCCATGGCTCTTTTCGATCTTTTCTTGATGATGGATTTGACAATCTTGTTCACCTCCTCCACCTAACCATTTTATTATAGGTGTGAAAATACCGAGAAGCTCCCTCAATTTGGTATCGAACAACAAATTCTTTGGACTCGGTACTCTCGAATTGAGTTTCTTTGTCAGTGATTATCTTCTGTGGAACTCCAAACCTTCACAAAATATTCCTCACTAAAAATTTGATCACTTTCTTTGAAGTGATCGTTGTTAGTCGTTCTTCTTCAGCACATTTTTGAAGTAATCCACAGAAACTATTTCATATTTCGTTTCGACTTTCAACATCGGTTGCATATCAATGATATATATTCCTCATACCCCTAACAGCCATGGGGTAACCATTTGCGTAAGTTCAGTGGATGGAGCTCTTGGTTTCTTTGTAAACTTCTAGCACTTGACACATCTTCTAGAATAGTCAATCTCACCCCGGTTGAAAGTTGACCAGAAGTACCCTTAGCAAAGAACCTTCTTTGCTAACATCTACCCTCCATTCCGATGACCATAACTCCCTTCATGCACATTTGCAAGAATCTTTCTAGCTTCATCTTTGTTGACATACCTCGGCAAAGGCATTGAAAATCATCTCCACTTCTTGCATGATAAACCAAGGTATTCTATGCAGAAGTTTCCATCATTCATTTGTTCCATTCAGAAGAGTACTTATTAGTAAGTATTCTTTGATTGGAGTCTTCCACAACTCGTTCCTTCCTCAACTTCCAAGATTCAATCAACATCCATCTCGTCAATGCTTGGAGTCATCAGAGTTTCCACTGGCATGATTCCCAAAAGCTCTACATCCCTAAAACTTGCCAATTAAGCCAATGAATCTGCATCCACATTCTTTTATATATTGATGTGCGTTATTGTGTAATGCTTGTTATAGCCCAGTGCTTCCAACACTTTATTAGTTAAGGATCCAGCATCGCTCCTTTAGCCTGAAATTCCTTCTGTATTGAAAGATCACCAACTGAGAGTCATTGAATATATGCAATGTCTTGACTCCCATTTCCTTCGCTATCTTGAGTCCCATAATCAATGCTTCATATTCAGGTTCATTGTTGGTTGCCTGGAACTCTATCTTTAAGGTGCAACATATTCTCTGTCCTTTCGAGGTTACACGGACCACTCCTTCCCTAGAATCATCTCATTGGAGGCTTCGTCTACTTACAACTTTATTTAAAAAATTTGAAGCCATCCTTCTTCCACTTTATCATCTTGGACGGTGAATTCAGCAATGAAATATGCCAATGCTTATCCTCGAATCACCTTCGAAGGATGATATTTTATATCATACCTGGTCAAATTAATATTCCACTTTATTAATCTTCTTGTAGTCTATGGTAGATGTAACACTTGCTCTATTTCTGATCAGTTAACACCTTCATCGGTTGAGTTTGGAAGTACGACCTCAACTTCCTCGCTGCAATCAGAAAATGGTACATCGATTTCTCCAGCTTCAGATAATTCTTTTACACTCTAGTAAACCATTTGCTGATACAGTACATCGGCCTTTGGATTCTACTCACCAAGGCTATACTAGTGCATGAGCAAAAAATACTAAATAAATAGATCTTCTCCTTCAAAAGGCCTTGACAACACTGGTGGCGTCTCTATACGATCCATCGGATTTTAGAAAGCATACCGATATTCTTTCATCTAAACGAACTTTCCTTTATCTTTCTTGAGGGCATCAAAGAACAGCATGCATTTGTGTTTAATCCTCTTTGTTGAGTACATATTCAGGTACATGGAAGCAAGTGTTGGCTATTTAGATGCTTATCCATTTTTATTCACATCTAAATGGTATGCTCTTGCTATAAAAGAGATATGTAATATCTGTAGTGTAGATTTGGATACATATGCTTGGTTGTCCTCGGAAACAAGATGCCACATATATGAGATGCCTTAGATATGAGATGTACATATATATCTTTGTGTATTGAGATTTTTCCCAGACCTAACCGCGCAAAGGAGTTGCTGTTGAATTTTTTTGGAATTTGAGGGGCTTTGAAGGCCTATGGGTTAGGTGACATTCTCCTTATTTTGTGAATTTGGGGACGAAATCCTTTTAAGGAGGGGAGAAAGTAATGACCCGTATTTTAACGAAAAGATATTTAAGTAATTGGTTTAAATATGGAATCGTTAATTGATTTAAGGCCCAAAAATATTTTTTCACATAAGGCCGAATTAGGACTCGAGACCACTTCCATTGACTTCGGATTGACTTTATAAATTAAAATGAGTATAAGCATTGCTATATTTGGAGATCGGGCAATCTTATGACAAAAACGATCTCTAAATGCATGAAATTATAATCCCAAACTGCAGTCTCAAACAAGTTTTGTTGCGATCGGACACCTCGTGTGATCGAACGAGCTCGGAACGTACGATAATTTATCTGAGAATTCAAATAAATCATAATATAATATAAGTATAAATATAACCAAACCCTTCCCTCTCTCAAAATCCATTTCACTATTCCATTAGTTGGAACAAAATCATAGCCGCTCCCCTTTCTTTCCATTCAAAAATTAAAATCGCGAGATCTGCTCAATGATAAATTACGAAACCATATCCATTGAGCTCGTATCAATGAGAGCTTTAAGTTAGTGGTGTCTGTAATGACTCGTAATTTTACAACTTTCAAAATGAAATATTTAATTTATTTAAATATTCAAATATAGAATTTTCACACATAAAAATCATGTTTTATATGATAAATAAGAATGGTGATCTTATTTTTAGAATTGGATAATGACTTTGAAGTTTCGGCATAAAATCGACAAAATTCCGTTTTCGATAAAATTTGATATATAGTAAAATAATTGTTTTAAAGGATAAATAAATTCCTTTTAATGTATAATCCATTTCAAATTCATTTGATGATAGTAGCAATTTTTATAATGGTTCGATAAATATATAAACTTTTTTTATAAAAATTTGATAAATTTCGTCACATATCGACAAATCAATGTCGTATTTTTATAAATGGATTTAGATATTGTTTTATATTGTCTTATAAGTCAAATACACTTGTTTTAATTATTTAAATATGATAAGAATTTATTTTGAAGTTTGGTTTACATAAATAAATAGTTTAACAAAAACGTCAAAATGTGACCGTAAAACGTTTTGTCGAAAATCAACATTTTATTCAAAATAAGTTGTCGCAATATTGTTGCACCTTTGTTAATATGTTTTAATATATATGTTACACATTTTAATGACTAAACATGTTTACTTTTACCAATTATGATTAGGAAACTTCTAGAACATCATTAAGAAAAGTAAGTAAGTTTAAGAAAAGTCAAAAGTAAACATCAAATCCAAATCATACCAAAATCCAACAAAATAATTACTTTTCTTTACTTAATCTTTAAGTGACTAAGACATAAAGTAATAATTGAAAGGATGGTGTTAAGGGTTGAAAAAATATAGCTTACTTTAGTTTGAAGTAAGGGTGTTTTGTCAATTTGATAGGAGGTTAAATTTGTAAAATTTCATTCCTTAGTTTTTCTATAAATACCCATCTCCTTCTCTCATTTCATTTACACTTCTTCTTCTTCTTTTCTCAAGCTTCTTCATCTTCTTCCTCTCCTCTTCAATGGCTTCCATGCCATAAAAAAATTATAAAGAAATAATGTCAAAATATTTACAAAATATTCAAATAAAATCGATATTCATTCTCTTCAAAATCAAACTCCTCTTTTTCCATATTTTACCTCTTCTTCTCTTGGCCATAACTTCCAAAAACCAGAACCAAAATGCAAAATTCCTTTTTTCAAACCAAGTATTTTTCCAGTGGCTATAACTTTCATGTTGACCACTTTGTATTATTCAGATATTAGCTATGTCAAAAGCAAACTTCTTTCCAGTGCATTCTCTAGCCTAAGTTTTTAAAACAGAGAATACCTCTTTTTATTATAACTTCCTCATACCAGATCCAAATTCAGAATTTTTTTTGAAACCATATAGAAAATAATTTTCTACAACTTTAATGTTGTAAACTTTTCAAGATTCAGATCTTAGAATGTCCTAAATTTAGAGGTAAGATAACCTATTTTTCGGGTCTAATTTAGAGAATTCAAGGTCGAAGCTTCACCACTTCTTTTCTATATTTTCGGCCAACCTCCATTTCAAGCTTTAGCTGAGCACTTAGAAGGAAGAGAAAGTTGCTTGCTTATGTTTAAATGGAGTAGGAAGTAGTTAGTGAAGTGTTGGTTGATTAGAATGTTGGTAGGAAGTGAAATGGTTTGGATATTGGTGAGAAACTCTGTTTAATATCTATATCTATATATACATGTTTAACGATGTGATATAATTGTTGTGGATACTTATATATGCTTTTATCATGAAGTATTGATTGTTTAATATGATTGTTAAGTTGTTTTAACAAGTCACGTTAATACATATCGATAAGCACAAAAGAAATCACTTTCCTATATATTTAATGAAATGACGTATATGAATCGTTAAACCTCTTTAAAAATGGTTTAAAATGAGTTTGAAATGTTTTGTAAATATTTAAAAGTGTTTTGTTGAAGTTTGAATTAGAATAGAAAATTTAGTCAAAAATAAGCACGTCGCGTAACGGCAGTTCTCGATTTCACGCTATAAAAGTCAAACAAGTGTAAAAAATGGGATATAGCTCGAAATTCTTCGATATAAGAATTTTCCAAACTATTATATCCATAGTTTTCCAGTAAAGAAAGAAAATCAAGATTTCGATAAGTAGATTTTGAAATATGAGTAAAACAAGTTTTGGAAAAATCCCGATTTCGCAGTTCGGAATCCAAAACTAGATTTCTTTGAAAATGATGTTTTAAAATGTTTAAAAAGTGTAATAAATATTATAAATGTTTTAAAAGTGATTTGAGTAATAAAAATGAATTTTCAAGTAATAAAAATGAATTTTCAAGTAATAAAAAGTCGTTTTGATCAATATAGCTTAAAAATGCACTTTCCGTAGCACTTTTTCGCAGCACTTTTCTATAACTTCTAAAATATAATTTTAAATGCAACCGTTCTTTTCCAAATCTTTTGTAAACATTTCAAAATGATTAATAAAGTGTTTTAAAGGTAATTTGAAGGATTTATGAAACAATCAAATGTTTTAACGATTTAGAGTCGATCAAATAACTTGACCGCCTTATGGGTGTCAGAGAGATAGTGTCTAGGCTTCGGTTTGGAAAACCAGTTTCCTGCTCTCCCTGGCTATCCAGAATGGCCCGACGGATGGAATAGTAAATTTGATTTACTCGGATCAAAGTTTTCCGAAGTATAAAGGATTAATTTTTCCAAATTTAAATTAAATACAATTTGGAT
This sequence comes from Allium fistulosum, assembly GCA_030737815.1. Lineage (NCBI taxonomy): Eukaryota > Viridiplantae > Streptophyta > Magnoliopsida > Asparagales > Amaryllidaceae > Allium > Allium fistulosum. The sequence continues at coordinate 1,619,846,392 of CM060901.1, forward strand.
TTTATAGAGATGGTCTTCTTGTACTCGGTGTTAAAGCCCGAAGAGGGAACTCGTACTATTCATGGAATTTAAAAGGCGATTTCACCATTATTCCGCCCATAGTATTTTTTGAATACGGGAATTGATATTGAGTAGAATTAGATGATTTCTATAGATTCTGCTCACTTAATATTTACTGGTTTTGGGATTAACATCCTAGATAACATAGTTTTAACACTACCAAAATTTTGAGTTTTGAATTAAGAAATCTTTGTTAATGATTTGGAAATATTTTCCTAAGCAAAAAATGAAATTATTTCGAATTATTTCAAGTTTAAAAAAGGGTTTAAGTAATCAAAGGATTTGATAAGAGAGGTTTAATGATTCCGTATATACCAAAAGGAATGTTTTAGAAATATATCTCCAAAGGATATTTTGATAAAAAGAACTAAATCAATTAAAGAATGATTCCCTATTGACAGAACATCTTTTTATCGATGATTGGTTCGAAGGAACCGAGGTCAGGTTTGTAAATCAATTTACATATCCGAAGACCACTTCAAACCAATTTACGTATTCAAAGTGAAGACATGGATATGATTTGGAAGATGGAATGTAGGGCTGCCTGTCACCGACCCTCGGGGGAAATTTCCCATATCATATTTTATGACATAAGTTCTTCATTTGAGATCTTCGATGCAAGGACTTCTCACTACTAATCCTAGGGGTAACCCCCGATAGGATGTGGTAGGAGAGTACCTTCGGTTTGTCCTGTTCCTGGACAACTTATATGGACGAATGTTTGATGTTGCATTTCTAATTAATTGGTCTCTATGAACGTATCATCTGTTTGGTGGCGAAGAAGGAAACTTCTCTTAGCTTAACACCATTTCCTGAGACGTATGAGCTCAAGAGTTATACGTTTGTAGAAATCAGTTGTGTGATCATGGAATGGCAGTATGGCATTCAAAGTGGAATATGCTATGTGAAAGGTAAAACATTACCTCATGCCTCATCAACCGAAAATGGCAAAAATAGGGTAGATGCGGCAGGGCTAAGTGAGTCGCTCCTAATAGGAGATGGTCATCATCTTTCTAGATTGCCCTCTATATATCAGGTATGTTGTGTATGCTATGAGACGTCTCAGATAGGTTAGTAATGATCGGGGCGATGTCATATTCAGCACTATCCAGTGAATGGGTAGGCCAGTTCTGTGTTGGTACATGAGTTTGGTATCTGGACCCTAGGTACTTCCCTCTAGAGGTTTACTATACGGAAGGTAGTCCCTTACCTTGTCATTTGTATGGAATCCATTCTCCAAACGAGCCTTGTAAGAGTTTTGTTTGTAGAGCCTAAAATATCCGGAATATAATAATGGTAACAATTTCGGCTAAGATTAATAAGTTTACCTGCAAATGTTTTCAAAGATATGTCATTATAAATAATATCAAGTATTTTGACGTAGAATGATTTGGTTATCATATGGTAAAAACCTGTTTAGTGTTTATGTGCGGCATGGTTTATGAGGTACATTTTTGGTTTTAAAAACGCATATTTTGAGTTCTTACACCAGTCCCATGACTGACCCGGATTTATTTTTCCTTTTCCTTAAACTTTGGGTGCTTTAAATTTCCCTCGGCAGCCTAGTAGTAAGGTTCAGTTTAGAAGAAGCTGGATGGAGCTCAAAGCATGGAGTCAGAAGATTTTTCTAAAGATTTTTGTCTATTTCACCACACTCTTGTACTATTGTATTCTGCAAATTTGTAAGGACATATATTTATAACTATCCATGCTGCTAACTGTGATAAATGTATTTAAAATTTCCACTGTAAAGATTATATGTTGAAATAATATATGTTATTTCATTCGTGTGAGATTCTGTTCTGTCTTTATTTTCTTTCTTACCATTAACGATCGGGTTTTTGGCACTTGGATTTACGACACATGAATACCAAGGATGTAATAGTGTCGATTTTCAAGGGTCGAAAATTCCGTTCTTCATAGTGTCGAGACAAGGTGCGATCACCATTGGCAACGTCAACTTCCTCCATGGCCGATCTAGGGTGTCAATTTGTTGGAGCTTAAGGTAAAGTTAGGCGAATCGAAGAGTGGCATTGCGATTCTCGTACGGAGGAGCATGTTTCCACTAAAGCTTGTCGGATCCGGTTAAGAGATACAAATCGCGTCCATTGCCTAGCCAATTTCATGGATTTAGGTTGCGATTTCAAATAGAGGGTCGAGCTTCACCATTTTGATTCCATTGTGAAGAGATCCTATAGAATGACTCATTGGCAAAGACGGTTCCTGATTTCATCGAGAAATAGAGGAGAATGAAGGAGAGAGAAGGTGCGTGTATGGGTGTACATGTATGGGTCGTATACATGTGATTTCGGTGGTTAGAGTTAGGGAAGAAAGATTAAGGTAACTTAATTATAATTGTGTTAATTAATTATTTAATTAATCTCAAATCTTATACTACGCATATATTTTGCATACGAGGTCCGTTTTGGATGTGGTTTCTCACGTCGCACTCATGATAGAGAGCTCTACGTCTTACTTTGGTTTAGATAGCTTTAGTTGGGGTAAGTGATATTGTCTCTGCCATATTATGATTGTTAGTATAGTATTAAAATGACATTTTGAAATGGTTTCTAATATTAAAATGTGATTTTAATATATTTATAAACATACTTGATTTTTTAAAAGAAAATAAAAGTAATTTAAAATGGTTTTATATCGAATATCACATTTTTCCCATTGACATGTACTCATACTTATATTTGAGTTTGTTATTATATATTTCGGTGTATGATACTGTGAAGCCTTGACAGTGTTTGACTTACTATGATTGGAGACAGTTTATCAGTTGAGTTTATTTACTAGTTGTATAAACTTTATTACTGTTTCTATAACTATATGAGCTTGTGTACTTTGATTTTGTGGTTCTTGTAGTTATTACTGTCTTGACTGTTTTATATCTGTGATGACCATTATATTTTATTTGATGCGATGTGAGATATACGACAAGTTATGTTATTGATTAATGTTTCTTTCTCTTTTCTTCTCTTTTATATCTCTTCTTTCCTTCTTTTCTTTCCTTTGACAACCATCCTACATCAGAGGTGTAGGGTGGTCATTACAGAGCTACTCGATGGACGTAGGAATTCGATCATTGAAAATGTTAGTTTGATCAATTTACCTAAAGTGCAGTTTACTTGATATCCTTAAATTTAAAGATGACCAAATGCACACTTGTAAAGATTTAATGTGGTTTTGTAGTAAGAGTTTCTTTTGAATGGTTCAACCGTTTAAAAGGAAAACAAATGTTTGAGAGTGGATGTAACTTAGGCATAACTGGGATGAAGAGAGTGGATGGTCACTTCTGCTTCATGAAGGGACATCAGAAACAAGAATTGTACAAAATACTAAAAGATAGTAAATATGGAATGAGAAATGCGATTTCTATTCCAAATGCATTTTCTTACAAATTATTGTTTCTACATGAGTTATTTCTTTGAGTTTGAGGTATTTGATTTAAAACTCTCGACTATAAATTAGTTACAATAACATGAAATAAACATTCCATATTAAATGGTTGAATGGAGCTTCATATTTCATACATTGTTATTTTAACAATAGAATTACGGGGAGCATGCCATATAACATGTATTAGTGGATGCATTAAGTTACAAAAGATTGTCTTCGTAAATATACCAAGTATTACTTATGAAATAATAACAATTTTCAATATTGGCTGAAAATAGACATAGTTTTAATTTAGTATGAATATTGAAATATTCTTTCTAAGATAAATTATTATAGTGGTATTTTTTTTCAAAACAAAAGCGATGTATAAGCTATAGATAACACAAAATTATCTGAAAGTTTTACAATTAATTTTGAATTATGGACTAAGCCATATCCTTGAGAATTAATGCAACAATCACATGATTATGAATCATATAGTACTATTGAATTGTATCTTAATGACTAAAGCAAAAGCACCCATTCGATAGGAGCGGTAAGAGTTGATAAACTCTTCAGATTAATACATATAGATATATGCAATCATAAGACCAATAACTCCAAACATTTCCACATACTTCGTTAAATTCACCAATGAATTATTACAGACATGAACATGTGTATCTGTTACGTAGTATGTCTATGTTAAGTTCATAGAATATAAATCAGAACTAAATAACACAACGTGGATAAGAAACTAATATGGTTCGATTTGATCAAATAATTGAGTATATTTGAAAAAAGTTCCAAATGTACCTAAAAAAATAAGATTCTCAAAAGTCACTCCTCCTTATGATACATAATGATGTACCAATAATGATTAATTAAACTTTGTTGGATTGAGTACAATTGACGATAAGTGAAGTTGAGTTAACTTCTTTCTGTTTGGATATGCAATTAAGAGCAAGTACATAGGTTAAACTTAATTTCATCTAAATCATAGTATATGAGATCATACAAAATGAAATTTTATAAGAAACCCCTACAAATACTAGGTCAAGGAGTTGATAGGTTGTGTGAGTTAAGAGGCTAGATGTAGTACTTGTTTGTGAGGAATCTTGTGTGGACCAACCTAAAGAAGTTTGGGACCGACCAATATTGATTATTCATTTTATATTATGAAAACTAGTTTCATAAACTGAAAACTAGTTTCGTAAATTGAAAACTAAATCATTTTTATACATATATAGAAAAAGCCAATTCATAAAACTTTTTGAATGCCCATTCCATCATACTGAGATGCAATTGTTATTTTAAGAAACACCAACTTCATTACGAAGGAATTTCTTTTAAAAATTATTGGTAGTAAAATGAATTTAGACACGATCCAAAGATAAAATTAATTATGAAGGATAAAATGAAATTAACAAAGCCAAAATAGACACAACTCATTAGAATGCCCGATAAGCATTTTAGCACGTCAAAGAGAAACTTTGATTTTCTTATCGGGTGGCAAGAAAAGAATTTCTCAGTTGTCAATAAGCTATTAAGAGCATTGATCCTACCATATGGTACTTTTAACCCACCTTTTGCCAAGGCAATATACATACGGGTTTAACCTAAAGATTTCAAGATTATTGTGGCCGATGAGTCCAAGTGATGATTGTGGGACCTAGAAATCAAGTACAAATAATAACATGAAGTTAAGGTTGAATAGAATTGATAGATATGCAAGGCGGAGTGTTCAAAGTATGGAATATGATTCAATACATAGGAGCAAGTGCATTTCGATAGAAAACAATTAATAACTCAACAACCACAAGAGGGATCGAAGTGAAACTCTATGAGTAGGAAGAGAGGACCCTAGGAAATTCACCCTAGGGATTGCATCCCAAAACATGCAACTTGAAGGGATCGGTTCTAATTCCTCTATAGGGATCAGTACTCTTCCTTTATAGGGATCCACTATATTCAATTCTAGCAGTGATTTGTCAATATCTCAACATCTACACATCTAATTGACATGAAACTTGGAGGAGAAGCTAATTACAACATGAGGAAAACCCCATAGGTATTGCATATCATTTGGAGTAAGTTGGAGGGATCAAGACCTATCCCTCCTTAGGAATCAGCTATAATCAGCCTTTACAACATATTGCAACAAAGTTTGATCAATAACTTGAGTTCTACTAGTCAAATTGGCTTGAAACTTGGATGCTAAGCATAATATAACATGGAGAAGCATTTTTAGGGATTGAATGGCATTTGGAGGAGATTGGAGGGATCGGTAGCTATCCCTCTAGAGGTATTGACAGAAATCATAATTCAAGCAATAGTACTTCACGGTAAATGCGATATTTCACAAACTGTACGTCGAAATTGCACGAAATTTAGGAAGCTGGTAGCTAACATCATGGGGCACCCTTCATAGGGATAGCAGCCTATTTGGACACACTAATAGGGATTGGTACCGATCCCTATTGTGGGGACCAATGGGCTTGGAAATTTTTGGGTGGCCTCGTCTCGGTCTCCCAAACCTTTTGTCAAAATTTCTGCCCGATCCGTGCACGTCTTCCCTTATAAATATAGCAGACATGGCTTCAGAAAAAGGATCTTTTTTCTACTTCTCTTTATCTTCAACCTAGGCTATACTCTGCCAATTTTATTCTTGATTTCGGATTGTAACTGTAAACAAGCTTCAGTATAATAAAAAGGATTATTTGGGAGTGGACAAAGGCTGGAGTTAGCCGTATAAATCTTGTCTCTTTTTACTTGCTTTCTGATTGTTTTAATTTTGTTCTTCATTTATTTCTCTTCATATTCATGTGATTGGATTGGATATTAGTACTTTTACATAATTGGGTGTTGGTAGCCAATTTTGACACCAAAATGTACGATGCAAAAATTCGAAATGGATTCTATTATACAATAATTTTTATAGTTATATTAAACTGCTAATTAGAAATACTGAGAGTTGCAACTCTTTGGCTTAAGCTCGAAAGCTCTGCACTGTATTTGAATTCCCATAATTATTAACCATTAGTGCATAAACAATGTCCAAAGGATTATGCCTAAAGCGTGGTAATATGATTCAAGTCCAACCACATCGAAAGCAACGATTATCAAGCTGATCTTATACCAAAAGTGCAAGCCTCTAAATTGGCTTTAATTGAAAGTATATGCTACAAGGCTAGCGTCTTACCAAAAGCATATTCCTTAAGACGGACCTTCAAACGAAGGTTAGAGAAATCGATGCATGCTATCATTCTAAGGCTATATACTGCCTTCAGATAATATGTCTAGAACATTCGGTTATTACCTAAAGAAATGACTACAAGCAGCCATAACCGAAATAAACCGATAACACCTAATTCAGCATACGAAGTCAAAACTATCCCCACTCAAGGCTTAAAGTGCCTTGATACAAAACCGAGTTCAACGGTAAGATAGATTTTATCTATATCAACAGCTTAGATAACCTGAATCATATACAACATATATGGGTTACAATACCTAAAGCTATTTAAGAAATGCCTTGTAACACATCCATGCTAATTTATACGAAACCAGATATCGACACATGTCCAAATCTTTGCCCTATAAACGGGCTAAGCCAATAATCAAGGAGAAAAGCTCTACTCTAATGATAAAGTTGTGAATTGCTTATAAATACCAGGCACAAATCCCCATAAAGAGAAATAAGACTCTGAAGACTGGCAGCATACCATTTCACTCATTGTCCATTGTCTTAACTTTTCCGGACTTAAGCTTTTCCAAAGAATCTTTAATGGCAAAATTTGCCTGCCTAACCTTGTAAAGCCTATTTAGGCTCAGTTAACTAAAGCAATAAAACTTCTCAAAAGTGGACGTAGGGATCTGCTCTAGAACCACTATAAATTTTCCTTTATTCTTTTAGCACCTAATTTTCTACTACTTGCAACCCAATTTTAACCGAATTTTGCTTTTACACTACTACATTCGGGACTTGCTTTTAGAAATCTAGGGTGTTATTTGTGACTAAAAATCATGTTAACATTTTTGGCGCTAGAACAAAAGCCTCATTTAATCTCTATTCCAACATATTGCTTATTATCACATGATTTCTATTGACCTTCTATTTGAAAATGAAAGCCAAATCATCTCAAAGAAAGAATCCCCAATCTTTTATACTGGAGGAACATAGTCTAGAGATGCAACCTAAAATGATAAACCAAACTATTTAAAAAGGATGTGCATAATTTTGAAAAATGATGCTAGCATTTATAATTAGTACAACAAAGCGTTTGGACAAGTACCAAGATGATATGAAAAGAACATTTGAAAGAATGGAAATAAGCGTTGCTGCTTTCATCGAGGAGGAAAGTGAAACCCGGTAGTTGACTGAAAATCTGGCATATGGAAAATGACCAGGGAAGAATCGAAGCCAATTTTTCTAGGGAAATATCCATGAAAGCTAAAGCTAAAGCCTCCCATGTAGCCAAGGTGGTTCAACCCAAAATGTTCCAACACTAAGATCTAAAAGGAATTCTTGGTGGGCTTATTATGCTTCGACCTGAGTCCTGAAACATTGATATTGAATCAACTTACTGCTTACATCTAGACAATGACGAAAACATGGAAAAATTATCACTGAAGTTGTTTAACTGAAGTTGTTTAAATAGGTGTAGAAGCTTCAAGAAGAAAAGTCTAGTTCTTATACAGAACCAAAAGTCGGCAAATTTCAACCTTTTTCTAATAAGATTATGAGAGCTCCAATACCCATGGGGTTTCGATCCCAAAATTATCTTATAATGGATCGAACAATATAAAAAACCATGTTGCTTTATATGAAATACAAATGTAGACCATATGAGCCTTTGATGAAATTAAATGCAGATTTTTATTAGAGTAACAACCCTTCCTTCATAATACCCTGAAGTTGGTACCGAATAACATCGTCTGACTTTCGAATACCAAAAAGGACAGATTGTTGGGAAAGAAAATCTAAAACAAACTTATAAGGCATATCAATAAAATCTAACCGTAGAATGATAACGTATAATATACCGAATATACATGAACATAACAGGGTAATCAATATATCTAAGAGACTACACTGGTAGAAATAACTGATAAGTCAATGTCAAGATAGAAAGTCAGAATACATCGAGTCCCATATATAAATACATATATATCACGTACTACTACAATATAAAGTGTGTGTGTATATATATATATATAAAGTATTGACATTGTCTCCATAGAACGCTCCAACTATCCTGAAATCATATCCCTAGAAGCACTTACTCTCAAACTACCCAATCGAGTACCCAAGAGTTGCATGACATAACTAGACATGGAAAAATGCGAGTCAGACATAAAGCCTGATGTTAGGGCAACTATCTAAAAGTACTGTATATTAAAATTATAAACAAATAAATAGGAACTACTAAGGAACAGCCAGTTTTATCCATAATCGTGACTTAGGGGTAATTCGGACTGTCCATAAACAAGTAAAGTAAACCTATCCAAAAGGTAGGAAATCATATCATAACCTGCTCTTCTCCTGTAATCAACAAGTCAGTGCAACCAATATAATGGGGTGAAACGTAACAATCATACTACGTAAAGGTAATCCAACATCCAAAAGTAAAGTGATCATAATATAATTCTACCATAAAGTTCAAAATGATAGTAAATGCAGCAACAACAACAGCCAACTAATAACATGCATAACATAATAATGAAAGACAACAAAGAAATATAAATCAATACCCATCATTACTGATGGGTAGAGTCAACTACGGACAACCATTACGATCCAAAGACCCTATGAGAGTTCAAGATAAATAAAGTTACTACCTATTTATACCATAAACCCCGAGCCACACTCTAAATGATGGGTCTCGTGTAGATCTCATTGTACCCATATAATGAGATTTGGTGATATATGATCTACTTTAAATACTTGAAACCTATTCTAATAATAGATAGAGTCAGTACTTGAAAGTATTATAGACCCCGAACCACATCTTAAATGATGGGTCTCGTGTAGATCTCACTCTACCCCTATAATGGGCTTTGGTGATATATGATCTACTCTAAATACTTAGGACCTTTGTGGATCACACCACACCCCTATATTGCGCTTTGGTGATATCTGATCCCATAGTAGATGATTTTAATCATCAACCCAGGACATCAAGGATTTCTTGAATTACTTGTGCATGCCTCTTATCAAAATGAGGATGACAGTCGTGTCCTACGTGATGCACTATCGGAGTTAGAAAGGAACACTGACGTCATATAAATATAAGCACACATCAAATATAACCTCGTGTAATCAAATACGTCTATCCCAAGGTCCAAGCCAAGGGTCACTAACTAATTCCACTTAAATGTACACACTCACCAAGTGTGACTATGCGACCAAATCATTGCATTGATATCACTATACATTGCATATGAATCATGTGCTTCACCTTGCATTCCACTTTCCCGAGTACCCCAAAGCCTTCCCAAAGTCATGTCGAAGCCTTATTTTGCTCAGCATCTAGACACAAGGAGAAATCTCGATTAAATAGCACCTGACCTGGGCTCATTGCCTAGTTCGGTGCACCTTTAGTCGACTAAAGGTTTATCCCAGTCGACTAAGGTCAGTCAACTGGATATACGTGTCAATCGATAGAAGGCGGTTAATTAACCCCACCCCCTAGCCATTTATTTTAGCTTCTTCCTACGGGAGTGTTTTATACACAAGGCAAGTCGACTGAATGTCTACCTCAGTCGACTCAGCTCATGTACTTTTTGGCATTGAGCCCATGCTAAGTAACAAGGTCGACCATCATTTTTCGATTCAAATCCATCCTACTCTGTTACTTCACCCGATGAATCGCTAGCTTCTATAGCCTGCCTTTGCCACATTGGACTGCCTCCAGAGTCCATTGGTTAATATTTTGGAAGTGGTTCCTCATGTGTTCGAAAATCGATTTTGACACAAAATCCACTCTTTGCACGTATAGAGTTCAACCTGCGATTTTAGCGACCCGGCTGCCTCTAATACGCCAAAACAAACCTAACCAAACTTTTGGCTTGTATGTTGCTCATACGTATGTCGATACACACACATGTATGCTTATGCACACACATACATGCAAATAAATACTTCTACTTAAATCACGTTTGGAACTTTACTGGAACGATTGCTCGATCCCGCATTCTCTTATGTAACTTAGCGCACCCGGTGGTCGCTAATGGCTACATAAGATTGCTCAAAGCTTGATTATGTGCATATATAAAATTATTTACACAATTAAAAAAACGTTATCAACAATTTTAATTACAATACAAGAATTGTATTGATTGTTATATAACCTCAAATACATGTCTACACATACCCGCTCGTGCACATATATGTACATGTATATTCAAGTAAGTAATTAAATTATTACTCAAATCGAGTCTTACCTTTATTTACTAATTTTTTTTAACAAAAGTCAAATCTCTTTTCTATTACTTTATAAAATCATTTCATTATTTTATAAAGTACATCATTAGCTCAAAAATCATTTATAAGTCCTTTAACTAATTTTTCAAAGTTGTATTCTTATTTTCGATTAGTAATAAAAATATATAATAATATTTCTATCAAAAATATAATGATAATTCAGAGTTTAATTAGTTTGTAATCATGATATAAATCAATGTTATCACTATTTAGCTCTATTCAATGCGAATAGAAAAAATACAAATGTATTGGATATTAATCAATTATCTCGAAAATCTACTCAAATAAATCCAATCAAATGGGGAAACAATTTCATATACATTTATTTTCTACCTTTACTAGGTAGTATTTTTCAATATATAAAATCAAGGTGATTTGTACAAAAATATAAATTCAAAGTTATATTTCCACTCGCTTGAACTGTAAATTCTCAATTGTCTAAATCCAGTCCGAGCTTTTACCATGTTGTATATAATCTCACTACAAGTGCAATAGCGAAGACCGCGTCTTGACTGGACCTCATATGCAAGAGATACAAATTTTATAAGAAACAAGATTAATTAAAATAATTAATAAACTAATTAACTTAATTAATCCCTCACCTTAATCCCATCTTCTTTCCCAATTGTGCAATTCTGTACACGAACACGGATACACCCATACACAAGCACACCCTCTCTCCTCTTATCTCCACCTACACACGATGATTCGACGATCGATCAACACCTACGCATCATACTACGTGAGCCCATCATGATGGTCACATACTTGAAGCCTCTGTCCCTCCCTATCATAAAGTGACACTCAAAGCCCCACCTCGACCACGTCAGGTCACAACTCCCTACAGGCCATCAAAGCTCTGTTCGAAGATGTCGACAAGTGCATGCCACCTAAGGAAGTGCAACGGCACTCTCCATTTTGCCTATTTCCCTCTTAGTCCTTGCCAAACCCAAACCCTAGCGTCGACCATCAAAATTTCGACCACCACGAACATAATCGGACCCATATAGATTTGAAGCTGTCCTTACCACGATTCCAATAGATCTAATCTCATCAATTTTCATGGCCTTTAGCTCTCGATTTAATTTCATGAAGGAGAGGAAGTTTTTCCATGAGTTACTGAAGGAGGAGAAGTGAAAAAGCGAAAAGTGGGAAAAGGTATTGGGTGTAGGGGGTGTTATATATATATATAATTTGATTTCTCAAATAAATCCCCATACGTTTCAAGCTCGTAGGATCTCACAATGCATCTGATCGCAACTAAACTCGTCGGCGCCATCACCTAATTTTTTGGGGTGTGATGGTATAAATTTCATCACTATCTAAGATAGCGCTGCGGGATGATAATTTCATGCATCTCGTGGCCATTTTGGCCATTGAATCATCCGATTCCAAATATAGCGATATTTATACTTATTGTGATTCGCAATTTTGATCTAGACTGAAAGGTGGTCTCGAGTCCTAATTCGATCATATCCGAAAAGTCATATTTTGGACCTTTAATTCAATAACAATACAATATTTAAATTAATTATTTAAATATCCTATCGCTAAAAATGCGGGTCTTTACATTCTCCCCTCATTAAAAGGATTTCTTCCTCGAAATCCCCAAAGTAACAAAATGTCTTCAATCCTTAGGCTTTCGAAGCCCCTTTTATTTCGAAAAAAATTCAACAGCATCTCCTTAGCACGGCTAGGTTCGAAAATAATCACAAAATAATATATATATATATATATATGCATCTCATATCTGAGGCATCTCATTTCTAAGGACATAAAGGCGTATATACGAAAATCCACACTGTAGGTCTTACGTACCTCTTTCATAGCAAGAGCATACTGTTTAGATGTGGATAAAGTGAGTAATTATCCTAATAGCCAACAACCGCTTCCATGTACCTAAACATGTACTCAAAAAAGAGGATTAAATACAATTGCAATGTTATATCATGAATTTAAGAACGCAAAATCACATATAGTAATTGTCTCGAATACATATGCAATACTTATCCATATAACAAGCATCCCTAATGCAAAAATCATGAAAATTTTATATTAGTGTAGTAACTGATTGTATCACAACCATACATGACTATCAATTGAAGAGTAAGTTTCAATAAGTCAATATCTAAATATACCATTGGCCCTGAGTCACATCAAAAGGCAATAGACTCGTATAAATCCCATCTTGACCGCTACAATGGCCATGGATGACATGATCTATTTTAGATAGCTATCGCTATCTCTCTCTCCGAAATACTTCAATAGGAAACTTAAATTGAGGTATAAGAAACCAAATACACAATAAGTAGCAACATATAGTAATAATTTACCAACATCCTACCAAATATACAAATCATGCAACAACTAGCAATACTAATTAACAAGGTTGTAAAAATCCCTAGGCAAATGCTAGGCGATAAGCATGGACTAGGGATTAGTTGCCTAGACAAGGATTAATCGAGGATTTATCAGAGCTAAGCATTTTTGATAAACTCATGCACTATGGATAAAACTATAGTATTTTATTTATTATTAACTGATCCATAACCGAATATCAAGGATTTGGATGGGTTTGGAAGCAACCAGGAAGACAAAATCGCATAAAACAAACATTTTGATGCTTATAAGAGGCATCAAGCTAAAATTGGTGCATAAATGGTGCATATAAACCTGTTTATATGCTTAGATAATTTAGTATGTCTCATCTAGAAGGAGTAGGCGAAAACCTAGGCAGGTCCTAGGTGGGAGCCTAGAAGGTTTTTTTACAACAAGTTAACTAATAACAAACAATAATCAGACAATATCAAGCAAAAATAAGCAGCGATAAACAATCAACAAGCAACAATAAATAACATATAAACTATCAATCATACCTGACAAGCGATAATAAAAATCAACAAAAATCAATGAACAACAAACAATGACAAGCAAAAACAAGCAACAATCATATAATAGAAAGCAATAATAAACAATAAATATACAAAACAATAAAATATACCAAAGAGTCTATACTTACATGAATGGTGACAAAAAATAATCGAAACATGCATGGCGAACGATATACTCCCATGAGTCTGTCTGACATCTAAGATGGACCAAATTCTTAATTGGTCTAACCCTTTCGCGAGTACAATCGAGTAAAGACTATTATACCTCCTTGTAGTGAAAAGGAAAACTTACATGATATGTAGGTTCATCGAGTCTCAAAACTCTCAAATAAATCCAACAAACTAAGTCTCAACCTTTCCTTCCCTTCCGAATAGAGCTCATTCTTCAAATGAGAAAATTCTACTAATTAAATCATTATTTAATGATGATCTAGATATGCCTGGTTCACTTAGGTTCAAACTCATCTCAACTACACAATGTTGATAAGGATAATATACTAAGTGTACTACAATGCTCGTCGTATCATATCCTCACTTAGATGATTATCCGAATTACAACAAAAAAGTTGAGAAGTCCTTCCCCAAGCTATCATAAGCATTCCAAACTATACTATGATATAAATAATTTTACAATGAACAAAGATCATCCAAAATAATGTACAATACCTAATCTAATCCTTTGTTTGCTTGCACGATTTCTTAGCTAAACTACGGTCGGCCACTTGATTCCTCTCATTCAAACTTCGATCTGGTTCTTTGGTTGGACCACTGAAATTTCCTCGCATGACCGGAGTCAAACTTTGGAAATCTCTTAGTCACCTCAAGAATCCGACTCAAGTGTTGAGAATCCAGTGAAAAACCCTTGCCCAACTGGTGCAAATCACCTAGAAACCCTGCACTCAAACTAGTTGTTAACCATAAAATGCAAATGGAGATAAAGAAGGCACGTCAGAAACCTTCCATAGAGGCAAAGAGTAATAGAAGAAGTTACCTTTCGGTGACACCGAAAGGTTTGCATAACACTCGAGGAAAAGAAGCATACGGTAACTTCAGAGGAGGGGCTTTCGTAGGTATAAAAAGGAAAATAGTAATAAGGTCGCTTGACGTAATGAATAGATGAAAGGAAAGAAGAGTGCCCCAAACCTTTTAAATAAAAAGGAAGGAATGCAAGAAACAAGTTTTCCGCAAATCTAAACCCTTCGGAGCAGATAAAGGGATTCATCACTCGTCATTCAAAGAAAATGTCTGCCAAGAAAGGTAGAAAGAATAGGACCAGAATAGATAACACGGTTGACAATTATTTTGGAAGCATTATGAGCCTTCCTAACCGGTTGAAGTATGTGTCCAGTATCTCTCAATGGTATGGAAAGGTTTACATAAAGATAGCATTCATAATTCAACCAAAAGGCCACCTACCGACAACATTCGGGAAAGGCACGGCTCTCGACAATAATTACACAAGGAAGCGACCTTTCAACAAGATCGAAAGGTTCATAGTGTCTCATAAGGAAACAACCTTGCAGGAAGATGAAGAGCGTATAGATACATTAAGAAAAACAAGGCCTTCTATGATGCTTAGCGGCCCATGATGGTGTGTGAAGAATAAATCTTTCATTAAAATAAAAAGGTTCGCAACTGCATAGAAGAAGGAACCTTCCGTCCAGACGAAAGCATATGGCCGAAAGGGGGGCCACCTACATCTATAAATAATACCCTAGGGGTCTGGTCTCGGGATCTGATCTTCTTCTCAATTCATCTACTCAACAACTTCTATTTCCTTCGTTCAACACATTGTAACCCTATTTTTGTAATCAGATTGGGGGCTATCTTCTTAAATTTTGTATCAGATTCCATTATGGAGAAATAAAGAGAATCGTGGCTTGCGTTCAACTCGGAATTTGAGGATAATCATGATCAGGCGTTAATTTTACATAAACGGCTGATCTCAGATGATTTATTTCTTATATTCTTTGTTTATTTCGAGGATATGCCATGAAATTGTCATCAGACAACCTCATAAGTTTCCTTCTCCTCTACTTAATATCAATTACAAGAAGGGGGAATGAAACTTGTGAGACAGTTCCAATATAAGTTTCATGGCATATTGACTCAACTCTTAATATTTTCTTAAGATATTTGAATCATGCATTCTTTTCGAATGGTTTTCATTAGTGGAATGTCAACCTAAGAAGCTGAAAGTATTAAAGGAATGGCGAATAAAGCAATCTCATCATTTGATGCCCCCGAAGGGTTTTCTTAACCTTCCGAAGGGTTTAAATGGTTTCTTAAACCTTCCTGTCCTTCGAAGGTTTAATAAAACCATCGATCTGGTCAAATCGCAAGGTTTAAGATGTACTTGAACCCTTCGATGGGGGCTAAGTGACTGCTTGTAACTTCTGAAAACCTTCCGGATTACCGAAAGGTGTAGCAATACTATGGATCCCTTCCAGCCGAAATGCTTAAACCATACTTAAACCTTTCGGTAAGGCCGAAAGTAAGATGATTTTTCCCTCAAATCCTCATAAGAAATAAGCACTCACTTATAACCTTCCGGTATTAATCCCCTCTTGTTAAGATTAGGATTGAGATCTCGAAACCTTCTGGCTTAGTCATTTCATTCTATAATGAAAAATCTACTCAACCGAAAGGTTGAATTCATATGATACAGTCCTATGAAATGCATCGGGGATGTTAACAAAAAATCTTGTTGACATTTCTGGCGCTAGAAGGAGTGTCCTGAACCTCCGACCTTGTGGTTAACATAACTAATTATGAAACCTAATTTGATGTAGGAAAATGAAATCAAAAGGACCTCTTACCGTTTCTCTGGAGGAAAATATATCACCTTCTTTCAATCTTGGAAATAGAGAGCAAGGGCAACCTTCCGCCCCACCTCAATCGACTCCACCTCTAGTTCAGGTTCAGACGTCCCCACAACTAGCTCCAACTCAAGGTCTTCAGCCAGAAGAACATCTGGCTAAAATTGCGTATCTAGAACGCCAGATGGCAGAAATGAAAGATCTTTTTGAACGAAGTGTTATCTCACCGATCATCAATAAAAGCTACCACTACAGGGGAAGAAGTTGAGTCTCTAAAACGGAATCTGAAAACCAATGCAGGTGCTGTCAAAGGTAAATCTCACATTTGTCTATCAAGATAGAAGGAGGGCCTTCCACCGAAGGAAAATTATCAAGGAAGAGTTCATGCAGAAGATAAAGACTGTTCCGTGAGTTCAACTTCAGACGGCTACCAACCTAACCAAAGAGACTACATGAATAATGAAGCCTATCTTAAGGATGTGGTGGAAAAGGCTGTGAAAGACCTGCTAAATGTTGAGTGCAAAAGAACTGAAGACGAAAGGGTGAACAACAATGAAACAGTTGCACCCTTCATCGATGAAATTATGTCAGCTCCAATACCATATCATGTGAAGGTCCACACCATGAAATATCATGGGACAACCGACCCGGATGACCATCTGATGGCATTTGATAGCCAGATGGATTTATATAATGCTTCTGGCGCTGCGAGGTGTTGAATTTTTCCGGTCACATTACAAGGGGCTGCAGCTAAATGGTACCAACAATAACGTGAGAATACGATATATTCTTGGAAGCAGTTCTCATATGAATTCTCTGCTCAATTCTACATATGTAAAGATCTTTCTATTGATTATACCATGCTTGCTAACATCAGGAAAAATCATGGAGAGTCCTTAGGGGATTATCTAAAGAGATTCAATGCTGAAGCCTTGAAAGCCAAAGGCATGAATGACAGAGAGAAGCTCATAGCTGTCCACTCTGGACTCATAGTTAATTCTCCTTTCTAGAAGGAGCTGTTTTTTCATGGATGTCGGGATCTTCAAGATTTCCATTTCCAAGTCGACAAGTTTATCCGAATGGATGAATTGTATTACTCAAAGAAGAAATTTGGACACAAGAAGGCAGCGGTAGATTTGGCCCGGAGAGAATTCTCAAGAGAGCTATGTGGGAAGACACCAATACTAACGCAGTGGCATTAAATTGACTAATCTCCTACATCTATGCAATGACCCAGGATAAGGTCAACTTCCCTACTTCATTTAAGGCTCGAAATTATCCTGAGCAGAAAAAAGGAGACAAATACTGTGCCTACCACAAAGCTAATGGCCATAGAACGAATGAGTGTAAGGTTCGGGCTGGGATAATTCAGAAGTTGATTCGAGAGGGGCAGTTGAAAGAATTCATGAAGAACCCACAGCAAACTCTCCCGACAAACACTGACGCAAGGAAGCCTGCAGGAAATGCAGTAAATGTAATTGGGGACGATGACCCGCTAAGCTTAAGTCCACCCTAGAACAGGATTGATGTCATATATGGAGGACTACATCCAGTTGGTAGAAGTCAAAGTGCCTGAAGCAAGCACATTCGAGAAGCTAAAAAGGGTGTATTCTCTATACAGGAAGAGCTGCCGTTCAAAAGTCCGAAACACAACATCAATATGCATATACTGGATATTAACCCACAGAAGCTAAGGAGGGGGATTTATCATCCCCATAATGATCCTTTAGTGATCAAAGCCCAAATAGGATCTTTGGTGGTCACGAAAATCCCGGTTGACACGGGAAGCGCTGTGAATGTGATATTCCGTTATGCATTTGATCAAATGGGGATTTCCAAAGATAGACTTGAACCTAGTCCCGAGCCAATCTTTGGGTTCAACAATAAAGGGACAACTCTGCTTGGGCAGGTAAAGCTTTTTGTCCAATTGGGACTTCCCCCATGCTCCTGAGTCTTTGAAATGACCTTCGTAATCATAGATCAGCCTTCATTCTATAACGCCTTCTTTGGACAGACAGCGTTGGATGAGGTGGATTCATTCGTCTCACTGAAATATTTAATGCTTAAATTCCTTACTAAAACAGCTAAGGAACTATCGGGGGTGAACAATTCGCATATGAGAAATGTACTTTGCAACCCTAGAACAACACAACAGGGAGTTTACTTGTTACTTTGATTCTTCTATTACTCTACAGCCTTCAGAAGATGGGTTTCTACATCCATCATTCGAAGCAAAGAATAAATATGATAAAACTAGTAAACGTATTGCTGCAAGATATTTTGCAGTTTATGGAAAAAGAAAGAGGGAAGATTCCAACTCAATCAAAGAAAGTGAAATCGTTACAAAATTAGATTGTCGAGGAGAGGTGGAAAGAGTTAAGCCAGTTGAAGAAACTGAAGAGGTTCTACTAGATTCTGATGATTCCACCAAAATAGTCAAAGTAGGAAAGGGTCTTGAGGAACCTCTAAAGTCAAGATTGATAGGATTCTTAAAAGACAATAAGGACATTTTTGCTTGGGCCCACTCTGACATGGTTGGAATTAGTCGTACGGTCATGAACCATGCCCTGAATATCAATCCAGACATTCCCCTGGTTCGGTAGAAGAAAATGCAGTTTGATAAGGTTAGGACCGACGCCTTGAAGGAAGAAGTCAAGAAGTTGCAACAAAATGGGTTTATCCGAGAAGTTCAATATCCCAAATGGTTGGCAAATCCAGTTTTGGTAAAGAAATCCAACGAAAAGTGGGGGACTTGTATAGACTACACAGATTTGAATAAATCTTGTCCAAAAGATTGTTACCCATTGCCAAGGATAGACCAGTTGATCGACTCTACCAATGGACATAAGCTGCTTTCCCTGATGAATGCATATTCTTCTGGGTACAATTAGATTCCTATGTTTAAACCCGATGAGGAACATACTAGCTTCATTACAAACGAAGGAACCTATTGTTATAAGGTAATGCCATTCAGATTGAAGAATGCAGGAGCAACTTACCAACCGTTGGTTAACCGAATGTTCAAAGAACAAATTGGGAGGAATATGGAAGTTTATGTTGGCGACATGTTGGTGAAATCTCAAGAGGCGGAAGATCACCATGAAGACCTGAATGAAATGTTTAAAGTGCTCCGCAAGTATCAAATGAAGCTCAACCCCCAAAAATGCAACTTTGGAGTCCATTCCGGAAATTTATTGGATATATCGTGAGTGCACAAGGGATTGAGGCCAGCCCAGAACAGATTGAGGCCATTAAGAATATGGCAGAACCGAGGACAAATAAAGATGTTATGAGTTTGAATGGCAAAGTGGCGGAACTAAGCAGGTTCATATCAAAAGCCACTGATAAGTGCATACCGTGCTTTGAAGTGATCAAGAAAAAGAAGAATTTCGAATGGAACGAAGATTGTAAAAAGGCATTTCAAGAACTGAAGCTTCACTTGGAAAAGCCACCAATCTTATCTAGCCCCAAAGAGGGGGAAGATCTATTCTTATATATGGCAATTTCTGAACATGCGGTGAGCTCGGTATTGATTAGACATAGCGAGGGATTGCAACTACCAGTTTACTACGTAAGCAGAAGATTAAAGGATGCTGAGATCCGATACCCAGTCATCGAAAAGCTAGCGTATTGTTTAATTCTGACAGCTCAAAAACTAAGGCCCTATTTTCAAGGACATTAAGTAAAAGTGTTGACCAACTTCCCTTTGAAGCAAGCCTTTGGCAAGCCCAAAACTTCTGGAAGGTTAATTAAGTGGGGAATTGAACTAAGTCAGTACGATATAACATATCAGCCTAGAACGGCTATAAAAGGTCAAGCATTAGCCGATTTCATGAATGAATGTACAGGGTTCATTTCAAAGCAGTCTGAAAAGGAAAAAGATAAAAAACCCAAGTGGCAACTATTTGTGGACGGTGCATCAAATGCGCAAGGAGCGGGGGCAGGATATGTGATAATTACCACAAATGGGCACAAGTTACACTATGCTATGAAGTTGGGATTCTCAGCGACTAACACTGTAGCAGAGTATGAATCTATGGTTGTTGGATTAACCCTTGCTTTGCAACTTAAAATCCCGAGAATCTAGGTATTCAGCGATTCTCAATTAATGGTTAACCAGATCAAGTAGGAATATCAAACCAAGGATCCTAAACTAGGCTAGTATGTGAAGAAATTTTTGAAGATGCTCGCACTTTTTGAAGATTTCTCTGTACATCATATACCAAGGGAGAAAACTCTCAGGAAGATTCACTGGCTAAGTTGGCAAGCTCAAGAGGAGCTCCTGAAACTCGAATTGTACCGGTAGGATTTCAGGCCAATCCCAGCATTAAGGAAAATAGACAAGAAAAAGCTTCAGAAATACTAGTATTAACCCGATCACAGGCATTAGCATCAGAATCGGAAGAGATGGAGCAAGAGATACCGAATCAAGAATCTGTAGCTCCAATAGAAGAAGAAAGTTATGAAAACACTTGGATGGCACCAATCGTAGATTATATATTCAATGGAAAATTGCTCGCAAATAAAATCAAAGCGCGGAGGCTAAAATGGCAAGCTCAGAGCTTTACCGTTATGGATGGAATTCTTTATAAGAAAGGGTATGCCCTTCCTTATTTGCGGTGTGTGAAACCTGAAAACAGATTGAAAATAATAAGGGAAGCACATGAAGGATTTTTTGGGGATCACTCTATTGGAATAAAACTAGCCAAGAAGATAATAAGGCAAGGGTTTTACTGGCCACATCTAACTAACCAAGCTATGGAGTATGTAAAAGGTGTGAGAAATGTCAGCATTATTCTAGGATACCACGTCTCCTGCTAAGTCAACTAACCACTATTACTACCCCATGGCCATTTGACGTTTGGGGAATCGACTTAATTGGACCACTTCCAATCTCCAAAGGAGGAGCAAAATATGTTGTGGTGGCAATAGATTATTTCATGAAATGGGTTGAAGCAGTACCACTCCCGAAGATTACTTAGGGGCAAGTGTTGAAATTTGTCATCAAAAACATTGTCACAAGATTTGGGATACCTTACAAGATAATATTTGACAATGGGACTCAATTTGAGAGTGAAGAGTTTTCATGGTTTTGCCATAAGAATTGGATAATAAAAAGCTTCTCCTCGGTCACTCATCCGAAGGCCAATGGAGCCGTTTAAGCAGCTAACAAAACAATCAAAACCATCTTGAAAAAGAGGCTAACAAGGCAAAAGGAAATTGGGTTGAAGAGTTACCCTTAGTTCTGTGGGCTTATAGAACTTCAACTAGAACTGCAACGGATCATACCCCATACTATCAAACATATGGATGTGAAGCAATGCTACCTGTAGAGATTGAGGTACCTTCTCATAGAAGAGTTGTCTATGCCTTTAATCCGAACCAGGAATTGAGAAAGGAATCACTCGACCCGATTCATGGGTTAAGAGATGAAGCAACCTTGAGAATGGCTGAATATCAAAGAAGGATATCAAGATATTACAACTCAAAGGTAAAAGCTAGGTCATTCAGACAAGGGGATTTAGTACTTCGAAGGGTAATGGCCAATACTAAAAACCCATCGGATGGATCACTGGGACCTAATTGGGAAGGTCCATTGGTAATCTTCAAAGAAATTCCTTCAGGAGCCTACAAGCTATGCTACCCTAATAGGAATGTGGTGCCAAGAACATGGAACGCGGAACATTTGAGACTATATTTTCCAACTATGAATGAGTAAAGCGTTTCCAAGAACACCTCTACTACGATCTAGTAAAGAAAATCTACATGGCCGGGAGTAAAATTCTCCTTAAAAATTTGGATTACCTAAGATGGTAGGCTACAAATAATGGTAGAAAGCCCTTGGTCGTGCCAAGGAGGCCAGGTCAAGGCACCTCCTAGAGGGAGGGCGTAAGCCTTTATCCGCGCCAAAACAAGAAATGGCCTGGTTAAAGCAGCACAAGCCCTTATCCACGTCACGCTATGGCTAGGATAAGGCACCTCCTAGAGGGAGGATGGGTAATCCCTTGGTCCCGCCACTGCTATGGCCTATCTAAGGTTCCGAACAAGCCCTTAACTGCGTCACACTATGACCAAACTAAGGCGCCTCCTAGAGGGAGGTCGGGTAAGTCCTCGGGCCCTGCTTCAGAAAAAGCTAGCCGAGCACACCAGAAACCCGGATGAAATGTCCGGTGTCCTAAGAAAAGTCCATGCCTGAAACAGGCACTGGTTGAAATTGGCATAGCTTGAAATAGCAACCACCAAAAAGGTTGGTACTGTCAGATATGAAAAGCAACCTGAAATAGGCTCTGCTTAAATAAGCACAAAATCAGACAAAAGAGACCCTGCCTGAAATAGGCCAGAAAAAATGATAAATAGACGAAGAAAAATCGGGCTAGAGAAAGCAATAGCATGCAAAGCACAAACACAGCCGAAGGATGGCATATTCAACAAGAAAATCAGAGGGAAGTCACTGACTTCTTCTCGCGAACATTTGGCAGACAAGAGTTATGGGCTCCTATTGCAAGAGATAATATCCCAATCTTCTATTACTTGATACAGGAAAGGGTATTTTGGTCTCAATTATTACAAGCAATGGCATTCTTGTCTTCAGTTATCAATCGCCAGCAATGGCATTCGGGTCTTCAATTATTAGTTACCGTTGATGGTATTCTGGTCTTCTATTTTTAATTACCAAAATTGGTATTTTGGTCATCTATTATTAATTTCCGAAATTGGTATTCTGGACTTCTATCATTAACTATTGGAAGAGATCTTCCGGCCTTCCATTATCAATTATCGAAAATGACATTCTGAAATTCCTGTTAGAAGTTGTCAGAAAATGGTGTTCCAAAAGTGGCATCCTGGACTTCATGGGCTCCTGTTATCAATGGTAAATCGGTTCTTCTGGTCTTCGGTTATTCATTATCAACCGGGAGAATGAAAGGATAGTTCTGTGACCTCAGAGTCTTTGTCCTAAGGAACGAAAGCCTTCTTTATACAAAGGGATGGGCTAAATGTTAAACCATAAAATGCAAATGGAGATAAAGAAGGCACGTCAGAAACCTTCCGTAGAGGCAAAGAGTAATAAAGGAAGTTACCATTCGGTGACACCGAAAGGTTTTCATAACACCCGAGGAAAAGAAGCGCATGGTAACTTCAGAGGAGGGGCTTTAGCGGGTATAAAAAGGAAAATAGTAATAAGGCCGCTTGACGTAATGAACAGATGAAAGGAAAGAAGAGCGCCCCAAACCTTTTAAATAAAAAGGAAGGAATGCAAGAAACAAGTTTGCCGCAAATCTAAACCCTTCAGAGCAGACAAAGGGATTCATCACTCGTCATTCAAAGAAAATGTATTCCAAGAAAGGTAGAAAGAATAGGACCAGAATAGATAACACGGTTGACAATCATTTCGGAAGCATAATGAACCTTCCTAACCGGTTGAAGTACGTGTCCAGTATCTCTCAATAGTATCGAAAGGTTTACATAAAGATAGCATTCATAATTCAACCAAAAGACCACATACCGACAGCATTCGGGAAAGGTGCGGCTCTCGGCAATAATTACACAAGGAAGCAACCTTCCGACAAGATCGGAAGGTTCATAGTGTCTCATAAGGAACCAACCTTGCAGGAAGATGAAGAGCGTATAGATACATTAAGAAACACAAGGCCTTCTATGACGCTTAGCGGCCCATGATGGTATGTGAAGAATAAACCTTCCGTTAAAATCGAAAGGTTCGCAACTGCATAGAAGAAGGAACCATCTGTCCAGACGAAAGCATAGGCCCGAAAGGGTGGCCTACATCTATAAATAAGACCCTAGGGGTCTGGTCTCGGGATCTGATCTTCTACTCATTTCATCTACTAAACAACTTCTATTGCTTCCGTTCAACACATTGTAACCTTAATTTTGAAATCAGATTGGGGGTTATCTTCTTAAATTTTGTATCAGATTCCATTATGGAGAAATAAAGAGAATTGTGGCTTGCGATCAACTCGGAATTTGAGGATAATCATGATCAGGCATTAATTTTACATTAACGGCTGATCTCAGATGATTTATTTCTTATATTCTTTGTTTATTTCGAGAATATGCCATGAAATTGTCATCAGACAACCTCATAAGTTTCCTTCTCCTCTACTTAATGTCAATTACAAGAAGGGGGAATGAAACTTGTGAGACAGTTCCAGTATAAGTTTCATGGCATATTGACTCAACTCTTATTATTTTCTTAAGATGTTTGAATCATGCATTCTTTTCGAAAGGTTTTAATAAGTGGAATGTCAACCTAAGAAGCTGAAAGTATTAAAGGAATGGAAAATAAAGAAATTTCATCATTTGATGCCCCCGAAGGGTTTTCTTAACCTTCCGAAGGGTTTAAATGGTTTCTTAAACCTTCCAGTCCATTGGAAGGTTTAATAAAACCATTGATCTGGTCAAATCGCAAGGTTTAAGATGTACTTGAACCCTTCGATAGGGGCCAAGTGACTGCTTGTAACTTCTGAAAACCTTCCGGATTACCAAAAGGTGTAGCAATACTATGGATCCCTTCCAACCGAAATGCTTAAACCATACTTAAGCCTTTCGATAAGGCCGAAAGTAAGATGATTCTTCCCTCAAATCCTCATAAGAAATAAGCACTCACTTATAAACTTCCGGTATCAATCCCCTCTTGTTAAGATTAGGATTGAGATCTCGAAACCTTCTTACTTAGTCGTTTCATTCGATAATGAAAAATATACTCAACCGAAAGGTTGAATTCATATGATACAGTCCTATGAAATGCATCGGGGATGTTCATAAAAAATATTGTTAACACTAGTGATTAAGAACTGGCATGTGAATGGATCAATATTTAGAAAATATTCCTTTCGGCGCATGGGATTACTCCCTTAACCTAAGGTTTACTAACATAAGGACAAATAAATTCCAATATGAATGACTCTACACAAAATGTATAATTAACCCGGCCGGTCTTTTTCCATTACTGGATAACTACCGAACTCCATCTAAATACCGAATCCAAGTCATCACCGATCGACCCTACTCAATTCACATGCGCATACGTCATGTTAGAATGACAGTATGCTCGCTAATTTTACCTTAGTTTAACACTAAGGTTATTTATATAAGATTAGCATTGCAAAAGAATTCTCCTACTATGGTGGGTGTCAAGTTTAGCCTATTTACTAAGTAACTAGCAATGGATGAATATACCACTCAAGTATCGGAAGGAATAGAAGTGAGTACCCCAAATATAGAGCATACCCCACTACATAACCTCCTTCCATTTCACTTGAGCGGTAGGCTTGCTAGGACCCGGTAATGCCCATAAGGCATAAGTCATCATCACTTACTCACCCATTGAAAATGTAAGGACCATCCTTCTTCAAGTGATTAAGCCAATCGCAATTGAAGCATTTACGCTTCACTTTAGCTAGATGATATCTTATAGAGAAATGCCCATATATGATATGGGAGTGACATACAAGGCTAGCTTTCTTCTTTGCATAAGCTCGATCTTTCCTTGTACATTGGTCTTTGTGATTCGCTTAGAGCCTCGGTCACTTTCCACATTTTCTACCTCTAATGGTACCTAACGAGTGCTATCGTGGAATAGGATCATCCCAATGAGACTTTATAGAGTGGCCCATAATAGGGATAAGACTAAACGATGAATCCGTAACTGATGATTTAAGACCGAAGGCCAACTTCTTTGCCTACACCAATGGAGTACTGACTATCTCAAACCCCAAAAAAAATTGTTGAATCTATCAACATACTCCTTCACTGACAAGCTGCCCTGCTCCTAAGGAATGAAACACTCAAATTGTGCTCCCCTCTCGGTCTCAAAAATAAGCGGAAGCTCGTGGAAACGCTCAGAATCAATCCTAGGCATGGCTTGCTCATCAGCTCCCTCTATTATTTTATCCCATCAAGCTAAAATCTCCCTATTAAGAAGCTAGAAGACAATCCCCTACAAGAGAACATCCCATAAATCATATTGGTGAGAGCCATATCATGAAAACATGTCTTAGCCAGTGTCACAACACAGCCTCAGAACTTGGAAATGGCTTTTTGCCAGTGCTAAAGGAATCCTGACATAACTTTGGGAAGTGAAATGCTGGTGAAGCTAGAAATACTGGAATGTTCACGAGTGGCGGAATAACCCGTGCAATGGACAAATAGTCTCAGTACAAATCAAGCATTCCATACTACCCGTCCGTAGTCACTCTTGTACTCCGTCCGCTCATAAAGATAGCCGGAATGAAGGTACCCAAGCAACTAACGATAGAAATAAATCGAAGTCCATAGGACAAGTGGTATATGCCATGCTATATAGTAGAAAAATATAAGTACGCTCTCTAAACATATCTACTTCTACCAGAATTTTTAACTCAATCTGGTTTATTTGGTTCTGAGTGTTGAGCCTATGCTTTGATACAAAATGTAATAATCCACAATTTGTAATACCCTAAAGTCAACACTAAATGACATCCTCTGACTTTCGAATACCACAAAAGACAAGTGTTAGGAATGAAAATTTAAAACAAACATTATACTAAGGCATATCGACAAAATCTCACCGCAGAATGATAACATATAATATATTGGATATGCATGAACAGAACGGGGTAATCAATATATATGAGAGACTGCACTAGCAGAAATAACTGATAAGTGAATATCAATATAGAAAGTCAGAATACATCGAGTCCCATATATAAATACATATATGTCATGTACTTCTACAATATATGGAATATATACAAAGTATCAACATTGTCTCCATATAATGCTCCAACTGTCTTGAAAGCGTATCCCTAGAAGCACATGACTCTCAAACTACTCAATCGAGTACCTGAGAGTTGTCATGATATAAGCAGCTAAAGACAAAATGCGGGTTAGACATAAGCCTAGTTTGAGGGGAACTATCTAAAAATACTGTATATTAAAAATATATACAAATAAACAGGATCTACTAAGGCACAACCATTCCTCTCCACAATCGTAGCTCAGGGGTAATTCGGATTGTCCATAAATAAGTAAAGTATACCTATCCAAAAGGATAGGAAATCATAGCATAACATGCTCTTCTCTTGTAAACATCGAGTGAGCATAACCAATATAATGTGACAGAAATGTAATAATCGTACTATGATAAAGGTGACCCAACATCCAAAAGTAGGATGATCATAATACAAATCTATCACGAAGTACAAAATGATAATAAATGCAGCAACAATAACAGCCAACTAATAACACACATAACATAACAATGAAAGACAACAAAGAAATATAAATCAATAACCATCATTACCGATGGGTGGAGTCAACTATGGACATCCATTGTGATTCAGAGTTTCCCTTTGAGAGTTCAAGATAAATATAGTCAGTACCTAATCATACTATAGATCCTAAGTCACATCCGGAATAATGGGTCTCGTGTAGATCTCGCTGTATCCCTATAATAATCTTTGGTGATATATGATTTATTCTAAATATTTGAAACCTATTCCCATAATAGATAGAGTCAGTACCTGAATGTACCGTAGACCCTAAGCCACATCCTGAATGATGGGTCTCGTGTAGATCTTATGGTACCCCTATAATGAGCTTTGGTGATATATGATCTATTCTAAAAACTTAGGACCTTTGCAGATCACACCGTACCTTATAATGAGCTTTGGTCATATTTGATCCCATGGTAGATGATTTTCATCATCCCCTTGTAGGAGATCAAGGATTTCTTGAACAACTTGTGTATGTCTCTTATCAAAAAGAGGATGACGGTCGTGTCCTATATGATAAGCTAATAGAGTAACAAAGGAACAACGATGCCGTGTAAATATTTGCACACATCAAATATAACCTTGCATACTCAAATACCTCTATCCCAAGGTCGAAGCCAATGGGTATGGACTAACTCAGCTTAATTGTACACACTAACCAAGTGTGATCGTGCAACCAAATATCTACATTGATATCACTATACATTGCATCTGAATCATGAGGTTTACCTTGCATTCCACCTTCTCGAGTAGCTCAAAGCCTTCTCGAAGTCATGTCGAAGCCTCATGTTGCTCTGCATCAGGATCCAAGGAGAAACTTTGATTACATAACACTTGACTTGGGCGCATTGCCCAGTTCAGTACACTTTTAGTCGATTGAAGGTTTATCCCAATCGATTGAGGTCATTCGACTGGGTGTATAAATCAGTCGACTGAAGACAGTCAACTGACACACCCCCTCGCCTTCTGTTTTAGCTTCCTCCTATAGGCGTGTTTTATACACAAGGCCAGTCAATTGAATGTCCACCTTAGTCGACTGAGCCTATGTACTTTTGGGCATGGAGCCCAGGCCAGGGAACAAGGTTGGCCACCATTCGCCGATTCATGTCCCGCCTTTTATGTTACTTCGCTCGATAAATCACCAAGACCCTGTAGCCAGTCTTCTCCACATCGAACCTCCCTTGGAATCCATCGGTTAATATTTTGGAAGTGGTTCCTTATGTGTTCAAAAATTGATTTCAACACGAGATCCACTCTTTGCACGTATAGTACAACTAATGATTTTAGCAACCTGGTTTTCTCTAATACGCCAAAACAAACACAACCGAACTTCTTGCCTTGCATGTTGCTCATACATAAGTCGATACACTCACTCGTGTACACCTATGCACATAAGTACATGTAAACACACACTTCAATGCAAATCATGTTTCGAGCTTCACCGATGATTACTCTATTCGACATTCTCTTATGCAACTTAGCGCACTCGGTGGTCGCTATAGCTACATAAGGTTGCTCGCAACTTGATTATGTACACATATAAAATTATTTACATAATTAAAAAAACGTTATTAAAAATTATAATAACAGTACAATAATTGTATTAATTTTTACATAACCACAAATACACATCTACACATACCCACTCCTGTGCATATACGTACATGTATATTCAAATAAGTAATTAAATTAATACTTAAATCGACTCTTACTTTTATTTACTAGAAAAATTTAAATAAAAATCCAATCTCTTTTCTATTATTTTATAAAATCATTTCATTATTTTATAAAATACATCATTAGCTCATAAATCATTTTAAGCCCTTAAACTATTTTTTTTTCAAATTCTTATTCTTATTTTCAATTAGTAATAAAAATATATAATAATATTTCTATCACTAATATAACGATAATTTAGAGTCCAATTAATTATTAATCATGCTATAAAAGCAATATCATCGCTATCTAACTCTATTCAATACGAATAGAACCAAATATAAATTTATTGGATTTTATTCAATTATCTTAAATATCTACTCAAACAAATCCAATCAAATAGGAAAACAATTTCATGTATATTTATTTTCTACCCCTACTAGGTAATATTTTTCAATATATAAAATCATAGGGATTTGTGCTAAAATATAAATTTAATGTTATAATTCCGCTCACCCGAATCGTAAATTCTCAATTATCCGAATCTTGTCCAAGCCTATACCACATTGTAGATAATCTCACTACGAGTGCAATAGTGAAGACTGCATCTCGATTGGACCTTGTATGCAAGAGATATGAATTTTATAATAAATGGGATTAACTAAAATGATTAATAAACTAATTAACTTAATTAATCCTCACCTTAATCCCATCTTCTTTCCCAATTGTGCATTCCTATACACACACATGGATACACCCTTACACATGCACATCCTCTCTCCTCCTATCTCCACCTACACACGATGATTCGATGATCGGTCAGCGCCTACATGTCACACTACGCGAGCTCGTTCTGACAGTCGCCTGGTTGAAGCCTCTGGCCCTACCTATTAGAAAGCAACACTAAAGCCCAACCTTTACTACGCCAAGTCATGACCCCCTACAGGCTATCATAGCTCCTTTTGAAGATGTCGACAAGCGTGTGCCGCCTATGGAAGTGCAACAACACTCTCCATTTCACTTATCTCCCCCATTAACCATCAAATGTCATGCACGATTTTTTTACATACACTTATTTCTCCATTTAAGTAAGAACATGTAATAAAATTATTTATTCTATTTTTTGGAAATAAATATCTTTATGACATCATCAATGATGTCATCATTATTAAATAATTGGTTTTTTAACTTAAATTGAGATTAAATGATTTAATAACTTTTTTAAATGATAAATAATTCATTTGATTATCATATAGTTATAATAATTGATTTATAATAGTTTTATAAATGTATATACTTGTTTTATAAAGATATGCAAATTTCATTGCATTTTGGCAGTTCAACGGCAAAATTTTGTAACACTTGTTTAAATATTGATTTATAAGGCTTTATAATTCAAATGAGCATGTTTTTATTATTCTAAGATAATAAGAAATATATTTTCATGATTTGTTTGTGTGTATATATATATGTGTGTGTTTAACTAAAAAGTAAAAAATATAACCAAAATTCGGATCCCGGAGCCTCAACGGTTTGACAAATAGAAATTGTTGTAAGTTGTTGCAACATTGTTTGTACATGCACATAGATGCATAGACATACCTATACATACACATTTATGTATACACAATTAGTTAAATCAAAACTATAGAAAAAATCTAAGATATTTTTCACCAAAAAGCAGACATCAAATCCACCATTAATGCATGTCATTCCATGCTTAAGATATTTATGCAATATGTCTTATCACATTACATCGCATTAATGCATGCACTTGAGTATGTTGGCAGTAATTTTACGTTGAGTTGAAGTGGTGTACGAGATATTTTGATAATATCTAAGGGTAGTTTAGTAATTTGTCATATTTTCCTAAGGCTATAAATAAGGCCCTAAGACTTCACAATTTAACACATCCCATTTCAAGCTTTCTTCTTCCTTCTTTTTGAGCTCCTTAATGCTCTTTAATGGCTTCTTATCCTAGAGAAATTATGGCAAATTTATGCCAAAAATATTACGAGTAGAAGAGAAAAATATATATACAAGTACATGATATCAATCCACCTCGAAAGTAAGTGAAAACTCCTCCTCTTTCCTCTTATATATTTGGCCATCACCACTTCACCTCCATAGGCCGAGCTAATCCCTCCATTCTAGCATAGGCCGAGCTTCCCTAGAGCAAGGAGGGAAATCCAGGAGCTTAAGAGCAAGGAAAAGTGAAAGTGCCGCCAGTTAATTTGAAGAAGCTTCGGAAAACTTTGGCGAAGTGGAAATCGATAGTGAGTACTAGAGTTTACTTTTGTTATTTAAAACTTAAAATGATGATATGCATGTTTAATTAGTAAATTAATATGCTTGGTTGAATATTAGATGAATATTTGGTTGATTAATATTTGGTTGATAACTTAGTTGCTAATGATTGGAAAATAATATTCATCAAACAGAAATGATTAATTAATTAACCATAGTTAATTCATGTAAATGCCTATTAATATGTGTATGTGAGTTAGTAAGCCTCTTTATGGTTTTGAATATAAAAAGATTGAAAA
The DNA here is from genome assembly GCA_030737815.1 of Allium fistulosum. NCBI lineage: Eukaryota > Viridiplantae > Streptophyta > Magnoliopsida > Asparagales > Amaryllidaceae > Allium > Allium fistulosum. The sequence continues at coordinate 1,619,878,507 of CM060901.1, forward strand.
TTAAATATTATAATATGGAATAAAGTGAAAAATGAGTTTTTAATGTAGTAAAAATAGTTTGAAATGATTGAAAATGGTTTATTACGGTATTTTGAACATTTTAACAAGTTTTGGCAAAGTTTAATAAATTTTGAAAAATTGAGCCAAATCGAGCTCGCCATGTAGTGGCAGTTAAGAATTCCGACCTCAAAGTTAAATCAATGTGTAGGTGCAATATAAGTCAGAATTCTTTGAAATAAAACTTTTTCAAACCCATTAGAATATAGCTTTCAAACAAAAGAGGGAACTTAAGATTTCATTTAGTAGAGTTTGAAAAATGTCCAAATCAAGTTTTCAAAAACATCGCGTTTTGGTAGTTTGGAAATCAAAGAGTTAAATTCTTCAAAATGAACATTCTTAAATCTATAAAAATATAAATTAAATTCCATAAATATGATTGAATATTTTAAAAGAGTTTTGAATAGAAAAATTGGACATGAGGTGGATATATATTTAGAGACGAGAAGCTCTAAAAACACTATCCACAGCGGTTTTTGCAACTGTTTTCGGTAACTTTTGCAAATCATGATTTTAACTTAACTATTCTTCCCCAATGTTTTTAGCAATCTTTTCAAATGAATAGTTAAGTATTTTGAAGATGATTTGGAAGTTTTATAATTATTTGAAAGGAGTTTAAAAGAAATGATCAAAGGAAAATTGTTTTAAAACAATATTTGTAATAGTATTAAGTAAATGAAAATCATCTCAAAAAGATCATATAAATGATTTTGAGTTGATCAAATAACTTGACTATCTTATGGGTGAAAGAGAGATTGTCTCCATACCTAAGCTTGGACAACCAGTGTCAGGGTTCCGCTCTAGCTATCCAGACTGGCCCGATGGAGGGGATAGTTTATTTGATCTACTTAGACCGCATTTTCTTAAGTTAAAAGAAAATAGATTTGGAGTTTTTCAAAAGTTAAACAAGATTTTAAAATATGATTTTAATGGTTAGATAATAACCTATTAAAACACTGTATTAAATTCCGAGGAGGGAACTCGTACTATTCATGTGAATTTAAAAGACAATTTCATCGTTATTCAGCGAATGGTATAGGCTGAATACGGAAATTGGAATTGAGCATAATTAGTCGGAGCGATGGATCCTTATATACTCAATACTAATTTTTTTGGGTTTACAGTAAACGATGTTTTAAATAACATCATTTTTTATCCATTTTAAACTTATGATTTTAAAATAATAAATCTTTGTTAAGATTTAAATAAATGATTTGGAAATGTTTTCCTAAGTAAAGGGTGAAATGATTTGGAATTATTCCAAGACTAAAAAGGTTTAATCAACCAAAGAATTTGATAATCGAGGCTTAGTGATTCCATATACTCTTAAAAAGATAAAGGAATAGTTTAAAAGAATATATCTCTGAATGATATTTGATTTGATAAAGAGATAAATTGATTGGATGTTGTTTGATAATCACCTATACACTTACATCTTTTTGTCGATGATTGGTTCGGAGAAACATGGGCCAGATTTGGGTAATTCTTATCCGAAAACCACTTCAAACCAATGTACACGTTCAAAAGTGAAGACATGTTGAAGGCAATGATTTTAAAGACGGAGATCTTCATAATATAGGGTTACTTTCCACTAACTTCTGGGTTTATCCCCATATCATATATTTATGGTGGTAGTAGTGCCTTCGTTTTGAAAATCTTCGATTTGCAAGGACTACTCGCTACTAATCCTAAGGGTGATTCCAAAATAGGAAGTAGTAGGAGGATTGCCTTCGATTTGTCTTTAACCTGGACAATTTATATGAATGAGTGTTTCATATTGCATTTCTAAAACCACATACATTGATCTCTACAAACGTACATCTTTTTGGTGGTGTAGGAGGTAACCCCTCCTATACTTAACACCCTTCTCTAAGACATAAGAGCTCAGAGGTTGCACTTTTGTGGAAATCAATAACATGTTGTAAGAAATGGCAGTGTCGCATTCTAAGTGGAATTTGATTTGTGAAAATCAAAGCGTGGCTTTGTGGAAAGAAGAGCGTAGCTTCACGAGCCTCACATCCAAGGAATGATACGGGACACTATGTGGTCTGCAAGACATATATTTTAAGCTATCAGTTTTATTCATGATGAAGGAGTACAGTAGTGTCTGGACCCTCAATGGTTTAAATGGTAGGTATTGGAGGCTCAACTAAGAAAGAGCAAAGCAACCGATACGCTGTTCCATAGTAGTATAACAATGCAGTACAGAGGCTTACTTGAGAAAGTGAATAGTCATTGGAAACTAGGATGTTATGCGTGGATTTTGCATTGAAGTAAATCTGTAACGACCCGTAAATTTTCGATAATTAAAAATTGTTAATTTAATAAAGTTTTATAAGTTAATAATGGGGAAATAAAAATTTGTGAATTATTATTGAAACAATAACTACAATGAAAGGTAACAATGTTAATTAAAGTTAATTATTAACAACTTGAATGAAATTCCAATCAATTGAAATGATTTAAAGGTTATACTTGGTTATAAGGTGAATATAGGAAAACAAATGTGAATGTTGAAGCAATTAATGAAATAATATAATTAATGGTAATTGAATAAAATCAATATTATGTAAGTAATTATAATAATTGGTGGTAAATATTAAACCCTTAAAAGTGTGATTAAAAACTAATGGTACCAATGATTATATGTTACCTATTTATTTAGTCTGGTAAATTTAATTGGAAATTAATTATAATTATATGAAATTGAATTTTACTTTAATGTAAGTTAAGACAATAACTGCAATTTGTGAGTGTAATAATATATATATAAGTATAAATTATATTCATAAGGAAATAATTGATTTTATAAAATATTTGAATCAAGATAAATAAATCAATTGGGATCTTAAATTTTAATTAATGTATAAATTGACAAAAATTTAATTAAATGGAAATATAGTAGTTAATACAAATAAAAGATGGAAATTGGAGAAAATTAATGTAATGAAAGACAAACAAATATTAACCATGTTATTTGAGTAATAATTGATTGAATATAAAGTCTGAAATCAAATTAAAACAATTTATTGGAATTAATTATAAATAATTGGATGTAATTATGATTGGAATTAAACACTGTAATTAGTGAAATAATTAACTTTGAATTGATATCTAAATTTGTTTTAAATTATGGTAAATGTCTAAGTAATCTAAAATGACAGAAATTGTAAAATATTAAATTTGAATTTAAAAGTGATTTAATTAATTTAATATCAATTTATTTAATTAACATGAAAATAGCCATTTTGGCCACTATCTCGGATTTCGACGAAACCAGATTCATCGGATCCGTAACGGTGAATTATTGTAAGGTTTCAAATTTTGTAGCGATCGGACTTGTCGTTTGATCGCACAGACTCGAAACGCTTAGAAATCAATTTAATTGAAATCAATTAAAATCAATTTGAAATAAGCTGATTTTAACATAACTTCTTCATATGATGGAATTAGGACTAGAAACCTGTTCCATTGAGTTTAAAAATATTGAAAACATCTATTTTGATATATGGGATGACCCATTTTCGTTTCGGGAACGAAACGGGCTTTTCGGGTCATTTATCGTTCAATAAAATCTTGTCCGTTCTTTCTATTTCTGATCTGCTTATAAATAGCCCGTTATAAACCCTAACTATTTCATATTGCTCATTTCTGTTCGTACAATTCCATCTGTCCACTTCTCCTTCTCAATGGCAGACAAACAAAATTCCCAATTCAATTTCAAATCAAATTTAATCGAAAAATCAAACTCCTCAAAATATATCGAATTATATATCGATTTGAAGCTCTCGACGAGTGCAAGTCAAATCTGCAGTCAGTTTTTCGATTTGGGTTTCTGTGTGTCCGAAATTCGAGGAATAAACCTCGGCCGTTCATCGTGTCACGATCAACTTGGCCTGATCGTCGAATCGAAGGTGTTGGGTCGTAGAGAGCGGCGAGCGCAGTTCATCGGAGTGGGTTGTTTGATGAGAAAATTGTTGGATTTTGGACTAAATTCTCCTAGGGTTCTTATACAAGCGGAGGCGGCTGCTGTTTTCTGTCAACTTTCGTGGGTCGGAGATCATCGCGGGGTGGTTGGAGCTTCGGGAAGAGGGTCGCGATCGTAGGGGAGCAGCGATGGATGATGGTCTGGGGTGGCATCATGCTTTAGGAGGTAGCGGCTGTGTATCGCGTGCGTGAAGCTGTGCTGTAGGGTTTCATTCTTGTGTGGTGATGTGGCTTTGGTAATACCTTGTTTTGGTTTTGTTTATTTAATATGAATTTAATTATTAAAACGTACTAATCTTAATAACTTTTTCATACGAACTCCGATTCACGAGCGATTTGTTCCGCTGGGATCGTATCGAAATTCCGGACATTTTATCGCTAGTTTGGATGAATTCTGAGACAGTCTAATTTTGGGCCTTATTTTGAATTTTAAATTGATTTGAATTCAAAGGTGAGTGTTTTAACCCACTCACAACTTCTAAATTATCTTATGTTAGTTAAATTGGACTTATGTTGTGATTAGAATTTATTCGATCGATGTTTGGTATATTTAAATTGTCATTCTAGTTAAATTTGACTTTTATTGCATTTAATTATCATTTAATTAAATATTGAATTTTAAATTGTCAATTTAATACCTGCATTGATTATCAGTTATCTATTGATGTTCATTGATTGATTTGGAAGATGATTGTGATGTATGTTTGACTTGTTGATATTGGATGACTGGATGTTGCATTTTATATTGTTATAATATTGCAACTTCCCTATGGGTTGAAATGATGCATACCTGAAAGATCTATAGATTAGGGAAAAATCGTTATGGATTGAAATGATAGACTCGAGCGATTTTATGGATTTTATTTAATTTGGGATTGCGGTTTGAAATGATATAACCGTAAAATTTTAAATTGCGGATTGAAATGATAAATATCCGTATCACTTGGCCCTAGGGTAGACTATTATATACGGACAACGGATTAGTTAAATTAAATTATTTTAAATCCTTAATTTTCTTGAAATTAGTTAAATGATATTTTGAAATAAAATTTGACTTATATAAAATTGAATTAGTATCAAAATCCAAGTTTTATGTTAAAAATTGAAATTGGTTTAAAGGAATTGTTCAAAGAAATCAAATTGAAGTTTTAAAGTTGAATTTGAAGTATACGTGAAGTTTGTCAGAATTGGGTTATTAAAATTGTTCGAAATATAACCTTGAAATATATTGAAATTGGAGTAATTTAAATTGTTATTTCAATATGGATTTGGAAGCGATATAGAACTTAATATATTTTTTTGGAACTTGAATTGAAAGATTTAAAATTTGGTTTTTGGAAATTGAAAATAGTCCACGTGTGTTGAAAGGAAATGAATAGTTTAAATGGATATTAAATTCAAATTCATATTTTTAATATAAACTGTTTTAAAAATATATTATTGTAAAGATTCTAAATTTTTAGATTTTCAAATTATTAAACTATTTTAACCTATAATAACTATATTAAATCAATTTAACCTATTTTAAACCATTTAATTTATTTTAAAACTAATTACATTTTTACTTATTTTAAATCTAATAAATCTATTTTAAAGCTATTTAATCTATTTTAATTATATTTAATCTATTTTAAATCTATTTAACTATCTTAAATCTATTTAACAGTATCTTTAATCTATACTTAAACCATTTTAGAGTATTTAACTATTTTAACTATTTATAACCATTTAAACTATTTTCTAAATTTTCAGACTAAGTAGAGGAAAAGTGTTTATATTCAAATTCATTGGTTTAAAGGTAAATACAGTTAAATGATGTTATAACCTAAGTTGGGATTTAAATGTTATAATTAATTGAATATGATGTTTTTGAAGTGAGAATTTAACCTAATTGGAAATATGATTTTTGAAAGAAATTATGTTTTTCGAAACGATATGATTTTAGAGGTGAATATGATTTCAAAGTGAACATGATTTCGAAAGTGGTATGGTTTTGAAAATATGATATTTTGATATAAGTGTGAGTGGACTTTTGAAATGTAAAACAACCATCCGGGTGAAATAAGCGTTTGGTTGTTAAAGAGACCGGGATTGGATATTGTCATACTCTCTGCCAATACCGAAAACCACTTTAACAACTGTGCACGTGGTGGAGATTCTAGAAATGAAGTAGGATGGTTTGGCGAACGATTCTATATAAGGTATTTACGTGACCCTGACTATCATGAGTCAGCTTGATGTGGCTAAAATCAGGAGCCACGTCGGGCCAAATGAGGTCATTCCTCTGATCGGGCACACTTCTTCGATACTATGGTTCTAACTTTGTGATTTGATTTGGTGGCCACCCTTGATTTTGATTTGGGAGTGTGTTCCAAGGTGGGCGGTAGTAGCTGCTATGCGTTACCACCAGTCCGGATACGCTAATGGTATATCTACCCTGGCATTGCCTCGAGTGTCGTGTCGCATGCCCTATCGCGCCTTCTACGAGTTTGTTTTGTACCATACCTATGGAGTACCCTCTGATAGCCCTCCAGTTTACGGAGGAATTACAGTACTATATAGACAATGGGAATCCCGAACATCTCTTAAGTTACTGCACTCACGTTAGACACTGGATAGGAGATGTCAAACCCCGTAAACATCTCTGACACCGTCACTCATATTTACCGTTGATTTAATTTACATAAGATCTTTTAGTTCTGACTCGAGTGTTTTGTCTTTTCAATTCGCTTGGGTCAGCCTAAGCATTTCAGTGTTGAAGACCTTATTTCTGGAGGACGAAGACGAAGATTTGTACTATTATTATTTACTGTATTTATTGCACTGCATAATGTTGTTCCGCTCCATTTTTTATTTATTCCTGTTTATGTAACTCTGATGTTTGTGTTGTAAAGAGTAATCAAATGTATTTACAAAACAACTTCATGAACTGTTATTTGATTATTATATTTTGTCATTCCACTGCGAAATTCTGTATTTGTTTTATTTCTTTCTCTTTTCTTATTTACCCCATAACAATCTGCCCTTTTGAATGGTTTGAGTTTGACGTGTATGTCTGCTTAAAACGTTCAAAAAGGCAGGTTGTTACAATTGGTATCAGAGCTTTGGTTCAGCGATAACCTTAGCTTTGTGGGTTCTGACTCATATTAAATAGGGTAGTAATACCCTAGAATGAGTCGCTGAGTGTATATATATGAGAGAGCGTATTTGTTAGTGCAATAAAAGTTTTTTATATTGTGTTAATTTGTTCCATTTTGTATTTATAAATTCTGGTTGGTGCATAGGACTCTATGACATCGATAGGAATTTCTAAACACTTAATAGGGCGGACCGACATAATATTGTTTTGAAATATAGGTAAATAGAATAATTTTGCCTATTATCTATTTTTGTACACAAAATAATTGATTTTTTTAAATGATATAGTTGGATGTAAATATTTTGATTGGTAGGTAGAGAAATTTTTTAAATATTGATTGGAAAATAGGATTTACAAATGAAATGAATATAAATTGGAATTTGAGAACTTAAGATCCGGGATTTTGAAATTTCTTCCAAAGATTTTGGAATACAATATTAGTATTATTTGGAAGTATTTTCTGATATAAATATTTCAATATAATTTTAAAGAAATATTTTAAAGGAATTTTGGAAGAAAATAAGTTCTGTTCTCCCCTCTCTGTCGTTGGAAAATAATTTCGGTGATGAGTGCACGCATCATCGATGTTCATTTTCGAGTCTCAAATTGGGAAGACTGCTGTAGTAGTTTTACTACACCATTGTTTTGATAAATCAATCTTAATTTTGAATCCCAAATATGATTTTATATATATATATAAAAGATATGATTATATATTGTTTTAAATAATTGAAATGAAACCCGTTTGTTCAGTTCTTAAGTTTCTATAAATTAGAAATTTAGATTGTTGTTGTAACAACCCGCATATTTATCGATTTTTATATTTAAATATTTTATTTAAATATAGCGTCGTTAGTCGGATTGAAGTCCGAAAAGCTACTTTTTGCAAACAGTCGAATTGGGACTCGAGACCACTTCCATTGAGTCCAAAATCGTGTTTGTGACCTTTTTGAGTATAAACATTGATATGTTTGGAGTTAGTAGAATTTTGCTACTTTTTCACTTTGGACTTTGGGTTTGGTTCAGCCCATTTGCCCAATTCTGGTTTCATTAACTCAAGCTCCACTCCCTCTCCTCTTCATTACTTCACTTTCATTTCCTAACGCTTAAGCTTCATCAAAAATGGAGAGTGGAATGGGAAATTAAAACTCCAAGCCCTAGTTCATTTGCAAATCCTTCTTCTAGCACCAAATCCAAAGAGAAACTATTGGTAAGCATCCTCTTCATCTTCTCCAACTCATTCTCCTTTCAATTTCAGAAATTCCCTAAACCTAATTTAGGAAATGTTTCTCTTTTAAGCTTAGATTCAAGCTTGTTGGGTTGGAAGTGAAGAGTGATTGTTCTTGCCATTGCTCTATAGCTTCTTCTTCATTGATTTTGTGAAAAGGTGAGATTTTTATCTCACATCTTAGTCTATGATTATCTTTGAGTGTTAGGCATGAATTCCTAACTCTCATTAATGTGCATTTGCTTTGATTCGGATTGGTTTTGTGAATATTTCAATTTTTGGTGTTTCGAAGTTAAATCCTTAAAAATCATTGCTATGGTGTTTGATCATGTTTTTAGTGTGCATCGAAGAGCCTATAGGGCTGGGTTGTCGATTGACGGAAATCCTTAGCGCCCGTTGCTCGCTCGATTGCAATTTGGAAGAGTTTGATCTTCATATAGATAGGCTGGGAATTGCTGGAAACAGGGTCCGGTCGACCGAAACTCTGGCCCGGTCGACCGACCTGCTACCAAAACACTTCCCAGGCTCTGGTTCGGTTGACCGACCTACTGGTCCTATCGACCGACCAGCATCCCGAGGATTTTTCTGGTCTGAGTTCGGTCGACCTAACTCAGTGAGTCAGCCGACCGACCTGATCCAATTTGGCCTATCATGCCTATTTTTGCATATTTGGCTTGATTTCCAAATTTTATCGATTCGTGTTGATTCCCATTTGTTGTTATCATCTATTATTGACTTTGATGACTTTTATATCGGGATTTTTGAGATTTATCCATTTTGATGGATTTGGTATCGATTTCTTTGGATTTTGTTCACGTCTTTGAATGTGAATTTTTATGATTGATTGTTTCTACAATCACTTCTATGATTTGTCACTTTAAAATATAATGGTTTTCTATACTAGTAGTAAATATTCAAACTCTTTCACAAAGACGATTTCAACTCTAATTTCAATACAAAGCTCTTTTATAAAACCGTTTTCTAATCTATTAGTATATACAAACCTTTACCTTATTCGTATGAGAAAATATAATTAAACGGCTTAGCATAATAAGTGGTATGAAACGCTTGCGTTTACTTCGTCGGTTAATTTTTGGACTTGTTCGATTGAAACTCTTGTGACAATTTTCGAGTGGAAATCTACAATTTGTTCGTAAATATTTAAGTTAAGCTAGTGGTTATGGGACATGAAGCTAAACTCATATATTTACTAGCTTAGTGTAATTCACACTTTTTATTGATCGATGATGATCATTTTGTGATTTAGACTAGCAAGGTGCGATGTCTCTTTGTCCATATGGAGGATTGTACCTCATTTTATTAAGCTTCGTCTCATTTCTTTGTGGGCTAGCGACCCATGTACTTTTAATGTGTTTCGATTCACTGGACATACCGTTTGTACTGCGTCGATGTTCCGAATTGTTTTGTGTTTCGATTCATTGGATGTACCGTTTTTACTACATCGATGTATCAGCTTTTCGATTCATTGGACGTACCATTTGTACTGCGTCGATGTTCCGAATTGTTTTGTGTTTCGATTCATTGGATGTACCGTTTGTACTACATCGATGTCTCGGCTTTTCGATTCATTGGACGTACCGTTTGTACTGCATCAATGTTCCGAATTGTTTTGTGTTTCGATTCATTGGATGTACCGTTTGTACTACATCGATGTCTCGGCTTTTCGATTCATTGGACGTACCGTTTGTACTGCGTCGATGTTTCGAATTGTTTGTGATACATGTGTTGGTGAGTTTTCATGCTCCCGCTTGGGATTGGCCATCCTTTTCTTGTGATTTCTGGATTTCTAATTATTGATTTCTGGGATTTATGTTTCACCACCTTTTTCAGTTGGCATTGATATGTATGTCATTTATTGTGGCTTGGTGAATTAAATTAAGAATATGACATTATTTTAATCTTTGAGAAGATTCTTGTGATATTGATTAATCTCTGGATTGATTTTTGATTAGATACTTATCACAGTATGGCTTTATGGTTATCATACGTTTTTGTCATATCTCTTATTCTATATCACTTTATCTGAAATTTATAGCTAGACTGATCCGTTTATTATTTTCTTCTTAAATAATACTCGGGTCAGACTGAGATTTTACAGGTGCTTCCTCATGACTTCTTATCTGGGGCTATCATCTGACTTTTGGCTAACTACTTTAGCATTGTAGTTTTTGGATTGTATACATTCGATATATTGACTCATTGATGTATACCTATTCTGTTGTCTGGCACTTGTTTCTTTTCTTTTGTGATATTGTGGATCTTATTTGACCACTACTTTGATGTACACTTTCATGTGTTATATTCATATCTATTTCCGCCTATGTGATATGAATTGTCTGTGACTGATCTGTGTTATGTTTATTTCTATATTTGTTTCCGAAGATTTATATATATAGCCACTATGTGGTAGCTTTGAGTTTGTATCGGTATGTCAGATTTCCTTTTGAGATGAGATGTAAGATATATTTTCTGACATATCGGTGCTCGCACAAAGCAATTACACAGATGGTCGCTCCTCAACAGCCTTATTCTCCACACTAGTCGACGACATTACCCCATAGTGTCCTTGGTTAGCGTGGGTATAGAGGTGGGGCATCACAGTTGTAAAGAATAGAACCTTGACTATATTAATAATTGAAAACTTCTAAAATGAAATAAGAAATGTGATGTTAAAATGATTAATGAAATAGATAAGAAACTGAAAATTTTAAACTGTAAATAAAAAGTAAATGAAAATAAGAAATGTAACTATTGAAAATTTTGGTTTAAAATAAATATGAAAACTTGTGTAACCTTTTATTGCATTCTAAAACATATATATAACTTACCAAAATATTAAAAGTTGTAATGTTGAATAGGATATGTAATAGAACATTATACAAGTAAAACTTAAGTAATGAAAGTGTTCAATGGAATTACTCTTATAAATAAGAAATTTTGATATTATAATTGCTATAAACTTAAGTTATGATTGAAATACTACTAAATAAAATGAAATAGAAAGTAAAGTACTGTAAGTAAATAATTATAAACTTAAGTTAAGGTTTGAAGCTATTGATAATTAAAGTAAATAATAAAATGAATACTATATTAAATTAAATGATTACAGCTTCAGAAAAGTTGAAATGATTTAGAAAATGAATTTAATATTCAATGACATTATATAAGAAGGTATGAATGTAAATTAAAAAGTAAGAAACTTAAGTATGAACTTCTGCACTAATGAATATTAATATCTAATGGATATCAGGTATATAAAATAGTAAATGTGAACTAAACTACAATAAAATGTATGTAATACTTGAATAATGAATTCATTGATTATTATAAACAAATGGATGGAAATAACTTATGTAAGAAATGTATGTAAAGTAATGAAAAGAAATTTCCATTAAATGAGTAAATGAAATGAATTTTGTAAGTAATGAATGAAAGTAAATGATAATAAGTACTGGATGAATGAATGGTAATTTATTTACAAAGAAACATATATAGTACTTTAAGAATTGATTTACATATGTTTAAATAATTATGTATGAGTAAAATATGTAAGCAAATATAAATAACATATGTAAATAAATGAAAGTGAATGAATGAAATAATCAATGTATGAATGAAACCGAGGAAAGGTAAAAATATGAAATAAAAATTAATAAGAATGAACTGAATAATTCCTGAAGTCACTGTTTGTTTTGACTTATGGATGTTTGGGAAGTGATGCTTTAAATTGTTTAGGATGCATGAATAATCTATTGGGTTTTATTTAAGAATGTTGAGTATATGGTATACTCAATAGTTATTTGTCATTCTATACGATTAAAAGTGTCTAAACCCGAACAAACCATTTGTTTTACTTGCTATGGATGGATGGTTGATTTCATCGATTTCATGTGATGATTGTATGTTTTGGTCGCAAGTGATTATTATTCTGTTGTATTGATTTGTTTTGTTATTTTTTGAAACAACTTAAACATTTCACTTTTATATAATTATTAACTCCTTTGGATTATATAAGTGAAATATAGGTTTATGGAAGCAATAGATACTGCCTTTTGGTTTCATAAAATAAGCGTTATTTGCCCGACAAATAGGTACGTTCTCGGGTTACGGTTTATAGTGATATTATATTATTTTTCTCGTTGTTGGGATATATTATTTTGAAAAATATGATATATATTGTTATTATTGATATTATTATTTCTTCCAGACCTCTCCGTACAAAGAAGACTCTGCCGAAATTTTCCGTGAATTTTGGACTTAGAAAAATTTTGTGAAATGTTTTCCAAACTTTTGCTAACTTGAATATAAAGGATTTAAGTGTTATAAATTAATATATTTTATTTGAATTATTTAATTTTTTGAATTTAATTGGTATAAATTTAATATTTTGAATAAGATATATTGATTACTTAATTCCTTCTTTTCCCTCCTTTTTCCTTTTCGGGGACGAAAAGTTGAGTGGGGGAGAGTGTAACGACCCGTAAATTTTCGATAATTAATTTTTTTTTAATTTAATAAAGTTTTATAAGTTAATAATGGGGAAATAAAAATTTATGAATTATTATTGAAACAATAACTAAAATGAAAGGTAACAATGTTAATTAAAGTTAATTATTAACAACTTGAATGAAATTCCAATCAATTGAAACGATTTAAAGGTTATATTTGGTTATAAGGTGAATATAGGAAAACAAATGTGAATGTTGAAGCAATTAATGAAATAATATAATTAATGGTAATTGAATAAAGTCAACAAGAAAAGAGTCAAAGGTCCATGTTTTTGATGTTATTATAGGAAAAGTCCCTGCAGAAATAAATATGTAAATTTGGTCCCTATTTTTGAAAAATAAAAAACGCAAGGTGTCTTGCACTTTTCTGTTTCATAAATCTTTTTCGAAATTATCAAAATTTTGAAAAGCGCAAGTTATCTTGTACTTTCTATCAGGAAAGCGCAAGCTAGTTTGCGCTTTCTGATTTTGAGTTTTTTTTTTGAAATTTTTGAAAAGCGCAAGGTAACTTGCGCTTTATATTAGGAAAGCGCAAGCTAGTTTGCACTTTCTGATTTTGAAATTTTTCTAAAATTTTGAAAATTTTGAAATTTTTAAAAAGCGCAAGCTAATTTGCACTTTCTGATTTAGAAATAACAAGGACCTAATTTACATACTTATTTCTACTGGGACTTTTCTTGTAACAACATCAGAAATATGGACCTTTCGTGCAAAGCCCCTAAAATCAATATTATGTAAGTAATTATAATAATTGGTTGTAAATAATAAACCCTTAAAAGTGTGATTAAAAGCTAATGGTAACAATTATTATATGTTACCTATTTATTTAGTCTGGTAAATTTAATTGGAAATTAATTATAATTAAATGAAATTGAATGTTACTTTAATGTAAGTTAAGACAATAACTGCAATCTGTGAATGTAATAAAAAAATATATAAGTATAAATTATATTCATAAGGAAATAATTGATTTAATAAAAGATTTGAATCATGATAAATAAATCAATTGGGATCTTAAATTTTAATTAATGTATAAATTGACAAAAATTCAATTAAATGGAAATATAGTAGTTAATACAAATAAAAGATGGAAATTGGAGAATATTAATGTAATGAAAGACAAACAAATATTAACTATGTTATTTGAGTAATAATTGATTGAATATAAAGTCTGAAATAAAATTAAAACAATTTATTGGAATTAATTATTAATAATTGGATGTAATTACGATTGGAATTAAACACTGTAATTGGTGAAATAATTAACTTTGAATTGATATCTAAATTTGTTTTAAATTATGGTAAATGTCCAAGTAATCTAAAATGACAGAAATTATAAATTATTAAATTTGAATTTAAAATTGATTTAATTAATTTAATATTAATTTATTTAATTAACATGAAAATAGCCATTTTGGCCACTGTCTCAGATTTCGACGAAACTAGTTTCATCGGATCCGTAACGGTGAATTATTGTAAGATTTCAAGTTTCGTAGCGATCGGACTTGTCATTTGATCGTACAGACTCGAAACGCCTAGAAATCAATTTAATTGAAATCAATTAAAATCAATTTGAAATAAGCTGATTTCAACATAACTTCTTCATACGATGGAATTAGGACTCGAAATCTGTTCCATTGAGTTTAAAAATATTGAAAACATCTATTTTGATATATGGGATGACCTATTTTCGTTTCGGGAACGAAACGTGCTTTTCGGGTCATTTATCGTTCAATCAAATCTTGTCCGTTCTTTCTATTTTTGATCTGCCTATAAATAGCCCGTTATAAACCCTAACTATTTCTTATTGCTCATTTCTGTACGTACAATTCCATCTTTCCACTTATCCTTCTCAATGGCAGACAAACAAAAATCCCAATTCAATTTCAAATCAAATTTCAATCGAAAAATCAAACTCCTCAAAATATATCGTATTATATATCGATTTGAAGCTCTCGACGAGCGCAAGTCAAATCAGCATTTCGTTTTTCGATTTGGGTTTCTGTGTGTCCGGAATTCGAGGAATAAACCTCCGCCGTTCATCGTGTCACGATCAACTTGGCCTAATCATCGAATCGAAGGTGTTGGGTCGTAGAGAGCGGGGAGCGCAGTTCATCGGAGTGGGTTGTTTGATGAGATGATAGTTGGATTTTCGCCTAAATTCGCCTAGGGTTGTTATACAAGCGGAGGCGGCTGCTGTTTTCCGTCGACTTTCGTGGGTCGGAGGTCATCGCGGGGTGGTTGGAGCCTCGGGAAGAGGGTCGCGATTGTAGGGGAGCAGCGAGTGATGATGGTCAGGGGCGGCGTCGTGCTTTAGGAGTTGGCAGCTGTGTATCGCGTGCGTGAAGCTGTGCTATAGGGTTTCATTCTTGTGTGGTGACGTGGCTTTGGTAATACCTTGTTTTGGTTTTGTTTATTTAATATGAATTTAATTTTTAAAACGTACTAATCTTAATAACTTTTGCATACGAACTCCGATTCACGCGTGGTTTGTTCCGCTGGGATCGTATCGAAATTCCGAACATTTCAACGCTGGTTTGGACGAATTCTGAGACTGTCGAATTTTGCGCCTTATTTTGAATTTCAAATTGATTTGAATTCAAAGGTGAGTGTTTTAACCCACTCACAACTTCTAAATTATCTTATGTTAGTTAAATTGGACTTATGTTGTGATTAGAATTTATTTGATCGATGTTTGGTATATTTAAATTGTCATTCTTGTTAAATTTGACTTTTATTGCATTTAATTATCATTTAATTAAATATTGAATTTTAAATTGTCAATTTAATACCTGCATTGATTATAAGTTATCTATTGATGTTCGTTGATTGATTTGGATGATGATTGTGATGTATGTTTGATTTGTTGATATTGGATGACTGGATGTTGCATTTTATATTGTTATAATATTGCAAGTTCCCTATAGGTTGAAATAATACATACCTGAATGATCTATAGATTAGGGTAAAATCGTTATGGGTTGAAATTATAGACTCGAGCGATTTTATGGATTTTATTTAATTTGGGATTGCGGTTTGAAATGATATAACCGTAAAATTTTAAATTGCGGATTGAAATGATAAATATCTGTATCATTTAACCCAAGGGTAGAGAATTATATACGGCCACCGGATTGGTTAAATTAAATGATTTTAAATCCGTAATTTTCTTGAAATTAGTTAAATGATATTTTGAAATAAAATTTGATTTATATAAAATTGAATTATTATCTAAATTCAAGTTTTATGTTAAAAATTGGAATTGGTTTAAAGGAATTGTTTAAAGAAATTAAATTGAAATTTTAAAGTTGAATTTGAAGTATACGTGAAGTTTGTCAGAATTGGGTTATTAAAATTGTTCGAAATATAACTTTGAAATTTATTGAAATTAGAGTAATTTAAATTGATATTTCAATATGGATTTGGAAGCGATATAGAATTTAATATTTTTTTTGGAATTTGAATTGAAAGATTTGAAATTGGGTTTTTGGAAATTTAAAATAGTCCAAGTGTGTTGAAAGGAAATGAATAGTTTAAATTGATATTAAATTCAAATTCATATTTTTAATATAAACTGTTTTAAAAATATATTATTTTAAAGATTCTAAATTTTTAGATTTTCAAATTATTAAACTATTTTAACCTACAATAACTATATTAAATCAATTTAACTTATTTTAAACCATTTAATTTATTTTAAAACTAATTACATTTTTACTTATTTTAAATCTAATAAATCTATTTTAAAGCTATTTAATCTATTTTAATTATATTTAATCTATTTTAAATCTATTTAACTATCTTAAATCAATTTAACACTATCTTTAATCTATAAATTAAACCATTTTAGAGTATTTAACTTTTTATAACTATTTTAACCATTTAAACTATTTTCTAAATTTTCAAACTAAGTAGAGGGAAAGTGTTTATATTCAAATTCATTGGTTTAAAGGTAAATACGGTTGAATGATGTTATAACCTAAGTTGGGATTTAAATGTTATAATTAATTGAATATGATGATTTTGAAGTGAGAATTTAACCTAATTGGAAATATGATTTTTGAAAGAAATTATGTTTTCCGAAATGATATGATTTCAAAGGTGAATATAATTTCCAAAGTGAACATGATTTCGAAAGTGGTATGGTTTTGAGAATATGATATTTTGATATATGTGTGAATTGACTTTTGAAATGTAAAAGAACCATCCAGGGTGAAATAAACGTTTGGTTGTTAAAGATACCGGGATCGATATTGTCATACTCTCTGCCAATACCGAAAACCACTTTAACAACTGTGCACATGGTGGAGATTCCAGAAATGAAGTAGGATGGTTTGGCGAACGATTCTATATGAGGTATTTACGTGACCCTGACTCCCTGAGTCAGCTTGATGCGGCTAAAATCAGGAGCCACGCTGGGCTAAGTGAGGTCATTCCCTGTTCGGGCACACTTCTTCGATACTATATTTTGACTATGTGATTTGATTTGGTGGCCACCCTTGATTTTGATTTGGGAGTGTGATCTGAGGTGGGCGGTAGTAGCTGCTATGCGTTACTACCAGTCCTGATATGCAAATGGTATATCTACCCTGACATTGCCTCGAGTTTCATGTTGCATGCCCTATCGCGCCTTCTACGAGTTTGTTTTGTACCATACCTATAGAGTGGCCTCTGATATCCCTCCAGTTTACGGAGGAATTACGGTACTGTATAGACTATGAGAATATATAAAAATGTGTTAAGGGGGATATGGGAAACGCCTTAACACTATTTTAATACTTTTACTTTACTATAGGCATATTATAATAGCATGTTGTACCACATAGTAGATAGTTTAATGGATCCTTAGGAGATGTGAATCCCGAACATCTCTTAAGTTACTGCACTCATGTTAGACACTGGATAGGAGATGTCAAACCGCATAAACATCTCTGACGCCGTCACACTCATATTTACCGTTGATTACTTACATAAGATCTTTTATTTCTGACTCGAGTGTCTTGTATTTTCGATTCGCTCGGGTTAGCCTGAGCATTTTTGGGTTGAAGACCTTATTTCTGGAGGATGAAGACAAATATTTGTACTATTATTATTTGCTGTATTTATTGCACTGCATCATGTTGTTCCACTGCATTTATTTATTTATTACTGTTTATGTAACTTTGATGTTTGTGTTGTAAAGGGTAATCGAATGTATTTATAAAACAGCTTCATGAACTGTTATTTGATTATTACATTTTATCATTCCGCTGCGAGATTCTGTATTTTTTTTATTTCTCTCTTTTCTTATTTACCCCATAACAATCTGCCTTTTTGAATGGTTTGAGTTTGACGTGTGTGTCTGCTAAAAATGTTCAAAAAGGCAGGTCATTACAAAATGGCCACTAGTTCCCTATCATGTTGGAAAGCCACTTCCAATACGAGCTTTACGGTTTTTGTTGTATTCCTAAAATGGCTGTAATGCTTTGCAAATATTTCAGCTACCCTTTAGCATCATATACACTATTTGACATATCCGGGTATCGATACCTACTGTGTGTATATATTTATTTGAAAAGTGTTTTCCAACCAATGTCATTAATGATAATATCAAATTTGTTTTGGAATAAAGTATTTTTGTTATCATAAGGTAAAAACCCATCCGTGTTTATGTGCGGCATGGTCTTACGAGATACCCTACTTTTCAAAGGTTTTTGTTGGCATCAATCTGATCTATGACACTGTCATATACATTTATAATTCGAGTTTTCTAATGCTGGCTTACCAAGCTTGATTCCGATATTTTTAATACTCGAGTCAGATCTGGATAGTTTCAGGTTTAGCTAAAGATTCCTGGAGTTTGCATAGAAGAGCTGGAGAACTTCATCAACGTATGGACATATTCTATTTTTTCGCTGCATTTGTTTTGTTATTTTTCAGCATTTGTAAGGACAAAGGATTTATAACTTTCCAAGCTGAATCTAGTTTAGACTCCGATAGTGTATTCAAAATTTTCCACTGTAAAAGATTTGGTTAACAATATATGATTATTCCATTCATATGAAATTCTATTTTCTGCTCTGTTCTGTGTTATTTTCTTTTTACCCTTGATAATCTGCCTTTCTAGCACTTGAATTTGCGGCATATGAATATCAAGAATGTCTTGGTGTCGATTTCAAGAGTTGAAAAGGTGGGTCGTCACAATTTTCCAAAGAATATACTTTTGTAAACATTTTTCCTATAAAAATCACCATTATTATTTATCACATAAAACATGATTATTTATGTTTAATAAACCTATATTCGAATATTTAAGATAATTAAATATTCCAAATGAAAGTGATAAAATTACGGGTCGTTACACTTGTTGTCGTTCAAATAACGACAAATCCCACAAGTGTCACCATACAAGCCAACGCTACCATAGATTGGATCTCCACCTTGCCATTAGTTTAACGGATCCGAGCTCATCTTCTATTGCAGCCAGGAGCTCTTGGAATCGGGGTAGACCCGAAACCTATTACTAACCCACTTTGGATATTTTGGAAGGAGAGGGAAAGTTGAGGAACAAAAATATTTGGTTAGGGAAAGATATATAATACACACATACATACATATATATATATAATTTGCGTTTTCAAATAAATTGCCACACATTTTGAGCTCTTACGATCAGACAATACATTGAATCACAATGAAAATCATCAGCCTACATCACTTCAATTATCCAGTCCTGATTGTATAAATTTCATTACCATCCGAGATGGCACTCCAAGATGATGGTTTCATGCATTTCGAGGTCGTTTTGGCCATTGAGTCGCCCGATTCAAAAAATCCTTCAACCATACATCTCATAATGAAGTCCTTATCCTAAAAACATAAGCCATCAGTTGAGATCCCATTGGACCTGATGATGCATGTATTTTTATAAAATACTTATAACAATACATAAATCGTGAAAATACTGCGACTTTAAATATAGTGATATTTATACTCATTTTGATTTGTAAGGTCGATTCGGACTCCACAGAAGTAGTCTCGAGTTCTAATTCGATGGTATGCAAAAAAAATTAGATTTTGGACTTTCAATTAATTAATGATTCAAATTTTGAATTATTATTTAGATATCCACTCATAAAAATGTGGGTTGTCACATTCTCCCATCCTTAAAATGATTTCACCCCGAAATTTCTATGAATATGACAATGCAACCTGTTAGACCAAAAATTCGAAGCATATACTTTTGAAAATTTCAACAGTGTTTCCCCTACGTTGTTAGCGCTACAGAAACTTCCAAAGTGCAAAATATAACTCCTAACCTTTAGGATTCTAAAGCCGTTTTTTTGGAAAATTTTGGTAGCTCCTCCTTTGCGCAGGTAGCTCCAAAAAATCTTAAAACTACAAATATATATACAACCACATCTCATATCTAAGGCATCCCATATCTGAGGCATCTCATTTCTGGGGACATACAAGCATAAATATCCATATTATCTACACTATAGATCTTACGTACCTCTTTCATAGTAAAAGCACACCATTTAAATGGGAATACAAGCTAATAATCCTCCCAATAGCGCATTGCTGCTTCCATGTACCTTACCGTGTACTCAACAAAGAGGATTATACACAATTGCAACATTATATTATGAATTTAAGCATGCTTGATCATATATAACAATTATCTCAAAATAAATATGCTATATCAAACTGTGAAATAAGTATCTCAAATAAACATGTTACTACTAACTATGCAACAAGCATATCTAATGCAACTAGCATCTCCAATGCAACAAACATCTCAAACGAACATGTTATAACAATTTATGCAATAGGTATCTCTAATGCAACATACTCGTATAGATCCCACCTCGATCCATACAATGGCCATGGATGATAGGACTTATTTTAGACAGCTATCGTTATCTCTCTCTATACATTCTCTAACATGTAACTATAATTAACATACAAGCAACAAAACATACAACAAGTAGCAACAAACAATAATAGTTTACAAACATACTACCAAACAAACAATGCAAGCAACAATGAGCATTAACAAATCAAACTATAGCAAGCAACAACAAGCAATCAACAACGAGCAATAACAAGTAATCAAAGCAACAATATTTAGCATACAAACTATCAACCATACACGACAAGAAATAACAATTAACAACGCTCAAAATCAATTTACAATAAGTAGCAATATGCAACATCAAACAACAACAAGAAACTATAAGTAACGATGAAAAATAGTAAGCAACAACAACCAACAAACAAAAATAAGCATTAACAATCAACAACAATCAGCATATAATTAACATAAAAACAACCAATCATACAAAATAGCCCATACCAACACGCACGATGACTAACAAAAGTCAATAAGTGCATGTCAAGCCATAATCCCATAAGCTGTTCGACATCCAAGATGGATAATATGCCTAAGTAGTGTAACTGCTTTCATTAATACAATACACGAAGGACTATTATACCTTCCGCTACGAAAAGGAAAACTTATGCGATAGGCTAAATCATCGAGTCCAAAACTCACGAATAAATCTACCAATCTAAGTCTTAGCTTCCCTTCTCTTCCAAACAGAACTCGTTCTCCAAAAGAGAAAACTTAACTAATTAAATCATCATTAAATGATGATCTGCAGATGCTTGGGTTTGTTCGAGTCCAAACTCACTTAAAACTGCACAACGTTAATAAGGATAAAATACTAAATATAATACGACACTCACCCAGGCAAGTATCGTATCATCACTTAGGAGATTAGCTAAATCGTCACAAAACTAGTTAAAAAGACTTTCCCTGAACTATCACAAACAATCTTATCTATACAATAATACAATTTTACTATGATTAAAGATCATCCATAATGGAACAATGCTCGATCCCATCCTTCGTTTACTCATAAGATTTCTTTCTTAAATTAGGGTTGGCCACTTGACTCTTCTCATGCGAACTCTGATCTGGTTCCTTGATCTGACTACTACTAAAATCTCGTCGCACAACTAGAGTCGTGCTTCAGAAATCTCTTAGCCACCTCAAGAATCCGACTTAAGTGCTCATCTTTAAAAATTGAGTGAAAACCCCTGGCCTAACTGGTGCAAATCACCTAGTAACATGCGCTTGAACTATGGACTAAAAACCTGTATGTGAATGGACCGATCCTTAGAAAATACCCTTTTGGCACATCGGACTACTCCTATCACCTAAGTTTAACTAACATAAGGAGAAAGAATTCTAACACTAATTGATCGAGGAAAACGCCTATAATTCATTCGCTTGGTCTTTGCTCATTATTGGATATACCAAACCCTACTTGAATGCAAATCCAAGTCACATTTCATCGACCAACCCTACTCAACTTGAAATCTCGTGCATCAATTCGAATAGTAGTGATCTTGGTCGCTACACCTTAGCTCGATGACTAAGGTGATCCATACAAGGTTCATCTTTTCAGAAGAAATTTCCTACTATAAAAGGTGTCATGTTTATCCTAATTACCAAGTGTTTACCAATAGATGGACAAACAACTTAATTATCGAAAAGAATGTAAGTGAGTTACTTACAATTAAAGCATATCTCACTATATGAGCTTCTTTCCTTTTCCCTAAGCAGTAGGCCTGCTAGGACCTCGTAATGCCAGTAAGGCATAAGTCATCATCACTTACTCACTATTTGAAAATGTAGGACAATCCTTCTTAAAGTGACCAAATCAATTGCAATTGAAGCACTTACGTTTCACCTTAGCTAAATGACAATCTGATTGGGCGAATTCTCACCATCGAACACCTGCCGAACCAACCTGCTTCGCATGCAACACTGAACCAACATTGCCGAACCACTTAACCGCACAACTCCCCACCGGTCCAAAGCTCCCCACCGAATGAAGTCAATCAACCAGTCCAAAGCTCCACCGGTCCAAAGTTTGGCTTATACCGGACCAACTCCCCACCGGTCCAAAGCTCTCCACCGAATGAAGTCCCCACCGAACGAAGCAACACGTCTCACCACCGGACCTACTATATGCCGAACCAAGATGCCGGACCAACCCATCTCCATATCATCTCCATACCGGACCAACTCAATACCGGACCAACACGTGCCAGGCCAGATTGCCTCAGCCCAGGCCCACCAGCAGCCACATACATCCAGGACCCCTATCCCTAGCCTCACTCTATAAATAGAGGGGTAGGGGTACAGCAATGGGGGACAAGTTTGAGAGCTCAAGCACGGAGAGAACTTTCAAACAATTTTATTTTACTTGTATCAAAGCTTTGTACTTGTAATCAAAACAAGAGAAGAGAAATAACATATAAAGTGGACGTAGGCACATTCTGGCTGAACCACTATAAATCTGCGTGTCTTTTTACAGTTTAGCCGCTGCTTTTCATATATTTGCATAAATCACTCAAATCACTAAGAACAATATAAGATCCACTAAATCATACGACTTTGAGGTGTTTGTCCATTTTTTGTGCAAACATTTTTGGTGCTTTCACTGAGAACTAGAAGCTAGGAGCTTCAGCTTCATCCACTTAACATTTTTCATAACAGCATCGTTCGCCACTTGGAAAACATGCCTCCCAAACAGAGAAAAGATGTTAACAAAGGAAAAAACATCGCATCCAGCAGTCTTCCAGATCCAGCTGCCACGAATCAAGTAAATCGTCCTCCTCCAGTAGCAGTAACAAATGAAGGACAGGCTAATCCGACCACTCCTGCCACAGAACAGCCCGCAGCAATTACTAGGGCAGATTTGGACAGGGTTGTGGTTGAAGTAACTAACTGCTTCACGTCCCAGCAGGAAGCCTTGGTGGACCATCTCATGTCACGCTTAAGGGATGCTGAAGAGTCCAATCGCAACACTGAATCATGGGGCGAGTCCCAGTCTGGAGGATCTCAGAGACAACAAAGATCTTCCTTCTTCAAAGGAGCTAACGGCAGAAGTAGCCATGGTAGGAGCCGAGATCGAGCACAGCCCGAAGTTAGGCCTGAGGAAACGTTTGGTACCGAACCCAACGGGGGAGGTACCGGGCGAAGGTCAACTGTAGCTGAGCATGTCATACTGCCTAACCACGGAAACGCCAGTGAACGGGGCCGAGCTAGAGTCCAGCCCGAAGTTGGACCCGAGGAAGTGCTTAGATCAGAACCCAGCAGGGGAAGATCAAGGCAAGGGCCAACTGTAGCTGCCCCTAGCATGCCCCCAGAAGATCAAAGGCAGCCATTAGAAAATATGAGGAATGATAGATGATACCATCCCTACAGGTCATCTGGACGGAATCAATCCCACAGAACAGAACCAAACTCATTTCTATCTGCTCCAAATTCTGATGAAAGGATGGCACGCTTATTCAGAGAGTGCGTCCAACGAGAGCAAAGAGATCGAGGGATAGGCGCTAGGGTAACCAGCCCTTTCGCCCGCAATATCGAAATTGCTATCACTCCCCGAGAATGGAAGATGCCAACAATGGAACCTTACAAAGGAACCTCCGATCCCGTTGTACACTTACAGAGGTACACACAACATATGCTCATGAGTGGAGCGACAGAGGGAGTACTGTGCAAATGCTTTCCGCTCTTCTTAGCAGATCTCGCTACCTCCTGGTTCCGTCATCTACCCCAGGGATCCATCAGCTCGTGGGAAATGTTGAAAGAAAAGTTTATCAGTCAGTTCCGCATCCATGTGGAACAACCTAAGGACGCTTATTCCTTATCCAGCGTCAAACAGAAACCTGGAGAGAAACTGCAACAATACCTAACCCGATTCAATGCCGCAGCAGCCGCGGTCCAAGATGCCGATAAGAAGCTTATCCTAATGGCCCTCTAAATTTGCTAGAAGGTTGACGAAAGAAAAACCAGCTACTTTACCCGATTTTTTTCATGAAGCCGGGAAATATATGAGGCTTGAGGATGCTGCCGTTGAGGGGCAGTCAAGACAGCAAAATAAGGCAACTCATAGCAACGCCCCTGCTATAGCAAGGGACGTTCGAAGAAATGATTCCAGAGACAATGCTGGGGGCAAGAAGGGAGAAAAGCGCCTATATCGGCCTGGACCGAGATTCGACACTTACACTCCTTTGAACGAGACCGTCGAAAATATCTTCCTTGCCACCTAAGGCGAAGTTAGATACAAACGCCCACCATACAAGAAGGAATCAGATAACGCGCAGAAGTCTGGAAAGTTCTACCGCTTCCACGAATCTCACGTGCATGATACCAATGAATGCCATCATCTCCGGGATTTGATTGAGGAACACATCAGAAGGAAGAAACTGTAATGCTATGTAAAAAGTCAGGACAGGACTCCAGCTCCTGCCAATGAAAACCCAAGGCTACCCTCACCGGAGACCGGCAGAGGAAACCGCAACGCTAGCGGCTCTAGTCAAGAGAAGATAGTGGTCCACACCATCTCAGGAGGACCGCACATCGCAGACAAGAGCTGGAAAGAGATGGAAAGATATGGAAAGTCGCTTAGAGACAGTAAAGACTGTGTCAATTCGGTTATAGAAGAGCGCCACCCGAAACGGAAAGAAAGTAATGACATCACATTCGGTAAGCATGACCTGGAAGGAAGGCAGTACCCTCACATGAATTCCATGGTTATCTCTGCCCGGCTCGGTCCCGCCGAAGTTTACCGAATCTTAGTAGACACTGGAAGCTCAGTGAACATCCTGTTCAAACATGCATTCAACAAAATGAAATTATCAATGAAGGATGTATCTCCCTGCGATAAACCACTGCACGGTTTCACTAGAGATGCGAAGATGCCCCTCGGGCAACTAGACCTCTTTGTTGAGATTGGAAGCCATCCCTGCTCCGTTGTACGAAAACAGACGTTTGTGCTAATAGAAAACCATTCGGCCAATAACGCCTTCTTAGGAAGGCCAGCCTTGTCTGATTTCAAATTGTCCTAGCCCCATGGTGCCTAAAAATGAAATTTCCAACGGACAATGGAGTAGGGGAAGTAGAAGGAGACCAGGACGTTGCTCGAGATTGCTATGTGACTGAACTATGCAACAACCACAGGAAGGATAAAGGGAAGGGTGTAGAGGTTGCCCTCTGCACGAAAAGTCTAGAAGCGTAGCAACTAAAGAAAGCCCCTCCTCTTCGATATACCAACGACCCTTTCAATGAATTAGACCCTAGGGACAAAGAGGAGGAGGCCACCGACGAGACTGCAAAGGCTATGGAGTTTGTATCTGTAGACAAGCACGACTCAAGTAGACTATTAAAAATTGGGTCCCAACTAAAAGCAGAGTTGAAGGAGCAACTCATTGACTTTCTCCGCCACAACTTGGATGTATTCGCATGGTCACACGCTGATATGACCCGAATCTCCCCCGATGTAGCATGCCACGTACTAAACATTGATCCTACCAAGGCGCCCGTAAAACAAAGAAAGAGAAGTATAGGGGCAGAGCGATCGGCAGCCCTCGATGAAGAAGTAAAAAATCTACTCGCCAATGACTTCATACGAGAAGCCATCTACCCGGAATGGATCGCTAACCCGGTGCTGGTAAAGAAGGTTAATGGGAAGTGACGAACATGCATTGACTTCTCCAACCTAAACGACGCCTGCCCAAAGGATTGCTTCCCACTTCCCCGAATCGACCAACTTGTTGACAGCACAGCCGGGCACGAGCTCTTATCTTTTATGGACGCATACTCAGGGTATAACCAAATTCCTATGCACGCTCCCGACCAAGACCACACTAGTTTCATCACCGATCGGGGTTTATACTGCTATAAGTTAATGCCTTTCGGACTTAAAAATGCAGGAGCCACCTACCAGCGCCTCGTCAACAAGATGTTTGCGGGGCTAATAGGGCAAACTATGGAAGTGTACGTGGATGACATGCTGGTAAAGTCAAGGAAAGCCGACGATCACGTAAGCCACCTAGGCGAGATGTTTCAAGTACTTCGACAGTATGGAATGAAGTTGAATCCTCTAAAATGCTCCTTCGGAGTGTCATCAGGAAAGTTCTTAGGATTCATCGTCCATGCCAGAGGGAGTGAAGCAAACCCTGAACAAGTCGGAGCGCTAAGGGATATCAAGATACCTTCCACTCGAAAGGAAATGCAAAGCCTGAATGGAAAAGTGGCCGCCCTAAGCCGATTCATCTCCAAACCAACGGACAAGTGTGTCCCCTTTTTCGAAGCTCTAAAAGAAAGACAAAGGAAAGTTCGAATGGACCGACGAATGCTTGACCGCTTTCCTTAACTTAATCGAACACCTCCAGAAACCACCGGTACTCTCGACTCCAAGCGAAGGCGAAGAATTATACCTATACCTTGTTGTGTCATCTCACGCCCTAAGCGCTGCCTTGGTAAGGGAAGACAACCGCACGCAGCAGCCAGTTTACTTCGTCAGTAAGAGGTTTACGGGGGCAGAAGTCAGATATCCTAAACTTGAGAAGCTAGCATACTGTTTACTAATCACATCCCGGAAAATGCGTCACTACTTCCAGTCCCATTCCATCAAAGTTCAGACCGATCAGCCACTGAGGCAGGTAATCCACCGTCCCGACACTTCTGGGCGACTACTTAAATGATGCATCGAACTAAGTCAGTATGATATCACCTATCACCCTCACACTGCCATCAAGGGACAAGCCATGGCTGATTTCATTGCAGAATTCACTACCAACGAAGATAAGGAGCAATTGGGAATAGCAGAAGACATTAAGTGGAATCTCTTTGTTGATGGTGCATCGAACGAACAAGGCTCGGGGGCAGGTGTGGTAATAATCACTCCCAGGGGAAACAAATTGCACTATGCTATAAGGTTGGAGTTCGCTGCCACCAACAACGATGCAGAATATGAAGCAGTGATAGCCGGACTAGAACTTGCCGTAGAAATCGGAGCCAATTCTTTGTGCCTTCATAGCGATTCTCAACTTATTGTTAATCAAATACTAGGAGAATTCCAAGCTCGAGAAGAACGACTCATAACATATTTAAAGAAGACCAAGTTACTTCTCAGCCGATTGGACCACTACTTAGTCAAACACATTCCTCGGGAAGAGAACCAAGAGGCCGACGAATTGGCAAAACAAGCAAGTGTGAGAGACAGCGCCACCTTCGGGCAGTAACCATCTCAAAGCAACTGACCCCAAGTTTTGAGCAAGTGAATCTGATAGCTGCCACCAAAGAGGCAACTTGGATGACTCCCATCCGAGACTACTTACAAAACGGCACACTACCCAACGGGCGTAACGAAGTCAAGAAAATCTTGAGAAAAGCTTCCCGCTACACAATACAAGAAGACATCCTCTATCGACGCGGATTCTCTAACCCGTTATTAAGTTGTGTCGCTGGGAGGGAAGCCAGGGAAATCTTATCCAACATTCATCAAGGAAGCTGCGAAGATCACACCGGAGGACAAACATTAGCAAAAAAGACACTCCGATATGGATACTTCTGGCCCACCTTAAGCAAGGACGCCTTGGATTTCGTCAAAAAGTGTGACAGATGCCAGAAGTTTGCTAAGATTCCGCGGCTACCAACGACTGAGATTACTCAAATGACTAGCCCTTGGCCCTTTGTAGTATGGGGAATTGACTTAATCGGCGAACTACCAATGGGCCGAGGCGGGGCCAAATACGCTATAGTGGCAGTCGACTACTTCACCAAATGGGTGGAAGCGGAACCTCTGAATAAAGTATCTTCAGCAAAAGTTATTAACTTCTTGATCAAAAATGTTATGTGCAGGTACGGAGTCCCACTCAAAATCATATCAGACAATGGACTTCAGTTTGACAGCGAGGAATTTGCCAACTGGTGCCAAGAGCACGGAATTCACAAAAGCTTCTCATCCGTAGCGTATCCCCAGGCAAACGGACTAGTCGAAGCCGTCAACAAAATTCTGAAAACTCTAATAAAAAAGAAGCTCAAAAAGTCAAAGGGCGCTTGGGTGGATGAACTTCCTACGGCACTATGGGCCTATCGCACATCTTTCAGAACATCAACGGGGCACACTCCTTTCTCTTTGGCATACGGATCAGAGGCTATGCTCCCAGTTGAAACCATTGTGCCTTCCCACCGTAGGATCCACTATAACCCATAAGAGAACGAAGAACTCCTTCACATGTCTTTGGATCTAGTTGAGGAGAGAAGAAATAATGCAGTCCTTAAAGCAGCAGCCCACAAACAGAAAGTGGCGGCACAATACAACTCCAAAGTCAAGCATCGTACCTTACAAGAAGGGGATCTTGTCCTCAAGCGAATCTTCCCTCACCCCGGAGCGCTAGACCCAGTTTGGGATGGACCATATGTAATTCATAAAGATCTCCACAACGGAGCCTATATTTTGTCAACAGTGGACGGAGAGGTGTTCCAGAGGGCATGGAACATCCAACACCTCCGTCGATACTTTTCTTAACTTGTATTGCCCATATGAAGTGAATTAACAAAGAGAATCAGTGGACGTAGGCATTTTCATGCCGAACCACTTTAAAAAACCTTGTCTCTTTTTTAACTTGTTCCTTTATATCTTGGCTGCTTGTTAACTTTATCCTTTTCTGTTGAACAAAATCCTGTGCATACAGCGTTTCAATTCAAAGCACTCCACAGCGCAACTTCACCAGGACAAGACCTGACAGGTACTATGCGAATCTATGCCCTCGCCAATGAGACACTTTTGCTCCAGCACCCCTCTGTTGGGGGTTAACTCATTGATCGCGATGGCCCTTAAAGCCAACTATAATGAGCCGATTATAAGCCACCGAGAAGGCCGACTATAGCCGAGGCAGCTCATTACGGCGTTCGGCTCGCCGGCAACCGTGAACCGACTATAAGCCCCAACATAAGGTGTGGCCAGCCAGGGGCAGTTCACGGTTGACGATCGGCACCCACGCTAGCCGGCCACGGTAAATCGAATAATACCCACGACTACAGGCCATAATGGCTTGGGTAGTTACTATGCGCGATC
Organism: Allium fistulosum; assembly: GCA_030737815.1. Lineage (NCBI taxonomy): Eukaryota > Viridiplantae > Streptophyta > Magnoliopsida > Asparagales > Amaryllidaceae > Allium > Allium fistulosum. Next base: position 1,619,908,375 of record CM060901.1, read on the forward strand.
TCGGCTCCGATGTGTCTTAAGTACGACTGAGGTAAAAAAGAATTAACTCCCCGTGGAGGCGTAAGATGGGTGACAAATGTCTCCAAGACCCACAGCTAGGGAAAGTGACTACAAAACCCATTTGCCACGAACTTAAGCACATCGACGGCCTTCCGTGATTGGAAGTTTTTACTATTTCCTATATTTCCATTCTATTTTTAAAACTTTCCTCTTATCCTCTATAACGATCCCTAAAGCACAGGTCGCAGAATAGGAGGCATTCGCAAATGAGACCGGATGGCCGGGCACTCGACCACATTTTCATACTCAGTCACGCTAAAGCCGCCGTCTACAACTAAAGCAGGAGGGACGGTATTTTATTTTTGTGTGCCTAAAAACATAGCTATAGTTTATTCGCACATCACGTTAGTATTACAAGATATGAAATTATACTTTAAGCAGGAACTTAGCATCAAATACCGCTGAATCACAAGTACACGCATAGCTATATTTCTTATTCAACACATTAAGACTACAAAAAAAAACATCCATATATAACGAAATTATCATAAGTTAAGAATTACATGCCGAAAATCAAATCTCTTATTACAAGTAGCACCATTATAACTTGAAAGCCATGTTACTGTTTCAAAACCAACATGTGTAACAGTATCGAGTCAACCAAAAGAAACATCCAGGTCGAATCAGGGAGCTGGCTGCATTGGATCTTTACCCTTGTCTTGTTTGTGCTGACCGCTTGATCAGCCAAGAAGAGAAATCATTAGTGATAAGCGACAGAGTTAACGAAAGAAGAAACTAATGAAGAAGGGGTTACCAGCAACTTCCCCTTGATCGTCTTGGTCGTCATCCCCTACTTCCACACCTGCCTCTTCAACCGCAAACAACCGCATCCCCTCCTTCACCGCTATCTTCTCCTCCTTGTTGAACTGAGCGGTATCCGCATCCATCCTAAAGGCCGCTCCACCCTCCTTATCCGCCTCAGCCTTGGCCTCCTCTAAATCCCTGAGGTAAATCCTAGCCATAACCCGGGGGTAGTCGTCCATCCAAGATAAGTTGCCCTGTTTCCAAATGCGAAAGTACATATCCTGCAGCATATCATCCATCATCCCCTCATTTTCCTCAAACTCCCTCATACGAGCCTCAGAAACCGATAGCCTTGCAATGGCAGCATCCCTTTCCAGTCGGTATCGCGAGCAGTCTGCCTGAAGGGACCTCCTCATCGCCTCCATCTCCTCCTTTAGCCTGACCTGAGCAAGCTCTGCGGCTTCAAGCTTCCCCGACAGCTCCTCTACCTGCTCAAGATCCGCCCTCCGAACCTCGTCCACTGTCGAGATAGCCATATTTATCTGCTCCTTGCAAGCAGCCTCCATCTTCCGCAATTCCGCCTTACTAGCCTCCTCCATAGTCTTCCTCAACTGCCCGGAGGCAGCCTCATGTTGAGAAATCTGAATGGCCTGATCAGCAAGCTGTTTGGCCTGGTCCGAAACCATCAACCGTAGTCGGATGTTGGCACTCCCAATCTCCTCTCCAGCCTTAACCAGCCGGGCATGATGCCCCATCAGCTTCCTAGTCTCCTCCGCCACCCGATCAATATTAGCCTTGGCCTCGTCTCCCATGGTAACTACCCGAGTGGTAAGTAAATCGAGATCTAAGGACTTAGCCTCATCAAGCACCCGTACCATGGGATTGCGGGGAAGAAGGTGCTCACCGGTAACCTCGTCGAAGGTAATATCATGGGAACTTGGATCCAGATCAGGATGACCCGCAAATGGATTACGAGCCAAGCCAGGACGATCAATCTGAGTAACGGTTGGATTTTCAGACGGGTGTGGAGAGAGTGTGAACTCAGTATCCTCCTCCGTGATATCGTGAAGAGGCTGAATTGGGGGTTGAGGACCAAGTGAAGGTTCGGATAAGGGATGACTCCTCTTTCTCTTTTGAATACCCTCTTCAATAACCCCGAGAAGAGGACGGTAGCCGACTACATCCCCGGAATGTTTGGTCGAAGGCTTCGGCTTGGCGGAAGCTTTGGAGAGCTTGTATTGTTCGAGCCTATGCCGAAGCTCTGAGGCCTTGGTCGTTTTCCCTGCTCCTGATATGAAGAACAAGTGTCACAAGCTTACATTGATCCATGATTCAAGAAACGCGTTAAATTAAAAGTTAAAAAAAAAGGAGGGGAGGGGAAACACATCTGTTATACAAACCCTGGGGAGGAGTAGGATACTGCAATAAGTCCTAGATTTCGTTCCAGGACGGGAGCGGATCGTAAAATATTCCTAAATCCTTATCATGAATGGAGCCTGCAGAAGTCAAAAGTTCACCTTGAGTCGTCGAAGCCACCTTGGCTGGAATAGTCTAGGAAGACACGCTTGCACCGGTCTCGGCCTTGTCAACTTTCCCAGATTTCTCTACCGAAGCCGATTCTCCGTCCAGCCCCTCGAAAGCTTGGCGGAATGCATCATCCGTCCACTCCTGAATCTCGCCTGCTTGCCCAGGAAGCAAGGCTCCGATGCCATCACCACCATCACCACCTTCCTGGTCATCTCCACCCTCACCTCTCTCCTCCTCCACATCTTCCTCCCCCTGAGTAATTGGACAAGTGCTGAGGGAAGGACCATCCGACTTCTTAAGTTTCTTACCTCCGACAACGGAAGGTTTCGTGAAAGGTTTCCTCTTACCACTCTCTACTATGACACCTCCCTTAGCTTGAGCAGCCGCCCTCTCCTCCGCCGTTTCCCTCTGCTTGACTACTGACTGCTGGGGAAGGATCAAATTATACTCCAGAAGGGTCGCATTTCTGATCAGGTAAGCAACTGATCTATCTCTCCCGGGGATAGCTTCTATCTCGGCCGCCATCTGAACCATGCGATCAGTCTCCACAACCGCAAAGCCACCTGTCGCTAGCAAAAAATGAAAACGTATGAGAAGAAGCGTCGCAACCAGAATGGAAGTTATAAATAAAGCGTCGACTTACATCCAGAAGTGAAACGCCGAATAGAAACAGAATCGTCCGTGACGAAGAACCACTCCTTCTTGAACATGCTGTACTTAGAATACAGATCCAAGACCGGCTTGAAGGTTACAGCTGACTCCAAGCTGATGTATGGGGACCCCTTCTTATAGCCCCTCAGATTATATAAGTACAGGATCTCCCGGTTGGAAGGAGCATGCCCATACTTCCTCTGAAAGATGACGAAGAGGCTCACCAGTATAGTATAGGAATTGGGTTGAAGCTGGAATGGGGCCACCTTTAGATATGTAAGAAAGCTGACTACCCAAGCATTAAGAGACGGGATGGCACCGCACATGCAGTGGTATCTGCTGTAGGCAAAGCACCCTTCAGGAGGATCATATGGCATAACTTCTCTCCCTGGCAACAGCATGCGCGCTCTATCGATTCCGAAAGAACGGGAGATGACATCAAGCTGCTCCTCCTTGAGGGAGCTGGGAAAGCAATTGGGCGGGGAGTTCAGAAGCTCCTGAGGGCCGTACCCATCCACTAGTGATCTCGGGGCAGTTCCGTGACGTTTCGGTCCTGGCTGAGCAAGGGGCACTGCGGAAGATTCTCCTTCGCCCTGGGACTTCTTTTTATCCGATCGAGTTTCTGCTTTTCGAGACATTTATCTGCAACACAAAAGCACGTTGTTAGAACAAAGGGATGTAGAAATGTACACCAGGCAAAGATTTTCAAATTTCATTCGGTATCAAATTCATTCGGTTTGAGGTCCATTCGGCATCAAGCCATCCGGTATTGAACTCATTCGGTGAAGCTACTTTAAGAAGCCATTCAGTGGAAAAACTCGCCTGATTCAGTATGTATTGATTCGGCACGTATTGATTCGGCAGTTCAAAAGTTGATTCGGTTATCGCGTTTGGTGAGGAAACACAAAGGTTTGAGGCTCCTATTTATAAAGAAAGGTTCGATAGCCGGACCAGATGGTTCGGTCCTCGGGTCGAATATGATGGCTCAGCTGAAACAAAGCAAGACATATGCTAAACATATGCCCTACTTTGGGGGGCAAATGATTGGGCGAATTCTCACCATCGAACACCTGCCGAACCAACCAGCTTCGCATGCAACACTGAACCAACACTGCCGAACCACTTAACCGCACAACTCCCCACCGGTCCAAAGCTCCCCACCGAATGAAGTCAATCAACCGGTCCAAAGCTCCACCGGTCCAAAGTTTGGCTTATACCGGACCAACTCCCCACCGGTCCAAAGCTCTCCACCGAATGAAGTCCCCACCGAACGAAGCAACACGTCTCACCACCGGACCTACTCTATGCCGAACCAAGAGGCCGGACCAACCCATCTCCATATCATCTCCATACCGGACCAACTCAATACCGGACCAACACGTGCCAGGCCAGATTGCCTCAGCCCAGGCCCACCAGCATCCACATACATCCAGGACCCCTATCCCCAGCCTCACTCTATAAATAGAGGGGTAGGGGTACAGCAATGGGGGACAAGTTTGAGAGCTCAAGCACGGAGAGAACTTTCAAACAACTTTCTTTTACTTGTATCAAAGCTTTGTACTTGTAATCAAAACAAGAGAAGAGAAATAACATATAAAGTGGACGTAGGCACATTCTGGTTGAACCACTATAAATCTACGTGTCTTTTTACAGTTTAGCCCCTGCTTTTTATATATTTGCATAAATCACTCAAATCACTAAGAACAATATAAGATCCACTAAATCATACGACTTTGAGGTGTTTGTCCATTTTTTGTGCAAACACAATCCATAATGAAATGCCCCTTTATGTCAAAGGAATGGTATACAGCATCAGCTCTCTTCTTTGCGTAAGCTTGATCTTTCCCTGTGTCTTAGCATGTGCACTTCGGTCAAAACTTCAGATTGCCTTTCACTTTCACCATTTCCAACGGTACCTCATGTGTGGTCTCATGGGGAAGAGCTATCCTAACGAGACTCTGAAAAGTAGGCCCACTACAACAAATTGGACATTTAACACTGTTTATAAAACACTATAGAAGTCTTTAATAGCATTTTTAACTATGTTGTGTAACGACATGCCATTATAAGTCAGGAACATACCATAGCAATAGAGTAAACACTGTAAAATGCCCATTTTTAATAGTGTTTTATGGATGTTATTAATGCATTTTACAGCGTTTATGCTGAAGTGCTAAAAACTTTTCTTAACGTTTAAATTCTGCTGTCAAATATATTTAACAATGGTTATCTCTTGTTGTCAAATTTATTCACAGCGTTTAATTTATTTCTATGAGTGATCTTTTTACTACGTTTATCATTGTTAATAACCCTTTTAGGACAGTTTAAAAACACCGTTGAAGTGTACCACAACATTTTTAAAACGCTATTGAAACTTTACACAGCATTTTGCAAATGCTATCGTTTACTATTTTTTGATTTTCCCTTCCACCGGTTCTATTTCTATGCACATCAATCATAATTTATATATCGGCACAGTTAAAATCAACACGTACATTTCATAATCAACATAATATATTAACAACACATTTCATAATCAAACGTGTAACATTGCATAATCAAAACTCACAATACTTACATCAAAACATATATAATACGTCCATAATATTCATAAATAATGTAAAACAAGTAGCGGGTAGTGACCAAAAGTAGTCATACAAAAAGCATACAAACAAAAATGTAGTTCTAGCATCAAAAATTACTTTGAATCCATAACATGTTGCGGCACTTTTTTGTATCAAAGATACCTATCTACCTATAAAGTAAAAGTTCAAAAATTAGCAAAATAAATCATTAATACAATAAATACAATTTGAAACATAGCTAATGCAAGCAACAGTAACATGAAATGCAGTCCAGAACAAATGAAAAGTGATGGTACTGTTTATATGATATTATTTATATATATTTCTAATTTGTATTAATTCGTATACTTATTTAATATATATATATAATTTATTTTATAATAATTCATGTATAATTTGCACATATATAATTCTATGATACGTTTATATGTAGAAATATGCATTCATCCATTAAAAACAGTAAGGAATTATACACTTACGTCTGAATATTAAGTCATTCTAGGAATATTATGAATCCTTTAAGTTAATAGGTTTTGTGACTGCCATCAAGGATTTGATCTGCAAAAATAAAGGCAAAGAAGTATAAAGGAAAGAATTTGAAACAAGGATTAGTAAAAAAATTATCAAGGCTAGTTAGTAGGAGAAAGTCGGAAAACAAAAACCTACAATAAACACGCTAGCAAAAACAACATATACCTGTTGGGCTCCAATGGCACAGTTTCCATCTCCTTGATATATTTAATAATATTGAATTTATGGTAAAGGATTGTTATAATCCAATGTTATTAGTGCTTATATTTGAACACCAGATACCAATCAGCCTATAAAATTTAAATCATTTCAAATATATGCAAAGTCATCATAATGAGGAACGAACGAAGGAAGAAATTGACAAATGGAGGTACCTTGAGAAAGATGAGCTGAACCAAATGACAAAAAGCTTGGTTCATAGGATGCATAGATAAGATTGGTTGACAAAAAACAAAGAAACCCCGAATAGGAAAGTTAGAGTGACAAAATACAAAATCATAAGACTGATTGACAGAAAACTACATCAAAAATGTGTTCTGCAAACTCAGAATTCATATCTAACTAGCCAAATTACCATGAATATTTGTTATCCATAAAAAACAAAAACATGGCAGCCATATTTATGCATAGCTAAGTTAGTTCAGAAAATAAAATTAAGTGCAAAACAATTAATTAATAGCTTTTACAGCAAACAAACCCAGTTAACACAAATGAGTCGCTGTTGAACTAATTCCTACATTCTATCAAAAATATGAGATTATGGTATAATAATATGCAATACGAAATACAATCATGTATAACTCAAAGAAAAGCACGGCCTAGTTTGTGTACGATTAGATTTGTTTTCCCTTGCTATATATAAGATCATTGTTGTTTTTTTTCAATCAATATCTCCCATAACTTGTTTTCTAGATAATTTTACAACATGCCATAATTATATTTTTACCTTTATGTAAAAGTGGTATTGCTGGATTGATGTAGAAAGTGCACTTATGACCAATAAGGCTTTCAAATATTTATTTAATTTTCCTTTAGCTTCATCCTAGAACATTGTTCAAAGGAAACAATTTCTAGAGACTAACGAAATTTTGAAAGTTGATGCGTTGTGGATTCTTGTAATTTTGTCACCAAAAAGGAAACAAACTTACAATTTCATGGGTTCAGAAACTTGTTTTCAATTGAACTTTTTAGACTAGTCGTGGCGGTTGAGAAAGAGGTTCAGGCAGTGGCTGTGGCAGCACAGCAGGTGGCACTATGTGCTGCTTAGCAGGCAGAGCATTAACCCCGACAGGAACACGAAGAAGGTCCATCTCACCATCATGGTGCTTCCTCTACTGCTTTACTTATCTATCTTTTGCAGAGGGGATAATACCTACAGCCAAATCATATATAAAATATTTAACTACTAGTATGCATTCATCTCACAATCATAGTTACCAAAGATTTTAGAAATGAGATCTTTGATTTTGGTACCACAGTAAGCAATATGTGTTAAGTGTATTACTTTAGAAATCATGTTTATTAGAGGCTTAAACAACTTAACTGAACCAAGTTTGTGGAAATTTAATTTTTTCCACATCATTAATACTTAAACGCTTATAGTGTGAAGTTGATCATATGTACATAAAAGAGTGATACAACTAGCTTTCTTGCAAGCTATATCTGGTGTCTCTACAATTTTTTATTCATTGGTTCACATTTTCTCAAAGATGTACCAAAAAAGTTTTTTGCTATCAACTTGTATTGCGATTGTTCTTTTTTAGGACAAATTGCATAACCTTATAATATATTTATATTCAATTAAATGAAAAATGCTAAATGTACCACTTGATAACCTAACACCAAGCCTTTATGGCTTGACTGACACACCTAAGATATTATCTAAGCATTAGTGATGCCTTTGTCCGATTTTAAATTCAAAATATATAGAGAAATTTTTACTAGTATGTAGAAAAATGGTTTATCAATCATATTTGGAAGAGCGGTTAAGTTGGGAAAGTAATATCTATTTACAAATTAAATTCTGTTTTAATCACTTAATTAAACATCATTTATTCCCAATTTAAACATATCTTCACTTATGTAGTACATGAAAAAGTGATTGATTACTTATGCTGAAGAATTTGGCTTGATTACAGGATGTGTTGTTGTTAACTACACCAAGTGAAATCGACCTGCATTAAATATAAAGGTCTGATTCTCAAGAGCAAGTTACAGAACCATTATCCAAAATTTTCTTGCTTGATTTCACTTTTAATTGTAAGAACGAAGACATGTAAAAATTTACTGCGTATTTTCTTTAGCAATGCATTAAGTAGGCAACTCTTTAGCAACATGATCATCTTAAGCAATGATTTCAATCAAAATATGACATTCATTTGTCTAACAATCGTTGCTTAATACTTTTGTAATCAATCGCAATGAATACTTCTCATAAGTAGAATTTTCAGAAAATTTAACACATTCATCAAGTGCTGATCAAAAAACAAACATGCGTTATTCATAAAAGAATGAAAGCATAATTCAACTAATTTTACCTGCTCTATGTTGTGCCTTGAGAAAAGTATAAAACATTTCCCCAACCCTTGGAACAGACAATGAAGGCCCAGCTCAGGCTTTCCACAATTTGTTATAAAGAGAATCTTTTGATTTATGATATTTGTTTTGGTTGTCATGGCCACTACTTGGTGTAATTTGGTGTTTTCTCATTGTAAAATATCCAATCTGCAAATAATAATATGTACATCACCATTTTTTACATTCAAATGAACAATATTATCTTTTAAACTTCTTAAATACTTGATATCATTTTCCTGTAATTATTTCCAGCTTCTTTATCTACAGCCAATTCAAATTACTTTTTCAAACCATAAATTAGCCAATGGGTCATGACAAGTTCACAATTTGTGAAACAATTTAGTATAAACACTCATAATTTTATGCATAAAAAATGTTCAAAAGAGTTACTTATAGATTATCACCAATAATGTCGGGGATGTAAAGATACATAGATGATGTTCTTTGAGAATACTTTGCAGTCACGTTTAATTTATGTATTAACTTTATTGGGGATTGTACCGCAACAAACTATCAAAAGAGCTTATTTACCAAAATATTTTGAATAATCATGTCATGTATGTAAGTTTCATTCAAAAGAGTTACTACATCAAACAGAAGACAATCTCATATATGAAATATTACCAAAGTATTTTGAATGATCATATCATGTATGTTTCACGATGAGATGGATTTATGTGGCACAGATGTACAGTCTTCTTTTGTAATGATAAGCTCTAAAAATAACCAAAGAAATGAGCTACTTCATGGCTAGAGATCCTTTCTTGGTAGTTAGGGAAAAAGGTTGAGAAACTGCCTATAGTAGCTTGTAAAGTCTAAAATAAGATTATATGCATTTTAGAACAAAATCATATGTACATATGTATGTGTATGTATAAATGCATCAGTATATGAAGAATTTAATATATAAATACCTTGGTGAAACACTGCCTACAGCCAGAACAAGTGAAATGCTTCCAAGTAAGTAAGGCACAAAATAATCCTACTTCTAAAATTGTAACATGTAGACTCAAACTATCATTGTTTACTGGAAAAATGAATGTGAATTTACAATTCTTTTTTGTAATTGAACTTCTAAATATGAGTATATAGTAATACCCTAGGTAGTTGACCAGTGAATACACCAAGAAATCCAGTAGTTCCAACAACGGTAAATAGAAAAGCCACCTGCAAATTGGATGTTAGTCGATATGCTAAACAACACAATGAAATACATAATATATATAGATGATAGCATACGCCATTTCGAATGCTTGGTATTGCAATATTTTCTTCATTTTTAATCCAATAGAAGTTAACTCTAGAAGAGTAAGCCTGTCAACGGATACTTTCGGATGCGGATAGTGCCATATCCATATCCGCATCTTAAATCATTTTTGGATATCGGATATCCGCATTTGCGGATATGGATGGATATCGCATAATTATCCTATCCGCTAACAACCGATAAACTAAGAAATATAAATAAAAAAGTTTTAGTTTTAACATAATTCTTTTCAATCTCATTGATTATAAAAGTATTGAAAATAAAAAAAACATGATGGTAGTAAATAGTTTTGAGCAGTTAATATGCACTAAATGCATATAATATAAAACACAAACTTAATAAAACAATAAATAAATATCTTTCATCGTACTAAAATACACATAATTTAAACTATGACCTTGGCAAAAATCAGACGGATAATTTTCAAATGCGGATGTCCTCATATCCACGTCCGCATCCGTTTTTTCGGATATCGGATATTTATCCGCTTTTCGGATACGGTTGCGGACGAATTTCAGATTTTTTGGATATCCATTGACAACCCTACCAAAGAGTAGTCTGAATGCATACATATATGGAAAAATTAACATACAAGCATTATTATTATACACAGATATATACATATATGATGATAAAATGAAAATAAAAAAGTGAAATAAAGGAAAGAAAAATAAGCACCATACGACATGATACAAATGGCTAAGAGCTCCATTTCTTTCCCCTTCCAGCTTCTCTTAGCTCTACAAGTGCAATTTTTTACTACCTCACCGTCTCTTTGAACTAAATTAGATAGTTACCTTTTATTTATTTATTTATTTATTTTAAACCTCTGTAAAATGTGAAGATAAAAACTAGAATTTGTACCCATAGAAATAAATCTGTATAATATCGGTTAAGAAAATCCATGACAAGTTAATTATAAAGTGATTGGGAAAAGGACCTTTTAGATTATTTCTTCTAAAGACTTCAAGTGCACTGAAAGCTGCAAATATTGGGACTGCAACATTTTATACAACACAAAATACAATTTATTTTACTGATACACATGTTGATATTGGTATATTTTGATCATGGTACATGTACCTCAATAATTTCAAGAAAAAATGGAAAGCCTAACAAAATATCTAAAACAGAAAATTTAAATGGAAGGCATTTTAATTTTAATATTAAAACCAAAAGCTATTTCATAAGCATCTCCTGTAATTCAAAAGCAATGGTTGGATTTCATTTACCATAACCGATTTAATATAATTTTACTTCGCAGGCATAATATAAAAAATGTATAAACACTAAAAGTGAATTAAAACCGTTTTATTTCAAATAAAATAAAATGATGAAAAAAGATTCATATATATATAATAATATAGTTTATATAATATTTGTTATATAAAAAACTTATATTAATTCATATACTTATTTATTATATAATGATTACTTTTTTCCATACATATAATTACATGACACATTTAGATTCTCTGGTTTAATAAGTCTAGATTAGACGTATGCTAATCGTTGTTTAGTACCTTATTGCTCAAGGATTGTGTCCACTTGGTCGTGAATCCTACACAATAAAAGTTTCCCAAAACTCAATATGTTCTTAAACAAAAAAAATAAGATTTAACTTTTATTTGTTAAGAGTTTTTCAAATCATGTGTTAAACTTCCAAAATAATGATGAAAAATAGAAAATAAAATAGTAATTAATTCGAACAAAAACACTTTGTTATAGAAATCAAAACTCATAAACCAAAACAATTAAAAGTATAATTTTTGAAAATATAAAACAAACCCCTTCATAGCTTTCATTTTGTTTTTATTTGAAACTACTATAACCCAAATTGTTTCCTAAAAAGGAAATCTAAAAATGCAAGTGAAAATTGAATTTTGAACCCAAAACAACACCGATCAAATATATAAATCGTAGAAGACTATCATGGATTAGGATATTGTGGATCCAATCCTAAATCAACATATTAATCACCTTATTCACTCAATTATGCTAATTAAAATGAAGGAAATGATGGAGTCTTGGAAGATCTAGGTCAATGGATGATATGAGGTGTTTAGAGAAGATAAAATTATTACTAATGGTTGTTGTGGAGACTGCTATTATCCCTAATCTCGAAATCATTAGTATGTCTAATGACGGGCTTGGGTTAATTACGCACTAATTTGCCTAAAGACTGTCCAAACTTCAATAGCCATATTTTTTCTAAAGTTGTATTCTCATATGAATCAATTTGGATTTTAAAAATTATATTTTACGATCATTCGATACGTAAATTACGGATTGTTACAATATTATTATAGCATGTGCATGAAATATTTTACATGTGCAATTGCTATAGTTCACTATCTCATTTGTGATAAATTTTGATATGTCACGAACTTTATTTTGACAGCATACAATATTAAGTGACTGAAAAAAATATAGGATACTTGTGAAAATAAACTTAATTGGAATGAAAAAGGAAAAAAAATTATTATCTACTACTGTTTTAAAATCACATCATTGTGCGTAATGCTTTTTCTTCTTCAAAAAAAATTGTGTTAAGTATAAAGACTGTAATTTAATGAGATAACTCAAAACAAAAAATAACATAACAAAATTCAAAATATCCAAGAGAAAGCTAAGACGTGAGTTATAAAATGCTGCTTGTGTCATTATATGTTCGAGTCACATATCACATGTCAATGTATGTTCGAATCACGCTATTCAAGTTTCGAACTTGTGACCTCTCACACCAGAGTCGAAGCACTTAACCACTGGTACAATGGTGCTTGTCTCTGCTTGTGTCATTTGAAACATCACCAAGATAAATGTTCAAGATTCTTTGTTTTATTCTACTTTTCGTACAAGTGAAGTGTGATAACATAACCTATGTAAAAAAAAATATGATTGGAATATTGATCATTCTTATCAATACCGCCAAACCTCCATTGAAATTGCACATAACAAACCCTTTTACAAAGATTTGGAGCCATAAAGAAGCACATTGCTTCTCTCATTGCCTTGTAGTTAATGTAATGATTGCAAACAAGATTCAAGATGTAAGATCCATTGGTAAGAATAGCTGACACTCGAACATGTAAAAAATTGTGTACAGGTCATTACACACACAAAAAGTAGAAAATAGTAGGAATGTGTTCGATTATAATTAATATACTTACAAGAGCATTCATAGCACCAATTTTCTTATGATTCTTGAAACCAGGACGTTTTTCATGAGATACATAAACTAGCCATGGATGCGCATTCCCTTCACTATCAAAACCCCACCATGCCTTAGGAAAACCTATAGATGGCATAGCGTTTGGAAGTTGGCTTAAAACTATCCTTTTTCTTTATCTAGAGTAAGCAGCACATGATATTGATGAAAATAATCGCTTGGCAATTTGATGAATGTAATTTTCTAGGAATTAAAACAAGATGATAGTATATAAAAAACCAGGACCATTCCAAGATGATCTCTTGGGTTATTTCCAAGCCAAGGGTTTCCATCTTGCGTGATCCACTCCCACTTTTGGAACCTATAGTGTTTAAGCAAACAAGTCCATTCTTATGTAATCATTTCACTCAAGTTTTATTAAATGCATATACAAATAACATTGTATGCCTAATAATGATTTTGTAACGACCCGAAAAGTTTAACAATTTAAATAACATAATTAACTAAATTTTTCATAAAAATAAAAAATAAAATTTTGAAATGAAAATTTGATATTTGGAATACGTCAATTTAAACGTAGCAAGTGTCAGATTTTCATTAGAAAATATGTAAGTTTGTTCAGTTGTGAAATTTTAGCTTACAATTTAAATTAGTTAATTTGATAGAAATTAAATATTTTTGATATCTGAATATTTTTATATAAGAAAAATGTTTATTATTTTCTGAGAGAGACGTCATATTTCGTTTCGCCAAATTTGGACTACTCTAGCTCCGTTTATCTTATTTTCAGTGTTTTAGCAACATATTTGGCAGCGAAAATCCAGTTTTGATAGGAGGGTCGTGTCGCTCATATCTGTGTACCCTTATGTTCATCTTGTCGTGCTGATCTCCGCAGTATATTCATTTGTGTGTTTCGGTGTTTGGTACGCGGCGAAATCTTTGAAATGGTTAGCCGTATCGGTACCCATTTTTGGGTCTTTTGGTGTCCTGTGTGCATTTAATTATCCACCATAGGAAATAAATAGTCAGTAGCCTTTAATATTTCTTGAAATTCGGTCATGACTTTTACCATTCCACCATTTCAGTATTATATGCTGGTTCATTTTCTTTCACGCTCATTTTCTTTTCCCCTCCTTCATTCTGCTCATTGCTTGAAAAAAAATAAGAAAGAACAAAATTATATTTTTGTTTGCATTGAGATAACCTGCTCCTTCTTTTATGCCGGCCTCGTCACTTTCCATCTTGCTTGGCCTGCCCACCTTCTTTTCCATTTGCCGACCACACTCCCTAGCCATGCGCCTTCTTCCTCCCACCTTCACCCTGATACCACCACGCAACAGCCACTCTGGCCCTACTCACTGCCTTTACTCCTCCCTGAACCCCTACCGACCCGCACGTCCTCCCATCCTCCCTTCACATCGTCGAAACCTCCACTACTCTGACTTGCATCGGTCGCAACTGCCACCCACCTCCTTCAGCCGATAGCAGTAGCACCTCCACACACCACCTACTTTCTCCAAGCCTACAACTCCAAAGCACATGTATCGAACCCGATTTCCGACCCTCCTTTGAGCAGTCACCCTCTCCATTGCAGCCACTTTCCCTTCCAACCTACACCTCACCATCCATCACTCTTCTCCACCGAGTCAGCTGCCCCATCACTCCCATCTCCGCTGCCAAATGCCGCCTCCGCATCTCTAGCAACCTTCCACGCCCACAACACCCGACACCACAGCCTCACACCAAGCTGCCAAATGTCCACCAAGAGTCGCCACCAAGCCCGCCGTGCTCCATCTTTCCCACAACGCCAACCCATAGCACTCCCCTTCCGACCGCATCACCAGCCTTCCACGGCCACCTCCGAGCAGTTTCCCCTTCGCCGAATCACCTAGCACCCACTCTAGACCCGCCACCTTCATGTTCCGCTTTTGGTCGCAGCAGCCTTCTTCTCCTATATATAAAAAAAGGAGAAATATATTATATATATATATTTGAATTCTTGAATTCAAGTTCTAGTCGCTTTGCTTGCTTTGGATTTTGCTTTGGAGTTTGCTTTCAAAAGCTTGGTTGTTGATTCGTATTGTTGGAATTGGTTTTGCTTCGATCTTAGACTTGATTTGTCGTAGATCTCCGCTTTGCTCCATTGTTTATCATCACCTTCGTAGCCACAAAAGGTGAGCGATCACTCACGATTAACATTCTTATATTTAGTAAATTTAATTCACATGAAATAACGATTGAAATATGCGGTTAAATTTGAATTTGTTAGTAATTAAATCGTCAAATATGATATGTTATTATTTACATTTGTTCACCTATGCTGATTGATAGTATTGACACCAGTAACTAGTTAGTATATATATTAAGTTTAAATTGTTAATTATGATCATATTTGCCGTTGATACGTTATGCTATTTTATATTATTTGTTACCCTACCTTTTGGACAAAGCCGGGATATCAACAAATTGGCTAAGAAAGGATTGATATCAGGATTGGAGATCGATTGGAAACAAGGCTACGATCGATGCCGCAGAAATTGGACCAAGCTCCAATCAAGGCAGGATCGATTGGGAATGATGAACAAGGTTTATAGAGGCTACACTTTGAATTTTACATCAATCAGAGTTGGTACGCTCGAGTTATGGATGGATCAATATTGGTGAGAATTGGATTCGGATCGATCTCTTCGTATCGATCATGGTGATCGTTGGTGTAGATCGATCAAAATGGATGTGGACTTCGGGTCGATGGCTTTCGTATCGATGCAACACGCATCAATTGGGTAAACACGACAGAGACACGGTGGCACACTTTGTATCGTTCAAGGTAGGGATCGATACGAAGAACAAAGCAACGGTTCAGGGACTTGGATGGGCATTTCGTATCGATCACTTAGTGATCGATACGAAGGACACACTCGAGATCGATACGTAGATGGATGCAAAGGAAAGATATGAAGAGGACATGAGGTATGTGCGGTTGATACGAAGGGGGATTATTTGATGGATATGAACAACATATATCTATGGATACGAAGACTGTAGACTGATGGATGCGAAATGGTGGATACGTGACAATGGAATATGGTGGATACGAAACATTGATGGATACGAAGCCACCAACCTACCTTGGAAAACACAAACTTGGATCAATCATAACTCACAAACTACTGGTCCAAACGTCGTGAAACTTTCACAGAGGCTTACTTATGCACTCGAGCACCTCCATGATCGATCTCAACTCAAATGGGGCCAATTTGGATCGATATGAATTGTACATGGATCGATCCAAAATCACCCTGGATCAATCTAGCGAGCCCACCTACGCAAGAGAAAAGGTGTTCTAGGTTCTGAGGCGGATATTTTTGGATATACACCTATAAATAGAAGTCCTATGGCAACTATACGGGGGATCTTCTTCTTCTTTCCTAGGCCAAAACTATGCCATGTTTGTTTATTGATTTCAATGGCTTGTAAACGTACTCACGGTATAAAAAGGAATAAAAGGATCAATTCTAAGTGGACGTAGGCCGGAGATTGCCGAACCACCATAAATCCCGTGTCATTTCTCGCTTTCTTCCATTTTAATTTTGCTATTTCTTTATTTTTGTTCTCTACTTAATCTGAATCTGGGATCTGTGTTTGGATATTGAGGATCTGTGTATATCGCTGGTGCTTTCACTACTTCTGGGATTTTTGACCAATTTTGGCGCAAACACTTTAGTGCTTTCACTTAGAGGGACTAACACCCGCTATGCCAGATTTGGAGTTCAGATTTGAAAAGCTAAAGGATCGGATCTAAAAGGAACCATGACAAAGCAATCAACAAAGAGACAAAGAGTAGAAAGGAGTCATCATGAAGGGAGTCGGGAGGCTTCCTTAGGAGCGAATCAGGCCTTAGTTTTCATCACCAGAGATGAGATGGAGATGATGATGGGAGCTATGTAGGAAGAATTGTTGGAAAGGCAGGAGGAAATGATGCAGAACCTTCTCAAACAGTTTGGACAGGTAGGAGCAGCAGGAGCTGCTGGAGTTTACATCCACGGAGCTGAAATAAAAGGACCCAACAGGCAACCGGATGGAGTGGTTCAACAGGGGCAGCTCCTAATCAACAAACAGCTATCAATCTGGATGGACCTAGGCTCAGGGGCACACCACCATACAATGATAGACCAATTCAAGGAGGAATACCAGATGATGCAGTGCATCCAGGCACCAACAGGAACACAGGAGTGCGTGATGAAGAGTATGTACCAGAATTCCCTCGGGGACTCTGGAGGCAACCCTTAGTGGACAACACCGGATTAGCTGAGATTATTAAGCGAACTATGCGTGGAGGTTTAGCAAACAAGGTTCTGGAAGGAGTAAACAGGAGTCCATTTACCCGTGACATCAGAATGGCTAAGAATCCACCAGAGTTCAAGTTACCTACTCTGGAGGTATACAACGGCAGGGCTGATCCTACCGATCATTTGATGAGGTACACGAGACACATGGAAGTGCTGGGGGGCATCAGAGGAAGTTACAGCCCGGTGTTTCCCTCTGTACTTGACGGATATAGCTGCTATGTGGTTCGGGTAGTTGGAATATGGATCTATTAGGACATGGAGAAAATTGGTGGATAGGTTTTTGAAGCAGTTCCGGGTTCATATCAAAAGGCCGAAGAATGTGATGACATTAACGTCGGTGAAGCATAGGATAGGAGAAACGCTCAGGGCTTTCTTAACTCGGTTCAATGCAGCGGTTGCTTCGGTGGATCTACCGGATCCATCGATGGTTTTAATGGCGGTAGTGTCAGGAGTCAGGGATAACTCGGATTTCAAGGTATCACTGATACGAGATCCACCAATGGATCTCGGGGAGTTCTTTCACGAGGCTGAAATATTTCTTCGATAGGAGGATGCATGCTCAGATATGAAGTTAAAGGAAGTAAATATGGTTAAGGGTGGAGAACCATCTGGTGAAAGCTCGGATAAGGATACGTATAAAGGGAAGAGGAAGTCAGATAACGAATCTAGCAGAGCAAGGAAGCGGTGGGGAGAGCCAAAATTCTCCACTTACACAGGATTGAATGAAACATTGGAGCGGATATTCATGGAGACTCGGGATCGCCTTCCTTATCGAAGGCCAGCAAGGAGGGAACCCTTGAAATGCGAGAGGGCTTCCGTAAGGCACTGTCTCTTTCATGACCTGGACGAGCATGATACCAACAACTGCAGGCATATAAAGGATATAATCGTAGAGCATGTAAGGAGTGGTCAGTTGCGGCAATATGTTGGAACTCGGAATGTGGCAGTGGAACAGGAGCAGCCACCGTCTACCTCAACTAACGATGGCGCGAGGCCCAGGAATGATGGTCGATTGGTTATCGACTGACATGGATGATATGGAATATGTAGCAAACTCTGGGCAAACTGCCAAGTCACTTACTCATGTACAAGGACGAAGATAGCCCATAGGCATGCTCTGAGATGATGAAAAACTACGATGCTCCAGTTTCTGAAATTTGCTTTTTCTTTTTTGGATTAGACATTTGCTTTTTTTGGTTTGGTTTCGGAGTTTGGTTTGAATCCTGGTTTCGTTTGCTTTCTGGTTTAAACTTTGGTTTTGATGCTTGTTTTCCGGTTTGGGTATTAGTTTGGATTTCTTGTATGGATTTTTGTTTTTTTTATTTAATCTGGATTTTGGATTGGATTTTGATTGGAATTTTATCTGTTTTTTGGTAAATGGTCATCGGGTATAGATTATGCCTGGCAAGGGATAACATCCTTTAAGTTATATTGCATTTCACTTGAGTTGATTTACTTGCATAATAATGTTAATCCTGACTCGAGTGTTTTGTGTTTTTCTTTATGCTCGGGTCAGACTTAGTGTCATAGCATTTGAGACTCACCTTTGGAGCTTGGAGCTTCTCTTGGAGATCTATTTTTATTTTTTCAGCTTTCACTAATTTCAGCTATTCCCAGTTGTTTATGTTCAGACTTGTCATTTGCTTTTGTATTGAGACTTCTATGTACATGGGATTTTCTATTGTATTTGTTTCAGACTCTGATGATTTTCTGTAGTAGCTTCATGAACTACTATTTATCTATTCCGCTGCTTATTGTTGTATTACTCTGTGTGTGTGATTGATTTATTTACTGTATATGCTAAGTTTTACCAAATATAAATTAACAATCTGTTGTTTTGAGCAATTCAAGTCCGACATGTATAGATTATTGTCGATTTGAATGGTTCGAAATAGCGGGTCGTTACAAATTTACAATTATAATAATCAAAAGTATATTATAAAGAAAAATTTCCTTGTAAACCTTCCATAATTATTAAGATTAAACAAGATGATTTCCCCACAAATTATAATCTTGCATATGTACACTAGATTGCTTTGTAAATATACATATATTATCAAGAGATTTTATCTGCATTCTATGGAAAGTAAGATGTGAAATTACAACTAAGGCTTTCACAATAAAAGTAATAATAAGGAGTGGAAATTTACAACAGGTAAATCACATGCGACTACTTAATGCTAGGGAAAATTAACAGTTGATTAAGCTTTATCCATTACACTTAACATTCAATAGTATTATTAATCAAATATTGAATTACGGAACAGCCATTCTACTTTTTGTTATAATAGCCATTTAAGATTGTAACAATACCGATTAATAATTTATCTTTTTTTTGAAAACCCAGGAGAACCCGGCAGGCCGGTAAACTCCTGAGGAGGGTATAGTAAAGTCGTCCGTTGATCCAAGCCCCTATACCCCCGGGTAAATTTATATAGGATAGGGAAGCGCACGGTAGGAATCGAACCTTAGGAGCATGTATTGGACATGGATTTTCATTTCTTTCTAGCGGCTTTGCTAACAATAGAGATAGGTTTGTTATTACACACTCTCATAACAAATAATGTTATCATACAAAGAACATAATACCTTAAGTTCAATCTAAGGAGGGATAACCACAACATAGTTAAAAAAAGGTTAAAAAATCACCTCGATTAACTCAGGTCGTAGTGGAAATCAAATAAGCAAAGTGAGCACCTCTATGTGGTAGTCATGAAGAAATAAACAAGAGGTATGAACTTGAAACTCCAAAATTGTTTAAAAAGCTCGAATTGATTATCTACTGACACTAAATTGAATTGAGGATCCAAAAATTAGGAGTTGAGTGAGTCAAAAGACAAAGGACAAGAGGTGTAGGCGAAAAAGAAACGAGACCTATAGAGAAAAGATCTTGAAGGAATTCAACTGGAAAAAATTATGATTGAAAAGCCTGAAATGTTTATGAGTTAAAGCGAAAACAAAAAGGGAAAATGCCGGCCTAACCTACGTATGGAAAGAAAATAAAGAAGGGAAAGTGGTTTGGTAAGTAAAAATATGCAAGTTTTGATACAGCATTTATTTCTTTATTTATAAGTAAATAGTCGGAAGTAACAATAGTTAACTTCTAAACGCTGATGTGGAATGCTGTTAAAAGCAATGTTTCTTGTAGTCACCCTAAAGTGATAAGACTAAGCAATGAATCCCCAACCGATGCACTAGACCCAAGGAAAACTCCTTGCCTTTGTAACGACCCACTATTTCAGACCATTCAAATCGACAATAATCCACACATGTCGGACTTGAATGATTCAAAATAATAGATTGTAATAAAATTTGGAGCAAATAAAATCCATCATAGAATCACAGATACAGAAATATCAGAATAACTCGCAGCGGAAGATAAAATACCATAGTAGTTCATGAAGCTACTATAACAAAGTCTCAAAAACAAATACATCATATCAGTCTGAAAACAAATACAATAGAAATCCCAAATACATAGAAGTCCGCTAATACAATAGCTGAAATAGAACAACTGAAATTGAAATAGATAAATAATTAGATAAGCAGAATCTCCAGCGATTCCTAGCTCTAGAAAGTGAAACCCAAAGCTGTGAATACTCTGGCTGACCCGAGCGTAAATAAAACACAAACACTCAAGTCAGGACATACATACTTATAAAATGTAAACCAACTCAAGTGAACTGTAATAAAAGCACAAGTAACTTAAAGGATGCTTGGGATCGCCCATCCTTTAAGGATCCGTTAAACTATTTACTATGTAGTAATATTCCGCTATTATAATAATGTCTAATAGTAAAATAAACACAATTAAAAATAGCGTTAAGGCTTTACATTTTCCACCTTAACACATAAATAGTGCCAGTAGTCTACACAGTACCTGCGTACCTCCAGATTGGGAGGCTACGAGAAGATACTCCATAGGTACGACACAAATCAAACTCGTAGTAAAGCTCACTATGGTAGGTGACATGGCACACAAGGCAATGCTAGGGTAGATTTACCAATTACGCACACGGGCTGGTGGAAACACATAGCAGCCACTACCGCCCACCTCGGACACACTCCCAAATCAAAATTGAAGATGGCCATCAAATCAATCACAAGGTAAGAGTATAATATCGAAGGAATGTGCCCGATCGGAGGAATGACCTCACTTGGCCCGAGATCGCTCCTATTTTAGCCACCTTAAGCCAACTCACGAGAGTCGGGTCCACGTTCATACCTCAATAGGATCGTCGCCACCATCCTACTTCATTCTGGAATCTCCACCGCGTACACAGTTGTTAAAGTGGTTTTCGGTATCGACAGAGAGTATATCTATATCCGATCCCGGTCTCTTTAACAACCAATCGTTATTATAACCCGTGGTTATACATTTCAAATTGGTTTATATTTCAAATCAAAATACATCATTTAAACCATTTAAAAGTAAAGTCATTATACATACAAATCAAATATTCAATTCCAAAAAATTTAGCCCTTTCTGAGCTCATTTATTCAGTTAAATACTTTAAAACATTGAAATTTTCAGCTTTCGCAGCACTTCGAAAATGCTGCGGTAAGTTATATTTGGAAACAATTCATTTCAGCAAAGATAGCATTTATAAATTGTTGTAGTAGTTCAGTTTCATTTTGAAAAATTAGTTCAATTCAGCAAAGACATCATTTACAAAACTGCTGCAGTAGTTCAATACATTGGAAAATCTTCATTTCAGCAAACTGCAGCACTTATCAAGTGCTACTGCAGCTCTTTTATTAGTTTCAGATTTTAACTTTCTTTCTGCAACCACAGCACTTACCAAGTGCTGCAGTAGCCTTTAGTTAATCTAGCCTTTAGTTCATTTGCATCAACCACAGCACTTACAAAGTGCTGTAGTATCCTTTACTTAGATTTTAAGTTAGTTTCAGAAATGATAGCATTTCTGAAGTGCTATTAATTCAATTTCCAGATTTAAAATAAAATTTCAGAAACCAATAAACTTCGATTTTTAACCATTTTAAAGTTATAAAAATCATATTTTTCCACTCAAAATGTTCATTTGAATACCCTCTAATTTATAATTTTTATCAAGTAAAATTTCACAAAAAAATATCAAATTTTCCTTCAGTAATTCACTTATTAAATTCAAGTGTATAATTTTCCTATTCTTTGCATTTTTTCAATTAACTTAACACTCAAATTTAAATTACCATTTCATAAATAAAACTTAATCTCCATTTTTATTTAATTAACTTAAACTTCCATTAAAAAAATCAAATCACAAATTTCCAAATTAAGTTATGTTTCCAATCACAATTTTTCCATTCATTTATTTAACATTTTTATTACATAGAAAAAAAAATTCATTATCACTTTGTTAAATCATTTTAAATCCAAATTTAAATCAAAATATCAAATTTTTACATTTTAAACAATACTTAAAAATTTCCAAAATATATATAAAATAACCTTAGGTCTGTATAATATTTTCTAACCTAGGTCAAGTGATATGGATAATATATCATTTCAATCCGTAATTTACAAAGAAAAATCCGAGTTCTATCATTTCAAACCCGCAATCCCAAGTTAAATAAAATAAATAAAAATCGCCCAGGCCTATCATTTCAGCCCATAACGATTTTTCCCTATTCTAAAGTCCATTCGGGTATGTATCATTTCAACCCATAGTGATTCTATTCTACAGGGAGCTTGCAGTGTGAGAAACAGAAACAAATAAACAATATAACAAAATATAACATATCAGATGATGTGACAAGTTTATAACAAAGTTTAACATCATATAATTCATATCACAGGCAGGTATAACATGGTATAACAATTCTACACATTCACTTGTTATCGTTTCACAATTCTATAAGTATGAATGTCAAGCGTGAATAACTCACCTCTTTAAGCTGGAGTTCGCAAATCAAAACACACAAATAAATCAAAAAAGCACGATATAGCACGACTTTGGATTCAAGTGGAGAGAGAGCCAAGATTTTGATCTTGTATACACAAATAAAACAAAGCAAATATAAATATCTATACAATACAAAGATTAATTGAAACAAAATGGAAATAGAATTAACAAAGAACATCACCAAGCCTTTAAATCAAAATTGCTTGATCTCAACTCAACTTTTGCTTGACCATACATGTTTATAGGTTCGGCCATGGTTCATATTTGAGGCAACAAGGCTCGGGTTTGCATCACATAGGCACGGCTAGCAAGAGAATGTGAAGAGAATGGAGTTACAAGTGAGGAATGCAAAGGGTCAAGGCCTAAAAGGAGTTTTGATTGGAACATAGGCTCGGCCTATGGTCATATGGGCTCGGTCAGGTTCAACTATAGGTCAGGTGGTGTGATGGCCAGTGGTGATGGTCATGGCGGCTGGTGGTGGAGCTAGGGGTGGTGGCTGAGTCAAACTATGGGATGGTGATGGGATAAAGGGGTTTGGCTATGCCATATTGACGCAGCGGCAAATAACAGAAATGAATACAACGATGAAAGTAGCAATCGGTGGATTGAAAATACCAAACGACCAAATCCGTTGATCTCAAGGATACCAGATTCTAGCTATCTTCGTCACGTTGATCGCGCACGATGCCGTGAAAGAAGATCTACAATTCTTCGAACGTTGATCAAGCGCACTTGATTCCGTGAATTGGCTTCAACAATCGTTGATTCGAGCGCACTCGAATGCCGAAGGTGGAGATAGGAGATACCACTCAACTACCAATTTCAAAGTGGCACAAAGCACACAAACAAAGTTTTATTCAAAATCAACTTACCATTACAAATGACTCCACCATCCCTATTTATAGGGTTACATCACAACACAATACTCGACCTACATACATCACAGACGACCTACGACCTAACATAGGTCGTTAACGACCTAACAGACGCGACTTAAAAAAAACAAGCAAATACAATACAACACATTACAACATTTACGACTTACGACTTATAGTATTTACAACAGTTACAACATCACAATTAACAACAGGAATGACTTACGACCTAACACTTGAGCGACCTAAAAGATAACACATCTTCAGGTTGAGCTTCGGCTTTGTGAGCGACCTACGAGATAATGACTTAGCATCTAGAGCGACCTAACCCTTCAGCGACATAAGAAAATCATACTTCTTCAAAGACTTGCGACCTAAGCTTGGCCGCGACCCAAGAGATCAACGACCTAAGGAGGCTCGCGACCTAAAGAAGCTCGCGCTGTATCATTGAGTTGTTTGAGCGACCTAGGCTTGAACGCGACATCATTACTCTGAGTAGGTTGTGAGTCGCTAGGTCGTTCGCGACTCAAGGAACCAGAACGACCTAAGGTTTTGGGGCAACTTGACTCGTTATGCGCTGCATCGTTAGGTCGTTCGCGACCTAGGGGTAACTCGTCATCTTGTCTTGAGCGACTTAAGGAATTGGCCTTTAACTCGCTAAGTCGCTTGAGCGATCTAAAACTTAACGACTTAAACTTCATGAACTTGCGACATACCCACTGGAACGTCTTAAGAAGGAGCGGCATAAGATGGTTAGGTCGCTTGGGCGACTCATCATGGAACTCTTCATTATCCATCTCTCGTATTTCTCTAGGACGTAACCCACTAGATCGCTGGCGACTTGGGGCACGCGACCTTCGACCTAAAACTTGATGTGCTGTTTGTACCCTGTTGTGTCTTAACCCATAGTGGGATGCATCATCCTCCCCCTGTTGAAAGAAATTCGCCCTCGAATTTACAGTTTCTTCTTCTTCGAAAAGTTTATGTTCATGGTACGAAATCAAATGTTTGACGTCGACAACATTAGCGGTAGGAAAATGATCCAACAAGTTCAACTTACATGTATTCTCAATAATTTCCTTCACAACTTCCAAACGATCAATCCTTCTAGCTCCTAGCTTGTCATAAGCACCAACAAGAAATCGTACAACCATCATGTGGATAGATTCGTTGCCACATTGCGTCTTCATCAAACCCAATACAGAGTCCATACTTACCTCCACCCATAATCTAGTATGTATAGGTAATGACATACATAATCCTGACTTCGTCGCGGTCTCTTTTGAAATTTGATAATTATGGCTCCTCTGAACAAACCTTTCAACCTCCTTCCTTATTGACGGCCCAAAATAAGACGATGCAATCAACTGCATTCTATGATCACAGTCCTCGTGTCATTCTATTTGTAAGTCTTTGATAAATTTTATTTGCCAACTGCAATCAGGAGTATACAACTGCCTTCCTTCGAACAGAAACCCATCAACCAGTCTTCTCAACTCTACCTGCTCTGTTGGACACATATGATTATGTGGCATATGCGGTACAATAGCGCCTGGTACTTGATAAACATGATGTTGTACGTCCCTCAGTGGCAGTAATTCCTTGGACAACTCTGTAGGAATTAAATCTTCACATTCATTCACCACTGGCTTAACCTCTTCAAGAATTTCAACACCCTCACTGGTTTCATTCTCATTCAACAGGAATACTTCTGCTCTATCCTCCACTTCTTTAACAAACTCTTTTGTAGATAATAGACTAATCGAATCCACCTTCTTCACTGATAAATTACCCCCTTCATCTCCTGACTTACTTTCTTCATCCTCATCCAACTTTGCTGATTGTGAAATTTCAACCTCATGTTCATCAGATTTCGTTGGTTGAAAATCATCAACTTCATCTTTATCAAACTTTGGTGTTTGAAAACAATCGACTTCATCTTCCACATCAACAAATTCCTTTAAAGACAACAAAGTCTTTAGTTCCTCGATTTCCTCCAATTTGCTTTCACTCTGTTGTCACCTTTTAGGAACTAACGTGATTCGTGTACCCTCGAACATAAAACTGTAGCTGTTGGTTCGACCATCATGTTGCACAGCTCTATCATATTGCCATGGTCTCCCCAACAACAGATGGCACACATTCATATCAACCACATCACACCAAATTTCGTCTTTGTATTTCTTCCCAATGGAAAAATTAACACAAGCTCTTCGATTAACCTTCACTTCCCCTCCTTTCCTCAACCAAGCTAATTTGTAGGGGTTTGGATGCTTCTCTGTTTTCAATGACAACTTCTTTATAGCTTCTGAAGAAATGATATTATCACAGCTTCCTGCATCAATCACAAATTTACAAACCTTCCCCAGAATAGTGCATGTTGACTAGAAAATATTGCTCCTCAACCAACTAGAATCATCTTCTTGCTTTGGTGTTAAACATGATCTCCTCACCAACAAACTACAACCCTCATCTCCTGTCAATAATTCTTCTTCTTCAACTGGTAGTGAATTGACACACTCTACCTCTACATCTTCATTCTCAATCTCCGCAATCATTGCTCGCTTCTTTGGCTTTGTACATTCATTGCTTTTATGGCCCAACTCTTGACAATTAAAGCATTTGAGACTACTATTGACCTTTGCTTTGTTGGCTTCATTCACATTCGGCTTACTAACGACTTTGGAAACATCCGCACTGCTACTAACATCTTTGTTCTGGTTGTTGGAATTCATAAACACACCACCTCCTCGTCTCCCTTGCTTTTCCCAAGCCAACGCTTTCTGGTGCGCTTCAGCCACAGATCTAGGGTCAAATATATTTACCATATCCTGGATCTGGATCCTCAACCCTTCAACAAATCTAGCGGTCAACTGTTCCTTCGTCTCCATGATGTCATTCCTCGCAATCAATTGATAAAATTCATCCGCATAATCATTCACTGACTTTGTTCCCTGTCTCAGATTCTGCAATCGTTGATACATAAGAGATTGATAATTATACGGAAAGAATGTAGCCTTCATTAACTTCTTCATCTTCTTTCATGTAGTAATCTTTGACTTTCCCATTCTCTCCCATGTAAATTTAGTCTGCTGCCACCATGCCATAGCTCTCCCTCTTAATCTCGTAGCAACCAACTTCACTCTTCGATCCTCAGGAACTTCTTTGAAGTCAAAAATTTCCTCAACATTAGATAACCAATCAAGGAATTCTTCAGCTTGCATACTACCCTTGAATTTTGGAATTTCAGTTTTCATCCCCGACTCCCATCGTCGATCATCTTCAACATCCCGATATGCATTTCGTACTTGGTCTCGATCTCGATATTGAATATTACTTCCATCACTCTCTTCATCATAATCACGCGTACTTCGGTATCGATCTCGACCATCAACATCTCTTTGATCATGCATATCTCTTCGACTATGTCTTTCAACATCATGATATGGCTCATCTCCAAACTCACGTGGAGTTCTTCTCTCTTCATGTCTATATTCATAGCGATCTCTTCTCGTTGAAACTGATGATTCTCTTCTATCTCGGTAAGATTGTGGCGACACCCTCCTCGCTTTCGTAACCGATGGCAAAACTCTGTTTCCTCCATGGTTCGAGACTGGCGACCTTCTCCTTTGACTTTGATTCATATCTATCATCAATTTCTCCAATCTACCAATACCTTCATCCAACTTCTCATTGAATTTATTGCTAATCCGTTGTTCCATTTTTTCAGCATCTTCTCTTTTGTACAAATCTTCAACATTTTGATGACGGTTAGCTCTTCTCGACGGCATTGTCAAATGAAACAATCTTCAACTTAACTCAAATCTTTGCTCTCGGCCTGCACTTAGCTCGCACGGCTCCAACACTTCTTAGCTCGGCTCAAACACTTCAAGCACTTCAACTAGCTCGGCCTAAACTTAATTGGCTCGGCTTGAACTCTTCGATAGGAATTGGCTCCAAAGACTCGGCTTAGCTATGATTGGATAAGTCTAGCTCTGATACCAAATGACGCAGCGGCAAATAACAGAAATGAATACAACAATGAAAGTAGCAATCGGTGGATTGAAAATACCAAACGCCCAAATCCGTTGATCTCAAAGATACCGGATTCTAGCTATCTTCGTCACGTTGATCGCGCACGATGCCGTGAAAGAAGATCTACAATTCTTCGAACGTTGATCAAGCGCACTTGATTCCATGAATTGGCTTTAACAATCGTTGATTCGAGCGCACTCGAATGCCGAAGGTGGAGATAGGAGATAACACTCAACTACCAATTTCAAAGTGGCACAAAGCACACAAACAAAGTTTTATCAAAATCAACTTACCATTACAAATGACTCCACCATCCCTATTTATAGGGTTACATCACAACACAATACTCGACCTACATACATCACAGACGACCTACGACCTAACATAGGTCGTTAACGACCTAACAGACGCGACTTAAAAAAAACAAGCAAATACAATACAACACATTACAGTATTTACGACTTACGACTTATAGTATTTACAACAGTTACAACACCACAATTAACAACAGGAACGACTTACGACCTAACACTTGAGCGACCTAAAAGATAACACATCTTCAGGTTGAGCTTCGGCTTCGTGAGCGACCTACGAGATAATGACTTAGCATCTGGAGCGACCTAGCCCTTCAACGACATAAGAAAATCATACTTCTTCAAAGACTTGCGACCTAAGCTTGGCCGCAACCTAAGAGATCAGCGACCTAAGGAGGCTCGCGACCTAAAGAAGCTCGTGTTGTATCACTGAGTTGTTTGAGCGACCTAGGCTTGAACGCGACATCATTACTCTGAGTAGGTTGTGAGTCGCTAGGTCGTTCGCGACTCAAGGAACCAGAACGACCTAAGGTTTTGGGGCAACTTGACTCGTTATGCGCTGCATCGTTAGGTCGTTCGCGACCTAGGGGTAACTCGTCATCTTGTCTTGAGCGACTTAAGGAATTGACCTTTAACTCGTTAAGTCGCTTGAGCGATCTAAATCTTAACGACTTAAACTTCATGAACTTGCGACATACCCACTGGAACGTCTTAAAAAGGAGTGGCATAAGATGGTTAGGTCGCTTGGGAGACTCATCATGGAACTCTTCATTATCCATCTCTCGTATTTCTCTAGTCCGTAACCCACTAGATCGCTGGCGACTTGGGGCACGCGACCTTCGACCTAAAACTTGATGTGCTGTTTGTACCCTGTTGTGTCTTAACCCATAGTGGGTTGCATCACATATGCTAGGAGTTTTGCAAGTTCTGTGGTGATTGCTCCATAGGGTGGTCACGGCCTGACCTGGACAAAGGGGAGGAGTGGTATGCCATGGATGATGAGGTGAAGGAGGTGATGGTGGTGGTCGGTGGAGATGATGGTGGGTAGGGCCGAGCAAAGCATGAAGAGATCAAGAAAAAAATCAAGCAAAATGAAGAAGAAAATAGGAAAAAGGAAGCCATTACTTACATTTTTTTCTTAGAAATAAATGGCCGAAAGAATGAGGATGATGGGAAGTTTCTCACGTGAATTATCAATGAGAAATGCACGGCTATCAGAAGAAAAGAACGGCCAAAGTCCTTGAAACGGCAAAGAAATGAAAAGTCACAAGTTTAAAAGCCTTTTGTCTCTTTGAATTTCCACTTTCTTTTATTCAAAATAAACCAATCAAAAATCAAATAAATAAAATAAAAGTTAAAACAAGATAATGTAGAAATGAAAATAAATAAATAGTCTTAGGAAAAATAGGAAAATAAATAAAGAAAATACTTTGTTAAATTGAAACTATAATTAAAAATTGTAAACAAAATACAACTACTATTGGAAAATTTCAACTACACTTTTAAAATGTTAAAAAAATAAAATTTTTAAATAAAATCTAATTTAAAAATATTTGCAAAAATCTTGGGTTGTTACACTCTCCCCCACTCAAATCTTTTCATCCTCGAAAAGAACGAAACAAGGAGATCAAAGAAAAAGCGAGATAGAAAAGCAAATGGTACCTGAAACAAACAATTCCGGATTCGAAGCACGAATGCTCTCCTCCGTCTCCCAGGTACAATCTCGATCATCTGCTCTCCATTGTACTTTGACTAGACTAACAAATTTCCTTCTTAGCTGCTTCGTACCTCTGTCGACAATACGAAGTAGCTTCCTCTCGACAGTCAGATTAGGCTCAATATCCAAACTATCAAGAGCAGAAGGCTGAACAATAAGAGATGGGTCATGAAGATACCGACGAAGATGCGAGACGTGGAATACATCATGCACTCTAGAAAGTTTCTTGGGCAAATTCAGACGATAAGCCAAAGAACCAACTCTTTCCACAATGCGGAAAGGACCAATGAACCTAGGAGAAATCTTCCCTCTACGACCAAAGCGAATGACATTCCTTAAGGGAGAGACCTTAAGGAAAACCTGATCACCAACAGCAAACTCTAAACTCTGCCTACACCTATCAGCGTACTTCTTCTGCCTATCCTACGCAACCCTCCACTTCCTCTTAATCTCCTTAACTCTCTCAGAAGCCTCCAAAACCATATCAGGACCAAGAACCAAACGATTACCGGATTCAATCCAGCAAGATGGAGATCTACAAGGTCGTCCGTAAAGAGCAGCAAACAAAGACATTTTAATACTGGCCTGAATTCAAAGATAGAATGAGATAGATAAAGGATTAAGATAAGCTTAAAACAGAATATTAGATTGTACCTGATAACTATTATTGTAGGTGAATTCGACAAGACGGAGATGATCTTCCCGAGATCCTCTATAATCAAGCACACAAGCACGCAGAAGATCTTCGAGAATCTGATTCACACTTTCCGTTTGACCGTCGGTCTGTGGATGGTAAGCAGTGCTCAGATTCAAATGAGTACCCAAGGATTTCTGAAAAGCTTTCCAAAACTGACTGGTAAAGATAGGATCACGATCACAAACAATACTGAGAGGAACAACATGGAGACGAACAATCTCTCTCACGTAGATCTCAGACAAGCTAGAAGCAGAAAGGGTAGACTTGACCGGAATGAAATGAGCGGACTTGGTCAGTCTATCAACAATAACCCAGATGCTCTCATTACCCCTTCTAGTCCTCGATAATCCATCAATGAAATCCATAGAAACCTGTTCCCACTTCCAATTGGGAATCTCAAGGGGCTGCAACAAACCAGGGGTCTTCTGATGATCGGCTTTGACTTGCTGACAAGTCGCACACCTACTAACAAAGATAGAGATATCCCGCTTCATACCCTTCCACCAATAGAGCTTCTTCATATCCTAATACATATTAGTCATACTAGGATGAATAGAAAGTCTAGATCGATGATTCTTCCGAATTAATCTTGCCTCAATCCATCAACATTCGGGACACAAATCCTACCATTAATCCTCAAAATCCCTCTATCATCAATCTGAGCTCCAATACTACCATGACTACTCCCACCAACTCTGCTACGAATACTCTCCTTCATCAATCTAAGCATCCTATCCTCATCTTGCTTAGCCACGATACGATCCAAAAGAGGAGAAGAAGAAACAACAAGCTGACACAACAAAGCCTTCTTCCGACTCAGAGCATCAGCCACAACATTAGCTGTACCGGGAGTATAGCTAATATCGAGGTCATAATAAGCCAGAAACTCAAGCCAACGAACTTGCCTCTGATTCAAATCCTTCTGGGTGAAGATATATCTCAAAGACTGATGATCAGTGAAAAGCTTAAACTTAGTTCCTAGAAGATGATGCCTCCAAAGCTTCAAAGCAAAGACAACAGCAAGCAACTCTAAATCATGAGCAGCATAATTAGCCTCATGGGTTTTCAACTGACGGCTGGCATAGGCAATGACCCTACCATCCTGCATGAGAACATCACCCAATCCCTCACGACTAGCATCAGTATATACTACCATCAATCCCTCACTCCCATTCAGAACGGTAAGAACTGGTGCGGAAGTAAGCTTGCTCTTTAACTCGTCGAATGCAGCTTCACACTTCTTATCCCAGACAAACTTTGCATTCTTACGCGTCAAAGCAGTGAGAGGTGCAGCAATCCGAGCAAAATTCTCAATGAATCTCCGGTAGTAACCGGCAAGGCCCAGAAAACTATGAATATCAGAAGGAGTCTTAGGAGTTTCCCAATCCTGTAACAGAATAGGGAGGAAATAAGAACCACAGAAGAGATAGAATAATTAAATGATAAAGGAAAAAGAGAAAGAAAGAAAGACTTACATTGATCGTAGCGATCTTGACTGGATCAACAGAAACTCCATTACCAGAAACAATATGTTCAAGGAATCGGACTTTATCCTTCCAGAAATGGCATTTCGAAAATTTAGCCTTCAACTGATGATTTCTAAGAGTCTCCAGAATAGATTTCAAATGTGACTCATGCTCTTTCTTGGACTTAGAGAAGACAAGGATATCATCAACAAAGACTAGAACAAATTTATTAATCACATCACGAAAAACACGATTCATCAAATCAACAAAGAAAGCAGGAGCATTAGTCAAACCAAAAGGCATGACTAACCATTCATAAAACCCATTCTCAGTACGGAAAGCAGTCTTGGGAATACTTTCCTCAGCAACTCTGAGCTAGTGGAAACCTGTGGCAAGATCAAGCTGAGAGAAAACAGTAGCACCATAAAGCTGATCAAACATATCGTTGATGGGAGGCATAGAATATCTGTTTTTCATAGTGAGCTTGTTCATCTCCCTATAATCAACACACATCCTCAAAGAACCATCAGACTTAGTGACGAAAACCACCGCTGCTCCCCATTCTGAATGGCTAGGTCTGATCGGACCTTTGGAGAACAAGTCCTCAATTTGCTTTCCCAACTAAACCTTCTTGCAGGGTGCCATTCTTCTAGGAGGAAGAACTACAGGTCGAGCTCCAAGAATAAGATCAATACGAAAATCAATTTCCCGCTTAGGAGGTAAAGCGGTGACTTCACCAAATACATCGGGATAGAATCTGACCACACTGGGCGAATGAAGATAACCATGAGAAGAATCCAGAGAATAAATAAAATTGCCAGCAAAATCCTGAGGCATGCGGCACTGAATAATCAAAGAATTACCTCGATCGTCAACAAGATAAACAGACCGGGCTTTATAAGAGATATAGGCATCATGCCTACTCAGCCAATCACTTCCAAGCAATAAATCAAAAGCATCGAAGCCCAGAATATAGAAATCACCACTAAAGCGAGGATCAAAATAGAGAAGTTTCACTTGCTTCCAAATCCTATTAAGGTTTGTGGGGCCACCAATAGGGTTAGAAACACATAAAGGTACAGAAGCATACTCAGGAGAAAGGAGATGCTCGAACTTATCACACAAATCAACATAAATAAAACTATGGGAAGCTCCAGTATCAAATAAAACACGAATAGGATGCTGAAATAAAGAAAAGGTGCCCTGAAGAGTACCTTAGTCATCACTAGGAGCGGGAGCGGGTGCAAGTGAAGATGCAGAGGTGACATCAAATATACCAGAAGGCTTACCCTTCTACTGGGTAGGGAAATCCTTCCTGAGATGGCCAGGTTGAAGACAAATATGGCAGAGATCACGCCTATTCAACTGAGCAGGAGGAGGAACAGCAGCACCAACCAAAGTAGGACAACTATTAGCATAGTGTCCCTTCTGATCACACCTGAAGCAGGTGATGGTAGAAAGGTCAACAGGCTGCCTCTAAGAAGGAGAAGATGATGAAGATAACAAACCTGAATTCTTGAGCCAATTCTTCATCTACTGATGAAAATTAGGCTTTCTCTTCTTAGAGTTAGCAGAGGAAGACTGAGATGAAGGAGCACCAACAACAGCAGGACCCTTAGAAGTAGGGTTCTCATAACGGATAGCAATATCCATAAGCTCGGTAAAAGTGCCATGAACATGAGAAATGAGATGAGCATAATACTCAAGACGAGCACCAGCTATGAACTTCTCATTCTTCTTAAGAGGACTGTCGATCAGGCCAGGACCGAACTTGGAAAGTTCATTGAACTTCCGCTCATACTCAGAAAAGGACATGGTACCCTTCTTAAGATCCATGAATTCACGATAAAGCTGAGATTTACCGGCTTCTGGCATCCATTTTGCCACAAAAGCCTCCCTAGAAAGAAGATACCGAAACAAAACTTAAGATAGATTCAAAAGAAAGGAAAATATGGGAAAACTTCGAGATAACACAAAGGATACCTAAACTGCACCCAGGAAATATCACCCTCGTCAGTGTGAGCTGTAACAGACTCCCACCAATCCAAGGCTGACTCTTGCAGCTGCCAGGCTGCTAACTGACACTTCTGGGCATCAGTAATCTCGAGACCGGAAAAGATCCTCTCTAAACTCCGTAACCATTGCTGGGCTTCAATAATGCTCTCTGAACCGGTAAACTTGGTTCCACCAAGTTGAGAGAATTCCTTACAGAGAACAGTAAACCTAACAGGTGCAGCAGGCTGAGGAGCTGGGGCAATACCACGACCCCTACCTCTAGCATTTCGACGATTCATCCTAAAAAATCAAGAATGAATTTTAGGACAAAGGTAAAGAGAAGACAAAGATAAGATAAGATATGATAAGATAAATTCACTTGGTTGAATATCCTAAAGAAAGAAAATACTAACAAGGTAGATACGAAAGGAAGGAAGTTTAGAATAAAATTTTCTTTTAAAATAAGAAAAGTTTATATCAAAGTAATCTTTGAAAAATTCTTTGAAAAATCCTTTGAAAAATCATTTTAAAATCATTTTATACTTTGAAAATACGTTCTCTCACAAAGAAATGATTCTGAGGTTGATTTCACAAATTCTGGGGTATTTCTACCCTATCTCTAATGAGTTTTTGCTCCACAGGCTAAGGTTTGCCTAACAAAAAACCAAATCTCTGATACCAACTGTAACGACCCACTATTTCGGACCATTCAAATCGACAATAATCCACACTTGTCGGACTTGAATAATTCAAAATAACAGATTGTAATAAAATTTGGAGCAAATAAAATTCATCACAGACATAGAAATATCAGAATAACTCGTAGCGGAAGATAAAATACCATAGTAGTTCATGAAGCTACTATAACAAAGTCTCAAAAACAAATACATAATATCAGTCTGAAAACAAATACAATAGAAATCCCAAATACATAGAAGTCCGCTAATACAATAGCTGAAATAGAACAACTGAAACTAAAATAGATAAATAACTAGATAAGCAGAATCTCCAGCGATTCCTAGCTCCAGAAAGTGAAACCTAAAGCTGTGAATACTCAGGCTGACCCGAGCGTAAATAAAACACAAACACTCGAGTCAGGACATACATACTTATACAATGTAAACCAACTCAAGTGAACTGTAATAAAAGCACAAGTAACTAAAAGGATGCTTGGGATCGCCCATCCTCTAAGGATCCGTTAAATTACTATGTAGTAATATTTCGCTATTATAATAATGTCTAATAGTAAAATAAACATACTTAAAAATAGCGTTAAGGCTTTACATTTTCCACCTTAACACATAAATAGTGCCAGTAGTCTACACAGTACCAGCGTACCTCCAGATCGGGAGGCTACGAGAAGATACTCCATAAGTACGACACAAATCAAACTCGTAGTAAAGCTTGCTATGGTAGGTGACACGACACACAAGGCAATGCCAGGGTAGATATACCAATTACGCACACGGGCTGGTGGAAACACATAGCAGCCACTACCGCCCACCTCGGACACACTCCCAAATCAAAATCGAAGATGGCCATCAAATCAATCACAAGGTAAGAGTATAATATCGAAGGAATGTGCCAAATTAGAGGAATGACCTCACTTGGTCCGAGATCGCTCCTGTTTTAGCCACCTTAAGCCAACTCACGGGAGTCGGGTCCATGTTCATACGTCAATAGGATCGTTGCCACCATCCTACTTAATTCTGGAATCTCCACCGCATACACAGTTGTTAAAGTGGTTTTCGGTATCGACAGAGAGTATGTCCATATCCGATCCCGGTCTCTTTAACAACCAATCGTTATTATAACCCATGGTTATACATTTCAAATTGGTTTATATTTCAAATCAAAATACATCATTTAAACCATTTAAAAGTAAAGTCATTATACATACAAATCAAATATTCAATTCCCAAAAATTTAGCCCTTTCTGAGCTCATTTATTAGTTAAAAACTTTAAAACATTGAAATTTTCAGCTTTCGCAACACTTAGAAAATACCGTGGTAAGTTATATTTGAAAACAATTCATTTCAGCAAAGACATCATTTATAAACTGCTGTAGTAGTTCAGTTTCATTTTGAAAATTTAGTTAATTCAGCAAAGACAGCATTTACAAAACAGCTGCAGTAGTTCAATTACATTTGAAAATCTTCATTTCAGCCAACTACAGCACTTATCAAGTGCTACTGTAGCCCTTTTATTAGTTTCAGATTTTTACTTTCTTTCTGCAACCACAACACTTACCAAGTGCTGCAGTAGCCTTTAGTTAATCTAGCCTTTAGTTCATTTGCATCAACCACAACACTTACAAAGTGCTGCAGTATCCTTTACATCAGATTTTAAGTTAGTTTCAGAAATGATAGCATTTCTGAAGTGCTATTAATTCAATTTCCAGATTTAAAATAATATTTCAGAAAATAAACTTCTATTTTTAACCATTTTAAACTTATAAAAATCATATTTTTCCACTCAAAATGTTCATTTGAAAATCCTTGAATTTATAATTTTTATAAAGTAAAATTTCACAAATAAATATCAAATTTTCCTTCAGTAATTCACTTATTAAATTCAAGTGTATAATTTTCCTATTCTTTGCATTTTTTTCCAATTAACTTAACACTCAAATTTAAATTACCATTTCATAAATAAAACTTAATCTCCATTTTTATTTAATTAACTTAAACTTCCATTAAAAAAATCAAATCACAAATTTCCAAATTAAGTTATGCCTCAAATCACAATTTTTCCATTCATTAATTTAACATTTTTATTACATAGAAAAAAAAATCATTATCACTTTATTAAATCATTTTAAATCCAAATTTAAATCAAAATATCAAATTTTACATTTTAAACAATACTTAAAAATTTCCAAAAAAATATATAAAATAACCACGGGTCTGTATAATATTTTCTAACCTAGGTTAAGTGATACGGATAATGTATCATTTCAATCCGTAATTTACAAAGAAAAATCCGGGTTCTATCATTTCAAACCCGCAATCCCAAGTTAAATAAAATAAATAAAAATCGCCCACGCCTATCATTTCAGCCCATAACGATTTTTTCCTATTCTAAAGTCCATTCGGGTATGTATCATTTCAACCAATAGTGATTCTACTCTATAGGGAACTTGCAGTGTGAGAAACAGAAATAAATAAATAGTATAACAAAATATAACATATCAGATGATGTGACAAGTTTATAACAAAGTTTAACATCATATAATTCATATCACAGGCAGGTATAACATGGTATAACAATTCTACACATTCACTTGTTATCGTTTCACAATTCTATAAGTATGAATGTCAAGCGTGAATAACTCACCTCTTTAAGCTGGAGTTCGCAAATCAAAACACACAAATAAATCAAGAAAGCACGATATAGCACGACTTTGGATTCAAGTGGAGAGAGAGCCAAGATTTTGATCTTGTATACACAAATAAAACAAAGAAAATATAAATATCTATACAATACAAAGATTAATTGAAACAAAATGGAAATAGAATTAACAAAGAACATCACCAAGCCTTTAAATCAAAATTGCTTGATCTCAACTCAACTTTTGCTTGACCATACATGTTTATAGGTTCGGCCATGGTTCATATTTGAGGCAACAAGGCTCAGGTTTGCATCACATAGGCATGGCTAGCAAGAGAATGTGAACAGAATGGAGTTACAAGTGAGGAATGCAAAGGGTCAAGGCCTAAAAGGAGTTTTGGTTGCAACATAGGCTCGGCCTATGGTCATATGGGCTCGGTCAGGTTCAACTACAGGTCAGGTCAAGTGGTGTGATGGCCAGTGGTGATGGTCACGGTGGCTGGTGGTGGAGCTAGGGGTGGTGGCCGAGTCAAACTATGGGATGGTGATGGGATAAAGGGGTTCGGCTATGCCATATGCAAGGAGTTTTGCAAGTTTTGTGGTGAATGCTCCATAGGGTGGTCACGGCCTGATCTGGACAGAGGGGAGGAGTGGTATGCCGTGGATGATGAGGGGAAGGAGGTGATGGTGGTGGTCGGTGGAGATGATGGTGGGTAGGGCCGAGCAAAGCATGAAGAGATCAATGCAAAAATCAAGCAAAATGAAGAAGAAAATAGGAAAAAGGAAGCCATTACTTACATTTTTTTCTCAGAAATGAAATGGCCGAAAGAATGAGGATGATGGGAAGTTTCTCATGTGAATTATCAATGAGAAATTCACGGCTATCGAAAGAAAAGAACGGTCAAAGTAATTGAAACAGCAAAGAAATGAAAAGTCACAAGTTTAAAAGCCTTTTGTCTCTTTGAATTTCCACTTTCTTTTATTCAAAATAAACCAATCAAAAATCAAATAAATAAAATAAAAGTTAAAACAAGATAATATAGAAATGAAAATAAATAAATAGTCTTAGGAAAAATAGAAAAATAAATAAATAAAATACTTTGATATATTGAAACTAGAATTAAAAATTGTAAACCAAATACAACTACTATTGGAAAATTTCAACTAAACTTTTAAAATGTTTTAAAAATAAACTTTTGAAATAAAATCTAATTTAAAAATATTTGCTAAAATCTTGGGTTGTTACAGCCTTCTTCAATGGAGTACTAACCATCTCAAAATGGAATTTAGCCAAAAGATTAAATTGGCTAACATACTCCATCACTAACAGGCTACCCTACTTCAAATTGATGAAACATCCAAACCATATGCCCCACTCAGTTTTTAAAGATAAACCAAGGCTTACGGCAATGTTTAGAATCAATCCAAGTCACAGCTTGCTCAACAACTCCTCTACCATTCTGTCCCACCTAGCTAAAGCCTCTCCTCCATAAGATGCTATGAAGCAATTTTCCTTATGAGAACATTCTCTAAGCTCATACTGGCATAAGCCCTCTCACGTGTATATGTCCAAGCCTATGTCTCAACAATAGTCTCATAACTTAGGTATGGCATCCTACCAAGGCTAAGGAAATCCCGACATAACTTTGGGAAGACTAAAGTTATTGGAGCAAGAAATACAGCTGCTCCAAGGGTTAGATCATCTATAATGCTGTAATGACCCACCTTTTTGATCCCTAAATGTCGACATAAATATGTCCACGGTATTTGTGTGCCTAGCATCTAAGTGCCAAAGGACAGATTGTTAAGGTAAAATATAAAGAAAAAGAAACAGAACAAGAAAGAAGGAACACAATATCAGAATCTCACAGTGGAACGATAACATATAATAACAAAAAACAGTTGAAAACTGTCACTCTAAGATAAATGACATTTCAGAGTTATAATTCTAAATACTATCATCGGCCTGGACAGTTATAAAAACATGTCCTCACAAATGCTGATATATACAATATAGTAACGTAGCAGAAATAAGAACATTACGGTAGGTGGAATATCCATGTCGTCTCCTCGAGCTTCAATAGACATCAACAAAAACTTTCTTTCTCAAACTACTTGAAAGAGGACACGAGGAATTTAGCGAAAATAAAAACCAAGCATCAAACATAAGTCTGTTATGAGAAATTCAAGAAATATGCGGCTAATATATAACAGTGCTTTTGATATCGCATGGAATGCCATATCGGCTATATCCTCAAAGGAACAACCATCAAATAAGTACATATGGTGATATAATAGATAATGTGTAGGGTGAAAAATATAAATAAGAAAATAGCTATGCCACTGCTTCTCACGACACAACAATATTGAAGTACAACTAAAACCACTAAGGTACGTTTGCATAATGGATTTTCATGGAGATCTCTCTAGTCACAAGCTGAGTCTAATATCCTACACAAAAGTTAGAACCTACCTTTCAAGCATTGTATAACTATAGAGAAAATATACCATTAAGGTATACATAGCTGGTCCATGCTCGAATCGTGATCCCGAATATCATCAACTCCTGCATGCGACATATCAATAAACATACTCTAGATATAGAGTTGAGATACCCTATGGGTTAGCCACACCCCAATAGCTTTGCTCCTACTCTTTTTTCTTTCATTTTCGATGTCGGGGCTATGTTCAACATCTCTCACACGAGTCATCATCACAAGAACAGAACATGAATCCCACAAGATCCCAACATCTCGAAGAGTACATGGACCTCCACAAGGATCCCAACATAAGTCGTTCAACAAATGCTAACGCTGACCTCTTTCTTGGATTTAACCTCAGGGTAGACTGTTCAACTCTATAGCATTCCACTTCATAACCGCTTCCAAAACATAAAACTCGTATATCAGATTTGGAATGGTATTCTATATGTAGAACACTTACTGTTCCTGGCCTCTTCAAAACTAAAACGATGAATTTCCAATCAGGTTTGATAGTTGAATAATCGACTATCAAGTTAAAAATAGATGATCGCATATGAAAACCAAGTCTTGTATGCTTGTCACATTTTCAAACTTTTAATACTAAGTACATGACTAAATACTTTCCACAAACGAGTACATATACAAAGCACGATCAAGTCAAACAAAGAACGATTAAGTCACATAAGCGACTTCAAATCCCCTATTTTTTTAATTAATACTTTTATTAATTAAAACCACTTTTATTAGTAAAATTTCTTTTATCCAATAAAATTTCATTTATCAATCCCTATTATTTATTTTTTCTCTTTCAATACTTCAAAACGTATTCATATACTTATCTCAAAAGGTATAAATATATTCACAAATCACTAGCAAAATTTCTTGCTTTAAACCAAAAAAATTTCTATCTTTCTCTAAAAGATTCCTGTAACGTCCCCCATTTGAGGCCCAAAACTAACAGCTACGGATGCTGCAGTCATCCATAGTTATTAATTCTCGACGACCAAATACGGTAATGTTAGATACATTGATTTCACAAAAACATATGGATATGGAAAAAAAATTAAAATCACAAAACAACTTTCACATTCCATTTCAAATCATTTCAAATTCATTACATAATCCCAAATTCGTGCACCACGTTCAAAGAAATATAATTATTACAAAATATGCCAAGAGCGACATATGAAGATGCCCCTTTGGATGATCAGAATTAAATATAGGCAATTAAACAACTTTTCCTTTACATTAAAACACAGCGGAATCAAAATAGAAAGAACTCCTAATAGCTATCTTGCCTCCTGCACGCCT
Source organism: Allium fistulosum (assembly GCA_030737815.1). Classification (NCBI taxonomy): domain Eukaryota; kingdom Viridiplantae; phylum Streptophyta; class Magnoliopsida; order Asparagales; family Amaryllidaceae; genus Allium; species Allium fistulosum. The sequence continues at coordinate 1,619,949,965 of CM060901.1, forward strand.
CCGTAAGCGTATTCGTCTGAAGAGATACCTGAAAACTCAACTCTCAAACTACTCAAAATTTATTTGAGCACCCGAGAGTTTAAGGGGAAAACATAAACTTCGAGTAAGACATAAAGCCTGGTATGAATAATAGCTTACCTTCTCGAACAATTTAGATATCTAGTGAGACCACGCCGCTTAGAGGAACGAGTTTTCCCCTCACTATTACCTTACTCAAAAATTTATTATAACCATATATTATGCTCCTGCATCCACAATGGTTAAAACATAGCAATTTAAAATATTATGATGATGTATAAATAAGTAAATTATTCTAGATTTCCCACACCCATTCATTTTGATTGTCTGTCTCAGTTTCTAGGGTCATTGTTAACCTATTAGTTTTCATGGGCTGATCAATAACCTGTTTAAAGCTTATGGACTATCTGTCCGGTTTCGTAGTTTTCATTGGATTACTAAGAACATATTGGTCCCTGCCAATAAATTCATTCAGTTATTTCATGGGTTCTCCCTGAACCTATTGGTATCTCCAACAACTTCTCTCATATCATAGTTTTCATGGGTTAACTAAGAACCTATTGACTTCTATCAATAACTTAATCTAGATATAGTTTTCATGGGTTCACTACAAACCTGTTAGCCCCTGCCAATAACTCTTACTAAACATAATTTTCATGGGTTTACTGAACCTGTCCAAACTGACAACTTCTTAATTAGTCTTTGGGAATCCTATATTCTGGTCTACCTGACCTCCTAGATGTAACTCTATTCATTCAGGAGTTAACTTAATTTATATTCACTACTAGGTCAACCTAGCTGGTTATTCTACCCTTACTCCCTAAAATACGGTTATGAGTCCATTACACAGTGAATATGTATTTAGAAGAAGTAAACATACTAACATATCAATACCAACATTTATGGTTTAATATCTTTGAAATCATTTCCCCTTGGAAATTTGGTTAATCCCTATAACCCGTTATATATATATATATATATATATATATATATATCAAGGAAAGCTTCTTCAAAAACTCCAATTTAAAAACATTTAAAAGCTCTTTTATAATGCCATGGGTTTTTCCTTCAAAATTGAAATTGGGTTCTTTGTTTTGAAAACTAAGACTTTCAGAACCTTAGACCTTTACTTTTGAAACCATGGAAAAAGCTCTTTCGAAAGCATTCAAATTTTATTTTCAAAACACTAAGCGTATGCCTTTCGAAACACTTCAAAACATCACTTTCGAAACTATCAAAACATACCTTTCGAAAGTATTAAAGCATCACTTATTAACTCATATAAACATAGCTTCGAAACCATTTAAAAGTACCCCTTTCAAAACCATTGGGTTTTATCTCTTAAAAATAACTTTTGGGTCAAAGTGAATATAAAAGAAAGTACCCCATTCGAAACCATTAACCTTTAAAATAAAAATGATTGGGGAAATTGATGGCTTTGGAACCATCCCTTCGAAAGCATTAAACATTTAAGTTAAACATTTGGATAGCTTCCAAAACACCTTTCGAACCCATTGCCTTCGAAACCTTTGGTATAAGTGGCTAATGGAGCCCTTTCGAAAACATTGGGATGTGGCTTATTACTTTTATTAAACAAAAGCTACCATTCGAAACCATTGATGACTTCAATCAATTCGAAAGGCATAAAGGCGGTAGCATGGTTCGGCTGCGATCAAACTACCCTTTCGAAAGCATTGATTTGAAAACAAGGAAACTCATTCGAAAGCTACCCTTTAAACAATAAAGCGGCAACTTCTTCAAAATCTATATCAAACCCTTTCCAAAGCATACTTTTGAAAACAAGGGAAGCAATACCTCCTTTGAAAGCAAGACAAAAGACCTTCGAAAGTTATTAAAATTGGTCTCGACCCCTTCGAAACCATGGTTTCGACTCCATACCTTCCACCTTTCTCCAATCCACTACGTACCAACGCATTGATACATTGTGTATTGGTTTTGACTTGGTTGGGGTGGAAGTATAAGGTCGAAAGATAGCTACTAGAAGTGGTGTAACAATAAACTTATGCTAAACTGTTTTCATTGCCTTTTTAAGTAATAATTATCAACTAACTTGCCTATTTGTAAAAATATGATTGTTTGCTATAAACTATAACAAAATCATTTCTAAAAGACTACCGAATTTATTTAGAAATTAAATAAAAATAATTAACAAAGAAGCCCTTCCCTTTGTCAAAATAATTTAGAGTTTTAAATCCTCCATCTTAAACAAATTAATTTACCTAGTACATTACTTAGATAAAATACCCAAAAATTCTCAAAATTCACTTTTATTATTGTTATCCCGCCCTTTGGCAAGGCCGTGACACAAATAAGTTGACTGGAAATCAAGAACAGTTCGTCCCAAAGATAGGTTATACACTGTTTTGCTATAGATATCGACGAATTTTGTCCGAGTCTGGATCGGGCTATAATTAACAAGGCACAACAGGAAAAGCTATAAAAGCTAATGTTCCAAATTTCAAGTCAAGCCGAGTTCGTATGCTCAAGATATGATCGATGCAAATTAAGGTAAGTGGTGGCTCGTATCCATGGGAAGAAGTCTTGTTCATATCCATCCAGGCGTATCCCATTTCGCATCCATCATCCTCCAGCTTGTTCGTATCGATCCACTTACGCTCATTCTCCTTTGTATCCATCAGGTAAGCAACGCTTCGTATCGGTCGCCAACTCAATTCGTATCGATCAACCAACGATCGATATGAAACACCACTAAAATCATCGATACGAAGAATGTGTTACAAAGCATCGATATGAAGAAGGCAGGTTTGATGGATACGAAGGCGTGTGCTTTTGGGGTACTTAGGGATCGATACGAACAAGGTAACATGAAGAGCGAGGGATCCATACGAAGAACATAACACTCAATCGATACGAAGGAGGAAGTAGTCAACTCGGCACGAAAATTGGATCGGTCCAGAAATTTAGTGCCACATCAATTAGCAGGCACGTGCTCGGAGCGATACGAATAGAGAGAGGCAAAGAAGGATCGATGCAAACTCAGCAGCATTCGATAAATCGAGACATGCGTCGATCATAACTCCAAATCTACAACTCCAAATGCTACCAAATTTTCATAGGAGCTTACGCACAACCATAGGAATATTCTTGATCGATGTCGACTTGATTGGGCAAAATTTTGATCGATACGAATCTCGTTCGTATTGATCATGGATCGAGTCAAAATCGCATGGGATCAATCGCATGGGCCCACTCACGTGCAAGAAGAGGTCACCCGAGATCTGAGTGAGAAATTTGCAGCCTACGCCTATAAATAGCGGCCCAGGACCTACAGAAAAGGGACTTTTGACTCTTCTACGTCCAGACTCTGTCGAAATCACCATGGTACTCAAATTCTACTATTGTATCCTGTTGTAACTAGCAAGAAAAAATCAATAAAGTCGAATTCTTCAAAGTGGACGTAGGCTAGAACGCCGAACCACTATAAATCTGTGTGTTTTCATCGCTTTTCGTGGAATTTTCTGAGTGTTCATCATATTTTATTTTCTATAAACCTGCTATCTGTGATCTGTGATTGTGAACGGGTGCTTTCATCAACAATCGGATGTTTGTGACTAATTTTGGCCCAAACATTTTGGTGCTTTCACTGAGAGCTGAACTCAGGGATTCTACAGCTTGGATTTTGGATCTGAAGGTTTAAGGACTTAGATCTGGAAAGCAATGGTGAAGAAATCAGCAAGGAGACCAAGAGCGGAAAGGAGTCAGCATGAAGGAAGTCAGGAGGCTTCCTCAGGAGCGAATCAGCCCTCAGTCTTCATCACTCGAGACGAGATGGAGATGATGATGGAAGCCATACAGGAGGGAATGTTGAAAAGGTAAGAAGATATTATGCAGAATCTACTCCAGCAAATTGGACAATTAGAATGCAGAATCAAGGGAACGCTACGGCAGGATGTGCTAGAGATAGAGGTCAAGAGCATGGAGAAATTCAAACCCAGAACAAAGCGAGACCATCCGGAGCAGCCCCGGAGTTGGGGGGCATTCCCACGGAGCATGTTTATCCAGCCTCAGGTAGGACACCAGACACAACTATTCAACATGGCGTTGATAGAGGAATGGATGCTCGTTTAGGAGAATAGATTCTGGAATTCCCTCGTGAACTCGGGGGGCAGATCAAAGGCAACGAACAAGGACCTTAGCTTGGCGACAATGACAGATTGGCAGAGATGGTCAGACGAGCCATGAGAGGCAGACTAGTGAATAGAGATCTAGAAGACGTGAACAGGAGCCCCTTCGCTCCCACAATTAGACAGGCTAGGAATCCACCTGAATTCAAGCTACCAACACTGGAGACGTATGATGGAAGGACGGATCCTACAGTTCATCTGACACGGTATATGAGGCATATGGAGGTACTGGAGGGCATCGGAGGAGGTCATGGCCTGGTGCTTCCCATTGTATTTGACGGACATTGCGACACTATGGTTTAGACAACTAGAGAGCGGCTCCATTGGAACATGGATCGATTTGACTGAGAAGTTTATGAGGCAGTTCAGAGTTCACATTTCGAGACCCAAGAATGCGATGAGTTTGGCAACAATGAAACAAAGAACCGGGGAATCTTTGAGGAGTTTTCTGACACGATTCAATGCAGCGGTAGCATCGGTGGATCGACCAGATCCATCCATGGTTTTGATGGCAGCTGTATCTGACATAGCTGATGGCACAGAATTCAAGAATTCGTTGACAAGGGATCCACCTATGGATCTAGGAGAATTTTATCATGAGGTCGAAGGATTTCTGCGATTGGAGGATGCAAATGTTGAAAGAGAGGAAGGAGATGGAGTGGAAGTTTATGCAGTCAAAAGCGGAAGTCCTCCCGGAAAAGATTCAGGCAATGATAATGGGAAACGGAGAGCCGAGGATAACGGTGATGGACCAAAGCGACCGCAAAAGGAACCGAGATTCACCTCTTATACGGAGTTGAATGAAACTTTGGAACGGATCTACCAGGACACCAGAGGGCAGATCCCTTATCGAAAGCCAATGAGAAGGGATTCGACCAGCAATGAAAGAAGATCAGACAAGTACTGCTTATTCCATGAGCTAAACAGTCATAGTATGAATAATTGCAGGCACTTGAAGGATGAGGTTGAGGGATATGTCTGGAATGGTCTGCTATCGCAATATATGAGAAGGGGAGCAACAACGGTGGAACGAGAGCGGCCACCATCTACACCAACCAGGGACGGCTCAGGATCAAGGCATCAGCTTGTTATCAACTGATTGAAATAATGATGAATAAGTGGCAAACTCCACACCAACGCGATTAAGCCATTCACACATGTACATGATCAGGAACGATCCTCAAGCATGCTCTGATATGACTATCAACCGCATCAGTGTAGGTGTTTGCACTTTGACGTCTCTGTTTTGCTTTTTTTCTATTTTTCGCATCTGGACCTTATTTGGTGGGACATTTTGATTGTAAGACTCACTTTGAATGTGAATTTGGTACTTGTAATTCCATAACGGCTAAGTCACTTACACATGCACGAGGTTGCGAACGGTCCTCAAGCATGCTCTGAGATGGCGATAAACTGCCATAACAAACAGTTCAGAAACTCACTCGAACGTGAAATCTGACATTAATGATACTAAGTCCCCCCGGGCACACAATTCGCCTCGAACGGCATCCGACCGCGAACGATCACAATTCGCCTCGAACGGCATCCGACCGTGAACGGTCACAACTCGCCTCGAACGGCACTCAACATCGAACGGTCACATACTGCCCCGAACGGCATACGATCGCGAACGATCAATTTTCACAATCACGTAAGGTTATCAATATTTTTACAGGTCATTAACAGGATATGAACATCCAGCTTATCGAACTACAAAACACACCTTCCTGTCGCAAGGCATGTTTTGGGGGGCAAGTGTTATCCCACCCTTTGGCAAGGCCATGACACAAAAAAGTTGACTGGAAATCAAGAACAGTTTGTCCCAAAGATCGGTTATACATTGTTTCGCTATGGATATCGACAAATTTTGTCCGAGTCCGGATCGGGCTATAATTGACAAGGAACAACAAGCAAAGCTATAAAAGCTAATGTTCCAAATTTCAAGTCAAGCCGAGTTTGCATGCTCAAGATAGATCGATGCAAATTAAGGTGAGTGGTGGCTCGTATCCATGGGAAGAAGTCTTGTCCATATCCATCCAGGAGTATCCCATTTCGCATCCATCATCCCCAGCTTGTTCGTATCGATCCACTTACGCTCATTCTCCTTCGTATCTATCAGGTAAGCAACGCTTCGTATCGATATCCATATATACTTGTATCGGTCGCCAACTCAATTCGTATCGTTCTACCAATGATCGATATGAAACACCACTAAAATCATCGATATGAAGAATGTGTTATAAAGCATCGATACGAAGAAGGCAGGTTTGATGGAAACGAAGGCGTGTGCTTTCTGGGTACTTAAGGATCGATACGAACAAGGTAACATGAAGAGCGAGGGATCAATACGAAGAACATAGCACTCAATCGATACGAAGGAGGAAGCAGTCAACTCGGCACGAAAAGTGGATCGGTCCAGAAATTTAGCGCCATGTACTTTAGCAGGCACGTGCTCGAAGCGATACGAATAGAGCGAGGCGAAGAAGGATCGATGCGAATTCAGCAGCATTCGATAAATCAAGACTTGCATCGATCATAACTCCAAATCTACAACTCCAAATGCTACCAAATTTTCACAGGAGCTTACGCACAACCACAGGAATATTCTTGATCGATGTCAACTTGATTGGGAAAAATTTTGATCGATACAAATCTCGTTCGTATCGATCATGGATCAAGTCGAAATCGCATGGGATCAATCGCATGGGCCCACTCACGTGCAAGAAGAGGTCTCTCGAGATCTGAGTGAGAAATTTGCAGCCTACGCCTATAAATAGCGGCCCAGGACCTACAGAAAAGGGACTTTTGACTCTTCTACGTCCAGACTCTATCGAAATCACCATGGTACTCGAATTCTACTATTGTAACCTGTTGTAACCAACGAGCAAAAATCAATAAAGTCGAATTCTTCAAAGTGAACGTAGGCTAGAACGCCGAACCACTATAAATCTATGTGTTTTCATTGCTTTTCTTGGAATTTTCTGAGTGTTCATCATATTTTATTCTCAATAAACCTGCTATCTGTGACCTGTGATTGTGAACGGGTGCTTTCATCAACAATCGGGTGTTTGTGACCAATTTTGGAGCAAACAATTATGTTATCTAACATATATAAATTTCGGACCAAAATTCCTTTCTATAATTGCCGAAATTAATTTCTAAACCCAATTATTCTTATTCTCCTTTGAAAATTCATAATAAATTATCCATGGCAAGGATAATTACAAAAAATTAAACCTATCTCCAAAATAATGTTTTACATAACATGCTAAGTCCTCATGGCATTCGAAACCCAATATAAATGATTTTAGCCTTAAAATCGAATAAAACATTTATCAAACAAACTTGTTTGATTATAGCATATCATGTACTCCAAGCATATCATCATCAAAATCATCATTATGGATTTAAACTTAAATCCGAAATCTAATACTCTTTTAAAAACAAAAATAGAGATGGTTTTGTTTATTATTCACCTTGATTAGGATAAGGAACTTGAGATTTGATTTAGTTTGATCCCCCTTGCTTGATTCCTTAACTTTAATTCATTTTTCCCCTTTTCTTTCCCTAGTTTATGGCTGGCTTGAGGTTTTGTTTTACGTTTTAGAATTTTGAATTATGAATGTGTAGAGAATGGGAATAAGGGTTTAGGGGTTTTGGGGTTATAGGTGCGGCTATTACCCATAATACCTTGCCTTATTCTCTTATTAGTTAGCTTTGAAAACCATTTACATTAACCCATTCTCTTAAGTTTATACTGATGTGCACATAAATGTGCATATGTTTACTTTCATATTTAATCTAATTTAATTAAATAAATGAGCATATAGGGTATTTTAACATGTTTAAACTCAAATTTCAATTATTTTCAAATCATCATATATTCATCTTCATATAGGGGCAAATGATCATTTTTGTGTATGATTTAATTTGAGAAAATTTACTTGGACATTTTTATGTTATTTTGTAGGAATTTGGATTCATATATGAAGAGGCTTTATGTATCCATGCATGCACAAGAGAAGAAGGCAAATGAAGAGGAAATAAATCAACTCATGCATCATGGAGGACCCCACCTACCCACTTACCTTGATCTACAATTAGGAGCTAATGCATATGTTAGTGGATATTAAAGTTACATGCACATGTAATGGTGGATTATGCTCATGCTAATTACAACTTGGAGGCCACACTTCCTGGAGGGGTATTTTTGGGTAGTCCCTTGAAATATGTATTAGGGTTTCAAACATGTATAAATACTCCTTATGTTTAATGTAATGAAGCTCTTATTACCACCTTGTAGTTAGTTTAGTGGTAGCAACAAATTATATGAGAAATAAATGGCTTCCTAAGCCTCTTCTTCCTTTTTTTCTTCTTTGCTTTTATTTTATATTCATTCTCATTTTTACTTACATGCTCTTTTTACTTTCATGTTAGTAGTGTAGATCTATTTGTTTATGCAAGTAGATTAATTCTCCTTTTATAATAATTAGCTCTTTTCTTACTTTGCTTGCCTTTTAATGTTGAATTCTACATTTGTTAAAATGATAACAAATATGAGAAGCTAAACCCCTTCAATTTAGGGGTAATGAAGCTCTCTTAATCATGTAGACTCAACATTTTCCTAATTTTTGGTTTCTTTTCTTGCTTAATGGAAATGTTTGATGTGGTTAAATTTGGTTGTTTAGCTTTGAATTTGATAGCCTATGTTGCTGACACCAAATAGGCCATGCTTAAACAAACATAAACACAAATTACATCTTCATCTACATACGATGTTGGTAATGAAGTGGATTTGAGAATCAAAATTTGATTGTCTATATTACTAATCAATAGTAAATAGATCATGCTTTAGAATGAATTTTATTTTCAACTTTATTGTCATTTTCATGAGAGTTAACAAGTGGATAGTGGGTGTGTTAAAGCCTGATGGTTTATGTTGGGCTAATTAATAGCACAAATACACCATACTTATGATAAACACATCAACAAAATTCACTAAAGACCAAAAAAGAGTGATCATAATTTCATTATGTTGATTTATGTGATCATGAGAAGGGATTTGCCTCTAAATTTCCCTCTGCTCCGAAATTTTTATCCACTTTTAGTTTTTGTTAGTTTTTAGAATTTTGTAGTTAACACATCTCAAATTTTTGGTATAATTTGATGGAGTAGATATTTTAAAACAATCAATTACCTACAGATTGACCCGTACTCGTCACGTACTAAAATTGTATGCCATGCGCTTGCGTTTATTTTTATTATAATTTTTAACGGCAAATTTCTAAACCGATAGAAAATTCCACCGTTAATTAACAAGTTTTTGGCGGCGTTGCCGGGAATTAATTTGATTTTAATTTTTCACTTTTCAAATTATTTTCGTTTAATTTTTATTGTGTGTTAATTTTGTGTGTTGAGTGCATTTAAGAAAAAATATTATGTTGTGTGTTTGTTGTTTGACTTTGCTTGCATTGTGTTTGTGTGCTTGTTTTCTAGTTTCCTTTGCATTTGCATTTCTACTTAAATATATATATATACACACACACAAATTCATTTGAAAAAGAAAATAAAAATTATTCCATTTCATTTTCTTTTACAATTTTGCATACAATTTCTTTTTACAATTTCATTTTCTTTTTGTAATTTTGCATTTACATTTCTGCTGCTTCCCTTTTGCTTGCTACCAGTGCCATCCCCTCCACTGTGCTACACAACCCACAGCAGCACACAAACTCCTCATGTCTGCCTGCTTGAAACACCATACATCAGAAACAGCTCAAAACTTCCACTGTCAAAACTTACAGTGTACAGTGCACATCAACCTTTACTTCCCTTCCTCTACTGCCAGTGCACATTTCACACTTTACATTCAACAACTCCGGACATACCGACCATACTTCTCCTTTACTTCACCACCTCAATACACCACAGCAAATATACCATCAAACTTTACATTCAACAACTCTGGACATTTCTTCTACTTCAATTCAAATATACCACTACAACCACTTCAAATATACCTGAGCTGCCTTAACCACTACATACTGACCATACTTCTCCTCTACCATTCATGGAACCATATCCATCAACATAGCCACGTAACATTTCTCACCAAACCACATCCTTACCATCCTTACCTACTACAAAAAACTTTTTTTTGACCATTGCTTGTCAATTACCCTCTCCCCCTGCCTCAAAAAAACTACTGCTTGTTACATTCAACACCAATCTGACCATCACATTTTCAACCAATTCCATCTCCACCACCACAATACTGCACATCCTCAAAACTGCCTGTGTCATTCACCCATTCACCACTCCACTATACAAAAACCCCGGCCACAACATTTCAGCACCTATAAACACCTCTCGGCATTGCTTCGTCCATCACACAACCAATACAACATCAACAACCATCATCTGCCTTCATATTTAATCTTCCATTCCTCATTGCCTTGTACTTGCGCATCATAACTTGCTTTCTGGTGCACTGCATATTTCAAACAACCTGCCAAACTTACTAGCTAACTTCATTCAAGTACCCATCCACTACCTTCATTAATAACCACAGCCATACAATACAACTTCCAAAAAATACCCTCATCACACCTCTATAAACTTACATTAGTTCATCACTACTGCAACTTCAGCAAACAACTTCATCCACTACATCAATCTCCTATTCAACAATCATAACCACCTCCATCAGTACCACTACTTCAGCACAACAACCAGCCTCCAAACCTCACCATCTCCATTGTCATTCACCAACAACATCAATATCCATCACTTCAAACTACAACCTACATGCTGCACATGACCCCTGCATGCCAGTGCCAACTACCAACAACTACCAGTTCATCTAACTCGAATCACTTTCCCCTAAACTACTGCATCACTTCAACCCATCAAACTCGCCGCAGTTCCTCAATTCTTCAACTCTTCTTTCAGCAACCGAAATCGATCGAACCTGCGCCTCCCTAAACCACCAACCGAACTCGACCACTCCATCCCCTACTCGAACACTCTAGCAACCACTTCCAGACCTACTCACAAAATCGCAGAACCCAAATCCATTAACCCGAAGCATTCATCGCAGTGGAAGTTAAAATTTGAGGGGAATTTCGATTGGAAATTTGGTTTGGCAGTTTAATTTAAGAATTTGGTTTTGAATTCGTAATTGAGTAATTTTCTACATAATGTTTTTACATAATTAATATTTTTAGGAGGCGACGGAGTAATGTTTTACGTGAGCAATTGTTAATTTGGGTTGAGAATATTGTAATTGGGCTAGTGGGTTGTTAGCGCCAAAATTGGTCACTAACCCCCAAATCCAGATGAAAGCACCAAATACCAGTCACATCTCAGAGGTAGAATGTATGTAGAGAGTAATAATGTGAAGAACAGTTAAAACTAAAATGAAAGCAGTAAAGAACAACATGTTTTATAGTGGTTCGGCTAACTCTGGCCTACGTCCACTCTAGAAGTTTGCTTTTTATTGTTGTAATATTCGATTACAGTTACAAAATGGTAGAGTTGCCTTAGCCTTAGAAAAGAGAAACTAAGAGAGCAGAAAGAAGATCCCCCATCTGGAGACCCACATGTTGTATTTATAGGCAAAACCAGGTTGTTGGGCCTCCTGAGTAGTTTGGGCCCATCAAGGTCATAGCTGAACCCTACTTCATTATGCCGACCAATCCTGAGCAGTTGGTATGCCGAATGAGGGGAGGTGCGAGGTATCGAGATATAGAGGTACCGAGGTATCGAGGTGCCGAGGTATCGAGGTACCGAGGTATCGAGGTGTCGAGGTGTCGAGGTACCGAAGTATGAGGTTTCGAGGTACCGAGGTGTGAGGTGCGAGGTACCGAGGTGTGAGGTACCGAGGTGTGAGGTGCGAGGTACCGAGGTATGGAGTATCGAGGTACCGAGGTATGGAGGTGCGAGGTATCGAGGTATGGAGGTGCGAGGTGCAATGCCGAGCGAGGTGAGGTATGCCAAACGACCCATCCAATGCCGAACGCTCCTTGATGCCGAACGATCCATCCACTGCCGAACGTCTCCAGATGCCGAACGAGATTCATGCCGAGCGCTCCATCGAATGTCGAACGATCCTTAGTGCCGAACCTCCACCATGCCGAACCATGTCTGATGCCGAACAGTTTCTAATGCCGAGCGCCCATCATGCCAAACGATCTCTAATGCCGAGCGCTTCTTAATGCTGAGCGCTCCTGGATGCCGAGCGCTACTGAATGTCGAGTTTTCCTGGAATGCCGAACCACTCATGTATGCCGGACGCTATATGTATGCCGAGTACTCTTGAACGATATTCAAACGTGAATGCCAGACGAACCATTTGTGCTGAACCTCCACCATGCCGAACCATGTTTAATGCCGAACCATGTTTCCCAGACCCAAATTATAGTTGATTCATCTTTATCCAATCATATTTCCATCTCCCAAGCACATTGTGTCATCCATCCATCCAGTCGACTGTATCCATCGTACCCTAGCCTCGACGAACATGCAGTTGATTAAGTTAAACCCGTCTGTCCGCAGCCTTGCCAAAAGGCGGGTTAACATGGGTTTAACTTTTTTTATTTTATTTTATTTTATTCTATTTATATTTTGTCTTATTTCCATTGCAAATTGTTTTGTTTAAATTGTTTTGTCTTCCTTTTGTTTTCCATTTGCATATTAAAAAAAAGAGGGACTTGCTTTGTTTCTAATTTTCCTTTGTTGGTTTCAATTTTTAGGTGTTGATCAAATTTCCAATTTGCAGAAGCAGAAATTCAAAATGAAGAATTGCTTGCTACAACTGATCTGCTTGCTTGCTTAAAAAAAGTTTGCTTTTAAAATAAATTCTACACACTCTGATATCGTGCCCTTATCTCGTGTTTTTTTTTCACTTTGCATTGTTGGTTGCTTGCATTTTAAAAAAAAATTCAAAAACAAAACAAAAAAAATTCATTCGTAGTTGCATTGTTAATCACGTTTATTTTCTATTTTGCATTCATATCATCTTATTTTTCTTTTCTAATGGCAACAACCAAATCCACAAAAGGTGGGGGATTTCATCACCCCTTCCTTGGCCCACAAATTGCATTTCATCTTAGAATTTTGACTAATAATAATGGTTAGACATTTGATTTAAGAGTGTCACGAGCTCACCTAGGGCTTAATTGCATCTTGACAAGTTGCCTTCTTTCAACAATTTATATTCTTGGTGTCTAGGCTACGGTAGAGCAATAATCTGTTATAAATATTATGGTGATTCGTAAATATTATACTGATTGTTTCTCTGAAGGTACTTAAACCTTCGGTTGCATTGCTAGGGTGATTCGTGGTGCACCGGTATCTCCTACCCATTACCGGGCTAAGAAATATCTTGTTGATTTAAGACAAAGTGTGATTATACAATTTTGAGTTAGAAGCTATCTAGGACAGAAAAATTGTAATTAAGTCCTTGCATTCATTTAGTTGAATTAGTTCATGCATATTTAAAAAAAATCCAAAACTAAATTTTTTTGACATTTTCCTTTCCTTAGTTTTTCAATCCTTTCTTTAGAAGTTTTTCAATCAAAATCAATTTTAAGTAGTTTTTTTTAGAAAACAAAAATCTAAAAATATATAAAATCATTTCAAAAGCAAAAAATAAACAAAAACATATAAAAGGAAAAAATTGAAAATCCAAAGAAAAAAAATCGAATTTCCCTTTAGAAAAATAATTTCTTTTTGGTAAATATTTTTCCTTTATAAAAAAAGCATTCTTGAAAATGTCTGAATTTTCTTACTCGCCGGAAATTTACAATAGTTCTAAAAATCAATATAATCCATATAATTTCACATCAAATTCTTATGGATATTTTAATAACAAGTATTGTGTAAACAATTTGAATTTTGCACCACAAAGTTTTCAAAATGATGACCAACTGTCAACTCTTGAAAATAGTATTGAAACAATTTCGCCTTTACTTGAACTCTCTACACAAAAAATAAATGATTTGTGTAATTCATATTTGTGCAATAACTCAATCAAGGATTTCAAAATAATCAAAATTTGATTCACTTCAAAATTCAAATGGTTTCAAGTATAGCTCATGCCAATACAATTTCGAACTCCAAAATGAAATTCAAAATCAAAATGGAAACAATTGTTTAAATGATTTGGGCAATGGGAGTTGTTTCAATGATGGTGAAATTTTTTATTCTCAACAATTTCAAATTGAAAATCCTTAAATTAATAATTATAAATTTGATTTTGTTGAGAAAATGGAAGAAATTCACAAAAATCACATGGATTTATTGTTTGAAACATATATGAGACAAGTGAGCAACAAAATCAAATCTGAATATTTGATGAGTCAAATAATAATTCATCTTTTACCAAAATTGACGATTTTCAAATAACAACTTTTGAAATTGAAAATGACAATCTTATTGAATTTGTTGAAAATGCGGTAATTGAGTTGGATTTCAATTCCCTTGAGGGTGAGAAACTAGATTTAAAATTCGATCTTCCTTTTTTCGATTTTGAAAAATTAAATGCAACAATTTTAGATTTTGAAATTGATACATGCAATAAAGTTGTTGATAATCCAATAAAGGAAAACGAATTTAGTGAACACAATTTTTTGGACTTTTCGAAAATGAGTTGTTGGATTATGAAGGTGGTGGAAGATTTAAATCACCGTTTTGATTTTGAAATCAATAATTCTGAAGAAGTTTTCAATGATAAGCTTGACTTTCAAATTGGTGAAAATGAACTTGAACTTCAACCAATAATTCTATCTACCCAAAAAATCATCGAAAATAAAACAACTTATGTGATTTTTAATAAAACGACATTCGTTTTTCCAAGTCAACATTCAACTTTGAAATTTTTTATGATTTAGTTTTGTGTGCTTAAGCTATGTTTCTTATACTTGATGAGACGAATGAATTGGTCTTTGTAAGACCATTTCATATACTCTTTAACAGTTTATTTTCTGATGTCATGCAAATAATAATCGTTTCATGTAAATATAGGTCATATTTTTAGTTTTTCTCCTTTCACTTGGGTTGACTGTGTGGACACAGTCAAAATCAAGTGTGAGGGGGAGTATCTTCATTTTTTATTTGTCATGGTTTATTTTTTGCATTTTCTTTCCAAAACTTAAAAAAAATTCCAAAAAAAAAATTCCAAATTTTTTTTCTTTTTAGCATATTGATTTGCTTTTAAAGAAACACTATATGATAAGTATAGGATTTTGGTTATTAAATTGAAATTTTTGAAAATTTATTTATCTTAACAAAAATAAGAATAAAGTTTGATTACAAGTAACGATGGTTTAACTAATATATAAGAAGGTTCATGGGTGATAATTATGAAGTATATCGTAATTGAAATCTTTATTTAAAAGAGTGGATGATTTAAAGTAAAGGCTATAACATTTTTGATTTTCTAAGTTAAATGGTGCTAAGATGATATTGTAAAACTCTCTCTTCATAAAAAAACAAACAAAAAAAAACAAAAAAATATAAAAAATAATGATTTTTTCTGCATATATGTATATATTTTATTAACACCTAGAGTCATGTGTTCACACGCAAGTGTGTACACTCGCCATGTTCTGTACCCTTCTCACGTAAACCCGAAAGTAGTGCATAATCGATATATTTGGCCTCAGTTTATCCGAGTTAGTTGTATGTATATTAAAATCTTTAATTAATAACGTTAAAGTCGATAGGTGTACATAATTCTGTGTACACTCGTCATGCTCTGTATTCTCTTCACGTAAGCCCGCAAGGCAGTGCATGGGTAATATATCTGGCCTCAGTTTTCTGAGTTAGGCATATGTAATATTGTTAATATCAATAAAATTTTCAAATAAAGAGAGAGTATGCAATTGAAATCTAAGCACTATTTCCCCTTATTTGATTCGATTTGTTGTTCAAAAGAAATAAAAATACCTCTTTGAAAAAGTTTGATAATCAACTAAGGATCCATTTCATAGTTACACTATGTTATCAACTGAAAAAACTAGCCAAACTAGAGTCTAATTGTGATGATAACTTAATTTTTTTTAGAAGTTTTGATAAGTAAAAGGATGTATATTTCCTTATAATGACCAAAAACATATATTTAACTTATTCGTGTCAATTTAAAAGTAAATTCTTCATTTGTAAATATTTTCAAAAACTTGCATTCATCTCTTTGTAAATAAATTTTGCATTTAGGAATCTTTCAAGTTGCGTTTGGATTTTGTGGGTAGTATCCTCTAAAAACCCTCACGAGACAACACTCGTCCTACTAGGGACACCTAAAGGTTTAATGGCTTGTTGCATATGCTCAATGCAATCGTGCTTCCTACGAAAAAAGATTTATCTTAGAATTAGTTTATTCGAGGACGAATAAAAAGATAAGTGTAGGGGTATTTGATATGCACGTAAATGTGCAGATTTTTACTTCCATATTTAATCTAATTTAATTAAATAAATGAGCATATAGGTTATTTTAACATGTTTAAACCCAAGTTTCAATTATTTTCAAATCACCATATATTCATCTTCATATAGGGGCAAAATGGTCATTTTTGCGTATGATTTAATTTGAGAAAATTTAATTGGACATTTTTATGTTATTTTTTAGGAATTTGGATTCAGATATGAAGAGGCTTCATGTATCCATGCATGCACAAGAGAAGAAGGCAAATGAAGATGGAAATAAATGAACTCATGCATCATGGAGGACCCCACCTACCCACTTACCTTGATCTACTATTAGGAGCTGATGCATATGTTAGTGGACATTAAAGTTACATGCACATGTAATTGTGGATTATGTTCATGCTAATGACAACTTGGAGGCCACACTTCATAGAGGGGTATTTTGGGTAGTCCCCTAAAATATTGGTTAGTGTTTTAAACATGTATAAATACCCCTTATATTTCATGTAATGAAGCTCTTAGCACCACCTTGTAGTTAGTTTAGTGGTAACAACAAATTATGTAAGAAATAAAATGACTTCTTAAGCCTCTTTTTCCTCCTTTTCCTCTTTGCTTTTATTTTATTTTCATGCTCATTTTTACTTACATGCTCTTTTTCCATTCATGTTAGTACTGTAGATCTATTTATTTATGCAAGTAGATTAATTTTCCTTTTATTTTAATTAGCGCTTTTCTTACTTTGCTTGCCTTTTAATGTTGAACTCTACATTTGTTGAAATGATAACAAATATGAGAAACTAAACCCCTTCAATTTAAGGGTAATGAAGCTCTTTTAATCATATAGACTCAACATTTTGCTAATTTTTGATATATTTTTGTGCTTAATTGAAATGTTTGATGTGGTTAAATTTGGTTGTTTAGCTTTGAATTTGATAGCCTATGTTGTTGACACCAAATAGGCTATGCTTAAACAAACATAAAGACAAATTACCTCTTCATCTGCATATGATGTTGGTAATGAAGTGGATTTGAGAATCAAAATATGATGGTCTATATTACTAATCAATGGTAAATAGATCATGCTTAGAATAGATTTTATTTTCAACTTCATTGTCATTTTCATGAGAGTTAACTAGTGGTTTAGTGGGTGTGTTAAAGTTTGATGGTTTATGTTGGGCTAATTAATAGCACAAATACACCATACTTATGATAAACACATCAACTAAATTCACTATAGACCAAAAAAGAGGGATCATAATTTCATTATGTTGATTTATGTGATCATGAGAAGGGATTTGTCTCTAAATTTCCCTCTGCTCTCATATTTTTATCCACCTTTACTTTTTGTTAGTTTTTAGAATTTTGTAGTTAACACATCTCAAATTTTTGGTATAGTTTTGTGGTGTAGAAATTTTAAATCAATTCAATTCCCTACGGATTGACCCATACTCGTTACGTATAAAATTGTACGCCATGTGCTTGCGGTTATTTTTATTACAATTTTTAATGGCAAATTTCTAAACCGATAGAAAATTCCTCCGTTAATCAACAAGTTTTTGGCGCTATTGCCGGTGAATTAATTTGATTTTAATTTTTTTCTTTTTCAAATTATTTTTGTTTGATTTTTATTGTGTGTTAATTTTGTGTGTTGAGTGCATTTAAGAAAAAATGTTGTGTTGTGTGTTTGTTGTTTGACTTTTGCTTGCATTGTGTTTGTGTGCTTGTTTTCTAGTTTCATTTGCATTTGCATTTGCATTTCTACTTAAATACACACACACACAATTTCATTTTCTTTTACAATTTTTGTGACGCCCCACCTCTATACTCACGCTAGCCAAGGACACTATGGGGTAATGTCGTCGACTAGCGTGAAGAATAAGGCTGTTGATGAGCGACCATCTGTGTAATTGCTTTGGGCGAGTACCGATATGTCAGATAAAATAACTTACATTTCATTTCAAGAGGAAATCCAACATATCAAATACAAACTCGAAGCTACCACACAGTGGCTATGAGACCTTCGGAAACAAATATAGAAATAAACACAACACAAATCAGTCACAGACATTCATATCACGAAGGTGGAAACAGATACGAATATATAACACAAAAAGGTGTACATTAGAGTAGTGGTCAAATAAGATCCACAATATCACAAAAGAATAGATACAAGTGCTAGACAAAAGAATAAGTATACATCAAGGAGTCTATATCTCAAATGTATAACAACAAAAACTACAAATGTAATGTAGTTAGACAAAAGTCAGAAGATGATCTCATATAAGGAGTCAAGCAGAAGCACCTGTAACATCTCGGTCTGACCCGAGTATTATTTAATAAGAAAATAATAAACAGATCAGTATTACTATAATTATCAATTATAAAATGAGATAAGAGTAGAGATATAACAAAAACGTATGATAACAATAATGTCAAACTTAGACAAGTATGCTTTAAACAACTACAAAATCATACAATATCTCAAGAATCTCAAAGCACCGAAAAGAATATCATATTCTTTATTTTGTTCACCAAACCACAAATATTGACAAACATATCATTGCCAATCACATAGATAGGTGAAACACAAATTCTAGAAATCATCAATTAGAAATCCAGAAATCACAAAGGGGGAGGCCTATGACAAACGGGAGCATGAAAACTCTCCAACACGTGTATCACAAACGGAACACTATTCCATGGTCGCTAACCATAAATTTTGAGCCGAAGCTCCACAAACGGCCCGAAGACCACGGATCGCTACCCCGCCAAATTGAACCGAAGTTCCACAAACGGGGATTGTAATCCCCAAACAAACAAATAGACATCGCACATCGCTAGTCTAAATCACAAAAATGATCATCATCGATCAATAAAAGTGTCGATTACACTAAGCTAGTAAATATATGAGTTTAGCTTCATGTCCCATAACCACTAGCTTAACTTAAATATTTACGAACAAATTGTAGATTCCCACTCGAAGATTGTCACAAGAGTTCAATCGAACAAGTCCAAGAATTAACCGGCAAAGTAAACGCAAGCGTTTCATACCACTTGTTTTGCTAAGCCGTTTAATTAGATTTCTCATACGAATGAGGTAAAGGTTTGTATATACTAATAGATTAGAAAACGGTTTTATAAACGAGCTTTGTATTAAAAATAGAGTTGAAATCATCTTTGTAAAAGAGTTTGAATATTTACTACTAGTATAGAAACCTTTGTATTTTAAAGTGACAAAGCATAGAAATGATTGTAGAAACAATCAATCACCAAAATCCACATACGAAGACGTGAATCAAATCCAAAGAAATCGATACTGAATCCATCAAAATGGATATTCTCAAAAATCCCGAAAAAGAAGTCATCAAAGTGAATAATAAATGATAACAATAAATCAGATAATCACGAATCGATAAAAATTTGAACCTCAAGCAAAATAGGCAAAATAGGCAAAAACAAGCAGGTCAGTCGACTGGCCTCTACAGTCAGTCGACTAAACCAGAAACCAGAAACCCGAAAGTTTCAGTTTCTGCAGTCAGTCGACTGACTGCAGGGGGCCAGTCGACTGGTTAGAGCTGAAACTGTTTTCCAGCCTATCAAATGAAGAGCAAACTCTCACCATTTGTAACTGGTCGAGCAATGGGCTTTTGGGATTTTTGCCAATCGACAACCCAGTCCTATAGGCTCTCTGATACACCACCAAAAACGTGTTTACAAATCAAAGCTAGGATTTTCAAAGTTTTGACTTCAAAACACCAAAAATTGAAATGTTCACCAAATCAATTCAAATCAAAAGCAAATAGACATGAATAGATGCTAGGAATTAATACCTAACAACAATGATAGAATAGACAAAGATGTGAGTTCAAAAACTCACCTTTTAAACCCAAACACAAATGATAAGCTCTAGAACAAGCAATAGGTTGATCTCTCTTCAATATTAACCCAAGGAGCTTCAATCTATGCTCAAAAGAAAAAAAACTCCTAAGTTAGGGTTTACGAAATTTTCTGAAATTGAAGAGGAAATGAGTTGGAGAAGATGAAGAGGGAGCTTACCTAAGCTTTTCTTTGATGTTGGAGCTAGAACTTGAATTTGCAAAGAATGTTAGGGCTAGGAATTCTAATTCTTTTTTCTCTTCCCCCATTTTTTCTAAAAGCTTGAGTGTTAGGAAAATAATATGAAGGAGTGAACAGGAGTGGAGTGGAGTTGGGTTGATATGTAGGGTTAATGGGCTGAAACCCAAACCCAAGCCCAAAGTGAAAAAGTCATAATTTTTACTCGACTCTAAACATATCGATGTTTACACTCAAAAAAGTTGTAAACGCCATTTTGGACTCAATGGAGGTGGTCTCGAGTCCCAATTCGACTGTTTACAAAAAGTAGCTTTTCGGACTTTAATCCGATTAACGATTCTCTATTTAAATAAAATATTTAAATATCCAATCGTAAAATATGCGGGTTGTTACAGACTCCCCTCCTTAAAGAAATTGCGTCCTCGTAATCTTTAAGAAATAAATAAGAAGTAACAACAACAAAAGCATATCAACATAAAAAGAAGAAATTTGAAATAAGAAGTTCCCCTTAAGGAGCATGAGAGAGCAAGTTCGGATGTGTTCGCTCGATGAATTCTCTGGATTCCCAAGAGCAATCTTTAGGATTTGAGGACCATTGAACTTTCACAAGAGGAACATCTTTATTTCTAAGGCGTTTAACCTTCGAAGCAATGATATGAATAGGATGTTGCTCATAAGTCAAATTAGGCGAAACTTCAATCTCTTTAATAACACCGGGCTCAAGAATAGAATCAGAATCTCAAAGGCATTTCCGTAGTTGAGAGACGTGAAACACAACATAAATAGCAGAAAATTGAGCTGGTAATAAAAGGCGATAAGCCACGGAACCAATGCATTCGGTGATGGGAAATGGGCCAATATATCGATGTGCTAATTTTCCCGATCGATTGAAATGCACAGCACCCTTCATAGGTGAAACACGAATGAACACAAAATCTCCCACAGAAAATTCTAATTTCCTTCTTCAGTTATCGGCATAGGATTTTTGTCTACTTTGAGCTTCTTTCATCTTATGTCGAATAAGGTCAATCTTTTCAGTGGCATCACGAATAAAATCTGGACCTAAAACCAGTTTCTCACCGGCTTCAAGCCAACACGAAGGGGATCGGCATGGCCTTCCGTAAAGTGCCTCGAAAGGTGCCATACCAATACTAGATTGGAAGCTATTATTATAGGAAAATTCAACAAGAGAAATATGATCTTCCCAGCTTCCACCAAAATCAAGAACACATGCACGAAGAAGATCTTCAAGGGTTTGATTCACAAGCTCGGTTTGTCCATCAGACTGAGGATGATAGGCAGTGCTAAAATTAAGCTTCGTTCCCAAAGCTTTTTGAAGACCTTTCAAGAATCCACTAGTAAACAATGGATCACGATCGCTAACAATAGAAGTAGGAACTCCATGTAATTTAACAATTTCCTTGACAAAAAGTTTAGCCAAAATAGGTACAGTCCGATTGGACCGAACGAGAATAAAATGGGTGGATTTTGTAAGTCTATCAACTATCACCCAAAGGCTATCATGACCCGAACGAGAATGGGGAAGGCCGTCAATAAAGTCCATGGAAATTTGATCCCACTTCCATATTAGAATTTCCAATGGTTGCAATAACCCACCGGGCCTTTGATGCTCGGCCTTAACGAGTTGGTAAGTCATGCAACGCTTAACAAAGTTAGCAATATCGGCTTTCATCCCATCCCAATAATAAAGTCGCTTCATATCCGCGTACATTTTACTACTACCGGGATGAATGGTAAATTTAGAACGATGAGAATCTTCTAAGATGTCTGTACGAAGATCAATAATATTTGGCACAATAAATCTACCAAATTTTCGAATACCGCCGCGAGCATCAATATCAAAGTCTTTCAAACCTTCAATATCAATTTTATGCCTACAACTTTGGCTAATAAGAACCAATTCGGGATCATGCTTTTGAGCTTCAAGGATGCGGTCTAAAAGAGAAGGATGAGCTTCAAGGCTACAAAAAACAAGAGATGAACATAAATCGGATTCGTGATCTCGAATCTCACAAGTGGATAAAGTCGCGAGATCATTCCACTCGGATATCATCATAGAAACAACCGCTTGTTGCTTACAACTAAGGGCATCGGGAATACGATTTCCTTTTCCTGGAGTATAAAGAATATCAAGATCATAAGATGCAAGGAACTCGAGCCAACGTTGTTGAGGCAAATTAAGTTCCTTTTGAGAAAATAAATACTTCAAAGATTTGTGATCGGTGTAGAGAACAAATTCTCTCCCAAAAGATAATGACGCCGAATTCTAAGGGCGAAAACAATAGCCGCGAGCTCTAAATCATGAGTGGCATATCTAGTCTCGGCAGGCCTAGAAGCATAAGCAATAACACGTTCCTTTTGCATAAGAACGGCTCCCAAACCAACATGACTAGCATCGGTATAAACAACAAAGTCTTGGTTCCCATCGGGAATCACAAGAATAGGAGCATCGGAAAGGAGTTCTTTTAATTTTTGAAATGAAGCTTCACATTTGTCTGACCAAATGTATTTAACTCCCTTCTTTGTCAAATTAGTGAGAGGTATGGAAATTTTAGAAAAGTCTTTTATGAACCGACGGTAATAGCCCGCCAATCCAAGGAAGCTACGAATTTCCGTCACACTCTCCGGTCTCTTCCAATTTTGAATCACTTCAATCTTTGAACGATCCACGGATATTCCAGATTCAGAAATAATATGCCCCAAAAATTTCACACGAGATTGCCAAAAGTGGCAGTTAGAAAATTTTGCTTTCAATTGGTTACTCCTAAGAGTTTCCAACACAATCCGAAGATGTTTTTCATGCTTCTCTTTGGTTTTAGAATAAATAAGAATATCATCGATAAAGATGAGAACAAAGCGATCGAGGAAGTCTTTGAAAACTCGATTCATAAGGTCAACGAAATACGCTAGAGCATTCGTCAAACCAAATAGCATAACAAGCCATTCATAAGATCCATAACGAGTACGGAACGACGTCAAAGGAATCCTATCCTCTGCAATACGGAGCTGATGAAAACCGGTTGCTAAGTCTAACTATGAAAAGACTTTAGCACCACTAAGCTGATCGAATAAATCATCAATCCGCGGTAAGGGATATTTATTCTTGATGGTGAGATCATTAAGTTTGCGGTAGACAACGCAAAGCCTAAGTGTACCATCAGATTTCTTCACGAAAATAGCTGAAGCTCCCCATGGAGAGGAACTAGATTGAATAAATTGCTTCGCTTCCAATTCTGATAATTGTTTGCGCATCTCCTCATTTTCTTTGTTGGACATACAATAAGGAGGACGAGTAATAGGTAGAGCTCCCGGGATTATATTAATTCTGAACTCAATTGCTCGCTTAGGTGGTAATCCTAGAACGGGCTCAAATATGTCGGGAAATTCACGAACAATGTGAATGAGAGAAATGACATCTTCCTCATCATCATTATCGTCATCATGAGGATTTAGAGAATACAAGGATGCTTTCGAATTGGAATCTAAATCTTTCAGAACGAGAGAAATATGCTTAACAAATTGAGGATGCCGAAGATATATAGTCCGCTCCGGACATAAGATATGGGCTTAATAACGGTTAAGCCAATCCATCCCCAAAATCATTCCGAAACCTAAATAACGCATAACATGCAAATCGACATGGAAAGAGTAATCACATAAATTAATTTCGACATCTTTACATAATAAACTGAGTGTTGCGGACCCACCAACTGGATTCGCAATCCTTAATGAAGTCATCAAGCCAATAACATTCAAAGACAAAGCATCAACAAGTTCTTTTGATATAAAAGAGTGAGACGCACCCGTATTAAAAAGAACCCGAATAGGAAGATCACGAAATATAATAATACCATCAAGGATAGAATGAGAAATACCTTGACCACGAGAAGTGTTAGTAGGGACTTGTACAAAATTTAGCTTGCCCTCCTTCTTGCCTTGAATTTTGGGACACAAAGATATAGTATGACCCGAACTCTTGCAATAGCGGCAAGAAAGAGACTTCGGGCACTTGTTTGCATAGTGGTCCTTAGAACCACAATTGTAACATTCTCCACGACGAGAGTTAGGAGTATTTGCTACCGGTGTTGCTTGCTTTCCCTTTTTGTTGGGATTAGGCTTGAATTTAAAAGGTCTCTTCTTGTTGATGTTTGGTTTAACCTCAGCATCACTATCTTTATCAGCCTCTTCAAGTCGAAGGGCGATATCAAAAAGTTGGTCAAAAGAAACTTCTAATTTCAGAAGTAATGGCTTTTTGAGGTTTTTGTTAAACCCATAAACAAATCTCTGATTTTTCTTCAATGGGGTATTAATATACTCGACCCCATATTTAGATAGAGATTCAAAAGAAGCGACGTAGTCCGTCACGGAAGATTCACCTTGAACAAGGTCTATGAAGCGTCGGGCTAAAGATACTTTTTCAGCTTTCGGCACGAATTTCAACTCAAACCTTTCCCAGAATTGCTCCCAAGTAAGGTCCGCTTCAATAATTTCAGAGATCAAAAGCTCGTACCAGTCTAATGCTCTTTCTTGGAGCATGCTAGAAGCCACTTGGACTCGATGGAGACCAATAAGATTCATGCGAGAAAAGATGCGGTCACATGTTCGAAGCCAAGCCTGGACTTCTATAACGCTCTCGGAACCTTTGAATGGCTTTCCACCCAAATTGGTGTAATCACTGCACAAGCATGCAAACCCAGATTTAGGATGTGTAGGCTTAGGAATAGGTCCGGCAGCTTGAGCATTTCTCACAAGGTCTAGACATTGCTGAGCAGACATAAATACTCCATCCTGAGGAGTAGCACTAGATTGACAGGCGCTGGGACGGCCTGGTCTAACCATTTCTCTTCTTTAAGAAAGAAAGAAAAGATGAAAAAGGTTATTCACCAAATGAATATCAAACAAATTTGATTGATAAAACAAGGCATCATAAAAAGAAATAGGATAGAACGGTACGAAGACTCGAATTAAATCCTATGGCACGATTCCTAAGAAAGACTTAGGACAATGATCCTTGCTAGATTATTCTACATTATTCCAAATTTTGGCTCTGATACCAAGCTGTGACGCCCCACCTTTATACTCACGCTAGCCAAGGACACTACGGGGTAATGCCGTCGACTAGCGCGAAGAATAAGGCTGTTGAGGAGCGACCATCTGTGTAATTGCTTTGGGCGAGTACCGATATATCAGATAAAATAACTTACATTTCATTTCAAGAGGAAATCCAACATATCAAATACAAACTCGATGCTACCACACAGTGGCTATGAGGCCTTCGGAAAAAAATATAGAAATAAACATAACACAAATCAATCACAGACATTCATATCACGAAGGCGGAAACAGATATGAATATATAACACAAAAAGGTGTACATCAGAGTAGTGGTCAAATAAGATCCACAATATCACAAAAGAATAGATACTAGTGCTAGACAAAAGAATAAGTATACATCATGGAGTCTATATCTCAAATATATAACAACAAAAACTACAAATGTAATGTAGTTAGACAAAAGTCAGAAGATGATCCCAGATAAGGAGCCAAGCAAAAGCACCTGTAACATCTCGGTCTAACCCAAGTATTATTTATTAAGAAAATAATAAACGGATCGGTCTTACTATAATTATCAATTATAAAATGAGATAAGAGTAGAGGTATAACTAAAACGTATGATAACAATAATGTCAAACTTAGACAAGTATGCTTTAAACAACTACAAAATCATACAATATCTCAAGAATCTCAAAGCACCGAAAAGAATATCATATTCTTTATTTTATTCACCAAACCACAAATATTGACAAACATATCATTACCAATCACATAGAGAGGTGAAACACAAACTCTAGAAATCATCAATTAGAAATCCAGAAATCACAAAGGGGGAGGCCTATGACAAACGGGAGCATGAAAACTCACCAACACGTGTATCACAAACGGAACGCTATTCCATGGTCGCTAACCATAAATTTTGAGCCGAAGCTCCACAAACAGCCCGAAGACCATGGGTCGCTACCCCGCCAAATTGAACCGAAGTTCCACAAGCGGGGATTGTAATCTCCAAACAAACAAATAGACATCGCACATCGCTAGTCTAAATCACAAAAATGATCATCATCGATTAATAAAAGTGTCAATTACACTAAGCTAGTAAATATATGAGTTTAGCTTCATGTCCCATAACCACTAGCTTAACTTAAATATTTACGAACAAATTGTAGATTCCCACTCGAAGATTGTCACAAGAGTTCAATCGAACAAGTCCAAGAATTAACCGGCAAAGTAAAAGCAAGCGTTTCATACCACTTGTTTTGCTAAGACGTTTAATTAGATTTCTCATACGAATGAGGTAAAGGTTTGTATATACTAATAGATTAGAAAACGGTTTTATAAACGAGCTTTGTATTAAAAATAGAGTTGAGATCATCTTTGTTAAAGAGTTTGAATATTTACTACTAGTATAGAAACCTTTGTATTTTAAAGTGACAAAGCATAGAAATGATTGTAGAAACAATCAATCACCAAAATCCACATACGAAGACGTGAATCAAATCCAAAGAAATCAATACCGAATCCATCAAAATGGATATTCTTAAAAATCCCGAAAAAGAAGTCATCAAAGTGAATAATAAATGATAACAATAAATCGGATAATCACGAATCGATAAAAATTGGAACCTCAAGCAAAATAGGCAAAATAGGAAAAAACAAGAAGGTCAGTCGACTGGCCTCTGTAGTCAGTCGACTGAACCAGAAACCCGAAAGTTTCAGTTTCTGTAGTCAGCTGACTGACTACAGGGGGCCAGTCGACTGGCTGGAGCTGAAACTGTTTTCCAGCCTATCAAATGAAGAGCAAACTCTCACCATTTGTAACCGGTCAAGCAATGGGCTTTTGGGGTTTTTGCCAATCGACAACCCAGTCCTATAGGCTCTCCGATACACCAGCAAAAACATGTTTACAAATCAAAGCTAGGATTTTCAAAGTTTTGACTTCAAAACACCAAAAATTGAAATGTTCACCAAATCAATTCAAATCAAAAGCAAATGGACATGAATAGATTCTAGGAATTCATACCTAACAACAATGATAGAATAGACAAAGATGTGAGTTCAAAAACTCACCTTTTAAACCCAAACACAAATGATAAGCTCTAGAACAAGCAATAGGTTGATCTCTCTTCAATATTAACCCAAGGAGCTTCAATCTAAGCTCAAAAGAAAAACATTTCCTAAGTTAGGGTTTACGAAATTTTCTGAAATTGATGAGGAAATGAGTTGGAGAAGATGAAGAGGGAGCTTACCTAAGCTTTTCTTTGATGTTGGAGCTAGAACTTGAATTTGCAAAGAAGATTTGGGCTAGGAATTCTAATTCTTTTTTCTCTTCCCCTATTTTTTCTAAAAGCTTGAGTGTTAGGAAAATAATATGAAGGAGTGAACAGGAGTGGAGTGGAGTTGGGTTGATATGTAGGGTTAATGGGCTGAAACTCAAACCCAAGCCCAAAGTGAAAAAGTCATAATTTTTACTCGACTCCAAACATATCGATGTTTATACTCAAAAAAGTTGTAAACGCCATTTTGGACTCAATGGAGGTGGTGTCGAGTCCCAATTCGACTGTTTACAAAAGGTAGCTTTTCGGACTTTAATCTGATTAACGATTCTATATTTAAATAAAATATTTAATAACGAATAGTAAAATATGCGGGTTGTTACAATTTTGCATACAATTTCTTTTTACAATTTCATTTTCTTTTTATAATTTTGCATTTACATTTCTGCTGCTTCCCCTCTACTTACTACCAGTGCCATCCCCTCCACTATGCTACACAACCCACAACAGTACACAAACTCCTCCTGTCTGCCTGCTTGAAACACCATACATCAGAAATTGCGCAAAACTTCCACTGTCAAAACTTACAGTGTACAGTGCACATCAACCTTTACTTCACTTCCTCTACTGCTATTGCACATTTCACACTTTACATTCAACAACTCTGGACATACTGACCATACTTCTCCTTTACTTCACCACCTCAATAAACCACTGCAAATATACCATCAAACTTTACATTCCACAACTCTGGACATTTCCTCTACTTCACTTCAAATATACCACGACAACCACTTCAGATATACCTGAGCTGCCTTAACCACTACATACTGACCATACTTCTCCTCTGCCATCCATGGAACCATATCGATCAACATAGCCACTTAACATTTCTCACCAAATCACCTCCCTACCATCCTTACCTACTGCAAAATTTTTTTTTCGACCATTGCCTGTCAATTCACCCCTCCCCCTGCCTAAGAAACTACTGCTGCTTGTTACATTCAACACTAATTTGACCACCACATTTTCAACCAATTCCGCCTCCACCACCTCAATACTGCACATCCTCAGTACTGCACATCCTCAAAACTGGCTGTGCCATTCACCACTCCACTATACAAAAACCCCAGCCACAACATGTCATTACCTATAAACACCCCTTGGCCTTGCTTCGTCCATCACACAACCAATACAACATCAATAATCATCATCTGCCTTCATATTAAATCTTCCATTCCTCACCAAGGTTTTAAATCTCGGATTTCGGTCACGTCTCGTCTCGAAGAATTTAGAGAGCTCATCTCGTATCGGGTGAGATCTCGAACGAGATGAGTGCATCTCGGTCGTCCATCTCGGATTTACATCTCGGTTTCTAAAATTCATTTCGGAGTTATCTCGGAGTATATGTCATGTCGAAAATTAATTTTCATACACCTAAATTTATAATACTATTCACTACCTTAAGGAAAACACTATGCACTTACCTTGAATATATCACATGCTTATCATTAGTAATTTAGTATGGAAAAATATCACTTGTATCATGTAAAATAAACAAATAACTAGATTTCATGAATAATGTTCAATATAATGTCATATGAGATAAAGTAGACAAGAAACAAGCCATAATATATGCACATTTACTTTGTTTGATCATTCACTTAACTTTTCTACACAATATAATGTCTCATTTCTACCTTTTATGATTTATAGTGCTGCAAGGGAAATCTTAATTTATAACTTGAAATACAAATGTCTACAAGTAGAATTAAAATATTCTAGTTTGATTATAGTATTTAATTATTAGCAAACAAAATCTCATTAAGCAACTAATAACAAAGAAATTTCAAACAAACGTAGAAAATAGCATATATAGTACAAACAATTTTCAAACATTTAGTAATATTATAAGAAAAGCAAAAAAATGATGTACGAATGAACATGTATTCATCAAATGAAATTAATAGATGAAATAGAATTCCTTTATTACTTAAAAATAAACCTTGAGGAAAAAAATTATAGCAGCAAAGACTGAATGAAATCAAATTGGGAATCCATTTGGAACATAAAGTTAAATAAGTGAAGTTTAAAAGTTAAAGCCACAAAAAATAGGGTTAGGAAAAAAACTCAAGAAAGTGTCGAAAAAAGAACATTGAAATCGGATGTAAATTAATTTGGATCAGAAACCTAAATGAAAACCATAAAGTGAAATACTTACCATAATCGATGTAGATTTTATCATCTTCTTACATTCGTCACTGCCGTAAAATAAGAGACGAATATTAAATGAGATTTATACAAGAAATAAGGGTTAAAAAAAGTACAATTAAGAAGGCTTAAATTAAGGTAAAGGATGAGCCAGCTTAATACGGAAGAAGAGTTGATTTTTGCAAAATTCAACAACTCGGCCGATATCTCGCTATTAAATCTCGTCCGAGATATCAAACGAGATACCGAAATATCGTCCGAGATTTGGGTCAGACGAGATTCAAACGAAATAGCCTGTTTCGAATCGCCCAGGCTTGAAAACGAGATCTCGGCCGAGATCTCGGCCAAGATGAGCGAGATTTAAAACCTTGTTCCTCACTGCCTTGTACTTGCGCATCACAACTTGCTTGCTCGTGCACTGCATATTTCAAACAACCTGCCAAACTTACTAGTGAACTTCATTCAAGTACCCATCCACTACCTTCGTTAATAACCACAGCCATACAATACAACTTCCAAAAACTACCCTCATCACACCTCTATAAACTTACATTAGTTCATCACTGCTGCAACTTCAGCAAACAACTTCATCATCCACTACATCAATCTCCTATTCAACTATCATAATCACCTCCATCAATACCACTACTTCAGCACAACAACCAGCCTCCAAACCTCACCATATCCTCTGTCATTCACCAACAACATCAATATCCATCACTTCAAACTACACCATGCACGCTGCACATCACCCCTACTTGCCAGCACCAACCACCAACAACTACCAGTTCATCTAACCCGAATCACTTTCCCCTAAACTACTGCATCACTTCAACCCATCAAACTCGCTACAGTTCCTAAATTCTACATCTCTTCTTTCAGCAACCGAAATCGATCGAACCCGCGCCTCCTTTAACCACCAACCGAACTCGACCACTCCATCCCCTACTCGAACACTCCAGCAACCACTTCCAGACCTACTCACAAAATCGCAGAACCCAAATCCGTTAACCCGAAGCATTCATCGCAGTGGAAGTTAAAATTTGAGTGGAATTTCGATTGGAAATTTGGTTTGGAAGGTTAATTTAAGAATTTGGTTTTGAATTCGTAATTGAGTAATGTTCTACATAATGTTTTTCATAAATAATATTTTTAGGAGGCGACGGAGTAATGTTTTACATGAGCAAGTGTTAATTTGGGTTGAGAATATTGTAATTGGGCCAGTGGGTTTACCTTTTTTATTTTATTCTATTTGTATTTTGTCTTGTTTCCATTGCAAATTGTTTTGTTTAAATTGTTTTGTCTTCATTTTGTTTTCCATTTGCATATTAAAAAAAGAAGGACTTGCTTTGTTTCCAATTTTCTTTTGTTGGTTTCAATTTTCAAGTGTTGATCAAATTTCCAGGTTGCAAAAGTAGAAATTCAAAAGGAAGAATTGCTTGCTACAACTGCTCCCCCTGCTTGCTTAAAAAAAGTTTGCTTTTAAAATAAATTCTACACACTCTGATATCGTGCCCTTATCTCGTGTTTTTCTTTTCACTTTGCATTGTTGGTTGCTTGCATTTTAAAAAAAAATCAAAAACAGAACAAAAATAATTTCATTCGTAGTTGCATTGTTAATCACGCTTATTTTCTGTTTTGCATTCATATCATCTTATTTTTCTTTTCTAAAGGAAACACCCAAATCACATAAGGTGGGGGATTTCATCACCCCTTCCTTGGCCCACAAATTGCATTTCATCTTAGAATTTTGACTAATAATAATGGTTATACATTTGACTTAAGAGTGTCACGAGCTCACCTAAGGCTTAATTGTATCTTGACAAGTTGTCTTCTTTCGACAATTTATATTATTGGTGTCTAGACTACGGCAGAGCAATAATCTGTTATAAATATTATGGTGATTCGTAAATATTATACTGATTATTTCTCTGAAGGTACTTAAATCTTTGGTTGCATTGCTAGAGTGATTCGTGGTACACTGGTAACTCCTGCCCATTACCGGGCTAAGAAATATCTTGTTGATTTAAGACAAAGTGTGATTATACAATTTTGGGTTAGGAGCTATTTAGGACAGAAAAATTGTAATTAGGTCCTTGCATTCATTTAGTTGCATTAGTTCATGCATATTTAAAAAAAATCCAAATCCAAAACCATTTTTTTTGCATTTTCCTTTCCTTTGTTTTTAAATCCTTTCCGTTGAAGTTTTTCAATCAAAATCAATTTTTAGTTGGTTTTTTAGAAAAAAAAAATCTAAAAAATATATAAAATCATTTCAAAAGCAAAAAAATAAACAAAAACATATAAAAGAAAAAAAAATTGAAAATACAAAGAAAAAAATTGAATTTCCCTTTTGAAAAATATTTTTTTTTGGTAAATATTTTTCCTTTATAAAAAAAGCATTCTTGAAAATGTCCGAATTTTCTTACTCGCCATAATTTTACAATAGTTTTGAAAATCAATATAATCAATATAATTTCACATCAAATTCTTATGGATATTTCGATAACAAGTATTGTGTAAACAATTTGAATTTTGCACCACAAAGTTTCCAAAACGATGACCAACCGTCAACTCTTGAAAATAGTATTGAAACAATTTCGTCATTACTTGAACTCTCTACCCAAAAAAATCAAATGATTTGTGTAATTCATATTTGTGCAATAACTCAAGTCAAGGATTTCAAAATAATAAAAATTTGAATTCACTTCAAAATTCAAACGATTTCAAGTATAGCTCATGCCAATACAATTTCGAACTCCAAAATGAAATTCAAAATCAAAATGGAAACAATTGTTTAAATGATTTTGGCAATGGGAGTTGTTTCAATGATGGTGGAATTTTTTATTCTCAACAATTTCAAATTGAAAATCCTTAAATTAATAATTATAAATTTGACTTTGTTTAGAAAATGGAAGAAATTCACAAAAATCACATGGATTTATTGTTTGAAACATATATGAGACAATGTGAGCAACAAAATCAAATCCGAATGTTTGATGAGTCAAATAATAATCCATCTTTTACCAAAATTGACGATTTTCAAATAACAACTTTTGAAATTAAAAATGACAATCTTAATGAATTTGTTGAAAATGTGGTAATTGAGTTGGATTTCAATTCTCTTGAGGGTGAGAAACTCGATTTAAATTCGATCTTCCTTTTTCAGATTTTGAAAAATTAAATGCAACAATTTTAGATTTTGAAATTGATACATGCAATAAAGTTGTTGATAATCCAACGAAGGAAGACGAATTTAGTAAACACAAATTTTTTGGACTTTTTGAAAATGAGTTGTTGGATTATGAAGGTGGTGGAAGATTTAAATCACCATTTTGATTTTGAAATTAATAATTCTGAAGAAGTTTTCAATGATAAGCTTGACTTTCAAATTGGTGAAAATGAACTTGAACTTCAACCAATAATTCTATCTACCCCAAAAACCATCGAAAATAAAACAACTCATGTGATTTTTAATAAAACGACATTCGTTTTTCCAAGTCAACATTCAACTTTGAAATTTTTTATGATTTTGTTTTCTTTGCTTAAGCTACGTCCCTCATACTTGACGAGACAAATGAATTGGTCATTGAAAGACCTTTTCATTTACTCTTTAACTGTTTATTTTCTGATGTCGTGCAAATAATAATCATTTCATGTAAATATAGGTCATATTTTTAGTTTTTCTCCTTTCACTTAGGTTGACTGTGGGGACACAGTCAAAATCAAGTGTGGGGGGAGTATCTTCATTTTTTATTTG
This sequence comes from Allium fistulosum, assembly GCA_030737815.1. Classification (NCBI taxonomy): domain Eukaryota; kingdom Viridiplantae; phylum Streptophyta; class Magnoliopsida; order Asparagales; family Amaryllidaceae; genus Allium; species Allium fistulosum. The sequence goes on from CM060901.1 coordinate 1,619,983,972, forward strand.
TCATGGTTTATTTTTTTCATTTTCTTTCCAAAACTTAAAAAAAAATTCCAAAAAAAAAATTCCAAAACAAATTTTCTTTTTAGCATATTGATTTGCTTTTAAAGAAACACTATATGATAAGTATAGGATTTTGGTTATTAAATTGAAATTTTTGAAAATTTAGTTGTCTTAACAAAAATAAAAATAAAGTTTGATTACCAGTAACGATGGTTTAACTAGTATATAAGAAGATTCATGGGTGATAATTATGAAGTATATCCTAATTGAAATCTTTATTTAAAAGAGTGGTTGATTTAAAGTAAAGGCTATAACTTTTTTGATCTTCTATGTTAAATGTTGCTAAGATGATATTGTAAAACTCTCTCTTCATAAAAAAACAAACAAAAAAAGAAAAAACAATTTTTTTTTGCATATATGTATATATTTTATTAACACCTAGAGTCATGTGTTCACACGCAAGTGTGTACACTCGCCATGCTCTGTACCCTTCTCACGTAAGCCCGAAAGGCAGTGCCTGATCGATATATTTGGCCTTAGTTTAACCAAGTTAGTTGTGTATATATATATATATATATAAATCCTTTCATTAATAACGCCTACAGTCGATAGGTGTACATACTTTTGTGTACACTCATCATGCTCTGTATTCCCCTCACGTAAGCCCGCAAGGCAGTGCGTGGGTAATATATCTGGCCTCAATTTTCTGAGTTAGGCATATGTAATATTGTTAATATCAATAAAATTTTCAAATAAAGAGAGAGTATGAGATTGAAATCTAAGCACCATTTCCCCTTGTTTGATTTGATTTGTTATTCAAAAGAAATAAAAATATCACTTTGAAAAAGTTTGATAATCAACTAAGGATCCATTTCGTAGTTACACTATGTTATCAACCGAAACAACTAGCCAAACTAGAGTCTAATTGTGATGATGACTTAATTTTTGTTGGAAGTTTTGACGAGTAAAAGGATGTAAATTTCCTTATAATGACCAAAAATATACATTTAACTTATTCGTTTCAATTTAAAAGTAAATTCTTCATTTGTAAATATTTTCAAAAACTTGCATTCATCTCTTTGTAAAGAAATCTAGCATTTAAGAATTTTTCAAGTTGCATTTGGATTTCGTGGGTAGTATCTGCTGAAAACCCTCACGAGACAACAGATTTATCGGCTTGTTGCATACGCTCAATGCAATTGTGCTTCCTACGAAAACCGATTTATCTTAGTTTTAGTTTATTCGAGGACGAATAAAAAGATAAGTGTGGTGGTATTTGATATGCACGTAAATGTGCAGATTTTTACTTCCATATTTAATCTAATTTTATTGAATAAATGAGCATATAGGTTATTTTAACATGTTTAAACCCAAGTTTCAATTATTTTCAAATCACCATATATTCATCTTCATATAGGGGCAAAATGGTCATTTTTGCGTATGATTTAATTTGAGAAAATTTAATTGGACATTTTTATGTTATTTTTTAGGAATTTGGATTCAAATATGATGAGGCTTCATGTATCCATACATGCATAGGAGAAGAAGGCAAATGAAGATGGAAATAAATCAACTCATGCATCATGGAGGACTCCACATACCCACTTACCTTGATCTATAATTAGGAGCTAATGCATATGTTAGTGGACATTAAAGTTACATGCACATGTAATGGTGGATTATGCTCATGCTAATAACAACTTGGAGGCCACACTTCCTTGAGGGGTATTTTGGGTAGTCTCCTAAAATATGGATTAGGATTTTAAACATGTATAAATACCCTTTATATTTCATGTAATGAAGCTCTCAGCACCACCTTTTAGTTAGTTTAGTGGTAACAAAAAGATATGTAAGAAATAAAATGACTTCTTAAGCCTCTTTTTCTTCCTTTTCTTCTTTGCTTTTATTTTATTTTCATGCTCATTTTTACTTACATGCTCTTTTTCCATTCATGTTAGTAGTGTATATCTATTTATTTATGCAAGTAGATTAATTCTCCTTTTATTTTAATTAGCTCTTTTCTTACTTTGCCTGCCTTTTAATGTTGAACTCTACATTGGTCGAAATGATAACAAATATGAGAAGCTAAACCCCTTCAATTCAGAGGTAATAAAGCTCTATTAATCGTGTAGACTCAACATTTTGCTAATTTTTGATATCCTTTTATGCTTAATGTAAATGTTTGATGTTGTTAAATTTGGTTGTTTAGCTTTGAATTTGATAGCCTATGTTGTTGACACCAAATAGGCTATGCTTAAACAAACATAAACACAAATTACCTCTTCATCTGCATATGATGTTGGTAATGATGTGGAGTTGAGAATCAAAATATGATGGTCTATATTACTAATCAATAATAAATAGATCATGCTTAGAATATATTTTATTTTCAACTTCGTTGTCATTTTCATGAGAGTTAACAAGTGGTTTAGTAGGTGTGTTTGGTTTATGTTGGGCTAATTGATAGCATAAATACATCATACTTATGATAAACACATCAACTAAATTCACTAATGACCAAAAAGGAGAGATCATAATTTCATTATGTTGATTTATGTGATATTTAGAAGGGATTTGCCTTTAAATTGTGCTCTACTCTCATATTTTTATCCACTTTTAGTTTTTGTTAGTTTTTATAATTTTTTAGTTAACACATCTTAAAATTTTGGTTTGATTTGATTGAGTAGAAATTTTAAATCAATTCAATTACCTACGGATCGACCCGTACTTGCCACGTACAATAATTATACGTTGTGCGCTTGCAGTTATTTTTATTACAATTTTTAACAGCGATTTTCTAAACCAATAGAAAATTTCGTCGTTAATCAACATATACTTTGTTAAGCACGATCTTAATTAAATTTTTAAATCTCAATCCCCTTATCACTCTAATATGTACATTATTCTATTTAATTTATCTTACTAAATCACCTGAATAATGTTATTTAAAGTTAGGGGTGTTACAGACTCCCCTCCTTAAAGAATTTCGTCCCCGAAATTCAGTAAGGACTAAATACTAAACATAGCAAACATCTATGACAGCTCCTAACACTCTTACTAGCCTTCCTGATTTGCAATAGTCTATATAAAGAAAATATAGAACATACCCTCAAAACAGATCAGAATAAGTATCTCTAATCATGTCTTCTGTCTCCCAAGTACGGTCCTTCTGTTGTCACTCGAATGAACTTTCACCAACTTGACTGTCTTGTTCCTTAACCTTTTCTCATCTCTCGCCACAACCCGAACTGGTTGTTTAACAAAAGTCAAATTTGGTTCTACTATCAAATCTTCTAACCCTGTCAGAGGAATAGTAGTCTCTGGATCATGCACATACTTACGAAGATGAGATTACATGAAACACATTATGGACACCTGCCATACTGCTAGGTAACTCTACTCTGTATGTGAGCTTTCTGATCCTCTCTATAATTGGGAATGGTCCAACATATCTCGATGCTAGTTTCCCTGACTTTCCGAATCATACCACACCCTTCATCGTTGATACCCTAATGAAAACTCTATCTCCAACTGAGAATTCTAGATCCTTACACCTCTTATCTGCGTAACTCTTTTGTCTAGACTGAGCTTCCTTTACCCTTTCTCGAATCAACTCAATCTTCTCTATTGCCTCTCTAACCAGATCTAGACCCAAGACTAATCTATTTCCAGTCTCCAACCAACATGCTAGTGATTTGCTTGGCCTCCCATACAAAGCTTCAAAAGGTGTCATTCCTATACTAGTCTGATAACTGTTATTATAGGAAAACTCCACTAAGTGTAGGTGATCTTCCCAAGATCCACCAAAGTCTAGCACACAAGCTCTTAACAAATCATCGAGTACCTTATTGACTCTCTCCGTCTACCATCCGTTTGAGGATGATACGCAGTACTCATCTTAAGCTTGGTACCTAACACATCCTATAGACTCTTCCAGAATTCACTAGTAAACAAAGCATCTCTGTCATTGACTATACAACTAGGAATTCCATACAGTCTAACTATGTTCTTCATGAACAGTTTAGTTAAAACAGGTGCCATCCTGGTTGACTTAACTAAAATGAAATGGGCACTCTTAGTCAACCCGCCCACTATGACCCATATACTTTCATTTCCTCTATTCGACCTTGGCAACCCATCTATAAAATCCATGAATATCTAATCCCATTTCCAAATTGGTATCACCAGAGGTTGAAGCAATCCACTCGGCTTCTGATGTTCGGCCTTCACTTGATAATGCTTTGCACACTGTCTAACCCACAAGCCAACATCCTTCTTTATACCTTCCCACTAGAAGCTCCTCTTCATATCTTGATACATCTTGGTTCCTCCAGGATGAATCGTAAATTTAGGTCGATGACATTCCTTAAGAACTTCTTTCCTTAAGTCCTCAACATTCGGGACATATAACCGTCCCTTCCTTCTCAACCATCCCCTTTGGTCAAGACTAAAGTCCTTTAGATCATCGCTCCCCAGTTCAATTTCAAGCCTTCTAATCTTCTTAGCTAAAATGGATCCTCTTTCTGCTTAGAAGCAATTCTTTCGATTGACACCGGTCAAACTTATAAACAAGACAACATAGCGGTACTCTGACAAGAGCTAGCAGTCGATCTTAACTGCACACTACAAGTGGTCAAAGCTTCTAAATCTTTCCATTCTGCCAACATAGCGAACACCACATTCTGATGTTTTCTGCTAAGAGCATCTGCTACTTTATTTCCTTTCTCTAGTGTATACTCTGTACCAAAATCATATGCTACTAAAAACTCCAGCCACCTCTGCTATCACATATTCAACTCCTTCTGAGAGAATAAATACCTTAAGGACTTATGATCTGTGTATAGCTATAATCTCTCCCCTAAGACGTAATGTCTCCATATCTTTAATGCAAAGATTACCGTAGCCAACTCCAAATCATGAGTAGGGTATCTTACTTTATGTGGTCTAAGTTGTCGTGAAGCGTAGGCAATGACTTTACCCTCCTGCATCAACATAGCTCCTAATCTAGTCTCGCATGCATCGGTATACACCACCAACCCTTGGTTTCTATCTAGAACTACTAACACAGGTGCGTTAGTCAAAAAATGCTTTAACTTAAGGAATGATTCCGCATATTTGTCAGACCAAATAAACTTCACGTCCTTCCTAGTCAAAGGCGCTGCTATCCACGATAAATCCTTAATGAATCTCTAGTAATTACTAGAAAGTCCAAGAAAACTTCTAATCTCAGTCACCTTCTCCGGTCTCTTCCAGTTGTTAACAGCTTCGATCTTATCTAGATCGACTGACAAACCCTTCTCTGAAACTATGTGATCAAGAAACTTTACCTCTTTCTTCCAGAAATGATACTTGGAAAACCTGGCTTTCAGTTGATGTTGCCTTAGCATCTCAATCACCACTCTAAGATGATCCTCATGCTCTTTTTCGTCCTTATATTATACTAAAATGTCATCTATAAACAACAATACGAACCTATCCAAGTACTTTCGAAAAACTCGGTTCATTAGATCCACGAAGAAAGATGGTGCATTCGTTAACCTTAACGGCATTACTAACCACTCGTACGAACCATATAGTTCGAAATGCAGTCAATGGGATACTGTCCTTTGCCACTCTTAACTAATGGAAACCTATCACCAAATCCGATTGGAAAAATACTCTGGCTCCACACAACTGATCAAATAAATCATCTATTCTCGGCAAAGGGTACTTATTCTTAATCATCTTCTCGTTCAACTTATGATAGTCGATACATTTCCTTAATGATCCATCCGGTTTCTTCATGAATACTGCGGCCGCTCCCCAAGGCGAACTGCTTGCTCTAATAAAATTTCTCCCTTCTAGTTCCCCTAGTCGCAACTTCAATTCCTTCATCTCAGTCGGTGTCATCCTATTAGGTGGTCTACTAACAAGTTCATCTCCTTGCACAAGATCTATTCGAAACTAAACAGCTTATTTCAGTGGTAGTCCTATAAACGGTTCAAAAACATCTGCAAATTCTCTTGCTACTCGAACCTGACTTAACTCTTCTTCTACTTCCACTTAGAAGAGTACAAGAATTTTGGTTAGAATCCTCTACTGAGAATATAATTCGATTATGACTATCAGGGTGTCTTAACGATATTTCCCTATCTTGGCAAAATATCCTAGCCTCATATTTATCCAACCAATCCAAACCCAAAATGATTCTGCAATCTACGAAATAAAAAACATACAGACTCCATGTAAACATATGACCTAACAACTCAAGTTCTATCTGGTCACATCCCATTCCCAAAGTAGCATACCCTCTTATCGGATTCGCAAACCTTAAGGAAGTAACAAGATATATGGGTTCTAAACATAACTTATCAACCAAACACTAAGATATAAATGAATGTGATGCACCGATATCAAAAAGTACCCTAATTGTTATACTCTGAATCAAAAGTGTACCTTCCATCACAGCATTTCCCTTCTCAGCAGTAGTTGGCCTAGCTGATGATGGTCCAACAGCAAAGACTTTTCCCTTGTCCACCCTGACTAGTTCTAGACTTTGATTCTTGTAATGCCCTACCTGGTTGCAGTTAAAACACTTCACACTTTTTTTTCTGTGGCCTTCTTCCCCTTGCTAGTTCTGCATTCATGAGCATAATGACCTTTCTTGTTCCACTTATATCAAACCAGATTAGCTTTTTCCTTCTTGGCAGCTTCCCCTTTCTGGGTTCCTTTCTTCTTAACGAACTTTCTCTTCTTACCCCAAGAACCCTGGGTTTCAACTAGTTTCTCCTTCCCATAAACAACAAGCATTTCCTCATGTCGGATTTCCATCTTTACAACAACATTACAAGGATCACGAAGATGTGGCAAGGTCACTCTAGCAATCTTGGGTCTGAATCCCCAAATAACTTCTGATTCCTCTTGATGAAGGCGTCAATGGTAGCACACCAATATCTGGACAGCTCATCAAACTTAGAAGCATACTCAACTACCAACATCTCTCCCTGCACCAAATCCATGAACTTTCTCAACAATGCTGACTTAGCAACTTCAGAAAAAAACCTCTGCTCCAATCTCCTTTAGAATTCTACCCAAATCAACTATTCCCCAGGAACTCCGGTAGTAACGCTATTCCACCAATGAAGCGCTGCTCTCTGCAACTGCCTAGAGGCTAGTCTCCTCTTATGCTCATCATTCAATCCCAAGTCAACGAAGATTCTCTCATAATGCAACAACCAATTCTAAATTTCTATGGCATCCTTCGTTCCCACAAATAGTTTCCCACCAAGACTAGTGTAACCTCTGCTTAACTTAGCCTAGTTGTTTCCAATTGGAGCCGCGGGATTAGCTTCTCCAACATTCCTAGCTACTCTAATAGCTGATCCTGCTTGCATTGGATTGATGAAGAAGTGATACACCATCCTCATATCTATTGGTGGATTTCCAACACCTACATTGGTATCTGCATTTTGATTAGCATTTTCCTGTCGACCCGAGTTCCTCTTGGTAAGTCAAACATTTCCATTTGTTGTGGTGCTTCCTCCACCGAAATTTCCTCTTCGGTTTCCTGCCTCCATATCTTCCTTTCTCGTAAATCTACATACGAGCCTTAGTAAGATACCGAAGAACGGTCTAAGTGAAAGGGGAATACATGCTAATATATATATATATATATATATATCAAATACAAGTACATTACTATAGTGTTAACCCAAACCCCGATCTTAATTTCTGGTTCATTGGATTATGTTTAAGAAATCTTTTAGGTTTAAATTTCATAAGTTTTCATAAACCTATGTTTTGATACCAACTTGTAACAACCCCCACTTGGAGGCCCAAAACTAACAGCTACGAATGCTGCAGTCATCCATAGTTATTAATCCTCCACGACCAAATACGATAATGTTAGATACATTGATATAACAGAAACACATGGATATGGAAAAAATTTAAAATCATTAAACGACTTTCATATTCCATTTCAAATCATTTCAAATTCATTACATAATCCCAAATTCCAGTACCACATTCAAAGAAAATATAATTATTACAAAATACACCAAGAGCGACATATGAAGATGCCCCATTGGATGATTAGAGTCTAAACATAGGCAATTAAACAACTTTGCCTTTACATCAAAATACAACAGAATCAAAATAGAAAGAACACCTAATATCTATCTTCCCTCCTACATGCCTCCGGAAGTTTATTCATCTAAAAAGATACTTGAAAACCTCAACTCTCAAACCACTCAAAATTTATTTGAGCAACCGAGAGTTTAAGGGGAAAACATAAACTTCGAGTCGAACATAAAGGCTGGTATGAATAATAACCTACCATCTCCAACCATTTAGACATCTAGTGAGACCACGTCGCTAAGTGGAACTTTTTTCCCCACACTGGTACCTTACTCAAAAATTTATAATAATCATATACTGTGCTCCTGCATCCACAATTGTTAAAACATAGAAATTTAAAATATTACGATGATATGCAAACAAGTAAATTATTCTGGATTTCCCATCCCCATTCATTTTGATTGTCTATCTCAATTATAGTTTCTAAGGTCACTATTACTTATTAGTTTTTATGGGCTGACTAATGTCCTGTTTAAAGCTTATGGACTATCTATCCAGTTTCATAGTTTTCATGGGATCACTAAGAACCTATTGGCCCCTGCCAATAACTTCATTCAGTTATTTCATGGGTTCTCCCTAAACCTATTAGTATCTCCAATAACTTCTCTCATATCATAGTTTTCATGGGTTAACTAAGCACCTATTAACTTCTATCAATAACTTAATCTGGATATAGTTTTCATGGGTTCACTACAAACCTATTAGCCCTTGCCAATAACTCTTACTAAACATAGTTTTCATGGGTTTACTATAAACCTGTCTAAATTGAAAACTTCTTAACTAGTCTTTGGGCATCCTATATTCTGGTCTACCTAACCTCTTGGATGCAGCTCTATTCATTTAGGAGTTAACTTGATTTATATTCACTACTAGGTCAACCTAGCTGGTTATTCTGCCCTTGCTCCCCAAAATACAGTTATGGGTCCGTTACACAATGAATATGTATTTAGAAGAAGTAAACATACTAACATATCAATACTAACATTTATGTTTTAATATCTTTGAAATCATTTCCCCTTGGAAGTTTGGTTAATCCCTATAACCCGTTATATATACCAAGGCAAGCTTCTTTAAAAACTCCAATTTAAAAGCACTTTTATAATGCCATGGGTTTTTCCTTTAAAAATGTGATTGGGTTCTTTGTTTTGAAAACTAAAGCTTTCGGAAACTTAGACCTTTGCTTTCGAAACCATGAGAAAATATCTTTCGAAAGCATTCAAATTTTATTTCAAAGCACTAAGCGTATGCCTTTCGAAACACTTTATAACATATCTTTCGAAACTATCAAAACATACATTTTGAAAGTATTAAAGCAACACTTTTTAACTCATGGAAGCATAGCTTCGAAACCATTTCAAAGTACTCCTTTTGAAACTATTGGGTTTTATCTTTTAAAAATAACTTTGGGTCAAAGTGATTATAAACGAAAGTACCCCTTTCAAAACCATTAACCTTTAAATAATAATGATATGGGAAAACTGATGGGTTCAGAACCATCCCTTCGAAAGCATTAAACATTTAAGTAAAACAATTGGAAGGATATCTTCGAAATCCTTTTCAAAGTCATTGCCTTCGAAACCTTTGGTATAAGTGGCTACTGGAGCCCTTTCGAAAACATTGGGAAGTGATTTATTACTTTTATAAAACAAAAGCTACCTTTCGAAACCATGATGACTTCAATCCATTCGAAAGGCATAAGGTAGTAGCATGGTTTCGACTGGGTTCAAACTACCCATTTGAAAGCATCGATTTGATAACAAGAACTAATTCAAAAGCTACCCTTTAAACAAAAAGGCGACAACTTCTTTGAAAGCTATATCGAACCCTTTCGAAAGCAATCTGTTGAAAACAAGGCAAGCGACACCTCCTTTGAAAGCAAGACAAAAGACCTTCGAAAGCTATTAAAAATGGTCTCGACCCCTTCGAAAGCATGGTTTCGACTCCATACCTATGACGACCCACATTACAGAAGGTTTAAATTGACAATAATCTAAACATGTCCAACTTAAACAATTCGGAACATAGACAATCAATGAGGTTAATTAAGAAAAATAAGAAAAGAAGAAGAAAACAAACATATAATCTCACAGCGGAACGAAATCGAATAAACAGTTCATGAAGCTGTTTATACAATACATTTGATTATAATCTATACAACATTTATCAGAGTTATATATACATCAGGGATAAATAAATAATGCAGTAGACAACATGGTGCAGGAGTAGTAATGGTAATAGTATATCAAATCTTCGTCTTCGTCCTCAAGAATAAATCTTCAATATGATGTAAAACTCAGGGCTGACCCGAGCGTAATCAAAAGACAAAACACTCGAGCCAGGACTAAAATATTCTTATGTGAGTAAAATTGAGATCGCATTTAACATGAGTGTCGTGGCGTCAAAGATATTTACGGGTTTTCACATCTCTTATCCAGTGTATAACGTGCGTGCAATAACTCAAGAGATGTTACGGGATTTTCCATCTCTTAAGGATCCATCAAAATATTTATATGTAAAAGAATATATTACATATATAATGTCTAATCGATAAAATAAATATTTTCTTAGCGTTAAGGCTTTACAATAATCCCCCTTAATACGTTTTTAAGCATTCTCGTACAGTTTGCATATAAAACACCAGTTAAACGGTCGGTGGATAGGGATGCGCCGTGATACGACAACACTAAACCAAAATCGTAGGGGTCTCGTTTAGGGATAAAAGTATGACAAGGCACGTGAGGCAATGCCCAAGGTAGGATACTACCAGTTCGTGTCGTAGGGCTGGTGGTAACGCATCATAACTATGACCGCCCACTGCGTCCCTCTATCCCCTATCGAGTCAAAGGGAGTCTATCCCAATCAAGGTGCACCAATCGAAACAAACAACAAGAGTAATAATATGGACCGAGCCCAAGAAATCGAAGCACGATTGTCCGCTCGGGGTAATTAGCCCACTTGGCCTTGTCAAGCCGTCCTGTTTTAGTCATTTCAAATTGGCACAAGTGTCGGGGTCTATCCATCATTAGGCCTGTCAATGGTACGGGCTTCGGCCCGAGCCCGGCCCGAACCTGCCCTATTTATGCGGGTACGGGTTTTGCCTTTTACTACCCAAACCCGACTCAGGCCCGATCCGGGTCGGGTAGGGTTTTATCAAAACTCGGCCCGATTAGGGCCCGACCCGACTATTAGTTTTTTGTCGTATCAAAACATGAGTGCGTATGTTATTTATTTACCATTTTGTTTGTTTACATGTAGATGTTTTTGCATACTTTTGTTATGAGTTTGACTACATCACTGTCCAATTTATATGTTAACATTGTTTGTATACAAATTTTACCAAAGTTGTAGTTTTTTTTGAGAAAATACCAAAGTTGCGGTTTTAAAAAATGGTTTTAACATAAATATTTTGAGTTAGGTATATAGTTATTACTCAGCGGGCTTAAAAAGCCCGACGGGCCGGGCTTGGATATTGGGTTGAAATACCCTACGGGTTCGGGCCGGGCTTGGGTTTAAATTCTTGTAATTGGACTCGGGTCCGGGTTTTATAATACCCGGACCGAACCCTGCCCATTGACAGGCATATCCATCATTGTTCTCTTTCTTCAAATCCAGCAAATGACGCCAAATCCAACCACTTTATTCTAGAGTCTCCTCCACGTACATAGTTTTTAAAGTGGTTCTGGTATCGATAGAAAGTATGCCCATATCCGGTCCCGGTCTCTTTAACAACCAAACGTCGTTTTACACACCGGTTGGTACTTTTACATATTGAAACCAGTTCATACTTGATATCAAAATATCATATTCGCTTCAAAATCAAATCTACTTCGAAATCATTATATTTACTCAAAATCTACTATTTCAATTCAAAATCATTTTTGCCTTAATATCTCGATTTCAGTTCCAAAATCGTTTCGAATTTCAATTTAAGTTATAACTTCAATTTAACTCAATTCAATTATTTAAATCCATGATTTAAAATACAAACATTCCACCATTGACCAGTTTGATTTTTTGAAAAAAATAGTTTGAATGGTTTTAAAATAGTTAAATAATTAAAATAGTTAAAAATAGTTTAAATGGTTAAAATAGTTAAAAATGGTTTAATAGTCTAATATAAAATAGGTTTAAATATTAAAATTGTTTATATAAGAAAATAATTTGAATATTTAAAGAATATAGATTTCAAACAGTTTATACTAAATAAGTCATTTGAAAAATAGTTTCAGAGTTAAACTGATTCAATTTCCAAATCTTCTCAATTCAAATCAATCCAACTTCCATTTCCATTTATATCGATTAAACTTCGATTTCAATTCGAATTAACTTCGATTCCAGCTTATATTCAAATCAATTTCAATTTCGATTCCAAATTAATTCAATTTTGATCTCAATTCCAATCAATTCAATTCAATTCCAGTTTTAGTTAATTTTAATTCAATTCTCAATTTTAAACCATTTCGATTTATATAAATTCGAGTTTGATTTTCAAAATATCGATTTAAATTACTTAAATAAAATTTAAATTCAATATTCAATCTAAAATCAAATTTTCAAACATGATTCAATTCTGAGCTCAATTTCGAAATATCGTTTTCTACCACTTTTATTTAGGAATATTCAAAGTTCGAATAAAAATCCAATTTTTTAAAAACAAATCAATTTATAAAATTCAATCATATTTCGATTATAACTTCAAAATCTCAACTTTAATTATTTAAACAATTTCATTTAACCAAAACTAATTTCAACATTTCCAACTCGAATTCGTGATTAACTCAAATTTCGTAAATTCGATTTTCATTTCTTTAAATTCAAAATCATTAAATAATTTCAAAACGAAGACTTTTAAAATTACTTAATTTAACCAATCCGGTGTCCGTATATAATTTTCTATCCTATGGCCAAGTGATCAGTTATTTCAATTTAATTTCAGGGATGGATATATATCATTTCAATCCAAATCACAATGTCATAGGTATATATCATTTCAACCTATTTCTTAATTCATTCGAAATAATTCAATTTACAGTTTATATACTGTAATAGATATACAGGGTGATAACAGGATATATCAGAATAAATAAACATCCAAATCATCCAAAATATCAACCAATAGCATCATCGCAATCAATCATCCAAATAGTCAATATAATTCACAACAATTTCATAGTCATTAAAATCGGGTGTTTTATTGGCAATTAAATTCCTATTTCAAATTTAATTGTCAATTTTATTTTTTAACAGTTAATTCAATGACAGTTTAGATGATAATTAAATTTATCAAACAACAACCAATAAATTTATATCAATTCATAATTTCAAATTTAACTATCATAAAAATATTCTAGTACTTGTGAGCGTTGTAAAACACTCACCTTCATTTTCTGTTGCCGCTTTCGCGCTTTGGTTTCGATTAAATTCGAACTCGTTCGAATTTAACTGAAAATTTCAAAAGCTTTAAATTCAATCGATCCAATTTCTATGCGTCGTATTCGTCGATACGAACACAACACAACCAACCGTGTCTCGATTGGACCCAAAGCAATCAGGCCCAACCCATAAAAATGTTTCTTCCCAAACGCTGCTTCCCTTCTTCCCGTTACAGCTTTTGTTTCTTTTTTTCCTTTTCTCCTTTTCCTCTTTTTTCCTTATTTCCTTTTTTTAAACACATTGCTTTCCACTACTTACTGCATCCATACTTTCCTTGGCATGCTAGTTGCCTCCTTGTCCACGTTGCCACTTGTTTGTTTTATATTATATACACGCATGCAAGACAAGAGGGAAGGGGGCTTCGGTGGTAGGGTGTGAGGAGCTCGGGCTATAGTCGGGGAAGGTCTGGGCTTTGGCGGAGGAGGTCGGACCTCGGTGGTGGGAGCTGCAGGTTGGGTCGCTTGCTATGAGGGTGGAGGTGGTCTGGCTTCGGTGTGGGAGGATTGTGGGTCAGAGTTGGAACATGGGAGGGTCGTGAGGGTCGGAGGCTGCTAGTGGGGTGGTTTGGTCGCTCGGGTAGGGCTGGGCGGCGTTGAGGCGGAGCAGGTCAGACTCTCGGCTGGTGAAAGCGGAGGTAATGGGTGATTGGGTCCGGGCGGCAATGAGGGACGTGCGGAGGTAGGGAGAAAAGGTACGGAGAGTTTACGTGATCCTATATATAAAAGTAAATTTATATTCTTCTAAAAATTTTGTCCATAAAGAAAAGTAGCAGAGAAAATGGAGATGGGTGGAAGGGCATGTCGCATATGTATATACAGAGGCAGTGAGCATTAATTGCAGCATTTAATAAGTACCGTTTCACACGCGAAGAAGGTGGACTGAAAAGAAATGGTCTCGGTTTGAAAAGAAAGGAATGGAATGTGAGTAATTATGACTCCTGCACAGTCATGGACCATTATTTCAACCATCTAGTGTTTTGCCACGGAAGCTAAAACACGAAAAAAAATATACCACGGTGATCAGCGCGACGAGATGATCCCAACGATGTAATCAAATCTGTGCTACGACATTCGTAGCCAAATTTCATCTGTTGCCGCTGTTACCGCTTCGAATTCGAACGACAATTCTTGATAAACGAAGCTAGAAAGATCAGAATTGGATGGAACAAACTTCGCCATTCAAATCATAGAATTTTTTAAATCTTTTCTATGTAAAAATATTTACATGTCGAAAAATGATATTTTATCCTTAAATTTATTGACCGGGTAATACTTAAATTTAAACAACATAAATCTTCACAAAATTTGAAATTTGAATTTATAGATTAAACTTATTAAAAACACGTTTTCATTATACAACTTCAATTTATTGAAATTTTGAGTTTACATGTTAAAATAAATTCTATATCAATTACGATTGTTTTTCAACGACCGTAAAATATTGTCGTCAAATCCAAAATTTCTTTTTTTATAAAATACTACTTACCTTTAGGATGAAAACATATACTTTATTTTTCTCAAAATATTCTTTTATTTTCATTAAAACATTTATTTGTTTCTACAACATCTTAAATTTTTGTTTCTAACCATTTTTATTCACAAATTATATTAAATCTTATATTTTTAAATGGTTGAAAAATACGGGTCGTTACAATCTCCCCCACTCAGAACTTTTCGTCCTCGAAAAGACGTTAAGTAAAGAATTTAACATTTGATATATTTTATTCAAAATAATCAACTTATAAAATAATAAAATCTTATTGGAAACTTTTACTACGCTTCCGCTACGCTACTCCGATCGGCTTATGGAATTTACAAGTTAGTTATCAAAACAAGTTATAAAAATTTTAAAACTTCAAAATTTTTCTAACACCCGGATTTACGAAAAATTTCAGTAGAGTCTCCTTTGCGCGGCTCGATCAGAACTACTACAAAACGCCACTACGGGCCCCAAACCAACAAAAGAAAGCAAAAGCCAAGTGGATCCATCATAAAACCATCAAATCAAATGACAAAATAAACACGTACCTTTTTGTCAATTCAAATATTCTTGATTTTAAATACCTATATCTTATTTACCAATAATATCCAATCATATAATTTAAAATCATTTTATATTTTGCATTTTTCAATTTCCAATATTAGCTTTACTCAAGCCCGTACGATGTACATATATCATTTGTGCGCAATTTCAAATCAGATCGCTCACTCGATCAAACAATTTCACTTTCAAACTAGTATCATTCACACGACCCTCTAGTGCGGACTCAAATTTGGTTCCTTGATCTGAAACCGTTATTCTCCTTGCATAGCCATATACTATGATAGAGAATTCCAGAATCAATCAATATCCATATCCAAGGTTCGCCGTCGAGAATCGAGTGAAAAATCCTAACTCGGATCGATATAAATTATCTCAAAATTTTGTGCTTGAATCTGGATCAAATAATTATGCGAATAAAATAATATACGTACAACTTACATATTAACTTTCAATAGATTTCTGTCCAATTCATCTATATTAAATTTCTTTTACTTACCATCATTTCATTTACAATCAATTATTCACAATCCATTATTCATAACCCTTATTTTCTTAGTATATCCATTTCTTTACATAGCATATTTTTTAACACTATCATTTCTTAAACATCATTCCATAGAATTTTCTTACTTAAGTTCATTTTAAACATTCCATACAATTTAATTAAATTTAATTTCATTTTCCAATTGATTCTTAGTTACACCAAATCCTTTTCATTCACATTCGTTTTCATAATTTCCTTTAATAACAGATTTATTTGTGAAACATTTTATTAATCATCACTTTAGTTTATAATCATTCTATAAAAGTCATATATAAGAAGTTGGACTTTATCTAAGTTTATAATTATCTCAAAGTTACAAATTCAATTTCACAATTTCTTTGCAAATTCATATTTAATTCTATAACCCATTTACAAAGATATTATTTGATTCATTTGTCTACTTTCTTAAGCTCACTTACTTATTCCATTTAGTCATTAATCATTTCATAATCCACTAATTTAAGTATATAACATTTATTATTACAACTAAATTTCTATTTATATACACTTTAATTACTTTTAAGTTTTGTTTACTTGTATAATATCCATTACATATCAAATCATCATTTTAACTTTTTACATTTGGTAAGTCTTATTATATGTTATTAGAATGCAAGTTGGTACTATACAAATTAATTTGATTCATTTTACTTAATTAGAATGTTCACTATTTTAATTTATTAAAATTTCTTTAATTTCAGTTTAACTCTAAATTTTCTTAAACATTTAGCTTCGATTTCTTAGTTCTCTTATTTTATAAGTTCTAGTTATTCAAATATTTCATTTCACTCAAATAATTTGAAGATTATTAATTAACAAAACTTAAAATTTTTAAACACCGGGTTCATTTCAAATCATTTGAAATAAGTATGTATACTTATATCTTTTATATATCAAATCAACTTTTGGAGTTTCAACCAAAATCCATTTATTGAAACAATTTCAAAGCAAAGCTTCTTAGAAGTCTCCCCCACTTTGAGACTCGAAAATAAACGTCGATGATGCTGCACAGTCATCACCGAAATTATTTCCCAGCGATAGAAGAGGGGAGTAATGAATTCATTCCTTTTAAAATCCTTTTAAAAATATTTTCATAAATATTTTCAACTAATATCACTATATTTTTCCAAAACTTTGAAAACCATTTTCAAAAATTCCTGGGTCTTAGATTCAAAAACTTCTCAATTTAAATCCATTTAAGTTACATTTATAAATTATACTTACATAATTTCGCTTCTTAAAACATTTCACAAATTGTTTTATCATTGTTTATTTTATAATAAACCTCTTTTATTAAGAAACAATAACCAATTAATGATAATAATCAATATTATCGTTCTTAACAACCAAACGCACTATATACAACTATAATAATTTCTGAAAAATTATTTCTTTATACATTAAAATATAATCAGGGTAAAATTATTCATTGACCCAATTTCAAAAAAAATACTATGTCAAATTGTTCTGTTCAAGTGTTCAGAGATTCCTATCAATAATGTTAATTACTCGTATTGACCAGAATCCATAAGCCACTCAACAAATCAACCAACACAATATAAAACATTTTTTATATTCACTAACAAATACGGGCTCATATCTATTAATACACTCAAACTCATTCTAGGGTACTACTGACCCTATCTCTAATGAGTTACCCCATAAATCTAAGGTTATCGCTAAACCAAAGCTCTGATACCAACTATGACGACCCACGTTTCAGAAGGTTTAAATTGACAATAATCCATACATGTCCAACTTAAACAATCCGGAACATAGATTATCAATGGGGTTAATTAAGAAAAATAAGAAAAGAAGAAGAAAACAAACACAGAATCTCGCAGCGGAACGATAAATATAGTAATCAAATAAACATTTCATGAAGTTGTTTATACAATACATTTGATTATAATCTATACAACATTTAACAGAGTTATATATACAACATGGATAAATAAATAATGCAACAGACAACATGGTGCAGGAGTAGTAATAGTAATAGTATACCAAATCTTCGTCTTCGTCCTCCAGAATAAATCTTCAATAAGCTGTAAAACTCAAGGCTGACCCGAGCATAATGAAAAGACAAAACACTCGAGTCAGGACTAAAATATTCTTATGTGAGTCAAATCGAGATGGCATAAAACATGAGTTTTATAGCGTCAGAGATGTTTATGGGTTTTCGCATCTCTTATTCAGTGTATAACGTGCTTGCAATAACTCAAGAGATGTTACAGGATTTTCCATCTCTTAAGGATCCATCAAAATATTTATATATAATAGAATACGCTACATATATAATGTCCAATTAATAAAATAAATATTTTTCTTAGCGTTAAGGCTTTACATTGATCCCCCTTAACGCATTTTTAAGCATTGTCGTACAGTTTGCATATAAAACACCAGTTAAACGGTCGGTGGATAGGGATGCACCGTGATATGAAAACACTAAACCAAATCGTAGGGATCTCGTTTAGGGATAAAAGTATGACAAGGCATGTGAGGCAATGCCCAAGGTAGGATACTACCAGTTCGGGCCGCAAGGCTGGTGGTAACGCATCATAGCTATGACCGCCCACCGCGTCCATCTATCCCCTATCGAGTCCAAAGGAGGCTATCCCAATCAAGGTGCACCAATAGAAACCAACAACAAGAGTAGTAATATGGACCGAGTCCAAGAAATCGAAGAACAGTTGTCCGCTCGGGGTAATTAGCCCACTTGGCCCTGTCAAGCCATCCTGTTTTAGTCATTTCAAATTGGCACAAGTGCCAGGGTCTATCCATCATTGTTCTCTTTCTTCAAATCGAGCAAAAAGACGCCAAATCCAACCACCGTATTCTGGAGTCTACTCCATGTACACAGTTGTTAAAGTGGTTACGGTATCGATAGAGAGTATGCCCATATCCGACCTCGGTCTCTTTAATAACCAAATGTCGTTTTACACACCGGTTGGTACTTTTACATATCGAAAACAGTTCATACTTGATATCAAAATATCATATTCGCTTCAAAACCAAATCTACTTCGAAATCATTATATTTACTCAAAATATACTATTTTAGTTCAAAATCATTTTCGCCTTAATATCTCGATTTCAGTTCCAAAATCGTTTCGAATTTCAATTTAAGTTATAAATTCAATTTAACTCAATTCAATTATTTAAATCCATGATTCAAAATACAAACATTCCACCATTGACTAGTTTGAATTTTTGAAAAAATAGTTTGAATGGTTTTAAAATAGTTAAATAATTAAAATAGTTAAAAATAGTTCAAATAGTTAAAATAGTTAAAAATAGTTTAAATGGCTAAAAATAGTCTAATATAAAATAGGTTTAAATATTAAAATGTTTTATATAAGAGAATAATTTGAATGTTTAAAGAATATAGATTTCAAATAGTTTATACTAAATAATTCATTTGAAAAATAGTTTCAAAGTCAAACTGATTCAATTTTCAAATCTTCTAAATTCAAATCAATCCAACTTCCATTTCCATTTATATCTATTCAACTCCGATTTCAATTCGAATTAACTTTGATTCCAGGTTATATTCAAATCAATTTCAATTTCGATTCCAAATTAATTCAATTTTGATCTCAATTCCAATCAATTCAATTCAATTCCAGTTTGAGTTAATTTCAATTCAATTCTCAATTTTAAACCATTTCGATTTATATAAATTCGAGTTCGATTTTCAAAATATCGATTTAAATCACTTAAATTAAATTTAACTTCAATATTCAATTTAAAATCAAATTTTCAAATGTAATTCAATTCTGAGCTCAATTTGGAAATATCGTTTTCTACCACTTTTATTTAGCAATATTCAAAGTTCAAATAAAAATCCAATCTTTTAAAAACAAATCAATTTATGAAATTCAATCATATTTCGATTATAACTTCAAAATCTCAACTTCAATTATTTAAACAATTTCTTTTAACCAAAATTAATTTCAACATTTCCAACTCGAATTCGTGATTAACTCAAATTTCATAAATTCGATTTTCATTTCTTTAAATTCAAAATCATTAAATAATTTCAAAAGCAGGACTTTTAAAATTATTTAATTTAACCAATCCGGTGTCCGTATATAATTTTCTATCCTATGGCCAAGTGATCAGTTGTTTCAATTTAATTTCAGGGATGGATATATATCAGTTCAATCCAAATCACAATGTCATAGGTGTTTGCGCCAAAAATGGTCACAAACCCTAGAAGTAATGAAAGCACCAGTGTATAAACATAGATTCCCAATATTCCAACATAGATTTCTGATCCATATAAAGTAGAGAATAAAAATAAAGAAACAGTAAAATTAAAAATGGAAGAAAGCAAGAGAGAACACAAGGTTTATAGTGGTTCAGCAATCCGGCCTATGTCCACTTTGAATCAATCCTTTTTATTCCTTTTTTATACTGAAATTACAGTTACAAGCCTTTGGAAGTTGAACACAAAAATAGCAGAGCTTCGCCTAGGAGAGAAGAAGAAGATCCCCTTTTTAGTTGCCATAGGACTTCTATTTATAAGTGTAGATCCAAAAATATCCACCCCAAAACCAGGAATACCTCTTCTCTTGCTCAAGTGGGCCCACCAGATCGATCCAGAGCGCTTTTGGATCGATGCGTGTTCAATTCGTATCGATCAAAAAGCAGCCCAATCGAGCCAAGATCGATCGTGGAGGTTCTCGAGTGCATCAGGAAGCTCCTCTGAAAATTTCATCGCATTTGGAGTTGTAGATGTTGAGTTATGATCGATTAGAGTTGTAATTTGTATGGAGGCTGAAGCATTCGTATCCTTGAATTCGTCTCCATCTCTCCGTATCCATCCACCAGCGCTTGTAGGCTTATTCGTATCCATCAACTGAGCCTTTATTCGTATCCATCCATACAAGTCCATTTCCTTTGTATCAATCCTAAACACCTCTGTTCGTATCGATCCCAGCCTTGATCGATACGAAATATGCCTTGCCGTGTCCATTCAATCGATGTGTGCTGCATCGATACGAAATCATAGATTCGAAGTACATTGCCGTTTCCATCTCGATCGATACGAAATCATAGATGTTGTGTCCATCCCTGATCGATACGAACTTTTATGGGTCCAACTCCGTGTCTGTTATCCATATTCGCATCCATCTGCTGACTCCCCTCGACCGATACGAATAGCATCGATTCAAACGACATACATCAACTCGAAGTAATCCACGCCGATCGATATGAACAGTATCGGTTCGAAGCATTCCATGTTGATCGATACGAACAGTATCGATACGAACGTGGCGATACGAACGTGGTGATACTAATTATTCCTCACCAATATTAATCCATCGATATCTCGAGTATACGAACTCTGATTGACCTGAAATTTGAAATTTAGCCTTTCCTAGCCTTGTCCATCATTCCCAATCGATCCCATCTTGATTAGAGCTTGGGAAAATTTTGAGGACATCGATCATAGCCTTGTTTCCAATCGATCTCCAATCCTGATATCCATCCTTTCCAGCCAATTTGTTGATATCTCGGCCTTGACCAAAAGGTGGGATAACAATAGGTATATATCGTTTCAACCTATTTCTTAATTCATTCGAAATAATTCAATTTACAGTTTATATACTGTAACAAATATATAGGGTGATAACATGATATATCAGAATAAATAAACATCCAAATCATCCAAAATATCAACCAATAGCATCATCACAATCAATCATCCAAACAATCAATATAATTCACAACAATTTCATTGTCATTAAAATCGGGTGTTTTATTGGCAATTAAATTCCTATTTCAAATTTAACTGTCAATTTTAATTTTTAACAGTTAATTCAACGACAGTTTAGACGACAATTAAATTTATCAAACAACAACCAATCAGTTTATATCAATTCACAATTTCAAATTTAACTATCATAAAATATTCTAGTACTTGTGAGCGTTGTAAAACACTCACCTTCATTTTCTGTTGTTGCTTTCACGCTTTGGTTTCGATTAAATTCAAACTCGTTCGAATTTAACTAAAAATTTCATAAGCTTCAAATTTAATCAATCCAATTTCTATGCATCGTATTCGTCGATACGAACACAACGCAATCAATCGTGTCTCGATTGGACCCAAAGCAATCAGGCCTGGCTCATAAAATGTTTCTTCCCAAATGCTGCTTCCTTTCTTCCCATTAAAACTTTTGTTTCTTTTTTTCATTTTCTCCTTTTCCTCTTGTTTCCTTCTTTCCTTTTTTTCTTTTGTTTTTTTAACACGTTGCCTTCCACTACTTACTACATCCATACTTTCCTTTGCATGCTAGTTGCCTCCTTGTCCACGTTGCCACTTTGTTTGTTTTTTTTTTGTATACACGCACGCAAGACTAGTGGGAAGGGGGCTTCGGTGGTGGGGTGTGAGGAGCTCGGGCTATAGTCGGGGAAGGTCTGGGCTTTGGTGGAGGAGGTCAGACCTCGGTGGCGGGAGCTGCAGGTGAGGTCGGTTGCTAGGAGGGTGGAGGTGGTCTGGCTTCGGTGTGGGAGGATTGTGGGTCGGAGCTGGAACATGGGAGGGTCGTGAGGGTCGGAGGCTGGTGGTGGGGTGGTTTGGTCATTCGGGTGGGGCTTGGCGGTGGGGAGGCGGAGCATGTTAAAGTCTCGGCTGGTGAAGGTGGAGATGATGGGTGAGTGGGTCCAGGCGGCGATGAGGGACATGCGGAGGTAGGGAGAAAAAGTATGAAGAGTTTACGTGATCCTATATATAAAAGCAATTTTATATTCTTCTCAAAATTTTGTCCAGAAAGAAAAGAAGTAGCTGAGAAAATGGAGATGGGTGGAAGGGCACGTCACATATGTATATACAGAGGCAGTGAGCATTAATTGTAGCATTTAATAAGTATTGTTTCACATGCAAAGAAGGTGGGCTGAAAAGAAATGGTCTCGGTTTGAAAAGAAAGGAATGGAATGTGAGTAATTATGACTCCCGCACGGTCACGGAGCATTGTTTTAACCATTTAGCATTTTGCCACGAATGCCAAAACACGAAAACAAATATACCACGTTGATCAGCGAGACGAGACGATCCCAACGTTGTAATCAAACATGTGCTACGACATTCGTAGCCAAATTTTATATGTCGCCACTATTACCGCTTTGAATTCGAACGACAACGGCGATTCATGATAAACGGAGCTAGAAAGATCAGAATTGGATAACAAACTTCGCCATTCAAATTAGAGAATTTTTTAGATCTTTTCTATGTAAAAATATTTACATGTCGAAAAATGTTATTTTACCCTTAAATTTATTAACCAGGTTCTACTTAAATTTGAACGACTTAAATTTTCACAAAATTTGAAATTTGAATTCATAGATTAAACTTATTAAAAACACGTTTTAATGATACAACTTCAATTTATTGAAATTTTGAGTTTACGTGTTAAAATAAATTTTATTTCGATTACGGCTGTTTTTCAACGACCGTAAAATATTATCGTCAAACACAAAATTTCTTTTTTTATAAAATTCTACTTACCGTTAGGATGAAAACGTATACTATATTTTTCTCAAAAAATTCTTTTATTTTCATTAAAACATTTATTATTTCTATAACATCTTAATTTTTTATTTCTAACCATTTTTATTCAAAAATTATATTAAATCTAATATTTTTAAAATGGTTGAAAAATATGGGTCATTACAATACCTTCCACCTTTCTCCAATCCACTACATACCAATGCATTGGTACCTTGTGTATTGGTTTCGACTTGGTTGGGGTGGAAGTATAGGGTCGAAATCCATAAGCAACTTACTACAACATTTATAAATGCCATTAAAAATCCTTGTTGAAGAACAAAAGCACAAATTTTGCGACCAGTTTTAACCACACAAACAAATGATTTAAGACTTGAAATTTTTATAGTAAGTACTACCCTTAGGGTAGTTAAAAAACTTGGAAAAAACCCCGATAAATTTCTTTTAATTTATTTATAATTTTTTTTGAAAATAAGCTATATTTAAGAAGTGTAGTTATAACCTGCTTTTTTCTTTAACTTTAGCCACTTTGTTTGACCAGTTCCAAAATCTTTTAAACTTTGATTTTTTTTCCAATAATAAGTACACATATAGTACTTGTTAAAAATGTAAAGAAGCCTTAGGATATCTTATAAAGTTGACTGAGAAAATCGCAAAACACAAAGCATTTTTAAAGTGCATCCATAGCGACCTTTTCGCTTCTAACTTTCATAACTTTGGTTCACAATTTCTATAACTTTCCAAACCATTGTTTTACTATCCCATACACCAAAATATGTGTAAAAAATATAAAAAATCCTATTATCCCAAGTTAAGATCATAAATGTAAGAGTCCAAAAACTCGGCCTTCAAAAATCGGCACCCGTACTTCACTTGTACTCAAAATGCCGTAGATTCAAACGCCGAATCTGGCTTCCCGGAGCTTAAAACACAATTAAGTATAACAACACAGCGGAAGAAAAAGAATATATCAATATATATTACATTGATACAATGACAGATACAAAAATCTGATACAATATGATACAACAGAATGATACAACAGATATCAATATACATCAGAGATATGATACAAGAAATAGCAGCGGAAAGAAAATAGATAACACCAGCAGCGGATAGAATATCTCCAATAGAATGCTCCAATCCATAGCTAGCGGAAAGCAATGTCAGTCGTCTAAGGACTGACTAGCTCCATATAATCTACTCAACCTGAATATTTGAGAAATTACCCAACTCTAGACTGCCCGTGTGGAAAATGGTGGGCACCCAGAGTTTAGGAAGGGAACAATAAACTCTGGGTCAGTCATGGGACTGGTGTGAGCAACAAAAACAGTTTATCTTTAAAACAAGCAACAAAAGAATTTTAAACATTGAAACCTGCAATTCTTTTGGAAAATGAAACTACCATAAGACCTCCCACCACACACACTATGCAAACGCAGAATTGGAGGAGATTTCTTCTTATGATAGTCAAACATGCTTACTACGCAAAATCATTGGATTATTATTATTAGTGCATAGTGAGGAAAACATTTCAAAAATATAATATTAATCTTAGCCAGCATAGACATTCCGAACTATGCCTACTATAGCTACCATCTAAACAGTGGTGACCACCATAAGTAAATGGCAGGTTCTACAACAAATACCGTACAAGGTTCGTATTGGAAGATGGATTTCCAACAAATGGTCAGGCTAAGGAACTTCCTACTGTCAATGGGAACGCCTCTGGCGGGACGTCCCGAGAACCTACCCGGCTCTCTGCCAACACAAGGCCGGGTTACCTCTGTAACTAGGTAACTACTACTCGAGTATGCCATCCCCCGGTCCTTTGGGACCTTTATTCGAGAGCTCTCTATACCAACATCACACATAATAAATAAAGTGTGTCCACATGAGTAAGTATCTGGGCTCAATACCATGATACCACCCTTTTCCAGAAGGAAATGACATACCCTAAAGGGCGCGACCCTCATAACCTTGCCGCATCATTCCTGTTTCAACCATTTCCGGTCTGTGAGGTTCGATGAGGTCTCGTCCACAAAGCTACGCTTTTTCACAAAGCCACGCTTTGATCACAAATGATCAATAAATGACCATCAACACACAGATACACTGAGCATGCCACATTACCAAATTGGGAGTATATCGCTGATAACCTTCAACTACATAACCTCTGAGCTCGTACGTCTCAGAGAAGGGTGTTAAGCTAAGAGAATAAATTCTCCGCCACTAACAGAAATGTATTTGAAAGAAATCTGCTTTATATCTCAAAATGTAATGTCAGACATGTAACCATACAAGTCTGTTCCGGGATCTAACAGAACCGAAGGCACTTCCGAAGAAGCCCTTGCAATCCAGGTATTCACAATCCCGATCGGACTTCCCATCACTTAGGGAATCTCTATACCGGAGCAACTCAGTGCAGAGACAATCGATAGGTTATCCTTTCGTTCTCGCAAACACCCGGTCTTCAACACCGGTCTTCAAATGCTATCCATATACGACGGATCACTATTCGGAATGGGTTATATGACACAAAGGTCCTCTCCCGGCTAAACCGAATAGTGAGCGTAATATTTTAAAATCATATGGATATTGGGATTTCAATTAAGTCACAACTTAAACCCAACTTTCTTTTCAAATGGTTTAACAAATTACCATTTTCAAATCTTTAAACAAAAAGATTCATTTTAACAACCTTCAACGGTTTAAACAATTTCCACACTTTAATCTTTTAAACAAAAGATTCATTCACAGATTTTCCAAATTAATTCCCATTTCAATTTGATTAACTCATTAAATCTTTAAAACAAAGATTTAACTAATAGCTTTCAAAACAATTTCATTTCGAATGGTTTAAATAAACCACCATTTTAAATCTGTTAAAAATAAACAGATTTAATTCATAGCTTTCAAAAAGAATTCATTCATAACTTGGAAAACCATTTTTTCAATTCAATCTTGAAATTCCTTTAATTAAATTGGAATTTCATTTCTTATATGAAAGCTTTTATCATTTGAAAACAAACAGTTTTCATTTCAGAAAATCTGATTCATTCATACGAGTTGAAATCCTTGGGTTAAATTCAAATTCCCAAAATTATACTTTTAAAATGGTTTAAATTCATATGAACACATTTATAATATCTTTAATTAAAATTTCCAATCATGAATTCAATTTCAAATATTGAATTCAAATTCAAATTAAATTATTAAATTGGAAACTTTACCAAGTTATTCAAAATAACTTTCATCTTAAAACTCCATTTCAAAAGCTTTAACATTTAACCCAAATCCATTTCCAAAATCAATTGAAATTAAAATTTCAATTTCAAAAACATTAATTTTAAAGTATCTGTGACTTAACCGATTTCCTCGTGAAATCCATATTTGTGTGTGTAAAAGTGTGGTCCAGGGGTTTTACACAGTAGTGCAACATCATACAATCATCACAGATCAGAATACAAAAATATAGTTGATAAGCGGTATTATCACGCTTATCTTCATTCATAGATCACAGATATATATCACAGGTAAGTAAACTACAGATCACAACATAAATCAGGATGTATCACAAAGCATCATATATCAGGGATATCAAACAATCAAATCATCCAATAGAATCCAAATATCCATAAGTAAGATCAATTAATATCTTAATTACTTATGAATAAACTACAAATCTTGGTTAATTAATCATAAATTAATTGTAAACCATTTTAATTAATTATCTTTTAATCAATTTATTATCCTCGAATGAATTACCTTAATTAATAAATCATATTAATTAATTATCCTTAATTAATTACCATTTAATTATCCTTTAATTAATTACCATTTAATTATTTATCATTATTTTACTTCATTAATTAGTTACCCTTAATAAATTTACTCAAAATAATTATTCCTTAACTAATCACAAAAATTAATTAGTCCTCAAATAATTATCTTTGAATAATTGTCTTTTAATCATAGATTAATTGATCTTAAATTAATCATCACTCTTAACTGATAAACTAATCAATTACTTCCCATATCACATTTGAAAATACTTAAAGATTTTAAAACAATCAACCCAATATATGATTATTTATAAACAAAATGATTTCAAAATATTTACTTTAACATTTAAAACTTTGAAACTTGTTTTAAAATTTGGAACTTTATTTATTTCCCTTTAGAAACTTGTTTAGTTTAAATATGGTTTGAACTTTGTTAACTTAAGAATTTACTTTTATAACCAAAAGAACTGTTGCATTTTAAAGCCTGAAACATACTTTTCTTTTAAACTTGAAATCTAGTAGCAGATTAATCAACCCAAGTCAGAATTTCGTTCACTCGAGCTCGGCTTTTGGGTTATTTCGTGATCCCTTCAAGTTCGCCCCGAGCCATCACAATTTTTTTCCTGAGCACGTCATCGTCTTCCCCACAAACTTAAACCCACACCTGATACACCGTGCACCTGTGCACGAACACCCACGATCCACCACTCTCTGACCCTTCCTCCAATCATCGATCAGTCACTGACAACCTCGCCATCCTTCACGAGAACCCAAATCGATGAAACAACGGTGGATTCGAAATCGAGCTATCTGCATCAAACCTGGAACCAAATATCACCAGAAATTCTCCCCGACGTCGACACCACAGACCACCAATCGCTTCGTGACCTGACGCAGTGGATTAATCAAAACAATGTAGATCGATGAATGTAGTAATCGATGGATTGGAAGATACTGAAATGCCCAAATTCGTTGATCCGAAGATACCGAATTCTAGCTATCCCGAACTCGTTGATCGCGCACGATACCGGGTTCAAAGATCTGCGATTCTTCACATGTTGATCTAGCGCACTAGATTCCGTGAATCGGCTTCTGCAGTCGTTGAATCGAGCGCACTCGATTAACCGAAAGAGGAGATAGGAGATTACACTCAACTACCAATTTGGTGAAATCACAAAGCTAACAAAACAAGAGTTTTATTTCAAATCAACTAAACTATTACAAATGACCACACATGCCTATTTATAGGCTACAACTCACACGACACAGAAAATTACACAAGTCTTAAGTCGTTTCCGACTCATCACCTACGACCTACGACTTATCATAAGTCGTTCACGACTTATCAGATTACAACACAACATCACGACTTACGACTTATACAAAACGACTTAACAAGACGTACAAAATAACAACTACAACAAACAACACACGAATCAACTTAAGTCGGTAACGACTTAGACACATTACAGCAGCATCTTCACGCGGCTTAAGTTTGGACGACTTATGAGATAAAGCTTCAACGACCTAAAGAATCAACAGCTCATATTAAAGCGGCTTAGAAATCCACGGCTACAGCGACTTAACTTAGGTCGGTAACGACCTAAGAACAGGTAATGACTTAAGAAATCAACGGCAGAGATTAAGTCGGCAGAAAGATCCACGGCCTCTATCTTCAACGACTTATTTCCTGATTCGTTAGGTCGTCCACGACCCAAAATGCTCTGCCTTTTCACTGCGTGACTCGATAGGTCGTTCAGACGACTTAAAGGACCCGTTAACTCGCAGGTATCTACTAAGTCGTTGCCGAGTCATACTACGTCGTTGGAACGACTTAAAACCTTCGTTAGGTCGGCTACGACCTAAAACTTTAACTTTCCACAATTTCTCACAAAATCCTAACTCGTTAGCTTCCTCTTTAGGTCGGACTCGACCTATCAACATGTTAGGTCGTACACGACCTATGACTTCTTCTTTCTGGGCTGCATCATCCTCCCCAGGTTGAGAAAAATTCGTCCTCGAATTTGTACTTTCTGCATCCACAACAAACTCATCCCCATGATATGGTATGAGATGCTTAACATTGAATACGTCAGACGTATATACATCATCTGGCAGCTTCAATTTATAAGAATTTTCATTAATTCATTTCATGACTTCTACAGGACCAATTTTTCTGGCTTTCAATTTGTTATAAGCACCCACTGGAAAACGATCCTTCGTTAACACGGCATAAACCCAATCACCTTCATTAAATTCAACATTTCTTCGCTTCAAATCTGCATGTCGTTTATACTTTTCATTTGCTTTTTCCAATCGTTCTTGAACGATTCTATGACACTCCGTTATCCCTTCAACAAAATCAACAGCTTTCTTAATTGTCCCCTTCGAGTGTGGTATTACCGTTAAATCCAACGGCCCCTTTGGTAAGCTCGAATAAACAATCTGGAATGGACTGAACCCAGTACTTCGATTTACAGCATGATTATGGGCAAACTCTGTCTGGCATAACTTCACATCCCAACTCTTCAGATTGTCTTGCACAAGACACCTCAACAAATTTCCCAACGATCTGTTCACGACCTCGGTCTTTCCATCCGTTTGCGGGTGATAAGCACTACTAAATTTCAATTTCGTTCCCACCATCTTCCACAAACTTAGCCAAAAATGACTTGGAAAACGAGTATCCCTATCCGACACAATAGAATCTGGCAATCCATGAAGTCGATATATCTCTTTGAAAAACAACTGAGCAACATGAACAGCATCCGCCGTCTTCTTACAAGCAATAAAATGTGCCATTTTCGAAAATCGGTCAACCACCACATAAATGGAATCATTACCACGCTGCGTTCTCGGCAACCCCAACAAAAAGTCCATACTCACATCAACCCATGGTTTAGTTGGTACCGGTAATGACATATATAATCCCGCATTAGTCGCAGTTCCTTTCGAAACCTGACAAATATGACATCGCTCAACAAACCTCTCCACCTCTTTCCTCATCGATGGCCAAAAGTAAGACTGTGAAATCAACTGTAATGTACGGTCTCTCCCAACATGTCCTTCTTCATGTAGCTCTTTTACAATCTTCATTCTCAAACTACAATCAGGTATGCATAATCTATTTCCTTTGAACAGAAAACCATCTACCATCAAAAACTCATCCGTCTTCCCCTCCTTAACTTTATCAACAAACTTTGCAAAGTAAGGATCTTCGTCAAACAATTCTGGTAACACATCGAATCCCGTTACTTCAATCTTCATTGTTGTTAATAAATGATTCCTTCTACTCAAAGCATCCGCAACACGATTCATCACTCCCGATTTGTGTTTCACAACAAATGTAAACTGTTGCAGATATGCAATCCATGAGGCATGTCTTGCTGAAATCTTGTCTTGCCCTTGTAAATGCTTTAATGCCTCATGATCAGTGTAAAGAACAAACTCTTTCTGAAATAGATAGTGTCTCCAGTGTTTAATAGATTGCACGACAGCATAAAATTCCACATCATATGTATTGTATCTCATCTTCGCCCCTGATAACTTCTCACTGAAATATGCAATCAGACGTCCCCTCTGACTCAACACTCCTCCAATCCCAACCTTGGATGCATCAGTATGTAGTTCAAACACTAGCTGAAAATCTGGTAATATTAGAATTGGTGCAGACGTCAAGAGTCCTTTGATTCGATCAAAAGCAACCCCAGCTTCCTCCGTCCATGCAAACTGGTTACCCTTCATACAATCAGTCACAGGCGCCATCACACTACTAAAGTGTGGAATAAACCTACGATAAAATGAAGCCAACCCGTGAAAACTACGAACTTCCATTATCGTCTTGGGCTGCGGCCAATCTCTAATCGCTTCAACTTTACTTTGGTCAACCTGTATTCCTTTTTCCGACACAACATACCCCAGAAATAAAACACTATGCGTCATGAACACGCATTTCTTCGTAGCAGCATAGAATTGTTCTTCACGAAGAATAATTAACACTTTCTTCAAGTGTTGAACATGTTCTTCTGTACTAGCACTGTAGATCAGAATATCATCAAAGTAAACCACCACAAATTTTCCAATGTACGGTCTGAAAATTTGATTCATCACCCTCATGAATGTACTCGGTGCATTCGATAGACCAAACGGCATTACCAGCCATTCATACAATCCTTCCCTCGTCTTGAATGCTGTCTTCCATTCATCCCCTGGTCTAATTCGAATCTGATGATAACCGCTCTTCAAGTCAATCTTAGAAAAGATTACGGACCCACTGATTTGATCCAATAGATCATCAAGCCTTGGCATCGGAAATCTGTATCTGACTGTGATCTTATTCAATGCTCTACTATCTGTGCACATCCTCCACGTTCCATCCTTTTTGGGTACCAATAAAGCTGGTACAGCACAAGGACTTAAACTCTCCTGCACACGCCCCTGTTCAAGCAATTCTTCTACCTGCCTCCGCAACTCTTCATGTTCCTTCGGACTCATTCGATAATGTGGTCTGTGTGGCAACACAGCACCTGGAACAATATCTATCTGATGTTGTATATCCCTCAACGGTGGCAACTCCGTTGGTAACTCTTCTGGAAATACATCGTCAAACTCTTTCAATACTGGTTTTACTTCTTCTAATATTTCAACCTCTTCACTGCTCTCTCACCCAATCAACAAAAACACTTCAGGCTCCTCCTCTACTTCCTTCACAAACTCCTTCAAAGATAACAAAGTTTTAAGCTCTTCAATCTCCTCCAACTTGTTTTCCTCCTGTTGTCGCTTCTTTGGAACTAGAGTAATCTTTGTGCCTTCAAACATGAAACTATAACTGTTGGTACGCCCATCATGTTGCACCGTCCTATCATACTGCCACGGTCTCCCCAACAACAAATGACAAACGTCCATATCTACTACATCGCACCAGATTTCATCTTTATATTTCTTCCCAATTGAAAACTTCACACAAGCCCTTCGTCCAACCTTCACCTCCCCGCCTTTCCTCAACCAAGCCAACTTGTACGGTTTCGGATGTTTCTCAGTCTTCAATGCCAACTTCCTCACAGCTTCTGAAGAAATTATATTATCATAGCTTCCAGCATCAATAACAAATTTGCAAACCTTCCCCAGAATGGTACATGTTGACTGAAAAATATTGCTCCTCAACCAACTACAATCCTCCTCTTGCTTTGGTGTTAAACAGGACCTCTTCATCATTAGATTGTAACCTTCGTCTCCCGACACTTCTTCTTCCTCCTCATCAGGTGGTGAATTGGAACATTCAGCTTCTTCATCCTCATCCTCAACCTCCGCTATCATAGTTCTCTTCTTCGGCTTCGGACATTCGCTACTTTTGTGGCCCATTTCTTGGCAATTATAACATTTGAAACCATTATTGACTTTCGCCTTCCCAACCTCATTCACAACTGGTTTTGCAGCGACTTTTGAAACATTAGCACTTCCACTAACACCCTTCACTTGATTATTGGAATTTGTAAACACACCACCTCCTCGTCTACCCTGTTTTTCCCAAGCCAACGCCTTCTGATGTGCTTCCGCTACAGATCTGGGATCAATCATGTTAACCATATCCTGAATCTGCATTCGCAATTCCCCAATGAATCTAGATGTCAGCTGCTCTTCCGTTTCCATAATATCATTCCTCGCAATAAGTTGATAGAATTCATCTATGTAATCATTAACATTCTTTGTGCCCTGCCTCAAATTCTGCAAACGTTGATACATCAAAGATTGATAATTGTAAGGTAAGAACGTTGCTTTCATCAATTTCTTCATCTTCTCCCAAGATTCAACTTTTGACTTTCCCATCCGTTCACGTGTAAGTTTGGTTTGCTGCCACCATGCCAAAGCTCTACCCCTCAACCTCGTAGCAACCAACTTCACTCTACGATGTTCTGGAACTTCTTTGAAGTCAAAAATCTCTTCAACATTAGCCACCCAATCTAGAAACTCCTCTACTTGCATACCACCTTTGAATTCAGGAATTTCAGTCTTCATCCCCGACTCCCACTTGTGATCATACTCAAAGTGATTTCTTCCTTGTCCTCGTCCTCGTCCTTGTCCTTGTCCTCGAACACTACCACCATCATACTCCTCTTCAAAATCAGATGTATATCGATGTCGATTCTGACCACCAACATCTCTACTCCCTTCGCGTCTTCCACCATCATCCCTTCTATCTACATTCCTTCATTCTCGATCATCCACGTTCCTCCCACGCCTTGATCATTGTCAACACTTCTTTCTCGATTGGATTGCGGTGAGACTCTACTTCCCCCATGGTTAGATTCAGGTGAAACCCTTCTCCGATTTTGATTCATCTCTAACATCATCTTCTCTAACCGTCCAATTCCTTCGTTAAGCTTTTCACTAAAGTTTTCATTGATTCTTTGCTCCATCTCATCAGCTTCTTCTCTTCGATATAAAGCTTCTACGTTTTGGTGACGATTAGCTCTCCTTGGCGGCATACTTGAAAAATTCACTAAACTATTCAAATTCAAACACAATTCGAACTTTGATCCAAAATGAAATGGATCGAAAACTACCACTTTGTTGCAACTTCGCGATGAACACGATGAACACAACTTCTCCAAATGATGCAAATTTGATCTCCCACTCTTCTACTTAGCCCGGCTTCTCACTTCAAGTTCGGCTATCACTTGATCTCTTCAATACTCCAAAATGATTAGGCTCCAAGTCTCGATCTAGCTATGATTGGCTAGAACAAGCTCCGATACCAAAACTGACGCAGCGGATTAATCAAAACAATGTAGATCGATGAATGTAGTAATCGATGGATTGGAAGATACTGAAATGCCCAAATTCATTGATCCAAAGATACCGAATTCTAGCTATCCCGAACTCGTTGATCGCGCACGATACCGGGTTCAAAGATCTGCGATTCTTCACACGTTGATCTAGCGCACTAAATTCCGCGAATCGGCTTCTGCAGTCGTTGAATCGAGCGCACTCGATTAACCGAAAGAGGAGATAGGAGATTACACTCAACTACCAATTTGGTGAAAGCACAAAGCTAACAAAACAAGAGTTTTATTTCAAATCAACTAAACTATTACAAATGACCACACATGCCTATTTATAGGCTACAACTCACACGCCACAGAAAATTACACAAGTCTTAAGTCGTTTCCGACTCATCACCTACGACCTACGACTTATCATAAGTCGTTCACGACTTATCAGATTACAACACAACATCACGACTTACGACTTATACAAAAAGACTTAACAAGACGTACA
The DNA here is from genome assembly GCA_030737815.1 of Allium fistulosum. Taxonomy (NCBI): domain Eukaryota; kingdom Viridiplantae; phylum Streptophyta; class Magnoliopsida; order Asparagales; family Amaryllidaceae; genus Allium; species Allium fistulosum. The sequence goes on from CM060901.1 coordinate 1,620,018,682, forward strand.
AAATAACAACTACAACAAACAACACACGACTCAACTTAAGTCGGTAACGACTTAGACACATTACAGCAGCATCTTCACGCGGCTTAAGTTTGGACGACTTATGAGATAAAGCTTCAACGACTTAAAGAATCAACGGCTCAGATTAAAGTGGCTTAGAAATCCACGGCTACAGTTCTTCAGCGACTTAACTTAGGTCGGTAACGACCTAAGAACAGGTAATGACTTAAGAAATCAACGGCAGAGATTAAGTCGGTAGAAAGATCCACGGCCTCTATCTTCAACGACTTATTTCCTGATTCGTTAGGTCATCCACGACCCAAAATGCTCTGCCTTTTCACTACGTGACTCGATAGGTTGTTCAGACGACTTAAAGGACCCGTTAACTCGCAGGTAACTACTAAGTCATTGCCGAGTCATACTAGCTCGTTGGAACAAATTAAAACCTTCGTTAGGTCGGCTGCGACCTAAAACTTTAACTTTCCACAATTTCTCACAAAATCCTAACTCGTTAGCTTCCTCTTTAGGTCGGACTCGACCTATCAACATGTTAGGTCGTACACGACCTATGACTTCTTCTTTCTGGGCTGCATCAAACCTGGAACCAAATATCACCAGAAATTCTCCCCGACGCCGACACCACAGACCACCGGACGCTTCGTGACCCCAATCCCAACTGCTCCGATGATCCACAAACACTTTCCCCCCGTTCCGATCATTTATAATCCACCATGTTTAACGAAATTGTTATGCAAACCCAATCGAAAGAAACTACCCCTAAAACCCTACCTACCCTCGTATCGTCATCAATGATGATCAGAAAAATAAAACTCCATTTTTCTTGTGATCTACTACACACGATCCTCCTCCAAGCTTGATTTCATTGACCATAATTACGTCGATCGATGGAAATTTACGAAAAAGCAATTTTCGTTCAACTTAAATTTTCCCAACATTCCCGAACTTATAAATCAACATCCTAATACCAAAATTTATCATTTACACGTACAAATCAAATTGTAAAGTACAAACTTGAAATTAAAATCATTTATTTTTATGTTCTGAAAAGCTCTAACTGTTATTTTACAATTCTTAAATGTTTACCAAATATTTATACTTGAATTTATTTTTAAAATTAAGACTTTGATAATCAAACACCTCTTGTTCATACCCCATGACTTAAAATAAATTAGGTGAAAAGATTTTAATTTTTGAATATATTTTAGGCCTGTAAACTAAACCCAGAAACCTGTTTTTCTTGTAATCAAACATGCATAGTCACCTTTTCACATATATAAGTCACATGTAGGCATATTGATCTTCTATATAAATACCTTTCACACAACACACAAGCATACATCTTAAAGAAAAATCAAACACATAAGCAGATTCAAGTTTGAATGGAGGTTTGCTCACCTTAGTTTCTAGAGAAAGAGAAATCCTGGAAATGCAAATTTAAACTTGAAAGCTGGCATTTGTTTTTGATCTGCTACTTGATATAATTGAGTTGAAACTGAAGCTTAGTTGTTGATGTTTGATTTGCTTTTAACTGAGTTGAAACAAGCTGAAGTCTTCTCTTTGATTTCTGGAATTTGTATTGATAGTAGATTGTTGTTTTTATTGAATTTTGTTCAAGTTTTTAGTTGATATTCACTTCAGTTTTTTCTTAGCTTTGAAGGAACGAAACTGAATGAAAATGAAGATGATATGTATATGAAGAATGAAGTTACAGGGGATGATATTATTTTGTACAGGTTGACATTTTCTTGTTTGTACAACTATGCAAGAGATTTTTTTCTCTTTTGTTGGCTACAGATCTTGCTTGTAGCCGAGATGATAAATTTGTGGTGGCTAACATTAATTGCCTTTGTACAAATTTGCTTATTTTATTTCTTTTGCTTTCTTTCATTTCGGCTGAAGGTACTTTATGCCTTCATGCTTATATTTTCTTCATTTCTTTATGTTGTCTGTTTTCACACTTATGCTTGAATATATTTCTTTGCATACTCATATTTATATTTGTTTGCTTCTTTTACAAGTGTTGTCTGGTTTGTATGTTTTCTTTTCGGCTGAGATAATATGGTTGTGGTGGCTGCATTTATTACTTGTACAAACATATATTCATTTTGTTTCTTCTTTTCGGGGCTGATGTATACCTCTTGTGTACTAGAGATAATAGTATAAATTATCATGTATTTTTCCTTCTTTTTATTTTGTCTTTATACTTAAACTTTGCATTTACAATACTACTTTATAATATAATTAAATTTCTATTTTAATTTGTTGTTAAATTTTAATCATGTGTTTACTTATATTGTTTCATAATTATAAAATTTTGTTTTTCCTTTACAAGCTAATACTTTGAATATGAAGGAAGTTCTATTGTAATATGTTGTGAAAATTTGAGCTAAGGTTTTCCTTTATATTTTGATAATTTATCTTGTATTTATTTATATCTCTACTTTTAAATATTCATTAATTTACCTTAATATTTATTATCTTATATTTAATTTGTACATTCAAATCATTACTAACCATCAATTCTAAATTTTAAAAATCATTTTATTTTTATACTTATCTTTAAACCATTTATATTAAGATTCAATTAATGGTTTCACAAATTATTACATTGAGTTATTGAAATTCAAATCACATATATACATATATATACAATATTTAAATTTAAATGATTTATACCAAATTTATTTGAGTTCGGGGAAACTCGCATCACTTTAATCGATAAGTTTCACAATTTTAATTCAAAAATTAATTTAATTATCAATTTAAATTTATATAAAATTCGGGATCGTTACAGACTTCCCCCCATAAAAGAATTTCGTCCTCGAAATTGCCAAGGAGACACAAAGATAGATGAAGAATGTTTCATCAAGTCAATTGAGTATCTATTCTGCATTTGGCTTACCAAATCAGAATATCAAAAACGAATCTGTTTTAACACTTCACAAGATACTCGGGTTATCCAGATCTACGAAGTATACAATGGCATCGGTTAGTTCAAAGGGATAACTAACCATTCGTAGAACATATCGGGACCCAAAGAATAGATAGATATATGGATAAAATTCCAAAACTTTTAGTTTAAAACTAAATTATACCTATCAACCATAGCAAACAAAGCACCCAATACATCTAAACAAACAATTTTGGTCCATTTGGAGTTTATGTCCCTTATTAACATATCGAATCTCCTTCCTGGGTCTATCAGGAACTATCGAAGAATTGAGAAAAGATGACGAACAAAAGAGATTGATAGAGAAAAGATCGGTTCCTTGTTGTTACAGGATATTGACAGATTATAGTCATATTCCCCTGTCCCCTATCTCGTTCTCTTCTTGCACTCATACTTACTATCAGTGGATAGCAAGAGAATTTACTGAGGCATACAGACGGATATCTGAAGAATAATCATTCTAGGGTATACTTCACCCTATCTCTAATGAGCTACTTAATGTGTTATACTCCTGAGCTAAAGTTTTATCCTCAGCTCTGATACCAAATGTAAGAGTCCAAAAACTCGGCCTTCAAAAATCGGCACCCGTACTTCACTTGTACTCAAAATACCGTAGATTCAAACGGCGAATCTGGCTTCCCAGAGCTTATAACATAATTAAGTATAACAACACAGCAGAAGAAAAAGAATATATCAATATATATTACATTGATACAATGACAGATACAAAAATCTGATACAATATGATACAACAGATATCAATATACATCAGAGATATGATACAAGAAATAGCAGCGGAAATAAAATAGATAACACCAGCAGCGGATAGAATATCTCCAATAGAATGCTCCAATCCATAGCTAGCGGAAAGCAAGGTCAGTCGTCCGAGGACTGACTAGCTCCAGATAATCTACTCAACCGGAATATTTGAGAAATTACCAAACTCTAGACTGCCCGTGTGGAAAATGGTGGGCACCCAGAGTTTAGGAAGGGAACAATAAACTCCGAGTCAGTCATGGGACTGGTGTGAGCAACAAAAACAGTTTATCTTTAAAACAAGCAACAAAATAATTTTAAACATTGAAACCCGCAATGCTTTTGGAAAATGAAACTACCATAAGACCTCCCACCACACACACAATGCAAACGCAGAATTGGAGGAGATTTCTTCTTATGATAGTCAAACATGCTTACTATGCAAAATCATTGGATTATTATTATTAGTGCATAGTGAGGAAAACATTTCGAAAGTATAATATTAATCTTAGCCAGCATAGACATTCCGAACTATGCCTACTATAGCTACCATCTAAACAGTGGTGACCACCATAAGTAAATGGCAGGTTCTACAACTAATACCGTACAAGGTTCGTATTGGAAGATGGATTTCCAACAAATGGTCAGGCTAAGGAACTTCCTACTGTCAATGGGAACGCCTCTGGCGGGACGTCCCGAGAACCTACCCGGCTCTCTGCCAACACAAGGCCGGGTTACCTCTGTAACTAGGTAACTACTACTCGAGTATGCCATCCCCCGGTCCTTTGGGACCTTTATCCGAGAGCTCTCTATACCAACATCACACATAATAAATAAAGTGTGTCCACATGAGTAAGTATCTGGGCTCCATACCATGATACCACCCTTTTCCAGAAGGAAATGACATATCCTAAAGGGTGCAACCCTCATAACCTTGCCGCATCATTCCCGTTTCAACCATTTCCGGTCTGTGAGGTTCGATGAGGTCTCGTCCACAAAGCTACTCTTTTTCACAAAGCCACGCTTTGATCACAAATGATCAATAAATGACCATCAACACACAGCAACACTGAGCATGCCACATTACCAAATTGGGAGTATATCGCTGATAACCTTCAACTACATAACCTCTGAGCTCGTACGTCTCAGAGAAGGGTGTTAAGCTAAGAGAATAAATTCTCCACCACCAACAGAAATGTATTTGAAAGAAATCTGCTTTATATCTCAAAATGTAATGTCAGACATGTAACCATACAAGTCTGTTCCGGGATCGAACAGAACCGAAGGCACTTCCGAAGAAGCCCTTGCAATCTGGGTATTCACAATCCCGATCAGACTTCCCATCACTTAGGGAATCTCTATACCGGAGCAACTCAGTGCAGAGACAATCGATAGGTTATCCTTTCGTTCTCGCAAACACCCGGTCTTCAACACCGGTCTTCAAATGCTATCCATATACGACGGATCACTATTCGGAATGGGTTATATGACACAAAGGTCCTCTCCCGGCTAAACCGAATAGTGAGCGTAATATTTTAAAATCATATGGATATTGGGATTTCAATTAAGTCACAACTTAAACCCAACTTTCTTTTCAAATGGTTTAACAAATTACTATTTTCAAATCTTTAAACAAAAAGATTCATTTTAACAACCTTCAACGGTTTAAACAATTTCCACACTTTAATCTTTTAAACAAAAGATTCATTCACAGATTTTGCAAATTAATTCCCATTTCAATTTGATTAACTCATTAAATCTTTAAAACAAAGATTTAACTAATAGCTTTCAAAACAATTTCATTTCGAATGGTTTAAATAAACCGCCATTTTAAATCTGTTAAAAATAAACAGATTTAATTCATAGCTTTCAAAAAGAATTCATTCATAACTTGGAAAACCATTTTTTCAATTCAATCTTGAAATTCCTTTAATTAAATTGGAATTTCATTTCTTATATGAAAGCTTTTATCATTTGAAAACAAACAGTTTTCATTTCAGAAAATCTGATTCATTCATACGAGTTGAAATCCTTGGGTTAAATTCCAATTCCCAAAATTATACTTTTAAAATGGTTTAAATTCATATGAACACATTTATAATATCTTTAATTAAAATTTCCAATCATTGAATTCAATTTCAAATATTGAATTCAAATTCAAATTAAATTATTAAATTGGAAACTTTACCAAGTTATTCAAAATAACTTTCATCTTAAAACACCATTTCAAAAGCTTTAACATTTAACCCAAATCCATTTCCAAAATCAATTGAAATTAAAATTTCAATTTCAAAAACATTAATTTTAAAGTATCTGTGACTTAACCGATTTCCTCGTGAAATCCATATTTGTGTGTGTAAAAGTGTGGTCCAGGGGTTTTACACAGTAGTGCAACATCATACAATCATTACAGATCAGAATACAGAAATATAGTTGATAAGCGGTATTATCACGCTTATCTTCACTCATAGATCACAGATATATATCACAGGTAAGTAAACTACAGATCACAACATAAATCAGGATGTATCACAAAGCATCATATATCAGGGATATCAAACAATCAAATCATCCAATAGAATCCAAATATCCATAAGTAAGATCAATTAATATCTTAATTACTTATGAATAAACTACAAATCTTGGTTAATTAATCATAAATTAATTGTAAACCATTTTAATTAATTATCTTTTAATCAATTTATTATCCTCGAATGAATTACCTTAATTAATAAATCATATTAATTAATTATCCTTAATTAATTACCATTTAATTATCCTTTAATTAATTACCATTTAATTATTTATCATTATTTTACTTCATTAATTAGTTAACCTTAATAAATTTACTCAAAATAATTATTCCTTAACTAATCACAAAAATTAATTAGTCCTCAAATAATTATCTTTGAATAATTGTCTTTTAATCATAGATTAATTGATCTTAAATTAATCATCACTCTTAACTGATAAACTAATCAATTACTTCCCATATCACATTTGAAAATACTTAAAGATTTTAAAACAATCAACCCAATATATGATTATTTATAAACAAAATGATTTCAAAATATTTACTTTAACATTTAAAACTTTGAAACTTGTTTTAAAATTTGGAACTTTATTTATTTCCCTTTAGAAACTTGTTTAGTTTAAATATGGTTTGAACTTTGTTAACTTAAGAATTTACCTTTATAACCAAAAGAACTGTTGCATTTTAAAGCCTGAAACATACTTTTCTTTTAAACTTGAAATTTAGTAGCAGATTAATCAACCCAGGTCAGAATTTCGTTCACTCGAGCTCGGCTTTTGGGTTATTTCGTGATCCCTTCAAGTTCGCCCCGAGCCATCACAATTTTTTTCCTGAGCACGTCATCGTCTTCCCCACAAACTTAAACCCACACCTGATACACCGTGCACCTGTGCACGAAAACCCATGATCCACCACTCTTTGACCCTTCCTTCAATCGTCGATCAGTCACTGACAACCTCGCCATCCTTCATGAGAACCCAAATCGATGAAACAACGGTGGATTCGAAATCGAGCTATCTGCATCAAACCTGGAACCAAATATCACCAGAAATTCTCCCCGACGCCGACACCACAGACCACCGGACGCTTCGTGACCCCAACCCCAACTGCTCTGATGATCCACGAACACTTTCCCCCCGGTTCAATCATTTATAATCCACCATGGTTAACGAAATTGTTATGCAAACCCAATCGAAAGAAACTACCCCTAAAACCCTACCTACCCTCGTATCATCATCAATGATGATCAGAAAAATAAAACTCCATATTTCTTGTGATCTACTACACACGATCCTCCTCCAAGCTAGATTTCATTGACCATAATTACGTCGATCGATGGAAATTTACGAAAAAGCAATTTTCGTTCAACTTAAATTTTCCCAACATTCCCGAACTTATAAATCATCATCCTAATACCAAAATTTATCATTTACACGTACAAATCAAATTATAAGGTACAAACTTGAAATTAAAATCATTGATTTTTATGTTCTGAAAAGCTCTAACTGTTATTTTACAATTCTTAAATGTTTACCAAATATTTATACTTGAATTTATTTTTAAAATTAAGACTTTGCTAATCAAACACCTCTTGTTCATACCCCACGACTTAAAATAAATTAGGTGAAAAGATTTTAATTTTTGAATATATTTTAGGCCTGTAAACTAACCCCAGAAACCTGTTTTTCTTGTAATCAAACATGCATAGTCACCTTTTCACATATATAAGTCACATGCAGGAATATTGATCTTCTATATAAATACCTTTCACACAACACACAATCATACATCTTAAAGAAAAATCAAACACATAAGCAGATTCAAGTTTGAATGGAGGTTTGCTCACCTTAGTTTCTAGAGAAAGAGAAATCCTGGAAATGCAAATTTAAACTTGAAAGCTGGCATTTGTTTTTGATCTGCTACTTGATATAATTGAGTTGAAACTGAAGCTTAGTTGTTGATGTTTGATTTGCTTTTAACTGAGTTGAAACAAGCTGAAGTCTTCTCTTTGATTTCTGGAATTTGTATTAATAGTAGATTGTTGTTTTTATTGAATTTTGTTGAAGTTTTTAGTTGATATTCACTTCAGTTTTTTCTTAGCTTTGAAGGAACGAAACTGAATGAAAAGGAAGATGATATGTATATGAAGAATGAAGTTACAAGGGATGATATTATTTTGTACAGGTTGACATTTTCTTGTTTGTACAACTATGCCAGAGATTTTTTTCTCTTTTGTTGGCTACAGATCTTGCTTGTAGCCGAGAGGATAAATTTGTGGTGGATAACATTAATTGCCTTTGTACAAATTTGCTTATTTTATTTCTTTTGCTTTCTTTCATTTCAGCTGAAGGTACTTTATGCCTTTATGCTTATATTTTCTTCATTTCTTTATGTTGTCTGTTTTCACACTTATGCTTGAATATATTTCTTTGCATACTCATATTTATATTTGTTTGCTTCTTTTACAAGTGTTGTCTGGTTTGTATGTTTTCTTTTCGGCTGAGATAATATGGTTGTGGTGGCTGCATTTATTACTTGTACAAACATATATTCATTTTGTTTCTTCTTTTCGGGGCTGATGTATACCTCTTGTGTACTAGAGATAATAGTATAAATTATCATGTATTTTACCTTCTTTTTATTTTGTCTTTATACTTAAACTTTGCATTTACAATACTACTTTATAATATAATTATATTTCTATTTTAATTTGTTGTTAAATTTTATTCATGTGTTTACTTATATTGTTTCATAATTATAAAATTTTGTTTTTCCTTTACAAGCTAATACTTTGAATATGAAGGAAGTTCTATTGTAATATGTTGTGAAAATTTGAGCTAAGGTTTTCCTTTATATTTTGATAATTTATCTTGTATTTATTTATATCTCTACTTTTAAATATTCATTAATTTACCTTAATATTTATTATCTTATATTTAATTTGTACATTCAAATCATTACTAACCATCAATTCTAAATTTTAAAAATCATTTTATTTTTATACTTATCTTTAAACCATTTATATTAAGATTCAATTAATGATTTCACAAATTATTACATTGAGTTATTTAAATTCAAATCACATATATACATATATATACAATATTTAAATTTAAATGATTTATACCAAATTTATTTGAGTTCGGGGAAACTCGCATCACTTTAATCGATAAGTTTCACAATTTTAATTCAAAAATTAATTTAATTATCAATTTAAATTTATATAAAATTCGGGATCGTTACAGACTTCCCTCCTTAAAAGAATTTCGTCCTCGAAATTGCCAAGGAGACACAAAGATAGATGAAGAATGTTTCATCAAGTCAACTGAGTATCTATTCTGCATTTGGCTTACCAAATCAGAATATCAAAAACGAATCTGTTTTAACACTTCACAAGATACTCGGGTTATCTAGATCTACGAAGTATACAATGGCATCGGTTAGTTCAAAGGGATAACTAACCATTCGTAGAACATATCGGGACCCAAAGAATAGATAGATATATGGATAAAATTCCAAAACTTTTAGTTTAAAACTAAATTATACCTATCAACCATAGCAAACAAAGCGCCCAATACATCTAAACAAACAATTTTGGTCCATTTGGAGTTTATGTCCCTTATTAACATATCGAATCTCCTTCCTGGGTCTATCAGGAACTATCGAAGAATTGAGAAAAGATGATGAACAAAAGAGATTGATAGAGAAAAGATCGGTTCCTTGTTGTTACAGGATATTGACCGATTATAGTCATATTCCCATGTCCCCTATCTCGTTCTCTTCTTGCACTCATACTTACTATCAGTGGATAGCAAGAGAATTTACTGAGGCATACGGACGGATATCTGAAGAATAATCATTCTAGGGTATACTTCACCCTATCTCTAATGAGCTACTTAATGTGTTATACTCCTGAGCTAAAGTTTTATCCTCAGCTCTGATACCAAATGTAAGAGTCCAAAAACTCGGCCTTCAAAAATCGGCACCCGTACTTCACTTCTACTCAAAATGCCGTAGATTCAAACACCGAATCTGGCTTCCCGGAGCTTATAACACAATTAAGTATAACAACACAGTGGAAGAAAAAGAATATATCAATATATATTACATTGATACAATGACAGATACAAAAATCTGATACAATATGATACAACAGAATGATACAGCAGATATCAATATACATCAGAGATATGATACAAGAAATAGCAGCGGAAAGAAAATAGATAACACCAGCAGCGGATAGAATATCTCCAATAGAATGCTCCAATCCATAGCTAGCGGAAAGCAAGGTCAGTCGTCCAACGACTGACTAGCTCCAGATAATCTACTCAACCTGAATATTTGAGAAATTACCCAACTCTAGACTGCCCGTGTGGAAAATGGTGGGCACCCAGAGTTTAGGAAGGGAACTATAAACTCCGGGTCAGTCATGGGACTGGTGTGAGCAACAAAAACGGTTTATCTTTAAAACAAGCAACAAAAGAATTTTAAACATTGAAACCCGCAATGCTTTTGGAAAATGAAACTACCATAAGACCTCCCACCACACACACAATGCAAACGCAGAATTGGAGGAGATTTCTTCTTATGATAGTCAAACATGCTTACTACGCAAAATCATTGGATTATTATTATTAGTGCATAGTGAGGAAAACATTTCGAAAGTATAATATTAATCTTAGCCAGCATAGACATTCTGAACTATGCTTACTATAGCTACCATCTAAATAGTGGTGACCACCATAAGTAAATGGCAGGTTCTACAACTAATACCGTACAAGGTTCGTATTGGAAGATGGATTTCCAACAAATGGTCAGGCTAAGGAACTTCCTACTGTCAATGGGAACGCCTCTAGCGGGACGTGCCGAGAACCTACCCGGCTCTCTGCCAACACAAGGCCGGGTTACCTCTGTAACTAGGTAACTACTACTCGAGTATGCCATCCCCCGGTCCTTTAGGACCTTTATCCGAGAGCTCTCTATACCAACATCACACATAATAAATAAAGTGTGTCCACATGTGTAAGTATCTGGGCTCCATACCATGATACCACCCTTTTCCAGAAGGAAATGACATACCCTAAAGGACGCGACCCTCATAACCTTGCCGCATCATTCCTGTTTTAACCATTTCCGGTCTGTGAGGTTCGATGAGGTCTCGTCCACAAAGCTACGCTTTTTCACAAAGCCACGCTTTGATCACAAATGATCAATAAATGACCATCAACACACAACAACACTCAGCATGCCACATTACCAAATTGGGAGCATATCGCTGATAACCTTCAACTACATAACCTCTGAGCTCGTACGTCTCAGAGAAGGGTGTTAAGCTAAGAGAATAAATTCTCCGCCACCAACAGAAATGTATTTGAAAGAAATCTGCTTTATATCTCAAAATGTAATGTCAGACATGTAACCATACAAGTCTGTTCCGGGATCGAACAGAACCAAAGGCACTTCCAAAGAAGCCCTTGCAATCCGGGTATTCACAATCCCGATCGGACTTCCCATCACTTAGGGAATCTCTATACCGGAGCAACTCGGTGCAGAGACAATCGATAGGTTATCCGTTCGTTCTCGCAAACACCCGTTCTTCAACACCGGTCTTCAAATGCTATCCATATACGACGGATCACTATTCGGAATGGGTTATATGACACAAAGGTCCTCTCCCGGCTAAACCGAATAGTGAGCGTAATATTTTAAAATCATATGGATATTGGGATTTCAATTAAGCCACAACTTAAACCCAACTTTCTTTTCAAATGGTTTAACAAATTACCATTTTCAAATCTTTAAACAAAAAGATTCATTTTAACAACCTTCAACGGTTTAAACAATTTCCACACTTTAATCTTTTAAACAAAAGATTCATTCACAGATTTTCCAAATTAATTCCCATTTCAACTTGATTAACTCATTAAATCTTTCAAACAAAGATTTAACTAATGGCTTTCAAAACAATTTCATTTCGAATGGTTTAAATAAACCACCATTTTAAATATGTTAAAAATAAACAGATTTAATTCATAGCTTTCAAAAAGAATTCATTCATAACTAGGAAAACCATTTTTTTCAATTCAATCTTGAAATTCCTTTAATTAAATTGGAATTTCATTTCTTATATGAAAGCTTTTATCATTTGAAAACAAACAGTTTTCATTTCAGAAAATCTGATTCATTCGTACGAGTTGAAATCCTTGGGTTAAATTCAAATTCCCAAAATTATACTTTTAAAATGGTTTAAATTCATATGAACACATTTATAATATCTTTAATTAAAATTTCCAATCATTGAATTCAATTTCAAATATTGAATTCAAATTCAAATTAAATTATTAAATTGGAAACTTTACCAATATATTCAAAATAACTTTCATCTTAAAACTCTATTTCAAAAGCTTTAACATTTAACCCAAATCCATTTCCAAAATCAATTGAAATTAAAATTTCAATTTCAAAAACATTAATTTTAAAGTATCTGTGACTTAACCGATTTCCTCGTGAAATCCATATTTGTGTGTGTAAAAGTGTGGTCCAGGGGTTTTACACAGTAGTGCAACATCATACAATCATCACAGATCAGAATACAGAAATATAGTTGATAAGCGGTATTATCACGCTTATCTTCATTCACAGATCACAGATATATATCACAGGTAAGTAAACTACAGATCACAACATAAATCAGGATGTATCACAAAGCATCATATATCAGGGATATCAAACAATCAAATCATCCAATAGAATCCAAATATCCATAAGTAAGATCAATTAATATCTTAATTACTTTTGAATAAACTACAAATCTTGGTTAATTAATCATAAATTAATTGTAAACCATTTTAATTAATTATCTTTTAATCAATTTATTATCCTCGAATGAATTACCTTAATTAATAAATCATATTAATTAATTATCCTTAATTAATTACCATTTAATTATCCTTTAATTAATTACCATTTAATTATTTATCATTATTTTACTTCATTAATTAGTTACCCTTAATAAATTTACTCAAAATAATTATTCCTTAACTAATCACAAAAATTAATTAGTCCTCAAATAATTATCTTTGAATAATTGTCTTTTAATCATAGATTAATTGATCTTAAATTAATCATCACTCTTAACTGATAAACTAATCAATTACTTCCCATATCACATTTGAAAATACTTAAAGATTTTAAAAAAATCAACCCAATATATGATTATTTATAAACAAAATGATTTCAAAATATTTACTTTAACATTTAAAACTTTGAAACTTGTTTTAAAATTTGGAACTTTATTTATTTTCCTTTAGAAACTTGTTTAGTTTAAATATGGTTTGAACTTTGTTAACTTAAGAATTTACTTTTATTACCAAAAGAACTGTTGCATTTTAAAGCCTGAAACATACTTTTCTTTTAAACTTGAAATCTAGTAGCAGATTAATCAACCCAGGTCAGAATTTCGTTCACTCGAGCTCGGCTTTTGGGTTATTTCATGATCCCTTCAAGTTCGCCCCGAGCCATCACAATTTTTTTCTTGAGCACGTCATCGTCTTCCCCACAAACTTAAACCCACACCTGATACACCATGCACCTGTGCACGAACACCCACGATCCACCACTCTCTGACACTTCCTCCAATCGTCGATCAGTCACTGACAACCTCGCCATCCTTCACGAGAACCCAAATCGATGAAACAACGGTGGATTCGAAATCGAGCTATCTGCATCAGACCTGGAACCAAATATCACCAGAAGTTCTCCCCGACGCCGACACCACAGACCACCAGACGCTTCGTGACCCCAACCCCAACTGCTTCGATGATCCACGACACTTTCCCCCAGGTCCGATCATTTATAATCCACCATGGTTAACGAAATTGTTATGCAAACCCAATCGAAAGAAACTACCCCTAAAACCCTACCTACCCTCGTATCATCATCAATGATGATCAGAAAAATAAAACTCCATTTTTCTTGTGATCTACTACACACGATCCTCCTCCAAGCTTGATTTCATTGACCATAATTACGCCGATCGATGGGAATTTACGAAAAAGCAATTATCGTTCAACTTAAATTTTCCCAGCATTCCCGAACTTATAAATCATCATCCTAATACCAAAATTTACCATTTACACGTACAAATCAAATTGTAAAGTACAAACTTGAAATTAAAATCATTGATTTTTATGTTCTGAAAAGCTCTAACTTTTATTTTACAATTCTTAAATGTTTACCAAATATTTATACTTGAATTTATTTTTAAAATTAAGACTTTGCTAATCAAATACCTCTTGTTCATACCCCATGACTTAAAATAAATTAGATGAAAAGATTTTAATTTTTGAATATATTTTAGGCCTGTAAACTAAACCCAGAAACCTGTTTTTCTTGTAATCAAACATGCATAGTCACCTTTTCACATATATAAGTCACATGTAGGCATATTGATCTTCTATATAAATACCTTTCACACAACACACAAGCATACATCTTAAAGAAAAATCAAACACATAAGCAGATTCAAGTTTGAATGGAGGTTTGCTCACCTTAGTTTCTAGAGAAAGAGAAATCCTGGAAATGCAAATTTAAACTTGAAAGCTAGCATTTTTTTTGATCTGCTACTTGATATAATTGAGTTGAAACTGAAGCTTAGTTGTAGATGTTTGATTTGCTTTTAACTGAGTTGAAACAAGCTGAAGTCTTCTCTTTGATTTCTGGAATTTGTATTGATAGTAGATTGTTGTTTTTATTGAATTTTGTTCAAGTTTTTAGTTGATATTCACTTCAGTTTTTTCTTAGCTTTGAAGGAACGAAACTGAATGAAAAGGAAGATGATATGTATATGAAGAATGAAGTTACAGGGGATGATATTATTTTGTACAGGTTGACATTTTCTTGTTTGTACAACTATGCCAGAGATTTTTTTCTCTTTTGTTGGCTACAGATCTGCTTGTAGCCGAGATGATAAATTTGTGGTGGCTAACATTAATTGCCTTTGTACAAATTTGCTTATTTTATTTCTTTTGTTTTCTTTCATTTCGGCTGAAGGTACTTTATGCCTTCATGCTTATATTTTCTTCATTTCTTTATGTTGTCTGTTTTCACACTTATGCTTGAATATATTTCTTTGCATACTCATATTTATATTTGCTTGCTTCTTTTACAAGTGTTGTCTGGTTTGTATGTTTTCTTTTCGGCTGAGATAATATGGTTGTGGTGGCTGCATTTATTACTTGTACAAACATATATTCATTTTGTTTCTTCTTTTCGGGGCTGATGTATACCTCTTGTGTACTAGAGATAATAGTATAAATTATCATGTATTTTACCTTCTTTTTATTTTGTCTTTATACTTAAACTTTGCATTTACAATACTACTTTATAATATAATTAAATTTCTATTTTAATTTGTTGTTAAATTTTATTCATGTGTTTACTTATATTGTTTCATAATTATAAAATTTTGTTTTTCCTTTACAAGCTAATACTTTGAATATGAAGGAAGTTCTATTGTAATATGTTGTGAAAATTTGAGCTAAGGTTTTCCTTTATATTTTGATAATTTATCTTGTATTTATTTATATCTCTACTTTTAAATATTCATTAATTTACCTTAATATTTATTATCTTATATTTAATTTGTACATTCATATCATTACTAACCATCAATTCTAAATTTTAAAAATCATTTTATTTTTATACTTAACTTTAAACCATTTATATTAAGATTCAATTAATGATTTCACAAATTATTACATTGAGTTATTTAAATTCAAATCACATATATACATATATATACAATATTTAAATTTAAATGATTTATACCAAATTTATTTGAGTTCGGGGAAACTCGCATCACTTTAATCGATAAGTTTCACAATTTTAATTCAAAAATTAATTTAATTATCAATTTATATAAAATTCGAGGTTGTTACAATAAATCTTCCATTTACACAAGTTAAAATTAAGGGATATTGAAGTGCATTATAGTGACTATTCTCGCTTCAAACACTTTCAAACGTACTTCAACTCGACATACAAGCCAACCATACATGTGAACATAGATTCTAGGCCATGCTACATTTTATAAAATGTAATAGAAGTGATGTTATACAATATAAAGTTGTCATTTTCTTTCAAAAGGAAGAGGGGGCCCAAAGTTTATAACTTTACTTTGTTTATGTCACTTAAACTTTATATTTTAACCACTCAACATATATACGCAATATATACATACAAGATAGTGAGATAACTCACTTAGATCCAAGCTAAACACATGCTTAAACACTCATAAAACCAAGAACATTTCCTATCATTACCAAACCCTTAAAGATCCAAGCTTTATCACCAAAACAACAAAGCTTAGCTCCCCCTTCTTCCTTGCTCACGGCCTCACCAAGATCTCCTATTTTCTTCATTTTTCTTCCACTTTTAATTTAGATCCAGCTTTATAAGATTTTCTGTAACGACCCGTATTTTTTCATAACTAAAAATATTAAATTAAATAAGACATTGAAATTCAAATTTGTCAAAAATTAAAAATTTATGATTTATTGATGTAAAACAATGTTGGGTTGCATATTAACAACAAGATTTGAAAAAACAAATATTAATGTTGTAAATAATAAAATGAATGTTTATCTCTAATTGGAATATAATTATAAAGTTTAATTTGGATATAATTGTAATGTTTATTAAGGAATAAAATAAATGATGTATTGAAGGAGAAATCATATGTATTGGATTTAGCATAGAATAAGAAATTAATTATTTGGTAAGTAAATTTATAACCCGTGTTTTAAATAATAAATTTATAGATATTTGAATTACTTAGATGTAACAATAGTTTTATTTCTCATCTCATTATTTAATCCGTTTTGAAATTAATTTAATATTTAAATCTTGGGTTTAACATGAAAAATTGGATTTCAAAAGATTATTAAAATCTTGTTTAATAAAGAATGATGATAGAAAACTTTTAATTTAAAATTTAAAGGTGATTAAATCAGTTCAATAATAATTCGTTTCAATTAACATGTAAAAATAATTATAATTTGATTTTAGAGCCAACTTCTATATACAATAGAATTAGGGTTTGAAATTAGTTTCATTGAGTTTAAAAATATTAAAAACCTATATATCAACATATAGGATGACCTACTTTTGTTTCGGGACCGAAACGGGTTTACGGGCCTTTGTTATCGCTTTGGCCCAATCGATATATATTCCACCTATTCCTGTTCCAATATTTCCTATATGTAGATTGTTACAAAGACCCTAATAGCGTCCATATCTTTCTTTATGTTCTATTCTTTTGTACGTACTTTTAGATCTAACTTGTTCCTTTTCAACGGTGAATATCCTAAATCCTTAGTTTTTGATTTCAAAATTAATTTCAAAATTCAACTGCTCAAACACTATCATATAATATATCATCACGAAGTTCTCGACAAAATGAATTAGCGTGTGCCATTCGTTTTGCAATCGAGTCTCAGTTTGATCAGAAATTGGCAATCTTTCCTTGGCCGTTCATTTTATGGTTTGGATTCAACGGTGGATTTGCAACGATTCTACGATCGGGAAGTTGCATCACGTAGAGGCATCCAAGAGTGGTTGATCCATGTGGTTGGATTATCGAGATCATCAGCAAAATCACCAAATTTCACACCCAAAGTCACGATGGTGTTTGCAAGGCTCTAGTTGAGGCGGGCAATCGGAGATGGTCATGCGGCCAAGGGTGGTGCGGCCTGAGACGAGGAGCACGGTGGGTAGATTGGATAAGGGCGCGACAACCTAGAGTGGCGGCGTTTGGGTCATGAAGGTCGGCTGCTGGGTGTTCTTCATTTATGTTGATCAATAGTGTTTAGGGTAAGGTTTTGCAAATACGATTTTGCCCCTATATTATTTTATAATTTTAAATTTTAAATTTTCTAACTTGAATAACATTTGCATACGAACTCCAATTCATGTGCGGTTTCTTCCATTGGACTTGTATTGAAATTCCCAACAATATGAAACTAGGATTGTTGAATTCGGAGACTGTTGAGATTTTGGGCTTTTGTTGGATTTTAATGGATTTAAAATCAAAGGTGAGTTATTAAACCCACTCAGGCAATACTAAATTTTCTTATGTTAATTAAATTAAAATTATGAAGTGATAAAATTTTATTGATTGTTGTTTGGTAATTTGAATTGACATCGAAATTGAATTGATTTTTAATATGAAATTGACAACAAATTGAATTGACCTTTAAATGGATATTGAAATTTAATTGCTAGTTAAACATCCAACGTTTGATAACTAGTAATTGTTGTGATATATTGGTTGATATGGATGTTGATTGCAATTGGATGCCTATTGATTGATATGTTGGATGAATGGTTGTTTATTTATTTTGACATATCCCTGTTTATCACCCTATATATTACTGACATCATATAAATTGTCATTTTGATTATTTGAAATGAACTGAGAAATAGGTTGAAATGACATATACCCATGCCATTTAAATATAGGTTGAAATAATATATATCCATCCATATAATTAAAATTGAAATAACTGATCACTTGGCCATAGAGTAGAAAAGTATATATGGACACCAGATTTGGTTAAGTTAAATGGTTTTAAAATCTTGAATTTAGATTTGATTAAATGATATTGTTTTAAAGAAAATAAAATTTTGATTTATATGAATTGAATTATTTTCTAATTCGAGATTTGAAATGTTGAAATTGAAACTGCTTAAATGAAATTGTTTAAAAGATTTAATTTAAAATCTTAAAGTTAAATTGGGATATGATTTAAATATATCGGAAGTGAATTATTTTAACGGCTTAAATTATAATTTAAACTTTGAATTCACTTTAGTTAAAGTGGTTCAAACTGGTATTTAAAATTTTGGATGTGAAATGGATTTAAACTAAATTGTTTAAAATGAGAATTTAATTGAAACTTCCAGTCATTTTAATAGAACCGTTTAAATTGAATTTGAAGTAAAGTTTGAAATCGTTTTGAATTGAGACTGATTAAACCGAATTTTAAATACGAAGTTGACTTGAATTGGAAGTCGAAAAATTGAATTCATTGTGAATTGGAATTTGAACCTGAGTTCAGATTGTCGTAAAAGAAAGAAACATTTTTATTATAAACTATTTTAAAATATAAACTATTTTAAAAATCCAATTATTTTAATATATAAACTATTCTAATTATCCAAATTTATTTTCAATCTTTAAAACTATTCTAATTATCTAAACTATTTTCAATATTCAAACTATTTTAATGGTTCAAAACTATTTTCAATCTTTAAAACTATTTTAATTATTCCAAGCTATTTTTCAATATGCAAACTATTTTTAATTATTCAAAGCTATACTATTTTTTCAAATTGTTTTAAAATTATGAACTATTTAGATTTAAATCATTGATTTAAATACGAATGTTTTCTTATGAAAGTACAACCTATTTTTGAATTTGAAATGATTTTGAAGTGAATCTTATATTTTGATATTAAGTATGATTCATTCTAGAAATTTAAAAGAACCAACCGGTCTGTAAAATGGACAATTGATTATTAAAGGGACCAGGGCCGAATGAATGACATACTCTTTGTTATTCTACCAGAACCACTTTAATAACCTTGTATACGGTGGATGTTATCCAGAATGTAGAGGTTGAATTGGCGACTTTTACTGGAATGAAGAAAGAGAACGATGATGGATGACCCTCACACTTGTGTCAATTTGAAATGACTAAAACAAGAGCCTATATCTGGCCAAGGGTTTAACTTCCTTTAGGGGCCATCACCCTTTCGTATTACTATATTGATTTTGACTTGATCCATGCACAATGATTTGATTTTAGGGGTGATGGACTCGGCCGGTAGTCGTTGTAGCAATGTGTTACGACCATCCAGAAAGGGTAAACTAGTAGAATCCTATCTAAGCATTGCCTCACATGCCTTGTCATACTATTATCCTTATACGTGACCACTACGATTTCATTTTAGTGTTGTCTTGTCATGGCACCTCCCAGGTGTAACGACCTGCCTTTTAGACGTTTTAAGCATACACATACGTCAGACTCAAATCATTCAAAAGGGTAGATTGTTATGGGTTAAATAATCAAAAGCGGAGAAAGAAAGAACAAATACAGAATCTCGCAGCAGAATGAAAAAATATAATAATAAAATAAACAATTCATGAAGCTGTTTATAAACAACATTGATTAAACTTTTATAATACAGATCAGATTTACATACAACAAAAATAAATAATAAATAAATGCAGTGGAACAACATGATGTAGTGGAATAAATATAGTACGAAATAATAGTACGAAATCTTCGTCTTCGTCCTCCAGAAAGCAATCTTCGATAAACTGAAAAACTCAACTGACCCGAGCGAATTGAAAAGACAAAACACTCGAGTTAGAACTAAAAGATCTTATGTAAGTTAAATCAACAATAAATAAATATGAGTGTAACGGCGTCGGAGATGTTTACGGGGTTTGACATCTCCTATCTAGTGTCAACGTGAGTGCAATAACTTAAGAGATGTTCGGGATTTCCATCTCCCAAGGATCCGTTAAACTATCTACTATTTAATACAATACGCTATTATAATAGTGTCTACAGTAAAGTAAAGTATTAAAATAGCGTTAAAGCGTTACCCATATCCCCCTTAACATATTTTATATAATGTCGTAGTCTATACAGATACTGTAAACTCCACTCGCATGTGGGCTATCATGGAGCACTCCATAGGTACGACACAAAACAAACTCGTAGAAGGCGCGATAGGGCATGCGACACGGCACTCGAGGCAATGCTAGGGTAGATGTACCAATTGTGGATCCGGACTAGTGGTAACGCATAGTAGCTACTACCACCCACCTCGGAACACACTCCCAAATCAAAATCAAGGGGTGGCCACTAAATCAATCACAAAGTAATAGAATGGTATCAAAGAAATGTGCCCGATAGGAGGAATGACCTCACTTGGCCCGGTGTAGCTCTTGTTTTAGCCACATCAAGCTGATTCACGGGAGTCAGGTTCACGTAAATACCTCATATAGAATCGTTCGCCAAACCATCCTACTTCATTTTTGGAATCTCCACCACGTATACGGTTGTTAAAGTGGTTTTCGGTATTGGTAGAGAGTATGACAATATCTGATCCCGGTCTCTTTAACAATCAAATGCTTATTTCACACCGGATGGTTCTTTTACATTTCCTAAAATCAATTCATAATTGATACCAAAATATCATATTCTCAAAACCATATCACTTATAAATCATATTCACCTTCAAAATCATATTCATTTTTGAATTTATCGATAAAATAGGTTAATTAAATCCTCATTCCAAAATAATCATATTTACTCAAATATGTCAATTCACAAAAAGGTATCAAATTCCAAATTCCTACTTAGGTTGTATCAACATCACAGATTTTGATATAAACACTTCAACTTTACACAGTTTGAAATTTTTAGAAAATAGTTTAGATAGTCACAAATAGTTTTTAATAATTTGAAAATAATTTAAAATAGATTAAAATAATTTTAGAATATTAAAATAGTCTAAATAGATTTAAATTTGATTCAATTAGATTTTACAAGGATTTAAATGGATTTAAATAGATTTATTTTTAAATTACATTAAATAGATTTTAAATAGATTAAATAAATTTAAAAATAGATTAAATAAATTTAAAAATAGATTAACTAAATTTAAAATAGATTAAATAAATTTAAATTATATTAAATAGATTTAAAATAGATTAAATAAATTTAATTAGTTTAAAATAGGTAAAATAGATTAAATTGGATTAAATAGGTTATAGTAGATTAAAATAAATTAAAATAGTTTTAAATTGATTAAAACAATTAATTTAATTAAAATAGTTTATATTAGTTTAAAATATATTTCAAAGTTATAGCGAAACATTATCAATAACTCAATTCCAATAAATTCATTTATATTTGACACTTCAACTTTGAAATTCCAATTTAAATCCTTTGAACAATTCATTAAGTCAATTCCTTTTAGCCTTAACGCTTGGATTATCGAAAATAATTCAGTTTATATAAATCAATTTTTATTTCAATATACCAGTTAACTGAATTCAAAATTTAAAGAATTAAAATCATTTAATTTAACCGATCCGGTGTCCGTATATAATTTTCTACCCTATGGTCAAGTGATACGGATACTTATCATTTCAATCTGCAATTTAAAATTTTACGGTTATATATCATTTCAAACCGCAACCCCGAATTAAATAAAATCCATAAAATCGCTCGAATCTATCATTTCAACCCATAGGGAACTTGCAGTGTTATAACAATATAAAATACAACATCCAGTCATCCAATATCAACAATCAAACATCCATCGCAATCATCATCCAAATCAATCAATAAACGTCAACAGATAATTGATAATCAATAACAGGTATTAAATTGACAATTAAATTCAGTATTAAATTAAACGATGATTAAATGCAATAAAAGTCAAATTTAACTAGAATGACAATTTAAACATACCAATCATCAATCAATTAATTTCAAATCACATCATAAATTTAATTTAACTAACATAAGATAATCTAGTAGTTGTGAGTGTGTCAAAACACTCACCTTTGATTTCAAATCGATTTGAAATCCAAAATAAGGCCCAAAATTTGACAGTTTCGGAATTCGTTGAAACCAGCGTCAAAATGTCCAAAATTTCGATACGATCGCAGTAGAATAAACCGCGCCCAAATCCAAGTTCGTGTGCAAAAGTTGGTGGTTAGAAGTTATACGATTCATAATATAAATAATTAAAATAAAATAAAAAAACTATACACGTCACCTTCATACATTCATCTCTCCGTAACCCTAGCGCCGCTCACCATCAAACAAAACCTAGCAGCCACCGCCTTCATCGAGATTTTGCACCCACCACACGCAACGTCCCCTAGATCAGAGACCATCGTTGGATCGCGCACCTCAGGCCGCCTCTCTCCACCGAGTTCGGCCATCTCCGGCCCCCATCTGAACCGCGCCGCTCCCTATAAACACGCCAATTTCTGGCGAATCCCGTCTCCACTAGGGTGATGCAACCATATGGATCGAAAGCATACGACCCCTTCTACATAACATAACCATCTAATCGTGACCAGAATGACGATCCACCGTTAAATCGACGAACCCCTCTATGGACGGCCGAAGTTCATCGATGAATTCTGGACAAACAGTGCATCGAATCGAAAAACGAATTACACCAGTGAGTTACGATCTTCGAGAGCTTCGAATCGATATATAATTTGATATGGTTTGGAAGAGTTTGATTTTGAAGTTGAATTTTGAATTGAAATTGAAATGAGGAATTTAGGGTTTCCAGCCATTGAGAAGAAGAAGTAGACAGCTGAATTGTATGTACAGAAATGAGAAGTAATAAGGCTGCTAGGGTTAGAACAAAACAATATATACTAACGAAGCCCGATAAGAAATGAATAAACATCCGAATAGATTTGAGACGACAAATACGACCCAAAAGCCCGTTTCGTTTCCGAAACGAAAGTGGGTCATCCCATATATCAAAATAGATGTTTTCAATAGTTTTAAATTCAATGGAACAGGTTTCAGGTCCTAATTTCATCGTATGAAGAAGTTAGCTTAAAATCAACTTATTTCAAATTGATTTCAATTGAATTTAATTAAATTGATTTCTACGCGTTTCGAGTCTGTACGATCAAACGACAAATTCGATCGCTACGAAACTTGAAACCTTACAATAATTCACTGTTACGGATCCGATGAAACTAGTTTCATCGAAATCCGAGACAGTGGCCAAAATGGCTATTTTCACGTTAATTAAATAAATTAATTAATCACTTTTTAATTAAATATTTATAAACTAACAGATTTACATCCTTTTTGATTACTTAGACATGTATACTAATTTAGACAAGTTTTCATAAAATATCAATGTTAAATATTACACTTATTACAGTGTTTCAATTTCAAATGTAATTAAATCCAATTTATTAAAATATTAATTCCAATAATTTGATTTAATTTGATTCCATTTTTTAACTCAATCAATTATTACTTTATATACCTAGTTAACATTTTTTTATATCTTATTACATTCATATTACACTAATATTTTACAATCATCATCTTTTACCATATTATTTGCAATATTTCAATTACATTGAATTTGTCAATTTTATTATAATTTAAGATCCCAATAAATCAATTTACTCTTATTCCACTTCTTTTTATTACATCAATTATTGTCTTGTGAACATAATTAACATTTCCATACATTTTATTGCATTCACCTTTTACAGTTATCGCCTTAACTCATTATAAAGTAACATTTTAATTTCATAAATTAATCAACATTTAAATTCAATTATTCTTTTGATCTAATTATCAATTAATACACTCATTATTATGATTAATTTACAATCTATAACCCATTATAACTTTTTCATCATTTCAATTAATTGGAATTACATGCAAAGCAGTTATCAATTACCTTAAATTAATACTATTTTATTTTATTCTAGTTATATTCTTATTATCAAATCACAAAATTTTATTTCTTCCAACATTACATCACAAAACCTTATTAAATTAACTATTTTTAATTATTGAAAATTACGGGTCGCTGCACCTGGCTACCGACGTTACTAGTTGTGCTACTAATCGTAGGACAATGCTTAAAAATGTGTTAAGGGGGATTAATGTAAAGCGTTAACGCTATTTTAATATTTATTTTACTGATAGACACTAAATATATAGCGTATTTTACTACATATAGATAGTTTAACGGATCCTTAGGAGATGGAAAAATCCCATAACTTCTTTTATGTTACTTGTACCTTTGTTTCTCATGATATTGATTTAACTTATATAAAAAAATTAGTTCTAACTCTAGTGTTTTGTTTTTTCATTATGCTCGGGTCAGCCTGAGCATTTTAGTGTTCGAAGACATTATTCCTTGAAGATGAAGACAAAGATTGGTGATCGTATTTATTAGCATTATTCCACTGCATTATTTGGTATGTTTGTTTATTGTACTCTGATTATGATGTAAAATGAACGTTAAATCTACATTATAAAACTGCTTCATGTACTATTTATGTGATTATTTTATTTTGTCATTCCGTTGTGAGATTCTGATTATTGTTTTTTCTTCTTATTTTCTTTATTAACCTAATTGATTATATGTCTTTTGGACTATTGGAGTTAGACATGTGTGGTTTACTGTTGACTTGAATCATCAAAAATGTGGGTCATCACAGTTGGTATCAGAGCTTTGGTTTAGAGATACTGTAGCCTGTTGGGGATAAACTCATTAGATATACGGTTAGTAATACCTTAGAATGAGTCTGAGTGTGTGTGCGTATACACACGAGAGAGCGTATTTGTTATTACTATAAAAATGTTTTGTATTGTATTAATTTGTTATATTAAGTATTTATGAATTCCCGATGGTACATAGGACGTTATGGCATTGATGGGGATTTCTAAACACTTAAACATGGTAGACAGACACAATATTTTTTTTGAAAATAGGTGAATGAAATAATTTTAACTAGTATTATATTTGTATTTAATAGAATAATTTTTCATAAATTGACATAGTAATTTTTGGTGTGTTGTTTGTTAAGAAATGAGAATATTCGATTATTGTCATTTATTGTTGGTTAGTCCAGTTTCTTAAAACTATTGACTATTGTATATTATAATAAAATTTAATTTTATGAATATGGTTTATAAAATGTGATTTGCAGAAAAAATAAATTTTAACTGGGAAATTTGAGCGCTTAAAATACCGGTGTCTTGAAATTGGTTTTTAGAGATCTTTGAAAACAATACTAGTATTATTTGGAAGTATTTGCAAATAGAAATGTTTTCAAAATGTTTGCAAAAGATATTTGAAAGAAATATTTTAAAAGAATTTTAAAGAAAATAAGTTCTATACTCCACTCTTTTGTCGTTGGAAAATAATTTCGGTGATGACCGCGGCATCATCGACTTTCATTTTCGAGTTTCAAAGTGGGAAGACTATAGTAGTTTTAAACCCATTAAGTATGAGTTTTGATAAAAAAAAATTGATTTAAACCCATTAAGTATGAGTTGATATATAAAAAGATATAAGTATATAATTTCAAGATGATTTGAAATGAAACCCGGTATATAGTTCTTAAGTTTTATGTTAATTAGTGATTTTCAATTATTAAAATGAAATGGAATTTTTGATAATTTAAATGGTCGGAAACATCCAAATTGAAATCTGAAATTAAAATCTAAGTAATTAATGCAAATTTAAAAGAGGAAGTTTTATAACTCTTAAATTAAAAGACAATGAAAATTAAAACAGGTTTAAACTATTGAACGTTCTTGTTTAGTAATTTGAATAAGATTTTGGGATATTCTTTTAGGATTTAATGGAATAGTAAACAAGTAAAAGCTTAAGTAATTAACATGTTTCAAAATGAAATTACATTTATAAATAAAGAATTAAGATGTTGAATGAAATATTATAAACTTAAGTTATGTTTTGACATGCTTAGTAATTAAATTGAATAATAGAAAGTGAACACTATTTAAGGAAATGAATGTGAACTTAAAAGTAAACAAATAATAAAAGTCATGTCTTGTAAATTGTTTATAAAATAAAAGTAAGTTGCAAAGAATGTTTATAAATTAAGTTGTAGCTTTATGAAAGAACTATAAACTTGAATAATGTTTTATGAAAGAAGATGAATCTTTATAAAATGTTTATAAACGTAAGAAATATTTTGGAATAATTCACAAACAAATTTAGTATGAAAGAAGAAATACTATTGTGAAAATAAATGTGAATTAAAAGGCTGAGAAACGTAAGTATGAAATGATTCATTAATGAATATTAATAGTAAATGAAATCAAGTTATATAAGTAAATAAATGTGAATTAAATTACAAAGAAACATATATAATACTTTAAGAATGCTTCATTGATGATTTTATATATTGAGTGGAAATAATTTATGTTAGTAAATAAATGTAAATTAATAAAAGAAGATCTTGTATGAATGAATGAGAATTTAAAATAAATGAAAAGTAGATGATGTGTTAAAGAAACCAATAGAATAAAATATGTAAGTTGTGTGTAGATCATTTTATTCGCATAATAGTTCTGATACAGATTCGAATACATGATTTTTGGTAATTCACACCAGTTCGAGTTAGGATTTTTACCTCGATTCTTGACGACGAACGCTTGATACGGATTTTTGATGTAATTTTGAAATTTTCTATCATAGTTATGACTATGTAAGGAGAACGGAGATTTCTAATCAAGAAATTGGATTAGAGTCCGCAATAGAGTAGTCGAGTTAACAATACTAGCTCGGAAGTGAAATTTGTGTATTCAAGCAAGCGATCAGAATTGAAATTGTGTACAAATGATATATGTACATCGTACAAACTTTAATAATATTTAAATTCTATGTTATTAGGCTTATGGTAAGTTTGGGGAATGAAAGGTCAATTTAATTTGTTATCAATTTCAAATCGTTCGAGGTTGTATGAATAATTTGTTGAGTAATTACCTAAGACAGTTGAGCATAAGGTACACTTTTTTTTTTGGAGAAAGACGGTTGTGTAGTGATAGACTACACAGCCGGTTAATAATAATATTAGAATAATATGAAGTAAAGACCGGTTGACAAGCCCAACCGGTGGCCAAAAAAATAGGCTAAGTTAGCTAACATAGAAATGTACATAAGAGCTAATGGAGTACAGAATGGGACAAAATCACCGACATCGATGATTCAGCAAACAAAATGGGGGCAGACAGAATCGCGCCGGAGCTGCTACCGCGGGGTGGCGCTGGTACTGGACATTGATTCTGCCGAGTCAGCAGGAGCGGACCTCAGCCTAAATCTGAAGGGGGCCGAGCTGGTACCTGTCCAGTAGTAGAAAAGTTGTGAGATTCTACTACAGATGGCCGTGGATGAAGATCTAGGTTTGTTGAAGACAAAAGCATTTCGTTCTTTCCAAATGCACCAACAGTAAATGGTGATAAAGATGTCGAGATTGTGATTTCCAAGGTCTTGCTGCCAGTATTCAAAAAATGAAATGCACTCCGGAATGTAACCCAATAGATGTGCGCTGGTTGGGGCCCAAATTGCAAAAGAGAAATCGCAGTCTAAGAAAAGGTGGGTAATTGTTTCGTCTTGAGAGGAGCAAAGAATGCAGAGGGGATCAGTGGGGATGTTTAAGCGAATAAGTCTGTCTTTGGTGTTGATGCGGTTACGAATGAGGCACCATTGGAAGAAGAGGAATCTAGGGTGTGAATGGCAGTTCCAGATCCTGCTGTAGGGGAAAAGGCGGCCAGGGTGGATGAGGAAAGAGTAGCAAGATGATACAGAGAAGCCTTTGGATGGGTTAAGTGTCTAGGTGAAGCGGTCTGGTGAGTGGGACAGGCGAAGGGATTGTAGGATTTTCGAGGCTACGAGAAGTTCATTGAAAGTTTCGATGGAAAAAAGGGAGGGGGGATGAAGGCTACTGGGGCCCAGGTGACATAGGGTAGAAGTGGTGGCCAGTTGTAGATTTGCGGAGGAGAAGAGGTTAGGTAGTGTTTTGGCTAGGGGGAAAGAGGCTACCCACGTGTCATGCCAAAAAAGGCAGTTATTGCCATTGCCTATTAAAACATGAAAGAGGGATTTGACTCGGGGGATGGTGTGGAGGACATTTGACCAGAATGGAGAAGGTCTGCAACTGGGGGGGAGGTGTAGAGCTAGGTGAGGATTAGAGTAGTAATATGAGTGAAGGATCCAATCCTTCCAGAGGAAATTTTCGGGAGAGAGAAAACGCCAGAGCCATTTTGTTAATAGGGCAGTGTTGAGCGAGGAGAGATCCGGGACACCAAGGCCACCATGGCATTTTGGGAGGCAGACTGAGCGCCAGTTGATAAGGCATTTTGCTTTGGAGCCATTCCATAAGAAGGTCCTGCGGGATTTGTCAATTTTATTGGAGACCCAAGAGGGGAGTTTGTGGAAGGAGATCCAGTAGGAGGGGATGGCAGAGAGGACCGATTTAACTAGGATTAATCTACCAGCTGTCGAGAGGGAAGCGGCTTTCCAGGATGCGAGGCGGGATTCAATTTTGTTGATGAGGGGTAACCAGTCAGGACGCGTGAGTTTGGTGGGCCGAATAGGTAGGCCCAGGTAGGAAATTGGAAACTGGGAAAGTTTGCAGTTGAGGATGGCAGCGGTTGCGGGACCAAGGTGGTTGGTATTGCCAAGCATGATAAGGGAGCTTTTGTGGAAGTTGATGGAAAGGCCAGAGATTAATTCAAAAACGTAGAGGAGAACTTTGAGGCAGTGTAGGTGATTAGGATTGGGTGAGGCAAAGAGGATGGTATCGTCAGCAAATTGTAGGTTGGAAATTTGAAGGTTAGCTGTAGGGATGCTAATTCCGGCTAAGTGGCTGTTGGAGATGGACAGTTTAATCATGCGGTTGAAGACATCTGCAATAAGAACAAAAATTAGGGGGGAGAGGGGGTCTCCTTGACGTAGGCCTCTCATAGATTTGATCAGACCGCCAAGTTCTCCATTGACTGATACAGAAGACATGCTGAAGTTCAGGATAGAGGATATCCAGGAGCACCATCTCGGTGGGAAGCCTCTATGTCGTAGTAGAGCGAGAATGAAGTTCCAATTGACTGAGTCAAAGGCTTTAGAGAAGTCAAGCTTAAGTAGGATTCCTGGGGTGTTGGTTCTGTGGCAGAAAGACACCACTTCTTGAGTGGCGGCCACACAGTCTAGGATATTACGCCCGAGTATGAAGGCCGATTGCTCTAGGCCAACTAGAGGGGATATTACCGCTTGAAGTCGGTTTGCAAGGATTTTTGTAATGATTTTGAAGGTGGTGTTGATCGTCTGTTTATCAGCCTTGTGCGATGAAAAGTTTCTAAACTTGGACAAACCACTAGTTTTTGGTTCTATGGATGTGTGATGGATTCTTTTTTTACATATAAAGGTCGTATTGCTTTTGGTCGCATATGATTATTATATATGTTGTGTTTCTTATGCTATTGATTGGAACAACTAATATTTGCTCTTTTATATGGTTTAAATCACTTTTGGATCACAGAAGTGAAATCCAGGTTTATGGAAGCAATGGCTATTGCTTTTTGGTTTCATAAATAGAGTTTATTTTACCCGACAAATAGGTACATTTTTGGATTACAGTTTTTGTAGTGGTATTTATTTATTTTCCCTTGGTTGGGATGCCTCATTATTGAAATAAGATGTATACAATGTTATTGTTGATATTGTTATTTTTCCGGACCTAGCTGCGCAAAGGAAACGCTATCAAAAAATTTAATAAATTTAGAACTTAGAAATTTTTCGTGGAAATTTGGTTATTTTCAAATTTATATTAAAACTAACTAAGTTAGTTTAAATTGTTTTATAAATTAATTCTTTCTTGTTCCTTTTTAGGGACAAAAGTTTTGAGTGGGGGAGATTGTAACGACCCGTAGTTTTTGACAATTAAAAATATTAAATTAAATAAGACATTGAAATTCAAATTTGTCAGAAATTAAAAATTTATGATTTATTGATGTAAAACAATGTATGGTTGCATATTAACAACAAGATTTGAAATAACAAATGTTAATGTTATAAAGAATAAAATGAATGTTTATCTCTATTTGGAATATAATTGTAAAGTCTAATTTGGATATGATTGTAAATTTTAATAAGGAATAAAATAAATGATGTATTTAAGGAGAAATCATATGTTATTTTATTGAATTGGTTTTTAGCATAAAATAAGAAATCAACTATTTGGTAAGTAAATTTATAACCCGTGTTGTAAATAATAAATTTATAGATATTTGAGTTACTAAGATGTAACAATTGCTATATTCTTATCTCATTATTTAATCGTTTTGAAATTAATTTAATATTTAAATCTTGGGTTTAACATGAAAAATTAGATTTCAAAAGATTATTAAAATCCTGTTTAATCAAGAATGATGATAGAAAACTTTTAATTTAGAATTTAAAAGTGATTAAATTAGTTTAATAATAATTCGTTTCAATTAACGTGTAAAAATAAATTTAATTTCATTCTAGAGCTAAATTTTCTATACAATAGAGTTAGGGTATGAAATTAGTTTCATTGAGTTTAAAATTATTATAAACCTATGTATCAAAATATAGGATGACCTATTTTCGTTTCGGGAACGAAACAGGTTTACGGGCCTTTGTTATCGCTTTGGCCCAATCGATATATGTTCCATCTATTCCTATTCCGATCTTTTCCTTATATATAGATTGTTACTGAAACCCTAGTAGCCTTTATATCTTTCTTTCTGTCTGTACGTACTTTCAGATCTAACTAGTTCCCTTTCAATGGTGAATATCCTAAAACCTTAATTTCTGATTCTAAATCTAAATTCAACTGCTCAAACCCTATCATATTATATATCATAGTGAAGCTCTCGACAAATGGAATCAGCATCTTCAATTCCTTTTTGCAATCGGGTCTCAGTTTGATCAGAAATTAGCGATCTTTCCTCGACCGTTCATTCTTGGGTATTCAACGGTGGATTTGCAACGATTCGGCGATCGAGAAGTTGCATCTCGTAGAGGCGTCCAAGAGAGGTCGATCCATGTGGTTGGATTGTTGAGATCATTAGCAAAATGGCTAAATTTTATGTCCAAAGTTGTGACAGCATTTGCGAGGCTCCGGCTGAGGCGGGCCATCAGAGATGGTCGTGGGGCCAAGGGTGGTGCGGCCTAAGACGAGGAGCACGATGGTGAGGTTAGATCCGGATGCGTGTAACGACCCTAATTTTGATTAACATTATTTAGGACATTTAATTAGTTAAATTAAATGAAATAATGTAAATGGTTAAGGGATTGAGATTTGTATAATTAGAGGGTAACCATGCCTAATAAACAAATGAACAAAAGGGAATTAAAATGAAATAAGTAAGGTAATAGATAAGAGCAAAATAGGAATAGGTTATATTCATATACCCTAAACCCTCATGCCACTTTCATTTCCACCTTCACAAACAAAACTAAATTCAAGAGAGGTGGGCCACCATTAGGAGAAAGCAAGAGGAAGATAAGCAAAAATAAAGAGGGAGAAGCTTAATCAATTTAAATCAAGAGCAAACTCCTTAACAACATGCTAATGTGAATAATAGGTTACATCTCATATTTTCTTATTTTCGATTCTAGATTAGATTCGAATATGTTTTGCTAAGTATCATGCCATGTTTTGAATGATAAATAGATATATACGCTTGTTGATGAATTTTGTTTGTTCATATATAGATTTTTATGATAAGCTATGATTGAAAAACCTATCAAGTGACATCCAAATGCCTTGCATTTTTGATATAGTGTCAGAAATATTACTTTAGGGATGGATTTCAAGTTTTATAATTTCTGAATTATAATGTGGATTTATTATGAATTTTCCAGTGAAGAAAATGGTTAAACTAGGTAAATAAATTACGGCTATTATATATTAGCTTTGGCTCAAAAATTTATATATGTTAGAAAACATATTAAAAGTAATTTATGAGAATTTTTTTAAGTGTTTTAATAAGTATATAAAATTATTTAAGGTATGGGACTTAAATGTTTTATATGTTTATAAAAGGAGATGGGGCAATTTGTAAATGTTTTAAATTATTTATCTCTGAAATTCCATAGCATTTTTAGAAAAGATTTTGAAAAAGTATTGACAACCAATCATATGTTGACAAACAAAGCAAGTTAGTTAGAAAGAGATTACTTTATAAAATTAAAAATCAGTTTTATAAGGTTTATCTGCTTCGCCACTTATAATAGCACCTTCCGACCTCATACTGTCGCCTCCATCTAAGTCGAAACCAATACACATAGTATCGGCTTCGGTACATAGTGGATTAGAGTTAGGCAAAAGGTATGGAGTCGAAACAGAGCTTTCGAAGGGGTTGAAGTAGCTTCTAAAAACTTAGAACTATTTTGGTTGTAAATGAGGCTTTCGAACGAGATGGCTTTCGACTTGGTCAACTGTTTTAAAGAAAAGAGCTTTCGAAAAGGTTGCCGCTTTTGTTTTAAAAGAAGGTTCTAAAGGGGTCGAAACCCCTGCTGCCGCATTCTACCTATCGAAGCAATGCTTTCGAAAGGGTTCTTTTGTTTTAAACCTTGAAGCCACTTCTCCAATGCTTTCGAAGGGGTTGGTTTCGACACCATCCACTTCTTTTATTTAGGAAAATGCCTTCGAAAGAGTAGTTTTCATCCTAGTTCTTTTAAGAACCTTTTTATATTTTGAAAGCTAAACCCAAAGGTTTTGAAAGGAATGGTTTTAAAGGTTTTGAAACTATGTTCCAGCCATTTTTACTTGAACCCGATGCTTTTGAAAGGTTTGTTTTAAGCAAAGGACTTTAATATTTCCAGTGTTTTCGAAAAGCAAATCGAAGTGCATTAAAAGGAGGATGTCTATGGTTTTATAAAGCTTTTGAAAGGGACGCTTTCAATGTTTTCGAAAGGTCTTTTGTAAATTGTTTCGAAAGGTATGTTTTGGCCTATCGGCCTAATGTTACGAACTAAAGTAGTTAACTTGTTTCGAAAGGGGTACTTTCAAAGATTTCAAACAAGATTGTTTAAGGATTTAAACAGGGTTTTCGAAGGTTTCATCAACATTGTTTTGAGTAAAGTATATATCATGGCAAAGAGATTTGAGTAAATCTAAAGTATATTTCCTTGTTTAAGTATGATCTGAAGGGTTAAATCAATTTGAAAGGTTTTCAAGGAAAATTTGATGGGTAGTTAACTCTAATTAAATGACTCAAATATTTGATTACCAGATGGGACTGGTATAGGGTCGCGCCCTATACATTAGCTATAGCCCCAAGCTAATATAGTCCAAAATTGCAGTGTGTAAGGCTTAGTCACAGGTAAGACTTAAATGATGTTACACATAGAAAGGAATATATAGAGAAGGAGGATAGGTTA
Source organism: Allium fistulosum (assembly GCA_030737815.1). Classification (NCBI taxonomy): domain Eukaryota; kingdom Viridiplantae; phylum Streptophyta; class Magnoliopsida; order Asparagales; family Amaryllidaceae; genus Allium; species Allium fistulosum. Next base: position 1,620,052,965 of record CM060901.1, read on the forward strand.
TTGGTAAGCCTGCAAAACCATTAGGATCAGGTGACCCTGGGTGAAGTAAGTTAAGGACAGACCATCCAGAAGTGTGTCTAATAGATTTTAGATTATTTATTTTGTCCAGTAGGTCTGGTTCAGCCAATGGTTAGTAGTTAGTCCAACAAAACTGTAACAACCCTGTATTTTTCAAATATTTTTAAATTGATTTTTCCAGATTCAAAAGCTTTATTTATGAAAAATAATAAATTTTGTTATTTTAAGTATAAACTTTGATTTTGATGTGGATTATAATTCCAAATATGACCAAATTTAATATTTCCAGAAAATGTGAATTTTGGTCAAATAGTCAAACTTTGACTTTTAAATTTAAATTTTAAATATTTGAAATTATAAATTTTATCTTTTATTATGACAATAGATTTAATAACTTGAATACTGCTTTTTTTTCGTTGAAAACGGAGTTAAACTACAAAAGATATGTACATTTCAATTTTGAGTATAAATTGTTTATTTTGCAATTTTGTTATTTTAAATTGTATAAATTATATTTTCTTTGTCATATTTTATTTTAATATGTTTAATATGTTATATTATGTATATTTTGACTTTTAAATATGTTTAAATTGATAATAGAATTTTTCCAATGTTCACGGTGTTGATTTCCTATTTTTAAAGGCTGTTTTCTTATTTTCTACTATTTTCTTCATTAAAATTATATTTAAATTAAATTTTATATATTTATTTTGTGAATGTATTTTTATTTTATGTTATTATTTATGTTTAAAAATATATTACAAGCTCATATGAATTTTCTAAAGTTTATACCATTTATTTTCAATTTTTCTTGCCTAGTTGACAATTTTTGCTATTTTCTTGATTTAATTATTTATAACTAATATTTATTTATTTTTATTTTTTTTATTTGTTACATTTTCGAATTTTAACTGAAATTATATGTATTTTCAGATATTTAAACTTATTAAAAAGAAATAGAGGAAATTTGAAAAGTTTTAAACTCTTGAAACTCCTAAGGCTTTCCATCTCCCGACCTTTCATTTTCCCAACTCTTCTCTTAATTGTTTTGGGCGTGTAATCTACTCATTTCAGCTGAATTTTTTTTTCACTTTCACGAAATTCATTTCTCCTCCTCTCACAAAAAAATCACGGCTATTCTCCTTGTGAAGCTTAGGTAAAAAAATTCTATCTTCTTCTTGTCTTTTTATGATTTTCTACTTGAATTTGCACATGCTCTCCACCTTCATAGTTGTATTCCCCTTCCTCCAAGCTGTGGCTGACCACCACCACTACTTTTCTCTGACCATCACACAGCCTAACACCTCTCCTCCTCAGGCCAAACCAAGCCATGATGAAGATCATCACAAAAATCCATCTAAACTAGCACTAGCCATCACCTGTATCAAACCTAGTCTAGAATTGCCATCTCCTTCTTCCACCACCCATGGCCGCCACCAACACCACCTCCACCACCACCTGTACCCTATGCCACGTCATCACCTTGGACCCCACTCCTCTGGCCGTGCCCCATGAGCCTTGACCGAGCCTTGAATTTCCTTGAATCCATGTTAAAGTGACATTGTTTTGCCTTGTTGTGTTGTTTCATGCATACTCACCTTTTGCTATCCTCTAAACATGTTTGGCCGACCCTTAGGCAACCAAAACCTGATCCAAATCTTGCCTTAGACCTGTAGTACACCATATGGCTGAACCTGAAGGTTGTTGGAAGCAAGTGCAAAGCAATTCTACTTTGATTCGTGCAGTTGATTCTATATTATTCTATCGTATTGTGCATTTGAAAACTTATATTGTTTGTATTGTTTTGTCTTATGTATTCGAGAAAGTTAACCTTGTCTCTCCCACACTCATCATCATCATGGCTGAGAAAATGAACCCCTTGTTCGAGCTTTTGAATGGTTAAAGCACAGTCAAGTAATCTATTCCGTTGTTGCTTCTTATCTTCATTGTTTCAACATTGTTTGCGTTGAATATTTATGTGTATATTGTCTTGTTTGGTTATTGTTTACAAGATAAATATCAAGGCTCTCCATTCATTCAAATCAAAAGTCATGCTATATCGTGCTTGTTGTGCTTTCTGGAATCTATTTTGTGTGTTTTGATCGCTAATCTCCAGCTTTAACATGTGAGTTATTCTCACCAGACAATATGTACCTATATAACTAGTAAATTGACACCCTGTGAATCTGTAGAAATATACTATCATGTTATACTTAACTATGTTATGATCATATGATGTTTATACACCTGTTATATCATATGTTACTGTTATTTAATGTTATTCTGTTATTTATATCAGTCATCACCATTGCAAGTTCCCGGTAGACTAGAATCACTATGGGTTGAAATGATACATACCCGAACGGACTTTAGAATAGGGAAAAATCGTTATGGGCTGAAATGATAGGCCTGAATGATTTTTATTTAATTTATCTTAACTTGGGATTGCGGGTTTGAAATGATAGAACCCAGATTTTTCTTTTTAAACTGCGGATTGAAATGATACATATCCGTATCACTTGACCTAGGCTAGAAAACTATATACAGGCCCGTGGTTATTTTATAAAGTGTTTTGGATATTTTTAAGTATTTTAAAAATATAAATTTATGAAATTTGATTTAAACAGATTTTGAAATATTTTGAATTAAAGAAATTATGATTTTTCTATGTGTTAAAAATGTAATTAATGAATGGTTTAACTGGATTTTTGAAATATAACTTAAGTTGGAAATTTGGTTAAAAATGATATTTAAGTTATATAAATAAAATGGATATTAAATTCTATTTGGAAATGGTAAATATGATAATTTGATTAAATTTGAATTTAAGTGATTTATTAAAGTATTATTGATTTTTCTATGAATTTAAGTGGTTAAATAAATGAATGTTTAAAAGTGATCTTTTAAAATATAACTTGACTAGGAAATGTGAAATTTGGTTTTAATTAAAGGTTTAAGTTAATTAAATAAAATTGGAAATTTAGTTAAATTGTGAAATGGTAATTTAAATTTGAAGTGTTAAGTTTATTTGTTGAAAAGTGAAGAATTGGACACTTTTACACTTAAATTTATTAAGTAAATTGTTGAAATTGGATTTGATTATAAGGAATTTATTGTGAAAAGATATATGTTAAATGATATGTAAATGAACATTTTAAATGTTAAAATATGATTTTTAAAATGTTTATGTGTTTAAAATTAAAGTTATTTAATTGCTGGAAATACACTAAAATCTGGAATTAACTTTTAATAGCATTCAGAAATGCTATAGTTTCTGAATTGAACTAAAATTGTGTAAAAAGAGCTATTACAGCATTTCTGAAATGCTGTAGTTGCTGTAATTGAACTTATAGGCTAATATTGAACTCAGGTCTATTATAGCATTCTCTGGAAATGCTATAGTGGTCTGCAGTCTTTGCTGAAATAAAATAAAACCTTTGTTTTGAAATCTGAGCTACTGCAACACTTCTGAAATGCCGTCTTTTCTGTTTTGAACTATAATTCAACTAAAACTGAGTTTTAACAGCAGTTTTAAGTGCTGTCTTTGCTGAATTAAAAATGTTTTCAAATATAACTTATAGCAGTTGTTTTTAAATGATGTGAAATGCTGAAATTTTAATAATTAGGGTTTTTGACTTAGTAAACGAACTCAGAATGGTTTGAAACTTTGGAAATTGAATACTTGATTTGAAAATATAATAATTACACTTTTAAAAGGTTTAAATGAATTATTTTGATTGGAATATAAACTATTTAAAGGTGATTTGAAATGATAGTAAATGAACGATATCTTTGAATTTAAAAGGTATTTAAGGTTGAATATTTGGATTTGAACTGATAGGATATTTTATTATATTAAAATGATTTGAAATGAAATTTTGTAAGGATATGATATTTTATTATATTAAAATGATTTGAAATGAAGATTTGGAAAGATTGATATTTGATATATTAAAATGATTTGAAATGAAGTTTTGGAAAGATATGATATTTTGATATATTGAAATGATTTGAAATGAAGTTTTGAAATGATATGATATTTTAAATATATGGAAATGGTTTGGAATTGATTTAATCTTTATTTTGATAAATATATGGTTTTGAAATGATATTTTATTTTGAAGTAAAGTATTGTTTTAAAAGTTATAACCACGGGTTATAATAACAATTGGTTGTTAAAGAGACCGGGATCGGATATGGACATACTCTCTGTCGATACCGAAAACCACTTTGACAACTGTGTACGTGGTGGAGTTTCCAGAATGAAGTAGGATGGTGGCGACGATCCTAAGGTATATACGTGGACCCAACTCCCGTGAGTTGGCATAAGGTGGCTAAAACAGGAGCGATTGACGGACCAAGGAGGTAGCACCTCTTATCGGACACACTTCTTCGATACCATTCTATTACTTGTGATTGATTTGGTGGCCACCCTTGATTTGGGAGTGTTGTTCGAGGTGGGCGGTAGTGGCTGCTATGCGTCACCACTAGTCTGGATGCGTAATTGGTATATCTACCCTGGCATTGCCTAGTTGTGCCGTGTCACCTACCATATCGAGCTTTACTACGATTATGATTTTAAGATCCGACCGCATTAAGGTTCTCCATCCCCTTAACGCTATTTTCTATATGATTATACTTTACTGATTAGACATTATTATAATAGCGAATATTACTACATAGTAAATAGTTTAACGGATCCTTAAAGAATGGGCGATCCCAAGCATTCTTTAAGTTACTTGTACCTTATTACAGTTCACTTGAGTTGGTTTACATTATATAAGTATATATTGTCCTGACTCGAGTGTTTGTATTTTTATTTACGCTCGGGTCAGCCTGAGTATTCACAGATTTGGATTTCCACCTTCTGGAGATTTGAATCGCTGGAGATTATCTGCTAGTCTTGTTCTATCAACTTCGGTTCCGTTGTTCTATTCAGCCTGTACTTGGTTATTGTATTGAGACTTCTGCTGTACTTTATTTCTTATGTTGTATCTTATGTAACTCTGATATATTTACATAGTAGCTTCATGAACTACTATTTCTTTTACTTCCGCTGCATTATTTTACTCTGTGTCTGTGATCTGTGATTATATTTATTTACTGTATATTCTGAGATTTGCCAAATTTTATTTACAACGTGGTATTTTGAGCAATTCAATTCCGGCATGAGTGTCTACTTATACACTTATAATGGATGCGAATGGTTGAAAATACCGGGTGGTTACAGTTGGTATCAGAGCTTTGGCTTTGAGGCAAAACTCAGCATATGGAGTAGATTTATTTACAGAATCACTTTCGTTCGAGTTTGAATCTTTTCCTCTTGATTCGAATTTCCTTTGAATTTTTGGAACGTTCCCTGCGGTTCCAAAATTCATTCTTGTCCCTCACTATTCATCTTCTTTTGATTTTGGAGTATCACATAACTCCACTTCGAATGATCTTTATAGTGAATTGACTGTCTCGCCAATATTCTAATTTTCTGGTAAAGGGGGAAACTCCTTTACAAATTTGCATCGATTCACCAGAGATTTATATCTATCCTTGGTTTAGATGCTAATATCTTTTGTTATTCCAAACTCTATCTCTTGAGATCGGATGTAGATTTACCCCAGAAAAAAATACACATTTGATCTTATTCATTAAGTCACGGTTGACCCGGTTAAGGTTGCCCGCGATTTATTTAAGCTTACCCATCTCCCTATTTTGTTATTTAATCATCTTGTCTTTTGTTTCCAAACTATCTCCAAACATTTTTAAATTGTACTTGTAAATCTATGTTTTGTTTTATATATTGTGTTGTTTGAGTTGTTGATGTTGATTTGGGCTTCCGATCGATTCGTCTGATCAACTCTATCGATAGGATTTCTAAAACACTTTGACAGAATAAACTGACGCAATATTATTTTTAAATTTGGTTAATGGAATAAATTTTGTTATATAAGTAAATTTATGGAACTTAATAAATTGATTTAAATTGATTATTTGAAATGATAATACTTGATTTATCATTCTATAAATGAATTTATAAATAGTTGTTTATAAATTTGATTTGGGAACTGAAATGAATTTAAATCAAGAATTTGATAATTTAATTTCTGATGGTTTCAAACCTTGTTTAAAGTTTTAAAAGGACATATTATTTAAAGTATTTTGAATAGAAATTTGTTTCCAAAGAATTTTAAAGCTTTAAAATTTTAGTGCTCTTCTCTTTGTCGCTGGAAAATAATTTCGGTGATGACCGCGGCATCATCGACTTTCATTTTCGAGTTTCGAAGTGAAGAGACCGCTCTATAGGCTTGCTACAGTGTTGCTTTGAGAATTTAATTGATTTGAACTTCTAAAATAGGATTTGATTTATATATAGATATATGATTTAAAATTGATTTGACATATTATGTACATATATTTATTTATCTCTAACTGGTTTAAAGGAAATCGGAAATTAATTCTTACATTTTTTTTCTTCTTAAAGAATAATTTCAATTATAAAAATAAAAATAAAAAATTTGGATAAATGATTCAAACTTGAGATAATTGAATTGGAAAGTTTTATTTGTATAGCACACAATTTCATTTCCAATATAACTTACCTAAATTACACAGAAGTTGAATATGTAATTGGATAATATACAATAGAGAAAGGATTTTATAAATAAAATTTGAGTGGCTATAATAAATGTTATACACTTAAATTTTAGTTATAAAAGATTAACAGAGGTAAATAGTGAAAAAGGAATTTAAAGAGATTTTATTTAAATAACTTAATAATCAAATTTGATTTACTATGGAACCTTAAGTCTAACCTAGGAATTTTAATAAAGGTTATTTCCTAAAATGAATATGTTGTATAATAAATAATGTATCTTTGAATAGATAAAATAAAAAATACATTTTAATTGGACATTTTGTAATAAAGTTTATTTAACTTGAATTCATAGTTTAATTGATGTCTAAATGAATAAATGTGTAAAGAAATTTGATTGTTATATTTGCTATGATAAATATTTTATTTATGAAATTGATATGTCTTGAAAAATGAATAATTATGATTTAAATAGTTAAAATGTATTTTAACATCACTAAAACTTGATAATTGAGAATTTGGTTTTCAAATGGAAATTTTAAGTGTAACTTATTAAAGGAATATCTATTTATGAAATGGGTATTTTAAATAAAGTGTTAGGGTATGTGTTAAATTTAGAGCTAAGTAAAATAGTGAGCTTTTGACTTAATAAACGAAGTATAGTTTAATTTGGATATTCCATTCATAAAAGTTTATTTTAATAAGTCATAAGTTAAATGATATCCAAATGAATATTCTAGAATAAAACCGATTTGAAATATTAATATATCTACATAGCATTTTATAAGTGCTGCTATTTTGAAAAGACAATGTTTTGGAAATTTTTATAATTGAATGAACTTAGAAATGTTACAACTTTAAAATGAATATTATTTGACCTTGAATTAAATGGTTTAAATGAAGATTTTTTTTAAGGGTGTTATGATTTTCTAAGTATTATGTTTTTTTAAAGAATAACATTTCCAAAGTGTTATGATTTTAGTAGTATGATTTCCAAATGATAAACATCCCTAAATTGTTATGATTTCAAAGCATTATGGTTTCAAATTTATTATCTTATTTTGTTTTTCCAAACTATCTTTTGGTTGTCCTTATTTCCCTTATCTTGTTACAGAATGGGAAGGCTATTGCTTATACCTGTCTATTTAGAAATCTTTCTGTAATCTTTGATAATCTTTGTTACTCATCTGGATCTGAACAATGTTTTTCCATTCATAGACCGTCGGTCAAGTGAAAAAGGAGATTCAGACTCTAGAGGATCTTTTTCGTGCTTATATTCTTGATTTGATCACCTCCATCTTGTTAAACTTACCTATAACAATAGTTATCAGGTGTAATTCCAATCTTCTTATCATCTTATTTTAATCTTATTTCACTCTATCTTTTCTATGCTTTCCCGTACCTTATTCCTTTTCGAGGACGAAAAGCTTTGAGTGGGGGAGAGTGTAACAACCCTGTATTTTTCAAATATTTTTAAATTGATTTTTCCAGATTCAAAAGCTTTATTTATGAGAAAGAATAAATTTTGTTATTTTAAGTATAAACTTTGATTTTGATGTGGATTAGAATTCCAAATATGACCAAATTTAATATTTCCAGAAAATGTGAATTTTGGTCAAATAGTCAAACTTTGACTTTTAAATTTAAATTTTAAATATTTGAAATTATAAATTTTATCTTTTATTATGACAATAGATTTAATAACTTGAATACTGCTTTTTTTTCGTTGAAAACGGAGTTAAACTGCAAAAGATATGTACATTTCAATTTTGAGTATAAATTGTTTATTTTGCAATTTTGTTATTTTAAATTGTATAAATTATATTTTCTTTGTCATATTTTATTTTAATATGTTTAATATGTTATATTATGTATATTTTGACTTTTAAATATTTTTAAATTGATAATAGAAATTTTCCAATGTTCACTGTGTTGATTTCCTATTTTTAAAGGCTGTTTTCTTATTTTCTACTATTTTCTTCATTAAAATTATATTTAAATTAAATTTTATATATTTATTTTGTGAATGTATTTTTATTTTATGTTATTATTTAGGTTTAAAAATATATTACAAGCTCATATGAATTTTCTAAAGTTTATACCATTTATTTTCAATTTTTCTAGCCTAGTTGACAATTTTTGCTATTTTCTTGATTTAATTATTTATAACTAATATTTATTTATTTTTATTATTTTTATTTGTTACATTTTCTAATTTTAACTGAAATTATATGTATTTTCAGATATTTAAACTTATTAAAAAGAAATAGAGGAAATTTGAAAAGTTTTAAACTCTTGAAACTCCTAAGGCTTTCCATCTCCCGACCTTTCATTTTCCCAACTCTTCTCTTAATTGTTTTGGGCGTGTAATCTACTCATTTCAGCTGCATTTTTTTTTCACTTTCACGAAATTCATTTCTCCTCCTCTCACAAAAAAATCACGGCTATTCTCCTTGTGAAGCTTAGGTAAAAAAATTCTATCTTCTTCTTGTCTTTTTATGATTTTCTACTTGAATTTGCACATGCTCTCCACCTTCATAGCTGTATTCCCCTTCCTCCAAGCTGTGGCTGACCACCACCACTACTTTTCTCTGACCATCACACAGCCTAACACCTCTCCTCCTCAGGCCAAACCAAGCCATGATGAAGATCATCACAAAAATCAATCTAAACTAGCACTAGCCATCACCTGTATCAAACCTAGTCTAGAATTGCCATCTCCTTCTTCCACCACCCATGGCCGCCACCAACACCACCTCCACCACCACCTGGACCCTCTGCCACGTCATCACCTTGGACCCCACTCCTCTGGCCGTGCCCCATGAGCCTTGGCCGAGCCTTGAATTGCCTTGAATCCATGTTAAAGTGACATTGTTTTGCCTTGTTGTGTTGTTTCATGCATACTCACCTTTTGCTATCCTCTAAACATGTTTGGCCGACCCTTAGGCAACCAAAACCTGATCCAAATCTTGCCTTATACCTGTAGTACACCATATGGCTGAACCTGAAGGTTGTTGGAAGCAAGTGCAAAGCAATTCTACTTTGATTCGTGCAGTTGATTCTATATTATTCTATCGTATTGTGCATTTGAAAACTTATATTGTTTTTATTGTTTTGTCTTATGTATTCGAGAAAGTTAACCTTGTCTCTCCCACACTCATCATCATCATGGATGAGAAAATGAACCCCTTGTTCGAGCTTTTGAATGGTTAAAGCACAGTCAAGTAATCTATTCCGTTGTTGCTTCTTATCTTCATTGTTTCAACATTGTTTGCGTTGAATATTTATGTGTATATTGTCTTGTTTGTTTATTGTTTACAAGATAAATATCAAGGCTCTCCATTCATTCAAATCAAAAGTCATGCTATATCGTGCTTGTTGTGCTTTCTGGAATCTATTCTGTGTGTTTTGATCGCTAATCTCCAGCTTTAACAGGTGAGTTATTCTCACCAGACAATATGTACCTATATAACTAGTAAATTGACACCCTGTGAATCTGTAGAAATATACTATCATGTTATACTTGACTATGTTATGATCATATGATGTTTATACACCTGTTATATCATATGTTACTGTTATTTAATGTTATTCTGTTATTTATATTAGTCATCACCATTGCAAGTTCCCGGTAGACTAGAATCACTATGGGTTGAAATGATACATACCCGAACGGACTTTAGAATAGGGAAAAATCGTTATGGGCTGAAATGATAGGCCTGAATGATTTTTATTTAATTTATCTTAACTTGGGATTGCGGGTTTGAAATGATAAAACCCGGATTTTTCTTTTTAAACTGCGGATTGAAATGATACATATCCGTATCACTTGACCTAGGCTAGAAAACTATATACAGGCCCGTGGTTATTTTATAAAGTGTTTTGGATATTTTTAAGTATTTTAAATATATAAATTTATGAAATTTGATTTAAACAGATTTTGAAATATTTTGAATTAAAGAAATTATGATTTTTCTATGTGTTAAAAATGTAATTAATGAATGGTTTAACTGGATTTTTGAAATATAACTTAAGTTGGAAATTTGGTTAAAAATGATATTTAAGTTATATAAATAAAATGGATATTAAATTCTATTTGGAAATGGTAAATATGATAATTTGATTAAATTTGAATTTAAGTGATTTATTAAAGTATTATTGATTTTTCTATGAATTTAAGTGGTTAAATAAATGAATGTTTAAAAGTGATCTTTTAAAATATAACTTGACTAGGAAATGTGAAATTTGGTTTTAATTAAAGGTTTAAGTTAATTAAATAAAATTGGAAATTAGTTAAATTGTGAAATGGTAATTTAAATTTGAAGTGTTAAGTTTATTTGTTGAAAAGTGAAGAATTGGACACTTTTACACTTAAATTTATTAAGTAAATTGTTGAAATTGGATTTGATTATAAGGAATTTATTGTGAAAAGATATATGTTAAATGATATGTAAATGAACATTTTAAATGTTAAAATATGATTTTTAAAATGTTTATGTGTTTAAAATTAAAGTTATTTAATTGCTGGAAATACACTAAAATCTGGAATTAACTTTTAATAGCATTCAGAAATGCTATAGTTTCTGAATTGAACTAAAATTGTGTAAAAAGAGCTATTACAGCATTTCTGAAATGCTGTAGTTGCTGTAATTGAACTTAAAGGCTAATATTGAACTCAGGTCTATTATAGCATTCTCTGGAAATGCTATAGTGGTCTGCAGTCTTTGCTGAAATCAAATAAAACCTTTGTTTTGAAATCTGAGCTACTGCAGCACTTCTGAAATGCCGTCTTTTCTGTTTTGAACTATAATTCAACTAAAACTGAGTTTTAACAGCAGTTTTAAGTGCTGTCTTTGCTGAATTAAAAATGTTTTCAAATATAACTTATAGCAGTTGTTTTTAAATGCTGTGAAATGCTGAAATTTTAATAATTAGGGTTTTTGACTTAGTAAACGAACTCAGAATGGTTTGAAACTTTGGAAATTGAATACTTGATTTGAAAATATAATAATTACACTTTTAAAAGGTTTAAATGAATTATTTTGATTGGAATATAAACTATTTAAAGGTGATTTGAAATGATAGTAAATGAACGATATCTTTGAATTTAAAAGGTATTTAAGGTTGAATATTTGGATTTGAACTGATAGGATATTTTATTATATTAAAATGATTTGAAATGAAATTTTGTAAGGATATGATATTTTATTATATTAAAATGATTTGAAATGAAGATTTGGAAAGATTGATATTTGATATATTAAAATGATTTGAAATGAAGTTTTGGAAAGATATGATATTTTGATATATTGAAATGATTTGAAATGAAGTTTTGAAATGATATGATATTTTAAATATATGGAAATGGTTTGGAATTGATTTAATCTTTATTTTGATAAATATATGGTTTTGAAATGATATTTTATTTTGAAGTAAAGTATTGTTTTAAAAGTTATAACCACGGGTTATAATAACAATTGGTTGTTAAAGAGACCGGGATCGGATATGGACATACTCTCTGTCGATACCGAAAACCACTTTGACAACTGTGTACGTGGTGGAGTTTCCAGAATGAAGTAGGATGGTGGCGACGATCCTAAGGTATATACGTGGACCCAACTCCCGTGAGTTGGCATAAGGTGGCTAAAACAGGAGCGATTGACGGACCAAGGAGGTAGCACCTCTTATCGGACACACTTCTTCGATACCATTCTATTACTTGTGATTGATTTGGTGGCCACCCTTGATTTGGGAGTGTTGTTCGAGGTGGGCGGTAGTGGCTGCTATGCGTCACCACTAGTCCGGATGCGTAATTGGTATATCTACCCTGGCATTGCCTAGTTGTGCCGTGTCACCTACCATATCGAGCTTTACTACGATTATGATTTTAAGATCCGACCGCGTTAAGGTTCTCCATCCCCTTAACGTTATTTTCTATATGATTATACTTTACTGATTAGACATTATTATAATAGCGAATATTACTACATAGTAAATAGTTTAACGGATCCTTAAAGAATGGGCGATCCCAAGCATTCTTTAAGTTACTTGTACCTTATTACAGTTCACTTGAGTTGGTTTACATTATATACGTATATATTGTCCTGACTCGAGTGTTTGTATTTTTATTTACGCTCGGGTCAGCCTGAGTATTCACAGATTTGGATTTCCACCTTCTGGAGATTTGAATCGCTGGAGATTATCTGCTAGTCTTGTTCTATCAACTTCGGTTCCGTTGTTCTATTCAGCCTGTACTTGGTTATTGTATTGAGACTTCTGCTGTACTTTATTTCTTATGTTGTATCTTATGTAACTCTGATATATTTACATAGTAGCTTCATGAACTACTATTTCTTTTACTTCCGCTGCATTATTTTACTCTATGTCTGTGATCTGTGATTATATTTATTTACTGTATATTCTGAGATTTGCCAAATTTTATTTACAACGCGGTATTTTGAGCAATTCAATTCCGGCATGAGTGTCTACTTATACACTTATAATGGATGCGAATGGTTGAAAATACCGGGTGGTTACAGTTGGTATCAGAGCTTTGGCTTTGAGGCAAAACTCAGCATATGGAGTAGATTTATTTACAGAATCACTTTCGTTCGAGTTTGAATCTTTTCCTCTTGATTCGAATTTCCTTTGAATTTTTGGAACGTTCCCTGCGGTTCCAAAATTCATTCTTGTCCCTCACTATTCATCTTCTTTTGATTTTGGAGTATCACATAACTCCACTTCGAATGATCTTTATAGTGAATTGACTGTCTCGCCAATATTCTAATTTTCTGGTAAAGGGGGAAACTCCTTTACAAATTTGCATCGATTCACCAGAGATTTATATCTATCCTTGGTTTAGATGCTAATATCTTTTGTTATTCCAAACTCTATCTCTTGAGATCGGATGTAGATTTACCCCAGAAAAAAATACACATTTGATCTTATTCATTAAGTCACGGTTGACCCGGTTAAGGTTGCCCGCGATTTATTTAAGCTTACCCATCTCCCTATTTTGTTATTTAATCATCTTGTCTTTTGTTTCCAAACTATCTCCAAACATTTTTAAATTGTACTTGTAAATCTATGTTTTGTTTTATATATTGTGTTGTTTGAGTTGTTGATGTTGATTTGGGCTTCCGATCGATTCGTCTGATCAACTCTATCGATAGGATTTCTAAAACACTTTGACAGAATAAACTGACGCAATATTATTTTTAAATTTGGTTAATGGAATAAATTTTGTTATATAAGTAAATTTATGGAACTTAATAAATTGATTTAAATTGATTATTTGAAATGATAATACTTGATTTATCATTCTATAAATGAATTTATAAATAGTTGTTTATAAATTTGATTTGGGAACTGAAATGAATTTAAATCAAGAATTTGATAATTTAATTTCTGATGGTTTCAAACCTTGTTTAAAGTTTTAAAAGGACATATTATTTAAAGTATTTTGAATAGAAATTTGTTTCCAAAGAATTTTAAAGCTTTAAAATTTTAGTGCTCTTCTCTTTGTCGCTGGAAAATAATTTCGGTGATGACCGCGGCATCATCGACTTTCATTTTCGAGTTTCGAAGTGAAGAGACCGCTCTATAGGCTTGCTACAGTGTTGCTTTGAGAATTTAATTGATTTGAACTTCTAAAATAGGATTTGATTTATATATAGATATATGATTTAAAATTGATTTGACATATTATGTACATATATTTATTTATCTCTAACTGGTTTAAAGGAAATCGGAAATTAATTCTTACATTTTTTTTCTTCTTAAAGAATAATTTCAATTATAAAAATAAAAATAAAAAATTTGGATAAATGATTCAAACTTGAGATAATTGAATTGGAAAGTTTTATTTGTATAGCACACAATTTCATTTCCAATATAACTTACCTAAATTACACAGAAGTTGAATATGAAATTGGATAATATACAATAGAGAAAGGATTTTATAAATAAAATTTGAGTGGCTATAATAAATGTTATACACTTAAATTTTAGTTATAAAAGATTAACAGAGGTAAATAGTGAAAAAGGAATTTAAAGAGATTTTATTTAAATAACTTAATAATCAAATTTGATTTACTATGGAACCTTAAGTCTAACCTAGGAATTTTAATAAAGGTTATTTCCTAAAATGAATATGTTGTATAATAAATAATGTATCTTTGAATAGATAAAATAAAAAATACATTTTAATTGGACATTTTGTAATAAAGTTTATTTAACTTGAATTCATAGTTTAATTGATGTCTAAATGAATAAATGTGTAAAGAAATTTGATTGTTATATTTGCTATGATAAATATTTTATTTATGAAATTGATATGTCTTGAAAAATGAATAATTATGATTTAAATAGTTAAAATGTATTTTAACATCACTAAAACTTGATAATTGAGAATTTGGTTTTCAAATGGAAATTTTAAGTGTAACTTATTAAAGGAATATCTATTTATGAAATGGGTATTTTAAATAAAGTGTTAGGGTATGTGTTAAATTTAGAGCTAAGTAAAATAGTGAGCTTTTGACTTAATAAACGAAGTATAGTTTAATTTGGATATTCCATTCATAAAAGTTTGTTTTAATAAGTCATAAGTTAAATGATATCCAAATGAATATTCTAGAATAAAACCGATTTGAAATATTAATATATCTACATAGCATTTTATAAGTGCTGCTATTTTGAAAAGACAATGTTTTGGAAATTTTTATAATTGAATGAACTTAGAAATGTTACAACTTTAAAATGAATATTATTTGACCTTGAATTAAATGGTTTAAATGAAGATTTTTTTTAAGGGTGTTATGATTTTCTAAGTATTATGTTTTTTTAAAGAATAACATTTCCAAAGTGTTATGATTTTAGTAGTATGATTTCCAAATGATAAACATCCCTAAATTGTTATGATTTCAAAGCATTATGGTTTCAAATTTATTATCTTATTTTGTTTTTCCAAACTATCTTTTGGTTGTCCTTATTTCCCTTATCTTGTTACAGAATGGGAAGGCTATTGCTTATACCTGTCTATTTAGAAATCTTTCTGTAATCTTTGATAATCTTTGTTACTCATCTGGATCTGAACAATGTTTTTCCATTCATAGACCGTCGGTCAAGTGAAAAAGGAGATTCAGACTCTAGAGGATCTTTTTCGTGCTTATATTCTTGATTTGATCACCTCCATCTTGTTAAACTTACCTATAACAATAGTTATCAGGTGTAATTCCAATCTTCTTATCATCTTATTTTAATCTTATTTCACTCTATCTTTTCTATGCTTTCCCATACCTTATTCCTTTTCGAGGACGAAAAGCTTTGAGTGGGGGAGAGTGTAACAACCCTGTATTTTTCAAATATTTTTAAATTGATTTTTCCAGATTCAAAAGCTTTATTTATGAAAAAGAATAAATTTTGTTATTTTAAGTATAAACTTTGATTTTGATGTGGATTAGAATTCCAAATATGACCAAATTTAATATTTCCAGAAAATGTGAATTTTGGTCAAATAGTCAAACTTTGACTTTTAAATTTAAATTTTAAATATTTGAAAATATAAATTTTATCTTTTATTATGACAATAGATTTAATAACTTGAATACTGCTTTTTTTTCGTTGAAAACGGAGTTAAACTGCAAAAGATATGTACATTTCAATTTTGAGTATAAATTGTTTATTTTGCAATTTTGTTATTTTAAATTGTATAAATTATATTTTCTTTGTCATATTTTATTTTAATATGTTTAATATGTTATATTATGTATATTTTGACTTTTAAATATTTTTAAATTGATAATAGAAATTTTCCAATGTTCACTGTGTTGATTTCCTATTTTTAAAGGCTGTTTTCTTATTTTCTACTATTTTCTTCATTAAAATTATATTTAAATTAAATTTTATATATTTATTTTGTGAATGTATTTTTATTTTATGTTATTATTTAGGTTTAAAAATATATTACAAGCTCATATGAATTTTCTAAAGTTTATACCATTTATTTTCAATTTTTCTAGCCTAGTTGACAATTTTTGCTATTTTCTTGATTTAATTATTTATAACTAATATTTATTTATTTTTATTATTTTTATTTGTTACATTTTCTAAGTTTAACTGAAATTATATGTATTTTCAGATATTTAAACTTATTAAAAAGAAATAGAGGAAATTTGAAAAGTTTTAAACTCTTGAAACTCCTAAGGCTTTCCATCTCCCGACCTTTCATTTTCCCAACTCTTCTCTTAATTGTTTTGGGCGTGTAATCTACTCATTTCAGCTGCATTTTTTTTTTCACTTTCACGAAATTCATTTCTCCTCCTCTCACAAAAAAATCACGGCTATTCTCCTTGTGAAGCTTAGGTAAAAAAATTCTATCTTCTTCTTGTCTTTTTATGATTTTCTACTTGAATTTGCACATGCTCTCCACCTTCATAGCTGTATTCCCCTTCCTCCAAGCTGTGGCTGACCACCACCACTACTTTTCTCTGACCATCACACAGCCTAACACCTCTCCTCCTCAGGCCAAACCAAGCCATGATGAAGATCATCACAAAAATCAATCTAAACTAGCACTAGCCATCACCTGTATCAAACCTAGTCTAGAATTGCCATCTCCTTCTTCCACCACCCATGGCCGCCACCAACACCACCTCCACCACCACCTGGACCCTCTGCCACGTCATCACCTTGGACCCCACTCCTCTGGCCGTGCCCCATGAGCCCTGGCCGAGCCTTGAATTGCCTTGAATCCATGTTAAAGTGACATTGTTTTGCCTTGTTGTGTTGTTTCATGCATACTCACCTTTTGCTATCCTCTAAACATGTTTGGCCGACCCTTAGGCAACCAAAACCTGATCCAAATCTTGCCTTAGACCTGTAGTACACCATATGGCTGAACCTGAAGGTTGTTGGAAGCAAGTGCAAAGCAATTCTACTTTGATTCGTGCAGTTGATTCTATATTATTCTATCGTATTGTGCATTTGAAAACTTATATTGTTTTTATTGTTTTGTCTTATGTATTCGAGAAAGTTAACCTTGTCTCTCCCACACTCATCATCATCATGGATGAGAAAATGAACCCCTTGTTCGAGCTTTTGAATGGTTAAAGCACAGTCAAGTAATCTATTCCGTTGTTGCTTCTTATCTTCATTGTTTCAACATTGTTTGCGTTGAATATTTATGTGTATATTGTCTTTTTTGTTTATTGTTTACAAGATAAATATCAAGGCTCTCCATTCATTCAAATCAAAAGTCATGCTATATCGTGCTTGTTGTGCTTTTTGGAATCTATTCTGTGTGTTTTGATCGCTAATCTCCAGCTTTAACAGGTGAGTTATTCTCACCAGACAATATGTACCTATATAACTAGTAAATTGACACCCTGTGAATCTGTAGAAATATACTATCATGTTATACTTGACTATGTTATGATCATATGATGTTTATACACCTGTTATATCATATGTTACTGTTATTTAATGTTATTCTGTTATTTATATCAGTCATCACCATTGCAAGTTCCCGGTAGACTAGAATCACTATGGGTTGAAATGATACATACCCGAACGGACTTTAGAATAGGGAAAAATCGTTATGGGCTGAAATGATAGGCCTGAATGATTTTTATTTAATTTATCTTAACTTGGGATTGCGGGTTTGAAATGATAAAACCCGGATTTTTCTTTTTAAACTGCGGATTGAAATGATACATATCCGTATCACTTGACCTAGGCTAGAAAACTATATACAGGCCCGTGGTTATTTTATAAAGTGTTTTGGATATTTTTAAGTATTTTAAATATATAAATTTATGAAATTTGATTTAAACAGATTTTGAAATATTTTGAATTAAAGAAATTATGATTTTTCTATGTGTTAAAAATGTAATTAATGAATGGTTTAACTGGATTTTTGAAATATAACTTAAGTTGGAAATTTGGTTAAAAATGATATTTAAGTTATATAAATAAAATGGATATTAAATTCTATTTGGAAATGGTAAATATGATAATTTGATTAAATTTGAATTTAAGTGATTTATTAAAGTATTATTGATTTTTCTATGAATTTAAGTGGTTAAATAAATGAATGTTTAAAAGTGATCTTTTAAAATATAACTTGACTAGGAAATGTGAAATTTGGTTTTAATTAAAGGTTTAAGTTAATTAAATAAAATTGGAAATTAGTTAAATTGTGAAATGGTAATTTAAATTTGAAGTGTTAAGTTTATTTGTTGAAAAGTGAAGAATTGGACACTTTTACACTTAAATTTATTAAGTAAATTGTTGAAATTGGATTTGATTATAAGGAATTTATTGTGAAAAGATATATGTTAAATGATATGTAAATGAACATTTTAAATGTTAAAATATGATTTTTAAAATGTTTATGTGTTTAAAATTAAAGTTATTTAATTGCTGGAAATACACTAAAATCTGGAATTAACTTTTAATAGCATTCAGAAATGTTATAGTTTCTGAATTGAACTAAAATTGTGTAAAAAGAGCTATTACAGCATTTCTGAAATGCTGTAGTTGCTGTAATTGAACTTAAAGGCTAATATTGAACTCAGGTCTATTATAGCATTCTCTGGAAATGCTATAGTGGTCTGCAGTCTTTGCTGAAATCAAATAAAACCTTTGTTTTGAAATCTGAGCTACTGCAGCACTTCTGAAATGCCGTCTTTTCTGTTTTGAACTATAATTCAACTAAAACTGAGTTTTAACAGCAGTTTTAAGTGCTGTCTTTGCTGAATTAAAAATGTTTTCAAATATAACTTATAGCAGTTGTTTTTAAATGCTGTGAAATGCTGAAATTTTAATAATTAGGGTTTTTGACTTAGTAAACGAACTCAGAATGGTTTGAAACTTTGGAAATTGAATACTTGATTTGAAAATATAATAATTACACTTTTAAAAGGTTTAAATGAATTATTTTGATTGGAATATAAACTATTTAAAGGTGATTTGAAATGATAGTAAATGAACGATATCTTTGAATTTAAAAGGTATTTAAGGTTGAATATTTGGATTTGAACTGATAGGATATTTTATTATATTAAAATGATTTGAAATGAAATTTTGTAAGGATATGATATTTTATTATATTAAAATGATTTGAAATGAAGATTTGGAAAGATTGATATTTGATATATTAAAATGATTTGAAATGAAGTTTTGGAAAGATATGATATTTTGATATATTGAAATGATTTGAAATGAAGTTTTGAAATGATATGATATTTTAAATATATTGAAATGGTTTGGAATTGATTTAATCTTTATTTTGATAAATATATGGTTTTGAAATGATATTTTATTTTGAAGTAAAGTATTGTTTTAAAAGTTATAACCACGGGTTATAATAACGATTGGTTATTAAAGAGACCGGGATCGGATATGGACATACTCTCTGTCGATACCGAAAACCACTTTGACAACTGTGTACGCAGTGGAGTTTCCAGAATGAAGTAGGATGGTGGCGACGATCCTAAGGTATATACGTGGACCCAACTCCCGTGAGTTGGCATAAGGTGGCTAAAACAGGAGCGATTGACGGACCAAGGAGGTAGTACCTCTTATCGGACACACTTCTTCGATACCATTCTATTACTTGTGATTGATTTGGTGGCCACCCTTGATTTGGGAGTGTTGTTCGAGGTGGGCGGTAGTGGCTGCTATGCGTCACCACTAGTCCGGATGCGTAATTGGTATATCTACCCTGGCATTGCCTAGTTGTGCCGTGTCACCTACCATATCGAGCTTTACTACGATTATGATTTAAAGATCCGACCGCGTTAAGGTTCTCCATCCCTTTAACGCTATTTTCTATATGATTATACTTTACTGATTAGACATTATTATAATAGCGAATATTACTACATAGTAAATAGTTTAACGGATCCTTAAAGAATGGGCGATCCCAAGCATTCTTTAAGTTACTTGTACCTTATTACAGTTCACTTGAGTTGGTTTACATTATATAAGTATATATTGTCCTGACTCGAGTGTTTGTATTTTTATTTACGCTCGGGTCAGCCTGAGTATTCACAGATTTGGATTTCCACCTTCTGGAGATTTGAATCGCTGGAGATTATCTGCTAGTCTTGTT
This sequence comes from Allium fistulosum, assembly GCA_030737815.1. Taxonomy (NCBI): domain Eukaryota; kingdom Viridiplantae; phylum Streptophyta; class Magnoliopsida; order Asparagales; family Amaryllidaceae; genus Allium; species Allium fistulosum. The sequence continues at coordinate 1,620,073,682 of CM060901.1, forward strand.
CTATCAACTTCGGTTCCGTTGTTCTATTCAGCCTGTACTTGGTTATTGTATTGAGACTTCTGCTGTACTTTATTTCTTATGTTGTATCTTATGTAACTCTGATATATTTACATAGTAGCTTCATGAACTACTATTTCTTTTACTTCCGCTGCATTATTTTACTCTGTGTCTGTGATCTGTGATTATATTTATTTACTGTATATTCTGAGATTTGCCAAATTTTATTTACAACGCGGTATTTTGAGCAATTCAATTCTGGCATGAGTGTCTACTTGTACACTTATAATGGATGCGAATGGTTGAAAATACCGGGTCGTTACAAAAACTATATTGTTCGGACAGATAGTCCATTTATTACCTGATTTATGAGCATATATGATATTGCTATTATTGTTTTAATCTGTTTGATTGTAGGATTCTGATTTGCCAAAAGGTATATTTTTAAGGGATATTAATGAGGGGAAACCCGTTCCGCTATGTGGCATGGTCTCACTTAATATCGTAAACCGAGATGTAATAGTATTATTCACACTAGGCTTTATGTCTGACTCGAAGTTTATGTATTCCCCTTAAACTCTCAAGTGCTCAAAAATTAATTTGATTAGATTGAGAGAAGGTTTTTTAGGTTTAGTAGGTTGGACTAATAAAGCTTTCGAAGACGTGCAGGTGGAAAAGCTAGCTATATAGGAGCTATTTAGTTTTATTTCCATCATGTTGTATTAAGACTGATATGTCCATTTAGTACTCTGGTCATCCAAGGGGGCATCTTCATATGTCGCTCTTTGCGTATTTTGTAACAATTATATTTGATCGAATGAGAATCGTTTTGGGATTATGTATCTGAATATGAAATATTGATTTGAAATGTAATCAGAAAAGTTGTTTTAAATCTATGTTGATTTTATTTCATATTCATATGCTTCTGATTATGGATATCATTAACATTACCATATTTTGTCACCGAAAGTTAATACTATGGATGACTACAGCATTTGTAGCTCTTAGCATCGGGCCTCAAGATAGGGGATGTTACAACTTGGTATTGGAGCATAGGTTTATGAAAAAATTAAAAAAAAATTCAAACTTAAAATAATTTTGAATACATAATCCTAAGGAATTAGAGAAAAGATTGGGTTTGGGATAACGCTATAGTAACATACTTGTATTTTCTATATATAAGGATACGCTTTATCTCTTTCCTCCCATCTCTCTTAGGCTATTCTTCTGTATCCTACAAAGACACGAATGTAAATTTTACAAAAGTAAGATATGGATGCTAGAAGTGGAAGAGTCAACATCGGTGGGGGAAGCACCGCAATCAATGGGAATGCCAGACTAAATACCAGGAGGAATCCAAGTCAGGCACAAGCTGCAAATGTAGGTGCTGGAGTTTTGCAAGTCGATATGGGAGCAATGTATCAGTTTTTCGTTAACATGATGCAAGCAGTAGTTGCTGCGGGGTTAGCTGGAGGAAAGACTGAAGGAGGAAATCAGGGAGCTCCAGCGGTTAATAACTTTGCTATTTTGAGTTGAGATGAAAGGTTGGGAGGAAAGACGTTTATTGGTACTAAAGACGCAATCGAAGTGGAGAATTGGTTATTTCATTGTGAGAGGATTTTTGCTGATTTGGGGCTCAACGATGAGCAGGAAAGGAGACTTGCATCTAGACAGCTACAAGGGGCAGCACTATATTGGTGGATAGTGTTACTGTTGGAGTCAATGAAGAGATTATGACTTAGGCTGACTTTTGGAGGAGGTTTGAAGAAAGATTTACGTCGGAGATTGCTAATATACTCTGCTCCGGAAGTTTGCTGAATTAGAGCAGGGAGATATGATAGTGCTTGAGTATGCAACCAGGTTTGAGGAGCTAGTAAGGTATGGATACACTATAGTTGATACTGTCATTAAAAGGAATGAGAAGTTCATTTGTGGGTTGAAGCCTGAGCTTGCTAAGGCCACGTTATCGCATATTAGAGATCCATGCAATGTTGTTGTTGAGATGGCTTTGAGGCAGGAAGAGATGCTTGCTTCTCTTGAAGGAAATAAGGCCAAGGAAGCTCAAGGAGGGCAAAACCAAAAGAGTTTCCATAAGAAGGGAGCTCAGAAAAGTGGAGCAGCTAAGAAAGAGAAGGCAGAAGTTTTCTATTATAAATGTAATAAGAAAGGACACTATGCTCATGAGTGCCGGATAGGCAAAGGAAAGAAAGCTGCTATGAAGAAAGTAGTAAGGTGTTTCAACTGTGAGTAGATTGGACATTATAAGAACCAGTGCAAGGAGCCAGCCAAGGATGGGAAAGGCAAGATATTTGCATCGGAACCAGCTACCTCGAGACCAACAGCAGAGGAGAAGGGAAAAGCTATGTTGGGAGGTACGCTTTTGATTCATGTGTATCAGTTAGAGTTCTATTTGATACTGGTACATCGCATTCATTTATATCTCATTGTTTGGTAGATAAGCTTAACCTAGAACCCTCATACCTAATTACTTCCTTAAGGGTTGCGAATCCGATAGAGGGTATGCGACTCTGGGGATAAGATGTGACCACTTAGAGTTTGAACTGTTAGGTCATACATTTGTTTTCAGTTTGCATGTGTTAGATTTCATAGGGTTCAGAATTATTTTGGGTATGGATTGGTTAAGTAAATACGATGCTAGGATATTTTGCCATGATAAGAAAATATCATTTAGACACCTTGACTGTAGTGATCAGATTGTATATACCGTAGAAAACCCTAGGTTTGAGGTTAATGTTTTGTTGGGTATTGTGGAGGTGGAAGACGAGTTGAACAGAGTTTTCGTTGTTAGAGAATTCACAGATGTCTTTGAACCTTTTGTAGGATTGCCGTCAAAACGAGCTATTGAGTTTCAGATAGATTTAGTACCTGGAGCAGAACCGGTGAGTAAACCGCCAAGTAGAATGATACCTACCGATATGAGGAAACTAAAGGTACAGTTGGTAAATTTGGAAGGCAATAATTTTATCAGACCATGCAGTTCACCTTGGGGAGCAACCGTAGTGTTTGCTAAGAAGCCAAACAGATCATTAAGGTTATGTGTCGATTATCGTAAGTTGAATGAGAAGATGATAAACAATTTATATCCGTTACCTAGAATTGACGATTTGTTCGACCAGTTGAGTGGAGCCAAAGTATTTTCCTAGTTGGATTTGGCAACAGGATTCCATCAGCTTAGGGTGGCTGAAGATAGCATTCCTTTGACAGTGTTTGCAACCAGATATGGATCGTACGAATGGTTAGTAATGCCGTTCGGACTTACTAATGCACCAACATTCTTTATAGATTTGATGAACCGAGTTTTCTGAGAGCACTTGGATAGGTTCATGTTGGTGTTCATAGATGATATTTTGATATACTCTAAGGATGAAAGAGAATATGAGGTTTATCTTAGAGTAGTGCTTGAGACGTTGAGGCAGCAATAACTGAAGGCGAAATTTTCAAAGTGTCATTTCTGGAAGAAGGAAGTGAAGTTTCTTGATCATGTAGTCTCAGAGAAAGGGTTGTTTGTAGATCCAACTAAGATCGAGGGGGTTGAATAATTGGAAGAGACCCGAGACAGTGACTGAGATAAAAGAGTTTTCTTGTACTAGCTGGGTATTATTGGAAATTCATTAAGGACTTTTCACGGATAGCGGCATCGATGACCAAGCTAACGCGAAAGGATGTGAAGTTTGTTTGGACTGGTAAGTGTGAGGAAGCATTCCAGATATTGAAACACTTATTGACTAATGCACCTATGTTAATTGTCCTGAAGGGGAACCTGGGCTTAGTGGTGTACACGGATGCATGTGGAACATGATTAGGAGCTGTGTTAATGCAAAGGGGTAAAGTGATTGCCTATGCATCTCGATAGCTTAGACCGCATGAGGTTAGGTATCCAACTCACGATTTGGAATTAGCTGCAGTTATTTTTGCATTAAAGGTGTGGAGACATTACCTATTAGCTTAGACCGATAGATTTGAGTTGTATACGGATCATAATATTTGAGGTAATTATTCTCTCAAAAAGTGATGAATATGAGACAGCAGAGGTGGTTAGAGTTTTTAGCCGCATATGACTTTGGTATTGTGTACACTCCAGGAAAAGGCAACAAGGTTGCGGATGCACTTAGCAGAAAACATCAGAATGTAGCATTGGCAATGATAACTGAGTGGAAAGATTTGGAAGCATTGACTACATGCAGAGTACAATGGAGATCTCAGAGTAGTTTTGGTACAGAAACTGCTACGTTGTCATGTTTAGAAGTTCGACCGGTGATGATCGTAAATATTTCTTCTAAGCGGAAGGGGGTACATTAGTAGTTGAACGGAGCAGAAAGTTAATGGATGGAACAGAGAGCGATGACTTGAAAGATTACAGTTTTGGCCAGAATGGGTGGTTGAGGAAGAAAGGATGACTGTGTGTCCCGAATGTGGAAAACATTAGGAAGGAAGTTCTTGAAGAATGCCATCGTTCGAAGTACAGTATTCATCCGGGTGGAACTAAGATGTATCAGGATATGAAGAGAGTTTCTTCTGGGAAGGAATGACGAGAGATGTGGGCTTATGGGTGAAACAATGTTTGAACTGTCAATAGGTAAAAGCCGAACATCAAAAACCAAGTGGGTTACTTCAGCCTTTAGATGTTACCATATGGAAATTGGATTCTATCTCAATGGATTTTATAGACGGGTTGACAAGGTCAAATAGATAAAATGAAATTATATGGGTTATAGTGGACGGGTTGACCAAGAGTGCCCATTTCATTCCAGTTAAGTCAACCAAAACAGTACCTATTTTAGCAAAGTTATTTATGAAGAATGTAGTTAGACTGCATTGAATTCCTAGTAGTATGGTAGGTGATAGAGATTCCTTATTCACTAGTGAGTTCCGGAAGAGTCTATAAGAGACATTGGGTACCAAGCTTAAGATGAGTACCGCTTACCATCTAAAGACAGATAGGAAACTGGAAAGAGTTAACAAAAACTAAGAAGATTTGTTAAGAGCTTGTGTGCTAGACTTTGAGGGATCATGGGAAGACCATCTACACTTAGTCGAGTTTTTGTATGACCACGATTATCAAGCTAGTATAGGGATGGCACCGTTTGAAGCTTTGTATGGAAGGCCATGCAAACCTCCCGTTTGTTGGTTTAGAGACCGAGGATAGGTTAGTTCTTGGTCTGGAATTGGTTAAAGAAGCTACAGAAAAAATTGAGTTCATTCGAGTCAGAATAAACGAAGCTCAATCTAGGCAGAAGAGCTATGCAGATAGAAGACGGAAAGACTTAGAGTTCTCAGTTGGAGATCATGTTTTCGTCAAGGTATCACCGATGAAAGGTGTAATTCGATTTGGAAAATCAAGAAAATTGGCGCTGAGATTCGTTGGACCATTTCCTATTATAGAAAGGATTGGGAAACTCACATATAAAGTGGAGTTACCTTGTAGATTGGGCAGGAGTCCATAATGTTTTCATATTTCTCATCTAAGGAAGTGTATTCGAGATCCAGAGACTACTATAGTACCGACTGTGTTAGATAATTTTGTAGTGGAGACGAATTTGACTATAGTTAGCAAAACCAGTTCGTATGGTCGCAAGAGATGAGAAGATGCTAAGAAACATGACAGTCAGATTAGTCAAAGTGCAGTGGAGTGATGACGAGAGAGACTGTACTTGGGAAACAAAGAGCAGGATTCGAGATACTTATCCTGTAACATCCCCCTACTTGGAGGCCGAAAAATACCGGCTACGGATGCTGCAGTCATCCATAGTTATTAACTTTCGACGATCAAATACGGCGGTGCTAGATACATTAATACACGGATCACAGAAATATGGGAAAATTTTAACAATTCAAAAACATAATTCCACATTCAAATCAAAACATTTGATGTTCGATACATAATCCCAAAAATGTTAACCACGTTCAGCAAAATATAATTATTACACATACGCCAAGAGCGACATATGAAGATGCCCTCTCGGTTGATCAGAGTATATAGTAAGGCTAATAAATCTATCTTTACAACCAAATACACAGCGGAAAAGATAACACTAAATAACTATCTGCCTCCTGCACACCTCCGGAAGCTTTATTCTTCAAAGAAGAGAACCCGAGAACCTTAAATCCCAAACTACTCAAAAACAATTGAGTACCCGAGAGTTTAAGGGAAAAAAAACTTCGAGTCAGACATAATCCTGGTATGAGTAATAATCGAACATCTTAATCCGTTTAGATATCTAGTGAAACAATGCCGCTTAGCAGAACGGGTTTTTCCCTCACTAGTATCCTAAAACCATTATATAACCACATTATGTGCTTCCAGCATCCACAATGGTTAAAACATACACTTTCAAAGTAATATGATGATATGCATATTTGAGAACAATTAGGATATCCCATCCCATATTAGTTAGTCTAACCGTCTAAGTTTCAACTAACTATCCGTCTTATATTTTCAAGGACTATCCATCCTATTTTAGACTTTTGTTTACATCAAAGGGGGACTATCCGTCCCACATTCATTTTACTTAAACTGATGCGGACTATCCATCTCAAATCCCATAGTTTTCCCAGGATAACTATGAACCTTGCTTTAATCCTATGGAGACTATCCTTCCCCGATATGATGTTGACTATCCATCAAACTTCCCATAGTTTTCCAAGGATGACTATGAACCCTTCAATCATATGGAGACTACCCATCCCCGACATGATGTTGACTATCCATCAAACATCCCATAGTTTTCCTAGGATGACTATGAACCCATTACTTGGCCATTTAACTCGTGTTACCCACACGACTCTAATTATTTCATGCTATCCACATGATTAACCTATTTCCATTAGTATCCATAGTTTAGGTTATTCTCATTTATAATTTACATTGGTATCCCCCAATGATTGTGTCAAAACATATAAGTGTTGGCATCCCCAACTATTGTGTTGAACTCATTAAACCCATCCGATATTCCCAAGGTTAAACAACATTTATTATATAAGGTTACTCACCTTACATATCCTAAAATCAAGTGTCATATAAACATACCCTTTCAAAAGTATCCCCTTCTAAAGCTTTGCTTTTGTCCCCTTCAAAAGCATAAAACACATATTTTAAACAACAGGCTCCAGCCTTTATAATACTTTAAAACACCTCTTTCGAAAACAATAAAGGTTCCCCTTCGAAACCATTGAAAATCCACCCTTTCGAAATCATTAGGTTTATGCTTAAAACATTAATTTGGGTCAAAGTGAAAATAGGTGAAAGCAACTCTTTCGAAACCACACATTATTTTATAAAATATTGGGGAAGTTTGATGGTGTCGAAACCATCCTTTCGAAAGCATTGAAATATCTAGGAAAAACAATTGAAAGTTGGCTTCGAAACCCCTTTCGAAACCATTGCCTTTGACCCCTTCGAAAGCTTTGGGAGGCGGCTTGTATTTATAAAAACAGTTGAACCTTTTGACAACATCGTTGCCTTTGATGCCACCGGAAGGTCACAAATTCTCAGAAAGGTTTCGACATGGTCGGCAACTACCCCTTTGAAAGCTTTAAAAGAAAATAAGTAATCCTTCGGAAGCTACTTCTTTTGAAAGCCTCTTTGAAATACCCTTTCGAAAACATAGCTTTCAACTATGTCGAAATCCCCTTTATAGACTATCTTTTCGAAACCTTAGCTTTAGACTGTGTCGAAAGCTCCTTTATAAACTATCCTTTTGAAACCATAGCTTTCGACTGTGTCGAAAGCTCCTTTATAAACCACCCTTTTAAAACCATAGCTTTCAACTGTGTCAAAGGCATAGATGTTGACTGTGTCGAAATCTCTTTAAAAACTATCCTTTCGAAATCATAGCTTTCGACTATGTCGAAAGCTCTTTTAAAAAATAGGCAAGTGATTTTCTTTTCAAACCAAAACAAACTAAGGAACCAACTCCTTCGAAAGCAACCCTTCGACAACCTACCTTCCGCCTTTGTCCAATTCACTACATACCACCTGAATGATGTCATGTGCATTGGTTTCGACCTAGTTGGTTTCAATGAAGTCGAAAGGTCTTGGTCGAAAGGTCTTTCTAGAGAAGGCAAAACCCCCTTTTTTGAACAATAGCTGTTTTCACCAAATTAAGTAAACTTTTTGTAACAAACTTGCCTACTTGTAAACATTTGATTGGCTTTCACAAACTTTTAAATAATTTGGATAATACTTGCCGCATTTTCTTAGATTTAAAATCAAGATAATTTCTAACAAATAAGCCTTTCCTATTATCAAAACAATTAAATCATTTAGGTCCTCCTTTCGAAATAATTTAATTTCCATATTAAGTCACTTAGTAAAAATCCCCAAAAATTCCAAAAATTCACTTTAATCATGTTATCTAACATACTAAAATTCCAGACACAAATTCTTAATTTATTTTCCAAAATAAATTTATATACCCAAATAACCATATTTTCCTTTGAAAATTCATAACTAATCCTCCACGGCTGGAAAATTATGAAAATTGAAACCCTACTCCAAAATCATGTTTTCCATAACATAAAATTTTCCCATGACATTTAAAAATCATTTAACCTCGGTTTTACACTAAAACCGTGTATATCTCCTTTAAGCAATCTTGTTTAAACCATATAAATCACGCATATCATCATTCAATGTATCATAAAAATAGATTTACTCCTAAATCCTAACCCATATGACTATAAAACCAAAATAGAGATGTAGAAATTATTATTCACCATAGATTGGATAAGGAAATTGAAGTTTGATTGAGATTGATTTCTTCTAGCTTGATCCTAAGCTTTACTTTGATTTTTCTCTTCTCTTCTTCCTCATAGTCGACCTTGCTTTCTTCTTACGGTTATAAATTTTGTTTGAGGTAAAATGAACATGTATTACTAAGGAGAATAGTATAGGGGTGGGAAATATAGGCATATATTTACCCTGATACCCATATGTATAATTACTTAACCATTTATAAGTTCATTTAGTTAAATAAGCACGACCACTTAATTTATTAATCAACCTCAATCTCCTTATCTACATTATTCTATTTAATTTATTTTAATTAAATCTCTTGAATAATGTCAATAAAATTAGGGGTGTTACAGGCTCCCCTCCTTAAAGAATTTCGTCCTCGAAATTCAGTAAGGACTAACTAGCAAACATAGCAATCCTCTGTAACATCTCCTAATAACCTTGCTAGCCTACCGACTAGCAACCAATCTATATAGATCTAATATAAACATACCGTCAAAGCTGATCAGGATAAGCCTCTTGAATCCTATCTTCTATCTCCCAAGTATAGTCTTTCTCGTTGTCGCTCCACTGAACTTTCACCAACTTGACTGTCTTGGTCCTCAATCTCTTCTCATCTCTCGCTACAACCCGAACTGGTTGTCTAACAAAAGTCAAATCGGGCTCTACTACCAAATCCTCTAACTTTGTCTGAGGAATAGTAGCCTCTGGATCATGCACGAACTTGCGAAGATGAGACACATGGAATACATTATAGACCCCTGCCAAACTGCTCGGCAACTCTACTATGTATGCGAGCTTTCCAATCCTTTCTATAATCTAGAATGGTCCAACATATCTCGGGGCCAACTTTCCTGACTTTCCATTCCATACCACACCCTTCATTGGTGATACTTTAATGAAAACCCCATCTCCCACTGAGAACTCTAGATCTTTACACATCTTATATGCGTAACTCTTCTACCCGGATTGAGCTTCCTTCATCCATCCTCGGATTAACTCAATCTTTTTCGACGCCTCTCCAACTAAATCCGGACCTAAGACTAATCTGTCTCTTTCTCCAACCAACATGTTGGCGATTTGCATGGCCTTCCATACAAAGCTTCAAGAGGTGTCATTCCTATACTAGTCTGCTAACTATTATTATTGCAAAACTCAATCAGATGCAGGTGATCTTCCCAAGATCCACCAAAGTCCAATACACAAGCTCTCAATAAATCTTCGAGTACTTTATTAACCCTCTCCGTCTGCCTATCCATCTACAGGTGATATGTTGTACTCATCTTGAGCTTGGTACATAATACCTCTTGTAGACTCCTCCAAAATTCGCTAGTAAATAATGCATCTCTGTCACTGTATGCTACTAGGAATCCCATGAAGGCTAACTATGTTCTTCATGAACACCTTAGCCAAAATAGGTGTCGTCCTGGTTAATTTTATTGGAATGAAATGGGCACTCTTGGTTAGCCTGTCTACAATAACTCATATGCTTTCATTTCCTCTACTTGACCTTGGCAACCCGTCTATAAAATCCATCGATATCGAATCCCATTTCTAGACTGGAATATCTAAAGGCTGAAGTAACCCACTTGGCTTCTGATGTTCCACTACACCAGAAAAGTCATTACGCAGAGTTGAGAAAACGCTACCAAAACTTTTAATAGCGTTTCGGTAAACGCTGCGACATGACAAGCAACTAAAAGTATGAAAGTTTTAGCTACGTTGTAGTAAACGCTACCAAAAACAAACATATTGTAGCGTTTTTGAAGTCCTACAAAAGTTTTTTTTGCAGCGTTTTATTTGTCCTACAATATATTCTTTGTTGCATTTTTTCTCTACTACAATATGTTTTTTGTGTAATTTAAATTTATTCTCGTATCACTTTTAAAACGCTACTAAAACTTATTGATTATTGCCATATTTTAAATGCTGCTATTTAGTGTTAATTGCTTTACCCTATCCGACAATCATTTATAAATAATAGTCATATTAAAACCAACAATCAATCACATAATTACCATATTCAAGCCAACAATCACATAATTATCATTTTCAAACCAACATCAATAAATCATATAATCATCATACTCAAATAATTGAAAAACACGTTAGTATCATAATCAAGTATAATATTCATAACCATTTCGATAATAGTATTTCGATAAAATGAGCAAACTCGCAAACCACAAACGTTCACAAATAAGTTTACACAACTAGTACGAACAAAATATTATAATATATATAACAATTCATTACTTAATTACCGACAATTCTTTGTTACAGATGTTCTTCACTTCGGAAACTTCTCTTCGAAAGTCCAATGCCTACACAAGTGAAAACACAACATATAGTCAAACAATTATGTTAATTTGGAGGACTTCAAATCTGATAGTCAAACATTTATATTAATTTTAACAAAACTTAGTTAATTTTTATTAACTTGGTTAACTTATTAACTCATTATTATTATTAAAACTCAGATAACTTAATTATATTATTATTATTAACTTAGTTAATTTTTATAAACTTAGTTAATTTTTATAAACTGGGTTAATTCATCATCATCAACATTATTTATAAAACTTTGTTAAATTAGTTATATTATTATTCTTTATAAAAATTAGTTAACTTAAACTTAGTGAATTTTATAAAAACTTGTTTAATTTTAACAAAACTAGTTAATTTTTTTTAACTTGGTTAACTTTGTTAATTTATTATTTTTATTATTGTTATTATTATTATTATTATTATTAAAACTTGATTAACTTATTATTATTATAATAAATTTAGTTAATTTTTATAAACTTAGTTAATTCATCCTCATCATCATTATTTATCAAACTTTGTTAAATTAGTTATATTATTATTATTTATAAAATTTAGTTAACTTAAACTTAGTTAATTTCATAAAACTTGTTTAACATTAACAAAACTTTGTTAATTTTATTAACTTGGTTAGCTTAGTTAATTTATTATTAGTATTATTATTTTATCAAAGCTAGCAGGCTTTAAAGTGGTCTGTGCCACTGTATATAAATAAAAACATGTATTCTTCACATGCACAAAATAGCTAATATGGTTTTAAAGTGGTCATACCACTATACATACAAAGCACTAGACGCCCTCCTGAGAGGATGTACCACTAACGTCATCAACTGGACAAGGCCCAACAACATGGAGAAATCCTGAGAAATGAGCCACAATATTTGGATCAAAAATCGCAGATTCACTGGAGTAACTAAATTTTCTATCCCAAGTGTCATCCTCCAAAATAAGTCTATTGTCATCCCTATCTTCTCCATCACAGGAAAGAACAAGACCATCACCAACAACATGATAAAATAACCGCCTCATCTCTCCATCTCCACCTACAAACATATAATAACAATCAAACTCTGGACTATATCGCATCTCAGATTTCACATGAACCCAAGTCTTCTCCCTCGAGTTCCACTCAATCAATGGAATCAGAATGACAGCATCAACAGAAGGTACGACATAAGGAAGCGACGACACAACAATAAAAGGAGAAGGAGCAATAACTACATCAATGTTATAATCATGGGCATTACGAATCTCAGCAGGGATGGTAGTAGAAGTAACCGGGTCAATCAAAATAGAAGGACAAGACTTTGGAACCCACATACTAGCGGGAGGCCGAGGTAGGGGGATCTTTTCCGGATAGGTAGAGAAGGGTCACCTGGTGGATCGGAAGGAGGGAGATGCTTGCATGAAAGCGCCACATGACCAAAGGATTGACATATCTCACAGATATTAGGTTTCCTTCCATAGTGAACATCAATTACCGCAACATGGCCTTCGGTAGTGCATACTCTGAGCTTAGAAGGAAGAGGCTTGAAAGGGGTAATTTCGATCAGAGCTTTAACATAAACGATCCTACCTCTAGCTACTGTGTTCGAGTCAAAACACTTAAGATCTCCAACTAAACTAGAAATCTAATTCAAACCAAGCAACGACTGAAGAACAGAGGGAATATGAGAGAAGTGAGCCCAAACGGGTATAGATAAAACCTGATCTCTTACACTATCAATGGACTTACTCTAAGAAGTAATAATAAGTGGTTTACCTTCAATGAAAGAAGGCTCAGCCTCTAGCACATGCTATCTTTCCTCCTTTTTAGAAAACTTAAAGAAAAACGTAGAATTATCAAACTGAACTTGGAGACCACCCTTAAGTTTCCAACGAGTCTTACAATGTTCCCGAACAATATGTTACAAAGGATTCGAATCAAGGAAGAAACCAACTAGGTAGTCATCCCAATAGTCTTCGCCAGCCTGATTGACCTCTGGAGGAGGAAACAAGACCCCGTCAACCTCCACAGATTGAAATGAACGAGGTACATAATTTCCTACGTTACACGGCAGCGACCTAAACAACGAAGACCATTTAGGAACTTGCGGGGCTTTAGCCGAAGAGCAAGGAAGGGGAGATACCAGATTAGAGGGAGGATCCAAATTAGGCATGTGCACAACATAATTTGGGTTTGCAGAATTGCAGACTATCTCTTTGGAATTTACACAAACAGGAAGGGTGCACAACGAAAGGGTTCGAGAACAACACTAGAGTCATTTAGATTCCGACCAACCACATCCTTGTTCAATCCATCAGCGGATTCCAACCCATCATTCACAGCATAAGCATTAACATTGTCACAGATTAAACTAACCTCGGAATCAGTCCAACATGGGGCTTGAGCTGCTGAAGCATGAAAAGAGGATAAACAGTGCTCACCAGAGCCAGAGCAACTCAATCCTATAATTCGAGCTCCATCATCAATGTCAGTGAGCAAGGAGGTCAGGTGATTCGCCGTAGGAAAAGTCGCAGTCCACAAGTTTGTTCAATTGAAGCGGTAGCAGATACCAGATCGGAAGACCCGCGAGCAGAGGAATCGGTGGCGAAAGGGCTGCCCGAGCATGTCAGAGAGGTTGCAAGTTCAAGATCTGAAGCAAGGGCATCTCCTATAACCCCTGCCAAGGCGAAGACTTTTTCTTCTTCGGCATGAGGAGACGTGGCGGGGCGTTGTAGAAAAGGGATGGACAATCTTATATTAGTATTATTATTAAAGCTTAGTTAACTTAATTATATTATTATTATTATAAACTTTGTTAATTCATCATCATCATCATCATTATTTATTAAAACTTTGTTAAATTAGTTATATTATTATCATTTATAAAATTTATTAACTTAAACTTAGTTAATTTTATAAAACTTGTTTAATTATAACAAAATTACTTAATTTTTTTTAACTTGGTTAACTTAGTTAATTTATTATTATTATTATTATTAAAACTTGGTTTACTTATTATTATTATTATTATAAATTTAGTTAATTTTTATAAACTTAGTTAATTCATCATCATTATCATTATTTATCGAACTTTGTTAAATTAGTTATATTATTATTTATAAAATTTAGTTAACTTAAACTTCATTAATTTTATAAAACTTGTTTAATTTTAACAAAACTTAGTTAATTTTATTAACTTGGTTAACTGAGTTAATTTATTATTAGTATTATTATTAAAGCTCGATTAACTTAATTACATTATTATTATAAACTTAGTTAATTCATCATCATCATCATCATCATCATCATTATTTATAAAACTTTGTTAAAGTAGTTATATTATTATCATTTATAAAATTTAGTTAACTTAAACTTAGTTAATTTTATAACAATCTTATCGTAAAATTAAGTCTGATATATCATCCGGTAGATCATTTTATATTAGCTTACTAGAAGAATGATCCATACTTATAGTATGCTTTTGGATACTTTCAAAACAGGTATATTAACATCTACTTATAAAACACGACCACATAGATAATAAAAACATTTAGTAGTCCCTGAAGTAAAAATTTTGACATGGAGAATTTATCCCATAATCAATAAATTTTATAACACCAAAAAATTCTAGTTTATGAACATGTTACACAGGGGTTTAAAAAATCTGTCCTTGTGGGTAACATATAATGCAAAACTAAAAGAAGCATACCATATAAGCAACTGAAAGTCTGTTTCCATCATAAAACATTCCTGCGATCATCCTAACAGCATAATAAGCATAAATGAATAGCCTTGGTCGGTCATATGAAAGTATAACTATAAGAATAAAGCACAATAAAATGTGATCTAGAACAGGATGGAAAATTGGAAACTAGATCTGAAGTGCACAATGAGAATAAAATTAAGAATTAATGCACAATGATGGAAGATTAAAGAAAAACAAGAAATTTGAATTTTACAGCAAGCCAAATGGAAGTGTTAAAATATTGATAAGTGGATCTAAGTTAAGACGAATAAATGGTACAAAGTCAGCAATTGTGCAATTTGCACTTCAAATGTGGGTTGTATTATGAGATTAAAACTTTGGACAGTGACAGATCAAAACTCCGATAGTGACACATTTAAAAGCATACTGTACAAGAGGGATTTTAACTTTTGAAAGCTACACAAGTACTTCTTGCATTAACTTTCTGGCTATAAGAAAATATAGTGATGCATTTCTGTATTCTTGGATTCACTAGGCAAATAATTAGCAAGTGGTCAGGTTTATAAAAAGGAACATTTGGAGTTCACTCCTATAACATACATATTTATGTAAAAATAATTATTTTTTCCACTATTTCTGTAAAAAAAACTATTATAGTTTGAACTATTGTCATGAAATAAACTCAAGCATGGATATAAATACATTTACAAGCAGACACTATTACTATAAAAATAGACTTTGTTAAAGGACAGTTACCATTAAAATAAAATTTGAACTATTAAAGTTAAAAGTAAAGCTAAAGTTTATATGAAAAGTAGAATTTGGAATTTGAATTTCATGCATACGTAGCTTGTAGTAATGAGCAGGATATCTATTATAACCTAAATAATTAATTTGGCCAAGTCCAGGTACAGTGAGGGTCAATAACAGTAAGTACTCATTGAATTATTGATGTCTATTGATGTGTTTAAAAATGGAACTAGGAAACTCATTGGGACAACAAATAAAGGAGACTATAAAACTTAAAAATAATACTTAATAGAACTTGATTCCCCAATGACATATGCGGTCGGCCAAGCCATGGTAGTACCAAAGGCATCTTTCATGTACGTACACTCCGATGTAGGTCTCCATAGAAATGGATCATTAACTCTCACAAAATCTACCTAAACTTTTACAAAACCTTTTCCTAATGGAACACGGTGAACCATCGTTGTAGGATCGGTTGAAGTTATAGTTACTTCAGCCACTACTCGTCCCGTTTCACCCACATCAATCAACTTACATTAGTTCTTTGCTACTAGATTTGAACTCTGTTGGGTAAGCAAAAATGCGTGAATTATCATATTTTGCATAATTATAAAGATATTTTACAATTTTTACTATGTGTAAATTTTGTTGTAAAATAGGAATACAAAATAACAAACTAGATTTGTTTATCCAGTTGATTTAGCAACAATGGACATTTATTTAATTTGTTACATGCCTAGTTGAAAGAAACACACATTCAAAATTTCTAGAATAAAAGAAAATTATTTACAAACATGTCGATATAAATGATGTTGTACAAAAAGGTATTTAGAAACATTTCATTATGCACATAATTCACTGTAGGAAAGAATTTTTTTACACATAAGTCATTCTAATCTATGTGTAATTTGCCCAAAAATTTCACGTTGAATATCACTATGCCTAAACAGAATTTAATTAAACTTCCCTATGGCCATTCAAAAGCCACATACGGTCCACAAAGATTTTAGAACTTAAAACAGGGTATATATCAAGAAAAAGTACTAAATGTTATAACAGCAAAGTGGCTTTGCACGAAAGGTCCCTATTTCTGATGGTGTTACAAGAAAAGTCCCTGTAGAAATAAGTATGTAAATTTAGTCCCTGTTTTTTCTAATCAGAAAATGCAAGTTAGCTTGCGCTTTTTAAAATTTCAAAATTTTCAAAATCAGAAAGCGCAAACTAGCTTGCGTTTTCCTGATAGAAAGCACAAGTTACCTTGCGCTTTTCAAAAATTTCAAAATTTTTAAATTTTCAAAAAAATTTAAAATTAGAAAGCGCAAACTAGCTTGCACTTTCCTGATAGAAAGTGTAAGTTAACTTGCGTTTTTTCAAAATTTTCAAATTTTAGAAAATTTCGAAAAATATTTCAAAATTAGAAAAGTGCAAGTTATCTTGCATTTTCTGTCAGAAAAGTGCAAGACGCTTTGCTTTTTTTTTATTTTTGAAAAATAGGGACCAAATTTACAAATTCATTTATGCAGGGACTTTTTGTATAACAACATCAAAAGCAGGGACCTGTGACTCTTATCTTGAACAGCAAAACATGCTTTTCTCATTATGACTCACAAAAATAATTAATCATCTCTATGTTTGCTACCACGGCCATTGAAATTGAGCTACGACTAAACACCAACAAACTAAATGAAAATAAATAACAACAAAATTGGAATTGGAATTGAGAATTGGAATGCATATTAGCCGATTCTTTTGGCGGGGGAGATGTGAAGTAAAGGGTCTGTTTGTGTTTCTTCTCTCTGTATAAATGTACTAAACTAAAGCAAAATAAATGAAATTAAATAACTAACTATTTAATGATACAAACAAGGAAATTTTGTACATTAAGTAGATTAGAAGCTCATGTGCCATTAAAAAGAGAAACTGTGAGCGTTTTCTAATAAACAATATAACAGCCAATACTTCGAGTGCTTAGTTTGCAAAGGAGCAAACAGAAATTGATTATTGGACATTATCTATTTTAGGTAAAAAAATGTAATCGGTATTATAAGATGAAAAAATACATTTAAGGTATGGATGAGTATACTTTACTTTTCAATGTGTACATTAAGATCATTTATGGATGTGATTAAATGGTAACATGTAAATTAATCTGGAATATCTAGTGTACATTAAATGGTAAGTGGAAGATTCAAATAAATATGAGTACCTCCTAAAATAAATACTTCAATTAATCAACTTGTTAAAAGTTGCAAAATTTTAACATCGGTTCTATTTCTAACATCTCCAATCAATCTTGGTTAAAACTTAAATTTTGGAAAACATACAAGCTGAATAAATTGTTGAGTCAAGGATCTGAAACAAATACAATACCTATGCTATAAAGCATCTAAATGGATTAATTATCCAGATTCGTCCGAACACAAACATGAACATATAGTCCCCATCACTTCAGTTCCCAAAATTATCAAAATATAGTTTGATTTAGAATGGACTAACTTTCAACAACAAAAATTAAATACCTAAAACACATGATAGTTAAGAAGATGGTTTCAACTTTCAACAACAAAAATCTAAGCAAACAAGCCCAGGCACAAATTAAAACAGGTTAAGATTTAAGATTGAATCCCCTTTTGTTATACTACTCAACTACTTTGTGAAGAGCTTTGGGAGAAGTATTTATGGTAGGAAAGGAATATTGTTTTTTTCCTCCAGCAAAAGTGTGTTTGAGCAACAAGAAGAGTTACCAAGCATCAGCAGAAGTGTTTCATCTACTTAGAATAATGCATTCATGTCAAGGACTGGAGTTAACAAATAGGCCAGAAGCCTAACATGCTATTGACTGGTTGACTTAATATAATTTAGACCTTAACAGCTGATTTTAAAACATAAATGATTCACCGAGGAAATTAATCGAAGAAGGCGATAGCTTACCTGTTACTTTCAAAATATATACTTTTATTATTAAATGATGATCACCACGGACCGATGGTTTATTTATGTTAGGAACCCCTAACTTTATAAATTTCAATATTTCACCAGGTTGTGTACCAGAAGGTATATGAAGATCCCCATATCCTTCAGTCATCTCTACCTGGGAGGCATATGATTTTGAATATGGTTAGAAATGGACATAGTAGCATGAATAATTTTAGTTCAAATTTCTATATCGAGAAGAGAAAAAATTGGATGGAATTTAATGAAAATGATTTATTTTAATATATACTAACAAATATGATGCTAAGTCGATTATTTGACTCTTCTAAATACTTGTTAGAGCGATGTTCATTCACCAGATCTAACAAAAGAATCCATACATGTATTGAAACTAGAGCAGACTACCGGAACTAAAACTGTTAGCAAAATAGATAGAAGAATACGAAAACATGATTTGTATAATTGCTATTGCTTATCACATGAAAGTAGTAAATGGACAGAGTAAACAATCGATCTATGGTTAATCCTGGTGGTTTTCTAACTTATTTTTTCATTTGTTGTCTTGTATTACAACAAGTTCAAGTTGTCAAGGATTAGAACTAAATTTGAAATTACACTTCAGGTGGCAATTTCTATTACATGACTCAACGCATTCATTCAATGCAGCACTCCACTTCTCAGGTAGCACCTCACCATGCTTGTCACCACCTCATGCTTACATGTCTGTCCTCCGTAGTGTCACCATCTCATTCTTACAAGTCTGTCCTCCGCAGTGTCACCATCTCATGCTTGCTCTTTTTAGTGTTTCATTATTTTAGTACATGCATTTTAGTTGGAACAAATGCTACATCCTTCTCATGCATATATATATATATATATATGTGTGTGTGTGTGTGTGTGTGCGTGTGTGTGTTTGTCTACGCCCGACACTATTGTGGTACCTCATTTTATGTCTTTCTTCTGCTCAACTAAGTGTATTCTTTTGGCTACAGTATAGTATTTCTTTTGAATCTATGATATTTTTAATAGGAGTTGTTAGGAATTAAGGACACTACTACTTATAGAGTATTAAATAACTATTTAGTGTATACACAAACTGATTACTATATACACCTTCAAGCAAGAATGTACTAGCTTATGTCTACATCTAATTAAACATGATCTTAAAATCCTATTATCAATATTGAAAATAAAAATAAAGCTTAAGCATAAGTTAAAGTAGCGGAAGCTTAATGTTTGTAACTTACCTCATACTGGTACTTTCTGAAGTTTTAGGCAGGGGTTTCATCGTGATGGCGAGCTTCATGGACGATAAGGGCTTCAGGGTGTGAAGGGCCTTTATCTCCTTTGATTCGTCTTTGTCGAAGCCATTTTCATCTTCTTTTTTATTTTTGTTTTCCCTCTCTTCTCCACTTCACCACATCGTTGCAACAAATATTACAGGGTTAATTTATTGAAACAAGGAAAAAATTTAAAAATATATATTATATACAATAGTCACCTAAATGGTAAATCATGTATTCTGATATAAGTTATCGGTAAACAAACAATGTAAATTGAAAAAGGCAAGTTCTAATCGCCAAAAGCAGGTATAGTATTCAACTTTGTCCAAAGTTCAAAAGGAGGTTTTCTCAGTCCTTCAAATGTATATTATTGGAATGGAAGATAAAAAGTGAATTGAAGAAAGAAAGAAACATGGCTTCTTTCTTTTTTTCTGTTGTGTTTGCACAAAAAATGGACAAACACCTCAAAGTCGTATGATTTAATAGATTTTATGTTGTTCTTAGTGATTTGGGTGATTTATGCAAATATAAGAAAAGTAGGGGCTAAGCTGTAAAAGACACGCAGATTTATAGTGGTTCAGCCGGAATGTACCTACGTCCACTTTATATGTTATTTCTCTTTTCTTGTTTAGATTACAAGTACAAAGCTTTGATACAAGTAAAAGAAAGTTGTTTGAAAGTTCTCTCCGTGCTTGAGCTCTCAAACTTGTCCCCCATTGTTGTACCCCTGCCCCTCTATTTATAAAGTGAGGCTGGGGACAGGGGTCTTGGATATATGTAGCTGCTGGCGGGCCTGGGCTGATGTGATCTGTTCTGACAGAGTTGGTCCGGTTACACTCTGGGTCGGTATTGCTTGGAAGTGCAGTTTTGGACCGGCATTGGTGAAGGGATGGGCTGGCTCGGCAACGAGGAGAAAGTTGGTTGGGAAAGCCCTGGTCCGGTTGTTAAATGGTTCGGCAGTGGGATGGTCTGGCGATGAGAGCTGGGTTCGATCCGGTAGTGCTTGGACCGGTGGTGGGATGGTGGTGAGTTGGTTCGGTGGTTAGCCCGGACGTAAATGGTTCGGTGGTTGGAGAAAGTGTTTTCTTGGTTTTGGTCCGGTATCAGGTGGGTTGGATGGCGTGCTGGTCCGGCTTTGGCTCTTCCTTGCTTGGCTCGGTGATGCCCTGTTTGCTGTTGATGAAACGCCCCAAACATTTGCCCCCCAAAGCAGGGCATGTGTGTGTACATGGCGTGCTTTGTTTTAGGTCGTTAATTATGGACATTCTCATCCGGTCTCCAATGCCGAACCGACTGGTCCGGCTGTTGATATTTGCCTATAAATATGGGCTATACACCTTCGTTACTTCTTACCAATCCAAGATAACCGAACCAAGTATCCCTGCCGAATCAAATTCTCTGCCGAATTGTATTAGAATACCGAATCAGGTGATATAGCCTTCTTTTGCCTAACGGCCTTTACGTTTTTAAACTACCGAATGAATCTATGTATTTCGAGTGCCGAATGAACTGTCGTTCTTGGATCACCGGATGAGCACGAGGATTCTGAGCACCGAACGAATTTTTTCATTTGAATTACCGAATGAAATTGGAGAACATGACCGCCGAATGAGATTGAGAGTTGGATAGCCGAATGAACGTGTACTCTGGGTGCCGAATGAACCTCATACACTTGATTTTTTCATTTTTCATATCACGAGCGAAATTCCAGACTACATGTGCTTGCTTGTTTATATCCTTTGTTTTAACAATATGTTTTTCTGGTGTTGTAGATAATGTCTCAAAGTGTGGAAACCCGATCAGAGAAGAAAAGATCTCAGGACCCAGAAGAGCCTTCCTCAATGCCCCCGGCTCAGCCAGGACCTGCTCGCCATGGGCCCACCCCGCGATCATTAGTGGACGGATACAGTCCTCAGGAACTTCTTAACCTGCCTCCTGATTGCTTCCCTAGCTTACTCAAGGACGAGCAACTCGATGTTATATCTCGCTCTTTCGGGATCGACCGAGCACGCATGTTATTGCCGAATGTGGGAGTGATGTCGTATGATCCTCCCGATGGATATTTTTCCTACAACAGATACCATTGCATGTGTGGTGCCATCCCGCCTCTCAACGCCTGGGTAGTCAGCTTTCTTACCTATCTAAAGGTAGCTCCATTCCAGCTTCAGCCCAACTCTTATGCCATTCTGGTGAGTCTCTTCGTCATCTTCCAGAGGAGATATGGGCGTCCTCCTTCCAACCGGGAGATCCGGTATTTGTATAACTTGAGAGGCTACAAGAAGGGGTCGCCCTACATCAGCTTGGAATCGGCCGTAACCTTTAAGCCGGTCCTGGATTTATACTCCAAGTACAGTATGTTCAAGAAGGAATGGTTTTTTGTCAGGGATGATTCCGTTTCTATTCGGCGCTTCACCTCCGGATGTAAGTTGAAGCTTTATTTTTAATTCCTGTTCTGGTTGCAATACTCTTTCTTATGTGTTTTTATTTTTTGCTAGCGACAGGTGGTTTTGCGGTCGTGGAAAATGACTGCCTGGTTCAGACGGCAGCAGAAATAGAAGCTATTACCGGGAGAGATAGGTCGGCTGCCTACCTGATCAGGAACGCTACACTCTTGGAGTACAACTTGATCCTTCCACAGCAGTTCGTGGCCAAGCAGAGGGACACGGCTGAAGAGAAGGCTGCCCAAGCTAAAGAAGGGGCTGAGTTGAAGAGCAGTAAAAGGAGGCCCTTTCCGAAACACCCAGTAGCCGGGGGGAAGAAGCTCAAAAAGTCTGACGGTCCCTCTCCCAGCACATGTCCAGATATCCCGGAGGAGGGAGAGGTGGAGGAGGAGCAAGGCGAAGATGGAGGAGAAGGCGCTGGAGGTGGCGACGGTGTCAGGGCTTTGTCTTCTGGGCAAGTAGGCGAGATGCAAGAGTGGACGGATGACGCTTTCCGCCAAGCCTTCGAAGGTTTGGAGGGGACGGAGAAGTCCAAGAGAGCCGATAAAGTTGGGACCGGCGCTGATTTATCTTCTGGGAGCGCCTCTACTGAAGCAACTTCGGCGGTTCAAGGTGAATTTCTCTTTACTCTTTTAATCCTTGAATGATGGCTTAATACATGTTGGTGACACTTGGTTTTCATATCAGGAGCAGGTACAACGGCCAAGACCTCAGACCTTCGGCACAGGCTTGAACAATACAAGCTTTCCAAAGCTTCCGCCAAGCCGAAGCCTCTGACCCACCGTTCCGGGGATGTAGTCGGCTACCATCCTCTTCTCGGGGTTATTGAAGAGGATACTCAAAAGAGAAAGAGGAGTCGCTCCCTATCCAAGCCTTCACCTGGTCCTCAGCCCCCAATTCAGCCTCTTCATGATATCACGAAGGAGGATACTGAGTTCGCACCCTCTCCGCACCCGTCTGAAAATCCCACCGTTACTCAGATTGATCGTCCTGGCTTGGCTCGTAATCCATTTGCGGGCCATCCTGATCTGGATCCAAGTTCTCATGATATTTCCTTTGACGAGGTCACCGATGAGCACCTTCTTCCTCGCAACCCTATGGTAAAGGTGCTTGATGAGGTCAAATCCCTGGACCTTGATTTGCTTACTACTCGGATTGTCACTATGGGGGACGAAGCTAAAGCAAACATCGACCGGGTTGCTGAGGAAACCAGGAAGTTGATGGGGCACCATGCCCGACTGGTCAAGGCCGGGGAGGAAATCGGGAGTGCCAACATAAGATTGCGGTTAGTGGTTTCCGACCAGGCCAAACAACTCGCTGATCAGGCCATCCAGATCTCTCAGCACGAGGCCGCCTCCGGACGCCTAAAGAAAACTATGGAAGAGGCCAGCCGGGCCGAACTGTGGAAAATGGAGGCTACTTGCAAGGAACGGATCGATATGGCCATTGCCACGGTGGACGAGGTTCGGAAAGCAGATCTTGAGCAGATAGAGGAGTTATCTGGGAAGCTTGAGGCCTTAGAGCTTGCTCAAACCAAGTTGAGGGAGGAGATGGAGGCGATGCGGAAATCCCTTCGGGCTGACTGCTCGAGATACCAATTGGAGAGAGATGCCGCCGTCGTAAGGTTGTCGGATTCCGAGGCCCGGGCGAGGGAGCTTGAAGAGAACGAGGGGCTGATGGAGGGGATGCTTTAGGATATGTACTTCCGTACTTGGAGGCAGGGTAACTTGTCCTGGATGGATGATTACCCCCGGGTTATGGCTAGGATCTATCTCAGGGCTCTAGAGGAGGCCCAGGCTGAGGCAGATAAGGAGGGTGGTGTGGCCTTTAGGATGGATGCTGTTACTACCCAGTTTACCAAGGAGGAGAAGATGGCGGTGAAGGAGGGCATGCGGCTGCTTGCAGCTGAGGAGGCAGGTGTGCAAGTGGAGGATGATGATCAAGTTGATCAAGGAGCAGATGCTGGTAAGTCTTCCTTTCTAGTCTTTCTGTTAACTTGGTTGCTTATCACTAATTGATTCTTTCTCTGACCGGATAGGTGGGCAACATGACAAGGATAAGACTCCGACGCAGCCGGCTCCTTGATTAGACCTAGAAAATTCTTTTTGTGGACTTGACATGGTTGTATATGTTAGTCTTAAAACAGTAAAGTAACTCTTAGGTTATAATTTTTTGCTACTTGTAATAAATAGCTCTATTCTTGACGTGTAATTCTTTAACTTAAGCTGATTTTGTCGTCTTTTGAATGTTTTTTGCTATTTTGACATGTTGTATGAGAAATATAGCTACGCATATTCTTGTAATCAAATTGTGTTTGATGTCAGGTTCTTGTTTAAAACATAATTTCATGACTTGCAATGTTAGCGCGAGGTGTGAATAAATTATAGTCATGTGTTTACATATGAAAGAAGGAAATACCGCCCTTTATATTTTGCTTGTAGATGGCAGCTTTGAATATCCTGTGTGATCGAGTAAGGGATGCGGTCCAGTATCTTGCTGTGAGTATCCGCTTCTATTAGTGAGTGTCTCCTGTTTTGTGTCCTGTACTTCAGGGATTGTTACAGAGGATAGGAGAAAAGTTTCTTAAGTAAAATTGAAATATGTGAAAATGTAAAACTTCCAATCACGGAAGGCCTTCGATGTTCTTAAGTTCGTGGCAAACGGGCTTTGTAGTCACTTTCCCTAGCTGTGGGTCTTGGAGACATTTGTCACCCATATTACGCCTCCGCGCGGAGTTAATTCTTTTTTACCACAGCCGCACTTAAGACACATCGGAGCCGAGATCGTGCACAGTAACTACCCGGGCCATTATGGCCCATAATCGTGGGTATTATTCGATTTACTGTGGCCGGCTAGCGTGGGTGACGATCGTCAACCGTGAACTGCCCCTGGCTAGCCACACCTTATTTTGGGGCTTATAGTCGGTTCACAGTTGCCGGCGAGCCGAACGCCATAATGAGCTGCCTCGGCTATAGTCGACCTTCTCGGTGGCTTATAATCGGCTCATTACAGTTGGCTTTAAGGGCCGTAGCGAGCAATGAGTTAACCCGCAGCAGAGGGATGCCGGAGCAAAAGTGTCTCATTGGTGAGGGCATAGATTCGCATAGTACCTGTTAGGTCTTGTCCAGGTGAAGTTGCGCTGTGGAGTGCTTTGAGTGGAAATGCTATACGCATAGGATTTTGTTCAATAGAAAAGGATAAAGTTAACAAGCAGCCAAGATATAAAGGAACAAGTTAAAAAAGAGACAAGGTTTTTTAAAGTGGTTCTGCACGAAAAGGCCTACGTCCACTGATTCTCTTTGTTAATTCACTTCATATGGGCAGTACAAGTTAAGAAAAGTATCGACGAAGGTGTTGGATGTTCCATGCCCTCTGGAACACCTCTCCGTCCACTGTTGACAAAATATAAGCTCCATTGTGGAGATCTTTATGAATTACATATGGTCCATCCCAGATTGGATCTAGTGCTCTGGGGCGAGGGAAGATTCGCTTGAGGACAAGATCCCCTTCTCGTAAGGTACGCTGCTTGACTTTAAAGTTGTATTGTGCTGCCACTTTTTGCTTGTGGGCCGCTGCTTTAAGGACTACATCATTTCTTCTCTCCTTAACTAGATCCAAAGACATGTGAAGGAGTTCTTCGTTCTCTTCTGGGTTATAGTGGATCCTTTGGTGGGAAGGCACAATGGTTTCAACTGGGAGCATAGCCTCCGATCCGTATGCCAAAGAGAAAGGAGTATGCCCCGTTGATGTTCTGAAGGATGTGCGATAGGCCCACAGTGCCGTAGGGAGTTCATCCACCCAAGCGCCCTTTGACTTTTCGAGTTTCTTTTTTATTAGAGTTTTCAGAATTTTGTTGACGGCTTCGACTTGTCCGTTTGCCTGGGGATATGCTACGGATGAGAAGCTTTTGTGAATTCCGTGTTATCGGCACCAGTTGACGAATTGCTCGCTGTCAAACTGAAGTCCATTGTCTGATATGATTCTGAGTGGGACTCCGTACCTGCATAGAACATTTTTGATCAAGAAGTTAATAACTTTTGCTGAAGATACTTTATTCAGAGGTTCCGCTTCCACCCATTTGGTGAAATAGTCGACTGCCACTATAGCATATTTGGCCCCGCCTCGGCCCATTGGTAGCTCGCCGATTAAGTCAATTCCCCATATTGCGAAGGGCCAAGGGCTGGTCATTTGAGTAATCTCAGTTGTTGGTAGCCGCGGAATCTTAGCAAACTTCTGGCATCTGTCACACTTTTTGACAAAATCTAAGGCGTCCTTGCTTAAGGTGGGCCAGAAATATCCATATCGGAGCATCTTTTTTGCTAATGTTTCCCCTCCGGTGTGATCTCCGCAGCTTCCCTGATGAATGTTGGATAAGATTTCCCTGGCTTCCCTCCTAGCGACACACCTTAATAACGGGTTAGAGAATCCACACCGATAGAGGATGTCTTCTTGTATTGTGTAGCGGGAAGCTTTCCTCAAGATTTTCTTGACTTCGTTGCGCCCGTTGGGTAGTGTGCCGCTTTGTAGGTAGTCTCGGATGGGAGTCATCCAAGTTACTTCTTCGGTTGCAGCATCAGATTCACTTGCTCAAAACTTGGGGTCAGTTGCTTTGAGATGGTTACTGCTCCGAAGATGGCGCTGTCTCTCATACTTGCTTGCTTTGCCAATTCGTCGGCCTCTTGGTTCTCCTCCCGAGGGATGTGTTTGACTAAGTAGTGGTCCAATCGGCTGAGAAGTAACTTGGTCTTCTTTAAATATGATATGAGTCGTTCTTCTCGAGCTTGGAATTCTCCTTGTATTTGATTAACAATAAGTTGAGAATCGCTATGAAGACACAAAGAATCGGCTCCGATTTCTATGGCAAGTTCTAATCCAGCTATCACTGCTTCATATTCTACGTCGTTGTTGGTGGCAGCGAACTCCAACCTTATAGCATAGTGCAGCTTATTTCCCCTGGGAGTGATTATTACCACACCTGCCCCCGAGCCTTGTTCGTTTGATGCACCATCCACAAAGAGATTCCACTTGATGTCTTCTGCTATTTCCAATTGCTCCTTATCTTCGTTGGTAGTGAATTCTGCAATGAAATCAGCCATGGCTTGTCCCTTGATGGCGGTGCGAGGGTGATAGGTGATATCATATTGACTTAGTTCAATGCACCATTTAAGTTGTCGCCCAGAAGTGTCGGGACGATGGAGTACCTGCCTCAGTGGCTGATGGGTCAGAACTTTGATGGAATGGGACTGGAAGTAGTGACGCAGTTTCCGTGATGTGATTAGTAAACAGTATGCTAGCTTCTCAAGTTTAGGATATCGGACTTCTGCCCCCGTAAACCTCTTACTGACGAAGTAAACTGGCCGCTGCGTGCGGTTGTCTTCCCTTACCAAGGCAGCGCTTAGGGTGTGAGATGACACAGCAAGGTATATGTATAACTCTTCGCCTTCGCTTGGAGTCGAGAGTACCGGTGGTTTCTGGAGGTGTTCGATTAAGTTAAGGAAAGCGGTTAAGCATTCGTCAGTCCATTCAAACTTTCCTTTGTCTTTCTTTAGAGCTTCGAAAAAGGGGACGCACTTGTCCGTTGCTTTGGAGATGAATCGGCTTAGGGCGGCCACTTTTCCATTCAGGCTTTGCATTTCCTTTCGAGTGGAAGGTATCTTGATATCCCTTAGCGCTCGGACTTGCTCAGGGTTTGCTTCAATCCCTCTGGCATGGACGATGAATCCTAAGAACTTTTCTGATGATACTCCGAAGGAGCATTTTAGAGGATTCAACTTCATTCCATACTGGCGAAGTACTTGAAACATCTCGCCTAGGTGGCTTACGTGATCGTCGGCTTTCCTTGATTTTACCAGCATGTCATTCATGTATACTTCCATAGTTTGTCCTATTAGCCCTGCAAACATCTTGTTGACGAAGCGCTGGTAGGTGGCTCCTGCATTTTTAAGTCCGAAAGGCATTACCTTATAGCAGTATAAACCCCGGTCGGTGATGAAACTAGTGTGGTCTTGGTCGGGAGCATGCATAGGAATTTGGTTATATCCTGAGTATGCGTCCATAAAAGATAAGAGCTCGTGCCCGGCTGTGCTGTCTACAAGTTGGTCGATTCGAGGAAGTGGGAAGCAATCCTTTGGGCAGGCGTCGTTTAGGTTGGAAAAGTCAATGCATGTTCGCCACTTCCCATTATCCTTCTTTACCAGCACCGGGTTAGCGATCCATTTCGGGTAGATGGCTTCTCGTATGAAGTCATTGGCGAGCAGATTCTTTACTTCTTCATCGAGGGCTGCTGATCGCTCTGCCCCCATACTTCTCTTTCTTTGTTTTATGGGCGCCTTGGTAGGATCAATGTTTAGTACGTGGCATGCTACGTCGGGGGAGATTCCGGTCATGTCAGCGTGTGACCATGCGAATACATCCAAGTTGTGGCGGAGAAAGTCGATGAGTTGCTCCTTCAACTCTGCTTTTAGTTGGGACCCAATTTTCAATAGTCTACTTGAGTCGTGCTTGTCTACAGATACAAACTCCATAGCCTCTGCAGGCTCGGCGGTGGCCTCCTCCTCTTTGTCCCTAGGGTCTAATTCATTGAAAGGGTCGCTGGTATATCGAAGAGGAGGGGCATTCTTTAGTTGCTATGCTTCTAGACTTTTTGTGCAGAGGGCAACCTCTACACCCTTCCCTTTATCCTTCCCGTGGTTGTTGCGAAGTTCAGTCACATAGCAGTCTCGAGCAACATCCTGGTCTCCTTCTACTTCCCCTACTCCATTGTCCGTTGGAAATTTCATCTTTAGGCACCATGGGGCTAGGACAATTTGGAAGTCAGACAAGGCTGGCCTTCCTAAGAAGGCGTTGTAGGCCGAATGGTTTTCTATTAGCACAAACGTCTGTTTTCGTACTACGGAGCGGGGATGGCTTCCAATTTCAACAAAGAGGTCCAGTTGCCCGAGGGGCATCTTCGCATCTCCAGTGAACCGTGTAGTGGTTTATCGTAGGGAGATGCATCCTTCATTGATAGTTTCATTTTGTCAAATGCATGTTTGAACATGATATTTACTGAGCTTCCAGTGTCTACCAGAATTCGGTAAACTTCGGCGGGACCGAGCCGGGCAGAGATAACCATGGAATCCATGTGAGGGTATTTCCTTCCTTCTAGGTCACGCTTACCAAAGGTGATGTCATCACTTTCTTTCCGCTTCGGGTGGCGCTATTCTATAACCGAATTGACACAGTCTTTATTGTCTCTAAGCGACTTTCCATATCTTTCCATCTCTTTCCAGCTTCTGTCTGCGATGTGCGGTCCTCCCGAGATGGTATGGACCACTATCTTCTCTTTACTAGAGCCGCTAGTGTTGCGGTTTCCTCTGCCGATCTCCGGTGAGGGTAGCCTTGGGTTCTCATTGGCAGGAGCTGGAGTCCTGTCCTGACCTTTTACATAGCGTTCCAGTTTCTTCCTTCTGATGTGTTCCTCAATCAAGTCCCGGAGGTGATGGCATTCATTGGTATCATGCCAATGAGATTCGTGGAAGCGGCAGAACTTTCCAGACTTATGCGCGTTATCTGATTCCTTCTTGTATGGTGGGCATTTGTATCTAACTTCACCTTGGGTGGCAAGGAAGATATTTTCGACGGTCTCGTTCAAAGGAGTGTAAGTGTCGAATCTCGGTCCTGGCCGATATAGGCGCTTTTCTCCCTTCTTGCCCCCAGCATTGTCTCTGGAATCATTTCTTAGAACGTCCCTTGCCACAGCAGGGGCGTTGCTATGAGTTGCCTTATTTTGCTGTCCTGACTGCCCCTCAACGGCAGCATCCTCAAGCCTCATATATTTTCCGGCTTCATGGAAGAAATCGGGTAAAGAAGCTGGTTTTTCTTTGGTCAACCTTCTAGCAAATTTAGTGTCCGGATGCACACCACTACAGAGGGCCATTAGGATAAGCTTCTCATCGGCATCTTGGACTGTGGCTGCTGCGGCATTGAATCGGGTTAGGTATTGCTGCAGTTTCTCTCCAGGTTTCTGTTTGACGCTGGATAAGGAATAAGCGTCCTTAGGTTGTTCCACATGAATGCGGAACTGACTGATAAACTTTTCTTTCAACATTTCCCACAAGCTGATGCATCCCTGGGGTAGATGACAGAACCAGGAGGTAGCGAGATCTGCTAAGAAGAGTGGAAAGCATTTGCACAGTACTCCCTCTGTCGCTCCACTCATGAGCATATGTTGTGTGTATCTCTGTAAGTGTACAACGGGGTCGGAGGTTCCTTTGTAAGGTTCCATTGTTGGCATCTTCCATTCTCGGGGGGTG
The DNA here is from genome assembly GCA_030737815.1 of Allium fistulosum. Taxonomy (NCBI): domain Eukaryota; kingdom Viridiplantae; phylum Streptophyta; class Magnoliopsida; order Asparagales; family Amaryllidaceae; genus Allium; species Allium fistulosum. Next base: position 1,620,104,153 of record CM060901.1, read on the forward strand.
ATAGCAATTTCGATGTTGCGGGCGAAAGGGCTGGTTACCCTAGCGCCTATCCCTCGATCTCTTTGCTCCCGTTGAATGCACTCTCTGAATAAGCATGCCATCCTTTCATCAGAATTTGGAGCAGATAGAAACAAGTTTGGTTCTGTTCTGTGGGATTGATTCCGTCCAGATGACCTGTAGGGATGGTATCATCTATCATTCCTCATATTTTCCAATGGCTGCCTTTGGTCTTCTGGGAGCATGCTAGGGTCAGCTACAGTTGGCCCTTGCCTTGATCTTCCCCTGCTGGGTTCTGATCTAAGCACTTCCTCGGGTCCAACTTCGGGCTGGACTCTAGCTCGGCCCCGTTCACTGGCGTTTACGTGGTTAGGCAGTATGACAGGCTCAGCTACAGTTGACCTTCGCCTGGTACCTTCCCTGTTGGGTTCGGTTCCAAACGTTTCCTCAGGTCTAACTTCGGGCTGTGCTCGATCTCGGCTCCTACAATGGCTACTTCTTCCGTTAGCTCCTTCGAAGAAGGAAGATCTTTGTTGTCTCCGAGATCCTCCAGACTGGGACTCGCCCCATGATTCAGTGTTGCGGTTGGACTCTTCAGCATCCCTTAAGCGTGACATGAGATGGTCCACCAAGGCTTCCTGCTGGGACGTGAAGCGGTTAGTTACTTCAACCACAACCCTGTCTAAATCTGCCCTAGTAATTGATGTGGGCTGTTCTGTGGAAGGAGTGGTCGGATTAGCCTGTCCTTGATCTGGTACTGCTGCTGGAGGAGGACGATTTACTTGATTCGTGACAGCTGGATCTGGAAGACTGCTGGATGCGATGTTTTTTCCTTTGTTAACATCTTTTCTCTGTTTAGGAGGCATGTTTTCCAAGTGGCGAACGATGCTGTTAGGAAAAATGTTAAGTGGATGAAGCTGAAGCTTCGAGCTTCTAGTTTTCAGTGAAAGCACCAAAAATGTTTGCACAAAAAATGGACAAACACCTCAAAGTCGTATGATTTAATAGATTTTATGTTGTTCTTATTGATTTGGGTGATTTATGCAAATATAAGAAAAGCAGGGGCTAAGTTGTAAAAGACACGCAGATTTATATTGGTTTAGCCTGAATGTGCCTACGTCCACTTTATATGTTATTTCTCTTTTCTTGTTTAGATTACAAGTACAAAGCTTTGATACAAGTAAAAGAAAGTTGTTTGAAAGTTCCCTTCGTGCTTGAGCTCTCAAACTTGTCCCCCATTGTTGTACCCCTGCCCCTCTATTTATAGAGTGAGGCTGGGGACATGGGTCTTGGATATATGTAGCTGCTGGTGGGCCTGGGCTGATGTGATCTGTTCTGACAGAGTTGGTCCGGTAACACTCTGGGTCGGTATTGCTTGGAAGTGCAGTTTTGGACCGGCATTGGTGAAGGGATGGGCTGGCTCGGCAACGAGGAGAAAGTTGGTTGGGAAAGCCCTGGTTCGGTTGTTAAATGGTTCGGCAGTGGGATGGTCCGGCGATGAGAGCTGGGTTCGATCCGGTAGTGCTTGGACCGGTGGTGGGATGGTGGTGAGTTGGTTCGGTGGTTAGCCCGGACGTAAATGGTTCGGTGGTTGGAGAAAGTGTTTTCTTGATTTTGGTCCGGTATCATGTGGGTTGGATGGCGTGCTGGTCCGGCTTTGGCTCTTCCTTGCTTGGCTCGGTGATGCCCTGTTTGCTGTTGATGAAACGCCCCCAACATGTTGAAATTTTGAATTTTCTGACTTAATATAAGCACATTTTGATAGATTGCCCTTGATAACAGCGGTTTCTAAAGAAAAATCAACTTACTGCATAACGTTAGTAAACTATTGTGTTATCACCAGCTAATTTATATAAGTTATCACAAATGCTCATCTTTACCTTTTTTGATAAAAATATATTATCAGAAAATACAATTTAGATGCTTTATACAGCGAATGACCATACACTACAAAGGTCAAACAATTAATACAACACAACTGTTTTTTTGGAATAGATAGTGAGGTTGACTGGGCCCCTACCAGATTTTATTGAGACGGAAGAAAAAAACACAGAGAGAGAGACATAAAACATGCTTTATGCCAACACAAGGAAAGAAAACAGAAGAAAAATAAGAACAAAGAAAGAGAAAACAACGAAGACAAGAGAACACCACAGAACAAAACAACAAACACAAAAACCCATAGCACAGACTAAAACAGAAGCATACCAAGACGATCAAGCAAAAGGAGAACAAGCATGCAACCCACATACCATTTTCATGCACAAAGCATGCACACAACAGGCACAGGGTGCACACAGCTCCCCAATCACTAAATCACTGAGCTAACTCCATAAATCAGCGTGATGAGAGGAGAAGCAATGCCCAGAAGAACGAATACCATATTTTATCTCTCTCATCATCCGCTGCCACAATGACTGAGAAGGAAAAACCACATTTCGAAAGCACCGACTATTCCTCTCTAACCAAACATTTCGTAGATATATTTTCATAACATAGTAGACAATGTCCCATCTACTGGGTCTCCACCTTGTTGCCTTTCGAAGAACTAACCAGTCTGAAATAAAGACACCCAGAATGCCATTAACCCCAGCGTTTTGCATGAGAGTTAACCACAAATTAATTAGATAACTGCACTCAAAGAATAGGTGATCAACAGATTCAGGTATTATGTTGCAAATACACATAGATTGTCCACATCCATTCCTACTCCCACAAACTTATCCCTTGTCAGCAATGCTTTGTGAACAACCTTCCAAAACAAAGGATTATCAGAGCTAGACGTATAAGAAGTCCATGCAACTTTAACCCATAAAGATTCAGGCATACCCTCAACCTTGGAGAGGAGATCATAGACTGCATTGATGAAGTGAGATTTACCCCTCCAAGAAAGAGCATCCTCATGAGCAACAATAATTTTGTGGTGAGCCAAGTCACTCCAAATCTGTGTCTTAACATGAGAGAAAGGAACTTAATATAGCATTTACCTACTATTGTGCTTGAATGAGAGAAAGGATCTGTCTTTTATACTCAACATAACATTTTTCCTAATTAAGTTTATATCGTGCGAACAATATTTATTTTCAGTTTTGTAACTATTTGTCTTAACATGATGCATACAAATATAGTCACCATCTGTGCAAACAACAAGGATTATTTGCAAATTGAAAATCGATCAACACAAATTGCAAGGCCAAACAAAATAACAGAAAAGAATGAGAAGGAACTTATCACGTTAAGGTAAATTAGGAAGACGTCCCTTTTTAAGACATGATATGGGGTGTTGAGCTATTTCAATGAGGTCGACAATATTATGACGAGAGCGCTCAACAGCACCAAATATGAACATGGAGCATACCTCAACTTTCTTGGATAGCCGAATAGCATAACCAAGTTGAAGTTCAGGAGAGTTTAGTCCACTTAGGTTCTGCCTGTACAGAGATAACACCTTTGCTCGTTTGTTTGCCAATTCTTAAGCTATTGTGCATATCAAGCCCTTTGCCATTACTCAGTGCAGGTCGCTTGAAGATGTGGAGTCAGGTGGCAGAAAGTGAAAATAGGAAAATATCATAAGAATATAACAGACAGGTGTACACTCATACGATAAGGTACACTTACAAACTCACAAACTGGTTTCACACACGATTAGTTGAAGTTCAAATGGATGTACTTTTATTGAACTGGTTTCACCCACAATTAGGTACACTTATAATCTTTCTTAGTTCACTTGATCAAGACACACCACTTCATTACCATATCAAATATCATCAAAATTCCAGTAGTGGATATTAGCGGTCAAAGTACATATATCACAATTCATGTAAAATCTTTCTTTCAAACCCTTCAACTCTAAACATAAAAACATCATAAATACCCTGGTATGCCTATTTTTAAATTTTAGTTGTCAAAGTGTTTCCATCCAGACATATCAAACTTTGTTATTAATAGCACTAACGTTAGTGTATACGCCTTGTGTGTATTTTTGAATAGGATAGGTATGTTATTTGGTACTTGCATAGGTAGGCAAAAAAATGTGCATACACATTGGTAGGAAAGAAAATGAATAAATTTAATAAACGTAGAAACTTGTGGACATATAGGAATGTTTAGTTGACAAAGAGACATTCGGTAGTTAAGTCTTCATCCAACTTAATAAGTCTATAACCACTAATGCACCAACAGTGTATGCTCATGTAATAATTTTACTCCTTTTAATCTCCATTTCTTGTAACAATTCTTGTAATAATTGTAATAATATCTTGTAAGAGTTTTGGTATAAAATGTCTGGATCTAATATTTTATGTATAAATTATATACAACACCTATATAAATATTTCACATATTAGATTTCATGCACTACTATGTGTTTACTATACCAAAGTATAAGAAATGATACCTTTACTCCCTGAGTTCCAGTTATACCCAATTAAACCTTTACTCCCTAAGTTCAAGAAGTATAACATCACCTTCTCTTCCATAATAATCGGCCGACATAGGCATCCACTCCTTGAATCTCACTTCAATTTTGGTCGGAAAGACTGTGCCTACTACGTTCCTGATATCAACAACATTTGCTTGGTGATGAAAACTATCAACATAACTCACATCCATGTTATCTGACAAAGCTACGAAGGCACTGAGAAGTAGTTCGATCTCGGAAGTTCCAAGGAGGTGTCACGATCTACTTTATGACGAATATACGTTTGTAACTCCAAAAATCTGATACAAAAGTCCAATTTGGCGTTGGTAGTCGGTTTCGATGTTGTACGAGAATAGGTAGTGCTAGTGTAGGGATTTGAGGCCAAAAATGACTTTGCAGACCTGGGGTCGCAGATGAAGACTGGATGCCTTTTCCCCGTTCAGAATTCCAAGCCCTAATTTTATTTTATTGAAGAAGAAAATCACAATTTTAGATTCAGAATGAAAATTTCTAAGTTTTTCTTTTTGAAGGAAATGTTGGAGGAGAAGTTAATAAAAATGTTATACGTATTAAGCAAGAGCGGTAGAGAAATATTCCATGAAATGTTAGTGAATTAGGGGCGGGAAAACTTTGGCAGCATTTCTAAATCATTAATAGCAGCAGTTGGCTTTGAAACGCTGGTAATAACTCTAACCGATAACAAGTTTTCTTGTAGTGTTTGGCCTTCACTTGTTGAGAGTTTACACATTTCCTAACCCACAAGCTAACATCCCTCTTCATGACTTCCCAATAGAAGCTCCTCTTCATATCTTGGTACATCTTAGTCCCTCCAAGATGAATCATAAACTTCGATTGATGACATTCCTCTAGAACTTCTCTCCTTAAGTTCTCTACATTCGGAACACAACACATAATCGTCCCTTCTTTCTCAACCATCCTCTTTGGTCAAGATTAAAATCCTTTAGGTCATCAATCTCTGATCTAACCTCAAGCCTTCTAATCCTCTCTGCTAAAACTGGATTTTCTCTCTGTTTAGAAGCTATCTTCTCAATCAGCACTGGCTGAACTTTTTAACAAGATAACATGGCAGAACCCTGACTAGAACTAGCAGTAGATCTCAACTGCACACTACAACTGGCTAAAGCTTCTAGATCCTTCCATTCTGCCAATATCGCTAACACCATATTATGATGTTTTCTACTAAGAGCATCTACTAACTTATTTCCTTCCCAGACTCTATACCGAATCATAAGCAGCCAAAAACTCCAGCCATCTCTGCTGCCTCATATTCAACTCCTTCTGAGAGAATAAACACTTTAATGACTTATGATCGGTATACAACTCAAACCTCTCTCCCAAATGATAATGCCTCTAAATTTTCAAGGAAAATATCACCGCAGCTAACTCTAAGTCATGAGTAGGATATTTAACTTCATGCGGTCTAAGCTGCCTAGATGCATAAGTAATAACTTTGCCCCTCTGCATCAATATTGCTCCCAATCCAGTACCACATGCATTAGTGTATACTAAGATCCCTTGGTTACCATCTGGAACTACTAACGTTGGCGCATTGGTTAACAAATGTTTTAACTTAAGGAATGCTTCCTCACATTTGTTGGACCAAACAAACTTCACATCTTTCTTGGACAAGTTAGTTAAAGGCGCTGCTATCCGCGAGAAATCCTTAATGAATCTCCGGTAATAGCCAGTAAGTCCAAGAAAACTCCTGATCTCAGTTACCGTCTCTAGCCTCTTCCAATTATTGACAGTTTCGATTTTAACTGGATCGACTGCCAATCCCTCCTCTGAAACTACATGACCAAAAAACTTAACCTCTTTCGTCCAGAAATGACACTTCGAAAATTTCTCCTTTAGCAGATTCTCAGCATCTCCAACACCACTCTAAGATGAATCTCATGCTCCCTTCCATCTTTAGAGTACACCAAAATGTCATCTATAAATACCAACACGAACCTATCCAAGTGCTCTCGGCAAACCCGGTTCATCAAATCAACAAAGAAAGCAGGTGCATTTGTCAATCCAAATGGCATCACCAACCACTCATACGAAACATATCTAGTCCGAAATGCCGTCAAAGGAATGTTATCCTCTGCCACTCTCAACTGATGGAACCCCGTCGCCAAATCCAATTGGGAAAATACTCTAGCTCCATTCAACTGATAAAACAGATCATCTATCCTCGGTAGAGGAGATCTATTATTGATCGTCCTTTCATTTAAATTACAATATTCGATGCATATCCTTAACGACCCATCTAGTTTCTTCACAAACACCATGACCACTCCCCCAGGCGAACTACTTGGTTTGATAAAATTCATTTCCTCAAGATCCACTAGCTTCACATTCAATTCCTTCATCTCTGTCGGTGTCATCCTCCTAGGTGGTCTACCGATAGGTTCAGCTCACAGTACAAGGTCTATCCGAAATTCTACAGCTCGTTTCGATGGTAATCTAATGACCGGCTCAAAAACATTTTCAAACTCTCTAGCCACACGAACCTGACAAGGTCTTCTCTAAACTCCATGGAACTCAACAAAGCACAAGCACTCTTACTAGAATTCTCCACTGAGAAAATGATTCGGTTACGACTAGCTGGGTGTCTCAATGATATCTCCCAATCTTGGCAAAATATCCTAGCCTCATACTTACCCAACCAATCCATACCCAAAAGGATCCCGAAATTTACAAAATCAAAAACATAGAAACTGCATGCAAACTTATGACCTAACAAATCAAGTTCTAACTGGTCACATCTCATCCCAAGAGTTGCATACCCTCCTATTGGATTCGCAACCCTTAATGAAGTAATAAGGTATTTGGGTTTTATACATAACCCATCGACCAAATACTATGATATAAATGAATGCGATGCTCCGGTATCAAAAAGTACCCTAACTGGTATACTCTGAATCAAAAGCTTACCTTCCATCATAGTCTTCCCTTTCTCAACAGCAGTTGGTTTAGAGGATGATGGTTCCAAAGCAAAGACCTTTCCTTTTCCTGCCTTGGCAACTTCAAGACACTTGTTCTTGTAATGTCCCACCTGGTTGCAATTATAGCATTTCACATTCTGCTTCCCCACAACCATCTTTCCATCACCCGAATGACACTCATTAGCATAGTGCCCCCTTCTTATCACACTTCTAGCAAACTATATCTGTTTTCCCTTTCTTGGCTGCTCCTCATTTCCGAGCGCCATACTTCTTGAAGAACTTCCTTTTCTTCCCCTGAGGACTCTGGGATTCAACTGGCTTCTCTCTAGCAGAAATAGCAAGCATCTCTTCATGGTGAATGACCATCTCCACCACCACATTAGAAGGATCTAGGATATGGGTCATAGTCATCCTAGCAAGCTCAGGTCTCAATCTTCGAATGAACCTTTCATTCCTTCTAACATCAGTGTCAACCAAATCAAAACCATATCAAGATAGCTCATCAAACTTAGTAGCCTACTCGATCACAGACATCCCTCCTTGGACAAGATCCATGAACTTCCTCATCAATGCCAATTTGGCAACCTCGAACACAAACCTATGATCAAACCTTCTCCTGAAATCTGCCCATGTTAGCTCTTCCTCCGGTACTCTGGCCATCACACTATTCCACCAATTAAATGCTAACCCTTGCAATTGCCTAGAGGCTGGCCTTCTCTTCTCTCCATCATCCAAGCCTAAATCTGTAAAGATCCTTTCGCAGTTCAAAAGCCAGTTCTCAACTTCAACAGCATCCTCCGTTCCAACAAATGGCTTTCCACCCAAACTGGTGTAGTCTCTACTTAGCCTAGCATAGTTATACCCAGCTTGAACTACCGGATTAACTCCATCAACATTACCAGCAACTCCTGCTTGCAAAAGATTAGCCAACAACTGATACACCATCCCCACATCTACAGTTTGGGTTTCCAGCACCTAAATTGGCCCCAGCATTTTGGTTAGCATTAGTCTGTCGACCTTGGTTTCTCCGGGTATTTGGTTGAGCATTTCCATTAGTAGTGGTGCTTCCTCCACTTAGATTTCCTCTTTCGTTTCCTCCTTCCATATCCTCTTTCTTGTAAATTTGCATACGAGCCTTAGTAAGATACAAAAGAACAGTCTAAGAGAGAGGGGGACACATACTTAGATATATACCTATATATCAAATACAAGTACAATACTATAGCGTTAACCCATTAAACCTCGATTATATTTTCAAATTTATTGGATTATGTTTCAAAAAGCTTTTAGGTTTAACTTTTCTTTTAAAGTTTCATAAACCTATGCTCTGATACCAATTTGTAACATTCCCCTACTTGGAGACCCAAAACTAATGGCTACAGATGCTGTAGTCATCCATAGTTATTAATTCTCGACAACCAAATACGGCAGTGCTAGATGCATTGATACACAGATCACAGAAATATGGAAAAAATTTAACAATTCAAAAACATATTTCCATATTCGAGTCAAAACATTTGATGTTCATTACATAATCCCAAAAACATTAACCACGTTCAGCAAAATATAATTATTACACATACGCCAAGAGCGACATATGAAGATGCCCCCTTGGTTGATCAGAGTATATAGTCTGATAGTCAGGCTAATAAATTTTCCTTTACAACCAAATACATAGCGGAAAAGATAACACTAAATAACTATCTGCCTCCTGCATGCCTTCGGAAGCTTTATTTGTCAAAGAAGAGAACCTGAGAACCTTAAATCTCAAACTACTCAAAATCAATTGAGTACCCGAGAGTTTAATGGGAAAACAAAAACTTCAAGTCATACATAAGCCTGGTATGAATAATAATCGAACATCTCAATCCTTTTAGATATATCTAGTGAGACCATGCCACTTAGCAGAACGGGTTTTCCCCTCACTAGTATCCTAAAACCTTTATAAAACCATATTCTGTGCTTCCTGCATCCACAATGGTTAAAACATACATTTTCAAAGTATTATGATGATATGCATACTTGAGAACAATTAGGATTTCCCATCCCATATTTGTTAGTCTAACCGTCTAAGTTTCAACTGACTATCCATCTTGTATTTTCAAGGACTACCCATCCCATTTTAGACTTTTATTTGCATCAAAGGGGGACTATCCATCCCACATTCATTTGACTTAAACTGATCCGGACTATCCGTCTCACATCCCATAGTTTTCCTAGGATAACTATGAACCTTACTTTAATCCTATGGAGACTATCCATCCCCGACATGATGTTGACTATCCATCAAACTTCCCATAGTTTTCCTAGGATGACTATGAACCCTTCTTCAATTATATGGAGACTATCCATCCCCGACATGATGTTGACTATCCATTAAACATCCCATAATTTTCCTAGGATGACACTGAATCGATCTCTTGGCCGTTTAACTCATGTTACCCAGATGACTCTAATTATTTCATGATATCCACATGATTAACCTATTTCCATTAGTATCCCAACTTTAGGTTATACTCATTTATAATTTACATTGGTATCACCCAATGATTGTGTCAAAACATATAAGTGTTGGTATCCCCAACTACTGTGTTGAACTCATTAAGCTGACCTAGTATCCCCAAGGTTAAACAACATTTATTATATAAGGTCACACAACCTACATATCCTAAAATCAAGTGTCATATAAACTGACGCAGCGGATTAATCAAAACGATCTTCAATCGATGAAAGTAGCAATCTGTGGATTGATGGATACTGGAATGCCCGAATTCGTTGATCCGAAGATACCGAACTCTAGCTATCTCGAACTCGTTGATCGCGCACGATACCGGGTTCAAAGATCTTATATTCTTCAAGCGTTGATCAAGCGCACTTGATTCCACGAATCGGCTTCTACAATCGTTGAATCGAGCGCACTCGATTATCCGAAAGAGGAGATAGGAGATTACACTCAACTACCGATTTAAATTGAAAGCACAAAGCTAACAAAAGAGAATTTTATTCAATATTCAACAACCTTTTACAAATGAGAGACTCGGCCTATTTATAGGCGTTTTACAACTCATATGAAAAAAACAACAAAAATTACATCTCCTAGGTCGGTTTCGAGTTAACAGTCACGACCTAACATAAGTCGTACACGACTTAAGCTCGAACAGTTACAACTCAACACACACAAAAACTTCAAAGAAAATACAAGTACTTAGGTCGGAAACGACCTATAGATGACGACTTACAAACAGGTACGAGCTAAAAAGAAACACAAACGACTCAAAGATACAACGGCTCAGCATTAACGGCTCAGATTGATGCGGTATCAAGATCCTTGGCTACAAGCTTTCTTGCGACTTAAGAAATCAACAGCTGAGATTAAGTCGGCAAACAAGATCTACGACAACAAGTCTTCAGCGACTTAAAACATGCGCATCTCAGATCAGCGACTCAAAGAAATCAAAGGTAGAGATTAACTCGGCAGAAGAATCAATGGCATCCAGAGCTTTGCGACTTAAAGATAACATAACTCCGCGACCTAAGCCTGTACGACTTAAAACCTCGCGACCTAAGGACCCTGGCATCTGAACCCTCTTTATGCGACCTAAGTTCTTGCGACCTAACTTAGGTCGAGACATTTCCTGCGACTTAGTATAGGTCGTTTCATTTTAACCCGGAGCACTTTTAACTCGGTAAGTCGTACTAGCGACCTATCTTCCAATTCGTTAGGTCGTACACGACCTAAAAACGTGTTAGGTCGTCTGAGCGCTTTTCCACTAGGTCGTTGATCTTCACTAAGTCGTTGGAGCGACTTATAGGCTTCGTTAGGTCGGTCGCGACCTATGACTTCAACTTTCCACCTTTCTTCACGAAATATTGACTCCTTAGCTTTAGGTCGGATTCGACCCATCATCAGGTTACGATCTACGAGTTTGCTAGGTCAGTCACGACCTAGTACTTGGCCTGCATCATCCTCCCCTGGTTGAGAGAAATTCGTCCTCGAATTTGTAAATTCTTCCACCTCAGCTCGTTCATCTTCATGATATGGTACGAGATGTTTAACATTGAACACGTCAGATGTATACACATCATTTGGCAGCTTCAATTTATAAGCATTTTCATTGATTCTCTTCAAAATTTCCACTGGACCAATCTTTCGTGCTTTCAATTTATTGTACGCACCTACTGGAAAACGATCTTTTGTTAACACTGCATAAACCATATCTCCTTCGTTAAACTCAACATTCCTTCGCTTCAAGTCTGCAAATCGTTTATATTTCTCATTTGCTTTCTCCAATCGTTCTTGAACGATTTTATGACATTCCGCTAACCCCTCAACAAAATCAGCAGCTTTCTTAACTGTCTTCTTTGATTGTGGCACTACCGTCAAATCCAACGGTCCCTTCGGTAAGCTCGAATAAACAATCTGGAATGGACTGAACCCAGTACTTCGATTCACAGCATGATTATGGGCAAACTCTGCCTGACATAACTTCATATCCCAACTCTTCAGATTGTCTTGAACAAGACACCTCAACAAGTTTCCCAACGATCTGTTCACAACCTCGGTCTGTCCATCCGTTTGCGGGTGATAAGCACTACTAAACTTCAGCTTCGTTCCCACCATTTTCCACAAACTCAACCAAAAATGACTCAGAAATCGAGTATCTCTATCCGACACAATAGATTCTAGCAATCCATGAAGTCGATAGATCTCCTTGAAAAACAACTGAGCAACATGAACAGCATCTGCCGTCTTCTTACAAGCAATAAAATGTGCCATTTTCGAAAATCTGTCAACCACCACATAAATGGAATCATTACCACGATGCGTTCTTGGCAACCCCAACACAAAGTCCATACTCACATCAACCCATGGTTTAGTTGGTACCGGTAACGACATATATAAACCAGCATTAGTCGCAGTTCCTTTCGAAACTTGACAGATATGACATCTCTCAACAAACCTCTCCACTTCTTTCCTCATTGATGGCCAAAAGTAGGATTGTGAAATTAACTGTAAGGTACGGTCTCTTCCAACATGTCCTTCTTCATGTAACTCCTTGATAATCTTCATTCTCAAACTACCCTCCGGTATGCACAATCGACTTCCTTTAAAAAGAAAACCATCTACCATCTTGAACTCATCTGTCTCCCCATCCTTGACTTTATCAACAAACTTTGCAAAGTAAGGATCATCGGTGAATAATTCTGGCAATATTTCAAACCCCGTCACTTCAACCTTCAATGTAGTTAACAAGTGATTTCTTCTACTCAACGCATCCGCAACACGATTCGTCACTCCCGACTTGTGTTTCACAACAAATGTAAATTGTTGCAGATATGCAATCCATGATGCATGTCTCCCTGAAATCTTGTCTTGCCCTTGCAAATGCTTCAATGCTTCATGATCAGTATACAGAACAAACTCCTTCTGAAATAGATAGTGTCTCCAGTGTTTAATAGATTGTACAACAGCATAGAATTCCACATCATATGTACTGTATCGCATCTTTGCTCCTGACAACTTCTCACTGAAATACGCAATTGGACGTCCCTTCTGACTCAACACTCCTTCTATTCCAACCTTGGATGCATCAGTATGTAGTTCAAACACTAACTGGAAATCAGGTAATACTAGAATTGGTGCAGATGTCAGCAACTCCTTGATCTTCCCAAAAGCATTCCCTGCTTCCTCTGACCATGCGAATTGTTGACCCTTCATACAATCAGTCACAGGTGCCATCACACTACTAAAGTGTGGAATGAACCTTCGATAGAATGAAGCCAACCCGTGAAATCTACGAACTTCCGTTATCGTCTTGGGTTGTGGCCAATCTCTGATCGCCTTAACTTTACTCTGGTCCACCTGTATACCTTCCTTCGAAACAACATATCCCAGAAATAAAACACTATGCGTCATGAACACGCATTTCTTCGTTGCAGCATAAAACTGTTCTTGTCGTAGTACCATCAGCACTTCCCTCAGATGATTCAAATGTTCCTCTGGACTTCCACTATATATCAGAATATCATCGAAATATACCACTACAAATTTCCCAATGAATGGTCGAAAAATCTGATTCATCACCCTCATAAAAGTACTCGATGCATTGGATAAACCAAATGGCATGACCAACCATTCGTATAGACCCTCCCTGGTTTTAAAAGCAGTCTTCCACTCATCACCCGGTCTGATACGAATTTGATGATATCCGCTCTTCAAATCAATCTTCGAAAATATAGTAGCTCCGCTTATTTGATCTAGCAAATCATCAAGCCTCGGCATCGGAAATCTGTATCTGACTGTGATCTTACTCAATGCTCTACTATCTGTGCACATCCTCCACGTTCCATCCTTTTTGGGTACCAATAAAGCTGGTACAGCACAAGGACTTAAACTCTCCTGCACTCGCCCTTGTTCAAGCAATTCTTCCACTTGCCTCCGCAACTCTTCATGTTCCTTCGGACTCATTCGATAATGTGGTCTGTGTGGCAACACAGCACCTGGAACAAGATCTATCTGATGTTGTATATCCCTCAACGGTGGCAATTCCGTTGGTAACTCCTCTGGAAACACATCGTCAAATTCTTTCAAAACTGGTTTAACTTCTTCTGGTATCTCAACCTCTTCACTGCTCTCTCGCCCAATTAACAAAAACACTTCAGGTTCCTCCTCTACTTCCTTCACAAACTCCTTCAATGATAACAAAGTTTTGAGCTCTTCAATCTCCTCCAACTTGTTTTCCTCCTGTTGTCGCTTCTTTGGAACTAGAGTAATCTTTGTGCCTTCAAATATGAAACTGTAACTGTTGGTACGCCCATCATGTTGCACCGCCCTATCATACTACCATGGTCTCCCCAGCAACAAATGACAAACGTCCATGTCCACAACATCGCACCAGATTTCGTCTTTATATTTCTTCCCAATGGAAAACTTCACACGAGCCCTTCGTCCAACCTTCACCTCCCCGCCTTTCCTCAACCAAGCTAGCTTGTACGGTTTCGGATGTTTCTCAGTCTTCAAAGCCAACTTCCTCACAGCTTCTAACGAAATTATATTATCACAGCTTCCAGCATCAATAACAAATTTGCAAACTTTCCCCAGAATGGTACATGTTGACTGAAAAATATTGCTCCTCAACCAACTAAAATCCTCCTCTTGCTTTGGTGTTAAACAGGATCTCTTCATCATGAGATTATAACCTTCGTCTCCAGACACTTCTTCTTCCTCCTCATCAGGTGGTGAATTGGAACATTCAGCTTCTTCATCCTCATCCTCAACTTCTGCAATCATGGTTCTCTTCTTTGGCTTTGGACACTCACTGCTTTTATGACCCAATTCCTGACAATTGTAACATTTGAAACCGTTGTTAACCTTTGTCTTCTCAGCCTCCTTCACTACTGGTCTACTGATAGGTTTAGTAACATTAGAACTTCCACCAACACCCTTCACTTGATTGTTAGAATTAGTAAACACACTACTTCCTCGTCGTCCCTGTTTCTCCCAAGCCAACGCTTTCTGATGGGCTTCCGCTACAGATCTAGGATCGAACATGTTAACCATATCCTGAATCTGCATTCTCAATCCCCCAATGAACCTAGATGTCAGCTGCTCTTCTGTTTCCATAATATCATTCCTTGCAATAAGTTGATAGAATTCATCAGCATAGTCATTCACAGATTTCGTCCCTTGTCTCAAATTTTGCAAACGTTGATACATCAAAGATTGATAATTGTAAGGTAAGAACGTTGCTTTCATCAACTTCTTCATCTTCTCCCAAGATTCAACCTTTGACTTTCCCGTTCGTTCACGTGTAAGCTTGGTTTGTTGCCACCATGCTAAAGCTCTACCCCTTAATCTCGTAGCAACCAACTTCACTCTACGCTGTTCTGGAACTTCTTTGAAGTCAAAAATCTCCTCGACATTAGCCACCCAATCTAGAAACTCCTCCGCTTGCATACCACCTTTGAATTCAAGAATTTCAGTCTTCATCCCCGACTCCCACTTGTGATCATACTCAGAGTAATTTCTTCCTTGTCCTCTTACACTACCACCATCATACTCCTCTTCAAAATCAGATGTATATCGTTGTCTATCTCGTCCACCCACATCTCTACTACCATTACGCCTTCCACCTTCATCCCTTCTATCGACATTCCTCCGTTCACGATCATTCACGTTCCTCCCACGCCCTTGATCATTTTCAACACTTCTGTCTCGATTGGAATGTGGCGAGACTCTACTACCCCCATGGTTAGATTCTGGTGAAACCCTTCTCCGATTTTGATTCATCTCCGTCATAAGCTTCTCTAACCGGCCAATTCCTTCGTTAAGCTTTTCACTAAAGTTTTCATTGATTCTTTGCTCCATCTCATCAGCTTCTTCTCTTCGATACAAAGCTTCTACGTTTTGGTGGCGATTAGCTCTTCTTGGCGGCATACTTGAAATCTTCCAATCTCTTCAACACTTCAAAATTCAAACACAATTCGGACTTTGATCCAAAATGAAACGGATCGAAAACTTCCACTTTGTAGCAAATCGCGATGAACACGATGGACAAAGTTTCGGCCTCCAATTCAAATCCGATCAAACAACTTCAATGCAAGTCGAACACTTCTACTTGCTCACGGCTCACTCTTCAAGCTTCTCGGCCAAACAACTTCAAACTTCAAAATGATTAGGCTCCAAGTCTCGATCTAACTATGATTGGTTAGAACAAGCTCTGATACCAAACTGACGTAGCAGATTAATCAAAACGATCTTCAATCGATGAAAGTAGCAATCTGTGGATTGATGGATACTGGAATGCCCGAATTCGTTGATCCGAAGATACCGAACTCTAGCTATCTCGAACTCGTTGATCGCGCACGATACCGGGTTCAAAGATCTTCTATTCTTCAAGCGTTGATCAAGCGCACTTGATTCCGCGAATCGGCTTCTACAATCGTTGAATCGAGCGCACTCGATTATCCGAAAGAGGAGATAGGAGATTACACTCAACTACCGATTTAAATTGAAAGCACAAAGCTAACAAAAGAGAATTTTATTCAATATTCAACAACCTTTTACAAATGAGAGACTCGGCCTATTTATAGGCGTTTTACAACTCATATGAAAAAAACAACAAAAATTACATCTCCTAGGTCGGTTTCGAGTTAACAGTCACGACCTAACATAAGTCGTACACGACTTAAGCTCGAACAGTTACAACTCAACACACACAAAAACTTCAAAGAAAATACAAGTACTTAGGTCGGAAACGACCTATAGATGACGACTTACAAACAGGTACGAGCTAAAAAGAAACACAAACGACTCAAAGATACAACGGCTCAGCATTAACGGCTCAGATTGATGCGGTATCAAGATCCTTGGCTACAAGCTTTCTTGCGACTTAAGAAATCAACAGCTGAGATTAAGTCGGCAAACAAGATCTACGGCAACAAGTCTTCAGCGACTTAAAACATGCGCATCTCAGATCAGCGACTCAAAGAAATCAAAGGTAGAGATTAACTCGGCAGAAGAATCAATGGCATCCAGAGCTTTGCGACTTAAAGATAACATAACTCCGCGACCTAAGCCTGTACGACTTAAAACCTCGCGACCTAAGGACCCTGGCATCTGAACCCTCTTTATGCGACCTAAGTTCTTGCGACCTAACTTAGGTCGAGACATTTCCTGCGACTTAGTATAGGTCGTTTCATTTTAACCCGGAGCACTTTTAACTCGGTAAGTCGTACTAGCGACCTATCTTCCAATTCGTTAGGTCGTACACGACCTAAAAACGTGTTAGGTCGTCTGAGCGCTTTTCCACTAGGTCGTTGATCTTCACTAAGTCGTTGGAGCGACTTATAGGCTTCGTTAGGTCGGTCGCGACCTATGACTTCAACTTTCCACCTTTCTTCACGAAATATTGACTCCTTAGCTTTAGGTCGGATTCGACCCATCATCAGGTTACGACCTACGAGTTTGCTAGGTCGGTCACGACCTAGTACTTGGCCTGCATCATAAACATACCCTTTTGAAAGTATCCCCTTCGAAAGCTTTGCTTTTGACCCCTTCGGAAGCATAAAACACGTATTTTAAAACAATAGGCTTTAGCCTTTATAATACTTTAAAACACCTCTTTCGAAAGCAATGAAGGTTACCTTTCGAAACCATTGAATATACCCCTTTCGAAAGCTTTGTGTTTATGCTTAAAACATTAATTTGGGTCAAAGTGAAAATAGGTAAAAGATTCTCTTTTGAAACCACTCTTTATTTTATAAAATATTGGGGAAGTTTGATGGTGTCGAAACCACCCTTTCGAAAGCATTGAAATATGTAGGAAAACAATTAAAGGTTGACTTCGAAACCCCTTTCGAAACCATTGCCTTAGACCCCTTCGAAAGCTTTAGGAAGCGGCTTGTATTTATAAAAACAGTTGAACCTTTCGACAACATCGATGCCTTCGATACCATCAGAAGGTCACAAATTCTCAAAAGGGTTTTGACCTGGTCGGCAACTACCCCTTCGAAAGCTTTTAAAAAAACTAATTAACTCCTTCGGAAGCTACTTCTTTAAAACAAAAGCGGCGGCTCTCTTTCGAAAGCCTTTTTTAAATACCTTTTCGAAAACATAGCTTTCGACGGTGTCGAAAGCCCATTTATAAACTATCTTTTCAAAACCTTAGCTTTCAACTGTGTTGGAAGCTCCTTTATAAACTACCCTTTTGAAACCATAACTTTCGACTGTGTCGAAAGCTCCTTTATAAACCACCCTATCAAAACCACAGCTTTCGACCGTGTCGAAAGCATAACTATCGACTTTGTTGAAAGCTCTTTAAAAACTATCCTTTCGAAATCATAGCTTTAGACTTTGTCAAAATCATAGCTTTCGACTATGTCAAAAGCTCTTTCAAAAAACAGGCAAGTGATTTTCTTTCCAAACCAAAACAAACTAAGGAACCAACTCCTTCGAAAGCAGCCCTTTGACAACCTACCTTCCGCCTTTGTCCAATTCACTACATACCACCTGAATGATTTCATGTGCATTGGTTTCAACCTAGTTGGTTTCAATAAAGTCGAAAGGTCTAGGTCGAAAGGTCTTTCCAGAAAAGGCGAAACCCCCTTTTTGAATAAAAGCCGTTTTCACCAAATTAAGTAAACTTTTTGTAACAAACTTGCCTACTTGTAAACATTTAATTGGCTTTCACAAAGTTTTAAATAATTTAGATAATAATTGCCGCATTTTCTCAAATTTAAAATCAAGATAATTTTTAACAAATAAGCCCTTCCTATTATCAAAACAATTAAATCTTTTAGGTCCTTCTTTCGATATAATTTAATTATACTAAATCACTTAGTAAAAATCCCCAAAAATTCCAGAAATTCACTTTAATTATGGTCTCTAACATAATAAAATTCCAGACCCAAATTTTTAATTTATTTTCCAAAATAAATTTATAAACCCAAATAATCATATTTTGTTTTGAAAATTCATAACTAATTCTCCACGGCTTGGAAAATTATGAAAATTGAAACCCTACTCCAAAATCATGCTTTCCATAACATAAAATTTTCCCATGGCATTTAAAAATCATTTAACCTCAGTATTGCCCTAAAACCGTGTCTATCTCCTTTAAACAACCTTGTTTAAACCATATAAATCATAAATCATGCATATCATCATTCAATATATCATAAAAACAGATTTACCCTTGAATCCGAACTCATATAATTATAAAACCAAAATAGAGATGTAGAAATTATTATTCACACTAGATTGGATAAGGAAATTGAAGTTTGATTGAGATTGATTTCTTCTATCTTGATCCTAAGCTTTACTTTGATTTTTCTCTTCTCTTCTTCCTAATAGCTGACCTTGCTTTCTTCTTACGGTTATAAATTTTGTTTGAGGTAAAATGAACATGTATGACTATGGAGAATAATATAAGAGTGGGAAATATGGGCGTCTATTTACCCTAATGCCCATATGTTTAATTACTTAACCATTTATAAGTTCATTTAGTAAAATAAGCACAAACACTTAATTTATTAAACAACCTTAATCTCCTTATCTTCATCATTCTATTTAATTTATTATAATTAAATCTTTTGAATAATGTCAATAAAATTAGGGGTATTACATATCCTGATTGTTTCATGGTAAGTTTTAACTTTATGATTGATTTTGATGAGTGCCTTATCGTAATTTCGAGGATAAAATTCTTTAAGGAGGGGAGTCTGTAACGGCCCTAATTTTAATTAACATTATTTAGGAAATTTAATTAGTTAAGTTAAATGAAATAATGTAAATGGTTAAAGGATTGAGATTTGTATAATTAGAGGGTAACCGTGCCTAATAAACAAATGAATAAAAGGTAATTAAAATGAAATAAGTAAGAATAATGAATAAGTGCGAAATAGGAATAAGTTATATTCTTATACCCTAAACCCTCATGCCACTTTCATTTCCACGTTAAAAAAAACTAAATTCAAGAGAGGTCGGCCACCATTAGGAGAAAACAAGATGAAGATAACCAAAAATAAAGAGGAAGAAGCTTAATCAATTTAATTCAAGAGCAAATCTCAACTCCTTAACAACAAGCTTAGGTGAATAATAGGTTACATCTCATATTTCTTCTTTTTCAGTTCTAGATCAGATCCGAATATGTTTTGAAAAGTATTATGCCATGATTTGAATGATATATATATATATATGCTTGTTGATGAATTTTGTTTGTTTTTATATAAATTTTTATGATAAGTTATGATTGGAAAACATATTAAGTGACATCCCTATGCCTTGCAATTTTGATATAAGGTTAGAAATATTATTTTAGGGATGGGTTTCAAGTTTTATAATTTTCTGAATTAATGTGGATTTATTATGAATTTTCTAGTAAAGTAAATAGTTAAATTGGGTTTAAATTAATTACGGCTATTATATGTTAGCTTTAGGTCAGAAATTTATATATGTTAGAAAACATATTAAAAATGATTTATGGGAACTTTTGAAGAATTTTCCTAAATGTTTTAATAAGTATATAAAATTATTTAAGGTATGGGACTTAAATATTTTATATGTTTATAAAAGGAGAAGGGACAACTTATAAATGTTTTAAATTGTTAATCTCTAAAATTCGGCAGCATTTTTAGAAAAGATTTTGAAAAAGTATTGGAAACCGATCAATATTGACAAACAAAGCTAGTTAGTTAGAAAGAAATTACTTTATAAAGTTAAAAATCAGTTTTAAAAGGTTTATCCGCTTATAGCAGTACCTTTTGACCTCATACTGCCACCTCCATCTAATTCAAAACCAATACACATGGTATTAGCTTCGGTACGCAGTGGATTGGAGTTAGGTGAAAGGTATTGAGTTGAAATAGGGCTTTCAAAGGGGTTGAAGTAGCTTCTGAAAACTTAGAACTATTTCGGTTGTAAATGAGGCTTTCGAATGAGATGGCTTTCGACTTAATCAATTGTTTTAAAGAAAAGAGCTTTCGAAAGAGGTTGCCGTTTTTGTTTTAAAAAGAAGGGGTCGAAACTCCTATTGCCGCATTCTACCTTTCGAAGCAATGCTTTCGAAAAGGTTCTTTTGTCTTAAACCTTGAAGCCGCTTCTCCAATGCTTTCGAAGGGGTTGGTTTCGACACCATTTACTTCTTTTCTTCAAGAAAATGCTTTGGAAAGAGTTGCTTTCGTCTCAGTTCTTTTAAGACCCTTTTTATATTTTGAAAGCTAAATCCAAAGATTTCGAAAGAAATGGTTTTAAAGGTTTTGAAACTATGTTCCATGCATTTTTAATTGAACCCAATGCTTTCGAAAGGTTTGTTTTAAGCAAAGGACTTTAATACTTTCGAAAGATATCTAATGAAGGTTTCGAAAGGGAGGTTCCCCAATGTTTTTGAAAGGTTTACCTTTAGTGTTTGAATGAAAGGTTTCCAATGTTTTCGAAAGGCAAATTGAAGTGTTTTAAAAGGGGGAAGGTTTTATAAACCTTTCGAAAGGTCTTTTGTAAATGGTTTTGAAAGGTATGTTTTGGCCTATTGGTCTAATGTTACAAAGTAAAGTAGTTAACTTGTTTCTAAAGGGGTACTTTCAAAGATTTTGAAAGAGATTATTTAAAGATTTTAAACAAGGGTTTCAAAGGTTTTCATCAACAATGTTTTGAGTAAGCATATATCATGGCAAAGAGATTTGAGTAAAGCAAAAGTATATTTTATTGTTTAAGTCTGATTTAAAGGGTTAAACCAATTTGAAAGGTTTTCAAGGAAAATTTGATGGGTTGTTAACCCTATGTAAATGACTCAGATATTTGATTACCAGATGAGACCGGTATAGGGTCGTGCCTTATACATTAGCTATAGCCCCTAGCTAATTTGGTTTAAAATTCTAGTGCGTTGGGCTTAGCCACGGGTAAGACTTAAATGATGTTACACACAGAAAGGAATATACAGAGAAGGAGGATAGGCTATTGGTGAGCCCGCAAAACCATTAGGATTAGGTGACCCTGGATGAAGAAAGTTAAGGACATACCGTCCAGAAGTGTGTCTAACAGATGGTAGATTATTTATTTTGTCTGGTAGGCCCATGTCAGCCAATGGTCAGTAGTTAGCCAAATAAAACTATTTTGTTCAGACAGATAGTCCATTTATTACCTGATTTATGGGCATATATGTTATTGCTATTATTGTTTTAATCAGTTTGATTGTAGGATTTTGATTTTCAAAAAGATATGTTTTAAAAGGATATTAGTGAGGGGAAACCCATTCTGCTAAGCGGTGTGGTCTCACTTAATATTAGTAAGCCAAGATGTAATAGTATTATTCACACTAGGCTTTATGTCCGACTCGAAGTTTATGTTTTCCCCATAAACTCTCGGGTGCTCAAAAATTAATTTGAGTAGATTGAGAGTTAATGTAACATCCGGAAATTTTCAACCATTCGCATCCATACATGTCGGATTTGAATTGCTCAAAATATAAGATTGTTAATTTAAATTTGGCAAAACTCAGCATATACAGTAAATAAATAATCATAGAATCACAAACACAGAGTAATATAACAATAATGCAGCTGAAACAAAAGAATAGTAGTTCATGAAGCTATTATATATATAACAGAGTTAAACAAGATACAACAGAAGTCACGAATACATAGATGTCTCAATACAATAGTCAAATACAAGATCTGAATACATCACTGGAATCAACTGAACGACTGAAAGCAGAATCAATAGATGGATCTCCAAGCGAAGCTCCAACTCCAAAGGTGAGTCTCGAATGCTGAATCACTCAGTCTGACCTGAGCGTAAAGCAAAACACAAAACACTCGAGTCAGGATTAACATTCTTATATCAATAAATCCAACTCAAGTGAAATATCAACTGAAATACAAGTAACTCAAAGGATGTTTGGGATAACCATCCTCTAAGGATCCGTTAAACAATCTACTATGTAGTAATATACGCTATTATAATAATGTCTAAAGTAAAGTAAACTATTAAAATAGCGTTAAGACGTTACCTATATCCCCCTTAACACATTTTATAGTGCCAATAGTCTATACAGTACCGTAATACCCCGTAAACTGGGGCTACCAGAGGATACTCCATAGGTACGACACAAATCAAACTCGTAGTATAGCACGCTAGGGTAGCTGATACGGCACAACTAGGCAATGCCAGGGTAGATATATCAATTACACTTTCGGGCCGGTGGTGATGCAGAGCTGCAACAATCGCCCACCTCGAGCCACACTCTCGTATCAAGGGTGCGTACCAAATCAATCACAAAATAATAGAATGGCATACGATGGAGTGTGTCCGATCAGAGGAGCTACCTCATTAGCCCGTCAATTGCTCCTGTTTTAGCCACCTTATGCCAACTCATGGGAGTCGAGTCCACGTATATACCTCAGATAGGATCGTCGCCACCATCCTACTTCATTCTAGAATCTCCACCGCGTACACAGTTGTTAAAGTGGTTTTCGGTATCGACAGAGAGTATGCCCATATCCGATTTCGGTCTCTTTAACACCAATCGTTATTATAACACCGCGGTCATTTCAAAATAGTTTATACTTCAAAACCAAAATATCATTTCCATTTCAAAAACATATCAATACAATATCATTTCCATTTCAAAAACATTCACTTCCAAATTCATAGTACTTTCGAAGATATAATACTTTCGAAACCGAAACAATTTGAAATAATAATACTTTGGAAATCATAATATTTTGAAATTCATAACCTTGGAAATCATAACACTTTGAAATCATAACACTTCCCTTCAAACGGTTTAGATATTAGTAATAGTATATAAAATAAAATAGTTTATAAAATAAAATAATTTATATAAAATAGTTATAAGTTAAAACAATTTATATTAAAATAATTAGTATATTTAAAATAGTTTATATTAAAAATAGTTATATTAAAAATAATTTATAAAATAATATAAAATAGTTTTAAATATAATTTAAAATACTTTATATAATAAAATAGTTTCCTCAAATTTCACAAATCGATTCAAAATCAACTCGAATTCCAAAATTCAAATTTAATCAAATCTCAAATCACCAATTTCAATTCAATTCAGTTTCTAATAAACCATTTCAAATTATCGATTTCAAATACATATTTGAACCATAAAATAAGCCATTTTAAATTTCAATATATTTCAAAGTTTTAAATATTCAACATTTCAAAACTAAATTCGATGATTTTGTAACAACCCTGTATTTTTTATTATTATTTTAATTGTATGTTTTAATTATCTTAATTGAATCTCTGATTTAAAAAATTTATTTTATTTATTAAATGGATAAATTTTGTTATTTTAAATATAAATTTTGATTTGGATGTGAATTAGAATTCCAAATATGAATAAATATAATATTTTCCAGAAATGTGAATTTTGGTCAATATGGTCAAACTTTGACTTTTAATTTAAAAATATAAAATGATGAAATTTTGAATTTTATCTTTTATTATGGAAGTAAATAAAATTCCAAGAATACTGCTTTTCGTTTCGTTGAAATCTGATTTATAATGTGAAAGTTATGCACTTTTAAATATTGAGTGTAATTTGCTGTATTTAACAAAATTGTTTATTTTAAATTATATAAATAATATTCTATTTGGTCATGTAATGTTCTAATTTATATTTATATGGGTAAAATAACATGATATGTATATATTTTGGTTTTAAAACATTTTTAAAAGTATAATTGACATTTTCCAGTGTTTGTTGTATTTTGCTTACAATTTCTAATTTCCAGTTTAAATTAATTAAAGGAATTCTTTATTTATTTCTCTTTTTCCTTAATATCTTATTTTATTCTCATTCCCATTTTATTTTGTTCCTCATTTATTTGTTTTAAAGTGAAATAGAAATTTTCTAAAACTAGTGATATTCTATTTGTAATTTTTAAGTCCTACTTTGAATTTTTAAACAATTTCTTTAGTTCTATTTCTAATTTCTCTAAATTTAATTACTTATTTCATTTTTAAAATATAAATGAATTATTTTACTTCACATTATTGTTTTAAAATATTTTTAAAATGAAGTTGTTAATTTTCCAAAGTCAATAGTGATTTATTTGTAATTTCTGGACCCTGTTTTCAATTTTTAAGCAATTTCTTATTTTCTTTTTCCATTTTCTTTAAAATTAATTAATTATTTTTATTTTATATTACTTTGTTTCGGTTCTAAAGTCAAATTACTGATTTTATTTTGTTTTATTTGAATTAAAGAAAAATGAAATATGAAAGAGTTTAAAATGCTTTAGAAACTGAAGTCCTCTCAACTCCTTAAGTCTTTTCACTTGCCATAACCTTCCCATTTTGCTTTGGCCGTGACTTTATTCTTTTTTTTTACGTGAAACATCTCATTTTCATTTCTCAATTCGACCATTACAGATCTGAGCAAAAACTTTGGGTAATGGCTCCTTTGTTTCTATAATTTTTCTTCTTCTTTTCTTCTTATTTTCATGTCATTTTGCCTTGTTCTCTCCATAGTTTTGCTTGGCCTCCTCCTTGTTTGCCACGGCCATGATCACCACCACCCCCTACATCTCTTCCCTGCCATCACCACCAGCTACTCCTCTGGTCTTGACCAAGGCCGAGCCACCATGATGCCAAAACTCCACAAAAATTGCAACACAAGCCATAAAAACATGTTGTTTGACCACTATTTGTTCACCACTTCATTTTCCCCCACCACCTTAGGCCGCCTCCACCACCTCTGGCCAGACCACCACACTCCTTCCTCCCACTGACCTGACCCATACCCCTCTGACCTGACCCAATTGCCCATGGCCGAGCCCAATTGGATGAACAAAATCACACTATTTTGCCTTAAACTCTTCACCTTCTCACTATGTAACTCACTCCCTATGTTTCACCACTTTGGCTGTGCATTCACATGACCAAACCTGAGCCAAAACTTGTTCAAACCAGAGCCAAACAACATCCCTAGGCTGAAAAAAATAGAGGAAGCAAGGCAAAAGATTTGGCATTCGTATCTCTTTTCATTTAAAAGTTATTCCATTTCAAGTGTATTGAAATTTATGGTTTGTTTTGATTTTTTTGTTTGGGTTGTAACACACGATCTATAGCATTGGATTTGCTCTCCACTCAAGTCCGTAGTCTTGTCATCATGCTTTGTTTTCCGTTGTGTCTTTGGTTTTGTTATCTTCAGCATTTAGAGGTGAGTAAATCTCACTAGACATTTATACTTATGCAATTGTGAAACGACAACAATTGAATGTGTAGAATTTTATATGATGTTATAACTGTCTGTAATGATTTATTTATATGATGTTAAACCTGTTAATTTACTTGTCATCTCATCTGTTACTGTTATATATTGTATACTGTTCATTTTATATCTGTTTATCACACTGCAAGTTCCCTGTAGATAGATTCACTATGGGTTGAAATGATACATACCCGAACAGACTTTAGAATAGGGAAAAATCGTTATGGGCTGAAATGATAGGCCTAAACGGTTTTTGTTTATGTTATTTTAACTTGGGATTGTGGGTTTGAAATGATAGAACCTGGATTTTTGCTTTTTAAACTACGGATTGAAATGATACATATCTGTATCAATTGACCTAGGTTAGAAAACTATATACATGCCCGTGGTTATTTTTATAAAGTATTTTGAATATTTTAAATATATTCAAAAGTGTAAATTATGAAAATTTGATTTAAATTGGATTTTTAATGTTTAAATAAAGAAATTTGGATTTTTCTAGAAGTTAAAAATGTAATTTAAATGAATGGGAAAAGTGAATTTTTGAAATATAACTTAAGTTTGGAAATTTGGAATTTTGGTTTTAAAATGATATTCAAGTTATATAAATAAAATGGAAATTTAATTATATTTGGAAAAGGGTAAATATGATAAATTGTTTTAGATTTGAATTTAAATGATTTAATGATGTATTATTGATTTTTTCTATGTATTAAAATGGTTAAATAAATGAATGCTTAAAAGTGTAATTTTAAAATATAACTTGACTTGAAATGTGAATTTGGTTTTTATTAAAGGTTTAAGTTAACTAAATTTTTAATTAAATAAAATTGAAAATTTAGTTAATTTGTGAAATGGAAATAAAATTTAAGTGTTAAGTTTATTTATTAAAAATGTGAAGAAAAGAAATTTACACTTGAATTTGTTAAATAATTCATTGAAATTTGATTTAACTATAACGGATTTATTTAATAAAAATCATATATTAAATGATATATTATATAAACATTTTTGAATGTTAAAACATGATTTTTATAATGTTAAAAGGGTTTAAATAAATTTTATTATTGGCTGGAAATACACTAAAATCTGGAAAGTACTTTTAATAGCATTCAGAAATGCTATGATTTCATAATTGAACTAAAACTTAGTAAAAAGAGGCTATTACAGCATTTATGAAATGTTGTAGTTGCTGTAGTAAATGTAAAGGCTAAAGAACTTAATAAAGGGATATTACAGTAGTTCTGTAAACTGCTGTAGCTGCCTGCTGTCTTTGCTGAAATTAAGAAAAAACCCTTGTTTTTGAACCTGAGCTATTACAGCATTTCTGGAAATGCTGTCTTTGCTGTTTTAAACTAAATTTCAACTAAAATGAGATATAACAGCAGTTTTAAAGTGCTGTCTTTGCTGAAATAAATGTTTTCAAATATAACTTATAATAGCTTCTTCTAAATGCTGTGAAAGGCTGAAATTTTCAATGTTTATGGATTTTGACCTAGTAAATGAACTCAGAATGATTTGAAACTTTGGAATTTGAATACTTGACTTGAAAGAGTAATAACTTCACTTTTAAATGGTTAAATGAATTAATTTAAATGGAAAACTATTTTAAAGGGTGATTTTGATAAGATAATAAATGAATGACATTTTGGAATTTTAAAGGGTATTAAATTTGATAATTGAATTTGAATTCAAATAATGATTTGAAAGGAAGTTTTGAAAGGATATGATATTGTAATATATTAAGATGGTTTGTAAATGATTTAATCTTTATTTTGATAAAGATTTGGATTTGAAATGATATTAAATTTTTGAAATATAAGGTATTATTTTGAAATACTATAACCACGGGTATACTTCTCTGTATGTCATTTGATTTCCTGATGATGGTTGTGATGCACATTAACACTGTTAGTTGCATGGTTTATTTCGACATGGACATTTCTGTGATATTGATACTACTGTTTAATTAATGGTTTTATGGATCCTTAAAGGATGGGCGATCCCAAGCATTATCTGAGTTATTATGCATTGCTATTACAGTTCACTTGAGTTGGTTTACATTGTATAAGTATATATGTCCTGACTCGAGTGTTTTGTGTTTTGCTTTATGCTCGGGTCAGCCTGAGAATCGCAGCTTTGGAATTTATCTTCTGGAGCTACATATTTGCTGGAGCTTATCTGTCCATCTGTTATTTCTTATCTTCTAATCCAGTTATTTACTATTCGGTATTGTCTCTGTATTATTGATTTATGTATCCTAACATCTATTGTATCCATTTTTAAACTATGACATTT
Source organism: Allium fistulosum (assembly GCA_030737815.1). Taxonomy (NCBI): domain Eukaryota; kingdom Viridiplantae; phylum Streptophyta; class Magnoliopsida; order Asparagales; family Amaryllidaceae; genus Allium; species Allium fistulosum. Next base: position 1,620,132,568 of record CM060901.1, read on the forward strand.
TGTATATGCTTTTGAGAGTTTGTATATAGTAGCTTCATGAACTACTATGGTATTTTATTTCCGCTGCGAGTTATTCTGATATTCTGTGTCTGTGATTCTGTGTTTGATTTTATTTGCTTCAAATTTTATTACAATCTGTTATTTTGAATTATTCAAGTCGGACATGTGTGGATTATTGTCGATTTGAATGGTCCAAAATAGTGGGTCGTTACAGTTGGTATCAGAGCTTTGGTTTTAGGCAAACCTTAGCCTACAAAGCAAAAACTCATTAGAGATAGGGTAGAAATACCCTAGAATTAGTGAAATCAATCTCAGAATCATTTCTTTGTGAGAGGACATATTTTCGAGGTATAAAATGAGTTTCAAATGATTTTTAAAGAATTTTCAAAGATTATTCTGATATAAATTTTTCTTGCTTTGAAAGTAAAATTTTCTAAACTTCATTCCTTTCGTATCCACCTTGATAGTAATTTCTTCGATTAGGATTCCTTTGAACTTTGGAATGCTCCCACTTGTTCTGAAATCTATTCCTGTCTTCCCTATTTGTATTCCTTTGATCTATGGAGCATTCCGTAACTCCACTTTGAATGACCTTGATAGGGTGGCGTTTTCGCCAAACTTTGAATGATTGTAAAGGGGTGAAACTCCTTTACAATTGGCATTGATTCACCGGAGATTTTCGTATCCTCAGTTCACAATGTTATCTATTTTTTGCTATACCTGGATTCTATCTCTGGCGATCGAAGGTCGATTTTCCTTAGATTTTCGCATCGATTATATTTCTGAAATCACGGTTAAACCGGTTAAGGTCGCCCGTGATTTATTTGAGCTTATCCATCTTCTATTTGGTAATTTAATTATCTTATCTTCGTTTGAGCTTATCTTTGAATCAGAGTTCTATTTGATTAGAGTTCCTCTAAATTTGAATCTCTGTTTTGTTTTGAAATCCATCCTTGAATCATCCATTGGAAAATTTGTGGTTGATTGTCTTTTGAAATTTTTGTATCCATCGTAGTTGTTATTTTGATAAGGATGACCATATTTTATATATAAAGATGAAATGTTTTCGATAAGGATTATATACCTTTTTAAAATGAAAATTTGAAGTTCGAAAGGATTTGAAATTTTGAAAGTTATATAAGAAATGGTTTCATATAAAATAATTTATAACTGAAAGTTTTGAATCTGAATTTGAGTGATTGAACTCCGGCATTTTGGAACTGGTTTTAAGATTCTGAAATAATAAATAATATGATTTGAAATTATTTTTCCAAATATGAAATGTTTCAAATGATTTTAAAGAGTTTCAAATGATTTCGAAGAAATTTCAAAAGAAGTTTGAGAAAATAGAAGTCCAGAACCCACTTATGTCGCTGGAAAATAATTTCGATGATGAATGCATGCATCATCGACATTGATTTTCGAGTTTCAGAGTAGGGGAGAGGCCACTTCGGTAGCTTTGCTATGCGATTGATTTGTGAAACTAATTTTGATTTCAAATTCCGAAGTGTGATGTGATATTCGAAAGATATATGTATATATATTTGAACAAGTTGAAATAAGCCGGTGTTCAGTCCTTGAGTTTTGGATCTGATTGGATATAACCCTATCTTTTGGAATTGATTTACTGATTTGTTGGTGATTTCCAACTCTTGGATTGAAATATGATTTCTTCGACTATTTTGAAGGTTCGAGCACTTCCAAATCAAGGTTAACTTTTCAAAAGCTAAGAAATTTTGAAGTATAAAGTATATAAGTTTGGTATGTATGTTTAAAGTATGTAGTAATCTGATTTAAATAAGTTGAAACTGTTTTGTTAAGTAAACGAATAAGGCTATTTTGAATTTTCTAATATGAAATTTAGATTTGAAATGTTTGAAAAAAAATTGGTCTTCAAATATTTTGAAAAAAATATATAATTTAGTTTAAATGTTTAACTTAGTAACATCTTTGTGAAACTATATATTGAACAAGTTGGAATAAATACATAAGCTGTACGTATGTTGTTTTATTCGCATGATTAAATTGATCCAAGTTGAGTACACAAGTTCGAGGTGAATTACACCATTTCGTGTTAGGATTTTTCATTTGATTCTTTATGGCGAATATTTGATGTGGATTTTGGGCTTGATTCTAGAATTCTCTATCATAGTATATGGCTATGCAAGGAGACTTATGGTTTCTAGTCGAGAAACCATATCGAAATCTGCATTAGGGAAGTCGAATGGACAATACTAGCTCGAAAGCGAACTTGTGTGATCGAGCGAGTGATCGAATGTGACTTTGCGAAATGATGACATATGTACATCTTATATTCTAATATCATTGATATACTTGGCGCTGAAATTGGAAGTTGTTGGGTTGGAAATCTTTGTAATTTAATTGGAAATTTTCTTTTATGAAAAACTACTATCAATTTAAAACCATTTTTCAAAACTATTTTTCTTTTATTCTTCTTAAACAAACTGTTTTATTCTATTTTACATACAAACTATTTTACAAACTATTTTATATAAAAAACTATTCTAAAAAAATCTTTTAGTAAGCAAAGATGTTCAATCCCATATGGCTCTTCATGCAGCGAAATTTATTTTTAAAATTTTTGATTTCTGATATAAGATGGACCTTATGTAAATATAAGATGATTTTGAAAACCATTGATTTTGGAAATGATTTGGTTGACTTAAACTTTGTTGATTTAGAAATTTGGATTATTTTCTAAACTTACGATTTTGGAAACTGTATTGATATTGAAACAAATTGAAATTGAGAACCTTGTGTTACTAAATACTTGATTTGGAAGTTATCGAACTTATATAAAATTTGGTTTGTATAAGTATGATGTTGATTCGAAAACTATGGATTTGAAAAGGTACTCAATTTGAATAGTGAAATCTTATATAATTGAAGTCTATATAAGTGTGATTTGATATACTATTGATTTTGGAAAGTATTTGATTTGAAAATGAAATCTTATATATAATGGACTTTATATAAGTATGATATTTGAAAGTTATTTGAAAAGGTACTATATGATACATATTTTCGAAGTAAAGATATGGAAAGTGCCTTCTGCTTGATATCCGCTTTGTTGCCACATTGTGGATTCATTCTATCAATATTTCTCTGATTTTTGGTTTTCCGGATATGATACTCGAGTTTCCATCGAATTCCATGGCAATCTCCATGGTCTTACGAGCGCGACTTCATAGCGTAATCACAGGGTTGGGGGGCGACCTATGGGTACGGATGTTTCCTAGGAGATCCAGTCGTAACCATTGTGTATCTGCAATCTATTGGGTTGCTTGGTAGCCTAATCAGTAGGGGCTGCGAGAGCCTAGGGTACGGATGTTTCCTGGGAGATCCAGGCGTAACCATTGTGTATCTGCAGTACTACCAGTCTTCATGGCGTAATCGCAAGGTTGGGGGCGGCCTACGGGAACAGATGTTTCCTAGGGGATCCAAGCGTAACCATTGTGTATCCGCGATCCATGATCGACATTTTTTTTTTGGATTGTACTTTCCATATCTGTTTTTAAACGTTTTCCAGTATTTTCACTGGGTGTTGAAACAGGTCTACTAAGTACCTGGAGAATTCTAGCTTTGCGCCTGATCAACGCACTGCCAGAGTCTGCAGGAACGAGGATAAACTTGTTAAGACATCGAGTTATAAAAGTATTTTGATGACATATTATATAAAGGATATTTTGATCAGTTATTTTCCTTTCTAAAGGATTTTAAAAGGTTTTAAATATTATTTACCTCTTTAACCAACAATTTTAATTAATGGCTCATCCTTGTCTTTCGTCCTATTTTCCTTTCTAGCTATTCCTATTCTCCACCTTGTTAAACTTACCTGTAACAACAATCATCAGGTATAATTTTAATCTTCTTGTCATCTCGTCTTAATCCTATATCAGTCTGTCTTTTTCTGGGCTTTCCCGTACCTCATTCCTTTTCGGGGACGAAAAGTTTTCAGTGGGGGAGAGTGTAACAACCCTGTATTTTTTTTGATTATTTTAATTGTATGTTTTAATTATCTTAATTGAATCTCTGATTTAAAAACTTTATTTTATTTATTAAATGGATAAATTTTGTTATTTTAAATATAAATTTTGATTTGGATGTGAATTAGAATTCCAAACATGAATAAATATAATATTTTCCAGAAATGTGAATTTTGGTCAACATGGTCAAACTTTGACTTTTAATTTAAAAATATAAAACGATGAAATTTTGAATTTTATCTTTTATTATGAAAGTAAATAAAATTCCAAGAATACTGCTTTTCGTTTCGTTGAAATCTGATTTATAATGTGAAAGTTATGCACTTTTGAATATTGGGTGTAATTTGTTGTATTTAACAAAATTGTTTATTTTAAATTATATAAATAATATTCTATTTGGTCATGTAATGTTCTAATTTATATTTATATGGGTTAAATAACATGTTATGTATATATTTTGGTTTTAAAACATTTTTAAAAGTATAATTGACATTTTCAAGTGTCACTTGTATTTTGCTTACAATTTCTAATTTCCAGTTTCAATTAATTAAAGGAATTCTTTATTTATTTCTCTTTTTCCTTAAGATCTTATTTTATTATCATTCCCACTTTATTTTGTTCCTCATTTATTTTATTTATTTGACCTTTTATATGTTTTAAAGTGAAATAGAAATTTTCTAAAACTAGTGATATTCTATTTGTAATTTTTAAGTCCTGCTTTGAATTTTTAAACAATTTCTTTAGTTCTTTTTCTAATATCTCTAAATTTAATTATTTATTTCATTTTAAAAATATAAATGAATTATTTTACTTCACATTTTTATTTTAAAATATTTTTAAAATGAAGTTGTTAATTTTCCAAAGTCAATAGTGATTTATTTGTAATTTCTGGACCCTGTTTTCAATTTTTAAGCAATTTCTTATATTCTTTTTCCATTTTCTTTAAAATTAATGAATTATTTTTATTTTATATTACTTTGTTTTGGTTCTAAAGTCAAATTACTGATTTTATTTTGTTTTATTTGAATTAAAGAAAAAGGAAATATGAAAGAGTTTAAAATGCTTTAGAAACTGAAGTCCTCTCAACTCCTTAAGTCTTTTCACTTGCCATAACCTTCCCATTTTGCTTTGGCCGTGACTTTATTCTTTTTTTTTACGTGAAACATCTCATTTTCATTTCTCAATTCGACCATTACAGATCTGAGCAAAAACTTTGGGTAATGGCTCCTTTGTTTCTATACTTTTTCTTCTTTTCTTCTTATTTTCATGTCATTTTGCCTTGTTCTCTCCATAGTTTTGCTTGGCCTCCTCCTTGTTTGCCACGGCCATGACCACCACCACCCCCCACATCTCTTCCCTGCCATCACCACCAGCTACTCCTCTGGTCTTGACCAAGGCCGAGCCACCATGATGCCAAAACTTCACAAAAATTGCAACACAAGCCATAAAAACATGTTGTTTGACCACTATTTGTTCACTACTTCATTTTCCACCACCACCACATTAGGCCGCCTCCACCACCTATGGCTAGACCACCACACACCTTCCTCCCACTTACCTGACCCATACCCCTCTGAGCTGACCCAATTGCCCATGCCCGAGCCCAATTGGATGAACAAAATCACACTATTTTGCCTTAAACTCTTCACCTTCTCACTATGTAACTTCCTCCCTATGTTTCACCACTTTGGCCGTGCATTCATATGACCAAACCTGAGCCAAAACTTGTTCAAACCAGAGCCAAACAACATCCCTAGGCTGAAAAAAAAATAGAGGAAGCAGGGCCAAAGGTTTGGCATTCGTATCTCTTTTTATTTAAAAGTTATTCCATTTCAAGTGTATTGAAATTTATGGTTTGTTTTGATTTTTTTGTTTGGGTTGTAACACAAGATCTATAGCATTGGATTTTCTCTCCACTCAAGTCCGTAATCTTGTCATCGTGCTTTGTTTTCCGTTGTGTCTTTGGTTTTGTTATCTCCTGCATTTAGAGGTGAGTAAATCTCACTAGACATTTATACTTATGCAATTGTGAAACGACAACAATTGAATGTGTAGAATTTTATATGATGTTATAACTGTCTGTGATGATTTATTTATATGATGTTAAACCAGTTAATTTACTTGTCATCTCATCTGTTACTGTTATATATTGTATACTGTTCATTTTATATCTGTTTATCACACTATAAGTTCCCTGTAGATAGATTCACTATGGGTTGAAATGATACATACCCGAACGGACTTTAGAATAGGGAAAAATCGTTATGGGATGAAATGATAGGCCTGAACGGTTTTTGTTTATTTTATTTTAACTTGGGATTGCGGGTTTGAAATGATAGAACCCGGATTTTTGCTTTTTAAACTACGGATTGAAATGATACATATCTATATCAATTGACCTAGGTTATAAAACTATATACAGGCCCGTGGTTATTTTTATAAAGTATTTTAAATATTTTAAATATTTTCAAAAGTGTAAATTATGAAAATTTGATTTAAATTGCATTTTTAATGTTTAAATAAAGAAATTTGGATTTTCTAGAAGTTAAAAGTGTAATTTAAATGAATGGGAAAAGTGAATTTTTGAAATATAACTTAAGTTTGGAAATTTGGAATTTTGGTTTTAAAATGATATTCAAGTTATATAAATAAAATGGAAATTTAATTATATTTGGAAAATGGTAAATATGATAAATTGTTTTAGATTTGAATTTAAATGATTTAATGAAGTATTATTGATTTTTTCTATGTATTAAAATGGTTAAATAAATGAATGCTTAAAAGTGTAATTTTAAAATATAACTTGACTTGAAATGTGAATTTGTTTTTTATTAAAGGTTTAAGTTAACTAAATTTTTAATTAAATAAAATTGAAAATTTTGTTAATTTGTGAAATGGAAATAAAATTTAAGTGTTAAGTTTATTTATTAAAAATGTGAAGAAAAGAAATTTACACTTGAATTTGTTAAATAATTCATTGAAATTTGATTTAACTATAACGGATTTATTTAATAAAAATCATATGTTAAATGATATATTATATAAACATTTTTGAATGTTAAAACATGATTTTTATAATGTTAAAAGGGTTTAAATAAATTTTATTATTGGCTGGAAATACACTAAAATCTGGAAAATACTTTTAATAGCATTCAAAAATGCTATGATTTTAGAATTGAACTAAAACTTAGTAAAAAGAGGCTATTACAGCATTTCTGAAATGCTATAGTTGCTGTAGTAAATGTAAGGCTAAAGAAACTAATAAAGGGCTATTACAGCAGTTCTGTAAACTGCTGTAGCTGCCTGCTGTCTTTGCTGAAATTAAGAAAAAAACCCTTGTTTTTGAACCTGAGCTATTACAGCATTTCTGGAAATGCTGTCTTTGCTGTTTTAAACTAAATTTCAACTAAAATGAGATATAACAGCAGTTTTAAAGTGCTGTCTTTGTTGAAATAAATGTTTTCATATATAACTTATAACAGCTTCTTCTAAATGCCGTGAAAGGCTGAAATTTTCAATGTTTATGGATTTTGACCTAGTAAATGAACTCAGAATGATTGAAACTTTGGAAATTGAATACTTGACTTGAAAGAGTAATAACTTCACTTTTAAATGGTTAAATGAATTAATTTAAATGGAAAACTATTTTAAAGGGTGATTTTGATAAGATAATAAATGAATGATATTTTGGAATTTTAAAGGGTATTAAATTTGATAATTGAATTTGAATTCAAATAATGATTTGAAAGGAAGTTTTGAAAGGATATGATATTGTAATATATTAAGATGGTTTGTAAATGATTTAATCTTTATTTTGATAAAGATTTGGATTTAAAATGATATTAAAATTTTGAAATATAAGATATTATTTTGAAATACTATAAAAAACGGGTATACTTCTCTGTATGTCATTTGATTTCCTGATGATGGCTGTGATGCACATTAACACTGTTAGTTGCATGGTTTATTTCGATATGGACATTTCTATGATATTGATATTACTATTTAATTAATGGTTTTATGGATCCTTAAAGGATGGGCGATCCCAAGCATCCTCTAAGTTATTATGCATTGCAATTACAGTTCACTGGAGTTGGTTTACATTGTATAAGTATATATGTCTTGACTCGAGTGTTTTGTGTTTTGCTTTACGCTCAGGTCAGCCTGAGAATCACGGCTTTGGAATTTATCTTCTGGAGCTAGAGATTTGCTGGAGCTTATCTGTCCATTTGTTATTCTTATCTTCTAATCCAGTTATTTACTATTCGGTATTGTCTCTGTATTATTGATTTATGTATCCTAACATCTATTGTATCCATTTTTAAACTATGACATTTTGTATATGTTTTTGAGAGTTTGTATATAGTAGCTTCATGAACTACTATGGTATTTTAGTTTTGCTGCGAGTTATTCTGATATTATGTGTCTGTGATTCTGTGTTTGATTTTATTTGCTTCAAATTTTATTACAATCTGTTATTTTGAATTATTCAAGTCGGACATATGTGGATTAATGTCGATTTGAATGGTCCAAAATAGTGGGTCGTTACAGATTTCATATATATATCAAATTCACTTTACTATTATTTAGTTTTGAACATCTAAATACAACTTCAATTTACAATTTAAATAAACAAAATATCCCATTTAAATTTATATAAATTTGAAATATTCATTTAAGTCACTTTTATTCAAAATCAAGTTATAAAACATATCTTTAAAATTTCAATTTAATAAATTTCAAATCAAACTTATTTAAGTAAAATTCTTAAATAAATAAAATTTCAAATCAATTTCAAATTTATATTTCCAACCTGAATCATTATAAACTCTATATTTGAAATTATATATATTAAATAAATACTTAAACATATTATATATCAACTTTATTAAATCAACTTTGATAAATATTTAAAATCAATATTTATTAAAACCATATATTTCTTTTCAAAACCATAGAAATCATTTTCAAAATATTTTTATATATATATAGACCAATGGTGTCTGTATATAATTTTCTATCCTAGGGTCAAGTGATACAGATATTTATCATTTCAATTCGCAATTTAAGTATATACGGGTATATATATCATTTCAACCCACAATCCAAAATTCAATTCAATGAAAATCGCTTGGGTTTATCATTTCAACCCATAACGATTTTCTCATATTCTACAGATCGTTCGGGTATGTATCATTTCAACCCATAGTGATTCTATACTAATAGGGAACTTGTAGAGTGATAACAGATATGATAATAATATAATAGGCATATATCATCAATATAAATAACAGATAATGGTGTCGTATGTCACAGGTGAACAGATACAAATAATGGCATATATAACAATGTAAATAACTAACAGCAGCATATTTCAATTGAAGTTTCAACAACAACAACAACTAAGCCATTATTCACCAACAAGTTGGGGTCGGCTAGAGATGGAACCCAAAACTAAATGAAAAAATCAATTTAAAAGTTATAATAATAACAATAGCAATAACAATAATAAAATAAAGTCAAATTAGTAAATTAATAATAATAACTAAGAAAAGTAAAATAAAATAAAAATATATATGCATATATATATATAAGAGGAATGATAGTAATAATACTAATAGCAATAATGATACTAATAGTAATATTGGTTGTTGGGTGAGTTTCAGCCGAACCAGCCCACTACCGATCCAGAGCTACCGAACCACGCTCCATCCTCCCCATTGCCGAACCAAAGCAGTCGAACCAGCCTCCCTCAAACACTCTACCGGACCAGCACCTCCCCATGCACTGCCGGACCAACTCCAAACCAGACCAAGGTACTACCACCTAGCACCGAATCACCTACAACCGGTCCACTCTATACTCCAACCATCTCTGAACCAAGTGATGCCGAACCAAAGCATCTACCACCTACCGCCGAATCAAATTACTGCCGAGCCAGAGCAATGCCGAACCAACGCTACCAGGCCAGATTACATCAGCCCAGGCCCACCAGCAGCTATATACATCCAAGACCCCTGCCCCCAGCCTCACTCTATAAATAGAGGGGCAGGGGTACAACAATGGCGAACAAGTTGGAGAGCTCAAGCACGGATAGAACTTTCAAACAACTTTCATATACTTGTATCAAAGCTTTGTACTTGTAATTTGAATAGACAAGGAGAATAACATATAAAGTGGATGTAGGCACATTTTGGCTGAACCACTATAAATCTGCGTGTCTTTTACAGTTTAGTCCCTGCTTTTCACATATTTGCATAAATCACCCAAATCACTAAGAACAACCTAAAATCAATTAAATCATACGACTTGGAGGTGTTTGCCCATTTTTTGTGCAAACATTTTTGGTGCTTTCACTGAGAACTAGAAGCTCGAAGCTTCAGCTTCTTTCACTTAACCTTCTTCCTAACAGCATCATTCATTGCTTGGAAAACATGCCTCCCAAGTAGAAGAAAGATGTTAACAAAGGAAAAAACATCGCAACCGGCAGTCTTCCAGATCCAGTGGTCACAGATCAAGTAAATCGTCCCCCTCCAACAGCAGTACCAAATGAAGGTCAGGCAAATCCGACCACTCCTGCCGTAGAATAGCCTGCAGCAATTACTAGGGCAGATCTATACAGGGTTGTGGCTGAAGTAACTAACCGCTTCACGTCCCAGCAGGAAGCCTTGGTGGACCATCTCATGTCACGCTTAAGGGATGCTGAAGAGTCCAACCGCAACACTGAATCATGGGGTGAGTTCAAGTCTGGAGGATCTCGGAGACAACAAAGATCTTCCTTCTTCGAAGGAGCTAACGACAGAAGCAGCCATGGTAGGAGCCGAGATCGAGCACAGCCCGAAGTTAGGCCTGAGGAAACGCTTGGAACTGAACCCAACGGGGGAGGTACCGGGCAGAGGTCGACTGTAGCTGAGCCGGTCGTACTGCCTAACCACGGAAACGCCAATGAACGGGGCCGAGCTAGAGTCCAGCCCGAAGTTGGACCCGAGGAAGTGCTTAGATCAGAACCTGGCAGGGGAAGATCAAGGCAAGGGCCAACTGTAGCTGACCCTAGCATGCTCCCAGAAGACCAAAGGCAGCCACTGGAAAATATGAGGAATGATAGACGATACCATCCCTACCGGTCATCTGGACGGAATCAATCCCACAGAACAGAACCAAACTCGTTTCTATCTGCTCCAAATTCTGATGAAAGGATGGCGCGCTTGTTCAGAGAGTGCGTCCAACGGGATCAAAGAGATCGAGGGATAGGTGCTAGGGTAACCAGCCCTTTCTCCCGCAATATCGAAATTGCTATCACCCCCCGAGAATGGAAAATGCCAACAATGGAACCTTACAAAGGAACCTCCGACCCCGTTGTACACTTACAGAGATACACACAGCATATGCTCATGAGCGGGGCAACAGAGGGAGTACTGTGCAAATGCTTTCCACTATTCTTAGCAGATCTAGCTACCTCCTGGTTCTGCCATCTACCCCAAGGATCCATCAGCTCGTGGGAGATGTTGAAAGAAAAGTTTATGAGCCAGTTCCGCATTCATGCGGAACAACCCAAGGACGCTTATTCCTTATCCAATATCAAAAAGAAACCTGGAGAGAAGCTGCAGCAATATTTAACCCGATTCAATGCCGCAGCGGCCGCAGTCCAAGATGCTGATGAAAAGCTTGTCTTAATGGCCCTCTGTAGTGGTGTGCATCCGGATACTAAATTCGCTAGAAGACTAACAAAAGAAAAACCAGCTACTTTACCCGATTTCTTCCATGAAGCCGGGAAATATACGAGGCTTGAAGACGCTGCCACTAAGGGGCAGTCAGGGCAACAAAATAAGGCAACTCATAGCAATGCGCCCGCTGTAGCAAAGGACGTTCGAAGAAATGATTCTAGAGACAATGCTGGGGGCAAGAAGGGAGAAAAGCGCTTATATCGGCCAGGACCGAGATTCGACACTTACACTCCTTTGAATGAAACTGTCGAAAACATCTTCCTTGCCACCCAAGGCGAAGTTAGATACAAACGCCCACCGTACAAGAAGGAATCAGATAATACACAGAAGTCTGGAAAGTTCTGCCGCTTCCACGAATCTCATGGGCATGATACCAATGAATGCCATCATCTCTAGGACTTGATTGAAGAACACATCAGAAGGAAGAAACTGGAACGCTATTTAAAAGGTCAGGACATGACTTCAGCTCCTGCCAATGAGAACCCAAGGCTACCCTCACCAGAGATAGGCAGAGGAAATCGCAACATTAGCAGCTCCAGTCAGGAGAAGATAGTGGTCCATACCGTCTCGGGAGGACCACACATCGCCGAAAGAAGCTGGGCAGAGATGGAAAGATATGGGAAGTCACTTAGAAACAATGAGGACCGCGTTAATTCTGTTATAGAAGAATGCCACCCGAAGCGAAAAGAGAGTGATGACATCACATTCAGTAGGCGTGACCTAGAGGGAAGACAGTACCCTCACATGGATCCCATGGTTATCTCTGCCCGGCTCGGTCCAGCCAAAGTTTTCCGAATTCTAGTAGACACTGGAAGCTCAGTAAATATCCTATTCAAGCATGCGTTCGACAAAATGAAACTATCAATAAAGGACGTTTCTCCCTGCAATAAACCACTACACGGTTTCACTGGAGATGCGAAGATGCCCCTCGGGCAACTAGACCTCTTTGTTGAAATTGGAAGCCATCCCCGCTCCGTTGTGCGGAAACAGACATTTGTGCTGATAGAAAACCACTCGGCCTACAACGCTTTCTTAGGAAGGCCAACCTTGTCTGACTTCCAAATTGTCCTGGCCCCATGGTGCCAAAAGATGAAATTTCCAACGGACAATGGAGTAAGGGAGGTAGAGGGAGACCAGGATGTTGCTCGAGACTGCTATGTAACTGAACTTCGCAACAACCACAGGAAGGATAAAGGGAAGAGTGTAGAGGTTTCCCTCTGCACAAAAAGTTTGAAAGCATAGCAACTAAAGAAAGCCCCTTCTCTTCGATATACCAGCGATCCTTTCAATGAATTAGACCCCAGGGACAAAGAGGAGGAGACCACCGCCGAGCCTGCAGAGGCTATGGAATTTGTATCTGTAGACAAATATGACTCGAGTAGACTATTGAAAATTGGGTCCCAACTAAAAGCAGAGTTAAAGGAAACTCATTGACTTTCTCCGCCACAACTTGGATGTATTTGCATGGTCACATGCTGACATGACCAGGATATCCCCCGACATAGCATGTCACGTATTAAACATTGATCCTACCAAGACGCCCATAAAACAAAGAAAGAGAAGCATGGGGGCAGAACAATCAGCAGCCCTCGATGAAGAAGTAAAGAATCTACTTGCCAATGACTTTATACGAGAAGCCATCTACCCAGAGTGGATCGCCAACCCGGTGCTGGTAAAGAAGGCTAATGGGAAGTGGCGAACATGCATTGACTTCTCCAACTTAAATGACGCCTGCCCGAAGGATTGCTTCCCGCTTCCCCGAATTGATCAACTTGTAGACAACACAGCTGGGGACGAACTCTTATCCTTTATGGACGCATACTAAGGATATAACAAAATTCCTATGCATGCTCCCGATCAAGACCACACTAGTTTCATCACTGACCGGGGATTGTACTGCTACAAGGTAATGCCTTTCGGACTTAAAAACGCAGGAGCCACCTATCAACGCCTCGTCAACAAGATGTTTGCAGGGCTAATAGGACAAACTATGGAAGTTTATGTGGATGACATGCTGGTAAAGTCAAGGGAAGCCGACGGTCACGTAAGCCACCTAGGCGAAGTGTTTCAAATACTTCGCCAGTATGGAATGAAGTTGAATTCTCTAAAGTGCTCCTTTGGAGTATCATCAGGAAAGTTCCTAGGATTCATCGTCCGTGCCAGAGGAATTGAAGCAAACCCTGAACAAGTCCGAGCTCTAAAAGATATCAAAATACCCTCCACTCGGAAGGAAATGCAAAGCCTGAATGGGAAAGTGGCCGCCCTAAGCCGATTCATCTCCAAAGCAACGGACAAGTGCGTCCCCTTCTTCGAAGCTTTAAAGAAAGACAAAGGTAAGTTCGAATGGACTGACGAATGCTTAACCGCTTTCCTTAACTTAATCGAACACCTCCAGAAACCACCGGTACTCTCGACTCCAAGCGAAGGCGAAGAGTTATACCTATACCTTGCCATGTCATCTCACACCCTAAGCGCTGCTTTGGTAAGAGAAGACAACCGCACGCAGCGGCCAGTATACTTTGTAAGTAAGAGGTTTACGGGGGCAGAAGTCAGATATCCTAAACTTGAGAAGCTAGCATACTGTTTACTAATCACATCACGGAAACTGCGTCACTACTTCCAGTCCCATTCCATCAAAGTTCTGACCGATCAACCACTGAGACAGGTACTCCATCGTCCCGACACTTCTGGGCGACTACTTAAATGGTGCATTGAACTAAGTCAGTATGATATCACCTATCACCCTCGCACCGCCATCAAGGGGCAAGCCATGGCCGATTTCATTGCAGAATTCACTACCAACGAAGGTAAGGAGCAATCGGAAATAGCAGAAGACATCAAGTGGAATCTCTTTGTGGATGGTGCGTCAAACGAACAAGGCTCGGGGGCAGGTGTGGTAATAATCACTCCCAGGGGAAATAAGCTGCACTATGCTATAAGGTTGGAGTTCGCTGCCACCAACAACGATGCAGAGTATGAAGCAGTGATAGCTGGATTAGAACTTGCCTTAGAAATCGGAGCCAATTCTTTGTGTCTTCATAGCGATTCTCAACTTATTGTTAATCAAATACTAGGAGAATTCCAGGCTCGAAAAGAACGACTCATAGCATATTTAAAGAAGACCAAGTTACTTCTCAGTCGATTGGACCACTACTTAGTCAAACACATCCCTCGGGAAGAGAACCAAGAGGCCGACGAATTGGCAAAGCAAGCGAGCGTGAGAGACGGCGCCATTTCCAGAGCAGTAGCCATCTCAAAGCAACTGACCCCAAGTTTTGAGCAAGTGAATCTGATAGCTGCAACTGAAGAAGCAACTTGGATGACTCCCATCCGAGACTACTTACAAAGTGGCACACTACCCAACGGGCGTAATGAAGTCAAGAAAATCTTGAGGAAAGCTTCCCGCTACACAATACAAGAGGACACCCTCTATCGGCGCGGCTTCTCTAACCCCTTATTAAGGTGTGTCGCTGGAAGGGAAGCCAAGGAAATCTTGTCCAACATTCATCAAGGAAGCTGCGGAGATCACACCGGAGGACAAACTTTGGCAATAAAGATACTCCGATATGGATATTTCTGGCCCACCTTGAGCAAGGACGCCTTAGATTTCGTCAGAAAATGTGACAGATGCCAGAAGTTTGCTAAGATTTCGCGGTTACCAACAACTGAAATTACTCAAATAACCAGCCCCTGGCCCTTTGCAGTATGGGGAATTGACTTAATCGGTGAACTGCCAATGGGCCGAGGCGGGGCCAAATATGCTATAGTGGCAGTCGACTATTTCACCAAATGGGTGGAAGCGGAACCCCTGAATAAAGTATCTTCAGCAAAAGTTATTAACTTCTTGATCAAAAATGTTCTATGTAGGTACGGAGTCCCATTAAAAATCATATCAGACAATGGACTTTAGTTAGACAGCGAGGAGTTCGCCAACTGGTGCCAAGAGCACGGAATTCACAAAAGCTTCTCATCCGTAGCTTATCCCCAGGCAAACGGACAAGTCGAAGCCGTCAACAAAATTCTGAAAACTTTGATCAAAAAGAAACTCGAAAAGTCAAAGGGCGCTTGGGTGGATGAAATCCCTACGGCACTGTGGGCCTATCGCACATCTTTCAGAACATCGACGGGGCATACTCCTTTCTCTTTGGCATACGGATCAGAAGCTATGCTCCCAACTGAAACCATCGTGCCTTCCCACCGTAGGATCCACTATAACCCAGAAGAGAACGAAGAACTCCTTCACATGTCTTTGGATCTAATTAAGGAGAGAAGAAATGATGCAGCCCTCAAAGCAGCCGCCCACAAGCAAAAAGTGGCAACACAATACAACTCCAAAGTCAAGCATCGTACCTTACAAGAAGGGGATCTTGTCCTCAAGCGAATCTTCCCTCGCCCCGGAGCACTAGATCCAATCTGGGACGGACCATATGTAATTCATAAAGATCTCCACAACGGAGCTTATATTTTGTCAACAGTGGACGGAGAGGTGTTCCAGAGGGCATGGAACATCCAACACCTCCGTTGATACTTTTCTTAACTTGTACTGCCCATATGAAGTAAATTAACAAAGAGAATCAGTGGACGTAGGCATTTCCGTGCCGAACCACTTTAAAAAATCTTGTCTCTTTTTTAACTTGTACCTTTATATCTTGGCTGCTTGTTAGCTTTATCCTTTTTTGTCGAACAAAATCCTGTGCATATAGCATTTCCATTCAAAGCACTCCACAGCGCAACTTCACCTGGACAAGACCTAACAGGTACTATGCGAATCTATGCCCTCGCCAATGAGACACTTTTGCTCCGGCATCCCTCTGCTGCGGGTTAACTCATTGCTCGCGATGGCCCTCAAAGCCAACTGTAATGAGCCGGTTATAAGCCACCTAGAAGGCTGACTATAGCCGAGGTAGCTCATTACGGCGTTCGGCTCGCTGGCAACTGTGAACCGACTATAAGCCCCAACATAAGGTGTGGCCAGCCAGGGGTAGTTCACGGTTGACGATCGACACCTACGCTAGCCGACCACAGTAAATCGAATAATACCCACGATTACGGGTCATAATGGCCCGGGTAGTTACTGTGCACGATCTCGGCTCCGATGTGTCTTAAGTACGGCTGTGGTAAAAAAGATTAACTCCCCGTGGAGGCGTAAGATGGGTGACAAATGTCTCCAAGACCCACAGCTAGGGAAAGTGACTACAAAGCCCGTTTGCCACGAACTTAAGTACATCGAAGGCCTTCCGTGATTGGAAGTTTTTACTATTTCTCATATTTACATTTTTATTTAAAGAACACTATTCTCCTATCCTCTATAACAATCCCTAAAGTACAGGACACAGAATAGGAGACATTCACTAATGGAGGCGGGTACTCGCAACAAGACACTGGACTGCATTCCATACTCGGTCACTCAAGACATTCAAAGCTGCCATCTACAGGCAAAATATAAAGGGCGGTATTTTCATCTTTCATGAATGAACATATGGCTATAATTTATTCGCACATCCCGCTAACATTGCAAGACATGAAATTATGTTTTGAACAAGAACTTGACATCAAACACAATTTAATTACAAGAATATGCATAGCTATATTTCTCATACAACATGTCAAAATAGCAAAAACATTCAAAAAACGACAGAATCAACTTAAGTTGATAAATTACACGTCGAGAATAATGTTGTTTATTACAAGTAGCATAATTACAACCTAAGAGTTACGTTACTGTTTCGAGACTAACATATACAACAATGTCAAGTCCACAAAAAGATATCCAGGTCCAATCAAGGAGCCGGCTGCGTCAGAGTCTTATCCTTGTCCTGTTGCCCACCTATCCGGTCAGAGAAAGAATTCATTAGTGATAAGTAACCAAGTTAACGGAAAGACTAGAAAGGAAGACTTACCAGCATCTGCTCCTTGATCATCTTGATCATCATCCTCTACTTGCACACCTGCCTCCTCAGCTGCAAGCAACCGCATGCCCTCCTTCACCGCCACCTTCTCCTCCTTGGTAAACTAGGCGGTAACCACATTCATCCTGAAGGCCACACTACCCTCCTTATCCGCCTCAGCCTTGGCCTCCTCTAAAGCCCTGAGATAGATCCTAGCCATAACCCGGGGGTAATCATCCATCCAGGACATGTTACCCTGCCTCCAAGTACGGAAGTACATATCCTGGAGCATCCCATCCATCATCCTCTCGTTCTCTTCAAACTCCCTCATTCGGACCTCAGAAGCCCGCAGCTTTGCAACAACAGCATCCCTCTCCGATCGATACCATAAATGGTCGGTCTGAAGGGACCTCCTCATCGCCTCCATCTCCTCCTTCGACTTGGCTTGAGCAAGCTCCGCAGCCTCAAGTCTCCCCGATAGTTCCTTTACCCGCTCGAGGTCCGCTTGCCGAACCTCATCCACCGTGGCAATGGCCATGTCAATCCGCTCCTTACAGACGGGCCTCCATCCTCCGCAACTCCGCCCTACTGGCCTCTTCAATAGTCTTCCTCAATTGTCTGGATGCGGCCTCATGCTGGGAGATTTGGATGGCTTGGTCGGCAAGTTGTTTAGCCTGGTCGGAAACCATCAACCGCAGCCGAATGTTGGCGCTTCCTATCTCTTCCCCAGCCTTGACCAGTCGGGCGTGGTGCCCCATCAATTTCCTGGTCTCCTCAGCAACCCGGTCAATATTTTCCTTAGCCTCATCTCCCAGAGTTATGACCCGGGTAGTAAGCAGATCAAGGTCCAGGGACTTAGCTTCGTCAAGCACCTGTACCATAGGATTACGAGGGAGGAGATGCTCACCAATAACCTTATCAAAGGAGATGTCATGAGATGCCGGGTCCATGCCCGGATGACCCGCAAACGGATTGCGTACTAAGCCAGGATGATCTATCGGGATGACGGTTGGATTCTCAGACGGATGGGGGGAAGGCATAAGATCGGTATCCTCCTCCGTAATGTCGTGAATAGGCTGGAGTGGGGCCGGGGGGTCAAGAAGAGGTTCGGATGAAGATCGACTCCTCTTCCTCTTCTGTATATCTTCTTCAATAACTCCGAGAAGAGGACGATAGCCGACTACGTCTCCAGGGAGGTTAGTAGAAGGCTTCGGCTTGGCGGAAGCTTTGAGGAGTTTGTATTGTTCAAGCCTGTGCCGAAGATCTGAGATCTTGGCCGTTTTGCCCACTCCTGGAGTAAAAATCAAGTGTCGCCAGTATGCATTGAGCCATCGTTCGAGAATTAAAAAGAATAGAGAGAAATTCACCTTGAATCGCAGAAGTTGCCTCAGTAGAAGCGCTCCCGGAAGATAAATCGATGCCGGTCCCAACTTTATCAGCTTTCCCGGACTTCTCCGTTCCCTCCAAACCTTCGAAGGCTTGGCGGAAAGCGTCATCCGTCCACTCTTGCATCTCGCCTACTTGGCCCGAAGACAAAGCCCTGGTGCCATCACCACCCTGTCCTTCGCCACCATCATCGCCGTGACGGTCGCCGTCACCTTCTCTACCACTTCCGCTCTCCGCCTCACCTCCTTCGTCCTCACCTTTCTCCTCCTCCTGAACATCCGGATGTGTGCTGGGAGAGGGTCCATCGGACTTCCTGAGCTTCTTCCCCCCGGCGACTGGATGCGCCGAGAAGGGTCTCCTTTTGCCGCTCTTCGCCGTGGCCCCTCCTGTGGCTTTGGCAGCCCTCTCCTCCGCCGTGTCTCTCTGCTTGACCACAAACTGATGTGGTAGGATCAGGTTGTGCCCTAGAAGTGTAGCGTTCCTAATCAAATAAGAGGCCGACCTATCCCTTCCCGTGATGGCTTCTATTTCCGCAGCCATCTGAACCACGCGGTCACTCTCTATGACCGCAAAGCCACCTGTCGCTAGCAAGAAACAAAAACACATAAGAAGAGGTATTGCAGTCATAACAGAAATTATAAATAAGCTTAAGACTTACAGCCGGAAGTGAAGCGACGGATGGAAACAGAGTCATCCTTGATAAAGAACCATTCTTTCTTAAACATGCTGAACTTCGAGTATAAGTCCAGGACCGGCTTGAAAGATACGGCTGATTCCAAGCTAATGTATGGAGACCCCTTCTTATAGCCCCTCAAGTTGTACAAATACCGGATCTCCCGGTTGGAAGGAGGACGCCCGTATCTCCTCTGGAAGATAACAAAAAGGCTCACCAGAATGCCGTAGGAGTTAGGCTGAAGCTGGAATGGAGCCACCTTCAGATATGTGACAAAGCTGACTATCCAGGCATTGAGAGGCGGGATGACACCACACATGCAATGGTATCTTCTATAGGCAAAATATCCTTCGGGAGGGTCGTACGGCATCACTCCCGCATCCGGCAATAGCATGCGCGCTCGGTCAATCCCGAAAGAGCGAGATATAGCATCAAGTTGCTCGCCCTTGAGTGAGCTAGGGAAGCAATCAGGAGGCAAGTTCAGAGGTTCCTGAGGACCGTATCCACCTACCAATGATCTCGGGGTGGGCCCATAACGTGTCGGTCCTGACTGGGCTGGGGGCACGGCGGAAGGCTCTTCTCTGTCTTGAGATCTTTTCTTTTCTGATCGGGTTTCCACTTTACGAGACATTTATCTGCAAATGCAAAAAACACGTCATCAGGATGAAGAAAGTAAACAAGCAACTGCATGAAGACTAGAGTTGCATTTATAAAGTTGAAACATAAAATCTCCTTTGGCCCTATACTCCCAACCTCATCCGGTGCCAAATCACGTTCGGATATTCGAAACCGAAGGTTCATTCGGTACGCACTCTACCGAGCTTATTCGATAGAACATGTAATTTCATTCGGTAGCCCATTTTAAAAAAAAATCATTCGGTAAAGGAAAACCCACCTGGTCTGATTATTGAGTTGATTCGGTATTCAATTAAGTGGTCCGGTAATTTCGGGCAACCAAGGTTGGATCGGTATTCAGTCGATTCGGCAGTTTCAAACGGTGGGGGGAGAGCAGAGACGCGAGATCCATACTTATAGACTATTCCGAAAGACCGGACCAGTTGATTCGGCGTATAGGGTCGAGAGTAGATATCATAGCTAAAAACAAAGCATGCCATGTGCATACACATGCCCTGCTTTGGGGGGCAAGTGTTGGGTGAGTTTCAGCCGAACCAGCCCACTACCGGTCCAGAGCTACCGAACTACGCTCCGTCCTCCCCATTGCCGAACCAAAGCAACCGAACCAGCCTCCCTCAAACACTCTACTGGACCAGCACCTCCCCATGCACTACCGGACCAACTCCAAACCAGACCAAGGTACTACCACCTAGCACCGAATCACCTACAACCGGTCCACTCTACACTCCAACCATCTCCGAACCAAGTGATGCCAAACCAAAGCGTCTACCACCTACCCCCGAATCAAAGTACTGTCGAGCCAGAGCAATGCTGAACCAACGCTACCAGGCCAGATTACATCAGCCCAGGCCCACCAGCAGCTATATACATCCAAGACCCCTGCCCCCAGCCTCACTCTATAAATAGAGGGGCAGGGGTACAACAATGGCGGACAAGTTGGAGAGCTCAAGCACAGATAGAACCTTCAAACAACTTTCATATACTTGTATCAAAGCTTTCACTACAAGAAAATTCAATTTCAATAGCACAACATGAAAGCGTTTCTATGTAAAATGCTATTTTTAAGCTATTTTGTTTTAGAGAAAAGGTATTAAACGCTATATCAGGTGAAAACTTCCTTCTGTGCTGTCCAAAATTTCCCCTTTCCTCCCAGAATTTCACGTCCCCTCTTCTCTCTTATTCCCCAAATTTTACAATTCCCCTCGATAATTTCTTTCCAAAAAATCAGAGGGAAAAAACCCCAAATATCCACCAATTTTGAATCCAAAATCTTTCATGTTCCCTCAATGATTCTTTCCAATAAATCTAAAGGGAAAAACCCCAAGTATAATAATCCAATTTCAAATCCACTACCTCTTCCATCTCCCGCTTATACCTCATCGCTTATGGGTTGTCACGCCCTAATTTTGTTGTCTAAGGCACTGATTCAAACTATTGTCATCAGAAAACCAATACTGCAGTCACATTTCATCTTACAGCTTCACTCTATCACTAGTTACCACTTTCTATCACTCGCCACCACTATGTTCGTGATAACCTAACATGACAGCATTCCATTCTGCATCTACAAAGCCTCGCAAAGTTGCCACCAAACTCGTTGATGACTGCATGGCTAAATGAAATCCACCTCCCACACTGCCTTCAGGTATTTATGTATCAAACCCTTAATTCTTAAGTGTAATCTAGGATGATTTATTAACTGAAATATTTTAACCAAATTAATTAAAAAACTAAGACAATTTGTTAATTGAATAATTTGCTGAACAAATATATACTGAACAATATTAAAATAATTTGTTTAATGGCGTTGAACTAATTATTTTCATTGGTTTTATTTACGTAATTAATTAACCAATCGTGTCCAATTTTATTGTAATTAAATTAATTTATATGAAAGATAATGAATTTCCTTCCTACTTTAGGTAAATTTATATAATGAAATAAACAGTCAAATAGTGAATGAATGTGAAAAAGTATAAGTGGCATTTGTTTTCGAAAGTTGAGGCGACTCTAAAGATAAGCATTAAAATTATAATAGTGCATTTAGTATCATTAATGTTCATGCTTTAGTAGTATATGAATAGAAACTTGATGGATAACATTAATTTATGGATTGTGGACTGCAAATATGCTGTATATGGTAGTCTAAAGGTTTATTTAGGTAAATTAAATCGATAAAGTTTGATTATTTTCACAATGTGTTACCCTATTAGCCTTGCTTAACTAGCTAATAAGCAAGAAGAGCTTTTTAGTTGTATGTTTATTGAAATAGATCAACAAAAACCACTCGATGAGATGAATTTTGACTACCTATTGAACTGATTCCTAGAGTAGTTAACACTGAAACTGATGATAAAGGTATTGGGACAACTTGGAGTAGTCAACATTGACGCCCAGCTACAATAAATCATTAAGTTGTATAAAACCCTTGGAACTATTTGGTGTTAGAAAAATTTAGTTTCACCTAAGTTTCCATTTCCTTTTTAATCATATTCTGCCTCATTTGTTGCAAAGATTCAATCTATTCTTGTTTGGGATTATCGAGTCAAAGAATAATTAGGTGGGCCGGCATGGAGTGTGGCATTAGGAAGGAGAAATTGACAACTACAAGTTTTATCATTTCTCTAATTGACATAACTTCGTTTAGTTCATCCTTGAGCACTCTCATCTTGGATTTTCTTTAAAAAGGTATTTTCCAATGCTGACTTGGTTGCTTTGTCAGGTAATTTTGCTACTCATAAAGTATCACATTAATAGTTTTTGACTTTGACTAAATGGTCATCTGAAATTCTTCAAGCATTGTAATTATCATCATGTTATTATTGTGTCCCTTTTCATCATATCATTCTTCATGGTGCCAACAACTAAAATTTCCCGTTTAATTTTTTTTGCAGTACCTAATACTATGAATGTGACCACATGCCTCCCTATTTTACTAATTGTTGTTCCAAGCTTTATGTTTCATATCTCTAGTGCTTGTTTTGGAATACGTCAACTAGAACTCGGGATATTTTAAATGGAGAAATGTAGAATTGAAGTTGTTTTATGTGGGGACTTCTTTAGCTGCATTTTGTTCTGTTTATATTACAAGTCGAAGCCATATGATGATCAAGTTATTTGCAGTAAAATTCCAGTAAGTTTGTCCTCTACTACTACAGTTTCCCTTTTGTTTTGTTTAGTATGAATTATGTTAGAAAGAAAATGGAGTTGTGTCATTTTTTTAAGAAAAATACCCCAAGTTCTACGGTAATCACGGATGGAGCAATGTATTGTATATGTGCATAAAGCTTACATGAACACTATTTTATTCATGTATATGCTCTTTTACAGCAGTACATAGAACATAAGCTTTTCCAAATATTTGTGCCGAAATCCACTCACATTGCTTTCATATGTAATTTAGTCATTGTTAAGATAATAATGGAACAACTTTTATGAACCTTACTAACCTTTTATGTGAATTTATGGCATGTATGTTAATTTGAATAAAACACCACATGCATGTTCTCCTTCACAATAAAAGAAAGTCTACACATTAATATTGTTATTGTTGTCACCACTGTCACTCATACATTTATTATTCTTATATAAATAGGATCAACCTAGCAGCAACATGACAAAACTCTATTGCTACATAAATAATTTGATTCGGTTTCTATACCTTTCAACTCCAATTTGTGACTCTTTTGCACTATATGATTATGACCAGAAATGAAACTTTGAGAGTACTTATTTGTAATAAAGTCATGAAGACTAGACTTGAAGTGGATTACATTATGTGAATTTGTCTGAATCTTGTATTAATAAAGTGAAGTTATGTTTGTGGTGTGAGGTGAAAAATTAAGTGGCTGAAAAGTCTTTAATAATACTTTTGTAGAACATCTTTATTCCCTTAAAGTATTCTCATTCTTCTGTTATTTTTAATGGAAATATAGATGAATTACATTCAAAAAATAGTTATATTTTTATTACTCGGAGTTTGTGTGCTTTAGGATTGTTTTCTACTCTTTAGTGAATTTATTGTTGGCTAATATTTTTTGTGCAGTTTAGTTATATGATAAAACTAAATATTACTGGGAATAAACTACAGATTTTGGTGTATTTACTGTACTTCATATACATGAATGTCACATTGCTATGGTAACATCTTTTACCTTATTATATAAATACTAGACACTTTTCATTAAGTTGATTAGACCTCAATAAGTTGATTAGACCTCAAGGTGTTGATAAATAATTTTCATTTTCTTATTTATTGTTTATTGATGATTCCTTCTCAACAAAGTTTCATTTAAACACTTTGACTGCATATATATGTTTAGAAAATGCACTATCAGCCCAAAATATGCACATATTTATTGTCTTTTACTATTGATGGATATGTTCCCAAATATACCATGGTAGTTTATTGTATCTCTATATATGGTACAGTTCATTAGCCCCTTAACATCAATTTCCTCCTCAGCCATCCTTTTAAAATGCAATATTATAACTATTTATATCATATTATGGACAATAAAGGGAACACTTTGTGGACATAAATAAACAAATTTACATGGGAAACATCTTTTTTGGTGTGTGTACATATATTTTACATATGAATAAAAAATATATAAGTGTGAAATGCCTCCCTGGAAGTACAAATAATACATTTAATTTTATTACCGTCGGTATCTTTTTTTAGTTTATTGTAGGTTTATAAGTGTATTACACAAGCAATAAATAAATAGCTGCGTAATGAATGTTGCCCTGATAAGTGGACCGAACACAATGCCTGTAATATATGACCAGGATTTGCTAGAAGTAGCTAATGATGGTTGATTTCTGTTATCTTAAGTGTTTTTGGTTCTAGAAATTTATCATTTTATTTATTTGTTTGTTGCCCAATTTTCTCCTCTACTCTCCTATACTTTTATAGATAATTTGCTTTTCAGCTTAATGCAATAAATTATCTTTGTCCTAGTTAGATAAAATGCTCTGCAACATATTGCACTTTTTATTTGTTACCTAATTGTCTTGGTGTCCTAGTTGAACATCAGTACATTATTTTTCTTTGCTTATATTTTCTTTTAAAAAGTTAAGTAAACAATAAGCACTACGCCATAAATGGCCTACTACAACACAAAAAAAATGTTGGCTCAGGCCCGAAAAATGTTGCCATAGGTCTATGGCAACACTTTTAGTGTGATGCAATTTTTGCCGTTGCCTTAGACCTCAAAGGCAACATTTTGACTATCTAAGGCAACATAAGTAATATTGTTGCAATAGAACCCTATTTGGGTCTATGGCAACACCCATAGGTATCTGTAACAACATTACAAAATGTTGCTATAGATATCAACTTTTTGAATTTGTGGGGCCCACAATGTAGAGCATATTTGATTTTTTAATAAAAATAAATATTTATTTAATAAAATGCTATTGCACAGAATTTGATATTTAAACAGTAATTTATTTAAATAAATATTTTATTTCAACATTTGAAATAGTACAAATTCCTGACTCCACTATTTTACAATTCAATGATATATAACACCGATATTCACATATACAGATATTCCTCACTACATCACTCAGTTCACTAATTACATATGCAGTTTCAATTTATATAGACACCGACACTGACAAATATATGCCGAGCCAAAGGCGAGCCGAGTGCCGAGCCGAAGGCGAGCCGAGAAGCGGGTCCAGGCGTAGCGCCGGCGGGGGTCCGGGGCACCGCAGTCCCGACGGGGATCGAGCCTTCTTTGAAACGACGTAAAATGATGCACAAATGAATCAGCATGCACAAGTCCTATATGCACTGCTCCCTTGACTATAACTATGCCGAATAAAGGCAGCAAAATATAACGAACAGCTAGAACTCCAAATATGAGCGATAAGCAAAGGTTTGATCCCCTTAAACCTGAAAATCATATTATTAAAAACATAATTTTTATCACATCATTTTCTATAAAAAAGAAACATTGCTTGACTAATAAAAACTTCACCTTTGATAGGGTTTCCTCCCATTATCAGAGTGGTAGCAGGAATTGCTCCATCACTGCATTGAATAATTTGGAAAATAATCAACACCAGCTAAGTAGAAAATGCCTTAATAATGAAGCAGAGTCTTGAATTACACGAACAAGAGCACCTTCACCAATCAATGTGTTTCTGATTTGAGCACTGCCTTCATACATCACCATTCAACACTTCCTTCATCCCACCTGAAACTACCCAAACCCTCAAACCACCTCACAGCATTCACGACACCTACATTCACGGTCTACCACCACAACAGCCTTCACTCTGTCTACATCGACCATCTTCTCAGCAATCCCGACCACTAATTCAAAAAAAAACAAAAAAAAACACAAAAAATCCAAACGACCTGAACCAGATTCCATTAGCGACTTCATTCAAACCACAAATCATTAAGCCACAAATCGCCGATTGCATTCGCGACCAGACCCAATTCACGATCTCCAAATCTAAAACCACCTTCGTGCCCTCTCTAATTCCAAAAACTCTTAAACCGCAACCTCAAATTCTTCGAACCCTAAACCTTAAATCACCTAAGTCGCCTGAATCAAACAATTTTATTTTGATTGAGAATTTTGTCTGGGTGCGAACAAGTTTGGATTGAGTGTTTTTTATTTCGATTTGAGAAATACACATTCTTTTCGCGATTTGAGAAATTGGGCGGCAGAAGAAGAGGGTGTTGAAAGAGGAGAGGGCTACAGATTCCATGATTTGAGCGGTGATGTTTGTGATTCAAATCGATGAACACAGTGCGAGTAATCAATTTAGGATTTTCGAAATTCCATTGAAGTATTCTATTTTCTTTTTGATTTGAGAAATGAAAACCGAAAGGGATCTAATGGAGTTCAGGCGGGAAAACGAAAATTTAGGGCAAATTGTAGCGGTGATCCATTTTTACAATCAGATTAAATATAGACCGTTGGATCGTTTTCACGCGGATTACTAATTTTATTAATTTTTTAATTTGAATACATCTATAGCAACACTTTATAAAAATGTTGCATCGTGTTACACTTGTTTAGCTAGAGCAACACATTTTTATGGCTAAGGTAACACCAAAAATACAACGTTGCAGTAGGATCAAAATTTTATATCTATCGCAACATTTTAGCTGGCAACACCTTGCAAAAATGTTGCAGAAGGTCATTTATGGCGTAGTGAAGATACGACTGTCATATTGTACTTGATAATATTTAAGTGCAGTATGCTTCAATTTGCAATATGTATGCTCTCTTTTTTCTGTCAAGGAACTTTCTAAAGTTTTGATCAACAGCCATGCAAATTCATTTTGAGCAAAATAGGAAAAATACGGTTGTCCATTAACATTGGATATAATTCTGTTCATGCAAATTTGATTGAAGTTTGACTTGTTTAGAGTGTCATATATTATTGAATAGTTACATTTTGTTTTTTCGGAAGCTCACAATTTAATATTTTGTTACCCTATTTATTACTTATGGCAAACTATTTGGGGAGTGCTATCAAATTTAAACTATCTTCAATTGCTTATACAAAATTATTTGAGGAATGATTTTAAATTATTTTCCAAAACACGTAACTGTTATTTTTGTTATTACTTATGGTAGAAAACTATTCCACAGTGTAAGTGTTATTTTTGTTACTTTATTAGCCTTTTCAGGATTATTTGCGAATTGTACTTGTGTATAAATGCTCATCCATGTAGAACAAGAAAAGCTATTGGAATACTATCAAAATTTCATGTGTTTTGAATGAGGAAATGGATATTCTCTCTAGTTCTTCTAATATGGATGTCATGTTAATGGCTAAACCGATTTACCTTGACATTTCCAGAAACAAAGAGCTTAGGCTTCCTTTTTGAGATTATGCTAGTGTTCAGGTAAATTTCAAAATTTATAAATCTTTTTTATATTATTTTAATGTTTCACTGCTTGCTTCTATTTCAGATTTTGCATTGCTTGCTTCTATTTCAGATTTTGCTGCTTGCTTTATATCACATACATTCTTTGGATTTGTTATAGAGTATATAATGTTTCTTCATATATCTCCATATGCTGAAAAGAGAATGGAAGATGGTCATTCAATTATATTCAATTATAACCCATAACCGATCCAAATGAAATGGTCCATTTTGTTCAACTTGGAAGAGACGCCGTTAAAGTTTGGGTAGTGAATGCTACAGTTCCCGATGCAGTTCTGTGGAGACCATCTTCTGATCTTGTCTGCATTGAAGATGCTGTAGGCTCTACAGTGGCATGGCCAACCTCAAAAGTTATGATAGAATCGAGTTCTAGTAAGTATAATTTTTTCATACATATATACAAAATTTCAAAATGTATTCATATTTGATTGTATGATTTAATTCTTGACATTATACGGTTTTCTTTTATATAGGTAACCATTGTTAAAGTTTGTTGATTGATCAGAAGAAAAGAAAGCTTCACAACTGCACTCTAGGTAAATATACGAATAATACATCATGCATAAAAGTCATTTTATGTTTTTCGTTTGATATTCATTGTTACATTGGCTTATAAGCTAAGAGGTATTTGTTGCCTTGTGGCAAATTTAATGAAATAAGATGGGGATTATGGATTAATGTCACTTGTAGAAGGTGGATATTTCTTGCTGGGTCTATTTGAAAGTAGAATATTTATTTATGCATGGGAACCTAATATATGTAATGATGTTGTTTTTAACAAACAGGTTACTAACTTTACCAGCTCAATGTGACCAAAAATAAGCCTAGCCAAAATCAATGAGTTTCTAACAAGTACTGCAAACACAAAAATCTATGAAACTTCTTGTAAAGTTGAAACTTGAAACTAAGTAAACAGGCTATATTATTTCGGACAAACTTTTGTATTAGGCTTCAAAAAAAACTATTCCAACTTTATGCTCTGTTTCAAACTTATTACAAAAATAGACATGGTTTTCACCAGGTCAGCAATTTGTGTTGGCACGCTTTGAAAGTGTGTAAGAACAAATTTACAGTAAAAAAATGTCAAAGTGCAAGCACAAATTAAAATTTTGCATCTGTGTACTTTAAAATTGCACAAACACAAAACCTGACTTGGTGAAAACCGAAAACATTTTTGGAGTAATTTTAAAACGGGACGTAAAGTTGGAAAATAATTTTTAAGCCTAATACTAAAATTTATCCTATTATTTCAAAATTAGTCACTACAAGAAAGTAGTTAGTTAGTTAGTTATGAAGAAAAGAAGAAAAGAAAGCTTCACAACTGCACTCTAGCTAAATCCCTACTGTCTTGTTTATTCAGCACTTTAATAATAGCCTAGTTTCACCCCAAAAAAAGCTGTTGATGGAAGACACAAATAATGTGAGTTTTCTGATATTCTTTTTTCCTTTTATTTTTACTTGAAAGTAGAATTGTATTAAACATGTTTCAAATTATTTGCATGACATTATATTATCCTCTGTTGGAACATAAGATTTGAGTTTACATTTCATAATTTAAAGTATAGTTTTGTATAAAAACTCGCTTAGAGTAGTTACCAACCTATTGTTGGTTATTTTTGTTATAGATTTTAGATCTCCAGTTTATCATATTTGTTCTGTGTGCGTTGAATTTTGTGTGCGTTGAATTTTGTGTGCTTTCATCTCATAATGTTCTACAGTTTGGTTATACAAATTTTTCAATTTTAATCAAATCTGCAGAGTTTGCACTAAGACGTGTGTTCTGAATTCTGATGCTTGAAATTTGAACTTACAGATAGGATAAGATGCAAAAGATATACAAATTGCGCTATCTACATGTAGCATTGATCAGTAGAATTTAGCATAAAACTGACTAAAGTATTATATGCTAAATTGAGTTGATGCATGTTTTAAGATTGTCCCTAGTTTAAGCTGTGAGATAAATTCCAAAAATCCGAAGTTGATGTAAACACCTTTACAGAAAATGTTTACTTTGCACTAAAAAGCTGAGACAGTGATTTTTCGTGTCAAAATTTCTTCTTAACAAAATGTTGAAAGAATCTTTTATTATTATTGACTGTAACATAACAGAGTAGATGCTCATTTGACTATGATTGTAAACTGTAGTGAATTTATAAAAAGCATAGACAGGTTACTTATGTTTCTGTCTCTTTGCCTGTTAAAAGTTTTGTGTTCTGTACGGAAAGGAAGATAGACGGGTTACCCGTGTATGTCCATAAACCGAACAATGTTTATCCTAACCCCTGAATTCTGTTATTTTTATCATCAGTATAAATTTCTTTAATAGACATGTACCTGATTTGGACTGTTTTTGTCACCAGGGCAGTAGTTCTGATCGATCATTATTGGATTTTGTACTTTCCTTGTCATAGCATATTGAAATGTAATTCCATTAACGAACCCATGGCTCGGCTTCCCCCATGTCATTGTTCATAGTCCATTTTGTGTCCCTACGAAAATTACAGATTTCATTGTAATATTCTGCAGTCCATCTTCATGCGGTGAGTCTTCAAGATTTCCAATGATGTATTATTGCATGTCATTGCAAAACAATGTGCCTTCGTCATCTTTAGATTTTTGCAATAATTCATGAATTTTCAGTTTGTTATATACTGTAATGTAATGCTTTGCTGTCCTGTACCAAATTTGTATAACCAATCTTTTCATGATATGTGGTGTCTCTTTTTGTTGGGAAATTCTGAGTATGCTTTTGTAATGACAGTATAAAATTATCTGCAAATTACCTCATATGTTCATTGAATTTGCACAGGTACGAGTAATACTGCAAGTTTGGGGAAACATCAAGCAAATCCTAAGGTATCTCCTGTGATTGCAAAAATGATGGGAAAGATGGATGCCTGGGCTAAGTAATATGCTTATGTTTTCTTCATACTTGTATTAGTACATTATGCTAGATAATGTTGTTATTATGTAATGTTGGAGGCAAACTGCTAATTATGACCAAGACTGTTATTATGTAATGTAATGTACTGTTGTTATTATGCAATGTAATGTTGTTATTATGTGATGTTGTATATACATATATCTATCTGTGTGCATATATATATAATATAATATATAAAAAAGAAAATTGAAACAAATGCTGAAAATTAATATTATATAGGATAGCGTTTGAAAAACGATATTGATTCATCAAACGCTATCGCAACTCTATATGAGATGTAAGATTTATGCATCAAAAACGCTATAATAGAATCAAAAACGCTATAGTAGAAAATAAAAAACGCTATACAAGAATGACAAAAAATGCTATCGAAAAACATTGTAACGCTATAACATGGTTTGATGAAACGCTATAAAATGTGCTCAAAAACGCTATAGAAGTTAAATGAAGGATTAAATTCCCTATAGCGTTTAAGTTTAATAACAGAGAAAAAAGGCTATGGTAGGGTGCAAACGCTATGCACTTTTGTAAACGCTATTAGTTATTATAGCGTTTTCCTTCCTGCTATGTAATGTTGCCGGCCTACCATAGCTTGTCGTTCCACGGCGTTCTCTGAAACGCTATGGTAGCCTGTTATAGCGTTTTTAAAACGCTATGAAACCCATAAACTGTTGTAGTGTTTGTACTTGTAATTTGAATAGACAAGGAGAATAACATATAAAGTGGACGTAGGCATATTCTGGCTGAACCACTATAAATCTGCGTGTCTTTTACAGTTTAGTCCCTGCTTTTCACATATTTGCATAAATCACCCAAATCACTAAGAACAACCTAAAATCAATTAAATCATACGACTTGGAGGTGTTTGCCCATTTGTTGTGCAAACATTGGTCAAAGACCAAACCTACGTCTTAGGCTCATGTTTCCTAGTCTTATAATCTAAAACTTATAAAACTCAACACTCATTGTTCTGGTACGTGAATCGCTAACTTCCACTCGCTCTAATCCGTCACCAGCTCTTCGGATATACCCCAATCCTTCAAATCCCTTTTTACTACTTCCTCCCATGTAAACCTTAGTCTACCTCTACCTCTCTTTGAGCACTCAACACGGCCTATAATTCCAACACGCACAGGTGCCTCGAGCGGCCTTCTTTGAAGATGTCCAAACCATCTTAAGCGATGTTGAATTAGCTTCTCCTCAATTGGTGCTACTCCAAGTTTATCACGTATATCATCATTTCTAATTCGGTCTCTTCTTGTATGACTGCAGCTCCATCGTAGCATACGCATCTCTGCTATGCTTATCATTTGGACGTGTTGGCTTTTAGTAGGCCAACATTCTGCACCATACAACATCGTAGGCCTGATTGCCGTTTGGTAGAACTTTCCTTTAAGCTTTTGTGGGACCTTCTTGTCACAGAGAATCCCAGACGCTTGTCGCAATTTCACCCGTCCCGCTCGAATTCTAAAACTAACATCTTCATCAATCTCACCATTATACTGCAACATTGATCCTATATATCGAAATGATTCCTTCTTGGGAACTATTTGTCCAGCCAGAGTGATATCTCCATCTTCCGACCTTACACCGTTGAACCAGCACTTCATATACTCTGTTTTAGTTTTTCTAAGCCTAAAACCCTTTGATTCTAAAGTCTGTCTCCACAGCTCCAGTTGTCTATCAACCCCAATCCTACTTTCATCAATTAGCCCAACATCATCAGCAAATAGCATACACCAAGGAATCTCACCTTGTATACCCTTTGTAACCTCATCCATCACTAGAGCAAAAATGTAGGGGCTCAATGTGACCCTTCATGTAATCCTATGTTAATGGGAAAGTTACCGGTTTCACCATCGCATGCTTTGACACTAGTCACAACATCATCGTACATATCCTTGATAAGTGTAATGTACTTTGTTGGGACTCTCTTCTTTTCCAGGACCCACCACATCACCTTTCGCGGTACCTTGTCATAAGCTTTCTCCAAATCGATAAATACCATGTGTAGATCCTTCTTTTGCTCCCTAAACCTCTTCATAAGTTGTCTTATCAAGAAAATCACCTCTGTGGTCGACCTCCCAGGCATGAAGCCAAATTGGTTTTTTGAAACACTTGTCATTCTTCTTAGTCTATGCTCAATGACTCTCTCCCAAAGCTTCATTGTATGACTCATAAGCTTAATTCATATGTAGTTT
Organism: Allium fistulosum; assembly: GCA_030737815.1. Lineage (NCBI taxonomy): Eukaryota > Viridiplantae > Streptophyta > Magnoliopsida > Asparagales > Amaryllidaceae > Allium > Allium fistulosum. The sequence continues at coordinate 1,620,165,951 of CM060901.1, forward strand.
GTGCAACTTCAGATATCTCCTTTATTCTTAAAAATTGGAACTAGTATGCTTTTCCTCCACTCATCTGGCATCTTGTTTGATTTGAAAATATTATTGAACAACTTAGTTAGCCATGCTATCCCTGCATCTCCAAGGCATCTCCACACCTCAATGGGGATGTCATCAGGCCCTAATGTCTTGCCTACTTTCATCCATTTTAGTGCCTCCTTTACCTCGGATTCTTGAATTCTCTGAACAAAATGTCTGCAAGTGTCATCAGAAGAGTCGTCTATCTCGATCGTAGTGCTATCACCTTCTTCATTAAATAGCTTGTCGAAATAATCTCTCCATCTATTTTTTATCTCCTCGTCCTTCACCAAAAGTCTATTATTGTCATCTTTGATTCATTTAACTTGGTTGAAGTCTCTTGTCTTCCTCTCGCGGAGCTTAGCTATCTTATAGACATTTTTTTCACCCTCTTTCGTACATAGGTTATGATATAGATCTTCATACGCCCGACCTCTTGCTTCACTCACAACTCTCTTTGCATTCTTCTTTACCACTTTATACTTTTGCATGTTGTCCTCGCTCCTGTGATGATGTAAGCACTTATAGCATTCCTTTTCTCTTTGGTAGCCTTTTGCACATCATTGTTCCACCACCAAGAATCTTTAGGTTCGCGTTTATTTCCTTTCGCTATCCCAAACACCTACCGTTCATTAAATGTAGGTTTATTGACGTTTCAATTGAAATCAAATTTAATAAATATAAGAACGTTAATCGTGAGTGATTGTTCACCTTTCGAGGCTAGAGATGAACGAGAATGAGATGAGTTACGGATCCAAACAAATTCCAAAGCAAGGTAAGATTGGCACGAATTCGACAGATAAAGCTGATAATAGAAATTGATGAGAACAGATCAAAATCAGCTAGATATATGCAGAAATATATATATATATTATTAATATTTCCGTGAAATCAATATTTAATTAAAAACAAATATTAAATAACATATATATATTTATACCCAAACCAAACTCATATATATATAGACTTAATATATTATACTTTTAGATCCATCCTTATTATAAAACCAATATTAAATTTTAAAACACAAACATGTTAAAAATCAACATAAAATCTTTTTGCACATAGCAAACTAAATCTTTATATATAATACATAGATATAAAACTTTAACAAAAGAAATACCAGACTGTATAACATATATATAAGTACAACGTATATAGTAGAAACAACTTTATAACTCATACGATTTTAACATCAATCCTTTATAAAACCATTATATTACTATTTACCATATCATATATATATAATTTTGTACATATTATATTTATAAATATGCAGTAAAAGCTACAGACAGATTGAACAAACTAAATGATATAAGTATATTTAAACATGTAATATATATCTCTATTCAAAAACTCTACCCACATATACATATACATATACATACATATATATATATATATATAATACTATACCTAATATATATATATATACACTGTAACAATGAAAATACTGCCTTTATTTTATACTAACAGATCAACTGAGCAATACATATACAAACTATAAATATAATAATATATAAACTAAACCCATATACAAACAATATATAAATAAATAACTTATACCATTATACTCAGGCAAACTTACATATAAATGCAAATAGTCTTCATGCAAAAATATATGTATTCTGTATATACTTTATAAACATTATATACAATATATATTACAGCTTTATATATATATATATATATATATAAACCAACTTACATATAAAATATATAAACAAATGCATAACTTCACATATATAAAATATATACATATCCTTCAAATCAGAAGTTATAAAACCCATATTATAAAATATATATTGTACACATATAAAATAATGTAACATGTGTAACTTTGAATATAACAACAGATGAATATTATTAAAAAAAATCTATCTGTACTATTATATTACATAAAAATGAAATCAGATTATATATGAAAACTACATCTATAAACAAATATATATAAATTATACAGTGACAGCCTATGCAAACTATACTAATATAAACCTATATATATAAGTAGCAGATATAAGTATAGCTTGTATAAACTATACATATACTAACCTATGTTTCATTCTTATATACATATTTATATAATAAAAAAATCAAGATAAAACCAAAACAAGGCAAAATAAATACCTATATAAAAGAAGGAGAGATGCCACGACAACATGGGTGAGGTGGAAGAAAAACGTGGGTGCATGGCGGGTCTGTTGGATCCGAGGTGGAGAGGGGATGAAGGCCATCATAGGGTGGTGGCCACGGCCAGGTAGGGCGGCCGTTGAAGCTAGCTTGGTGGAGGAGTTGGGGCGGTTCGCGTGGAGAGTCGAAAGAGTGGGGAAGGTCTTGGGATGGGTAGATGAAGAATGGGAGAGGAAGGTGACAGAGCAAATTGTACAGATGAATACTTGGTTTAGATAGTATATAATATTTCTAGTATAGTTTAGTTTAGAAAATAAGAAAAAGGAAATGAGAAATGAATGAAAAGAGGAGACCGAAGAAAAAAACAATATACATCAATACAAATTGAAATGATGGCAAAGAAAACGTCATGTGTAACGACCGACCTTTTTAGACAGTTTAAATCGATAGGCAGACACACATGCCGATTCCAAACCATTCAAAAGGGAGGATTATTAATGGGGTAAATAATAAAAGAAGAGAAAAGGAACAAGAAACAATCATAGAATCTCGTAGTGGAAGGATAAAATATAATAATCAAATAAACAGTTCATGAAGCTATTTAATATACTTTTGATTATCATTTATACATCATTTATCAGAGTTATACATATACAACAAAACAAATAAAATAATGCAGCAGACAGCATGATGCAAGGATAATAATAGTAATAGTATACCAAATCTTCGTCTTCGTCCTCCAGAATAGATCTTCAATAAGCTGAAAAACTCAGGACTGACCCGAGCGTAATGAAAAGGCAAAACACTCGAGTCAGGACTAAAATATCCTTATGTAAGTTAAATCAATCGTAAATAAAGATGAGTGTAACGGCGTTAGAGATGTTTATGGGGTTTGACATCTCCTATCCAGTGTCAACGTGCGTGCAATAACTCAAGAGATGTTACGGGATTTTCCATCTCTTAAGGATCCATTAAACTATCTACTATGTAGTACAATACGCTATTTAATATGTCTATTGTAAAGTAAACTATTAAAATAGCATTAAGGCGTTACCCATATCCCCCTTAACACATTTTATATATTCCCATAGTCTATACAATACCGTAATTCCTCCGTAAACTGGAGGGCTATCAGAGGTCACTCCATAGGTATGGTACAAAACAAACTCATAGAAGGCGCTCTAGGGCATGTGAACACGGCACACGAGGAGATGTCAGGGTAGATATACCAATTGCACTCCCGGACTGGTGGTGACGCATAGCAGCTACTACCGCCCACCTCGGACACACTCCCAACAATCGAGGGGTGGCCACCAAATCAAATCACAAAAGCAATAGAATGGTATCGAAGAAATATGCCCTATAAGAGGAATGACCTCACATTGGCCCAGTATAGCTCCTAATTTTAGTCACATCTAAGCTGACTCACGGGAGTCAGGGTCATGTCATACCATATAGAATCGTCTCCAAACCATCCTACTTCATTTTTGGAATCTCCACCACGTACACAGTTGTTAAAGTGGTTTTTGGTATCGATAGAGAGTATGCCCATATCCGATCCCGGTCTCTTTAACAACCAAACGCTTATTACACACCGGATGGTTCTTTTATAATTTCAAGAATCAATTCCTAATTGATATCAAAATATCATATTCGCTTCAAAAATCAAATCCATTCCAAAATCATCATATAAACTCAGAATATACTATTCCAGTTCAAAATCATTTCGCCTCAATATCTCATTTTCGATTTCAAAAACCGTTTCGAATTTCAATTTAGGTTGTAACTTCAATTTAGCCAAATTCGTATTTAAATCCATAATTTAAATATAAACATTTCACTTTATTGACTAGCTTGAATTTTTGGAAAATAGCTTAAATAATTAAAAATAGTTAAAATACTCTAAAATATTAAAGATAGATTTAAAAATAGTTTAAATTGATTTAATATAGTTAAATAGATTTAAAATAGATTAAATATAATTAAATAGGTTAAATAGCTTTAAAATAGATTAAATATAATTAAAATAAATTAAAATAGGTAAATTAGTTTAAAATAGATTAAATTGGGTTAAGTAGATTTAAAATAGGTTAAAGTAAGTTAACATGATTTAAGATAGGTTGAAATAATTTAATATAGTTATTATAGGTTAAAATAGTTTAATATAAAATAGTTTTAGTATTTAAAATGATTTATATAGCAAGATAGTTTGGGAAAACCAAAATGAAATAATTTCAAAGTCAACCATTTTAATTCCAACTTACCAATCTGAATTAAATTCAAATTTCCATTCAGTCGATTCAAATCTCAATTTCAATTCAAATCAATTTCGATTTCAAATTAATTCAATTCCATCCCAAATCCAATTGTCTCAATTTCGATTGCAATTTATAATGATTTCGAGTTCGATTTTCAAAATATCAATTCAAACATTTAAAACAAATTATTCCTTAATATTCGGTTTAAAATCCAAAACTTCAATATAATTCAATGTCAAGCTCAAATTTCAAAATGTTGTCTTTATCTCACTTTTACTTAATAATATTCAAAGTTTGAATAAAAGTTAAATCCTTTAAAATCAAATCAATTTACGAAATTCACTCATATCACAATTTTAATTTCCAAGTCTCAACTTCAATTATTTAACAATTTGTTTAACCAAAATTTATTTCAACATCTCAACCTCAAATTCGCGATAAATTCAATTTCTATAAAATTGATTTTTAAATTCCTTTAAATCAAACCATTTAAAGCAATTCCAAATCAAAGAGTTTAAAAATTATTTAATTTAACAAATCCGGTGCCCATATATAATTTTCTATCATATGGCCAAGTGATCAGTTATTTCAATTAAATTTCAGGAATAGATATATATCATTTCAATTCAAATCATAGTGTCATAGGTATATGTCATTTCAAACAAATAAACATCCAAACATTCAAATATCAATCAATAGCATCCATCGCAACCAATCATCCAAACAGAAAATATAATTCACGGAAATTTCATAGTATAAATGTTTGATAATTTAATTGCGATTAAATTCCAATTCTAATTTGACTGTCAATTTCAATTTCTAACATTAAATTCAATGACAATCTAGATGACAGTTAAATTTTATCAACAACGACTAATAAAAAAAAATCATATCACTTCATAATATCAAATTTAACTAGCATGAGAATATTCTAGTACGTTGTGAGCGTTATAAAACACTCACCATGGGTTTACGATTTTATATCAAATCGAACGACGTTCGATTTAACCTAAAATTTTAACGAGCTCCAAACACTCCCGGATCTGCACTGCAGCATAGCTCTCATCTCTGCGATTCCAACGTCGCCAGTTACGTTCGATTCTGATAACGTATGAAGGAGTTATGACATTTTAAAGATTGAATACAATGTCATATAATTAAATTTATTTATTTTATTTTATTATTTTATACAAAATTAAATCTGGCCGTTGGATTTACCAACAGAAATCAAGGCTGAAGATAGCTTCTTCTTCCAAATCGTGCTCCAGGCAAGTCGAACTGTAATATCCCGGAAATTTGGGGCAATATTAATTTAATAACCTGTTTAAATAATTAAATTGATTTGTTAATCTTTGATAAAAATATTTGAATTGGTTTAAAAATCTAATTAAATGAATATTTAATTAGTGAATTTTATCCTTTAAAAACTAATAAAATGATTTCTATTTATAATGTATATATATATATATATGTATATATTGTAAATAGATAAGCTTGGATTTGAAATTTAAATAATAAATGAAATCTTGTTTTAAATTTCTAATGTATATTCTTATAGTTTGGAAATTATGATTTATTTAATATTAGCTTTACAAAGCTATTTAAACAAAATAATTATATGGTTTTAAATAAGATTAATAATAAGGATTATTTTATTTTCTTTTTAAATATTGCTTAATAAATATGATTTAAGAGTATATATAAGTTTAAAATACAATATTATTAATATATTATTTTATATATAGATATAAATAGACTTTAATAAAATAGGATTGTTATTTTCAAATTAAATGTGTTGTTGAATCTATATGTATATATATATATAACACTTGATTTTAAATTGAACTTTAGTATTTGATTTGAATTTGAATTTAAAGTTTGAAATTCAAAAGGATAGATATTTAAATTGTTTTGGATTTCTAAATATATGTATAAACTTTTATTTATAAGTATAATTGGTTTATTTCTTTAAAAGTTATCTATATATAAATAAGTAATAAATATTTAATAAATAAAGAAAAAGGCTTTTTACATTTAAAATAAACACAAATTAATTAAAAAAAGACAAGTGTTAATATATTAAGTAACCATGGTGACATGTGTTAGTTAATGAGTTAGAGTAAATGACAAATGTCAAGTTCTTAATTTTGGTTTTCTTTTATTTTTATTTTTAATAAACTACAAATTTACTTATATAAACTTATGCTTCCTTATCTTCTTTTCTTTTTCTATTCTTCAATTCAAAACTAAGAAACTTCAGCCTGTAACCATTTTTCAACAAACCTGTAATGCATTTCTTCAAAATCTGAAAGCATGTAAAACCATTTTTCTTCAATCTGAAATCACTTCCTCTCAAACCAAATACTCAAAAACAATTTCTCTCAACAAAGAAATCTGTAATCAATATACTCCTCAAACCAGAAAGCTTTTTTCTTCAACAACCTGTAATCAAATTACCAAAGCCTGAAATTCATTTCTCAAACCAAATTGCAAACCTGTAAACCATTGTCATAAGCCTGTAAACATCTTTTTCAAATCTGGAAGCATGTCAAACAAGTCATCTCTGCATGCAACTGAAATCATTTCAAACTAAAGCAAGCATTCAAGCATCTTCAACATTCCAGTTTAATATCAGAAGCATATTACAGCAGTCAAGTTTTAAAGTTTTCAAAATCAAAATTGGTTTCAAAGGTGCTCTGTTCAGACTCAAATCTTGTGAGTAACATTCTTCTTAAAATTTAAAGTATATGGGTATCTGTTTGCATGTGAAATTCTGGAATAAAATGAGTATTGAATGGATGTATGTGATTGAATTTTTATGTATATATATGGATGTATTGATGCATGCTTAATATTGTATCTGTTCTTACCTGTTTTACTGTTAGAAGTCAAAATCATGTTCAAAATTAAATTCCTCTTGATATAATCTCTGTTAAAACTTTGGATTCAAACAACATTCGATTGTTTAATCATGACTTTAAGTTTAAACTTTAATCAAATAAATTAAAATTGGAATTTGCTCTGGAAAACAGAGTAGAACAGGAAAGCTTAAGATTTGCTAAAATTCAAACTTTTAGATTCACTGATTCAGGCATGTAGACTGAATCATCAACCAAATTCTTGATTTTTAAAAATAAAATCACAAATCTAAATGCTGAATTGAGGGAGCAGTTCGGGGTTGATCGAAATTGGAATTTTAAGTTGCCTCCGGTGATCTAGTTGATCGGAGAGGTCGAAGTTTTCAATGGAGATAGAAGGACGATCGTAGAGTTCGGAAAAAATACCAGAACGGTGATCGTGGCGTTGTGGTGGTGGCAGTGATTGGTTTATATTTGTAAACCTAATTTTGGGCATGAACGAGATTTGGCGATCAAAGCTTCTCTGGTGGATCGAGTTCGTCAGAACTCTGGGGATCGGCAGCTCGATGGATGACGAAGACGTGGCCAGAAGTTCAGATGCTCCGGTAGTCTGAGAAGTGAGTTCGAGCGTTTTCCAGGCTTTGGGTTCCTGTTCGAAATTGTGATGGGTTACTCGATTTCGAATTCGAGTGTTGATCGAAGTTCTGATGTTCGTAATATGGTTGGGGGTTGATCGTCGACATGTGGAAGTGTCGTAGATGGCCGGAGGAGGTTGGTTGATCGGTGCACGTGCACAAGATATCGGCAATGGTTTTGTTTGAGTTTGAGGAAGAAGCAGTTGTACTCGAGCAAGTTGATGGGTTAACTCGAAGTCATGCTCGAGGAAATAAGGTTCTGGCTCGGGTTCGTTCAGGGGGGGGACTCGTATGGGTTATAACTGTTTTTAAATTTTTTAAACATAACAAAGTTTAATAAAATAGGGACGGGAGAAACTCGAAGTTGTCTTGGGGGTTTTCAGATTTTGACTCGGGGAAATTTGTGATGGGTTCGGGTAGATTTGGTAATGACAGTTTTAAAAATCTGAAAGTGTTTTTAAATTAAAATGAGTTTAAATTGTAAAGTAGAATTTAAAACAAAGTTTTAAATCAAGTTAAAGCATGGATTCAATTTAATTTGTATCCTAGTTTGAAATAAATAAGTTTATAAAAATTATAATGTTTTAACAAATATAAAATGTTGGAAGTATATTTTAAAAAGGTTTGAATTTTAAATGAATGGGTTTAAGAAATCTTATAAATTTCTTTTATAAATGTTAAGTGTTTCTTAACATTTGATTTAAAAAGATTTTGTAAATTTGATTTAAAATTGGTTAAAGTTAAACTTGTAATTATTTTAAATCTTTAAATTGAAATGAATTAAAAAGGAAGATTTAAAAAGTAAAATGTTTTAAGTCTTTTGTTAATAATAATTAAAGTTATTAAGGTTAATAATTTAATTTAGAGATTAATAAAGGTTTAATGATATAGGAGTCATTAAATTAATAAGATAATTAAAGAATAATTTAATAATTTGATTAATTAATGGTTTAGTGGTAATTAATTAAATAATTTGATAAGTTAAATTAATTAATTTAAGATAATCACTTGGTTATGTGATAAGTATAATTACTTAAATGTAATTAGTGAAGTGTAATTACTTAGGAAAGTAATTAAAGTTAATTAATGGATATAATTAACTAAAGATGATTTTAATAATGAAAGTAATTTGAGTTTAATTACTTTTGAATAATTAATCAAGGGATTAATTAAAAGATAATTAATTAATGAGTAATTAATTTATGGAAGAGTAATTAAGGGTAGTTAATTACTAAATGTGATTAATCAAAGGTGATTAATAAATGTGGTTTAATTAAGAATTAATTATTAAATATAATTAATTTAAATAAAGTAATTAATTAAGAGTAATTAAGAATTATTAATTAATTTAATTAATGATATGATTAAGGATTGATTAATTAAATAAATTAGTCAATAATAAATGATTAAAGTAATTAATTAATTTTAATTAATTAAGGATTAAGATAATTAAGTATAATTAATTAATTAATGAAGTAATTAAAGATTAATTACTGAAATGGTTTAAGATAATTAATTTATGAAATTAATTAAGGTTTAATTACTTAAAGTAATTAAAGTATAATTAATCAGGAATGATTAATTAAGTTGATACTTAAAGTATGATTAATTAATTGGTTTAATTAATAATTAAGTAAGCAGGATTTATAGAATGAAGTAATTAGTTTAATTCACTTTAAATTAATTAGATGATATAAATCATTGCTTAAGGATGGATGAATGAGATTGAATGTATTTCATTGTTTGATATCTCTGATGAGATATGATTGATATATGATATGGATGTTTGGTTGAATTATAATGATAATGTGAATTATCTGTTTGGGATGATAATGTAGATTATCTATTGAATTATCTATCTTTGTGTATATAGATAAGAATTGAATTGTTTTAACCTTAAAACAACTTGGCCCTTAAAAGATACGCTTTGGATTTCGATGAGACCGGGATCGGGTTTCCGTATACCGGATTTCCAGGTCTGGAGACCCGAATACCACATCGATCCAAATTTACGATAGGTCGTGAATCTCAAGTGAAGATGAAGATTCAGAGTGCAAGGGTTATTGTCGTTAACTCTGAGGGTGATTCCAAAACGAGTGTAACGAGATAATGCCTTCGGTTTCGTTCGAACCCGGAACGAACTTGTATGGATTGAATGCTTTCAACACATCGTCAGGCGGACGATGAGCATTCTAAGTGATATGTTCTGATTAAAGGTAATCGTAACCTCAAGCCTCATCAACCAGGAATGGCTAAAACAGGGGAGGTGCAGCAAGGTTTCGTGGGTAGCACCCACTGAGAGCAAGATAGATCCCTGTCTAGAGGTCCCTTTTCTTTTATTCGGCTTAGTGTGTGGTTGGTCGCGCCAACTACGGGATTATCTTGTTCGGAATTATCCAGTAAGGGATGGTTCCGGCTTTGTGTTGCAGGGGATTGGGAGTGATCCTCGGTACGGTGATCTAGGCCACGTACTGTGACGGGCGGTACCCCAGTAGCCCTGCCATTGTATGGAATCCAAACTCCAATAAGTGCCGTACGTATTAGTTGTACCCAACTATGTTGGAATGTGAGATGTAAGCATTTCAGCTATTTCTATATTTTACTTGAAAACCCTAGACCCTATTATAATACAATCGAATTTCCTATCAAATGTTTTGGTTAGCGTAAGGTAAAAACTTACCCATGTTTATTTGTGGGAAGTCTTACGTGATACCTTTTCTTTCAAAAGGTTTTGAAGTTAAACAAGTTTAACCTGTTACTCACACCAGACCCATGTCTGACCCAAGTTGTTTATTTCTGTTTTATAAACTCTTGGGTACTCAAATTTTTACGAGTAGCCAAGGGATTCAGGTTTAGCTTTGACGAGTAATCTGGAGGAGCAATGAAGCAGGAGGCTTCAACGTTGTAGATATAGATAGTAGTTTCCGCTGTGTTGATCTTGTTTAGATCTTTGTTTTGTATTGAGATGTAATAACTAGACAGATGATTATAACTGTCTAGTATATGATGTGTAATCTGTGTAACTCTGATAAGTGTTGTATATGATACTATGTAATATTTATGTGATATAATATATTTTGTTCGTTTCCGCTGTGAGTATTTGTGTTTGTTTCTTTTCTCTTCTTCTCTTTTCTACTTCTCACCCCTTTCTTTCTTACTGTCGATGCGATTTTCCGGGAGTGGAAAGCCGGGTCGTCACACGTGGTATCAGAGCATAGGTTGAGCGAATACCTAAGCTTTTGGTTAAGTGAATATCAGAACACTAGGTTGAGTGAATACCTAGGTTCGGAAGGATTGTTCATTTAAGACAGGATCTGTAGCAACCTGTTTGAGTCTGAGTATATATATTCGAGAGTGCGTATTTGTTAGTTATATAAAATGGTTTTATATTGTGTTAATTGATCGGTTAAGTGGTATATGGATTCTGGTCAATACGAGTAGCTAACGTTATTGATAGGGATCTCTAAACACTTGAACCAGGCCAACGGACACAATATTGTTTTAAAGAGGTAAATGAAATAATTTTACCCAGAAATAATTTCTATATAAAAAGTATCATTTTAAATATATATATATTTCTACCTATTTGTTGGGTTACCTGTTCGGGTTTTCCAATATAAGTTATAAAGGTAGATGGGGTAGTGGTGTGTGAAACACGACTACCAATGGTTGGAGTTTAAATGTTGAGGTTGGAAGTGTATTTGTCGAGACTGTAGACCCAATACCGTCTCGAGTAAGCTTTACTGTGGTGAAGGATTTCATCGATCTCCGAAGGAAACTGTAATGGTTTGGAGTTTATCTCTGAAGTTTGGATGAGTAGAGTTGGATCTGTCGATGAGGCAGAAGCGAATGATGGTACCTTGATACCTCAGGTAATAGTAGCTGTATGATGAGATACAGTGACGATGGATGTTCCCGAAGATGTTTTCTTTGGAACAAGATTAAGGAAGTGTGTATGCTTTGGTATTGTGGCTGAGTTCAGCATGGTGTTTCTGTTTGGTTTGGAATTCGAATTTCTCGAAGATCTTTGGAATAGGAAGTCCTTGACATCAGTGTCAGCAGTGCAGCTCGGAGTATTCTGTGATGGCAGGAAGTTTTCTGGATGAGCAGTTTTTCTGGAAGTGAAGTTCAGAAGCAGCAAAGAGAATCCATTTCTTCGATGGATTGGATAAATAAGTGTAAGCTGTTCTGATTAGTAAAGAGAGGACAGTTTTCTTTGGAATTAGGATGGGTTGATCGCAAAAGTGACTTGCGATTGTCTGAGTGTTCTCTTGGGTTGTCAGAATTTTTCTGGATGTCTTCAGAGAAGTCAGAAGTTTGTCCGCATCTGAAGGTTGGGTTTTCTTATCGACTTGGATTCCAGGAGTGATACCGGTGGTTCAGTCTAGTGGAAGGATGTTTCCTAGAGATGGAGTTGGTGAAGCAGCTCAAGTTTTGCTGGAGTATCTGAGTTTTCTTTATGGATCAGTGAACCTTATTTCTGGAATAAGTTGTCCAGTCTGTGCTTGTGTTCTACCTCAGATCAGAGTTGAGCAGCGAAAGCAGTTTGGAGTGTATCTCTAGATGGGAGAAGTAAGTTTAGAATCTACTGATGTTGTGAAGTAGAGTTGTGTTTGGATCTCGTCTGTGTTCTGATTTGGATAAGTATTTGGTCTTCTGAATTGAATTGTCAGTTTGGATAACTGGAATTCATTGTGTTTTACGTATCTCTGAGGGAATACGTGTTTGATATATCTCTGGTTTTGGAACCAGCAGTTTTGGAGGTTTGGTTGTTGAGTCAGACTCGTCTGTAGTCTGATATTCTGTTTAGTTCTGTAGATCTAGATGAGTAGGAGATCTATAGCTTAGTAGTTTAGATTGTTTGTAGAGCGAGTATCCCGGTATATATATATACTTGGGGAAACTCGAGGAATTTTATGTAGAATTTAGTCTAGATAGTTAGAATTGTTTGATTGGATGAATTGGTTGCTATGGTTGCTAGCATATGGATGATAGTAGATGCTTGTGTTTTGAATTTAAATCTTTAATAAGATTATTAAATTACCTTTGTTTAAATTTCGGGGACGAAATTATTTTAAGGGGGGAGGAATGTAATATCCCGGAAATTTGGGGCAATATTAATTTAATAACCTGTTTAAATAATTAAATTGATTTGTTAATCTTTGATAAAAATATTTGAATTGGTTTAAAAATCTAATTAAATGAATATTTAATTAGTGAATTTTATCCTTTAAAAACTAATAAAATGATTTCTATTTATAATGTATATATATATATGTATATATTGTAAATAGATAAGCTTGGATTTGAAATTTAAATAATAAATGAAATCTTGTTTTAAATTTCTAATGTATATTCTTATAGTTTGGAAATTATGATTTATTTAATATTAGCTTTACAAAGCTATTTAAACAAAATAATTATATGGTTTTAAATAAGATTAATAATAAGGATTATTTTATTTTCTTTTTAAATATTGCTTAATAAATATGATTTAAGAGTATATATAAGTTTAAAATACAATATTATTAATATATTATTTTATATATAGATATAAATAGACTTTAATAAAATAGGATTGTTATTTTCAAATTAAATGTGTTGTTGAATCTATATGTATATATATATATATAACACTTGATTTTAAATTGAACTTTAGTATTTGATTTGAATTTGAATTTAAAGTTTGAAATTCAAAAGGATAGATATTTAAATTGTTTTGGATTTCTAAATATATGTATAAACTTTTATTTATAAGTATAATTGGTTTATTTCTTTAAAAGTTATCTATATATAAATAAGTAATAAATATTTAATAAATAAAGAAAAAGGCTTTTTACATTTAAAATAAACACAAATTAATTAAAAAAAGACAAGTGTTAATATATTAAGTAACCATGGTGACATGTGTTAGTTAATGAGTTAGAGTAAATGACAAATGTCAAGTTCTTAATTTTGGTTTTCTTTTATTTTTATTTTTAATAAACTACAAATTTACTTATATAAACTTATGCTTCCTTATCTTCTTTTCTTTTTCTATTCTTCAATTCAAAACTAAGAAACTTCAGCCTGTAACCATTTTTCAACAAACCTGTAATGCATTTCTTCAAAATCTGAAAGCATGTAAAACCATTTTTCTTCAATCTGAAATCACTTCCTCTCAAACCAAATACTCAAAAACAATTTCTCTCAACAAAGAAATCTGTAATCAATATACTCCTCAAACCAGAAAGCTTTTTTCTTCAACAACCTGTAATCAAATTACCAAAGCCTGAAATTCATTTCTCAAACCAAATTGCAAACCTGTAAACCATTGTCATAAGCCTGTAAACATCTTTTTCAAATCTGGAAGCATGTCAAACAAGTCATCTCTGCATGCAACTGAAATCATTTCAAACTAAAGCAAGCATTCAAGCATCTTCAACATTCCAGTTTAATATCAGAAGCATATTACAGCAGTCAAGTTTTAAAGTTTTCAAAATCAAAATTGGTTTCAAAGGTGCTCTGTTCAGACTCAAATCTTGTGAGTAACATTCTTCTTAAAATTTAAAGTATATGGGTATCTGTTTGCATGTGAAATTCTGGAATAAAATGAGTATTGAATGGATGTATGTGATTGAATTTTTATGTATATATATGGATGTACTGATGCATGCTTAATATTGTATCTGTTCTTACCTGTTTTACTGTTAGAAGTCAAAATCATGTTCAAAATTAAATCCCTCTTGATATAATCTCTGTTAAAACTTTGGATTCAAACAACATTCGATTGTTTAATCATGACTTTAAGTTTAAACTTTAATCAAATAAATTAAAATTGGAATTTGCTCTGGAAAACAGAGTAGAACAGGAAAGCTTAAGATTTGCTAAAATTCAAACTTTTAGATTCACTGATTCAGGCATGTAGACTGAATCATCAACCAAATTCTTGATTTTTAAAAATAAAATCACAAATCTAAATGCTGAATTGAGGGAGCAGTTCGGGGTTGATCGAAATTGGAATTTTAAGTTGCCTCCGGTGATCTAGTTGATCGGAGAGGTCGAAGTTTTCAATGGAGATAGAAGGACGATCGTAGAGTTCGGAAAAAATACCAGAACGGTGATCGTGGCGTTGTGGTGGTGGCAGTGATTGGTTTATATCTGTAAACCTAATTTTGGGCATGAACGAGATTTGGCGATCAAAGCTTCTCTGGTGGATCGAGTTCGTCAGAACTCTGGGGATCGGCAGCTCGATGGATGACGAAGACGTGGCCAGAAGTTCAGATGCTCCGGTAGTCTGAGAAGTGAGTTCGAGCGTTTTCCAGGCTTTGGGTTCCTGTTCGAAATTGTGATGGGTTACTCGATTTCGAATTCGAGTGTTGATCGAAGTTCTGATGTTCGTAATATGGTTGGGGGTTGATCGTCGACATGTGGAAGTGTCGTAGATGGCCGGAGGAGGTTGGTTGATCGGTGCACGTGCACAAGATATCGGCAATGGTTTTGTTTGAGTTTGAGGAAGAAGCAGTTGTACTCGAGCAAGTTGATGGGTTAACTCGAAGTCATGCTCGAGGAAATAAGGTTCTGGCTCGGGTTCGTTCAGGGGGGGGACTCGTATGGGTTATAACTGTTTTTAAATTTTTTAAACATAACAAAGTTTAATAAAATAGGGACGGGAGAAACTCGAAGTTGTCTTGGGGGTTTTCAGATTTTGACTCGGGGAAATTTGTGATGGGTTCGGGTAGATTTGGTAATGACAGTTTTAAAAATCTGAAAGTGTTTTTAAATTAAAATGAGTTTAAATTGTAAAGTAGAATTTAAAACAAAGTTTTAAATCAAGTTAAAGCATGGATTCAATTTAATTTGTATCCTAGTTTGAAATAAATAAGTTTATAAAAATTATAATGTTTTAACAAATATAAAATGTTGGAAGTATATTTTAAAAAGGTTTGAATTTTAAATGAATGGGTTTAAGAAATCTTATAAATTTCTTTTATAAATGTTAAGTGTTTCTTAACATTTGATTTAAAAAGATTTTGTAAATTTGATTTAAAATTGGTTAAAGTTAAACTTGTAATTATTTTAAATCTTTAAATTGAAATGAATTAAAAAGGAAGATTTAAAAAGTAAAATGTTTTAAGTCTTTTGTTAATAATAATTAAAGTTATTAAGGTTAATAATTTAATTTAGAGATTAATAAAGGTTTAATGATATAGGAGTCATTAAATTAATAAGATAATTAAAGAATAATTTAATAATTTGATTAATTAATGGTTTAGTGGTAATTAATTAAATAATTTGATAAGTTAAATTAATTAATTTAATTAATTTAAGATAATCACTTGGTTATGTGATAAGTATAATTACTTAAATGTAATTAGTGAAGTGTAATTACTTAGGAAAGTAATTAAAGTTAATTAATGGATATAATTAACTAAAGATGATTTTAATAATGAAAGTAATTTGAGTTTAATTACTTTTGAATAATTAATCAAGGGATTAATTAAAAGATAATTAATTAATGAGTAATTAATTTATGGAAGAGTAATTAAGGGTAGTTAATTACTAAATGTGATTAATCAAAGGTGATTAATAAATGTGGTTTAATTAAGAATTAATTATTAAATATAATTAATTTAAATAAAGTAATTAATTAAGAGTAATTAAGAATTATTAATTAATTTAATTAATGATATGATTAAGGATTGATTAATTAAATAAATTAGTCAATAATAAATGATTAAAGTAATTAATTAATTTTAATTAATTAAGGATTAAGATAATTAAGTATAATTAATTAATTAATGAAGTAATTAAAGATTAATTACTGAAATGGTTTAAGATAATTAATTTATGAAATTAATTAAGGTTTAATTACTTAAAGTAATTAAAGTATAATTAATCAGGAATGATTAATTAAGTTGATACTTAAAGTATGATTAATTAATTGGTTTAATTAATAATTAAGTAAGCAGGATTTATAGAATGAAGTAATTAGTTTAATTCACTTTAAATTAATTAGATGATATAAATCATTGCTTAAGGATGGATGAATGAGATTGAATGTATTTCATTGTTTGATATCTCTGATGAGATATGATTGATATATGATATGGATGTTTGGTTGAATTATAATGATAATGTGAATTATCTGTTTGGGATGATAATGTAGATTATCTATTGAATTATCTATCTTTGTGTATATAGATAAGAATTGAATTGTTTTAACCTTAAAACAACTTGGCCCTTAAAAGATACGCTTTGGATTTCGATGAGCCCGGGATCGGGTTTCCATATACCGGATTTCCAGGTCTGGAGACCCGAATACCACATCGATCCAAATTTACGATAGGTCGTGAATCTCAAGTGAAGATGAAGATTCAGAGTGCAAGGGTTATTGTCGTTAACTCTGAGGGTGATTCCAAAACGAGTGTAACGAGATAATGCCTTCGGTTTCGTTCGAACCCGGAACGAACTTGTATGGATTGAATGCTTTCAACACATCGTCAGGCGGACGATGAGCATTCTAAGTGATATGTTCTGATTAAAGGTAATCGTAACCTCAAGCCTCATCAACCAGGAATGGCTAAAACAGGGGAGGTGCAGCAAGGTTTCGTGGGTAGCACCCACTGAGAGCAAGATAGATCCCTGTCTAGAGGTCCCTTTTCTTTTATTCGGCTTAGTGTGTGGTTGGTCGCGCCAACTACGGGATTATCTTGTTCGGAATTATCCAGTAAGGGATGGTTCCGGCTTTGTGTTGCAGGGGATTGGGAGTGATCCTCGGTAGGGTGATCTAGGCCACGTACTGTGACGGGCGGTACCCCAGTAGCCCTGCCATTGTATGGAATCCAAACTCCAATAAGTGTCGTACGTATTAGTTGTGCCCAACTATGTTGGAATGTGAGATGTAAGCATTTCAGCTATTTCTGTATTTTACTTGAAAACCCTAGACCCTATTATAATACAATCGAATTTCCTATCAAATGTTTTGGTTAGCGTAAGGTAAAAACTTACCCATGTTTATTTGTGGGAAGTCTTACGTGATACCTTTTCTTTCAAAAGGTTTTGAAGTTAAACATGTCTAACCTGTTACTCACACCAGACCCATGTCTGACCCAAGTTGTTTATTTCTGTTTTATAAACTCTTGGGTACTCAAATTTTTACGAGTAGCCAAGGGATTCAGGTTTAGCTTTGACGAGTAATCTGGAGGAGCAATGGAGCAGGAGGCTTCAGCGTTGTAGATATAGATAGTAGTTTCCGCTGTGTTGATCTTGTTTAGATCTTTGTTTTGTATTGAGATGTAATAACTAGACAGATGATTATAACTGTCTAGTATATGATGTGTAATCTGTGTAACTCTGATAAGTGTTGTATATGATACTATGTAATATTTATGTGATATAATATATTTTGTTCGTTTCCGCTGTGAGTATTTGTGTTTGTTTCTTTTCTCTTCTTCTCTTTTCTATTTCTCACCCCTTTCTTTCTTACTGTCGATGCGATTTTCCGGGAGTGGAAAGCCGGGTCGTCACACGAACCCACTCGTACGCGTTCATACCACGATGGTCGCACCACCACTCGCGCCCTAGAACTCGATCGGAGGTCACCGTTGAGTGCGCCAAAGCCCCACGCACCACAAGCCCAAGTGCGGTCGAGCTCGGCCCTGATGTCGCCTCAGAATTCGTGCGCGAACGTGCTGTGTTCAAACCCAAATCGCCATCAATCCATCGCCTCGCTTCCGATCATGACCGTTGGATATGGCGAGCTCGGAGTGCTCTACGATTATCCAGTTGGAAGATTTTGTTATAGATGAATGGATTGAGATATAAAACGAGAAGAAAGAGAGGAAGTTTTGGCCATCAATTATAATAAACGGCGGCTAAGAGATATAACTAGGGTTTCTGTTGTAAACGCGTATATACGCGTATAATGAATTATTTTTTCAATTTTAACTGCTTTTTCAAACGAACTCCAAAATAGACGTGCCGACAGGCGTTCGTAATGTTTTACCCACATTCCGAACACAATGGAATAGGTTTCGTAGCCTAATTCGATCGTATGTGGAAAATAACTTTTCGAATCGAATTAAGATATTAAATTTTCGATATTTAGTTCAACGCGTATCTAACCCGTACGACCAAATGACAAATCCAAACGCTACAAAATTTGAAATCCGATAATAACACTCTATTACGGATCCAATGGAACTAGGTTGGTCGAATTCCGAGACTGTGCCTCGGAAGGCTATTTTTACTCGTCGATTATAATATAAAATTTTCAATTTCCAATTTTTCACTTTTAAATCCAATTTTAAATGTTAGCAAATTTCATTGTTGTTTAAATAAACTTCACATAAATTTTCCGGTTTCATTTTCAATCATATTATATTCAGAATTCAATTATTCAAATAATTGCAATATTAAATTTAAACGATTTTGATTATTCAAAAATTCACTGTCATTGAAATATTTGAAAATGAACTTATAAGATTAAATCTTTAAAACGAATTCAAATTATAGAACAACCATTTCCATTATACAGTTATTCAATTCCCGTTATTCAATTATTCAGTTAATTTCAAATATTGAATTTAAACAATTTAATTGTTCAATATTTGAAAATTTTCAATATTGGATTGTAAATGAATTCTCATTATCAATCAATTACTTTATTACATCCAATGAATTCCACATTATTATTTAACTTCAGTTATTGATTTTAAACCCAGCTATATACATAATTTCATTTCAATTGCGATAGGTTTCCAAATTCAATTCGACTGACTAATAAACAAGTAACTTATAATAATTATCACCATTTACTTTTAATCACACTTATAAGTTTATTATTTACAACCAAGTGTCACAACTACCTATATAATACCAATTTGATTCGATTACCATTGACTATATATTATTTCATTAGTTAACCCAATATTTACATTTTTTTTCTTATATTCCCTTTATAACCAAGTTATAACATTTGAATCATTTCAATTGATTGGAATTTCATTCAATACATTAGTAATTAACTTAGATAAATATTGTTGCAATTCATTCTAGTTATTATTATCATAAATAAATAAAAAATTTAATTCTTCCAACATTAAACCATGAAATCTTATTAAATTAACATTTTTTATTTATCGAAAATTGACGGGTTGTTACATCATGCACGATTCCAATTCAAAATTTTAATGGTAAGTTTCTAATTGGATTATTAGAGGAAATGAAAGGACACACAACTCAAACACACAAAACGGATACCGAAACGGTCACCGTTGCACTGATTTCGCGGCGTACCAAACTCCGAACTATACAAATGAGTATACTGCGAAGGTCAGCACGACGAGACGTTCAAAATGGTATACAGATGTCAGTGGTACGATCATCCTATCAAAAGTCGATACTCGGTACCGAAAATGCTGCTAATTTGCCAGAAATAAGATGAACGGAGCAATAGAAGTCCAAATTTGATGAAATGAAATATGACGTCTCACTCAGAAGATAATTTACAAATTTATTGTATAAAAATATTCAGGTTTAGAAAACATTTTATGATCATCAAATATTAACTGATTTAAACTAAAATAAAATTATACTAGAAAATAAACTTCCATATTATCAAATGAAAATTTACCATTTGCTATGTTTAATTAGACGTATTCCAAATATTAAATTTTTATTTCAAAATTTTATTATTTAAAATTTCACAAAATTCAATTAATTAAATAAATAAAACAAATAAAAATTATTAAGAATTTACGGGTCGTTACACTCTCCCCCACTCAAAACTTTTCGTCCCCGAAAAGGAACGAGGTAGGAGAATAGAAACAACCAAAAGAAAATAGATTTGAAATACAAAATAAACAATTAATTAAAACCATATAAATTTCAATTTAACTTAATTTATATTCAATAATTGCTTTTAAAATTCAAGATATTTCATTAAGTTGATTTGATTTCAATTTATTAATATTAGATACAAAAAGGTTTCTTTCAAAACAAAATTTAATTTATCTCATTTATTATTCAATTAACTTATTATTTTATTTATCCCTATTAACATTTTTTATAATCAAAAATTAAGTGTATAACATTTATTATAAACACTCAAATTTTATTTATAAAAACAATTTGTATTGTATATTATCCAATTACATAGTCAACTTCTGAATAATTTAGGTAAGTTATATTAGAATGAAATTGGGTACCATACAAGTAAACTTTTCCCAACTCAATTATTTCAAGTTTAAATATTTATTCAAAATTTTGACTTCAGTTTATAATTGAAATCATCTCTAAATCATAAATTTAAGAATTTAAATCTCCGATTAACCTCAAACAATTTAGGGAGATATATATATATACACACACATATATATATATATATCAAACCAAATCTATAAACATATACATATATATATAATATAAGTCAAGTCATACTTAAGAAATTCAAATCAATTTCATTTTCCAAAATAAAAAGAATAGCAAAGCTACTGAATGGTCTCTCCATTTCGAAACTCGAAAATGAAAGTTGATGATGCGGCCGCCATCCCCGAAATTATTTTCCAGCGACAAAAGAGGAGAGTACTGATTTAAACATTTTAAAATTCTTTGAAACGATTTCTATTTGAAGATACTTTGAGTAATATAAACTTTAAAACTTTAAAGCCAAAGTTGAAATCACCGGAAATTAAATTCTCAAATTCCTGATTTAAATTCATTTCAATTCCAAATCAATTTATAAACCATGTTTATAAATTAATTTATAGAACAATAAATGATAATCAAATATTATCATTTCAACAACCAATTTAATTAACTTATTAAATTCCAGAAAATTTTACTTATATATATAATATACAAAAAAATTATTTCATTTATCATTTGAAAATAATATTGTGTCAGTTTGCTCTGTTCAAGTGTTTTGGAATTTCTATCGATAGCGTTGATCAGACGAACCGATCGAAAACCCAAATCAACATCAACAACTCAAACAACACAATAGATAGAACATGTTTAATATAAATTACAAATACACTCCCTCACTCGATAATACAAAATAGATTTCCAAACAAGGATAGAGATTCAAATTTTTGAGGGATCCTAACTAAAAGAATTCAACTAGAAGATAGGTTCGATAGGGAGATAAATAGTTTTCAAAGTGAGAGAAGGATGAATAGACTTATATAATTTGCGGGAAACCTTAACCGGGTCAACCTTGACTTCAAGAATAAGATCGATGTAGAATTCTAAGGCAAATCGACATCAGATCATAAGAGATAGAATTTGGGTATAGCAAAAGATAGCGGCATCGTAAACCGAGGATACAGAAATCTTCGGTGAATCAATGCCTATTGTAAAGGAGTTTCACCCCTTTACAGATTATTCAAAGATTGGCGAGACCGCCGATTTATTATAGAGATCATTCGAAGTGGAGTTATGGGATACTCCAGAATCAAGAAGAATACGAATAGGGAAAGACAAGAATGGATTTTGGAACCGAGGGAACATTCCAAAATTCAAAGGAAACAGATCAAAGAAAAAGGAATTCAAGCACGAACGAAAGTGATTCTATAATTAAATCTACTCAATATGCTGAGTTTTGCCTAAAACCAGAGCTCTGATACCACATGTAACAGACCACCCGTCGTGTAACAACCCGTAAATTCTTAATAATTTTTATTTGTTTTATTTATTTAATTAATTGAATTTTGTGAAATTTTAAATAATAAAATTTTGAAATAAAAATTTAATATTTGGAATACGTCTAATTAAACATAGCAAATGGTAAATTTTCACTTGATAATATGAAAGTTTATTTTCTAGTATAATTTTATTTCAGTTTAAATCAGTTAATATTTGATGATCATAAAATGTTTTCCAAACATGAATATTTTTATACAATAAATTTGTAAACTATCTTCTGAGTGAGACGTCATATTTTGTTTCATCAAATTTGGACTTCTATTGCTCCGTTCATCTTATTTCTGGCAAATTAGCAGCATTTTCCGTACCGAGTATCGACTTTTGATAGGATGATCGTACCACTGACATCTGTATACCATTTTGAACGTCTCGTCATGCTGACCTTCGCAGTATACTCATTTGTATAGTTCGAAGTATTGTACACCGCAAAATCAGTGCAACGGTGACCGTTTCGGTATCCGTTTTGTGTGTTTGAGTTGTGTGTCCGTTCATTTCCTCTGTATAATCCAATTAGAAACTTACCATTAAAAATTCTGAATTGGAATCGTGCATGACGTTTTCTTTGCCACCGTTTCAATTTGTATTGATGTATATTGTTTTGTTCTTCGGTCTCCTCTTTTCATTTGTTTCTCATTTCCTTTTTCTTTTCTAAACTAAACGAAACTAGAAATATTATATACTATCTAAACCAAGTATTCATCTGTACTATTTTCTCTGTCACCTTCCTCTCCCATTCTTCATCTACCCATCCCAAGACCTTCCCCACTCTTTCCACTCTCCACGCGAACCGCCCTCAACTCCTCCACCAAGCTAGCTTCAACGGCCGCCCTACCTGGCCGTGGCTACCACCCCATGATGGCCTTCATCCCCTCTCCACCTCGGATCCAACAGACCCGCCATGCACCCACGTTTTCCTTCCACCTTACCCATGTTACCGTGGCATCTCTCCTTCTTTTATATAGGTATTTATTTTGCCTTGTTTTGGTTTTATCTTGATTTTCTTTGTTATAAATATGTATATAAGAATGAAACATAGGTTAGTATATGTATATTTTATACAAGCTATATATATTTGTTACTTATATATATAGGTTTATATTAGTATAGTTTGCATAGGCTGTCACTGTATAATTTATATATATTTGTCTATAGATGTAGTTTCCATATATAATCTGATTTCATTTTTATGTAATAGAATAGTACAGATAGATTTTTTTTATAATATTCATCTGTTGTTATATTCAAAGTTACATATGTTACATTATTTTATATGTGTACAGTATATATTTTATAATATAGGTTTTATAACTTCTGATTTGAAGGATATGTATATATTTTATATATGTGAAGTTATGCATTTGTTTATATATTTTATATGTAAGTTGGTTTATATATATATAAAGCTGTAATATATATTGTATATAATGTTTATAAAGTATATACAGAATACATATATTTTTGCATGAAGACTATTTGCATTTATATGTAAGTTTGCCTGAGTATAATGGTATAAGTTATTTATTTATATATTGTTTGTATATGGGTTTTGTTTATATATTATTATATTTATAGTTTGTATATGTATTGCTTGGTTGATCTGTTAGTATAAAATAAAGGCAGTATTTTCATTGTTACAGTATATATATATATATTAGGTATAGTATTATATATATATATGTATGTATATGTATATGTATATGTATATGTGGGTAGAGTTTTTGAATAGAGATATATATTACATGTTTAAATATACTTATATCATTTAGTTTGTTCAATCTGTCTGTAGCTTTTACTGCATATTTATAAATATAATATGTACAACATTATATATATATGATATGGTAAATAGTAATATAATGGTTTTATAAAGGATTGATGTTAAAATCGTATGAGTTATAAAGTTGTTTCTACTATATACGTTGTACTTATATATATGTTATACAGTGTGGTATTTCTTTTGTTATAGTTTTATATCTATATGTATTATATATAAAGATTTAGTTTGCTATGTGCAAAAAGATTTTACGTTGATTTTTAACATGTTTTTGTTTTAAATTTTAATATTGGTTTTATAATAAGGATGGATCTAAAAGTATAATATATTAAGTCTATATATATATATATATATGAGTTTGGTTTGGGTATAAATATATATATGTTATTTAATATTTGTTTTTAATTAAATATTGATTTCACGGAAATATTAATAATATATATATATATATATTTCTGCATATATCTAGCTGATTTTGATCTGTTCTCATTAATTTCTGTTATCAGCTTTATAACAACCCTGTATTTTTCAAATATTGTTAAATTGATTTTTCCAGATTCAAAAGCTTTATTTATGAAAAAGAATAAATTTTGTTATTTTAAATATAAACTTTGATTTGGATGTGGATTAGAATTCCAAATATGACTAAATTTAATATTTCCAAAAAATGTGAATTTTGGTCAAATAGTCAAACTTTGACTTTTAAATTTAAAATTTTAAATATCTGAAATTATAAATTTTATCTTTTATTATGACAATAGATTTAATAACTTGAATACTTCTTTTTGTTTCATTGGAAATGGAGTTAAAATGTAAAAGTTATGTACATTTCAATTTTTAGTATAATTTGTTTTATTGTGCAATTTTGCCTATTTTAAATTTTATAAATCATATTTTTCTTTCTTATATTTTATTTAATATGTGTCAATATGTTAATTTATGTATATTTTCATCTCTAAATATTTCAAAAATAATAATAGAATTTTTCCAAAATTTACTATGATGATTTCCTATTTTTAAAGGTTGTTTTCTTATTTTCTACTATTTTCTTCATTAAAATTATATTTAAATTAAATTTTATATATTTATTTTGTGAATGTATTTTTATTTTATGTTATTATTTATGTTTAAAAATATATTACAAGCTCATATGAATTTTCTAAAGTTTATACCATTTATTTTCAATTTTTCTAGCCTAGTTGACAATTTTTGCTATTTTCTTGATTTAATTATTTATAATTAATATTTATTTATTTATATTTTTTTTATTTGTTACATTTTCGAATTTTAACTGAAATTATATGTATTTTCAGATATTTAAACTTATTAAAAAGAAATAGAGGAAATTTGAAAAGTTTTAAACTCTTGAAACTCCTAAGGTTTTCCATCTCCCGACCTTTCATTTTCCCAACTCTTCTCTTAATTGTTTTGGGTGTGTAATCTACTCATTTCAGCTGCATTTTTTTTTCACTTTCACGAAATTCATTTCTCCTCCTCTCACCAAAAAATCACGGCTATTCTCCTTGTGAAGCTTAGGTAAAAAAATTCTATCTTCTTCTTGTCTTTTTATGATTTTCTACTTGAATTTGCACATGCTCTCCACCTTCATAGCTGTATTCCCCTTCCTTCAAGCTGTGGCTGACACCACCATCACACAGCCTAACACCTCTCCTCCTCAGGCCAAGCCAAGCCATGATGAAGATCATCACAAAAATCCATCTAAACTAGCACTAGCCATCACCTATGCACTCAAGCTGACCTAGTTTTGGTACCATCACCTTCCACCACCCATGGCCGCCACCAACACCACCTCCACCACCTCCAGCACCACCTGGACCCTCTGCCACGTCATCACCTTGGACCCCACTCCTCTGGCCATGCCCCATGAGCCTTGGTCGAGCCTTGAATTGCCTTGAATCTATGTTAAAGTGACATTGTTTTGCCTTGTTGTGTTGTTTCATGCATACTCACCTTTTGCTATCCTCTAAACATGTTTGGCCGACCCTTAGGCAACCAAAACCTGATCCAAATCTTGCCTTAGACCTGTAGTACACCATATGGCTGAACCTGAAGGTTGTTGGAAGCAAGTGCAAAGCAATTCTACTTTGATTCGTGCAGTTGATTCTATATTATTCCATCGTATTGTGCATTTGAAAACTTATATTGTTTGTATTGTTTTGTCTTATGTATTCGAGGAAGTTAACCATGTCTCTCCCACACTCATCATCATCATGGCTGAGAAAATGAACCCCTTGTTCGAGCTTTTGAATGGTTAAAGCACAGTCAAGTAATCTATTCCGTTGTTGCTTCTTATCTTCATTGTTTCAACATTATTTGCGTTGAATATTTATGTGTATATTGTCTTGTTTGGTTATTGTTTACAAGATAAATATCAAGGCTCTCCATTCATTCAAATCAAAAGTCATGCTATATCGTGCTTGTTGTGCTTTCTGGAATCTATTCTGTGTGTTTTGATAGCTAATCTCCAGCTTTAACAGGTGAGTTATTCTCACTAGACAATATGTACCTATATAACTAGTAAATTGACTCCCTGTGAATCTGTAGAAATATATTATCATGTTATACTTGACTATGTTATGATCATATGATGTTTATACACCTGTTATATCATCCGTTACTGTTAAATAATGTATTATGTTCATTTATATCTGTTTATCACTGCAAGTTCCCTGTAGACTAGAATCACTATGGGTTGAAATGATACATACCCGAACGGACTTTAGAATAGGGAAAAATCATTATGGGCTGAAATGATAGGCCTGAATGGTTTTTATTTATTTTATTTAACTTGGGATTGCGGGTTTGAAATGATAGAACCCGGATTTTTCTTTTTAAACTGCGGATTGAAATGATACATATCTGTATCACTTGACCTAGGTTAGAAAACTATATATAGGCCCGTGGTTATTTTATAAAGTGTTTTGGATATTTTTAAGTATTTTAAAAATTATAAATTTATGAAATTTGATTTAAATAGATTTTGAAATGTTTTAAAATAAAGAAATTATGATTTTTCTATGTGTTAAAAATGTAATTAATGAATGGTTTAACTGGATTTTTGAAATATAACTTAAGTTTTGGAAATTTGGAATTTTGGTTAAAAATGATATTTAAGTTATATAATTAAAATGGAAATTTAATTATATTTGGAAAATGGTAAAATATGATAATTTGATTAAATTTGAATTTAAGTGATTTATTAAAGTATTATTGATTTTTCTATGAATTTAAGTGGTTAAATAAATGAATGTTTAAAAGTGATCTTTTAAAATATAACTTGACTTGGAAATGTGAAATTTGGTTTTAATTAAAGGTTTAAGTTAATTAAATAAAATTGGAAATTTAGTTAAATTTGTGAAATGGTAATTTAAATTTGAAGTGTTAAGTTATTTGTTGAAATGTGAAGAATTGGAAACTTTTACACTTAAATTTATTAAGTAAATTGTTGAAAATTGGATTTAATTATAAGAAATTTATTGTGAAAAAGATATATGTTAAATGATATGTAAATGAACATTTTAAATGTTAAAAATATGATTTTTAAAATGTTTATGTGTTTTAAATTGAAGTTATTTAGTTGCTGGAAGTACACAAAAATCTGGAATTAACTTTTAATAGCATTCAGAAATGCTATAGTTTCTGAATTGAACTAAAATTGTGTAAAAAGAGCTATTACAGCATTTCTGAAATGCTATAGTTGCTGTAATTGAACTTATAGGCTAGTATTGAACTCAGGTCTTTTATAGCATTCTCTGGAAATGCTATAGTGGTCTGCAGTCTTTGCTGAAATCAAATAAACCCTTTGTTTTGAAATCTGAGTTACCGCAGCACTTCTGAAATGCTGTTTTTTCTGTTTTGAACTATAATTTAACTAAAAACTGAGTTTCAACAGCAGTTTTAAATGCTGTCTTTGCTGAATAAAAATGTTTTCAAGTATAACTTATAACAGCTTTTTCTAAATGCTGCGAAAGGCTGAAATTTTAATAATTATGGTTTTTGACTTAGTAAACGAACTCAGAATGGTTTGAAACTTTGGAAATTGAATACTTGGTTTGAAAATATAATAATTACACTTTTAAAAGGTTTAAATGAATTATTTTGATTGGAATATAAACTATTTAAAGGTGATTTGAAATGATAGTAAATGAACGATATCTTTGAATTTAAAAGGTATTTAAAGTTGAATATTTGGATTTGAACTGATAGGATATTTTATTATATTAAAATGATTTGAAATGAAGTTTTGTAAGGATATGATATTTTATTATATTAAAATGATTTGAAATGAAGTTTTGTAAGGATATGATATTTTATTATATTAAAATGATTTGAAATGAAGATTTGGAAAGATTGATATTTGATATATTAAAATGATTTGAAATGATGTTTTGGAAAGATATGATATTTTGATATATTGAAATGATTTGAAATGAAGTTTTGAAATGATATGATATTTTAAATATATGGAAATGGTTTGGAATTGATTTAATCTTTATTTTTGATAAATATATGGTTTTGAAATGATATTTTATTTTGAATTAAAGTATTGTTTTAAAAGTTATAACCACGGGTTATAATAACGATTGGTTGTTAAAGAGACCGAGATCGGATATGGACATACTCTCTGTCGATACCGAAAACCACTTTGACAACTGTGTACGCGGTGGAGTTTCCAGAATGAAGTAGGATGGTGGCGACGATCCTAAGGTATATACGTGGACCCAACTCCCGTGAGTTGGCATAAGGTGACTAAAACAGGAGCGATCTCGGGCCAGTGAGGTAGCACCTCGTATCGGACACACTTCTTCGATACCATTCTATTACTTTGTGATTTTTGGTGGCCACCCTTGATTTGGGAGTGTTGTTCGAGGTGGAACGGTAGTGGATGCTATGCGTATCCATCAGTCCGTGTGCGTAATTGGTATATCTACCCTGGCATTGCCTTGTGTGCCGTGTCACCTACCATATCGCACCCACTACGATTATGATTTTAAGATCCGACCGTGTTAAGGTTCTCCATCCCCTTAATGCTATTTTCTATATGATTATACTTTACTTATGAGACATTATTATAATAGCGAATATTACTACATAGTAGATATTTTAACGGATCCTTAGAGGATGGGCGGTCCCAAGCATCTTCTAAGTAACTTGTACCTTTATTACAGTTCACTTGAGTTGGTTTACATTATATAAGTATATATTGTCCTGACTCGAGTGTTTTGTGTTTTGCTTTACGCTCGGGTCAGCCTGAGTATTCACAGATTTGGATTTCCACCTTTTGGAGATTTGAATCGCTGGAGATTATCGGCTCGTCTTGTTCTATCAACTTCGGTTCCGTTGTTCTATTCAGCCTATACTTGGTTATTGTATTTAGACTTCTGCTATACTTTATTTCTTATGTTGTATCTTATGTAACTCTGATATATTTACATAGTAGCTTCATGAACTACTATTTCTTTTACTTCCGTTGCATTATTTTACTCTGTGTCTGTGTCTGTGATCTGTGATTATATTAATTTACTGTATATTCTGAGATTTGCCAAATTTTATTTACAACGCGGTATTTTGAGCAATTCAATTCCAGCATGAGTGTCTACCTATACACTTATAATGGATGCGAATGGTTGAAAATACCGGGTCGTTACAGTTGGTATTAGAGCTTTGGCTTTTAGGCAAAACTCAGCATATGGAGTAAATTTAGTTACAGAATCACTTTCATTCGAGCTTGAATCATTTTTCTTTTGACTCGGTTTCCTTTGAATTTTGGAACGTTCCCTACGGTTCAAAAATCCATTCTTGTCCCTCACTATTCATCTTCTTTTGATTCTGGAGTATCCCATAACTCCACTTCGAATGATCTTTATAGTGAATTGGCAGTCTCGCCAATATTCTAATTTTCTTGTAAAAGGGTGAAAATCCTTTACAATCAGCATCGATTCACCAGAGATTTATATTTATCCTTGGTTTAGATGCTAATATCTTTTATTTTTCCAAACTCTATCTCTTGAGATCGAACGTAGATTTGTCCCAGGAAAATCCACATCGATCTTATTCTTTAACTCACGGTTAACCCGGTTAAGGTTGTCCGCGGTTATCTAAGCTTACCCATCTCCCTACTTTGTTATTTAATCATCTTGTCTTTTGTTTCCAACCTACCTTCAAAACATTTTGAATTGTATTTGTAAATCTGTAATTAATATTTTGTTTTATATAGTGTTGTTTGAGTTGTTGATGTTGATTTGGGTTTCCGATCGATTCGTCTGATCAACGCTATCGATAGGATTTCTAAAACACTTTGACAGAACAAACTGACACAATATTATTATAAAAAAAAATTTGGTTAATGAAATAAATTTTGATATATAATTTATGGAACTTAATAAATTGATTTAAATTGATAATTTGAAGTGATAATACTTGATTTATCATTTATTGTTCTACAAATGAATTTATAAATAGTTGTTTATAAATTTATTTGGGAACTGAAATGAATTTAAAACAAGAAATTTAAGAATTTAATTTCCGATGGATTCAAACCTTGTGTTAAAAGTTTTAAAAGGATATATTATTTAAAGTATTTCCAAGTAGAAATTTGTTTCTAAAGGATTTTTAAGTTTAAAAATTTAGTGCTCTTCTCTTTGTCGCTGGAAAATAATTTCGGTGATGACTGCAGCATCATCGACGTTCATTTTAGAGTTTCGAAGTGAAGAGACTGTTATGTAGTCTTGCTACAGCTTTGTTTTGGGAATTTAATTAATATGAATTTCTAAAAATATGACTTGATTTATAATATATATAGATATATGATTTAAATTTGATTTGACATATTATGTACATATATTTATTTATCTCTAACTGGTTTGAAGGAAATCGGAAATTAATTCTTACATTTTTTTCTCTTAAAGAATAATTTCAATTATAAAAAGAAAAATAAAAAAAAAGAATTTGGATAAATGATTCAAAATTGAGATAATTGAATTGGAAAGTTTTATTTGTATAACACTCAATTTTATTCCAATATAACTTACCTAAATTACACAGAAGTTGAATATGAAATTGGATAATATACAATATAGAAAGGATTTTATAAATAAAATTTGAGTGGTTATAATAAATGTTATACACTTAAATTTTAGTTATAAAAGATTAACAGAGGTAAATAGTGAAAAAGGAATTTAAAGAGATTTTATTTAAATAACTTAATAATCAAATTTGATTTAATATGGAACCTTAAGTCTAACCTAGGAATTTTAATAAAGGTTATTTCCTGAAATGAATATGTTGTATAATAAATAATGTATCTTTCAATAGATAAAATAAAATACATTTGAATTGGACTTTTGGTAATAAAGTTTATTTAACTTGAATTCATAGTTTAATTGATGTCTAAATGAATAAATGTGTAAAGAAATTTGATTGTTATATTTGCTATGATAAATATTTTATTTATGAAATTGATATGTCTGAAAAAAATGAATAATTATGATTTAAATAGTTAAAATGTATTTTAACATCACTAAAATTTGATAATTGAGAATTTGGTTTTCAAATGGAATTTTAAGTGTAACTTATTAAAGGAATATCTATTTATGAAATGGGTATTTTAAATAAAGAGTTAGGTTATGTGTTAAATTAAGAGTTAAGTAAAATAGTGAACTTTTGACTTAATAAACGAAGTATAATTTAATTTGGATATTCCATTCATAAAAGTTTGGTTTAATAAGTCATAAGTTAAATGATATCCAAATGAATATTTCTGAAATTGAACTGATTTGAAATACTAATATATCTACTGTAGCATTTTATAAGTGCTGCTGTTTTGAAAATACAGTGTTTTGGAAATTTTATAATTGAATGAACTTAGAAATGTTACAACTTTAAAATGAATATTATTTGACCTTGAATTAAAATGGTTTAAATGAAGATTTTTTTTTAAAAAGGTGTTTTGATTTTCTAAGTGTTATGTTTTTTTTAGAATAACATTTCCAAAGTGTTCTGATTTTAGTAGTGTGATTTCCAAATGATAAACATCCCTAAGTCATTATGATTTCAAAGCATTATGGTTTCAAATTATTATCTTATTTTGTTTTTCAAACTACCTTTTGTTTGTCCTTATTTCTCTTATCTTGTTACAGAATGGGAAGGCTATTGCTTATACCAGTCCGTTTAGAAATCTTTCTGTAATCTTTGTTACTCATCTGAATTTGAACACTGTTTTTCCATTCATAGACCGTCGGTCAAGTGAAAAGGGAGATTCAGACTCTAGAGGATCTTTTTTCGTGCTTGTACTCTTGATTTAATTACCTCCATCTTGTTAAACTTACCTATAACAATAGTTATCAGGTGTAATTCCAATCTTCTTATCATCTTGTCTTAATTCTATTCATTCTATCTTTTTATGTGCTTTCCCGTACCTCATTCCTTTTCGGGGACGAAAAGTTTTGAGTGGGGAGAGTGTAACAACCCTGTATTTTTCAAATATTTTTAAATTGATTTTTCCAGATTCAAAAGCTTTATTTATGAAAAAGAATAAATTTTGTTATTTTAAATATAAACTTTGATTTTGATGTGGATTAGAATTCCAAATATGACTAAATTTAATATTTCCAGAAAATGTGAATTTTGGTCAAATAGTCAAACTTTGACTTTTAAATTTAAATTTTTAAATATCTGAAATTATAAATTTTATCTTTTATTATGATAATAGATTTAATAACTTGAATATTGCTTTTCGTTTCGTTGGAAATGGAGTTAAAATGTAAAAGTTATGTACATTTCAATTTTTAGTATAATTTGTTTTATTGTGCAATTTTGCCTATTTTAAATTTTATAAATCATATTTTTCTTTCTTATATTTTAATATGTGTCAATATGTTAATTTATGTATATTTTCATCTCTAAATATTTCAAAAATAATAATAGAATTTTTCCAAAATTTACTATGATGATTTCCTATTTTTAAAGGTTGTTTTCTTATTTTCTACTATTTTCTTCATTAAAATTATATTTAAATTAAATTTTATATATTTATTTTGTGAATGTATTTTTATTTTATGTTATTATTTATGTTTAAAAATATATTACAAGCTCATATGAATTTTCTAAAGTTTATACCATTTATTTTCAATTTTTCTAGCCTAGTTGACAATTTTTGGTATTTTCTTGATTTAATTATTTATAATTAATATTTATTTATTTATATTTTTTTTATTTGTTACATTTTCGAATTTTAACTGAAATTATATGTATTTTCAGATATTTAAACTTATTAAAAAGAAATAGAGGAAATTTGAAAAGTTTTAAACTCTTGAAACTCCTAAGGCTTTCCATCTCCCGACCTTTCATTTTCCCAACTCTTCTCTTAATTGTTTTGGACGTGTAATCTACTCATTTCAGCTGCATTTTTTTTCACTTTCACGAAATTCATTTCTCCTCCTCTCACAAAAAAATCACGGCTATTCTCCTTGTGAAGCTTAGGTAAAAAAATTCTATCTTCTTCTTGTCTTTTTATGATTTTCTACTTGAATTTGCACATGCTCTCCACCTTCATAGCTGTATTCCCCTTCCTCCAAGCTGTGGCTAACACCACCACCACTTTTCTCGGACCATCACACAGCCTAACACCTCTCCTTCTCAGGCCAAGCTAAGCCATGATGAAGATCATCACAAAAATCCATCTAAACTAGCACTAGCCATCACCTATGCACTCAAGCTGACCTAGTTTTGGTACCATCACCTTCCACCACCCATGGCCGCCACCAACACCACCTCCAGCACCACCTGGACCCTCTGCCACGTCATCAACTTGGACCCCACTCCTCTGGCCGTGCCCCATGAGCCTTGGTCGAGCCTTGAATTGCCTTGAATCCATGTTAAAGTGACATTGTTTTGCCTTGTTGTGTTGTTTCATGCATACTCACCTTTTGCTATCCTCTACACATGTTTGGCCGACCCTTAGGCAACCAAAACCTGATCCAAATCTTGCCTTAGACCTGTAGTACACCATAAGGCTGAACCTGAAGGTTGTTGGAAGCAAGTGCAAAGCAATTCTACTTTGATTCGTGCAGTTGATTCTATATTATTCCATCGTATTGTGCATTTGAAAACTTATATTGTTTGTATTGTTTTGTCTTATGTATTCGAGGAAGTTAACCATGTCTCTCCCACACTCATCATCATCATGGCTGAGAAAATGAACCCCTTGTTCGAGCTTTTGAATGGTTAAAGCACAATCAAGTAATCTATTCCGTTGTTGCTTCTTATCTTCATTGTTTCAACATTGTTTGCGTTGAATATTTATGTGTATATTGTCTTGTTTGGTTATTGTTTACAAGATAAATATCAAGGCTCTCCATTCATTCAAATCAAAAGTCATGCTATATTGTGCTTGTTGTGCTTTCTGGAATCTATTCTGTGTGTTTTGATAGCTAATCTCCAGCTTTAACAGGTGAGTTATTCTCACCAGACAATATGTACCTATATAACTAGTAAATTGACACCCTGTGAATCTGTAGAAATATATTATCATGTTATACTTGACTATGTTATGATCATATGATGTTTATACACCTGTTATATCATCCGTTACTGTTAAATAATGTATTATGTTCATTTATATCTGTTTATCACTGCAAGTTCCCTGTAGACTAGAATCACTATGGGTTGAA
Source organism: Allium fistulosum (assembly GCA_030737815.1). NCBI lineage: Eukaryota > Viridiplantae > Streptophyta > Magnoliopsida > Asparagales > Amaryllidaceae > Allium > Allium fistulosum. The sequence continues at coordinate 1,620,201,051 of CM060901.1, forward strand.
ATGATACATACCCGAACGGACTTTAGAATAGGGAAAAATCATTATGGGCTGAAATGATAGGCCTGAATGGTTTTTATTTAACTTGGGATTGCGGGTTTGAAATGATAGAACCCGGATTTTTCTTTTTAAACTGCGGATTGAAATGATACATATCTGTATCACTTGACCTATGTTAGAAAACTATATATAGGCCCGTGGTTATTTTATAAATTGTTTTGGATATTTTTAAGTATTTTAAAAATTATAAATTTATGAAATTTGATTTAAATAAATTTTGAAATGTTTTAAAATAAAGAAATTATGATTTTTCTATGTGTTAAAAATGTAATTAATGAATGGTTTAACTGGATTTTTGAAATATAACCTAAGTTTTGGAAATTTGGAATTTTGGTTAAAAATGATATTTAAGTTATATAAATAAAATGGAAATTTAATTATATTTGGAAAATGGTAAAATATGATAATTTGATTAAATTTGAATTTAAGTGATTTATTGAAGTATTATTGATTTTTCTATGAATTTAAGTGGTTAAATAAATGAATGTTTAAAAGTGATCTTTTAAAATATAACTTGACTTGGAAATGTGAAATTTGGTTTTAATTAAAGGTTTAAGTTAATTAAATAAAATTGGAAATTTAGTTAAATTTGTGAAATGGTAATTTAAATTTGAAGTGTTAAGTTATTTGTTGAAATGTGAAGAATTGGAAACTTTTACACTTAAATTTATTAAGTAAATTGTTGAAAATTGGATTTAATTATAAGAAATTTATTGTGAAAAAGATATATGTTAAATGATATGTAAATGAACATTTTAAATGTTAAAAATATGATTTTAAAATGTTTATTAAATTGAAGTTATTTAGTTGCTGGAAATACACAAAAATCTGGAATTAACTTTTATTAGCATTCGGAAATGCTATAGTTTCTGAATTGAACTAAAATTGTGTAAAAAGAGCTATTACAGCATTTCTGAAATGCTATAGTTGCTGTAATTGAACTTATAGGCTAATATTGAACTCAGGTCTATTATAGCATTCTCTGGAAATGCTATAGTGGTCTGCAGTCTTTGCTGAAATCAAATAAAACCTTTGTTTTGAAATCTGAGTTACCGCAGCACTTCTGAAATGCTTTTTTTTTCTGTTTTGAACTATAATTTAACTAAAAACTGAGTTTCAACAGCAGTTTTAAATGCTGTTTTTGCTGAATAAAAATGTTTTCAAGTATAACTTATAACAGCTTTTCTAAATGCTGCGAAAGGCTGAAATTTTAATAATTATGGTTTTTGACTTAGTAAACGAACTCAGAATGGTTTGAAACTTTGAAAATTGAATACTTGATTTGAAAATATAATAATTACACTTTTAAAAGGTTTAAATGAATTATTTTGATTGGAATATAAACTATTTAAAGGTGATTTGAAATGATAGTAAATGAACGATATCTTTGAATTTAAAAGGTATTTAAAGTTGAATATTTGGATTTGAACTGATAGGATATTTTATTATATTAAAATGATTTGAAATGAAGTTTTGTAAGGATATGATATTTTATTATATTAAAATGATTTGAAATGAAGTTTTGTAAGGATATGATATTTTATTATATTAAAATGATTTGAAATGAAGATTTGGAAAGATTGATATTTGATATATTAAAATGATTTGAAATGAAGTTTTGGAAAGATATGATATTTTGATATATTGAAATGATTTGAAATGAAGTTTTGAAATGATATGATATTTTAAATATATGGAAATGGTTTGGAATTGATTTAATCTTTATTTTTGATAAATATATGGTTTTGAAATGATATTTTATTTTGAATTAAAGTATTGTTTTAAAAGTTATAACCACGGGTTATAATAACGATTGGTTGTTAAAGAGACCGAGATCGGATATGGATATACTCTCTGTCGATACCGAAAACCACTTTGACAACTGTGTACGCGGTGGAGTTTCCAGAATGAAGTAGGATGGTGGCGACGATCCTAAGGTATATACGTGGACCCAACTCCCGTGAGTTGGCATAAGGTGACTAAAACAGGAGCGATCTCGGGCCAGTGAGGTAGCACCTCGTATCGGACACACTTCTTCGATACCATTCTATTACTTTGTGATTTTTGGTGGCCACCCTTGATTTGGGAGTGTTGTTCGAGGTGGAACGGTAGTGGATGCTATGCGTATCCATTAGTCCGTGTGCGTAATTGGTATATCTACCCTGGCATTGCCTTGTGTGCCGTGTCACCTACCATATCGCACCCACTACGATTATGATTTTAAGATCCGACCGTGTTAAGGTTCTCCATCCCCTTAATGCTATTTTCTATATGATTATACTTTACTTATGAGACATTATTATAATAGCAAATATTACTACATAGTAGATATTTTAACGGATCCTTAGAGGATGGGCGGTCCCAAGCATCTTCTAAGTAACTTGTACCTTTATTACAGTTCACTTGAGTTGGTTTACATTATATAAGTATATATTGTCCTGACTCGAGTGTTTTGTGTTTTGCTTTACGCTCGGGTCAGCTTGAGTATTCACAGATTTGGATTTCCACCTTCTGGAGATTTGAATCGCTGGAGATTATCTACTAGTCTTGTTCTATCAACTTCGGTTCAGTTGTTCTATTCAGCCTGTACTTGGTTATTGTATTTAGACTTCTGCTGTACTTTATTTCTTATGTTATATCTTATGTAACTCTGATATATTTACATAGTAGCTTCATGAACTACTATTTCTTTTACTTCCGCTGCATTATTTTACTTTGTGTCTGTGTTTGTGATCTGTGATTATATTAATTTACTGTATATTCTGAGATTTGCCAAATTTTATTTACAACGCGGTATTTTGGGCAATTCAATTCCGGCATGAGTGTCTACCTATACACTTATAATGGAAGCGAATGGTTGAAAATACCGGGTCGTTACAAGCTTTATTTGTCGAATTGGTGCCAATCTTACCTTGCTTTGGAATTCGTGTTTGGATCCGTAACTCATCTCATTCTCGTTCAAATCTAGCCTCGAAAGGTGAGCAATCACTCACGATTAACGTTCTTATATTTATTAAATTTGATTTCAATTGAAACGTCAATTGAAATATGCTACTGTTAGTTATTTACATTGTTATATATGCCATTATCTGTATCTGTTCACCGGTGACATCTGACACCATTATCTGTTATTTATATTGATGATATATGCCTGTTATATTATTATCATATATGTTATCACTCTACAAGTTCCATTTTAGTATATAATCACTATGGGTTGAAATGATACATACTTGAACGATCTGTAGAATAGGAGAAAATCGTTATGGGTTGAAATGATAAACCCAAGCGATTTTCATTGAATTGAATTTGGGATTGCGGGTTGAAATGATATATACCCGTATATATTTAAATTACGGATTGTAATGATAAATATCTGTATCACTTGACCCTAGGATAGAAAATTATATACAGACACTGTTGGTATATATATATAAATATTTTGAAAATGATTTCTATGGTTTTGAAAAGAAATATATGGTTTTAATAAATATTGATTTTAAAGATTTATCAAAGTTGATTTAATAAAGTTGATATATAATATGTTTAAGTATTTATTTAATATATATAATTTCAAATATAGAGTTTATAATGATTCAGGTTGGAAAGATAAATTTGAAATTGATTTGAAATTTTATTTATTTAAGAATTTTACTTAAATAAGTTTGATTCGAAATTTATTAAATTGAAATTTTAAAGATATGTTTTATAACTTGATTTTGATTAAAAGTGACTTAAATGAATATTTCAAATTTATATAAATTTAAATGGGATATTTTGTTTATTTAAATTGTAAATTGAAGTTGTATTTAGATGTTATTGAAATGATTATGTAAATATTTCAAAACTAAATAATAGTAAAGTGAATTTGATATATATATATATATATATATATGAAATCATCGAATTTAGTTTTGAAATGTTGAATATTTAAAACTTTGAAATATACTGAAATTTAAAATGGCTTTTTTTATGGTTCAAATATGTATTTGAAATCGATAATTTGAAATGGTTTATTGAGAAACTGAATTGAAATTGATGATTTAAGATTTGATTAAATTTGAATTTTGGAATTCGAGTTGATTTTGAATCGATTTGTGAAATTTGAGGAAACTATTTTATTATATAAAGTATTTTAAATTATATTTAAAACTATTTTATATTATTTTATAAACTATTTTTAATATAACTATTTTTAATATAAATATTTTTAATATAAACTATTTTAAATATACTAATTATTTTAATATAAATTGTTTTAACTTATACTATTTTATATAAATTATTTTATAAACTATTTTATTTTATATACTTTTACTAATATCTAAACCGTTTGAAGGGAAGTGTTATGATTTCAAAGTGTTATGATTTCCAAGGTTATGAATTTCAAAATATTATGATTTCCAAAGTATTATTATTTCAAATTGTTTCGGTTTCGAAAGTATTATATCTTTGAAAGTACTATGATTTTGGAAGTGAATGTTTTTGAAATGGAAATGATATCGTATTGATATGTTTTTGAAATTGAAATGATATTTTGGTTTTGAAGTATAAACTATTTTGAAATGACCGCGGTGTTATAATAACGATTGGTTGTTAAAGAGACCGGGATTGGATATGGGCATACTCTCTGTCGATACCAAAAACCACTTTAACAACTATGTACGTGGTGGAGATTCCAGAATGAAGTAGGATGGTGGCGACGATCCTAACTGAGGTATATACGTGGACCCGACTCCCGTGAGTTGGCATAAGGTGGCTAAAACAGGAGCAATTGACGGGCTAATGAGGTAGCTCCTCTGATCGGACACACTCCATTGTATGCCATTCTATTATTTTGTGATTGATTTGGTGCACACCCTTGATTCGGGAGTGTGGCTCGAGGTGGGCGATTGCTACAGCTCTGTGTCACCACCGGTCCAGAAATGTAATTGGTATATCTACCTTGGCATTGCCTAGTTGTGTCGTGTCACCTACCCTAGCGTGCTTTACTACGAGTTTGATTTGTGTCATACCTATGGAGTATCCTCTGGTAGCCCCAGTTTACGAGGTATTACGGTACTGTATAGACTATTGGCACTATAAAATGTGTTAAGGGGGATATGGGTAACGCCTTAACGCTATTTTAATAGTTTCCTTTACTTTAGACATTATTATAATAGCGTATATTACTACATAGTAGATAGTTTAACGGATCCTTAGAGGATGGTTATCCTAAACATCCTTTGAGTTACTTGTATTTCAGTTGATATTTCACTTGAGTTGGATTTATTGATATAAGAATGTTAATCCTGACCCGAGTGTTTTGTGTTTTGCTTTACGCTCGGGTCAGACTGAGTGATTCAGCATTCGAGACTCACCTTTGGAGTTGGAGTTCGCTTGAGATCCATCTATTGATTCTGCTTTCAGTCGTTCAGTTGATTCCAGTGATGTATTCAGATCTTGTATTTGACTATTTTATTGAGACATCTATGTATTCGTGACTTTTGTTGTATCTTGTTTAACGCTGTTATATATATATAGTAGCTTCATGAACTACTATTCTTTTGTTTCCGCTGCATTATTGTTATATTACTCTGTGTTTGTGATTCTATGATTATTTATTTACTGTATATGCTGAGTTTTGCCAAATTTAAATTAACAATCTGATATTTTGAGCAATTCAAATCCGACATGTGTGTCTACCTATGCACTTGATGGGTGCAGCATGATAGGGGGTTCTCGCATTTAGTTTGGTAGCGAGCAGATGACTCTTACTCCTACATGTCCCTGCGGGGTTGGCGGGTACAACATCTGTAGCGCTTAGCTCTAGGCCTCAAGATAGAGGACGTTACAATGCGGCGGCCTGGAGCGGTGGCGTTTGGGTCATGAAGGTCGACGGTTGCATTTTGTTCATTTATGTTTATCGATAGGTTTGGGGTAAGGTTTTGCAAATTACAATTTTGCCCCTGTATTATTTTATTTACTTTTAAATTTTCTAACATGAATAACTTTTGCATACGTACTCCAATTCACGTGCGGTTTCTTCCATTGGACTTGTATTGAAATTCCAAACAATATGAAACTAGTTTGTTTGAATTCGTAGACTATTAAGATTTTGGGCTTTTGTTTTATTTTAACGGGCTTAAAATCAAAGATGAGTTATTAAACCCACTCACGCAATACTAAATTTTCTTGTTAGTTGAAATGAAATTATGAAGTAATAAAATTTTATTGATTGCTGTTTGGTAATTTAAATTGGCACCAAATTGAATTGATTTTTAATACGAAATTGACAACAAATTGATTTGACATTTAAATTGATATTGAAATTGAATTGCTAGTTAAACACCTGACATTTGATAAATAGTAACTGTTGTGATATATTGGTTGATTTGGATGTTGATTGCAATTGGATGCCTATTGATTGATATGTTGGATGTACGGTTGTTTATTTATTTTGACATATCCATGATTATCACCTATATATTATTGGCACCATATAAATTGTCATTTTGATTATTTGAAATGAACTAAGAAATAGGTTGAAATGACATATATCAATGTCATTTAAATATGGGTTGGAATGATATATATATATATATATATATATATATATATATCCATGTAATTAAATGTAACGACCCGCCTTCCTATGCCCAGGAAAACGCATCATTATTAAGAAAGAAAGGGATAGAAGAAGAAAAGAAGAGAAGAGAGAACAACAACACATCAGAATCTCACAGCGGAACGAATGAAATATAATATATCACATATGATATTACATAGTATCATATACGATATATTATATTTCATTCGTTCCGCTGTGAGATTCTGATGTGTTGTTGTTCTCTCTTCTCTTCTTTTCTTCTTCTATCCCTTTCTTTCTTAATAATGATGCGTTTTCCTGGGCATAGGAAGGCGGGTCGTTACATTTGGTACTGTAACGACCCGACTTTCTTTGCCCAGAAAGACGCATCGTTATGAAGAAAGAAAGGGATAGAAGAAGAAAAGAAAAGAAAAGAAAAGAAGAGAGAACAACAACACATCAGAAATCTCACAGCGGAACGAGAAATATATTATCACATAAGATATTACATAGTATCATATACATCAGAGTACACAATTTATACATCACAGAATAGACAGTTATAAACTTCTGTCTATTATACAACACAAGTACACCAGTACAATACAGACTAATACAAACACAGCGGAAACTCTATATATCTACTCGCTGAAGCCTCCTGCTTCACAGCTCCTCCAGAATTCGTCAAGATTATCCTGAATCCCTTGACTACTCAACCGCCTGACGATGTGCTGAAAGCATTCAATCCAATTAAATTATTAATACTGATTATTAAATTGATATGTTCTGATTAAAGGTAATCGTAACCTCAAGCCTCATCAACCGGGAATGGCTAAAACAGGGGAGGTGCAGCAAGGTTTCGTGGGTAGCACCCACTGAGAGCAAGATAGATCCCTGTCTAGAGGTCCCTTTTCTTTTATTCGGCTTAGTGTGTGGTTGGTCGCGCCAACTATGGGATTGTCTTGTTCGGAATTATCCAGTAAGGGATGGTTCCGGCTTTGTGTTGCAGGGGAGCGGGCGTACTCCTCGGTACGGTGATCTAGGCCACGTACTGTGACGGGCGGTACCCCAGTAGCCCTGCCATTGTATGGAATCCAAACTCCAATAAGTGCCGTACGTATTAGATGTGCCCAACTATGTTGGAATGTGAGATGTAAGCATTCCAGCTATTTCTGTATTTTACTTGGAAACCCTAGACCCTATTATAATATAATCGGATTTCCTATCAAATGTTTTAGTTAGCGTAAGCTAAAAACTTACCCATGTTTATTTGTGGGGAGTCTTACGTGATACTTTTGTTTTCAAAGGTTTTCAAAGTTAAGCAATCTAACCGTTTACTCACACCAGACCCATGTCTGACCCAAGTGTTTATTTTCTGTTTTATTAAACTCTTGGGTACTCAATATTGTATTGAGTAGTCAAGGGATTCAGGATAATCTTGACGAATTCTGGAGGAGCTGTGAAGCAGGAGGCTTCAGCGTGTAGATATATGATGATTCCGCTGTGTATATGTTGTGTCTGTATCTGTGAAATTAAGATTGAAATAACTGATCACTTGGCCACAGGGTAGAAAATTATATACGGACGCTGCATTTGGTTAAGTTAAATGGTTCTAAAATCTTGAATTTAGATTTGATTAAATGATATTATTTTAAAGAAAATAAAATTTTGATTTAAATGAATTGAATTATTTTCTAATTCGAGATTTGAAATGTCGAAATTGAAACTGCTTAAATGAAATTGTTTAAAGGATTTAATTAGAAATCTTAAAGTTGAAATTGGGATATGATTTAAATTTATCGGAAGTGAATTATTTTAAAGGTTAAATATTAAATTTGAATTTACTTTAATTAAAGTGGTTCAAATTGGTATTTCAAATTTTGGATGTGAAATGGATTTAAACTAAATTGTTTAAAATTAGAATTTGAACTGAAACTTCTAGTCATTTGAATAGAATCGTTTAAATTGAATTTGAAGTAAAGTTTGAAATCATTTTGAATTGAGGTTTATTTAATTGAATTTTGAATATGAAGTTGACTTGAATTGGAAGTCGAAAAATTGAATTCGTTATGATTTGGAATTTGAACTTGGGTTTAGATTGTTGTGAAAGAAAGAAACGGTTTTAATATATAAACTATTTTAGTTATCCAAACTATTTTCAATCTTCAAAACTATTCTAATTATCCAAACTATTTTCAATATTCAAACTATATTAATTGTTCAAAAATGTTTTAATTATTCTACACTATTTTTCTATATTCAAACTATTTTTAATTATTCAAAATTATCCTCAATATTCAAACTATTTTAAAATTGGAAACTATTTAGATTTAAATCATTGATTTAAATACAAATGATTTCATATGAAAGTATAACCTGTTTTTGAATTCAAAATGATTTTAAAGAATCTGATATTTTAATATGAAGTATGATTCGTCCTTGAAATTTAAAAGAACCAACCAGTGTGTAAAATGAACGATTGGTTATTAAAGAGGCCGAGGCCGGATGAATGGCATACTCTCTGTTATTCTATCGAAACCATTTCATAACCATGTATGCGGTGAATGTATCCAGATGTAGAGGTTTAATTGGCATCGTTTACTAGAATGAAGAAAGAGAACGATAATGGACGATTCTAACACTTGCGTCAATTTGAAATGACTAAAGCAGGAGCCAATGTCTAGCCAAGGGGTTTGCTACCTTTAGGGGCCATCACCCATTCGTATTACTATATTGATTTTGACTTGATCGGTGCACATTAATTTGATTTTGGGGGTGATGGACTCGAACGACAATCGTTGCAGCGATGTGTTACAACTAGCTAGAAAGGGTAAATTGGTGGAATTCTACCTTGGGCATTGCCTCACATGCCTTATCATACTATTATCCTTGTATGCGACCGCTACGATTTTGTTTTAGTGTTGTCTTATCACGACGCCTCTTGGCCACCGACGTTATTGGTTGTGCTTCTAAGGCAAACTGTAGGACAATGCTTAAAAATGTGTTAAGTGGGATTAATGTAAAGCCTTAACACTATTTTAATATTTACTTTACCGATAGATACTACATATATAGCATATCCTATTACATATAGATAGTTTAACGGATCCTTAAGAGATGGAAAAATCCCGTAACATCTCTTAAGTTACTTGTACTCTTATTTATCGTGATATTGATTTAGCTTACATAATAACTTTTAGTTCTGACTCGAGTGTATTGTCTTTTCATTACGCTCGAGTCAGCCTAAGAATTTCATTATTCGAAGACATTATTCCTTTAAGATGAAGATGGAGATTGGTGGTCATATTTATCAGTATTATTCTGCTGCATTATTTGGTATGTTTGTTTATTGTACACTGATTATGTTGTAAAATGAAAGTTAAATTTATATTGTAAAACAGCTTTATGAACTATTTATGTGATTATTATGTCTTGTCACTCCGCTATGAGATTATGATTATATTTTTTCTTGTTCTTATTTTCTTTATTAACCCCATTAATTATCTGTCTTTTGGACTGTTTGAGTTAGATATGTGTGGTTTATTGTCGACTTGAATCATCAAAAAGGTGGGTCATCACATTTTCTACGGTGTTGGTGAAAATTTGATGGAGTCTGTAGAACATTTGAACTAATTAGAGAAATACTAGTGAAGAAGAAAGCGGATTAGTGCTAATCCACTTCTATTGTTTTTGATCTTTTTGATATTTTCAAGCTTTAAGAGATAATAAATGAATATATATACCTAAACACCTTCCCTTCCATACATATACACGGCCAAGACAACCCCCATGTGCCTCGCATACCCCTTTTACTTTACACCTCATTTTCCATTAGTAAATTACCCTTTTACCCTTACACACAAAATATCTTCTATGACATCACCCATGACATCATCAAAAACTTTATTTTCCATAAATAGCAAAATATTTTTATTTCATATTATTGATTTCCTAAGAAAATAAGTATGTAAATAAAAGTTTGAGAACCTTCTGATGAGAAAAAAGTTGTTTGTCGATAAAAAGATTTTCGGTCACATTATCGATATTTCTTCAAAGTATTTATTTTTGTAAAAAAAATTCTAATACAAGTTTACCTTCATTAATTATGATTTAAATTGGGTTAACAATGTTATTAAATCAAATTAATAACATTTAATTCAAGATTCAAATATTTAAATAATTCAGATATTTAAATACAAAATGTCAGAAATTCTGGGTTGTTACAAAAGCCAACGGCGTCTATTGGAAACGTTCGCGGGTGGTGGAACATCCTATATGCTAGCTGAATAGTCTTAGAACCAAATCGGACATCTGAGACTGCCTATCCTTATCGCTTGTGTACTTTATCTACTCATACTGGATAGCTTGACGAAGATACCATAGCAACTAGCGATAGAAATAAATCAATGTCCAGAGGATAAGTGGTCTACACAATATTATATTATAGAAAAATACTAGTATGCTATCGATACATTCTCCTTCTACCAGGTTGTTTTAACTCAAACTATTCTACTTTGTCTTGAGTGTTGAACCAAAACTCTGATACTAAATGTAACAACCCATCCTTTGTAATGCCCAAAAATCAATATCAAAGGACAATGTCTGACTCTCGAATACCACAAAAGAGTGCTTGTTGGGGTAAAATAAAAGAAAAAAACACTAAACTATTGTAACGACCCACTTTTTTTTGGACAGTTTAAATTGACAATCAAACACTCTTGTCAACTCAAACCATTCAAAAGGGAGGTTGTTAATGGGGTAAATAAGAAAAGAAGAGAAAAGAAATAAGAAACAATCACAGAATCTCACAGCGGAAAGATAAAATATAATAATCAAATAAACAGTTCATGAAGCTGTTTAATATACTTTTGATTATCATTTATACAACATTTATCAGAGTTATACATATACAACAGAACAAATAAAATAATGCAGCAGACAGCATGATGTAAGGATAATAATAGTAATAGTATACCAAATCTTCGTCTTCGTCCTCCAGAATAAATCTTCAATAAGCTGAAAAACTCAGGACTGACCCGAGCGTAATGAAAAGGCAAAACACTCGAGTCAGGACTAAAATATCCTTATGTAAGTTAAATCAATCGGAAATAAAGATGAGTGTAACGGCGTCAGAGATGTTTACGGGGTTTGACATCTCCTATCCAATGTCGACGTGCGTGCAATAACTCAAGAGATGTTACGGGATTTTCCATCTCTTAAGGATCCGTTAAACTATCTACTATGTAGTACAATACGCTATTATAATATGTCTACAGTAAAGTAAAAGTATTAAAATAGCGTTAAGGCGTTACCCATATCCCCCTTAACACATTTTATATATTCCCATAGTCTATACAGTATCGTACGCTCCTCCGAAAGGTTTACGCAGAGGGCACCCCATAAGTATGGTACAAAACAAACTCGTAGAAGGCACGCTAGGGCATGTGAACACGGCACACGAGGAGATGCCAGGGTAGATATACCAATTGCACTCCCGGACTGGTGGTGACGCATAGCAGCTACTACCGCCCACCTCGGACACACTCCCAAACAATCGAGGGGTGGCCACCAAATCGAATCACAAAAGCAATATAATGGTATCGAAGAAATATGCCCGATAAGAGGAATGACCTCACATTAGCCCGGTATAGCTCCTGATTTTAGTCACATCTAAGCTGACTCACGGGAGTCAGGGTCACGTCATACCATATAGAATCGTCGCCAAACCATCCTACTTCATTTCTGGAATCTCCACCACGTACATAGTTGTTAAAGTGGTTTTCGGTATCGACAGAGAGTATGCCCATATCCGATCCCGGTCTCTTTAACAACCAAACGCTTATTACACACCGGATGGTTCTTTTACATTTTCAAAATCAATTCACAATTGATATCCAAATATCAAGTTCGCTTCAAAAATCAAATCCATTTCAAAATCATCGTATCTACGCAAAATATACGATTTCATTTCAAAATCATTTCACCTTAATATCTCATTTTCAATTTCAAAAATCGTCACATTTCAATTTAGGTTGTAACTTCATTTAGCCCAATTCGTATTTAAATCCAAGATTTAAATATAAACATTTCACCTTATTGACCAGTTGGGAATTTTGGAAAAAAATATTTTGAATAGTTTAAAGTAGCTAAAAAAAAATTGAAAATAGTTAAAATACTCTAAATATTAGAGATAGATTTCAAAATAGTTTTAAATGGATTTAATATAGTTAAATAGATTTAAAATAGATTTAATATAATTAAATAGGTTAAATAGCTTTAAAAATAGATTAAATATAATCAAAAATAAATTAAATAGGTTAATTATTTTAAAATAAATTAAATTAAATTAAGTAGATTTAAAATAGATTAAAATAATTTAATATGTTTAAATAGGTTAAAGTAATTTAATGTAGTTAATATAGGTTAAAATAGTTTAGTATAAAATAGTTTAAGTATTTAAAATAGTTTATATAGCAGAATAACTTAAGAAAACCAAATCTGAAATAGCTTCAAAGTCAACCATTTTAATTTCCAACTTACCAATCTGAATCAAATTCAAATTTCCATTCAGTCGATTAAATCTCAATTTCAATTCAAATCAATTTTTGATTTCAAATTTAAATTTAATTCCATCTCAAATCCAATTGTCTCAATTTCGTTTTCAAATGTTGTCTTTATCACACTTTTACTTAATAATATTCAAAGTCCGAATAAACGTTGAATTCTTTAAAAATCAAATCAATTAATGAAATTCAATCATATCCCAATTTTTAATTTCAAAATCTTAACTTCAATTATTAACCAATTTGTTTAACAAAATTTATTTCAACATCTCAACATCAAACTCGCGATGAATTAAATTTCAAAAAAAAAATTTTGATTTTTAAATTCCTTTAAATTAGACCATTTAAAAATAATTCCAAATCAAAGATTTTACAAATTACTTAATTTAACCAATCCGGTGCCCATATATAGTTTTCTATCCTATGGCCAAGTGGTCAGTTATTTCAATTAAATTTCAGAAATATATATATATCACTTCAAATCAAATCATAGTGTCATAGGTATATATATCATTTCAACCTATTTCTCAATTTATTCAAAATGATTCAATTTACAGCTGTAATTTATACAAAGGGTGATGACAGGATATCGACAACCAAATAAACATCCAAACATTTCAACTATCAATCAATAGCATCCATCGCAACCAATCATCCAAACAGACAATATAAATCACGGAAATTTCATAGTTATAGATGTTTGGAAATTTAATTGCGATTAAATTTCAATTCTAATTTGACTATCGATTTCAATTCTAATATTAAATTCAATGACAATCCAGATGACAGTTAAATTTTATCAACAATGACTAATAAAAATCATATCACTTCACAATATTAAATTTAACTAGCATCAGAATATTCTAGTACGGTGTGAGCGTTATAAAACACTCACCTTGATTTTACGTTGCCAATCGTTCAAATTTTTAATTAAATCAAGCGCGTTCGATTTAACCAAAAACTTAACGAGCACGAAACAGTCCCGAATCTGAACAGCAGCAAAGCTCTCGACTCTGCGATTCCAACGTCGCCAGTTTCATCCGATTCCGATCTCGCATGCATGAGTTATAATAAATTTTTTTTAGTTTATCGATAATTATATAATTAGTTTACCAAATTAACTTAACTTAATTTATTTAAACCTTATTACCAAGCCCACAACAGCCCAAGCCCACTCAATATCTTCTTCCCCAAAAGCTCACCCCCCTTGTAACACGGTAATGCACGGCATGTCACTGACACAACTATACACTCACCGAAAGCAACTTCCGACTTCGCCTTCGCTTCCCTCGTCGAAATCTCCACTTGCCAAGCACCTTCCCACCTCGACTGAGTTACCGGATCAAAAAGCGACCGGCCTGCCCCCCTTTTCGAACACTGTAGCAAAATGTCGCGATGACTAAAGCAGCGCCGCACCTCACCAAAACATGCCCACGCGAGCGCCTCACCACTGCGAACCCATCTATCCAGGCCTCGACACTTAGTTGTCCACGAATGCCACGCAAAAGCCAACCCTAGCTAAAACTATCGTTCAACCACTGCCGCATGCCTCTAGACAACCTCAAACACCCCAGAATCTTCACAGCTTGAAGTCTTATCCAAGACATGAATTTAAAAATTTGTTTGATATTTTTTTATTGAGTATAATTCAAGAGGTGAATTTTTGAAATTCTAAAATGTTGATTCCACTCGTGTACTTTTCCTTTTATTGTTTACCACCGTGCCGAAGAAAGTAGAGAGGGGACGCATTTTACAGATGAAAGAAAAGAAGTAGGTAAGCTCATAGGGTGGCTGATGGGTGATAGAAAAGCAGCTGAAAAGAAAGGAAGTGACAGCCCAGTCTATTCAAAGAAAATAAATTATTTAAAATTTTAAAATATCAAGCTGTAAATTTTAGATCCTATTAAGGTGCCGTCAGTCATTCGTAATGTTATACCCCTATTCTGAATGCAATGGAAAAGGTTTCGAGTCCTAATTCGATCGTCTGTGCGAGATATGGAAATAAACGGTCGATTTTAAATTAAACCGATTAAATGAATTTCTAAGCGTTTTCAGCTGTCACGGTCAAATGGCAACTCCGATTGCTACGAAATTTGAAATCCGATAATAATAAACTATTACGGATCCAATGGAACAGGTTTCGTCGAATTCCGAGACTGTGCCTCGGAAGGCTATTTTTACTCGTCGATTAAAATATAAAATTTTCAATTTCAAATTTTTCACTTTTAAATCCAATTTTAAATGATAGCAAATTTCATTGTTGTTTAAATAAACTTTACATCAATTTCCGGTTTCATTTTCAATCATATTATATTTAGAATTCCATTGTTCAAATATTTGCAATATTAAATTTTAAACGATTTTGATTATTCAAAAATTCACTATCCTTGAAATATTTGAAAATGAACTTATAAGATTAAATCTTAAAAATGAATTCACATTATAGAACAACTATTTCCATTATACAGTTATTCAATTCCCATTATTAAATTTTATTCAATTATTCAATTAATTTCCAATATTAAATTTAAATAATTTAATTGTTCAATATTCAACAAATTCCAATATTACATTTTAATTGAATTTTAGTTATCACTCAATTACCTTATTCACATCCAAAGCACCCAACATTTGTTATTCAACTTCAGTTATTGATTGTAAACCCAGTTAATATATAAAATTTCATTTCATTTACAATTGGTTTCTAAATTCAATTCGACTGACAAATAAACAAGTAACTTATAATAATTATCACCATTTTCCTTTAATCACACTTATAAGTTTATTATTTACTAACAACTGTCACCAATTTCCTATATAAGACAAATTAGATTCCATTACCATTGACTACCTCTTATTTCATTAGTTAACCTAATATTTACATTTGTTTTTCTTATATTCCCTTATAACCAAGTTATAATATTTAAGTCATTTCAATTGATTGGAATATCATTTAATTCATTAATAATTAACTTAGATAAATATTGTTGTAATTCATTCTCGTTATTATTATCAATAAATAAATTACAAATTTTAAATTCTTCCAACATTAAATCATAAAATCTTATTAAATTAACTAAATTAAATTATCGAAAATCTACTGGTTGTTACACTCTCCCCCACTCAAAACTTTTCGTCCTCGAAAAGGAAAAAGAAGGGAAAAGGAACTAAGTAAAGAATTCAACATTTGATATATATTTTATTCAAAATTATCAATTTCCAAAACAAAGAAATTTCATTTATTAAGTCATTTCTACGCTCCCACTACGCTACTCCGATAAGCTTACAAAATTTCCAAGTTGGTTATCCAAATGAGTTATAAAATTTTAAAACTCAAAAATTTTCTAACACCCGGATTTACGGAAAATTTCGGCAGCGTCTCCTTTGCGCGGCTCGATCGGTACAGCTACAAAAACGCCTCTACGGGCCCCAAACCAATAAAAGAAAACAAAAGCCAAGTGGCTCCATCCAAAAACCATCAATCCAATTGACAAATAAACGTGTACCTTTTTGTCGGGCAATCCAAATTCCTTGATTTTTAAATACCTGCATCTTATTTATCAATGATATTCAATCATATAATTTAAAATCATTTTATAATCTGCATTTTAAATTTCAATATTAGCTTTACTTAAACCTGTCCGAAGTACATACATCATCCGTACGCAATATCAAATCTGATCATTCATTCGATCACAAAATTTCACTTCCAAACTAGTATCGTTCACCTGACTCTCTAGTGCGGACTCAGATTTGGTTCCTTGATCGGAAACTGTTATTCTCCTTGCATAGCCATATACTATGATAGAGAATTCCAGAATCAAATCAAAAATCTATATTCAGGGTTCGCCGTTAAGAATCGAGTGAAAAATCCTAACTTGGATCGATATAAATTATCTCGAAATTCTGTGCTCGAATTCAGATCAAATTGTTATGCGAATAAAACGATATACGTACAACTTACGTATTACCTTCCAATATATTCCTATACAATTCGTCTATATTCAATTAATTTACTTATCTTCATTTCATTTACAATTTATTATTCTTAGTGCATTATTCATATCCCTTATTTACTTGGTATCTCCATTTCTTTACATAGCATATTCTTTAATACTATTATTTCTTATTCATCATTCCTTAGGATTTTGCTTACTTAAGTTCACTTTAAACATTCCATATAATTTAATTTAATTAAATTTCCCTTTTCAAATTATTCTTAGTTATACCAAATTCTTCTGTTTATATTTACTTCATTTTCATAATTTCAGTTAATCACGGATTTATTGGTGGAACATTTTATTAATCATCACTTTAGTTTATTAATCATTCTATAAAAGTCATATATAAGAAGTTAGACTTTATCTAAGTTTATAATTATCTCAAAAGCTACAAATTTCAATTTCACAATTTCTTTGCAAATTTATATTCAATTCTATAACAAATTTACAAAGATATTATTTGGTTCATTGGCCGGTTTTCTTAAGTTCTACTTACTTATTCCATTTAGCCATTTATCATTTCATATTATACATAAGTATATAACATTCTTATCACAATCAAATTTCCATTTATACACATTTCAATTACCTTTAGGTTTTGTTTACTTGTATAATATCTCATTACATCCCTAAAACATCATTTTAACTTTTAGAATTTGGTAAGTCATATTATATGTTATTAGAATGCAATTTGATACAATACAAATTTTATAGGATTCATTTTACTAAATTAGGATGTTCACAATTTTTAACTTGTTTATATTTTCTTTACCTTTCAATACCTTTCCATTTTAAGAGTTACACTTTCACTCTCAAGTTTCTCAAAACATTTAAGCTTAGAATTCTTAATCCTCTTATTATATAAGTTCTGATTATTCACATTTCATTCAAATATTTTGAAAAATATTAATTAACAGAACTTAGAAATTTAAATGCCCGTTTCATTTCAAATCATTTAAAATAAATATATACATTGATATCTTATATATATATATATATCAAATCATACTTTTGTAGTTTTAAACCAAAAATGCATTTTCCAAAACGGTTTCAAAGCAAAGCAAAGCTTCGCAAAAGTCTCCTCCACTTTGAGACTCGAAAATGAACGTCGATGATGCTGCGCAGTCATCACCGAAATTATTTTCCAGCGACATAAGAGAGGAGTACTGAATTCATTCCTTCTTAAAAATCCTTTCAAAATGTTTCCCATAAATATTTTTTTTTTCAACTCATATCATTACATATTTTCTTCAAAGTTTTGAAAAACCATTTTCAAAATCCCCGGGTCTTAAATTCAATATTTCACACTTTAAATCTATCTTGATTTATAAGTCACATTTATAAATTATTCTTACAAAATTTTTACCTTCTTAAAACATTCCACAAGTTGTTTTATCATTGTTTATTTTGTAATAAACCTTATTTATTAAAACACAATATCCAGTTTATGATAACCATCCATATTATCATTTCTAACAATCAAACAAACTGGATGGATCATAATAATTTCTGAAAATTATTTCTTTTATATGTAAAATATAATTAGGGCAAAATTATTTCATTTACCCAATTTCAAAACAATACTATGTCGAATTGTTCTGTTCAAGTGTTTAGAGATCCCTATCAATGACGTTAATTACTCGTATTGACCAGAATCCATATGCCACTCAACAAATCAACCAACACAGTATAAAACAATTTTATACCACTAACAAATACGCTCGCTCATATATATACACTCAGCGACTCACCATAGGGTATTACTACCCTATTTATAAAGAGTCTGACCCTACAAAGCTAAGGTTATCGCTAAACCAAAGCTCTGATACCAACTGTAACGACCCACTTTTTTTTGGACAGTTTAAATTGACAATCAAACACTCTTGTCAACTCAAACCATTCAAAAGGGAGGTTGTTAATGGGGTAAATAAGAAAAGAAGAGAAAAGAAATAAGAAACAATCACAGAATCTCACAGCGGAAAGATAAAATATAATAATCAAATAAACAGTTCATGAAGCTGTTTAATATACTTTTGATTAGCATTTATACAACATTTATCAGAGTTATACATATACAACAGAACAAATAAAATAATGCAGCAGACAGCATGATGTAAGGATAATAATAGTAATAGTATACCAAATCTTCGTCTTCGTCCTCCAGAATAAATCTTCAATAAGCTGAAAAACTCAGGACTGACCCGAGCGTAATGAAAAGGCAAAACACTCGAGTCAGGACTAAAATATCCTTATGTAAGTTAAATCAATCAGAAATAAAGATGAGTGTAACGGCATCAGAGATGTTTACGGGGTTTGACATCTCCTATCCAGTGTCGACGTGCGTGCAATAACTCAAGAGATGTTACGGGATTTTCCATCTCTTAAGGATCCGTTAAACTATCTACTATGTAGTACAATACGCTATTATAATATGTCTACAGTAAAGTAAAAGTATTAAAATAGCGTTAAGGCGTTACCCATATCCCCCTTAACACATTTTATATATTCCCATAGTCTATACAGTACCGTACGCTCCTCCGAAAGGTTTACGCAGAGGGCACCCCATAAGTATGGTACAAAACAAACTCGTAGAAGGCACGCTAGGGCATGTGAACACGGCACACGAGGAGATGCCAGGGTAGATATACCAATTGCACTCCCGGACTGGTGGTGACGCATAGCAGCTACTACCGCCCACCTCGGACACACTCCCAAACAATCGAGGGGTGGCCACCAAATCGAATCACAAAAGCAATATAATGGTATCGAAGAAATATGCCCGATAAGAGGAATGACCTCACATTAGCCCGGTATAGCTCCTGATTTTAGTCACATCTAAGCTGACTCACGGGAGTCAGGGTCACGTCATACCATATAGAATCGTCGCCAAACCATCCTACTTCATTTCTGGAATCTCCACCACGTACATAGTTGTTAAAGTGGTTTTCGGTATCGACAGAGAGTATGCCCATATCCGATCCCGGTCTCTTTAACAACCAAACGCTTATTACACACCGGATGGTTCTTTTACATTTTCAAAATCAATTCACAATTGATATCCAAATATCAAGTTCGCTTCAAAAATCAAATCCATTTCAAAATCATCGTATCTACGCAAAATATACGATTTCATTTCAAAATCATTTCGCCTTAATATCTCATTTTCAATTTCAAAAATCGTCACATTTCAATTTAGGTTGTAACTTCATTTAGCCCAATTCGTATTTAAATCCAAGATTTAAATATAAACATTTCACCTTATTGACCAGTTGGGAATTTTGGAAAAAAATATTTTGAATAGTTTAAAGTAGCTAAAAAAAATTGAAAATAGTTAAAATACTCTAAATATTAGAGATAGATTTCAAAATAGTTTTAAATGGATTTAATATAGTTAAATAGATTTAAAATAGATTTAATATAATTAAATAGGTTAAATAGCTTTAAAAATAGATTAAATATAATCAAAAATAAATTAAATAGGTTAATTATTTTAAAATAAATTAAATTAAATTAAGTAGATTTAAAATAGATTAAAATAATTTAATATGTTTAAATAGGTTAAAGTAATTTAATGTAGTTAATATAGGTTAAAATAGTTTAGTATAAAATAGTTTAAGTATTTAAAATAGTTTATATAGCAGAATAACTTAAGAAAAGCAAATCTGAAAATAGCTTCAAAGTCAACCATTTTAATTTCCAACTTACCAATCTGAATCAAATTCAAATTTCCATTCAGTCGATTAAATCTCAATTTCAATTCAAATCAATTTTTGATTTCAAATTTAAATTTAATTCCATCTCAAATCCAATTGTCTCAATTTCGTTTTCAAATGTTGTCTTTATCACACTTTTACTTAATAATATTCAAAGTCCGAATAAACGTTGAATTCTTTAAAAATCAAATCAATTAATGAAATTCAATCATATCCCAATTTTTAATTTCAAAATCTTAACTTCAATTATTAACCAATTTGTTTAACAAAATTTATTTCAACATCTCAACATCAAACTCGCGATGAATTAAATTTCAAAAAAAAAAATTTGATTTTTAAATTCCTTTAAATTAGACCATTTAAAAATAATTCCAAATCAAAGATTTTACAAATTACTTAATTTAACCAATCCGGTGCCCATATATAGTTTTCTATCCTATGGCCAAGTGGTCAGTTATTTCAATTAAATTTCAGAAATATATATATATATCACTTCAAATCAAATCATAGTGTCATAGGTATATATATCATTTCAACCTATTTCTCAATTTATTCAAAATGATTCAATTTACAGCTGTAATTTATACAAAGGGTGATGACAGGATATCGACAACCAAATAAACATCCAAACATTTCAACTATCAATCAATAGCATCCATCGCAACCAATCATCCAAACAGACAATATAAATCACGGAAATTTCATAGTTATAGATGTTCGGAAATTTAATTGCGATTAAATTTCAATTCTAATTTGACTATCGATTTCAATTCTAATATTAAATTCAATGACAATCCAGATGACAGTTAAATTTTATCAACAATGACTAATAAAAATCATATCACTTCACAATATTAAATTTAACTAGCATCAGAATATTCTAGTACGGTGTGAGCGTTATAGAACACTCACCTTGATTTTACGTTGCCAATCGTTCAAACTTTTAATTAAATCGAGCGCGTTCGATTTAACCAAAAACTTAACGAGCACGAAACAGTCCCGAATCTGAACAGCAGCAAAGCTCTCGACTCTGTGATTCCAACGTCGCCAGTTTCATCCGATTCCGATCTCGCATGCATGAGTTATAATAAATTTTTTTTAGTTTATCGATAATTATATAATTAGTTTACCAAATTAACTTAACTTAATTTATTTAAACCTTATTACCAAGCCCACAACAGCCCAAGCCCACTCAATATCTTCTTCCCCAAAAGCTCACCCCCCTTGTAACACGGTAATGCACGGCATGTCACTGACACAACTATCCACTCACCGAAAGCAACTTCCGACTTCGCCTTCGCTTCCCTCGTCGAAATCTCCACTTGCCAAGCACCTTCCCACCTCGACTGAGTTACCGGATCAAAAAGCGACCGGCCTGCCCCCCTTTTCGAACACTGTAGCAAAATGTCGCGATGACTAAAGCAGCGCCGCACCTCACCAAAACACGCCCACGCGAGCGCCTCACCACTGCGAACCCATCTATCCAGGCCTCGACACTTAGTTGTCCACGAATGCCACGCAAAAGCCAACCCTAGCTAAAACTATCGTTCAACCACTGCCGCATGCCTCTAGACAACCTCAAACACCCCAGAATCTTCACAGCTTGAAGTCTTATCCAAGACATGAATTTAAAAATTTGTTTGATATTTTTTTATTGAGTATAATTCAAGAGGTGAATTTTTGAAATTCTAAAATGTTGATTCCACTCGTGTACTTTTCCTTTTATTGTTTACCACCGTGCCGAAGAAAGTAGAGAGGGGACGCATTTTACAGATGAAAGAAAAGAAGTAGGTAAGCTCATAGGGTGGCTGATGGGTGATAGAAAAGCAGCTGAAAAGAAAGGAAGTGACAGCCCAGTCTATTCAAAGAAAATAAATTATTTAAAATTTTAAAATATCAAGCTGTAAATTTTAGATCCTATTAAGGTGCCGTCAGTCATTCGTAATGTTATACCCCTATTCTGAATGCAATGGAAAAGGTTTCGAGTCCTAATTCGATCGTCTGTGCGAGATATGGAAATAAACGGTCGATTTTAAATTAAACCGATTAAATGAATTTCTAAGCGTTTTCAGCTGTCACGGTCAAATGGCAACTCCGATTGCTACGAAATTTGAAATCCGATAATAATAAACTATTACGGATCCAATGGAACAGGTTTCGTCGAATTCCGAGACTGTGCCTCGGAAGGCTATTTTTACTCGTCGATTAAAATATAAAATTTTCAATTTCAAATTTTTCACTTTTAAATCCAATTTTAAATGATAGCAAATTTCATTGTTGTTTAAATAAACTTTACATCAATTTCCGGTTTCATTTTCAATCATATTATATTTAGAATTCCATTGTTCAAATATTTGCAATATTAAATTTTAAACGATTTTGATTATTCAAAAATTCACTATCCTTGAAATATTTGAAAATGAACTTATAAGATTAAATCTTAAAAATGAATTCACATTATAGAACAACTATTTCCATTATACAGTTATTCAATTCCCATTATTAAATTTTATTCAATTATTCAATTAATTTCCAATATTAAATTTAAATAATTTAATTGTTCAATATTCAACAAATTCCAATATTACATTTTAATTGAATTTTAGTTATCACTCAATTACCTTATTCACATCCAAAGCACCCAACATTTGTTATTCAACTTCAGTTATTGATTGTAAACCCAGTTAATATATAAAATTTCATTTCATTTACAATTGGTTTCTAAATTCAATTCGACTGACAAATAAACAAGTAACTTATAATAATTATCACCATTTTCCTTTAATCACACTTATAAGTTTATTATTTACTAACAACTGTCACCAATTTCCTATATAAGACAAATTAGATTCCATTACCATTGACTACCTCTTATTTCATTAGTTAACCTAATATTTACATTTGTTTTTCTTATATTCCCTTATAACCAAGTTATAATATTTAAGTCATTTCAATTGATTGGAATATCATTTAATTCATTAATAATTAACTTAGATAAATATTGTTGTAATTCATTCTCGTTATTATTATCAATAAATAAATTACAAATTTTAAATTCTTCCAACATTAAATCATAAAATCTTATTAAATTAACTAAATTAAATTATCGAAAATCTACTGGTTGTTACAACTATAGAATCTCATAGTGGAGTGATAATATATAATATAACGAATATACACGAATAGTATAGTACAAACAATAAATAAGAGATTATAATGATGGAAGTAATTGATAAATAAACATCAATATAGAAAGTCAGAATATAATATTTGATACAACAAGTCTCATATATAAATAGCATATCTATCATGTAATACTACAACATCAAATATATATCCAAAGTATCGACTTCGCCTCCAAAGTGCTCCAGCTATCCTGGGAGCGTATCCCCAAGAGCACCTAACTCTTAAATTATTCAATCGAGTGCCCAAAAGTTATCATGATATAAACAGACAAAGACAAAACATGCATTGTACATAAAGCCTGGTGTGAGGGAACTATCTCAAAATACCATCCTCTCAACAAAAGTGTCTCAAGAATAATCTGGACTGTCTATAAACAAGTAATGTAAACTCATCTCAAAGGTTGGGGATCATAGCATAATCTGCTCTTCTCCTATAATCGACGAGTCAACACAACTAATATTATGTGATCGATATATAACAATATACCATGATAAAGGTAACCAAATATACAAATGTAGGGGTAATATAAATATCACAATACAAGCATATCCTAGAATACACAACAACAATATCAGCTAACTATACACATCGTCTACAACCTAACTATATACAATGAATGGTGTGTGTAAATCGATATTCATCATTGCTGATGAGTGAAGTCTGAAGTGGACATTAACCATGATTTAATGATCCCTATGTATGGTCCAAAATAAGTAGAGTCGGTACCTAATTGTACCACAGACCCTGAGTCGCATCCAGTGTGATCGAACTCGTGTAGATCTCACTATACCCCATATCAAGCATAAGGGATATAGGACCTACTCCAGATATTTGACACATATATAGATCTCATGACAATCCAACTATTCTCACTGAGGGTCAGAAATAAATAGTGTCGATACCTAATTGTACCATAGACCCCAAGTCGCATCCTGATTGATCGAACTCGAGTAGACCTATAGCCCATATCGAGCATAAGTGATATGTGACCTACTCTTGATATTTGAAACCTATATATACCTCACTGTACCCATATCGAGCATACGCGATAAATGATCTACCAATAGATGGTCGTCATTATCTCCCCTTTAGTCATATGGATTTCTAAGAAAGTTCACATAACGCCTCTATAAAAAAGAACGGCAGGCATGTCCCATATAATATGCTATCGGGACCTCAAAGGAAATCCGATGCTATATATATATATTTATATATATATATCCAAATATAACATCATGTAATCAAATACACCCATCACAGACAAAAGCTGATATATCGTCATCGTCAATATATACCAATGGCCTCTACTATAAGACCAACAATATGTACGACCACTAATATAATACCAATACATCATTCAATCATAAGTATAAGACTAGTACTGGGTATAGTCACTAGTATAAGACTAATACCATTAATCAACATCTCTACCCAAGGTCAAAGCCAAGGGGCACGGACTAACTCCGCTCAATCATACACGCTCACTTGATGTGACTGTGCAACCAATCACTTTACATTGCACCCAAATCCCGAGGATCTCCTTGCGTTCCACTTTCTCAATAAGCCCAAAGTTTTTCCAAAGTCATGCCAAAGCCTCATGCTAACCCATGTCCGATTTGAGGAGAAAATCCCTCATTAATGCTCCCTGCCCAGGCCACCACTACCTGGAACCAATCCCATACAACCTTTATGCAACGCCTATAAATCCTAATATCGGTTTCAACAGAATGCATCTTACTTAAGTAATTAATCTAATAATCATATTATTTATATTTACTCTAATCATTTTCTCTATATTATTTGACAAATATCTCAAACCTATTTTATAAAATAATAATGTACTTGCCAATCAATCATGTTTATAGTTTAATATCACTTCCCTTTATTAAATTAAGTTTAGCTATCAACAAGGCCTTAAAATATTATATAACCTAAGTTATATATATCTATATATTTGTGTGTGTGCATATATTTACAAACTATTTCATAGTGTGTATAATAATAAATCACATTATAATAATATCTGGGATTTTATACCGTTTACCAAACCCTTCTAGCTTGGTTTAAAAGTCACACTCTTCGCTTTCGATTAGTAATAAAAATATATAATAATATTTCTATCACTAATATCACAACAAGTTTGAGGTTAATTAATCTATAACGATGTTATAAATTTATATCATCTCTATCTAACTCTATTTAATACGAATATGTCACAATATATATGGGATCTTAATCAACTATCCGAAATATTTACTCAAACCAATCCAATAAACTGGGGAAATGGTTACACATATATGTTATTTTATCTATCTAAGTAAAAAAATTCAATATATATAATTTTGAGGATTTATAAAAAAATATAAGTTTAGAGTTATAATTCTGCTCACCTGAGCTATAAATTCCAAAGTGTTTGAACCCAGTCCAAGCCCATAATATGTGGTAGGTAATCTCACTACGAGAGCAATGACAAAAACCATGTCTTGAATGGACCGCATATGTAGGAGATATGAACTTTATAAAAATCTTAATTAATTAACTTAATCATACTTAACGAAGTTAATCATCTTTATCCCTTCTTCCCCAATTTCATTCCTATACACAAAGATATGCATATGCACACACAAACCCATCCCGGCCATGCATTTTCCCATCCCACCTCTACCTACAGTCCACCAATGGATGAATCATCTTCACCAACGCACTCCTCGTTGCACGTAGTCCTCAACGGACCCTATCGCAATGAACTCAACCCACTGAAGAAAAATGCGACTTGGCACTCCTCTCTATAGCCATGAATGCCGCGATTTTCCCTACTTTATCGGACCTCAAAGCACAGATATAGAAAGAAGCGCGCCACCAAGAAGAAGACTACCATGCTCTCCGTTTCACCTAACTCCTCTGCAATCGCCTCCTAAACCCAACCCTAGACGTTGGTCAATAATGATAAACCCCACAATCATCACTGAACGATACAACAATATAATATATCGAATCTCCATCTCGTTACGAGTTCAGCAGATTTGACCTCGTTTTCTATTACGCCCAAGAGCTAGTGGAATTGGGATAGACAGAAACTCGTTACTAACCCACTTTGGAGATTTTGGGAAGAGTGGGAAAAGTGAGGAAAATACATATCTGGTTGGGGAGATATTTACGTGATATATATACGTGTGTGTGTGTGTATTATTTTATTTCTCAAATAAGTTGCCGCACATTTTAAGTCATATGATCACACAATATATCAGACTGCCATGAAACTCATTGATGCACATCACCTCATTTTTTTGTCCCCAATAGTATAAATTTCATCATCATCCGAGATGGCGCTCCGAGATGTTAATTATATGCATTTCGAGGTCATTTTGGCCATCGGATCGCTCGATTCGAAAAATTCTTCAACTACACATCTTGTAATGATGTCCTCTTCAAAGAAACATAAGCGGTTAGTTGAGATCCCATAGGACTTGACTGTGTATGTATTTTGTAAAAATACCTTAACTTTAAATATATCAATATTTATACCCATTTTGATTCACAACGTCGATTTGAACTCTCTAGAAGTAGTCTCAAATTCTAATTCGACTGTATGTGGAAAATCAAATTTTGGACCTTTAATTAATTAACGATTCAATATTTAAAGTAATTATTTAAATATCTACTCATAAAAATGCGGGTTGTTACAGATATCCACTTATGATGGGAATTAATCTTTGATATAATTTTTATTTATTATGTATTAGGTTTTGGTGGAGTAACACACTTTTCGATACCCTACTGCACTGAAACAAGAAAGATTTTTTTCTGAAGAAATACTCATTCATTTGAGAAGTCATATTTTGACTTTTCGTTTCAAAAAAGCTCTATAAGTAGTACTCTTGCACATTACTTTTGAAACATTTTATTTTTCAGAAACCTTTTGGATTAAGGTCATTTTGGTGTATGACTTGTAATAAAGATCAAAGCTCTGACTTTATAGGATGTTTTACAAAGCATATGCATGAAACAAAGCCCATACTAACCATAAAGTGAAAAGAATGGAGATTAGAAGGTGGGACAATGACTATTTTATTTGAGATCATAAAATGAAAACCTCAAAAAACTCGAGGGTTTATTGAAGGAAATTTAATAGTTCCCCTCCAAGCATAAACTTAGTAGAAAGGGCAATGGTTCGTCGACGGAAATTCTATCGGTTTAGAAAACCGTCGAACGAATTTAAATAAAGTTTAGCGCAAGCGCACGGCGTATACTTGTAGTACGTGGCGAATACGGGTCGATCCGTAGAGAATTGATGATTTTAAATCTCTATTCAATCAATTTAACCAAAGTTGAAAATGTGATTAGCTAAAAATGTAGAAAACTAGCAAGAGAAAATTGATAAAAATATGAGAGTGTGAAGGCAATTTAGAGGCAATTTCCACTCTCTAGATCACATAAATAACCAAAATGAAGTTATGATCTCTCTTTTCTTGTCATTAGTGTAATTAGTTGATGTGCTTATCATAAGTATGTTATATTTGTGCTATTAATTAGCACAATATAAACCATCAAACTATAACACAACCACTAATACAGATTTATCTCTTATGAAATATGACAACAAAGTTGGAAGAAAAATCTATTTTAAGCATGACATATTAACTATTGTTTAGAAATATAGGCCATCAAATTTTAATTTCAACAATCACTTCATTACCATCATCATATGTAGATGAAGAGGTAATCATTGTTTGTGATTTTTTAAGCATAGCCTATTTGTTGTCAACAATATAGGCTATCAAATTCACATCAAAAGCAACAAGTTAAACCACTTCATATTAAGCACAAAAAGAGAGCATAAACATCAAAATGTTGCATCTACATACTAGAGAGCTTCATTACCCCTAAATTGTAGGGATTAGCCTCTCATATTTGTTATCATATGAACAAATGTAGAAAGCAACATAAAACTAACAAGAGGAAAAAGAGAGCAAAATGTAAGGAAAACTATTCTAATTGCATAAAATAAAAGAGTACACTACAACATGAAAGGAAATAAACAAGAAAAGGAGAAGATCATGTATTAAATTGCATAAAAAAGAAAAAATTACATGAAGATAAAAATGGCTAAGTAGCCATGAAAAGAGAAAGAGAAGTGCTTGTTTATTTGTGAGCCCAAATTAAACTAAAGAGAGACTAAAGGAGAGGAGAGCAAGCTACATGAAGATATGGGGTATTTATACAAGTGTTAAACCCTAATTCATATTTTTGAGGAATGCCCAAAATACCCTCTTAGGAAGTGTGGAGGCCAAGCAATCATTAGCTTCAAATAACCCTCATTTAGATGTGCATAAAGCTTTTAACTCTATTAGCATGTGCATTAGCCTCTAATTTGTACATGAAGGTATGTGGGTAGGTGGGGTCCTCCCTTATCATGCCTTTGAATTATTTCCATCTTCATTTCTTTATCTTCACTCTTGTGTATGCATACATCTTCATGAAACCATTTGTATATGAAGCCAAAGTCCTATAAAATAATATAGAAATTTTCAATTAAATTTTAGAAAATTAATATATGCACAACAATGAACATTTTTCCCTTGGATGAAGATGAATATGTGACAATTTGAAATAATTTGAATTTTGGTTTAAACAAGTTAAAAATACCCGATATGGTCATTTATTTAATTTAAATAGATTAAATATGGTGGTAAAAATATGCACATTTACGTGCACATCAGCAATTGCCGAAGGCAATATTAGAAATTCAAGAATTCCGAAGGCTAATATATAAAATGCAATAAGTGCCCCTAAGTATGAACTTAGTGCAAATGGCAATTGCCAATGGAAATATTTAGTATCCAAAAATTCTAAAGGCCAATATAAGAAATCTAGTAAGTGTCCCCTAAATATAAACTTTGTATAAAAATCAATTGTTGAAGGCAATATTTAGAAATCTAGGAATCTGAAGGCTAATATATAAACAACGATAAGTGACCCCTAAGTATAGACTTGGTAGAAAGGGAATTCACTGAAGGCAATATTTGAAAATCCAAAAATTCTGAAAACTAAAATAAGAAATATAATAAGTTCCCCCTAAGCTTAAACTTGGTGGAAAGGGAAACTATTGAAGGCAATATTTCGAAAACAAAGAATAGAAGTCCTTAGAGTGAATTAGCATAAGTCTGAAGAAGACTAAGAATGCTGAAACCAAATTACCATTATCAAAAAGTATAGATATTTCTGTGGAAACTTAATGTTTTTCCCTTGTTGTTTACTTAGGTATAAAATTCTAGAAGTAGAGCTTGCACATGCTGAGATGCATAACTCCGCATTTCATTCATCTACAAAAAGAGTTGGGTTTAACATAAGATTTTTCTTAGAAAAGAAAAAAATAAGACAATGTTTAACATCGTACAAAAATAGAGTATTAAGAACTATTTCTTAATAAATTTAGAAAGTCCCTCCTTTTTTATCATTCTTTCTATAGCACATGAAATATTTCGGTAATCGTTTTTCCACTTGCAAGATGGTAGATGCAATATTTATCGCCCTTCTAGGTTTCTCTCTTTGGCAGAGGATAGTTCGGGTAGTAAAGTTTTTTATGAGTCTTCTAAAAGATTTGAGAGAAGCTTTGAGTGAGTGGAGTGATAATGTTATCTTTCTTAAGTTTCTTTCTGGGCTCATCTATATGAGTAGTAGGAAGAGGTCTTTTAGCATGCTAAATAGAGTCTTCGTATGCTATTAGTATGGCATTCAAGACTCTTACTTCATCATTCATGGCCTTGACTATTTTCTGGAGTTGACTGATTCCTGAAGTGGTTTATGTAGACATCCTGGAACTGCCTAATTTAGAGAGCCTGAAGTTCATATATAGGATCATATTCCCAACCTTTATCATTTTCTGCAATTAAAGTAGCAAAATGCTCGTTATAGTCTTCTTCAGTTAACTGAATTTGTAGGTTTATGTGTGATTCTGAATGAATCATGTATTACCACCTTCGTGATGATTGGTGATTTCCGAGAGAATGAAGTGAAGGAACAGAGGTTCAAGCCCTCCTTCTAGTGCCAAAAATGTTGGATGGATTTTTGGTCACACACCCACACCTAGAGATTGAAGAGAAAACTTCAATTGAATTTTTTTCCAAATGTTTTGTTAGGCTGCCTACGAAAATTATGGGTAAATAATGGAGTTTAAATTAAATTTCTAAGTGGTGATGCCATAGGTTTGCAAAAATAGACTAAGCTGAGAGTGGGCGAGTAAGTAAAGCTAAATGTAAAATATGAAATGTAAAGACACCAAGAGTGATAGTGGTTCAAATTAAAATCCTTACATCCACTATCATTTCCTTCTTTAAAGTTCTACTACATAGCTAGGAGGCTGTTACAATGTTGAAGTGGTCAAATATGCCATTAATGAGCTTTTGGTTTGAGCTATAATATAGGAAAGTACAATTTACTTAGCATCTGAATTGTGTAGGGACCAAAAGATCCCATATGTATTAAGATTAATGCCTATTTATATGAATCTCATTCTATTGTTATTGGTAGAGAACTTTTCACCTGGAATGCTGACTTAGCCCGCATGTATGGCTTAGATTTGAACATGTGTTGGTAGCTAGCTTGCTTGCTAATTAACGTGGATTGTTGACCTAGCCACACACACAAGTATGTATGTATGTATGTATATGTGTGTGTGTACATAAAGTATGTATGTATGTATATATATTTTCGATGTGGCAATCCGCATATGTTGTATGCAGTCTGGATTATCTTAGTCATTATGCATCTAAAGGTTATCTTGGCTATTGATCTTGGTTGTCTTTCAAGAGAACTCTCGGCTCTAAGCTTTGTCTTAGCTTTAGCTTTTGGTTAATGCCTATCCTATGTAGTTACAGCGCTTAATGGTTCTATTGCGGTGGAAGTGCAAAAAGTTATAGCGGAGATATAGCGGAAAATAACAAAGGTGCAAAAAGTTTCATTGGATATAAAACCAAATATTTAAAGTTAATCTACTCTCATTCTCACATCAGTTTTGTAGGAAAAAGAAATATAACCATAGAATATAATAATTTAAGTGGTCCAGATTTGGTGACTATAATAGATTTCTAACTTATGTTTACCACTTATGCCTTAAAATTATGTCTTTACCCTAATGTACTTTTTTGATCTAAAAGAGAACTAGTCAAATAAACCTTTTATATTAATGTTGCTAAAATGGTGCTAAAAAGCATTGATTTAGTGGTTGAAGCGAAAAGTCATGGAGGTTGAAGCGGATCTATTGTTTAATAGAGGTAAATTGAAAAGGCGATGCGGCAGAAGAGCGCTCCATGCTATAGCGAGGATTTTGCGAGGCTTTAGCAGGGCTTTAACTGCACAATGCCCACCTGAGGGCTTGGTCCTTCGGTTTTTGGTCAACTAAATTATCATTCCCCTTGGATACTGTTTATACTTTGGCGTGTAGGCATATCCATTGGTTTTGACATACCAGGGAGTGCTATGCGAATGTATATACAATATCTTCATTGATATTCAATATTCAAGGGAAGTTTATTATCGGGCAATATTATATGATTCAGAAGTGTAATGTAACTGAGTGAGAACTATGGTGTAATTGATATGTTATGTGATTATAATTACAAGGTTTTTAATCATGATAAAATTATCATAAAAAAAATATATTATTTAAAATATTCTTGGTCAAGATATTTCGATGTAGGATATCAATACATCTGTCGAGACCATAGTACATAAGGCTCTACAATGGTTGGACAGTGTATTACTCATGGATGCTTTAGGCAAAAAGGCTATGTATTGATAATTATTGGATAACTATAAAATGACTCGTTCGAGAGTTTCAAGTTGGTCAATAACAAATAGCTCAAATAAGAATCTCGACTCATGATATTACATAGTTTTCTCGACTTGAGAATACTGTTGAACTTCTATGTAGACAGTCCACTCTGAATATATTAAATAATGGCATTGCAACAATTAAGAGACCATGGTTGGGTCTGAGTTGAAGTATTGAAAGTGAAACATTATTCAATAGAGAATTTATCTCTTTAGTTGCATGTGGTTAGTATCACAGTCAATTATAGTCAATAAAAATAAAAATCTCTAGCCAAAAGTAGTAGGGTTAATAATAAATGTATTATTGAACCAATGACTTTGTCGACGGACTAATTGATTTGAATGTGGATGATACTGGAATTTTGACCAAAACCAAATTCCGTAAATCCTAAAAGTGATATAGTGTTGACGAAGAGAATTAGTGTAAATAATCGTTACTAAAAGTTACCACTTAAATTGTAAATTGGATTTTACCGATGATATTTGTTAGCGATGAACTAAGTCAAACTGTTACATCAATAGCTAAGGTGACATGTGAACATTAATATTTGAAATGTTTGAAATTAGTCACCAGCTGAATTCAAACCCGTAAGTCACACAACTGAATCTATTCAGTCTTTGAAACACTACTTGATTTAATTGAGTAATAATAGTTATAAATTTAATTTAATTAACTATTAACTAATGTTCATGAAATATTAATTATTATTATTATTATATTTATTGTATGGGATATATTTAGTGAATTAAGGTAGCCTCTAGAATTATTTGGGGTGCAGTTACTAAATTATTTTGTGTGTGTATAAAGTTATATATGATTATGTATAGATATACGACATGGATATACATTTAAATTGGATTTAAATGATACAAATTACTAATGGGTTATGTGTTTATTTGGCATGTCTAGGACATCATTTTTGGCCAGCCAAAAGAAGGACAAAGAAGGAAGCTTTGGGTTTTGAATTGTTAAAAGAAAAACATGTAGATATTTTTCTTCAATTTCCACTATCAATTCAAACCTTAGCACCTCTTTTCATTAGATTTTTGAGCTTGCTCCTTTACTAGCTAAGATTGAAAGTAAAAAGATCAAAACCCACCTCCATTTCAACTTCATTCAATTTCAATAAATAAATTACATGTAGATCCAGTGTTTGCATGCTATTTGATTACAATGGAGGGTTTAGAACTGAGAGATCAAGGAAATGAACTAGATCAACGTATGATTCAATGGAAATGCATATTAGGTTTATCCTTGCTTACATATTACATGATGTTAATCATATTTTTTATGTTTATATCACCGCTTGTATATATGCCAATGCCTTGATCTATTTATATGTAGTTTCACCATTAGGAATTGTTAAATGAATCCACTAATTCTAATATGTATGTATGTATGAATGTATGTATGTATAATTTGAAATGTATGTATGTATGTATGCATAAAATTTTATTCGGCCATAACAATTAATTACATTATCTATACGTATTTATATAAAATACGTTGTTTATTGAATCAATAATATATATTAATTCAATAATATATATGTATATATGATATATTAGTATTTTAATAATATATATGTATCTATAATTTTTAGCATTTAAAAATAATTTAAATTACATTTATGCAATAGAAATATAATTATAATATATTTACATCATAATAAAACTAGTTTGGAATTGAGATATTTATATTTATAAATTAAATTAAAAAAATGTTTTTAGCAATTTTAAAAAAATCGGCTAAATAATATTATATATATAATTTTACAATATCTAATAATATCAAATATTTAATTAATTTATGTAAACATATAATTTGATTATTAATTTAACTATTTTAGACAATATAATTTATACATACATACATATATTCTTTTATAAAGTAGTACAAAGTCAAATTTTGAGATATTATGCAAACTTTAAATTTGGATCTTAGATCCGTTTTAAATTTAAATTTTGTTTACCAATTAAAACTAGACGTTTATTTAAAATTTAAATTTAAATATAGTCTTAGTCAAATTTTATATGATAATTTATATATTATTAGTAATACTTTCAAATTATGTACATATGTATTGTATACATTAATATTTTATGTATAATATATTAACTATAGCAAATGACATATATAGTGTGTGAAGTATATATGTAGTGGATATAAATTTCAATATCTACTTATGTATATACCTAACCACGTACAATTTCATTATGTTGCACATGCATTATATACACATATGGGTATAGAATGATATCATCATAAACAATAAATATATTTTTACTGATTTATTAATTAAATAATTTAAAAAATTAAATAAAATTAGATTTTTTTTGAATTAACTAGATTGGATCCGGTCCAACCCATTAGACTTCATAGGCCCACTATGATCACAAATAAGATTTTTTTTTGAAATCTACATATTTCACCCGTTGTTAACCGGGCATTCATACATATATACATACCTGCATACATACATGCATATATAAATTTTATATACACACCCATTTAGTTACTAATGGCACCAAAAAATACTAATCGCACCCAATACATCAAAATAATTAATTAATATTTCATAAATACTAATTAATTATATTAAATTACAATAATTTATAAATCAACTAAATCGTGTGGTATTTGAAAGAGATCAATGAAATGGTTGTGCAACTCATCCGTGCAAATTTAGTCAGTGATTAATATCTAAACTATTCGAATATTAACCGTCACTCATCCTCTTACTAGTGGAGTGATGGTTCTGCCAAATTTATTATGTGTACATCTTTAATGGTAAAATCTAATTTAAAATTTAGGCGGTATCTTTTAGTAAAGATTATTTACATCAATTCTCTTTGTCAACGCCATATCGTATTAGGATTTATGGAATTTGGTTTTGGTCAAAATTCTAATATAATCCATATTCAAGTCTTTGGTTCAATAATAACATTTATTATTAAACGTACTACCCTAGTAGAGATTTTTACTTTGAATTTATACAATTGACCATGATACTAACCTCATATAACTTCGGAGATGAATTCTTTGTTGAATAGTGTTTCACTTCAAATGCTTCAACTCTGACCCAACTATAGTCGCTCGATAGTCACCATGGCATGATTTAATTATAATCAAAGTGGAGTATCCACATTGGTGCTCAACAGCATTCTCAAGTCGAGAGAACCGTGTAATAACATTACTCTGAAATGTCATGTTTGACCAAGCTGTTATCAATCAACAGAAACTCTTGGGTGAGTCATTCCATAGTTATCAATAACTATAAGCACATAGCCCCCCGATACTCTAAGAAGAAATGAGTAATACACTACCCAACATTTGGAGAGTGTTATGTACTCTGGTCTCAACATATGTATTGATATCCTTTCTCGAGATATCTTGACCAACAATATTTTAAATAATTTGTTATTTAATATTCTGGTAATTTTATCATGATTACAACTCCTTGTAATTGCTATCACATAGCATATAATTTAATGGCTCTCTAATAAATTATTTAAATTAATTATTTAATTAATATATCATAATATAATAAGTGTATAATGGAAATTAAACACCTTTTTTTACGGATAAGATCAGTTATAGAGTTAGATATGTATACCGAATTACATAATTTTCCCTAGGGTATACTCCCAACTCGCTCAATATCCTACTTACACTTGTGGTCAGTTATCAAATCTTAACCTCATTATTTCGATCAGTTTTGCTAGAACTAATCGAGATAGTCCCTTAGTGAATGGGTTGCTATACTATTTTAATTTCCTACTACATCAATCATCTCTCTCCTCTATCATGTAACGACCCGTAAATTTCAACTGTTTTAATAACGTAATTAGTTGAAATTTTGTGAAATTTTAAACGATAAAATTTTTAAATAAAAATTTAATATTTGGAATGCGTCTAATTAAACATAGCAATTGGTAAATTTTCATCCGAAAATATGAAAGTTTATTTCGTACGTAAATTCACTTCAATTTAATTAGTTAAAAAGCGTTGAAAATAAAACATTTTCGAAACTTAAATATTTTTACGTAGAAAAATTCTAAAACATCTTCTGAGAAAGATGTCAGTTTGTAGTTTTTCCAAATTCGGACATCTTTGGCTCCGTCGATCTTATTTTTCAGCGTTTTTCTTGCATTTTCCGCTATTAGAAAATTCGAATTTTTGTAATTCAATCATACCACTGATAACTGTATACCGTTTTGATCGTCTCGTCATGCTGATCTCTGCAGTATATTTAATTCTGTGTTTTGAAGTCCAAAACACGGTGAAATCTACGAAATGGCTAACCGTATCGGTACTGTATTTTGTGACCTTTTGTTTTCTTGACTTTTCTTGTGCTTACCGTTCACACTATAGTCGTTGCCTTTATTTCTTGTTTTTTTTTCTGAAGCAACGTTTGTCCTTTGCTATTCAGTGGATTCTAACTTATTGCGTCCTTCCTTTTCCCATTCCATTTATTTTATTTTCCTTTGTTCTGAGAAAATAATTATAGCAGTACGATTCCATTTTGGCTCCGAGACCTACCTGTCTTCTTCACTGGTTGAATTTCGTTTGCTTCAAGTCTACATCTCCAGGTTGTTTTTTTTCCATAAATTCTATGGTTATACATTTTCTATTTTGTTTTCTCTGTGCTTCCATACTCCTTTCATAGGAATCAACCCCTCCCTGATAACGCATGTATATGAGTATCTGTACTATATATTCACTTTTGACAGCTCACTTTTCTTCCTTCCAGGTTGCTGTTATATTTATGTATAGGTGCATGCGATCCTTCTATTTGTTCCAATATCAAGTTAACATGACTAAACCTCTCCACTGTTGTTGATTTGAATCATGTGTAATGTATATGCTGTGCGCATGTATATATCATAGCCTAGCATTTGGGTTGCCGTATTCGTGTAGTAGCTATATGCGGTCACCATATATTTGAATCTTTCCACCCATTTGCCTCGTTGTACACGATAGAAGCCATCAAGACTCCATATCATATATCAGGTATAGGTACGGTCTGTTGAAAACTTTTATATGTATATATATAGATTTTACTTATATAAGTAGTTTGTATGTGGTATGCTTTGCCTTTAAAATATAGTATTTGCATATTCTCTGTTGTTGCTCTGTTTTTTTTATTACTAGCGTATAAGTTTAACAAATATTGGATTACTTTTAAAACGCTGGTTTTAAGTGAATATATATCTATAAATATATTAGTCTATTTATCTTATATCCATTGTATATTTTATTTCTATAAGTATATATATTTTGAACTGTTTGAATGTATAGTTATAATTTTTCAGTGGTTAAGGCTTAAGTATATTTATATATTATTTTATATAAACTTATACTTATATGTTGTTTGCATGTTTACTTTTTCTGAACAGCAGTTAGACTTCATATTCATGATATCATATCTCACTCATGTTTTATCAGAATGGATTGATTTTATTTTTAAAAAAGAGTCGAAGTTACCTAGTTTATGCCTGTCAAATTTCAGCAAAATCCGACATCGTTTGATTAGTGGTCGAGGATCCGGAAGTTTGACCCAGGCCGCTGTTCTTTTATACTTGAAATTATTTTACACTGCTGCAAACACGACCTGAGTTCATGTTTGACGCATCGTATCTCTTCTGTCTTACGTCGGAATGGGTTCATTCTATTTTTAAAAAAGAGTCGAAGTTACCTAGTTTATGCCTGTCAAATTTCAACAAAATCCGACATCGTTTGATTAGTGGTCGAGGATCTGGAAGTTAGACCCAGGCAGCTTTTCTTTTATACTTGAAATTATTTTACACTGCTGCAAACACGACCTGAGTTCATGTTTGACGCATCGTATCTCTTCTGTCTTACGTCGTAATGGGTTGATTCTATTTTAAAAAAAGAGTCGAAGTTACCTAGTTTATGCCTGTCAAATTTCAGTAAAATCCGAAATAGTTTGATTAGTGGTCGAGGATCTGTAAGTTAGACTCAGGCAGCTGTTCTTTTGTACTTGAAAATTATTTTACACTGCTACAAACATGGCCTGAGTCTATGTTCGTGACATCGTAACTTTTCTCGTCTCTTGTCCAAAATAAGTGAATCTTTTACAGTTTAAAATACAAGTTTTGATCTTTATTCATACCAAATTTCAGACCATTTCGATCTCGGTAGCACATAGAA
Source organism: Allium fistulosum (assembly GCA_030737815.1). NCBI lineage: Eukaryota > Viridiplantae > Streptophyta > Magnoliopsida > Asparagales > Amaryllidaceae > Allium > Allium fistulosum. The sequence continues at coordinate 1,620,240,146 of CM060901.1, forward strand.
TTATATTGTTAAACTTTGACGCAGGACATGTTTTATTTGTTGCTATGTTGAATGTTTTGATTTGATTTCATCGATTTCTGTTATCAGCTTTGATCGTTGAATTCGTGCCGATTTGTTTTGCTTGGATTCGTAACTCAATCTCTATGTCTGTATCAGTGTGCGTATCCGTGTCATCTTCTCGTGCATCTCTAGCCTCGAAAGGTGAGCAATCACTCACGATTAACATTCTTTTATTTATTAAATTTGATTTCAATTGAAACGACAATTGAAATATGTTGTTGTTAGTTAATTACACTGTTATTTATGCTATTAACTGTATCAGTTTACCTGTGACATCTGACACCATTATCTGTTAATTATTAATGTGATGATAATATAGTTTGATTGATAATTGATTGATTGTTGATGTTTATGTTGAACGTTAAATTGTTAATGTTAAAATGATAAATAGTATGAAATTGAACTTGATATAGAATAGTTAAATGTTAAATTTGATTAACTGACATTTGTATAATATGACCCCTTTAACTGTTGAATTTATTCACACGTAGGATTTGTTTAATTACATTTTGAACCACTGAATGTATGTTGTTAAATTGATGATTGATGAAATAGATGAAAAGTGAAAACCGTAATGTAATAATCTTTAATCTACATGAAATGATAGTGTAGATTCTAGAAATAATTTTATTAATTCGTACAAATAACAATGCGAATTAATACGATTATTTCGGGATTATTTGAATTGATTATTTGATTGTTATTGATTGTTGTTATTGCTTGTTTATTTACTTTGACACCATCCCAGTTATCACACTGCAAGTTCCCTTTATTATGTTTTGATTTTTTTTTTGAATGGAATTGGAATCGGGTTGAAATGATAAATACCCAAATTGAACATTGACCTAGGATAGGAAATTAAATAAAACCCGATTGGTCAATAATTTGATTTAAAAATAAGCGAAGATTTTATTTGAATAAATAATATGGTTTTGAATGAAGTTGTAATTTGAATTTTAATAAAGGAAAAATGTTAATATATAATAATCTGAAACAAAATATTTACAATGTAATTGATGAAAGAATGTTGTTTAATTTGAGAAATGATTGAATTAAGTTTGAAATGATTTAATAATTAAGTTTGAAATTATAATTAAGTTTGAAATTATTAAACTTTGAAATGATTTAATAATTAAGTTGAAATTATAATTAAGTTTGAAATTATTAAACTTTGAAATTATTCAATAATTAAGTTTTGAATTATTTAATAATTAAATAAGATTGAATTATTTAATGATTGAATTATTTAATGATTAAATTAAATTGAATATTTGAATAAGTGAATTTTACTTTGTAAATAATTGAAATTGAGTTTTCTTGATAAAGTAAGTTTTTGGAAATTTATTTAAGTAAGTAAATAAGTGAAATTGTATTTCTTTATTAAGAAATAAAATGTGATTTTTTGTAAGACTTGAAATTTAAATAATTTGATTTGACGAATTTAATTTAATTCAAAATTGTAAGTTTTGATTTAATGAAGTTGAACTTAAGAAATTGATTTAATGAACTGGAAGTTAAAAGGAATTGTTTTGAATGATAAATTAACTTAACGAATATTGAATGAAATCGATAAATGAATTTAAATTGATTTAAATGTTAAATTAAATTAATTTAAATGTTTTCGAAATGAAACTTATATACGAACTTGAATCAATATTTGAATTGTTTTAAATAGAAATTGAATTTGAATTATAAGATTTTGAAATGGTAATTTGGAAGTTTTGAAATGTAAATTTTGGAAATTGGTTTTTGAAAGACAAATGAAATGTTGGTTTACGAATTGAAATTGAAATTGAAATTGATTTGGTTTTTGAAATATATAAACGACCAATCGGTGTAATAATTACGAAAGTTATTAAAGAGACCGAGATCGGTAATGGATATACTCTCTATCTAAACCGAAAACCACTTTAATAACTATACGCGGAGTGATGATCCAGAATGAAGTGGTTGGATTGATGTACGTGTTGACTGAAGAAAGAGAACGATAATGGATAGCCTTGACACTTGTGTCAAATTGGAAATGACTAAAACAGGAGCTGTGCCGGGCCAATGGAGGATTAGCTACCTCAAGTGGACACACTTCTTCGAACTACTTATTACTTGTTGTCGATTGGTGCACCCTTGATTTTGGGAGTGTTGTTTCACGGTGTTGCGGGCGCTGCGGCGTTGCGTTCTCACCAGTCCGAATCAGGCGAACGGTAGTATCACTACCTTGGGTATTGCCTCATGTGCCTTGTCATACTTGTATTCCATTTATACGCGACCACTACGATTTTGATTTGTACCTTTAGTATATGGATTGCCCTCTGGTGACTTCCGGTTTTGGGGAAACTACGGTCTTGTATATGCTTTTGGGAATAAAAATGTGTTAAGGGTGGAATGGGCCATGACTTAACACTATTTTTGATATCTTTTATATTACTGATAGACATTATCTACTTAGCGTATATTACTACCTAGTAGATAGTTTAACGGATCCTTAAAGGATGGTTATTCCAAACATCCTTTGAGTTACTTGTATTTCAATTGCTATTTCACTTGAGTTGGATTTATTAATATAAGAATGTTAATCCTGACTCAAGTGTCTTGTGTTTTTGCTTTACGCTCGGGTCAGACTGAGTGTACCAGTATTCGAGACTCACCTTTGAAGTTGGAGCTTTGCTTGAAGATCCAGCCATCTATTCTGCTTTCAGTATTCGATGATTCCAGTGTTGTATTCTGCTTTGTATTTGATGTATCGCATTACTCTTCCGTTGTATCTGGTTTAACTCTGATGTAATTTATATATTTATATAGTAGCTTCATGAACTACTATCTCTTTTATTTCCGCTGCAATTATTACTCTGTGTTTGTGTTCTGTGATTACTTATTTACTGTATATGTTCAGTTTTGCCAAATTTAAATTAACAACGCGGTATTTTGAGCAATTCAATTCCGGCATGAGTGTCTACATATACACTTATAATGGATGCGAATGGTCCAAAATGGCGGGTCGTTACATATCATGTGTTGCTTTTCAGAGTATGTTCCTCGACTTATAGTGAGCTCTAGGATCTTTGGCGATATATATGCAACATTATTATCATATAACAATGTAATGGAATTCTAAACATTTGAAATCACACCTAGCTCGGTTAAAATTTTATGCACATATATATGCATTGTTTTATTACTACAATTATTAAAGGTAATGCACATAACCTATTGGTTGAATTGGCAACAACTCTTTGTTGGAACATTCCAATTTAAAGTTCCTTAACTAAGGTGGAGCATGAATTTAGGATTGAGGTAATATGCTTGAAATCACCTATGAAGTTTTAGTTTGAATACCCCTTTGTAAGGATTTCATTAGTTCCATAAACAATTCTCTAGTATTTCATAAATGCTTGAGAATACCTTTAACCACCATTTAGTGATCTTAATTCGGATTTCATACTTGCTCTAAGCAAAATATGATATAGTAGACAACACAACATATATGATAATTCATATTGCCAATGCAAATCCATCTTACGTGCTTTATATTAAACATTTTAAAATAGTGTCTATTTATATCGTTGGGACTATCCTAGCATCATTTTATACTAATTATAAAAATGTCATTTTCAGATCCAATATCAAGAAATAAACAAGCAAACCAGAACTGAGTTTAACATGAGTACATTATTAGTAATTAGAAGTATGTTGTTTATTAATAATTTAAGAACAATTTTAGTACCTTTAATAATATTTCTTACAAACACACGCTTCCTCTACAATTTGACTAAAAATCAAACAGTTTGATTTCAAAATCAAAATATTTTCTTAATTCTGATGCTTATCGGATGATGCTTTTGTATCAATTCTTGAATCCTATACAAAATCTACTAACTTAATTATCCCCAGTAACTTCGAGACGCTTTGGTCGTTATTCACTAATAGTTTATTCAAAATCATTATTCAGAAGTTATTTTTCAATATAAATGTCCCAAAGCTTAAATTATATTAGGCGATAATTTCGTAAGTAAAATCTGAATTAACTTAAGCATATTGAATGACAAATATGTTACGCTAATTTTAACAATCGGAATTTATGTTGTTTTCTCATCAATATCGCTTACTACATTCCAACCGCATTCTTCCTCTCGAAGACATATTTGTGGCAGATGGATCGTATCTCTTCGAGTATAACTATCGAAATCATACTTTGATGGTGTATTTGGAATCCATTTTGGATTTGCGCATCATGCCATATGGAAGAGTCAATACTCTTCATGGCATATTGACAACTGAGGAAATTCTTTGCTCGACACTAATATGAAACTCATAGTTTCTCTTTAATGTACGAGAATTGTGATTAGACATTCTAATGTGTTGTGTTTGTTCAGGATTGGTTAATTTCATTTCATCTCAAGTAATCTATTTTATCTTTGGATTGTATTCAAATCCATCTTACTACCAATAATTTCTACAAGCAATTCCTTTGCCATGTAGTTAGAGTTTCTTAAAGCACCAATTGTTTCTCGGTACAATAGAATAGGCCTTTAGAAACATTTTACGAGCTGCTTTCATATATGTATAAAATTGATGCAGGTTTCTAGTTCACTACACTTACGTTTATAAAAATAAATTGTTAATCAATATTAGCCTGCCTCAAACTGCTTTAGGGTGGTCCACACAAGATCCATTATAAACGAATATTACATGCAGCCTCTCGACTCACTCAATCTATTAGCTCTTTGACCTAGGATATATAGGTTTTTTTTATAGAGTTTTATCTTGTATGATCTCGTAAACTATGGTTTAGATGAAATTAAGTTTAACCTTTGCACTTACTCTTAAGTACACATCCTAACAGAAAGAAGTTAACTCAACTTCACACACCATCGAGGTTTCATATAATACGAATCACAACTATTCACCATATAACATTTATATATTATTGAATATGGATTATATATCCATATTCTTCTGTTGCTTAAGCATTTAAAACTCATAGAAGACAATACATGTCTCGGACAAATAAAAACCTAAGCGACCAAGATATGAATGTATTTAGTAGTTGTATAATTGGGCTCTTATGTAGGGTCTTGAATTGACAACATGCCAAAAGATTTATTGATAAGTATATTTTATATTTATTAAGTTCATTTGTATATATTAGCTGATAAAAATTTTACAAATTATATTAGTTGTAAACATTTGTATATATTCTTGCAATATTAAAAAAGTCAAATGTGTTCATTTCAATTTTCCAATAAGGCTCCTACTATATTTTTATATTCCTTAAAACTCTAAGAGAAAGATAGAAATCTTGCAACTCCTCTTGAGAGTGTTTGGACTTTCTTTCCTTGAGATTCTAACCTTGAGTTTGCTCAAATCATAGACATAAAAGAGGTGGATAACTTTTCATCGATTGCATCATATACAACTCCTAACTGGCAGTCTTTGTCCTAATCTCATCTCGATCTTGAGTTTTCACAACAAATCAAAAGAGATCGTTCACTCATATCTACAAATTCACGATGGCCTAAGTATAATGCACGTGCCTTAAGTTTGCTCAACAAATATACGGATGTACCTTACATCGTCTAGTCAATATATTGATAGACCACATAACATTCCTAGTTTATTTACTTAACAACTAAAGAGTATGCAAGTGATCTATTAATATATATGTAGTAGAGGACATCTTCATATATATTAGAGATTCCTAATCTTTAATATATACACATTTTTGAGTGATAGTCATTTAAGGAATAATGTGTTTCTTATAAAATACCCTTATGATTCAAGTGTCGGACATATCTGAAATCACGTTATATGTACTATACATATGTAGTTAACTCAAAAATATGATTAGGGTTTATTTCAGGCCCACTTACATTATTTTATACATATATAGTTATATAAGTTTAATTAATCTATTGTAGTTATAATATAATTAACTTATATAATGTATATACGTATCTTATTAATTAAATTATATCTAATAAATTTTAATTTATATTTTAAATCATATTTAATTAATTTAATTTCATTAATTAGATCATACTTAATTAATTTAGTTTACATTAATTAAGTCATATGTTTAATTAATTTGATTTATATGAAATTTTTAAAATTTTATATTTTCACCTTAAACTATTTAAGATAAATTATCAACTATAACATTTATAGTTTGTTTATATATACATATCATTAAACGTATACATTTTAATTTTATTCAATAAATGAATTAAATAATTTAATTATATATTTAAATTTATTCAAAATTTTAATATAATTCACCCAAGTTTATGATAGATACATATAACTATAACAATTATAATTACATATATATATATATATTAATTTTTTGATTGATTATTTAATTTAATTTAATTAATCAAATAAATATTGAAAATTCGAAATCAATTAATCTATTTTTTAAACTTTTTTGAAAAATATGAATTTATTTTATAACATTTATAAAATTTCATTTCACGTTTAAAATTTAAAATTTAAATTTAAATATATTTTAAATTTCAAGCTAAAATTTGAAAATTAGCCATTCACAATTGGGCCAACCTTTTAGACTTGCTCCATCCATTAGGCTAACCCAGTAGCTAAGGAGTAGAGAATACTAAATTATTGACCTCAAGCCTATACACTGCTATTATAGACAGCCATTAGGTAAGTAGACCTTTTTAGTTGGCCCTCAAGTTGCTATTAGACCGCAAAGATCATTTGGGCTTTGATGCCATTATTGGAACCGGACTGGTCTATAAGTGTGAAATGGGTAGATTTCAAAAAAATTCTTATTTGGATCATTGTCGGGTTTGTAATAGATCCAATCTAGTTAATTTAAATAAAATCAGATTTTATTTCAATTTTCTTATCTAATTAATTAATGTTTTAAGTAAAGTTGATCTGTATAATATCGAGTATACATTGGCTATTTATATACGCATTGGCTATCTAAAATATTATATATATATATATATATACTGTGTGTGTCTGTGTGTGTATTATAATGAAATTTTAACATTTATGTTATTATAATAATTTTCTCCCAGCTCCTTGATTCTGTCATTTTTGAGTTTTACTCTAATCTACTACTAGTTATCATCCATTATTCAGATCTGACGATACTAGGCCTCAATCTCCCCTAAACTGCTCCTAGTTCTATGAAATCTTTTGGTGGCTTGTAGGCTTTGATTTTAAAGTAGTAAATACACTTCAACGTCTCTTCTGCTTTAGGTGACGGGTTTGTTTGTTTATTTGTTTGGAACTTCTCCTTAGTTGTCGAGTAGGCTAAACCTTTGGATTTCCCATTTGCTGCTAATTTTTGTTCAGATGCTTTGAAGTTTTATTGTCAATCTGAGTTCCTCCCTCTATCATTTTTTCATCACACTTTTTGGTCTCCTTAGCAATTACATCTTCAATGCAACATTCTTAATTAAGATGTTGATTGTAATGCTTCATTTAGGCCTATAAGTTATTATTCTTCCAGTGGTCCTTTTCTAAATAATTGATGGCACAAGTTTTAGTTTAGGTGTTATGCTACCCTTGTCCTACAAGCTTCCACTCTTGTTAGGACTCCCTATCAATGTTTTAATGTCATAGTTTTGTTCATAGTATGCTATTTATCATAATGCAATGTATGTTGTTTAGCTTATTGTCATGGTGTACATGTCAAATTGTGTAAGTCATTATATTTTCTATCTAACATCAGGTTATTGTGTACATCCTAGTGTGTCTACTCGGAGATACCATGCTATTATCTTGTAATGTTTTAGTCAGTGCATTATGTGCATTAGTTATAATTGGGACTAGTGATTTTTTGAGTTTGTGATTGCCTTATGCTACATGTTGAGTATTGTAACGCCCCACCTCTATACTCACAATAACAAAGTGTATTAAAAGAAATACTGTCTGTTATTATGAAGAATAAGGCTGGGTAGGAGCGGCCATCCGTAGTTGGCCTTACACTAGTATTGATTACCTCGATAGGAGTGGTATATATTTTAAATTTTTCATCTCTTATTTATTCACTTCCATCGACATATCCAATACCAGTATAAAACGAACTACGATGGTTCATAATGGTTTAGGACAATATATATAAAAACAACACAGATACGCAAAGGATGCGGAACACAGATAAAAACAAAAGTCTCATATATATATAACTGATGTCAGTTACAATACAGTTGATACAATACATATGATACAACTACAATTGTCGACTTTGGAAGTTATATATACACGTACATTATAAACTAATATACATGAATACATATCAACCTATACTATGACACGATTACTCCAAAAGATGTGAAAAGTCTTCATAGCTCAAACAGCAACTTAAAGAAGGAAATCTACAACCTGAAATAACTCGGGTCTGACCCGAGTATTAAATTCGAAAGAAAATAATACACGGGTCAGTCTAATTCAAACTCAGTTATTAGTGCATAGCAGTAATAATAATCAGATAATCAAATAGACGACAATCACAGAAATCTCGTATATCCAATCCTTTAACAAAGAAATCGGATAACGAAAATTTTAACACCAAACAGTGTTAAACAATAAATCAGCAGATTTAAATCATCAACAGAGATAAATAAACAATTTATCAAATCGACTAAATCAATTCAAAACTGTCAATTCTGGGTGGCTGCAGTGCACGCACGTGTGCACTGCCTCGCCACTATAGTGCGTAGAAATTGCAAAGGTCAAACCCAAAAATCGGGTTCAACTCAAGTGTAAGAAAAACAATGCAGCAGTGGATAAGGTTACTCAGTGTAAATGGTATGCAAACTGTCTCAAATGGTCAAGACAACTGTAATGAATGACCAAACTCGATGAGACCCCACTGCAGATGCAACATGGCCCACCCAAATAAACTACATGATATACAAGAGTGCAGTGACTACATTAATGAGTATATGCAGAGTCAAGGCCACAATGAAATCACAAACCAAAGGAGTGATACAAACAAAGATAAAATATATATGCACTGTAAACTGGATAGTGCAACTATCTTACTCACGACCAAAGGCCGTAGTACATCTCAACTCGACTACAGGTGAGTTAGTGAACAACAAAGCCTAAAAGAAACTGGACTAGTAAACAAAACCCAAATCAGGTGGATAACCAATGCAACAACTCAGATAAATGGTCCAGTTTCAACATGAATGCACAGCTACAATGAAACTGCAAAGTGAAGACTCAACAAATATCACAGACTACTAGTGAAGAAATACAAGACTATGTTCAAGTGCAGACATAAATCTACTATGGGAATCAACATGGTACACTACAACAAGTGTAACAGGTATGTGGAGATGCAGTGAACTAATTTGGCAAACAATGAATGCACAGTGAATACATGAGCCAGAATGGTAAGGTTCTAGCATATACTGATACAAGTAAAATGAATCGTTTCCAAAACAAAGTCAATCATTCCAAGAGAAAAGAAAAATGCAATTCGAACATACATATATACATATCAATTAATGTATATACATACGTCACTGCATATATATGTATGAAGACTAGAATGCAACTGGGTGCAAACAGTTTCCAAAGCATGAATGTACTAATTGTACATTTATATTTAATACTGTAACTGGAAAGTATAAATTTCTTAGTCTAGAACAAGGCAACAAAGGATAATAGCATGTGTACTCAAGATAAAGTAACACAGCCACAAATCATAACAAATACAAGAAAGTCACAGCAAGGCCAAATACGAGTTCAATATAAATAAGACCAGAGACAAAATGAAATACACATGTCAAACTCAAATACAGGATTTCAGAATGCAGTGGCCACACATATATATACATACAAGAATGTATGTATACAAATGATCAGCCATCAAAGTGCAGTGAACAACAAAATGCAATTTGAAATAGGCAGTGGCAATCTCACCTTAAAGTATATAGGTGCAGACTAGTTACAGGAATGACCAGACCCCAAATTGTTGTCGACGTGGTGTACATGTAAATGAAAAAACAAAATTCTCAATGCAATTACAGTGAAACCCGAAACAACCAGGGTAAGAAAGATACCCACTGGTTTAACAAAACACCATAATAGATGCCAACAACAATTATCAGCTTTGAACTAAGATAATTGTAGTGTAAATTTAGGTATGCCGAAATCAACTAGTGATGCATCAATTCCAACTCAATGCCGCAGTGTGAATATCACCATAAAAAGGCAATATCACAGACAAATGAAAGGCAAGCTTATAAATCTAAGTGTAGACTCAAGTGCATCAATATCTGACACAACACCAGACCACATGAATGCAGATTTTAGCCGTGAATGTAGTAGACCAAACACATATGTATTCACACCCCAACAAAGGCAGTAACGATGCAGTCTGTTCTACATGAACTTCAACTAAATACTAATGCAAACCCAAATGTACATGACTCAAGAATAACAGCATGATGACATTAAGTTAATGGAATTTGACTCAAGACAACATAATACATCTCATGTGCACAGAAATAATGCAACAGGGTGCAGAGAAATGCTACTTAAATGAACACAGTGGCAAGCATAACAACTGTAGAGAAGTCACAGTCGAAATGAAATCATACAAAATCAGGGAATTGCAGTTTCGAGTCAAAACAAAGCCGAGCTCAAGCTCAAAGAAGACAACCATAACATGAAAAGAATGAAAGGCAGTGAAATCATCAACATCGAACAATAATCACGTAATCATAGCAAAACAATTCGAATAGTTAAGGTAAATCAAGAACCTCGAATTAAGTTCAACAATAGAGCGAATAGATGTGAGTGAAAAAGATCACTCACCTTTTGCCTGGCTTGAATTGGACAGCGCTTTCGAATAGACGAAGGGTCGAAGCCGAGGTCCTCAAGAGACGAACGATCGTCGAAGCAAGGGAACGAGAATCATCTTCTCGATCGAACAACAAAGACGGCATCTTCGATTTTTGAAAACCCTAGTTTGAAAAAGGGAAAAACAAGAGGAGGCCGCCATTCTCTCGTTTATTTGTTTTAGGGTTGTGATCGAGCAATTGAACCCAGGGAAAACGGGTCGAACTGATATTTAGAGGGGAATGGCATCTACCTAGATAGGTAACACAACCCAATACAACCGTGGGCTACAATAATTTTTAAAGTCCACAATTTAACAATTTTATTAAAAGAGATTTTATACCGACTCAAAACTTCAAATAACAAACAGCTAGGAAAATTAATCGTCTAGAGACGATAATCAATTGGTACGAAATCTCAGGTTGTTACAGACTCCCCTCCTTATAGAAATTGCATCCCCGCAATTTTCATAATTAAGGTCATCACTAACAATAAATTTTATAACATAAATTGGTAAAGCTAGAAAAATAAAGGTCGGAAATACAAACGCCAATTTAATTGACATGAATAATGCATGCTATAGTCTCACGACCAACCAGACAAGTGAAACAAACACACCCTATTTACATGGAGCAATACTACTAGCAAAATGAAGACCAAACTACCCAATTACATGAAGCAATTATGAAACTGGGAATTGCAAGATCAAGCTCGAGCACAAAGGTCACGAACCAAGTGTGCATATAATAAGGTCTAGATACTATACAGAGAATAGTGAGTCAGTGTGCAAGTATGGACAGAGTTCGAGCACTAGAGATTGGGACGCTTAAATGATCAAATTCAGGCCGAAACAGTAACCACCAGGATACACTGAAATGCAAACTACATCAAAAGTGATACAGAGTACACCTGAAACAATATGCGGGACCAAGCAACCATATATGAAACCTAAAACAATGCAGTGATACTGACAGCAGAGTGCAATCAGAACAAAATGAACAAAAGTTCTCATGTCATCCACAAACTCATAATGAACTACAAGATGAACAACTAAGGGACGAGCACTAATATCTGCAAATGAATGGAATGCAACTACAGTGACCAGATAGACTGCAGGGACAGACTACAGTGACCACGAGCACATCAAACTTAATGAAACATGAACTACAGATACCAGTTGCCAACCTATAAACAACTAAACATGCAGCTCGAAGTGATATAACTGCAAATACCACAAATATCAAGTGATGTAACAAAGCGACTCAACAACAATGTATGCAACATACGAACAACAGATCTACAAGCTGAAACTTCAGAAGAATCGGTTTGGACAACTACAGGTACAGGTACAACAAAATGCAGAACCAACTCCCCAAATGACCAAATGAATGTATACAAGTTCAGTGTAAATCAAGGAAGGCAACTCGAGTGAACCAGACTCAAGTCAGTCCAGTTACTCTATGGAATACATCACTACAACTATCAAGTGAAACAGAGTATATATAAGGTAGGCAAGGGCTCAAGTGCATCAGTTCAGTGACGTGACACCAGGCCCAGTGCGAAAGTAACCATCATTGTATAAAACAATGTATCAAAGTTCAAGTGAACTTGATAGGTAAAACTCAAGTCTACGAATCATGAAGACTGCAATATCAAAGAAACTACGAGATTGTACAATGGAAATGCAAGGACCAGGCAACTCAATACTCAAACTCAGTCCAAATCCACAATATTCAATGATCAATTAGAGACTAGAAAATCTTACAATCAGCAAAATTAGCGATTGCCAAATTATCAAAACGATAATCAAAAATCCCAAATCAACAATTATTCAATTATCAAAACAATAATCGATTCTCAAATCAACAAATATTCAATTATCAAAAACGATAATCGAATCTCAAATCAACAAATATTCAATTATCAAAAACGATAATCGAATCTCAAATCAACAAATATTCAATTATCAAAAATGATAATCGAATCTCAAATCAACAAATATTCAATTATCAAAAATGATAATCGAATCTCAAATCAACAATTATTCAATTGTTCAATACAGTATACATGTACACATACTCTTATGGAATTAACTCATTTTAATTCCATAGCTCAGTTCTAAATCTCGATTTATCAATTTAATTTGGTCATATCTCTTTGCCATTGAACACCAGGTGTGCATTGCAAGGGACTCAATTCTGTTAACCCTTGCACAAAGGCCTATAGGACTTAAACAAGTCATGCACATACCCATCATACTCCTTAAGATGAATAGATCAAGGCTTCTCTCCTAGATTAGTTTTATAATCTAGTGACCAATCTCATTTCTTATTTCAGAAAATCTCAACTGTCCATACTTTCATTCATGAAAATAATGTTTTATTTCATTTCTCCAGTTGTCTCATTCAAAATTTGTTTTATCACTTGCATATCTCCTATATTCAAGAATGTCATGATCTCTTAAACAAATCCAGTAGAATTCTATAAAAATTCTTATACTCAATCCTATTGTGAACATAGGGTAAGGTTTTAGAGAAAAACCTATAAAACATTTTAGCTTTAGATCTGAACAAATCAGCACATAAATAATTTATTGCATTGTTCATCTCCAATTTTAAAACAATCTAGACATAAGCATGAACCTCATTTGTTCACACTGCCTAACTTATTTTCCAGTTCCATTTTACATTTTTATATGGTCCAAACTCTTGCCTTTGAACACAAAGTGTGCATTGCAAAGGACTCAATTCTGTTAACCTTTGCGCAGAGGCCTTCAGGACTTTAACAAGTCATGCACATACCCACCATCCACCTGATGATGAGTAGATCAAGGCACCTCTCCTAAATTACTTGGTAATTTAGAGACCATACATATTTATTCATTTAAGGAATTTTTCCTTTTTAACTCCAGAAATACTCTTGTAATCCTTTCTTCATTTCATAAGTAGGGAATTTAATTTCCTTAAAAATCATATCTAAACATACCAACATTCATGCCAAATTTTACAACCCATTTCAAAGTCATTTCTGCTTGATCACATTTTTTTTCAATATTGCTTTGTTCATATCAATTTTTAAATGAACTAGACATGAGCATAAACCTCTTTGTTCATACTGCCTAATCCATTATTATTATTCAATACCATATTTCTCAGTAAATTAATCAAATTATTTTCTTATAAAAACTGAGTTACAAACTCATTTCTGTAATCGGGTTATATGATTGATTAAACAATTTTTAAAACAAAATTAGTCAATGCCAAAAGCAAATCAAAACAGTAACCAAAAATTCAACCAAAATGTTATTCATGATCATCATATATTTATTCAAAGAAATAAAGATTAACAGAAATCATAATATGATTTTCATATAAAATAATTGGTTGCCCTTACTTGGGTCTTAATGCCATAAATCTCATAAGTGATTATCACTTACTTTCCTCTTCTTTTGAAAGTGCAAACTGTTAGAAATTTTATAAAACAATTTTCATTTTAAAACGATTTCCCAATTATGTGATTAAAGCAGCAATATTAGTAACAATTTTGATAAGGAAATTGTACTTCTCAAATACCGTAAAAACGGGTCACAAATCTGCATTGCGGTATAACCGCTTGAAAATCCACTTTTATAATTTGACGGTTACTGAAGCCAAAGCGACAGTAATTTTTAAACGTCAAAATCTCATCAAATAATTTACACCACAATGTAACACCAGTGAATTTTCATTCATAAAAATTTTCAACTAAACTCCGTGCTTCAAAACATAGCACTAGTGTAAAAATCCCGTTATAAAGGTAACGGCAACAAAATACGTTTCATAACCAAGCATCGGTTCAACGTAAAATTAATGTAATAACGTGCAACTCAAATTTGCACGTACTACAAAATGAACAAAGAAATCTTTCGATTATATCTTCAATGAAGACAATTCAAAACAGCAAAATCTAATCAATAGATGATTAGTACAAAAGAAAGCCAGCGGAAATTTCAACAAAAATCACATAACTGCAATCATTTCGAATCCTCAATTCAGATTCGAAATTCTCAAAGAAACAAAATAAACACAGCTATGTAAACAGCAAATGAAATTTATTTCAATTTCATATTTTGATTTTTTTTTTAAATCAAAAAGATTATCAGTTGTACTCAGCGAAGACAGTTTCACTTTTATTTTTAAATAAAGATATTTAAAAATTTCATCATAATTTCAAAACTTTAGTTTTGACTCAAAACACAAAGAAAACATCGACAAATAGTTGTAACACATGATCCATCTAAGTTATGTTTTATATTATGTCCATAAACCCCAAGCTCTGATACCAACTGTAACGCCCCACCTCTATACTCACAATAACAAAGAGTATTAAAAGAAATACTGTCTGTTATTATGAAGAATAAGGCTGGGTAGGAGCGGCCATCCGTAGTTGGCCTTACACTAGTATTGATTACCTCGATAGGAGTGGTATATATTTTAAATTTTTCATCTCTTATTTATTCACTTCCATCGACATATCCAATACCAGTATAAAACGAACTACAATGGTTCATAATGGTTTAGGACAATATATATAAAAACAACACAGATACGCAAAGGATGCGGAACACAGATAAAAACAAAAGTCTCATATATATATAACTGATGTCAGTTACAATACAGTTGATACAATACATATGATACAACTACAATTGTCGACTTTGGAAGTTATATATACACGTACATTATAAACTTATATACATGAATACATATCAACCTATACTATGACACGATTACTCCAAAAGATGTGAAAAGTCTTCATAGCTCAAACAACAACTTAAAGAAGGAAATCTACAACCTGAAATAACTCGGGTCTGACCCGAGTATTAAATTCGAAAGAAAATAATACACGGGTCAGTCTAATTCAAACTCAGTTATTAGTGCATAGCAGTAATAATAATCAGATAATCAAATAGACGACAATCACAGAAATCTCGTATATCCAATCCTTTAACAAAGAAATCGGATAACGAAAATTTTAACACCAAACAGTGTTAAACAATAAATCAGCAGATTTAAATCATCAACAGAGATAAATAAACAATTTATCAAATCGACTAAATCAATTCAAAACTGTCAATTCTGGGTGGCTGCAGTGCACGCACGCGTGCACTGCCTCGCCACTACAGTGCGTAGAAATTGCAAAGGTCAAACCCAAAAATCGGGTTCAACTCAAGTGTAAGAAAAACAATGCAGTAGTGGATAAGGTTACTCAGTGTAAATGGTATGCAAACTGTCTCAAATGGTCAAGACAACTGTAATGAATGACCAAACTCGATGAGACCCCACTGCAGATGCAACATGGCCCACCCAAATAAACTACATGATATACAAGAGTGCAGTGACTACATTAATGAGTATATGCAGAGTCAAGGCCACAATGAAATCACAAACCAAAGGAGTGATACAAACAAAGATAAAATATATATGCACTGTAAACTGGATAGTGCAACTATCTTACTCACGACCAAAGGCCGTAGTACATCTCAACTCGACTACAGGTGAGTTAGTGAACAACAAAGCCCAAAAGAAACTGGACTAGTAAACAAAACCCAAATCAGGTGGATAACCAATGCAACAACTCAGATAAATGGTCCAGTTTCAACATGAATGCACAGCTACAATGAAACTGCAAAGTGAAGACTCAACAAATATCACAGACTACTAGTAAAGAAATACAAGACTATGTTCAAGTGCAGACATAAATCTACTATGGGAATCAACATGGTACACTACAACAAGTGTAACAGGTATGTGGAGATGCAGTGAACTAATTTGGCAAACAATGAATGCACAGTGAATACATGAGCCAGAATGGTAAGGTTCTAGCATATACTGATACAAGTAAAATGAATCGTTTCCAAAACAAAGTCAATCATTCCAAGAGAAAAGAAAAATGCAATTCGAACATACATATATACATATCAATTAATGTATATACATACATCACTGCATATATATGTATGAAGACTAGAATGCAACTGGGTGCAAACAGTTTCCAAAGCATGAATGTACTAATTGTACATTTATATTTAATACTGTAACTGGACAGTATAAATTTCTTAGTCTAGAACAAGGCAACAAAGGATAATAGCATGTGTACTCAAGATAAAGTAACACAGCCACAAATCATAACAAATACAAGAAAGGCACAACAAGGCCAAATACGAGTTCAATATAAATAAGACCAGAGACAAAATGAAATACACATGTCAAACCCAAATACAGGATTTCAGAATGCAGTGGCCACACATATATATACATACAAGAATGTATGTATACAAATGATCAGCCATCAAAGTGCAGTGAACAACAAAATGCAATTTGAAATAGGCAGTGGCAATCTCACCTTAAAGTATATAGGTGCAGACTAGTTACAGGAATGACCAGACCCCAAATTGTTGTCGACGTGGTGTACATGTAAATGAACAAACAAAATTCTCAATGCAATTACAGTGAAACCCGAAACAACCAGGGTAAGAAAGATACCCACTGGTTTAACAAACACCATAATAGATGCCAACAACAATTATCTGCTTTGAACTAAGATAATTGTAGTGTAAATTTAGGTATGCCGAAATCAACTAGTGATGCATCAATTCCAACTCAATGCCGCAGTGTGAATATCACCATAAAAAGGCAATATCACAGACAAATGAAAGGCAAGCTTATAAATCTAAGTGTAGACTCAAGTGCATCAATATCTGACACAACACCAGACCACATGAATGCAGATTTTAGCCGTGAATGTAGTAGACCAAACACATATGTATTCACACCCCAACAAAGGCAGTAACGATGCAGTCTGTTCTACATGAACTTCAACTAAATACTAATGCAAACCCAAATGTACATGACTCAAGAATAACAGCATGATGACATTAAGTTAATGGAATTTGACTCAAGATAACATAATACATCTCATGTGCACAGAAATAATGCAACAGGGTGCAGAGAAATGCTACTTAAATGAACACAGTGGCAAGCATAACAACTGCAGAGAAGTCACGGTCGAAATGAAATCATACAAAATCAGGGAATTGCAGTTTCGAGTCAAAACAAAGCCGAGCTCAAGCTCAAAGAAGACAACCATAACATGAAAAGAATGAAAGGCAGTGAAATCATCAACATCGAACAATAATCACGTAATCATAGCAAAACAATTCGAATGGCAGAGGTAAATCAAGAACCTCGAATTAAGTTCAACAATAGAGCGAATAGATGTGAGTGAAAAAGATCACTCACCTTTTGCCTGGCTCAAATTGGACAGCGCTTTCGAATAGACGAAGGGTCGAAGCCGAGGTCCTCAAGAGACGAACGATCGTTGAAGCAAGGGAACGAGAATCATCTTCTCGATCGAACAACAAAGACGTCATCTTCGATTTTTGAAAACCCTAGTTTGAAAAAGGGAAAAACAAGAGGAGGCCGCCATTCTCTCGTTTATTTGTTTTAGGGTTGTGATCGAGCAATTGAACCCAGGGAAAACGGGTCGAACTGATATTTAGAGGGGAATGGCATCTACCTAGATAGGTAACACAACCCAATACAACCGTGGGCTACAATAATTTTTAAAGTCCACAATTTAACAATTTTATTAAAAGAGATTTTATACCGACTCAAAACTTCAAATAACAAACAGCTAGGAAAATTAATCGTCTAGAGACGATAATCAATTGGTACGAAATCTCAGGTTGTTACAAGTATTTGTGCTTTGAAGGCGTATGTGTTGAAGCATAGTTACCGAGCCGCAAGTTCCTCGGTTCTGTTTTTACATTCATACAAGTGGACGTCCACTATAAAACCAGCATAGTTGTTAAGGCATCTTTGCCTCAAACTTGTAATAATTGTTGTAAAGTGGTAAGGGTACTATAATCCGACTTGTCTATGCAAAATAATAATTTTTTGCTTTGCCCGCAAAAAATATAATAAATTTTCTTTTTAAATATTTATATATTTTTAACAATTCAATAAGATTTGAATTTAACTTAATAATTAAAATATCCAATGGTTTGACTTAGAAAAGTAATTTGAATTTCAAATTTATATCTATAAGAAAAATAAAATACCATTTAATCATTCAAAATAAATATATACATATTTACTATACTTTATTACAAAAAGATTTTATTTATAATAAAATAAAATTAAACATCTACATAATAATAAAACAATTATAAAATATACATATAATATATAAAATTCTTTTCGACCATAACTTTTTTCAAATCTAAAAATATTTTAATTTTATAACATATTTACATATTTAAATATTTATACATATATAAGTATTAATTCAAAAACATTATATATATAATAAAATATGTGTATATATATAATTTTTAATTTGATAACTTATAAATATACATAATTAGTTTTAAAATAATTTAGAATCTGTTATGCTTATATAAAAGATTCAAAATCGATAAACAATAACAAATTATGGTTGAAAATAAAATAGTAGTTATATAAATATATATAATAATATTGATCATCAAAACTTAATTAGTAATATATAATTAAATATAAAACTTAAGAGAGCTAATGCATGTATAAAACCCTGATAGATACTAACTATTGTATGACAAGTATAAAATAAAATGTAAATAAAATAAAGTCACCTTGAATCGATCTCCAAACGTAACAATGGCCTGGAGTACCACAATCTGTATTTGTTTTGATATGCTTTGCTTCAAGTATTTTCGTCCTAGGGGTGGTAGAATGTGGCTCACAGCTAAGAGGAAGTGGAGTGTTCAAGAATAAAAATTGATGTAGATATGTTTGTGTGAATAGGGGAAGGAAGGAGACAAATTCTCCTCATGTTATTAATTTCCCTTTTACTAATTATAGATATACATCTGGAATTTAAAAAATACGCCCTCCCCTTCAACAAGTCATAGTTGGCCGTAAGATGAGCCAAATGGTCCATCAAAACACTATAAACTCGTTGAGTAATTAATACATGTTAAATTGTATTTAAATATGTACATATATCGTACGTACATATATGACTTTTATATACACACTCAATTATTACTAATGGCACCCCAAAAATATTAATATCACTAAATACATCAAACAAATAAATAATTAATTTAATTAATATATAACAATTAATTAATTGATTAATCATGTGGTATTTTGAAGAAATACCAAAACGGTTATGTGACTCGTAAGTGTAAATTCAATCAGCGATTAATATCGAACTATTAGAAAATTAACATTCACTCATAACCTTATTTAATGGAGTGACAGTTTGACGAAATTGATTACTTATACGTCTTTATAGGTAAAATCTAATTTTACTATATAGGTGGTACCTTTTAGTAACGATTGTTTATACCAATTCTCTTCATCAATACTATATCACATTAGGATTTATGGAATTTGGATTTGGTCAAAATTTCAATATCATCCATATTCAATTAGGTCAATCGATAAATATGTCCTCACTTTAGTACTAACATTTATTATTAACTGTAATACTTTGGTTATAAATTTTGACTTTTAGTTGAGTACATTTGACTGTGAAGCTCGAGAAGACGAATTTTTTATTGAATAGTGTTTCACTTCTAATGTTTTAACTCAGAGCCAATTATAGTCGCTCGATGGTCAGTATACCATGACTTAACTATAATCAAAGTGGAGTACCCACATTGAAACTCAATAATATTCTCAAGTCGAGAGAACAATGTGGTACTGTCACTTCGAGATTTACTATTTGACCTAATTGTAACCAACCAAATGGATACTCTCAAGTGAATCATTCCACAGTTATCCAATAATTATTACTATCTAACCTCTCAGTCATGAGTAATACACTACCCAACATTTGGAGAGCATTACATATTTTGGTCCCAACGGATGTGTGATGACCCGGATTTTTAACGTTTGTTAAATGGTAATTAACTGAATTAAATCATTGGAATACTGATTTTATAAGTTGAACCAATAAAAATTTGGATAATTAAAGTATCCGGATATATATAAATTGATTTGAAAACTATAATAAATATTGAATTATAGAACCTTTAGCTATGATAAATCTTATAGGAAATAAATAATAATGTATATAGAGACTCCACCATTTAAATTAAGATAAAATACATATAAATAAAACTCCATCATTGAAATTCAAGGTAGAATACATTTGTATATGAATAGAAATACATACGAGCTTAGGATGTTTAATATATATAAGTGTATGAATGAATATGTATGTGTGTATATAATGACAAATACAAAACAAATGTATATTATATTAAATAATGCAATGTAAACATATATGTATATACAACCTTATATAAGGAAATGACAATATGTATAAATGCAAGTAAAATAGGATAAAAAAATTCATATGCATAACTATATATACATAATTTTATGTATAAGTATATATATATATATAATAGTATACGTGAAGAATATAAATACATGTGTAAGTAAGTATAAACATAAATGTACATGGAAAATTTAAAAAAGAAATATATATATATACATGTTCAAATCAAATAAGAAAGGTGTAGATAAGTATGAAAACATAAATAGGTATAAACATATAAACACATCACAGTAGTTTGCCTAACCAAAAATAGCAAGAAAAAAAAACACTGCTTCAAGCTCACTTCAATTTCTCTTCATCCTTAAAGTAAATGTCAACCTCAGCCACCAAGAAATCATTTCAATCCATCACCTAAATATCATACGAACTTGTACATAGGCTGGTAGGAGTATTAGTTTCAATTGTTAGAAGCCTGTAAACAAGATAGGCTCTGTACACTTAAATAAAAGAGAGAAATAGTTCTGCTTTTATCCAATCCAAACTCAAAGCAGAAAAACAAGGATTCAAAGCAAGGTTTCAAGACTCCAGGTAGAAGAATTAAAGTTTCAACTTGAAGTCTCGAGAATCAAAATGTGAAAAACTCTAAATTTAAAAAGACTGGAAGTGAAATTTTGCTCTATTTAAGTTAACAGTAAAATATTTATACATGTCCATCTTTCTAAAATCTATATCTCGAATTCTAATTCGAATTTGTAGTTAGTATAAACTGATGAAATGTTTATCTTCGAGTATAGAACATGCTAAAAATTTCTTGAAGCTCCATCATGCCATAGATTGGGAGAAAATTGAGTTTACAGTAAACCACCAAGATTTTGACAACTATCAATTTCTTTAAAATAATTAGTCGTGTACAAAATCGTGATCGGTACGTAAAAATTGGATTTTTAGAAAAGGTTTCACGGTTATTAGTAGCCTAGATCTCGAGAAATTCAGAGCTGATCAGAATTGATAAAAAAATAAATTTCCGGCAACCTCATCGTTGAGGAGTGCTATAGTCAGGTCAGGAAGGAACATGTGGGTGTGGGAAAGGAGGCTACCATGGCGGAATCTCGGTTTAGTGTGTGGTTTGGGGAAACGAGGTGGTTATAGGGTTTAAGGGGAAGGTTTTGAAGAGGCAAAACACGATCGAACTGGAAGTCGTTAACGCGACCGGACGAGGCGAGCTCTGGTAGGAAGGAAGCGGCATGGATGGGCTTTCGAATGGGTGTAGCGGCAGGGGGTGCAGCGGTATATGGGAATAGCAGTTCGTCGTGATTGGAGATGGATTTTTTTTCCATGGGCTCGGCTGATGCTCGATTTCGAATTAAGGGATGGTGGAGGGTTTCATGTGAGGAAACAAGAAGTCGGGGTCAGGGTCGACATGTTGGGAAGGTCGGCGGCGAGGTTCACCGGCCGGAGCGTGAGGTGGAGTGCACTTATCTTGTGCACAGTCTCATGCTCATTCAGGTGAACAAAAAGATGAAAGGAGCAGGGGGAGAAAGAAAAGAGGGAGGAAGGAAGAGTGGGCTGGGCCGGGTTTCGGGCCGAAGCAAGGAAATAAAGAAAATAAGGAAAGAAAGGAAAAAAAAGGGAGGAAGGGAAGAAAATATAAAGGAAAGGTAAATTAGAAGAATAAAAGAAATAAAAGTAAAAGAATGAAAGAAACAAAAGAAAAGGAAATAAAGATATAAAGAGGAAAGAAATAAAAAAAGAATAAGAATAAAAGAATAAAAGAGAAGAGAAGTAGAGAAGAATTGAAATTTTACATATACATTTATAAGCAAATTTATGTTTCTTCTTTAACTAAAAGGGTATTGAAATTTTGAATCCGTGGTGTTAAGTTCAAAGGTATTTATAAATTAATGAGTAACAAATTATACTATTACTATTGACTTAAACCTATGAAAATTAATGTTATTTTATAATTTATGTTTTTGTCAATAAATTCGTTTAATTTGTAATTTAACCGATAAAAGTATAAATAGAATCGACTTAGGTAAGTTAATAGTAGATTAAATGATGACACAGGTTATTGGAAATAAACGTCTGTAATAAACCACCATATTTGAATATTATTATCCACATAATACATTATTTATTTTAAACAATT
Source organism: Allium fistulosum (assembly GCA_030737815.1). Taxonomy (NCBI): domain Eukaryota; kingdom Viridiplantae; phylum Streptophyta; class Magnoliopsida; order Asparagales; family Amaryllidaceae; genus Allium; species Allium fistulosum. The sequence goes on from CM060901.1 coordinate 1,620,263,493, forward strand.
TACCCTTTTTAAATTTATTAATTGGATTCGAAGAGGCCGGGATCGGATATCAGCGATATCCGGAACCACTTCGATTTAATAACTACTACAATCCTTACAGGTTTGATTTGTAGAATCAAATAGGCTGGAATTAAATAAATTAAGTAAGTCCGACTGTTTTGAATAAGTAACTGCACTTAGATATTATTTTAATAATGGATTTAGCAACAAGTGTTGGTCATAGCAAGATAAGAGCTTGTAATGTTGGACGAGTTACCCTGGTTTCGAGGAAGCTTTATAACTTAAGTATTTCATATTAGATGGGTTTACTCACGCTGGTTTCCAGCCTGACTCGGGTGTTACTTTATTGTAATGCTCGGGTCTGACCGAGTATTACAGATTTTCAGGTTAGGACGTTGGGAACTCAAGAGACGAGCTGGATGGCCGAGATGTATTGACTATATTCCGCTGGGTATTTTGGGCTGTATAGACAGTAGTTGAGGACAAGTTGTTATAATTGTCCAGATTTATTTGTTGGTTGTTGTACTCTGATATCTTGTATGTATATTGACAGTTACAGCTTTTCTTTGTATAAAATGTTGTTATTTCATATTATATTTTTTCTGCTGCGATTATGAGATTCTATGTTGTTGTTTTATGTTCTTATTCTATCTCCTTTTCTTCTTAACCCTAACAGTCTGGGATTTCCGGTGCTTGATTGTTCGGCACTCTATACAGTGGACGTATTAGTGTCGATTTTCGGGGTCGAAAATCTCCGGGCCGTTACACTTGGTATCAGAGCAAAAGGTTAAGCGAGAACCTTGGCTCTGGTGGGGATTACTCATTAGAGATAGGGTCAGTAGTACCCTAGAATAAGTTGAGTGTATTATATATATGAGGGCGTACTTGTTATTTTCTTAAATAATGATTTTAAAAATGACTTTTAAATAATTTTGATATATAAAGAAATAATTTTTCTAAGTTATTATAGTATATTAAGTTGATTGATTTTTGTTATTGAAATTAAATAAGATTATAAGATTTATGTGGAAAACACATATAACCAATAGAAATGTGGGTAGGGATTAACTATACAAATAAGTTAAGTTAAAAATGGATTCAAAACCAGAATTTAAATCCTGGAAAGTTCAAAAGAATTTTTAAAGCACTTGAAATATGTTACCCTGATTTTATTGTTCAAGTAAATCATGATGGAATATATAGTGTGTATGATTTCTAGATATGATGATTTCCATAAATTGGTTGTGGTGTCTTAGTAAGGGAATATTTATTTTTAGAATAAAAAATGATAAAACATTATGGAATGTTTAAGGAAGTGAAATTATCTAAGTTAAATTTATAAATATGACTTATAAATTGGAATGGATTTAAATTGTGAATTTTTAAATCTAAGCCAGAGAAATTTGAAATTGTTTCAAAGTGTTGAAGGAAATAGTGAATAATATTATTAGAATATACCTTGGTATGGAAATCTTTGTTTAAAAACAAGAGTGTTTTGAAATCTGAAGGAATTTGTTTTAAATTAAAAACAAAGAATGGTTTGAAATGTAAAGTGTGATTGGATATGTAAATGGGATAAGTATATATATATGTAGATACATATATGATTTCAAAATTGATTTGAAATAAATGCTAAGTGTTGAATTGTAGAATCCCCCTAAGAATATGAAGTATAACCCTAAGGAAAAAAAATAAGTTTTTTGAACTTATAAGTGGGAAGGGATATTGATAAAAAATTAAATTTGGAGTGAAAAATTTAACTTGAATAAGGTTAAATGGACTGATCTAATGGGAAATTTAACTTAGGGGAAGTTAAATAAGTTTTGAACAGCCTGAATTGGAAATTTCAAGGTGAAATTGAGTTTTAACTTAGGAAAGTTAAATGGGGTAAATTGAGAGAGAAGTATGGATTTGATAAAAGGCTAGGTAAGGATAATTTCAAACAGCTTTTGAAATATAAGCGAGTTTTGAATTCTGGAAATAGGTAATGGATGCTATGGATTGATGTTTGGATAATTTGGATGTTTAATTACTCTTATATCCTACTATCATCCTGTTTGTTATTAACAGTATATATAAAACTGTGAAGTGGATTATCTCGAGTAAATTAAAAAGTGGATTGAAATGATATACATCCATTGCTGAAAATTTAATGGAAATAAAACTTTATTAAGAGACCATTTAGAGATTTTGATTCTTAAAAATAAAATTGAATTTAGGGAAATGGGATCATTTTAAACATAAGTTAAAATGTTAAAAATGAATTTACCAACTGTGACGACAGCCCATGACCCCTGCACCGAATCTAAAGATAGCGCGCTGTAAAGTGTGCCAGGCGACCATGGACGATTGTCAGGGTAGATTAAAACAACAGAATCTATCGTATTACTCACAGCGCATGGACAAAATACAATAGAACATATGTATAGTGAAGCTTTACAGAACAAAATGACATCATATAAAACTCCATAATAGTTGAATACAAGCATCCAAATAGTCAATACATCAAGCCTCACTACATATCTCTCAGAGAATACAAAACAGCGGAATATCCAGTACATATAATAAGAAGATAATATGCAACCCTCCAGCTCGTCTTCGATATCAGCATCGTGAGAAGAGAACAGCACCTGTCACCTGCTACCTAGTCTGCCCGTCCCAAAATGGACGAACAGCCCAAGGCAATAAGAATTAAAACATAAAGCCTTGAGTCAGACAACAGTCTTAGTGAGCAGTAAATTAACTAACAACATACCAAAAGAGCATAAAGGAAAAGGAATAGGAATACAACCCTCCCACTCCAACCTCATTCTACAGTGATAGCCCCCAGACACACACTAAGCAGAAGCAAACATAGCAGAGCATACAATTTAAAGTAAAGCTACTATCACTCGAGTCAAGGGCGATGTTTTCCAAGTACCAAGGCCTAAATCAGATAAGCACCCAGAAAATACCGCTCTTGAGTCCGAATGACTATACAACCAAACATCCATGACTCTGGCTATCACTGTTATCATTGCTTCGATATCACCGTTAATTGAATGACCGGCACATTCTTTCAGCCGTCCGTCAAGGGCTAATAGAAACCCCGGTTCTAGACATAACTCCCGCACGTCGTCGCAGCCCGTGCCTAGGACTATCGAATCTGCCCAGAGTACTCGACCATCAACAGTTGGCCGTTGGGACTATCGAATCTGCCCAAACGTACTCTTGCTTAGAGCATGCTAGAACCTTCAACAACGATGCTATCCAAGCCTCCTAGTCATCCTCCTCGACGACTATTCTCATATCCATTCATTATCCTCAACTCGAATCATATCACCGAGTTATCAACATGCTTGGAATGATCCCGTCTGGATTAGACCAAGTCTTCATCATATGATGCCTCGCTTCATTACATCCTTGCAAAGCCTCATCTCAACTTCACATCATCATATCTATGCATAAGAGCTTCATCATCCCGCTACATATGCCACGAGCAGCTTTCCCAATTCAAGAGCCTTTCCCTTAGCTTTTGAATCATCTTCGATCTAAATCTAATCATCAATCATCTAGTTCATAACAAGCAATCAAATCAAACATCAATCCAAGCAATCAAGCATTCAAATATGATCTAAGTAGACAATTATAACAATAATGGCATTTTCGTAATTAAAGAGTTGAAAGTCCAATAAGCATGAAAACATGGATTATATCTCTACAAACTTGATGAATGAACTTGCATAGGTTAACATATGATAAAATGGATGTAACATCATCATGAACAATGGATCTATATGGATCTACACTTTGGATGAAGAAAATGCATGGAAATCACTATTTTAACACCAAATCGAGCCAACAATCCAATATACTCCTTTGGATCCGTGTGAGGGATAATCACCACTCACCGAATCACCTAAACAAACCCAAATCAACACACTTCAGATCTGGACAGCGAAGGATGAAGCTTGATCTATCACGAATCCGCTTCAAACGAAGAAATCTCTCTTGAAAAGATGAAGAACTTCAATGTAAGCTCTTGGATCTTCAATCTTGATCTTCGATTTGGATGGATGGAAGCACTAGATTTGAGTGGAGAAAAGAAGTGAAGAAGTGTAGAAGTCGAGCTCTCAAAATGGCAGCACTTCGTCGCTTCAAAATCCGGATCCCAAAAATGAAGAGAAGCTCTCCTATTTATAGCAGAAAATACCCTAAGTCGTAACTCGGCTATCTCCTTAAGTCGCTGCCGACTTAACACTATGCCGACCTACGACCTAACGCTTTGCCATCCTACGACTTAACCAGAAGCATCTGCGACCTAACAACTGCTATCTCCTAAGTCGGTCACAACTTATAGCAATGCGCTTTCCTTCGACCTACGACTTAGCAACAGGTATGACCTAATACTTAGGAAACTCAACGACCTAACAACCTAACGACTTAACTGCCTACGACTCAGTTGGGTTGCGACCTAACAACTTAGGCTCCTACGCGACCTAACACATGCCGACCTAAAACAACAGACGACCTATCAGTTAGATCCACGCGACCTAACACTTAAACTATCCTAGCGACCTAACAACTCACGCGACTTACGACTTAGCAAACTCGCGACCTAACACACACGCGACCTAACCATCTTAGGTCGCCTACGACCTAACTCAACACAGAACTAACGACCTAACTACGCTAACACTTAGGTCGGTCAATCCCATAGGTCGCTAACTCCTATAGGTCGCAAACTGCTTATCCCCTAAGTCGTTAATTATACTAGGTCGCTACCTCCTATCTCTTAGGTCGCTAACTCGAACTGCCGACCTAACACTTAACTCACCCAAACACTTAGGTCGCTCCCAACATTTCCTTAGGTCGTTGCCGACCTAACACTTAACCCAAACACTTAGGTCGCTCCCAACATTTCCTTAGGTCGTTGCCGACCTAACACTTAACCCAAACACTTAGGTCGCTCCCAACATTTCCTTAGGTCGTTGCCGACCTAACACTAACTCGCCGAAGTCCTTAACTCGGTCACGACTTAGCTCTTAGGTCGTTCACGACCTAGGACTTAGACAAATCTGCCTAAAAATCTGAAATGACTTAAAAATGCAAAAATTCCAGATTTTGACGAACTTGTCGATCCGTAAAAATACGGGTCGTTACATTCTCTCCCCCTTAGGAATTTCGCCCCCGAAATTCCAAGCAATCAAAAACTATTCTATATGCCTACCATCCATAGCAATCAACAAACCATGCATCCAATTCTAGCTTAGCGTACAGAATTCTAAGACTTAGAACAAGTTACAATATCGCGAGATGAGACGACACCTTAGGGCCATACCTTGAAGAGTTCAGGATGAGCTGCCTTCATCCTCTCTTCCACCTCCCACGTACAGTCGTTATCATCATCACTCCATTGTATCTTGAGCAACTTAACTACCTTTCTCCTAAGCTGTTTCGTGTCGGTTTCAACAACACGAAGCGGCTTACGAGGTCTTCTACTGACTGGATCAACTTCTAAGTCTTCACAGCTATCCGCAGAAACCACGGTATTCGAGTCGTGCACATACTTCCGTAGATATGATACATGAAAAACATTATGCACACTCGACATCTTCTCTGGTAACTCCAATCTGTAGGCGAGCTTTCCAATTCGCTCGATAATCGGGAATGGTCCAACAAATCTTGGGGTCAATTTTCCTTTCTTCCTGAATCGAATAACATTCTTTAGTGGAGAAATCTTCACAAAAACCATATCTCCTACGTCGAATTCCAAATCCTTTCGACGCTTATCGGCATAACTCTTCTGACGGTCTTGGGCTGCCTTCATTCGTTGCCGAATGATCTCTATGCAATCCGAAGTCTGTCGAATCATCTCTGGCCCAAGCATCAGCTTTTCTCCAGTTTCCAACCAACATGTCGGAGAGTTACACGGTCTTCCATACAATGCCTCATATGGTGCCATACCAATACTTGACTGGTAACTGTTGTTGTACGCAAACTCCACCAAATGAAGGTGATCTTCCCATGATCCTCCGAAATCCAAAACACAAGCCCTGAGGAGATCTTCCAAAACTCGGTTGACTCTCTCAGTCTGACCATCTGTTTGAGGGTGATAAGCTGTACTCAAACACAACTCGGTTCCCAAGACTTCCTGGAAGCTCTTCCAAAATCCACTAGTGAACAATGGGTCTCGATCGCTCACTATACTCTTCGGAATACCATGGAATCGAACTATCCACTTAACATACAACTCAGCCAACTTTGATGCCGTCCTAGTCGATCGAACAGGAATGAATCGTGCACTCTTAGTCAGACGATCCACAATGACCCAAATCCCTTCATTTCCCGTTCTGGTTCTAGGCAATCCATCGATAAAATCCATCGACACTTGTTCCCACTTCCATGTAGGAACTTCTAATGGCTGAAGCAATCCACTTGGCTTCTTCTGTTCGGCTTTTACCAACTGGCAGTTCATACATTTGGAAATAAAATTTCCAACATCCTTCTTCATACCTTCCCAGTAGTAGGTTCTCTTCATATCCCGATACATCTTATTTCCGCCTGGATGAATTGTTAGCTTCGAGTGATGACTTTCCTTCAGAACTTCACTCTTCAATTCATCTATATCGGGAACAACTAGTCGTCCTTGCTTCCGAAGCCAACCCTCTCGATCGACCTCGAATCCTTTATCCTTTTCTGGATCTAATCCAGATTCCAATTCACGGACAATCTTGACAAGCTTATCATCTCGCTTTTGGCCCTCGCCAATCCTTTCCACAAGAGTGGGTCTTATCGATAAGTTTGCCAACATCTCAGGTTCTAATTCACATCTAGGCCTGAAGTCAAATCCAGCTAAATACTCGAGACTCTTCCATTCTGAAAACATGGCTCCCAATCCTGCATGTCTTCGACTTAACGCATCTGCCACTGCGTTACCTTTTCCCGGAGTATAAGCTATACCAAAATCATATGATGCCAAAAACTCTAGCCAACGTTGCTACCGAAGATTCAAATCCTTTTGGGAGAAAAGATACTTCAACGACTTGTGATCCGTGAACAACTCGAATCGAACTCCCAACAAATAATGCCTCCACATCTTCAGAGCAAATACAATCGCCGCTAACTCCAAATCATGAGTCGGGTAATTCCTTTCATGCGGCTTTAGTTGTCGACTGGCATACGCAACAACTTTATCCTTCTGCATCAGCACTGCTCCAAGTCCAGTACCACATGCGTCGGTGTAAACCACCATCTCATCGTTCCCACTTGGAATAGTCAAAACGGGAGCACTCGTCAATCTCTCTTTCAGGATTCCGAAAGCTTGCTCACACTTAGCGTCCCAACTGAACACTTGGTTCTTCTTCGTCAATCCTGTTAATGGTGCAGCTATCTTGGAGAAGTCTTTGATAAACCGTCGATAATATCCTGCTAATCCAAGAAAACTTCTCACATCAGATGCATTCTTAGGTCTAACCCAATCCTGGATTGCTGCCACCTTAGCAGGATCAACCGCTATTCCATTTCCAGAAATCACATGGCCTAAGAACCTCACTTCACTCTTCCAGAAGTGACACTTCGAAAACTTAGCCTTCAGCTGATGTTTCCGCAAGATTTCCAAAACCATACGCAAGTGCGTCTTGTGCTCTTCCTCCGTTCTGGAATAAATCAGGATATCATCCACGAACACAAGTACGAACTTGTTCAACTGATCTCTGAACACTCTATTCATAAGATCCACAAAATATGCTGGCGCGTTAGTCAATCCAAACGGCATTACCAGCCACTCAAAGAAACCAGATTGTGTCCGAAAAGCAGTCTTCGGCACACTATCCTTTGCCACTCTCAACTGGTGAAATCCCGTTGCCAAATCCATCTGAGAAAACACCTTAGCCTCGTGAAGCTGATCAAACAAGTCATCTATTCTCGGCAATGGATACTTGTTCTTCTTTGTCACCTTATTCAGCTCACGATAATCTACACACAATCTCAACGACCCATCTGCCTTGGTTGCAAACACAACTGGTGCACCCCACTCGGACACACTACGTCGAATGAATCCTTTCTGTAAAAGGTCATCAACTTGCACCCTCAACTCTTGCTGTTCCCTAGGCGCCATCCGCCTAAGAGGCATCACAACAGGTATGGCTCCTTCAACTAGATCTATACGAAACTCGATCTCTCTATGCGGCGGCAACCCTTTGACTTCGTCAAAGACATCCTCGAATCCATTTGCGATTGGCACTAAAGACAGTCCATCCCGTGGAACAACTAGCGAATACATGAAGCTCATGAAGACGCCTTCCTCATGCTTACATCGTATCACAATCTTTCGCCCTTCCACATTCTCGACTGTCACCTCCAGCCTCTCACAATCAACCTTAGCCGCATACTTCCTAAGCCAGTCCATACCCAAAATAATTCCGAACCCCGCAAAGTTCAGAACAAAACAATCACAAACAAAAGAGCAACCATGACTCGATACAACTAGACCACGGCATAACATACACAAACAAGACGAACCCCCAACTGGATTAGTCACAACCAATGGCCTATCAACAATATCCGGTTCCAAACCTAACCGGCCTACTAGTTCATTACAAACAAACGAATGCGATGCTCCAGTATCAAACAAAACTCTAACTGGAATACCACATAGGAAAAGAGTACCTTGAACAACCACGCTCTTTCCCTTCTCTTCAGCAGTAGGAGCTTTCGAAGACGACGGAACAGCTCCTAAAGCATAGGCTTGCACAATCTGCCTGTCCTTCCTCGGTTCTGGACAATTCTTCCTGAAATGCCCCGGCTTGTCACAGTTGTGACACTTCATCGGCACCTTAGGATTCTTACAATCCTTCGAGAAATGGCCCTTTTGCTGACAATTGTAGCAAGTCACCTCGCCTTTCGGCTTCTTCTGGCCATCCTTACCCTTCTGCTGTTGCTGCTTCCTCTTCTTGTTTCCACCCTGCTGGGGTTTAGACTCTTCCCTGGTCACAGCAACAACAGATCCTTCCTTAGGAAACAGACTCTCATGCCTAAGAGCTTTCTCCACAAGCTTCTCAAATGAATCGTCCAAATGATCCACCAACTGTCTCCCAAGATAACTGTCCAAGCCTGTCACAAACTTCTCATTCTTCTGATAAGCAGATTCAATATATGACCGAGCATACTTGGACAAAGATTCAAACTCAGAAACATACTCAAGAACAGATCTTCCACCTTGCTTGAGCTCCACAAACCTCTTGAACAGAACAGACTTCTGAGCTGTAGAAATGAACTTAGCTTCAAATCTAGCTTGGAATTGCTCCCAAGTAATCTCTTCCTCCGCAGTATTGATGGTAATAGAATTCCACCAATCAGAAGCTCTCCCTTGAAGCTGCCTTGATGCCAACTTCCTCTTAGTTGCATCATCAATTCCCAAATCGCCAAAGATCCTTCTACAAGCATCTATCCATCTCTGGACTTCGATAGTTGATTCTGTTCCCAAGAAAACCTTCCCTCCAAGAGCAGTATAGTCCTTGCACAACTTAGCAAAATCCACTGGTTTCGGAGTTTGAACTTGAACTCCAACATCAACTGCTGCCCCCGGAACTGGTATCCTTCTCATGATCGAAGTCATCATAGCTTCGAACATGGCTGCATAATCAGCAGTCTCTTCAGTAGCACGGCCTTCCCTAGCAGCTGGTCTCCCTCTTCGACTCATTCTCAATATCTATAAAAAGGAATGATTAGAACATCTAGAGAAACAACTGCATAAAGGACTCAACTCTACTAAGCTACTATATTATATATAGTATTCATCCATCAAAATACAATTACGTCTCTCATACGTGGTTACTTCAGCGAGCGTTGGGTAAAATCGATTAACCAATGCTCTGATACCAAATGTGACGACCGCCCATGACCCCTACACCGAATCTAAAGATAGTGCGCTGTAAAGTGTGCCAGGCGACCATGGACGATTGTCAGGGTAGATTAAAACAACAGAATCTATCGTATTACTCACAGCGCATGGACAAAATACAATAGAACATATGTATAGTGAAGCTTTACAGAACAAAATGACATCATATAAAACTCCATAATAGTTGAATACAAGCATCCAAATAGTCAATACATCAAGCCTCACTACATATCTCTCAGAGAATACAAAACAGCGGAATATCCAGTACATATAATAAGAAGATAATATGCAACCCTCCAGCTCGTCTTCGATATCAGCATCGTGAGAAGAGAACAGCACCTGTCACCTGCTACCTAGTCTGCCCGTCCCAAAATGGACGAACAGCCCAAGGCAATAAGAATTAAAACATAAAGCCTTGAGTCAGACAACAGTCTTAGTGAGCAGTAAATTAACTAACAACATACCAAAAGAGCATAAAGGAAAAGGAATAGGAATACAACCCTCCCACTCCAACCTCATTCTACAGTGATAGCCCCCAGACACACACTAAGCAGAAGCAAACATAGCAGAGCATACAATTTAAAGTAAAGCTACTATCACTCGAGTCAAGGGCGATGTTTTCCAAGTACCAAGGCCTAAATCAGATAAGCACCCAGAAAATACCGCTCTTGAGTCCGAATGACTATACAACCAAACATCCATGACTCTGGCTATCACTGTTATCATTGCTTCGATATCACCGTTAATTGAATGACCGGCACATTCTTTCAGCCGTCCGTCAAGGGCTAATGGAAACCCCGGTTCTAGACATAACTCCCGCACGTCGTCGCAGCCCGTGCCTAGGACTATCGAATCTGCCCAGAGTACTCGACCATCAACAGTTGGCCGTTGGGACTATCGAATCTGCCCAAACGTACTCTTGCTTAGAGCATGCTAGAACCTTCAACAACGATGCTATCCAAGCCTCCTAGTCATCCTCCTCGACGACTATTCTCATATTCATTCATTATCCTCAACTCGAATCATATCACCGAGTTATCAACATGCTTGGAATGATCCCGTCTGGATTAGACCAAGTCTTCATCATATGATGCCTCGCTTCATTACATCCTTGCAAAGCCTCATCTCAACTTCACATCATCATATCTATGCATAAGAGCTTCATCATCCCGCTACATATGCCACGAGCAGCTTTCCCAATTCAAGAGCCTTTCCCTTAGCTTTTGAATCATCTTCGATCTAAATCTAATCATCAATCATCTAGTTCATAACAAGCAATCAAATCAAACATCAATCCAAGCAATCAAGCATTCAAATATGATCTAAGTAGACAATTATAACAATAATGGCATTTTCGTAATTAAAGAGTTGAAAGTCCAATAAGCATGAAAACATGGATTATATCTCTACAAACTTGATGAATGAACTTGCATAGGTTAACATATGATAAAATGGATGTAACATCATCATGAACAATGGATCTATATGGATCTACACTTTGGATGAAGAAAATGCATGGAAATCACTATTTTAACACCAAATCGAGCCAACAATCCAATATACTCCTTTGGATCCGTGTGAGGGATAATCACCACTCACCGAATCACCTAAACAAACCCAAATCAACACACTTCAGATCTGGACAGCGAAGGATGAAGCTTGATCTATCACGAATCCGCTTCAAACGAAGAAATCTCTCTTGAAAAGATGAAGATCTTCAATGTAAGCTCTTGGATCTTCAATCTTGATCTTCGATTTGGATGGATGGAAGCACTAGATTTGAGTGGAGAAAAGAAGTGAAGAAGTGTAGAAGTCGAGCTCTCAAAATGGCAGCACTTCGTCGCTTCAAAATCCGGATCCCAAAAATGAAGAGAAGCTCTCCTATTTATAGCAGAAAATACCCTAAGTCGTAACTCGGCTATCTCCTTAAGTCGCTGCCGACTTAACACTATGTCGACCTACGACCTAACGCTTTGCCATCCTACGACTTAACCAGAAGCATCTGCGACCTAACAACTGCTATCTCCTAAGTCGGTCACAACTTATAGCAATGCGCTTTCCTTCGACCTACGACTTAGCAACAGGTATGACCTAATACTTAGGAAACTCAACGACCTAACAACCTAACGACTTAACTGCCTACGACTCAGTTGGGTTGCGACCTAACAACTTAGGCTCCTACGCGACCTAACACATGCCGACCTAAAACAACAGACGACCTATCAGTTAGATCCACGCGACCTAACACTTAAACTATCCTAGCGACCTAACAACTCACGCGACTTACGACTTAGCAAACTCGCGACCTAACACACACGCGACCTAACCATCTTAGGTCGCCTACGACCTAACTCAACACAGAACTAACGACCTAACTACGCTAACACTTAGGTCGGTCAATCCCATAGGTCGCTAACTCCTATAGGTCGCAAACTGCTTATCCCCTAAGTCGTTAATTCTACTAGGTCGCTACCTCCTATCTCTTAGGTCGCTAACTCGAACTGCCGACCTAACACTTAACTCACCCAAACACTTAGGTCGCTCCCAACATTTCCTTAGGTCGTTGCCGACCTAACACTTAACCCAAACACTTAGGTCGCTCCCAACATTTCCTTAGGTCGTTGCCGACCTAACACTTAACCCAAACACTTAGGTCGCTCCCAACATTTCCTTAGGTCGTTGCCGACCTAACACTAACTCGCCGAAGTCCTTAACTCGGTCACGACTTAGCTCTTAGGTCGTTCACGACCTAGGACTTAGACAAATCTGCCTAAAAATCTGAAATGACTTAAAAATGCAAAAATTCCAGATTTTGACGAACTTGTCGATCCGTAAAAATACGGGTCGTTACACCAACCAAATTGTTTAAGAATTGGGTTTCAAAGTTGAAGTAAAAAATTGGGTAATAAATTGGATTCCGAAGATTAAATTGTTTAAAAAGATTTGAACTCTCACTTGAACTTTGAAATAAGTTTAAATAACAACAATTTAAAGAGAATATATGGAATTTGGGCTCAGAATTTAAATTATTTTAAGGGCTTGGGTTGTTAAAATAAACTATTAAGGGTTAAATTGATTTAAGTAATTAAATCGGTATTTTGAAATCATACCTAAATTTATATAAATCAAGCTGGTTAAAATTTGAGAATGGATTTGGAATTAATTCAAAGGTGATATTAATTCAGAATTGAAATTGAATTGAAATTGTAATCGGAGTTGAATTAATTTGAAATCAAATGGGATTTGATTTGGATTGAAATGGGAATCGAAGTTAATTCGAATTGAATTGGAAATTGAACCAATGAGAATGGAAATTGAAATTGATTGAAGTGGGGAGTGGAAACTGAACCAGTTGGACTCGAAAATTATTTTCAAATAAAACTATTTTGATATAAACTATTTTAAATTTATCTTCTTAAATATTTAGATTATTTTGATCTCTCCAAGCTATTTACTATAAAAAAAACATTCTTTTTCAAATTCAAACTATCTTATACTTACTATTTAACCATTTTACAACTATTTTGCAACTATTTAACTATTCTACAACCATTTAACTATTTTACAACTACTTCACTATTTTAAACTATTTAAGCTATTTTCTAAATTCAAACAAGTCAGAATGGAAATTATTTATATTTAAATCATGGATTTAAATACGAATTGGGATAAACTGAAGTTGTAACCCAAATGGAAATTGAAGCAGTTTTGTAGTGAAAGAAAAATCGGATGTTGAGGCAAAGATGATTTTGAAGTGAAATAATATATTTTGAGAAAATATATGGTAATAAAAGTAAAGAGTAAATAGTCACTATAATTGGGAATTTACTTTGCGAGAAATAAGTAAAGTGACAAATGACTTCGGAAAAGGAAATCGAACTTGAAAATTTGATTTGGCATTAATGAGGTTATATATTAAAAACTTCCCTTATTGAAAATATAACCAGAAGGAATGATCTTTAAAAGGTATTTGAAATGTAAAGTGGAATTTATATAAGAATGAAATGGTCCGAAAATTATTCAAGTTGAAGAATAATCTTATATATATATATGTATATATATAAAAATGATTTTTATATGTATATGAGGGTGGAACTGAAAAGGATTTTGGAACTCATTGATTTTGAAAAGCTTTTGATTTGGCAAAAAGAAAATTTTGGGAATTTGGAAAGCCAAGTTTGAGAATTATCGATTTTGTGTAAATGGGATTTATATGTGATATATATATATATATATATATAAAGAGCATGATTTGAAAGATACTGTAAGTGTATAGTATAAAATGTTTTGAGAATGCTATGGGGAAAAAGGCGCTCCAATTTAGAGTTGAAACTTATAGTAGGAGATCCATTGGGTGGTTCTTCCTTGAGTCCTAAGGGGGGTTCTAAATTTTGATCCAAGAGGACATCCAGACAAAACTTTAGTTCCTGAGTATTGTGATTGGGGTAGCGTAATTCGTGGGGCACTGATGCCTACGGTTACATTGAGATTTGCCGTGATGGTAACGTAACCTTTGTTGTAACTGCGATCTATCGTCGTTCCATAGCGTAAGTCGAGTGGTAGTGATTGCCTACAATCTACGTTTGATTTCACTGGGATAGCGACATAACATCGGTAGATTGCGATCTATGAGGTTTGGTTCCATAGCAAAATTCGTGTGGCAGTGAGTGCCTACAGTCTACACTAGTTCCCCTGGAACAGTGACATCACTTTGTGTAGTCCGCGATCTATGTGGTGAAGTTTCATTTGGCAGCGTAATTCGAGGGGTGCTGATGCCTACAGTTACACAGGTTTTTGCTATGATAGCAATGTAACCCTAAGTGTAGCTGCGATCTGTGCAGTTTCCATGGCAAAAGTCGAGGAGTTCGGATGCCTAAAGTTTTATATGGTTTTCGCCGGGATGGCGACGTAATCATCCTGCTAACTGTGACCCATGGAAGGGGTGATGATTTCCAGAGCATTCTCACAAAAAAATTTCCAAGTATTTTAACTGGGTGTTGAAAATAGGTTTACCGAGTACTTATAGATTTTCAGTCCTGCGCCCAATCAACGTTTGACTGAATTTCTATGAGAACAAGGATGGACTTGTTGAAACATCAAGTTATAAAAAGTATTTTTATATAAAATAGATTGGTAATATTATGTAGTTTTAAAAGTGTTTTAAAATTTTAAAATAAAAGAGTAAAAGTTAAAATGCTTAAATAATAATTTTACTAAAATAAAGCATTAAATTAAAATTTAGCTTCGTTCCTTTTCGAGGACGAAAAGTTCTAAAGGGGGGAGGAATGTGACGACCCAGATTTTTAACGTTTGTTAATTGGTAATTAACTGAATTAAATCATTGGAATACCGATTTTATAAGTCGAACCAATAAAAATTCGAATAATTAAAGTATCTGGATATATATAAATTGATTTGAAAACTATAATAAATATTGAATTATAGAACCTCTGGATATGATAAATCTTATAGGAAATAAATAATAATATATATAGAGACTCCACCATTTAAATTAAGATAAAATACATATAAATAAAACTCCATCATTGAAATTCAAGGTAGAATACATTTGTATATGAATAGAAATGCATACGAGCTTAGGATGTTTAATATATATAAGTATATGAATGAATATGTATGTGTATATATGATGACAAATACAAAACAAATGTATATTATATTAAATAGTGCAATGTAAACATATATGTATATACAATCTTATATAAGGAAATGAAAATATGTATAAATGCAAGTAAAATAGGATAAAAAAATTCATATGCATAACTATATATACATAATTATATGTATAAGTATATATATATATATATAATAGTATACGTGAAGAATATAAATACATGTGTAAGTAAGTATAATCATAAATGTACATGGAAAATTTAAATAAGAAATATATATATACATACATGTTCAAATCAAATAAGAAAGGTGTAGATAAGTATGAAAACATAAATAGGTATAAACACATCACAGTAGTTTGCCTAACCAAAAATAGCAAGAAAAAAAAACACTGCTTCAAGCTCACTTCAATTTCTCTTCATCCTTAAAGTAAATGTCAACCTCAGCCACCAAGAAATCATTTCAATCCATCACCTAAATATCATACGAACTTGTACATAGGCTGGTAGGAGTATTAGTTTCAATTGTTAGAAGTCTGTAAACAAGATAGGCTCTGTAAACTTAAATAAAAGAGAGAAATAGTTCTGCTTTTATCCAATCCAAACTCAAAGCAGAAAAACAAGGATTCAAAGCAAGGTTTTAAGATTCCTGGTTGAAGATTTAAAGTTTCAACTTGAAGTCTCGAGAATCAAAATGTGGAAGGTGAAAAACTCTAAATTTAAAAGGACTGGAAGTGAAATTTTGCTCTGTTTAAGTTAACGGTAAAATATTTATACATGTCCATCTTTCTAAAATCTATATCTCGAACTCTAATTTGAATTTGTAGTTAGTATAAACTGATGAAATGTTTATCTTCAAGTATAGAACATGCTAAAAATTTCTTGAAGCTCCATCATGCCATAGATTGGGAGAAAATTGAGTTTACAGTAAACCACCAAGATTTTGACAACTATCAATGTCTTTAAAAAATTTAGTCGTGTACATAATCGTGATCGGTATGTAAAAATTGGAATTTTAGAAAAGGTTTCATGGTTATTAGTAGCCTAGATCTCGAGAAATTCAGAGATGATCGGAATTGTTAAATAAATAAATTTCCGGAGACCTCATCGTCGAGGAGTGGTGTAGTCAGGTCAGGAAGGAACATGTGGGTGTCGGAAAGGAGGCTACCATGGCGGAATCTCGGTTTAGGGTGTGGTTTGGGGAAACGAGGAGGATGTAGGGTTTAAGGGGAAGGTTTTGAATAGGCAAAACACGATCGAACTGGAAGTCAGTAACGTGACCGGACGAGGCGAGCTCTGGCAGGAAAGAAGCGGCATGGATGGGCTTTCGAATGAGTGTAGCGGCAGGGGGTGCAGTGGTATATGGGAATAGCAGTTCGTCATGATTGGAGATGGATTTTTTTTCCATGGGCTCGGCTGATGCTCGATTTCGAATTAAGGGATGGTGGAGGGTTTCAGGTGGGGAAACGAGAAGTCGGGGTCAGGGTCGACATGTTGGGAAGGTCGGCGGCGAGGTTCACCGGCCGAAGCGTGAGGTGGTGTGCACTTATCTCAGTCTCGTGCACATTCAGGTGAACAAAAAGATGAAAGGAGCAGGGGGAGAAAGAAAAGAGGGAGGAAGGAAGAGTGGGCTGGACCGGGTTTTGGGCCAAAGCAAGGAAATAAAGAAAATAAGGAAAGAAAGGAAAAAAAAGGGAGGAAGGGAAGAAAATATAAAGGAAAGGTAAATTAGAAGAATAAAAAAATAAAAGTAAAAGAATGAAAGATATAAAAGAAAAGGAAATAAAGATATAAAGAGCAAAGAAATAAAAAAAGAATAAGAATAAAAGAATAAAAGAGAAGAGAAGTAGAGAAGAAGTGAAATTTTACATATACATTTATAAGCAAATTTATGTTTCTTCTTTAACTAAAAGGGTATTGAAATTTTGAATCCGTGGTGTTAAGTTCAAAGGTATTTATAAATTAATGAGTAACAAATTATACTATTACTATTGACTTAAACCTATGAAAATTAATGTTATTTTATAATTTATTTTTTTGTCAATAAATTCGTTTAATTTGCAATTTAACCGATAAAAGTATAAATAGAATCGACTTAGGTAAGTTAATAGTAGATTAAATGATAACACGGGTTATTGAAAATAAACGTCTGTAATAAAGCGCAGCATTTGAATATTATTATCCATATAATACATTATTTATTTTAAATAATTTGCCCTTTTTAAATTTATTAATTGGATTCGTAAAGGCCGGGATCGGATATTAGCGATATCCAGAACCACTTCGATTTAATAACTACTACAATCCTTATGGGTTTGATTTATAGAATCAAATAAGCTAGAATTAAATAAATTAAGATTGAGTTTCCATCATAAATTAGCGATGCTATATAAACGACGCACTGATGTGGCATCAGGAACACGTACATTGTAAATATGGCGCTGCGGAGACATAGGGAATTGCCTACGTCTTA
Source organism: Allium fistulosum (assembly GCA_030737815.1). NCBI lineage: Eukaryota > Viridiplantae > Streptophyta > Magnoliopsida > Asparagales > Amaryllidaceae > Allium > Allium fistulosum. Next base: position 1,620,281,482 of record CM060901.1, read on the forward strand.
GTGATGATGTGTTGTACTTACCCCCATTGTTTTTCCCGTGGAAAAAAACAAACATGACATTATTAAGGCCTAGTGAATTTCCTTTGTCTCTGCAATACCATAAGATTTACCGATGCATAGTGGCATGAAATTTAGTGTCATAACCGACTTGATATGATCTTGTATCACAAGGTTCTTTCTTTGTTTCACTAAGGTTCCTCTTCTATTAATGACTATTAGTTCGAGGAGTTTAAGGTAAAATACTTTTCATGATAAACTAAATTTATTACGATATTTAATATATTCACAATTGGAATAATTGGATGAGTAAGGCACATTTACTTGGAGTCCCGAGACTTTATTTGATCTGACCAGGACATTATGGTACAGTATGTGCTCGGCGAAGTATAATCGAATTGTGTCTGACATAAAGAAAAGCAAAAGGAGGCTCAGTTGTTTAGCTGAAGAGATATGAAAGCAATTCCATGAGTACTGCAGGGCGAATGTGAAGGTCCTTGAAGCTTGGAACTTGGCTAACTACAGTAAAAATCCTAGGTTACATTTTGGTAGTTCTGGATCAATGGCCCAATACAAGAATGACATGGTAATTGTTTAAATTAGTTGATAATTGTATAAAATCCATTAGAAATTATGATAATAAATCGAATTTTTCAAAAGCGTGAACTAGATCAACCATCGATATTCATAGAGGTGAACATTAAGATGCACCAGATAATTCCAAAAGCAAATGAGTTAATCAGTAGTTGGAAGATTTTGTTGTAAGTCATCTACAAAAATTTTGAACATTAGTTTAAAATTTTCTAACACATGATGTATACGGTGCTAATTATTACAAATACTTCACAAAGGAGATATGAAGCTAGAATTGCCCAACTATAAGTGAGGCCCTGAAGCACTCTCATGAAGAGAGAGTGCCTTTTGTATAGCTCACCAAACAAGGAGTGGAATCCTTATGCTCGAGAAGCATGCATGAGACTCTTACTGTGATTACTCAAAAGTAAATTAAATTAAATATTATAAGATTTACAAACGATGTGTCTTGGATAGTTTTTCTATGAAGTAACTAATAAATAAAAACGATATTAAATCATTTATATATTAATATCATTTGTTTAATACAAAGATATTAACTTTTGCACAAAATATTTACTTGTATTATAATGAATAATAATGTATGTATATTAAATCATATTTAATATATTTCTTTAACATATATAATTCTAAGTTAAATAAAATTTAATATTTTTCAAAATAATTTTAATTAATAACAAATATATTTTCATATCCAAATATAATTATGCTTGAAATATATATTTTAGCTATAACTAATAAACATATACATTTCAACCAATAACAAATAAGGTCGAAAATTATTGGATACATTAAAATTTGATATATGTATATATATGCACATACATATATATTAATAATATATATATTGTACAATATTAACCAAATGTTATACATATTTCAAATTTAAATTAAATACACACAAACTTCAAATTATAGTAGTTTTGGTAAATATTTAATACTCAAAACTAATATATGTATATGTATATATATAGTAATTTCAGTAAAAAAAGTCTTTTTTAAATTATTTAAGCAAAGTTAATTGGATTGTATAACTTATTGTAGAAATATAAAAGAGAATACATACAATACATGGTGTTGATTATCAAATAGCATAGAATGGTTTTAGCAATGGGTACAAGTGGTAATGGCCAGAAATGATAAACTTATGGTTAAGTATTGGAGCTAGGGGATGTGATGAGTTTGACGAGAGAACTTTTATAGAGGAGAGGCATCAACAAGCAGATGGGACTATGCCTTTTTCCTCGCTGCCCGATACATGAGTTATTTTTCTTCTATGCTGCTTTAGAGTAGTGTGGATATGTATACATATTTCTATATTATTTAGGATATACGACATTGTTTTATGGACATTTTGGGCTACAATATGTTGTTGGACTTGATGGTTGCATAAAAAATGTTGTATTGCATAAGGTTATGTATATTGTTGCATTGAAAATGTTTTTGGATATTCTTGTGAGGCATATGTTTATTAATACTTACATGTGTTGATATATAACTACCTATGATGATATATAATAGTAATATTACATGATTGGCACAACCGGTTTGACTTTATATGAGATTTTGTCATGGTTTGTGATGGATGAAAACTATTGCAACATAACTACATTAATTTTTATTGCAATTTTGCACCGTTAAGGCATTACAAACATCTATTATATGCACTTTTAAAAAGGCAATGCTAAGGCTTGGTAAAAATTATTGTGTTACCACAACATTGGTAAATTGACATCGCTACGTAGAGGTTACACCAATGTAGATTCAAAATCTAGAGAGGAAAAACTAGACATAAAGATTCGCTAAAGAAGACGTAGGAAAGATGTCGATTAACATGGTGTTGGTAATTACCCAACGAATGATAAGGCATTCATAAAATTCCTCGCCGCAACTTGAATTCCATCGCCTTTATGAGATCACTATGGCATCTAAAAAAGATTTCTCTATGCTTTAGCAACAACAATAACAATCGTATCTTTTTTCTGTGCACTTGGTCGATCCATTCTTGATGTCCAAGCACAAAGGGTATATAAAGTTAATGGATTGTGGATCTTAAGTCAATAGACCATGAATATACTTTCTCCAAGGACCACTTATCTTAAGTAAAGATGTTAACAATCACTCGAGCACACCCATGAATTTTCTCTTGAGCAACCAATGGCCAAGGACTCCATCCGAAATGCACTTGACACATCCCACCTGTACAACATACTTAGTAAAATATAAATGCACACTAAGTACTATCTGATGTCAAAATACCTCACCAAAAATTTGCCAAGACATCATTAAATTATCTACTTTGATACTATAAAATCATAGAAAACTAGAGGTTATTTGCCACGGGTTTCCCACAACCTTCAGGGAAAAGAATTTCTATGTGAAAATAAAAGAAAAAATAAGTATAGACATATAAAATTATTGTGTAGTCTTCTTGGATGCCTTCTTGTGAATTTTTCATCTACCTTTTCTAGTTTCTAATGGTCCCTGAATAAGAAATGAAAACATAAAACAAAAGAAGAATAAACCAAGGTGCATTCGTGAGAATCGATGATAGAAAAATTATTTAAGGCAAACTCGTGGGAGACTAACCATGAAAGTTGTTGAAAACCATAAAAGATATACGATTGACATTTGATTTAGTAATAAACATAATTATGGCACATCTTAGGGTATGGGTTTTCTCAAGGGTTGCCTAGGATATCTCAATATTATTAAAATTGTATTTTACCATATGTTTTTTATTTTTATGGTAAATTGATTAAATGTAAAACATTTCTTTTTGTAACTTAATTAGTTTTCCAATCTTTAATTATTTATCTTTATCAAGTGAATCGATTTTTTCATTATTTTTTCTTCTACTGCTATTATAAATATTACAAGAATCTTACGTCAAATCCTTAGTCTTACGACCCATTTGGATGGACATAAATAGGTGTCTTTTTTACTTTCTAAAAGTGAAAACCACTTCACTTTGGCTTTCAAAAATGCAAAAAAGTAGCTCATTTGAGTCGATCCAAATGAGCCATTAATATTGATGCAGCAAAAGTCCTTAAACATAATTAGGCTAGAAATACTCTAGTCCTCTAGTCCTACTAAGAAAAATTCATTAAGTAATGGTTTGTTTTGAAAAATAAACCTTTGTTTGCTATAGAAAATTTTCAAATAAGATCTTTTGTAAAATACATCAAGATGTGACAAATATTCATTGGATGTGACAAAGGGACTAAGGGATTTAGGAACTATAGGATTTGTACCCATAATTGATATTGAAGGCAAGAGCTTTTCTTTTTTAAGTTAGCTATGATTTTTCTACCAAATCATTTTTTCATAAATATTAGGTAAATGCCATGTATTACACGTACTTTTTAAATTTATTTCAAAAATTTTAGTGATAAAATTTTATCTCGTACACCTTATACATAGTATGTGATTTCTAACCGCACTAAAAAAATTAGTAATTCCTTTCATATTTACATGATTATTCATTCTTTATTTTTTACAAGTGAATAACATTTAATGTTTTATATACAAAATTTGCTAATTTCGCATGAAATGTGTTTAAGCATACTTTTAATAGTAAATTTTGCAGCTGCTATATTGTACACTTTGATTGTATATTTACTCAGTGCACTTTTATATAATGTATAACATATGTACTTTCCAAAATATAATTAATTTTGCATTGTACATAGTACTTATTTTATGCAACAACAAATATTCCACACTTCGATTTTATTTATCTCATGCACTTTTGAAAATTCATAACTTGTGCATTATCCGATATCTTTCAAAAAAGGCTTTTCGATGATGTTAGATAATGAAATGATGAAGGAATGGATGCCAGCCTCAAAGATGATCGAGTACGAAGAGCATCAAAATATACTATGGGTAAATAAGCAAGTCCATAGATCAATACCAATGCATGGATGGATCGGTACCGATCCATGAAATTGTCCATTTCCCCCCAATTTTCAATAAACAATGAAGATCTTAAGGCAATGAAGAAAGTAGTAAAATTTGCTAAGTCTATGAATCGGCACTGATCCATAGATTCCCTCCACAAAGTCAATATTCTTAGTGAATACATGAAGGAATAAGAAAAGAAGCATCAAGGGAAGATCTACTCAAGTAATAAAGCAGCAACACCCGAGGAAAATGAAAAAAACACAAGGAAACAAAGAAGATTATCAATTGGTGCTGATCCATATATGGATCGATACTAATCCACAGATGTATTGGATTTGACCTTATCATTCTCCTATCTTTCTAGATTTAAGAGTTAAACGAGTTCTGTTGTGATCTAACGACTTGAAGCTCGATGATAACCCAATTCAGCTATAAATAGAGGGCTGCTTGCAACGGAAAGAGAATCTAGGAATTTTTCTTACTCATATTTAAGGGGAAGTTCTGCTATTATGAATTTTGAAATTGAATTTCAAGTTTACCCATAATTCCTCTAGATCTAGAGTATAATTGCAATAAAAGAATCAGTAAAGTGGATGTTAGCAAAGACAAACCAAAATAAAACTTGTTGTCTCTTGTTTTTTGATTATTCTTCTATATTTTTATGTTTTTTAATTTTGTCTTTTGCTATTAGGTACAGTTCTACAACATTGTATTGTTATCTCTTCAAAATAATTGATTTGGTGGTGTTACGCCGATTTTTTAGCTGATATTTTTTTGGTTTTTTCATTGAGGGATTAGACTAGATCTCTATTGCTACCATGACTAGGATAAAATCTGCAAAGGGGTCTGATAAAATGGAATCAAAAATGAATCTAGGAAAGCAAGCTACTGGATGATCTGATAGACATAATATTGGGGTTGCCAATGCAAGTGATGGATCTACTCAATCTTCACTAAATCTATTTACAAGAGAGGGGTTACAAGGAATGATGACTGCTGTCAATGAAAGGATGGAGGCAATGCAACAGAAAATCATGGTGGAACTTAATAGACAATTTGAAAGGATGAGGCAAGCTCTATAACGTTATCAGCAAAATTTCCACAGTCTTCGAATAGGCTCGAATGATTAAAGCAGACCGAAGAATGATAGAGAAATAAATACAAACACATAGAAATACATCATGAGATGATAGAATGAAGAAGCATAAAAAAGATAGTGGAAAAGAGGAACTTGACTCCTTGGACCCCATCGAGTTGTGCCTCATGGATCATCATCGAGTCGTGGATTGGATAGAAGTTAGAAAAGTGATAAGAAATGTAACAACCCGCACTTAATGAGCCCAAATTTCAACAAAAATCAAAATAAAAATCCATCAAAGCACGGATCGTTGGATTTAGTACCTACAAATAGACATGAGCATTATCCGAGAATGATAAAATCTAAACTCATAGCGGAAATAATAATAGGATATAAATAGTGACTATGGCTACTAGATGGGAATCAATGGGATTCTGATCAAATTGCCACATCAGTACCGAGCATGAGAGCTAAGAAAACTTCTCCAACAACCAATCATGTTTAGCTCCAGTGACATTCCTCTAAATCTATCATGTAAGTTGTAATGAGGAGGGGTCCAAACAACGTTTTGGTGACTGTAAAATCTATACAGTGTCCATAACATAAATTTATACCGATTGGTTTCCATTCAATTGTTATGTCTGCTACTTTAAGATTAATCAAATTAACCTAATATTGCATACACGATATTCTTACCTAGCATGATTCGCCTATCTAGCCTTCCCAAGGTATAAAATACTGACGTAAGTTTATCAACCACTTAATACTTCCAAATATGAAGCGCACTCCTAGCATCGTCATTGTTGGTCTATTGGTCCTAGCTACAAAGACCTTTGACCACTATCTATGGCTTTATAATACATAATAGCCATACTACTAACGCATCCATCGTCATTAAAGTCTTAGCCATGTGACAGACAGTACCCAAGCCACTTAATACCTTATTAATAAGGACTAGGCATACCCCCAACCATTTAATATCTGTATTCTAAGTAGTCCTTTGTCATTTAATATCTAATCCTAAATGTGGACTCCTCACTTGTACTATCTAGCTAACATCACTTGGAATCTCACTAGGACATATAATACTACTTTATAGGAGAGAGGAAGTCCCTATATCAATCACTTCATACCTCAAACCCAAAGCATACCCTTCCCGAGATATCCAGTATCGCTCCTAATTGTTTATCAGACCATTTAATACTTTTTAATTAGAAAAGAGGTGAGCCCTTAAATAACCACTCAATACCTCTAATCCCTAAGAAGATTCTATTATTCCCATAATCGTTTCCCATGCATCATATGATTGGTGATGTCCCATATTAGTAATAAGTGTACACAACTACTGGTAGCCGCTGAGTGAAGAGCAGTCTTTCGTTGTGTCACTTTACTAACGTCGCAACCCAGTCTTCTAAGCCTAATTAATTATTTTATATGTCATATGATTAAAGATGACTCACATTAACAGGAAGTGTACACAACTACTGGCAGCCTCAAAGTAAAGGATAGACTTTTGTTGTGTAACTATACTGACCTCGCATCTCAAACTACTAAGTCCAATTAATTATTCTATGCTTTACTAACATAAGCCATGTTATCCTAGGCTTTATCATTACTAAGCTTTATCATCCTAATTTGGATATTAGACTTAGCTTACTAGCCTCCTTTTATTTATTTAAGGCTGTATAATTTACCTTAAATATCCAATTATCCATAAACCCCATGTATTTGCTTCTTCCATAAATGTCAATTTGTCCATGATAAAGAATATCATCCTAACAGACATTTCCTAAGACGTTTATGTATATTTACTAATTTCCCATTAGTAACCCTTTCTAACTATCCCATAATTATTAACCTAACTTTCTATTTACCAGTCCCATTAGTCCATTTACCCTATTAATTATTTGTAACTCTCAAATCCATTTCACATTTATTTTCCATTAATTGGAATTACAACGTTTCCAACCTTTCCTCCTATTCCCTATCTGTTATTCTACCATATTCCTACATATAACTAATATCCTAAGTGAGTGTTACACTTAAATCGTCATATTAGTTAAGTATTCATTAGCGGGTATAAATACGTATAAATACTTACTTTTACCAAATATATTATAGTCACATATTCTTTAACTAGAATATTCTTTTCCATATTTAATTTGTTGAAATTACATTTTTTAGGAAGATTCTCTATTGTGATTTCCATAAATTTGTTTAAAACAAAAGATCAAAAATAAAATGAAAGATTTGCCATTTGAAATTACAAGGAATGATTATTTTCTTTTTATTGGAATAGACAGTGTAAACTATAGAGAATAAATTTTTATTTTATACATTTCTTCCTTTTCATTTGCATATATTCCTTGTTTAATCAAACGATGCACTTTCTATGCAATTTGGAAACACAAACAAATTTATAAAATCAAACAGATATTCTTTCCACAAATTAAACTACGGAAAATTCCTAATTCAACATAATTAGGGTACTAATCAAAATCATACTAATAATCTATAACCCAATTTCAGATCTGGAATAAATTTCATATCAAATCAATATTCATATTTATAAATTTTGGGACTGGTTTCCAGATCAGCGTGTAACAATAATTCTAATTAGATCTCCTAAATATGTAGGTGATATTTAATACAATCAATTTTAGCCTACAATTCACATATATTCATTCAGGCAAAAAATCGAACGTATGCCAAAGTAATAGATTTAATGTCATAAACAATTTATAAATTTTTCACTCACCTTCTAAAAGCGTTCCAAATCTCTAATCTGAAGTAAAACCTTTGATTCAACTCCATTTCCTTCTTATTCCAAGAAATATGTATAAAAATGGTATATACATATATTAGAATTACTGATCTGAGAAGAGATTTAGGGTTGAAGGGAAATAAAAATATAAATACAAATATATATATATATATAAAACCTCTTTTTTGCGTAGTGTTGATTCGCTTCACTTCTTCTCTTATTTGATTTCTGTTCTTCTCCAATTTTTATGTATACAAATATAAATATTATATTTTATAATTTAAAAAATAGTGAAGAAGAGAATATGATAGAGCTTTACTACTGTTTTCAAAAAAAATATGAGAAGAGAAGAGAGGGTTAGGGCCTGAATTTATAGGCTCTCGAATAAACCAAAGCCGTTAGATTAAATTATATGAAATCCGGGCCGTTCGGCCAAGGCAAACCCTAGCCACCACTACTAGGACCGATCGACCACTCCCTATATAGGGGTCAATCGCTCCATGTCAACCTTCCTAATAAAGGGGATCAACCAGTGGTCCCGGTATTTATTATATAAACTTTAACTTTCTAATTTAATTATTTCTATTCCAAATTTCTTTTTCGTCTGTAACTTTTTCGTTTGGACTATGATCGTAAAACTCCAAAAATGAAAGTTGCTTAGAATTTCGCCACGAATGCAATGGTGCAAGTTTCATGGTCAAATCCCATTGTTTTTACAAATTTCTTTTTTGGAGTCTAGTTAACTAATTAACTAATTGAACAACTAATTGTAAAATTTACGGGGTGTTACATACTTCCCCTCTAAAAGAACTTCGTTCCCGCAATTATACCAATGAGTAAGTCATGGTTTTAGCTCGCAATTACAATTAACTACCCAACCAATTAGCGTACGACCAATTTTGCAACCAACGAGCACAGGTGCATAGTGTATCACAACATAGAAAACATGTATGCATAATGATTCTAAATCGGGCCTCCTATATGAATACTTTTCTTTTGAAAATATTATGCAAACAACCTATATATATACTGACAGTTCTATGTGCGTGCAGCTGAAAAATCTTTTCATAGAAAATCCCTATACTCCTACAAATAAAAGTATGGTGCAACCAATTTGCATCCAATTCCTACCAACCAAAAATCTAAAGCGTCGAAATCTCGTTTCCTAAACGTCACTCTTATGTCGGAAAAATAGGTTTAGGTAGAGAATTTTACATTTTTACCACTCTAAAAACTATCCATTTCCCATTATACAGCGGAAATTTCCTCACTACCCCGGATTTACTCCAAATTTTCCACGCACAAAACACATAAGGTGGCTTGTTTCACGCTCTAAAACGGAATTGAGTCCAATAATAGACTCATGTACATCGTCGACAAGGAATGAAAATAGAAATTCCAAGGTTAAAACAGTTTTTCCCTTGTTATTGCCTGCATTTTATCATATCGTCTATCTTAATGCACAGCTAAATTCACATTTCTAGTCTATTTTCCTTTCCTACGCTTAGCATGGGCCTTCAAAATAAAAAATTCCATAAAAATCTTATTCTTTTTTCTAATTTTACATCGCTTGAAAAATATATTTCTAAAATATTTAGATGCAATCTTGAAAAAAAATTTGGGCAAAAATTTTGAAAATTATTTGAGCGCCAAAAATAATTTTTTTAAGAAAAATCAAAACTCTTTTTTTTTCAAGTGAAACTTTTTAAATCAAGAGTTGCTTTTCAAAATATTTTCTTTCTCAAAATTTTTGATAATACAAGCCATATTTTAGCATTTAGTCGGAAGTCGGTTATGCACTAAACACATAAAACTTGGCAAATTATTTAAAAATGTCATCATACTCAGTTATTTAGAAAATTTAGCTTTTAAGGAACAGGAATAATGATTCGTGATTCCGAACAATTTAACATGTCCTTCGCTTGCCAAAATTTCAATCTATTTAAAACTCTTAGTCTCACATTGCATTTTACTGTTATTTAAGTGTCCTTATGAGATTTTCATATTTATACTGTTCCTTCCAAACATACATATAAAAGCAGTTCACAAATTTGGAAATAATAACACAGTAAAATAGATATACATCTCAAAATACTATGCGCGTCTTAAAAAGAGACAAATAACAGTTACTGATGTGCACGTAAATGTGCATATTTTTACCACCATATTTAATCTATTTAAATTAAATAAATGATCATATTGGGTGTTTTAACATGTTTAAACCAAAATTCAAATTATTTTCAAATCGTCACATATTCATCTTCATCCAAGAGCAAAATGGTCATTTTGTGCATATATATTTGAGAAAATTTAATTGGAAATTTATGTATTATTTTGTAGGAATTTTGCTTCATATACAAGTGGTTTCATGAAGATATATGCATGCACAAGAGTGAATACAAAGGAATGGAGATGGAAATAATTCTTTTCATGGATCATGGAGGACCCCACCTACCCTCCTATCTTAATATACAAATTAGAGGCTAATGCACATGCTAATAGAGTTTAAAGCTTCATGCACACTTAAATGATGATTATTTGATGCTAATGATTACTCGGCCTCCACACTTCCTAAGAGCGTACTTTGGGCATTCCCCAAAAAAGTGGATTAGGGTTTCATACATGTATAAATACCCCTTATGCTTCATGTAACCTCTCTTCCTCTTAGTTAGTTTTTAGCTTAGATTAAAAATAAAAGAAAGCTCTCTTTCTCTTTTCATGGCTACTTAGCCATTTTTATCTTATGTATTTTTCCTTTTTTATGCAATGTTAATTATGGTTTCCTTTTAATTACATGTTTATTTACTTTCATGTTAGTAGTGTAGATTTACATTTCATGCAAGTTGATTAGTTTTTCCTTTCTTTTTGCTCTCTTTTTCCTCTTGTTTGTTTAATGTTTCTTTCTACATTTGTTGATTTGATTACAATATGAGAGGCTAATCCCTTCAATTTAGGGGTAATGAAGCTCTCTAGTATGCAGATCCAACATTTTGATGTTTATGCTCTCTTTTTATGCTTTAATGAGAATGCATGAAGTGGTTAACTTGTTGTTTTTGCTTTAAATTTGATGGTCTATATTTCTAATTCATAGTTAATAGGCCATGCTTAAAATAGATTTTGCTTTCAACTTTGTTTCATGAAAGTTAAAAGTGTATTAGTGGTTGTGTTATAGTTTGATGGCTTATGTTGGGCTAATTAATAGCACAAATATGTCATACTTATGATAAGCACATCAACTAATTACACTAATGACAAGAAAAGAGAGATCATTACTTCATTTGTTGATTTATGTGATCTAGAGAGTGGAAATTAACTCTAAATTGTCTTTAAACTCTCAAATTTTTATCGCTTTCTTGTTGTCATTTTTCTTACATTTTTAGCTTAAACAACTCTCAAATCTTTGGTTATTTGATTGAATAGGAAATTTAAAATCAACAATTCTCTACAGATCGATTCGTACTCACTACGTACTATGATAGTACGCCGTGAGCTTTCAGTATAAATTTTATTATAAATTCATTCAGCTAATTTTTTAACTGGATAGAATTTGGCCGACGAACAAGTTTTTGGCGCCGTTGCCGGGGAATTGTTTTGATTTTGGTTTTCTATTCTTCGGATTATTTTTCTTTTGATTTTTGTGTGTGTTTATTTTGTGTATGTTTGATTTTTGTGTACATTTGCATTCTCTGTTTGCATTTTTTGTTGAATTCTGTGTTCTTGTGTTTTGTTTATTCTCCAACCTCTTTTGCAACCTCTTTTGCATTTCATATGTGTGTGCATCTGTAGTGTACATATCCTCTTTACTGAAATTGTCTTAAAAAATCAGTTATTCACAATCTTCATTGTTTCGTAAACCTTTGATTACACTGATTGCATTACATTTGATTACATTTGATTTCACAATCTGTTGTGTACATTTGATTTCTCAATTTTCATTGCATTATTGTATACATTCTCTGTTTCAAATTGAAACTGTGCAAACACTCCTGTGCACTGTCATCCCCTCATCCTTGCAAGCCTCTACTGCTACAAACCATACCCCTTAACTTCCTCAGCTTCCACACGGCAACCATACCATCAACTCCTATATTAGCAGTTCTGTTCTACACAACCTCTGCCTTTACATCAATACACAACTTCTGCCTTGCATCACAAACCAATTCACTGACCAAAACCAATTCACTTCCTGTTGCAATTCACCACTACATATACAGCTGCTCACTTCTGTTGTGCACATCCCCTTCTTTCAGACACACGACCAACTTCTACCACATCCAAAACTACACAACTCATAACATCTTCCACTTACATCACTGAACAACTGTCAAGCGGCCATCACCCTGCTGCCTCATCTTCTTACATCTGAACTTCACACACTTCTAACCATCAAAATTACTCATTAGCGCTTCACTCTACATACTCTTTTGTGTTTAAATCACCACACTTCACAACTCCTACTCGAGCATCAAAAATCATCACTAGACATACATCATTCAACCTGTCACCATACTGACCAACATTCCCGTAGTACACCCATCCTCTAATCAAAACAAACTGCCCTACGAATCGCTTGATTTCAAAAGCCGAACATCCCCAATTCGAACCCGAAGGCCAGCAACAACCCACGTGAACCACCTCGAACCGCAACCAAAACCATCACCTGAATTCGAACAAGACAGCAACCAAAGTCGACAACTCCACCGTTTCTAATTCTTCGATTTGCGATTTGCAATTGTTTGTGGTTTGTAATTTGCGTATTGAAGCTGCTACCTAAATTTGCAATTTTTGATGAATTTTTTTTCCTTTTACAAAGGGAGAACGAATGGATAAGTGTATTTTGACTTAATTGGTTTTGGTTTGACCTATTAGTAGATTATAGGGTCGGGTTATAATTCTTGTGGGTAGTGGGCCTGTTGTGTTAAGATTTTGTTTTGTTTTAACATTTTTTTTGTTTTTGTTTTATTTTGTTTTAATACCTTATTTCTTAAAAAAAGGTTTCAATTTGTTTTGTTTTCATCTATTTTATTTATTTTGGTTTGTTTTACTTCTCCGTTGAAAAAAAGCTGTATATATCTTGTTTTTAATTTTCAGGTTGCCAAAGCAGATTGGAAAAGTTGCTTGCTTCGCTCAACTGCTTGCCAAAAATAAATTTCTTAGCTTGCTTACTATAAAAAAAAATTGCTGCTTTTATATAGCCCTACTATTATTTTTATTTGCCTTGCATTGTTGTTTGCTTGCATTTTATATAAAAAAATTCAAAAACAAAAACAAATTTCATTATAGTTGCATTGTTAATACACGTTTAATTTCTGCTTTGCATTTCATTTTAGAATTTGATTAATAATAACGGTTAGACATTGATAACACTTAATTGTATATTGACACGTTGTCTTCTTTCGACAATTTAATTTCTTGGTGTCTAGGCTACGGTAGAGCAATAACCATTTATAAATATTACGGTGATTCGTAAATATTATAGTGGTTGTTTCTCTGAAGGTATTTAAACCTTTGGCTGCATTGCTACGGTGGTTCGTGGAGCACCGATAACTCATGCCCGTTACCTGGCTAAGAACTATCTTGTTGATTTAGGCCATGCTTAAAATAGATTTAGCTTTCAACTTTGTTTCATGAAAGTTAATAGTGTATTAGTGGTTGTGTTAGAGTTTGATGGCTTATGTTGGGCTAATTAATAGCACAAATATGTCATACTTATGATAAGCACATCAACTAATTACACTAATGACAAGAAAAGAGAGATCATTACTTCATTTGTTGATTTATGTGATCTAGAGAGTGGAAATTAACTCTAAATTGTCTTTAAACTCTCAAATTTTTATCGCTTTCTTGTTGTCATTTTTCTTACATTTTTAGCTTAAAAAACTCTCAAATCTTTGGTTAATTTGATTGCGTAGGAAATTTAAAATAAACAATTCTCTACGGATCGACCCGTACTCACTATGTACTACGATAGTACGCCATGCGCTTGCGGTATAAATTTTATTATAAATTCGTTCGGCTAATTTTCTAACTCGATAGAATTTGGCTGATGAATAGTTACAACCCAACAACCTAAAACGAAAAGAACAAATGCTGGAAGAAAAGATATAACAACACACTACAGTACCTAAAACAATACCTACAGACTATGGATGGTCACGATCCTCGTTGGAAACACGATCTGTTGCCACGGCCATGAAAAAGGCGAAGCATAGCGGCCAAGATTCCAATCTCATGACTCTAGCGTAGTAGCTCAGTCCTCTTCTCTTGCTGGTAGGCACGGATCCCCTGAAGCTCAGTCTAGACCTGCCAAATGGCGATTAGCTCCGGACTCTAATATCCCTCAGCGTCCTATCCCAACTCCACTTCCTGTTGGGCTGCTACTTTGCTGCTGCGGCTGGTGGAAAAGGAATTCCCCTCTTCCTAAGGCAGGCTCTATCAATGGTAAGTGGGACCTTTCTCTGGGCATTCTCTCCACTAAGATTCACCCCATATCGTCTGAAGATGAGAACGAATAGGTGACAATGGGGAAAGTAACTCCGTGGGGTGCCAACTCTCTGATCGGAAAAATGAATCATAAGAGTGCATGCCCAATTGGCGGTTGTACCACACATAGCTGCATAGGTAACCTTTCGCACCTAAGGATAAATGTGACCATAGATACCCCTCTTAGGGATGATGTTTGTACTGAATAATGCACACAACAAGATGGGTAGTCGGACATAGATTGTCTATCCTCCATACAACGGCATCTTGAGAAAAGTTCTGCTGCAAGATCTACGTGTTGGTCATCTCAATATTGTCCAAATTCGCACCACTCAGTGAAATCTCCATAATATCAAAAGAAGTCATCATCCGACATCTCCATCCTGACTCCTTTAACCTCTACTTAATGAAACTGTTGTCTTCATTGAAATTCGGCACCAAATGATGGTCGAAAAGGCGAATGCAGCGCGGGTAGTATTCTCGTTCAAAGGTCTCA
The DNA here is from genome assembly GCA_030737815.1 of Allium fistulosum. NCBI lineage: Eukaryota > Viridiplantae > Streptophyta > Magnoliopsida > Asparagales > Amaryllidaceae > Allium > Allium fistulosum. Next base: position 1,620,296,800 of record CM060901.1, read on the forward strand.
AAGCGCAGGATCGGTGCAAGTCCTGCCGCCTCAAGAAACTCTTCTAGACCAAAAGCAACGAAGTCTCCAAACATCACCAGTCACTGCTGAAGACACTTGAAATTGGCAGAGCTAAGGAAGATGGAGATCTTCTAGTCATTCTGGTCTAGCCACCTGACCTCTTAAGGGGTGACACCTGGGTGGTGCGAGGAGGAACCAATAGTGCGAGGAGGTGCCATGGATTTGAGAAGTGAAGAAATAGGGTTTAGATCTGGAGCAGAGATGGGGCAAGATCTAATGTGCAAAAATCGGTGCAATAGGGAGGCGAATGCAACATCTCGCCTTCTAAGGCCCAAAACTAACCGCTACTGATGTTGCAGTCATCTGTAGTTGTTATATCTTGGCGACCGAATGCGGCATAGTTAATACTGATACGCAGGAATACAAGAATATGAATAACTTTATACTTCCACAAAATAGAATTTCTCATTTCTTATGAATATCATTCCAATTTAATTACATGATCCGAGATGCTAACCACGTTCAGATCACATATACATGTACAAAATACGATAAGAGCGACATATGAAAATGTCCCCTCATGATGATTAGAGAACTAATAATATGAACTTTATAGTTCTTAGTACATCACAGCGGAAAACCCAAAATAGTTCCTATATAGCTAACATTGCCTCCTGCATGTCTCCGGAAGCTTATTCGTCCAAAAACCTGAAAGTCTCTCACTCTCAGACAACTCAAATTAATTTTGAGTGCCCGAGAGTTTGTGGAGAAACACAAACTTCGAGTCAGACAATAAGTTTGGTATGAATAATCCCCTATCATCTCTTATCATAAGTAAATATCTAGTGAGACCACACCGCTTAGCGGAACGGGTTTTACCCTCACTAGTATCCAAAAAAAACATGCAAATCATTTACTATACCCCTGCACCCAAAATGTTAGTCTTAACATAATATGAAATAAAGCCATAAATCATATGTATTGGATATCCTATCCACCCATTTATTAGATATCCCATCTAAAAGACAATTATTATATTTCCCATCTAAAATCAATTTATTAGAGTTCCCCTTTAAAATCTTTAAAATGACTATCCATCGTAATTTAATAGGACTATCCATCCCAAATCCATTTAAAATATATGCAGATTATCCATCGTACATTGTTTTATAAAAGATGGTACGGGCTATCCACCGCACACTACATAGTTTTTATAGGATGACTATGAACCCTTGGGTGCCAAATCCAATGGCTAACCACCGCTGGCAAAACATTCTTTTCTTTAGAAATTTGATGTGGGCTATCCACCGCATATTCCATGGTTTTCCTAGGTTAACCAAGAACCCAACACTTAGCCAATTAAAACATCATGATCCCCATGATTATTTATTTTCCCTAGGTATACCACCAATTTAACCTATTCCCATTGGTAGCCCTAATTAAGTTAAATTGAATAAAAACACATTGATAGCCCCAGTGTATATTTTTGAAAGCATATTTCTGTTTGTAACCCCAAACTATGTATCGAAAACATAACACCCACCCTGTTGTCCCCAAGGTTTAATAACATCAAATTTACATAAGGATCCCCCTTACATATTCAGACAAAATAAGTATTTTATGCTATAACACTTCGAAGTAACCACTTCAAGTTAGCAAAACTTTCCTTAAGGAAAAATGGCTTAAAACTGCCCTTTAAACCCCTTCGAATGAAGTCCCATTCGAAAGCAAATAAACATCTGAAGTTAGCCCCTTCGGAAGCCTTCCTTTTGAAAGCATCACAAAATCATACCTTTCGACCTTGCCGAAAGGTCCTACCTTTCGACCTCGTCAGAAGGTTTCTTTTCGACCTAGTCAAAAGGTTCTACCTTTCGACCTTGTCGAAAGCCTGGAGTATCCCCGCCTTATAAAACCATTTATAAACCTTTTGAAAGCAATGAAACTGAAAACCTTTTGAAATCATTGAAACTCAAAATCTTTCACAATCATTAAAGGTAACCCCTTCAAAACATTTCGAAATCAAACCTTTCGAAATCAAACGTCTCGAAACCATTCAAAAACAATGAAGTGTTGGTGTTGGAACCAACCCTTCGAAAGTATACTTCCGACCTTGTCGGAAGGTTTACACTTCGACATTTTTGAAGGCATTAAAACTTTTACTTTAAAAACAATGGGAGGTTCAGAAGTAACCCCTTCTTTCCCTTCGACTTTGTCGAAGAAATCCCTTCGACTTTGTCCAAAGGATTAAAACACCTTTTTAGAAAACATTTTAAACAATTCTTTGGAAGGGTTTGGCTTTCAAAGATCCCCTTCGAAATCTCTTCTTGAATATATAAAAAAATTAGTCTTTTATAAAATGATAGATTCGAAGGATCCCCCTTCAACTTATTCGAAAGCAATTATGTTTCTATTCGAAAGCAAAGGAAGCAGCCTCCACATCCCTTCGCCCCTCTTCCCTTTGACACTGTGCCTACCTTTCGACTTAAGCGGAGGGTAATTGTTTACCTTCTGCCTTAGACGAAAGGGTAAAAGCGGGCTTGTTGGAGTCGAAGCATAACTGGGCATACTGAAGTGATTTTTTATCTTGGTTGTCTAATTTTGGTTGGCTAAGGAGCCTTCTCCTATACTTCCAAATAGTAAAAAGTATAAAAAAGTCAACCTTTTTCTTAAAACACTATTCTTCTTCCGCAATTAAAATTTTGAATTGCAGCCTTCACTCCGAATTGACTAATACGAAAGCAATTTTGAAGTTTAGCCCTTAGGCTTAAATAATTTAATTACCTTAGTAAACCACTAAGGAAAAATCACAAAAAATTTGATAAATCATATACTTCAACATATTAAAATTTCAAAGCATATGAAGATCAAAACAACTCAGAATTTAACCAAAACTGAAAAAAACATGTTAATTAGCCCATTAACATTTAAAACACCTATGTCTTATCCCAACAAAGGTTTAAATTGTTATATCCTAAACAAAATCACAAACATGAATCGGGTATAACCCATAACCGATCCAAATGTAGAAAAATGAGATGATAAACATGATTATTCACCTTGATTAGTTAATTGGAGAATGAGATAATTTCCTAGCTTTAATTCCTTAGCTTTTTCTTCAATTTATTGTTCTTCCTGGAGCTCTAAATGGCCGGCCGAAATATAGGTGAGGAGTTATGAATGAGAAAGTAAAAGTTTATTATGGTGGAGGAAGATATTTATACTAAGAAATGTAGCCCTATTTCCAAATTTACCCCTTAGGAAATTCCTCCTTCTTAATTTAGTTAAGTCTTATTTTAGTTCATTTATTAAGACACGGCCATTGGATTTATCAATCTCATCTCCCTAATTATTCACATTATTCTATTTAGTTTATCCAATTAAATATCTCGGATAATGGTAATTAGAATTCAGGGGCATTACAGACCTCCTCCCTTAAAGAATTTCGTCCCCGAAATTTCAGTAAGGACAAAACATGCATATAGCCCATGCAAGCAAAGCTAGTATAACCTACCAACCAAATTCTATATTAATACTATATAGAACATAGCATCTAAAATAGCCCAAGAAAAGTAGCCCTAATCCTGTCTTCTGTCTCCCAAGTACAGTCCTTCATGTTTTCGCTCCATTAGACTTTCACCAACCTGACTGTCTTGTTTCTTAACCGTTTCTCATCTTTTGCCACAACATGAACTGGTTGCCTCACGAAAGTCATATCTGGTTCCACCACTAAGTCCTCCAATGTTGTCAGAGCGATAGTAGTTTCTGGATCATGAACATACTTCCTAAGATAAGAACCATGAAACACATTGTGGACCCCGACCAAACTGCTTAGCAAATCTACTTGGTATGCGAGTCTCCCAATCCTCTCTGATATAGGAAATGGTCCAACATATCTCGGTGCTAGCTTCCCGGTCTTCCCGAACCGAACCACACCTTTCATCGGCGATACCTTGATGAAAACTCTATCTCCAACTGAGAACTCTAGGTCCTTACGCCTTTTGTCTACGTAACTCTTCTGCCTAGACTGAGCTTCCTTCATTCTTTCCTGTATCAACTCAATCTTTTTCGTCGCCTCTCTCACCAAATATGGACCAAGGACCAATCTGTCTCCAGTCTCTAACCAACATGCTGATGATTTGCATGGCCTTCCATACAAAGCTTCAAAAGGTGCCATTCCTATAGCATTCTGATAACTATTATTATAGGAAAAATCCACTAAGTGCAAATGATCTTCCCAAGAACCACCAAAACCCAGCACGCAAGCCCTCAACAGATCTTCTAGTACCTTGTTGACTCACTCTGTCTGCCCATCCGTCTGAGGATGATATGCGGTACTCATCTTGAGCTTAGAGCCTAACACACTCTGCAGGCACTTCCAGAACTCGCTAGTAAACAAAGCATCTCTATCATTGATGATACTACTAGGAATTCCATGCAGTCTAACGATTTTCTTCATGAACAACTTAGCCAAAACTGGTGCCTTCTTGGTTGACCTTACCAGAATGAAATGGGCACTCTTGGTCAATCTGTCCACTACGACCCATATAATTTCATTACCCTAGTTTTACCTTGGCAACCCATCAATAAAATCCATGGATATCGAGTCCTACTTTTAGACTGGAACATCCAAAGGCTGAAGCAAACCACTTGGCTTCTAATGTTCGGCTCTTACTTGCTGACAGCTCAAACACTGTTTTACCCATAAGCCAACATCCCTCTTCATTCCTTCCCAAAAGAAACTTTTATTCATATCCTGATACATCTTGGTTCCCCCAGGATGAATCGTAAACTTCGATCGATGACATTCCCTAAGAACTTCCTTCCTAAGGTTTCCAACATTTGGAACACATAACCGTTCCTTCTTTCTCAACCAGCCCCTACGGTCAAGAATAAAATCTATAAGTCATCAATCTCGGTTCAAGTTTCTAACCTTCTAATCCTCTCGGCTAAGACTGGATCCTCTTTCTGCCTAGAAGCAATTCGTTCCATCAGAACTAGTCGAACTTCCAAACAAGACATCATGGCGATATTCCAACTAGATCTTGCAGTTGACCTACTATGCATACTGTAAGCAGCTAGTGCTTCCAAGTCTTTCCATTCTTCCAACATAGCTAACACCACATTCTGATGTTTCTTGCTAAGCCAATCCGCCACCTTATTTCCTTTTTTCGGTGCATACTCAATGCTAAAATCATAAGTTGCAACAAACTCTTGCCATCTCTGCTGTCTCATGTTTAGCTCCTTCTGAGAGAATAAATATCGTAGAGACTTATAATCCGTAAATATCTCAAACCTTTCTCCCAAAAGATAATGCCTCCACACCTTCAATGCGAAGATTACCGCTGCCAACTCCAAACCATGAGTCGGGTATCTCACTTCATGCGGTCTAAGCTGTCTAGAAGCATAGGCAATAGCCTTTCCATTCTGCATTAGCCAACACCTAATCCAGTACCACATTTATCGGTGTAAACTACCAACCCCTAATTCCCATCTGGAACTACTAACACGGGCGCATTGGTTAACAAATGTTTCAACTTAAGGAATGCCTCCTCACATTTGTCAGACCAAACAAACTTCACGTCTTTCCTAGTTAGCATAGTCAAGGATGCTGCTATCTACAAGAAATCCTTAATGAACCTTCGGTAGTAACTTACAAGACCAAGAAAACTTCTAATCTCACTTATCGTCTCTGGTCTCTTCCAATTGTTAACAGCCTCAATCTTATCTGGATCAACTGCTAACCCTTCCTTGGAAACTGCATGACCAAGGAACTTCACTTCCTTCTTCCAGAAATGACACTTAGAGAACTTCGCCTTTAGCTTATGTTGCCTTAGCGTCTCCAACACTATTCTATGATGATCTGCATGATCCTTCTCATTCTTAGAGTATACCAAAATGTCATCAATAAAAACCAACACGAACCTATCCACGTGCTCTCGAAAAACCAGGTTCATCAAATCCACGAAGAAAGCTGGCGCATTAGTAAGCCCAAATGGCATAACCAACCACGCATAAGACCCATATCTGGTCCTAAAAGCCATCAAAGGAATATTGTCCTCTGCCACTCTTAGCTGATGGAAACCTATCGCCAAATTCAGCTGGGAAAACACTCTGTCTCTACTCAACTGATCGAATAAGTCATCGATCCTCGGCAAAGGATACCTATTCTTGATCGTCCTCTCGTTCAACATACGATAGTCAATACACATCCTTAACGACCCATCTGGCTTCCTCACGAATACAGCGGCTGTTCCTCAAGACAAACTGCTTGGTCGGATGAAATTCTTTCCTTTCAATTCCACTAGCTGCACCTTCAATTCCTTCATCTCGGTTGGTGACATCCTGCTAGGTGGTCTACTTACAGGTTCAGCTCCCGGCACAAGATCTATCCGAAACTCAATTGCTCTTTTTGGTGGCAAGCCCAAAACTGGTTCAAACACATTCGCAAACTCTCTTGCTACATAAACTTGCTTCAACTCTGCTTTCGTTCCCATAGCACCCAATAACGCATAAGCATTTTCGTTCGAACTACTTACTGAGTAAATGACTCGTTTATGGCTATTAGGGTGTTTCAATGATATTTCCCCCTCCTAGAAAAATATCCCAACATCATATCTATCTAACCAATCCATACCCAATATAATCCCGAAACCCACGAAATCAAAAATATATAAACTGCATGCAAACATATGCCTAACAAATCAAGTTCTAACTTGTCATATCTCATTCCCAGAGTTGCATACCCTCCTATAGGATTCGCAACCCTTAAAGGAGTAATAAGGTACAAAGGTTCCAGATATAAGCAATCTACCAAATGCTGAGATATAAATGAGTGCGATGCACCGGTATCAAATAGTATCCTAACCGGAGCACTATGAATCATAAGCATACCTTCCATCACAGCTTTTCCATTCTCATCAACCGTTGGTCTAGAGGATGATGGTCCCAGCGAAAAGACCTTTGCCTTTCCAGCCTTAGTAGCCTCGGGACACTTGTCCCTTTAATGCCTCATCTGGCCACAGTTGTATCACTTCACATTCGGCCTCACTTCAACTGCTCTTCCATCACCTGAGCGACACTCATTAGCATAGTGCCCCTTCTTGTCACACTCGTAACAAACAATATCAGCCTTGATCTTCTTAGCTACTACCCCCGACTGGGCTCCTTTCTTCATGAAGAACTTCCGCTTCTTACCCTGAAAATTCTGAACCTCGGCTGGTTTCCCTTTTCCAAAAGTAGAAAGTATCTCTTCATTCCGAATATTCATCTCAGTAACAATATGACACGGATCCCGGAGTTTTAGCATGGTTGCTCTGGCAATCTCAGGATTCAACCCCTCAATAAACTTATCATTCCTTCAAATGACAGTATCTATAGTAGCATATCCTTAACGGGACAACTCATCTAATTCTGTAGCATACTCAATCACCGATCTATCCCCCTAGACTGAATCTGCAAACTTCCCGAGCAATGCTGACTTGGCAAGCTCTGATAGAAATCTTTCTTCGAACCTCCTTCGAAATTCAGCCCAAGTCAGGTCTTCCTTTGGCTTTCCCACGGTAACTCCATTCCACCAAAACAATGCTGCTCCCTGCAATTGCCTTAAAGCAAGTCTCCTCTTTTGCATATCCGTCAAGCCGAGATCTACAAATATCCTTTCACAATGCAATAGCCAGTTCTCCACTCCTACTGCATCCTCGGTTTCCAGAAAAGGCTTCACTCCATGACTAGCGTAATCCCTGCTCAGCTTGGCATAATTATTGCCAACTAGGGCCACCGGATTAGCTCCTCCAGCATTCCCTACAGCCACTCCCGCAGCTGCTCCAGCTTGCATTATATTCACGAAGAACTAATACATTATCCCCATATCAACCGGTGGGATCTCAGCACCAACATTAGTATTTGCATCTGGGTTTGCATTTGCATATCGACCCTTGTTGCTCCTAGTAATGGGTCGAATGTTTCCACTTGTTGCGGTGTGTCTCCCATCTTGATTCACTCTTCCATTTCCTACCTCCATATCTTACTTCCCTACTACCTGAAATCCAATCTTGGTAAAATACAGAAGAATGGTCTAAGAGAGTAGGAATACATACTTAGTTATTTATAGCAAAGCACACATACGTTACTATAACGATTACCCAAGCCCAACTATATTTTAGATTCATTGGATTATGCTTCAAAATCTTTTAAGGTTTAAATTACTTTTTAAGTACGTAAACCATGTTAAATTACTTTTTAGAGCGACATATGAACATGTACCCTTATGATGATTAGGGAATTAATAATATGAACTTTACAGTTCTTAGTACATCACAGCGGAAAATCCAAAATAGCTCTTATATAGCTAACACTGCCTCCTGCATGTCTCCGGAAGCTTATTCGTCCAAAAACCAAAAAGTCTCCCACTCTCAAACTACTCAAATTAATTTTGAGTAACCTAGAGTTTGTGGAGAAACACAAACATCGAGTCAGATAATAAGTCTGATATGAATAATTTCCTATCATCTCTTATCATAAGTAAATATCTAGTGCGACCACGCCACTTAGCGGAACGGGTTTTCCCCTCATTAGTATCCAAAACAAAACATGCAAATCATTTACTATGCCCCAACACCCAAAATGATTAGTCTTAACATAATATGAAATAAAGCCATAAATCATATGTATTGGATATTTCATCCACCAATTTATTAGATATCCCATCTAAAAGCCATTTATTAGATTTCCCATCTAACATCAATTTATTAGAATTCCCTTCTAAAATATTTAAAATGACTATCCGTCATAATTTAATAGGACTATTCATCCCAAATCCATTCAAAATAAATGAAGATTATCCATCGTACATTGTTTTATAAAAGATGGTGTGGGCTATCCACCACACACTACATAGTTTTCCTAGGATGACTATGAACCCTTGGGTGCCAAATCCCGAGGCTAACCACCTTTGGAAAAACATTCTTTTCTTTAGAAATTTGATGTGGGCTATTGTGACGCCCCACCTCTATGCTCACGCTAGCGAAGGACACTACGGTGTAATGCCATCGACTAGCACGAAGAATAAGCCTGTTGAGGAGCGACCATCTATGTAATTTCATTTGTGCGAGTACCGATATGTCAGAAAATATAACTTACATTTCATTTCAAGAGGAAATCTGACATATCAAATACAAACTCAAAGCTACCCAACAGTGGCTAAGGGGACGTCGGAAACAAACGTAGAATTAAACATAACACAAATCAGTCACGGACATTCATATCACAAAGACAGAATCAGATATGAATATATCACAAAGAAGTGTACATAAAAGTTATGGTAAAACAAGATCCACTACATCACAAGAGAATAGATACAAGTGCTAGGAAAAAGAATAATTATACATCAAGGAGTCCATATCTCAAATATATAATAACAAAAACTACTAATCTAAAGTAGTTAGCCAAAAGAGTCAAATGATAATCCCTGATAAGAAGTCAAGCAGAAGCACCTGAAATGTCTCAGTCTGACCCGAGTATTATTTAAGAAGAAAATAATAAACGGATCAGCCTAGCTATAAATATTAGATAAACTGAGATAGGATAAGAGATATGACCAAAAACGTATGATAACATAAATGTCATACTATGTCAAGTATACATCAAATAACAACAAAAATCATACAATATCTCAAATCATCTCAAAACACCAAAAAGAATATCATATTCTTTATTTTATTCACCAAACTACAAATATTGACAAACATATAAATGCCGAACGCAATGGTTGGTGAAACACAAATTCTAGAAATCACAACGAGAAATCCAGAAATCACAAAAGGGGGAGGCCTATCACAAACGGGAGCCTGAAAACTCACCAACACGTGTATCACAAACGGAACGCTATTCCATGGTTGCTAACCATAAACCGAACATCGACGCACCTAGAAAGATACGCCCCATGCACAGTAGAACATCGACGCACCTGAAAAGATACGCCCCATGTATAAACTAACATCGATGCACCTAAAAAGATACACCCCATGCCTAGTCGAACATCGATGCACCTAAAAAGATACACCCCATGCACCAACTTAATGAGCCGATTGCTCCACGAACGGTCCAGAGACCATGGGTCGCTAGCCCATAAAAATGAGACGAAGCTCATTAGGACGAGATACTGTCCCCCACGTGGACAAAGAGACATCGCACATTGCTAGTCTAAACCATAAAATGATCATCATCGATCATCAAGAAGTGTCAATTACACTAAGCTAGTAAATATAAGAGTTTAGCTTCATGTCCCATAAACACTAGCTTAACTAAAATATTTACGAACAAATTGTAGATTTCCACTCGAAAATTGTCACAAGAGTTTCAATCGAACAAGTCAAAGAATTAACCAACGAAGTAAACGCAAGCGTTTCATACCACTTGTTTTGCCAAGCTGTTTAACTAGATTTTTTCGTACGAATGAGGTAAAGGTTTGTATATACTAATAGATTGGAAAACAGTTTTATAAACGAGCTTTGTATAAAAAATAGAGTTGAAATCATCTTTGTAAAGAGTTTGAATATTTACTACTAGTATAGAAACCTTTGTATTTTAAAGTGACAAAGCACAGAAATGATTGTTGAAACAATCAACCATCAAAAATTCACATACGAAGACGTGAATCAAATCCATAGAAATCGATGCCGAATACATCAAAACGGATATACCCAAAAAAATCCCGAAATAGAAGTCATCAAAATCGATAACAAATGATAACAACAAAACGGAGAATCACGAATCGATTAACATTTAGAATCTCAAGCCAAGTAAGAAAATGGGGTTGAAGCAAGCAGGTCAGTCGACTGACACAGGGATATGAATTCTGTATCCCCAGGGTCAGTCGACTGACCCAGATGGTCAGTCAACTGATACAGACCCAGGCAATTTCCTGGGTCTGGTTCAGTCGACTGAACCACTGGTTCAATCAACTGAACCTGCTTCTAAGCGTTTTTCGACTTCTGGTTCAATCGACTGAACCACTGGTTCAGTCGACTGAACCTGCTTCTGAAGCACATTCAGTCTAGCCCCTTATGGGGGCAATAATCCAACAAACCGCGATCGGACGAGCCACGGGCGCTTGGGGTTTACGCCAGTCGGCAACCCAGCCCTATAGGCTCATCGATGCTTCACCGAAAACATGTTCAAACATCCGTAAAAGGATTTTCCGAAAATTGAACTTAAAAACCCAAAATTGGAATATTCACCAAATCAATCTAAATCAAAATCAAATGAACATGTATAGATGTTAGGAATTCATACCTAACAATCAAAGATAGTATAGACATAGATGTAAGATAAAAATCTCACCTTTAAACCCAAAAAAACAAGAAAGAAGCTTCCGAGAAAGGCTAGAACAATCGCTCTTTAATTTCAACCCAAGGGGCTTCAATCTAAAGCTCAAAAGGAAACATTTCCTAAGTTAGGGTTTAGAACATTTCCGAAATCGAAGAGGAAGTGAGATGGAGAAGATGAAGAGAAGGCTTACCTAAGCTTCACCTTGATTTTGGACCAAGAAATGGAGCTTGCAGAAGGAAACTAGGGTTTTGAGTTTCTATTTCCAATCCTTTTCCCCCATTAATCTCAAAAGCTTGAAAGTGTTAGGAAATGAAAGTGAATGAAGAGAAGAGTGGGGACTGAGCTAGGGGGTTATGTTAGGTTATTGGGCTAAAAACCAAACCTAAAGCCCTAAGTGAAAAATAGCAAAATTCACTCAACTCCAAACATATCGATGCTTATACTCAAAAAAGTCGCAAACGCCATTTTGAACTCAATGGAAGTGGTCTCGAGTCCCAGTTCGACTATTTGAAAAAAGTAGCTTTTCGGACTTCAATCCGATTAATGATTCTATATTTAAATAAAATATTCAATCGTAAAATATGCGGGTTGTTACAGACTCCCCTCCTTAAAGAAATTGCGTCCTCGCAATAATTAAGAGGAAAATAAAAAGTAACAACCATAAAAGCATATCAACACAAAAGAAAATTTGAAATAAGAAGTTCACCATAAAGAGCACGAAAAAGTAAGTATGGATTTGTTTGCTCGATGAATTCTCAAGATTCCCAAGAGAAATTCTTAGGATTTGAGGACCATTGAACTTTCACAAAAAGAACATCTTTATTTCGAAGGCGTTTAACCTCCGAAGTAATGATACGAATATAATGTTGCTCATAAGCCAAATTTGGTGAAACTTCAATCTCTTCAACAACACCGGGCTCAAGAATAAAAATCGGAATCCCTAAGGTGTTTCCGTAGTAGAGAGACATGGAAAACGTCATAGATAACATAAGATTGAGCCGGTGATAAAAAGGTGATAAGCCACGGAACCAATACGTTCGGTGATGGGAAAAGGGAACAACACACCGAGGTGCTAACTTTCCCGATCAACTGAGACGCACAACACCCATCATAGGTGAACGCAAAAGAACACCAATAAAATCTGGACCTAAAACCAGCTTCTCACCGGCTTCAAGCCAACGCAAAGAAAATCAGCATGGCCTTCCATAGAGTGCCTCGAAAGGAGCCATACCAATACTAGATTGGAAGCTATTATAGGAAGAAAAATCAACAAGAGCCATATGATCTTCCCAACTTCCACCAAAAACAAGAACACATGCACGAAAGAGATCTTCAAGAGTTTGATTCACATGCTCGGTTTGTCCATCGGACAAAGGATGATAAGCGGTGCAAAAATTAAGCTTTGTTCCCAAAGCTTTTGAAGACCTTACCAAAAATCCACTAGTAAAATAATGGATCACGATTGCTAACAATAAAAGTAGGAACTCTATGCAATATAATAGGACATAGAGTTCAGCTAAAAGAGGTATAGTCCAAAAGAGAAGGACGAGCCTCAAGGGTACACAAAATAAGAGATGAACATGAATTGGATTCACGATCTCGAATCTCACAAGTGGATAAAGTCTCGAGATCATTCCATTCGGATATCATCGAAGAAACAACTACTTGTTGCTTTCAACTAAGGGCATCAGCAACAAGATTTCCCTTTCCGAGAGTATAAAGAATATCAAGATCATAAGATGCAAGGAACTCGAGCCAACATTGTTGATGCAAATTATGTTCCTTTTGAGAAAATAAATACTTCAAAAACTTATGATCGGGGTAGAGAACAATTTCTCTCCCAAAAGATAATGAGCTAAATACTAAGAGCGAAAATAATAGCCGTGAGCTCTAGATCGTGAATGGCATATCTAGTGTTGACAAGCTTCAATTGTCAAGAAGCAAATGCGATAACACATTCCCCTTTGCAAGAGAATGACACCAAAACCAATACGACTAGTATCGATACAAACAATAATGTTTTGGTTCCCTTCGGGAATCGCAAGAATAAAAGCATTGGAAAAGAGTTCGTTTAATCGATTCTCTTTCCCGAAAAGCTAAGATTTTCAAAATTATAATTAACTTTATATATTCTTCTATTTAGAAAAATTAACTTTTTAAAAGTCAATTTATTGTGTTTGACTGTCTCATCATAGAGTTTAGGAGATTCCTATCGATAACGTTGATCAAGCGCACCGACCAGAATTCTTAAAGCACTCAATGGGAAAAATAACACAAAATCATCTTCTATAGGATAAACATGTCTCTTCTAAAATTTACAAATATTCTTTGCTCGTTTTAAGAAAAAAACCCAATCATTTTTATAAATATCTTATTAAAAATATTTGCAAATTTTAAATTGTTGTTTTCATCCATAATCAATAAATACAAGGATAAACTCATCGAGATATTCGTAGAATACTCGATTCATAAGATGGATGAAATAAGGCAGAAGGTTCGTCAAACCGAATGACATAACGAACCACACATAAGAATCATAACGAGTGCGGAATGTGGTAAGTGGAATGCTATCCTCCGCAACTCGTACCTGATGAAAACCGGTGGCAAGGTCGAGCTGAAAAGACCTCAGCACCACTCAATAGATTGCTTAGGTGATAATCCTAAGACAAACTCAAAAATTCCGGAAAATTCAAAAACTACTTAAATGGGAGAAATAACATTCTCCTTCATCAAGTGGGTTTAAATAACAAAATGTAAAACAATAGAAATCTGCTTAACAGATTGAGAATGTCGAAGATAAATAGTCCGCTCGGGACATAGGATGTGGGCTTCATAATGATCAAGCCAATCCTTTCCCAAAAAATCAATTTCGAAGCCTAAGTAACGCATAACATGCAAATCGGCTCGAAAAGAATAATCACATAAAATAATCTCGACATTTTCACAAAGTAAATTGAGTGTTGCGGATCCATCAATCGAATTCGCAATTCTCAATGAATTCATCAAGCCCTTAATATTAAAAAGAGAAAGAATCATCAAGTTCTTTTGATATAAAATAATGAGATGAACCCAAATAAAAAAGAACTCGAATAAGATAATCACAAAATAAATATCGTCAAGGATAGAATGAGAAATACCTTGACCAAGAGAAGTGCTAGTAGAGGCTTGCACAAAATTTAGCTTTCCCTCTTTCTTGCATGAAGTATGGGACACGCAGATATATGATGACTCAAACTTTTGCAATAGCGGCAATAAAGGAGTTTCGGACACTCATTTGCATAGTGGTCCATAGAATCACAATTGTAGCATCGTCCACGACTAGTGGTAGGAATCTTTGTTATAGAAGTTTCTTGCTTCCCTTTCTTGTCGGGATTGGGACCCTTGAACTTAATAGTCCTCTTCATTTTATTGTTGAAGTTCTGTTGGGCACGCACAACTTCAACATCACTTTCTCTATCTGCCTCTTCAAGTCGAAGAGCGATATCTATAAGCTGATCGAAAGAAACTTCTAGTTTCAGAAGTAAAGGCTTCATAAGGTTCTTATTCAACCCATAGAAAAATCTCTGATTTTTCTTCAATGGGTTATTAATATACTCGACCCCATATTTGGAAAGAGATTCAAAAGATGAGACATAATCTGCCACAGAAGATACACCTTGAACAAGGTCAATAAAGCATCGGGCTAAAGTTACTTTTTCAGCCTTCGGCACAAATTTCATTTCGAACCTTTCCCGGAATTGCTCCCAAGTAAGATCCGTTTCGATAATTTCAGAAATCAAAAGCTTATACCAATCTAATGCTATTTCTTGGAGCATGCTAGAAGCCACTTGGACTCGAAGTGAATCAATAAGATCCATGCGAGAAAAGATGCGATCGCATGATCTATGCCAAGCTTGGATTTCTATAACGTTTTCGGATCCCTTGAATGGCCTTCCACACAAAGCGATATAATCTCTGCACAAGCATGCAAACCCGGATTTAGGGTGAGTAGGCGCGGGAACGGGTCCGGCAGCTCGGGTATTGTTCACAAGATCTAGAAGTTGTTGAGCAGACATAAATACTCCATCCTGGGGAGTAGCACTAGATTGACTGGCATTGGGACGGCCAGATCTAACCATTTCTCTTCTCTAAGAAAGAAAGAAAGAAGAGGAAAAGGTTATTCTCAAAATGAATATCAAACAACCTTGATTCATAAAACAAGGCATCACAAAAGAAATAGGATAGAACGGTACAAAGACCCGAATTAAATCCTATGGCACGATTCCTAAGAAAGACTTAGGACAATGATCCTTGCTAGATTATTCTACATTGTTCCGAAGTTTGGCTCTGATACCAAGTGTGACGCCCCACTTCTATGCTCATGGTAGCCAAGGACACTACGGTGTAATGCCGTCGACTAGGACGAAGAATAAGGCTGTTGAGGAGCGACCATTTATGTAATTTCTTTGTGCGAGTACCGATATGTCAGAAAATATAACTTACATTTCATTTCAAGAGGAAATCCGACATATCAAATACAAACTCAAAGCTACCACACAGTGGCTAAGTGGACCTCAGAAAAAAACGTATAATTAAACATAACAAAAATCAGTCACAGACATTCATATCACAAAGGCGGAATCAGATATGAATATATCACAAAGAAGTGTACATAAAAGTAGTGGTAAAACAAGATCCTCTACATCACAAGAGAATAGATACAAGTGCTAGGTAAAAGAATAATTATACATCAAGGAGTCCATATCTCAAATGTATAATAACAAAAATTACTAATCTAAAGTAGTTAGCCAAAAGAGTTAGATGATAATCTCTGATAAGAAGTCAAGCAGAAGCACCTGAAATGTCTCGGTCTGACCCGAGTATTATTTAAGAAGAAAATAATAAACGGATCAGTCTAGCTATAAATATCAGATAAACTGAGATAGGATAAGAGATATGACCAAAAACGTATGATAACATAAATGTCATACTATGTCAAGTATACATCAAATAACAACAAAAATCATACAATATCTCAAATCATCTCAAAACACCAAAAAGAATATCATATTCTTTATTTTATTCACCAAACTACAAATATTGACAAACATATAAATGCCAAATGCAAAGGTTGGTGAAACACAAATTCTAGAAATCACAACGAGAAATCCAGAAATCACAAAAGGGGGAGGCCTATCACAAACGGGAGCATGAAAACTCACCAACACGTGTATCACAAACGGAACGTTATTCCATGGTCGCTAACCATAAACCGAATATCGATGCACCTAGAAAGATACGCCCCATGCACAGTAGAACATCGACGCAACTGAAAAGATACGCCCCATGTATAAACTAACATCAATGCACCTAAAAAGATACACCCATGCCTAGTCGAACATCGATGCACCTAAAAAGATACACCCCATGCCTAGTCGAACATCGATGCACCTAAAAAGATACACCCCATGCACCAACTTAATGAGCCGATTGCTCCACGAACGGTCCAAAGACCATGGGTCGCTAGCCCATAAAAATGAGACGAAGCTCATTAGGACGAGGTACTGTCCCCCACGTGGACAAAGAGACATCGCACATTGCTAGTCTAAACCATAAAATGATCATCATCGATCATCAAGAAGTGTCAATTACACTAAGCTAGTAAATATAAGAGTTTAGCTTCATGTCCCATAAACACTAGCTTAACTAAAATATTTACGAACAAATTGTAGATTTCCACTCGAAAATTGTCACAAGAGTTTCAATCGAACAAGTCAAAGAATTAACCAACGAAGTAAACGCAAGCGCTTCATACCACTTGTTTTGCCAAGCCGTTTAATTAGATTTTTTCGTACGAATGAGGTAAAGGTTTGTATATACTAATAGATTGGAAAACGGTTTTATAAAGGAGCTTTGTATTAAAAATAGAGTTGAAATCATCTTTGTAAAGAGTTTGAATTTTACTACTAGTATAGAAACCTTTGTATTTTAAATTGACAAAGCACAGAAATGATTGTAGAAACAATCAACCATCAAAAATTCACATACGAAGACATGAATCAAATCCATAGAAATCGATGTCGAATCCATCAAAACGGATATACCCAAAAAAATCCCGAAATAGAAGTCATCAAAATTGGTAACAAATGATAACAACAAAACGGAGAATCACGAATCGATTAACATTTGGAATCTTAAGCCAAGTAAGCAAATGGGGCTGAAGCAAGCAGGTCAGTCGACTGAACCAGGTGGTCAGTCGACTGACACAGGGATACGAATTCTGTATCCCCAGGGTTAGCCGACTGACCCAGATGGTCAGTTGACTGATACAGACCCAGGCAATTTCCTAGGTCTGGTTCAGTCGACTAAACCACTGGTTCAGTTGACTGAACCTGCTTCTAAGCGTTGTTCGACATCTGGTTCAGTCGACTGAACCCGCTTCTAAGCGTTTTTCGACTTCTGGTTCAGTCAACTGAACCACTGGTTCAGTCGACTGAACCTGCTTCTGAAGCACATTCAGTCTAGCCCCTTGTGGGTCAAAAATCCAACAAACCGCGATCGGACGAGCCACGGGCGCTAGGGGTTTATGCCAGTCGGCAACCCAGCCCTATAGGCTCATCGATGCTTCACCGAAAACATGTTCAAACATCCGTAAAAGGATTTTCCCAAAATTGAACATAAAAACAAAAAATTGGAATATTCACCAAATCAAAATCAAATGAACATGTAAAGATGTTAGGAATTCATACCTAACAATCAAAGATAGTATAGACATAGATGTGAGATAAATATCTCACCTTTAAACCCAAAAACACAAGAAAGAAGCTTCCGAGCAAGGCTAGAACAATCGCTCTTCAATTTCAACCCAAGGGGCTTTAATCTAAAGCTCAAAAGGAAACATTTCCTAAGTTAGGGTTTAGAACATTTCCGAAATCGAAGAGGAAATGAGATGGAGAAGATGAAGAGAAGACTTACCTAAGGTTCACCTTGATTTTGGAGCAAGAAATGGAGCTTGCAAAAGGAAACTAGGGTTTTGAGTTTCTATTTCCAATCCTTTTCCCCCATTAATCTCAAAAGCTTGAAAGTGTTAGGAAATGAAAGTGAATGAAGAGAAGAGTGGGGACTGAGCTAGGGGGTTATGTTAGGTTATTGGGCTAAAACCCAAACCCAAAGCCCTAAGTGAAAAATAGCAAAATTCACTCAACTCCAAACATATCGATGATTATACTAAAAAAAGTCGCAAACACCATTTTGAACTCAATGGAAGTGGTCTCGAGTCCCATTTTGACTATTTGCAAAAAGTAGCTTTTCGGACTTCAATCCGATTAACGATTCTATATTTAAATAAAATATTTAAATATTCAATCGTAAAATATGCGGGTTGTTACAGCTATCCACCGCACATTCCATGGTTTTCCTAGGTTAACCAAGAACCCAACACCTGACCAATTAAAACATCATGATCCCTATGATTATTTATTTTCCCTAGGTATACCACCTGTTTAAGCTATTCCCAATTGTAGCCCCAATTAGGTTAAATTAAATAAAAACACATTGATAGACCCAATGTATATTTCCGAAAGCATATTTCTGTTTGTAACCCCAAACTATGTATCGAAAACATAAAACCCACCCTGGTGTCCCCAAGGTTTAATAACATCAAATTTATATAAGGATCCCCCTTACATATTCAAACAAAATAATTATTTTATGCTATAACCCTTCGAAGTAACCCCTTCAAGTTAGCAAAATTTTACTTAAGGAAAAATAGCTTAAAACAGCCCTTTAAACCCCTTCTAATGAAGTCCCATTCGAAAGAAAATAAACATCTGAAGTTAGCCCCTTTGGAAGCCTTCCTTTTGAAAGCATCACAAAATCATACCTTTCGACCTCGTCAGAAGGTTTCTTTTCGACCTAGTCGAAAGGTTCTACCTTTCGACCTTGTCGAAAGCCTGGGGTATCCCCCCTTATAAAACCATTTATAAACCTTTCGAAAAAAATGAAACTCAAAACCATTTGAAATCATTGAAACTCAAAACCTTTTGCAATCACTGAAGGTAACCCCTTCAAAACCTTTTGAAATCAAACCTTTTGAAATCAAAACCTTTCGAAATCAAACCTTTCGAAACCAATCAAAACAATGAATTGTTGGTGTTGTAACCAACCCTTTGAAAGTATACTTCCGATCTTGTCGGAATGTTTAACCTTCGACATTGTCGAAGGCATTAAACTTTTAGTTGAAAAACAATGGGAGGTTCAATAGCAACCCCTTCTTTCCCTTCGACTTTGTCGAAAGGATTATAACACCTTTTTTGAAAACATTTTAAACAATTCTATTAAAGGGTTTGGCTTTCGAAGATCCCCTTCGAAACCCCTTCTTGAATATATAAATTTTTTAGTCTTTCCTAAAATGATAGAATCGAAGGATCCCTCTTCAACTTATTCGAAAGCAATTATGTTTCTATTCGAAAGCAAAGGAAGCAGCCTCCCAATCCCTTCGCCCCTCTTCTTTTCGACACAGTGCCTAACTTTTGACTTAGGCATAGGTTAATTATTTACCTTCCATCTTAGACGAAAGGGTAAAAGCAGGCTTGTTGGAGTCGAATGCAGAACTAGGCCTACTGAAGTGATGTTTTATCTTGCTTGTCTAATTTTGATTGGCTGGGGAGCATTTTCCTGTACTTCCAAATAGTAAAAAGTATACAAAAGTCAACCTTTTTCTTAAAACACTAATCTTCTTTCCCAATTAAAATTTTGAATTGCAGCCTTCACTCCGAATTGACTAATTCGAAGGCAATTTTAAAGTATAGCCCTTAGGCTTAAATAATTTAATTACCTTAGTAAACCACTAAGGAAAAATCCCCAAAATCACCAAAAATATGATAAATCATATACTTCAATATTAAAATTTCAAAGCATATGAAGGTCAAAACAACTCGGAACTTAACCTAAACTGAATAAAACATGTTAATTAGCCCATTAACATTTAAAACGCCTATGTCTTATCCAAACAAAGGTTTAAATGGTTATATCCTAACCAAAATCATAAACATGAATCGGGTATAACCCATAACCTATCCAAATGTAGAAAAATGAGATAATAAACATGATTATTCACCTTGATTAGTTAATTGGAGAATGTGATAATTTCCTCGCTTTAATTCCTTAGTTTTTTCTTCAATTTATTACTCTTCCTGGAGCTTTTAATGGCCGGCCGAAATATTGGTGAGGAGTTATGAATGAGAAAGTAAACGTTTATTAAGGTGGAGGAATATATTTATACTAAGAAATGTAGCTCCATTTCCAAGTTTACCCCTTAGGAAATTCCTCCTTCCTAATTTAGTTAAGTCTTATTTTAGTTCATTCATTAAGACACGACCATTGGAATTATTAATCTATCTCCCTAATTATTCACATTATTCTATTTAATTTATCCAATTAAATATCTCGAATAATGTTAATTCGAATTCAGGGGCATTACAGCGAAGCTGTTTCTCGTTGGAGAGTGGGAGAGACGGCGATGCCTAGAGGTGGAACAGAGGAAATAGGAGTTGATTTGTAGGAGGAGGTGATTTGTGGGTTCCGCTATTAGAGGAAAGGAGGAGCTCTAATGCGGCTGGGAAGAAAATTGGACACAACTTTATAGTCGCATTCCAGGTTAGGGTTGGGCCAAAACCTATTGGCCAATCGATCGCTCTAGGGTTACCGGTCGGCCGCTACCTATCGACCACTAGATAGTCGACCGCTATTCGGGGATTTTGTGTAGTTGAACCTAGACCCTTTCTGGTCAGGTTAATTTATAATGTTAATAATAACAATAATAACGATAACCATTTCACGCCATCTCCTTTCACTCGACGCAATCCAAAAAATCCCTGCCATCTTTACGATGGTGCTCAAGCTTTCGTTTAGCTTTCCGAACCATTCCTCCGCTATTCCGCAGTACTTCAGTCTTATACTGCTTCAACCATCAACAGTTTAAAAACCCGATAATATTCCAACTACTATTCCTCACATACTTCATACAAACTCTCCTTCTAATAGATAGCAGGTACAGCAACACTTCTAACTTCATATCCCAATAAAATCAAATGTCATTCTATTTGTCTATCCTTAGAATAGAGAAAACTTTAAAAACTTCAATTTTTATAAATAGTAAAATCATTGGGCTAAATATTCACACTTTGAAACTCATTTCCAAATCAAGATATTATTTTCTTGCCAAAAATCAAAACCAAACCTTTATTGATATACACATATAAATATTTAAGGATTTCAAAACTTACTCCTTTTGAAACCAAATTTTTTTAACACGATCAACTTAGTGATATACGTGTTCCCTGAAAATTAAAATTTTGAAACTTCCAAAAATTTCCAAAATCAATCCTTGGAAAAAGAAATCCTTTGAAAAACCCTTTTCCAAAATCTAAGGCATTTCCAAAATATATTTTATCAAAATTCTCTCAACGGTTTAGGCTAAGGAATTGACTTCAATTCTTCAAATAAAAATCCGATTTGCCATCAAAAGGTAGTTGGTGGACATTCCCTTGCCAATACTGGTTTTCGGATGTTTGCGACATATAAAATTCTATTTCTCGCTTATCTAGAATAATTGTGTATCTTCAACTGCAAAAATTTAAAATCACAAGGCAGTTAGATCTTAACCACCAAGTCAAACACCCTTCAGTCTTCGGAATCCTACAATATGTTGCACTCATGCTCTTCTTCATCAAGGCTTTAAGCATTACCAAAACTCTATGGGGTAATTCAGAGTCAGTGTGAAATCTTAACTCTAAGATATTTCCAACCCATGGTTGCATTGCCCATTCCTTCAGAGTGGAGCTACAACTACTTCTATAATCGGGATTCTTAAAGTCTAGCATAAAAATATAATAGTAATAGAAAGGAAAATACAAATACGTTCACTTAATTTATCATAATTCCCCTGATCGATTAATCTAGGCTATGATACCATATTTAACAACCCGCACTTTAATGATCCCAAATTTTGACAAATCCCAAGTCCATCAAAGCACTGATCATTGGATTTGGTACCTGCAAATAAACATGAGCATTCTCAAAGATTGATAAAATATAAACTCACAGCAGAAATAATAATAGGATATAAATACTAAATATGGCTACTACCATGGACTTAATGGTATTCGTTGGATATCAAATCGTCACGTCAGTACCAAGCATGAGAGCTAAGAAGACTTCTCTAACAACCAATCACGTCTAGCTCTAGTGACATGTTCCTCTAAATCTATCATATGGGTTATAATAAGGACTGAGTTAGAACAACATTCTGGTGATTGAAAAATCTGTACAACATCCATAACATAAATTTATTCTGATTGGTCTCAATTTAATTTTTATGTCTACTATTTTAAGGTTAACAAAATTAACCTAATATTGCACACACGATATTCGTACCTAGAATGATTCACCAACCTTGCCTTCCCAAGGTATAAAATATTGACATAAGTATATCGGCCACTTAATACTTCCAAATATAAAGCGGAGTCCTACTGTCATCATCATAGATCTATTGGTCCTAGCTCCAGAGACCTTTGACCACTATCTATGGCTTTATAATACATAATAGCAATACTACTAAACGCATCCATCATCATTAAAGTCTTAGCCATGTGAGAGACAGTATCTAAGCCACTTAATACCTTATTAATAAGGACTAGGCAGACCCCTGACCATTTAATATATGTATTCTAAGTAGGCTTTTTTCATTTAATACCTAACCCTAAAGGTGGACTCCTCACTAGTACTATTTAGGTGACATCGTTTGGAATCTCACTGGGACACTTAATACTTCTTTATAGGAGAGAGGTAGACTATATATTAGTCACTTAATACCTCAAACCCGAAGCTGACCCTTCCCGAAATATCCACTATCGCTCCTAATCGTTAATTCAGACCATTTAATACTTTTTAGTTAGGAAAGAGGTGGGCTCTAAAACAACCACTTAATACCTCTAATCCCTAAGCAGATATTATTATTCCAATAATCGTTTCCATAGGTCGTATGAATGGTGATGTCCTACATCAGTAATAAGGGTACACAATAGTTGGTAGCCTTTGAGTGAAGGATAGACTTTTGTTGTGTTAGTTTACTGACCTTGCATCCCAATCTTCTAAGTCCAATTAATTATTTTATGGGTCATATGGTTAAAGATGTCTCACATCAATAGGAAGTGTACACAACTACTGGTAGCCTCAAAGTGAAGGGAAAACATTCGTTGTGTAACTCTACTGACCTCGCATCCCAACCTACTACGTCCAATTAATTATTCTAGGCTTTACTAACTTAAGCCATATTATCCTAGTCTTTATTATTACTAAGCTTTATCAACCTAAATTGGATATTGGACTTAGCTTACAAACCTCTTTTTATTTATTTAAGGCTATATAATTTACCTTAAATATTCAATTCCCCATAAATCCCATTTATTTTCTTCTTCCATTTGTCCATGATAAAGAACATCATCCTAATAGACATTTTCTAAGACATTAGTGTATATTTACAAATTTCCAATTAGTAACCCTTTATAACTATCGCATTGTTATTAATCTAACTTACTATTTATCAGTCCTATTAATGCATTAACCTATTAATTACTTGTAACTCTCAAATTCATTTCACGTTTACTATCCATTAATTAGAGTTACAGCGTTTTCAAATTTTCCACCTATTTCCTATCTGTTATTCTACCATATTCCAACGTATAACTAATATCCTAAGTGAGCATTACACATAAATCGTCATATTAGATATGTATTTATTAGCACGTATAAATACCTACTTTTACCAAATATATGCTAGTCATAAACCTTTAACTAGAATATTCTTTTATATATTTAATTTTCTAAAATTACATTTCTTAGGATGACGCTCCTTTGTGATTTCCATAAATTAACTAAAAAAGATCAAGAATAGAAGGAAAGATTTGCCTCGTTTAAAATTACAAGCACTGTTTATTTTCTTGTAATAGAAAGTGTAAACTGTAGAGAATAAATCCGTAGTTTACACATCTCTTTCTTTTTATTTGCATATATTCCTTATAAAATCAAACTTTGCACTTTCTATGCAATTAGGAAACAATAAAATTTATAAAAGTCAAACAGACGTTCTTCCCATAAATTAAACTATGGAAACTTTCCAATTCAACATAATTAGAGTAACAATCAAAATCATACTAATAATCTATAACCCAATTTCAAATCTGGAATAAATGTCATATCTAATCAATATTCATATCTATAACTATTGGGACTGGTTTCCAGATCTGGGTGTAATAGTAATTCCAATCAGACCTCCTGAGAATATGTAGGTAATGTTTAATATATTCGATTTTAGCCTACAATTCATATGTATTCATTTAGGCATAAAAATCAGACGTATGCCAATGGAATTGATTCAATATCATAAGAAATTTATAAATTTCCCACTCACCTTCTAATAGCATTCCAAACCTCAAGATCTAAAGTAAAACCTTTGATTCAACTCCATTTCCTTCTTATTAAAGAAATATGTATAAAAAGGGTACATACATATATTAGAACTACAAATCTGAGAAGAGATTTGAGGTTGAAGGGAAATATAAATATAAATACAAATATGGATATATATATTTATTTATTTATTTATTTATTTATTTATTTATACTACCTCGTTATTGCATAGTGTTGATTCGCTTCTCTTCTTTGATTTCTATTCTTCTCTAATTTGTATATATGCAAATATAAATATTATATTTTATAATTTAGAAAATATTGGAGAAGAGAAGATGATAGAGCTTCACTACTATTTTCACAAAAAATATGAGAAGAGAATAGAGGGTTAGGCCTGAATTTATAGGCACACGAATCAACCACAACCGTTAGATTTAATTATATAAAATCCGAGCCATTGGGCCAAGATAAACCTTAGAGCCACTGCTAATACAGGTCGACCGCTCCCTTTATTAGGGTCTACCACTCCCTCTTGACCCGCCCAATAAAGGGAGTAGATCGGTGGACCCCAATATTTTTTATATAAACATTAAATTTCTAATTTAACTATTTTCATTCCAAATTCAATTTTCGTCCGTAACTTCTTTGTTTGGACTCCGGTCGCAAAACTCTAAAGATGAAAGTTGCTCATAATTTTTCCATGAACGCAATGGTGCAAGTTTCATGATTAACTTCCATCATTTGCACAAATTCTATTTTTGGAGCTTAATTAACTAATTAATTAATTAAACAACTAAACGTAAAATTTACGGAGTGTTATAAGAAACTCGGAGCACAAGATGGAAAAGCATAAAATAATGCAACTTTAAGCTACTTCAAGTCAAGCCCGTAGCAAAGTATAAAGAAACCCAAAATTAGACACAAGTTAGATCGGTATCGACTTGTGGGCCATGGGCCACCACCAACCTATAAAGCTTGGATCGAGTTTGGCCATGTGACTTTTGTGGGATGGCGTGCATGATGTGGAGATCGTATGTAGTAAATTTTAAAGCCAATGTGGAGAAATTCACCTATAAATAAAGGCGTAGAATGCTTGGAAAAATGACCTTTTCTTCTTCTTCATTTCTGAACTTCTAGCTTTGATTAGTTGTTGTTTGCGCCAAAATTGGTCACGAACACCCAATTGTCGATGAAAGCACCAGTTCACAATCACAGATTACAGATAACAAGTATGTAGAGAATTAAAAATGAAGGACACTCAGAAAATTAAAAGGAAAGCAGTAAAGAACACCGAGTTTATAGTGGTTCGGTAATCCGGCCTACATCCACTTTGAAGTTGATGATTTTATTGATGTTTGCTTGCTGAATACAACGAGTTACAACTGATTACAACAGCAAATTTCGAGTACAATGATGATTCCAGCAAAGTCCGGACGTATCAGAGTCGAAAAGGATCCCTTTCCTGCAGGCTTTGAGGTGCTATTTATAGGCGTAGGCTGCAAATATCTCGCTCAGATCTCAGGAGACCTCTTCTGGCACGTGAGTGGGCCTACACGATCAATCCCACGTGGTTCACACTCGATCTATGATCGATATGAACGAAATTCGTATCGATCAAGACTTGGCCCAATCGAGTCGAAATTAACCATGAACATTCTTTAGGTTGTACGCAAGCTCCTATGAAAATTTTGTAGCATTTGGACTTGTAGATTGTGAGATGTGATCGATGTAAGTTTGGGTTTTATGTATGCCATTTAGTTCGCATCAATCCCCTTCGTATCGATCTGTTTGTATCGATCCGGGCACGTGCCTGAAAGTTGACGTGGTGCCAACTCCTCGGATCAACCCACTTTTCATGCCGAGTTGACCGTTTCCCCCTTCGTATCCATCGAGTGCTATGTCCTTCGGATCGATGCTAGACGCTCCTTTTCGTATTGATCATCTGCGCTCTACTTCGTATCGATCATCAGCACTCTATTTCGTTTCGATGCCTTATGCTTTATTTCATATTGATGGGGAGGTTTTGTATCGACCTGTTGTCGACCGATACGAAGTATGTTTAAGGCTTGATTGATACGAAACAAACGTATGTGGATGGATATGAAGAGAGTGGATCTGGATGGATATGAAGAGAGGCCTGTTCACCGATGGACACGAGATGGACCGATGCGAAATGAGCTTGCTCATTGATGGATACGAGGAGGATCGACTGTGATGGACACTAAGCCGGTTGGATACGAGATAAGGTCCAAGGGTTGATGGATATGAACAGGATGGTTGCAAGGCGATGGATACCTAACGAAGCCTCGGGGATGGATTCGTAAGGGATGGATACGAATGAGGTGATCTGATGGATACGAATAGAAGCCTTGCTTGACTTACATCGATCATATCTTGAGCATCTGAACTTCGACTGACTTGAAATTTGAAATGTTGTCTTTCATAGCTTTGCTTGTCTCATCACATCAATTGTAGCCCGATCCGGACATCCGATAAAATTTACCGACATCCATAATTGACCTGTACATAACTGGCAATCAAGGAGAGCTGTCTTCGCTTTCCAGTTAAACTTTTGGTGTCACGGCCTTGCCAAAAGGCGGGATAACACTTGCCCTCCGGAACATGCCTTGCGATAGGAAGGTGTGTTTTGTAATGCCATAAGCTGGTTGTCCATATCCTGTTAATGACCTGCAAAGAGATTGATAAATCCACCAGGCCGTGAATGGCGATTGTTCGAGATCGTATGCCATTCGAGGTGGTATGTGACCGTTCGAGGTCGGGTGTCGTTCGAGGCGAATTATGATCGTTCGCGATCGGGTGCCGTTCGGGGTGAATTGTGACCGTTCATGGTCGGGTGCCGTTCGAGGTGAATTTTGACCGTTCGCGGTCGGATGCCATTTGAGGCGAATTGTGTGTGCCCAGGGGGGACTTAGTATCATTAACGTCAGATTTCACGTTCGAGTTCTGAATTGTTTGCGGTGGTGGTTTATCGCCATCTCAGAGCATGTCTAAGGACCGTTCGCGATCCCATACATGTGTAAGTGACTTGGCCGTTATAGAATCATTAAAACCAAATTTTCATTCAAATGAGTCGTTCAACAGAAATGTCCAACAAAATCAAGTCCAAACACGAGAAATAGAAAACAAAGGCAAAACAGAGACGTCAAAGTGCAAACACCTACACTGATGCGATTGATAGTCGTATCAGAGCATGCCTGAGGATTGTTCTCGATCCCGTACATGTGTAAATGACTTAATCTTTTTGGTGTGGAGTTTGCCACTTATTCGTCATTATTTCAATCAGTTGATGACAAGCTGATGCCTCGATCCTGAGCGGTTTCCAGTTGGTTCAGGTGGTGGTCGTTCTTGCTCCACCATTGTGGCTCGCCTCCCTACATATTGCGATAGCAGGCCATTCCGGATTTGTCCTTCTATCTCATCCCTAAAGTGTCGGTAATCATTCGTGCTATGACCATTTAGCTTGTGGAATAAGCAATACTTGTCTAATCTTTTTTCACTGTTGATCGGATCCCTCCTCATTGGCTTTCGATAAGGAACCTACCCCCTGGTGTCCTAGTAGATCCGTTCCAAAGTTTCATTCAACTCCGTATAAGAGGTGAATCTCGGTTTCTTTCGCGGTCGCTTTGGTTCATCACCGTTATCCTCGGCTTTTCGTTTTCTTTCATCCTTGCCTGAATCTTTTTCGGGTGGATTTCCGCCTTTGACTGCATAAACTGATACTCCGTCTCCTTCCTCTCTTTCAACATTTGCATCCTCTAATCGCAGGAATCCTTCGGCCTCATGATAAAATTCTCCTAGATCCATAGGTGGATCCCTTGTCGGTGAATTTTTGAACTCTGTTCCATCAGCTATGCCAGCTACAGCTGCCATTAAGACGATGGATGGATCTGGACGATCCACCGATGTTGCTGCATTAAATCGTGTTAGAAAATTCCTCAAAGATTCCCTAGTTTTTTGTTTTAGCGTCTCCAGACTCATTACATTCTTGGGCCTCGAAATGTGAACTCTGAACTGCCTCATAAACTTCTCGGTCAACTCGGTCCACGTTCCAATGGAACCGCTCCCCAATTGTCTAAACCATAGTGCTGTTATGTCTGTCAAATACAATGGGAAGCACCGGGCAATGACCTCCAATGATTCCCCCATTACTTCCATGTGCTTCATATACCTTGTCAGATGAACCACAGGATCCGTCCTCCCATCATACGTCTCCAGCGTTGGTAGCTTGAATTCAGGTGGATTCCTGGCCTGCCTAATTGCGGGAGCGAAGGGGCTCCTGTTCACATCTTCCAGATCTCTATTCACTAATCTGCCTCTCATCGCCAATCTGTCATTGTCGTCAAGTTGTAGTCCTTGTCTGTTGCCTCCAAACTGCCCTCCGAGTTCACGAGGGAATTCTGGAGTCTGTTGTCCAGGATGAGCATCTGTTCCTCTATCAATGCCGTGTTGAACAGCTCCACCTGGTATCCTACCTGAGGTTGGATCAACATGTTCCTGGTGGGTGCCCCCCAGATCTAGTGCTTCTCCTGATGGTCCTGCTCTACTCTGAATTATGGTTGCTCTGTGCTCTTGATCCCTATCTCCAGCATTCCCTGCATTTGCGTTAACTTGATTCTGCACTCCGGTTTGTCCAACTTGTCGAAGTAGATTCTGCATCATCTCTTCTTGTCTTTTTAGAAGCTCTTCATGCATAGCTCCTATCATCATCACCATCTCGTCTCTGGTGATGAAAACTGAAGCCTGATTTGCTCCTGAGGAAGCCTCCTGACTCCCATCGTGCTGACTCCTTTCAGCTCTTTGTCTCCTTATTGATTGCTTTGTCATGGTTCCCTTTAGATCTGATCCTCTAGCTTCCTAAATCCGAACTCCAAGCTTTAGAATCCCTGAGTGCTAGCCTTCTCGGTGAAAGCACCAAAATATTTGCGCCAAAATTGGTCACAAACACCCAATTGTCGATGAAAGCACCAGTTCACAATCACAGATTACAAATAACAAATATGTAGAGAATTAAAAATGAAGAACACTCAGAAAATTAAAAGGAAAGCAGTAAAGAACACCGAGTTTATAGTGGTTCAGCAATCTGTCTTACATCCACTTTGAAGTTGATGATTTTATTGATGTTTGCTTGCTGAATACAACGAGTTGCAACTGATTACAACAACAAATTTCGAGTACAATGACGATTCCAGCAGAGTCCGGACGTATCAGAGTCAAAAAGGATCCCTTTTCTACAGGCTATAAGGTGTTATTTATAGGCGTAGGCTACAAATATCTTGCTCAGATCTCGGGAGACCTCTTCTGGCACGTGAGTGGGCCCACGCGATCGATCCCATGTGGTTCGCACTCGATCTGTGATCGATACGAACGAATTTCGTATCGATCAAGATTTGGCCCAATCGAGTCAAAATTAAGCATGAACATTCTTCAGGTTGTACGAAAGCTCCTGTGAAAATTTTGTAGCATTTGGACTTGTAGATTGTGAGATATGATCGATGCAAGTTTGGGTTTTATGTAAGCCATTTAGTTCGCATCGATCCCCTTCGTATCGATCTGTTCGTATCGATCTGGGCACGTGCCTGCAAGTTGACGTGGTGCCAACTCCTCGGATCAACCCACTTTTCATGCCGAGTTGACCGCTTCCCCTTCGTATCCATCGAGTGCTATGTCCTTCGGATCGATGATAGACGCTCCTCTTTGTATCGATCATCTGCGCTCTACTTCGTATCGATCATCAGCACTCTATTTCGTTTCGATGCCCCGTGCT
Organism: Allium fistulosum; assembly: GCA_030737815.1. Taxonomy (NCBI): domain Eukaryota; kingdom Viridiplantae; phylum Streptophyta; class Magnoliopsida; order Asparagales; family Amaryllidaceae; genus Allium; species Allium fistulosum. The sequence continues at coordinate 1,620,327,362 of CM060901.1, forward strand.
TTATTTCATATCGATGGGGAGGTTTTGTATCGACCTGTTGTCGACCGATACGAAGTATGTTTAAGGCTTGATTGATACGAAACAGACGTATGTGGATGGATACGAAGAGAGTGGATCTGGATGGATACGAAGAGAGTGGATCTGGATGGATACGAAGAGAGGCCTGTTCACCGATGGACACGAGATGGACCGATACGAAATGAGCTTGCTCATTGATGGATACGAGGAGGATCGACTGTGATGGATACTAAGCCGGATGGATACGAGATGAAATCCGAGGGTTGATGGATACGGACAGGATGGTTGCAAGGCGATGGATACGAACGAAGCCTCAGGGATGGATTCGAAAGGGATGGATACGAATGAGGCAATCTGATGGATACGAATGGAAGCCTTGCATGACTTGCATCGATCATATCTTGAGCATCTGAACTCCGATTGACTTGAAATTTGAAACGTTATCTTCCATAGCTTTGCTTCTCTCGTCACATCAATTGTAGCCCGATTCAGAAATCCGATAAAATTCACCGACATCCATAATTGACCTGTACATAACTGGCAATCGAGGAGAGCTGTCTTCGATTTCCAGTTAATCTTTTGGTGTCACGGCCTTGCCAAAAGGCGGGATAACAGTTGTAGAATCATAACTCTGAAAATATTCGACCGGATTTTCACCAAGTTAAGACTACCAAGTTGTAAGAACAACTTTGTAGAATCAATGGGTAATCAATAAAAATCGATTAAGTGGATGTAGGCCAGAGTATTCGTCGAACCACTATAAAAATTATGTGTTCTTTTCTTATTTTTATCTTCTTTTTGTAACGATTTTCCTTTCTTACTCCTAAAGACAACACTTAATACATCAAAGATAATCATGTGCCGATCATCAAGATTTCCGAAAGATAGGTAGTTGGGGTAAAAGACAAAAAAGACAAAAAGAAAGAAACACAGAATCTCACAATGCAAGGGATTCATATATAATATAACATAAGATAGTACATATGGTTACTTCCAAAATGAAACATCAAAGTTACAACAAGTACTCATTTCTGCCAGGAATAGTTATAACTGACTGCCCCCACAATGCTGATACATCAAACACAGTGGAAATAAAATGGACAACTAGATAATGAAGAAGCCTCCTGCTCCATGCTCCTTCCAAAATGCATCCATAAGAACCTAGACTATTTGGCTACTCATAAAATTAGAGTACACAAGAGTTTAAGGGAAAGAAAGAAAAAAAATCTGGGTCAGACATAGGTTTGGTGTGAGTAAACTCAAAACAAACGAATTCTTATACTTATTAAACCCATCAAAAATAAAGGTATCTCGTAAGACCATGCCGCATATAAACATGGATGGGTTTTACCTTATGATAACCAAAATCTATATATAAGAATTTCTATGATATTGTAATAATGTCTAGGGTTTAAAATTAATATTTAATCATAGCCAAAATGGTCACATTAATTACATTCTAGCCTACATAGTATACAATCAAATCCATAAGCATGTAGTGGAAAATGTATCCAATATAATAATAAGACTACTGGGGTACAGTTTGCCACGGTACGCCTCTAGAAAAATGTACCGAGGGCCTCGCATGGACCCTTGCAAATCAGGACCGGCCTACCTCTTACTAGATAGTACTAAATATTTCATCACCCGTAGGTGATCAACAACCGTACCGGGTCACTAGCATACATAATCTGAAAATATCGATCTAGATCGGGTGATGAATATACCCTAATGGGTGCAACCCACATAGCCCTGAAACATATCCCATGTTTTAGTCATTACCGCGTTTGAGGCTTAAGGCTGCGTTTTTACCTTTTATATAGCAAACCCACTTAGAATGCTAGCACTTCCCTCCAGGCAACAATGCAATGCCAGCATTCATCCATACAAGTTGTTTAGGATATAAACAAACGAAAGGCACAAATTCTACAACATCCATTTTGAAACCACCCTCAGGATTAGTAGTAAGTAGCCTTGCACTTCAAAGAACTCTGTCTTCAATTCCATCATTTTCAAGATGTTCTGTAATAGCCCGCAAATATATACCCCTTAAGTTGACATTAATCTCCATCAATCAACTCAAGAAGAACGGAAATACGAACCATTTGGGTTGAAGAAGAAGAGGTAGGAGAAGAAAAGAAAACAACATCAGAATCTAACCATCGCAGCGGAATAAAATATAATAGATAAATCACTAATCTTTAAACAAGAATTTTTTTATCTGTTTATACATTACATCATCAGAGTACAATACCATCAGAATCAAATACTGGACAGTTATATTAACTTGTCCGACAAATAGAGTACACAGAATATACATCACAGTGGAATATACATCAAGTACGAGTGATACGTCTCGCCATCCAGCTCGTCTCCTGAGCTCCACAGCATCCTATCATTATCTGTAATACTCGGTCTGACCCGAGCATTATAATAAAATAACACCCGAGTCAGTCTAGAATACTAGCGTGAGAAAATCACACTCAATTGGATTATTAAAGTTTTCCAAACCCTTAGAAATCAAAAGCATCTCGTAAGACCACGCCAAAAATAAACATGCCGGGTTTTTACCTTACGATAGCTAAAACACTTTCTATCAAATCCGTCTGATATTAATAGTGTCTATATACAAATACTTATTCAAATAGCTGAAATTGTTACATGATTAAATTCCAGCATACTAGCCACAAAGTGGGTTCTACAAACAAAAACCGAAAAAGGCACGTAGGGAGAATGGATTTCCAACTAATGACTAGGCACTAGGGTACCACCTGTCACAGTACCTGGTCTAGATCAGTGTACCGAGGACCACGCCCGATCCCCTGCAACACAAGGCCGGAACTACCCCTTACTGTATAATTCCGAGTAAGATCATCCCACGGTTGGGATCAGCAACCGCACCACTAAGTCGAATATAAAAAGGGACATCTAGACATGGATTACCTCACCCTAATGGGTGCGACCCACATAGCCTTGCTGCATAACCCCTGATTTTCAGTCATTCCCGGTTGATGAGGCTTGAGGCTAAGCGTTACCTTTTCAGAATGCATCTCTTAGAATGCCCACCGTCCACCTGACGATGTTCCGAAAGCATTCATCCATACAAGTCCGTTCCGGGTCCGAACGGAACCGAAGGCACTATTCCTATTACATCCATTTTGGAATCACCCTCAGGATTAGTAGCGATTAGCCCTTGCACTTTACTGTACCATCTTCGATTCAAACTCGTTTCCCCACGAAAATGTCGGATCGAAGTGGTTTTCGAGAAATTAATCCCGATCCCAGTCTCTTTCGAAACGATCAGCGTATTGGCCAATATTGATAGTCGGTTATTTAACTATCAATTTACATTCAGAAACATCCATCAGACATTAAATTATTTCCCAAATTATTTATTTACCTCACAAATATCTTCGCAAGATATATTTCCACTTTCAAACCCTTTTGAAAACAGTTTTCAAACCACACTCCTCTTATGGAATAAATTCCCAAATATTTATTACCACTGGAAACACCAAGTACAAAAACTTTAGATTTTTAGAATAATTTTAAAAAATCTTTATTATAAAATATCCTTTAAGACATTTAAGTTAAAAGCTACTTTAACACTTATTCAAAAATATACTTTAAGAATATTTAAAATGAAGCTATTTTATAAAATATAAAACTAAATTTTATCCCTTTAAAACAAAATTGCGAGTCACCGTTAAATAATTACTACAATAAGAAAATTTGAGAAATACTTACTTTAAAATCTAAACATTTAATAATAAATTTTCTAAAACATGCTTTTTAAAACAACATTAAAACTTTTAACTTATATTTTAAAATTTGCTTTGAAACGTACTTGGATGTCCAAGGAAATACGCTTCTCTTTCACATCTTTAAACAAAATAAATCACTATTTATTTTTAAACAAATTCGCATTCGTTTTATAAATTCCCACCTTGAATTTATATTTCCAAATATCCACCGATATTATATTTCACTTTATAAACCAAGTTTATAAATTCCAAAATCTCACTTTTCTTTTAAAATTCCAATTTTAAACACCTAAATCAATTTCCAATTGATTATCAATTTACTTCACTTTGAAATAAATTTCCATACTTACTTCATTTATTTCAAAATCCATTAACTTTAAATTTCATTTCTTTATTATGATTTAAAAATCCCATTAAACTGGGAATACCAATTTCAGATTTCCCAATTTCCTTTTCTTTTCCTTTTAATTACATTTTAAACCTTGAATTTCAAAGTAAATTCTTTATTACTTTAAATAATATCACTTAAGTTAAAAATTCATTACTTCTCTGTTTATTAAAAATCCCTTCCTTACTCGGAATTTATTTATTAGAATTTTAAAATCACTTGTATTCTTAGATTTATTCAAATTCTCTATAATTATTTACTTTAAAATTTACTCTTTTATTTCCTTCAAAATCCAATTCTATATATTTTAATAACTCATTATACCAAAATATATTCAATCAATCCTTAGCATCCAATATTCCCATTATCAATGAACTCATCACAGGATATCAAATAATTATCCACAGAATAATTAGACAAATCAAAATATTTTGAGGAATCCAGTTGGATCCCTCCAACATGTTTCCCTGCATCCACAGATGTTAGCACAATACCAATTCCACTTCAAGGTGGAATATCGAGGTATATGGGATTAATATAATATCATCCGCTATTATGCAGCGCATAGGGTCTCATCCGCTATATAATACGGGAATATCAACAACTCCAATATATACTATATATACTACTATATATAATATCACATCCAATCAATTCAATCATTCAATCAATTATATAAATTTAACCATTTAAATTTGAATATCAATCTAGATGAGTGAGATTAACTCACCTTATTTTTATTTTGCAATCCACTTCCATCTCGGCTTGTTTCATGATTTTTCAACCTTGTACAAGCATTATATGATTTATTAATATTTGAACTAATCGAACAATTAATTTCCATAGATTTAATTAACTAATCATTTAATTTAAAACTAAATTCCTTTAATAAATTATCTTTAGTAACTAAAATAATAGGTTAGTCACCAAAATACATTGTTTCAAAATAAACCAGTAAGTTTAAAATGTGTGTGTGTATATTTTGTTTCTTTATTTTTTTTCCCACCTTGAAAATACATATGTACTTAAAAATAATTATAGATTTCGAAAATCTGATTTTACATAAACTTTACCATTTTAAAATTTCTGTATTATATTTTCAAAATTTTTCTATATAATTTTTTTTCTTCTGTTTCCTGTAAATAACAATAGTAACTTACTTTACTATGTATATATATACATATATATATAAGTTTAAAACATGTTTATATCTCACTGCAAAAATTTCTTTTCTGCATATAATATATATATATACGTTATTAAATTCTAATTGAAAAAAAATATCATATAAATATATATACCTCACTGTTGCAGACCTTACAGGCTGCTCGAACGCTCGCGACTACCAATTCAATGTCGAACTACCCATCACGCTCGCTGATAACCACCCGACTTCGCCCATTTCGTCAGACCGATCTCAAGTCGCCTCCTTCCCACCGTAGCCGCAAATCAATTGCGCTGCGCCTCCCTTGTCGAACTGCCGCCCCCACCCCCCTAAAATGAGAGAACGCGCGAGCGCGAGCTCGCGATTTAAAGTCGAGTCTTCCCTAATTCGATTCCGGCACTGATGCCTTCCAGAGCCATCGCAAACGCCTACAGCCTTCCACCCATGCCCGATCCTATCGCGAGCTCACACGGTGGCCCTCCCTTCCATACGTGCAAAGCCCAGGTAGCCGCGACCCTTCGAGCTCTCCCTCTCTCTCTCGATTCGTGTCTCCATCGCGATTCGATTTTTTTTTCTATAGAACTGCTGTCGATTTAAATCTGGATTTGAGGAGAAAGAAAAGAACTTGTTCCGGCTGTTGGATTTTGAAGGGAGGCAGTGATTCCTTATGAACGAAGAGAGTTGCGATTTATAAAATAATCGATCAGTATAATGTCGCGATCGTTATTAATGAGGTATAGGTATATCAGTGTTGTCCCTTCTATTTAATTCTGAATTGATTTCATACTCATCTAGAAATATAATATAATAACCAAAATATCTCGTGGTCCATAATTCTAAACCCCGAACTCCAATTTAAATGCAACGACCGACGTTCCTAACGTTATATCGTTATTCTGAACACGATGGAACAGGTTTCGAGGTCTAGTTCGACCATATGGAGAAGATAGCTTTTTGGATCCAGTTATTTAATATTAGATTCGATATTAATTTCAGCGCGTTTACATCTCGTATGGCTAAACGATAACTCCAAAAGCTACGAAATTTGAAATCCGATAATAATACAATATTACGGATCCAATGGAACTAGTTTCATCGAATTTCGAGACTGTGCCCCGGAAGGCTATTTTTAAATATCAATTTAAACGATATATTTTTAAATCTGAAAAAATCACTTTTTAATTTAATTTTAAAAGTTCTATCACCTTCAGTATCATTAATATAAATTTTCCAAGCCTTCAAACTATTCTTAACAGGCTTAAAAATCAAGATTCAATATTTTACCCAATTTTCACTTATTAAATTCAATAATTTAATTACCCAAATAAACAGTCATATTTGAAATTCAAGTTAGAAATTAACTTTTAAATATTTAAAATCAATTAAATATCCAATTTTAAATATTCAAAAATTACGGTTCGTCGCATTCCTCCCCCCTTAAAAGAATTTCGTCCTCGAAATTACTAGTTTAGGAAGAATGATTCAATCCCCTTTAACTATTTTCTCAAATCCAAATAGTTTCAAACAACTTTCCAAAATAATCTTTTATTAAGACACACTAACCCTCTTTCTAACTTTCCAACTTATCCATAAGTCCCAAACAATATTACTTACTTATCAATTCAAATTTAAATTTGAAACCAAATTTTGAATTATCAAAATTTTCTCAATTTTTTTTCCTAACTCCTTAAAATTTTGAAAAATTTCGCCAGCATCTCCTTTGCGCGGCTAGCTCGGCACAACTACAAAATGCCTCTACGGCTCCCAAATTTCAAAAGAAAACAAACACCAAGTGGCTAGGTCAAAAACCCAATCAAATTTTATACAGAAATTTAAATACATACCTTTTGTTGAGAAATTTTATTTATCTTCTGCAATCAAAATCCCAATTTCTCTTGTTTTTAAATTACCTGTATACTACTCTGCAATAATATCCAATCACAGCATTCCAATTTGATTTTCATCCAATTATTAACTTAGTATACTTCCAATACCAAATTTACTTAAGAATTCCATCATTCATTTCTTAATTTTAATATAAGCATTTCATATACTCATATTATTACTCTACCATTTTAGTCTTCATATCCACTTATTTTAAAACTGGATTTCCAATTTCATATGAATTCAATTTACTTCATTTAGATATTGAATTCTATTTACCTTATCTCAAATTCAAATTTGAGATCATTTGTCGTTACTGAAAATTTTCAAAAATCCTAATTTTTTTCTAAATCCCAAAATTTCTGAATTTTTTTGGTAGAGTCTCCTTTGTACGGAGGAGCTTTTGCAATTTGACAAGAGATATAAATATATATACATCGACCCACACGGTCGGAAAACAAAAAAACAAACAACAGTTCATATTTCCTATCTTTTTATTGCGTAGGCGTACCTTTATTTAGCATTTTTAAGCAAAGCGGTTATTATTAGCATTTTAGCACGACCAAATCCAGCCAAACGGCCCCCTGTACCTGTACTTACTCAATATAAACACGTAAGTGACATATATAGGAAATTCATTTACATTTCACTTATCCTCAACAGTAAACACATGTTTTCATAAGCAAAACATTCAAAATTCTTTCCATTAGCAATTTATATGGTCTCGATACAAATTAAATTGCTTACAACTACCTCACACATCATTTCTATTCAATTCAAGTGATTTACAACTCACTTTCTTACATTCTATTCATTTTTAAGCGAAACGAATTCATATCCATTTCAATTTATTCAAAAAATCAATTTTATTTTATTTTATTAACTTGTAGAACTTTATACAATCTCGTTTACGTTAAACGACAACCATTTCAATGCAAATTTCGATGATATTCATGTGAATAAATAATTACTTAAGCTTATAACCATTTTAAATTGATTCCAACTCAATTTATATTTAATTCCTTCCATTTTTAATTTATTCACAACCATTTTATTTAGCTCGACACATTCCATGCTTGTATACTACTAACCATTCCCAAATTAATTCAACCCAAGCTTTTATTTAATGGCCTTCCATTCTTACTCGAAGTCGAGCTTCTAATTATTCTTAACTTAAGTTAATTTACTCCAATTTATCCCAACTTCAAACTTAAGTTCACTTCCAGTTAATTTGATTCTCATCAAATCAAATTCCATTTAATTCAGTTAGCCCATCCATTTTAATTTTAATTCCCATTCTCAATTTATCAAAATAATATCCAAGCACATATTTAACTCATTTATACTCGAATTGAATTTTATTTGCAACTCAAATCATTTTCTATTATAATCCAATTCTATTTCATTTGACAACATTTCCACTTACATTTAATTCGTTCTCAATCCCAGTTGAATTTTATTTATAACCCGAGTATATTTCACAATTCAACTTCTATTTTACCAAATTGGGTTCCATTCCCAAATCTCACCAACTATTCCATTTCTAATCTATTCCAAATTAGTTTACTCCCACTTCTAATTCAATATTTGATTTATATTTTCAATATCACTTCATTATTTTACTTGAGTTCAATCTAGTTTATAATCCGAGTTTAGATTCTTATTTCACTTTCCAAAATACCAAATAAATTTTATTCTGGTTTATTACTTCACTTTTAGACTTTTATAAGTCATACACTTATTAATTTTTCCCACTTCCATTCAAGCTATGATTTTATAACTTATCTCATCAGAATTCCCAATTCCATTCTGAATTTAATTTTCTTTAATTTTTAATTTATTTCCAAATCAATTTAAATATTGAATTCCATTTTATTCTAACATATTCAAAATTTTATAAATTATCAACCCATTTATATTCTATAACAACCTCAAACCAACTCCAGAATATTTAAACAGTTACACATATTTCAAAAGCATTTTTAAAATCAATCATATCCAAAATCCTTTGGTATCAAATTATCTTTTGAATTTTAAAATCAAACTCTGTTTTGAAAACATTACGGTATAAAACAATTTGGTAGCAATTCCTCTTTTGGAAACTCGAAAATGAACATCGATGATGCTGTAGTCATCACCAAAGTTATTTTCCAGCGACCGAAAGAGTTCAATGCAAATTTCGATGATGCTGTATAAAACAATTTCATTTGTTATAAATTTCATTTCCATACAATAATGATGATAATTCAATATTATCACTTCCTCATAATCAAGCAACCATATATAGCTATAATAATTTACGGAAAATTATTTCTTTTATATACAAAAATAATTTTGGGTAAAATAATTTCATTTACCCTATTTTAAAATCATACTATGTCGGCTTATCTTGTTTAAGAGTTTAGAAACTCCTATCGATGACATGGCGTCCCACATGTCGACCAGAATCCATAAACACTTAACCGATAAGTCAACACAATATAAAAACAAGTTTTATATTCACTAACAAATACGCGCTTATATCTATTAATACACTCAAACTCATTCTAGAGTACTACAGACTCAATTTAATGAGTAATCCCACCAGAGCCAAGGTTCTCGCTTAACCTTCAGCTCTGATACCACTGTAATAGCCCGCAAGTCCGTACCCCTTAAGTTGACATTAATCTCCATCAATCAACTCAAGAAGAACGGAAATACAAACCATTTGGGTTGAAGAAGAAGAGGTAGGAGAAGAAAAGAAAACAACATCAGAATCTAACCATCGCAGCGGAATAAAATATAATAGATAAATCACTAACCTTTTTATCTATTTATACATTACATCATCAGAGTACAATACCATCAGAATCAAATACTGGACAGTTATATTAACTTGTCCCACAAACAGAGTACACAGAATATACATCACAGTGGAATATACATCAAGTACGAGTGATACGTCTCGCCATCCAGCTCGTCTCCTGAGCTCCACAGCATCCTATCCTGTATCTGTAATACTCGGTTTGACCCGAGCATTATAATAAAACAACACCCGAGTCAGTCTGGAATACCAGTGTGAGAAAATCACACTCAATTGGATTATTAAAGTTTTCCAAACCCTTTGAAATCAAAAGCATCTCGTAAGACCACGCCACAAATTAAGATGCCGGGTTTTTACCTTATGATAGCTAAAACACTTTCTATCAAATCCGTCTGATATTATAATAGTGTCTATATACAAATACTTATTCAAATAGCTGAAATTGTTACATGATTAAATTCCAGCATACTAGCCACAAAGTGGGTTCTACAAACAAAAACCGAAAAAGGCACGTAGGGAGAATGGATTTCCAACTAATGACTAGGCACTGGGGTACCACCTGTCACATGTAAGGACCCGATTCTTTGACATCCGAATATCGACATATATACGTCCACTGTATCGACTGCCGAGCCGTCGAATGCCGGAAAACCAAATACTTAGGGTTTAAGAAAGAAGAGGTAGAAGAAAACAGAAGAAAAAGAAAGAAGAAAACAGAAAACACAGAAATAGAAACAATATCAGAATCTCACATTCGCAGCGGAACAATATATGATAGATAATCACTAGTCTTTTAAAACAAAGAACTATATCAGTTTATACATACATCAATCAGAGTCAATATACAACTCAATACAACAATGGACAGTTATATAAACTTGTCCTCATACAGAATACACAGCGGAATAAATAAACAAGTACGGATGTACGTTTCGCCATCCAGCTTGCTTCCAAAGCTCCAGAATATCCAGATAACATAACTCTAGGCTGCCCGTGTGGAAAATAATGGGCACCTAGAGTTTAGAAGGGAAACAATAAACTCCGAGTCAGTCATGGTGACTGGTGTGAGATCGTGAAACAGTTATTTTTCACAAAGAAAATAAAATTTATTCGCAATGCTTTTGGAAAATGAAACTACCATAAGGCCTCCCGCCACACACACAATGCAAACGCAGAATTTGGAGGAGATTTCTCCTTATGATAGTCAAAGATGCTTACTACGCAAAACAAATCATTTTTGATATTATTATTAGTGCATAGTGTAGAAAACATTTCGAAAGTACAATATAAATCTTAGCCAGCATAGGTACCATTATAGTATGCCTACTATAGCTACCATATTAGATGGCAGGTTCTACAACTAAAACCGTACAAGTCTCGTATTGTTTCTTTGGATTTCCAACAAATGGTCAGGCCAAGGAAATTCCCATTGCCACATAGGTACGCCTCTGGAAAGACGACCCGAGAAATAACCTAACATTACGGTTAGATCTCTGCCAACACAAGGTCGGGTTACCCCTAACTGGGTAACTACTGACACGAATATGTCATCCCCCGATCGTAACCGATCTTCCCGAGGATCCTCGATTCCAACAACCACAAAGTAATAAATTTGCAGCAACAACATAGGTTAAATATCTGGGCTCCATACCATGATACCACCTCTATCCAGAAGGAATGACATACACTAAAGGGGCGCTACCCATTAATAACCTTGCTGCATCCTTCCTGTTTTGACCATTTCCGGGGTGTGAGGTCCGACGAAGTCTCGTCCACAAAGCTACGCTTTGGTACAAAGCCATGCTTTGGGTCAACAGATGATCAAAGTAATGATCACAAAGATAAATGATCAAACAATGATAATCACACAACAACACTCAGCATGTCACATTACCAAATTGGGAATATATCGCTGATAACCTTCAACTACATAACCTCTGAGCTCGTACGTCTCAGAGAAGGGTGTTAAGCTAAGAGAATAAATTCTCCGCCACCAACAGATATGTATTTGAAAGAAACCAACTTTATATCTCAATTTGTAATGTCAGACATACAATCCATACAAGTCTGTTCCAGGATCGAACAGAACCGAAGGCACTTCCAAAGAAGTCCTTGCTATCTAGATATTCACTAATCACGTTCGGACTTCCCGTCACTAAGGGTGATAAAACCTCTATATCGGAGATCAGCCGATGCAGAGTAACTCGACGGTAATCCTTCCGTTTTCAAAAATATCGGGTCTTCAACACCGGTCATCAAATGCAATCCATTACGACGTATCACATATTCAGAATGGGTTATACGATCCAAAGGTCCTTTCCCGGCTAACCCGAATAGTGAGCGCTTATTTAAAAATAAGTGTGGCATTCAAATTCAAGCAAATCACAACAAATACCCATTCAAGGTAATTATTGATAGTCGGTTATTTAACTATCAATAGGTCTGTACAGCATCATCAGATTCCAAATAATTTTCCAAATTATTTATTTTCCAAAAAAATCTTTACAAGATATATAATTTCCACACTTCAACCATTTGAAAACAAATTTCAATTATTCACTTTCAATTTATCTTTAAAAGATAAAATCTCAAAACAGTTCATTTTATATTGGAAAAACATTTCCATACTTATTTAATAATAAATAATTCACAAATCTTATTTATTTTCAACATTTGAAAATATTCAATAAACTTAAATCAAAATTAAGTATATATTTCATTCTTTAAGAAAATCATTCTCTTAAACACATTGTTTGGGTCAAAATGAATGTTACGTAAAACATCGTTACGACAACCCAAAATCACTAGTATAGGGATTCGAAATTTAGATAAATATATATATAAATCCCAATACTATATAAAACATTTCCTTTCGAAAATCATTTACTATAACAACAGTGTTATAGTCCACCATTTCCTTATTTCTCGAAAACGTCTATTTCAACAATGAATGTTGAAATCTATGGTTTCGATATCTAACACATTTTAAAACATCGTTAAAACAATTAACTTCATTTTTAATATCACTTCTCCCAAAAACATATCCATTTATTTCATAATATATTCACGGTCCAAAAATCGTGAATATACTTTGTTTACCCAATTCAACATTTCTACACTTTTTATTTAAAGAATTATCCACTATCCCAAATCGTGAATAAAATTCCCAACCAAACTCTTATTATTACATCGTTTAACTTAAAGGATAATTCGCTATCCAAAATCACGAACATATCTCCTTTAATAACTTCTATGTTTAATTTATCAAATTCAATTGATTTCGAATTTACAAACAATGTTTATAAATTCCATTTCTATTTATAACACTCTGATTTACAAATCTCCTTTAATGACCAATTCAATTTATAACTCAATATATATACACCAAAAGTCCCTATTTTAAGTTAAATACTTATAATTCATTGATTTACAAAATCATTCCTTTAAAACTTCACAAATTTTAAATCTTATTACTTATAAGATTTTATTTATAACCTTATTTTCAACAATAACCGAACTACTTTTATAATTCTATTGTTTTGATTTATAAAATATATATTTTATAAATCTCATCTATGAACCATTCATACTTATTCAGAAACCTCAATTAAAATGCCAAAATCCGATTTATAAGTTAATTACTTGTAAATCTTTTGTTTTACAAAATCTATTTATTTTGTAACTTCACAATTTATAAATATAAGATTTCATTCACTTATGAAATCCATTTATACTTCATTTTAACACTTATAAAACTCGTTTAATAATCCCAATATTTTAAATTTATAAATATCAATTTTGTACATCTTTTATATACATCGTTTTTAATAATTCAAAAATCCCAATTTAAACCATTTTATAAATTACTTTAACTATTTATTTCAAAAATAACCTTTCGGTTATATTTCACAAAAATCATAATTTTTATAACATTAAAATTTGAACGTTTATTTATTTAAAATAAATCAATTCAAAAATTTAATAAAACGTATACTTTCAAAAATCACTTTAAAAATCTCTTTTAAAATCAAAATCGTTATGTTTAATTTTCAAAAATGGATCCGATGATGCAACAACACCAAATAATCAATCACGGCATCCAAACATCATATATCATCATAGGATAACAGAATATACAACAATATCTGTAAATAAATCATTACAGTTGAGGAATCCAGTTGGATCCCTCCAACCTGTTTCCCTGCATCCACAGATGTTAGCACAATACCAATTCCACTTTGAGGTGGAATATCGCGGTATATGGGATTTATAAAAATATCAATCCGCTATTATGCGGCGCAATAGGGTCTCATCCGCTATATAATGCGGGAAATCACAACTGCAATATATACATATGCCAATATATATATATATATTGCTATATACTACTATATATAGTATCACATTCAAAACAACAATCAATCAATAACTGCAATTCCAATTTTAAATTTGAGTGAGAAGATCTCACCTTTGATTTTATTTTGCAATCCATTTCCGTTCCAGATTGTTTTCTTTGCAATTTTCACCTTGTATAATTTTTTTATACAATTCATTAATATTCGAATTACATCTAGTAACCAATTTTCATTTGATAAATTTTATTTTATCTAAAGAATTTGATTTCAAATCAATTTCCTTCTAAAATAACCAAATTTATTTTACTGTATACAATTTTTTTCCTGTACATATTTATGAACTGAAAATCTGCATATCTATTATTTTTCTCTGTATATATTAAAATTATACAATTTGAACTAGACAGTAAACCATCTTTACTTTAAAAATATATATGCACATATATTTTCTTTTACTGTAAAAATTTACTTTCTACATGTATACATATATTTGTAGAATAAAATGAATCTGGATTCAAAATTTCTATTTCTAAATCTTATCTTTGTACATATATATATACTGTTTCACTATACAAATATAAATCTGCAGGTATATTTAAAAATAAATTATACCTCACTGTTAAGCTCAAAACGATAGAAACCCTAGCCATCTCGAGTTGAACCCTCTGCCTCACGTGCTGCCTCGCCTTCGAGACCGGGACGACACCATCCACCTTTACTCCTACGTGCGCGAGGCCATCGCTTCCTGATCGAGTTCGAGTGCAACGCTGCAGCACCCACCGTCGCGAGCTGCTTGCCGTGCATCGATTGCTTCAATCGCGAGTTTCCCCATCATCTCGCAAACACCCAGCTCCGGCCCCCAAATACTCGCGTATGCGAGTCTTCCACCCCGCCGCAATAGCGCTCGAGTCGCGTGCTTTCGTGAATCCCCACGTCAACAGTCGCACGCGAACGAGAGTCGCGAGCCTCCGTGCCATCGTTGCTCGAACTCGAGCCTTGCCGCCACCGAAGTCCCATCTCACGGCCACCATCCTCGCGCAAAATCGCAATCCCCGATTCCCTTTTTTTCGTTTGAAATTCGTGAACGAAACTGAGGGAGAGAAAAGTTTTGGTTTTGAATTTTTGAAGAGGAAGTGGAAGATAAAGATGCGGCCATTTTTTTTTCTCTCGAATTCGATTTTTGCTTCCGTAAATAGGAGTGTCGGCCATTACTTTGAAATGAAAGGGCTAAGCTTTGCACGATTTTCTTCTCGTGATTCTTTGCGTGATTTTAGGCAAGATTTTAGGGAAGATAACGTGCTGATGTTGACTAAATAAAATTCTAAATTCAAATTGAATTTGATTTAATTTCAACGCGTTTACTTACCGTGTGCTCACATAACAACTCCGAAAAATATGAAATTTGAAATCCGATAATAATTCAATATTACGGATCCAATGGAACTGGTTTCGTCGAATTCCGAGACTGTGTCTCGGAAGGCTATTTTAAATATCGGTTCAAACGATATGATTTCAAAACTGAACAAAACAGTTTGAAATTAAATTCTGAAGCTTCTATTATCTTCAGTGTCATCAATATAAATTTTAAAAGCTTTTGAAATATTTTTCTTCAGCTTAAAACTGAAGATTCAAATTTTTTTTCAACTTACAATAGATTAAATTTTAAAATTTAATTGCCAAATTCTTTCTGATAATTTGAAATTCAAGTCAAACCATCATTCAAATATTTAAAATTAATTAAATATTTCATTTCCAAATGTTCAAAAATTTAGGGTCGTTACAATCTTCCCCCCTTAAAAGAATTTCGTCCCGAAATTACAAGTTAGGAAAAATGGTCCTTAACTCGTCTACTCTTTTTCACAATCCAAATAGTTTTACCAATTTTCCAAAACAAATCTTTTATTAAAGATCCATTATCATTTCAACTAGCGTTTCCAACTTCAATTATAGGTTCCAAACAACATTGTTTACTTCAAAATTCAAATTTAAATTTAAATTCAAATTTAAACTTTCAAAATTTTCTCAAAATTTTTCTAACACTCTAAATTCCCGAAAAATTTCGCCAGCGTCTCCTTTGCGCGGCTAACACGGTACGACTACAAAATGGCACAACGGGCCCCCAATTTCAAAAAGAAAAGAAAAAGCCAAGCGGCTAGACAAGAAAATCATCAAATCTCATATTGAAATTCAAATACTTACCTTGTTGTCGAGCCTTTCAAATTTATCTTTGAAATCAAAATTCCAATTCCTTTATACACCTGTATATCCTACTAGCCATAATATCTAGTTATAATATTCAAACCATTTTGCACATTTTATTACAAAATTTCGATACTTACTTCTTATACAATTTTTAATTCACTATTGAAGTTATATCCATTATCATTCAATTTTACATTTCAAATTTCATTTGAATTCAATTTACAATTTCAATTTAATTTGGATTCAGTTTAACTTCTGAATATTGAATTTCATCAACTGTCTTTCATTTACAACTGCACTATCTTAAATTAGTTCCAATTACTAATTCATTACAAATTCTAATTCACTTTATTCAAATTTGTTTTCAACATTCAGTTTCAATTCCAGTTTTATTCTTTTTCATTCAATCTTATATTTCCAATTCATTTTTTTACAAATGTAACTTCATTTGTTCATTCACAAATTCCTTCATTTTAATTTGAATCTTAGTTCAAATCAACTTTCACTTTATTTAATTTATTCACTTATACTTACTTTAATTTAACTCCATCCTTTAAGTTAAATTTATTCTATCAAAACTCAAATTGTATAATTTATCAACTTATTTATTATTCCATTAATGAATTTATTTTCAAATATTCTCCCTGGAATTCCGTTCCAAATTATAAATTCATTTACAATTTATATTCACAATTTTATTCATATATGAATTCAGTTCCTTATATTCTTAATTCAAATTTATAATTTTCATTTGTTAAATGGATTTATCTCCAAATCTTTGGTTATTATTTTATTTATTATTCAATTTCCATATAACAATGATAATATTTCAATGTTATTATTTCCTAACAACCAAGCATCCATTTACAATAATAATTCATAGAAAATCATTTCTTTTCTATACAAAAATAGTTTTGGGTAAAATTATCTTATTTACCCTATTCAAAACAATACTGTGTCAGTTTATCTTGTTTAAGAGTTTAGAAATCCCTATCGATTACAGTTGGCCATCCTGCACCGACCAGAATCTATAAATAGTCAACCGATAAGTCAACACAATAGAAAACAATTTTTTTATATTCACTAACAAATACGCGCTCATATCTATTATTACACTCAACTCATTCTAAAGTACTACTAACTCTATCTATAATGAGTAACACCCAACAGAGCAGGGTTGTCGCTTAACCATATGCTCTGATACCAAGTTGTAAGGACCTGATTCTTTGACTTCCGAATATCGACATCAATACGTCCACTATATCGACTGCCGAGCCGTCGAATGCTAGAAAACCGAATACTTAGGGTTTAAGAAAGAAGAGGTAGAAGAAAATAGAAGAAAAAGAAAGAAGAAACAACAGAAAACACAGAAATAGAAACAATATCAGAATCTCACATTCGCAGCGGAACAATATATGATAGATAATCACTAGTCTTTTAAAACAAAGAACTATATCAGTTTATACATACATCAATCAGAGTCAATATAAAACTCAATACAACAATGGACAGTTATATAAACTTGTCCTCATACAGAATACACAGCGGAATAAATAAACAAGTACGGATGTACGTTTCGCCATCCAGCTTGCTTCTAAAGCTCCAGAATATCCAGAATATCCTGATAACATAACTCTAGGCTGCCCGTGTGGAAAATAATCGGCACCTAGAGTTTAGAAGGGAAACAATAAACTCCGAGTCAGTCATGGTGACTGGTGTGCGATCGTAAAACAGTTATTTTTCACAAAGAAAATAAAATTTTTTCGCAATGCTTTTGGAAAATGAAACTACCATAAGGCCTCCCGCCACACACACAATGCAAACGCAGAATTTGGAGGAGATTTCTCCTTATGATAGTCAAAGATGCTTACTACGCAAAACAAATCATTTTTGATATTATTATTAGTGCATAGTGTAGAAAACATTTCGAAAGTACAATATAAATCTTAGCCAGCATAGGTACCACTATAGTATGCCTACTATAGCTACCATATTAGATGGCAGGTTCTACAACTAAAACCGTACAAGTCTCGTATTGTTTCTTTGGATTTCCAACAAATGGTCAAGCTAAGGAACTTCACATTGCCACATAGGTACGCCTCTGGAAAGACGACCCGAGAAATAACCTAACATTACGGTTAGATCTCTGCCAACACAAGGCCGGGTTACCCCTAACTGGGTAACTACTGACACGAATATGTCATCCCCCGATCGTAACCGATCTTCCCGAGGATCCTCGATTCCAACAACCACAAAGTAATAAATTTGCAGCAACAACATAGGTTAAATATCTGGGCTCCATACCATGATACCACCTCTATCCAGAAGGAATGACATACACTAAAGGGGCGCTACCCCCTAATAACCTTGCTGCATCCTTCCTGTTTTGACCATTTCCGGGGTGTGAGGTCCGATGAAGTCTCGTCCACAAAGCTACGCTTTGGTACAAAGCCATGCTTTGGGTCAACAGATGATCAAAGTAATGATCACAAAGATAAATGATCAAACAATGATCATCACACAACAACACTCAGCATGTCACATTACCAAATTGGGAATATATCGCTGATAACCTTCAACTACATAACCTCTGAGCTCGTACATCTCAGAGAAGGGTGTTAAGCTAAGAGAATAAATTCTCCGCCACCAACAGATATGTATTTGAAAGAAACCAGCTTTATATCTCAATTTGTAATGTCAGACATACAATCCATACAAGTTTGTTCCGGGCTCGAACAGAACCGAAGGCACTTCCAAAGAAGTCCTTGCTATCCAGATATTCACTAATCACGTTCGGACTTCCCGTCACTAAGGGTGATAAAACCTCTATATCGGAGATCAGCCGATGCAGAGTAACTCGACGGTAATCCTTCCGTTTTCAAAAATACCGGGTCTTCAACACCGGTCATCAAATGCAATCCATTACGACATATGACATATTCAGAATGGGTTATATGACCCAAAGGTCCTTTCCCGGCTAACCCGAATAGTGAGCGCTTATTTAAA
Organism: Allium fistulosum; assembly: GCA_030737815.1. NCBI lineage: Eukaryota > Viridiplantae > Streptophyta > Magnoliopsida > Asparagales > Amaryllidaceae > Allium > Allium fistulosum. Next base: position 1,620,346,947 of record CM060901.1, read on the forward strand.
AATAAATGTGGCATTCAAATTCAAGCAAATCACAACAAATACCCATGCAAGGTAATTAGTTATAGTCGGTTATTTAACTATCAATAGGTCTGTACAGCATCATCAGATTCCAAATAATTTTCCAAATTATTTATTTTCCAAAAATATCTTTACAAGATATATAATTTCCACACTTCAACCATTTGAAAACAAATTTCAATTATTCACTTTCAATTTATCTTTAAAAGATAAAATCTCAAAACAGTTCATTTTATATTGGAAAAACATTTCCATACTTATTTAATAATAAGTAATTCACAAATCTTATTTATTTTCAACATTTGAAAATATTCAATATACTTAAATCAAAATTAAGTATATATTTCATTCTTTAAGGAAATCATTCTCTTAAACACATTATTTGGGTCAAAACGAATGTTACGTAAAACATCGTTACGACAATCCAAAATCACTAGTATAGGGATTTGAAATTTAGATAGATATATATATAAATCCCAATACTATATAAAACATTTCCTTTCGAAAATCATTTACTATAACAACAGTGTTATAGTCCACTATTTCCTTATTTCTCGAAAACGTCTATTTCAACAATGAATGTTGAAATCTATGGTTTCGATATCTAACACATTTTAAAACATCGTTAAAACAATTAACTTCATTTTTAATATCACTTCTCCTAAAAACATATCCATTTATTTCATAATATATTCACGGTCCAAAAATCGTGAATATACTTTGTTTACCCAATTCAACATTTCTACACTTTTTATTTAAAGAATTATCCACTATACAAAATCGTGAATAAAATTCCCAACCAAAATCTTATTATTACATTGTTTAACTTAAAGGATAATTCGCTATCCAAAATCACGAATATATCTCCTTTAATAACTTCTATGTTTAATTTATCAAATTCAATTGATTTTGAATTTACAAACAATGTTTATAAATTCCATTTCTATTTATAACACTCCGATTTATAAATCACCTTTAATGACCAATTCCATTTATAACTCAATATATATACACCAAAAGTCCCTATTATAAGTTAAATACTTATAATTCATTTATTTACAAAATCGTTCCTTTAAAACTTCACAAATTTTAAATCTTATTACTTATAAGATTTCATTTATAACCTTATTTTCAACAATAACCGAACTACTTTTATAATTCCATTGTTTTGATTTATAAAATATATATTTTATAAATCTCATCTATGAACCATTCATACTTATTCAGAAACCTCAATTAAAATGCCAAAATCCAATTTATAAGTTAATTACTTATAAATCTTTTGTTTTACAAAATCTATTCATTTTGTAACTTTACAATTTATAAATATAATATTTCGTTCACTTATGAAATCCATTTATACTTCATTTTAACACTTATAAAACTCTTTTAATAATCCCAATATTATAAATTTATAAAGATCAATTTTGTACATCTTTTATATACATCGTTTTTAATAATTCAAAAATCCCAATTTAAACCATTTTATAAATTACTTTAACTATTATTTCAAAAATCACCTTTCGGTTATATTTCACAAAAATCATAATTTTTATAACTTTATAATTTGAACATTTATTTATTTAAAATAAATCAATTCAAAAATTTAATAAAACATATACTTTCAAAAATCACTTTTAAAATCTCTTTTAAAATCAAAATCGTTATGTTTAAACTTCAAAAATTGATCCGATGATGCAACAGCACCAAATAATCAATCACGGCATCCAAACATCATATATCATCATAGGATAATAGAATATACAACAATATTTGTAAATAAATCATTACAGTTGAGGAATCCAGTTAGATCCCTCCAACTTGTTTCCCTGCATCCACAGATGTTAGCACAATACCAATTCCACTTCGAGGTGGAATATCACGGTATATGGGATTTATAAAAATATCAATCCGCTATTATGCGGCGCAATAGGGTCTCATCCGCTATATAATGCGGGAAATCACAACTGCAATATATACATATGCCAATATATATATATATATATATTGCTATATGCTACAATATATAGTATCACATTCAAAACAACAATCAATCAATAACTGCAATTCCAATTTTAAATTTGAGTGAGAAGATCTCACCTTTGATTTTATTTTGCAATCCATTTCCGTTCCAAATTGTTTTCTTTGCAATTTTCACCTTGTATAATTTTTTTTATACAATTCATTAATATTCGAATTACATCGAGTAACCAATTTTCATTTGATAAATTTTATTTTATCTAAAGAATTTGATTTCAAATCAATTTCCTTCTAAAATAACCAAATTTATTTTACTGTATACATTTTTTTTGCTGTACATATTTATGAACTGAAAATCTGCATATCTATTATTTTTCTCTGTATATATTAAAATTATACAATTTGAACTAGACAGTAAACCATCTTTACTTTAAAAATATATATGCATATATATTTTCTTTTACTGTAAAAATTTACTTTCTGCATGTATACATATATTTGTAGAATAAAATGAATCTGGATTCAAATTTTCTATTTCTAAATCTTATCTTTGTACATATATATATATACTGTTTCACTATACAAATATAAATCTGCAGGTATATTTAAAAATAGATTATACCTCACTGTTAAGCTCAAAATGATAGAAACCCTAGTCATCTCGAGTTGAACCCTCTACCTCACGTGCTGCCTCGCCTTCGAGACCGGGACGACACCATCCACCTTTACTCCTACGCGCGCGAGGCCATCGCTTCCTGATCGAGTTCGAGCGCAACGCTGCAGTACCCACCGTCGCGATCTGCTTGCCGCGCATCGATTGCTTCAATCGCGAGTTTCCCCATCATCTCGCAAACACCAAGCTCCGGCCCCCAAATACTCGCGTATGCGAGTCTTCCACCCCGCCGCGATAGCCCTCGAGTCGCCTGCTTTCGTGAATCCCCACGTCAACAGTCGCACGCGAACGAGAGTCGCGAGCCTCCTTGCCATCGTTGCTCGAACTCGAGCCTTGCCGCCACCGAAGTCCCATCTCGCGGCCATCATCCTCGCGCAAAATCGCAATCCCCGATTCCCTTTTTTTCGTTTGAAATTCGCGAACGAAACTGAGGGAGAGAAAAGTTTCGGTTTTGAATTTTTGAAGAGGAAGTGGAAGATAAAGATGCGGCCAATTTTTTTTTTCTCTCAAAATCGATTTTTGCTTCCGTAAATAGGAGAGTCGGCCATTACTTTGAAATGAAAGGGGTAAGCTTTGCACGATTTTCTTCCCGTGATTCTCTGCATGATTTTAGGCAAGATTTTAGGGAAGATAACGTGCTGATGTTGACTAAATAAAATTCTAAATTCAAATTGAATTCGATTTAATTTCAACGCGTTTACTTACCGTGTTCTCACATAACAACTCCGAAAAATACGAAATTTGAAATCCAATAGTAATTCAATATTACGGATCCAATGGAACTGGTTTCGTCGAATTCCGAGACTGTGTCTCGGAAGGCTATTTTAAATATCGATTCAAACGATATGATTTCAAAACTGGACAAAACAGTTTGAAATTAAATTCTGAAGCTTCTATTATCTTCAGTGTCATCAATATAAATTTTAAAAGCTTTTGAAATATTTTTCTTTAGCTTAAAACTGAAGATTCAAATTTTTTATTCAACTTACAATAGATTAAAATTTAAAATTTAATTGCCAAATTCTTTCTGATAATTTGAAATTCAAGTCAAACCATCATTCAAATATTTAAAATTAATTAAATATTTCATTTTCAAATGTTCAAAAATTCAGGGTCGTTACATCACAGTACCTGGTCTAGATCAGTGTACCGAGGACCACGCCCGATCCCCTGCAACACAAGGCCGGAACTACCCCTTACTGGATAATTCCGAGTAAGATCACCCTACGGTTGGGATCAGCAACCGCACCATTAAGCCGAATATAAAAAGGGACATCTAGACAGGGATGACCTCACCCTAATGGGTGCGACCCACATAGCCTTGCTGCATAACCCCTAATTTTCAGTCATTCCCGGTTGATGAGGCTTGAGGCTAAGTGTTACCTTTTCAGAACGCATCTCTTAGAATGCCCACCATCCACCTGATGATGTTCTGAAAGCATTCATCCATACAAGTCCGTTCCGGGTCCGAACGGAACCGAAGGCACTATTCCTACTACATCCATTTTGGAATCACCCTCCGGATTAGTAGCGATTAGCCCTTGCACTTTACTGTACCATCTTCGATTCAAACTCGTTTCCCCACGAAACGTACAAATCGGATCGAAGTGGTTTTCGAGAAATTAATCCGGATCCCGGTCTCTTCGAAACGATACGCGTATTGGCCAATATTGATAGTCGGTTATTTAACTATCAATTTACATTCACAAACATCCATCAAACAACAAATAATTTCCCAAATTATTTATTTACCTCACAAATATTTTCGCAAGATATATTTCCACTTTCAAACCCTTTTGAAAATAGTTTTCAAACCACACTCCTCTTATGGAATAAATTCCCAAATATTTATTACCACTGGAAACACCAAGTATAAAAACTTTAGATTTTTAGAATAATTTTAAAAACTCTTTATTATAAAATATCCTTTAAGACATTTAAAATGAAGCTATTTTATAAAATATAAAACTAAATTTTTATCCCTTTAAAACAAAATTTCGAGTCATTGTTAAATAATTACTATGAAAAGACCCTCTCTTTTCTACCTTAATTTGTAAGGATTTTTTTTTACATAGCTGTATATATATATATATATATATATTTGATATCATATATATATTCCTGAAGCCTAGAGTCTTTTTTTTCTATCAAACAACATATATCCAGGATCAAAATCTTAACCAATATAGATATATCAGTGTATTCATAAGGATATGCACATACATGTGATGATGCATGTGCCTCTCTTGTTTGAATCAGAGTTTTGGTAAACAAGAGGATAATTTGATTGATTAAATTCAATCAATCCACACATAGTTCAAATTTAATTCATACAATAAAATTTCATCCATATAGGTATCAATATATATTTTAAACTCCTTATTCCTTGCTAAATTCTCTATGGAGTATAATTCCTAGAAACCAGATAATTGTGTTATGATTTTCTTATAAAATCTGTTTAGAGTACTAACTATTTTATGGAATACTTTTAGGTGAGATATCATATTTCAAAGGCTTAATTTCTTTGATGACATGGTGCTAAGTTAAATGAAATGCTAACATGAGTGAGTTTCTTGGGACTATGGGTACCCAGAAAAACATGGTTCAACCAGACTCTTTGTTCTGGTAGAACTCATAGGGTCTAGAGAAATACATTTTTGTTCAAAGCCTTAATGAAATGGACTTCAGATTCATGTTAAAAATACAAAGGTAATTGGGGTGTTAATATCTGTACAAAACATGTTTAAATGTACATATATATATGCAACTATTATGGACCTTGCTTTCAACTCCTATATTCAGATTCTTCCTTTATTTAAAAATAAGGTATAAAAACATTTGTGTAGAACAAGTTGAATTATGGAAACATTACAGTCACATAATACATTCCCCCTATGCTTATCATCTCTTGTATACATATGTCATGGTAGAAAAATGAAACTATTTAATTTTTACTGAGACTCAACTATCCAGATTTCCCAAAACTTAACCCTTTTTAAAGACACAAGATTGACTAATACATTTATAAAATGTAACCATCCAATAGTATTCTTGCTCAATTCACTTACAAGATTTAGATTAACTTCTTCAACATATCAGATAATATCCAGATTTTTAAATTCCAGTTACAAGTCAATTTCTTAGCAAAATACTTAGCAAAATACCCATCCAATATTCAATACTCAATACAGGTAGCAATTTAAATTATCAATACATGCATATTTCATCATTTTGGCTCTTATCTAACTAAGTTTAGCATGCTATAATCTTCTTCTCAAAGCCTTGCTCCTACTCCTACTTAGTTGCTGCAGTCCCTGAAAATGCATTTGAAGCTGCCCCATTTTAAATGAGACACCCCATATGCCATTAGCAAACTAGTGTCAGACACATGTCTAGTATGAGAAAATCCACTAAAACAATTTGTAAATCAAGTTAAAGTTAAAACATAGATATATGTATATAACTCTGCCTTTAGAAAACAAGTAATTCATGTGTGTATGTTCTGTGTCAGTGTGCAGGTGCACACTTAAATCTGCCTTTCTAGAAACCTCAAGAAGATATGGTACATTCATACATTCATACAATTCAAGCATGAATCAAATAAATATCCATACAGAACAAGGAAATCACCCAAAATGAATTAAATCATTTATTCACTATTCAGATTTCATCCCAGGAAAACTCTAGTTCCTCTTTATATCAAATTCTCTTACATTGATATATTTATCTATCTTGGTCTCATCTGCAATTAAATTGAATCAATGGACACACTGTAATGGACTAATTCACTTCATTACACAAAGATCTCAGGACTTAAACAAGCCATGTGTCATCTTGTATTACTCAAGAAAACAAGTCATTCCTGCAGTGTTCTTGACCCCATTTCCTATTAGTTTTAAATTAATAATAGTACTTCTGATTTTTCATGACTAAACCATTCAGTTAATTATTTCACTAAAACAATCATTCATGTCATGGCATACCACATCATTCATAATCAAACAGAGGCAAACAGTCAATTAAATGAAATGTGTCTATTAATTAGATTCTGCATATATATATATATATATATTCTTGCAATTTTAAAGAAGAAGGGTATAGACAACTAACATTGGCTTATGGCTTTTGAAAGAGAGTTTTTCTTTTGCAAACATCTGTGCTTAGTTAAACTTAGAAAGACCAAGTTTCACTGAATCACAAAATTTGTTTGCTATGTATATGAACATTTATATATTTTCATTGAATCAAGAAACCTCAAGAAGATATGGTACATTCATACATTCATACAATTCAATCATGAATCAAATAAATATCCATACAGAACAAGGAAATCACCCAAAATGAATTAAATCATTTATTCACTATTCAGATTTCATCCCAGGAAAACTCTAGTTCCTCTTTATATCAAATTCTCTTACATTGATATATTTATCTATCTTGGTCTCATCTGCAATTAAATTGAATCAATGGACACACTGTAATGGACCAATTCACTTCATTACACAAAGATCTCAGGACTTAAACAAGCCATGTGTCAGCTTGTATTACTCAAGAAAATAAGTCATTCCTGCAGTGTTCTTGACCCCATTTCCTATTAGTTTTAAATTAATAATAGTACTTCTGATTTTTCATGACTAAACCATTCAGTGAATTATTTCACTAAAACAATCATTCATGTCATGGCATACCACATCATTCATAATCAAACAGAGGCAAACAGTCAATTAAATGAAATGTGTCTATTAATTAGATTCTGCATATATATATATATATATATATTCTTGCAATTTTAAAGAAGAAGGGTATAGACAACTAACATTGGCTTATGGCTTTTGAAAGAGAGTTTTTCTTTTGCAAACATCTGTGCTTAGTTAAACTTAGAAAGACCAAGTTTCACTGAATCACAAAATTTGTTTGCTATGTATATGAACATTTATATATTTTCATTGAATCAGGAGCATCAGCACATAGGCAACCCTATTGCACCCCTAATTCCTTTTTGTCTCAAGCCTCAGCACTTATACATGAGTATATTGCAGCTCAACATGTTTACATTTTTCTGGGTTGAGCCAAAACCAATACTACTTGCCTATATTCAACATTTTATTTTCTGGGTATTTGTTTATGTTCCTAAACATTAACATATAAGAGAGATCTGGGTTTATAAAACATATATGTATACTAATAATACTTAAAACTTTCATATAATGAAACAGGTAGAACAACCAAAAAGAATCAAAACATTTTCAGCTCTAAAATCACAGATAGACAATCACATATGAAAATACATTTTCAAGAAAATTAACTTATAACTGGCTGCCTACATTAGGACTTATTGCCTTAGATTTTGAGTGAGTTTTCTCACCTAGCTCTCTTTCACTTCCTAGTTGATTGGTAAGCTTCTGCCTTCAACCCTTTTCTTCACTTGTATTATATTTATATAATATATATTTTTTTCTCAAGAGCTACCCGGGAAGAAGATAGGGTTTCTCATCTCACTGTCTATTTATGCAGCGATTTTCTTAGGGTTTAAGGTGTTGGCTAAAGTCATTTTTGCCCATCAGAAATCATGCCATTTGCATTTAGTTTTTAAACCCAAAATCTCACCCTCCCCGGCTTGAGTTTGTGGAAAGAAAAGTGGTCATAATCTTTTGGTTATTTTCAGAAATTTTCTTTTCCAGAAAATACTTTTCCTCTTGTCTACTATCATGCTAAAAGTGTGACTTGAATTTATTATTTTTCAAATATTCTTCCTAATTCTGCCTATACCAAGTATCTCTCTATTTTATCTTATTTTTCTATTTTTAGCTTTCATCTAAATAGTATGTACTTCCTTTATTTATTTATAAGAGGATTACTCCTTTTTATTTCTTCATTCCTTTTTCTTTCTACCTATAATTTAAAATATGTTTGTATATTTTATTTTGCTGATTTGAACTCTAGTATTTTATTAACATATATATATATATAAGTCTTACTGAAATAATTAGCACACCCATATATATTTATACATTATTTTGTACTGACACACATGCATATGTACATTCAAAAATACTCAGCTGCATCCATATATATATATATATTTATTTATTTATTTATGCCTATAGCTTTTAAGGATTTAACCTATATATATATATACATATATAATATTTCCATACACATCAACATGTGTTCATTCTTAGCATTCATGAATTAAGCTTTAGTTCATGTGTATTTCCTGTGCACACATGTACACACATACAGATACACCATATCAAGCTATATCAATTCCCCTTTAAAATTAGTTTAAAAATTATTTTAAACTTATTTATATTTTTCAAAATAAATTCCTAAAATCTTGGGTCATTACATACACCCACCTTTTAGAAATTGTGTCCCACAATTTTCCTAAGCTTAAATAAATTTTAAACTTAATTCAGAGAACAAGTACATTCTCAACCAAATAGATTTTTAGTTCTATCATAATAACTAAAAACATATATACCTAAAAAAGGAAAACAAATTAAAAATCAGAATTACCTTTAATCTGAAAATAGCTTAGGATAATTCATCCTAACCTTGTATTCTAATTCCCATGTGCAATCACTAGGATCAAGACTCCACTGTACCTTCACAAGATTCAGAGATTTATTCCTCAACTTCTTCACATCTTTTGCCGAAATTCCTACTGGATCCTTTTCATAAATCAAATTAGGATTTATTTGCACTTGGGTTGGGGTCTCAAGAATTTCTGCCTTATCATGGACCCATCTTCTCAATTGTGATACATGAAAAACATCATGCATCCCTTGCATGTTTTCTGGTAATTCTAGCTTATATGCCAAGGAACCAATTCTTTCTAGAATTTTGTATGGCCCAATATATCTTGGGGTTAACTTGCCTTGTTTCCCAAACCTCAGTACATTTTTCATAGGTGAGATTTTGATGAAAACAAAATTTCCTACTTCATATTCCACTTGCTTCCTTTTCATGTCTGCAAATTTCTTTTGCCTATCTTGAGCTGTTGCCATTCTTCTCCTTACCAACTCAATTTTCTCTTTAGTTTCTTGTATGTACTCAGGCCCTAAAATAGCTATTTCCCCTGCTTCTACCCAACATACAGGTGACAAGCATGGCTTGCCATATAAGGCTTCAAATGGAGCCATTCCTATGGTGCTTTGATAGCTGTTATTGTATGTAAATTCAGCTAAATGGAGATAGTCTTCCCAGTTACCTCCAAAATCTAGTGCACATGCCCTTAACAAGTCCTCTAAAACCTTGTTTACCACCTCAGTCTGCCCATCTGATTGTGGATGGTAGGCAGTGCTTAAGCACAATTCACTTCCCATGGCTTCTTGAAAACTCCTCCAGAATCTTGAGGTGAAGATGGTATCCCTATCACTCACAATAGTTTTAGGAATGCCATGCAATCTTACCACTTCTTTCACAAATACCTGTGCTAACTTTGGAGCATTCCTTTCTGATTTGGCTGGGATGAAATGTGCCAGTTTAGTTAGCCTATCAACTATCACCCATATGCATGTGTTTCCTCTTTTAGATCTAGGCAGTCCATCTATGAAATCCATAGATATATCTTCCCATTTCCATTGGGGTATGGTAAGAGGTTGCAACAACCCTGATGGCTTTTGTGTTTCAGCCTTGACTTGTTGGCAAGTCATACATTTTGCAATATATCTGGCTACATCTGATTTCATTCCCTTCCACCAGAAATCTCTTTTTAAATTTTGATACATCTTTGTACTGCCTGGGTGTATGGAGTATTTACTTCTATGATATTCATTCAATATTTCCTTCTTCAACTCTATGTTCTCTGGAACACATATTCTATTCTGGTTTCTTAAATAACCATTTTTGTCAATATGGTAATTTGTCACCTCTTCCCCTTTTGATATGAGAATTTTCTTCTCAACTATAATAGGGTCTTGGTCTTGCATTTTATTTACCTTCAAAATTAATTCAGATTGAAGTGTCATCAAGCTCAACTTCCCTCTATTTTCCTGTGCACCATGCACATGTACATCCATGTGCACACGGTCATTCTCCCCAATTTCTAACTCAGCAAGCAAGGACGAGTTCTTAAATTCTTCTATCATCATCATAGCTAATTTAGCATGTTGTCTACTTAGAGCATCAGCAACTTTGTTTGCTTTACCTGGTGTATAGAGTATGTCCAAGTCATAAGCAGCTAAGAACTCCACCCATCTATGTTGCCTCATGTTTTAATCTTTTTGTGAAAATAAATACTTTAAAGACTTGTGGTCAGTGTAAAGTTCAAACTTAGTCCTAACAAATAATGTCTCCAAAGTTTCAAGGCATAGATTACAGCTGCTAATTCAAGATCATGTGTGGCATACCTTACTTCATGAGGTTTGAGTTGTCTAGATGCATATGCAATGACTTGGCCTTGTTGCATCAACACTGCACCCAAGCCAAACCCACTAGCATCAGTATATACAACTAACTCTTCATTTCCCTGGGGTACTTTCAGGATTGGAGCATTCACCAATGCCTCCTTCAACTGTTCAAAAGATTTCTCACACTACTCTGACCAAACAAAAGCTTGGTTCTTCTTGGTTAGGTTAGTAAGTGGTGTAGAGATTTTTGAAAAATCGTTTATAAATCTCCTATAATATCCTGCCATCCCCATAAATGATCTCACTTCACTCACAGTGCTAGGCCTCTTCCATGCTTGAATAGCCACTACTTTATTAGGGTTTACAGAAATTCCTTTAGCAAAAATGACATGGCCAAGGAAATGTACTTCCTCTTTCCAAAATGCACATTTTGAAAATTTTGCCTTTAAATCTTTTTCCCTCAATCTAGACAAAACCAGGTGCAAATGATTTATGTTCTTCCACTGTTTTGGAATAAATTAAAATGTCATCTATAAAAATAAGCACAAATTTGTCTAAATAATCTCTAAAGGTTCTGTTCATTAAATCCACAAAGTATGATGGTGCATTAGTCAAGCCAAATGGCATAACCAGAAATTCATACAACCCATACCTAGTGTTAAAGGCAGTGTACTTAACACTTGACTCCACCTTCATTTGATGAAAACCAGATGCTAAATCTAGTCTAGAGAACACTCTTGCCCCGGCTAATTGATCAAAAAGATCATCTATTCTTGGCAATGGATATTTATTTTTAATTGTTACTTTGTTCAATTCTCTATAATCTATACAAAGTCTTAAAGAACCATCTTGTTTCTTAACAAATACCACTGGTGCTCCCCAGCAAGAATTACTGGATCTTATAAAACCCTTTTCTTCCAATTCCTCTAACTGTTTCTTTAATTCTTTTAGTTCATTTGGCCCCATTCTAGTTGGTTTTTTAATCACTGGGCTTGCTCCTGGAACTAGATTGATTTGAAACTCTACTGGTCTATGGTGTGGAACACCCTTAACCTCCCCAAACACATCCAAGTATGTATTGACTATGGGAATTTCTTCAATAGTAAGTTCACTGGAATCTTTTTCCAAGTCAATTAAATGATATAATTTCCTTTCTTTGGCCACTTCACATAAAATTATGATTCTCTGGCCCCTAAGATTTTGCAATGATATGGTGGATGATTCTAAGTTAATTATGGCTTTAAATTGCCTTAACCAGTCCACCCCTAATATAACACCTATATTTGGGTAGTTTAAAACATATAAATTGGAAATGAAAATGTTTCCACCTATGTTTAATTCCACATCCACACAAATCATATTTAAAACACTAGAACTCCCCAGTGGACTTTGTATATGCAATGGAGTTTCAGCCAAAATGCAACTTAATTTTAGCATTTTAACTAATTCATAAGAAATCAAAGAGTGAGTTGCCCCAGTATCATATACTACTACTATGGGTATGGTACAAATAAGTAATGTACCTTCCACTTGGCTATGGTTTCAGCATTACTTTCCACTGTGGCTTTGCCATTGCCTTCCAAATTTGCCAACTTTCCCTGTTGTTTATACTCAGGACAATTCCTCTTTATATGCCCCTCTTTCCCACATTGATAGCACTTGAAAGCTCCTCCTTTCAATTCTGGACATCTTGGTTTGATGTGTCCTTCCTTTCCACATTGATTACACACAATTTTCTTCTTGGTTTCCTTAGCCTAGACATCTCCAGGGCCTTTGTTACTGGCCTCTTCTTTCTTCTTATCATAAGGGTGATATCTCCCCTTACCCTTCTTAGTGTTATTATTTTTAAAATTTCTGAACTTTTCCCTCTCCTTGTCATGCTGCTCTAACCTCAAAGCCAAGTCTATTACTTGATCAAATGTCCTGTCAGCATAAGGTAACATGGCTCTGCTAAGTCCTGGGTTCAAACCTTTAATGTATCTATCATTCTTGGATGCTTCATCTGCCACAAGCATTGCTCCATATGTGGAAAGCCCCTCAAACTTTTGAGTGTATTCAGTGACACTCAAAGTTCCTTGCCTGAGTCTAATAAATTCTTCTAATAAAGTGGCCTTAGCTGATGCTGGTACAAATCTTGCCTCCAACATCTCCTTGAATTGATTCCAAGTGATTTCATTCTCATTTCTTCATGTAATGATTACATCCCACCAGCTTAAAGCTTCTCCTTTCAGCTGTCTTGAAGCCACTTGCCTCTTCCTTTGATCATCAAGCTGCATGTCATTGAAAATCCTATCCAATGTTCTCAACCATGCTTGAATTTCCATAATACTTCTGTCCCTTCAAAGCTTTTGCCTCCTAAATGAGTATAAGTCTTGAGTAATTTGGAGAGCTCTTCATGGGGATTTTCTTGCCTTTGTCCTGCCTCATCCCTAAATGCTCTCACCAAATCTTGAAGATTGACCATTGGTGGTGCATTGGAGGATCCTGCTCCCGGATTTGGTGGTCTTCCTACCATAGTTTGCTAATAATAATTTACATAGCTGGTTAGTTTTATATTATTTTTTTTAACTCAAACTTGATCATCCAGTGATCAATCCCTACAAAATATTTTACTTATACTTTGTTTCTTAAGTTTTTTTTTCATAGAAGGATTTTGGTTTTTAATTTTTAACTATGTTTTAGTAACATAGCTCTGATACCAAATGAAAAGACCCTCTCTTTTTGATGCAGCTAAGCCTAGAGATGAAGTCCTAAGTCGTCCACGAGTTAAAGCTAATGAGGGAAATATAAGTCGTAACCGACTTATAGAAACAAGCATGAGTCGGGACCGACTCAACTGTGGAGAAGTCCTAAGTCGTGACCGACTTAAAGAAACAGACACAAGTCGCATGAGTCGTCTACGACTTAAGGAAGGCGAGGAGATAAGTCTTCAACGAATTAAGAAGAAGGATTCAGGAGGAACAGCACGAGTTGAGAACAAACAAGGGATAAGTCGTCTACGACTTAAGAGAAGGGATGAGTCGCTGCCGAGTTACGACTTAGTTAAGTCGCCTGAACTATCTACCGAGTTATGTAGAAAGAAAATAGAGCAAACTGGTGAAGTGTTAGGTCACGAACGACCTAACGAGTCAAGCTATAAGTCGTTGAAGATAGAGGCCGTGGATCTTTCCTGCCGACTTAATCTGAACCGTTGATCCTTAAGTCGAATAAAGCTGGTTATCTTTAAGTCGCGAAAGCTGGATGCCGTTGGATCGTATACCGCCTTAATCTTGACCGTTGATTCTTAAGCCATGTGAAGATGCTACTGTGATGTGTTTAAGTCGTCTCCGACTTAATTTGGGTCGTGTGTTGTTTGTTGTAGTTGTTATGTTGTATCTTGTTAAGTCGATTTTATTAAGTCGTAAGTCGGCCGTGTTGTATAAATGTGATGAGTCGGAGAAGTGATAAGTCGCCACCGACTTAAGACTTGTGTAACTTTCTGTTGTAATATGTTGTTGTGTCGCTGTGTTGTAACTATTTTCTTAAGTCGTCTACTCTTTTGTAGATAAGTCGTCGCCGAGTTAAGTCATAGGTCGTAAGTCGGAACCGACTTAGGAGATGGTGTAATTTTGTTGTAATTTCGTGTGAGTTGTAAAACGCCTATAAATAGGTCGTATGGTTCATTTGTAAAGGTTGTTGATTTTTGAATAAAATTCTCTTTTGATTGCTGTGTGCTTTCATCTAAATTGGTAGTTGAGTGTAATCTCCTATCTCCTCTTTCGGTTAATCGAGTGCGCTCGATTCAACGATTGTAGAAGCCGATTCGCGGAATCAAGTGCGCTTGATCAACGCTTGAAGAATTGAAGATCTTTGAACCCGGTATCGTGCGCGATCAACGAGTTCGGGATAGCTAGAGTTCGGTATCTTCGGATCAACGAATTCGGGCATTTCAGTATTCATCAATCCATCTATTACTACTTTCATCGATTGAAGATCGTTTTGATTAATCCACTGCGTCAGCTTTGGTATCAGAGCTTGTTCTAGCCAATCATAGCTAGATCGAGACTTGGAGCCTATTCATTTAGAAGTTGAAGTGATTTGCCGAGCTTGAAGTGAAGATTTGAGTTTGTGTTATCACGGCCGAAGACTAGTTGAAGTGTTCATCATTGTTTGAAGATTGATTGATCGAATTTGTATTGGAAGCCGAAACTTTGTCCATCGTGTTCACCGCGATTTTCTACAAAGTGGAAGTTTTCGATCCGTTTCATTTTGGATCAAAGTCCGAATTGTGTTTGAATTTTGAAGTGTTGAAGTGTTTGTGAAAATTTCAAGTATGCCGCCAAGAAGAGCTAATCGTCACCAAAACGTAGAAGCTTTGTATCGAAGAGAAGAAGCTGATGAGATGGAGCAAAGAATCAATGAAAACTTTAGTGAAAAGCTTAACGAAGGAATTGGTCGGTTAGAGAAGCTTATGACGGAGATGAATCAAAATCGGAGAAGAGTTTCACCTGAATCTAACCATGTGGGTAGTAGAGTCTCGCCACATTCCAATCGAGACAGAAGTGTTGAAAATGATCAAGGGCGTGGGAGGAACGTGAATGATCGTGAATGGAGGAATGTCAATAGAAGGGATGAAGGTGGAAGGCGTAATGGTAGTAGAGATGTGGGTGGACGAGATAGACAACGATATACATCTGATTTTGAAGAGGAGTATGATGGTGGTAGTGTTCGAGGACAAGGACGAGGACAAGGACGAGGACAAGGAAGAAATCACTCTGAGTATGATCACAAATGGGAGTCGGGGATGAAGACTGAAATTCCTGAATTCAAAGGTGGTATGCAAGCAGAGGAGTTTCTAGATTGGGTGGCTAACGTCGAGGAGATTTTTGACTTCAAAGAAGTTCCAGAACATCGTAGAGTGAAGTTGGTTGCTACAAGGTTGAGGGGTAGAGCTTTGGCGTGGTGGCAGCAAACCAAGCTTACACGCGAACGTATGGGGAAGTCAAAAGTTGAATCTTGGGAGAAGATGAAGAAATTGATGAAAGCAACGTTCTTACCTTACAATTATCAATCGCTTATGTATCAGAGATTGCAAAACTTGAGACAAGGAACGAAATCTGTGGATGACTATGCTGATGAATTTTATCAACTGATTGCAAGGAACGATATTATGGAGACAGAAGAACAGTTAACAGCCAGATTTGTTGGAGGATTGCGAATGCAGATTCAGGATATGGTTAATATGTTTGATCCCAGATCTGTAACAGAAGCACATCAGAAAGCGTTAGCTTGGGAGAAACAGGGACGACGAGGAAGTGGTGTGTTTACTAATTCTAACAATCAAGTGAAGGGTGTTGGTGGAAGTTCTAATGTTTCTAAACCTATCAGTAGACCAGTAGTGAAGGAGGCTGAGAAGACAAAGGTTAACAACGGTTTCAAATGTTACAATTGTCAGGAATTTGGTCACAAAAGTAATGAATGTCCAAAGCCGAAGAAGAGAGCTATGATAGCGGAGGTTGAGAATGAGGATGAAGAAGCTGAATGTTCCAATTCACCACCTGATGAGGAGGAAGAAGAAGTGTCTGGAGATGAAGGTTATAATCTAATGATGAAGAGGTCCTGTTTAACACCAAAGCAAGAGGAGGATTGTAGTTGGTTGAGGAGCAATATTTTTCAGTCAACATGTACCATTCTGGGGAAAGTTTGCAAATTTGTTATTGATGCTGGAAGCTGTGATAATATGATTTCGTCAGAAGCTGTGAGGAAGTTGGCATTGAAGACTGAGAAACATCTGAAACCGTACAAGCTAGCTTGGTTGAGGAAAGGCGGGGAGGTGAAGGTTGGACGAAGGGCTCGTGTGAAGTTTTCCATTGGGAAGAAATATAAAGACGAAATCTGGTGCGATGTTGTGGACATGGACGTTTGTCATTTGTTGCTGGGGAGACCGTGGCAGTATGATAGGGCGGTGCAACATGATGGGCGTACCAACAGTTACAGTTTCATGTTTGAAGGCACAAAGATTACTCTAGTTCCAAAGAAGCGACAACAGGAGGAAAACAAGTTGGAGGAGATTGAAGAGCTCAAAACTTTGTTATCGTTGAAGGAGTTTGTGAAGGAAGTAGAGGAGGAACCTGAGGTGTTTTTGTTAATTGGGCGAGAGAGCAGTGAAGAGGTTGATATTCCAGAAGAAGTTAAACCAGTTTTGGAAGAATTTGATGATGTATTTCCAGAGGAGTTACCAACGAAGTTGCCACCGTTGAGAGATATACAACATCAGATAGATCTTGTTCCAGGTGCTGTGTTGCCGCACAAACCACACTATCGAATGAGTCCGAAGGAACATGAAGAGTTGCGGAGACAAGTGGAAGAATTGCTTGAACAGGGGCGTGTGCAGGAGAGTTTAAGTCCTTGTGCTGTACCAGCTTTATTGGTACCCAAAAAGGATGGAACGTGGAGAATGTGCACTGACAGTCGAGCATTGAATAAGATTACTGTGAGATATAGATTTCCAATGCCGAGGTTGGATGACTTGCTAGATCAAATAAGCGGAGCTACTATCTTTTCGAAGATTGATTTGAAGAGCGGATATCATCAAATTCGTATCAGACCAGGCGATGAGTGGAAAACTGCTTTTAAAACCAGGGAAGGTCTATACGAATGGTTGGTCATGCCATTTGGCTTATCAAATGCTCCGAGTACTTTCATGAGGGTGATGAATCAAATTTTTAGACCATTCATTGGGAAGTTTGTGGTGGTGTATTTTGATGATATTCTGATTTACAGTGGGAGTTCAGAGGAACATTTGAATCATCTTAGAGAAGTGCTGATGGTATTGCGACAAGAACAATTTTATGCTGCAACGAAGAAATGCGTGTTCATGACGCATAGCGTTTTATTTCTGGGATATGTTGTATCGGAAGAAGGAATACAGGTTGACCAAAGTAAAGTCGAAGCAATTAGAGATTGGCCGCAGCCCAAGACGATAACGGAAGTTCGTAGTTTTCACGGGTTGGCTTCATTCTATCGAAGGTTTATACCACACTTTAGTAGTGTGATGGCACCTGTTACTGATTGCATGAAGGGTAAACAGTTTGCATGGACGGAGGAAGCCGGGGTTGCTTTTGAGCGAATCAAAGAACTTTTGACATCTGCACCAATTCTAATATTACCAGATTTTCAATTAGTGTTTGAACTACATACTAATGCATCCAAGGTTGGAATTGGAGGAGTGTTGAGTCAGAAGGGACGTCCAATTGCATATTTCAGTGAGAAGTTGTCAGGAGCGAAGATGAGGTACAGTACGTATGATGTGGAATTCTATGCTGTTGTACAATCTATTAAACACTGGAGACACTATCTATTTCAAAAGGAGTTTGTTCTGTATACTGATCATGAAGCATTGAAGCATTTGCAAGGGCAAGACAAGATTTCAGCGAGACATGCATCGTGGATTGCATATCTGCAACAGTATACTTTCGTTGTTAAACACAAGTCAGGGGTGACGAATCGAGTGGCTGATGCTTTGAGTAGGAGGAATCATTTGTTGACTACAATGAAGGTTGAAGTGACGGGGTTTGAAATATTACCAGAATTATTTACCGATGATCCTTACTTTGCAAAGTTTGTTGATAAAGTCAAGGAGGGAGAGACGGATGAGTTCATAATGATAGATGGTTTTCTGTTCAAAGGAAATCGATTGTGCATACCGGAGGGTAGTCTGAGAATGAAGATTATCAAGGAGTTACACGAAGAGGGACATGTTGGGAGAGACCGTACCTTACAGTTGATTTCACAGTCCTACTTTTGGCCGTCGATGAGGAAAGAGGTGGAGAGGTTTGTGGAACGATGTCATATCTGTCAGGTTTCGAAAGGAACTGCGACTAATGCGGGTTTATATATGCCGTTACCGGTACCAACTAAACCATGGGTTGATGTGAGTATGGACTTTGTGTTGGAATTACCGAGGACACAGCGTGGTAATGATTCCATTTATGTGGTAGTGGATCGATTTTCGAAGATGGCACATTTTATTGCTTGTAAGAAGACGGCGGATGCTGTTCATGTTGCTCAATTATTTTTCAAGGAGATCTATCGACTTCATGGATTGCCAGAATCTATTGTGTCGGATAGAGATACTCGATTTCTGAGTCACTTTTGGTTAAGTTTGTGGAAAATGGTGGGAACGAAGCTGAAATTTAGTAGTGCTTATCATCCGCAGACAGATGGACAGACCAAGGTTGTGAATAGATCATTGGGGAATTTGCTGAGGTGTCTTGTTCAAGATAATCTGAAGAGTTGGGATGTGAAGTTATGCCAGGCAGAATTTGCTCATAATCATGCTGTGAATCGAAGTACTGGGTTCAGTCCATTTCAGATAGTATATTCAAGTTTACCGAAGGGACCATTGGATTTAACGGTAGTGCCACAATCAAAGAAGACAGTTAAGAAAGCTGCTGATTTTGTTGAAGGGTTGACGGAATGTCATAAAATCGTTTAAGAACGATTGGAGAAAGCAAATGAGAAGTATAAGCGTTCTGCAGATTTGAAATGAAGGAGTGTTGAATTTAACGATAGTGATTTAGTTTATGCAGTGTTAACAAAGGATCGTTTTCCAGTGGGCGCTTATAACAAGTTGAAAGCCAGAAAATTGGTCCTATAAAAGTTGTAAAACGAATTAATGAAAATGCTTATAAGTTGAAGCTGCCAGGAGATGTATACACTTCTGACGTATTCAATGTTAAACATCTAGTGCCATATTATGAGAATGAACAGTCTGATGAGGAAGAATTTACAAATTCGAGGACGAATTTTTCTTAACCTAGGGAGGATGATGCAGCTAAGCCTAGAGATGAAGTCCTAAGTCGTCCACGAGTTAAAGCTAACGAGGGAAATATAAGTCGTAACCGACTTATAGAAACAAGCATGAGTCGGGACCGACTCAACTGAGGAGAAGTCCTAAGTCGTGACCGACTTAAAGAAACAGACACAAGTCGCATGAGTCGTCTACGACTTAAGGAAGGCGAGGAGATAAGTCTTCAACGAATTAAGAAGAAGGATTCAGGAGGAACAACACGAGTTGAGAACAAACAAGGGATAAGTCGTCTACGACTTAAGAGAAGGGATGAGTCGCTGCCGAGTTACGACTTAGTTAAGTCGCCTGAACTATCTACCGAGTTATGCAGAAAGAAAACAGAGCAAACTGGTGAAGTGTTAGGTCACCAACGACCTAACGAGTCAAGCTATAAGTCGTTGAAGATAGAGGCCGTGGATCTTTCCTGCCGACTTAATCTGAACCGTTGATCCTTAAGTCGAATAAAGCTGGTTATCTTTAAGTCGCGAAAGCTGGATGCCGTTGGATCGTATACCGCCTTAATCTTGACCGTTGATTCTTAAGCCTTGTGAAGATGCTACTGTGATGTGTTTAAGTCGTCTCCGACTTAATTTGGGTCGTGTGTTGTTTGTTGTAGTTGTTATGTTGTATCTTGTTAAGTCGATTTTATTAAGTCGTAAGTCGGCTGTGTTGTATAAATGTGATGAGTCGGAGAAGTGATAAGTCGCCACCGACTTAAGACTTGTGTAACTTTCTGTTGTAATATGTTGTTGTGTCGCTGTGTTGTAACTATTTTCTTAAGTCGTCTACTCTTTTGTAGATAAGTCGTCGCCGAGTTAAGTCATAGGTCGTAAGTCGGAACCGACTTAGGAGATGGTGTAATTTTGTTGTAATTTCGTGTGAGTTGTAAAACACCTATAAATAGGTCGTATGGTTCATTTGTAAAGGTTGTTAATTTTTGAATAAAATTCTCTTTTGATTGCTGTGTGCTTTCATCTAAATTGGTAGTTGAGTGTAATCTCCTATCTCCTCTTTCGGTTAATCGAGTGCGCTCGATTCAACGATTGTAGAAGCCGATTCGCGGAATCAAGTGCGCTTGATCAACGCTTGAAGAATTGAAGATCTTTGAACCCGGTATCGTGCGCGATCAACGAGTTCGGGATAGCTAGAGTTCGGTATCTTCGGATCAACGAATTCGGGCATTTCAGTATTCATCAATCCATCTATTACTACTTTCATCGATTGAAGATCGTTTTGATTAATCCGCTGCGTCACTTTTCTACCTTAATTTGTAAGGATTTTTTTTTACATAGATGTATATATATATATATATTTGATATCATATATATATTCCTGAAGCCTAGAATCTTTTTTTTCTATCAAACAACATATATCCAGGATCAAAATCTTAACCAATATAGATATATCAGTGTATTCATAAGGATATGCACATACATGTGATGATGCATGTGCCTCTCTTGTTTGAATTAGAGTGTTGGTAAACAAGAGGATAATTTGATTGATTAAATTCAATCAATCCACACATAGTTCAAATTTAATTCATACAATAAAATTTCATGCATATAGGTATCAATATATATTTTAAACTCCTGATTCCTTGCTAAATTCTCTATGGAGTATAATTCCTAGAAACCAGATAATTGTGTTATGATTTTCTTATAAAATCTGTTTAGAGTACTAACTATTTCCTGGAATACTTTTAGGTGAGATATCATATTTCAAAGGCTTAATTTCTTTGATGACATGGTGCTAAGTTAAATGAAATGCTAACATGAGTGAGTTTCCTGGGACTATGGGTACCCAGAAAAACATGGTTCAACCAGACTCTTTGTTCTGATAGAACTCATAGGGTCTAGAGAAATACATTTTTGTTCAAAGCCTTAATGAAATGGACTTCAGATTCATGTTAAAAATACAAAGGTAATTGGGGTGTTAATATCTGTACAAAACATGTTTAAATGTACATATATATATGCAACTATTATGGACCTTGCTTTCAACTCCTATATTCAGATTCTTCCTTTATTTAAAAATAAGGTATAAAAACATTTGTGTAGAACAAGTTGAATTATGGAAACATTACAGTCACATAATACATTCCCCCTATGCTTATCATCTCTTGTATACATATGTCATGGTAGAAAAATGAAACTATTTAATTTTTACTGAGACTCAACTATCCAGATTTCCCAAAACTTAACCCTTTTTAAAGACTCAAGATTGACTAATACATTTATAAAATGTAACCATCCAATAGTATTCTTGCTCAATTCACTTACAAGATTTAGATTAACTTCTTCAACATATCAGATAATATCCAGATTTTTAAATTCCAGTTACAAGTCAATTTCTTAGCAAAATACTTAGCAAAATATCCATCCAATATTCAATACTCAATACAGGTAGCAATTTAAATTATCAATACATGCAGATTTCATCATTTAGGCTCTTATCTAACTAAGTTTAGCATGCTATAATCTTCTTCTCAAAGCCTTGCTCCTACTCCTACTTAGTTGCTGCAGTCCCTGAAAATGCATTTGAAGCTGCCCCATTTTAAATGAGACACCCCATATGGCATTAGCACACTAGGGTCAGACACATGTCTGGTATGATAAAATCCACTAAAACAATTTGTAAATCAAGTTAAAGTTAAAACATGGATATATGTATATAACTCTGCCTTTAGAAAACAAGTAATTCATGTGTGCATGTTCTGTGTCAATGTGCAGGTGCACACTTAAATCTGCCTTTCCAGAAACCTCAAGAAGATATGGTACATTCATACAATTCAATCATGAATCAAATAAACATCCATACAGAACAAGGAAATCACCCAAAATGAATTAAATCATTTATTCACTATTCAGATTTCATCCCAGGAAAACTCTAGTTCCTCTTTATATCAAATTCTCTTACATTGATATATTTATCTATCTTGGTCTCATCTGCAATTAAATTGAATCAATGGACACACTGTAATGGACTAATTCACTCCATTACACAAAGATCTCAGGACTTAAATAAGCCATGTGTCAACTTGTATTACTCAAGAAAACAAGTCATTCCTGAAGTGTTCTTGACCCCATTTCCTATCAGTTTTAAATTAATAATAATACTTCTTATTTTTCATGACTAAACCATTCAGTGAATTATTTCACTAAAACAATCATTCATGTCATGGCATACCACATCATTCATAATCAAACAGAGGCAAACAGTCAATTAAATGAAATGTGTCTATTAATTAGATTCTGCATGTGTATATATATATATATGTATATTCTTGCAATTTTAAAGAAGAAGGGTATAGACAACTAACATTGGCTTATGGCTTTTGAAAGAGAGTTTTTCTTTTGCAAACATCTGTGCTTAGTTAAACTTAGAAAAACCAAGTTTCACTGAATCACAAAATTTGTTTGCTATGTATATGAACATTTATATATTTTCATTGAATCAGGAGCATCAGCACATAGGCAACCCTATTGCACCCCTAATTCCTTTTTGTCTCAAACCTCAGCACTTATACATGAGTATATTGCAGCTCAACATGTTTACATTTTTCTGGGTTGAGCCAAAACCAATACTACTTGCCTATATTCAACATTTTATTTTCTGGGTATTTGTTTATGTTCTTAAACATTAACATATCAGAGAGATCTGGGTTTATAAAACATATATGTATACTAATAATACTTAAAACTTTCATATAATGAAACAGGTAGAACAACCAAAAAGAATCAAAACATTTTCAGCTCTTAAATCATAGATAGACAATCACATATGAAAATACATTTTCAAGAAAATTAACTTATAACTGGCTGCCTACATTAGGACTTATTGCCTTAGATTTTGAGTGAGTTTTCTCACCTAGCTCTCTTTCACTTCCTAGTTGATTGGTAAGCTTCTGCCTTCAACCCTTTTCTTCACTTGTATTATATTTATATAATATATATTTTTTCTCAAGAGCTACCCGGGAAGAAGAGAAGGTTTCTCATCTCACTGTCTATTTATGCAGCGATTTTCTTAGGGTTTAAGGTGTTGGCTAAAGTCATTTTTGCCCATCAAAAATCATGCCATTTGCATTTAGTTTTTAAACCCAAAATCTCACCCTCCCCGGCTTGAGTTTGTGGAAAGAAAAGTGGTTATATTCTTTTGGTTATTTTTAGAAATTTTCTTTTCCAGAAAATACTTTTCCTCTTGTCTACTATCATGCTAAAAGTGTGACTTGATTTTATTATTTTTGAAATATTCTTCCTAATTCTGCCTATACCAAGTATCTCTCTGTTTTATCTTATTTTTCTATTTTTAGCTTTCATCTAAATAGTATGTACTTCCTTTATTTATTTATAAGAGGATTACTCCTTTTTATTTCTTCATTCCTTTTTCTTTCTGCCTATAATTTAAAATATGTTTGTATATTTTATTTTGCTGATTTGAACTCTAGTATTTTATTAACATATATATATATATTTATATATATATATAGAAGTCTTACTGAAATAATTAGCACACCCATATATATTTATACATTATTTTGTACTGACACACATGCACATGTACATTCAAAAATACTCAGCAGCATCCATATATATATATATATATATACATATATATATTTATGCCTATAGCTTTTAAGGATTTAACCTATATATATATATACATATATAATATTTCCATACACATCAACATGTGTTCATTCTTAGCATTCAGGAATTAAGCTTTAGTTCATGTGTATTTCCTGTGCACACATGTTCACACATACAGATACACCATATCAAGCTATATCAATTCCCCTTTAAAATTAGTTTAAAAATTATTTTAAGCTTATTAATATTTTTCAAAATAAATTCCTAAAATCTTGGGTCATTACATACACCCACCTTTTAGAAATTGTGTCCCACAATTTTCCTAAGCTTAAATAAATTTTAAACTTAATTCAGAGAACAAGTACATTCTCAACCAAATAGATTTTTAGTTCTATCATAATAACTAAAAACATATATACCTAAAAAAGGAAAACAAATTAAAAATCAGAATTACCTTTAATCTGAAAATAGCTTAGGATAATTCATCCTAACCTTGTATTTTAATTCCCATGTGCAATCACTAGGATCAAGACTCCACTGTACCTTCACAAGTTTCAGAGATTTATTCCTCAACTTCTTCACATCTTTTGCCAAAATTCCTACTGGATCCTTTTCATAAATCAAATTAGGATTTATTTGCACTTGGGTTGGGGTCTCAAGAATTTCTGCCTTATCATGGACCCATCTTCTCAATTGTGATACATGAAAAACATCATGCATCCCTTGCATGTTTTCTGGTAATTCCAGCTTATATGCCAAGGAACCAACTCTTTCTAGAATTTTGTATGGCCCAATATATCTTGGGGTTAACTTGCCTTGTTTCCCAAACCTCAGTACATTTTTCATAGGTGAGATTTTGATGAAAACAAAATTTCCTACTTCATATTCCACTTGCTTCCTTTTCATGTCTGCAAATTTCTTTTGCCTATCTTGAGCTGCTGCCATTCTTCTCCTTACCAACTCAATTTTCTCTTTAGTTTCTTGTATGTACTCAGGCCCTAAAATAGCTCTTTCCCCTACTTCTACCCAACATACAGGTGACAAGCATGGCTTGCCATATAAGGCTTCAAATGGAGCCATTCCTATGGTGCTTTGATAGCTGTTATTGTATGTAAATTCAGCTAAATGGAGATAGTCTTCCCAGTTACCTCCAAAATCCAGTGCACATGCCCTTAACAAGTCCTCTAAAACCTTGTTTACCACCTCAGTCTTCCCATCTGATTGTGGATGGTAGGCAGTGCTTAAGCACAATTCACTTCCCATGGCTTCTTGAAAACTCCTCCAGAATCTTGAGGTGAAGATGGTGTCCCTATCACTCACAATAGTTTTAGGAATGCCATGCAATCTTAACACTTCTTTCACAAATACTTGTGCTAACTTTGGTGCATTCCTTTCTGATTTGGCTGGGATGAAATGTGCCAGTTTAGTTAGCCTATCAACTATCACCCATATGCATGTGTTTCCTCTTTTAGATCTAGGCAGTCCATCTATGAAATCCATAGATATATCTTCCCATTTCCATTGGGGTATGGTAAGAGGTTGCAACAACCCTGATGGATTTTGTGTTTCAGCTTTGACTTGTTGGCAAGTCATACATTTTGCAATATATCTGGCTACATCTGATTTCATTCCCTTCCACCAGAAATCTCTTTTTTAATTTTGATACATCTTTGTACTGCCTGGGTGTATGGAGTATTTACTTCTATGATATTCATTCAATATTTCCTCCTTCAACTCTATGTTCTCTGGCACACATATTCTATTCTGGTTTCTTAAATAACCATTTTTGTCAATATGGTAATTTGTCACCTCTTCCCCTTTTGATATGAGAATTTTCTTCTCAACTATAATAGGGTCTTGGTCTTGCATTTTATTTACCTTCAAAATTAATTCAGATTGAAGTGTCATCAAGCTCAACTCCCTCTATTTTCCTGTGCACCATGCACATGTACATCCATGTGCACACAGTCATTCTCTCTAATTTCTAACTCAGCAAGCAAGGACAAGTTCTTAAATTCTTCTATCATCATCATAGCTAATTTAGCATGTTGTCTACTTAGAGCATCATCAACTTTGTTTGCTTTACCTGGTGTATAGAGTATGTCCAAGTCATAAGCAGCTAAGAACTCCACCCATCTATATTGCCTCATGTTTAAATCTTTTTGTGAAAATAAATACTTTAAAGACTTGTGGTCAGTGTAAAGTTCAAACTTAGTTCCTAACAAATAATGTCTCCAAAGTTTCAAGGCATAGATCATAGCTGCTAATTCAAGATCATGTGTGGCATACTTTACTTCATGAGGTTTGAGTTGTCTGGATGCATATGCAATGACTTGGCCTTGTTGCATCAACACTGCACCCAAGCCAAACCCACTAGCATCAGTATATACAACTAACTCTTCATTTCCCTGGGGTACTTTCAGGATTGGAGCATTCACCAATGCCTCCTTCAACTGTTCAAAAGATTTCTCACACTTCTCTGACCAAACAAAAGCTTGGTTCTTCTTGGTTAGGTTAGTAAGTGGTGTAGAGATTTTTGAAAAATCTTTTATAAATCTCCTATAATATCCTACCATCCCCATAAATGATCTCACTTCACTCACAGTGCTAGGCCTCTTCCATGCTTGAATAGCCACTACTTTATTGGGGTTTATAGAAATTCCTTTGGCAGAAATGACATGGCCAAGGAAATGTACTTCCTCTTTCCAAAATGCACATTTTGAAAATTTTTCCTTTAAATCTTTTTCCCTCAATCTAGACAAAACCAGGTGCAAATGATTTCTATGTTCTTCCACTGTTTTGGAATAAATTAAAATGTCATCTATAAAAATAAGCACAAATTTGTCTAAATAATCTCTAAAGGTTCTGTTCATTAAATCCACAAAGTATGATGGTGCATTAGTCAAGCCAAATGGCATAACCAGAAATTCATACAACCCATACCTAGTGTTAAAGGCAGTGTACTTAACACTTGACTCCTCCACCTTCATTTAATGAAAACCAGATGCTAAATCTAGTCTAGAGAACAATCTTGCCCCAGCTAATTGATAAAAAAGATCATCTATTCTTGGCAATGGATATTTATTTTTAATTGTTACTTTTTTCAATTCTCTATAATCTATACAAAGTCTTAAAGAACCATCTTGTTTCTTAACAAATACCACTGGTGCTCCCCAACAAGAATTACTGGATCTTATAAAACCCTTTTCTTCCAATTCCTCTAACTGTTTCTTTAATTCTCTTAGTTCATTTGGCCCCATTCTAGTTGGTTTTTTAATCACTGGGCTTGCTCCTGGAACTAGATTGATTTGAAACTCTACTGGTCTATGGTGTGGAACACCCTTAACCTCCCCAAACACATCCAAGTATGTATTGACTATGGGAATTTCTTCAATAGTAAGTTCACTGGAATCTTTTTCCATGTCAATTAAATGATATAATTTCCTTTCTTTAGCCACTTCACATAAAATTATGATTCTTTGGCCCCTAAGATTTTGTAATGATATGGTGGATGATTCAAAGTTAATTATGGCATTAAATTGCCTTAACCAGTCTACCCCTAATATAACACCTATATTTGGGTAGTTTAAAACATATAAATTGGAAATGAAAATGTTTCCACCTATGTTTAATTCCACATCCACACAAATCATATTTAAAACACTAGAACTCCCCAGTGGACTTTGTATATGCAATGGAGTTTCAGCCAAAATGCAACTTAATTTTAGCATTTTAACTAATTCATAAGAAATCAAAGAGTGAGTTGCCCTAGTATCATATACTACTGCTATGGGTATGGTACAAATAAGTAATGTACCTTCCACTTGGCTATGGTTTTCAGCATTACTTTCCACTGTGGCTTTGCCTTTGCCTTCCAAATTTGCCAACTTTCCCTGCTGTTTATACTCAGGACAATTCCTCTTCATATGCCCCTCTTTCCCACATAGATAGCACTTGAAAGCTCCTCCTTTCAATTCTGGACATCTTGGTTTGATGTGTCCTTCCTTTCCACATTGATGACACTCAATTTTGGTTTCCTTAGCCTTGACATCTCCAGTGCCTTTGTTACTGGCCTCTTCTTTCTTCTTATCATAAGGGTGATATCTCCCCTTACCCTTCTTAGTGTTATTATTTTTAAAAATTTGGAACTTTTCCCTCTCCTTGTCATGCTGCTCTAACCTCAAAGCCAAGTCTATTACTTGATCAAATGTCCTGTCAGCATAAGGTAACATGGCTCTGCTAAGTCCTGGGTTCAAACCTTTAATGTATCTATCATTCTTGGATGCTTCATCTGCCACAAGCATTGCTCCATATGTGGAAAGCCTCTCAAACTTTTGAGTGTATTCAGTGACACTCAAAGTTCCTTGCCTGAGTCTAATAAATTCTTCTAATAAAGTGGCCTTAGCTGATGCTGGTACAAATCTTGCCTCCAACATCTCCTTGAATTGATTCCAAGTGATTTCATTCTCATTTCTTCCTGTAATGATTACATCCCACCAGCTTAAAGCTGCTCCTTTCAGCTGTCTTGAAGCCACTTGCCTCTTCCTTTGATCATCAAGCTACATGTCATTGAAAATCCTATCCAATGTTCTCAACCATGCTTGAATTTCCATAATACTTTTTGTCCCTTCAAAGCTTTTGCCTCCTAAATGAGTATAAGTCTTGAGTAATTTGGAGAGCTCTTCATGGGGATTTTCTTGCCTTTGTCCTGCCCCATCCCTAAATGCTCTCACCATATCTTGAAGATTGACCATTGGTGGTGCATTGGAGGATCCTGCTCCCTGATTTGGGGGTCTTCCTACCATAGTTTGCTAATAATAATTTACATAGCTGGTTAGTTTTATATATTTTTTTTAACTCAAACTTGATCATCCAGTGATCAATCCCTACAAAATATTTTACTTATACTTTGTTTCTTAACTTTTTTTTTCATAGAAGGATTTTGATTTTAATTTTTAACTATGTTTTAGTGACATAGCTCTGATACCAAATGAAAAGACCCTCTCTTTTCTACCTTAATTTGTAAGGATTTTTTTTACATAGATGTATATATATATATATATATATTGTTAGCGCCAAAATTGGTCACTAACCCCCAAATGCAAATGAAAGCACCAAATAACAATCACCGCTCACAGATAGAATGTATGTGGAGGATGTTAATATGAAGAATAACAGAAATTAAAATGAAAGCAGTAAAGACAAAGAATTTATAGTGGTTCGGCTGACTCCGGCCTACGTCCACTCTAGAAATTCCCTTTTTATTGATGTTCGAATCAACTACAGTTACAAACTGGTAGGATAGCCTTAGCCTTAGGAAATAGAAAGTTAGAGAGTAGGAGAGAGGATCCCCTTTTACTGTGCCCCTGCCTCTCTATTTATAGACAAAGATGGGTTGGGCTTCCCTGGTGGGCCTGGTAGCCGAGTACCTCAGCCCAAATGGAGTGGTCTCCATATGCCGAACCATGGATGCCGAACGTTGAATGCCGAACGTTGGGAGGTGTGAGGTACCGAGGTATGGAGGTGCGAAGTACTGAGGTATGGAGGTGCGAGGTACTGAGGTATGGAGGTGCGAGGTGCAAAGCCGAGCGATCCTTAGTGCCGAACCTCCATCATGCCGAACGTCTCCAGATGCCGAACGATACTGGGGTGAGGTGTGCCGAACGGTCTTGGAGTGGAGGTATGCCGAACAACATTAGAGTGAGGTGTGCCGAACGGCATTGGAGTGGAGGTATGCCGAACGGTCTTGGAGTGGAGGTATGCCGAACGACATTGGGGTGAGGTATGCCGAACGGTCTTGGAGTGGAGGTATGCCGAACGACATTGGGGTGAGGTATGCCGAACGGTCTTGGAGTGGAGGTATGCCGAACGACATTAGAGTGAGGTGTGCCGAACGTCATTTGAGTGAGGTGTGTCAAGCGACACCCGGGTGAGGTGTTCTAAGCGACACCCGAGTGAGGTGTGCTAAGCGACACCCGAGTGAGGTGTGCTAAGCGACACCCGAGCGAGGTTGATTCCTGAAATTTGTATCGATCATAACTTGAGCATATGAAGTCCGATTGACTTGAAACTTACAACTTTGGCTTCCTCCTCCTTGATCGTCGTGTCATATCAATTCTAACTTGATTTGGACTCGGACAAAATTCATCGATGTCCACAGTGAACCTGCGGTATACAACTAATATTCGGAACAAGTAATCATTGATTTTTTGCTAATTCCTTGATATCTCGACCTTGCCAAAAAGTGGGTTAACACTTTGCCCCCCAAAACATGCCTTTTGGTAATAGGCGTGTTTTGAATAGCTTCAGATCGAATGCAGTGAGCTTATGTTCTATTTATTTCTTTAGTATTGTCAATCAGATTTATGGCTGTTCGAAGCCGAATCAGTATCTACTTCCACTTACGGAAGTCAGTAACCAAATTCTATAGCCTCTCTGAACTGTCGGTGGTCACTCTGGACCCTTGCTAAGTCCATTCCAGACTTAACGATTGAATAGAAAGATCATGTTGCACTCCGGCGTTGCTTTCTATCCCTTGCACTCCGGCCCCAGTTAGGGCATATAGCGATGTCTTGGTTGTTCTAAACCGATCATAGCCTCTTCGGGCTCTTGCTGGATCCCATCCTGTCACTCTCCGGTGAAGGGGAAACAACGTTGAGTGAGCCGATCCTGTCGCTTTTCGGCGAAGCGGCTCACTTCTTGCACTCTGGTTCAGTGTGTCTGAACATTAAGCGATATCTTGGTCTAAATCGTCGGCCGATCATAACCTCTCCGGGCTCTTGCTAGATCCCATGCCGTCACTCTTCGGTGAAGGGGGAAACAGCGCTCAAGTGAGTCGATCCTGTCGCTTTTCGGCAAAGCGACTCACTTCTTGCACTCCGGACCCCGTCTCTCCGGGTAGGGTCATAAAGCGATCATCATTTTGTATCAGTACGTAATATTCGTCCTTTAACTCTCCGGTCAAAGGCTTATTCAGGAAATTCAAGTTTATTTAATAAATTCAGACCCTAGATGTTCAATCTCAAACATCAGGGAAAAACTAAACAACGCCTCTCCGGGCTGAACGGTCTATACCATCTCAGAGCATGCCTAGGGATCTCTCTGGTTCCCATACATGAGTGAGTGGAATAGCCGTTTTATTTTGAAAGCAAATCTAAGAAAAGGGATTGACCAGAGTTCATATCTTGAACTTGGCCCTTGCCATCATGATCAGTTGATGACGAGTCGTGATCCCGATCCTGGATCGTTCCTATTACGTGGAGGCGGTGGCTGTTCAGGCCTTACCGCTGCTGTCGGTTCTCTGACATATTGTGGCAATCTACCACTCCTAGCATGTTCTTCCACCTCATCCTTTAGGTGGCGGCATTCATCGGTCGTGTGCCCATCCAGCTCATGGAATAGGCAATATTTTCCAGTTCTGCGTTCCCGCTCTGTGGGATCTCTTCTCGGCGGCTTTCGATAAGGGAGCTGCCCCCGAGTTTCAGTGTAAATTCGTTCCAGGCTTGCCGTCAAACCGGTGTATTGCCTGAATCTGGGTTCCCAGAATTTCTTCCGTTTATCAGGACCGTCCTGTGCATCGTCCTGCTTTCTCTTTCCTTTGTCTGCTCCAGACCGTCCTCCTGCGGTTCCTTCGCTTCGTGTAGTGTTTATTTCCTGCCTCTCGGCTCGTGATTCCTCTAGTTGAATGAAATTTTCAGCTTCATGATAAAACTCTCCTAGATCTTGCGGTGGGTCTCTGGTCAGAGAATCTTAGAATTCGGTGCCTTCTGCAATTCCTGCTACTGCCGCCATCAAAATCATTGATGGATCCGGGCGATCTACAGAAGCCACCGTTGCATTGAATCGCAATAGAAAATCTTTTATGGACTCTCCGGTCCTTTGCTTTATCGAGGCTAAAGTCATCACACTCTTGGGTCGCGTCACATGGACCCTAAACTGTCTCATGAAGCATTCCACTAGCTCACCCCATGTCCTGATTGATCCAGTCTCTAGTTGTCTGAACCAAAGCGCAGCCAAATCTGATAAAAATAAAGGGAAGCATCGTGCCATCACTTCCTCGGATGCCCCCAGCACTTCCATATGCCTGATGTATCTGGTAATGTGCATGGTCGGGTCTGACTTTCCATCATAAGTATCCAGCGTGGGTAACTTGAACTTTGGAGGATTCCTCGCATTCCTGATATTCGAAGTGAACGGGCTCCGACTGACATCCTCTAAGCCTCCGCTTGACAATCCTCCTCTCATTATTCGCCGCACTAATCCAGCCATCCTTTCATCTCCATCAAGGGGTTGTCCCCTCAACATGCCTCTATCCTGCCCCCCAGGTCTCGAAGGGTATTCTGGGTAATATTCTTCATGTGGTTCATTAATGTTGGTGTTAGCTCTAGCCTGCTGAGCTCCATCCATGGGTCTTCCAATGTCAGATCCTGAGGGTCTGCCCCCAAGCCCTTGTTGATTGCCTTCGGGCACTGCATTCTGTTCTTGGTTCTGACCTTCAGCGTTCTCTGTAGCTCTAGTCTCCTGCCCCATATCGGCAGCAACTGCAGCCGGTCCTAAGTTCTGTGCTCCGGCAGTTCTCATCTGTTCAAAGAAGCTCTGCATCGCTTCTTGTTGGCTCTTCATCAATCTTTCGTGAATCGAGTCCATCATTGCCTCCATCTCGTTTCGAGTGATGTAGATCGAGGCTCGGCCCTCTCCAGCTCCAGAGGAAGCTTCTTGACTCCCTTCCTGATTGCTCCTTCCTGTCGCTTGCTTCCTAGTTGATGGCCTGGCCATTGCTTTCTAGAATCCAAGTTCCTAGCTCCAAAATTCCCAAGTGTTTGCGTTCTCAGTGAAAGCACCAAAGTGTTAGCGCCAAAATTGGTCACTAACCCCCAAATGCAAATGAAAGCACCAAATAACAATCACCGCTCACAGATAGAATGTATGTGGAGGATGTTAATATGAAGAATAATAGAAATTAAAATGAAAGCAGTAAAGACAAAGAATTTATAGTGGTTCGGCTGACTCCGGCCTACGTCCACTCTAGAAATTTCCTTTTTATTGATGTTCGAATCAACTACAGTTACAAACTGGTAGGATAGCCCTAGCCTTAGGAAATAGAAAGTTAGAGAGTAGGAGAGAGGATCCCCTTTTACTGTGCCCCTGCCTCTCTATTTATAGACAAAGATGGGTTGGACTTCCCTGGTGGGCCTGGTAGCCGAGTACCTCAGCCCAAATGGAGTGGTCTCCATATGTCGAACCATGGATGCCGAACGTTGAATGCCGAACGTTGGGAGGTGCGAGGTACCGAGGTATGGAGGTGCGAGGTACTGAGGTATGGAGGTGCGAGGTACTGAGGTATGGAGGTGCGAGGTGCAAAGCCGAGCGATCCTTAGTGCCGAACCTCCATCATGCCGAACGTCTCCAGATGCCGAACGATACTGGGGTGAGGTGTGCCGAACGGTCTTGGAGTGGAGGTATGCCGAACGACATTAGAGTGAGGTGTGCCGAACGGCATTGGAGTGGAGGTATGCCGAACGGTCTTGGAGTGGAGGTATGCCGAACGACATTGGGGTGAGGTATACCGAACGGTCTTGGAGTGGAGGTATGCCGAACGACATTGGGGTGAGGTATGCCGAACGGTCTTGGAGTGGAGGTATGCCGAACGACATTAGAGTGAGGTGTGCCGAACGTCATTTGAGTGAGGTGTGTCAAGCGACACCCGGGTAAGGTGTGCTAAGCGACACCCGAGTGAGGTGTGCTAAGCGACACCCGAGTGAGGTGTGCTAAGCGACACCCGAGCGAGGTTGATTCCTGAAATTTGTATCGATCATAACTTGAGCATATGAAGTCCGATTGACTTGAAACTTGCAACTTTGGCTTCTTCCTCCTTGATCGTCGTGTCATATCAATTCTAACTTGATTTGGACTCGGACAAAATTCATCGATGTCCACAGTGAACCTGCGGTATACAACTAATATTCGGAACAAGTAATCATTGATTTTTTTTCTAATTCCTTGATATCTCGACCTTGCCAAAAAGTGGGTTAACATATATATATATATTTGATATCATATATATATTCCTGAAGCCTAGAGTCTTTTTTTTCTATCAAACAACATATATCCAGGATCAAAATCTTAACCAATATAGATATATCAATGTATTCATAAGGATATGCACATACATGTGATGATGCATGTGCCTCTCTTGTTTGAATCAGAGTTTTGGTAAACAAGAGGATAATTTGATTGATTAAATTCAATCAATCCACACATAGTTCAAATTTAATTCATACAATAAAAATTCATCCATATAGGTATCAATATATATCTTAAACTCCTCATTCCTTGCTAAATTCTCTATGGAGTATAATTCCTAGAAACCAAATAATTGTGTTATGATTTTCTTATAAAATCTGTTTTGAGTACTAACTATTTTCTGGAATACTTTTAGATGAGATATCATATTTCAAAGGCTTAATTTCTATGATGACATGGTGCTAAGTTAAATGAAAAGCTAACATGAGTGAGTTTCCTGGGACTATGGGTACCCAGAAAAACATAGTTCAACCAGACTCTTTGTTCTAGTAGAACTCATAGGGTCTAGAGAAATACATTTTTGTTCAAAGCCTTAATGAAATGGACTTCAGATTCATGTTAAAAATACAAAAGTAACTGGGGTGTTAATATCTGTACAAAACATGTTTAAATGTACATATATATATGCAACTATTATGGACCTTGCTTTCAACTCCTATATTCAGATTCTTCCTTTATTTAAAAATAAGGTATAAAAACATTTGTGTAGAACAAGTTGAATTATGGAAACATTACAGTCATATAATACATTCCCCCTATGCTTATCATCTCTTGTATACATATGTCATGGTAGAAAAATGAAACTATTTAATTTTTACTGAGACTCAACTATCCAGATTTCCTAAAACTTAACTCTTTTTAAAGACTCAAGATTGACTAATACATTTATAAAATGTAACCATCCAATAGTATTCTTTCTCAATTCACTTACATGATTTAGATTAACTTCTTCAACATATCAGATAATATCCAGATTTTTAAATTCCAGTTACAAGTCAATTTCTTAGCAAAATACTTAGCAAAATATCCAACCAATATTCATACTCAATACAGGTAGAAATTTAAATTATCAATACATGCAGATTTCATCATTTAGGCTCTTATCTAACTAAGTTTAGCATGCTATAATCTTCTTCTCAAAGCCTTGCTCCTACTCCTACTTAGTTGCTGCAGTCCCTGAAAATGCATTTGAAGCTGCCCCATTTTAAATGAGACACCCCATATGGCATTAGCACACTAGGGTCAGACACATGTCTGGTATGATAAAATCCACTAAAACAATTTGTAAATCAAGTTAAAGTTAAAACATGGATATATGTATATAACTCTGCCTTTAGAAAACAAGTAATTCATGTGTGCATGTTCTGTGTCAATGTGCAGGTGCACACTTAAATCTACCTTTCCAGAAACCTCAAGAAGATATGGTACATTCATACAATTCAATCATGAATCAAATAAACATCCATACAGAATAAGGAAATCACCCAAAATGAATTAAATCATTTATTCACTATTCAGATTTTATCCCAGGAAAACTCTAGTTCCTCTTTATATCAAATTCTCTTACATTGATATATTTATCTATCTTGGTCTCATCTGCAATTAAATTGAATCAATGGACACACTGTAATGGACTAATTCACTCCATTACACAAAGATCTCAGGACTTAAACAAGCCATGTGTCAACTTGTATTACTCAAGAAAACAAGTCATTCCTGAAGTGTTCTTGACCCCATTTCCTATCAGTTTTAAATTAATAATAATACTTCTTATTTTTCATGACTAAACCATTCAGTGAATTATTTCACTAAAACAATCATTCATGTCATGGCATACCACATCATTCATAATCAAACAGAGGCAAACAGTCAATTAAATGAAATGTGTCTATTAATTAGATTCTGCATATATATATATATGTATATTCTTGCAATTTTAAAGAAGAAGGGTATAGAAAACTAACATTGGCTTATGGCTTTTGAAAGAGAGTTTTTCTTTTGCAAACATCTGTGCTTAGTTAAACTTAGAAAGACCAAGTTTCACTGAATCACAAAATTTGTTTGCTATGTATATGAACATTTATATATTTTCATTGAATCAGGAGCATCAGCACATAGGCAACCCTATTGCACCCCTAATTCCTTTTTGTCTCAAACCTCAGCACTTATACATGAGTATATTGCAGCTCAACATGTTTACATTGTTCTGGGTTGAGCCAAAACTAATACTACTTGCCTATATTCAACATTTTATTTTCTGGGTATTTGTTTATGTTCCTAAACATTAACATATAAGAGAGATCTGGGTTTATAAAACATATATGTATACTAATAATACTTAAAATTTTCATATAATGAAACAAGTAGAACAACCAAAAAGAATCAAAACATTTTCAGCTCTAAAATCATAGATAGACAATCACATATGAAAATACATTTTCAAGAAAATTAACTTATAACTGGCTGCCTACATTAGGACTTATTGCCTTAGATTTTGAGTGAGTTTTCTCACCTAGCTCTCTTTCACTTCCTAGTTGATTGGTAAGCTTCTGCCTTCAACCCTTTTCTTCACTTGTATTATATTTATATAATATATATATTTTTTCTGAAGAGCTACCCGGGAAGAAGAGAAGGTTTCTCATCTCACTGTCTATTTATGCAGCAATTTTCTTAGGGTTTAAGGTGTTGGCTAAAGTCATTTTTGCCCATCAGAAATCATGCCATTTGCATTTAGTTTTTAAACCCAAAATCTCACCCTCCCCGGCTTGAGTTTGTGGAAAGAAAAGTGGTTATATTCTTTTGGTTATTTTCAAAAATTTTCTTTTCCAGAAAATACTTTTCCTCTTGTCTACTATCATGCTAAAAGTGTGACTTGATTTTATTATTTTTCAAATATTCTTCCTAATTCTGCCTATACCAAGTATCTCTCTGTTTTATCTTATTTTTCTATTTTTAGCTTTCATCTAAATAGTATGTACTTCCTTTATTTATTTATAAGAGGATTACTCCTTTTTTTCTTCATTCCTTTTTCTTTCTGTCTATAATTTAAAATATGTTTGTATATTTTATTTTGCTGATTTGAACTCTAGTATTTTATTAACATATATATATATATAAGTCTTACTGAAATAATTAGCACACCATATATATTTATACATTATTTTTTACTAACACACATGCACATGTATATTCAAAAATACTCAATAGCATCCATATATATATATATATATATATTTATGCCTATAGCTTTTAATGATTTAACCTATATATATATATATATATACATATAATATTTCCATACACATCAACATGTGTTCATTCTTAGCATTCAGGAATTAAGCTTTAGTTCATGTATATTTCCTGTGCACACATGTACACACATACAGATACACCATATCAAGCTATATCAATTCCCCTTTAAAATTAGTTTAAAAATTATTTTAAACTTATTTATATTTTTCAAAATAAATTCCTAAAATCTTGGGTCATTACATTCTACTATAAGAAAATTTGAGAAATACTTACTTTAAAATCTAAACATTTAATAATAAATTTTCTAAAACATGCTTTTTAAAACAACATTAAAACTTTTAACTTATATTTTAAAATTTGCTTTGAAACGTACTTGGCTGTCCAGGGAAATACGCTTCTCTTTCACATCTTTAAACAAAATAAATCACTATTTATTTTTAAACAAATTCGCATTCGTTTTATAAATTCCCACCTTGAATTTATATTTCCAAATATCCACTGATATTATATTTCACTTTATAAACCCAGTTTATAAATTCCAAAATCCCACTTTTCTTTTAAAATTCCAATTTTAAACATTTAAATCAATTTCCAATTGATTTCCAATTTACTTCACTTTGAAATAAATTTCCTTACTTACTTCATTTATTTCAAAATCCATTAACTTTAAATTTCATTTCTTTATTGTGATTTAAAAATCCCATTAAACTGGGAATACCAATTTCAGATTTCCCAAATTATTTTCTTTTCCTTTTAATTACATTTTAAACCTTGAATTTAAAAGTAAATTCTTTATTACTTTAAATAATATCACTTAAGTTAAAAATTCATTACTTCTCTATTTATTAAAAATCCCTTCCTCACTCGGAATTTATTTATTAGAATTTTAAAATCACTTGTATTCTTAGATTTATTCAAATTCTCTATAATTATTTACTTTAAAATTTACTCTTTTATTTCCTTCAAAATCCAATTCTATATATTTTAATAACTTATTATACCGAAATATATTCAATCAATCCTAAGCATCCAATATTCCCATTATCAATGAACTCATCACAGGATATCAAATAATCATCCACAGAATAATTAGACAAACCTAAATATTTTGAGGAATCCAGTTGGATCCCTCCAACCTGTTTCACTGCATCCACAGATGTTAGCACAATACCAATTCCACTTCAAGGTGGAATATCGCGGTATATGGGATTAATATAATATCATCCGCTATTATGCGGTGCATAGGGTCTCATCCGCTATATAATGCGGGAATATCAACAACTCCAATATATACTATATATACTACTATATATAATATCACATCCAATCAATTCAATCATTCAATCAATTATTTAAATTTAACCATTTAAATTTGAATAACAATCCAGATGAGTGAGATTAACTCACCTTGTTTTTATTTTGCAATCCACTTCCATCTCGGCTTGTTTCATGATTTTTCAACCTTATACAAGCATTATATGATTTATTAATATTTGAACTAATCGAACAATTAATTCCCATAGATTTAATTAACCAATCATTTAATTTAAAACTAAATTCCTTTAATAAATTATCTTTAGTAACTAAAATAATAGGTTAGTCACCAAAATACATTGTTTCAAAATAAACTGGTAAGTTTAAAATGTGTGTGTATATTTTGTTTCTTTATTTTTTCCCCCACTTTGAAAATACATATGTACTTAAAAATAAATTATAGATATCAAAAATCTGATTTTACATAAACTTTACCATTTTAAAATTCCTGTATTATATTTTCAAAATTTTTCTATATAAATTTTTTTTTCTGTTTCCTGTAAATAACAATAGTAACTTACTTTACTATGTATATATATACATATACATATATATATATATAAATCTAAAACATATTTATATCTCACAGAAAAAATTTCTTTTCTACATATAATATATATACGTTATGAAATTCTAATTGAAAAAAAAAATTGTATAAATATATATACCTCACTGCTGCAGACCTTATAAGCTGCTCGAACGCTCGCGACTACCACTTCAATGCCGAACTACACATCACGCTCGCTGATAACCACCCGACATCGCCCATTTCGTCAGACCGATCTCGAGTCGCCTCCTTCCCACCATAGCCGCAAATCAATTGCGCTGTGCCTCCCTTGTCGAACTGCCGCCCTCACCCCCCCTCAAATGAGAGAACGTGCAAGCGCGAGCTCGAGCTCGCGATTTAAAGTCGAGTCTTCCCTAATTCGATTCCGGCAGTGATGCCTTCCAGAGCGACCACAAACGCCTACAGCCTTCCACCCATCTTTGATCCTATTACGAGCTGACACGGTGGCCCTCCCTTCCATGCGTGCAAAGCCCAGGTGGTCGCGACCCTTCGAGCTCTCCCTCTCTCTCTAGATTCGCGTCTCTATTGCGATTCAAATTTTTTTTATAGAGCTACTGTCGATTTAATTTTGGATTTGAGGAGAAAGAAAAGAACTTGTTTCGGCTGTTGGATTTTGAAGGGAGGCAGCGATTCCTTATGAATGAAGAGAGTTGCGATTTATAAAGAACCGATCAGTATAATGTCGTGATCGTTATTAACGAGCTACGAGTATATCAGTGTTGTCCCTTTTATTTAATTCTGAATTGATTTCATACTCATCCAGAAATATAATATAATAACCAAAATATCTCGTGGTCCATAATTCTAAACC
This sequence comes from Allium fistulosum, assembly GCA_030737815.1. NCBI lineage: Eukaryota > Viridiplantae > Streptophyta > Magnoliopsida > Asparagales > Amaryllidaceae > Allium > Allium fistulosum. The sequence goes on from CM060901.1 coordinate 1,620,387,416, forward strand.
CCAAACTCCAATTTAAATGCAATGACCAACGTTCCTAACGTTCTATCGTTATTCTGAACACGCTGGAACAGGTTTTGAGGTCTAGTTTGACCATATGGAGAAGATAGATTTTTGGATCTAGTTATTTAATATTAGATTTCGATATTAATTTCAGTGTGTTTACATCTCGTATGGCTAAACGATAACTCCAAAAGCTACGAAATTTGAAATCTAATAATAATACAATATTACGCATCCAATGGAACTAGTTTCATCGAATTACGAGACTGTTCCCCGGAAGGCTATTTTTAAATATCAATTTAAATGATATATTTTTAAATCTGAACAAATCACTTTTTAATTTAATTTTAAAAGTTCTATCACCTTCAGTATCATTAATATAAATTTTCCAAGCCTTCAAACTATTCTTAACAGGCTTAAAAATCAAGATTCAATATTTTACCCAATTTTCACTTATTAAATACAATAATTTAATTACCCAAATAAACAGTGATATTTGAAATTCAAGTTAGAAATTAACTTTTAAATATTTAAAATCAATTAAATATCCAATTTCAAATATTCAAAAATTATGGGTCGTCACATGTTCCAATTCGAATGCTTATGCCGGCTCGAAGTCGTTTTCGGATGACTCATGCTTATTCGATCCCAGACTCTCCGAACCAACAGTTAATAATTTTCGATAAACTCAACTCCAGTTCTTTTGAAAATATACAGACAACACATAAGAGCGGAAATTACCTTCTAACCGTTTATGTGGACGGATTTCCTTATCATTTGTCCTAGAAGAACAAAATGAGTTTATACATACTGTATAGCATCACCGAAGATAATTGTACCATATAATTCTAATATTTCTCCAAGATATTTCTAGAGTTATATTTGGTCAAGTTATCAATAGTGGAAAAATCCACTATTTGGTGTAAGTATAGTTTGCATATGAAAAATAGAATATCATATACTTATCATCTGTAACACCCCTAATTTTGATTAACATTATTTAGGAAATTTAATTAGATAAATTAAGTAAAATAATTTATTGAGATAAAGAGAATGAGATTTGATAATTAGATATGGTCTTGCCTTAAATAATTGGTTAATAAGATTAATTAAACCATAAGGTGAAGGAGGAATAATGTGAGGGGTAAAACAGGAATAATCGCTTATTTCCTAATCATAACTCCTCCTCTCTCATTATCCTCATTCCATTTCACTTCATATAAACTAAAATAAACTTAAGGTCGGCCGTTGCTAAGGAAAACAGGAGGAGAAAAGCAAAGGAAATCAAAAGAAAAGCTAAGGGGAATTTAATCAACACTTAATCTCAAATCTCTTTATCCAATCAAGGTGAATAATAGTTATCCATCTCACTTTTTCTTGTTTGTTTCGGTTTTATACATTAACCCGAATTATATGATGGTATTATGCTATGCTATGAATGGTTGGTGCATTATATGCATGTTTGATAATTTATTGGATCATTTATGAAATTATTTGATAGGTTTTGACTGTAGAAACCTAGTTTATGGCTTCCAATCGACTTGAAATTTTGATATGATGTTTAAAACATTAATTTGGAGATGGATTTTTAATTTCATATTTTTCCAAGTTTGTATAAATATTTTATGAATTTCGTCAGTAAGAAGAATAATTTATTTTGGGTTTTAATTATCAAAAATAATTAAATAATGAATTTGATCCTGAAATTTTTATATATGAAAGAATATGTTAATTAAGATTTTCACTGATGTTTGGGGACTTTTCCCAAGTGATTATGAATTTCTATGAATTTATCATGCCAGAAAAGCATTTAGATTAATATTAATCAAGGATATTCATTAAAGTTGGTAAACATTTTTGGAAAGATAAAACTAACTTGCAATTAGTTTTCGATAAAGAAATTGGTAAAGTTTGTTTTTAACGAATAAAAAATTGACAAGAGATTAGAGTTGGTGAAAATAAATTCATTTATATAGAAATAAAACAGTTTTCATATTAATTACAATATTGCCATGTCGTATGTTAGATGCCAGATGCCTGAGGATGGCCGATATCCATGTCGCCACTACAAAATTCGACATCAACGTGAATAGATGCATACGATATAAACATATTTTGGTATGGAATAATTCTATTCAAGTTGAAGAGATATATATATATATATATATATATATATATATATATGACTTCAGCATACATTGTCCTTTTGTTAATGAAACACATAGCAAATGGTATTTATGTTGTAAGTATTTACTTTGGAACCTATGCCTTAAAGGCTTTGATGATGCATGTCATTATTTCGATAACCTTTTAAGTAGCGCCATAATAGCCGTAGTTTAGTAAGGGCGACATTAATTCCTTTGATATATTAATGTCGAAGGTTATCAATTTTGATATTCCTATTTTCTAAGTTGAAAGCTTTTAAACTATGCAAACCTAATAACAAGCTTCATAGGTTTGACAACCTATATACTTATATTATACGACAAGAATGATTTCGGCCCTATGGCCTTAAGTTTTATTAATCAGAATACTTCATTATAACTTCGATATTGAAGGGGGCAACAACCAATATCGACCGTATTGATGCTGCATTTTATCAATTTTAGAGCTTTATTTGATGGCTTGGTAGCCTAAGGTTTTAGAGGTGCGACAACCTCCTATTGATTTTGAAATTAATGAAAGCTATTTCAAATAATGACATGTTTTGACCCAATACCTTGACTAAGTAAAAGGGCTATTTTCCTGTTTTATATATGATTTCAAGGGATAAATCATTTATAAAGACGTATGCTTTCAAAGGAATAAAAAGGGTATTTTAGCCCACAGTTTTACAAGAGAATTATTATTATCACCATTAGACAATTGTGATAGGATATCTTGGCTCAAGGATTAGAGATTAGAAAACCAAATAATGGAACTGGTGTAGGGTCGCGCCCTATGCTTCAGCTATTAGCCCCTAGTTGATATTGGTCCACAATTCTAGTGCGTAGGGCTTTATCGAGGGTAAAGACTAAAAGTAAGTTTATGTACAGAAGGAAATCTATAACTTAGATAGGTTATTAGTTGGCCTGCAAAACCATTAGGTTCATAATGAGCCTAGCAAAACTATGAGATAGACTGAAAGTCAGGTTTACACTTAGAAGATTGTGTTTGGATGAACATTCCAATTTCCCCCTAATGGTAATTTGGTAAATTTGATATATCTAGTAGGCTCGAGTCAGCCATATTGGTTAGTAGTAACCCTGGAAAAATTATGAAGTAGGAACAGATAGTTTATTGATTTAGACAGATTGGTCAGATGTAACCATTTTGATTTCAGGAGCATGATTTTGATTAACATATTTTCAGAAGATACTACTAAGTGGAAACTTGTTTCGCTCAATGGCGTAGTCTCATTATATATCTATTTTCGAGAAGGCATATTATTATTCACAGTAGGTTTTTGTCTGATCTGAAGTTTTTGTTTTCTCCTTTAACTCTCGGGCGCACATTTGAGTAGTTTGAGAGTAAGGCTTAGAGGTTGATGAATAAAGCTTCCAAAGATGTGCATGAGACTAGTTAGCTACGTTAAGGAGTTATTTTGTTCGTTGTGTCATTGTTTCATTTTGTATGAATCTATGTAATGGAAGAGTATGTATTTGTCAATTAGTAAAATCCGATCAACCAAGGGGGCATCTTCACCTGTCGCTCCTAGAGTATTTTGTAATAATTATATTTTATCTGAACTTGGGCAACGTTAGGATTATGTAATGAATATGGAAATACTAATGAAATGTTTTTTGAAAATTTTCATATACCTGTGCTTCTTATGTTATTGATATGATTAATATGACTGTATTTATCACCAAAAATTAATACTATGGATGACTACGTCATCGGTAGTACTTAGTTTCAGGCCTCAGAATGTGGGATATTACATCACCACTTTCTGATTTCAAAAGTATTCTCCCTCGATTAACAATGAAGTCCGACAAGTTAGAAAACCATCCTTGCCTTGACTTACATTATTACTTCTCGGGATAGAGATGAGTTTCCATACCTTGGAATTTGGTGTCAAGTATACGATGAAGTACCTTCCATATACTTAATTAATCGTGACCCATTTATCGAAATTAATTCTCTTATGCTTATCACGTTTCTTACATTTCGACTTCTCTATCCCTCACCTAGAAACTCTAGTTCTAGATCTCACAAATAGGGGAAAGTCTACTCATCGGCTTTTAGTTCTAAATATAAGATGTCTTACTTTCTACAAACGTGTCAATATTTTAGCACAACTTATTTTTTTTTTATGTTACTTAATAGCACAGACAATGAAATCCCTTGTATTTAAAACATCTTTTTAAAAGATAATTGCTTTTATAATAAAATCGACCTTCGAAACAAAGCGGTTACAATTTAAATCTCTTATTTAAATAATCAAATAAATATGTGAAAATATATTAAAATTTCAAAATTCCTTTTTATTATTATTAACACATTTAAAAGACCTTTCAGAAATATTTAAAGTAGAAACCCTTTCTCTTTTAAACAAAAATTATCGATTTACAAACTACATCCAAAGTGGCTATCGCTATATGGACCATAACTTTTAAAACTTGCTTTGTGAATCAAATAGCTTTTAAACCCTTTCTATTTATATTTAAACTACTTTAATAACTTTTTGAAAAGGTTTGAAAACAAATGTTAAGTTCGGAAATCCTTGGAAAATATTCTTAGAAAACAAAGTAGTAAATCAGTTTAAAGAAACAATGGATCTCGTTATCGAATAAAAACCTACACAACATTTATATACATAAGCACATATATATAATGTAAATATCATCCATAAGGCAGAAAAATTGTCATTTGCAAATTATTACATATGCACTTCAAAGTGTGTCGCAGCTACCTATTCAATACGAACACTTCGACTTAATTTCAAGTCCCTTGCAAACATCATATGTGCCATCTGCTTTTAAGCGGGAACCAAACCTGATAGTAGCATTCCAAAAACTTATAAACACAAGCAATCAACCAAGATTATTATAAAAAATCATAAAGATTTAAACTTTATTTTAAAGTTAGCTTTCTTTTAAAGTGTGTATACCTAGACTAGCGTGTACAACATATTCTGACAACTTTTAGACAATGAAAAGTCGAAAATCCAAAAAAGGATCTTCGGTCACTTTTTCGATTTTTCTTCGAACTAATTATTTCTGTAAACCAAATTTTAAAAAAACTTTACCATCATTAGTTATTAATTTAAAAAAAAGTCAGTTTGAGTTATAAATTCAACATTTAACTATTTAAAAATATAAAAATATTCATATTTAAAGTGAAAAAATTATGGGTTGTTACATTCTTCCCCCTTAAATGAATTTCGTCCTGAAATTAACACATAAAAAGATAACTCAAAAAGGACATATATCATATACTAAGCCACACATGAAAAAGAAATACATACTAAGCGAATACACCACCAGTGTTGAGCACACTATCTACACACTATGCAAACTACTAATCTATCAATAACTTGGGATAAGCTTATCTTATGTTATCCTCGGTTTCCTAAGTACATTCTTTGGAATCTTTGCTCTATTAAACTTTAACCAATACCACGACTTTATTCTGCAATTGTTTTACATCTTGATCGACAATGCGAACTGGATGTATCATTACAGTCAAGTTTGGTTCCACTCCCAAATCTTCCTTAATAGTCGGCTCAACAATAAGTGATGAACCATGTAGATATTTCCTTAAATGTGATACATGAAAAACATTATGTACCCCTGATAATCTTTCAGGCAATTCAACTCAATAGGAAGCAACCAGGCCCTCTCAAGAATCTAAAAAGGTCCAACATATCTAGGTGCAACTTTCCTGCTCTTCCAAACCATACAACTCCTCTTATCAAAGAAATCGTCACAAACGCAAAGTCTTAGACTGAAAATTCTAAAACCCTATGCCTTTGATCGACATAGCTTTTCTGTCTATCCTGAGATTCCATCATCTTCTTTTTTATCACAGCTACCTTCCCTGTAGCTTACCGAATCATATCGGGTCCAAGCACCAACCGATCTCTGGTTTTTACCCAATCTAATGGTGATTTACATGCCATCCATAAAGAGCTTCATAGGGTGCCAGGCTAATACTTTTCTGATAAATGTTATTATATGAGAAGATGATCCTTTCATGATCCTCCGAAATTCAAAATACAGGCTCTCAGAAGGTCTTCCAAAACTCTGTTTACTCTTTTCATTTGCTTATCCGTGTGAGAATGATATGCCATGCTCAAACTTAGATTTATTCCCTAAGCTACTTATAATTCTTCCCAAAATTGACTGGTAAAAGTTGAATCCCAATCGCTTACAATACTACCTGGCACTTCATGCAATCAAATGATTTCCCTCATATAAATCTGCCAAACTTGCTGTAGTCCTAGTCCGTTTACTGGAATAAAATGTGTGTTTTTGGTTAATCGGTCGATAATAACCCAAACACCTTCATTACCCTTTCTTGATCTAGGTAAACCATCTAAAAAACCATTAATACTTGCTCCCATTTCCAATTCGGAATCTCAAGTAGTTGTTGTAATCAAGCAGTCCTTCAATGATTACCTTTGATTTGTTGGAAAGTCAAATATCTATTAAATTTGATAGAAATATCCCTCTTCATTCCCTTCCACTAGAATACTCCCTTCATATCCCGATACATCTTTGAAACTCCGGGATGGATACTTAACTTGTATTGATAGCATTCGGTTAATACCTCTTGCCTAATACCATTGACATTTGGAACACATATCCTTCCATTCATCCGCAATATACCACAATGATTAATCTCAAAGATTGAACAATGACCTTCCTCTATATCCTTGATGATCTCTATTAAACAACTATCTTCCCTTTTCTTACTTGCGATCCTTTCAGGGAGAGTCGAGTAACTTCCAAAAGAGCCAAAACTGCATTTCTACTTAAAGCATTTGCTACCACAATGGCCTTTCGTAGTGTATATAAAATATCTAAGGCATATGCGACCAGAAATTCTAACCAATGTTGTTGCCTGTAACGACCCGCCTTTTCAACCATCGAAAGTCGACACCAAATACATCCACGATATTCAATTTTCGAACATCCATTCGCCGAAAAGACAGATTGTTGGGGTGGTAAAAAAAGAACAATATAGAAAAGAAAAGGGAAACATAATCTCACAGCCGAAACGACAAAATATAATATAACAAAGATAGTATAAACTGTCACTTCGAGATACAAGGTACATCAGACTTAGAAACATACCTCATCAGCTTGGACAGTTATAACTTCCTAACCTTATAATTGCTAAAGGGAATATATAATAATACAACAAAAAATAAAATAATACGTTAGGTGAACATCCAGCTTTACTCCTTAAGCTCCATGTCCTACCAACAACAATATGGAAAAATACTTGGTCACCCGAGCATTATAATAAAATAATACCAGGATCAGTCTGAAAAACCAACATGAGAAAACTTAAGTAACATGATGAACATATAATAATTCTGTGAGACCGCACCACTAAACACGGAACGGGTTTTTACCTCGCAAGAATAACATCCATAGATGAAAGAATGGAAACAAATTAGAGCAAAACCCAACTTGAAAGAATGGGTATAAATAAGATCAAAATCCAAACTTAAATAATGGACACAAATATTTAAACATCGAAAATAGCTCTAGACATCTCTCGATGCAATTAAGAAAACTATTCAAAGATTTGAATCAAATAAGGAAAGGAAAATTCTCCAACAATGACTAGGAGGGTGCACCCTTTTATCGAAAGTATATCGCTAGAAAATATACTTTAGAACTACAATGGCTCTCGAACACATCCAAGTTGAACCTCTCCAACCTTATCGAAAATCCGAGTATTTCACATCTTTGCGTGCATACCATCAAATCCAATCTAGAGTAGATGTGAAGGTACCCTAATGGGAGCAACCACACATAGTTTGGCTTCCACTCGCTTTTTGGTTTTATTCATCTCGAACAAAGAATATTAAAGCTCAAAATGAGCAAGAAATCGTCTTGGATTAACGAAACACAAAAGAAGAAAAGATTAATTCCAAGGTTTGAATTGAAATAAGGCGAATGAATTTATCCAATATGACTAGAAAGGAGGGCTACCCTATATCGAAAGTATACCTCTAGATAAAATATACTTGAGAGCCCGCACCAAACACGCAACACTCATGGCAACTTCCAAGCTGGACCCTGTATGACTTAATATGGGCATTAAAATTTACTCAAATCACCGCATGCATGCTACCAACAAATCTCTAAATAAATATGAATATACCTTAATAGGTGCGACCTATATAGCTTGGCTCCCACTCGCTCTTTGGTTTTAGTTATCCACGATGTTGGATGCCAATGCTCAAAATGAGCAACAAATCATCTTAGATTGATGAAGCACAAAGAATGATACCAAAATCGATTGTTAATAAATCAACTATCGAAAGTACACGAATGATGTATCTGGAAATTAGATTGCATACACTTGTCACCAATAAACGAATCAAGCTTTAAAACATTTGATTCTTACTTATGCTTGATTTTCACGTCACAAATATTTGTAAAAACTTTAAAAACTCTTTAAAAATATTCTTTTAAAGAGGGCAAATTAATTTTCCAAGTGTATTAAAAAGGAGGGTAAAAAACGAATGTCATTGAAAACATTGTTTACTATAAACTCCTAAACAAATTACACATAGCTTTGTTTTTAAACATTCCTTTTTAAAGATTTCCACATTTATAAACTATCATTTATAATTCAAAAACCACATTAATTATCCCAAAAGACAATAAATTAAGTTATAATCTTTTTATAAATTTAAACAACATTAATTACCTGAAAGATAGTAAATCAAATTTATAATCATTTACAAATTTAAAACAACATTAATTACCCCGAAAGATAATAAACCAAATTTATAATCATTTATAAATTTAAAAAACATTAAATATCTTGGAAGATTATAAATCAAATTTATAACTTCTTTTATAAATTTTAATTTATACTTAACCTTTATTTTTAAAATTATCAAAATATTTGAAAATATAGTTTAAACAACTTTCAAAGTGAAAAAACGCGACCAAACATTTATTTTGTAAAAATACAGCACCAATTCAACACACATAAGGGTTTAAGGAGAGGATATTTCATAAGTAACGGTATAGCAAAAATCGCTATAACAACACTTATACAATTCAGACAGTATGTCACAAATATTTCAACCAAACATCAATACAAGCAACATAAGAATAAAAATAAGATGCATATAACAGTTGTTTGAACTAAGCGCTACAGTTGCTGCAGTCATCCATAGTATTAACTTTTGGTGATCAAATACGGTAATGTTAATGGTATCCATAATATCAGAAGCACATGAATATGAAACAAAATCATAAATTTCAAAAACAACTTTTCTGATTACATTTCACAAAACATGTTTCATATTCCATTACATAATCCCAATCATTTCCCAGGTTCAGATCAAATATAATTATTACAAAATACGCCATGAGTGACATATGAACATGTCCCGTTGGATGACCAGAGTTCTAAATAGTCATAACTGACTTAATACAACACAACGGAATAAAATAAACAAAACATCTCCTAAATAGCTAACTTCATCCTCCTGCTCGTCTTTGCAATCTTTATTCGTCCACCTACCAAAACCTGTAAATCCTCAACCCTCAGCCTACTAAAATCAATTTTGAGCACCCGAGGTTTAAGGAGAAAAACATAAACTTCGAGTCAGACATAAAGCCGGGTGTGAATAATACGATACATCTCGGTTATTTGATATTAAGTGAGACCATGCCACTTAGAAAAACGAGTTTCCCCTCACTAATATCCTTTTTAAACATATCTTTTGCAAGTCGTAATCCTGCAACCAAAACTGGTTAAAACTGTAAAGCATTGTCATATAAACATACATATCAGGTAACAAATGAACTATCTGTCCGAACATTATAATTTTGTTTGGCTAACTACTAACCTTTGGTTGACTCGGGCCTACCAGACAATATAAACAAATAATCTAACATTTGTTAGATACTCCACTTCTGAACGGTCCGCCCCTAACTTACTTTCTCTAGGTCAACTGATCCTAATGGTTTTGCGGGCTCACCAATAACTGTTGGGCGTGTTTCCATCTCCTACCAATCCAACACTCTTCCCACACAGAGCCGAACCAGTCCTTGTTCCACTGTCTGCCGAATCAAAGCAAGATGCCCCTACCGAACCATCTCCCTCCTCGTGACTACCGAACCACCACCCAAGACCAAAGGTGCCGGACCAACCCCTACCGAACCAAAGCTCCACCGGTCCACTCATCTCCTTCCACCGAACCAGCCTATACCGGACCAACTCCCCACCGGTCCAAACCTCTCCACCGAATGAAGCCTCCACCGAATGAAGCAACCGGACCACTTATCTCACCACCGAACCAAAGGAAACCGGACCAGATCCACCAGGCCAGATTACATCAGCCTAGGCCCGCCAGCTGCTATATACCTCCAAGACCCCTACCCCCAGCCTCACTCTATAAATAGAGGGGTAGGGGTACAACAATGGGGGACGAGTTTGAGAGCTCAAGCACGGAGAGAACTTTCAAACAACTTTCTTTTACTTGTATCAAAGCTTTGTACTTGTAATCAAAAAAGAGAAGAGAAATAACATATAAAGTGGACGTAGGAACATTCAGGCTGAACCACTATAAATCTGCGTGTCTTTTTACAGTTTAGCCCCTGCTTTTCATATATTTGCATAAATCACCCAAATCACTAAGAACAACATAAGATCTACTAAATCATACGACTTTGAGGTGTTTGTCCATTTTTTGTGCAAACAATAACTTACCTCTGTACAAATATATTCCTTTCTGTGTGTAAAATCATTTTAGTCTTACCTGTGACAAAGCCCTACAAACATTGGAATTTTGGACTAAATTAGCTAGGGGCTAATAGCTAATGTATAGGGTGTGACCCTATACCAATCCCATCTGTTATACAGATAACTGAGTCATTTGACTTAGTGTAATCCCCTTAAATTTTCTTTAAAAATTTTTCTTCTCAAATTGATTTAAACCTTTAAATCATACTTTAAACAAGGAAAATAAATTCTATGCTTTACTCAAATCACCTTCCATGTTATATATATATATATATATATAAACACACACACACACACACTTTACACAAATATTTTTTGATGAAAACATTTTTAAACCTTTCAAAGTACCCCTTTCGATCCCATTAAAAGTATCCTTTTTGAAACTAAGTAAACCCTTTATAACCTAGGCCGAAATGCCAAAACATTTCTTTCGAAACCATTCATATAAACATTTCGAAACCATTGAAAACCTTTCCTTCGAAAGCCTTAAAACCTTGGACATCCTATCTTTAAAACACTTAAACATTGCCTTTCGAAAACGTTGGAAAACCTTTCCTTTCAAACCTTTCGACACCATTAGGGAACCACCCCTTCGAAACCTTCATTAAAACCTTTCAAAAGCATTAAAACATCAAACCTTTTGAAACCATTTGGGTTCGAGTAAAACATGTGGAACAACCTTTCAAAACCATTTAAAACTATCTCCTTCGAAACCTTTGGGTTCTACCTTGAACAGAGTAAAAGGGTCATAAAACATTTAAGTCGAAAGCACTCTTTCAAAAGCATTTCCTAAGTAAAGAAGTGATGGTGTCGAAACCAACCCTTTGAAACATTGGAGAAGTGGCTTTAAAACAAAGTATACCTTCCGAAACCGTTGGTTTTGAAAGGTAGAAAGCGGCAGCTAGGGGTTTCGACCCAGGCGAAAGCAATTTCTTAAAACAAAGCACAACCCATTTCAAAACCTTTCCTTTAAAACTTTTGATTCAGTCGAAAGCCAACCAAGTCGAAAGCATTCCTTTCGAAAGCAAAGCAAGCGCATTTTCATTTAAAAACAAAGCAACGTTTCGACCCCCTAGGTGTAGGATCAATTTCACCCTAGAGGTGGGGTGAATAGGGTGATACTTATAATTATAAAAATTAATACGGAAATATATAAAATAATTGCAGCATAGATAATAGTAGAATAATAGAAGCAGAAAGATAATGCATAAGAGATCACACACAAATTTACCCAGCTTCGGCAAAAACCTGCCTACGTGCTGCCCCCAAGGTTTCTACTAGAAATTAAGCAGTCAGACGCTTACACACGTAAACTCGCGACACCGGCTATCGACTAACCTAACTCTACGCTCAAAACCCTGCCACAACTCAGCCACTGAGTTGCGAATTCTCGAACTACACCACTGTAGTTCGTTCCCTAGTTACACGACTAGAATTTAATAAAAGTTTAAAAGTATTACAACATAAAAATGACTAAAACAATAAAACCCTAATTTAAAAACTAAAAGCCTTATATATAATTAAAACCCAAATGCAAATAAAAGCCGGCCGAATAGATTTAAGTGATAAAAACTATTCCCTTTTTTTTATTTCTTCGTCCTTGTATCCTTTGCGTTGAAAAATGGCTGCTTTCACCCTCTTTCAAAAATTAGGGCTTGTTTCTCTTTGAAGCTGCCGCTTGGTCGTTGATCAATTTTATCGTCGATCCTTAATTCAGTTTGATGCTTCTTCGATCCTTGTTCTTTGCTTAGCTTCGGCTGCTTCATATGTGTTGAGCTTGAATGCTATGAATTGGTATGTGATTTTCTATTTCAATTTTGATTTTTCTCGACCTAGATTTGAGTTGTTGGTTTTTGTATTTAAATTGAAAATTGGCTCTGCGATTTTTCTTAAACTCGAATGCATTTCATGCCGATGATGTTAACGGTTTAAATAGGGATGAACACCCTATAACTACGTTCGTATATTTCGTTTGAATTCTTCACGTTGTTTACACTTGTCCATTCGATTTTGCTTGAGTGCTTGTGATTAATCCTGACTAGTTCAATTCGTATATTTTCTGCTTGCTTGGTCACCACGGCTTCATGAATTTGAACTTGCTCCGTTCTTTTCTGGGATTTGACTTCGGTCATTTGAAATTTGTGATAATCTGGACTTGTTCGATTCTTCTTATCACCTGGTTTTGGCTTTGACTTGTTTGACGTGTTAGTATACGAATTTTGTTTATCTTCGTGTATGGTTGACCCATGTTGATTCTTTTTTAAATGCTACTACTACATTCTCTGGTTTGAATTTTCTGACTTGAGGTAAAAATCGACTTGATAAACTCTGATTGATTTCGGCCTTGACTTTGTTAAAATTGTAACCAATAGTTGCTTTGTTGCTTGATTACTAGTACATGTTAGCTTGTTCTGCAGTTCGACCATTGATTTGTTGTTGCCTCTGGTTGATTGTCTCCACTTGTGTAGTTATGTTCATGTCTTTGAAACTATTTTATGGTTGGCCTTGGTTCTGGTTACATGTGCACTGCTTATATATATATATATTTGTGTGTGTGCTGTAATTGTACTTTGGTATTGCAGTCTTTATACATATATACATATATGTCATAAACTGCTACGTGATTTATGACATTGTTTTAACTGCTTGCTTGCATCTGTAGTTGTATCATGACTCAAGTAAATATATGTGAGATGGACTTGATTGCACTTGTTCGATTTGTGCTTGATCATTGACACTGCTTGTTTCTGTGATGATTGTATCTGTTGTATAGTTGCATATACACAGTTCTGGTTCAAGTGTGTTTGTTAGTCTGGTTTTATGTAGTGCTTGATTGAGGCTTCACTTACATATTGAACTGCTTCCATTGTTGCCAGGTCTGGTTCCATATGAACTCACATATGTATATTTAAAGTGTTGTATTGAGTCACTTCTGTTTATCTATTTTGAAGTCTGGTGAACTTTCTCTGTTATTGTGTTCAGTCCACTGTTCTACATGTTTGCTCATGTTAGCTTTTGTTTCATATACGTGTCTGAAGCTGTGCATTGCTTCGAGTCATTTCTTGGTTTAAGAGAACTGTCTTCATGTGGTTGCATTTTTCTCCCTGCCTTGACTTGTGCTTGACCCTATGCATATTGCTGTTTGCTTCATTCTTGTTTGGTTGCCACTGAACTTCAAGTGCTCTGGTTGCATTCACTATATACATATGTGAACTGCATTGTGCTGGTTGCTATGGTTGCACATGGTTGGTCTGCACTTTGTATATGAGTTTGTACTGTTCATTTGTTTTTTTGAGTTGACCCATTTGAACTGTCTTCATGTGTACATCAATTTTTGGGTTGCTCCTGACCATTTTATTGAACTTGTACATTTGGATTGCACCTGTGTTGAATTCAGCTTATAGCTCGGGTTTGACCTTGTGCTCATGTCGTGACTTTATTTTTATTGCACTTGAGTTGAACCTAGCTTTTGGTTGGGTTTGACCTTGTGCTAACCTGTCCCTATAGTTTTATCAAATGTATATCGGTGTGCACGGCCTTGTGGCATGTACAATGATACACTGTGTATGTCACAACAGTTGTTCGTGTATGATGAATTCAAAATAATGATGACGAACAACCCAAATAACTGAGGCAAATAACATTTTCAAAATACACATTTTATTTTACACTACAAAATATTTCTTTTTCAATTTTACTGCGTTAGTGTTTATTTTGCAGATAACTCAGATGCGGGATACAAATTGGAATAGAGTTGAAGATCAAATACAAGTGTTGAGTGAATATGTAGTGAGGAAAATTATGTAAATTGAAATGTAATTGAAGTTGTGTTGTAATTGAAAATTGCGTATATATAGTGAGAGCTCAAATTTGTACTATTCAAAATTGTAATAAAATATTTGTTTGAATTTAAATTCTGTGTTATTTATTTTATTCAATAAATATTTATTTAATTATGTGAAAAATAAAATAGTAAAATAACAAATACATTTAAATGAATATATATATATATATGTTTATTATCATCAAACAAAAATCATATACTAGCATATTCAACACAAGGAACCCATAGCTTCGACCCAGCACCTTCCGCCTAAGTCCAATTCACTATGTACCATGTCTTTGATACTATGTTCATTGGTTTCGATGGTGATGGAGGTGGAACTACTAAGTCGGAACCCCAGGTGCCGAAAGTGGCGAAACAGGTAAAAAGCCTATTTAAACTGAATTTTATCTTTTTAAAGTAATCTTTTCAACTAACCTGCCTTTTTTGTTAAAATATGATTGGTTGCAAATTTTCTTTTCCAAATGCACTACCGAAATTTCAGAATTAAACAATTTACAAAATATCCCTTCTCCTTTTATAAATATATAAAACATTTAAGTCCCATACTTTAAATAATTTTATATATCTATTAATTCACTTAGGAAAATTCTATAAAAATTCCACAAAATCAATTTTAATATGTTTTCCAACATATATTAATTTCACACCCAAAACATCAATAATTTAGCCGTAAATTATTTTAAACCCAAATAATCATTTTCTTCACTATTAAATTAATATTAAATCCACGTAAATTCAGGAAATTATTAAAATTGAAACCCATCTCTAAAATATCATTTCTGATCAAAATCTAATATCCTAAGGTATTTGGTGTCATTTAATAGGGTTATCACATTAAAACATATCATAAAAGCTATATGAATAAGCATAAATCATCAACAAGCATATATAAACATTTTATCATTTAAAAACATGGCTAAACTTTGCAAAATAATTCAGATTAACCTTAAAACCGAAAACAGTAGAAAATATGAGATGTAGTCATTATTCACCTTAGCTTTGAGATTAAGGAGTTTGAGATTTGAATGGTTTTGATTTTGATCAATCTTCCTTCATTTTATTTTCTTTATCTTCTTCCTCTTGCTTTTGCTAATGGTGGTCGGCCTCTATTTTAGTTTGGTATTGCCAATGAACGTATGAAATAAATTCCTAATGGTTTAGGGTATTAGAATACTCTTATTATAACTTTGCCCCTCACCTATTTCCTTTACCCGTTTTATTTTAGTTCATTTATTCTCTTAGGCATGGCTACCCGTTAGTTTGATCACAAATCTCAATCCCCTAATCATCACATTATTTAATTTTATTTAGCTAATTAAATATCCTAAATAATGTAACTAAAAATTAGGGTCGTTAAAGACTCCCCTCCTTAAAGAATTTTGTCCTCGAAATTATGATAAAGTACATAACAAATCAATCATAAAGGTAAAACATACCATCAACAAATCAGGATAAGCGTCTCTAACCCTGTTCTCAACCTCCTAAGTACAGTCTCTCATCGTCACTCAATTGGACTTTCACTGATCTGACCATCTTGTTTCTAAGCCTTTTCTTATCTTTCGCAACTATCCGAACTGGCTTTCTATCTATAGTCAAGTCTAGTTCTACTATTAAGTCCTCTAACACAGTCGGTGCTATAGTAGACTCCAGATCTCTAATACACTTCCTTAGATGAGAAACATGAAAAACATTATGGACTCCTGCCAAACTATTCGGTAGCTCTACTCTATATGCGAGTTTCCCGATCCTCTTTATAATAGGAAATGGTCCTACGAATCTTGGTGCCAACTTCCCTAATTTCGCAAATCGAATCACACCCTTCATCGGTGATACCTTAATGAAAATATGATCTCCAACAGAGAACTCCAAGTCTTTTCGTCTTCTATCTACATAAATCTTCTGCGTAGACTGAGCATCTTTCATCCTAGCTCGAATCATCTCAATCTTTTATGCAGCTTCTCTAACTAAATATGGACCAAGAACCAACCTATCCTCGGTCTCTAACCAACAAACTGGAGATTTGCATGGCCTTCCGTACAAAGCTTCAAACGGTGCCATCCCTATACTAGCCTGATAACTGCTGTTATATGAAAACTCGACTAAGTGTATATGGTCTTTCCATGATCCCCCAAAATCTAACACACAAGCTCTTAACAGATCCAACAAGACTTTGTTAACCCTTTTCCGTTTGCCCATTGGTCTGTTGATGGTAAGCGGTACTCATTTTGAGCTTGGTTCCTTAAATCTCCTGTAGACTCTTTCAGAACTCACTAGTGAATAAGGAATCTCTATCACTTACTATGCTACTAGGAATTTCATGCAGTCTAACTACTTTATTCATAAATAACATAGCTAAAACAGGTGTTGTCCTCGTTGACTTGGCTGGAATGAAATAGGTACTCTTGGTCAAACTGTCCACTATGACCCACATACTTTCATTTCCTCTATTAGATCATGGCAACATTCTATAAAATCCACAGAAATTGAACCACATTTCCATACTGGAATGTCTAATGACTGAAGCAACCCACTTGGCTTCTGATGTTCGGCCTTTACCCTTTGACAGTTCAAACACTGCTTTACCCATAAGCCTACATCCCTCTTCATACCTTCCCAGAAGAAAATCCACTTCATGTCCTGATACATCTTAGTTACTCTTGGATGAATAGTGAACTTCGAACGATGATATTCCTCCAAAACTTCTTTCCTTATGTCTCGTACATTCGGAACACATTACCTCCCTTTCTTCCTCAACTATCCATTATGGTCAAGACTAAAATCCTTTAAGTCATCACTCTCCATTCCATCCCTTAACTTCTTTATCCGTTTAACTAATATTGGAACCTCCATCTGTTTAGAAGCAATCTTTTCAATAATAACTGGTCGAACTTATAAACATGACTACATAGCAGTTTCCTTGCTAAATCTAAATTCAGATCTCTACTGCACTCTGCAAGTCGACAATGCTTCCAAATCCTTCCACTTTGCTATCATTGCCAATACTGCATTTTGATGCTTTCTGCTAAGTGTGTCTGCAACCTTATTACCTTTTCGTGGTGTGTATTCAATACCAAATTCATAAGCAGCAATCAACTCCAACCCTCTCTGTTGTTTCATGTTCAACTCCTTCTGAGAGAACAAGTACTTCAACGACTTATGATCCGTATATAGCTCAAACCTCTCTCCCAAAAGGTAATGTCTCCGCACCGTTAATGCAAATATCACCGTAGCTAATTCCAAATCATGCATTGGATATCTAACCTCATGCGGTCTAAGCTGTCGAGAAGCATAAGCAATCACTTTACCTCTCTACATTAACACAGCTCCTAATCCAGTTCCACATGCATCTGTATATACTACCAAATCTTGATTCCCTTCTGGAACGACTAACACAGGTGCATGAGTCAATAAGTGTTTCAAGCTCTGGAATGCTTCCTCGCACTTATCGGTCCAAACAAACTTCATATCCTTTTGCATTTAGCTTGGTCATCGATGCTGCTATTCGCAAAAAATCCTTAATGAACCTCCTATAATATCCAGCCAATCCAAAAAAACTCTTTATCTCAGTCACTGTCTCGGGTCCCTTCCAATTATTCATCGCTTCAATCTTAGTCGGATCTACAGACAACCCTTTCTCTGAGACTACATGACCAACAAACTTTACTTCCTTCTTTCAGAAATGACACTTCAAAAACTTCGCCTTCAACTGATTCTACCTAAGTGTCTCAAGCACAACTCTAAGATGAACTTCATGCTCCCTTTCATCCTTAGAGTATATCAAAATATCATCTATGAAAACCAACACGAACCTATCCAAGTGCTCTCGAAAAATTCGGTTCATCAGATCCACAAAGAACGCTAGCGCATTAGTTAGTCCAAACAGATCACTAACCATTCGCACAATCCATATCTAGTTCTAAATGTCGTCAAAGGAATATTATCCTCTGCTACACTAAGCTGATGGAAACCTGTTGCTAAATCCAACTGAGAAAATACCTTTGCCTCACTCAACAGATCGAACAAATCGTCAATTCTAGGCAACGTATATCGTTCTTTATCATCTTCTCATTCAGCTTACGTTAATTGATACACAACCTTAACGATCCATCCTGCTTCTTAATAAACACTACGGCTGCTCCCCAAGGTCAACTACTAGGTCTGATAAAATTCTTTCCCTCCAACTCCACCAATTGCACCTTTAGCTCCCTCATCTCGGTAGGTGTCATTCTGCTTGGCGGCCTACTCACTGGTTCTGCTCCATGTACCAAATCTATCTGAAACTCAATGGCTCGTTTCGGTGGAAATCCTACTACCGTCTCGAGAACATCCGCAAATTCTCTAACCACAAAAACTTGATTTAACTCATCTTCTACCTCCACAACACCCAATAAAGAATTCACCTCACAAATATGGCTTTCTACGGTATATACAATCCGATCACTACAGTCATGGTGTTTATGCAATATTTTTCTATCATGACAAATTATCCTAGCATCAGACTTACTTAACCAATCCATACCCAAAATAATTCCGAACCTACGAAATCAAACACATGCAAACTGCAAACAAAGGTATGACCTAAAAAATCAAACTCTAGGTGGTCATACTTCATCCCAAGTGTCGCATACCCTCCTATCGGATTTGCAGCCCTAAAGAAAGTAACTAAATATGAGGGTTCTAGGTTAAGCTTATCTACCAAACAATGAGATATAAAGAATGCGATGTACCAGTATCAAACAGAACGCTAATAGACATACCATGAATCTGAAGCGTACCTCCCAACACGGCCTTTCCCTTTTCCTCTGCTATTGACCTCGAGGTAGCTGGCTCCAATGCAAATACTTTGCCGCTTCCACCCTTAGCAGGCTCTTTGCACTGGTTCTTATAATGTCCAATTTGATTTTAGTTGAAACACCTCACCTCTTTCTTCTCCGCAGCTTTCTTTCCTTTGCCTGTTCGGCACTCATGGGCATAGTGTCCCTTCTTGTCACACTTATAACAGACCACTTCTGCCTTTCCCTTCTTAGCAGCTCCACCCTTCTGAGCTTCCTTCTTATGGAAAATATTTCTTTTCTGACTCTGCCCCACCTGGACTTCCTTTTCCTTGTTTTTTCTAGAAACACAAGCATCTCTTCATGCCTCAATGTCATCTCAACAACATCACAAGGATCCTTAATATGAGGTAATGTAGCCCTTGCCAACATAGGCTTCAACCCCTTGATGAACTTCTCATTTCTCTTCATCATAGTATCCATAGAGGCATAACCATACCTTGCCAACTGCTCAAACCTTCTAGCATACTCCAACACAGTCATCTCTCCCTGCTCTAACTCAACAAACTTTCTGATTAAGGTAGACTTCGCCATCACAAACATGAATATCTCCTTGAACCTCCTCTTAAACTCAGCCCATGTCATTGTCTCTTCATTCACTCCAACTCTCACACTATTCCACCAAAATAAAGCTGCTCCCTAAAGCTGTCTCGACGCAAGCCTTCTCTTCTACTCGTTATTGAGCCCCAAGTCTGTAAAGATCCTCTCACAATGCAGCAACCAGTTCTCCACCTCAATAGCATCTTCAGTTCCGATAAATGGCTTTCCTCCAAGCCTAACATAATCTCTACTCAGAATAGCATAATTGTTGACCATCGGAGCTTCCTGAACTCCTCCTACAGCATTTGCTCCAACCACTCCAGCAGCAACACCCGCCTGCATCATATTCATGAAAAACTGATACATAGCTCTAATATCAACTTGCAGGACTCTAGCACCCATATTTCATGCTTGTGCCTGACCTTGGTTCCTTCTCGTATTTGGTCTGGCATTACCATTTGTTGTGGTGCTTCCCCCAAGGTTCACTCTTCCACTTCTAGCATCCATATCTGTATTCAAACCTCGTGAGATACAAAAGAATAGCCTAAGAGAGATAGGAAAATAGAGATATAGTGTATACTTATATATAACAAATATAAGTACGTTACTTTAGCGTTATCCCATACCCCAATCTTATCTCTAATTCTTTAGGATTATGTTTTCAAAATTCATTTTAGTTTAAAGTTTTTCATAAACCTATTCTCTGATACCAAGTTGTAACATCCCCTATTTGGAGGCCCGAAGCTAAGCGCTACAGATGCTGCAATCATTCAAAGTATTAAATTTTGATAACCAAATATAGTAACGTTAATGGTATCCATAATATCATAAGCACATGAATATGAAACAAAATCGCAAATTTCAAAAAGAAATTTTCTGATAACGTTTCACAAATCATGTTTCATATTCCATTACATTATCCCAATCATTTCCCAGGTTCAGATCAAATTATTTTAGTTCATTTTAGTTCATTTATTCTCTTAGGCACGACTACCCCTTAGTTTAATCACAAATCTCAATCCCCTAATCATCACATTATTTTATTTAATTTAGCTAATTAAATATCCCAAATAATATTACTAAAAATTAGGGTCGTTACAAAATGGCACAAACACTTAAAAGATTGTGTGGAGAATAATAAGTGAAGAAAATAAATGAAAAATGAGCAAGGAAAGAACACGTCGTGTTTATAATGGTTGGCCTAATCTTGTCTACTTCCACTTAGTGATTTTATTACTTAGATTATTAGATTACAAGCAGTTGTTCTTACGGATTGGTATAAACCCATGGGTGATTATAAAAATTAAGAGAGCTAAAGCCAAAAGATCCATAAAAATGAGCATTGCCCCTCTATTTATAGACGTAGGAAGCCTAAAATCTCGCCTCCATGATCTCGACCTCGTTTTCCATGCCATAGACCAATTCTCTAAGAAAATAGGTAGACACCTCAGTAGCTTGCGTGGATTGGTACAAATTCATGGGCTTGGATTGGTACCGATCCATGAGATGGCTAAATTGGTTATCTCGAACTCCTTGTCTTGGCTCGATTATTGGTTAGCTTTGTGATTCCAATCTTGTTTACAGCATAATTATCTTGTTTCTATGTCCAAATGATGGATCGGTGGAGAAGTAGAGTTGTTGATTCCAATTCTTGTGGAGATTGATAGATAATTGCATGGGATCAAAAAAATAACACTCGGAAAAGGCTTCTAGTATCAAGTAGAGTGAGTTGCATGGATGAGGGCAAAAATGGGTGAAGGAACGTGGATCGATACTGATCCATGGTGTTGGATCGGTATCGATCCAACATATAGTTGGACTTTCGTACTCTGCTTCTTATGATGGCTTGCCTTTCATCCCGCGGCTTTTTTACACTTGGTTTATGGACTCTTGGGCCATCTCTTCCGCGTCGGCCTTGATGGTTTCCAAGTTTGTTTCCTCCAATCTATCTGAAAATTTCCTAGACAAAAGGCTAGATAATACTTTACCCCCAAAGTAGATCTTGTTTCAAACATGATGTCCTTTGAATTAGGACAAGTCAGGATTGTTGTGATGGACTAATTCTATGCTCTGAATGGTTGCTATCCTTTCGACGGAACATTCTTGTGAAGAGTTATACCCATAGCTATTCGTCGTGATGTTTTGCTAGCATCTGGTACTATAAATCTGGAATATGTTCTCATGATCTGTCATTCCAAACTTTGGAATTTTGAACTGACTCCTCTCATGGATTTCTAGGTTTGAATCTGAATTACTTTAACTCTATTTATCAAGTGTTGGGTGCGTACACCCACACGTACTCATGTGCATGTCCATGTTGAATCCCAAGCATTTGATCATGCTCATCTAGGAACATATAGCTCAGCACCATCGACGTTGTTTTTTAATATAAGATTCGGTACCGATCCAACTTACTGGATCGACACCGATCTGAGACTTGGGAAAAAACTCCCATTTTTCTTGCCTAAAGAGTCGGACTTTTGGTTATATAACCCATATCTCCATCTCATCTTCTCAATTTATTACTGAACCGATCCAAGCTAGGAGCTCTATAGTTAAAACCTTGCCTTCCTAATCTAACTATGCCTTTGCTCTAGCGTAGGATTGCAACTACTCATCTCTACTTGAACCTGACGCCCTGGCCCCGCTTTGGTTGAACTTGAGCCACCAATCCAAACTCACATCTCTATCTCGCAACCAGACCTGATCCTAGACCAAACCTTGAATCACATTAGGTAGGTGATGGCTTGGAATCACACATGAACGGAGTTGGACTGGATGTGGATGGCATCGACATTGACAGCCATGATTTCAAATCAGAGACTAGAAGGTGAAAGAGGATGAAATTTCTCCAAGGAGTTGGATCGGTATAAATCCAACCCTTGGATGAAGTAAACTCCAAGTTCACATGTGAACTTTGCCTTGTAGACTTGTGTCGAAATCCTTCTTCTCAGTTTCGAAGCATTTTCAAAGCATGGCCGACAACATGATGCTCGTTGGGACAGTCAGCGATGACGGTCACTTTTGGTGATATCTAGAGTTTAAAATGAACTGTCGTACAATATTGGAAATATGCATTGCATGGCACAACATGACACCATACTAGGTCTCACTTTAGGATGGGGATATAACTTATAATTAATCTGATGTTGATTACCACTGGGTCCTCTGACCTTCTACAGGGCCTACCATGAGTATGGTTGAGCAGGAACTTGTCCTAGCCAAAGAGGCAACCAAGAGAAGATAGAGACATTTCCTCCTCTATCCATAGCACTTCCCAATCAGACTATTTTTTTCTTATCACTCTTCCTTCTCCCAAGAGCATCCAGAGCATGCTTGTTGGATCATCGCAAATCACTCCATCTAAGAGCTCACAAAGAGGCAAGACGAAACTTGATCAAGTGACACCTCCTTCTTGGGAGGTAAAGAAAAGGTCCAAGAAGTAGAAGCATAAAAAGTGATTGTTAGTTGGTTCTTTTTTCTTTGTACAGTTAGGCACTCTCTAACTTTCTAGCTTTCTGTTTTGTTTTTCCCGCCGGTGTTGTGCAGATTCGACCTCCACTTTTTCTCTTCAGTTTAGATGTAAATAAAACTTGTACTTCTCCTTCCAAGTTCCATTTTATATGTGAATAACAAAGACTTTTGTTTGGTTTAATCTTTATTGGAATTCATTTAAGTATGTAAGAGATGAGCTTTCCATTCAGTGTACTCGTGATCCATTTCTTTTCATGGTTATGGTCGGATGAAGTTACATGCTTGTCTTATTATCCACCTGCCTTTGGTCATTCTAGTGAACACAAGGCAATCATTGAAGTGCCAAGCTTTGGGCAGCGATTGGGGTAAACCATTTATTATAAGGTTTAGGTATCCATTTCAAGGATAGTGACATCTGATCATGCCAAGCTCCGGGCATTGGTTTGAGCTAACTACTTAAGATTGTAGTTTCCATATCCTCATTCAGGATGTTTTACTTTCAATCATTCCTAACTCTGGGCGTTGATCAAAGTTTATAAGTAAGATCCACCTTACACCGGGCATGGATATATCGTCTTGTCTACTCAGGGCAAGGTGTTAGCGATTGAATGGTAATGCCACACCCATTTTGGTTTATATTCTTACCCTTGCTTCAAGGGTAAGAGTTAGCTGATGGACGGTCAAATCACTTCCTTTTAGGTTTATACTCCTGCCCCCACATCAAGGACAAGAGTTAGTGATGGATGGTCAAATCAAGTCCTTTTAGGTTTCTACTCATGGCCCCACATCATGGACAAGAGTTAGCCATGGACGGTCAAACCACAGCCATGTTGGTTTATGCTCATGCCTCCACATCAAGGACAAGAGTTAGTTGGCGAATGGTCAAATCATGTCCTACTTGGTTTATACTCCTGCCCTCACATCATGGGCAACATTTAATTGACCATCTTTGGGCGCCAAGAATGGTTGAACTACGAGGGTCCGATCATGGACTGTAGAAGTTCGATTGGCACCTAACTCTGAGTACCTGCATACCTGCATTATACACATGCAGATTCATTCGAGTTGATCATATTTCACAACTCTTAAGCTATGTAAAGACAAGAACACGGATCCAGAGTGCCATTTCATTTATTGAAGATGGGAAATGATAGGTTTTGTCTTATTACATGGCTTTATAAATCTATTTATAAATGAAATAGTGTCATAAGTGCTCGCTCTTCCATGCCCTCAGGAGTGAGATACCGTCAACCATTGCCAGCTTGAAAGTGCCATCTCCAAGCTTTTTCTTTATTGCATACAGATCTTCCCATGTCGGACTTAAGTTTCTAGAGCTTGGGAAGATTCATTTTAGGACCAAGTCACCAATCCCAACGGTATGATTCCTAACCTTGGCGTTGTAATATAGGGGATTCGGTTTCGGTGTGCAACTGCTCTAAAGTTAGCTTCATCGCATTTCTCATTAATCATATCAAGAGATTCCAATGGTAGTTGTTCATTTGTCCGTGGGTTGAAGTGAGTTACCTAATGAGAAGGTACTTCCAGTTCAACTAGAACCATAAACTTTGATCCGCAGGCTAAGGCGAATGGAGAGTGGCCAATCGCTGACTTGTGGGTTGTTTGATAAGCCTAAAGTGCCAATGGAAGTTCATCGACCCATTTGCCCTTATCCTTTTACAATTGCGTCTTGATAGTGGACTTGATAATCTTGTTGATAACTTCAACTTGTCCATTTGCTTGGGATATTCTACCATAGCAAATCTCTACTCTATGTGGTGTCGATGGTGAAAATCCTTAAACTTGGTACCATTGAATTAGGTCCCGTTATCAGTGACGATTGGGTGTGAGATTCCAAAACGAAAAATGATATTCCAGACCATGAAGTTGATTACTTTCTTTGTGGCAATTATGGCTGATGGCTTCGCCTCAACCCATTTGGTGAAGTAATCAACTACGACAATGGCATAATTCGCACCACCTTTAGATATCGAAAATACAACGATAATATAGTTTCCCGGACTGCAAATGGTTAGGGACTGATCATTTGAGTAG
Source organism: Allium fistulosum (assembly GCA_030737815.1). Taxonomy (NCBI): domain Eukaryota; kingdom Viridiplantae; phylum Streptophyta; class Magnoliopsida; order Asparagales; family Amaryllidaceae; genus Allium; species Allium fistulosum. The sequence goes on from CM060901.1 coordinate 1,620,413,087, forward strand.
ATTTCATCGGTGGGGCTCTTGAAATCTTAGCAAACCTCCAGCACTTGTCACACTTTCTAGTGTAATCAACTGCGTCTCAATTGGCAGTTGGCCAGAAGTACCCATTGTTAACCCGCCTTTTGTCAAGGCCATAAACAGATGGATTCAACCTAACCAACTTCACGATTATCGAGGCTGGAATATGATGGATTCAATTTAAAAGGATGAAGTCCACTTCGATATGTCGTTCGGTCTGGAAGTTGTGGGTCATTCGGCATGGATAGTTCGGCCTGGAAGATGAGGGTCGTTCGGCAGGATTGCAGGAATACGGCTCGGTAGGAATGCCGCTCGGCAGGATTGCGGCTCGATAGGAATTCGGATCGGCAGGAATACCGCTCGGCAGGATTGCGGCTCGGCAGGATTGCGGCTCGGCAGGAATGCCGCTCGGCAGGAGTGCGGCTCGGCAGGAGTGTGGCTTAACAGGAGATTGCGGCTCGGCAGGAGATGGCGGCTCGGCAGGACTATCCGTCTCGGTAGGCATGCGGTTCGGCAGGACTGTGCGGCTCGGCAAGACTGCGGCTCGGCAGGACTCTGCGGCTCGGCAGGACGCGGCTCGGCATGATGCGGCTCGGCAGGCATGGGGCTCGGCTGGACTGTGCGGCTCGGCAGGAATGCGGCTCGGCAGGAGTGCGGCTCGGCAGGACTCTGCGGCTCGGCAGGACTCTGCGGCTCGGTAGGATGAGGCTCGATATGACTGTGCGGCTCGGCAGGATGCGGCTCGGCAGGACTATGCGGCTCGGTAGGATGCGGTTTGGTAGGACTGTGCAGGCTCGACAGGATTGTGTGGCTCGGTAGGATGCGGTTCGGTCGGACTGTGCAGGCTCGACCGGACTGTGCAGGATCGACAGGATGCGGCTCGACATGACTGTGCAGGCTCGGCAGGATGGTGTGGCTATGGATCTGATGGGCCCGGACTAATCAGAAAGCCCAGTAACTCGAGAGTAACCTATAAATACAACATGTGGGGGTTTAGAAAAGGGATCTTCTTCTTTTTGCTCTCCGGCTTTCTATTTCCTAAGGCTAAGATTACTCTACCATTTTGTAACTGTAAATCAATTTTAGCATCAATAAAAAGGAAACTTCTAACGTGGACGTAGGTCGGAGTCAGCCGAACCACTATAAATTCTGTGTTTTTACTGCTTTCTTTTTAATTTTGACTATTCTTCATATTTACACTCTCTACATACACTCTATCTTTTATTTGTGTCTGTTAGTTGGTGCTTTCATTTACATTTGGGTGTTAGTGACCAATTTTGGCGCTAACATTTTGGTGCTCTCACTGAGAAGGCAAGCACTCGGGGACTTTGGAGCTAGGAACTTGGATTCTGGAAAGCAATGGCTAGGCCATCAACAAGGAAGCAAGTGAGAAAAAGAAGCAATTAGGAGGGAAGTCAAGAGACCTCGTCTGGAGCTGGATCAGGTCAAGCATACATCTACATCACTAGGGACGAGATGGAGACGATGCTGAAAAGGCAGGAAGACATGATACAGAACCTGCTTCGACAGGTTGGACATGTTGGAGCACAAAGTCAAGGGAATGGACCAACCGCGGCTGCTGGCATTGTAGAACAAGGAACCGGAGCTGTAGAAGTTTCTAGAGGTCAACACCAGAACCAGACTGGAGGGATTGAAGGAAATCAGCAAGGGCTCGGGGGCAGACCTCTAGGATTGGATACTGGGAGAGCGGTGAATGAAGCTCAGCAAGCAGGGACCAACGTGAACGTAAATGACCAACATGAAGAGTACTACCCGGAGTACCCTCTAGGATGTGGGGGGCAAGGTAAAGATGCAAACAGGGGACTACCCCCGGATGGAGACGAGCGGATGGCTGGATTAATAAGAAGGGTTATGAGAGGAGGATTGTCAAGCGGAGGCTTAGAGGAAGTTAGTCGGAGTCCGTTCACTCTGAATATCAGAAATGCAAGGAATCCTCCAAAGTTCAAGTTACCCGTGCTGGATCCTTATGATGGGAAATCAGACCCAACCATGCATATTACCAGATATATCAGGCACATGGAAGTGCTGGGGGCATCCAAGGAAGTGATGGCACGATGCTTCCCTCTATATCTAACAGACTTGGCTGCGCTTTGGTTCAGGCAGTTAGAGAATGGATCAATCAGAACTTGGGGTGAGCTAGTGGAACGCTTCATGAGACAGTTTAGGGTCCACGTGACGCGACCCAAGAGTGTGATGACCTTAGCTTCAATGAAGCAGAGGACTGGAGAGTCCATTAGAGATTTTCTATTGCGATTCAATGCAACGGTGGCTTCAGTAGATCGCCCGGATCCATAGATGATTTTGATGGCGGTGGTAGCAGGGGTTGTGGAAGGCATAGAGTTTAAGGATTCTTTTGCAAGAGATCCACCACAAGACCTTGGAGAATTCTATCATGAAGCTGAAAGGTTCATTCGGCTAGAGAATTCACGTGCCGAAAGGCGAGAAATAAATGCCGTGCAAGGCGAAGGAACCTCCAAGGAACAGAGTGGAATAGACAAAGGAAAGCAGAAGCAAGATGACAGATACGATGGTCCTGACAAACGGAAGAAATTCCGAGAACCCAGATTCAAACAATACGCTGATTTGATGGCAAACCTGGAAAGGATTTACATGGAAACTCGGGGGCACCTCCCCTATCGGAAACCACCCAAGAGAGATCCCATGGAACGGGAATGTAGAAGTGGAAAGTATTGCCTATTCCATGAGCTGGAAGGACATGCTACTGATGAATGCCGCCATTTGAAGGATGAGGTGGAAGAGCATGTTAGAAATGGTAGATTGCCACAGTATGTAAGAAATCGGACAGCGGCCGTAGGACCTGAGCCACTACCGCCTGCACCCAACAGAGCTAATCCTGGATCGGGATCATGACTCGTCATCAATTGATCATGATGGCATGGGCCAAGTTCAAGACTTGAACTCTGGTCGATTACATAAAATTCTTAGGTTTTGATTTCAAAATAAAACAACTATTCCACTTACACATTTGAGGGAACCAGAGAGATCCCGAGGCATGCTCTGAGATGGTAATAGACTGCTCTGCCCAGAGTGGCAGTATCTAGATTTTTCCTTTGTTTGTGGTTGAACATTTGGACTTTTAATTTAATAAATGAACTTGAATTTCATGAAATAAACCTTGGATCGGAGATTTAAAGGATGAATATTGGAAGTCAATTTGAAATTAATCGCTTTATGACCCTACCCGGAGAGACAGGGTCCAGAGTGCAAGAAGTGAGTTGCTTCGCCGGAGAGCGACAGAATCAACTCACTTAACGTCGTTCCCCATTCACTGGTGAGTGATTGGACCGGGGTTCGATAAGAGCTTGAAGTGGCTGTAATCGGCCTAGGATTTAGGCCTTGACATCGCTTAACCTTCAGGGACACTGAACCGGAGTGCAAGTAGTGACGATGCTTCACCGGAGAGCGACGGGATCAGCTCACTCAATGTTGTTTCCCCTTCACCGGAGAGTGACATGATGGGATCCAGTAAGAGCCCAGAGAGGCCGATATCAGTCCAGGAGGATCAGGGCATCGCTTAACGTTCAGGGATATTGAACCGGAGTGCAGGGAGTGACACTGCTTCACTGGAGAGCGACAGGATTGGCTCACTCAATGCTGTTTCCCCTTCACCGGAGAGTGACAGGATGGGATCCAGTAAGAGCTCGGAGAGGCTATGATCGGTCTAGGATGACCAAGACATCGCTATATGCCCTCGCTGGGGTCAAAGTGCAAAGGATAGAGAACAACGTCGGAGCGCAATAGGATCTTTCTATTCGACCGTCGAGTTTGGAATGGACTTGGCAATGGTCCGAAGTGACCATCGATAGTCCGGAGAGGCTGTGGAATTTAATTCCTGACTTCCACAAGTGGAAATGAATACCGATTCGGCTTCGAACAGCCACGAACTTGATCAAGTATACTATAACTATTAATAAAATAAGGACTCACGATATTGGATTCGAAGCCGTACAAAACACGCCTTTTACCAAAAGGCATGTTTTGGGAGGCAACGTGTTAACCCGCCTTTTGTCAAGGCCATAAACAGGCGGATTCAACCTAACAAACTTCACGATTATCGAGGCTGGAATATGATGGATTCAGTTTAAAAGGATGAAGTCCACTTCGATATGTCGTTCGGTCCGAAAGTTGTGGGTCGTTCGGCATGGATGGTTCGGCCTGGAAGATGAGGGTCGTTTGGCAGGACTGCAGGAATACGGCTCGGCGGGAATGCCGCTCGGTAGAATTGTGGCTCGACAGTAATACGGCTCGGCAGAAATGCGGCTCGGCAGGATTGCGGCTCGGCAAGAATGCGGCTCGGCAGGACTGCGGCACGGCAGGAGATTGCGGTTCGGCAGGACTGTGCGGCTCGGCAGGCATGTGGCTCGGCAGGCGTGCGGCTCGGCAGGACTGTGCGGCTCGGCAGGACTCTGCGGCTTGGCAGGATGCGGCTCGGTAGGACTGTGTGGCCCGGCAGGCATGCGGCTCGGCAGGACTGTGAGGCTCAGCAGGAATGCGGCTCGGTAGGACTCTACGGCTCGGTAGGATGCGCCTCGGAAGGATGCGGCTCGACAGGACTGTGCGGCTTGGCAGGATGCGGTTCGGCAGGACTGTGCAGGCTCGACAGGATTGTGCGGCTCGACAGGATGCGGTTCGGCATGACTGTGCAGGCTCGACAGGACTGTGCTGGCTCCGCGGGATGCGGCTCGGCAGGACTGTGCAGGCTCGACAGGACTGTGCAGGCTCGGCAGGATGATGTGGCTATGGATCTGATGGGCCCGGGCTACTCAGAAATCCCAGTAACTCGGGAGTAACATATAAATACAGCATGTGGGGGATCAGAAAAGGGATTTTCTTCTTTCTGCTCTCTGGCTTTCTATTTCCTAAGGCTAAGATTACTCTACCATTTTGTAACTGTAAATCGATTTTAGCATCAATAAAAAGGAAACTTCTAAAGTGGACGTAGGCCGGAGTCAGCCGAACCACTATAAATTTTGTGTTTTTACCGCTTTCTTTTTAATTTTGACTATTCTTCATATTTACACTCTCTACATACACTCTATCTGTTATCTATGTCTGTTAGTTGGTGCTTTCATTTACATTTGGGTGTTAGTGACCAATTTTGGCGCTAACACCCGTAATAGAGAACCTTTTGCTCTAGGGTTTAGCCCCCCAGTATGATCGCCGCAGGCCCCTTCATGCACTTCCCTTAGGAATTGTTTGGCCTCGTCTTTGCGGGCACATCGTAGTAGTGGGACTGAGAATCCTTTCGTGTAAAGTGCTTCCTGCTGAAAGATGTATCTCGAAACTTGGCGAAGGAGCTTCCATCGTTCGCTCTTCCGTTAGGAAGGATTCCCCTCTACAAATAATTTTTTATGAGAGTCATCCATGAATCCATCTCATACTTGGCCTCCAAGATCCAGTCGACATCCATATGGTCGATGCTTAGAGTCGGCAATACTTCCATTGGAATAAGGCCCATGAGCTACACATCTCCTAAATTGGACAGCTTAGCCAATGAGTTGACCTTTGCAATTTCCTTTTTGGGAATATGCATTATTGTGTAATATTCAATGTCATTGAGTAGCTCAAGGGTCCGCTGTAGATAAGGAGCCAGCCTCGCTCCATTCCCCTTAAAACTCCTTCCCAACTTGACACACCACCAGCTAGAAATCGCAAAAGATGTGTAAAGTTTTAACTCCCGGTTCTTTGGAAATTTTTAGTCCCACAATCAATGCTTCGTACTCCACTTCATTGTTTGTTGTAGAATAGTCAAGTCTTAGGGCATAACAGATTGAATGTTCCTCGAGCATGACAAGTACAATTCCAACACAGAAATGTCGTTCTTTTGAAGCACCATCCATGTACATCTTCTACTAGCATTTTGCTCACCACTGCTCTCCGGAGTATCGTCTTGCGTAGTGAATTCAACTATGAAATCCACTAAAGCTTGACCCTGGATAGCTCTCCGAGGGTGATAGGTTCATTGTATATATACAACGACAAGGTTACTAAGGTACCGTCTGCTATAGTACACCTATAGAAAAATATATTGAGGGCCTCACATGGACCCTTTACAAATCAGGACTGGCCTACCCCTTACTGGATAGTACCGAGTATATCATCACCCTAGTTGTGATCAACAACCATACCTAGATCACTAGCATATATAATTTAAAAATATCAATCTAGGTTGGGTGATGACCATACCCTAATGGGTGCGATCCACTTAGACCTGAAGCATATCCCATGTTTTAGTAATTATCGGGTGTGAGGATTGAGGCTACGTTTTTACCTTTTATATAGCAAACCTATTTGGAATTCTAACACTACCCGCCAAGCAATAATGCAATGCCAGCATTCATCCATACAAGTTGTTCATAATATGAACAGACCGAAGATACTACTTCTACTACATCCTTTTCAGAATCACCCTTAGGATTAGTAGAAAATAGCCTTGCACTTCAAAGAACTCCATTATCGATTCCATCATCTTTAAGATGTTCCAATTCGAAGTGGTTTTCAAATAAATCATGTTTATCCGATCTCGGCCTCTACGAACCAACAATCGATAATTTTCAATAAACTCAAACCCTGTTCTTTTTGAAACAAACAGACAAACATAAGAGCAGAGGTCGCCTCCAAACCATTTAAGTGGACGGATTTCCTTATTATTTTGTCCCAGAAGAACACAATGAGTTTATATGTACAGTATAGCATCATCGAAGATAACTGTACCATAATTCTCAAGTTTCTTCTAGATATTTCCAGAGTTATATTTGGTCAAGTTATCAATAGTGGATAAATCCAATATCTGGTGTAAGTATATTTTGAATATGAAAAATAGGATATCGAATATTTATCACCACTTTCCGATTTCAAACAATACTATCCCTTAATTAACAATGAAGTCGGATAAGTTAGAAAACTATCCTTGCTCAACGTACATTCTTACTTCTCGGGATAGAGACGATTTTGCATACCTCGAAATTTGGTGTCAAGTATACGATGAAGTACCTTCCATATACTTAATTAATCATGACCCATTAATCAAAATTAATTCTCTTATACTTATCTTATAAAATCCCCTATTTTGAGGCCCGAAGTTAAGTGCTATAGATGTTGCAGTCATCTATAGTATTAACTTCCAGTGATAAAATATAGTAATGTTAATGGTATCCATAATATACGAAGCACATGAACATGAAATAAAATCCACACAGATTTAAAAAGCAGCTTTTCTGATTACATTTCAAATCAATATTTCATATTCAATTACATAATCTAAAACGATTCACAGGTTTTGATCAAATATAATTATTACAGATCACTCCAAGAGCGACATATGAAGATGCCCCTTGGATGATCAGAGTACTGGATAGCTAGACATATCAGTCATAAATACATCACAGTGGAAATAATACTAAATAACTCCTACATAGCTAGCTTTGCCTCCTGCACGTCTTAGGAAGCTTATTCGTCCAACCTACTAAACCTGAAAAGTCCTTGTTATCCCGCCTTTTGGCAAGGCCATGACACCAAGAACTTAACTAGAAACCAAGAACAGTTCATCCTGGAGATCGGTTATACATGGGTTCACTATGGATACTGGTAAATTTTTCCCAAGTCCGGATCGAGCTAAAATTGATATGACACGACAAGAAAAGCTATGAAAGCCAACATTCCAAATTTCAACTCAATCGGAGTTCGTATGCTCAAGATATTATCGATCACGGTTGAGAAATCCAACTCCATTCGTATTCATCCAATTTCATATCCATTCCCCAAGAGAGATTCAGTTCATATCCATCGCCTACTGACTTCCTTCATATCCATAAACTAAAGCTACTTCGTATCCATCATGTTAACAGCACTTCGTATCCATCAACAAATGTTTATTTCGTATCGGTATCCCTCCATCCATCTCGTATCGATCTCCCGCCATCGATACGAACAGCAACAACCACCAATCGGTACGAAGAAAGCAGCATGAAGCATCGATACAAAGGCAGTCTACAACCATCGATACGAAGTAGCATGCAAGCATCGATACGAATAGAGCCATGCATAATCGATGCGAACTGGTATCGATACGAAGGCAACAATGTCATACAAATCCAAACTTGCATCGATCATAACTCGAGATCTACAAGTCCAAATGCCACCAAATATTCACAGGAGCTTACGTACAACCTAAAGAACGTCCATGCCAAATTTCGACTCGATTGGACCAAATCTTGATCGATACGAAATTCGATCGTATCGATCACGGACCGAGTGCAAATCATGTGGGATCGATCACGTGGGCCCACCCACATGCCAGAAGTGGTCTCCCGAGATCTGAGCGAGATATTTGCAGCCTATGCTTACAAATAGCACCCCAGAGCCTATAGAAAAAGGGACTTTTGGCCTCTCTACGCCGATATTTTGCCAAAATGATTGTCAAACTTCAGTCATAATGTTGTAATCTTTTGTAAATAACGAGTGAAATTCAATAAACATCAATCATTTCATAGTGGACATAGGCAATTCGCCGAACCACTCTAAATCAGTGTGTTTTTGTGCATTTTCTTATCTGTTTATTGATGTGTTTGTTAGATCTGCTTCATTTTACATTTACCTTCTTCATTTCATCTCTTCAAACACATCCGAAGAGTGTTGTGCCCAATTCTGGTACAAACACTTTGGTCCTTTCACTGAGAAAACCCTGCTTTTCTCCTGCTCTGTGGATCTACTACCGTCGTTGGATTGCAAAAATCTAAGGAGGAGATCCAGACCTATCGTCAAGTGGTTCCTTCTATTCTATTCAGATTGCTCCAGATCTAAGAGGAACTGCATTCATCAAGATTTTCGTATCCATATTTTCGTATCCATGAAAATATGGTGATTTTCGTATCCATATTTTCGTATCCATGAAAATATGGTGATTTTCGTATCCATATTTTCATATCCAGAATATATGGTGTTTTTCGTATCCATGAAGATGTAGTGATTTTCGTGTCCATATTTTGTCTCCAGAAAATATGAAGATTTTCGTATCCATGTTTCCGCACTCAGAATATATGTCAACATTCGTATCAATCGAACTTCGTAACGATCAGCTTTCGTATCGATCACTATTCGTATCGATCAGTTTTCGTATCGATCGAATTTTGTATCGACCACTATTCGTATCGATCAGTTTTCGTATTGATCCACATTCGTATCGATCGAACTTCGTATCGATCAGCTTTTGTATCGATCACTATTCGTATCGATCAGTTTTCGTATCGATCGAATTTCGTATCGACCACTATTTGTATCGATCAGTTTTCGTATCGATCAACATTCGTATCGATCGAACTTCGTATCGATCAGCTTTCATATCGATCACTATTCGTATCGATCAGTTTTCGTATCGATCGAATTTCGTATCGATTAGGTTTCATATTGATCACTATTCATATCTATCGACTTTCGATCGATCACTATTCGTATTGATCAGTTTTCGTATCGATTGACTTTCGTGTTGATCACTATTCATATCGATCAATATTTGTATCGATCTGTTTTCATATCGATCAACTTCGTATCGATCCAGCCATGTGCTATTCGTATCGATACTCACACGCTGTTCATATCGATCCATCTGCGCCCAATTCGTATCAATCCATCTGCGTCCAATTCGTATCGATACGCACACGCTGTTTGTATCGATCCATCTGCACCCAATTCGTATCGATACCCACACGCAGTTCGTATCGATCCATCTACATCCAATTCGTATCGATACTCACATCCACTTCGTATCGGTCCAGCTGTGTGCCTTTCGTATCGATCCAATTGTCCACTTTTCGGATCGTTCAATTTCACCTACATTTGTATCGTTCAAACGTTGCTAAGAATGATAGGGGATTACCGCATAGTGAATTCAAAGCTCAATTTAATGAAGAAACATTCCATCCACACTTCTGATTGTTCCATAACTGAACAAGACATAGGGGATCACAACAACAAATGCTGAATTACAATCAAGGAATGGGTAAAGAAATACTACTCAACCGGTGCTCCCAGAGGCTGGAGAACCTAGCTAATACGCCAAGAACTAGAGTTGGTTAATATATCATGCTTCTAAGGTGGACTGCAACTTTCCCCAATTGACCAGCTTTTAAACTCCTAAATTGACAACTATGGTACGATGGCTAATATGACGACTGCCCAACACTGTCTACTCTGCCAACTCAAAACATAGCTGGTCACCGCCAAACCATCTTCAAATGCCTGCATCTTAATCATACCGTGTCCATATGACTATAATCATGGCATACAACCTTAAGAGGACTTCCTCACTATTTTATATGGGCCTCTTGCCTGGGTGAAAATTAGAATTAATCACCAATCTATGAGCCCATCTTAACCAACTCACCGACCAATCGGCATTACCAACCACTCGAACGTTGGGCAATCGTGCATACATCATTCACCAGTATTACAAGACCTCGTAGCCATAAAATGGACCTGCTAATGTTGATAGAAGTATCTTTCCCAGTCCAGACCTATTTATTGAAACCATTCTACATGCAGATTTTCCAGCAAAAATTCAACATGTTGACTACGTCGGTGTACTTTGGAAATATAACCTCCAACACTACCTCATGAAGTGAGAATTGCGCATGGCTTACACCAAGAGTGATGACTGCCATCAAATGCAGATTTCTTCTCCCATTCCTCAAAGAACACTGTTAATCGTGGTTAGACATGCCAGTTCTACTTCTCATATTATTGAAGGGAATGAAGAAGCTAGCAGCCAACGAATTTATCCAAGCCCACATCTGGTTGCTGCCAATACCCATCAATGAATTCATCACCAAAGCTTATTTCCAGACTTTGATAAGAGAACTGGTGGGTAGCTGCCGCCGACGACTACACCAACATGTCCAGGCCAATATTGAGTTGATGGATCAAATGAAGGATCAACATGGCGAGATAAGGAGGGAACCTACTCCATACTCTAGATCGGAAAACTCCTCTTCTTTAGATGGCTACCATGGACGCCAACGCCGTAAGGCTGCTCCGAAAATGATAGCTCCGACAATATATGCAAGCCTCATAAAATGAAGGACCGGGAACACCCGACCCCTATCGATCAAGAACTTTGATCAAATTGAACCATTTTCGTTAGACTTCCAACTATGAAGGGTTGGACCGAAGTGCAATAGCGAGCATACGACGCCGCTCCACTTATCAATGAGATTTAATCCGATCTCTTTTGAATTATTTCTATTTCAATTTCGTTAATATTGCGAGATATGATCGACTTGAATTAAACTACTTGCAAATGATGCAGGTAACCGAGTACTTAAGGTTGGGTGCAAAACAACCTCCGCGGACTATGATCGAATCATTGAGGTATCATCATGACGAGCATGATTCAACCACTCATCGGCTACTATATGCCCCTGACTGGGGGCAAGGCATCAAAGCGGAAGAGACCATCAAGGTCAGGACTCTAGTACAAAGTGGATGCAACCGACCATCCACTCATCCGCCTATGCAATTTAATTGGAGATTTAGAAAAGACTTGGAGTTATATGTCCCAACAATGCACTCTCCATCTTACTTGAAGCTCGCCAAAATACTTATGCTTCGTCTAATGCCCGATAAAATCGGAATCACACCAAGGATGGACGTGACGTCACCATCCATGCATCCAATCCTACATTAGACACTTGGGGTTATTTGAGAACACATGTTTAAAGTGGATATGATTTGACCCTTCACTCCCCAGTTTGCGTTTCTGATTCGGCGAAACAATCGTGCCTTAAACAGACTTCATCAGGAGCCAACCCTCAATTTAAATTCATCAACGACTGACTGCCTACTCGCTAATCATCACAAGCTGTCATTTCAACTCTCTTCCTCAGCTCGATCGGAATAATGCAAAGTATAAATTAGACGTGGCTCGACTGTTTGCTCTCTAATTCTTGCACCCGACTTAAGGGAAAATACACAACTCAAAGTGGATGTAGTCCGACCATCCTTTCCTATGCTCGAGCACAAAGCTTGCTAGAACACTAATCTTACTCCTTAGGCTTAGCAAAAGTGGAATCCAAACGAACATGGACGTGATCCAACCATCCATAAACTAAATCTTATCCTTCGTTGAGGGGCATATAAGTGGAAATTAATGGGGATCCCACCGATCACTCGCTAAGTAGAACCCCGAGCTCAGGGACAAGCCATCACACTGCGGCAATAAGGGATTGATACACGACAATCCTCTAACTAACTCCGGCTCCCAGAGTATGAGCTGGACATAAACTTACGGACATGGGCTCGAGTAGGGTGGATCCGTCCACCTAACGACTTCGCCCATGTTTAATCTAAACCCGAGTAGGATGGATCTAACCATCTAACGATCTCGCCCTTCATATTTGCAAGCTCGAGGAGGGTTGATCTGTCCATCTAATGACTTCGCTTGCCTACTCGGGGTGGACGTGATACGACCATCCACGTACCCGATCAACTTCTTGTTCCCAGAGTGTGAACGAAATCCTAATGTCTAAACAGATGTAACTGACCATCTGTCAACTAACTCCAGATTCCCAGAGCGTGAACTGGAGTATAAACATTAACTAACTCTGGTCCCGACAGCGTGGACTGGAGTATAAACACCAATTGGGTGTGACTGACCAACCATCAACAAACTCCAAATTCCCAGGGTGCGAACTGGAGTATAAACTTTAACTAACTCCAAATTCCCAAAGCGCGGTATAACGACCCATAATTTAATCACTTTGAACATGAATAGTTAATATGTTTTTAAATGATTAAATAATGGATTTTATATCTAGAAGTATTAACCCTGCCTAATAAAACAAAATAGTATAATTACTTGCCTAATAAAACAAGAGAGAATTATTAACCCTGCCTAATAAAACATAATAGTATAATTACTTGCCTAATAAAACAAGAAAGAATTATTAACCCTTCCTAATAAAACAGAATAGTATAATTACTTGCCTAATAAAACAAGAGAGAATTATTAATCTTGCCTAATAAAACAGAATAGTATAATTACTTGTCTAATAAAACAAGAAAGAATTATTAACCTAGCCTAATAAAACAGAATAGTATAATTACTTGCCTAATAAAACAAAATAGCATAATGATTATTATATTCCATGCGGATGGTTGCCATTGGACCAAAATCTGGTCGAATCATGTTATGCCATGCGGATGGTTGCCATTGGACCAAAATCTGGTCGAATCAGGTTATGCCATGCGGATGGTTGCCATTGGACCAAAATCTGGTCGAATCAGGTTAGGCCATAGTTGATAAGGAGAATTCCTATTGGACCAAAATGTGGTCGAATCAAATTAAGCCACAAGGATGTTTTCTATTGGACCAAAATGTGCTCGAATCAAATTAGGCCATATGGCTGGTTTCTATTGGACCAAAATCTGGTCGAATCAGGTTAGGCTATAGGAAATTACTAAAGTACCCTTCTCTTCATCTATAAATAGCCAAGTACATATCCCATTTTAATTCATTCACAAGCTAAAGAAAAGAACTAAAATTCATTATCAAAGGTGAAGTATTCCAAGTCTCTATCAAAGCAAATAGGATGTGAGTATATTCCATATTTTCATAGTTTAGTGGGTATAACTATTCTGTGAGTACATTCCTTGTTTTCATAGTTTAGTGGGTATAACTTATTCTGTGAGAATATCCTTGTTTTCATAGTTTAGTGGGTATAACTTTTTCTGTGAGTATATCCCTTTTTTTCATAGTTTAGTGGATATAACTTATTCTGTGAGTATATTCCTTGTTTTCATAGTTTAGTGGGTATAACTTATTCTGTGAGTATAGTTTATTTATTTTACAATAATTGTAATCTTAATCCCTTTCCTTTGACTCATTCACATTTTAATAAATGTTGTGTTAACTGTTGATTGTAAATTATTAATAATAATAGGTCTGTTATTATTCTTGTTATTATTCTTGTTTGGTTGTTTGATTTATGCTCGACTAGTTTATGAGCAATAACTTTGATGTTTAGTTAAATGGAACTTACACCACCTTTTAACTCAGGATTGACATTTAGTGACTTTTTGGTTAAAAGGAAATAACACCCCTTTTAGCTATCTCATTTGATTAAGAGGGAGCTTTACCCCTCTTGGTCGTATTCTCCTTTAAAGATGATGGGTTTAAGTTATGATTTGAATGAAAGTTTTAAATCTTTATTTAAAGTATTTTAAAGGAGCTTCAAAATTTATATAATGATTTAAATGGGTTATTTATGGAAAGTAAGTAGTCCTATACTTGGCACTAAAAGCCGATGAGTAGATTGATCCTCTATCTGTGAGATCTGGAACCGAAGTGTCTAGGCAAGGCTAGGAGCAACCAGTGCCCTGACTTACCTGGCTTTGTTTCTGGGCGAGGGATAGAGTAAGTCGAGAATATCAGAAACGTGACAAGTGTAGGAAATTTTATTTCCATAAATGATCTTTATAATTATAATGGAAAACATTCTCATTTCTTATAGATAATTGTTTTTGACCCATCTAAGTATGCTTTTGAAATATGAAATCCTCTCAAATGTTTTATGAATATACTTATATCAATGAGATAAGTATATGGATATTTTCCAAGCGTTGAAAAAGTATAGTATTTAATTTCCACATATGATCGTTTTGTTATCTTCGATAGTTGATATGTTGACTATTAATTTCGATACCCTTCTTCCTTTTGTTTTTGTTTCGTCCATCTAAGACGATTTGTTGCTCATTTAGAGCATTGATATTCTTTATCGGAAATGACTAAATAAAGAGCGAGTTGGGGCAAAGCTATTTGGGGTTGCTCCCATTAGGGTATTTTCACATCTACTCTAGATTGGTTTTGGTTGTATGCGCACGGAGATATGAAATACTCGAATACTCGGTAAGGTTGGCGGGGTCCGGCTTGGAGGTTTCCGAGAGCCATCGTAGTTCTCAAGTATATTTTCTAGAGGTATACTTTCGATAAGGGGGGCGCACCCTCCTAGTCATTGTTGGAAAAGTTCATTTTCCTTATTTTTGATTCAAATCTTTGGATTGATTTTTTCTTAATTACATCGGGAAGCGTCTTGCGCTCTTCGCGATGTTAAATTATTTGTGTCCATTCTTTTATGCTTAGATGTTGTCCTTGTGAGGGGAAACCTGTTCTGCATTTTTACGACATGGTCTCATAGGTTTATTTGTATGTTCTATTTTTTATTTCGAGTTTACTCATACTGGACTTATTGTCTGATCCGAATTGTTTGTTTTCCCTAAACTCTTGGGTACTCATTTATATTTGAGTAGTCCAGAAATGACAGGTTTCTTTGGGCTCTTTTGAAGATGGTGGACGAGCAAGAGGCTCCTTATCTATCTAGCTATTTATTTCCGCTGTTATGAGATGTTGGCTCCATGTATGTATATTTAAAGGCAGGTTGTTATAACTACCTAAACTGATAGTAGTACTTTTGTTGTAACTCTGATAACTCCATGTTGGGAGTAACCTTATGTACTGTCTTATTTTTATGTTATATTTTACCGTTCCATTGTGGGATTATTGTTGTGTTCTTATAATTATTTACCCCATGACAACTCGTCTTTCTGATACTTAGGCAACGGCACATGAATACCATGGATGTATTAAGTGTCGTTCTCAGGGGTCAGAAAGGTTGGTCGTCACAGTTGGTATCGGAGCTTTGGTTGAGCGAACACCATAGCCTGGTTGGGGTACAACTCATTAGAGATAGGGTAAGTGATGCCCTAGAATGAGTTAATCTTGAGAGGGTGTATTTGTGTTCCAGACTTTGATGGACTTAGGCAAGAAGTGTTAGCCGAATGCCACCATTCAAAGTTATCTTTTCATCCAGGAGTGACTAAGATGTTCAAAGATATGAAGAGGGTATTCTGGTGGAAGGGGATGAAGCGAGATATTTCAATCTTTGTGAGTCGTTGTGCAAACTGCCAGCAGATTAAGAGTGACCAGCAGAAGATAGCTGGATTGCTTCAACCACTTGAGATCCCAAAGTGGAAGTGGGAGCAAATCTCTATGGATTTTATTGATGGGCTTCCTAGGTCAAGAAGAGGTAACAATGGCATTTGGGTTATAGTCGATCGACTAACCAAGAGTGCCCATTTCATTCCTATTAAGCTGACTAGGACTGCTACGAGTCTGGCGAGTTTGTATGTGAAGGAGATTTTGAGACTCCATGGGATTCCTCGTAGTATTGTAAGTGACCGAGACTCGATATTCACTAGTAGGTTCTGGAAGGGACTGCAGAATGCTTTAGGGACTGAGCTAAGTCTAAGTACAACATACCATCCCCAAACAGATGGGCAAACGGAGGGAGTGAACCGGATCTTGGAAGATTTATTGCGAGCATGCATTCTAGACTTCGGGGGTTCTTGAGAAGATCATTTACCCTTAGTCGAATTCACTTATAACAACAGCTATCAAGTAAGCATTGGTATGGCCCCTTTCGAAGCTCTTTATGGTCGTCCATGTCGTTCTCCTTCCTGTTTGGTTGAATATGGAGATAGACTTGTTCTTGGACCCAACATAATCTTAGAAGCCAATGAGAAGGTAGCTGATATTCGAAGAAAGATGAAGGAAGCGCAAGATCAGCAAAAGTGTTATGCAGATCAAAGGCGTATGGATCTAGAGTTCTTAGTTGGGGACTTGGTATTTGTAAAAGTCTCTCCTCTGAGAAGTGTCGTGAGGTTTGGAAAGACAGGGAAATTAGCCACTCGATATATAGGTCCTTTTCCCATACTGGACCGGATTGGTAAACTTTCATATAAAGTGGAGTTACCAGATCGACTATCAGATGTGCACAACGTATTTCACGTATCTCATTTATGTAAGTATGTACACGACCCTTCGATGATAGTAGAACCAAGACAACAAGTTGATTTGGAGGTTCAGCCTAACCTAACTATTCTTAGGCGGCCAATTCGTATTGTCGCCTGAGATATAAAGCAATTAAGGAAGAAGGTTGTGAATTTTGTTAAAGTTCAGTGGAGTGGAGATGTTAGAGATTGTACTTGGGAAACTGAGGACTATATTAGGGATTCTTATCCCGAGTTGATGTAGTTGTTGTTTGTATTTTGTTGTTTCTTTTTACTGTACTCACCAGTTGTGTTAAGGTCACTTTCCTTGTATCTTTGTGTGGTATATATGATATCATTTGGGTTCTTTGATATCTAGAGTTTATCCGATTAATTTCGAGCACTAAATTTCCTTTAAGGAGAGGAGGATGTAACGACTCATTATTTAATCACTTTGAACATGAATATTTAATATGTTTTTAAATGATTAAATAATGGATTTTATATCTAGATGTATTAACCCTACCTAATAAAACAGAATAGTATAATTACTTGCCTAATAAAACAAGAGAGAATTATTAACCCTGCCTAATAAAACATAATAGTATAATTACTTATCTAATAAAACAAGAAAGAATTATTAACCCTGCCTAATAAAACAAAATAGTATAATTACTTGCCTAATAAACAAGAGAGAATTATTAATCTTGCCTAATAAAACAGAATAGTATAATTACTTGTCTAATAAAATAAGAAAAAATTATTAACCTAGCCTAATAAAACAGAATAGTATAATTACTTGCCTAATAAAACAAAATAGCATAATGATTATTATATTCCATACGGATGGTTGCCATTGGACCAAAATCTGGTCGAATCAGGTTATGCCATGCGGATGGTTGCCATTGGACCAAAATCTGGTCGAATCATGTTAGGCCATAGTTGATAAGGAGAATTCCTATTGGACCAAAATGTGGTCGAATCAAATTAAGACACAAGGATGTTTTCTATTGGACCAAAATGTGGTCGAATCAAATTAAGCCACAAGGATGTTTTCTATTGGACCAAAATGTGGTCGAATCAAATTAGGCCATATGGCTGGTTTCTATTGGACCAAAATCTGGTTAAATCAAGTTAGGCTATAGGAAATTACTAAAGTACCATTCTCTTCACCTATAAATAGCCAAGTCCATATCTCATTTTAATTCATTCACAAACTAAAGAAAAGAACTAAAATTCATTATCAAAGGTGAAGTATTCTAAGTCTCCATCAAAGCAAATAGGATGTGAGTATATTCCTTGTTTTCATAGTTTAGTGGGTATAACTATTCTATGAGTATATTCCTTGTTTTCATAGTTTAGTGGGTATAACTTATTGTGTGAGTATATCCCTTGTTTTCATAGTTTAGTGGATATAACTTTTTCTATGAGTATATTCCTTGTTTTCATAGTTTAGTGGATATAACTTATTCTGTGAGTATATTCCTTGTTTCATAGTTTAGTGGGTATAACTTATTATATGAGTATAGTTTAATTATTTTACAGTAAGTGTAATCTTAATCTCTTTCCTTTGACTCATTCACATTTTAATAAATGTTGTGTTAACTGTTGATTGTAAATTAATAATAATAATTATTCTTCTTATTATTCTTGTTTGGTTGTTTGATTTATGCTCGACCAGTTTATGAGCAATAACTTTGATGTTTAGTTAAGGGAACTTACACCACCTTTTAACTTAGGATTGACATTTAGTGACGTTTTGGTTAAAAGGAAATAACACCCCTTTTAGCTATCTCATTTTTTTAAGAGGGAGCTTCACCCCTCTTGGTCGTATTCTCCTTTAAAGATGATGGGTTTAAGTTATGATTTGAATGGAAGTTTTAAATCTTTATTTAAAGTATTTTAAAGGAGCTTCAAAATTTATATAATGATTTAAATGGGTTATTTATGGAAAGTAAGTAGTCCTATACTTGGCACTAAAAGCCGATGAGTAGATTGATCCTCTATCTGTGAGATATGGAACCAAAGTGTCTAGGCAAGGCTAGGAACAACCAGTGCCCTGACTTACCTGGCTTTGTTTCTGGGCGAGGGATAGAGTAAGTTGAGAATATCGGAAACATGACAAGTGTAGGAGATTTTATTTCCATAAATGATCTTTATAATTATAATGGAAAACATTCTCATTTCTTATAGATAATAGTTTTTGACCCATCTAAGTATGCTTTTGAAATATGAAATCCTCCCAAATGTTTTATGAATATACTTATATCAATGAGATAATTATATGGATATTTTCCAAGCATTGAAAAAGTATAATATTTAATTTCCACATATGATCGTTTTGTTATCTTCAATTGTTGATTTCTTGACTATCAATTTCGATACCCTTCTTCCTTTTGTTTTTGTTTCGTCAATTTAAGACGATTTGTTGCTCATTCAGAGCATTGATATCCTTTATCGGAAATGACTAAATAAAGAGCGAGTGGGGGCCAAGCTATGTGTGGTTGCTCCCATTAGGGTATTTTTACATCTACTCTAGATTGGTTTCGGTTATATGCGCACGGAGATCTGAAATACTCGGATACTCGGTAAGGTCGGCGGGGTCTGGCTTGGAGGTTTCCGAGAGCCATCGTAGTTCTCAAGTATATTTTCTAGAGGTATACTTTCGATAAGGGGGGCGCACCCTCCTATTTATTGTTAGAAAAGTTCCTTTTTCTTATTTTTAATTCAAATATTTGGATTGATTCATTCTTAATTGCATCGGGAAGCGTCTTGCGCTCTTCACGATGTTTAATTATTTGTGTCCATTCTTTTATGCTTGGATGTTGTCCTTGTGAGGGGAAACCCGTTCTGCGTTTTTGCGACGTGGTCTCACCGGTTATTTTGTGTATTCTATTTTTTATTTGGAGTTTACTCATGCCGGACTTATTGTCTGACCTGAATTGTTTGTTTTTCCTAAACTCTCGGGTACTCATTTATATTTGAGTAGTCCGAAAATGACAGGTTTCTTTGGGCTCTTTTGAAGATGGTGGACGAGCAAGAGGCTCCTTATCTATCTAGCTATATATTTCCGCTGTTATGAGATGTTGGCTCTATGTATGTATATTTAAAGGCAGGTTGTTATAACTACCTAGACTGATAGTAGTACTTTTGTTGTAACTCAGATAACTTCATGTTGGGAGTAACCTTATGTACTGTCTTATTTTTATGTTATATTTAACTGTTCCATTGTGAGATTATTGTTGTGTTCTTATAATTTACCCCATGACAACTCGTCTTTCTGATACTTGGGCAACGGCACATGAATACCATGGATGTATTAAGTGTCGTTCTCAGGGGTTAGAAAGGTGGGTCGTCACACACGGACTAGAGTATAAACATCAACAAACTCCAGATTCCCAGAGTGCGAACTGGAGTATAAACATCAACAAACTCCAGATTCCCAAAGTGCGAACTGGAGTATAAACATCAACAAACTCCAGATTCCCAAAGTGCAAACTGGAGTATAAACTTCAACAAACTCCAGATTCCTAGAGTGCGAACTGGAGTATAAACTTTAACTAACTCCAGATTCCCAATGCGCGGACTGGAGTATTAACATCAACAAACTCTAGATTTCCAGAGTGCGGACTGGAGTATAAACTTCAACAAACTCCAGATTCCCAGAGTGTGGACTGGAGTATAAACTTCAACAAACTCCAGATTCCCAAAGTGCGAACTGGAGTATAAACATCAACAAACTCCAGATTCCCAAAGTGCAAACTGGAGTATAAACTTCAACTAACTCCAGATTCCCAGAGCGCGGACTGGAGTATAAATATCAACAAACTCCAGATTCCCAGAGTATGAACTGGAGTATAAACTTCAACAAACTCCAGATTCCCAGAGTGCGAACTGGAGTATAAACTTCAACAAACTCCAGATTCCCAAAGCGTGGACTGGAGTATAAACTTCAACTAACTCCAGATTCCCAGAGCGCGGACTGGAGTATAAACATCAACAAACTCCAGATTCCCAGAGTGCGAACTGGAGTATAAACTTCAACTAACTCTGGTCCCGAGAGCGCAGACTGGAGTATAAATACCAAATGGGTTTGAAGGACAACCCATCAACCAACTCCAGTCCTCAAAGCATGGTTTGTTATATGAGTACCAAAAGGGATGCGATTCGACTATCCATCTATCGGCTCTGGTTCCTCAGCAAGTTCTGTAGCACAAAAAGCGGATGTGGTTCGACCGTCCGCTTTCCAATCTTCCTCCGACATGGGGGCACACTTAACACATAAAATTGGATGCGATCCGACCATCCAGCACTAAGTGGGCGTGACAGAACCGTCCATGCATCAACTCTTGTCCCTGGCACAGGACCCATAACATAATTCTATAGGGATGCACTCCAACCCTACAGGACAAAATTTCTTCCTTGATTCGACAGGGAGACGCAGATTCGCAAAACGGACCTAGCTGAACGTCCTATTCTAAATGGGTGTTACTACCATCCAACCGCAAATGAATGTGACATGACCGTTCATCTCCTAAGTCTCGCCTGTGGTCCGACGGATTGTGCGTGCAACATGGACGGATGTGACCTAACCATCCGCCAATCAATTCCTTCCTATAGTTCAGTAGGAGAAGCATCAAACTAAATTTGTTGTAATTTGATCGACCACACTTCGAATTTTGCCCTTGATTGGGGGAAGAGGAATTGACCGAGGAAAATGTGGTCCGACCATTTTCTACAAAAAAATCTTAGTCCCCAGAGTGTGGACAGGGGTATAAACATCAAATAGGTGTAATGAATGGCCCTTCAACTTACTCTGATCCCCAAAGTGTGGCTACAAGAATAGACAAACAAATGAATGTGATTTGACCATTCATTCACCAACTCTGACCTAAACTTGACATGAGGAGTACAAACTCACTACAAGTGCAATTAGACCATCCACGAACTAACTCTGCTAACCCGAGACTGGGGGCAGAAGTACAAATCATCAAAAGAAGAGAAAGGTGACTCGCTACATCTCCAGCTTAGCGTCCTTTACAACTTAAGGCAACGACTACAATGAGACCCTAATGCTAACCAATCAGAATGATGCCCAAAGTTCTGGGCAACCAATTATATCGTACCGCCGGATCGATGGGAAATTTTGATCTGCACCTTCCATATCATACCATTAGATTGACAGGAAATGAGGTCCGAGCACTCTACATCGTGTCATTGAATCGACGATCACTATCGATCCTCTTCGACTATCAATCAATGTGACCCGAATGTCCATCGAATACCTTTGACCAACAGAGCATGAATAGAAGAATAAACCACGAATGAGTGTGACTTGACCATTCGTCCTCCATCGCCTTCCTTCGATCCGTTCGGAAAAGCATGAAACCGGATAGGCATGACCTGACCACATTTGAAATGATATTATCCATAGTTCTGATGGGAGAATGTAAACCGAAATGGATGTAGTTGATTGCCTAACTCCAAAAGAATGCAATGTGACCATTCATTCTTTGACTTTTAGCATGATTCGATTAAAAGATAAATTCAAAACAAGTGCAACCTAAACATCTGCACACCAATTCTTGCCCTGGATTCGGCAAGGGAAGCATCGATCCCGTGTTGGATCTGACTGGACGATTCTCTCTTCAGTTTTTTCCCAGAGTATGGCGACATAAGCAGCAAAGTGAATGTCATTGACCGTCCATAAATTAGCTCATGTTTGAATGTCGGCAAGGCAACAAAGTATTCTTCCTAGAGGAAAGAACTAGGACAGAATGCAGGATAAGGCACAACTCAACCTTCCATCGGTTAACTCGATCCCATGGTTCAATGGGATAGAATACAAAATTGAAGCGGACATTATCTACCCTGCCACTTATCAAGATATTCCCCAGACTTGGGGGCACGAGCAAGAAGATAAGATTAATATGATTCAACCATTCATCAATCAACTCTGGTTCTTAAAGCTTGAACTATAGTATAAACACAGCTAGGACGAGACTAGGTTGTCCGTGTAATGCATCCGCCAACCCAAGTCTGGGGGCAAAAGAGTGATTATCCGAGAGTTGACTATGACAACTTGAACCTATGACCCATGCCTAATATTCATAACTGTGAGAAATGCGGATTAAGGATCTTAAGGCTAGAATTAACACTAGAGGGGGAGTAAATAGTGTTTTAAGAAATTTGTTAATCTTTTCGAGTTTATCTTACTTTGTTAACAATGTATACACTAATCAGACACAGATATGAACACAGAATCAAACACTGATGCAAATATAAAGTAAAAGCAGTAAAGGAAAAAACACACCGGATTTTATACTGGTTCGGAGTTACCCTACATCCATTCCCGCACAACCAAGTTTGGATTTCTTTTCAAAACCAATTCAACAATTACAACCCTCGATTTCAAGGCTACGAGATACACCCTCCAGAATAACAATCCTCTGGGTAGAGATACTTGATTTCCGGAGCAACAAGTTCACCCAATTGATTTCCAGCGCTACAATCACACCTTCTCTCGCTCGATTGATTACAAACAGTCTATAACTCAGATTAGCACTTGGATCTTTTAGAGATAGTGATGGAGAATCACACTAGAAGTAATCGAGTATGATTCGATGTTGATTTCGGCAGAGTAATGGTATGATTTTGTATTAAGAAATGTGGAAGAAGAAGAGGAGTGAAAACCAGAAAAAAGTGATTAAAAATTCGTTGAAACTGACCCCTATTTATAGAAGAACAACAGCCATGACCATTCATGAAGAGTTATGGCGAATAGACACTTCTTTTGAATTTTGAATTTTGAAACCAACTGACACTATGTCGACATGGGGTACTTGGGCATGTCGACATCCCAAAGAGGTTTTTGGTGCTTTGATTTACTTTGAAAATAACCTCCATCTTATATTAAAATTATTTTAAACTTTATAAATATACTTAACTATAGTTAAAATACATAAGTAAATATAAAGAACAATATATACATAATTTAACTATAATTTTATATTTAAATCTAAGTATAAATATTTAAAAGTTAAATATATTATTTGAAGATAGTTTAAAATTAGGAATAATTTGACTTTGAAATTAAAGATGTTTTTAAGGCTAAAATTATTTAAAATCAGGATAGAGAGTTTTGAATCTTTTTAAAGGAAAGTTTTGAAATCATTTTGAAAACAAGATAATTTTGTAAAATCATTTGAATTAAAATTAGTGGATACAAAACAATATCCCACTAGATTTTCGTAGGTTCCATCCTACTTAGGGTTCCATCCCTTTAACGGGCTCGAAGTGGATTCCATTCCACGAATAAAATAGATTTTAAGATGTTAGTGCCTTTCTATGAGTTTTAACAATATTCCTAACTATATAACTTATCTTGGAAACTTGAACTCTTGATAATCTTGATACTCATGAGTCTTCTATCTCTCTATATCTTGAATCTTTATACTGTACAATCTTCATTCTTGATACCTGCATGGTTAGTTCCTGCATATACATATATATCTAAACTTGTAATGTTAGTATTTATATTTTATAATCTATTCTAAGGTAGTTGTCATCAAAACCAACTCCTCAGGGACTAACAATCTCCCACTTTTTGATGATGACAACCTTTGTTTATAAAATATTCCTTCTATCCTAATAACTCCTCCTAAAACTAACAACTCCCCCTTAATCTATACCTAACTACCCTATTTTATATTTCTCCCCCTTTGTCATCAACAAAAAACTTACTCCCCCTTGTTCTTGGACTTCAGTACCTGCATTGACAAACTATACAACAGAATATATAATATATAGATTAAGAAATAATGATACGTATAAGCATAATAACTTAATTAAAGACTATATTCATTTCAGTGTGTATATATATGTTTCACACACCAAACTTCAAACTAAATAAAATCAATCCACACAAAGTATCAATTCAAACCAAATTAGATCAAACAAATTAATTCAAACAAATCAAACAATGAAAAAAAATTAAAAGTTTCGAGGAACATCTACCCATCCATCTTCTCCAAATATAGGGTCTGCTTTAATTGCATCCCAATTCTCATTGTCATTGGTGAGAGAGACATGAGGATGTGCTTCATTATCATCCTTGTGTAGTGAGGAGATCATCCATCATATTGCTTCGAAGTGCCTTTCTTGCTCCTTGATCATCTGCGTTTGACTGAACTCCAAGTGACGCTGGTTTCATAGAATAAAAGAGAGAATATTCTTGAATGAATTGAGTGTTTCTTCAAGATTTTCAGATAGATTGTGAATAGGATTGGCCATAATTGAATTAGAGAAAGAAATGAAGGATATAGATAATGAGAAATAAATTTCAGTGAAGATTTCTGGAAGAAAAAGGTATATATAGGTGTAGAAATTCGTTTGAAATGAATAGACATTTGGTAGTTATTCAAATTTCAAATTCAAAATCAATAATCACTTCTGACCAGTACATGTCGACATGCTCTTCTAAGGGATGTCGACATGGGTTAGTGAAAATTTATGACAATTTTGATTTTGTGAATAATTGTGTATATATATAAATTTATACAATATACTAACATTTATTCAGGAGATAATATAAGCTAGATAACAGAAAGGAAGTTCAATTTCATTGCATAATAGGATAATACAATGATTAAACATAAAGAACTACAAAAACATGAAAAAAAACAAACTAGGACAAATACGATAAGATACTAAAAGATAAAACTAGTTAGAAGATGAAGATGATGAAGATAGTCCAAGTTTCTTGCTAACTTTTGAAAAGAACTTGTTCATCTTCGAAGAAATGTTATCCAATTTCTTACTAACGGATCGTTTTAAAATCCGTTGATTCTCCACAATTATCTTTTGGTTGTTGAGAAGGGTTTTGTTGGAAGGATTGGTAGGATATTCGATGCTTTCCAAAGAGGTTTCACCTTCTTCTTCAATTTCCATTTCATCCCCTTCTTCTCTTTCTTCCTCTTCCTCTTCTTCCATTTCCTCATGAGCCAAACGCTCTTCCTTTTCGGTAAGGGTTTCATAAGGTTGAAAAACATATGGGATTTTCATGAGAGAAATGTTTGAGATATTAAAAACTTTTCTTGAAATAAATTCGTCTCCTTTGAAATTTACTCCCAAATAGTTGAAAATCCGAGTAAGGTAAATTCCATGATATAAAGTGTTTTCTCCCATTTCAAATTTTTTAGGATGAAGTTCATCCAAAATAACTTGCGCCCAATTGATATCATAATTTCCGAAAATAGTAAAAAGTGCTTTGCACACTTTTGAAGTAGGATTGTTAAAATTTCCCGATCTTGGGGTTAAAGTATGTTGTAAGAGAAGATTGACAATTCTTGTTTTAGGACGAAAGTTTCGATTCTTAAATTCAAAGTTTTGATCTCCTTCAAAAATATGATGAAATGTCTCACGATCATGTTCATCGATTTGAAAACTAGAAAGATCCATTCCTGTGCTTTTGCAATTGAGAATGGTTCCCAAAAGGTCACAATTCAAAACAATTTGAGTGCCTTTGACATTACTCCAAATTTCATTCTCATTTCCAATATAAAAACCATGGTTTAAATTAGCATAGAAGATTTTGACAAGATTAGGATAGCAAACAAAATCATTTTGAGAAGAGTCAATAAGACTTAAAACACCATTGTTTGCAAAAAGAGAATCAATTTCATAAGAAGAAAAATCTTGAAAAATAGCAAATTTTCCGGGATGGACTTTGGCATAATTAGCATATTTGATGTATGCTTTAATTGCCTCCGGATCATTAAATAATTGCTCTTTGATTTTTCTGGAAATTCTTATGGTTGAAGGATTGCTTGAAGAAGCCATTAGAGTAGAGAGTAGAGAGTTTGAAGATATGAAGAGAGAGTTTGAATTTGAAAATGAAAGTGAAAAGATATGATAAAAGATAGTGAATAAATAGACTTTCGAAGGACATATTCTCTGGTCAAAGGGTATCTTTTCAGAGAAATAAATGAAGTAAAAAGGTGGAGGGAAATTCAAACATTTGAATTCAAAATTTGAAATTCAAATTCAGGTAGGCATGTCGACATCATGGTAGAGGCCGTGTCGACATGTGGCTTTGAATTTTCATGACATGATTTTTCCTAAGTTATCTAATATACATATATATAAATATTATTATTAATGTCTCAATTTCTGAAATATTATTGTACTTATAATATATTTCAGAATGTGTTAAAAATAATAAAAAGATAATAATAAAATAGTAAAAAAATAGAAAATAAATATTTTAAAATTCAAACAACATATCAATTCAAAATCAATCAATCAATCAATCAATTCAAAAAACAACCAATCAACCAATCAATTCAAGCATGCAATTTCAGCCAATGTATTGTAAACGTGTACCTTTTTCAGAGTCCGTGTCTTTGGTATCGACAAAATCGAGAATTGTTGTAAAGCACAGATTTGAATTATCTATCTTCTGTTCATCGTCGCTGGAGGATGAATCAGAGTCATCTAGAGTAGTTGTGAATGCACGTTTCCGTTTCTTTGCAGAATCATTGTTTGTAGGATAGTTTTGTTTATCTGGATGCGGACAGTCTCTTTTGATGTGACCTGGTTCATCACAATTGAAGCATTTGATAAAGTTTGGTACTGTAGTCTGATTACCGGAGTTCTTAAAGTTGTTTCTCTTGGAACTATTCAATTTTTCGTACTTCAGGAATTTCCGAAAATTCCTGGTCATAAATGCTATCTCTTCATCATTATCACTGTTTGAGTCTGATCCGTCGATTAATGCATTGAATGCCATTGATTTCTTTTCATATGCTTTGCTTTCTCTTCTCCCGATCATTTGAACTTCAAATGACATTAGATTTCCAATCAATTCTTCTATCTTTAAAGTACCGATCTCATTTGCCTCTTCAATTGCAAGTGTCTTTTGATCCCATTCTGGAGTGAGAGAATTTAAAATTTTTCTGACTTGATCTTCTTACGAAAATTCCTTTCCCAAAGATATTAAAGAATGCACAATATCTTGAAATCGACTATACATATCTGAAATAGACTCATTAGTATTCATTTTAAATAACTGAAACTGATTTGTGAGCATGGAAATTTTGATCTGTTTAACTTTGCTTGTTCCTTCGTGAGTTACTTGCAAAGTTTTCCAGATTTCATATGCAGACTTACAAACTGACACTCTATTAAATTCATTTCTTTCAAGTGAACAAAACAGAATATTCATTGCATTAGAATTATTTTGTGCAACATTATTTTGCTCAGTGGCCCACTGTGCAAAATTAGTTGTGGGTTCAATTTGTGTGATATTCCAAGTATCTAGTCCTACAGATTGTAAATATATTTTCATCCTACATGCCCAATATGCATAGTTACTGCAATTAAAAAGTGGTGGTCTGGCAGTAGACTGACCTTCTATAAATGAACTAGTGTTGGTGGAAATAGCAGTACTAGTGTTAGTAGCCATTTTGAAACTTTTCAAAATTAAGATTATGAAACTTTTAAAAACAAAGCTCCGATACCAAATGTGAGAAATGCGGATTAAGGATCTTTAGGCTAGAATTAACACTAGAGGGGGGTGAATAGTGTTTTAAGAAATTTGTTAATCTTTTTGAGTCTATCTTACTTTGTTAACAATGTATACACTAATCAGACACAGATATGAACACAGAATCAAACACAGATGCAAATATAAAGTAAAAGCAATAAAGGAAAGAACACACCGGTTTTTATACTGGTTCGGAGTTACCCTACATCCAGTCCCGCACAACCAAGTTCGAATTTCTTTTCAAAACCAATTCAACAATTACAACCCTCGATTTCAAGGCTACGAGATACACTCTCCAGAATAAAAATCCTCTAGGTAGAGATACTTGATTTCTGGGGCAACAAGTTCACCCAATTGATTTCCAGGGCTACAATCACACCTTCTCTCGCTCAATTGATTACAAACAGTCTATAACTTAGATTAGCACTTGGATCTTGTAGAGATAGTGATGGAGAATCACACTAGAAGTAATCGAGTATGATTCGATGTTGATTTCGGCAGAGTAATGGTATGATTTTGTATTAAGAAATGTGGAAGAAGAAGAGGAGTGAAAACCAGAAAAAAGTGATTAAAAATTCGTTGAAACTGACCCCTATTTATAGAAGAACAACAGCCATGACCATTCATGAAGAGTTATGGCGAATAGACACTTCTTTTGAAATTTGAATTTTGAAACCAACTGACACTATGTCGACATGGGGTACTTGGGCATGTCGACATCCTAAAGAGATTTTTGGTGCTTTGATTTACTTTGAAAATAACCTCCATCTTATATTAAAATTATTTTAAACTTTATAAATATACTTAACTATAGTTAAAATACATAAGTAAATATAAAGAACAATATATACATAATTTAACTATAATTTTATATTTAAATCTAAGTATAAATATTAAAAGTTAAATATATTATTTGATGATAGTTTAAAATTAGGAATAATTTGACTTTGAAATTAAAGATGTTTTTAAGGCTAAAATTATTTAAAATCAGGATAGAGAGTTTTGAATCTTTTTAAAGGAAAGTTTTGAAATCATTTTGAAAACAAGATAATTTTGTAAAATCATTTGAATTAAAATTAGTGGATACAAAACAATATCCCACTAGATTTTCGTAGGTTCCATTCTACTTAGGGTTCCATCCCTTTAACGGGCTCGAAGTGGATTCCATTCCACGAATAAAATAGATTTTAAGATGTTAGTGCCTTTCTATGAGTTTTAACAATATTCCTAACTATATAACTTATCTTGGAAACTTGAACTCTTGATAATCTTGATACTCATGAGTCTTCTATCTCTCTATATCTTGAATCTCTATACTGTACAATCTTCATTCTTGATACCTGCATGGTTAGATCCTGCATATACATATATATCTAAACTTGTAATGTTAGTATTTATATTTTATAATCTATTCTAAGGTAGTTGTCATCAAAACCAACTCCTCAGGGACTAACAATCTCCCACTTTTTGATGATGACAACCTTTGTTTATAAAATATTCCTTCTATCCTAATAACTCCTCCTAAAACTAACAACTCCCCCTTAATCTATACCTAACTACCCTATTTTATATTTCTCCCCCTTTGTCATCAACAAAAAACTTACTCCCCCTTGTTCTTGGACTTCAGTACCTGCATTGATAAACTATACAACAGAATGTATAATATATAGATTAAGAAATAATGATACGTATATGCATAATAACTTAATTAAAGACTATATTCATTTCAGTGTATATATATATGTTTCACACACCAAACTTCAAACCAAATAAAATCAATCCACACAAAGTATCAATTCAAACCAAATTAGATCAAACAAATTAATTCAAACAAATCAAACAAAGAAAAAAAATTAAACGTTTCGAGGAACATCTACTCATCCATCTTCTCCAAATATAAGGTCTGCTTTAATTGCATCCCAATTCTCATTGTCATTGGTGAGAGAGACAGGAGGATGTGCTTCATTATCTTCCTTATGTAGTGAGGAGATCATCCATCGTATTGCATCGAAGTGCCTTTCTTGCTCCTTGATCATCTGCATTTGGCTCAACTCCAAGTGACGCTGGTTTCGTAGAATAAAAGAGAGAATATTCTTTAATGAATTGAGTGTTTCTTCAAGATTTTCAGATAAATTGTGAATAGGATTGGCCATAATTGAATTAGAGAAAGAAATGAAGGATATAGATAATGAGAAATAAATTTCAGTGAAGATTTTTGGAAGAAAAAGGTATATATAGGTGTAGAAATTCGTTTGAAATGAATAGACATTTGGTAGTTATTCAAATCTCAAATTCAAAATCAATAATCACTTCTGACCAGTACATGTCGACATGGTCTTCTAGGGGATGTCGACATGGGTTAGTGAAAATTTATGACAATTTTGATTTTTTGAATAATTGTGTATATATATAAATTTATATAATATACTAACATTTATTCAGGAGATAATATAAGCTAGATAACAGAAAGGAAGTTCAATTTCATTGCATAATAGGATAATACAATGATTAAACATAAAGAACTACAAAAACATGAAAAAAAAACAAACTAGGACAAATACAATAAGATACTAAAAGATAAAACTAGTTAGAAGATGAAGATGATGAAGATAGTCCAAGTTTCTTGCTAACTTTTGAAAAGAACTTGTTCATCTTCGAAGAAATGTTATCCAATTTCTTACTAACGGATCGTTTTAAAATCCGTTGATTCTCCACAATTATCTTTTGGTTGTTGAGAAGGGTTTTGTTGGAAGGATTGGAAAGATATTCGATGCTTTCCAAAGAGGTTTCACCTTCTTCTTCTTCTTCAATTTCCATTCCATCCCCTTCTTCTCTTTCTTCCTCTTCCTCTTCTTCCATTTCCTCATGAGCCAAACGCTCTTCCTTTTCGGTAAGGGTTTCATAAGGTTGAAAAACATATGGGATTTTCATGAGAGAAATGTTTGAGATATTAAAAACTTTTCTTGAAATAAATTCTTCTCCTATGAAATTTACTCCAAAATAGTTGAAAATCCGAGTAAGGTAAATTCCATGATATAAAGTGTTTTCTCCCATTTCAAAATTTTTAGGACAAAGTTCATCCAAAATAACTTTCGCCCAATTGATATCATAATTTCCGAAAATAGTAAAAAGTGCTTTGCACACTTTTGAAGTAGGATTGTTAAAATTTCTCGATCTTGGGGTCAAAGTATGTTGTAAGAGAAGATTGACAATTCTTTTTTTAGGACGAAAGTTTCGATTCTTAAATTCAAAGTTTTCATCTCCTTCAAAAATATGATGAAATGTCTCACGATCATGTTCATCGATTTGAAAACTAGAAAGATCCATTCCTGTGCTTTTGCAATTGAGAATGTGAAATGACCCTCCTATTTCTACCTTAATTTCATAAGGATTTTTTTTTCCATCAGAGGGAATTTAAATCAAATAGAAATCAGAATACCATACAAGCTATTGACCTAGCCACTTATTTCTTTTCTAAATAGGCAAATTAGACAAAATCAACAGTTCAGACGTCTAAATTCTTATGACAGACGTCTAAATTTAATCTCAAACGTCTAAATTATTATGACAGACGGCTCAGAGATCTAAAATTGAAACAGAGAGTAAAAAAACATTTTGAACTAAATTCAGACATCTAAATTTTTTGTGACAAACGTCTAAATTTAATCTCAGACGTCTAAATTATTATGACAGATGGCTCAAAGAGCTAAAATTGAAACAGAGAGTAAAAAACATTTTGAACTAAATTCAGACATCCAAATTTTTGTGACAGACGTCTAAATTATTATGACTGACGTCTAAATTTAATCTCAGACGTCTAAATTTGATCTCTATGTACATGCATATGCACATTTAATTTATATGTGTCTGGATGTCCACCTATATTCATTTGCACTTTTAAGTTTGATTTAAACTTCCTTTGAATTATCAGAGTCATTTTTCTTTCAAACAATTCAACCAGGATTCAAAACTCATTACCAATATAAATATATCAGTGTATCCCTAATAATATACACATACATATGAAGATGTACGTGTTTCTCTTGTTTAAATTCAGAGTATATATTTTTTTGTTAAACAAGAGTATTCTGTTTGATTTGGATTCTAGCAATTCTGACTAAAGTTAATTACTATATACTTTTGAATATTTGTAACAAGTCAGTAAATCCTATGCATATTTAATTTATATGAACTTGCTCATTCTAATTGATAGTTTTTAATATCAATTTACCATGACAGTTAAATCTCAAGATTCTTGAGATTTTTATTTCAGATCATGGATCGAAGGTATTGATATTTGGCTAAGACCAGAAATGATATATTCACTTATCATTTTCCACTTATGTATTTTCTAAAAACTTTCTTATTTAAGATCAATCTATGTGACTTGGTTGCCTTAATCTTAGCCCACATGACACCTAGTGAGTTGTGTATTTGCATAAGATTTGCTATGTCAAGAATTTGAACTTAAAAATATTCATAAGAATAATTCCAGGTTTTCATAGCTAACACTTGAGCATGTTTTACTTGTTTATGTTTCAGTCAATACTTCAAAAAGATCAAACCTTAACATACAACAATCTTGTCAGAACAACTAATTTAAATCTAACACTTTATAGAACATAAGAGCAACTTGATCACTAACCATAGAATATTCATTACATGACTGGAAATCTTAGAAACATAATTTTTCCTGAATACATGCAGATATAATCATTTTAAGCTCTTATTGAAACTAGCTAGCATGTTCATTCACTCCTCCACAATAGCCATAACTTCATTTTCTACTTAGTGCCTGCATTCCCTGAAAGAGCATGAGTGGTTGCCTCATTTTAAAATGAGACACCCCCATATGCCATGAGCAAACAAGGGTCAGATCTAAGATTTGGTATGAGCAACATCAAAATATTCAAAACGTTAAGCTCTGGGTGATGAGCCTTAATACTTATTTTGTATGCATGTAATTTCTTTAATCCATTGCTTTATTACGTTACATACACTTTGATACAAGAATGATATCTTTATCTATCATCTATTCACACAAATTTATTTATTCAATCATGAATATCAATCTACAGTGTGTATATTCAATGGAATAACCAGTGTTCCATTCCAACCAACCTAGGAAATACTCATCTTCCTATTTCTTCATTTACAGGTTGTTTTCATTAATTTAAATCTCTAGCCTCATCTGCTAGTAAGGAATCACAGGGACACATTGCAATGAACTAATTCACATCATTGCACAAAGATCTCAGGGCTTAAACAAACCATGTGCCAACTTGCATACTTCAAATATGACAAGCATTCCAACAGCCTTCTTGGCTCATAGCCCTAGTATATTTACTAGTAGTGTTGGTTAAAATCCTAGCATCAGATAGCTAAATGGACATGTCACAGTGTAAAAAAACACCTCCCTATATCTTGCAAGTAAACTGTTCAAAAACAAACAGATAATCATTTCATAAATATTGCTATAAGATGTCTTAACTTCAAATCATACAAAAGAACAACTACAACTGAGTGTGGAGCCATGGCATGCTATGTTATTATGATTTACAAGTAACTGTGATTGAACTAGATTCAAGATCTAGCTGAATCACAATTTTTATCTTGTGAATTTTGTTATTTCATGAGGGAATCAGCACACAGAAATTTCTATTGCATCCCTTACACTTTCTTTTCTTAAGCCTCAGCACTTATATAAAATATAATGCAGCTCATAATATGTTTTCTTTTTTTTTAAGAATAATTCCCTGCCATAGATCCCCATCAGTTGTGAGTATTCCTTCCTTGATTTTAAGGTATTGTTGCCTTAGTTTTTTTTAAAATGTAGTAAATAGTAGTATGCACATCCATAGCAACCATTCTAACAGATCAAAGGAATTCATCCAAAGGGCATCCATAATAAACATTATATCAGCTCAAAAAAATACATTCAACACCATTAATATAACAGCGATTAACAAAAATCAGAAAATATCAATAGCAACATAAAAACTTGGCTGCCTCATATCAGGTCTTAATGCCATGAATCTAGTGAGATTACTCACCTGAATATTTCTTCTTATTAATCCAGAAAATCCCTGAGTATATTTTCTCTTCCTTTAAAATGTTTTCTTCTTTTCCTATTATAAGTAGCTCGGGTAAAACAATTTCTCTGGCCATAACTACTTATTTATAAGCATATTTTTACTAGGGTTTTTCTCAAGACAAAATTCCATTTCTGTCCTGGCTAGCATCATGCATTGTTTGAATTTTCTCATTTTTATCCCTAATTACCCCCGGCCATATTAACCAATTAAAGGCTGCATTTTCTTTTCTTTACTTTTTCAGAAAATGGCCACTCACTCAAGTCATGTTAAAAGTGTGTGACTATATTTATTCATTTGCTTATTTTTGAAAATCCCCCTTCTTTCTATTTCTGCCTATACATAACATACATACCTGTTTAATGTTTCATACCTATTTAATGTTACTCTTTTGCTTAGCTTTGACATTTTATGCTCACAGAATATACATGTGTAAAAATATTTATTTATTTAATCTCTCCTTGTTTCTCAGAAAATACATTTAAGCATATACTTCATTTTTAACTTATGCTTAAATTATAATCCAATGCTTTAGATAAGGAATTTACTTTCTTATATATATATATATATTTCAGAAATTTTAAATCTCTTCCTTGTGCTATTTCCAGTGTACATGTGCACACATATCTCTGCACATTATTTAATTTAAAATTCCATCAATATTTGATCCAAATATTTTTAAACTGAATCATTTTATTAAAAATCATTTTCCTCAAAATTTTGGGGCATTACAGAATGGTTCCCAAAAGGTCACAATTCAAAACAATTTGAGTGCCTTTGACATTACTCCAAATTTCATTCTCATTTCCAATATAAAAACCATGGTTTAAATTAGCATAGAAGATTTTGACAAGATTAGGATAGCAAACAAAATCATTTTGAGAAGAGTCAATAAGACTTAAAACACCATTGTTTGTAAAAAGAGAATCAATTTCATAAGAAGAAAAATCTTGAAAAATAGCAAATTTTCCGGGATGGACTTTGGCATAATTAGCATATTTGATGTATGCTTTAATTGCCTCCGGATCATTAAATAATTGCTCTTTGATTTTTCTGGAAATTCTTATGGTTGAAGGATTGCTTGAAGAAGCCATTAGAGTAGAGAGTAGAGAGTTTGAAGATATGAATAGAGAGTTTGAATTTGAAAATGAAAGTGAAAAGATATGATAAAAGATAGTGAATAAATAGACTTTCAAAGGACATATTCTCTGGTCAAAGGGTATCTTTTTAGAGAAATAAATGAAGTAAAAAGGTGGAGGGAAATTCAAACATTTGAATTCAAAATTTGAAATTCAAATTCAGGTAGGCATGTCGACATCATGGTAGAGGCCATGTCGACATGTGGCTTTGAATTTTCATGACATGATTTTTCCTAAGTTATCTAATATACATATATATAAATATTATTATTAATGTCTCAATTTCTGAAATATTATTGTACTTATAATATATTTCAGAATGTGTTAAAAATAATAAAAATAATAAAAAAATAATAATAAAATAGTAAAAAAATAGAAAATAAATATTTTAAAATTCAAACAACATATCAATTCAAAATCAATCAATCAATCAATCAATTCAAAAAACAACCAATCAATCAATCAATTCAAGCATGCAATTTCAGCCAATGTATTGTAAACGTGTACCTTTTTCAGAGTTCGTGTCTTTGGTATCGACTAAATCGAGAATTGTTGTAAAGCACAGATTTGAATTATCTTTCTTCTGTTCATTGTCGCTGGAGGATGAATCAGAGTCATCTAGAGTAGCAGTGAATGAACGTTTCCGTTTCTTTGCAGAATCATTGTTTGCAGGAGAGTTTTGCTTATCTGGATGCGGACAGTCTCTTTTGATGTGACCTGGTTCGTCACAATTGAAGAATTTGATAAAGTTTGGTACTGTAGCCTGATTACCGGAATTCTTAAAGTTGTTTCTCTTGGAACTATTCAATTTTCTGTACTTCAGGAATTTCCGAAAATTCCTGGTCATAAATGTTATCTCTTCGTCATTACCACTGTTTGAGTCTTATCCGTCGATTAATGCATTGAATGCCATTGATTTCTTTTCAGATGCTTTGCTTTCTCTTCTCCCGATCATTTGAACTTCAAACGACATTAGATTTCCAATCAATTCTTCTATCTTTAAAGTACTGATGTCATTTGCCTCTTCAATTGCAAGTGTCTTTTGATCCCATTCTGGAGTGAGAGAATTTAAAAAAATTCTGACTTGAACTTCTTCCGAAAATTCCTTTCCCAAAGATATTGAAGAATGCACAATATCTTGAAATCGACTATACATATCTGAAATAGACTCATTAGTATTCATTTTAATTAACTAAAACTGATTTGTGAACATGGAAATTTTGATCTGTTTAACTTTGCTTGTTCCTTCGTGAGTTACTTGCAAAGTTTTCCAAATTTCATATGCAGACTTACAAACCGACACTCTATTAAATTCATTTCTTTCAAGTGAACAAAACAGAATATTCATTGCTTTAGAATTATTTTGTGCAACATTCTTTTGCTCAGTGGTCCACTGTGCAAAATTAGTTGTGGGTTCAGTTTGTGTGATATTCCAAGTATCTAGTCCTACAGATTGTAAATATATTTTCATCCTACATGCCCAATATGCATAGTTACTGCCATTAAAAAGTGGTGGTCTGGCAGTAGACTGACCTTCTACAAATAAACTAGTGTTGGTGGAAATAGCAGTACTAGTGTTAGTAGCCATTTTGAAATTTTTCAAAATTTAGATTATGAAACTTTTGAAAACAAAGCTCCGATACCAAATGTTAGAAATGCGGATTAAGGATCTTAAGGCTAGAATTAACACTAGAGGCGGGTGAATAGTGTTTTAAGAAATCTGTTAATCTTTTTGAGTTTATCTTAATTTGTTAACAATGTACACACTAATCAGACACAGATATGAACACAGAATCAAACACAGATGCAAATATAAAGTAAAAGCAATAAAGGAAAGAACACACCGGATTTTATACTGGTTCGGAGTTACCCTACATCTAGTCCCGCACAACTAAGTACGGATTTTCTTTCAAAGCCAATTCAACAATTACAACCCTCGGTTTCAAGGCTACGAGGTACACCCTCCAGAATAACAATCCTCTGGGTAGAGATACTTGATTTTCGGGGCAACAAGTTCACCCAATTGATTTCCAGGGCTACAATCACACCTTCTCTCACTCGATTGATTACAAACGGTCTATAACTTAGATTAGCACTTGGATCTTGTAGAGATAGTGATGGAGAATCACACTAGAAGTAATCGAGTATGATTCGATGTTGATTTCGGCAGAGTAATGGTATGATTTTGTATTAAGAAATGTGGAAGAAGAAGAGGAGTGAAAACCATAAAAAAGTGATTAAAAATTCATTGAAACTGACCCCTATTAATAGAAGAACAACAGCCATGACCATTCATGAAGAGTTATGGCGAATAAACACTTCTTTTGAAATTTGAATTTTGAAACCAACTGACACTATGTCGACATGGGGTACTTGGGCATGTCGACATCCCAAAGAGATTTTTGGTGCTTTGATTTTCTTTGAAAATAACCTCCATTTTATATTAAAATTATTTTAAACTTTATAAATATACTTAACTATAGTTAAAATACATAAGTAAATATAAAGAACAATATATACATAATTTAACTATAATTTTATATTTAAATCTAAGTATAAATATTTAAAAGTTAAATATATTATTTGAAGATAGTTTAAAATCAGTAATAATTTGACTTTGAAATTAAAGATGTTTTTGAGGCTAAAATTATTTAAAATCAGGATAGAGAGTTTTGAATCATTTAAAAGTAAAGTTTTGAAATCATTTGGGAAACAATATAATTTTGTAAAATCATTTGAATTAAAATTAGTGGATACAAAACAATGTCCTACTAGATTTTCCTAGGTTCCATCCTACTTAGGGTTCCATCCCTTTAACGGGCTCGAAGTGGATTCCATTCCACGAATAAAATAGATTTTAAGATGTCAGTGCCTTTCTATGAATTTTAACAATATTCCTAACTATATAACTTATCTTGGAAACTTGAACTCTTGATAATCTTGATACTCATGAGTCTTCTATCTCTCTATATCTTGAATCTCTATACTGTATAGTCTTCATTCTTGATACCTGCATGGTTAGATCCTGCATATACATATATATCTAAACTTGTAATGTTAGTATTTATATTTTATAATCTATTCTAAGGTTGTTGTCATCAAAACCAACCCCTCAGGGACTAACAATAACAACTCTAGGTTGCGACCGAAAGGATGCCTAGAGATAGAGTCATCGGATCAATACCCGGACTTATGGCAGCTAATCATTATTCCGACCTTACGATGAGTAATGGATCGCGAGTACATTGAATAAAAAGCGCATCATTCAGAAACACAAGTAAATTCAATCTCAAATTTGGAGCCAGCTATGTAGCAGCATGCAGTACAAGGCTAAGTTCTACTAATCCTTTGATTCAACATCCTTATAAGCCTGATCATTTACCATTGCAAATAAACACATGAAGCGCCTGCAACCCATCACGAGTATTGTAGATCAGATCACAACCCTGCACAATGATGATGAAAGATTCAACTATTTTACTTCAGGTGAATCTTGATGTGTTCGCTTGGACTCGATCTCATATATATATATATATATATATATATATATATATATATGGACTCTCACTAGCCATGAAGAACCCTGCATTAAATGTTGACCCGAGGCATGTCTCGATGAACAAAAACGATGCGACATGGATCTAGAGAGATCTGTTGCACTTAAAGAGGAGGCGAATCTGCTCAAAACCAGTGTGTTTATCCATGATGCCCTCCAACCAAAATGAGTATCCAATCCTTTACTTAGAAAAACGAACAGAGAGTGGTGGACATACGTCAACTACTCAGATTTGCATGGGG
Organism: Allium fistulosum; assembly: GCA_030737815.1. Lineage (NCBI taxonomy): Eukaryota > Viridiplantae > Streptophyta > Magnoliopsida > Asparagales > Amaryllidaceae > Allium > Allium fistulosum. The sequence goes on from CM060901.1 coordinate 1,620,452,536, forward strand.
TATGACAAAGCACAGCTTCGCGCTTCCAATGACCAACCAACTGATGGACCTGACCATCAGACATGAATCACTCACACCCATAGATGCAAACTCCCGATACAATCGGATACTAAAGCATGTCCCAGACCAGGAATACAACTGTTTCATTATTGACCTGGGCCTATAGTGCTATGCTGAAATCCCTGGATTCAAACTTGAGAATGCTTATGCTACTTACCAAAGGACGATTAACAGATCATTCAAAAATCATATCGGCCGATCAATGAAAGTTGGTTAATATGCTCGTGAGATCATGACCATTAAGTGACCACATCAATAACATGGCAAAGATATTCAATGCTCTCCAACAACTGCAGGATGAAACTCGATCCTTTGAAATGCTCTTTCACCATTACATCAGAAAGATTCTTTGTTTTGATCATCAATTCTCGTGGAATCAAGGCTATCCAGAAAATTATGACAATTAGAGACACCCATGTACCGAAGACAACCAAGCAGGTACGGATCCCAAGTCGGAAGATTACCGTCCTAAGTTGATTCAACTCTAGGACCATCTACAAGTGAATTCTCTTCTTTAACCTGACCAAGAGAGGGAAGAGAACTTTTGAATGAACTAACAACTACGTTAATGCAATTTGAGCTCTCATAGATCGCTTAAAGAGACCTCCCATTTTACCCAAACCTTTAGATAGCGAAGATTTAAACATCAATTGGGTCGTGTCAACACACACCATAAGCATCGCAATGCTATGAGAAGAGAAACGAATCCAAAGACCAGTATACGATGAAAGCGAGCTATTGAATAGCTCACCCCGTTAACGTCTATATCGACCAGCCATTATGATAAGTCCTATAGAAACCTTAAATGTTTGGAAGGTTACTCAATTAGAATATCAAGCTAAGCCAATTTGATATCACTTATCCCCCTCGGAGAGCTCTCCATGGTCAAACATTAGCATACTTCATATCTGAATTCACTACATCAGACGATTATCTGAAGAATAGTGGAGAACCATCCAACCGATGGAGAACGTACATAAATGGAACTTCCAATAATCGGCTTTCTAATGTCAAAGTTGTGTTAATGACTCCTGAGGAACGATCGATCTACTACGCCCTGAAACTCAACTTCCCTGCAACAAATAACGAAGCTAAGTATGAAGCCTTGGTCGCCATGCTCAAACTTGCAAGAAGACTAGGAGTGGAAACTTTACATATCTTATGCGATTTCTGGTTAGTGGTATGCCAAGTCAGGGAAGACTATCTGACTAGGGGGCAACGTCTCACTCCTTATCTTAGCTGGATCCTAGAGCTACTAGGCAACTTCGAGTATTACACCTCCACACAAATCCTTAGAGAAAAAAGCGAAAAGGCCGAATCACTGGCCAAGCTAGCCAGTTTAGGGGATGCGCGACAAATAGACATTGTCCCGGTTAAAATACATATTATTCCAAGCATTGACATATGAAGATCAACTAGATCTAAGAGATGGATCTAGAAAAAGAGTCATGGATGACTCCTATCAAAGATTATCCACAATCGGGGATTCTTCTTGAATAAAGGAATGAGAAATGGCATATACTCCATGAAGAATCACTGCATGATTATGTCTAGATCGTTCAACTCCATCAATACAAAGCATTACTCGTGTACCCATCAATCCGAGACCCGATATTACATATCCATCGATACAAAGCATACATTCCAACATCTCAGATCGATCCAGGAGAGGATCGATACAAAGGAAGGACTTAAAACAACCATCGAACGTTGTTATAACTCGAATTTCACATCGATTCAGGAGAGGATCGATACGAAACTCGATACAAAAAAACTTGACAATGACTCATGAACGTGCAAACGTTAACGGGAGTCAAGTTAACATATGTACATGTATGACGAAGTAATATTCAATTTTCAAAATTCACAGGAGTTGGATGCTCAACAAGTGACAATTACAACAGTGAACAACAAATCGCTAGCGCTCAACACTCAATTACAACAAAACACTGCATTATCATTGACAATCAACAGTTCGACATCTACATCACTGTCGTTTCAATCGAAGGTTACATCTTTTGACGAAAAGATAGCAACTACTCAGCAGATCGGATAGAACTTCTTCAGAATGAAGGATGCAGCTTTTCAAAGCACGTCATGTTCATACAAGATGTACTTTGGGGGGACAAATGTTATCCCGCCTTTTGGCAAGGCCATGACACCAAGAACTTGACTAGAAACCAAGAACAGTTCGTCCTGGAGATCGGTTATACATGGGTTCACTATGGATACTGGTAAATTTTGCCCGAGTCCGGATCGAGCTAAAATTGATATGACACGACAAGCAAAGCTATGAAAGCCAACGTTCCAAATTTCAAGTCAATCGGAGTTAGTATGCTCAAGATATTGATCAATCACGGTTGAGAAATCCAACTCTATTCGTATTCATCCAATTTCGTATCCATTCCCCAAGAGAGATTCAGTTTGTATCCATCGCCTATGACTTCCTTCGTATCCATAAACTGAAGCTACTTCGTATCCATCATGTTAACAGCACTTCGTATCCATCAACAAATTCTTATTTCGTATCGGTCTCCCTCCATCCATCTCGTATCGATCTCCCGCCATCGATACGAACATCAACAACAACCAATCGATATGAAGAAAGCAGCATGAAGCATCGATACGAATAGAGCCATGCATAATCGATGCGAACTGGTATCGATACGAAGGCGACAATGTCATACAAATCCAAACTTGCATCGATCATAACTCGAGATCTACAAGTCCAAATGCCACCAAATTTTCACAGGAGCTTATGTACAACCTAAAGAACGTCCATGCCAAATTTCGACTCGATTGGACCAAATCTTGATCGATACGAAATTCGTTCGTATCAATCACGGACCGAGTGCAAATCACGTGGGATCGATCATGTGGGCCCACCCACATGCCAGAAGAGGTCTCCCGAGATCTGAGCGAGATATTTGCAGCCTACGCCTATAAATAGCACCCCAGAGCCTACAGAAAAAGGGACTTTTGGTCTCTCTACGCCGATATTTTACCGAAATGATTGTCAAACTTTAGTCATACTGTTGTAATCTTTTGTAAATAATGAGTGAAATTCAATAAACATCAATCATTTCATAGTGGACGTAGGCAATTCGCCGAACCACTCTAAATCCGTGTGTTTTTGTGCATTTTCTTATATGTTTATTGATGTGTTTGTTAGATCTGCTTCATTTTACATTTACTTTCTTCATTTTATCTCTTCAAACACATCTGAAGAGTGTTGTGCCCAATTTTGGTACAAACAGTCCTTAACTCTCAATCTACTCAAATTTAATTTTGAGCACCCGAGAGTTCAAAGGGAAGACATAAACTTCGAGTAAGACATAAAACCAAGTGTGAATAATTCTATTACATCTCCTTTTACTGATATTAAGTGAGACCACGCCGCTTACCAGAATGGGTTTCCCCTCAATAATATTATTTTAAGATCATAACTTTTGCAAATCAAAATCCTGCATCAAACTGATTATGACAACAATAGCAATAACATATATGCATATAAATCAGGTAATCAATGGACTATTTGTCTGAACAATATAGTTTTATCAGGTTGAGTATTAACCACTGGCTAACTCGGGCCTAACAGACATAACAAATATTCTAACTTCTGTTAAATACAATATTGAACAATCTATCCCAACTTACTTCTCCTAGGGTCAATTGATCCTATTGGTTTTGCGGGCTCACCAATTACCTAACTCTACTCTGTGTATACCTTTTTATGCGTAACATCATTTTAGTGTGACAAAGCCATACACACTGAAATTTTGAACTTATATTAGCTAGAGGCTACTAGCTAAAGTATAGGGCGCGACCCTACACCAGTCCCATCCAGTCTTCTAATATCTGAGTCATATTCTTAGGGTTAACTATCCTATTCAATTTTCCTTTAAAAGATTTCTTTCAAATTGATTTATCACTTTTAAATCATACTTAAACAAGGAAAATATACTCTTTGCTTTACTCAAAAAACCTATGCCATGATATATGCTTTTTACATAAAACAATGTCGATGAAAATTTAAAATTAATAGGGTTATCTATCCCTTCGAAACAAGAAAAATACTTTAACCCTGAAAATATTAGGTTGAAAGGGCAAACCCTTCCTTTCAAATGTACTGGAAATAGATCTTTCGAAATCATTACTTAAAATGTTAGACATCTTCTTTCGAAGCCATTAATCATATCTTTCGAAACACTTAAAACAGACCTTCAAAACACTTAAAACATACCTTTTGAAAACATAAAACTACCTTTTGAAACACTTAAAACATACCTTTCGAAGGTATTGGGTTTAAGTAAGAAATTATCTGGAAGCACAGCTTCAGAACCAATTAAAAGTATTACTTTCAAAACCATAGTTTGAAAACAAAACAAACTACAAAGTATAAAAGAGGACACATTCGAAAGCTATCCTTTCAAAACCATTGCCTCCGAAACTAATAGTTAAAGCGGCTAAGTCATTCTCTTAGAAACATCGGGGAAGGCGGCTTTAATGGTTGGGGAGAGGTATTGGTTCGAAACCTATCTTATGCACTCATCAATCTAAGGGTTATAAAAAGTAGCCTCTTACTGAGGCAAAAGATTTTAATGTGGCAGCTAGGGTATCAAAGGGGTTCAAAGCGGCTACCCTTTCGAAACACTTTTTTATACAAAAGCAGGTCTATAGGTTCGAAAGGTTTGAAAGACAACTTCACCCCTTTCGAATGCATGCCTTCAACACCATCCTACCATCCGCCTATCTCCAACGCACTAAATACCAATGAATTAATACCCTATATACTGGTTCTGACTGGGTACGTAAGGGGTTTTGTGCGAATGTATGATGTTGGAAGCCAGCAAGGGTAGCGGCGAAGATGTAATTTTAATAAAAACTGCATTTTAATCTTTTAAAGAAATTCCTTTTTACATACCACTAATATTTGTCAAAATCTTAGTGGTTAGAAAACTTTATCAATTCCCTTTTCCAGAATTTGCTACTGAAACCAAATTTGGATTATTTGAAACAACTTAACACTTATGCCCTTCTCTTTAATCAAATATTTAAAACATTTAAGTCCTCTAACTTAAATAATTTATTAACCGTAGTAAAACACTTAGGAAAAATCGTCAAAAATCACAATAATTGTGATAACCCGGATTTTTTCGGACATCTATTAATTGATAATTAGCTGGATTGAATTAATAAAATACTGATTTATAAGTGAACAAATGAAGAGGTGATAATATAAAGATATCTAAATGGATTTGAGCTATAATAATATTGAATTATGAATATTTGGAAATGATATATCTTATAGTAAATTAACAAATTTGAAATAGACATGTACAAACTTTATAATATTGAGAATTTTTAGTGTATACTTATACATATATATACAAGTGTGTATATATATATTTATATTATGATTAGGAAGCTATTGTTTTGAGTTCAACATGATGATTTCCAAAAGCTATTTAAATAAACTCTACATTTTAATGCTAATATATATATATATATAGAACTAATTGAATTTTTATAATATAAGAACTTTGTAAACATATTAAAAACATTTAATTTCATGTGTAACCCTTTTAAACAAAGAATTTAACAAGTGTAAGTATTTAAATAGCATTTAAACATTTGTAGCTTAGGCATGCCATACATAATACAAGTGGCATATGTGTTTTCTTTTATTTTTTTTTAATTAGTGTTAAAATAAACTAGGTTGTGCGTATTCATAGGACTTTTTCTAAATTCTTCTTTGAAACAAAATTTTAAACTAAAGTGAGAATCAGAACAATCTTTTCCAAGTTCTTTTTATCTGAGCTTAAGCAAGCTAGGATTAAAAGCTTCAAACAAGCAAAATTCAAGATCAAAACAAAGCAAACAACTTTTGTTCAAATTCAAACCTGGGATTCAAGTTTTAGATTCAGTTTTTAAAGCAAATTCATGTTACAAAAGTAGATTTGATCACCTCAATAATCAAGCAAGTCAGGTTATAAATTCAAGGATTAAATTCCTGTTCAAAAGCAGGAATTATTTTTCAGGCCTGGCTCTCTGTACAACATCAAAGGTGAGTAAATATATATATTTTAAAGGTTTAAGTAGATCTAAATCAGTGCATATAGATTCTTAGATTAGAATTATGTTTGCATGTGTGAAATTTTTGGTTTCATGTTATTAATATGTAGGTTTATAAGTATGCATGTATGAAACCCAGTGCATATCTCTGATTTATAACTGACAGGCTAAAATCTTGATCAAAGATCAAGTTCACTTCAAACATTTACTTATAGGTTGTGAAATTTGAAGAAAATATGTTTGTTTTTACATAAACTAAGTATTAAAAATATATTTAAGCGTGATAAGTTGAAACTCTCTGGAAATTTAGAAAAAAACAATGGAAATTATAAACTTATCAAATGCTCGACTTGAACAATTCTGGTTTCCAGGTTTATAATCTGTTTTGTTACCTAAAATAATGATTTTTGAAAATGAAATCAGAATTTTTAAGTATAAATTCAAGGAGAAATTGTGGGTTGAATGATTTTGGATTTTGGGGCAAATACTGGTGATCGATGAACGTGGAGGCCTCGGGATCGTGGCTGTAGGTAGCCTGGGGGATATAGATTGGGGAAAAAATGGTAATAAATTTTTCAGTTGATCAGGCAGGCTTGGGTTCGACGAACTAGGGTTTTTAACCCAGTTTAGTTCAGTATTGAGGATGCGGCGATTTCATTATCGACGTCACATCGGGATGGATTGCACCGGTAGGGATAGAGGCGTGGTGTCGTGACGAATCTACGGACAAGGTTGCGTAGCCTCTGATGGTCGGCATGGTCGTAGAGAGGCGTTTATCGATGATCTATTTTGGGTTCCAGTTTTGTTTTAAATGCTCGAATTCGATTTACGGCAAATTTCGATGATCTGGGTGGTTGTGGTGACTGAGGGGATGAACGGCGATTTGGTGGTGGTCGGAGGCTTGATCGAAGGTGATCGGAATTCCTGTACACGTGCACGCGTGTGTGTTTGTGTTTGGGTTGATGTTGATTTGGGGGAGACGATGTTTTCTCGGGTCTGGTTCGAGTATGTTTGGATGTTGTCTCGAAGTAGATGAGTTGACGCGTGTGACTCAGGGAAATTATGGGTTGGACTCGGGAAAATTGGTGTGGTCTTGGTTTGCTTGTTGTTAGTTAATCCAGTTTTTAAAAGCTTACCAAAATATGCAAGTTTCAAAGAAAATTGTAAACCAAGTTCTTAAATGAAGTATTAGCAAGTTTTAAATGTGTTACCAAAGTTTAAAAATATTTTCAAATTTGTTGTTTAAAATAATTATGTAATAGGTTAAATCCTATATGTTTGTAAAAGTGAATTAAATGATGTAATTAAATAAAGTATAAATTATTTAATGTATTAAGGATGAGTAATTGATTTTTTTTAAAATCAGGGGATAATTAATTAATTTAATTATTTAGATAATTAATTAAAAGTTAATTAATTTGTGTAATCAATTAATTAAAGTTGTTAATTAAAAGATGATTAATTTATTAAAGGCTAATCACTTAATGAAATCAATTAATGATAATTACTTAATGAAAGTAATTAAGGATTAATTACTTAGTGTAATTAATTAATTTAAAGGATGAATTAATTAATTAAAGGGATAGTTAATTAATGTAATTAATTAAGTATCATTAATTAATAATGAGAGTGATTAAAGGTTAATTAATGTGAATGGTTAAAGGATAATTAACCTATGTTTTTACTTAAAAACTAAGTACTTAATGCAATTAAAAAAAATTAATCAAGAATGATTAATTAAGATGGGTAATTAAGGGATGATTGATTAATGGTTTGTAAGTAATTAATGGTTAAGTAAGCAGGATTTAAAAGGTGATTGAAGTAATAAATTTAATTTGTTTAAATTAGTTAGAAATGGTGTAACTAATTTATCTTGCTTATGATTGAATAATATTGCATGCCTTTGATTGATTGATATCTTGGATATGTGATTGTTGATGCTATATGTTATGAAATGTTGGGTTTAAATTGAGATAATGTGGCTATCTATTGATATGAGTTAAAGGGCATAGGTGACACCCTGTATTTGAAGTTTGAATTGTGTTTCATTTGAATACTTTGAGATAAGAGGGTATTGAATTCGAAGAGACCGGAGTCGGGTATTAGTAAATACCCGAAACCACTTCGATTTGAAATCTTCTATAATTCTTTATAGATTGATATGTGAAATAAATAGACCGGTTTTGGATAATATGGACCATTTAAACTAAGTTGGATACTTAGATATTGTTTTGTGAAAATAAGTGTTGATATATAAGTTGTTTACTTATTGTAAAGTACGAGTTACCCCGGGTTTAAATACGTTCTATGGATTGAAATTTCATATTAGATGAGTTTACTCACGCTGGTTTCCAGCCTGACCCGGGTGTTACTTTGTTGTAATGCTCGGGTCAGACCGAGTATTACAGATTTTCAGGTAAGGACGTTTTGGAGCTCAGAAGTCGAGCTGGACGGCAGGAACGTATGGAGTGTTTCTACTGTGTTATATTATTGTATATCTGAGACTTGATAATTGTGTATATCCAGTGTCTGTATAAATGTGTAACTCTGATGTATAAAATGTAATCGACAGATATAATATTGTTTTGTAAACTGTTATTATTTATTATTATATTTTATCCGCTGCGAATGTGAGATGTTGATGTTTCTGATCTTCTTCTTCTTCTTCTATCTCTTTCTTCTTTTTCATAACTATCTGGAATTTTCGGGTTCGAAAATTCCGGGTCGTTACACTTGGTATCAGAGCGAAGGTTAAGCGAGAACCTTGGCTCTGTTGGGATTACTCGTTAAGGATAGGGTCAATAGTACCCTAGAACGAGTTGAGTGTATATATATATATATGAGAGCGTAATTGTTATTTTCTTATATAAGGATTTTAAATGATTTTATATAAGAATATATTTTGATATATAAAATGATATTTATTTCTATTAAATATTAAGGTAATTGGTTGTTAAAATATTGGAATTAAATTAAGTGGTAATAGAAATAAAGCCAAATTAAAATTGAATGAAGATAAGTTTGAAATGAATTCAAACTAAAATTAAAATCTTGAATAAAGGTAATAATGAATTGGTTTCTAGATATGATAATCTTGGTTATTATCATAAATGGTAATTGTGTTTAATAATGAATGTTGTTAATGATTTAGCAAAATGAAATGTTTAGGGAAGTAAACATTTAAGTGAGTATAACTTATAAATTGGAATTGAAGAGAATTTAAAATTGTGAAATTTTAAATCTAAATCCAGAAAACTTGAAATTGTTTTAAAGAAGTTGTTTTGAATTAAAACCAAAGGTGGTTTAAAAATTTAAAGTATAACTTGGTGTGTAAAGAAAATGTATATATGAGGAATATATATAATACCAATGATGATTTGAAATAAACACTTAGTGTTGAGTTTTAAATTGGAATGTGATATGAAAACCCAAAGTGATAAGTTTTTGAATTTAAGGGGGAAAGTTTATTAATATAAAGTTTAAATTTGAAATGGGAATTCAAATTGGATAAAGTTGACTGGATTAAATTGAATTTAACCTAGGGAAAGTTAAAAGAGTTTAGAATGAACAACTTGAATTTGAAATTTCAAGATGAAATTGGAATTTAACTTGGAAAGTTAAATGGTTGATTTTAAATGGGAGTTATGAGTGATCTCAAAATGGGTTTGAGATCTGGAAATTGAAAATGGATAATAAATTAGAATCTGAAATTTAATTATTTTTGAATCCTTATTTGAACTTTATAATAAGTTAAGTAAAAATAATTTTAAAATGAAATTTTGGAATTTGGATTCAGAATTAAATGATTTAAAGATTTAAGTTATTAAATTAAAAATAAAAGTTGATTTGATTTAAAAAAATAAGGGTTAATTTGACTTAAGGAATTAAATCAACATTTAAAAATTTTAACTCGAATTTATATAATTCGAGATAGTTTTAAATTGAGATTTGAATAGAAGTAGTTCAAATTGAATTTGATTTGAATTAATTAGAATTGTGATTGAAGATGTATAAGTTTAAAAATCAAATGGAATTTGATTTGAATTTGGAAAGGAATTAAGGTTAATTCAACTTGAATTGGGATTAAATCAATTTTAATGGAAATTGAAGTTATTTAAATTGCAATTGAGTTAATTTAAATGGAGATGGAAATTTAAATTGAATTGATGAGAATTGAACAGTTTGGCTCTGGATTATTTTCAAAATAAATTGTTTTAATACAAATATATTTTTCCAAACTATTTACTATATAATCTTTCTTCTTAAACCCCAAACTATCTCATACTTATTTTACAATTATTTTGGGAACTATTTAACTATTTTGAAACTGTCTTATAAACTAATTACTATTTTTTAGTTACTTATATTTAATCACTATTTAAAAAAAAACTATTTTGCAATTATTAAACTATTTTATACCTACTTAACTATTTTATAGCTATTTTACAAACTAATAACTATTTTTCAACTACTTATCTATTTTAAACTTTTTCAAGATATTTGTTTAAATTTAAATTGGTCAGAGTTCAAACTGTTTGTAATTGAAGTAATAACTCAATTTGAAATGGAAGCAATTGAGAATAAGTGAATGGAATTAAAGGAAATGTGAATAGAAAAGAGAATTGATTTGGATAATAACTAACAAAGATAAATACGTATATAAATACGTAGGATATACGTATATTATTCTATTCGCATAGTGATTTGATCCAGATTCGAACATAGAATTTCGAGATAGTATTATCGATCCGAGTTGGGATTTTTCGCTCGATTTTCGACGGCGAACCTGGATATGGATTGTTGATTGGTTCTGGATATTCTCTATCATGGCTACGACTATGCAAGGAGAATGACGGTTTCTAATCAAGAAACCAGATCTGAGTCCGCACTAGGAAGTCGGGTGGACGATACGAGTTCGGAAGTGAAATTGTGTGATCGATTGAGCGATCAGATTGATATTGTGTACGGATGATATGTGTACATCGTACGGATTTGAATGAAATTGATATTGAAGATTGGGGATAAGAACTGTAAAATGGTTTTTGAAAAGAAATATGGTTAATAACTTTATAAAAGATTTATCAAATGTGAATATTTGATTTAGAATAAAATAAAGTTATATATCCTTGTTGTATAAGGTAAATCTTCCCTTGTTGAATCTATTGCTAAAAGAAAAGGGTTTTGAAATATTTGAAGTATAAAAGAGGTTTTATACAAAGTTGAAATGATCCAAAGATTTTAAAAGTTATATATATCTATATCTATATATATATATAAAGGATCTTATGAGAATGATTTTGGAAAAGGTTTTGGGAACCTATGAATTTGGGAAGGGCTTTTGATTTTTGAGAAATCAATTTTGGATTTTGGAAAGCCTAGTTTGAGAATTATCGATTTTTGGTAATCGATTTTGTGTAAAGGAGATTTTGATAAATCATAAAGGGTATGATTTGAAGATACTATAAGTATATAGTATAAAATGTTTTGAGTATAGCTCTGGGGAAAAAGGCGCTCCCTTGAAATGAACTTCTCAGGAGTGCCACTGGGTGGTACTGCCTTGAGCCCCAAGGGGGGTTTCTAAAGTTGATCCTGTGAGGAGTCCGGACAAAACTAGTTCCTGAGGATTATTTGTGTAGCGAAAGTCGAGGGGCTGGTGCCCACAGAGGCATTTGAGTTATGCTGTGACAACAATTTAACTCAATGTCACTGCGATCTACTGCAGACCATAGCGGAAGTCATGTGTGCCGCTGAGAGCCAACTGTCTACGTTTGATTTTATATCGGTAGACTGTGACACTATGGTAACATAGCGAAAGTCGTTTGTGCCGCTGAGAGCCAACTGTCTACGTTTGATTTTATATCGGTAGACTGCGACCTATGTGGGAGAAGTTTCATTTTGACAGCGAAATCGTGAGTGCCGCTGAGAGCCAACAGTTACATGGACTTTTGCTGCGACGGCAACGTAACCCTGGAATGTAATTGCGATCTGTTGTGGGTTCCATGCTGTCATCAGTTACATGGACTTTTGCTGCGATGGCAACGTAACCCGTGATGTAACTGTGACCATGGATGGGGGTGATGATTTCCAGAGCATTCTCACCAAAGATATTTCCTCTATTTTCAAAATTGTTTTCTATATTTTCATTAAAATTATTTTCCGAATATTTTCACTGGATGTTGAAATGGGTCTGCTGAGTATTTACAGATTTTCAGTCCTACGCCTGATCAACGTATGACCGAATTTCTGTGAAAACGATGATGGATTTGTTGAAACATCGAGTTATAAAATGATATTTTTATAAACTATTTTGACAATATTATATAGATTTTAAAGTATCTTAGAATTTAAATAAAAAGAGTTAAGAGTTAAAAATGTTCAAAGAGAAAAGTTAACTGATATTAAGTATTTTAATAAATTCTAGTTTCGTTCCTTTTCGAGGACGAAAAGATTTAAGAGGGGAGGAATGTGATAACCCGGATTTTTTCGGACATCTATTAATTGATAATTAGCTGGATTGAATTAATAAAATACTGATTTATAAGTGAACAAATGAAGAGGTGATAATATAAAGATATCTAAATGGATTTGAGCTATAATAATATTGAATTATGAATATTTGGAAATGATATATCTTATAGTAAATTAACAAATTTGAAATAGACATGTACAAACTTTATAATATTGAGAATTTTTAGTGTATACTTATACATATATATACAAGTGTGTATATATATATTTATATTATGATTAGGAAGCTATTGTTTTGAGTTCAACATGATGATTTCCAAAAGCTATTTAAATAAACTCTACATTTTAATGCTAATATATATATATATAGAACTAATTGAATTTTTATAATATAAGAACTTTGTAAACATATTAAAAACATTTAATTTCATGTGTAACCCTTTTAAACAAAGAATTTAACAAGTGTAAGTATTTAAATAGCATTTAAACATTTGTAGCTTAGGCATGCCATACATAATACAAGTGGCATATGTGTTTTCTTTTATTTTTTTTTAATTAGTGTTAAAATAAACTAGGTTGTGCGTATTCATAGGACTTTTTCTAAATTCTTCTTTGAAACAAAATTTTAAACTAAAGTGAGAATCAGAACAATCTTTTCCAAGTTCTTTTTATCTGAGCTTAAGCAAGCTAGGATTAAAAGCTTCAAACAAGCAAAATTCAAGATCAAAACAAAGCAAACAACTTTTGTTCAAATTCAAACCTGGGATTCAAGTTTTAGATTCAGTTTTTAAAGCAAATTCATGTTACAAAAGAAGATTTGATCACCTCAATAATCAAGCAAGTCAGGTTATAAATTCAAGGATTAAATTCCTGTTCAAAAGCAGGAATTATTTTTCAGGCCTGGCTCTCTGTACAACATCAAAGGTGAGTAAATATATATATTTTAAAGGTTTAAGTAGATCTAAATCAGTGCATATAGATTCTTAGATTAGAATTATGTTTGCATGTGTGAAATTTTTGGTTTCATGTTATTAATATGTAGGTTTATAAGTATGCATGTATGAAACCCAGTGCATATCTCTGATTTATAACTGACAGGCTAAAATCTTGATCAAAGATCAAGTTCACTTCAAACATTTACTTATAGGTTGTGAAATTTGAAGAAAATATGTTTGTTTTTACATAAACTAAGTATTAAAAATATATTTAAGCGTGATAAGTTGAAACTCTCTGGAAATTTAGAAAAAAACAATGGAAATTATAAACTTATCAAATGCTCGACTTGAACAATTCTGGTTTCCAGGTTTATAATCTGTTTTGTTACCTAAAATAATGATTTTTGAAAATGAAATCAGAATTTTTAAGTATAAATTCAAGGAGAAATTGTGGGTTGAATGATTTTGGATTTTGGGGCAAATACTGGTGATCGATGAACGTGGAGGCCTCGGGATCGTGGCTGTAGGTAGCCTGGGGGATATAGATTGGGGAAAAAATGGTAATAAATTTTTCAGTTGATCAGGCAGGCTTGGGTTCGACGAACTAGGGTTTTTAACCCAGTTTAGTTCAGTATTGAGGATGCGGCGATTTCATTATCGACGTCACATCGTGATGGATTGCACCGGTAGGGATAGAGGCGTGGTGTCGTGACGAATCTACGGACAAGGTTGCGTAGCCTCTGATGGTCAGCATGGTCGTAGAGAGGCGTTTATCGATGATCTATTTTGGGTTCCAGTTTTGTTTTAAATGCTCGAATTCGATTTACGGCAAATTTCGATGATCTGGGTGGTTGTGGTGACTGAGGGGATGAACGGCGATTTGGTGGTGGTCGGAGGCTTGATCGAAGGTGATCGGAATTCCTGTACACGTGCACGCGTGTGTGTTTGTGTTTGGGTTGATGTTGATTTGGGGGAGACGATGTTTTCTCGGGTCTGGTTCGAGTATGTTTGGATGTTGTCTCGAAGTAGATGAGTTGACGCGTGTGACTCGGGGAAATTATGGGTTGGACTCGGGAAAATTGGTGTGGTCTTGGTTTGCTTGTTGTTAGTTAATCCAGTTTTTAAAAGCTTACCAAAATATGCAAGTTTCAAAGAAAATTGTAAACCAAGTTCTTAAATGAAGTATTAGCAAGTTTTAAATGTGTTACTAAAGTTTAAAAATATTTTCAAATTTGTTGTTTAAAATAATTATGTAATAGGTTAAATCCTATATGTTTGTAAAAGTGAATTAAATGATGTAATTAAATAAAGTATAAATTATTTAATGTATTAAGGATGAGTAATTGATTTTTTTTAAAATCAGGGGATAATTAATTAATTTAATTATTTAGATAATTAATTAAAAGTTAATTAATTTGTGTAATCAATTAATTAAAGTTGTTAATTAAAAGATGATTAATTTATTAAAGGCTAATCACTTAATGAAATCAATTAATGATAATTACTTAATAAAAGTAATTAAGGATTAATTACTTAGTGTAATTAATTAATTTAAAGGATGAATTAATTAATTAAAGGGATAGTTAATTAATGTAATTAATTAAGTATCATTAATTAATAATGAGAGTGATTAAAGGTTAATTAATGTGAATGGTTAAAGGATAATTAACCTATGTTTTTACTTAAAAACTAAGTACTTAATGCAATTAAAAAAAATTAATCAAGAATTATTAATTAAGATGGGTAATTAAGGGATGATTGATTAATGGTTTGTAAGTAATTAATGGTTAAGTAAGCAGGATTTAAAAGGTGATTGAAGTAATAAATTTAATTTGTTTAAATTAGTTAGAAATGGTGTAACTAATTTATCTTGCTTATGATTGAATAATATTGCATGCCTTTGATTGATTGATATCTTGGATATGTGATTGTTGATGCTATATGTTATGAAATGTTGGGTTTAAATTGAGATAATGTGGCTATCTATTGATATGAGTTAAAGGGCATAGGTGACACCCTGTATTTGAAGTTTGAATTGTGTTTCATTTGAATACTTTGAGATAAGAGGGTATTGAATTCGAAGAGACCGGAGTCGGGTATTAGTAAATACCCGAAACCACTTCGATTTGAAATCTTCTATAATTCTTTATAGATTGATATGTGAAATAAATAGACCGGTTTTGGATAATATGGACTATTTAAACTAAGTTGGATACTTAGATATTGTTTTGTGAAAATAAGTGTTGATATATAAGTTGTTTACTTATTGTAAAGTACGAGTTACCCCGGGTTTAAATACGTTCTATGGATTGAAATTTCATATTAGATGAGTTTACTCACGCTGGTTTCCAGCCTGACCCGGGTGTTACTTTGTTGTAATGCTCGGGTCAGACCGAGTATTACAGATTTTCAGGTAAGGACGTTTTGGAGCTCAGAAGTCGAGCTGGACGGCAGGAACGTATGGAGTGTTTCTACTGTGTTATATTATTGTATATCTGAGACTTGATAATTGTGTATATCCAGTGTCTGTATAAATGTGTAACTCTGATGTATAAAAATGTAATCGACAGATATAATATTGTTTTGTAAACTGTTATTATTTATTATTATATTTTATCCGCTGCGAATGTGAGATGTTGATGTTTTTGATCTTCTTCTTCTTCTTCTATCTCTTTCTTCTTTTTCATAACTATCTGGAATTTTCGGGTTCGAAAATTCCGGGTCGTTACAATAATTCACATTAAATATGTTTTCTAACATATATAAATTTCATACCCGTAGGCATTATTTAATTGCCTTAAATAATTTAAACCCAAAATTAACAATTTTCTCTCATAGAAAATTTACAATAAATCCATATTCACTTGGAAAATCATGAAACTTGAAACCCACTTCTAAAATAATATTTTTGACCATATATCAAAAAAGAAACTCATTTGGATGTCATATGATGGATTTTATAATCTAAACATATCATAAAATTCTTATTAAATCTCCATAAATCATCAACTTAAAACATATAATCATTTAATCACTATAACATGGCATATACTTGCAAAAGAAAACAGGTTTACCTTTAAATCGAAATCATTCATCAAAAATAGAGAAGTAAATTAATTATTCATCTTGGCTTTATGTTAAGAAGGTTGAGATTTTTGCCTTTAGATTGATTTGCTTAAGCTTTCGACTTGAATCCGAGCTTTTTTTCTCCTTGAATCCTCTTAATGGTGGTCGACCAAGTTATGTAGGGTTTAGTTTTATTTGTGAAAGTTAAATTTAGTGAGGAATGAAGAATAGAAGGGTTTAGATAATAGGAACAAAGGCTATTCCCATTTTACCATGGTCATATTCCTCCTACTTACTTATTTTTCATTCTCTTTTACTAATACATTCATTAAGGCATGGCTTCTTCTTAATTAACAAATCTCAATCTCTTAGCTATCTACATCATTTAATTTATCCAATTAAAGTTTCTAAATAATGTTAGTCAAAATTATGGTGATTACATATCTTGTTTTTGATATTTCCACTTCTCTATCCCTTACCTAAAAACTCTGTTTCTAGATCTCATAGACAGAGGAAAGCCTACTCATCGGCATTTAGTGTTAAATACAAGATGACTTACTTCCCACAAACAAGTCAACATTTTAGCACAACTTATCACATTTGTTTGATGTTACTTAATGGCATAGACAAAAAATACGTTTTATTTGAACATCGTTTTAAAAAATAATTGCTTTTAAACAAAACCGACCTTTGAAACAAAGCGGTTAAAATTTAAACCTTTTATTTAAATAATTAAATAAATACTTGAAAATATGTTTAAAATTTAAAACTTCTTTTTAATACTTATATACACATTTAAAAGATCTTTCAAAAATATTTAAAGTAAAAACCTTTTATCTTTTACGCAAAAATTATCGATTTACAAACTGCGTCCACATAGATTATCGTTATATGGACCATAACTTTTAAAACTTATTTTGTGAATTAAGTAGATTTTAAACCCTTTCATTTTATGTTTAAACCACTTTAATAACTTTGTAGAAATGTTTGAAAACAAAAGTTAAGTTTGGAAATCCTTGGAAAATATACTTAGAGAACAAAGTAATAAACTAGTTTAAAGAAACAAGGGATCTCGATGTCGAATAAAAACCAATTCAAGTATGTTAACGAAACCAAGCAACATTCTTAACATTTGTATACATAAGCGCTCACACACACACACACACATATATATATATATATATATATATATATGTAATGTAAATATCATCCATAAGGCATGGAAAAATTGTCCTTTGCAAATTATCGCACACTTTGAAGTGTATCACAGCGACCTATTCGCTACAAACACTTCGACTTCATTTCAAGTCGCATGCAAATATCCTATGTGCCATCCGCTTTCAAGCAAGAACCAAACCATATACAAGCATTCCAAACACTTATAAACATAACTAATTAACCAAGATTATTATGACACATCATAAAGATTTAAACTTTATTTTAAAGTGAGCTTTACGCACCAACACGAATTTGCAACTAAAACTACTGCAACTTTTAATCGACAACTGGACCTAGCTTTCTTTTTACCAAACTTGATTTTCAAGACCCAAAGAGAGTCAAATGGGTTTGGCTATTGTGTTAGGAGGGCTTGGCCATTGGAAAATGGAGGGTTTTGGACTTTGTTTTGTAGGTAAGTTATGTAGAGAGGAGTGGAGATGGTTTTATCAATTTGTTTATGGATAAAATGTGAAAAAGAAGAGACTTTTAATTTAAAAACTTCTGAGAAGCCATGGAAGAAGAAGTGAAGAGAGTGAAAAGGTGGTAAAAATGGGAAAAGAGATAAAAAAAGAAGTAAAATGTAACAACCCGATATTTTCAACCATTCGCATCCATTATAAGTGTATAGGCAGACACTCATGTCGGAGTTGAATTGCTCAAAATACCGCGTTGTAAATAAAATTTGGCAAATCTTAGAATATACAGTAAATAAATATAATCACAGATCACAGACATAGAGTAAAATAATGCAACGGAAGTAAAAGAAATAGTAGTTCATGAAGCTACTATCTAAATATGTCAGAGTTACATAAGATACAACAGAAGAAATAGAGTACAACAAAAGTCTCAATAAAATAACCAAGTACAAGCTGAGTAGAACAACAGAATTGAAATAGATAGGACATGATAAGCAGATAATCTCCAGCGATTCAAATCTCCAAGCAAGTGGAAATCCAAATCTGTGAATAACTCAGGCTAACCCGAGCGTAAAGCAAAACACAAAACACTCGAGTCAGGACAATATATACTTATATAATGTAAACCAACTCAAGCGAACTGTAATAAGGGTACAAGTAACTTAGAAGATGCTTGGGACCGCCCATCCTCTAAGGATCCGTTAAACTATCTACTATGTAGTAATATTCGATATTATAATAATGTCTAATATAAAATAAACATACTTTTAAATAGCATTAAGGCTTTACATTTTCCACCTTAACACGTAATAGTCCCAGTAGTCTATCCAGTATTAGCATACTCCCAAAATGGGGGCTACCCTCGATACTCCACAGGCTACGGGAGAAATCACAAACCGTAGTAAAGCTCGATATGGTAGGTGACACGGCACAACTAGGCAATGCCAGGGTAGATATACCAATTACGCACACGGACTGATGGAGCGCATAGCAGCCACTATCGTCCACCTCGAACAACACTCCCAAATCGGAGGATGGCCATCTAATCAATCACAAGTAAGAGTATAATATCGAAGAAATGTGTCCGAGAAGAGGTGCTACCTCACTGGTCCGAGATCGCTCCTGTTTTAGCCACCTTATGCCAACTCATGGGAGTTGGGTCCACGTAACATACCTTAAGAACGTCGCCACCATCCTACTTCATTCTGGAAACTCCGCCGCGTACACAGTTGTCAAAGTGGTTTTCGGTATCGACAGAGAGTATGTCCATATCCGATCCCGGTCTCTTTAACAACCAGTCGTTATTATAACCCGTGGTTATAAGTTTAAAAACAGTTTATACTTCAAAATAGAATATCATTTCAAATCCAAATCTTAATCAAAATAAAGATTAAATCGATTCCAAACCATTTCCATATTTTTAAAATATCATATCATTTCAAAACTTCATTTCAAATCATTTTAATATTCCAAATATCATTTGAGTTCAAATCTAAATATTCAACTTTAAATACCTTTTAAATTTAAAGGTATACTTCATTTATTATCATTTCAAGTCACCTTTTAAATAGTTTATATTCCAATCAAATAATTCATTTAAACCTTTTAAAAGTGTAATTATTATATTTTCAAATCAAGTATTCGATTTCCAAAGTTTCAAACCATTCTGAGTTCGTTTACTAAGTCAAAAACCCTAATTATTAAAAATTTAGCATTTCATAGCATTTAAAAACAACTGCTATAGGTTATATTTGAAAACATTTTTAATTCAGCAAAGACAGCACTTAAAACTGCTGTTAAAACTCAGTTTTAGTTGAATTATAGTTCAAAACAGAAAAGACAGCATTTCAGAAGTGCTGCGGTAGTTCAGATTTCAAAACAAGGATTAAATTTGGTTTCAGCAAAGACTGCAGACCATTATAGCATTTCCAGAGAATGCTATAATAGCCTGAGTTCAATATTAGCCTATAAGTTCAATTACAGCAACTACAGCATTTCAGAAATGCTGTAATAGCTCTTTTTACACAATTTTAGTTCAAAACAGAATCTATAGCATTTCTGAATGCTATTAAAAGTTAATTTCAGGCGTTAGTGTATTTCCAGCAATTAAATAACTTTAATTTAAAACACATAAACATTTTAAAAATCATATTTTAACATTTAAAATGTTCATTTACATATCGTTTAACATATATCTTTTCATAATAAATTTCTTATAATAAAATCCAATTTTCAACAATTTACTTAATAAATTTAAGTGTAAAAGTTTCCAATTCTTCACATTTCAACAAATAACTTAACACTTCAAATTTAAATTACCATTTCACAAATTTAACTAAATTTCCAATTTTATTTAATTAACTTAACCCTTTAATTAAAACCAAATTTCACATTTCCTAGTCAAGTTATATTTTAAAAGATCACTTTTAAACATTCACTTATTTAACCACTTAAATTCATAGAAAAATCAATAATACTTTAATAAATCACTTAAATTCAAATTTAATCAAATTATCATATTTACCATTTCCAAATAAAATTTAATATCCATTTTATTTATATAACTTAAATATCATTTTTAACCAAATTCCAAATTTCCAACTTAAGTTATATTTCAAAAATCCAGTTAAACCATTCATTAATTACATTTTTAACACATGGAAAAAAAAATCATAATTTCTTTATTTTAAAACATTTCAAAATCTATTTAAATCAAATTTCATAAATTTATAATTTTTTAAAATACTTAAAAATATCCAAAACACTTTATAAAATAACAACGGGCCTGTATATAATTTTCTAACCTAGGTCAAGTGATACGGATATGTATCATTTCAATCCGCAGTTAAAAAAAGAAAAATCCGGGTTCTATCATTTCAAACCCGCAATCCCAAGTTAAAATAAATTAAATAAAAATCGTTCAGGCCTATCATTTCAGCCCATAACAATTTTTCCCTATTCTAAAGTCTGTTCGGGTATGTATCATTTCAACCCATAGTGATTCTAGTCTACAGGGAACTTGCAATGGTGATAACTGATATAAATAATAGAATAACATTAAATAACAGTAACATATGATATAACAGGTGTATAAACATCATATGATCATAATATAGTCAAGTATACCATGATAATATATTTCTACAGATTCACAGGGTGTCAATTTACTAGTTATATAGGTACATATTGTCTGGTGAGAATAACTCACTTGTTAAAGCTGGAGATTAGCGATCAAACACACAGAGTAGATTCCAGAAAGCACAACAAGCACGATATAGCATGACTTTTGATTTGAATGAATGGAGAGCCTTGATATTTATCTTGTAAACAATAACCAAAACAAGACAATATACACATAAATATTCAACGCAAAACAATGTTGAAACAATGAAGATAAGAAGCAACAACGGAATAGATTACTTGATCGTGCTTTAACCATTCAAAAGATCGAACAAGGGGTTCATTTTCTTAGCCATGATGATGATGAGTGTGGGAGAGACAAGGTTAACTCCTCAGATACATAAGACAAAACAATACAAACAATATAAGTTTTCAACCCAAAATTTAAATAAAACAATGTTAGAAATGACTGCATAAAGCAAATAGAAATGCTTGCACTTGCTTTCAACCTTTAATGCTTCAGCCCTAGGTTGGAATACATGGCCATGGTTTGAATTTAGATCTGGTTTGGGTCAATAAGATCGGCCATAGCATGGGAAAAGATAGAGCAAAGGTTTGTGTACATGAACTACACAAGCTAAGGCAACACACCAATGTTTTTAAGCAACAACAAGCCACGACCAAGGCAAGCAAGAGCATGGACAGGCCTGGTGGGGTCAGGTACAGATGTGGCAGAGGTGTTAGGTCAGAAAATGGCTGGTGGTGATGATGTATGTGGCGGCCAAAGTGGTTTGGTGAAGTGGTGAAGGCATAGGTGCTTGGAAATGCAAGTTTTCAAGTGTATATTGCAATTTTGGTGGAGTTTGTTTAGGTTTTTGGTGGATCTATTTCAACATGGGGCACGGCCAGAGGTGTGGGGTCCAAGATGATGACGTGGCAGAGGGTCCTGGTGGTGCTGGAGGTGGTGTTGGTGGCGGCTATGGGTGGTGGAAGGTGATGGTGACAATTCTAGGTCTAGGCTTGCATATATGTGATGTAATATTGGATTTTTGGTGGTGTTCTCTAGCCAACATGGCTCGGCCTGGCCATGGTGGGGTGCTAGGGGGTTGGTTGATCAGAAATCAAGGTGGTGGAGGTCGGCCTAGATCTGGTTGAGGAGGAGTGGAGCCATGAAGTTGAGAACAATATACAAAAATTCAATAGAAAACCATAAAAACAAGAAGATGAATTTACCTAAAATTTTGCAAGATGGAGGCCATGATTTTTTTTAGGGTTAAGAAGCTTTGAAAACTCGTGAATAACATGAGGAAGTTGGCTGGAAAAAATGAGGGATAGAACGGCAAAAAAATAAAAGACGTATTGATTGAAAAAGAAACGGTAGAATTCAAAAGGACTAAGCACACAAAAGGTATCAAACTCTTCATATATCTTTAATTCCTTTTTATAACTTTATATTTCTAGAAAAAATAATAATCCCAGATAAAATTTCGAAATTTTATCAAAATATAATAATTTATATAAATATTTATCAATTATATAAAGTTAAATTAAGAAAATAGCTAAAATAGTAAACTAGTTTAGAAAAATTGGAATTGAATAGAATAAATTTTTAGAAAATTCATATGAGCTTGAAATATATTTTTGAAGTTAAATAATAAAATAAAATAAAAATATATTCACAAAATAAATATTAAAAATTTAATTTACATATAATTTTTAATGAAGAAAATAGCAGAAAATAGGAAAACAGCCTTTAAAAATGAAAAATAAATACAGTAAATTTTGGAAAAATTCTATTATCATTTTAAAAATATAAAAGGGCAAAAATATACATAAAAACATATTAACACATATTAAAACAAAATATAAGAAAGAAAATATGATTTATAAAATTTAAAATAGGCAAAATTGCACAAATAAACAAATTATACTAAAAATTGAAATGTACATAGCTTTTACATTTTAACTCCGTTTTCAACGAAACGAAAAGTAGTGTTCAAGTTATTACATCTATTTTTATAATAAAAGATAAAATTTATAATTCCAAACTTTTAAATTTTTAAGTTTAAAAGTCCAAGTTTGACTATTTGACCAAAATTCACATTTTTTGGAAATATTAAATTTAGTCATATTTGGAATTCAAATCCACATACAAAATCAAAGTTTTTATATTTACAATAACAAAATTTATTCTTTTCATAAATAAAGCTTTTAAATCTGGAAAAATCAATTTAAAAATAATTGTAAAATACAGGGTTATTACATAAAAAGAAAATGGAAAGAGTGGAGTGGTTTTTATAGAAAATGGAAATTCAAAATTACCAAACTGCCCTTACCTACTACCCTTTACCTAATGATGACATCTCCTCCTCCACCATCATGATGCACACTCCACCTACACCCCTCCCCCTGCCACTTATCCTTCATGCATCCCTCTATCTCTCTTATGTGTATGCTTATGTGTTTTTATTATTATATTTTTCTTTTTTATTAACTTAAGTATACTTTTGACCTTATTTTAATTTAATCACTTCATTAGCCAAAAGCATATGTTATTTGCATATATGTGTACATATACACACTAGCGTGTACTATAGGAAATGCGAATTACGGATCTTAAGGCAGAATTAACACTAGAGGGGGGCGAATAGTGTTTAATTAATTTTGTGAATCTTTTTGAAATCATTTCAAATTAAATCCAAACAGAGGCAGTTCACAAACACAGAAAAAATCACAGAATCAGACACAGATGCAAATAGTAAATAAAAGCAGCAATGGAAAGAAAACACCGGAATTTTACACTGGTTCGAAGTTACCCTACATCCAGTCCCACACAATTTCTTGAGCAGATTTCTTTTCAAATATAATGTCGATATTACAACCTCGATTTCAAGGCCACGAGATACACCCTCCTATCTCCGAGTCCAGGGCAAACTCTCTTGATTTAACTAGGCTACAAGATCACCTAATTGATTTACGGGCTACAATTACACCCAACTGATTGTAACGACCCGTTATTTTGGACCATTCAAATCGACAATAATCCACACATGTCTGACTTGAATAGTTCAAAATATCAGATTGTTAATTTAAAATTTGGCAAAAATCAGCATATACAGTAAATAAATCGATCACAGAATCACAGACACAGAGTAATACAATAATACGCAGCGGAATAGATAAAATAGTAGTTCATGAAGCTACTATATAAACATCAGAGTTAGAAATAAAATACAATAGAATATCTCAAATGCAGTGAAGTCTTCAGTACAACAGATGACCTCTCTGAACAAATCAACTAGAAGAACTGAAAGCTGAGGCGATTGTTGGATCTCCAAAGGAAGCTCCAAACTACAAATGTGAGTCTCAAATGCTGTATCACTCGGTCTGACCCGAGCGTAAAGCAAAACACAAAACACTCGAGTTAGGATTAACATTCTTATATCAATAAATCCAACTCAAGTGAAATATCAACTGAAATACGAGTAACTTAAAGGATGTTTGGGATAACCATCCTCTAAGGATCTGTGAAACTATCTATAGTGCAGAAATATACACTATAACACCGTGGTCATTCAATTAAATTTATACTTCAAACCAAAATATCATTTCATTTCAAATATATCCATTTTCCAAGATAGTATATATAGGTTAAATAATTTAAAAAGTAAAGTATTTAATATTTCCTCAAGTCTCACAAATCGATTCAAATCAACTCAAATTCCAAATTCAAATTTATTCAAAGTTCAATTCATCAATTCAATTTAGTTCTCAATAACAAATTCAAATTATTTTGATTTCAAATATAGATCTGAATAACAAAATAAACCATTTACATTCCAATATATTTCAAAGCTTTAATATTCAACCATTTCAAAGTTAAATTTAACAGTTTCATATAGCTCTTGATTTAACTTCATTTATTATTTAATCAGGGAATATTCACTTAATAAATTCAATATCATTTAACTAGCCTTAAATCATATTTTTTTACTAAATATTTCCTTAAATTTATTTAAACAAGAAATATTTATTAAGTTACTTAAATCAAACCCAAGTTATAAATCATATCTTAAATCTCAATTTCAATAAGTTTCAAATCGGTTTAATTAAATAAAATTATCTTCCCAACCTTAACTTATTCAAATTATTACAAAAATCTATTTTGAAATATAATTTTATACTTAAACATATTATATGTATTAAATCCATCTTAATTAAATTAAATATCATTATTCAATCTATATATATCATTACCATTTATATATAATAATTTAAGAATCAACATTTATTAAACCATATATTTCTTTCCAAATCCATAGAATTTATTTTCAAAATATATATATATATATATATATATATGGACCAACGGTGTCTGTATATATATCATCATATGGTTAAGTGATACAGATATTTATCATTTCAATCCGCAATTTAAATATATACGGGTAGATATCATTTCAACCCGTAATCCTAATTTTAATTCAAATGAAAATCGCTTGGGTTTATCATTTCAACCCATAACGATTTTCTCCTATTCTAAAGTCCATTCGGGTATGTATCATTTCAACCCATAGTGAATTCTATACTAATAGGGAACTTGCAGAGTGATAACAGATAATATAAAATACAACAACATGCATATATCATAAATAACAATATAATATAAACAACAGGATATGGTGTCATATCCCACAGGTGAACAGTTACAGATAAAAGCATATATAACAATTTAAATAACTACAGCAGCATATTTCAATTGTCGTTTCAATTGAAATCAAATTTAATAAATATAAGAACGTTAATCGTGAGTGATTGCTCACCTTTCAAGGCTAGATAGATTTGACAAAGAAATGAGCTACGAATCCAAGCACGAATCTCAAAGCAAAGCAAGGACTGCACGAATTCAACGAATAGAGCTGATAAATAGGGAATTGATGAACACTTAGAATCAGTTTGATAGAAACAACAAATATATATTATTTTTATTTCCAAGAAATCAATATTTAAATTAAAACAAATATTAAACTAACATATATTTTTATACCAAACCAAACTCAAATATATGTATACTTAATATATTATACTCTAAGATCCATCCTTATTATAAAACCCATATTAAATTTAAAACATAAACATATGAAAAATCAAAATCTATATATACATACATATATATCTCAAAACCAATTCACTTTATTTCATAGTATATACAATTTATATCATACAACACACACAAAAACAGATATTTACTTTTTCTCTCGCATGTATAAAATTTAAACCAACCCATATATACTATATATATAAACTATAACCTATACATACTAATATTACTAAACTTATACTATTACACTCAGGCAAACTTTATAATGATATATATAGTACTTTAAAACATATTATATATACCCCCTCTATATATGCATATAACCAAATATATACTTATGTAACCGATATAGGCAACAAATATATAACTCTCAGGTCGAAAGCAAATGGTGAGATATAGTGTAACATATCATAATATAGTAAATGTAGTAAAACACTGTATATATATACTATACGAATAACATTTCCCTTAAACAACATTTATATAATCAACTATGTTCAAACCACATGCATTTATATGAGCAACATATGTGCAGACATTTAGAGCGAAATATAAAATAACTACATACGACTTAGGTATAAACTAAAACATATAGGACTGATCGTTTATACACTTTATAAAACTAATATAATATTCTTAACATTTTTCATACATATAAACTGCACTTATAAAATATTGGTAAAACAAAAATATAGACTCACTTATACTTACCGTAACCACTTACTTTCCTTCAACTGCAACCATATATATTCACATATTATACCCAAAAATATATAAACTAGACTCATATTCCTATATTCACAAATAACAAGTTTATATTACTTACAAACTTACGTATATAACTAATACAACACAACTGACATAGGTAACATAACAGAAATATATTAATCGAGTATCCATGTATAACAATAATTTATACGAAACGTTATATAATATATATATTAACATATTTTATAAATATATATATATATAAATCACTAACCAAATAATATATAAACTTACAAATACAAGAACCCAGAGAGGGAGAAGGAGATGCGGAGGCAGTGGCCAGGCAAAGTCTGGGAACCGAGGCGAAGTGGCGAGGTGGAAGGCTGGCGACAGGAAGGTGGCTCGGTGGTGAGTCGTTCAGGGGGAGGAGGTGGAGTGGGTTTCCGACTGCGTGGCACAGCCTATGGTGATCAGGTGGGGAAGAAAAATGGTTGGGAGCCGATCATGGTGGAGAGGCACGCATGGGAGAAGATAGGAAGTAAAGGGAGTCTCTGTGGGAAGAATCGAAGGCTACAGGTAAAATAATTAGAAATGTTGGGTTTGACAAAAAGAAGAGGATAGGAAAAGTTGATGAAGCTTGCAATTGGAGAGTGACAGCAAGGAGAAATGAAGTTTGCAACCAGAGGAAACGAAGCGAACGAAGATATAAAGGAAAAATATAAGCGAACCGTTTCAAAATGTATGCGAACATATACGTTGATTTTTGCAATGATTTTGGGATGGCAACGGTCATCTTGGATTAAGCTAAAAAAAATTAAAGCAATAAATAGACAGCATTGGTTATGGTAAAGTAACGCACGAAATTCGGAGAATAACAACCGTTCAAAATAAACGAATGTAACAGTGCAACGAATAATTTTTTTTTTATAAAATTTGAACAGATGAAAATTAAGGTAGTCATCAATGCATTGAAGAGATGGAAAAGTAGCTGCTGATAATGAATGCCTCCAGCCGTATGAAATCCGAATGGTCATCAACAGTGGAATCGCTACGACGAGCTGTTTTATCGTTTCGTCGTGCATCGAAACTCCAAATACAGGAATAAATATACCGTAGAGATCAGCACGACGAGACGATTGAAACAGTATATAGATATTAGTGGTACGATCATCCGATCAAAATGTCGATAATCGGTACCGATATACGTTGCTATTCCGTATGGAAAAATCCAAACGGAGCTAGAAACGTCCGAAATTTGCGAAATGAATTTCGCAGTCGGATTCAGAGTGTTCTAAATAAATTCTCTCATGTTGACATATTTTGGTTTCGGAAAACTTTTAAATTCAACTGTTATTAACCGATTCAAATTGGAATAAAATTTCCCAATAAAATAAACTTCAATATTATCAAATGGAAATTTACCAGTTGCTATGTTTTTAAATACGTATTCCAAATATAAAATTTTTATTTCAATTATTCAATTATTCAAAATTTCTCAAAATTTCCAGTTAAATATATTTTAAAACTATTAAAATTTACGGGTCGTTACACTGATTTACTGGCCATAATCACACCGTTTCCAATCACACTTTGATAGAGAGAGACTCGATACACTTATTTGATTACAAATGATCCTATAACTCTGAATAGCACTGAGATCTTTAAGAGAGAGTGGCAAAAAAATCAATCTAGAGATGATCGAGTTTGATTCACTAAGAATTTCGTTAGAGTTTTGTTAAAGCATTTGAAATATAAGAGAATATTTGAGTGGAGAAGAAGGAGTGAAGACATGAAGAAAAACTAACTTTAAAATTCGTTGAAAAAACATGGTATCTATAGGAGAACAACAGTAATGTCCATTCGCGAAAAGTTATGACAAATAGACACTTCTTTTGAAAATTTGAAATTTGAATTCTACGGCTACCATGTCGACATGGGGGGATGGGGAATGTCGACATGCCTATGTATTTTTTGAAAATTGGTTTTCCTTTAAAATGATTTCTATTCTAAAACTTGTTAAAATAATTTCTAAACATTGTAAACCATTTTTAATATAGTTTAAACTTATAAATGAGTTTTAGAAAAATAATCTAAAAATATATTTATAATCTATAAAATAATAAAAACTAAGTATAGATATATTTTTGAGATTTAAAGCTAAAATATAAAATTTAGGAGATAGTTTAAAAACAAGAAATGATTTTGAAATTAAAAAATAGTTAAGGCTAAAATATTTAAACCTAGAGAGATAACTTCTAAAAAGATAGTTTTAAATCTTAAAAATAAATCGTTTTGAAAATTTCATCGATTCCATTCCACTAGAGAAGGTCGTGGGTTCCATCCCACTATTAAAGCGAGAAGGTGGATTCCATTCCACAATTAAAATCCGAATAAAGATTTTAGTGCTATTATAAAGTTTTAACATAAATCTAGACTCTATTACTTATCTTGATATCTTGAACTCTTGATACTCATGGGTCTTCAGTCTTGATTTCTTCAATCTTGAATTCATCAGTCTTGAATCTCTATACTCAGTCTTGAATCTTTATACTATACAGTCTTCATTCTCAGTACCTACATATATATATCCTCCATATACATATATATCTAGACAAGAATATTAGTATTTATATTTTATAACAAGTCCTATGGTTGTTGTCATCAAAACCATCATCTCAGGAACTAACATGTACAACATGTTCCGAAAACTTTTAGATGATGAAAAGTCAAAAATTCAAAAAACGATCTTCGATCACATTTTCGATTTTTCTCTGAACTAATTATTTTTGTAAACCAAATTTTAAAACAACTTTACCATCATCAGTCATTAATTATGAAAAATCTATTTGAGATATAAAATTCAACATTTAATTATTTAAAAATATATAAAATATTCATATTTAAAGTGACAAAATTACCGGACATTACACTGTTCTTTTCTAATTTTCAAAATTTGATATTCCGTTTGGTGTTTGTTCCATTTTTGGTCTAAACATTTTGGTCTTTTCATTGAGAAAACTGTAACATCCCACCTTTTTGTACGCTTAAGCAGACACACATGTCGACTTAAACCATACAGAAGGGCGGATTGTTATGGGGTAAATAAGAAAAAGTGGAGAAATAAAAGAAACAAAATAGAATCTTGCAGCGGAACAATATAATATAATAATTAAATAACAGTTCATGAAGCTGTTTTACAAAACATTTGATTATACTTATACAATACATATCAGAGTTACACATACCAGAGAATGATAATTATGCAGCGGAATACAATGGTGTAGTAGAATATATAACAAATAGTAATAATAAAATCTTCGTCTTCGTCCTTCAGAAATAGGGCCTTCAAATCCTGAAATGCTCAGGCTGACCCGAGCGAATTGAAAAAACAAAACACTCGAGTCAGAACTAAAAGATCTTATGTAAGTTAAATCAATGAAATAAATATGAGTGTAAACGGCGTCAGAGATGTTTATGGGGTTTGACATCTCCTATCCAGTGTCTAACGTGAGTGCAGTAACTTAAGACATGTTCGAGATTCACATCTCTTAAGGATCCGTTAAACTATCTACTATGTAGTAATATTCGCTATATACAGTAGTGTCTAATCAGTAAAGTATAATCATATAGAAAATAGCGTTAAGGGGATGGAGAACCTTAACGCGGTCATATCTTAAAATCATAATCGTAGTAAAGCTCGATATGGTAGGTGATACGGCACAACTAGGCAATGCCAGGGTAGATATACCAATTACGCATCCGGACTGGTGGTGACGCATAGCAGCCACTACCGCCCACCTCGAACAACACTCCCAAATCGAAGGGTGGCCACCAAAATAACAAAGTAATAGAATGGTATCGAAGAAGTGTGTCCGATCAGAGGTGCTACCTCATTGGTTCGTCAATCGCTCCTGTTTTAGCCACCTTATGCCAACTCGCGGGAGTTGGGTCCACGTATATACCTTAGGATCGTCGCCACCATCCTACTTCATTCTGGAAACTCCACCGCGTACATAGTTGTCAAAGTGGTTTTCGGTATCGACAGAGAGTATGTACATATCCGATCCCGGTCTCTTTAACAACCAATCGTTATTATAACACCGTGATCATTTTAAAAATATATATACCTTTAAAAACACAATCATTTCCCTTTCAAAACATATTCTTTGTTTCAAAATAGTATATACATCAAAAACCAAAATATTATTGCCATTTCAAACCATATCCTTTACTTCAAAATAGTATATACTTTAAAACCGAAATATTATTGCTATTTCAAAACATATCATTTACTTCAAAATAGTATATACTTTAAAACCAAATTCAATAATATATCATTTAAATAAAATCCAAATTTTCAATCACTATTCTTACTTAAATTTAGATAACTTGAAATATTCTTTTAAATCATCTTAAACCCAAACCACAATTTGAAGTCATATTTCTAAATTTTCAATTTCAATAGGTTTCAAATCCATATATTCACAGATAATTCTTAAATAAATTCTATTTCAAATAAATTCATTTTTCAAACCAGATTACTTTCAAAGTTATAACAATTTCGAAAACCAAAACTTTGAAAATAATAATACCTTAATTTCAATAAACCATTTCAATTTTGATATATTTCAAGACTTTAAATATTCCAAAATTCCCAACCAAATCTGATAATCTTATATATACCTTAATTCAATTTACAATTATTTAGTTTAGAAATATTTATTTAATAAATTTCAAGATCACTTAAATAAAGCTCAAACTTGAAATATTCGTAAATCAAACTTAAAACATCATCAAGTCATACATAGCTTAAATTTTAGAATTTAACCATATATAAAATAATATTTATATAATATCAAAATTTTAATATTTATTAAACCGTATATTTCTTCCCAAACCATAGAAAATCCCTTAAAATATTTTATATATAGACCACGGTGCCTGTATATAATTTTCTATCCTATGGTCAAGTGATATGGATATTTATCATTTCAATCCGCAATTTAAAATAAAATTACGGTTATATATCATTTCAAACCGCAATCCCGAATAAAATAAAAATGCATAATAACCTGCAGTTTATACAATATAAAATATAGCATCCATTCATCCAAATATCAATAAACAACCATTTATTACAATCGTCATCCAATTTAAACAAAACATCAATATAAAGCATATAAAATATACTGCTATGAGTAGGTTCTTTTGGACAGGAAGCATTCACAACAGGAAAATTGTCCCATGTGCTTTTTCAAAATTTGAAGTTCCCTTTAAGTCTGGTGGGCTTGGAATCTTAGACATAAGGAAGTGGAATATAGCGGCTATTAGCAAACAGTTTGATGCCATCATAAATAAAAGGGATAGTTTATGGGTGGAATGGACATGGCATCACAATATCAAGAACAAGGATTTCTGGGTTATGGAGATCCCTCAACTTAGTAGTTGGACTTGGAGAAGCATCCTTAAGTATAGAGAGGTCTTTCTGCCATTTATTCAATACTCAGTTAATGCCAGTTCAAAGGTGAAGTTTTGGAACGAACCATGGGGTAGACAAGGCCTAATTTTATCTAAAGTATTTTCCTTCTCACAAATAGTGCAAACAGGTATTTCCTTATCTGCTGATGCTAATTCCTACTTGCTTAATGGAAATATACAGTTGCCTACCACCAGTAATCAAGAAATCCAGCATACTTGGGATATAATACAACAAACTAATTTCACTGCCATACAATCCAACTCTATTAAGTGGAATGGGAAACCACATTCTGTTATGGGAGTTTATAATTCCCTGACAGAAAGTGATCCATTGCCTGCAGCTCTCTGGCATGAAGTTATATGGTCGACTGATACTGTCCCTCAATACAATCTTATGATGTGGAAAGTGATCAACAATGCTTTGCTTACTAGATCTATGTTACAAAAGGTTGGTATGATCTGTCCCATGCTATGCCTTTTCTGTGAAATTGAAGAGGAAACAACCGATCATATTTTCTTTGAGTGCCCTGCCTTGCACAACTTGCTACTCCACTTAGGTGGAAAAACTGGTACTTATCTTACTGGTCACACTAGCATCATACAGTGGAACATAATACACAAAGCAACCAAATGGAGAACGGTTGAAAGTAGAGTGTTAACTGTGTGTTTAAAGGTCTTCGTGGCTGTGATTTGGAGGGAAAGAAACTTAAGAGTTTTTGAAAATGTTAGAAGGAATGACATGGTCTTATGGACATATATGAAATGCAGTATTCACAAGCAACTGAAGCACTGTGCTAGTAGCATCCCGCTGTCTATGTTACATGCTTGGGCATGAATTTGTAGTTTCTCTTCCTTGTGTTTTCTTCCACTTTTTTATTTTTTTTTTTTTTTTTTTTTTTTTTTTTTTTTTTCAGTATTCTTCCTCTTTGTTTTTTTCTCTGTATCTCTTTTTATTGTTTGTTGCAATAAAACTGGTAGGGGCCCAGTTAACCCCGCTGGCATTGCCAAAAAAAAAAAAAAAAAAAAAAAAAAAAAAATATAACAGGCATCAAAAAATAGTTTATATTCAATAAAAATTAATAATTGTTCAACTGAAAGTTTATATGCAATAATAAATAAATTTAACTCGCAAATTTTATGCAATAATAAAATTAAATAACAATTAAATTTAACTAAATGTTATCTAACTGAGATGATGATTAAATATATGCCCAAACAATCATAGATAAATTTTAAATCACATCAAAATTTAATTTAACAAACATAAGAAATCTTAGAAGTTGTGAGTGGGTTAAAACACTCACCTTTTGACTTTAAATTGAATTTAAATTCAATTTAAACCCAAAAATTTTACAGTCTCAGAATTCATCCAAACTAGTGTCAAAAGATCTGGAATTTCAATACGATCCTAACAAAAGAAACCGCGTCCAAATCCGAGTCCGTATGCAAAAGTTATGAAAATTTGAAGATTGGAAAATTCTGGTCCTGAGTCGACTTCGAGTTGGTCCGCCGCCTCAAATACCCGATGCTTGCTTCGAGTTTTTGCCAAAACGACCCGGAGACCCGAGTCATTTTCTTCGTGACACGAAGTAGCTCCAGGGTTTTTCCCCTTGAAACCCCAAGTGCGACCCGAAGCGCGTAAATCTCGAAATTTTTTTTTTTTGGAATTTGGGAATTAGGTTTTGTTTGCCATTGGAATGAGGAGCTAAGAAGAAGATGAATTGTACGTACAGACAAATGAAGATTAGGGAGGCTAGGGTTTATAACTGTGTTTATATAGGTAGGTTAGATATAGAGTAGATAGACTGGATAGATGAACGTGCGGAACAAACTATGGCCCGAAAAGCCCGTTCTAACCCCGGAACGAAATTGAGTAAACCCATATATCAAAATAGGTGTTTTAAAATATTCTGAGCGCGATGGAAAAAGTTTCACGTCCAAATTCCATTGTATGAAGAAGTTATGCTGAAAAAGAAATTCTCAAATTGATTTCAAAAATTGATTTCAATTAAATCGATTTCAAGGCGTTTCGCGTTCGTACGATCAAACGACAAGTCCGATCGTTACGAAACTTGAAACCCTATAATAATTCACTGATACAGATCCGATGAAACTTGTTTCGTCGAAATCAGAGTCAGTGAAAAAAATGGCTATTTTTATATTAATTAAATAAATTAAGAATTAGTAAATAAATCCAATTTTTATATTTCAGTTTCGGAATTGGCAAATTTTATCACTTAAAAATTTTCAAACATTTAAAATGATTTAACAATTTTTAAATGTCAATTTATTAAAGATTAAATCAATATAACTCTTAAATTTCATAAAATTCAAAATTATAGGTAAATTTCCAAAATTTCCATAAATTTTACTTTACCCATAATTATTCCATTCATATTTCAAATAGGAGGCTTGCCATTGGATTTAAAATTATTACATAAATATTTCCTATTATTCAACTAAAATTTTAATTTAACGTAATAATTAAATTTTCATTTCATTTATTTCAATAAGTCCAAAAATTATAAATTAACAAATTAACTCATTATTAAAGATTCAACTTCAAAAATTCATAAAGTTCATCATCTTGATTTACTCATTAATTCATAATTCTTTAAACTAATTCCCTTCTAAATTTTAAAGTAACTAAATTTACCAAATCATAGTATTTATTTCAATTTCTTAAAATAACCCCCTTTATTATAAATTGAATCTAATTTATTAAAATAAGTTTCCAAATTTAATGTATTAGATTCAATTTCACTTTTTAACTTACACTTAAATTTAGGTCATAATCAATTTATACGTATTCCTTTCTTAGTTACTATTTTACATACTTCTTGCATAAATTTCACAATTAACCACTATTATTAAAGTAATGCTAATAATAAATACGACCTTACTATTACTCAACATTTAAACGAACGTTGCTTCATTTCCATTAGTGTAACATTTATTTCCTTATCACTTATTACCAATTCAAATTCCATTAACAATAAGTAGGTAATTTATAATATATGTTTACAAATTTTGAATTAATCGTTATTCAAACCACTATTCATTATTATTTACTTAAATTTAGCATTAATTACCTTGCATTACATTGTTGCTTAAATTCCCAATCCGATTGTAATTAATACTCTAAATAAATACGCTTACTCCTTTCGTTATTTATTAATTGTCACAAGAAACGTTTAATAATTTCAACAACATTGTAATTACTAATTACCTACATTGATTGTATACGTTTTCCATTATTATCGTTTATTAGAATTCTGTTCAACTTTCCATCTTATGCATATAGTTAACCTTTAAATTGATTTTACCTTCAAAATTTCCAGTTATTCTCTTAACTTACAAATAAAACAACGATTAATTTCATTTTAATCGCTATTAATTACATGCATTGTTAACGGACAATAGTTGTCACCATTTTACAAATTTTAACATTTGAAATTTTCTCTACAACAATTATTACCTATCAATATTAATTTGCCCATAAATACAAAACTTGCAATTGTTCTTATTATCATATTCCATTTACTGTTAACAATGTTTATTACATTATATCAGTTTAATATTTTCCTTAAATCCTTATATTCAATTCATATACAGGTAAAATTCTTTTCACTACTTAAAATCATTTGAATTAACTTCGAATTACTATAAGTATTTTTTTTCTTCTAAATTTAATGACAAACTCCTATTAAATTATCAAATTTAATTGTCGAAATTTACGGGTCGTTACACTCTCCCCCACTCAAAACTTTTCGTCCCCGAAATGGAAAAGAAGGGAAAAGATAAATTAAGAAATCTATATATATTTTATTTAAAACTTTATAACCAATTAAATTTATAAAATTAATTAATTTAGATAAAATATACCACTTTATAACTATTAAATCTTTATTTTTTTTAATTTATAAAGTTTGGAAAACATTTCAAAATAATTTCTAAGTCCAAAATTTTACGGAAAATTTCGGCAGAGTCTCCTTTGTACGGAGAGGCTCGGAAGAAAATATAATATAAATATATCAATATACCACATATAATATCCAAAATTTAATATCCCAACACGGAAAAACAATATAATAGCGCTATAAACCGTAATCCAAAAACGTACCTATTTGTCGGGCAATTAACGCTTATTTATGGAACCAAAAGCAGTAGCAATTTGCTTCCATAACCTGCATTTCGCTTATATAAATCCGATAAGCATTAGAAATTTTATAGAATGAAATATTTAAGTTGATCAATCACTAACAACAATCAATACAACAACCATCCATTTCAACAACAGCATACACAACAAATACAAAACAACCATTTAATAAAAAAACAAATAGTTGTTCGGGTTCAAAACTTGAAATTGTACGGAATGAAAATAACTATCAAGTGCATCATTTACTCAACAGTCTTAGATGGAACAAAAATAGATTATTTATTCATCCAACTACTTCAAATTTCCTTACCCAACCAACCATAAAACAAGCAATAACAATTCAAACCAACAAACCAAATTAACTTATTATAAATTTATTTCATACTTTAGTTGTTTGATTTCCTTTCTTTCATTTATTCAGTGATTACTTCATTTATTTTCATTTTATTATTATTATTTTCTATTTTATTTAGAAATAACTTCAACCCTTTTCTTAAGTTTACAATTTCCCTTTATTATATTACACTCATTTATTTGCACTTACTACTTACTATTATTCATTCATTTATTATTTCGTGATCTTATTTATCCACACTTTAATTACTTAAGTTTATAATCATTCATTTGTCACACTTACCTTTAATTATATTTACTTGGTAAAATTTCAATTATAACTTAAGTTTATAACATTAAATCATCATTTAACAGCAATTTCATTGAATACTTTCATTATTTCAAAATTCTACTTGTATAATATTCTATTACAATTTAAACACTTGCAACAAGGCATACAACCATAAAATCAATCATTCATTCATATCAAACAAAATAAATAGTTGTTCAGGTTCATAAATTTAAATTGTACAGAATGAAGAATAAACTACTAAGTGTACCCTTCACTCAGCAGTCTTAGGTGAAACTAAATAGATTATTCCTACATCCAAACAATATTAAAGTATCCTTGCCCAAACAACCATAAGCCAAACAAACAACAAATTCAACAATAGATCATGTTCATTATTATTAATTTCATTCCATATATTGTTGTTTGATTTCCTCTTTATTCATCATTTATTTTTATCCATTCAACCAAATTCCTTGGTAGGTAAATTTATTACTTAAGTTTTACAGTCATTTTCCAGTATTCATCTTTTATTCTAAGGTAACTTCAACCTATTACTTAAGTTTATTATTATTTATATATAACATTTAAGTCCATAACAACTAGAACATCAATACTTATTAATTTCATTTATTCATTTTTAAATTAATTTACTTTGCATATTTATTCATTTACTTGATTTTATTTATTCATTTATTAATAATATTCCTGTTCAATTTTAGTTACTTGGCATAACAGTTATACTTTAATTCTTATTAATAAAAGAAATTTACTGAATATTTCATTACATAAGTTTACTTGTACAATTTACTATACATTTTCTTATTAAACATTTTCAACTTTTATAAATTTTTGGTAAGTTATATTTATGCTTTTAAAGACTGAAATTGAAAGTTGTACAAGTTTTCTCATTTCTTTTAATTATTTTAATGTTCAATAATTATTTCCTTTATTTCATAGGTTACAATTTCAACTTTCATTTAATACCATTTATATCCTAGCATTAAATCTCTTATTTCCTCTAGAGGTTTCAATTTATTAATTACCTACGTTCCAATTCACTTCAGTAATTAGGACTATTTATTAATGGAAACTTAAGAATTAAATACCGGGTTTTATTCAAAAATCATTTTAAAATAATAGATAATATATATACTTATAATTTATATATCCAATTATATTTAAAACAATTTAAAATAAAATAATCTTGTGGTAAAACTACTACAGTGGCCTTCCCACTTTGAAACTCGAAAATGAATGTCGATGATGCGGCCGCCATCACCGAAATTTTTTTCCAGCGACAAAAAAAAAGGAGCACCACTTATTTCTTTGCGGAATTTCTTTTAAAACATTTCTTTCAAATTCTATTGAAATATTTATATCAGAAAATACTTCTAACGATATTATTATTATATTCCAAAATCAATTGAAAGAAATCTTTAAAAACCCCGGAACTTAAGCTCTAAATTTCCAGTTTTCATTTATTTTATTTTGCAATCTTATTTCTATTATTATTTACACTTTATTACCTAACGACCAATCTATTGCAGCCAAATATAGATATCATTTGAAACATTTTATTTTATATATAGAAAATATAATAGGCAAAATTATTTCATTCACCTATATTAAAAACAAATATTATGTCGGTCTGTCCTATTAAGTGTTTAGAAACCCCTATTGATGTCACAGCGTCCCATGCATCAACCGAAATTTATAAATACAAAACGGAACAGATTACCACAATATTAAAACCCTTTATAACACTAAAAAATACGCTCTCATATATATACACTCAGCGACTCCCATAGGGTATTACTACCCTATTAGTAAAGAGTCAGACCCCACAAAGCTAAGGTTTATCGCTAAACCTAAGCTCTGATACCAACTGTAACATCCCACCTTTTTGTACGCTTAAGCAGACACACATGTCGACTTAAACCATACAGAAGGGCGGATTTTTATGGGGTAAATAAGAAAAAGTGGAGAAATAAAAGAAACAAAATAGAATCTTGCAGCGGAACGATATAATATAATAATTAAATAACAGTTCATGAAGCTGTTTTACAAAACATTTGATTATACTTATACAATACATATCAGAGTTACACATACCAGAGAATGATAATTATGCAGCGAAATACAATGGTGTAGTAGAATATATAACAAATAGTAATAATAAAATCTTCGTCTTCGTCCTTCAGAAATAGGGCCTTCAAATCCTGAAATGCTCAGGCTGACCCGAGCGAATTGAAAAAACAAAACACTCGAGTCAGAACTAAAAGATCTTATGTAAGTTAAATCAATGAAATAAATATGAGTGTAAACGGCGTCAGAGATGTTTATGGGGTTTGACATCTCCTATCCAGTGTCTAACGTGAGTGCAGTAACTTAAGACATGTTCGGGATTCACATCTCTTAAGGATCCGTTAAACTATCTACTATGTAGTAATATTCGCTATATACAGTAGTGTCTAATCAGTAAAGTATAATCATATAGAAAATAGCGTTAAGGGGATGGAGAACCTTAACGCGGTCGGATCTTAAAATCATAATCGTAGTAAAGCACGATATGGTAGGTGACACGGCACAACTAGGCAATGCCAGGGTAGATATACCAATTACGCATCCGGACTGGTGGTGACGCATAGCAGCCACTACCGCCCACCTCGAACAACACTCCCAAATCAAAGGGTGGCCACCAAAATAACAAAGTAATAGAATGGTATCGAAGAAGTGTGTCCGATCAGAGGTGCTACCTCATTGGTCCGTCAATCGCTCCTGTTTTAGCCACCTTATGCCAACTCGCGGGAGTTGGGTCCACGTATATACCTTAGGATCGTCGCCACCATCCTACTTCATTCTGGAAACTCCACCGCGTACATAGTTGTCAAAGTGGTTTTCGGTATCGACAGAGAGTATGTCCATATCCGATCCCGGTCTCTTTAGCAACCAATCGTAATTATAACACCGTGATCATTTTAAAAATATATATACCTTTAAAAACACAATCATTGCCCTTTCAAAACATATTCTTTATTTCAAAATAGTATATACATCAAAAACCAAAATATTATTGCCATTTCAAACCATATCCTTTACTTCAAAATAGTATATACTTTAAAACCGAAATATTATTGCTATTTCAAAACATATCATTTACTTCAAAATAGTATATACTTTAAAACCAAATTCAATAATATATCATTTAAATAAAATCCAAATTTTCAATCACTATTCTTACTTAAATTTAGATAACTTGAAATATTCTTTTAAATCATCTTAAACCCAAACCACAATTTGAAGTCATATTTCTAAATTTTCAATTTCAATAGGTTTCAAATCCATATATTCACAGATAATTCTTAAATAAATTCTATTTCAAATAAATTCATTTTTCAAACCAGATTACTTTCAAAGTTATAACAATTTCGAAAACCAAAACTTTGAAAACAATAATACCTTAATTTCAATAAACCATTTCAATTTTGATATATTTCAAGACTTTAAATATTCCAAAATTCCCAACCAAATCTGATAATCTTATATATACCTTAATTCGATTTACAATTATTTAGTTTAGAAATATTTATTTAATAAATTTCAAGATCACTTAAATAAAGCTCAAACTTGAAATATTCGTAAATCAAACTTAAAACATCATCAAGTCATACATAGCTTAAATTTTAGAATTTAACCATATATAAAATAATATTTATATAATATCAAAAATTTAATATTTATTAAACCGTATATTTCTTCCCAAACCATAGAAAATCCCTTAAAATATTTTATATATAGACCACGGTGCCTGTATATAATTTTCTATCCTATGGTCAAGTGATATGAATATTTATCATTTCAATCCGCAATTTAAAATAAAATTACGGTTATATATCATTTCAAACCGCAATCCCGAATAAAATAAAAATGCATAATAACCTGCAGTTTATACAATATAAAATATAGCATCCATTCATCCAAATATCAATAAACAACCATTTATTACAATCATCATCCAATTTAAACAAAACATCAATATAAAGCATATAAAATATAACAGGCATCAAAAAATAGTTTATATTCAATAAAAATTAATAACTGTTCAACTGGCAGTTTATATGCAATAATAAATAAATTTAACTCGCAAATTTTATGCAATAATAAAATTAAATAACAATTAAATTTAACTAAATGTTATTTAACTGAGATGATGATTAAATATATGCCCAAACAATCATAGATAAATTTTAAATCACATCAAAATTTAATTTAACAAACATAAGAAATCTTAGAAGTTGTGAGTGGGTTAAAACACTCACCTTTTGACTTTAAATTGAATTTAAATTCAATTTAAACCCAAAAATTTTACAGTCTCAGAATTCATCCAAACTAGTGTTAAAAGATCTGGAATTTCAATACGATCCTAACAAAAGAAACCGCGTCCAAATCCGAGTCCGTATGCAAAAGTTATGAAAATTTGAAGATTGGAAAATTCTGGTCCTGAGTCGACTTCGAGTTGGTCCGCCGCCTCAAATACCCGATGCTTGCTTCGAGTTTTTGCCAAAACGACCCGGAGACCCGAGTCATTTTCTTCGTGACACGAAGTAGCTCCAGGGTTTTTCCCCTTGAAACCCCAAGCGCGACCCGAAGCGCGTAAATCTCAAAAGAATTTTTTTTTTTTGAAATTAGATTTTTGGAATTTGGGAATTAGGTTTTGTTTGCCATTGGAATGAGGAGCTAAGAAGAAGATGAATTGTACGTACAGACAAATGAAGATTAGGGAGGCTAGGGTTTATAACTGTGTTTATATAGGTAGGTTAGATATAGAGTAGATAGACTGGATAGATGAACGTGCGGAACAAACTATGGCCCGAAAAGCCCGTTCTGACCCCGGAACGAAATTGAGTAAACCCATATATCAAAATAGGTGTTTTAAAATATTCTGAGCGTTATGACCCTCATCTAGCTGCTCTTTTTGCGGGTTTTTCTCATGTTACTGGTCCATCTCCGGTTGATGGTCGTGATTGTTCTCCCTCTTCTGAGGAAGCTTAGTCATAGTGTTAGTAGTTTAGGCATTTTGTCTAACTCCTGTGCTCCCTTTTTATTTTATTTTTTCGTTTTGGGCTTGCTGCCCGTATAGTTGTTCTGTGCATGTGCAGAGCACCTGTTTTTTCATTTATATACAGTGGCACGGCCCACTATAAAGCCGGCTAGCCTTGCTAAAAAAAAAAAAAAAAAAAAAAAAATATTCTGAGCGCGATGGAAAAAGTTTCACGTCCAAATTCCATTGTATGAAGAAGTTATGCTGAAAAAGAAATTCTCAAATTGATTTCAAAAATTGATTTCAATTAAATCGATTTCAAGGCGTTTCGCGTTCGTACGATCAAACGACAAGTCCGATCGTTACGAAACTTGAAACCCTATAATAATTCACTGATACAGATCCGATGAAACTTGTTTCGTCGAAATCAGAGTCAGTGACAAAAATAGATATTTTTATATTAATTAAATAAATTAAGAATTAGTAAATAAATCCAATTTTTATATTTCAGTTTCGGAATTGGCAAATTTTATCACTTAAAAATTTTCAAACATTTAAAATGATTTAACAATTTTTAAATGTCAATTTATTAAAGATTAAATCAATATAACTCTTAAATTTCATAAAATTCAAAATTATAGGTAAATTTCCAAAATTTCCATAAATTTTACTTTACCCATAATTATTCCATTCATATTTCAAATAGGAGGCTTGCCATTGGATTTAAAATCATTACATAAATATTTCCTATTATTCAATTAAAATTTTAATTTAACGTAATAATTAAATTTTCATTTCATTTATTTCAATAAGTCCAACAATTATAAATTAACAAATTAACTCATTATTAAAGATTCAACTTCAAAAATTCATAAAGTTCATCATCTTGATTTACTCATTAATTCATAATTCTTTAAACCAATTCCCTTCTAAATTTTAAAGTAACTAAATTTACCAAATCATAGTATTTATTTCAATTTCTTAAAATAACCCCCTTTATTATAAATTGAATCTAATTTATTAAAATAAGTTTCCAAATTTAATGTATTAGATTCAATTTCACTTTTTAACTTACACTTAAATTTAGGTCAAAATCAATTTATACGTATTCCTTTCTTAGTTACTATTTTACATACTTCTTGCATAAATTTCACAATTAACCACTATTATTAAAGTAATGCTAATAATAAATACGACCTTACTATTACTCAACATTTAAACGAACGTTACTTCATTTCCATTAGTGTAACATTTATTTCCTTATCACTTATTACCAATTCAAATTCCATTAACAATAAGTAGGTAATTTATAATATATGTTTACAAATTTTGAATTAATCGTTATTCAAACCACTATTCATTATTATTTACTTAAATTTAGCATTAATTACCTTGCATTACATTGTTGCTTAAATTCCCAATCCGATTGTAATTAATACTCTAAATAAATACGCTTACTCCTTTCGTTATTTATTAATTGTCACAAGAAACGTTTAATAATTTCAACAACATTGTAATTACTAATTACCTACATTGATTGTATACGTTTTCCATTATTATCGTTTATTAGAATTCTGTTCAACTTTCCATCTTATGCATATAGTTAACCTTTAAATTGATTTTACCTTCAAAATTTCCAGTTATTCTCTTAACTTACAAAAAAAACAATGATTAATTTCATTTTAATCGCTATTAATTACATGCATTGTTAACGGACAATAGTTGTCACCATTTTACAAATTTTAACATTTGAAATTTTCTCTAAAACAATTATTACCAATCAATATTAATTTGCCCATAAATACAAAACTTGCAATTGTTCTTATTATCATATTCCATTTATTGTTAACAATGTTTATTACATTATATCAGTTTAATATTTTCCTTAAATCCTTATATATAATTCATATACAGGTAAAATTCTTTTCACTACTTAAAATCATTTGAATTAACTTCGAATTACTATAAGTATTTTTTTTCTA
This sequence comes from Allium fistulosum, assembly GCA_030737815.1. Lineage (NCBI taxonomy): Eukaryota > Viridiplantae > Streptophyta > Magnoliopsida > Asparagales > Amaryllidaceae > Allium > Allium fistulosum. The sequence goes on from CM060901.1 coordinate 1,620,496,991, forward strand.
AATTTAATTACAAACTCCTATTAAATTATCAAATTTAATTGTCGAAATTTACGGGTCGTTACAAAAACTTTAATTTAACAACTTGAAACTGTTAGAACCCCAGTTGTATGTTTTAATGATGACAACTATGTAACGACCCGTAAATTTTGTGGTTTTATTAATATATTTAATTGGAATTTTGTGAAATTTTAAACAATAAAATTTTGGAAATAAAAATGTGATATTTGAAATACGTCTATTTGAACATAACAAACGGTAAATTTTCATCTCATAATATGGAAGTTTATTTTATTTTGTAATTTTATTTCAATTTAAATCAGTTAAAATTAGATGATAATAAAATGCTTTTCAAACCTGAATATTTTTATACAATACATTTGTAAATCATCTTCTGAGTGAGACGTCATATTTCGTTTCTCCTACTTTTGACTGCTATTGCTCCGTTTATTATATTTTCGGCATTTTAGCAGCATTTTGGTACTGATTATCGACTTTTGATAGGATGATCGTACCACTGATATATGTATACCATTTTGATCATCTCGTCGTGCTGATCTCTACGGTATATTCATTTGTGTGCTTCGGAGTTCGGAACACGATGAAATCGGTGAACCGATCAGTCGTACCGGTTCTGCATTCGAGAATTTTGGTTTCTTTTGTCTTTTCAGTTATCCACGTGAATCATTTCACAGTCATCAAAAATTTTATTCAGCTTTTGACCTTTTCTATTCCAACGTTTCAACAATTTTACAGGTTGTTTCATTTTCTATTTGGCTACTTTTCATCTGCCAGTTCATTCCGTATTACTCTGCGTTTTTATCGTCCTATCTTCATTTGTAAAGAAACAAAAAGAAAACCAATGTTTATTTTGTTCTTTCCTCATTTTGCCTGAACTCCTTCCCACGCGAGCATCAACCCAGCCTTCAACCGATCCTCCACCAAGCTTACATCCATCGGCCAGAGTTTCCACCCGAGCAACAGTCCACTTCTTCGGCTGCTCTTCCATCGCCGGCCCATCCCCATCACCTGCAAATGATGCCTACTCCGTCTTGCTTCCTCCAGCTTGCGCCTTTCTCCCTGACAGCGCCTCCACCTCAATAATTAGATTCGACCACAACCATCACCGCTCTTCCCCACCATCCCTCCATGTCGTGTCCACCGATCTGGCATTCCCTCCTCACCTTGCTTCCCTTCCCTCTAGCTACAACCGAGCTCTGCCTTGTCGACTACCCCTCAGCTTGCATGTTTATTCAAGGTACTATATTTATATATTATTAAGTTATGTCAGTTTATATGTTTTAAATATATGTTAGTTGTTGTTTTAATTATATATAAAAGTACTGTATATATGTAAAAGCTTATATCCGTTATTATACGTTATAGTGGCAGTAAGATATAATATATAGGTTATAGATTTGTTTATGTATATTATATAAGAATATATAAACAAGTATTATATATAAGTTGCAACAGTATGTTAGTTATATATATAAGTTATGATTTGGTTTTTATATTTTTCCCTTTATACGGTTTATATAGATTTATGTATATAGTGCATATATATTTATAGTTTATACATATATATAGGCTTACATATAGGGAATGTAGTTTATGTTTACAATATGGTTACAGTGTTTATATATGTTTAAAAATATGTATATTTTATGATTTGTTATATATATTTTCAGGTTATTCTTTTGTGTATATATGAGTCATATATATATATTAGTATATGAAATAGTTAGCTGTTTGAATACATACATATGCTTTATAAAAAGTCAGTGTAATTATTTACAGAGATATATATTTGTTTGTTGAGTTTGTATAAATTTATAATAGTTTACTTTATATACAAGTTGCGTATAACCTGTTTGATTATATGTATATATAATATATGTAAGGCTTATCCTCTTTTCACTATGAAAGTGCTTATTTCTTATGCTTACAGTTTATAGCAGTTTACATCTCTTATCTAAAATATATTTGTAATATATCATATGTAGTTATATGTACTATGTTCATTTCAGAATATATATTAATACTATGTTAGTTTATATGTATTTGAATAAATGTAAGTTTGTACAAGTTTATAAAATGAGTGTTTATGTATATAAAGTTGTTTATAACATATGTATAAATAATGTGTATGTAAACTGTTTATATGATCTACTTTGGGTTTCAAAGATAAGTAAAGTAATGTTTTCCAGTTGCATTGAATATATATATATATATATATATTATCTAGAGCTATATATATATTATTTTAACTGTATGTTTTAAATTGATTTTTTTGGGCAATTTATATAATATGTATATATGTTGAATTTAATGTATGTGAGTTGTATATACTTATATATATAAATTTATATAGAAAAGTATACATAAGTTTGGGTTTTTAAAATTTATATTGATTTCAGAAGAAAAAAAATCTTATATATAGTCATAATATTTATTTTTGTTCAGTTATGTTAAGCTAATTTTTGTATTAATTATATATATGATATGTTTAGAATATATATATATATATATATTTGGTTAATCAAATCTAAAATTTCACCTTGCCTTGTTTCTCCGCTGTCCAGATTCACAGCAACTGTTCTAGCTTTGTCTTTGTGTCGTTTGCGTATCTGTGTACGTATCTGTGTCTATGCTTTCCATTTTGTTCTAGTGCTTCTCTAACCTCGAAAGGTGAGCAAACACTCACGATTAACGTTCTTATATTTATTAAATTTCATTTTGATGCAGCAGCGGATAATTGAAAAGTATGATGCGGTGAAAGTAGCAATCGGTGGATTGAAAAATACCAAAGGCCCAAATCCGTTGATCCAAAGATACCGGATTCTAGCTATCTTCGTCACGTTGATCGTGCACGATGCCGTGAAGGAAGATCTACGATTCTTCGTACGTTGATCTAGCGCACTAGATTCCGTGAATCGGCTTCAACAATCGTTGATTCGAGCGCACTCGAATGCCGAAGGTGGAGATAGGAGATCACACTCAACTACCAATTTAAGAAGAGGCACAAAGCTCTCAAACAAAAGTTTATTCAAAATCAACTAACTATTATAAATGACACAACCTCCCTATTTATAGGATTACAACTCACACGACTCAACACTTGACCACTCATAGGTCGTGAACGACCTAACACTTGCGACCTAAAAACAAACAAATACAATACAACACTTTACATCACAACACATTACAAGGCCATCACGACCTAAAACAAACACACGTCTTACGAGACAAACGACCTATCAAATATAACCGACATACGACTAATAACATATTTACAACATCATACGCGACTTAATATGTACAATACAATGACTCAACGACCTTGCGTCCTAAGAGGATACGTGGCTTCCAGAATCTGCGACATAAGTTTCAGTAGCACTCATGCGACTTAAAGATCCAGGATTCAGTGACCTATGGTAGGTCGTTCGCGACCTAAGAAAATAGCTCATGTGACTTATCAAACAACGACTTAAGAAATTCAGCTTAAAATCTCGAGCGGTGTAACTGGAGCGACCTAAAACTATCGACGATGTAATTAGGTCGTTCGCGACTTAAACTCTCGCGACCCAAAGAAGTAGTATGTGAGCGACCTAAGGTAAACGAGACGATACCAGTAGTTGTTTGGTCTGGTAGGTCGTTGGAGCGACTTTTATATAACTCATGACCTCCGTTAGGTCGCTGGGGCGACTTAAAGGCATTGCTAGGTCGCTAGAGTTCGGTAGAGTTAGGTCGTAACTCGTCATCATGTCTTGATCGACTTAAGGCATCAACCGTTGCATAGATCGATTGGTTAATCCGCTGCATAGGTTGATTGGTTGACTCACTAGGTCGTAGCTCGTTAGGTCGGAGCTCGTTAGGTCGGAGCTTGTTAGGTCGGAGCTCGTTAGGTCGTTGGTGACTTAAGGTAATACGTACTGACTTGTTTAGCTCGCTGGACCGGTTCCCATGATTCACTAGGTCGCTTGGACGACCTACAAACATACTAGGTCGTAACACGGTAGGTCGTTTGCGACCTAAGATTCACAACTTATGGAATTTCATGAATTCTGGAGTAGCTTCGATCTCGTGACCTTGGTGCGCTGCATCATACTCCCCTGATTGAAAAGAATTCGTCCCGAATTCATTTTCTTTCCTTCTTCGAGACACTGTCTTCCATTCATAATCTGGTCTGATGTGGCTCTGGTGATAACCACTCTTGTGATTGATGTTGTCTTGGCTTTTTGATGATATAGCTCGACATACGGAACGCATGGCAATAAGCAGACGCGACATTAGACAAGCGGCAGAAGGAAGTGATCTGAGGGAGATGACCTTATGATGCTTGTGCCAATAGGAAGGTGTGATACAGAACCAAATCGTGATGAAAATGCGAGATGATATAAGGGATTTTAAAATTGCGGAGCGACTTAGGAAGTTACGAATGAAAAAGTGTGATGACTCATGTCCAGATTCTTGTTTCTCCTTATCTCATTCAGATGAATCATTATCTAGAATCTTCCCTTGATGTGTTGCAACAATTTTCCCCGATTGAAATGAATTCCCCCTCGCTTCTTCTTTGACAAATTTATTTTCATGAAACGGTTCCAAGCAATTGACGTTGACAACGTCAGTAGTGCGGACTTGATCAGATAACTCCCACTGACAATCATTTTCTTCCTCTTGTCTTTTCAACTCTTCCTGTTCTTTCAGATTCACAATACCATACGATCCCTGTAGTAAAATAGCAGCTGGTACTAGTTCAGTTTGATGCTGAATGTCCTGTAGTGATGATAACTCTTCGGTTAATTCCTCAGGATATTCGACTTCAGACTCATTGAATTCTGATCCAACTTCCTCAAAAACATCAAGATCTTTATTCGTTCCTTGCCCGGTCAATACAAACAATTCATTACTATTTTTCACCTTTTTGACAGACTCTTCCAAAAATACAAGACTAGTTTCTTTAGACAGTTCCTCAGAAATCTCATCCTCAAACTCTTCAAATACTTCAACCTCTTCAAGTGTCTCAAAATCAGAACTTTCCCCAGATTCAATCAACATTGATAATTCATCACTATCTTTCATTTTATTGACGAACTCTCTCAAAGATAATAAACTATCTGATTCATCCTTCTCTTCTGTTTCACTTTCACTTTGTTCGGGCTTTTCGAAAACTAAGGAATTTACACTTGGCTGGTTCTCATCCATAAGCTCAGGTGTTAAACAAGAATCCTCCATCATCAAGTTATTTCCCTCGACTCTGAACACAATTTCTTCTTTCAGACTATCGATATCAATCTTTGGCGGTGAAGAGTAACCAATTTCTACATCCACATACTTTGACGTTGAATAAAATCCCATCAACAAATTACATTCATCGTTCTCTAACTCGACCTCTTCATCTTCGTTGTCAAACTTCGGTGGTAATTCTTCATACAATTCTGTAGGACCGACCTCTTCAACTTCTTCTAACATTGGTTTAACCTCCTCGGGAGTTTTAAGCTTTTCATTTGTCTTATACCTAACCAACAATTCAGCACTACCTTCCGCTTCTTTAACACTTTCGCTGAAAGATAATGGACTAATCGATTCCTCTTCCTTTTCCGGCTCGCTTTCAGTAGAATCATCCACATCCTCCTTTTCACATTCTTCGACAATTAATGCTTTCATCTTGGGCTCCGTACATTCAATACTTCTATGTCCAGACTCCTGATATTGATAGCGCTTAATTCGGTCATCAACATTTGTCTTAGTGATTCCATGTACCACTGATTCGTTGACTCTTTTAGAAACATTTATACTGCAATTAACACCTTTATTCTTATTGCTGGGGTTTGTAACAACACCCTTTCCTCGACTCCCTTGACTCAACTTCTGCAACTGTTGGTTCACACGAGTTTGATAATTGTAGGGTAAGAAATTTGCCTTCATCATCCTTTTCATCTTATCCCACGTGACAACTTTGGATTTCCTCATTCTCTCTCTGGTTGATTTAGTTTGTTGCCACCAATCCATAGCTTGTCCTTTCAATCTTGTAGCAACTAACTTAACTTGACGATCCTCAGACACGTTGTTGATTTTAAAAAAAATTTCAACCTTTGATAACCAATCCAAGAATTCCTCTGCTTGTAGACCACCTCGGAATGCTGGAATTTCTGTGTCCATCCATGACTCCCGTGTATGACCATTCTCTTTAATATTCCTATATCGATTTTGCCCTTGACCTGGATACTAAAAGTGAACACTATCTCCATAACTATCTTCTTCAAAATTAGATGAGCTTCGATGTCGATTCTGAACATTGACTCTTCTATGACCATGCACATCCTCTCTACTTCTTCTTTCCTCTACTCGACACCTTTCATAATCACAATAGGGTTCATGTTCATAACCACGATAAGCTCTTCTTTCTTCATCCTGATAATCATGATTGTCTCGAACTCCATGATCTCGATTTATCGACAAAGATGATTCTCCTCTTTCTCTATCATAACGTGGCGGCACTCTCCTTTGATTTCGATTCATGTCAGACTTCATTCTCTCCACTCTCTCGAAACCCTTACTAAACCTTTCATCAATGCATTGTTCCATCTGTTCAGCATCTTTTCTCCCATAAAAATTTGCAACATTATGATAATGGTTAACACTTCTCGGAGGCATGATCAAATCTTCAATAGATCCAAACACAAACTTCACTTTGATCCAAAAATTCTCGAATTAAACTTCCCACTTGTTTGAAATCTTACGAACACCCCAAATAAACAAACAACTTAATTCGAACTCCAAAACTTCAAATCTCAAAATTGACGCCCAACGAACTTGGATAAGTTCATCTCCTAGCTCACGACTTGAACAAATCTCGCACAAAATTGAACAAGCTCGATTCTAGCTCCAACACTTAAACTCGCGGCCTTGACTTAGAATAATGAACTTCAACACTTCAACTTGGCTCGGCTCTAACTCTCGGCCTTGAACAACAAATGAACAAACAATGCACGGCCTTGACTCTTCAACACAATGTGATGCACAACTTCAACTTCTAGCCCTCAGCTTTAACTCTTCAATGAGAATTGGCTCCAAGACTCGGCTTAGCTATGATTGGCTAAGTCTAGCTCTGATACCAAATGATGCAGCAGCGGATAACTGAAAAGTATGATGCGGTGAAAGTAGCAATTGGTGGATTGAAAAATACCAAAGGCCCAAATCCGTTGGTCCAAAGATACCGGATTCTAGCTATCTTCGTCACGTTGATCGCGCACGATGCCGTGAAGGAAGATCTACGATTCTTCGTACGTTGATCTAGCGCACTAGATTCCGTGAATCGGCTTCAACAATCGTTGATTCGAGCGCACTCGAATGCCGAAGGTGAAGATAGGAGATCACACTCAACTACCAATTTAAGAAGAGGCACAAAGCTCTCAAACAAAAGTTTATTCAAAATCAACTAACTATTACAAATGACACAACCTCCCTATTTATAGGATTACAACTCACACGACTCAACACTTGACCACTCATAGGACGTGAACGACCTAACACTTGCGACCTAAAAACAAACAAATACAATACAACACTTTACATCACAACACATTACAAGGCCATCACGACCTAAAACAAACACACATCTTACGAGACAAACGACCTATCAAATATAACCGACATACGACTTACAACATATTTACAACATCATACGCGACTTAACATGTACAATACAATGACTCAACGACCTTGCGTCCTAAGAGGATACGCGGCTTCCAAAATCTGCGACATAAGTTTCAGTAGCACGCATGCGACTTAAAGATCCAGGCTTCAGCGACCTATGGTAGGTCGTTCGCGACCTAAGAAAATAGCTCATGCGACTTATCAAACAACGACTTAAGAAATTCGGCTTAAAAACTCGAGCGGTGTAACTGGAGCGACCTAAAACTATCAGCGATGTAATTAGGTCGTTCGCGACTTAAACTCTCGCGACCCAAAGAAGTAGCATGTGAGCGACCTAAGGTAAACGAGACGATACCAGTAGTTGTTTGGTCTGGTAGGTCTTTGGAGCGACTTTCATATAACTCATGACCTCTGTTAGGTCGCTGGGGCGACTTAAAGGCGTTGCTAGGTCACTGGAGTTTGGTAGAGTTAGGTCGTAACTCGTCATCATGTCTTGATCGACTTAAGGCATCAATCGTTGCATAGATCGATTGGTTAACCCGCTGCATAGGTTGATTGGTTGACTCGCTAGGTCGTAGCTCGTTAGGTCGAAGCTCGTTAGGTCGCTGGCGACTTAAGGTAATATGTACTGACTTGTTTAGCTCGCTGGACCGGTTCCCATGATTCACTAGGTCGCTTGGACGACCTACAAACATACTAGGTCATAACATGCTAGGTCGTTTGCGACCTAAGATTCGCAACTTATGGAATTTCATGAATTCTGGAGTAGCTTCGATCTCGTGACCTTGGTGCGCTGCACCAGATTTCAATTGAAACGACAATTGAAATATGCTGCTGTTAGTTATTTACATTGCTATGTATATGCTATTATCTGTATTTGTTCACCTGTGACATCTGACACCATTATTTGTTATTTATATTGATGATATATGCCTGTTATATTCACATCTGTTATCACTTTGCAAGTTCCCTGTTAGCATAGAATTCCCTATGGGTTGAAATGATACATACCCGAACGATCTTATAGAATAGGAGAAAACCGTTATGGGTTGAAATGATAAACCCAAGTGATTTTCATTGAATTGAATTTGGGATTGCGGGTTGAAATGATATATACCCGTAGATATTGAAATTGCGGATTGAAATGATAAATATCTGTATCACTTGACCACAGGATAGAAAATTATATACAAACACCGTTGGTCTAAATATATATTGAAATGATTTCCAAGGTTTAAAAGATATATATATATATATATGGTTTTATATAAATATTGATTTTTAAATATTATATATATAAGTTAGTTTACATATATTTAAATTCTTGATTTTAATAATTATATGTTTTGAAAATTTTAAATTTATAAGTTAGTTTTGAAATTATAACTTTAAGAATTTACTTATAATTTTACTATTTTGAAATATGTATAAATTAGTTTTAAAATAAAATAAGTTTAATAATAAGATTTAATTTAATAAAGTTGATTTAATTTATATATAATATTTTTAAGTATTTATTTAAACTTATATTTTCAAATATAGAGTTTATAATAATTTTTAATAAATTAAGGTTGGGAAGATAGATCTGAAATTTGATTTGAAATGGTATTTAATTAAGAATTTTATTTAATTAAATCGATTTGAACTTATTGAATTTGAGATTTTAAAAGAATATGATTTTATCACTTGATTTTGATTAAAAGTGATTTAAATGAATATTTTCAAATTTACATAAATTGAAATAGGATATTTGGTTTATTAAAATTTGTAATTGAAGTTTTATTTAAATGTTATTGGAATGGTCAAGTAAATATTTCAAAAGTAAATAATAGTAAAGTGAATTTGATATATATATATATATACATATATATATATATAAACTTATCAAATTTAGTTTTGAAGATGTTAAATATTTAAAGCTTTGAAATATGTTGAAATTGAAATTGAAATGGTTTATTTTGTGGTTCAAATCTGTATTTGAAATCGTTATAATTTAGAATGGTTTATTGAGAAACCGAATTGAAATGAAATTTAGGATTTGAGATTGGATTAAATTTAAATTTTGGAATTCGAGTTGATTTGGAATCTATTTTGAAATTTGAGGAAACTATTATTTTTATATAAAGTTTTTTTAATATTTAAAACTATTTATATATTTTACTTTATAAATTATTTTAATATAAATCATTTTAATATAAACCATTTTTAATATAAACTATTTTAATATTCTAATTATTTATTTTATTTAAACTATTTTAATATACTAACTATTTTATTATAAACTATTTTAATTATAACTATTTTATATAAACTATTTTATTTTATAAATTATTTTATTTTATACACTATTTTAATACCTAAACCGGTTAAGTGGGAATTGTTATGATTTCCAAAGTATTAATATTTCTAAGTTATGATTTCTAAAGTGTTATGGTTTTAGAAGCTTTATAATTTCACAGGTGTTATAACGTTGAAGTGCTATGATTTTGGAAATGGATATATTTGAAATGGAAATGATATCGTATTTGGTTTTGAAATGGAAATGATATCGTATTGATATGGTTTTGAAATGGCAATGATATTTTTGTTTTGAAGTATAAACTATTTTGAAATGACTGCGGTGTTATAATAACGATTGGTTGTTAAAGAGACCGGAATCAGTTATTGTCATACTCTCTGCCAATGCGGAAAACCACTTTAGCAACCGTGTACGCGGTGGAGATTCTAGAATGAAGTAGGATGGTGGCGACGTCCTATTGAGGTATATACATGGACCTGACTCCCATGAGTTAGCTTAAGGTGGCTAAAACAGGAGCAATCGACGGACCAAGTGAGGTGATTCCTCCGATCGGGTACACTCCTTCGATACTATATTTTGACTTTGTGATTGATTTGGTGGTCACCCTTGATTTTGATTTGGGAGTGTGTTTCGAGGTGGGCGGTAGTAGCTGCTATGCGTTACCACCAGTCCGGAAGTGTAATTGGTATATCTACATTGGCATTGCCTAGTTGTGCCGTGTCGCCTACCTTATCGAGACCACTACGAGTTTGTTTTGTACCATACCTATGGAGTGCCCTCTGACGACGCCCAGTACGGGGGAGATTACGATAGTGTATAGACTATGAGAATATATAAAATGTGTTAAGGGGGATATGGGTAACGCCTTAACACAATTTTAATAGTTTACTTTACTATGGACATATTATAACATAGTAGATAGTTTCACGGATCCTTAGAGGATAGTTATTCCAAACATCCTTTAAGTTACTTGTATTTTAGTTGATATTTCACTTAAGTTGGATTTATTGATATAAGAATGTTAATCCTAACTCGAGTGTTTTGTGTTTTTACTTTACGCTCGGGTCAGACTGAGGGTCGCAGCATTTGAGACTCACCTTTGGAGTTGGAGCTTCGCTTGGAGATCCAGCTATCTATTCAGCTTCCAGTTATTCAGTTGACTCCGGTTATATATTCTGATCTTGTATTTGACTATTGTATTTGAGACTTCTGTTGTACCTTGTTTTAACTCTGTTGCATATATATATATATATATATATATAGTAGCTTCATGAACTATTATTCTTTTGTTTCCGCTGCTTATTGTTATATTACTCTGTGTTTGTGATTCTGTGATTCTGTGATTGATTTATTTACTGTATATGCTGAGTTTTGCCGAATATAAATTAACAATATGATATTTTTGAGCAATTCAAGTCCGACATGTGCAGATGCGAATGGCATGAAATACCTTCATCTCGAGCCCATCCTCTGGTTAGAATTCTATTTGATTAGGGTCCCCTTGAATTCAGATCTCTATCTTTGTTTTGAAATCCATTCTGGAATCATCGAGTGAGGGAGTGTATTTTTGGTATTTGAAATTAATATAAAAATGTTTTATATATTGTGTTGTTTGAGTTGTTATGTGGATTTGGGGTTTCGATCGATTCGTCTGATCAATGCTATCGATAGGAATTCCAAAACACTTGAATAGAGCAAACTGACACAATATTGTTTTCAAATTTGGTAAATGGAATGAATTTGTATAATTATACTTTATAAGTAAATTTTCTAGAATTATAAGTTAAATAAATTGGTTGTTGTAAATGATAATAATTGATTTTCATGTATTGCTTTGTAAACCATTAACTATTGTCACATGATACAAATAAATGGAATTATAAAAACATGGTTTAGAAACTGTTTTGGAAATTTAATTGAATTTAAAATTTAGAATTTGAGAATTTAATTTCCGGTAATTCCAAACTTTGGTTTTTAAAATTGTTAAAATATATATTATTGAAAGTATTTTCGAATAGAAATCGTTTCCAAAGAATTTTTAAATGTTTAAATCCGTGCTCTCCTCCATTGTCGCTGGAAAATAATTTCGGTGATGACGGCCGCATCATCGACATTCATTTTCGAGTTTCGAAGTGGAGAGACCAATTGGTAGCTTTGCTACAATTTTGTTGTGGAAAATAAATAAATTTGATTCGAATTTCTGAAGAATGACTTGATGTAGGATATATATATATATATATATATATATATGTGTGTGTGTGTTTTAGATTTGATTTGATATATATAATATAGTATAAATATTTATCTCTAGAATGTTTGAAGTAAAATCGGAAATTTAATTCTTAAATTTCTGTTAAAGGATGATTCAATTATAAATGAAGCCAAAATTTTGAGTAAATGTTTAAACCTTGAAATGATTGAATGGAAATCAATTTAAAAACTAAATGAAATTTATATGATTTGAATTGACGGTTTGAACTAGCAAATTTGAATTAAATGACTATTTATTGATTTAATAAAATGGATTAAACCAAATTGTTAAATATTAATTTATTTAAATTGAAAGTTACATGGTTTAAAATTAACTGTTTTATTTCGTTTTTCAATCTATTTTCTTTCTGGTTGTTTCTATTCTCCTACCCCCTTCCTTTTCGGGGACGAAAAGTTTTGAGTGGGGGAGAGTGCAACGACCCGTAAATTTTGTGGTTTTATTAATATATTTAATTAGAATTTTGTGAAATTTTAAACAATAAAATTTTGGAAATAAAAATGTGATATTTGGAATACATCTATTTGAACATAACAAATGGTAAATTTTCATCTGATAATATGGAAGTTTATTTTATTGTGTAATTATATTTCAATTTAAATCAGTTAATATTTGATGATAATAAAATGCTTTCCAAACCTGAATATTTTTATATAATACATTTGTAAATCATCTTCTGAGTGAGATGTCATATTTCGTTTCTCCAAATTTTGACTACTATTGCTCTGTTTATCTTATATTCGGCATTTTTGCAGCATTTTGGTACCGATTATCGACTTTTGATTGGATGCTCGTACCACTGATATTTGTATACCATTTTAATCATCTCATCATGCCGATCTCTGCGGGATATTCATTTGTGTGCTTCGGAGTTCGGAACACGATGAAATCGGTGAGCCGATCAGTCGTACCGGTTCCGCATTCGAGACTTTTGGTTTCTTTTGTCTTTTAAGTTATCCACGTGAATCATTTCACAGTTGTAACAACCCGGGAGTTTGTAATTTTTAATCATCGTCAAAATGACGATCAAACTATTTGCAAATTGCTATTGGAAGTTTTTTTTAGTCAGATCGAAGTTCTTTGTATTAAATCGTCAAGTGATTAGGCGGGCTTTTCAAATTTAAATCTTGGCCCGTTCTCTTTTATTTTGTTGGGCCGTGAAAATTATCAAATAAGAAAACCGTTCCCGTTTCTTATCTTATTCATTTCGAACCCTAAAGAAAACAAACAAAGATAAATGGCGGCTCTCCTTCGTTCCTTTCCCTTCCGAAATTAGGGTTTTCAGAAATCAGTAGATCGCGACTGTTAGTGCTCGATTCAACCCGATTTCTTCGTTAGTTGATCGTTTCGAGTTGCTTTGGCAATTGCTGCCTTCTTTCCACTCGCAAATGTTTAAATTCATCGAGGCAAAGGTGAGTAATTCTAATTACTCACATCTAGTTCGATCTTAGTATGGTGTTTCTGCAATTCGTTGTTGCTTCGATGTTGTTTTATCTTGTCCTTTTATTTTCGTCGATGTTGGTAACCGATGCTGCTATGAGAAATTCTGCTGTGCTTTTGTCGTTCGACTTAGTTTTGGTGTCGATGATTTCTTTATCTCGGCCATTTGATTTTGTTTAATGTTGGTGATTTCTGACTGGTTCATGACAAGTAACTATGTTTACTTGAATTAGCAATGTTGAGGTCGTTCTTTTGATTTCAGCCATGTCGTTCTTTTGGCTTCGGCCCTATGCATTATTTACCGCCCTTGGTTGCACTGTCATCCTTGTTCAATTTTACTCGCTGCCAGTATGGCTTCGACATTTAACATTTTTGTTTGTGAAAATATTTTGGCTTTAGCCTCTGGTTGTTTTGCGAACTCAAATTGGGGTTTTTGCTGATGAGGACTTTGTCTTGTGTTTTCGGTTCGAAATGATTTTTCCCAATGTTAAATTCTTTAACTATAGTTACATTGAGTATTTGTCGAACTTGTGTCACTCAAGTCTGCTGCATATATATTTGATTGCCTCCGAGTTGTATTCTTGTGGCAGTCTTCATACACTTGGTTTCAGTATAGTCTCTGGTATTTTTACTCGAGACTGTTTGCATTTTGATTGATGGTTTTGACATGGATTTGTTTTCTGATGAATATGCCAGGCATTTCAGTTTTTGTTTTGTGCATATTTCTACATAAAGTTTAATGCTAGTTCCTTTATGTAGTAACCTAGTTTCACTTGCATTGCCCATTTCTTTACCACGTACTGTCCAATTGAGTTCACATGTATTTGAGCTCTAGTTGTGTTCCTGAGCAGTTTGTAGTTGTCACTTACACATACACATGCTTCACTGCAGTGTGTATGTTTACATTTGTATTCTTGTGTGTGCATCACCATACATATCTGTTGCATTTATTGGTCTGGAGTTGGTTGTTGCATTCAGTCTTCACTTGAATCTGGTGTTATTCGCTGGTCATTGCATACCAGTTCATCATGTAGTTCACTGTATAGGTTCGTATCTGCAGTGTAATGGTATATGTATTGAGTTACATCACTGGCCTTTGCATTGCTGAGTTGTCCTTGGTGTTTTGTTGTACATATGAAATTGATTCATATGTATGCTGAACGTCGCTTGTTTCAACTGCAGTTTTATTGCGCAGTTGTTTCTTGCTTTCTTTTGTTGCAGTTTCGCCTTTGTGATCTTGTTAGTAACTGCAGTTTCAATGTGACATTTACTTTGTATTTCTTTCCATACATTTGAGCATTTTCTTTTGTTGCTTTACTGCAACTTTGGTTTTGCATATTTAATCTGTAGACATTTGAGCATTTTCTTTTGTTGCTTTACTGCAACTTTGGTTTGCATACTTGATATGCAGTAACCTGTAGCACTTGACTTCGGCTGTTTCTTTGATAGTGAACTTTTTCACTGTTTCCATTTGCTTGAATTGGTTGAGCTTGGTTTGTGGGTTCTTGATTATTTCAGGTTGATTTTTGAGATTTGACAGTGAGTTGA
Source organism: Allium fistulosum (assembly GCA_030737815.1). NCBI lineage: Eukaryota > Viridiplantae > Streptophyta > Magnoliopsida > Asparagales > Amaryllidaceae > Allium > Allium fistulosum. The sequence goes on from CM060901.1 coordinate 1,620,512,206, forward strand.
ATCCAGTCTCAAAGACTTGGGTTTGACCCTGTACTCGAATGTAAACTTTCATTGTGCATTCGTGTGTAATTCGTCATTTTGATTCGAGTTAGTACTAGTTGTTTTTGGTTCATTTATATGGACCGTTGCAGTTTCGAAGTACCATAGTGGCGAGGCAGTGCATGCGTGCGTGTACTGCAGCCACACAGAGTTTTGATTTGATTTGATCATTTTGAGATTTTCTAATTATCTATTCGACAATTAGATTCTGAGTTTCTAATTATTATTTAATAATTGGATTTTGTGTAAATTGATGTTTAGGCAGTTCTGTTGTTTTCTGAATTATCTGCACCGGTAATCTTTTATCTATCTTTGTTGGTGTTTTGGATTAGCTGATTTGTGTTTAACACTGTTTAGTGTTATATCTGTCGTTATCCGATCCTCTTATCGAGGAGTCGGATATACGAGATTTCTATGACTATCGTTTATTTGATATTTGATTATTATTGCTTCTGTGCATTAATAACTGAGTTTGAATTAGACTGACCCGTGTATTATTTTCTTTTGAATTTAATACTCGGGTCAGACCCGAGTTATTTCAGGTTGTAGATTTCCTGCTTTGAGTTGCTGTTTGAGCTATGAAGACTTTTCACATCTTTTGAAGTGGTCTTCGTCTTGTTGTAGTAGTCAGTGTGTCTCTTTAGGGTTGATATGTATTCATGTATATTAGTCAATAATGTACTTGTATATATAACTTCCAGAGTCGAAGTTGTAGTTGTATCATATGTACTGTGTCAACTGTATTGTAACTGACATCAGTTATATATATATATGAGACCTTTTGTTATCTGTATTCCGCATTCTTTTGTATCTATGTTATTATTATATATATTGTCCTAAACTATTATGAACCATCGTAGTTCGTTTTATACTGGTAATTGGATATGTCGATGGGAGTAAATAAATAAACGATGAAAAATGGAAAATATATACCACTCCTATCGAGGTAACCAATACTAGTGTAAGGCCAACTACGGATGGTCGCTCCTATCCAGCCTTATTCTTCGTAATAACAGACATTATTTCTTTTAATACTCTTTGTTATTGCGAGCATAGAGGTGGGGCGTCACAGTTGGTATCAGAGCTTGGGGTTATGGACATAATATAAAACATAACTTAGATGGAACATATGTTACAACTATTGGTCGGTGTTTTTAATTGTGCTTTGAGTCAAAAACTAAAGTTTTGAAATTTTGATGAAATTTTTAAGTATCTTTATTTAAAAATAATAGTGAAACTGTGTTTTGTTGGTTGACTAATTTGTGACTGTTTATCAGAGTGCGCAGCGGAAACAGTGAAACTGTCTTCGCTGAGTACAACTGATAATCTTTTTGATTTAAAAATCAAAATATGAAATTGAAATAAATTTCATTTTCTATTTACATAGCTGTGTTTATTTTGTTTCTTTGAGAATTTCGAATCCAAATTGTGGATTCGAAACGATCGCAGTTATGTGATTCTTGTTGAGATTTTTGCTGATTTTCTTTTATGCTAATCACATGTTGATTAGATTTTTGCTGTTTTTAATTATCTTCATTGAAGGTAATAGAGTAATTTCTTTGTGTATATTGTAGTGTGCGTGCAAATATGAATTGCACGTTACTGCATTAATTTTACGTTGAACCGATGCTTGGTTATGAAACGTATGTTGTTGCCGTTATTTTTATAACGGGATTTTTACACCAATGCTAAATTTTTGAAGCACGGTGTTTTGTGGCATTTTTTATGAATGAAAATTCACTGATATTACATTTTGATGTAAATTATTTTGATGAGATTTTGACGTTTAATAATTACTGTCGCTTTGGCTTCAGTAACCGTCAAATTTTAAAAGTGGATTTTCAAGCGGTTATTCCGCAATGCTGATTTTGATATTCGTTTCACGATGTTTTGAGAAGTGCAATTCCCTTTTCGAAATTGCTACTGATGTTGTTGCTTTAATCACGTGATTGGAAAATCGTTTTAAAATGAAAATTGTTTTATAAAAATTTTAACAGTTTGCGCTTTCAAAAGAATGAGGAAGCGACTTAAACGTTTCAGCAAAATCGAGGACTATGACCCCTTTCTTTTACTGATTCGCTTAACTCCGGACTTGTCCAGTTGAGAACGTAAATTGTTATTTTTATAAAATAAATAAAATTGTTTTCAGGAATTTTACAGTTTGGGATTTCAAAAGAATGAGGAAGCGATTTAAACGTTTCAGCAAAATCGAGGATTATGACCCCTTTCTTTTACTGATTCGCTTAATTCCGGACTTGTCCGTTTGAGAATGTAAAGTGTATTTTTACAAAATACACAATTTTGCACTTTCAAGGAAACGATGAAGAGAATCAAACGATTTAGTAAAACACGTGGTATGGGACATGTGCGTTTGCTATTTCGGTTAATTCCGGACTCGTTAATTGAAATATATGATGTTTTGATGATTTTGATGATTTTGCACTTTCAAGGAAATGATGAAGAGAATTAAACGATTTAGTAAAACTCGTGGTTATGGGACATGTGGGTTTACTATTTTGGTTAATTCCGGACTCATAAATTGAAATATTTGATGATTTCGTGTGCTTTCGAGCCACTATGAGGACCTTCGGGTCAAATACCAGGACTAGACCTTCGGGTCAAATACCAGGACTAGACCTTCGGGTCACTCTGCGGACCTTCGGGTCAATCTGATGGGTGCCAAAATTATGTTGAGTACTTGGTAGGCTTCGGCCATTTGTTGATGCACGTGCGGCGAACTAAAAACTCGCCATCTGATGGGATCGATCCAAGCTTTTATGTTGTTTCCAATTATCTGCAGGTAATTGGATATTTGTTGATATGAGTTCTGATTATCGTTTTTGATAATCAGATATTTGTTGTTTCTAATTATCGCTTGTGATAATTAGATATTTGTTGATATGAGTTCTGATTATCGTTTTTAATAATCGGATATTTGTTGTTTCTAATTATCGCTTGTGATAATTAGATATTTGTTGATATGAGTTCTGATTATCGTTTTTGATAATCAGATATTTGTTGTTTCTAATTATCGCTTGTGATAATTAGATATTTGTTGATATGAGTTCTGATTATCGTTTTTGATAATCGGATATTTGTTGTTTCTAATTATCGCTTGTGATAATTAAATATTTGCTGATTTGAGATTTAATTATCGTTTCTGATAATTAAATATTTGTTGATTTGAGATTTAATTATCGTTTTTGGTAATTAAATATTTGTTGATTTGATATTTAATTATCGTTTTTTATAATTAAATATTTGTTGATTTGAGATTTAATTATCGTTTTTGATAATTAAATATTTGTTGATTTGAGATTTAATTATCGTTTTTGGTAATTAAATATTTGTTGATTTGAGATTTAATTATCGTTTTTGATAATTAAATATTTGTTGATTTGAGATTTAATTATCGTTTTTGATCATTAAATATTTATTGATTTGAGATTTAATTATCGTTTTTGGTAATTGAATATTTGTTGATTTGAGATTTAATTATCGTTTTTGATAATCGAATATTTGCTGATTTGAGATTTGATTATCGTTTTTGATAATCGAATATTTGTTGATTTGAGATTTGATTATCGTTTTTGATAATCGAATATTTGTTGATTTGTGATTTGATTATCGTTTTTGATAATCGAATATTTGTTGATTTGAGATTTGATTATCATTTTTGATAATCGAATATTTGTTGATTTGAGATTTGATTATCGTTTTTGATAATCGAATATTTGTTGATTTGAAATTTGATTATCGTTTTGATAATCGAATATTTGTTGATTTGAAATCTGATTGTCGTTTTTAATAAGTAGATATTTGATGATTTGATATTTTCTGATTATTATTTTTGATAATTAGATATTTGTCGATTTGTTTTCTGACTATCGTTTGGATAATTGGATGTTTGCTGATTTTATTGATATGAGATTTTCTAGTCTCCAATTGATTCTTGAGTATGCTGATTTTATTGGATTGCTGTTTTCTATCTATCTCTATCTCTGTTGATAGTTAGAGTTTGTTGATTATGAAGTTCGTGTTTTCTAGTTAATTGTTGAATAACTAGATAATTGCAGTTTTGCGATATGTGATTTGTGATTTCTAATCATCTTTGTTGATAATTAGATTTTAGTGTTTTCTAATTATTGTATCGATAATTAGATATTGTTGTTTTGTGATTTCTGAATTTCAATTTTCTAGTTGATAATTAAATATCGCTGATAATTGCATTTATTCAGTTTTGCTGCTTTCTGATTATCTATTGATAGTTAGATTTTTTTTGAAAATTTGTGAATCTCTTTTATTGGAATTAAAAGATTACTTTGGCATTTGAATTCTCGACTTTTATTTTCCTAGCTTAACCAGTTTATGTTAGAAGAATAATAGTTGTTGACGATCTTAATTATGAAAATTGCGGGGACGCAATTTTTATAAGGAGGGGAGTCTGTAACAACCCGGGAGTTTGTAATTTTTAATCATCATCAAATTGACGATCAAACTGTTTGCAAATTGCTGTTGGAAGTTTTTTTTTAGTCAGATCGAAGTTCTTTGTATTAAATCGTCAAGTGATTAGGCGGGCTTTTCAAATTTAAATCTTGGCCCGTTCTCTTTTATTTTGTTGGGCCGTGAAAATTATCAAATAAGAAAACTGTTCCCCTTTCTTATCTTATTCATTTCGAACCCTAAAGAAAACAAACAAAGATAAATGGCGGCTCTCCTTCGTTCCTTTCCCTTCCGAAGTTAGGGTTTTCAGAAATCAGTAGATCGCGACTGTTAGTGCTCGATTCAACCTGATTTCTTCGTTAGTTGATCGTCTCGAGTTGCTTTGGCGATTGCTGCCTTCTCTCCACTCGCAAATGTTTAAATTCATTGAGGCAAAGGTGAGTAATTCTAATTACTCACATCTAGTTCGATCTTAGTATGGTGTTTCTGCAATTCGTTGTTGCTTTGATGTTGTTTATCTTGTCCTTTTGTTTTCGTCGATGTTGGTAACCGATGCTGCTATGAGAAATTCTGTTGTGCTTTTGTCGTTCGACTTAGTTTTGGTGTCGATGATTTCTTTATCTCGGCCATTTGATTTTGTTTAATGTTGGTGATTTCTGACTGGTTCATGACAAGTAACTATGTTTACTTGAATTAGCAATGTTGAGGTCGTTCTTTTGATTTCAGCCTTGTCGTTCTTTTGGCTTCGGCCCTATGCATTATTTACCGCCCCTGGTTGCACTGTCATCCTTGTTCAATTTTACTCGCTGCCAGTATGGCTTCGACATTTAACATTTTTGTTTGTGAAAATATTTTGGCTTTAGCCTCTGGTTGTTTTGCGAACTCAAATTGGGGTTTTTGCTGATGAGGACTTTGTCTTGTGTTTTCGGTTCGAAATGATTTTTCCCGATGTTAAATTCTTTGACTATAGTTACATTGAGTATTTGTCGAACTTGTGTCACTCGAGTCTGCTGCGTATATATTTGATTGCCTCCGAGTTGTATTCTTGTGGCAGTCTTCATACACTTGGTTTCAGTATAGTCTCTGGTATTATTACTCGAGACTGTTTGCATTTTGATTGATGGTTTTGACATGGATTTGTTTTCTGATGAATATGCCAGGCATTTCAGTTTTTGTTTTGTGCATATTTCTACATAAGTTTAATGCTAGTTCCTTTATGTAGTAACCTAGTTTCACTTGCATTGCCCATTTCTTTACCACATACTGTCCAATTGAGTTCACATGTATTTGAGCTCTAGTTGTGTTCCTGAGCAGTTTGTAGTTGTCACTTACACATACACATGCTTCACTGCAGTGTGTATGTTTACATTGTATTCTTGTGTGTGCATCACCATACATATCTGTTGCATTTATTGGTCTGGAGTTGGTTGTTGCATTCAGTCTTCACTTGAATCTGGTGTTATTCGCTGGTCATTGCATACCAGTTCATCATGTAGTTCACTGTATAGGTTCGTATCTGCAGTGTAATGGTATATGTATTGAGTTACATCACTAGCCTTTGCATTGCTGAGTTGTCCTTGGTGTTTTGTTGTACATATGAAATTGATTCATATGTATGCTGAACGTCGCTTGTTTCAACTGCAGTTTTATTGTGCAGTTGTTTCTTGCTTTCTTTTGTTGCAGTTTCGCCTTTGTGATCTTGTTAGTAACTACAGTTTCAGTGTGACATTTACTTTGTATTTGTTTCCATACATTTGAGCATTTTCTTTTGTTGCTTTACTGCAACTTTGGTTTTGCATATTTAATCTGCAAACATTTGAGCATTTTCTTTTGTTGCTTTACTACAACTTTGGTTTTGCATATTTAATCTGCAGTCATTTGAGCATTTTCTTTTGTTGCTTTACTGCAACTTTGGTTTGCATACTTGATATGCAGTAACCTGTAGCACTTGACTTCGGCTGTTTCTTTGATAGTGAACTTGTTCACTGTTTCCATTTGCTTGAATTGGTTGAGCTTGGTTTGTGGGTTCTTGATTATTTCAGGTTGATTTTTGAGATTTGACAGTGAGTTGAATCCAGTCTCAAAGACTTGGGTTTGACCCTGTACTCAAATGTAAACTTTCATTGTGCATTCGTGTGTAATTCGTCATTTTGATTCGAGTTAGTACCAGTTGTTTTTGGTTCATTTATATGGACCGTTGCAGTTTCGAAGTACCGTAGTGGCGAGGCAGTGCACGCGTGCGTGTACTGCAGCCACACAGAGTGTTGATTTGATTTGATCATTTTGAGATTTTCTAATTATCTATTCGACAATTAGATTCTGAGTTTCTAATTATTATTTAATAATTGGATTTTGTGTAAATTGCTGTTTAGGCAGTTCCGTTGTTTTCTGAATTATCTACACCGGTAATCTTTTATCTATCTTTGTTGGTGTTTTGGATTAGCTGATTTGTGTTTAACACTGTTTAGTGTTATATCTGTCATTATCTGATCCTCTTATCGAGGAGTTGAATATACGAGATTTCTGTGACTATCGTCTATTTGATATTTGATTATTATTGCTTCTGTGCATTAATAACTGAGTTTGAATTAGACTGACTCGTGTATTATTTTCTTTTGAATTTAATATTCGGGTCAGACCCGAGTTATTTCAGGTTGTATATTTCCTGCTTTGAGTTGCTGTTTGAGCTATGAAGACTTTCACATCTTTTGAAGTGGTCTTCGTCTTGTTGTAGTAGTCAGTGTGTCTCTTTAGGGTTGATATGTATTCATGTATATTAGTCGATAATGTACTTGTATATATAACTTCCAGAGTCGACAGTTGTAGTTGTATCATATGTACTGTGTCAATTGTATTGTAACTGACATCAGTTATATATATATGAGACCTTTTGTTATCAGTATTCCGCATTCTTTTGTATCTATGTTATTATTATATATATTATCCTAAACTATTATGAACCATCGTAGTTCGTTTTATACTGGTAATTGGATATGTCGATGGGAGTAAATAAATAAACGATGAAAAATGGAAAATATATACCACTCCTATCGAGGTAACCAATACTAGTGTAAGGCCAACTACGGATGGTCGCTCCTATCCAGCCTTATTCTTTGTAATAACAGACATTATTTCTTTTAATACTCTTTGTTATTGCGAGCATAGAGGTGGGGCATCACAACAGTCATCAAAAAATTTATTCAGCTTTTGACCTTTTCTATTCCAACGTTTCAACAATTTTAAAGGTTCATTTCATTTTCTATTCGGCTACTTCTCATCTGCTAGTTCATTCTGTATTCCTCTGCGTTTTTATCGTCCTATCTTCATTTGTTAAGAAAAAAAAAGAAAACCAATGTTTATTTTGTTCTTTCCTCATTTTGCCTGAACTCCTTCCTATGCGAGCATCAACCCAGCCTTCAACCGATCCTCCACCAAGCTTACACCCATCGGCCAGAGTTTCCAACCGAGCAACAATCCACTTCTTCGGCTGCTCTGCCATCGCTGGCCCATCCCCCTCACCTGCAAACGATGCCTACTTCGCCTTGCTTCCTCCATCTTGCACCATTCCCCCTGACAGCGCCTCCACCTCAACGATTAGATTTGACCACAAACATCACCGCTCCTCCCCACCATCCCTCCATGCCGTGGCCACCGATCTGGCCTTCCCTCCTCACCTTGCTTCCCTTCCCTCTAGCTACAGCCGAGCTCTGCCTCATCGACTACCCCTCAGCTTGCATGTTTATTCAAGGTACTATATTTATATATTATTAAGTTATGTCAGTTTATATGTTTTAAATATATGTTAGTTGTTGTTTTAATTATATATAAAAGTACTATATATATGTAAAAGCTTATATCCGTTACTATACATTATAGTGGCAGTAAGATATAATATATAGGTTATAGATTTGTTTATGTATATTATATAAGAATGTATAAAGAAGTTTTATATATAAGTTGCAACAATATGTTAGTTATATATATATATAAGTTATGATTTGGTTTTTATATTTTTCCCTTTATACAGTTTATATAGATTTATTTATATAGTGCATATATATTTATAGTTTATACATATATATAGGCTTACATATAGGGAATGCAGTTTATGTTTATAGTATGGTTATAGTGTTTATATATGTTTAAAAATATGTATATTTTATGATTTGTTATATATATTTTCAGGTTATTCTTTTGTATATATATATATATATTAGTATATGAAATTATTAGCTGTTTGAATACATACATATGCTTTATATAAAGTCAGTGTAATTATTTACAGAGATATATATTTGTTTGTTGAGTTTGTATAAATTTATAATAGTTTACTTTATATACAAGTTGCGTATAACCTGTTTGATTGTATGTATATATAATATATGTAAGGCTTATCCTCTGTTCACTATGAAAGTGCTTATTTCTTATGTTTACAGTTTACAGCAGTTTACATCTTTTATCTAAAATATATTAGTAATATATCATATGTAGTTATATGTACTATGTTCATTTCAGAATATATATTGATACTATATTAGTTTATAGGTATTTGAATAAATGTAAGTTTGTACAAGTTTATAAAATGAGTGTTTATGTATATAAAGCTGTTTATAACATATGTATAAATAATGTGTATGTAAACTGTTTATATGATCTACTTTGGGTTTCAAAGATAAGTAAAGTAATGTTTTCCAGTTGCATTGAATATATATATTATCCAGAGCTTTATATATATTATTTTAACTGTATGTTTTAAATTGAATTTTTTTGGGGCAATTTTTATAATATGTATATATGTTTATACATATAAATTTATATAGAAAAGTATACAAAAGTTTGGGTTTTTATAATTTATATTGATTTCAGAAAAAAAAATTCTTATATATAGTCATAATATTTATTTTTGTTCAGTTATGTTAAGCTAATTTTTGTATTAATTCTATATATGATATGTTTAGAATATATATATATATATATATATATATATATATTTGGTCAATCAAATCTACAATTTCACCTTGCCTTGTTTCTCCGATGTCCAGATTCACAGCAACTGTTCTAGCTTTGTCTCTGTGTCATTTGCGTATCTGTGTGCGTATCTGTGTCCGTGCTTCCCATCTTGTTCTAGTGCTTCTCTAACCTCGAAAGGTGAGCAACCACTCATGATTAACGTTCTTATATTTATTAAATTAGATTTCAATTGAAACGACAATTGAAATATGCTGTTGTTAGTTATTTACATTTCTATGTATATGCTATTATCTGTATCCGTTCACCTGTGACATCTGACACCATTATTTGTTATTTATATTGATGATATATGCCTGTTATATTCACATATGTTATCACTCTACAAGTTCCCTGTTAGCATAGAATTCCCTATGGGTTGAAATGATACATACCCGAACGATCTTATAGAATAGGAGAAAACCGTTATGGGTTGAAATGATAAACCCAAGCGATTTTCATTGAATTGAATTTGGGATTGCGGGTTGAAATGATATATACCCGTAGATATTGAAATTGTGGATTGAAATGATAAATATCTGTATCACTTGACCACAGGATAAAAAATTATATACAGACACCAGTGATCTAAATATATATATATATATTTTTTGAAACGATTTCCAAGGTTTAAAAGATATATATACATTTGTGTGTGTGTGTGGTTTTATATAAATATTGATTTTTAAATATTATATATATATATGTTATTTTACATATATTTAAATTCTTGATTTTGAAAATTACATGTTTTGAAAATTTTAAATTTATAAGTTTTTTTGAAATTATAACTTTAAGAATTTACTTATAATTTTACTATTTTAAAATATGTATAAATTAGTTTTAAAATAAAATAAGTTTAATAATAAGAATTAATTTAATAAAGTTGATTTAATTTATATATAATATGTTTAAGTATTTATTTAAATTTATATTTTCAAATATAGAGTTTATAATAATTTTTAATAAATTAAGGTTGGGAAGATAGATTTGAAATGGTATTTAATTAAGAATTTTATTTAATTAAATCGATTTGAACTTATTGAATTTGAGATTTTAAAAGAATATGATTTTATAACTTAATATTGATTAAAAGTGATTTAAATGAATATTTTCAAATTTACATAAATTGAAATGGGATATTTAGTTTATTTAAATTTGTAATTGAAATTTATTTAAATGTTATTGGAATTGTTAAGTAAATATTTCAAAAGTAAATAATAGTAAAGTGAATTTGATTTATATATTAAATATTCAAATTTAGTTTTGAAGATGTTGAATATTTAAAGCTTTGAAATATGTTGAAATTGAAATGGTTTAATTTTGTGGTTCAAATCTGTATTTGAAATCGTTATAATCTAAAATGGTTTATTGAGAAACTGAATTGAATTGAAATTTAGGATTTGAGATTGGATTAAATTTAAATTTTGGAATTCGAGTTGATTTGGAATCGATTTGTGAAATTAAGGAAACTATTATTTTTATATAAAGTTTTTTTATATTTAAAACTATTTATATATTTTACTTTATAAATTATTTTAATATACTAATTTTAATATAAATCATTTTAATATAAACCATTTTTAATATAAACTATTTTAATATTCTAATTATTTATTTTATATAAACTATTTTAATATACTAACTATTTTATTATAAACTATTTTAATTACAGGAAATTATTGTCAAGGACAAAATTTCTCAACATTTTAGCCTCAAGGACAGACCTTTAGTATTTTAGACAAAAGGACAACTTTCTTTAGATATCAGTTTTTAGTTATTGATAGTAGTTTTTAGGTATCAGTTTGTAGTTATCGGTAGCAGTTTTTAGGTATCAGTTTTTAGTTCGGTAGCAGTTTTGAAAGAATGTTTGTCCTTATAAATAATTTTGGAAGAATGTTTGTCCTTATGAATAATTTTTAGGAGAATGTTTGTCCTTATGGTTAAAATATTGAGGTCGTGTCCTTGAGGCTAAAAATATACAATTTTTTGTCCTTTAAATTAATCCCCCTCTTTAATTATAACTATTTTATATAAACTATTTTATTTTATAAACTATTTTATTTTATACACTATTTTAATACCTAAACCGGTTAAGTGGGAATTGTTATGATTTCCAAAGTATTATGATTTTTGAGTTATGAATTCTAAAGTGTTATGGTTTTAGAAGCTTTATAATTTCAAAGGTGTTATAACGTTGAAGTGCTATGATTTTGGAAATGGATATATTTGAAATGGAAATGATATCGTATTTGGTTTTGAAATGTAAATGATATCGTATTGATATGGTTTTGAAATGGCAATGATATTTTTGTTTTGAAGTATAAACTATTTTGAAATGACTGCGGTGTTATAATAACAATTGGTTGTTAAAGAGACCGGTATCGGTTATTGTCATACTCTCTGCCAATGCGGAAAACCACTTTAGCAACCGTGTACGCGGTGGAGATTCCAGAATGAAGTAGGATGGTGGCGACGTCCTATTGAGGTATATACGTGGACCTGACTCCCATGAGTTAGCTTAAGGTGGCTAAAACAGGAGCAATCGACGGGCCAAGTGAGGTCATTCCTCCGATCGGGCACACTCATTCGATACTATATTTTGACTTTGTGATTGATTTGGTGGCCACCCTTGATTTTGATTTGAGAGTGTGTTCCGAGGTGGGATGTAGTAGCTGCTATGCGTTACCACCAGTCCGGAAGTGTAATTGGTATATCTACCCTGGCATTGCCTAGTTGTGCCGTGTCACCTACCTTATCGAGACCACTACGAGTTTGTTTTGAACCATACCTATGGAGTGCCCTCTGATGACGCCCAATACGGGGGAGATTACGGTACTGTATAGACTATGGGAATATATATAATGTGTTATGGGAGATATGGGTAACGCTTTAATGCTATTTTAATAGTTTACTTTACTATAGACATATTATAATAGCGTATTGTAGTACATAGTAGATAGTTTCACGGATCCCTAGAGGATGGTTATCCCAAACATCCTTTAAGTTACTTGTATTTCAGTTGATATTTCACTTGAGTTGGATTTATTGATATAAGAATGTTAATCCTGACTCGAGTGTTTTGTGTTTTTGCTTTACGCTCAGGTTAGACTGAGGGTCGCGGCATTTGAGACTCACCTTTGGAGTTGGAGCTTCGCTTGGAGATCTAGCTATCTATTCAGCTTTCAGTTATTCAGTTGACTCCAGTTATATATTCTGATCTTGTATTTGACTATTGTATTTGAGACTTCTGTTGTACCTTGTTTTAACTCTGTTACAGATATATATATATATAGTAGCTTCATGAACTACTATTCTTTTGTTTTCGCTGCTTATTGTTATATTACTCTGTGTCTGTGATTCTGTGATTGATTTATTTACTGTATATGCTGAGTTTTGCCAAATATAAATTAACAATCTGATATTTTGAGCAATTCAAGTCCGACATGTGCGGATGCGAATGGCACGAAATACCAGGATGTTACAAACTATATCTTTGTAAATCTAGAATACAATATTTTGTAGGTATAACGAGCTATTAAATAAAAGAATCATGCAGAGAGCAAGATGGTTGTCTACATTTCAAAAGCTATAAAAATATGGATCGTCAAGTCGAATGTATGTATTTGGTTCCAGATACACTTGTAAAATCTCCTTGGTAGTTCATATGCACACACACCTACATACAAATGTTTTTAATTATCAAAGAGTTTAAACAAATTTTATAAAGCAATATTATATAAAAACAGTTTTTACACTGTTCAATCGACTAAGATTATTTTCAGTCGACCGAAAATAATCTTGGTCGACTGAACTTTAATATTATGTTATACAAACTTATTTTTGAATTTTTCCGCATAATTCAATATTCCTATTCAATGGATTGACTTTTTACACTCAGTCAACTGACTACCCTGTAACAGCTATTTTCTAAAAAGTCATCACCAATAGTTGCGATCGTTCGTGAGCATCTATGCGAATGGTAATGGCTGCAATTGAATGATTACAACTATCCGACAAAACTCTTTGATATCTATATATAAAGATCAATTTTTAACTTTTCTAAATTTACTTTCTTGATCTCTATTCTCTCTTGAGCAATCTTGGACATTCTTGCATTCAAATCTTATTCTTTACTCAAGAATCACTTGATACACTTCCATAATCATGGATCATGCATCTTGAACCACCAAGGAGATGATAGGAAGACTTATACCAGTAGTCAAAATCTATGTTGTACGAATACAAGCTTGTCTACTCAGAAAACTCTGTTGTGCTGCATGTTCCTCCGGGCAAAGTGAGAGTATTTAGTTAAAGGAAATTCCAAAGAGAAGCTTCGGGACTAGATGTCGGATGGGAGGTCCGAACCAGTATAAAAATGCTAGTATGATTACTTTTATTAACTTTACTTGCAATACTCTGCTAGTAAGTACTGCTTAGTTTAAACTAAATACTTAAATATACATATAAGCCATATTATACAAGATCCTTGTGCACTTTCAAAAACTTGAATTTGAAGAAGATGAAAAGGCCCAACATAAGATCTATGATTGGAGGAAGTCAATAAGGATAATGGGCAGCCAAGAGGTGTCATCGGGGTTAAACCCTTCATCCATCTATGTAACTAGAGATGAGATGGAGGGAACAATGAATGAAATGCAAGATAGGATGATAGCTTGCCAAGAGGAAATGCTAAATGCATTCTTCAAAAGAATGGATAGCAGGGAACAACTAGAGATGTCAGAAACCAAAGTCAGAGACTAGAAGGCGAAACAAATGCACTTGGAAACAAAACAGGAAGAGTTGGAGTAAACCATATATGACCTCTCAAATCGATGTTGATCCAAGAGGTCAACTCGGTACCGAGTTACGGGTCTAGTAGGGCATGATGGATGATGGAGTTAGACAGAATGGAGCACGTTTAAGAAATGAAGCTGAGCCATAGAATGAAGATCGAAAATGAATGTGAATGTACAACAATAGCAGTTAGAGGCAGAAGTTCCTTGTAGAAACGGGAGGCAAGATGAAACTGTGGATCAAATAGTTCCATTGGATGATAATGATAGAATTGTTGAAATGATTAGATGGACACTGAGAGGTGGATCACTAGACCAGAGTTCGGAGGACGTGAAAAGAAATCCATTTACCTAAAAAATCCGGTATGCAAGAAATCCACCCGATTTCAAGCTGCCGACACTTGAAATATATAGTGGAAAGATAGATCCAACCATTCATATGAAAAGATACATCCGACATATGGAGGTGCTAGGTGATTTGGAGGAGGGAATGGGATGGTGTTTCCTTGTATATTTCATAGATTTAGTAGCAATGTGGTTTTATCTATAGAATGGGTCAATTGGCACATGAACCTGGTTGGTGGACAAGTTTATGAAACATTTCATAGTTCAAATAACATGGCCAAAGACCATAATGATGCTTTCATGCATGAAACGGAGGGTCGGAAAGACTCTACAAAGTTATTTGACCAGGTTCAATGCAGTAGTTACTACTTTCATATGCCGGACCCATCAATATTTTGATGGTGGTAGTTTTAGGAGTCTCGGGTAAGATCGGTTTCAAGATTGCTATGGAAATGGATCCACTAGTAGACTTGGCGGATTTCTATTATCAAGCTAAGAGATTTCTACGTCAGGAAGAAGCAAATGAAGATGTTGCAGTAAATCCCATGGAAGATGGAGGACTATCCGTAATAGGATATGGAATGAATAAAGGAAAGCAGAAGGCTAATGATGGCTTCGGAGTACCGAAGCCGACGAAGACAAAGTAGAGAGTTTTCTTTTTATATTGAATTGACTAAGACCCTAGAGAGGATTAATTTGGATACTACGGGCAAATTCCATATCGAAAACCAACAAAGAGAGATCCCACGGATCGGGAAAAAAGGTCTGGAAGGTTTCGCCTATTTCATGAGTTGAATGGGCATGAAATGAATGAGTGCAGACACCTTTGTTATTTTATAGAGTAGGTTCGAAGCAATTAGGTACAAAAGTATGTGAGGAACCAAAATGCAGTGTTGCAGTAGGAGCAACCATGATCCACAGTGAATGCATTTGGAATCGGCCTTAGATCTGGGCCAAGAATGTTATCCAATGATCGTAACGGAAGGAAGTCAGGTTCGATCCTCACACTTTGCATTTTAAATAAGTGATGCAGTGTTACTCTCATGCCACTTACATATGTACAAGAATTCAATGGATCTCTAAGCATGCTAAAGTAACCTATAAAAAGATGGATGTTTTGCAATGTTTGTTTGTTGTTTTGATTTGGACTTTATGAATGAATTTGATTTTGAAAATCATTTGAGCATGATGACCAATATTGATTATGAAACACCAACGTATATTGGTGACCATCTGAAGTTGATATATGAATTGATAAGAAATGGTTCTCTCGATCGGAGAGGCGAAGCGATGAACTGTAAGGTGCAAGTCCACTTGACGAGGAGTAAGTTGATGGACTTGTACAAGATAGTGGGTCCCCTCACTAGAGAGTAAGTTGGATGAATTTAATCAGACATTGGGTCTCCTCGTTGGAGAGCGAGTGGATTGAGCTCTATATGGATATATGATCCTCAAAAATCATAAATTGGAATGGATATGATCCATAGTGATCAGAAACTAGACTTTGGATTTAAAATTCGCCTGACTTTAAAATGGTTACTAGACGATTTGGGATATTCTAGATGATTTGTAAATAATGCTCCAATCTGTAGCAATGCACTTTCATAGTTGATGATTCATGAAGATCGCATGACTGATGAAAGTCATTACTTCGATTTGATAGAACGTTCTTATAATGTGATATACTAGATGATTTCTAAGTAATGCTCCAACCGGTGGCAATGAACTTACACAGTTATTCATTCATGACTGTCTAACATGTGATTTACGATATGATAGCTTAATCTCCAGCGAGCACGGGATGATATTGATATTGATATATGATAGTTAACCCTCAAGAGAACACGTGATGACTTTGATTTATAGTATATAGTATATGGTATGATAATTCCAGAAGAACATGGAATGAAAATAATTTGTGACTAACACTTAAGCAAGGACTCAAGTCCATGGTTATGAGAGTCTGGAACGACCTTTGATATTACATGTAAATCTAAAGGAACCGGATGATTCTCCATAGTTTGTTTAGTTGATAGCCAAAGAGTTAAACTATTAATGATTTGCCAACTTCGATATTTGTTCTTGAGAAAAATACATCTTTTATTCACAAGGCATGCTTTGGGGAGCAAACTGTTATCGATAAAATTTGCATAGCCTCTGAACAGACTCTGATTAAAGTGGACAGAAGAACGATAGAAAAACAGATATAAACACTTAGAAAAATATCACGAGGTGATAGAATATAGAAGTACAAAAAAGATAGTTGAAAAGTGGAAATAGACTCCATGGACCCCCACCGAGTTGTGCCCCATAAATCATCACTGAGTCATGAATCGAGCAGAAGCTAGGAAAAGGGACAAGAAACTCAGAGCACAAGATGGAGAAGCACAAAACAATGCAACTTCAAGCTACTTCAAATTAATCCCGGAGAAAAGTACAAAGACTCTCGAAGTTGGACCCCAATCAAATCGGCATTGACTCGTGGGCCATGGGTCATCACCGACCTGTGAAGCTGGGATATGGTTTGGTAATGCTACTTTTGTGGGACAATGTGCACGACGTAGAGATCATGTGTAGCAATTTTCGAAGCCAAATGTGGAGGTCTTTGCTTATAAATAGAGGTGGAAGTGCTTGGAGAAAGGAGTTTCTTCTTCTTCTTAATTTCTGAACTTCTAGCTATGATGAGTTGTAAAATCATAACTCTGAAAAATACTCAGCTTGATTCTCACTAATTTGAGACTACCGAATTATAAGAATAGTTTTGTAAAATCAAAGGATAAAAAATAGAAATAAACTAAGTAGACGTAAGTCGGAGTATTCACTGAACCACTATAAAAATCGTGTGTTCTTTTCTTGTTCTTATCTTCTTTTCTTTTCTTTTCTTTTCTAATTTTCTAATTTTGATATTTCATTGGGCGTTTGTGCCATTTTTGATTCAAACACTTAAGGAGATGGATCTCATGCAATAGATCAACATATTAGAGGAAGATCACCAACTAGATCAGACGTAGGAAGTTTTGCTAAAAGGTGAAGACGGATAGGGGAAGAGCTGGCGGAGATGAAAATATTGATGTAAATAGGGAAGAAAACAATTTACTTGGTGGAGTAGCTCTTGGTGAATCGATCGATACTAATCGATCATGGATCGATATCGATTCATTGAGGATAGGTGATGGCAGATTCCTTGAAGCTGGCAGAGAACATTCCAAAAGGTGTAGTCAGGACATATGACATTGTAGGAACAAATAGCCGAGACGAACGGACTACCCAAAGTCAGGGATACCCTTAACATATAACTTTTAAAGTATTGATAATATGGTTTCGAGCTGACTACATCAGCACAATAAAGTTTAACCGTTTGCTCCTTGCCTTGTCTATCAATTCCGATGATATTCTTGCACACTTTATTGAATTGAAATCCTTTGGCTCCACATATAAATACGGAAATTGCACTAACTTCGACACCCCCATAAGCATGTCTCGCCAAGAGTGATACCAAGAACCAATAGATGTACCAGTTTGTCATAAAAAATAAGTTCTCGTGGATGCATTAGCTATGCTAATCAAATATGAATGAACATCTCTCTTTGAATATCTATCTCACAAGTTTAAACCGCTCGTCTTCCTCAAATCCGATCTAGGTATCCTCTGGATGTTAAGTTGTTGAAATTAATTTGCTTATAAGGAACTACCAATTGAATCCATCATCACCATCCGGTGGGTTTCTACCATGTGTCACTTGTGAAGTCTGGAGATTTCGAAGAGGAAGATGAATGAATATTCGCCGGCAGTCATGAATTATTCTAGAAAAGTAAGGTTTGACTATTTTGTTGTTAATTGAACATTTTACTTTCTAAAAAATTCTAAATTTTGAAAGAAAAACAAATTTTCAAATACAAATTCGAATTTTGTCATTTGAAATTCAAAACTTGTAATTTGAAAATTTTAAATTCAAGTTTCAAATTTCAAATTTGATATTCATATTGCGTGATTTCAAATTCAAATCTTCAATTTTGAACTTTCCGATTATAAATAATAATTTTATTTCCACTATCAAATTTAAAATTTATATTTTCAAAATTTAATTAAATTCTAAATTCAAATCCAAAATTTTTTCCCATCATATTATATTTTTGCGTTTGGCCAAAATTATGTAGTAGCCAACCAATCTTTTAATCCACCGTTCAGCCCTTGACTAGTATTGTTAATCTACATAATGTGAGATAGGAGAAGTACATATAACCAAGGAAAACTAGACTGACAATTCATTCATTGTCAATAAAACAAAGTTTTAATGAATTCACCGAACACGCGAGATATAAAATAAACATCATTAAGGATGACAAAGTAGTATATGGTAGAAATTTTTTGTTGTGTCAACACATAATCCACATGGATTATTACGTATTGAATGGTCAATTGCAAAGTTGGGTAAAAAATTAATAAAAAAGGATAGTATTGGTGCCACATTTGATAACCATTAAGCCAACTAACTACTCTATTTGAAGATTTTAATATAACCAGTCACTGTAAATGGATTAATGTGCATATCTTCAATGACAATCAGCAACACTGATATGTCATCTCAGGAAATATGCACGTTTCGCTGGAAATAAACTGGCCTTGCTTTTTACATATACAGAACTGTAGGGAGTTCATTTCAATTATATGAGCAATAAAAAATACGTTCACAACAAAGCTGTACCAACATTTTACCTAACCATGTGTATCACATTATAAGTTGTTCGTATCAGATAGATCTATTTTGGATATCGAATATTCAACAAACTTGGTGCTTTATTATATCGATTGTAATCTCTGTCATACATATAATTGCCTTCTTAATAAGCCTCTTTGTTTTGGTACTTGAATCACAAGTTCTTCTATGTTTAATGCACACAAAATTATATACAAAATGTAAACAGTGGATCCCTTAAATAATGGGACATTTTATATATCTATTTACGATAGGAAAGGTGAACAAAACATGTTCGTTGCAACTTGCAACATTAACATAAGTTGCATGGACCCATGTTATAGTTTTTATTGCGACATTTCATGTACTCAACCTAACGCTCTACTCTATCACATTCAAACTTAAACATGGTCACGTATAAGCATATCCAACCGTTAATAGTCTTGTGTTTCTATTGTGGCATTAATTACAACAGAACAAGATGTTTATCTACGAGTAATTTTGATCTTATGTCGTTAGAATAATCGGCGTTTTCTGACTTGAGTAATAAAAACTTGAGTTAAACGTCTTCCATTGTATTGTATCTTTTGTATTGTATCTTGAAAATGTTGTTTCAGTTTGTCCCTTTATGATCGAAATATGAAGAAATATCTTTTTAAAGATGGTTCTTTAATATACATTATTGGTCCTAGCCTGAAGTATTGCATTTCAAAGTTTATGCTGTATTTGCTTGGAAACCTAATGGGGATTTGAGATTTATACAAAGGAATATGACTTCTATGTCATTACATTTAAACTAGAAGAAGTGAACAAAGTTTTAACATGCGAACGTCAGAAAATGGGAGCCAAAGCTAAAAACAAATCAGGATTTCCAACATATGGCAGGTGATCTTAGCTCTATATATAAAACAAAAATTACAGGGCATACAGTTGGTCGTTTTTCAATTTATGTTCTCTTTCACACGTTGACACTCTTATAATTGCAAGTGAGAGATGAAGATATAATCACTGACAATCCGTTTGTTTAGAAAGGTCAAAGCTGAATGCTGAACACTAATTGATGAATGCTGACTACTGAATAGTTAAAATATGTATTGTTCGTTTGCATCCGATTAGAATTTTTTTTTGAAAATAAATGACTACGTTGACAATATCATCCTTCGAATTCAAAATTAATTATTCTTCAATGCGATTTTGTCATACAAAACACGTCACATCGTATCTAATATTTTATATTTTATACAAAAAATATGATGTAAATATAATTTTATGAAAGTTTGATCGAGAAGAAAACATTTTATTATAATAATTGAAGCTTGTTATGCGTTTGAATTACCAATTAATGTTTTCAGCAATATTAATATATGTCAATGTTTTGAAAATAAGTAATTATAAAAATATCGCATGTTTTTGCCTAACTTTTCACGAATATTTAATACATTGATTTTTACCATATATTAGATTTTATTTCGGTTTTAATTTTAGCCGAAGATAAATCAGAATTGTTCGGTTTGTCCGAATTATTCTTTTATAATTTTTTCTCGCCTGCATTACATATTTCATTTTATTTTTTTTTAAATCAAAAATATGTCGTATATTTCATCTCCATTCTTATTAACCAATTTACAAATTATCGTATTGAACTTAAAATTGTATTCAAACATCACGTTAGGTTACCATCAAATTTATTTTCTTCCTTAGTTTTTAGTATATTCGTTACTAGTGATTGAAAACTACAGTATAAAACTAAAACAACAAAAAAATTGGAAAAAGGTCACCTCAACATAGAAGAAGGTAGAACAGAGAACAAAATTGATGTTATGTTTGAATTTTTGTAATTGTTTGATATAGTAATAAAAACTTTATAAAACAATCGCATGTTGTGTTGCATATGAGTATAGTTGGAAAATGAAGTGCAATAAGTTGTCAGCACTATCAATAAGCACTAAAATTTTGCTTGTTCATTTGAGTGAATAAAAAAGCTTAATCACAACACTTATTTGAAAACAAACATGTTTCCCACCTCTTAACACTTATATTTAATTAAGAATTCAGACCTTATTCTCACCAAACAAAAGTAGCCTAAGTTTCAAAAGTATATGCTCTTGACTTGTGACTCAAATATATACTAAAAATTATAATTTATCTTTTCAGTCATGATTTGATTTAATGCAAATTAATTGCATCAAGAAAAAACAACTAATTATATCACTACAAGATTAAACGGTTATTCCAACGGCTACGAGCTATTGGCTACCGTTGGAAGCCGTTGGAATATAATCAACGCTTTCCAACGGCTTCCAACGGAACCAACGGATATTTTCCAACGGCTATTCCAACGGCGACCAACGGTTAATAACCGTTGGAATAAAATGTCCAATAAGCCATTGGAAACCGTTGGAAATCTGGGTTCATTTTACTGTACAACAGCAAGCCTATTAACCTTCCAGCCACAGCATTTCCAATCCATTCCATTTCCAATAAATTTCCAATACATTTCCAATCCATTCCACACACACACACACACATATATATATATATATATATATATCAATATCAATATAAACAACACACATAAATCAATTAAACACCAATATAAACAAACCAAACCATTCAAACATCATAGACCATACCATCAACGTAAATACCAACAAAACATGTCAACAAACCACGTACATACCATCAAAATATCGTTCTCACCCACTTCGTACCAATATATACAACATTAAAACACATTATAACCACATTGGGGAAACTCTGCCGCTTTCAAGACTCATCTTCTTTACTCATCAATTGTATTCAAGTATTTGATCCACCAAAATTGGTCACTAACCTCGTTAAGAAAGATTGTGTAGAGATATAAGTGATGAAGATAAATTAAACAAGGAAGAATATGCTAATTTGAATGCAAAAAGTAAGAACACCAGACTTATAGTGGTTCAGCGTAATTGCCTACGTCCACTTTGGGGTTAAACTTTATTGCTTTACTTGATGATTGATTACAGATACAATCCGTAGATCAAATACTTGAATACAATTGATGAGTAAAGAAGATGAGTTTTGAAAGCGGCAGAGTTTCCCCAGTGTTCCCGAAAAAAGGTCCATTTCATTGTGCCCCTGCCTCTCTATTTATAGACAAAGGTGGGTTGGACTCCTCTGGTGGGCCTGGTAGCTGAATAACTCGGTCCAGATGGACTGGTCCATATATGCCGAACCAAACAGGCCGGACGGTCGGATGCCGAACCATCTTCCTCATGCCGAACGATGCTTGTTATGTGGGAAGAGTGGGCCGAGCAGTAATTATAGCCGGACTAGCTGGGAAGAATGCGGAACAATCTTCTTATGCTGAACAGAAGTGAGATGCCGTGTGGGGAGTGTATGCCGAGCAATGATTGAAGTTGACTAAGGTTAGATGAATGCCGAACAATCTTTGGATGCCGGACGAACCTGGAAGCCGATCACTCCCAGATGCCGAGCGCTACGTGGATGCCGAGCACTCCTGGATGCCGAGTACTCCTGGATGCCGAGCGCTACGTGGATGCCGAGCACTCCTGGATGCCGAGTACCCCTGGATGCCGAGTACCCCTGGATGCCGAGTACTTAGTTGCCTGGTCAAATCTCCAGGAAACACTTGCCCCCCAAAGTGTATTACGTGACTGAACGTGATACGCTTTGAACTATGTATCCTTCATGTCTCGTTTCAAATCCTTGACCAAATCCTAATGGAGATGCCTTCTTGAGAATATCAGTGGTTGTGGTGTGCGCCTAACGTGGTATAAATGTCGAGCGATACGTTCGAAGCCGAACGTTCCTCATGTGCCGAGCGACTTTATGTTTCGAAGCCGAACGCTACGGCTTTGACCGGTTCTACCGGGTATAGCCTTTTCGACTTCTTCTTCCTCCCTATAAAACCAGGCATCCTCCCTCTTCTCTCCTTTTACACTTTTATTTCTGTCACACTCTAATGACTTGCAATCCTTGCTAGTCAATCAGACTTAAAGCCTAATCAATCCTTCCTAAGCTTCGATCTACGAACTAGGTATTATCCCTTCTATGATTAAATAGTTTCAATACGAGACTTAGGTTTGCGCGTAGCCGAGAGGGTTATGTGGAAAACTGGATGTCTTTACGGCTGAATGATGTGTGGTAGTTAGGCCTAGCTCCTTCGTGTCGAATGAGACTGGAAGAAAAGAAAGAATAGAAAGAGTGTTGATGGTGATTGGGGCATCGAACGGCATAATCTTCGTCGAGTGACCTATTCTTGTTGTTCGGTGTAGATGGAGAAGGAGAGGAGTGGAACTATAGTCAAGGGTGGAGTGCCGAATGTTAAAGCTCGGCATAACACTGGTTCGGCGTATCTTATGCCGAATAGTGAAATGGGAGGCTAAGGTGAAGGCATGAGTTAGTGGGGATGTCGAACGATCACGACTATCGAACAATATTTCAGCCGAACAACACTCGGGTCGAACAAACTTAAATGCCGAACCATATCAAGGCCGACCATAACCTAAATGCCAAACCATATCATAGCCAAACACAACTTAGATGTCGAACCACATCAAGGTCGAACATAACTTAGATGCCGAACCATATCAAGGCCGAACATAACTTAAACGCCGAACTATATCATGGCCGATCATACAAATTCCAAACCACACCTAGGCCGAACAATACAAATGCCGAACAATCACAAGTGCCAAACAATCATAGGCGCCGAACAACACTTAGGCCGAACAATATTTAAGCCGAACAATATCAAGGCTGAACACTACTTAAATGCCGAGCCATATCAAGGCCGAACATAATTCAAATGCCGAACCATACGAATGTCGAACAATATTTCAATCGAACAATATCAAGGTCGGACACTACTTAAATGCCGAACGATGTCAAGACCGAACACACTTAAATGCCGAACCATCAATTGCCTTGCCTAATCACATAACAAAACAAGGACAAGGACCCTGGCATACCAGCATATGAAACTGACCTGGATCATTAACTCCTTAGCTTTAGTAGGCATAAATCTGAACTTAGATTAACATACGTTTTCTGAATATGAAACTGTAATCACCACAAGGCAGGCTTTTGGGGACGGTCAGCGATGACGGTCTTCGAAGGCGATGATTCGAAGCTCAGTTTCGTATCTTTGCGACTTTCAAATCTTCAACGCTTATACACGATTGCTTGCACTAGTTCACACACCACGTGGGGGGAATATTCATGTTGTTAATTCTAACTCTGAACATTTTTCAAGTATAGTTTTCACAGGCGCTTAGCCAGATTCACTATTTATTGGAGATGTCTAAAAAATCCTGCTCCGCCACTATATCTGATAGGCCAGGGCCGTCTTCAAGGAAAGAAGTCGCCGATACTTCAAATCCGTCGACTTCCCCTGCTCATAACTTAGCTCCTGATGCCCTGGAGGCATCGATTCTCTTGGACAATCCGATCGACTCACTAGCTTCGAAGATTAACGAAGTCACGCTTCGGTGAATATGTTCCATCCACGGAATCCCTTTTGCCGATGTGTTGGTCCCGTCGAGACATGATCGTCCTCATCTGCCCCCAGTCGAATATACTGCTTGTAATAAGTTCATGTGCTGGATGGGTAGTGTGCCTCCATTTAAATTATTTCTTTGGGACGTGTTGCAGTATATAGACATCGCCTCGTCGCAGCTGCATCTAAACGGTCACGCTTTCATATACGGGACCTACCTACTTTTTATGGCCGTCCTCTCTAGTCCACCAACTTCTGGCGACATCAGATATATTTATATGATCAAGAAGCAGAAAGATAGCCCCTCCTTTATGTTCCTCGAGCCGTACCATAAATGCCAGATTTTAACCGGAGTATGTAGCAAATTCGCCCTGTACAAACAGGAATGGTTCTATGTGCGTTGCCCTCCTGGTTTCGCGAGGAGATGGGTCGAAGACAGTAAGTCTCTTCCCTTTGTTAACATTCGAGCTCAATCGGAGCTATGCTTTTTCTAACTTCTTGTTTCATCTTTTCAAGTATTAACCCGAGCCTTGAGGGACGAGGATATTCTGAGGCCGTCGAAGCCATTAGAGCTCTTCCTGCCGAGGATCGGGACATCCGAACCATCATTTCAAATGAATCATTGTCGAGGTTCAGTTTGTTAGCAGGAGGTCGTCGGATTAGCCTTCCTGAGGGTGTTTCCATTCCCAAATCCGCACCCGTTAAAGGGAAAATTACAAGCTGGATCGTCATCACGCCATACCCCCGATGCACACGAAGGGGAAGAACACAAGGGGGATGAAGCTCCTGAGACACAAGGCAAGAATGTGGGTCCTGCTTGGAACCCAACGGTTGAAGTGCACGATATTGAAACATCATCTTCCCCTTCGAAGGGAAAAAAGAAATTGACGTACAAGATATGGAAAGAGAAAGTTGGCGGAACTTCCAAAGTTACGCTCATCCCGTCAGAGAAAGAGGCTTCTTCACAGCACATGGAAAGTTTTTTTAAAGGGTCTGTCGAACCTTAACATCCCCGACGATATACTCAATTATGGTTTCGATGATCCGGAAGCCCTTAAGTTTCATTCGCCCGCTAGAGGCAACACGGGAGTTCAACCCCCAGTTCAGGGAGATAACACTCCAATCAGTAAAGATAAAGGAACCGGTCCGTCAAGGGGAACACTAGGACACACACGCACACACTCACTTCACCATACACTTCAAGTTTTTCCATTATCCCGATTTTTCCTAACTCTTTAATTCTTTGCAGGTGATATGGGGCGCTCCCACGGACTCGATCGCCTCCACGGTTCTTCTATATTTCACCATCCCGAACGGGATTCAGGCTCAGGTAGACGTAGGGACAGAGACGATTACGAGGATCGAGACAACCGTCCTCGCGATTCGTCTTATCGAAAGAAAACATATTCCCAGTCTTTGTATTCTCGTGATCCTCCTCCTCAAACTGAGTCGGATAGAGAAAAGCCTTCGCGGAAGGGGTCTCAACCCGATGTCTCCCGAGAACAACATTCTGGTTCGTCGAGCACAAGGAAAACTCGGGAGCATCGGAAAAGAATAGAACTTTCAAAGCCTCCTCCCCCTACTCCTGCGGCTGACCCAACGATAGCAGAGAAGATGGTCGATCTTAAGGCAAAATTCCCAAAAATCTGCTTCGACAGCCTGAAATTCCTCCCAGCTATTCATCACATCCCAGGGCACATCAAGAAGAGTGCCAATGCCTGCAACAACGACGTCTATGTTCAACATGACACGTTCGTACACTTGGTCGAAAAAGTCTCGAAGGTATCTGTTGAGCGACAACATGAAATTGACCGTTTGAAGTTGGAAGCTGGCTTTGACAAGGACATCATCAAGAGCCAAGATGAAGAGCTTGCTTTGTACAAGTCGAAACTTGAAGCCGCAGAGCAAAGTGCAAAAGACACTGCCGAGGCCATCACTCGTCTAGAGGCGACCCACAAAAGGGAACTTGATGAAGCAGTCCAGCGCAGCAGAGCCCTTGCCTTAGAAGAAGATTCTATCCAGAAAGAAAGGGACGCACTCGCCCTGCAAGTCAAAGAGTTGAAAGAATTGCTCTCTAAGGAGAAAGAGGAGAAAACAGCTGCTCCAGAAGAGTCCCAACGATACTGTGACAAAATCGTCGCTACACGGCTCTTAAAAACAAAGCTCAATGATGAACTTGCTAGGGTTGAGATAGTGAAAGACGAAGCCCGTGAGGAGGGCAAGAGGAAAGTTTCTGAGGAGATTGACTCTCGCCTCGAAGCAGCTGCAGAGGCCGGTAGGGAAGAGGTCAAGTGCATGTTTGACCCACTGATCGCCGAGTACGGCGCCCGCGTCCTTATGCACCGCGACTTGACATTCCTAGGCGAGGGCTATCTTGAATCCCTAGCCGAGGCCTGGGAAACTTTGGTAAAGATCAGAAAGATCGAGTCGGGCTTTGAGGAAGTCGATGAGGATGCTCTGGTGAAAAAATATCTCAGGGGGAACGAGCTAGCGGACTTATCTGCAGCTTTGGCTATTTATAGCAAAGGCTCTCCCCTACCAAAAGAGAAAAACGATGAAGCTGGCCCATCTGGGGCTAAGGCTGGAGCTCCTCCTTTCACTGCTCCTCCTTCTGCTCAATCGGCCGGTCGGCCAACACTCGACCCATTTGAGCAACATGCCGGCTATGATCCAAAAGATCCCGGGATTGGCGTTCATGTGTTATCCCCTATTCTAGAGGGTGAAACTCCACATGCAACTGATAGCCAGCCAGAACCCGGTATAAAATTCTTCTTTTAGAAGTTAAGAGATCTGTCACTTTCCGGTAGTGGTTATTTGTCCTAACGTTCATTCTTTATGTTTTCATGCAGGCTGCTCTGATCCTGAGCCAACTCCGAGGAGCGATGACGCCAAGGAGGAGGCAGAGAAAACAAGCGATGTTTCTCATGCAGGAGTAACTCCTGGCCCTGACGCTCAAGTGATCGGGGCGCTAGATGATGATAAGTTTGACACTTCATCTCTCGTCGAAGGGAGTGATGAAATCGAGATCACTGGCGCCTCCGAACATACTTCGAAGATGAGCATGAAGGAGCGACTCGCTGAAGAAGAGAAAAAGAAGGTCGAGATCAAAGTCGAGCCTCAAATACTGGAACTTACCGACCCGCGGAATAGACCTTTGAAAATCATTCTCCCCGGCAAATCCAAACCGCTGGATGTTCCTTCCCCCACTCCTGACTTTGCTTCTTTGTCAAGCAAAAAATCCAAGAAGAAGCGTGAAGGAGAGGAATCATCTGAGAAAATGAAGGAAGACAAGAAGAAAAAGCCGAAGAAATAGTCGCTATACTCGTTCAACGAGATTTTGCTTAGGTCTTGTAACTACTTTTTATTTTTTCGTTTTTCGTAGTTTGTGTAGATAGATTTTTGACTCCAAGTTTTGGAGGAATAATTGTGTAACCCCATTTTGGACTATTAAACGAAGTTTAGTTTCTTTGTCACTTGAATGATTCTTTTGCTTCTTTAGCTTTATGAATACCTGTGGTCAAAACTCAAGTTCTTATGAGTTGCATAATTTCCCAATCCTTTCTTACATTGTTCGAACATTCCTTGGAGTGGTATATTTCTTGTTCCACATTCTTGTGTACTTAGAATTTTCTCTAAATCCATGCTCCAAGGATTTAGGGCAATTCGATCCGCATTCAGGGGATTCGGAGACTCGAATTGCCTATACTCTAGTTCGCATTCCGGGGACTTAGAGATTCGAATCGCTTATATTCTAGTCCGTGCTCCGGGGACTTAGAGTACTCTGGTCCGCACTCAGGGGACTTGGAGATTGAAGTCGTTTATACTCTAGTCCGCGCTCCGGGGACTTAGAGTACTCTGGTCCGCACTCAGGGGACTCGGAGATTGAAATCGTTTAGACTCTAGTCCGCGCTCCGGGGACTTAGAGTACTCCGGTCCGCACTAAGGGGACTTGGAGATTGAAGTCGTTTATACTCTAGTCCGCGCTCCGGGGACTTAGAGTACTCCGGTCCACACTCAGGGGACTCGGAGATTGAAATCGTTTATACTCTAGTCCGCGCTCCGGGGACTTAGAGTACTCCGGTCCGCACTCAGGGGACTCAAAGATTGAAGTTGTTTATACTCTAGTCCGCGCTCCGGGGACTTAGAGTACTCCGGTCCGCACTCAGGGGACTCGGAGATTGAAGTCGGTTATACGAGTTCATACATCATATAGAATAACGTAACTCCAGCAATTCGTCACCCGACAGTGAGATATAGAAACATTAAGAATTCATGGGAAAGATGGCTTCAAGCCTTTATTAATGAAAAACAACTAAATTGCCTAATTACAAGGTCAAAAAGAAACTAAGTGATAACGGAACAAAAACATAAAGGAAATAACTGTGCCTAAAACAAGAAAGAAACAGGCTAAATGTAGTAATGTCGCAAATGTTCACTGTTCCATGCTCGGGGTAGTGTCACGCCATCAACGGTCGCTAGCTTGAATGTTCCCTCTCCAAGCTTCCATTCAACGATGTATGGACCTTCCCAGTTGGGATTCATACGTGATGGCACTGGGAAAACTCGTTTCAAAACGAGATCACCCACATCAAAGATCCTTGGGCGGACTCTGCCGTCGTAATATCGCTTGACTCGATGCCTATGTGCTGCCGCCCTTAGTTCAGCTTCTTCACGTTTTTCATCGATGAAGTCCAGTGATTCCAATAAGATCCTGATTCGTCCTGGGATCGTAATATCTCACTCGATGCGACGGAACTTCAAGTTCCACAGGTATAACAGCTTTTGAGCCGTATGCCAAGGCGAATGGAGTGTGGCCAGTCGCGGACTTGTTGGTAGTTCTATAAGCCCATAATGCTGTCGGGAGTTCATCTACCCACTTGCCTCCGGCTTTCTCCAAACGCTTCTTCAGTATGGACTTGATTATTTTGTTTACGGCCTCGACTTGTCCGTTAACTTTTGGATGCGCAACGGCGGCGAACTTCTTCTCAACGCCATATTTTAAACAGAACTCTTTGAACTCTCTGCTTTCAAACTGCGTTCCGTTGTCCGTAATGATGGTTCGAGGGAGGCCAAATCGGCATATAATGTTTCGTACAACGAAATTAATGACCTTCTTAGAGGTGGTTGTGGCTAAATGTTCTGCCTCGGCCCATTTTGTGAAGTAATCGACTGCAACTATCGCGTATTTCGCACCACCTTTGTATATAGGTAGAGAGCCGATTATGTCGATTCCCCAGATTGCAAATGGCCAGGGACTAACCTTTTGTGTGAGTTCTGTTGGTGGAGCTTTCGGGATTTTCGCATATCTTTGACACTTGTCACATTTTCTTGCGTAGTCCGCAGCGTCTCGATTTACAGTTGGCCAATAGTATCCATAACGGATGATCTTTTTGTTAGTGTCTGCCCCCTGGTATGGTCGCCACATTCTCCTTCGTGAACCTCCTTCAAGACCCGCTTTGTCTCATCATGGGCAATGCATCGTAGTAAGGGGACCGAGAACCCCTTTCGATACATTAGTCCATCTTGTATCACATATCGCACGGCCTTTTGAATGACCTGTCGTCTTTCGCTCCTTTTTTCTGTTAAATTCCTGGTTGTCAGATATAGTTTGAATGGGGTTATCCATGATTCTCTCTCGATTCCTGTTTCAAACACAAAATCAACTTTCATCGCGTCAATGCTTGGAGCATGCATGGTTTCAACGGGAAACAATCCCATTTGTTGTGCATCACCAGTGCTTGCGAATTTAGCCAATGAGTCGGCTTCTTTGTTCTGTTCACGCGGGACATGCGAAATTGTCATAATGTTCAAGGTTCGATAATAGTTCCTGAACTAGAACAAGGTAAGGAGCAAGCTTCTGTCCCTTTGCTTGGTAGTCTCCTCGCACTTGGTACACCACCAGCTGCGAGTCACAAAAGATTTCAACTGATTTAACCCCAAGTTCTCCAACGAGTTTTAAGCCAGCAACCAGTGCTTCATATTCCGCTTCATTATTCGTAGCCGGGAAATTGAGCTTCAAAGCGTAACAAATCGATCGATTTTTTGGAGTTACAAGAACTACGCCAGCGCCGGAGCAACGGTCGTTTGATGCCCCATCGGTGTACAATTTCCATCGAACGGGGGGAATGATATTGTGATTATATGGTTCGTCAGATACAGTAAACTCAGCGATGAAATCTGCTAATGCTTGCCCTTGTATGGCTCTCCGTGGCAAGTAGGCGATATCGAACTGGCTCAACTCGATATTCCATTTTAACAACCTCCCAGAAGTTTCTGGTCGTTGGAGTACCTGCCGTAGGGGTTGATCGGTATAGACACTGATTGGGTGTGCTTGAAAGTATGGGCGCAGCTTACGTGATGCAATCACCAAGCAATAGGCCAATTTCTCAATTTTAGGGTAATTTCTTTCTGCCCCCGTTAAACGCTTACTAATGTAATATACCGGCTTTTGGACTCGGTCCTCCTCGCAGATCAAAGCTGCACTTATAACATGTGGGGATACGGCCAAGTATACGTACAACATCTCGTGGTCTACTGGTTTTGACAACACTGGAGGACTCTCCAGATGCCTCACCAGATCCCGAAATGCTTCCTCATAGTTAGATGTCCATTCGAAATTCCTCTTCCCTTTCTTTATTATATCAAAGAAGGGAATGCACTTGTCCGTGGCTCTAGATATGAATCGACTCAGCGCAGCTACTTTTCCATTCAAGCTTTGCAACTGTTTTATAGTTCTGGGCACTTGCACATCTCGAATAGCTTGAATCTTTTCTTGGTTAGCTTCAATTCCCCTAGCATTGACCAATGAATCCCAAAAACTTCCCCGACGCAACGCCGAAGGAACACTTCAGAGGGTTGATCTACATCCCATAATATCTGAGTATATCGAACGTCTCTGCCAAGTCTCGAATGTGGTCGTTTGACTGTTGTGACTTCACGAGCATGCCATCCACATAGACTTCCATCGTTCTACCAAGCTGGTCTTTGAACATTCGATCCACTAAACGCTGATAAGTCGCTCCTGCGTTTTTCAATCCGAACTGGGGTCAACCAACTGATCAATCCTAGGCAACGAGAAACTGTCCTTGGGGCATGCCTTGTTCAAATCGGAATAATCTACGAAAGTTCTCCATTTCCCATTCGCCTTTTTCACCAGCACGGTGTTCGATACCCATTCAGGGTAGAGGGGGTCGCGGACGAACCCATTGGCTTTGGGTTTGTCCACCTCCTCTCTGAGAGCAGCGGACCTCTCTGGGTCCATTCCTCTCCTCTTTTTTTTAACCGGGACGTTTTTTAGGTCTATGTTCAACATATGACTCGTAATGGCGGGAGAAATCCCACACATATCAGAATGCGTCCAGGCGAAAACATCAAGATTCGCCCGGAGGAAATCACTAAGGTCTTCAGTCATTGCGGGGCCGACTTGTAATCCGATCTTCAGTATTCGCGATGGGTCGTCTCGGCTGACTGGAATGTCAACTGTTAATTCAGCCGGCGCTGCCTTTTCTTCCCTGGGTTTCTCATCGTCGTCTCTCGGATCTATGTCTCTAAAGATCCGAGAATTATGCCCGAGCTAGGGCTTGGGCACTACTTATCAATTATCAGTATTAAGGATGCGGACGGGATTGTCCGCAACCTTTCCTTTCTCCCTCCGATGGGCCTCTCGGAGCTCAGCCACATAACAGGCACGACCAGTCGCCTGGTCGCCATGAACAACACCTACTCCTTTGTCAGTTGGGAACTTCAAAGTCAAGCACCACGGGGATAATGCTGCCCTAAACTCAGCCAGGGCCGGTCGGCCCAAGAACACATTGTACGGAGAATCCACATCCAAAACTACGAAGGGTAGGATTCGCACCCTCCGATGTTCGCCTTGTCCCAGTTCAACTAGTAACTCAACATACCCCACTGCATCGGTCGATGCGCCATTAAAGCCGTGTATATGAGATTTAGACGCTTTCAAATCCTTCGTTTCCATCTTCATCTGGTCATAAGCCTTCTTGAAGATGATGTTGACAGAACTTCCACAATCAATCAAAATTCTTTTCACATAAGCCGATCCGATCGTCGCAGATATGACCATCGGATCGATGGTTAGAGCCTCCACTTGGTCAGCATCTCTGTTTCTGAACACTATATCGTCTGTCATCACGTGCAGCTGCTTAGCAGGGGTCCCATCCTCCACGTTGGAACAACACTCAAAATCTGCGTGCTTCAGGGAACTAGCATACCGCTCCATCTCTTGCCAATTCTTATCCGCGGGGTAAGGCCCGCCGATGATCGTGTTTATGACTAGTCTACCAACAGTCCGGGCAGGCTCCTCGGGATGACGCGGGGCGGGTGCACGACCTGGGTTGGATGTTACATGTCCTCCTTCCTGTGGATCCTTCACAAACTCCTGTAATTTTTTCTGCCTGATCAACTTCTCTATAGCGTCATGTAGGTGTCTGCACTCTTCCGTATTGTGCCCGTAAGTCTCATGGAAGTGGTAGTATTTCCCAGTCCGCTTCTGTTCCTCGGTTGACTCCTTGGGTCGTGGCTTTCTGTACTGAAAGGTATTGCAGGTTGATAGGTAAATGTTCTCAAGAGACGCATTCAGCGGGGTATACTTGTTGTAGCTTGGAATTCTCGGCTTCCACTTCCCCGTTTCTCTCTTCTTCCCTTGACTTCTTCCTCCGGATTCCTTAGGCTACCCGGGCTTGTTCTGGACATTGACTTGGATTTTTCCCGAGTTGTCTCCGGACTGCTTCACAGCAACGTTGCTTTTCACGGACTCCTGGACAGGTCCCGGTGCCTTATCTCGCCTTACCCACCTAGCTTCCTCTCTTCTTATGAACTGGTGTGCCTTTGAGTAAAAACGCTCTAGCGTAGTCGGAGGTTTTCCTGCCAGCCAGTCTCCAAACTCAGAATCCGGATCCACACCTCGCATCATAGCCATTAGAATTGCATGACCATTGGGATTACTGACTTCAGTCGCCGCAACATGGAATCTTTGCAAATACTCCTTCAATGACTCGCCAGGAGTCTGGATTACACTTGATAGAGACATCACGTCCTTTGGACGAGTAGTGTGTATCCTGAACTATTCTATAAACTTCTTTGCCAACTCCTGGAAACTAGATACGGACCGCGGAGGAAGTCGGGTGAACCACATAGTAGCGATCCCAGATAGAGTAATTGGAAAGCATCTACACTTGGTTGCATCATTTGCTCTAGCTGAATCCATCATCCACTCGTACCTCATGACATGCTGTCTGGGATCGGTCTTTCCTTCATAAGCTGGGATAGTTGGCATACTAAACTTTCTGGGGTACGCTGCCTGTAGAACAATGTCTGTGAACGGAGTATGACTTCTCAACACTCCCCAATCGTCATTCGATAAGCCTTGGTTCTCTTTCATCAATTGTCTGACCATGGCTGTCAGGTCTGGTGTTTGTAGGGAAGGTGGAAGGTTGGAGTTTGTTCTACGTGACTGTGCATGCTGATGCCTCCTCTCCTGGCGATCTGCCAAACGTACATCTTGAGGTTCGACATCGTTAGCGTTTTGATGGTCCGAGGCTCCAGCCTCCACCTGCACTCCGGCTCCTAAGTTCCCGGCTCCGGCTTGGTCACGGTCTCCAGCTGTTCGAACAGCAGCACCTGCCCGCGTAGTTTCAGTCTTACGGCGTCTACGCCTGGGAGGTTCATCGGAGGAAGTTGAGCTGTCAGATGAGGAATAAGGAGCGGGATCGCCCCTAGCATTCTGTTGCTGTTGTTGAGTGAGTTATGCCATGAGGTTGGCGTTAGCTTGCATCTGCTCTCCTAGTTGTCTCCTGCTTTCCCTGAGTTATCTCATCAAGTCGTTGAACTCTATTCTAGTGACAACCGGCATTTGGTCCTGGGCGGTAGTCCCTGCACCTGGAATCGCTTGCTGATTGCTAGGTCCTGCTTGTTGCACACTAGCAGTCTCGTGGGCGTCCGCATTATGAGAAGCTGACCTGGTACGTGGTCTCGCCATTGTAGAGTTATTGATATGAACTCTGAGTAGAATCAACGGACGTCCTATCAATGAGTCGGATCTTCTTTGGGGGATTTGTTCAATCCAGTAGCTTCAAAGCAGATCCTTGAGGTCTGAGATTTCAGTTCCCAGTGAAAGCACCAAAGTGTTAGCACCAAAATTGGTCACTAACCTCATTGAAAAAGATTGTGTAGAGATATAAGTGATGAAGATAAATTAAACAAGGAAGAATATGCTAATTTGAATGCAAAAAGTAAGAACACCGAACTTATAGTGGTTCAGCGTAATTGCCTACGTCCACTTTGAGGTTAAACTTTATTGCTTTACTTGATGATTGATTACAGATACAATCCGTAGATCAAATACTTGAATACAATTGATGAGTAAAGAAGATGAGTCTTGAAAGCGGCAAAGTTTCCCTAGTGTTCCCGAAAAAAGGTCCATTTCACTGTGCCCCTGCCTCTCTATTTATTGACAAAGGTGGGTTGGACTCCTCTGATGGGCCTGGTAGCTGAATAACTCGGTCCAGATGGACTGGTCCATATATGCCGAACCAAACAGGCCGGACGGTCGGATGCCGAACCATCTTCCTCATGCCGAATGATGCTTGTTATGTGGGAAGAGTGGGCCGAGCAGTAATTGTAGCCGGACAAGCTGGGAAGAATGCCGAACAATCTTCTTATGCCGAACAGAAGTGAGATGCCGTGTGGGGAATGTATGCCGAGCAATGATTGAAGTTGACTAAGGTTAGATGAATGCCGAACAATCTTTGGATGCCGGATGAACCTGGAAGCCGATCACTCCCAGATGGCGAGCGCTACGTGGATGCCGAGCACTCCTGGATGCCGAGTACTCCTGGATGCCGAGCGCTACGTGGATGCCGAGTGCTACGTGGATGCCGAGTACTCCTAGATGTCGAGTACCCCTGGATGCCGAGTACTCCTGGATGCCGAGTACCCCTGGATGCCGAGTACTCCTAGATGCCGAGTACTCCTAGATGCTGAGTACTTAGTTGCCTGGTCAAATCTCCAGGAAAAAATAACCATCTCCAAGTCAATATATACATCGTTCAAACACAAACAATAAAAAGCATATCTCCTCAAGCATCTTCGTCGTCGCCTCCGGAAGCACCAGACGACGAAGGAAAGGTACCATGATTCTGCACATACTCCGCAAGCTTTTAATTCAGCTGCTCCATCTGTACAGCTCGTAGACGATTCTCCTCCTGTAGCTGCTCAATCATAGCTCTAAGCTCCTTAATTTCTTCTTTGTCTTGGGCCTTTTGAGCTTGTCGAGCCTGCAAATAGAAATAATAGCAAAAGAGTTGGAAACGCATATAAAATATTATAACACTATATATCTAAACGCTAATTTGTTGTACATATGTAAAGGGATTAATTACCGTTACGTTCCCGAAGCCATAACGTCTACTCCGCTGCGTCGGATCCATAACAGCGTCAAATATGTTATCTTGCTCCTCCTGTGTCAACTCATCACGACCAGACTGCTGAAGCGCATAAGCCCGTGCCTCCTGTAACCTTGACTATAATGAAAAAAAAAACAATTTCAGTTGAAAAATAGTAGAATGTAATTTTTATTTTACATAGCTAGTAATTAATAAACTTATCGATGTAAGTATTAGAAATTAAAAAACGCATACATATGCCTCAGTCGCCTTATCCAAATCACCCCACTGATATATGATTTTTCCAGACTCGTCTACTTGCCTAGATGCGTGGGTGTGAGCAAATAAGTCCACTAAGCCAACGGGATGTCCATAAGCTCGTTCCTGCAATTGATTATTTGGATAATTTAACTTCACATAACTAATTACTAAACTGATCAATATACAAATGTGATAATAGATAAATTTACCAAATCTTCGCGGTGATGCTGGAAAGATTTGGAGCCTCCACAATGAGTTACTGGATTCCTGCTCCTGTTTGCTGAGTTCCTTTCTGACTCCTCCTGCAAATTTACAATGAATAATTATTTATTAAACGTTAAAAAAATTACTAAGATTCATTATAGATTTACCTTGAACTCCTCAGAGTTCCACTAGTCAACCCACTTATCCCATACAGCCGCGCTCATCCACTTTGGTTTCTTCCCCACTTTTTTAATCTCTGACATCTTCTCCCTATAGTTTTTAGCGATCTTTGAGTTCCAGTGTCGCTGAACTAAGTTGATGTCAGACTCTTGCAAATCTACTGCGCCCTGTACAATGAGAAAATATTACTAATTATTTATTGGTATTTAATTAATCATTTTGTAAAGCGGTATAAACTTACTAGAAAATCTTGCCAAATGGTCTCTCTCACATCATCGGGGATCTTGCTCCACTTAGGCCAGCAATCGCTCATCCTGCTCATATACGCCTGCTTAGAAATGTTCAGAACCACTTTAGATGGCTCTAACTCAAACCCACTGCGTTAAATATAAAATAGAACTTTAGACAATTATAGATATATCATGTACAAAAAATTAAATTTCTATGCTGCTAATTATGATACTTACGCCTGATCAGCCTTTGGCTGCAAGTAAACGACTGGACGAGCTGATGGCTCACCACTACTCTCTCCAATCTGCTGGGAAGAGCCACATCGCCGAGAGCCAGAACCAGAGCCAGACATAATATACCTGCCATATACATACATATACAATTCATAATAATTATGATACGACGAACCATTAAAAAATGTAATACAATATGCTACAAATGTGTCATGTTGTGTGTGTGTGTTGAGTGTGTGAGTATACACTTGTTGGCATTAAAATTGTATAACTTTGGATAAATGCATTATTAATTAGAGATAAATGTAATGTGAATAATTGTAAAAATTACCGGATATTACTCAGTCGTCCTCGTCGTTTTCTGATTCAGACTCAGTTTTGTGTTCTATTTCGTTTTCCTCTACAATCTCAAATGCTTCGACTAATACATTTGTCTCATCATTTAAAGGTCCAAAATCAGTTTGATTGTCTATAATTGCTATTTCAACATTTTCCTCCAGATCTGCTTGATAGGCTGTACTAAATAGTTCAACAATTTGCATCTACTACATGGACAACGAATTTATTCATCGTTTGCAATATTACTTATAGCAAATTCGATGAACACTTGTACCCCTTTCAGAAAATGTTCACTTATTGTGCCATTAATTTCCCTTCTTTGATACATCCAGCTCTGATCATTAAAGTAATTGACCATTTTCCTACTTGAAAACCTATGATAAAGTAAAAAAATTATAAATCGTTCATTTTATATTTTGTTTAAATTTTATTTACTGATTTAGTAAACATGTACTAAATTTTATATTTTTTCTACAAACTTTATTTTAAATAAACAACTATTGATTCATTGCCACTTATGTGTCTTCTTTGATGGTTGGTCATCCTACTTCCCATTACAAACACAATAGTAATTATATTCCATAAATCATATCATTTTAAACGATTTCACAAAATTTCGGCAGCATTTCCCCCGGGTTCCTTGTATCGTACACAAATGCGTGTACACAAGGAACGTAAAGGAAATGCCGTAGAAATTTTGTGAACCGTTTAAAGTGATATGATTGATGAAATATAATTACTTTATAGTGTTTGTAACTTGTCCAATACAGGAACAAATCCGACAAATGATATATCAGATGAATAGAGTTGTCCGTTTTGTGGAAAAAACGAATATCCCTAAAACGATCATGTACAACACTTGTCAGACGGGGCCAAATATATCTAAGGATTTAAATATTTGTTTATATTAAATTTAAATATATAACTCGTTTTATTAATATTGGTTTATATTTTACCGTTTTATTATATAAGTACTAAATTCATTTATACACAAAATTTGTACACAAAATTCATTTATTACAAATTCATTTATACA
The DNA here is from genome assembly GCA_030737815.1 of Allium fistulosum. Classification (NCBI taxonomy): domain Eukaryota; kingdom Viridiplantae; phylum Streptophyta; class Magnoliopsida; order Asparagales; family Amaryllidaceae; genus Allium; species Allium fistulosum. Next base: position 1,620,550,918 of record CM060901.1, read on the forward strand.
CTAAATCAATTTGCGTGTTCGCACAAATACAAAACTCGTGTTCGCACAAATGCAATATTCGTTCTAATGGCTTCCAAATGCAATAAACTCTATCACACATACGTTCAATACTAACCAAATCAACATAAACTAATGCAATATCCTAAATTACAAAATTTTCAATCGGTAATAACTTGTTCATTATGGGATAATAGTTGCAATTAGGGGATAACATGATGTAATATGCATACAGTAACAAGTAGGAATCAATCACAATTCAAAATTAAACCCTAAATCAAAAAAAATCTAAATATTAGGTTTAGCAAAATTACCGATTTGGAGAGCTAGAACGGTGGAGATGGGCTGGAGCAGCTTTTAGATGGCGTCGGAGGTGGTTGGGATGGTGTTTGGGGGCGGCGGTAGCAGGCTAGGAGGTGGTGGAATGGGGGAATTGGGTGAAAATGTTGATTGGGAAGAAGATAATGAGTTGCAGGTCTGGTCTCGGTGAAATATGCAGGAAATTTTCCAACGGCCGCAAACGGCTTCATTCCAACGGTTTCCAACGGCTTCAGACGGTTACGTCAAAATCCAACGCGCCGTTGGAAGCCGTTAGAAATGCCATTGGAGGCCCTTGGAACATCGCCGTTTGAATACACTATATCTCTAGTAGTGTATATACATGGAAAGAAATGAATATGGGAGATGGATGTAATTAATCAATTCTCTAAATAATTGATTAATAAAGGCATGCCATTAGACGCATGCATATTTCAAACAATTAAAGATTGGAAAATATATGTGTCTCCATGTGAATCAACCATGGATTAATGTGACGTTGATTTATTAACATAAATCAATTTCTTCAACATCAAATACCAATCTCTATATAAATAAAATCACTTATTGAGATCAAGCATCCTCTCAAGTTCGAGTTCTCCTATATTCTTGTACTAAGCCTCCTTTAAAATAGACATAAATATCTTGTATTTCTCTCTGAAATTTATTAAAATTCTTCTCATTCGAAGTATACTATCATCATGTTTATAGTGGAAACACTCTAAATCTCCGTGTCCTATTTATTTTCTGTTTATTTCAGTTTTGCATGTGTTTGATTGTAGATTGCTGAATTAAGTTCTATTATTCTACTTGTTTGTTTTATTTTACCTATAATATATCCTACATAGACTTCCGCTGAGATTTGGGTTAACTGATATTACAAGCAAATTTTCCATAACAATTGGCATCAGAGTTGTAAGATTTGCTAATGGGTAAATGAAGTTTGATAGAATGGAAGGTCTGAAGGATGAAAATACATGGAAGGTTTATTCAGCTCCAGTAGTAGCACCTTATATTAGGGGCTCTTATGTCGCATTCTGTTTCCAATTGGCGATTGAGAAGTGGAATAGAGACAGTAATTTTGAGAAGTAATAATGGATGATGAAGGCAGTGTTGAGGAGAAATTGGGTTCATCATATAGTGTTTGAGACCGATAAGTTTCCTGAATATATTTTAGCTATTAAATTAGAGGATATGGAAGAATGGTCATGAGCAATGTTTCATTACCAATAATGTTCTTTTAGTGCCACTTTAAAGCTCTTGGTTCAATCTGGTAACAGTATTAATAAACTAATTAACTCTGACCAAGAATTTTGACTTTAAGTTGACTACCAATTACTATGATACTAATCTTCTACAATGAAGGAGACGAACCCTCTCTTGAGTAGTGTTTCACTTCAAATGGTTCAATATATACCCAACTATGATTATAACGTAATCATGATGCCATATTATTAACCATAATTAAAGGACAATTTGGATACTTAAGATCAATAGTATTTTTAGGTCTAAAGATTAGTATACATCATTACGTGAGATCTTCTACTTTTACATACACTACAACAAAAATACCCTATTGCAACGCCCTTTCTACAATGGGCACAGGCTGCCCGTTGTAGAAGGCTATTACAACGGTCCACTCAGGACCGTTGTAATAGATGCCCTATACAACGCCTTTTTTACAACAGGCAATGACTGCTCGTTGTAATAGAATGCCATTACAACGGTCCTTTCATGCCCGTTGTAATAGATGTCAATTTTACAACGTTCACAAAATGCCCGTTGTTATAGACGCCAATTTTACAATGGTCACAAAATGCCCATTGTATGAGGTGCCAATTTTACAATGCTCAAAACACCCGTTGTAATAGGTGCCAATTTTACAACGGGTTAAAAATGCCCATTGTAATAGATGCCAATTTTAAATAATTATTATATAATAATGACTATTAAAAAATTAATAATTAAGAACAATCAATAATTATGACAAATAGTTAAAAATTAGAACTGGTATTTTAGAATTGATAATTTATAAATGAAAACTTAAATAGGTGGTTATTTATAATTTACAACCAATGACTATTGATAAATAATTCATAATAACTAAATATTTTCTTTAATCAATCATTATTTTTTATATTTAATAATTTATTATAATTTATTGTTAATAATTAGTAAATTATTATTAATATTTATTAATTACACTTAATATTAATTATTATAATTAATATTCAATTATTTAGTAATTATATTTGATATTCAGTATTTAATATTCAATATTAGATTATTAAATTAGTAATTTTCTAAACTAAATTCATAAACAAATTTGAAATTTTCATAAAATTCAAGAATAAAAAAGAAATTTTTTTAAGATAACTTAAAATTTTAGAAAGTTTCCAAAATCTTAGAATATTTAATATTTCAAATAATTTAAAATTTGGAAATTTTGTAAAATAAACTTAAAAACATTTATAAAATTTATAAACAAAAATTTGAAATTTTCATAAAATTATAAAATAAAGAGAATAAAATTTTATAAAATATTTAAAATTTCAAAATATTAAAATAATTTAGAATTCGAGAAATATAAATTTTATGTTGTAAAATTTTTAGTTTCAAATGCATTAGGTGTTAGATATATACAAGTTTTTTCTTGGTTCTGAACAACGAAATTTTGGCTCCATTTCCAAATTATTCCCTCCAATCTAAATTTTTGGCTCCATCATCAAATTTTTACCCTTTCCCTCGTTTTATATTAACTTCACGTGTTAGTCTTCACATCAAAACCCCCAATTTCTCAAATCTGCATCCAGATCTAAATTAAAACCCTTTCGCCGCCGACCCATCATCTACCACCTCCTGCAATTCGTCCTCCAAGCCGTTGCCTACCGCTAACATGACCTAGTCGCCACCTGCCAAATCACCAAGCAAGTTCCATCGATAATACAAACAGCGTGGATTATCTCGTCATTTCTATACAAGGTGATGGAGTGATTATTGGCATGCTTTGGCTGGCGATGGAGCCAGTGAGAATGACATTGATGAACTGGTTGAAGCGATGAAGGGGTTGAAGTGATGAAGGGCTGAAGTAATGAGTGAAATCAATCTTGCTTGCAATATAGTGAGTATAACTTATTTGATTCATGTATAAGTGATGTTTAGTTTAAGATTTGTGTGTAGAATGCATTCTCTCTTGGTAAATTCCAATATCTATTTTGTGTTTGTTATTTATATTACTATTTCCTCTTTGTTAGATGCATATTCTATTAGATTTGGAGGTTATATTTTTTCTTCAACCGATATTTACCAGTTTCATGGTCTAGGTTTTAACCAAACGTAGGTTTTCCTGCAATTATGTTACCTGCATTTCATGTATTACAATCAGATCTTTGTTATCATTTCCCACAGATTCCTTTGAGCTTAGTAACTTCAATTAGTGATGGCTTAAAGAAACTATACATCGAAAAGTTGAGGCCTTTGGATGTCACCTACAAGTTTAATGATTTTTGCTCTCCTCTGTTGGTGAGCTATACCATAAAAATTTATATTTTAGTTAAACTGAAGAAGTCTTATAATATGATCAACTTTAACTGGTGAACCCTTTGTAGACAAATAGTGATTTCGATGCCAAACCGATGGTAATGCTTTTGGGACAGTATTCCACTGGAAAAACTACATTTATAAAGCATTTATTAAAATCTGACTACCCAGGTAATTAGTAGTACGGGCATTTGTGCTTATTTTCCTTTAACTGTTCACCAAACCAAAAAAACAGCCTATAGAGCTATACTTCTTCATTCTTCAGGATCCGTTTATTTATAATTTTAGTTAATGAATCCAAATATAATTCAAGCCGTCAATGCTCCAAAGAATTAGTGACATGTTAAAATGAACAAGAGCTCTATTAATTAAGGAATGTTTATTGCATAAAATGATAAACTTTAACGCATAGGAGTAAGTATTGATGTTTACATACAAAATTAAACTCACAGTTAAAATTATTTGTTAGAATTTAATGATGGTAAAGTAATAAATAAGAATTTTAATATGTGCACTTCTTAACATCTCCCATTAATTAATACATGAAATAATAAGGAAAACGTAGATAATCAATTATTTCCATTCATAGCTTCTAGCCATACAGCTTATATGTATAATTTAATCACTTTCATTTTCTATCGATTTTAAAATGGTAGATGTTAGGTTCGTTGATTCAAGGTTGACCAGTTTATGATTTGATCTTAAAATGAATGTTTGTATCTTTTGGGTTATTTTGTTAAAAATAGTTTGTTATATAGGAGCTAACGCCGATTCAAGTTTAATTCAAGGAAATAGCAATGTCAAGACCCAAAAGTCGACCTTCGAAAATCGGCACCCGTACTTCCCTTGTACTCAAAATGCCGTAGATTCAAATGCCGAATCTGGTTCTCGGGAGCTTATAACACAGTTAAGTAAATAACACAGCGGAATAAAAGGAATAATACATTGATATACGATATCTGATACAACAGAGTGATACAATGAATATCAATATACATCAGAGATATGATACAACAAATAGCAGCGGAAAAGAAAAATAGATAACATCAGCAACAGATAGAATATCTCCAATAGAATGCTCCAACCCATAGCTAGCGAAAAAAAAGGTCAGTCGTCCAAGGACTGACTAGCTCCAGATAATCTACTCAACCTGAATATCTGAGAAACCCAACTCTAGACTGCTCGTGTAGAAAAATTTTGAGCATCCAGAGTTTAGGAAATAAACAATAAACTCCGGATCAGTCATGGGACTGGTGTGAGCAACAAAAACAGTTTATCTTTAAAAACAAATAGCAAAAATTTTTAAAGTCAATTCGCAATGCTTTTGGAAAATGAAACTACCATAAGACCTCCCACCACACACACAATGCAAACGCAGACTTGGAGGAGATTTCTTCTTATGATAGTCAAAGATGCTTACTACGCAAAATCAAATTCTTTTTGATATTATTATTAGTGCATAGTGTAGAAAACATTTCGAAAGTATAATATTAATCTTAGCCAGCATAGACATTCCGAACTATGCCTACTATAGCTACCATCCAAACAGTGGTGACCACCATAAGTGAATGGCAGGTTCTACAACTAAAACCATACAAGGCTCGTATTGCTTCTTTGGATTTCCAACAAATGGTCAGGCCAAGGAACTTCCTATCCACGATGGGTACGTCCCTGGAATAGACGACCCGAGAACCTAACCGGATCTCTGCCAACACAAGGCCGGGTTACCTCTGCAAAAATAGGTAACTACTGACACGCGTATGCCATCCCCCGATCGTAACCGATCTTCCCGAGGATCCTCGATTTCCAACAAACCATATAATAATAATGCAGCAACCACATAGGTTAAGTATCTGGGCTCCATACCATGATACCACCTCTATCCAGAAGGAATGACATACACTAAGGGGCGCTACTCCCTAGAACCTTGCCGCATCCTTCCTGTTTTGACCATTTCCGGGGTGTGAGGCTCGACGAAGTCTCGTCCACAAAGCTACGCTTTGTTCACAAAGCCATGCTTCGGGTCAAACAAATGATCAACCTATGATCATAAAGATATAAGATCAAACAAATGAACATATCACAAATGATCAAACACTGATCATCACACAGCAACACTCAGCATGCCACATTACCAAATTGGGATATATCGCTGATAAATTTCAACTACATAACCTCTGAGCTCGTACGTCTCAGAGAAGGGTGTTAAGCTAAGAGAATAAATTCTCCGCCACCAAACAGATATGTATTTGAAAGAAATCGGCTTTATATCTCAAGGTGTAATGTCAGACATGTAACCATACAAGTCTGTTCCGGGTTCGAACAGAACCGAAGGCACTTCTCACGAAGCCCTTGCAATTCCGGATAACTTTCAATCACGTCCGGACTTCCCGTCACAAAAGAGTGATATAAATCTCTATACCGGCGCGACTCAGTGCAGAGACATTCGACAGGTTGTCCTTTCATTTTCGAAAAATATCTGGTCTTCAACACCGGTCTTCAAATGCTATCCATATACGACGTATCACTATTCGGAATGGGTTATATGACACAATTGTCTTTTCCCGGCTAACCCGAATAGTGAGCGAAATATTTAAAACATACGGATATTGGGATTTCAATTAAGTCACAACTTAAACCCAAACTTTCTTTACAAATGGTTTATCAAATTACCATTTTAATCCTTTAAACAAAAAGATTCAATTCACAAAGTTCACTTAATTTCACAAAGATTCATTCTCAGATTTTCCAAATCAATTTCCCTTTCAATTTGATTAATTCGTTAAATCTTTATCAAAGATTTAACTCATAGCTTTCAAAACAATTTCATTTCGAATGGTTTAAATAAATCATCATTTTAAATCTGTTAAAAATAAACAGATTTAATACATAGCTTTCAAAAAGAATTCATTCATAACTTGGAAAATCCATTTTTCAATTCACTTGAAATTCCTTTAATTTAAACTGGAATTTCTTTCCTTATATATATGAAAGCTTTTATCATTTGAAAACAAACAGTTTTCAATTTGGAAATCTGATTCATTCATACGAGTTGAAATCCTTGGTTTAAATTCAAATTCCCAAATTAATACTTTTAAAATGGTTTAATTCATACAAACACATTTTTATCATCTTTTATCCCTAGTTTCCAAATCATAGATTTAATTTCAAATATTGGATTCAAATTTAAATCTAATTATTTAAATTTTCAAAAACTCGGTTAAGTTATTCATAATAACTTTTATATTTGAAATTCCATTTCAAAAGCTTTTCACTTTTTATTTTAAACCCAAATTTCAAATTTCAAAATCAATTGAAATTTAAATTTAAATTTCAAAACATTAAATTTAAATTATCTGTGACTTAATCGATTTCCACGTGAAATCCATATTGGTGTGTGTATAAGTGTGGTCCAGGGGTTTCACACAATAGTGCAACATCAATCATCACATATCAAAATACATGATATAGTTGATAAGCGATATAACTATAACGCTCATCTTCATTCATAGATCACAGAGATATATCACAGATAAGTAAACTACAGATCACAACATAAATCAGGATGTATCACAAAGCATCATATATCAGGGATATCATACAATTCAAATCATCCAATATAATCTAAGTATCCATAAGTAAGATCAGTTAACTATCTGATTAATTCAAATCAGATTTAAATTCTATGAATAAATTACTAATTCTGGTTAATTAACATTCATAAATTATCTTAAATTAATAAATTAATCCTCAATTAATTTCATCAATTAATTAACCTTTAAGTAATTTTTGTTTAATCAGTTGAGTAATCAACTTTAATCATTAATTAATATTTTAATTAATAATCCTTAATTCACAAATTAATTACATTGATTAATCCTTTAATTCTCCCGAGTAATCATCACTTAATTTTACTTCTAGATTAAGTTTTAAAATAACTTAAGCATTCAAGTTAAACAAATTTTATAACTCTCTTAAATCGAATGTTAAATAAAACATTTATTTTATATAAAAGAAATTTATTTAAGAAAAATGTTTAAGCTAGATTTATTTTAAAAATTTAAAACTTGCTTTTATTTAAACTTTAAAAAAAAACTGTTTAAATATTTGCTTCGGGTCGGACCCGAATATCACCTGGACCAAGCCCGAGTTTCCTTCTCCTTTCTTATTCTTTTTAAACTTAGTTTATTTTATTTTTTTAGTTAAAACCTGGAAACATGATTTAACACTCACGTTCTACTCGAACCCCTACCCGAGTTTCCCACCAAATTTCCCAAGTTCCTCCCCGTGTCGTCTCCCCCCAGTTCTCTCTTACTCTTCTCCAGATAAATTTAAGTTTTAAAACTTAACACTACCGTTGAAACACTACCAGGCAATACAGGAAGTATTCGAGCCATCTTCAAGGAAACGCGAGTTCCCCTTCGAGTCACCACAACCTAGACTCCTTCAGATACTTAAACGTGGCCGTGCACGTGCACGACGTATCGCCACCATTCTGGCGATCTACGGCACCCCCAGAAAACCCTAAAACGAACTCCCATACGAAATCAAACTCCAGTTCAACTCAACAAGGTCGAAAATGAAATATGCTCGTTCAAACGAACAGCAGCTCGAACACGTCAATGGGAAATCGCCACGTCCACACAACCTCGACCACCTGCGACAACGCGGCTCCGGCCATACCACGACCACATCATCTTCTACCCTCTCCCAGAAATTCGTGAAGCTCGGTCAATCCATGGCTACGAAATCATCAAAAATGCAGACCCCATAAAACAAGAACCCTAAACCCTATTTTCGATTCGACCCCAATATTTATGCATTAAATAATTCTTTCAACATTTTTCCTAGAATCCATGAGGATCAAACAAACTTCAAACCAAATCTTAGCATTTAAAATTGAATCGATTGTTAGGAATTGAAAATAAAGAGATTTTTGTTCAAACGTGAATTTCCCTAGAAATACTTAACTAAAAATCATCACCGTTGTTTTAAAAATCCTATTTTTGTATGTTCATTAGAGTTATATAATCAAATCAATGGTTTGAAATACTTGAATTAATCATAAAATCTTGTTTTACTGTAAAATTTTAATTACAGAGGCAAACCCTTCATGTTCAAACTGAAAACCAAATTTCAGCTCCTATATGATGTTTAGAAAAACTATTGGTTGAAGATAGAATATATATCAGAGATTTGAGGAGTGAAAATTTTGAAGTTGTTAACTTGGTTGAACTCTGTACTTTTGAAAACAACACAGAGATGATTGCAACTGTGTACAGAACAAATGAAATTAGTATACATAAAAATTCTCATCTGTATATGGCCATAAACTTAACATAAGTCATCTACACAGTTTAATTAGGCTTGAATGTTTTCAAAATATGTTATTCACCTGGTTTCAAAGTAAACAGAGTTTGCTTTTGTTTTCCTAAAACTAAAACAGGGATCACATTCTTGCAGATATCAACATGCACAGGCCAAAATCCAATCATATACTCAAGATATTTGCAAGCAAACCAAACACTAAACTCTCCTAATCATTCAAGCATCGATTCCAGCATTCATTAACTTAAATTTTAAAGTCAAATGTTTACTTACTTGGTCAAAACAAAGAAGTCTAGAAAAAACAAAGTTGCTCACCTGTTTTCCAGAGAAGAAAGAATAACAGAGTATGTTGTTTTGATTTGGTTCGAGCTTTGATTTTTTTTCCAGATTCAAAACTTGATCAGGTTGAAGTTGAAGTCCTTTTTGAATTTACAATGTTGAAATCTAGTTGAGTTTGCTAGTTGGAAGTCTCCACTCGATCTCAGGTTTGCAGTGCCTTTTAGATTTGAACTTTTTTTTTTTAGTTATGATATGTACTCAGATTTTCTTAGCTTGGTGGATGAATTTAGAGGAGAAGGCTGATATGTGGGAGATATGTACAAGGTGAGGTTCTAACAGGAACATACCTTTTGACTAAAAATATTTGTTTATTGAAATGAAATGATCTATAGTTCGGCTGAGCAGATTGTTTTGTGCTTGAGAAGTATGGGGCATTACATGCTTGCATTAATTACTTCTTACTTGCCTGCATACCTATTACAGGCTACATACTTTATTTTATTTTGCACTTTGTTTACTCTTCTATTTGCCTACATACTACCTTACTCGGCTGAGATGATGGTAGTTATGGTGGCTAAAGGTATTTGTCTTGTTTTGTTACATTTGTTTTACTTAGTTTATTTTGTTATGTTTTTGTATGTATTTTACTTTGTTTTGTTTATTTGTTTGTACTATCATATATATATTTTCTTAAGTCTTGTTTTTGTTTGTTAATATTTGTTCTATGATGTTATGGTTTGTTTACTTATTATTTTTGTAACATAGATAATTTCTATTTTATTAATTTGTTTAACTTACATTTATTGCCTTGTATTATTTTATAAACTCAATTATTTATTTTACTTTAATACTTATTGTTTTATATTTAATTTTATTTCTAACATAAATCATCAATTCAAATATTTATTATTATAATTTATCTTTGGCCCATTTATTTACAATTTAAATTCAAATCAAATATATATATAATCACATATATACAAATTTTCAAATATTTTTTAATTTAAATGATTTATACCAAATTTATTTACGATCGGGGAAACTCGCTTTACTTAATCGATAAATTTCCTAATTTTTATTCAAAAATTCATTTAATTATAAATTTGAATTAAATAAAAATCTGGGGTCGTTACAAGCAAGATTAGTAAAATACCTTTTTTATTCATTTGATTCTGAACTGCAACATCCATTATTTGACTTTTATCCTCATCCATTATGTGATGGGAATTATACCATCTTACGCTGTTTTAATACTATTATCCTTGCTGCAAAATGGTAAGATGAAAGTTCCTTTTGTAAATCAATGCATCGCCACCATATTTTACAGACAAATATTCCATTTTCAAACTAAATAACTAATCACTAATCACTAAATCATGAATCGGTCGTTGTATACTGATTCACCATCCTTATTAGACACTTCACCACACTAATCAGTCCAATTCTTACTTACTAGTACTTTTTAGAGTCGATGAAAATTCCAAAGATGGAATTAATAATATGAGAATCTTGTAGAAGATTTAATTTGATTCCCAGGTTAGTTTTAGTAGAGTCGTATGGTTTTTGTAAAGAATTGTATAATATCTTTTATTCTATATATTTCTTCCATTTATTCTAGATGTTGAATTCAAAAGGAGCGATTTTTTTAATATTTCATATGCCTGCTTTGCATATTGTTACCAAATTTTATATTTGCTTTAAATTGATTGTTGATCTCTATTTTTCTTAATTACTCATCTTCAACATAAATTCACAAAATAAGTACTATTTAATGGGAAAACGTTATATGACGGTGGTTTGCTCCAAGTTGAAACTGGGACTTAACCTATCTAGCTATCAGTTACACTTTTGGTTTAGTGGTTGTGGTGATTAGGAGGAAGTGGTTCACTGAGTTAGTTGGGAGTTGTAGCAGGGGATACACAATTGAATGTCAGGAGATGGTTTGTTGCAGTGGGAAGGATGTGTGATTGTGCAGGCAAGGTGGAACGGTAAGGTAATGGGTATGTGTTTGTAGTTTTGAAGCAGCGTTGGCAGAAATGCAGGAATTGCTGATGTAGTTGCTGGAGGATTGTGTTGAGTTGGAAACTATGAATGGTGATGGTGAGGGATTGTTGGAACAGAGAGTGATGGTTATGGGGAAGTGGATGTTCAGAGTGTTTGTATAGAAGTGGCACAGAGGATGGAAGACTGAAGTTTTGATGTGGTGGTGATGGAAGTTTGTTGACTAATATCTGGTGGTTAGTGAAGGAAGTTTGTGGTAGTTGCAGTTGTATGGTGGTCTGTTTGATGTGGTTAGAGTGAGTTAGATGGTTGTTTGGTGGAAATGTTGGGTTGTATGGATGAAGTGGCTTGCAGTGCAGTGGCAGATGGTTAGGTGTAAGAAGTAGTTGGTTTAGGAGTAATGGCAGGTGTATGTGAGTTAGTGATGGTTGGAGGATGTTTACAGTGATGTGCCAGTGGTAAATGTGCACAGCAGTTTATAGAGGAGGTGAAGGTAGGAGGTGGTGAGATGGTTGTGAAGTGAGGAAGTAAAATTAAGTTGCACTAATGTGCAGGCAGGCAGAGGAGGGGAGACTGCAGTGATGGTGGAATGCAGTGATAGTGCTTGTTGATGGTTATAGAAGTGGAAGTTGATGGTAATGTGGAGATGTGAGGGAATGATGGTAATATGTAGTGGTACAGTGGTTCTGTGAATGGTTTGAAGGGGTTCTGGCAGTAAAGTTGCAGTTAAATATGAAGTGCTGGAAGTGGGGAAGGTTTGATGTTGGTGGCTGTGAAGTTTGATAAAGATCAAGGAAGATGGTTGGGGTGAATGTTGTATGTTGAGATGGTGAAGTTTTCAGGCAGAGGATTGAAGTAATGTGATGAGTTGTTGTGATGTTGTTATGGGGTGGTAGTTGAGTGGGTGGAAATGTTTGCTTGCTGCTGTTGAACCAGAGGAAGGTAGTAGTGTTCTGGTATGTCTGTGGTGAAGTGACAGTGTAGAGGCAGGTAACAGGAAGCCTATTACATGGCATGGTAGTTGAGTGGGTGGAACCAGAAGCCTTTTTATTTAGGCCAAATTCAGAGATGCAGACTATCAAAGAGGCTGTTAGATCAACCGTCGCGTGACATAAAGACTTCATCTGTGTGGTATAGTATGATTGTACTTAGAACATGATATTTGTAGCAGACTGTTATGTGTTAATGCTTTATGTATTTGGCATGTAAACTTATCTAACTTTTTGGAGCGTTAGAATTCTATGACTCTAGCTTTTAGTCTTTTTGTATGTGATTTTAATTATATTACGACAATATTTAATATTAGTATGGATGTATTGCATGGATGCTGCTGTAATTTTTTTTTAAATTTGCATTTATTTTGCAACGGGCAATGTGCGTTGTTATATGGGCTTCTTACAACGGTCAACACAAGTTGTTAAATATGCTTTTTACAACGGTCAATGCATGTTGTGAAATAGGCTATGCAACTAGTATGGTTAGTCTTTTGCAACGGGTTATGGACGTTGTATTATAGTCTATTACAACGGTCATGACCCGTTGTGAAAAGGTATACTGTAATGGTTTTTACAACGTGCTTTGCCCGTTGTAAAATGTGGTGGATCTATTACAACGAGGCCTATTACAACGGGCACATGCCCGTTGCGAAAATCATATTACAACGGGCATTGCCCGTTGTATAAAGACTGTTTTGTTGTAGTATAGTTATTTTAACTTATAGAAGACTCTCGCTTAGTCGTTATTTGACTATTCCAAACAACCAAAAATACTTAATCCCTTGTTTTCCCAATGGTCGTGAATAATTCATCGTCCTTCATATGGAAAGCATTACATATACCGGTCTCAAGGGTGTATCGTACACTTTTCTTCATACATCTTGAATATGAATAATTTAAGGATGAGTATTTTATACATTTGATTCAAAACCCAAGGTTACAAACACATCTACAATTGTAATCGATAAATACTTTCCTTAAAGATTTTCAATTTATGTATATTTCATGTATTCAGATCATTACTTATATCACAACATAACCATACATCCAATAGATAACAAAACCAAAAGCATATTTTATTTCAAACAAGATTCATACAAGAGTTAAGTTATATAATAAATTACATAATTGCCTGTAACGACCCATAAATTTCAACTGTTTTAATAACGTAATTGGTTAAAATTTTGTGAAATTTTAAAGCGATAAAAATTTTGAAATATAAATTTGATATTTGGAATGCGTTTAGTTAAACATAGCAACTAGTAAATTTTCGTCCGAAAATATGAACGTTTATTTCGCGCGTAAATTTACTTCAATTTAATCAGTTAAAAAGTGATGAAAATAAAATGTTTTCGAAACCTAAATATTTTTACATAGAAAAATTCTAAACCATCTTCTGAGCAAGATGTCAGTTTGTCGTTTTTCCAAATTCGGACATCTTTGGCTCCGTTGATCTTATTTTTCAGCGTTTTTCTTGCATTTTCCGCTAATAGAAAATTCGAATTTTTATAATCCAATCAAACCACTGATATCTGTATACCGTTCTGATCGTCTCATCTTGCTGACCTCCACGGTATATTCGTTTGTCTGTTTCGACGTCCAAGGGACGGTGAAATCTGCGGAACAATTTCCGTATCGGTTCTGAAATCCGGGCTTTTGATTATATGACCGTTCATTACCCACCGTATATTACCAATAGCCTCTTGCCATTATTATTCTCCTTGAATTCAACTTCTGATTTTTCATTTTTCCCAATGGCTTGAGTTAATTCTAACTTTTTGCTATTTCTCTCGGTTCTAAATATGGATCATTTACTTTTGAAAATTTATTTTATTATAAACTATTCAAACTATTTGAGCCTGTTCGTGTGCACGTCCCTTCCCCTTTTCTTATTCCATCTTCCAGAGAATTTCTTTCGCCACAACTTCATGGCCTGACCACCATCTTCTGCCCAAGTTTCCTCCTCCCATGCTGAGAACCATGCACGTATGCCTACCTACTTGCTCAGCTTCCCCTCCTTCAATCTCAAACCCATCAGCATCGCAACCTTCAATAGCCTCCCCTGGCCGCCGAATCCCTCCACCGAACCCCTTACCACCGCAACTCCACCAAGCGACCACCCTCTCTCCATCACCTTCTAACCAAAGCCGCACCTCCACACGTGTAGCAATCATCGGCCATCACCAGTACACCAAACCCAAACTCAATCGAGCCTTGCCTGGTCACTAACTTCACCGTTGACCGAAGCTCTGTCTACCCACACAAGCTGCCTTGAGTCGACCACCACAACCTCACAGCTCCGACCCAGAGCCAATACCCTGCGCCCCTCTCGACTGCACTCTTCACTTTAGCCAACCCCTTCTTTTATTACACGGTAGGTATGTGTTATGTATATTGTATTATATTTTATCAAACTTTAGTATATAAGTTTGTATGTATGAAATTCTGTTGACTAAATATATGTATAACTAAGCTATATTTGTTTTATAATAGTATATATATACTCTGTTTTATATGTTAAATAACAGCCTTGTTTTACAAATATTGGTTTATACAGTAGTATTTAAGTTTCCAATAGTAGATTGTTACATCAACTTCTATATTCAAATGGTAGTACAGCTGTCTTTATTTTATATATTACTATGCTTTACATTTACGTGGTTAGTTATATATATATATATGTATAATTTGTGAAATAATGTTATTTTAAAGATATCTGGCGTGTGATGTATATATAGATTTTATTTATGTAGTTGGATATATATTTAGTATAGATTTAACCGTACAAGTTTCCAGCTATATATAAATGAGTGTTTATGCAATTTCATGCTTTCATACATATGATCTGTTGTGGCTTTATTGATAAGATTATACATTTGGTCAGCTTATATGTATTGGAATGAAGTACGCATTATATATATGCATGTGGACCTAAAGGTGTTAACGTTTACTGTACTACATATATATTTATAGCAGCCTAAATATATATATATATAGTGAATAAGTGTGTATTTGTGCTGCTATATGTGTATTACGTCAGAAACTTTATATAATATGTATCGTATTGGTTTTTTTTTATATATAGTCTGATAGTATATTCACATATAGGCTATACAGCTGTTGTTTAAGTGTTATTTTATAAGTTTGGTCTAGGCCCATGTCAGTATTGATAAACCAAGTTATATTGACTTTAGTTTAAATATTAATTTCTAAAGGTATAACTTGTATATAAGTTGCGCATATGTTTCTATATTTGTCTATATATCTATTCGTTTATATAAGTATTCGAAAATTTAAAATAAATAAATAATATAATGGATATAGATTGATTTTAATGTATGTTAATTTGAAGCAATAGATTTTGGAATACTTATATATTTAAATATTAAAAATGTTTGAAATTAGAATATAATTTTGTATATATGTATTTTATATGTTATATCCATTCACTTATACCAATTATTCTATCGATCCAGTTCTGATTCGACTTTGTCAATTTCTATTGTCAGCCTTGCTTGTCAAATTTACATTCAATCTAGCTTCGCTTTGGATTCGTAACTTATCTGAGTCTCGTTCTTCTATAGCCTCGAAAGGTGAGCAATCACTCACGATTAATGTTCTTTTATTTATTAAATTTGATTTCAATTGAAACGACAATTGAAATATGCTACTGTTAGTTATTTATACTATTATATATGCTTTTACCCGTATCTGTTCACCTATGACATCTGACACCATTATCTGTTAATTATTTATGCGATGATAATACAGTTTGGTTGATAATTGATTGATTGATTGATGTTTATATTGGATGTAAATTTTAATGTTTAAAGTGATAAATATTATGCAACTGAATTTGGCGAAGAATAGTTAAAAATTTGAATCGACATATGTGTAGAATTTGGTTAGTTAAATTTGTTAAATCTGACCCCTAAAATGTTTAATCATTTGACACGTAGAAAAATAGTGTTAACTACACCTTGAACCATCAATTGTATGTTGTTTAAACTGATGATGTATGAAATTGTAAATAGATGACAAGGGAAGAACCGTAATGTAATAATCTTTAATCTGCATGAAATGATAGTGTAGATTCTAGAAATAATTATATTAATTTGCACAAACAACAATGCGAATTAATACGATTATTTCGGGATTATTTAAATTGATTATTGGATTGATATTGGCTGTTGTTATTGCTTGTTTATTTACTTTGACACCATCCCAGTTATCACACTGCAAGTTCCCTTTGCTATGCTTTGATTTTGAATTGAATTGGAATCGGGTTGAAATGATAAATACCCAAATTAAAACTTTGACCTAGGATAGAAAATTAAATAAAACCGATTGGTCAAATAATTTGATTTAAAATAAAATAAAGATTTTATTTGAATAAATGATAAGGTTTTGAAATGAGGTTGGAATTTAATTTTTTATGAAAGGAAAATGTTAATATTTAAAAATATGAAATAAAATATTAACAATGTAATTGATGAAAGAACGTTGTTTAATTTGAGAAATGATTGAATTAAGTTTGAAATTATTAAACTTTGAAATTATTTAATAATTAAAGTTTGAAATTATTTAATAATCAAGTTTTGAAATTATTTAATAATTAAATAAGATTGAATTATTTAATAATCAAATAAAATTTGAATTCTTTGATAAGAGAAATTGAACTTTTGAATAAGTGAAATTTTTACTTTGTAAATAATTGAAATTGAATTTCTTTATTAGTTAAGTTTTGGAAAATTATTTAAGTAAGTAAATATGTGAAATTGAATTTCTTTAATAAGAAATAAAATGTGATTTTTGAAATTAATGTAAGACTTGAAATTTAAAGAATTTGGTTTGATGGATTTAATTTAATTAAATTTGTAAGTTTTGATATAATGAAGTTGAATTTAAATAATGGATTTAATGAATTGGAAATTTAATAGAAATTGTTTTGAATGGCAGGTTTACCTAACGAATATGGAATGAAATTGATAAATGAAGTTAAACTGATTTGAATTGTAACGACCCGTAAATTTCAACTGTTTTAATAACGTAATTAGTTGAAATTTTATGAAATTTTAAACGATAAAATTTTGAAATATAAATTTGATATTTGGAATGCGTTTAGTTAAACATAACAACTGGTAAATTTTCGTCCGAAAATATGAAAGTTTATTTCGCGCCTAAATTTACTTCAATTTAATCAGTTAAAAAGCAATGAAAATAAAATGTTTTTGAAACCTAAATATTTTTACATAGAAAAATTCTAAAACCATCTTCTGAGCAAGATGTCAGCTTGTCGTTTTTCAAAATTCGGACATCTTGGGCTCCGTCGATCTTATTTTTCAGCATTTTTCTTACATTTTCCTCTATTAGAAAATTCGAATTTTTATAATTTAACCATACCACCGATATTTGTATATCGTTTTGATCGTCTCGTCGTGCCGATCTTTACGGTACATTTGGTTGTGCATTTCGGAGTCCGATAAACAGCGAAATCTGCGGAATGATTTCCGTACCGGTTTCGAAAAAATTGGCTTTTGATTTCCTTGATATTTATTTCTCACGGCGTGTAACCCAACGGCCATTGTCAATTAATATTTTTTTGAAATGCATGAGTGACTTTCCCTGTTCCCAAGCAAATTTATAATTTCCTTTCGTTCAATATTCTCTGCCTTTCACTTTGATACAATAATTCATCCTCCACTCTTTCTCCTTTCCCTTCCAAATGTCTTCCCTACCAAAGCAAACCCTTCCACCTTTGCCATCAAGCCTCCCTCTCTCGACCAAGTGAATCTCCGCCTAACCCAGATCCGCCCATTCTTCACCTCCGCAACCTTGCCTCGACCCGCCATCCAAACGCCTTCATTCCCTCGCCGTCCGCCTTCGACAGTGCTTCGGCCACCAGTCCATCCACTGTCCCCTTGCTTGAGCAGTAAACTCCTTACCTCTGATTTTACTCTTATCATAAACATGTTTGTTTTATATTTGTCACAGTTTGATTTAGAGGTATAATTGTTTTACAAGTTTATTTGTAGCCTGATTTGTATATACATTCGTTTAAAGTATGACTCTGTATAAGTTCATTTTCTACCTATACTGGGTTTGTATAGAGTCAACATGTTTATATATTTTGTTATAAAAGTTATTCATATAAAGTTATAAATATATATATATAAATAGTTGTTTATACAATGTGTTATACGACCGTGTTTATATAAGTGCCTTAGAAGTGGGAATGTTCAAACATACATATTTTCGCATATATAACAATGATATACGGTTCCTACAGTTAATTTATATGTTTGGTACTTTTGTGTTATCATTTTTATTATATATTTTTCCATATATATATATATATACATTTATTTATATGTTTTGTACTCTTATGTTGTTGTATTTTTGGTTATTATATATGTTTTGTTTTGGTTAACATATATATATTATACTATTATAATACATATGTCGGTAGAGAAAAAAAAGGAAAAAAAGAAGAAAAAAAAAGGGGCTATACCTTATCTAAAGCCTATTCGATGTTAAATATTCAGGCATATACATAGTAGAGTCATGACGTGTATTGCGTAATCTTTTTGCACCCACCTTCTTTATATTTGTTACTGGGTTAAACCTGACTCGTATATATAACGGCCGTTATATATATATATACAAGTGTGTTGTGCGTCTATGTCCCATTTACTGCTCGGTTGTAATGAATGCCTACTGAGTCATTTGCATGCTATATAGTCAACTGTGATATGTATAGTATCGTTATTCCAATTATATTTTTTTTCCTCCATATATCGGTATTGCGATGTACAAAATTTGACTTTATATTGATCTTTTAAATATTGGGTTTGAGGTATGAAAAAACTATTTTGTTTAAAGTATGTATTTTACAATTAACGACAGGTATATTTGTGTTATATAATAAAATATTAAGTCATAGCCTATATATCTCATTGTATATGAAGTTGGTTTCAAATGCGTACGATTCAAATAGATAGTTGTATATGTGATTTGTAGAGCATTATTTTTTGTATATATATATTATATTTTAACGCTCGAATCTGTTGGTCATTTATATTAATTTATATAAGTCATACCAGTATATATATATATATATATGTTGTTGTAGTACTATATTGTATATATCAGACTACATAGTTTTTGCCGGTTAATTTTATTAAAATATGTTATGGATATACGTGTTTAAACTTGACTTTGAAATATGATAAGGACGTGTATATATTATGTACACATATATATATATAAATCTGATTTTGTGTATAGGTGTTCTAACGAAAATGATGATTTTAATATATATGTTATTTTACTATTGGTCTTAAATTTAATATTGATTTCAAGGATTATGATAATGTTATTTATATAATTGTTGTTCTTATCAAATTGATACTAAATTGTTCTCATCAAATTCTATAAATCAGCTTGTCCGTCAAATCGTGCTAATCTAGCTTCGTTTTGGAATTCGAGCTTGGGTTGTAACTCATTTCATTGTCGAATCTATCTAGCCTCGAAAGGTGAGCAATCACTCACGATTAACGTTCTTTTATTTATTAAATTTGATTTCAATTGAAACGACAATTGAAATATGCTGCTGTTAGTTAAATAAACTGTTATATATGTTATTGCCTGTATCAGTTCACCTGTGACATCTGACACCATTATCTGTTAATTATTTATGCGATGATAATACAGTTTGGCTGATAATCGATTGATTGTTGATGTTTATGTTGGACGTTAAATTGTTAATGTTAAATTGATAACTAGTATGCAATTGAACTTGATATAGGATAATTAAATGTTAAATTTGATTAACTGACATTTGTATAATATGACCCCTTTAACTGTTGAATTTATTGACACGTAGGATTTGTTTAATTACACTTTGAACCACTGAATGTATGTTGTTAAACTGATGATGGATGAAATTGTAATAGATGACAAGTGAAACCGTAATGTAATAATCTTTAATCTACATGACATGATAGTGTAGATTATAGAAATAATTATATTAATTCGTAGAAATATCAATGCAAATTAATACGGTTATTTCGGGATTATTTGAATTGATTATTGGATTGTTATTGTTTGTTGTTATTGCTTGTTTATTTACTTTGACACCATCCCAGTTATCACATTGCAAGTTCCCTTTGATATGTTTTGATTTTGAATTGAATTGGAATCGGGTTGAAATGATAAATACCCAAATTGAACTTTGACCTAGGATAGGAAATTAAATAAAAACCCGGTTGGTCAAAAATTGATTTAAAAATAAAATGAAGATTTTATTTGAATAAATAATATGGTTTGAACGAAGTTGGAAATTGAATTTTAATGAAATTTAAATGTGAATATTTAATACTCTGAAATGAAATATTTATAAAGAAATTGATGAAAGAATGTTGTTTAATTTGAAATTTATAATTAAGTTGAAATTATAATTAAGTTGAAATTATTAAACTTTGAAATGATTTTATAATTAAGTTTGAAATTATAAAACTTTGAAATTATTTAATAATTAAGTTTTGAATTATTTAATAATTAAATAAGATTAGATTATTTAATGATTAAATTGAATTGAATTCTTTAATAAGTAAAAATTGAATTTTTTGAATAAGTGAATTTTACTTCGTAATAACTGAAATTGAGTTTCTTTATTAATTAAGTTTTGGAAATTTATTTAAGAAAGTGAATAAGTGAATTGAATTTCTTTAACAAGAAATAAATTGTGATTTATTGAAATTAATGTAAGACTTGAAATTTAAAGAATTTGGTTTGATGAATTTAATTTAATCAAATTTGTAAGTTTTGATATAATGAAGTTGAATTTAAATAATGGATTTAATGAATTGGAAATTTATTAGAAATTGTTTTGAATGGAAAATTTACTTAATGAATATTGAATGAAATCGATAAATGAATTTAAATTGATTTGAATGTTAAATTAAATTAATTTAAATGTTCTCGAAATGAAACTTAGATACGAACTTGAATCAATATTTGAGTGGTTTTAAATAAAGATTGAAATTGAATTATAAGATTTTGAAATGAAAATTTGGAAGTTTTGAAACGTAAATATTGGAAATTGGTTTAGAAAGACAAATGAAATGTTGGTTTACGAATTGAAATTGAAATTGAAATTGATTTGGTTTTTGAAATATATAAACGACCAATCGGTGTAATAATTACGAAAGTTATTAAAGAGACCGGGATCGGTAATGGATATACTCTCTATCTGAACCGAAACCACTTTAATAACTATGCGCGGAGTGTTGATCCAGAATGAAGTGGTTGGAATGATGTACGTGTTGACTGAAGAAAGAGAACGATGATGGATAGCCTTGACACTTGTGTCAAATTTGAAATGACTAAAACAGGAGCTGTGCCGGGCCAATGGAGGATTAGCTACCTCAAGTGGACACACTTCTTCGAACTACTTATACTTGTTGTCGATTGGTGCACCCTTGATTTTGGGAGTGTTGTTTCACGGTGTTGCGGGCGCTGCGGCGTTGCGTTCTCACCAGTCCCGATCAGGCGAACGGTAGTATCACTACCTTGGGTATTGCCTCATGTGCCTTGTCCTACTTGTATTCCATTTATACGCGACCACTACGATTTTGATTTGTACCTTTAGTATATGGATTGCCCTCTGGTGACTTCCGGTTTTGGGGAAACTACGGTCTTGTATATGCTTTTGGGAATAAAAATGTGTTAAGGGTGGAATGGGCCATGACTTAACACTATTTTGATATCTTTTTATATTACTGATAGACATTATCTACTTATCGTACATTACTACATAGTAGATAGTTTGACGGATCCTTAAAGGATGGTTATTCCAAACATCCTTTGAGTTACTTGTATTTCAAATTGCTATTTCACTTGAGTTGGATTTATTTATAAAAGAATGTTAATCCTAACTCGAGTGTTTTGTATTTTGCTTTACGCTCGGGTCAGACTGAGTGTACCAGTATTCGAGACTCGCCTTTGGAGTTGGAGCTTTGCTTGAAGATCCAGCCATCTATTCTGCTTTCAGTATTCGATGATTTCAGTGTTGTATTCTGATTTGTATCTGATGTATCATATTACTCTTCCGTTGTATCTGGTTTAACTCTGATGTATTTTATACATTCATATAGTAGCTTCATGAACTACTATCTCTTTTATTTCCGCTGCATTTATTACTCTGTGTCTGTGATCTGTGATTATTTATTTACTGTATATGTTCAGTTTTGCCAAATTTAAATTAACAACACGGTATTTTGAGCAATTCAATTCCGGCATGAGTGTCTACCTATACACTTATAATGGATGCGAATGGTCAAAAATATCGGGTCGTT
This sequence comes from Allium fistulosum, assembly GCA_030737815.1. NCBI lineage: Eukaryota > Viridiplantae > Streptophyta > Magnoliopsida > Asparagales > Amaryllidaceae > Allium > Allium fistulosum. The sequence continues at coordinate 1,620,573,734 of CM060901.1, forward strand.
ACAGTTGGTATCAGAGCTTTGGTAGCTCTAGGCAAAACTTAACATATAGGGTAAATGTATTTACAGAATCACTCTCATTCGAGTTTCAATCTCTTCCTTTGACTCAATTCCTTTGAATTTTGGAACGTTCCCCTCGGTTCCGAAATTTCATTCGTGTCCCTCACTATTCGTCTTCTTTCAATTCTGGAGCACCTCATAACTCCATTTTAATGTTATCTATAATAGATCGGCGGTCTCGCCAAACTTCGAATGATTTGTAAAGGGGTGAAACTCCTTTACAATTGGCATTGATTTACCAGAGATTTCTGTATCCTCGGTTTACGATGCTATCTATTCCCTGCTATACCTGAATTTTATTTCTTGAGATCGAATGTCGATTTACTTCGGAATTCTACAATGATCTTATTCTTGAAGTCACGGTTGACCCGGTTAAGGTTGCCCGCGACCTATATAAATTTATCCATCGCCTTATTTTGTTATTTAATTATCTCGTCTTTGTTTCAAACCTATCTTCGAATCAAATTTCTCTTTGATTTAAGTCCATCAAATTTGAATCCCTATCCTTATTTTGAAAATCCAATCCTGCATCGTCGAGCAAAGAAATGTATTTCTAAATTTATATTAAAAATGTTGTTTTCAAATTTGATAAACAAAATAGTTTTGAATGATTATATTATATATAAATATAAGTTTTTTTGAAATTAAATTGTTAATGAATTTGTTGTCTGAAATAATAATATTTGATTTTCATTTATTGTTTTGTAAACCATTGACTATTGCATAATATAAATAAATGAATTTATAAACTTGGTTATAAATTGATTTGAAATTTGAAATGAATTAAATTCAGAAATTTGAGAATTTAGTTTCCGGTGATTTCGAACTTTGGTTCTATAATTTTAAAGTATATATTATTGGAAGTATTTTCGAATATAAATCATTTTCAAAGAATTTCAAAATATTGAAACCAGTGCTCTTCTCTTTGTCGCTGGAAAATAATTTCGGTGATGGCGGCCGCATCATCGACATTCATTTTCGAGTTTCGAAGTGGAGATACTATTCTGTAGATTTGCTACAGTTTTGTTTTGAAAAATATTTTGATTTAAATTTCTTTAATATATTTTGATTTATATATATATAGGTATCTTATTTTAAAATTTAATTTGGTTTGATATAAATATATTATATATATCTCTAAATTGTTTAAAGTCAATCGGAAATCTAATTCTTAAATTTTGTTAAAGGATGATTTTAATTATAAATAAAACCAAAATTTGGAATAAATATTTAAACTTGAATAATTGAATTGGAAAATTTTTATTTGTATATTGTTCAACTGCATTCTAATACAACTTACCTAAATCATTCAGAAGTTAAATATGTAATTGGATAATATATATAATATAAATTGAATTTAGAAATAAATTTGAGTGTTTATAATAAATGTTATACACTAAATTTTGATTATAAAAATGTTAATAGAGTTAGATAGGATAATAAGTAAACTCAGTTAATAATGAAATAAATTTGTTTTGAAAGAAATAATAAATTGAAATTTGATCAACATATGAAAATACCTTGAATTTAAAAGAAATTAATAGATGTAAATTAATTTAAATCGAAACTTTTATGGTTTAAATTAATTTATATGGGTTAAATATATGTGATTAGATATATTAAGTAGAATAAATTTAACAATGATTTGGAATAAAGAAGAATTTAATCTGTTGAAGAAAATATGGTTATAATAAAAGACTATTCAAATTTATGGTTTTAGAAATTGTAAATTTAAGATAATTGGATAATAAGATAATGAATTTAGAAATAGTTGAGCTTGATTTTAGTGAAATCAAATGGATTAAGTCAATTATTGAATATCAATTAATTTAAATTTGAATTTATATGGTTTAAATTAATTGTTATTTTGTATTTCAAATCTGTTTTCTTTCTGGTTGTTTCTATTCTCCTACCTCGTTCCTTTTCGGGGACGAAAAGTTTTGAGTGGGAGAGAGTGTAACGACCCGTAAATTTCAACTGTTTTAATAACGTAATTAGTTGAAATTTTATGAAATTTTAAATGATAAAATTTTGAAATATAAATTTGATATTGGGAATGCGTTTAGTTAAACATAGCAACTGGTAAATTTTCGTCCGAAAATATGAAAGTTTATTTCGCGCCTAAATTTACTTCAATTTAATCAGTTAAAAAGCAATGAAAATAAAATGTTTTTGGAACCTAAATATTTTTACATAGAAAAATTCTAAAACCATCTTCTGAGCAAGATGTCAGTTTGTCGTTTTTCAAAATTCGGACATCTTGGGCTCCGTCGATCTTATTTTCAGCGTTTTTCTTGCATTTTCCTCTATTAGAAAATTCGAATTTTTATAATTTAACCATACCACCGATATCTGTATATCGTTTTGATCGTCTTGTCGTGCCGATCTTTACGGTACATTCGGTTGTGCATTTCGGAGTCCGATAAACGGCGAAATCTGCGGAATGATTTCCGTACCGGTTTTGAAAAAATTGGCTTTTGATTTCCTTGATATTTATTTCTCACAGCATGTAACCCAACGGCCATTGTCAATTAATATTTTTTTGAAATTGCATGAGTGACTTTCCCTATTCCCAAGCAAATTTATAATTTCCTTTCGTTCAATATTCTCTGCCTTTCACTTTGATACAATAATTCATCCTCCACTCTTTCTCCTTTCCCTTCCAAACGTCTTCCCTACCAAAGCAAACCCTTCCACCTTTGCCATCAAGCCTCCCTCTCTCGACCAAGTGAATCTCCGCCTAACCCAGATCCGCCCATTCTTCACCTCCGCGACCTTGCCTCGACCCGCCATCCAAACGCCTTCATTCCCTCGCCGTCCGCCTTCGACAGTGCTTCGGCCACCAGTCCATCCACTGTCCCCTTGCTTGAGCAATAAACTCCTTACCTCTGATTTTACTCTTATCATAAACATGTTTGTTTTATATTTGTCACAGTTTGATTTAGAGGTATAATTGTTTTACAAGTTTATTTGTAGCCTGATTTGTATATACATTCGTTTAAAGTATGACTCTGTATAAGTTCATTTTCTACCTATACTGGGTTTGTATAGAGTCAACATGTTTATATATTTTGTTATAAAAGTTATATATATAAAGTTATAAATATATATATATAAATAGTTGTTTATACAATGTGTTATACGACCGTGTTTATATAAGTGCCTTAGAAGTGGGAATGTTCAAACATACATATTTTCGCATATATAACAATGATATATGGTTCCTACAGTTAATTTATATGTTTGGTACTTTTGTGTTATCATTTTTATTATATATTTTTCCATATATATATATACATTTATTTATATGTTTTGTACTCTTATGTTGTTGTATTTTTGGTTATTATATATGTTTTGTTTTGGTTAACATATATATATTATACTGTTATAATACATATGTCGGTAGAGAAAAAAAAAGGAAAAAAAAGGGGCTATACCTTATCTAAAGCCTATTCGATGTTAAATATTCAGGCATATACATAGTAGAGTCATGACGTGTATTGCGTTATCTTTTTGCACCCACCTTCTTTATATTTGTTACTGGGTTAAACCTGACTCGTATATATAACAGCCGTTATATATATATACAAGTGTGTTGTGCGTCTATGTCCCATTTACTGCTCGGTTGTAATGAATGCCTACTGAGTCATTTGCATGCTATATAGTCAACTGTGATATGTATAGTATCGTTATTCCAATTATATTTTTTTCCTCCATATATCGGTATTGCGATGTACAAAATTTGACTTTATATTGATCTTTTAAATATTGGGTTTGAGGTATGAAAAAACTATTTTGTTTAAAGTATGTATTTTACAATTAACGACAGGTATATTTGTGTTATATAATAAAATATTAAGTCATAGCCTATATATCTCATTGTATATGAAGTTGGTTTCAAATGCGTACGATTCAAATAGATAGTTGTATATGTGATTTGTAGAGCATTATTTTTTGTATATATATATTATATTTTAACGCTCGAATCTGTTGGTCATTTATATTAATTTATATAAGTCATACCAGTATATATATATATATATATGTTGTTGTAGTACTATATTGTATATATCAGACTACATAGTTTTTGCCGGTTAATTTTATTAAAATATGTTATGGATATACGTGTTTAAACTTGACTTTGAAATATGATAAGGACGTGTATATATTATGTACACATATATATATAAATCTGATTTTGTGTATAGGTGTTCTAACGAAAATGATGATTTTAATATATATGTTATTTTACTATTGGTCTTAAATTTAATATTGATTTCAAGGATTATGATAATGTTATTTATATAATTGTTGTTCTTATCAAATTGATACTAAATTGTTCTCATCAAATTCTATAAATCAGCTTGTCCGTCAAATCGTGCTAATCTAGCTTCGTTTTGGAATTCGAGCTTGGGTTGTAACTCATTTCATTGTCGAATCTATCTAGCCTCGAAAGGTGAGCAATCACTCACGATTAACGTTCTTTTATTTATTAAATTTGATTTCAATTGAAACGACAATTGAAATATGCTGCTGTTAGTTAAATAAACTGTTATATATGTTATTGCCTGTATCAGTTCACCTGTGACATCTGACACCATTATCTGTTAATTATTTATGCGATGATAATACAGTTTGGCTGATAATCGATTGATTGTTGATGTTTATGTTGGACGTTAAATTGTTAATGTTAAATTGATAACTAGTATGCAATTGAACTTGATATAGGATAATTAAATGTTAAATTTGATTAACTGACATTTGTATAATATGACCCCTTTAACTGTTGAATTTATTGACACGTAGGATTTGTTTAATTACACTTTGAACCACTGAATGTATGTTGTTAAACTGATGATGGATGAAATTGTAATAGATGACAAGTGAAACCGTAATGTAATAATCTTTAATCTACATGACATGATAGTGTAGATTATAGAAATAATTATATTAATTCGTACAAATATCAATGCGAATTAATACGGTTATTTCGGGATTATTTGAATTGATTATTGGATTGTTATTGTTTGTTGTTATTGCTTGTTTATTTACTTTGACACCATCCCAGTTATCACATTGCAAGTTCCCTTTGATATGTTTTGATTTTGAATTGAATTGGAATCGGGTTGAAATGATAAATACCCAAATTGAACTTTGACCTAGGATAGGAAATTAAATAAAAACCCGGTTGGTCAAAAATTGATTTAAAAATAAAATGAAGATTTTATTTGAATAAATAATATGGTTTGAACGAAGTTGGAAATTGAATTTTAATGAAATTTAAATGTGAATATTTAATACTCTGAAATGAAATATTTATAAAGAAATTGATGAAAGAATGTTGTTTAATTTGAAATTTATAATTAAGTTGAAATTATAATTAAGTTGAAATTATTAAACTTTGAAATGATTTTATAATTAAGTTTGAAATTATAAAACTTTGAAATTATTTAATAATTAAGTTTTGAATTATTTAATAATTAAATAAGATTAGATTATTTAATGATTAAATTGAATTGAATTCTTTAATAAGTAAAAATTGAATTTTTTGAATAAGTGAATTTTACTTCGTAATAACTGAAATTGAGTTTCTTTATTAATTAAGTTTTGGAAATTTATTTAAGAAAGTGAATAAGTGAATTGAATTTCTTTAACAAGAAATAAATTGTGATTTATTGAAATTAATGTAAGACTTGAAATTTAAAGAATTTGGTTTGATGAATTTAATTTAATCAAATTTGTAGGTTTTGATATAATGAAGTTGAATTTAAATAATGGATTTAATGAATTGGAAATTTATTAGAAATTGTTTTGAATGGAAAATTTACTTAATGAATATTGAATGAAATCGATAAATGAATTTAAATTGATTTGAATGTTAAATTAAATTAATTTAAATGTTCTCGAAATGAGACTTAGATACGAACTTGAATCAATATTTGAGTGGTTTTAAATAAAGATTGAAATTGAATTATAAGATTTTGAAATGAAAATTTGGAAGTTTTGAAACGTAAATATTGGAAATTGGTTTAGAAAGACAAATGAAATGTTGGTTTACGAATTGAAATTGAAATTGAAATTGATTTGGTTTTTGAAATATATAAACGACCAATCGGTGTAATAATTACGAAAGTTATTAAAGAGACCGGGATCGGTAATGGATATACTCTCTATCTGAACCGAAACCACTTTAATAACTATGCACGGAGTGTTGATCCAGAATGAAGTGGTTGGAATGATGTACGTGTTGACTGAAGAAAGAGAACGATGATGGATAGCCTTGACACTTGTGTCAAATTTGAAATGACTAAAACAGGAGCTGTGCCGGGCCAATGGAGGATTAGCTACCTCAAGTGGACACACTTCTTCGAACTACTTATACTTGTTGTCAATTGGTGCAACCTTGATTTTGGGAGTGTTGTTTCACGGTGTTGCGGGCGCTGCGGTGTTGCGTTCTCACCAGTCCGAATCAGGTGAGCGGTAGTATCACTACCTTGGGTATTGCCTCATGTGCCTTGTCATACTTGTATTCCATTTATACGCGACCACTACGATTTTGATTTGTACCTTTAGTATATGGATTGCCCTCTGGTGACTTCCGGTTTTGGGGAAACTACGGTCTTGTATATGCTTTTGGGAATAAAAATGTGTTAAGGGTGGAATGGGCCATGACTTAACACTATTTTGATATCTTTTTATATTACTGATAGACATTATCTACTTATCGTACATTACTACATAGTAGATAGTTTGACGGATCCTTAAAGGATGGTTATTCCAAACATCCTTTGAGTTACTTGTATTTCAAATTGCTATTTCACTTGAGTTGGATTTATTTATAAAAGAATGTTAATCCTGACTCGAGTGTTTTGTATTTTGCTTTACGCTCGGGTCAGACTGAGTGTACCTGTATTCGAGACTCGCCTTTGGAGTTGGAGCTTTGCTTGAAGATCCAGCCATCTATTCTGCTTTAAGTATTCGATGATTTCAGTGTTGTATTCTGATTTGTATCTGATGTATCATATTACTCTTCCGTTGTATCTGGTTTAACTCTGATGTATTTTATACATTCATATAGTTGCTTCATGAACTACTATCTCTTTTATTTCCGCTGCATTTATTACTCTGTGTCTGTGATCTGTGATTATTTATTTACTGTATATGTTCAGTTTTGCCAAATTTAAATTAACAACACGGTATTTTGAGCAATTCAATTCCGGCATGAGTGTCTACCTATACACTTATAATGGATGCGAATGGTCCAAAATATCGGGTCGTTACATGAATGTTAAATTAAATTAATTTAAATGATTTCGGAATGAAACTTATATACGAACTTGAATCAATATTCGAACTGTTTTAAATAAAATTTGAAATTGAATTATAAGATTTTGAAATGGTAATTTGGAAGTTTTGAAACGGAAATTATGGAAATTGATTTAGAAAGATAAATGAAATGTTGGTTTACAAATTCTAATTGAAATTGTAATTGATTTGGTTTTGAAATTTATTAAATGACCAATCAGTGTAATAATTTCGAAAGTTATTAAAGAGACCGGAATCGGTTAGGGACATACTCTCTGTCTAAACCGAAAACCACTTTAATAACTATACGCGGAGTGTGATCCAGAATGAAGTGGTTGGGATGATGTACGTGATGACTGAAGTAAGAGAACGATAATGGATAGCTTTGACACTTGTGTCAAATTGGAAATGACTAAAACAGGAGCCGTGCCGGGCCAATGGAGGTCAGCTACCTCAAGCGAACACACTTCTTCGAAAACTACTCATTACTTGTTGTCGATTGGTGCACCCTTGATTTGGGAGTGTTGTTTCGCGGTGTTGCGGTCGCTGCGGCGATGCGTTCTCACCAGTCCGGATCAGGCAAACGGTAGTTTCACTACCTTGGGTATTGCCTCATGTGCCTTGTCATACTTGGATCCCTATATACGCGACCACTACGATTTGTTTTGTGTTATACCTATGGAGTACTCCCTGATAGCCCACTAGTTTACGGTGGAGTTTACAGTGCTGTATAGACTATAACGCTTATATAAAATGTGTTAAGGGGGATAATGGTAACGCCTTAACACTATTTTGATACCTTATATTACTGATAGGCATGATCTACTTATCGTACACTACTACATAGTAGATAGTTTAACGGATCCTTAAAGGATGGTTATTCCAAACATCCTTTGAGTTACTTGTATTTCAATTGCTATTTCACTTGAGTTGGATTTATTGATATAAGAATGTTAATCCTGACTCGAGTGTTTTGTGTTTTCTTTACGCTCGGATCAGACTGAGTGTACCAGTATACGACTCACCTTTGAAGTTGGAGCTTTGCTTGAAGATCCAGCCATCTATTCTGCTTTCTGTATTCGATGATTCCAGTGATGTATTCTGATTTGTATCTGATGTATCGTATTACTCTTCCGTTGTATCTGGTTTAACTCTGATGTAACTTATACATTTATATAGTAGCTTTATGAACTACTATCTCTTTTATTTCCGCTGCATTTATTACTCTATGTCTGTGAACTGTGATTACTTTATTTACTGTATATGCTCAGTTTTGCCAAATTTAAATTAACAATTCGGTATTTTGAATTATTCAAGTCCGACATGTGCGGATGCGAATGGTCCAAAATACCGGGTCGTTACAGTTGGTATCAGAGCTTTGGTAGCTCTAGGCAAAACTTAGCATATAGGGTAAATGTATTTGCAGAATCACTCTCATTCGAGTTTCAATCTCTTCCTTTTGACTCGATTCCTTTGAATTTTGGAACGTTCCCTACGGTTCTAAATTTCATTCGTGTCCCTCACTATTCGTCTTCTTTCAATTCTGGAGCATCACATAACTCCACTTCGAATGACCCTTATAGTGAATCGGCGGTCTCGCCAAACTTCGAATGATTTGTAAAGGGGTGAAACTCCTTATTAATAGGCATCGATTTACCGGAGATTTCTGTATCCTCGGCTTATGATGCTATCTATTCCCTGCTATACCTAAATTCCATCTCTTGAGATCGAGTGTTGATTTACCTCGGAATTCAGCATCGATCTTATTTTTGAAGTTACGGACGACCCGATTAAGGTTGCCCGTGAATTAAATAAACTCATCCATCTCCCGATTGTGGTAATTGAATTATCTTATCTTCTGTTTCAAACTTATTTTCGAATCAAAATTCTCTTTGATTTGATTTCCATCAAAATTTGAATCGCTATACATGTTTTGAAATCTGTTCTTGTATTGTCGAGCGAGGAAGTGTATTTGTAAATTAATATTTAAAATGTTTTAAAATATATTGTGTTGTTTGAGTTGTTGATGTTGATTTGGGTTTTCGATCGATTCGTCTGATCAACGCTATCGATAGGATTTCCAAAACACTTGAGTAGAGCAAGCTGACACAATGTTGTTGTCAAATTTGGAAAATAAAGTTTGTATGATTTTACTATATATATAAGTATGAAATTTTCTTTAACCAAACTGTAATAAATTAATTGTTGGAGTGATAATATTTGATTATCATTTATTGTTTTGTAAACAATTGACTATTGCAATATAAATAATTGAAGTTATAAACTTAGCTATAATGCAAATTTGAAATCTGAAATGTATTTAAATCAAGAATTTGAGAATTTAAATTTTTGGGTGATTTCAATTTGGTTTTTAAGTTTTAAAGTGTATACTATTTAAAATATTTTCAAATAGAAATTGTTTTCAAAGAATTTTAAAATGTTGAAATCAGTGCTCTTCTCTTTGTCGTTGGAAAATAATTTCGGTGATGGCAGCCGCATCATCGACATTCATTTTCAAGTTTCGAAGTGGAGAAACCATTCTGTAGCTTTGCTACGGTTTTGTTTTGAGAAAAAAATGTATTTTGATTTGAATTTCTTTAGTATATTTTGATCTTATTTTAAAATTTAATTTGATTTGATATAAATATATTATATATATCTCTAAATTGTTTAAAGTTAATCAGAAGTCTAATTCTTAAATTTTGTTAAAGGATGATTTTAATTATAAATAAAACCAAGATTTGGAATAAATATTTAAACTTGAATAATTGAATTGGTTATTTGTATAGCACTAAATTGCATTTCAATATAACTTACCTAAATTATTAAGAAGTTAAAATGAAATTAGATAATATACAATAAAAAAATGCTAATAAAGATGATAGAATAATAAGTTAATTGAATGAGATGAATATAATAAATTTGTTTTGAAAGAATTAATAAATTTGTTTTGAAAGAATTAATAAATTGAAATTTGATCAACATACGAAAATACCTTGAATTTAAAAGAAATTAATAGATGTAAATTAATTTAAATCGAAGCTTTTATGTTTTAAATTAATTTATGGGTTAAATATATGTGAGTAGATATATTAAGTAGAATAAATTTAACAGTAATTTGGAATAAAGAAGAATTTAAACTGCTGAAAAAAATATGATTATAATAATAGACTATTCAAATTATGGTTTAGAAATTGTAAATTGAAGATAATTGGATAATAGGATAATGAAATTAGAAATAGTTGAGATTGATTTTAGTGAAATCAAATGGATTAAATCAATTATTGAATATCAATTAATTTAAATTTGAATATTATATGGTTTAAATTAATTGTTATTTTGCATTTCAAATCTGTTGTCTTTCTGGTTGTTTCTATTCTCCAACCTCGTTCCTTTTCGGGGACGAAAAGTTTTGAGTGGGGGAGAGTGTAACGACCCGTAAATTTCAACTGTTTTAATAACGTAATTAGTTAAAAAAATTTGAAATTTTAAAGCGATAAAAATTTTGAAATATAAATTTGATATTTGGAATGCGTTTAGTTAAACATAGCAACTAGTAAATTTTCGTCCGAAAATATGAAAGTTTATTTCGCGCGTAATTTTACTTCAATTTAATCAGTTAAAAAGTGATGAAAATAAAATGTTTTCGAAACCTAAGTAATTTTACATAGAAAAATTCTAAACCATCTTCTGAGCAAGATGTCAGTTTGTCGTTTTTCCAAATTCGGACATCTTTGGCTCCGTCGATCTTATTTTTCAGCGTTTTTCTTGCATTTTCCGCTAATAGAAAATTCGAATTTTTATAATCCAATCAAACCACCGATATCTGTATACTGTTCTGATCGTCTCGTCGTGCTGGTATATTCATTTTTCTGTTTCGACGTCCAGGGGACGGTGAAATCTGTGGAACAATTTCTGTATCGGTTCCGAAATCCGGGCTTTTGATTATATGATCGTTCATTACCCACCGTATATTACCAATAGCCTCTTTGCATTATTATTCTCCTTGAATTCAACTTCTGACTTTTCATTTTTCCCAATGGCTTGAGTTAATTCTAACTTTTTGCTATTTCTCTCGGTTCAAAATATGTATCATTTACTTTTGAAAATTTATTTTATTATAAACTGTTCAAACTATTTGAGCATGTTCGTGTGCACGTCCCTTCCCCTTTTCTTATTCCATCTTCCAGAGAATTTCTTTCGCCACAACTTCATGGCCTGACCACCATCTTCTGCCCACGTTTCCTCCTCCCATGCTGAGAACCATGCACGTATGCCTACCTACTTGCTCAGCTTCCCCTCCTTCAACCTCAAACCCATCAGCACCGCAACCTTCAATAGCCTCCCCTGGCCGCCGAATCCCTCCACCGAACCCCTTACCACCGCAACTCCACCAAGTGACCACCCTCTCTCCATCACCTTCTAACCAAAGCCGCACCTCCACACGTGTAGCAATCACCGGCCATCACCAGTACACCAAACCCAAACTCAGTCGAGCCTTGCCTGGTCACTAACTTCACCGTTGACCGAAGCTCTGCCTACCCACACAAGCTGCCTTGAGTCGACCACCACAACCTCACAGCTCCGACCCAGAGCCAATACCCTGTGTCCCTCTCGACTGCACTCTTCACTTTAGCCAACCCCTTCTTTTATTACACGGTAGGTATGTGTTATGTATATTGTATTATATTTTATCAAACTTTAGTATATAAGTTTGTATGTATGAAATTCTGTTGACTAAATATATGTATAATTAAGCTATATTTGTTTTATAATAGTATATATATACTCTGTTTTATATGTTAAATAACAGCTCTGTTTTACAAATATTGGTTTATACAGTAGTATTTAAGTTTCCAATAGTAGATTGTTACATCAACTTCTATATTCAAATGGTAGTACAGCTGTCTTCATTTTATATATTACTATGCTTTACATTTACGTGGTTAGTTATATATATATTATATATGTATGATTTGTGAAATAATGTTATTTTAAAGATATCTGGCGTGTGATGTATATATAGATTTTATTTATGTAGTTGGATATATATTTAGTATAGATTTAACCGTACAACTTTCCAGCTATATATAAATGAGTGTTTATGCAATTTCATGCTTTCATACATATGATCTGTTGTGGCATTATTGATAAGATTATACATTTTGTCAGCTTATATGTATTGGAATGAAGTGCACATTATATATATATATGCGTGTGGACCTAAAGGTGTTAACGTTTACTGTACTACATATATATTTATAGCAGCCTAAATATATATATATATATATAGTGAATAAGTGTGTATTTGTGCTGCTATATGTGTATTACGTCAGAAACTTTATATAATATGTATCGTATTGGTTTTTTTATATATATAGTCTGATAGTATATTCACATATAGGCTATACAGCTGTTGTTTAAGTGTTATTTTATAAGTTTGGTCTAGGCCCATGTCAGTATTGATAAACCAAGTTATATTGACTTTAGTTTAAATATTAATTTCTAAAGGTATAACTTGTATATAAGTTGCGCATATGTTTCTATATTTGTCTATATATCTATTCGTTTATATATGTATTCGAAAATTTAAAATAAATAAATAATATAATGGATATAGATTGATTCTAATGTATGTTAATTTGAAGCAATAGATTTTGGAATACTTATATATTTAAATATTAAAAATGTTTGAAATTAGAATATAATTTTGTATATATGTATTTTATATGTTATATCCATTCACTTATACCAATTATTCTATCGATCCAGTTCTGATTCGACTTTGTCAATTTCTATTGTCAGCCTTGCTTGTCAAATTTACATTCAATCTAGCTTCGCTTTGGATTCGTAACTTATCTGAGTCTCGTTCTTCTATAGCCTCGAAAGGTGAGCAATCACTCATGATTAATGTTCTTTTATTTATTAAATTTGATTTCAATTGAAACGACAATTGAAATATGCTGCTGTTAATTATTTATACTGTTATATATGCTATTACCCATATCTGTTCACCTATGACATCTGACACCATTATCTGTTAATTATTTATGCGATGATAATACAGTTTGGTTGATAATTGATTGATTGATGTTTATATTGGATGTAAATTTTAATGTATAAAGTGATAAATATTATGCAACTGAATTTGGCGAAGAATAGTTAAAAATTTGAATCGACATATGTGTAGAATTTGGTTAGTTAAATTTTTTAAATCTGACCCCTTAAATGTTTAATCATTTGACACGTAGAAAAATAGTGTTAACTACACCTTGAACCATCAATTGTATGTTGTTTAAACTGATGATGTATGAAATTGTAAATAGATGACAAGGGAAGAACCGTAATGTAATAATCTTTAATCTGCATGAAATGATAGTGTAGATTCTAGAAATAATTATATTAATTTGCACAAACAACAATGCGAATTAATACGATTATTTCGGGATTATTTAAATTGATTATTGGATTGATATTGACTGTTGTTATTGCTTGTTTATTTACTTTGACACCATCCCAGTTATCACACTGCAAGTTCCCTTTGCTATGCTTTGATTTTGAATTGAATTGGAATCGGGTTGAAATGATAAATACCCAAATTAAAACTTTGACCTAGGATAGAAAATTAAATAAAACCGATTGGTCAAATAATTTGATTTAAAATAAAATAAAGATTTTATTTGAATAAATGATAAGGTTTTGAAATGAGGTTGGAATTTAAATTTTTATGAAAGGAAAATGTTAATATTTAAAAATATGAAATAAAATATTAACAATGTAATTGATGAAAGAACGTTGTTTAATTTGAGAAATGATTGAATTAAGTTTGAAATTATTAAACTTTGAAATTATTTAATAATTAAAGTTTGAAATTATTTAATAATCAAGTTTTGAAATTATTTAATAATTAAATAAGATTGAATTATTTAATAATCAAATAAAATTTGAATTCTTTGATAAGAGAAATTAAACTTTTGAATAAGTGAAATTTTTACTTTGTAAATAATTGAAATTGAATTTCTTTATTAATTAAGTTTTGGAAAATTATTTAAGTAAGTAAATAAGTGAAATTGAATTTCTTTAATAAGAAATAAAATGTGATTTTTGAAATTAATGTAAGACTTGAAATTTAAAGAATTTGGTTTGATGGATTTAATTTAATTAAATTTGTAAGTTTTGATATAATGAAGTTGTATTTAAATAATGGATTTAATGAATTGGAAATTTAATAGAAATTGTTTTGAATGGCAGGTTTACCTAACGAATATGGAATGAAATAGATAAATGAAGTTAAACTGATTTGAATGTTAAATTAAATTAATTTAAATGATTTCGGAATGAAACTTATATACGAACTTGAATCAATATTCGAACTGTTTTAAATAAAATTTGAAATTGAATTATAAGATTTTGAAATGGTAATTTGGAAGTTTTGAAACGGAAATTATGGAAATTGATTTAGAAAGATAAATGAAATGTTGGTTTACAAATTCTAATTGAAATTGTAATTGATTTGGTTTTGAAATTTATTAAATGACCAATCAGTGTAATAATTTCGAAAGTTATTAAAGAGACCGGAATCGGTTAGGGACATACTCTCTGTCTAAACCGAAAACCACTTTAATAACTATACGCGGAGTGTGATCCAGAATGAAGTGGTTGGGATGATGTACGTGATGACTGAAGAAAGAGAACGATAATGGATAGCCTTGACACTTGTGTCTGGAAATAACTAAAACAGGAGCCGTGCCGGGCCAATGGAGGTCAGCTACCTCAAGCGAACACACTTCTTCGAAAACTACTCATTACTTGTTGTCGATTGGTGCGCCCTTGATTTGGGAGTGTTGTTTCGCGGTGTTGCGGTCGCTGCGGCGATGCATTCTCACCAGTCCGGATCAGGCAAACGGTAGTTTCACTACCTTGGGTATTGCCTCATGTGCCTTGTCATACTTGGATCCCTATATACGCGACCACTACGATTTGTTTTGTGTTATACCTATGGAGTACTCCCTGATAGCCCACTAGTTTACGGTGGAGTATAGACTATAACACTTATATAAAATGTGTTAAGGGGGATAATGGTAACGCCTTAACACTATTTTGATATCTTATATTACTGATAGGCATTATCTACTTATCGTACACTACTACATAGTAGATAGTTTAACGGATCCTTAAAGGATGGTTATTCCAAACATCCTTTGAGTTACTTGTATTTCAATTGCTATTTCACTTGAGTTGGATTTATTGATATAAGAATGTTAATCCTGACTCGAGTGTTTTGTGTTTTCTTTACGCTCGGGTCAGACTGAGTGTACCAGTATTCGACTCACCTTTGAAGTTGGAGCTTTGCTTGAAGATCCAGCCATCTATTCTGCTTTCTGTATTCGATGATTCCAGTGATGTATTCTGATTTGTATCTGATGTATCGTATTACTCTTCCGTTGTATCTAGTTTAACTCTAATGTAACTTATACATTTATATAGTAGCTTCATGAACTACTATCTCTTTTATTTCCGCTGCATTTATTACTCTGTGTCTGTGAACTGTGATTACTTTATTTACTGTATATGCTCAGTTTTGCCAAATTTAAATTAACAATTCGGTATTTTGAATTATTCAAGTCCGACATGTGCAGATGCGAATGGTCCAAAATACCGGGTCGTTACATTGCCCATATGGCACTCCTTTAAATCTATCGAGAGACACCATCACTATTTTACATCTTAGTACATCTCAATATAAACCCAAATTTGAAGTTGATAGAGTTAAGGGTGTGCCATAAGGGTAATTATGTAATTTAATTATATAACTTAACTCCTATAGCGAATCATGTTTGAAATAAAGAAAGATTTTGGTTTTACTTTCTATCGTATATAGTGTTATATAGGGAAATAATTAATTTTCAAAATGCATTAAATATATACAAGTAGAAAATCCATAGAAAAAGTATTTAATTGATTATAGTTATGAATATGTTCGCATCCATGAGTATTGAATCGTATAAAATATATACTTGACCTTGTTCCTAATCAATATGTATCAAGAATGGAATATCGATACATTTGTTGAGACTTGTGTACATACGTTGTCCACGTGATGGACGGTGAGTTGTTCATGACCATTGGGAACATCAAGAGGTTACGTACATGTAGTTGTTTGAAATAATTACAAAACGATTCACAAAGTCCTTTATTGGTTAAAAGTCAAATAGAAGATCTCACATGACTATGTGCAGTATTATTTGACTTATGAATACTGTGAATCTTGAGCATCAAAACTATGATTAGATTATGGTCAATCACACGATAATGTGGATCATGTTAAGGCCATGGTTGGATATAAATTAAACCACTTGAAGTGAAATACTAATCAAGAGAGGATTCATCTACTTCGATAGAATGTCAGTATCGTTGTAGTTCGTAGTTAACATAAGTTAAAGTCTTTTGTTAAAGCAAGTCGACTAATCGATAATTGTTATCAAATCGAATAATTAATTTTATTGTTGGATTTCACAATTAATACGGATATTATTAAATTTTTGACCATTAACCGAGCTTTATATATCTAAGTGATATATTGATTACAAAGAGAAAACATGCACAATATATCATTGTTTTAGGGTGTCGCTTGAAAAGATAAGAAATTGGATTTCACTAATATAATTTTAAGCAAATGAACTCGTGTCCATTATTGTGCTTCAGTAAAGTCCGTACATGTTTTAATATTTAAATTGTTTAAATACTACCGAGGGCCGAGTACACATCTAGGAGTCACACAACTGTAACTCTTAGTTTTTGATAAAAAAATAATTATTGGAGTAATTTATAAAATTTATTTTGAGAAAAATGAGTGATTTTTCATTGGATGACAACACTCATATAATTTCATTCCACTCAAATATGTAGCGGTCAACAATCCTGGCAGGAAACAAAAGCCCCCCTATAATAAAGAAAAAATCCCTCCCTTATCCTAGTAGCATGCTACCCTAACTATGGTAGACTAGACCAAATAGCAGAAAATAATAATACAACAACATAGAAGTAATGAAAAAAGTAATTAAAACAAAAAACCAAGCATTAAATCCCCATAAGGTATGACTAAAGATCCGTATACGCAACTGGAATCATCAAAGCAAATTGAAAGTAGCAAATTAAAAGAAGCAAAGCACCCCTGAAATCCAAAGCTACGTGAGTCCAAAAATCAAGGGCCAAGTAGAGGAAACCCCTCCCAGTGATTAAGCATCCACGATTCCACAGCATAGGTAGTCCAATCTAACTTGATTGCTAACTTTGAAAGAACTCAACAAAAGCATCATTCTAGCACATATATAGGTATATAGTTTTGAGACTATCTACATATATGTGTGAGAGAAGCAAAAAGAGAACGTATAGTAAAATTAATCAGTTATCAATCAAGAGAAAAAGGATCAAAAAGACATCTTCATTATAAGTATCTACTTGATCGTTGCTTAGGACCATATTATGCCTTACACTGTTATAAACAAATTTTTGCTTCAAAATGTCCATTTAATCTTTTACCTTTTTAAAAAATTCTTTGAAAAAAAAACAAATTTAGCCAATTTGTAACTTAGATTTGCGACCCAGTCGTAAATAAACAATGAGGTGGCATAAATTAGATTATCATAAGTAGGTTAACATTATAAACATTCTTCGATTCCTTTTGAACCATATGTACCAACAAGTAATAGTGAAGGCAGTGTCGATTCTAAACTCTTTATCCCAGTAGAATCTAAATTGTTCCATTAGTATTCACATTTAAGGTCGGCGATATTCATGTCAAAGTCGAAAATTTCAAGGATGTTTACAAGCAACAAATTGGTTAAGAGATAGTTGTAATAAAGGTATATTATATTTTCTTGGTCACGGTTGCAAGAAACACAATTTTTGTCTATATATGAAAATTCTTTTTCATTAAGAATTCAACTATGTTTAATTTCTTGTGTAGGATTATGTAAATTCTTTTCATTAAGAATTCAACTATGTTTAATTTCTATGTAGGATTTACCACATGTGTAGATTTCATTTGGAAAGAGCATTAGCTTTCCAAATAATTTTGAAAATATTTGGTTTAGTCCTTGAGAAATTTGTACATTGAGTTTGAGGAGTAAATTTTATTTTATCCCAACACCAAATTTTGGTGCCAGTCTCATTACCTAAGCTATAATATTTTAGCTTGGTATATAGACAAACAAACTAGGTTAGGGTAATGCTTTCAAGAGCTTGGTTGAAAGTAAAGTTTCATGGAAATTTGTTATAAGGTCTAAAGACCTAAGACTTCTAAAATTAAGGCATTTTTGAAGGTACATATATAAAAATGCTGCTTCTACTAAACTCTAAAAGGTATAGCAGAAATCCTGGTATTGTGTCAAAAGGATGTGTTGTTGCCTAAGTGGACTTTATTGTTGATCCCAAGGTTAAAAATATCAAAGTTTTTTAAGATCTATTTACAAAAGTGAGACATGTTATTGGGGATAGAGGTGATGTACAAGGTTAGGAGTTCTATCATAAAATTGATTTGAAATCATTTCATTCCAAGATAAGTTTTTCATCATTATTATTAAATTTTCAAAGTCATTTTAATAGCAAAGAAATATTAAAATTGTGTAAATTTATAATTCCTAACCCACCTTCCTCTTTGGATTTTCAAACCGTTTCCAAATTAGCAAAATACTTTATACTACTATAGGAATCTTCCCCCATCAAAGGAAATTTATTCTAATTCTATATATTATTTCAACAGCCCATTTTAGAGATATGTAAAAGGACATCCAGTAAATCTATAGAGCTGATAAGACAAAGTTGATAAGGATGATTCTACTCGCTCTTGATAAAAATTTATTGTTGTAGTTAGATAATTTTTTATTGATTTTATCGATTATTTTTTTCCAATCTTCGCTTTTTAGTTTGGTAGGTATGATTAAAAAACCGAGATATTGTATAGGAACTTCATGATTTTACAATTAAGAGCGAACGAAAAGATTTTAAACATAATCGATATCATTCAAGACTAAAATGAAGCTCTTATCAAGCTGTATCTTAAAGCCTGAAAACATTTCAAAACTATATAAAAATTTAAGGGCTATGATATGGTGGGGTAAGTGAGAGGTAAAGAGCTTGGAATTATTAACAAATTGCAGAATCGAAAGACCCTTACAAGAGATATAACTATCGACATTGATAAGAGCGCCCCATTAGTAATAATAGTTTTATGATTCCAGTAAATACATTCGTGGCTAAGTTGAACAATAAAGATGAAAAAGGATCACCTTGTCTAAAACCATAATTAGATTGTATTTTGTTTCCTAGAACACCATTGACCATTATACTAAAGTCATTACAACAAAAAGTATATTTAGTGCGCACAAAAAATGATACCCTAACTTATAGTAGTATTTTAGAGAACACCGTTACGTGACATGTAACTAAAAGTCCAAGACTTTCTGTCGTATTTTAATAAATGCTACCGAAAAGCATCTTTTTGCAGCATCCAGTAAATGCAGCCAAACTTTTTTATTGTGGCTTCCCAAACGCCACTAAAACGTACTACTGCGCTACATCAAAATATTTTAGTAGCATTTTTCTAAATGCTATTATACAAGATTCGGTTAAAAGCCAAACCTTACTGTTGCGTTTTATAAATGCCCCATATATATGTTGGAAATTTTTATTGCCATAATATATATTTTCTATCATTTTTGTTCTGCCACCTTGTATATTTGGTCGCGTTATTTTGCTGCATATTATTTCTGTAGCGTTTGATAAAAGCTGACAAAAATTGTTTTTTTCTCCACCAATTTTCCTCGCTGTGGCAGCTCATTCAGCCTCTACTACATTTTGTTCATATCTTATCTTATACAGTAATAAGAAACATAGTTCGGTATCAAATCAACAAACGCTTATATGATTATTGCATTCAAACAATAGAAAAACACATAAACAACCGAACTACCATAAACACAACTAGTACATAACCATACATAGATACAGTAGTTTCAAAACAACCAACTTAATGTAAACCCTATAACCGTATAAATAGAAATTTATATAACCATTGCTAACAAAATAATATAATATAGATGACTAACCCCCAAGGTAGTGCAGTGGTTAGGACATGCGGCGCTCACCTTAAAGGTCGAGGGTTCAATCCCCACCAACTACATATCCTTGTGATTTACCTGAAGTATGAGTTGTGGGTTCGATGTATACTTCCTTAGAGTTTACAAGAAAAGCTTTGTTCTCTAGGTCTTCAAAAAAAGGATGACTAGGTAAGTACCATAAACAATTGAACTACCATAAACTGAACTGCCATAAACAACTAGTGATGTAACTGATCATTTCTTCGAAAAGCATATGCATATGTAGACAAGTAGTAATTAACAATGAGAACTTATTTAAACTACATTGGGACTATGCATATTGAATGGAGTGAGACAAGAGAATTTGCAACCGATTTGCACCGCGAACTTAGTATACTGCAAAACTCAATTTTGCATTGAGTTCGCAAAGTCAATGTGTAAACCATATTTTCATATTCTTTGTGCATGCCGAGTTTGAAAACTTAGTTGCAAATACAGTTGAATTTGTACTTGCTGGCTCGTCTAACTCAGTTTTGCAACTTAGTCTATAAATTCAATTTTTCATAACTGAGTTTGTCGAGCCTGTAAATTCAATTTTGCAAAATTGAGCCTGCAAACTCAGTTTTGCAAATTAAGGTTCCTTTTTCTTTCTTTTGAAACATAGCTTTTTTATCTGCTGGGTAGAAAAGACAAAATCTAGTCAATGGTTTTTATGTGTTTGCTACATGGTTCATTAAAATCGGCTGAATAGTCAAAACTACTGATTATAGGTAACAACTGGCTTAATGAGATTCCTTTTCTTTATAAATAACATTGTCTACCTTTTTGTAAAAAGCATCAAAATTTTTGTAACGGCTGATTGTATGTAACTATATCAATAATAGCATCAAAATTTATAAGTGGTAATCCTTTTCTATGTTCTACTACATAGTTGGCAAAAACTGAAAGTAATGAAAGTACCTACTCATTGTTGCTCACTATTATGAAAGTAGGATGTAGATGTTAGATGCTGAGCACAATGCTAGCTTAATAGGATTATGAGGAAAATGGTGTTGGTTAAGTCAGTGTAAAAATCACACAACAATAAGAAACATGACTTGATCTTCATAGAAAAAATGGGTATAGTTAAAGTAAATGTGTTATTTCGACCTATGACTAGTGTATATATTACAACATCTATTAAAAACATATTTCTCTCACTAAAAAATATTCAAGCATGATCATGTACCAACACTTTGTTATTGTTCAGGGGAAGATTCTATACTGCATAGTTATTTACATTATAATAAAAAGACATGATTGTAATTTATCAGCTTTTGATTCATTATCTAGCTTCTTTTATCTTCTTCGGCATATAAGTTTATATTTTGGAACGGTTATATAGCTTAGTATGAAATATCACCACATATGATGTAAATATTAGTTTATACTAAGGTCTTTCTTTGCATGTTTTCTCTTTGCGAATAATTCAAATTTATGTATACATGTTCTTCATTTTATTACCCTAATAAGTTCATTACTAGTCATTTAATTTGATCGTATTATCAATGAATAAAAAGAAAATGAATGCAATAGACGTCTCACCTTTCATTTCATTTCCCTAATGACTTTTTTGATCGGCCAAGCTATGGTAGTACCAAAGGCTTCTTCCATGCACGTCTACTCTGATGTAAGTCTCCATAGCACAACATTTGGAACTCTCACAAAGTCTACCCAAAATTTTACCGCATCAAGTCCCATTGGATGACAATGGACCTCATTATTGGATCAGTTGAAGCAATAGTCCCATCAACCGCTACTTCGTCCATTTCATCTACATCAATCAACTTGCATCTATTATTTGTTACCAATTTTGCAATCGGCTGGAAAAAGAGAGATTATTATGCAGAATATATACATACATATAAATACTGAATATATACAATACACACATATATAAATACTACATAATATATATTGAATATAATTTCTTGTTTGAATTCAAAAATATGGACCATCGAGATAATTCCTTCTAGATTGGTGTGTAACGGGTAGCATCTTCATGATTTTGCGCCTGTTTCTAGAAGAATAAGTCATAATTTTTTTTCCAACTTTTGATTATGGCTATGCTATTTTCCTACCAACAACCTCTCCAATGCACGACATATCAGTTGTAGGTCTCCATAAGTAAGCATCTCCTTTTTTGCATTGTTGACCCAAACCACAACGACAGACGAACCAAGCGGAATAACATTCACAATCTGTTCTGAATCAGTGGAGTAGAATGTTCCTTCGATAACTAACTCTTCACCCTTGTTCAAATAATAAAGCTTGCTTTTGTTGTCTTGGCCCTGATATTACTCTAAAAATGAAAAAATATAAACACATAGATTACTTGTCTCAATTGAATGCACTACTCATTTAATAGCTAAAACGTAACAATATGTTCCAAATTTATGCCTACGGTCCCAAATTATGCAGAATATGTACTGCATACAATCTTCTTGTCTTAGCTGTGTCTATAGTCCTATATTTATGCCTCTGTGTGTATTCGAACTAAAATATACCTTCAAATTATAACATGCTGAGACATGGCAATATGTTCAATGAATTACACAATATCAAACCCACTCGATATTTAACTCCATGACTCATTTACTAATACTAACTCCATGACTCATCTACTGATACTTATTTCAAGTAAGGGAAAAACCATTTCTATTTAAACAGTTATTGTGAATTGTAAAATTAATTGTAATGTCTTTACCCGAGTGTTCTCGCAGCACCATCTTAATGTAAC
This sequence comes from Allium fistulosum, assembly GCA_030737815.1. Classification (NCBI taxonomy): domain Eukaryota; kingdom Viridiplantae; phylum Streptophyta; class Magnoliopsida; order Asparagales; family Amaryllidaceae; genus Allium; species Allium fistulosum. The sequence goes on from CM060901.1 coordinate 1,620,596,975, forward strand.
TAACTGGCCATGCTACTAGCTTATTCTCAGTTTTTCTAATACTGACAAATTAGGTGTAGGCCTCCATAAATAAGCATTCGGTTCGTTCATGCAATCTATAATAACGCTTGTAGCATTTAATCCAATACGAATGCCATTAACACCTTCATTTGGGTCAGTGAACACCGGTCACCCTTCGACAACAACCTCAAAGGTTTCATCCTAATTCAATAGCTCACATACGTTTTCATTGCTCTACAATTATTCAATTGAAAATTATATTAATTATTGGATTAAAAACTAAACTCCAAATGTTGTTTATTCAGTGATATAATTAATTTTTACCAATTTAGGCGTGCTCTCTTCTTTTAAACTTTCTTTACCCTGCACCAAAGCACTAATATGTAACACCCCGTATATTTACGAAATTAAATAATTAAAGTAAAAGGGTAAAATCGTAATTTTAACATAAAGGCAAAAATAGTAGATTCCTATAGGAATTGGAATTAGACTTCGAGACCTATTCCATTACGTGTAGAATGTCTTTTACAGTCAGAAAATATATATAATTTTCTAAATTTGGTTAAACGGGGTAGCATTTTTGTAATATATTAATTTCAAAAATATAGCCTAGATATTATTAATTTCAGCCTATAAATTGATCCTTAAGCTCAATTCTTCGGTAGGAAAATCTTACCTCTACATCTGAAACCCTATTCCCCAAATAGATTACAAATTCTCTAAATCAATCCTTAATTTACCAAATCAAATCCAAATTAAACGTATTAATATATGAAATCGATCTCCATGAAGAAAGCTACACAAATAACTCGAAGCTATCGACAAATTTAGCATTTTGAAGGGATGAAATTTCTAGACAACAAAGGAGAAAGTGAAGCAACATCAAAATAGAGAAGTTGCAAGGCTAATCGGTCAGTGAGATTTATTGTTTTTGTATATATATTGGTAGGACTTAGTAACTCACCTCTTATGACCTTAAACCAAATTATAAATAACGTAATTGATAATTAAAAACTGATTTTTTATATATACATTGTAATAGGATATAGTGTGCCATGGCTAAATAGTTAAAAAATTAAAAATTTTATCAATTGTAATTAGCGAAGTTAACCTTCTTCTAACTAAAAAGTGCAAATTACACAATTATTCAAACTAGACATATTATATATCAAAATTACAGTTCTCGATAATGTGAATCCATTGGTGGTGTTCGTTCATCGATTGGGTTTACAGTTTGATCAGAAAATGCATTAGAATATTTGATTAATGCGGACCGACAATCTTGATTCAATGGAGAATCGACGATGATAGTGTGATTGGACAGTATGGATGTGAAGATGAGACCAACAGGAATGCAATATTGGGGTCTGATCATCCTTAAGTGGCGTAAGTTGCCAAAAAAATGAAACGTAATTTTGTATTTAGGTGGCGGCATGGAAAAATCAAGGAGGCCAGAGGAAGGGAGGTTGTTGAAAGCCGGTAGCGTAGAAGGATGAGAAGGCTAATGGTGGTGTTCGATCGGGTGATGGAGGTCCTGGGATGGCGCAATGACGACTTGAAGGGGGCGACCGATGGGTTCAGCGCAATATGCATATACGAAAATATAAAAATAAATCAATATAGTAATTAAATTATCAATCAAATAATTATAATAAACTATTAACTTTAAAAGCTTATAACTTTTGTGTGCGACCTGTTTTTCATGCACTATTCATTACATCAAGGTCGTGGTGAGGCGAGGAACGTTTTGGTATATTGTATATTGTGTTTTGAGCTATTTTAAAATGGTGTCTTATTTTAGTAAAGTAGCTATACAGGGTTGTACTAGGACGTTTAGGGTACACGTATGGGGAAAGTAGTCCTCGGTTGTACTAGTGACGTTGACGACGTCGAGTTCGAGCTTGATCCAAAAGCTTCGTAAAAGGTGGGGCAATTATGAGTTTTAGGCTTGATTCCAATAGTGTCATTGACCTTAAGCAAATATCTAGCATGGACTTAACCTAAATAGTCACATACATTTTTGGCATTCGAGAAGGGTTGGGCTCAGTCGTTTGTATGCGTTGTCAGCATTCGAGTTGGGGCTTTGAGCTCAATCATTTGCATACATTTTCGGCATATGAGTCGGGACACATTTGTGGCATATGAGCTAGGACTTTGTGCTTGGTCATATGCATACTTTCGGCGCAATGGCGAGTTGGGACTTTTGGGTCAATCGTGACATAGTATTTTGGTATATGATTAATCCAATAGACATTTTGGTGAGACCTTAACATATGGTGTCATTGTAGTACTATATTGTGTTTAGCTAATTTATTGGATGCAGATGACATAGGTTAAGGTATGGTTTTTGTAATGACTCACTTTTCTGTACAGTCTAAGCTGACAATAAACCGCATATGTCAACTCAAATTGAACAAAAAGGAGGATTGTTAGTGGTGAAGAAGGAGAAAGAAGATAAGAAGAAAACTAAACAATACAGAATCTCACAGCGGAATGAATAATCTATAATATATCACAGGTCTTTACATAAGAAAAAACTGTAATATGTATATATATATATATATACAAACATCAATCAGAGTATACTAACCTTTTTCAGCCTGGACAGTTATAACAATCTGTCCTCGCAATTGCTGATAACATACCAATGAATACAGTGGAAAATATAACCATCTACGTGAGTACGTCTCTGGACCTCCAACTCATCTCCCAAAGCTCCAGGCATCCAAACTAATCTGTAATATACTCGGTCTGACCCGAGCATTATAATAAAATAACACCCGAGTCAATCTGAAAAACCAGCTTGAGAAAACACACTCAATTTGAATTATTACTCTTATCAAAATTCTTTGAAAACAAAGGTATCTCGTAAGACCATGCCACACATAAATACGACGGATTTTTACCTTACGATAACCAAAACATTTTATATCAAAATCATCTGATATTATAATAGTGTCTATAGAAAATAAACTATAGAATAGCTGAAATACTTGCATCTCACATTTCAACATATTTGGTATACAACTTAAACCATACAATGCTTATTGGAGAATGGATTTCATACAATGACTGGGCACTAGGGTATCGGCCATCATAGTACACCTCTAGAAAAATGTACCGAGATCGTACCTGACGATCCCTGCCAACACAGGACCAGCCTACCCCTTACTGGATAGTACCGAATATTTTATCACCTTGGGTGTTCCCACCCTATCAAGCGCTCTCTTTTCCATGCACAACCATATCCATAATTATATATTATATCCGAGGGTATCTAGAAAGGTGATAACATACCCTACTTGGGTGCGACCCACTTAGCCCTGCTGCATCTCCCCTAATTTTCAGTCATTCCTGGTTGATGAGGCTTGAGGCTACGTATTAACTTAGATTGGGCATTCATATACTTGGAATGCTAACACTGCCTTCCAAGCAACAATGCAATGATAGCATTCATCCATACAAGTTGTTCTGGGTCTGAACAACCTAAATCTCCAAATTCATCGTCTTCACTATCTTCACAATATCACAATTCGTAATGCTCAAATCGGATTGAAGTGGTTTTCGGATAATTAAGTCTGATCCCGGTCTCTTCGAAACGATCAACGAATTTGGCCAGATTCGATAGTCGGTTATGAAAGTGACTACTATGTGGCTAGTTATCACTTAGGATTGCGTAATATGGAATATATTATAATCTAAATGCGGAAACAGATAATAATAATAAAGTAAATAAGAATAAGCACACCAAGAGTTTTTATACTGGTTCGAACTTCCCGTTCTACGTCCAGTCCCAGACTTCCTTCTGAAATTTCAACTCAATAACCCCTCACTTAACCCGGAGGAATAGGTATACAACATCTGAGCAGCCGAACAGGATTTTTCCGCCTCTAACAGCCGAAAGAGGACTTTTACTGCCTGAAGAACCGAATAGGACTTTTACTGGTATAAGAAAATAGTTGACAATTGTGTTCTGAATAAAACTGATATGTCTTTAAGTATACAACCTTCCTATAATCAAATCCTCAAGTATATATTGTGTGTGTGAAGATATGAAAGAAAGATATTGCTTAGAATCAAAGAATATATTGATTAGTTCAGAGATTCAAGCAATATAAAGATTGTGATTGCTTTTAGAATGCAGGGATAGAAAGTAGTGAATATGATCAGAAAGAAAAATGAAATTCGGTGATTTGAGAAGTGAATCTCATGTGTTTATATAGTAGATAAACAGCTACAACTATTCATGATGAGTTTGATCAAAAGATGCAGCCATTTCTCTTCAATTTGAATCGTAACTCTTCTTAGAAAGAAGTGTCTCTTCAGAAAAAAATGACTGTTAGAGTCGGTCAGTCGACTGAGCAAAAACAATCAGTCTACTGAATATTCAAAGGTAGTAAAAACAGAGCGTACCTGTGCAACTGAAACAGGTTCAGTCGACTAGTCATTCCCGGTCAGTCGACTGACCTAGTTGTCAGTGCACAGTTAAGTCTTTTTTTAAAGAATTTGAACTTAAAACACTTTGATTTTGTGTATGCTACTTGAGGATTGATTTTAACAATTAAAAACTTTATCTAATGACTAAAACTTCAATAAATAACCATACTATACACGAATTTGAAGTCTTGTCTCCTTTGTAGTTTAATAGCGTATCTCATTCTCTTTTTGTCGCTTGATCGTATAGTCTCATCACTTGATTGTTTAAGCTTTTTTTCATCAGTCAAAACTCATGATTCAACAGGTTATTTAACTATCAAATTACACACATAAGCAGTCACTAGGCCTATACTACAAATCTTTCAAAACATTTATTTCAAATATCTTAACAAAGATATATATTCAAATCTCTTCCAGAATTTCAATACTTGAAAATAAATTTTAAAATTTCTTATATCCCTAACAGGATATCTCCAAACCATATCATCCCTTAGAAATATTTCGAATTCACTTTATAACACTTCAAAAAATATTTCTATACCATTCCTTTCACACTTAAAATATTTCCAAATCCACTTTTTTCAATACTTAGGAAAAATATTTATAAACATATTCTCCAAAATCATTTTAATATCAAACTTAGGAAATATTCATAGCTTATCTCATAAATCTCCGGAATTATTAATAAATTCCTTTTCACATTTCCGAAAACCAATTATACTTATTTATAATCCCAACTAACAATTCATAATTTCTTTTATGAATTCTGATTCATTTCCTAAGTTCTCGTATCAAATATCTTTTTCTCAAATTTTCTTAATTTCCCGAATACCTTTATAAGATTTTTTTCTTATAAAACCACATTCATTAAATAAAACCCCATTTACAAACCTTGAGAGTATTTATAAATAACTTCAATTTATTTCCAAATCTCTATCTTTATAAAATAGTATTTTAAAGAATAATAATAAGTTTTCAACACATTTAAGTAATTATTTAAAATATCACAACCCGTTTTTAATAAACAATGATAACTAATTTTTAATTCATTCATAAATAATAATAATCGATTTCCAAAGCTTATTATAAAAATTAGAATTCATTTCAACCAATCTTAAATATTAAATAACCAACTTTCCGAAATAATTTAAATAAAAATAACAGTTTTTAAACCATAATGTTTAATAATAAAATCCCTTTTAAAAATGAAACTTAACTTCTCTCAATTTATCACAAATCGATTTATCATTTCCAATTTCATAACAATTTCCAAATTATAAAATAGAATCCACTATTTCTTCCTAACCTGATTTCTATATCTCATTTTAAATTCACACCGTGAATTCATATTCCCAATTTATCAAATGATAATTATTTCATTTTCATTTATAAACATTGTTTATAAATTTACAAACTCATTCGAGTTCCACTTGTTTTATAAAATATCCTCATTTATAAAATTCAATTTATAAATCCATCCCTTTATAAAGCCCATATATTTTCTAAACTATTTTAAAAACTCAATTTCAACTACTTTCCCATATTTTCAGAAATATCACTTAAATTTCATTATAAATATGTTTTATCCATCACTTTAAAATCTCTATTTAAAATTCGTTAGGAAATAGTTAAGTAAAAATCCAAAATCAAGTCATTGATTTTATACAATCAGTTTCTTTTCACCAAAAGCTCTCATTATTTCAAAATTTATTTTTAAATTTCTTTTTAAAACTCAAAATATCACTTATGGTGTTCTGAAAATCAATCTTTTATTTAATTCAAATTCATCCCTTTAAAATAATCCAAATTCAATATAAATATTAATATTTCCAAAATCACCATTGAAATTCTTTTTAAAATTCAAAAATATTATTTATGGTATTTAAAATACCAAAATTAAGGCCAGTGCTACTATAGCATCCACTAAAACAAATCACACAACAATCCATATCAGATTATTCAATCACATCATATATCACTATATATGAAATAATCAATATATTTTTGAGGAACCCAGTTGGATCCCTCCAACTTGATTCCCTATATCTATAAATGTTATATATCATAAAATACCAATCCCGCTTCGAGGTGAGATATCGCAGTAATATAGGTCATCCGCTATTATGCGGGGCGCATAGTGTCTCATCCTCTTCAATGGCGGGAATATAACCAACTACTACTATATATACACTACCATATATAATATAATATTCAATTGATAATAATATATCAATTCAACCAACCGTCCAATAATTAAGTTTAATTATTATAAATTAAATCTAGTTATCCAAATAAGTGAGATTTACTCACCTTGATTCCAATTGTCGCTTTCGCGTTCTGGTTCTGATTAAATTTGAACGACGTTCAAATTTAACTGAAAATTCTGCAAGCTCTAAATTCAACCAATTTGATTCCATAGTAAAGATCTATTTAAAACGAATCCAATGCGAAACGAAAGAGATATTGGGTTTGTAAGATTTACAAACTAAATAATATAATTAACTTGACTAATTATATTCCTAATTAATTACCCTTCATAATACATCTTCCTCCTGACTAAACCACTGCCTGTACATCCATGCCCTCCCTCACTTCGTGCCCGCACAATCATTGACACATGATTCCACTCGACAAAATCCCAAATTGACTTCACCATCACACTCTACGCCGAAATCTCCATCTACCGAACCACAAAGCTTCGAACTCGATCATCTCCTCCCTCTCGAGACCGAGCAGCACGAACCTCTCCTCCTTGATGATGCGATTTGCAAATAAGGATCAGACCTCACCATTCTCTACACCGAGATGTTATTCGACCCACTCAATCCAAATCCGAGCTCCAATTTCCGAATCAAAGCTTATAGATTCTACAATCTCTAAGCCTAGTTCCAAAAACCCATTACTGTTGAAAATTGAGTACCACAAAGTACTGCCGCAAACTAAGAAATGAGTATGGAATGGAAGAAAATCTCCTAATGAGCGCAACGGATCGAGATTGATGAGTTTTAGACGAGTATAGATGTTTAATTACATTTTTGAACTTCAGTTTCCTTTTTTTCTCTGCTGTTTCAAATGAAGAAGAAAACGCACTTAAAAAAGGAAAGAGGTAGGTGCGGCTGAATGCAGAGTAGGGTGGTGGCTGAGATGAAAGTAAGTGGCTGCCTAGTCAAATCGACGGAAATAAATTATTTAAAATTCACAAATATCAAGATATTAATTTCGAACCCCGATCGAGGTGTGCCGCCAGGCATTCCTAATGTTATACCCTTATTCCGAACGCAATGGGACTAGTCTCGAGTGAAAGGGAGCGCGGATTAAGGATCTTAAGGCTAATTTAACACTAGAGGGGGGGTGAATAGTGTTTAATGAATTCTAAGACTTATATTGATTAATTTAAAAATTATGATATAAAGAAATGCAGAGCTTAATCATAGAACAATCACAGAATCAAACACAGATGCAGATTGTAAATAAAAAGAAGTAAAAGGAAAGAACACACCGGATTTTATACTGGTTCGGAGTTACCCTACGTCCAGTCCTGCACCAAGGCAAACACCTCATACAGATTTTTAGTATACCAATGTCGAGATTACAATCCTCAATTTCTAAAGGCCTTGAGGTACCCCCCTGTCTTCGAGTTCGGGGCAAACTCTCTTGATTTACGGGACACAAGATCACCCAATTGATTTCCAGGCACAACCACACCTTATAGAGAGACTCGATAAACTTTTGATTACAAATTGATCCTATAACTCTGAATAGAACTTTATATTCGAGAGAGGGCAAAGAATCAAACAAGAATGAGATTCTAATTTGATTCACTTGAGAATTCAGCAGAATTTCGGTACAATCTTAAAAATATGAAAATTTTAGAATATGGATTTGTGGAGAAGAAGGAGTGAAGAAAATTAGAAAATGGTTAATTAAAAAATTCATTTGTGAAGGCTATTTATAGACTAGTAACGATCATAACCATTCTTGAAGAGATTTAAAAAAAATAGACACTTCTTTTGAAAATTGAAACTTTTGAATTTAACGGCCACCATGTCGACATAGGGTATCCCATGATGTCGACATCCCTTAGTTAAAAACAATGTATAATTTGTATTGAAAATGGTATTGAAAGGAAAACAAGGTGAAATGATTCTGGAGTAAAATAAACTAATTTTCCTATGATTTAAAATAAAGAAGAGTAGAAAAATATATTTTTAGAATGTATATATAAATTTGATTTTAAATCTCAAGTATATATATATATTATAAAAGAATATTTAAAAATCAGAAGATAGTTTTAAAAACAAACGAAATTTAAAACAAGAGTTTATTTAAAAAAAACAAAGAATATTTTAAGGCTAAAACATCTTTTTGAAAATCATTTGAAAAGATAACTTTTAGGGCTAAAACATTTTGAAAAGCAGTTTTGAAAAGCAGTTTTGAAAATCATTTTGAAACACCATTTGGAAGTAGTTTTGCAAGATTCTTCCTGCAGAATATTTCATCACATCAGGACTCGAGAACTTGTACAAAACCAGGATGTTTGTGGGTTTGTAAGCCACTTGTTGTAGGTTTGTAAGCTACTTGTCGTGGGTTTGTAAGCCACTAAGAAGATAGAAATGGGTTCCATCCCAAATGAAATTTGGAATGAAGATTTCCATGCTATTATGAAGTTTTAACAAAACTAGACACTTATCTTGAAATCTCGATCTTGATACTCATGAGTCTTCAAACTTGATTTCTTCATTCTTGATCTTTATACTGTACAGTCTTCAATAATCAGTACCTGCCTTATATATATCCTACAGAATAACATTCATATATATCTAGACAATATTGTTAGTATATAAGTTATAATAAAATAAGTTACAAAGGTTGCTGTCATCAAAACCACTATCTCCAGTTCCTAACATCAAGTCCTAATTCGATTGTATGGAGAAAATAGCATTTTGAACCTAATTATTATATTAAATTTCTGATATTAAATTCAACGCATTTCTATCCGGTACAATCAAACGGTAAATTCAAACGCTACGAAATTTGAAATCCTGTAATAATACACTATTACGAATTCAATGGAACTAGTTACGTCGAATTCCGGGAGTGTGCCCCGGAAGGCTATTTTCACTCGTTAATTAAAACGAGATATTTTCAAAATCGAGTAAATCACCTTTGAATAAATTTTAAAAGTTTTATTATCTTCATTCTTATTAATGAAATTAAATAAGCCTTTAAATCATTTTTATCCAAATAAAATCCAAGATTTAAATTATTTAAATGATTTTCAATTATTAAATTCAACAATTAAATTACCCAATAAATCGTTATATTCGAAATTCAAGTTATTGAATCTATAAAATTAACTTTTAAATATTTAAAATCAATTAAATATTCCAATTTCAAATCACAAAATTCTAGGTCGTTACAGTTTTCGAGCAGAAGTGTTGTTTTACTAGCTTATTAGTATTATACACTTATATGATGCATTTCACTCACCAGATGTATGTCTATCCCCTTCTACCGTTTCCTTAGTTATACATTGATAGGTCGATAGGGATGACTGGTGAGGAATTGGAGGCGTGATGCTGCGATGAATATGTCTTCATTCATTAGCTATCTGCTATTTTATTTTATTTATTCCCAAACATCATCTTATGTCCATTTTCAGTATAGAGAGGGATGTTGTAATTGGAATTTAATTGATTATGTACTGTTATATTTGTTTAGGATTATATTACTGATTGCCATTATATTTTTAACCTTTCTACTATGAGTTTCAAAAAGTGTAGTATATTGCAGATAGATAAATGATATCTTTTTTTATAATTTATTTAAAAATGACCCATTGTCTACGAGGTCTGAGATGCCAGTTCCACTTTTAGACATAGCTCGGGACGTCATAGATGGCAGGTTATTACATGATATTTGGATATTTTAATCTTAGGAGCATTTAAGTTGATATGCAAAACTAAATTACAAATTAATAATGCTCTTAAAAATATTCGGAAATAAATGAAATTGGATCTAAAGAAAATTTAGTATGTATAAATTACTTATTTTATGTTTTACACATTTTAATTATTCTTAAATTTGAAAGAAATGGAAATATCCCTTATTTTATATGTTATATATATATATATATATATATATAAATTACATTTAAAAATTTACCTTCTTGTTCAATAGCATGTGTACCATACTCTACAATTCTGCCATTTGCTTTTGACATTGAGATACTTGTTTATCTCTGGACCATGATAAAGTTAGCTTAGTTAAGGTGGCAACCCCTTTCCAGTTCTCTTAACTACCCCAGTTTATCATGCCCCAATACTTATGCAATAGCATCTCCTTTAACATTCTGTGATGAGCAAGACTATGATAATTATCAATTTTTATAATCTTCTCCTACATAAATTGATGTACATATGTACGATGGTAAAATTATCATAGTTTCAAACAATGCTTAATATATCAATAAAATAAGAAATTTTTACAATAGTATTTGCAGCATCCATGCTCACTGGTTCACCAATGTGAGATTTAATCTAAACATAACTCTAGTTACGGACGATGGATCTTAATTCTGCTTTTTCTAAATTTAGAATAACATTAAATAAATAAACTAATAAGTATTAGATACCTAGGTAAATAATGACACAATTAATCAACTAACTAGATCCATGGTCAGTCTAGCCATTCCTCTATGACTAGATGTGTGTGGCAATTGCTTTTGCCTAAGGGCCTTATATTTCTTACTTCATTTCTAAAAATATTGTAAGGTATTAGAACTTATTAACTAGATGTATAAAAGGAACACATTATATTCAAAGGGAAAATTAGATGGGAAACCAATATGATCAGTTCATAAACTAATCTTAAACTCAGTTTATAAATAGACGTACTCAGCATAACTGAGTTTTACCTCAGTTTATAAACCGAACTTAACCTCAGTTTAACTCAGTTTATAAACTGTGGTACTTAATATAACTGATTTTCAATTCAGTTTATAAACTGGTCTTAAACTCATGGTAATTATGTCTGATTTAACTCATAAAACATGTAAGACAAATAAATGGGAGTATAGTTGCTTGGAGATATAAAGGCCGAAGAATTAATAACCTGGTTGTCTCTTTACCAAATAGATTTAAATCGCAGACATTCATCTTAGATGGTATAATAAGATTTGTTTATAATAGCAAACATATCGTTTTTTATTTTTCCGTATAGAAACAAGCACCGTGTTTAGACGTATGTGTTTAGTTTTGTATACATGCTATCGATATGTAATAAAAGTTTTTTTCTTTTGTCAAAGTGTATGTTCTTAACCATTTCTCTAATTGATTACAAATTTATATAGATTACAAGTACATGATACACATTTCAAATATTGGTCTTTGTGACAGACAGTCTAAATAGGAGTAGAGGTTTGCTAAAATTTAAGATTAATGTAATATGATCCATATTATTAACCATTAATACGCAGTCGTGTTTAAAAATATTATTTTCTATAAATAGATGGATAATTATCATGGAGTGAATTAAAAAAATATGACTTGGATTGATCATTCTAGGTTAAATGGATCTATACTATAGCAATCTAATTTAAATAAAGAAGATGACATGGGTATGATTTAATATTTAATCTCCATTAGGTATAATTCTTCCTATATATGTGGTTTCTAAATTTTTAGAATGTATGTTTGTTAACAATTATTCCCCTCGATAATATGACTTAATTTGTTTTTGTCATACTTTAGGTTTAGTTACGAAGCAACAAGTCTTTATGTACATAATAATAGTTATTAGATGAATGGGTGATTAAAAATACACACTTAAAAGGTTAATGAATGTGCATTTTCCCCATGATGGACCGAACTTTAGCAGTTTAATAGTATAATGTGACGAATGAGATTTTCGACCCTCGAAAATCGACACTAATATTTCCATTGTATTGCGTGCCAGCATTCAAGCGCCGGAAAAACCGATCGTGAAGGGTAAAAAGAAAAATAAAGATAGAACGGAATTTTACACGAATGGAATAACATAGATTATTTCAATATATAATCTTTACAGTAGAAATTTTAAATACATATATTAGAGTCTATCCTAATCTCAGCTTGGACAGTTATAAATCTCGATCCCTACTAATGCTAAATACAAATAGTAAACAAATGCAGCGGAAATGGAAATAGATAACCATCTACAGAGGAAAATCCAGCTCCTATTCCAAGCTCCTCCAAAATGTTCCAAGATGCATAATTTCTTACATAGTCTTTAAGTGTCTTCATATATCTTTTGAATGGGTACATTCAACGTGTAACGACCCATAAAAGTTTAGCAATTTTTAGTTGGTTTATAACGTATTGAATTGGATTTTTGAGAAATTATTAATAATAAAATTTTGAAAAAAAATTTATTTGGATTACATATAATTAAATATAGCAAATGGTAAATTTTCAATTAATTATATGAAAGTTTATTTATTATGTAATTCTATTAAATTTAAATCAGTTAAGAATTGTTGAAAATAAATTTGCATGAAATCAAGGGAATCGACTGTTACCATAAATTTTATTTCTTCTCTGTCCATTCAAGTTTTACATCAGTTACAATCCAATCAATACCATACCTTTATTACTCCCCGTATTCATGTTGTAGCTCTTTAATTTTCTATCCGTTGCTATTTCATTTCGGGTTTGTTCCTTCCCTATTTATTCCATTTCAAACATTTTCTCTTCTCTCTGGTAGAAACATAATATTTTACATCATTTATATATATATATCTGTAGCTTGCATTCATTCGTTTGTTCACTTTTACGTTTCTCATACTTTCTACTTTATTGTCCTTAATTCCCATGCTTGACGTTATCATTTTTGTTTCTTTCCATTGAATGTGGCACGTTTCATTGTTAACGTTTTATTCCATTTATATGTGTGGCTTTCCTTTTGCAACCTGTTCCATTTCTATTTTCTTCGTTTTCAAAATTTGAAACGTACAGGCTAGACCACAGTATTAATTGCTTTCCAATTCACGTTCAAACGTTGCTATTCCTAGCTACTAATAAATTTAGAAATCAGTGTCTGTTACTTAATTTATGGCATACGTTCAAAGCATTGGCTTTTATTATTCAGCTCAATTAAGGGTGACCGTTGCCATCACATAACCGGTAAAAGATTTGTATACGTTTTATTTGTTTATGTGGCAACGATTCACATTTACACTATTATTGCCTTTTTAACTTCATTGGTAATCATTTATTTGTGTACGTTTTCATTTCAATTATTGTACACATCATGGTTCCTTTTATAAATTCATCGCCCATAAATAGTTTATTTCTTTTCCCCTTCATCTTCATTTGTACCATATTCATTTATTTGTGTATATTTTCATTTCAATTATTGTACACATCATGGTTCCTTTTATAAATTCATCGCCCATAAATAGTTTATTTCTTCCCCTCTTCAATTTCATTTATTCTATATTTATTGCCAACGTTATAAATTTGAAAGATCACTTGCTTCCCTTGTCTCCCTGATTTCACATCTCTGTGCCTATCCTTTTGAGTTTCTTACTTTTATATTCTATTATTAGCTTAAATGTGCATTTTGACTGTTGCCATCCCCGTATTTATTTCTTTCCTTTTTGAAATTAAAATGTATACGTTTTACATTTTATTTATTTCTAAACCATTCATTGCCTTTCCTTTAAATCAATCCATTCTCTTCTTATTTGCTTTAACTTCTCTGCTGAATCAACGCATGAACGTTGATTTTCATTTATTATTACCTTTTATATTATATTTTTCTCTGTAGCTTTCCACTACCTCTCTCTTCATATATTTCATTGTTGCCTGCTCCTTCTTCATTTTCGAGATCCACTCCCCACCATTGCTTACTTTTCCTCCTCCCAAATTTTTCCATGGCCTACGCCAGATTAAAAAAAAAGAAAAAAAAAGAAAAAAAAAATTGCGCGACGTATATACCCATCGCCTGAAGCTATCTCCGCCCCTCTTCCCTTTCCACCGCCTACAACCCTCAACCTCCACTCACGTTTCTCCTACAAGTGCATGCTTACTTCCTTTCCTAAATAAGAAGGTATATTTATTGTTTAAAATTTTTCTTATAAACGTTCAAAAGGATTTGAGAAAAATTTGCATTCTTTTGTACAGATCTTGTTATATGTGAAAGTAAATAAGTTATGAAGCTATAAAGGTTTACTTATACAAGATTTATATATATATAAGAGTGTTATATAAATGAATTTTATACTATGTGTTAACTAAATACATTGTTATTTATATGATCCAGTTTTTGAATATATGTTTGAAACGTTTTGATTTTTATATATACAAATATTTTATTTTATACATATATTTTGTTATATATAAAGGTTTAATAAAAAAAAGAGAAAAAAAAAGGAGTAAGTTAACAATGTATTATAAAGAATATTGTTTATCTGCACATATATGTGCATAAGTTGTTTGATTTCCTGCTGGATATTTTGAAAAGGAAAGTAATAAACTATAATAATTATATATATACATAAGTATTCATTTCAAAAGATATTATATATATGTGTGTTGATCTTTAATATATGTGTTTTATGTTAGAACATTGATTTTTTTAACTATACATATATATTATTTTAATATTGGTTTAAAATGAATATTTATTACATGGAAACGACAACCATAAAATGAATATACTATATATGTGACATTTTGAATAATTATATATTTGTTATTTAACATTAATATGAAATGGAAGTGTTTTAAAGTTATATGGTTTTCATGGGTGTGCATATATATATATATATATTTCATTTTTTAAAATGCGTGTTTTGATTTAATGTTCATTTTGAAAGAAAGTAATAAATTAATCATATAATCTTCGTTTCAATTTTATCAAGCTAATTTGATCCGTTCTCATCAATTTCTATCTATCAGCTTTTCCGTCGAAATTGTACCATCTAACTTTGCTTTGGAAGTCGTGCTTGCATTTCATAACTCAACTTCATTGTCTATCTCTCTAACCTCGAAAGGTGAGCAATCACTCACGATTAACGTTCTTGTATTTATTAAATTTGATTTCAATTGAAACGACAATTGAAATATGATGCTGCAGTTATTTAAATTGTTATATATGCTATTATCTGTATATGTCCACCTATGACATCTGACACCAGTATCTAGTATTTATATGCCTGTTATTACCATTATCTGTATATGTTCACCTATGACATCTGACACCAATATCTGTTATTTACATTGATGATATATGCCTGTTGTTATATTTTTTATTATCTGTTATCACTCTGCAAGTTCCCTGTTAGTATAGAATTCACTATGGGTTGAAATGATACATACCCGAACGGACTTTAGAATAGGAGAATTTCGTTATGAGTTGAAATGATAAACCCAAGCGATTTTCATTTGAATTGAAATTGGGATTACGGGTCGAAATGATATCTACCCGTATATATTTAAATTTCGGATTGAAATGATAAATATCTGTATCACTTAACCATATGATAAATATATATACAGACACCGTTGGTCCATATATATAAATATTTTAAAAATGAATTCTATGGTTTTGGAAAGAAATATATGGTTTTAATAAATGTTGAGCCTTAAATTATTATATATAAATGGGAATGATTGATTTAAATACATATAATATGTTGAGTGTTTAAAATATATTTCAAAATAGATTTTGGTAATAATTTGAATAAGTTAAGGTTAGAAAGATAATTTGAATTTAGTTGAAATTGTATTCAATAAAGAATTTTATTTAAATTAAACTGATTTGAAACTTATTGAAACTGAGATGTAAGATATGATTTATAACTTGAGTTTGATTTATAAGTAATCTAATGAATATTTTTTTTTGTTTAACTAAAGTTTAAGGAAATATTTAGTAAAAATATAATTTAAGGAGTTAAATGATATTGAATTTATTAAGTGAATATTCCCTGATTAAATAATAATGAAGTTAAATCAAGAGCTATATGAAACTGTTAAATTTAACTTTGAAAATGTTGAATATTAAAGCTTTGAAATATATTGAAAATTTAAATGATCCGTTAAGAAATGAATTAAATTGATGAATTGAGCTTTGAATAAATTTGAATTTGGAATTTGAAGTTGATTTGAATCGATTTGCTAGACTTGAGGAAATTAAATACTTTACTTTTTAAATCATTTAATATATATATACACTATTTTGGAAAATGGATATATTTGAAATGAAATGATATTTGGGTTTTGAAGTATAAATTTAATTGAAACGACCACGGTGTTAAAATGTATATTTCCACCTTGTAGATAGTTCTGAAGATCCTTAGAGGATGGTTATCCCAACATCCTTTAAGTTACTCGTATTTCAATTGATATTTCACTTGAGTTGGATTTATTTATATAAGAATGTTAATCCTGACTCGAGTGTTTTGTGTTTTGCTTTACGCTCGGGTCAGACCGAGTGATACAGCATTTGAGACTCACCCTTGGAGTTTGGAGCTTCCTTTGGAGATCCAACTATCGCCTCAGCTTTCAGCTCTTCTAGTTGATTTGTTCAGAGAAGTCATCTGTTATACTAGAGACTTCACTGCATTTGAGATATTCTGTTGTATTTTATTTCTAACTCTGATGTTTATATAGTAGCTTCATGAACTACTATTTTATCTATTCCGCTGCGTATTATTGTATTACTCTGTGTCTGTGATTATGTGATGGATTTATTTACTGCATATGCTGAGTTTTGCCAAATTTTTATTACAATCTGTTATTTTGAATTATTCAAGTCAGACATGTGTGGATTTATTGTCGATTTGAATGGTCCAAAATACCGGGTCGTTACAGTCGGTTTTAGAGCTTTGGCTCTAGGCGAAACTTAGCATATATTGTAAATTTATTTACAGAATCACTTTCGTTTGAGTTTAATCTCTTCCTTTTGACTCGATTTCCTTTGAACTTTGGAACGTTCCCTACGGTTCCAAAATTCATTCTTGTCTCTCTCTATTAGTATTCTTTTGATTCTGGAGTATCCCATAACTCCACTTCGAATGATCTCTATAAGAATAGGCGATCCCGCCAATCTTTGAAGGAATTGTGAAGGGGTGAAACTTCTTTACAATTAGCATTGATTCACCGGAGATTTATATATCCCTCGGTTTAAATGCTGCTATCTTTTGCTATGTCGAATTCTATCTTTGGCGATCGCATGTCGATTTGCCTTAGAATTCGGCACTGATCTTATTTTGGAATCACGGTTGATCGGTTAAGGTCGCTCGCGATTTATATAATTGTATCGATCTATTGTTTTGTAATTAATTATCTCATTTTCGTTCGAACTTATCTTCGAATCAGAAATCCTAATCGATTAGAGTCCCTCTAATTTGAATCTCTATCTTTGTTTGAAATCCATTCTTAAATCATCCTTTGAAATCGGGTTTGTTTGTATTTTAAGAAATTGTTTTCTAAATCGAAATTATTATTTTTATAAGTATGATTATATTCTATATATAAAAGTGAAATATTTTCGATAAAGATTATATACCCTTTTTAAAATGAGAATTTGAGGTTTCGAAAGGATTTGTAATTTTGAAAAGTTATATAAGAAATTGATTTATATAAAAATGATTTATAACTAAAGGACTTTAAATTTGAAATTCGAGAATTGAACTCCGGTATTTTGAAATTGGTTTTAAGGTTTTGTAAATATATAATAATACGGTTTGAAAGTATTTTCCGAATAAGAAATGTTTCAAATGACTTCAAATGAGTTCCAATGAGTTTCGAAGAAATTTCAAAAGAAGTTTGAGAAAATAGAAGTCCAGAACTCACTTGTGTCGCTGGAAAATAATTTCGGTGATGAGTGCACGCATCATCGACATTGATTTTCGAGTTTCAGAGTGAGGGATAGGCCACTTCAGTAGCTTTGCTATGCGAGTGGTTTTTTTTAAACCATTTTTATTTCAAAATTTTGAAGTATGATTGATATTCGAAAGATATATGTATATGTATTTGAAACGATTTGAAATGAGCCGGTGTTAAGTCTTCGAGTTTTGGATTTGATATAACCCTATCTATTAAAATTGATTTACTGATTTGTTGCTGATTTCCAACTCTTGAATTTGAAAATGATTTCTTCAACTATTTTGAAGGTTCGAGCACTTTCAAATCAAGGTTAACTTTTCAAAGCTAAGAAATTTTGAAAAGTATTTTGATAAAGTATATAAGTTTGTTTTGAATGTTTAAGTATGAAGTAATATGATTTAAATAAGTTGAAACTGTTTGGTTAAGTAAATGAATAAGGAAATTTTAAATTTTCTAATATGAAATTTAGATTTGAAATGTCTTGAGAAGAATTTGGTCTTCAAAATATTTTGAATAAAATTTAGTTTAAATGTTTTAACTTAGTAACATCTTTATGAAACTATATATTTAACAAGTTGGAATAAATATATAAGTTGTACGTATGCTGTTTTATTCGCATAATTAATTTGATCCAAGTTTGAGTACACAAGTTCGAGGTGGATTACACCATTTCGTGTTAGGATTTTTCATTTGATTCTTGATGGCGAATATTTGATATGGATTTTGGGCTTGATTCTTGAATTCTCTATCGTAGTATATGGCTATGCAAGGAGACCGATGGCTTCTAGTCGAGAAACCATATCGAAATCCGCATTAGGGAAGTCGAATGGACAATACTAGTTCGAAAGCAAACTTGTGTGATCGAGCGAGCGATCAAATGTGATTTTGCGAAATGATGACGTATGTACATCTTATATCCTAATATCATTGATATATTTTGACGCTGAAATTGAAAGCTGTCGAGTTAGAATATCTTTGCTTACTAAAAGTAAATTTCCAACTTAAATTACAAAGATATATAACCCATAAAAGCAAAGATATTCAATCTCATATGGCTCTTGATACAGCGAAACTTATTTTTGAAAAATTTGATCCTTATATAAGATGGACCTTAGGTAAATATAAGATGATTTTGAAAACCATTTGATTTTGGAAATGAATTGGTTAACTTAAATTATTGATTTGGAAATTTGGATTTATTTTCAAAATCTATTATTTTGGAAACTTTGAAGCTAAAGATAATTAATTTGTAAAGAAATAATTTGGTGAAATTATATATGATTTTGAAATTGAACTGATATTGAAACAAATTGAAATTTGAGAACCTTATGTTACTAAAAACTTGATTTGGGAGTTGTCGAACTCATATAAAATTGATTTGTATGAGTATGAAATTGATTCGAAAACTATAGATTTGAAAAGGTACTCAATTTGAAAGTGAAATCTTATATAATTGAAGTCTATATAAGTATGATTTGATATACTATTGATTTTGGAAAGTATTTGATTTGAAAATTAAATCTTATATATAATGGATTTTATATAAGTACGATATTTGAAAGTGATTTGAAAAGGTACTATATGATACATATTTTCAAAGTAAAGATATGGAAAGTGCCTTCTGCTTGATATTCGATTTGTGGCCACATCTTGGATTCATTCTATCGATATTATTCTCTCTGATTTTTGGTTTTTTGGATATGATACTCGAGTGTCCTTTGAATTCCATGGCGTTACCCATGGTCTTATCGTTCTCTCGTGACTGCATAGTGCAACTGCCTGGCTGAGTCTTGCCTAGGGGTACGGATTGTTTCCTGGGGGATCCAGGCGTAACCATTGTGTATCCTGCAATCTGTGTAGGTCGCGAATAGTAGCGCAAATGCTTGGCTGAGTCTTGCCTGGGGGTATGGATTGTTTCCTGGGGGATCCAGGCGTAACCATTGTGTATCCTGCATTCTACTAGTCATCATGGCGTACCTCGCAGGGCTGAGAAAGCTTACGGATATGGATTGTTTCCTGGGGGAACCAGGCGTAACCATTGTGTATCTGCGAACCATGGTTAGACAAAGGTTTTGTTTGTTTTTGTTTGGATTGTACTTTCCATATCTGTTTTTCAAAAAAGTTTTTCCAGTATTTTCACTAGGTGTTAAAACAAGTCTACTAAGTACCTGGAGAATTCTAGTTTTGCACCTGATCAACGCACTACCAGAGTCTACAGGAACAAGGATAAACTTGTTGAAACATCGAGTTATAAAAGTATTTATTTATAAAAGTATTTTCAACAAAGGAATTCTGTATTAATATTTGAAATTGAAATTCTTATGGTTCTAAATTAATTATTCGTGCCCGATACTATTCTCTTGAATCTACCTTATCTGCCCTGCTTTATTTATTCACCTATATTCTCTTTTCCAAATCTATCTTCTTTCCTTCTTTTGAATATATCCTTTAAAATATTGTTTATTTATATACTACATGGTATAATAGAAAATTTTTAGTGTTTCAGAAGTTATTAATTAATTATAACATATTTAAAGTGAATGATTATTAATTTATTATAATGTTGGAAGTATCTTGAGATAAATAAAAAAGTTTTTTTTTTTATAAATTTTGGGTTTAAAATTTTCAATAGCTTCTTTGTAAATATAAGTAATAATGTAAACAATCGTTTTCAAAGGAGTTTTGAAAAGTATTAAAGTATTAAAGAAAATTAAATTTCAAATGATGTTTTTAAATGAATATTTCAAGTAAAATTTGTATAGTTTTAAATTTATTGTTTATCTTGTCTTTCAATCTATTTTCTTTCTGGTTGCTTTAATTCTCCTACTTTGTTCCTTTTCGGGGACGAAAAGTTTTGAGTGGGGAAGAGTGTAACGACCCATAAAAGTTTAGCAATTTTTAATTGGTTTATAACGTATTGAATTGGATTTTTGAGAAATTATTAATAATAAAATTTTGAAAAAAAATTTATTTGGATTACATATAATTAAATATAGCAAATGGTAAATTTTCAATTAATTATATGAAAGTTTATTTATTATGTAATTCTATTAAATTCAAATCAGTTAAGAATTGTTGAAAATAAATTTGCATGAAATCAAGGGAATCGACTGTTACCATAAATTTTATTTCTTCCCTGTCCATTCAAGTTTTACATCAGTTACAATCCAATCAATACCATACCTTTATTACTCCCCGTATTCATGTTGTAGCTCTTTAATTTTCTATCCGTTGCTATTTCATTTCGGGTTTGTTCCTTCCCTATTTATTCCATTTCAAACATTTTCTCTTCTCTCTGGTAGAAACATAATATTTTACATCATATATATATATATATATATATCTGTAGCTTGCATTCATTCGTTTGTTCACTTTTACGTTTCTCATACTTTCTACTTTATTGTCCTTAATTCCCATGCTTGACGTTATCATTTCTGTTTCTTTCCATTGAATGTGGCACGTTTCATTGTTAATGTTTTATTCCATTTATATGTGTGGCTTTCCTTTTGCAACCTGTTCCATTTCTATTTTCTTCGTTTTCAAAATTTGAAACGTACAGGCTAGACCACAGTATTAATTGCTTTCCAATTCACGTTCAAACGTTGCTATTCCTAGCTACTAATAAATTTAGAAATCAGTGTCTGTTACTTAATTTATGGCATACGTTCAAAGCATTGGCTTTTATTATTCAGCTTAATTAAGGGTGACCGTTGCCATCACATAACCGGTAAAAGATTTGTATAGGTTTTATTTGTTTATGTGGCAACGATTCACATTTACACTATTATTGCCTTTTTAACTTCACTGGTAATCATTTATTTGTGTACGTTTTCATTTCAATTATTGTACACATCATGGTTCCTTTTATAAATTCATCGCCCATAAATAGTTTATTTCTTTTCCCCTTCATCTTCATTTGTACCATATTCATTTATTTGTGTATATTTTCATTTCAATTATTGTACACATCATGGTTCCTTTTATAAATTCATCGCCCATAAATAGTTTATTTCTTCCCCTCTTCAATTTCATTTATTCTATATTTATTGCCAACGTTATAAATTTGAAAGATCACTTGCTTCCCTTGTCTCCCTGATTTCACATCTCTGTGCCTATCCTTTTGAGTTTCTTACTTTTATATTCTATTATTAGCCTAAATGTGCATTTTGACTGTTGCCATCCCCGTATTTATTTCTTTCCTTTTTGAAATTAAAACGTATACGTTTTACATTTTATTTATTTCTAAACCATTCATTGCCTTTCCTTTAAATCAATCCATTCTCTTCTTATTTGCTTTAACTTCTCTGCTGAATCAATGCATGAACGTTGATTTTCATTTATTATTACCTTTTATATTATATTTTTCTCTGTAGCTTTCAACTACCTCTCTCTTCATATATTTCATTGTTGCCTGCTCCTTCTTCATTTTCGAGATCCACTCCCCACCATTGCTTACTTTTCCTCCTCCCAAATTTTTCCATGGCCTACGCCAGATTAAAAAAAAAAAGAAAAAAAAATTTGCGCGACGTATATACCCATCGCCTGAAGCTATCTCCGCCCCTCTTCCCTTTCCACCGCCTACAACCCTCAACCTCCACTCACGTTTCTCCTACAAGTGCATGCTTACTTCCTTTCCTAAATAAGAAGGTATATTTATTGTTTAAAATTTTTCTTATAAACGTTCAAAAGGATTTGAGAAAAATTTGCATTCTTTTGTACAGATCTTGTTATATGTGAAAGTAAATAAGTTATGAAGCTATAAAGATTTACTTATACAAGATTTATATATATATATAAGAGTGTTATATAAATGAATTTTATACTATGCGTTAACTAAATACATTGTTATTTATATGATCCAGTTTTTGAATATATGTTTGAAACGTTTTGATTTTTATATATACAAATATTTTATTTTATACATATATTTTGTTATATATAAAGGTTTAATAAAAAAAGAGAAAAAAAAAGGAGTAAGTTAACAATGTATTATAAAGAATATTGTTTATCTGCACATATATGTGCATAAGTTGTTTGATTTCCTGCTGGATATTTTGAAAAGGAAAGTAATAAACTATAATAATTATATATATACATAAGTATTCATTTCAAAAGATATTATATATATGAGTGTTGATCTTTAATATATGTGTTTTATGTTAGAACATTGATTTTTTTAACTATACATATATATTATTTTAATATTGGTTTAAAATGAATATTTATTACATGGAAACGACAACCATAAAATGAATATACTATATATGTGACATTTTGAATAATTATATACTTGTTATTTAACATTAATATGAAATGGAAGTGTTTTAAAGTTATATGGTTTTCATGGGTGTGCATATATATATATATATATATATATATATATTTCATTTTTTAAAATGCGTGTTTTGATTTAATGTTCATTTTGAAAGAAAGTAATAAATTAATCATATAATCTTCGTTTCAATTTTATCAAGCTAATTTGATCCGTTCTCATCAATTTCTATCTATCAGCTTTTCCATCGAAATTGTACCATCTAACTTTGCTTTGGAAGTCGTGCTTGCATTTCATAACTCAACTTCATTGTCTATCTCTCTAACCTCGAAAGGTGAGCAATCACTCACGATTAACGTTCTTGTATTTATTAAATTTGATTTCAATTGAAACGACAATTGAAATATGATGCTGTAGTTATTTAAATTGTTATATATGCTATTATCTGTATATGTCCACCTATGACATCTGACACCAGTATCTAGTATTTATATGCCTGTTATTACCATTATCTGTATATGTTCACCTATGACATCTGACACCAATATCTGTTATTTATATTGATGATATATGCCTGTTGTTATATTTTTTATTATCTGTTATCACTCTGCAAGTTCCCTGTTAGTATAGAATTCACTATGGGTTGAAATGATACATACCCGAATGGACTTTAGAATAGGAGAATTTCGTTATGGGTTGAAATGATAAACCCAAGCGATTTTCATTTGAATTGAAATTGGGATTACGGGTCGAAATGATATCTACCCGTATATATTTAAATTTCGGATTGAAATGATAAATATCTGTATCACTTAACCATATGATAAATATATATACAGACACCGTTGGTCCATATATATAAATATTTTAAAAATGAATTCTATGGTTTTGGAAAGAAATATATGGTTTTAATAAATGTTGAGCCTTAAATTATTATATATAAATGGGAATGATTGATTTAAATACATATAATATGTTGAGTGTTTAAAATATATTTCAAAATAGATTTTGGTAATAATTTGAATAAGTTAAGGTTAGAAAGATAATTTGAATTTAGTTGAAATTGTATTCAATAAAGAATTTTATTTAAATTAAACCGATTTGAAACTTATTGAAACTGAGATGTAAGATATGATTTATAACTTGAGTTTGATTTATAAGTAATCTAATGAATATTTTTTTTTGTTTAACTAAAGTTTAAGGAAATATTTAGTAAAAATGTAATTTAAGGCTAGTTAAATGATATTGAATTTATTAAGTGAATATTCCCTGATTAAATAATAATGAAGTTAAATCAAGAGCTATATGAAACCGTTAAATTTAACTTTGAAAATGTTGAATATTAAAGCTTTGAAATATATTGAAAATTTAAATGATCCGTTTAGAAATGAATTAAATTGATGAATTGAGCTTTGAATAAATTTGAATTTGGAATTTGAAGTTGATTTGAATCGATTTACTAGACTTGAGGAAATTAAATACTTTACTTTTTAAATCATTTAATATATATATATATATATACTATTTTGGAAAATGGATATATTTGAAATGAAATGATATTTGTGTTTTGAAGTATAAATTTAATTGAAATGACCACGGTGTTAAAATGTATATTTCCACCATGTAGATAGTTCTGAAGATCCTTAGAGGATGGTTATCCTAACATCCTTTAAGTTACTCGTATTTCAATTGATATTTCACTTGAGTTGGATTTATTTATATAAGAATGTTAATCCTGACTCGAGTGTTTTGTGTTTTGCTTTACGCTCGGGTCAGACCGAGTGATACAGCATTTGAGACTCACCCTTGGAGTTTGGAGCTTCCTTTGGAGATCCAACTATCGCCTCAGCTTTCAGCTCTTCTAGTTGATTTGTTCAGAGAAGTCATCTGTTGTACTTGAGACTTCACTGCATTTGAGATATTCTGTTGTATTTTATTTCTAACTCTGATGTTTATATAGTAGCTTCATGAACTACTATTTTATCTATTCCGCTGCGTATTATTGTATTACTCTGTGTCTGTGATTATGTGATGGATTTATTTACTGCATATGCTGAGTTTTGCCAAATTTTTATTACAATCTGTTATTTTGAATTATTCAAGTCAGACATGTGTGGATTTATTGTCGATTTGAATGGTCCAAAATACCGGGTCGTTACACAACGAAAATGTGCCGGTCCATACATTAGTGCTTCTCGTATGAGGTGAATTGAAAAATGTACCATTATATAAAGATGAGATGGTGGAAAAAAATTCAAGCTCGCATAAAATTTAAATAATCTCAACACTAATTTGTTCCAACTTCTCTCTATCAAGAACACGTTGACATAATTTGTTGAAAAAAGAACATAAGCGCATTATTTCTTTTCTTACCTTCTTTGATAGTAATCCTCTTGATGCTACTGGCAGTAAATGTTTCATTAAAATAGGGTAATCATCTGACTTCGATCCATTAATTTTGCAATCCTATAATGAAATCCGATCCTTCAAATTTAAACAGTAGCCTTCAGGCCCTTTGAAATCGTATAGTCCATTGAAAAAATTATTTTTTCTTATAATTTGACAACATATATGGAGTCAGTGGATGATATGTTCTATTCCCATAAGGTTGTGCATGAAGCCCATGTTAAATTCCCCAATCCACTAAATCCTTTCTAGAGTTTGTTCCATCTTTTGATTTATTACCATGCAACATCGTGTCCAATATACTTTCATAAATGTTTTTCTCCACATGCATCACATCTAAATAGTGACATAATGGAAGTTCCTACGAAAATCAATAGCGTAACATATTATTATACTTTTCTACTGTTAAAACAATGAAAAGAAAATAATTAACCACTAACCTCCCAATATGGAAAATCAAAGAAAACCGATCTTATTTCCACCTTGATAGTTCCATTTTTGTAGGATCGTTAGCCTTGTCATTTTCATTTTATGTATCATGAGCACTCTTCCTCTTCCTACTTTTCAAAAACTTACTATGTTCTATCTTATAGGTCTTCTCCCTCCTTTTCTTTACCAAAATTAATTGGAAAATCTTTCAACAATGTAGAAATGTTTCTCCCAGTTAGAATTCTTGGAGCACTACCTTTCTTTATGGTGTTATCAAACCGAGCCTTTTGTTTCCTCTGTGAATCTAAAACAGGTATGAAATCTTCTATGATCCATGTAGACGTTCTTTCGACTATGATTCAACCAATGACAATTTGTATTGACACCATATAATGGGCAACTTTTTCCTCCTTCACACGATATCCAACAAGACTTCCATAAGCTGGAAAATTATTAATCGTCCGTAGCAAAATTGCATTTTATTTAAACTATGTTTTACTAAATGCATCATAAGCATCAACTCCATTACTCCATAAATGAAGCAAGTCTTCCAAAGAGGCCAAATATACATCAATACCATTCTCGGGTTGCTTTGGACCTGGAATAAGTAAAGTCAACATAATATTTTCCTTCTTCATACAAACCATAGGTGAGAGATTATATGTCACAAGCATTATCGGCCAGCAACTATATTTTTAACTCAACATGGAAATGGATTGAATCCGTCTATATAAAACCAAGTCTAAGATTGCGTGGATCGGCTGAAAAAAATTTAAACTTTTCATCCACCATTTTCCATGTCATAGAATCCACGGATCATGCGTTTTTTCATCATTTATTCTATTACTGGAATACCATCTTAAATCTTTTAAAATCTTTTGAGATCTTTACATTCTTCTAAATCTTGGAATCATTCGAAATATCTCAACACTTTAACTGGAAAACCTTGTATGATCTCTTTATTATCTTGATTTATCTTCCTTCTCAAAGAAACACATTTTGGAAAATTATCTAAATCTTATAATTCTATTCTGAAAAGGCAATAACTATTCGCACAAGCATGTATCTGTTCAAAACCTATGTCAAATGCTTTAAGAAATTTCTTTACTTCGTATAAAGTTTCGGAAGCACATTATTCTTCGGCAAAAATAAACGTTGCACATTTAAAGCTTATCAAACCTAATAATGGACAAGCCAGTCTCACATTTAAGATTATAGAAGATGATGATGGTAGATAATTTTGTATGATCTATGCAACCGGGATACAATGGAGTTTCGGCATCTTCCAAATTATAAATTAACTCATCCTCTCTTCTTTGAGAATCAACATTATCTTTATCATCATCAAAAAATTAATGATTCAGAAAATCTTCATCTTTATAGTGAATAATCTTGAATAAGTCTTATGCGTCAAATGACTTTGTTTTCCTCTCTACATTTATATCTTTGCCATGGTTATACCATATACAGCTCTTGTATCTTGGATTCATTCCTTTCATAACTAAATGTTCAACAATTATGTGCCCATCGTGATGATTAAGATCCGACAATTTATCTAGGGTCATAAATTTTTTTCTACATTTCTTATATTTCTGTTTGTAGCATGCACGAAATTCAAAGCCCCTTATTGGTACTTTATACTAGTTCTACGACAAAAATTAAAAATATAAAAAAAATTGAGTTTTAATATTAGAATACATGTTTTAATTCTCAAAATACATATTAAGTTAAGCACCGTATTGTCACCTATTAAGAAAAACCCAATCTTTTTCTACCATCAATATATAAAGGCAGATAAGTTTCCCAACATTGACATAGAAATTGGTTATCTATTGTAATCAAATAAAGAACTACATACATTAAAGTTATTACATCTAGGTATGTAATATGTAAACCTATTACATCTAGGTATGCAACAACTTGTATAACATTGAAGTTATAAAATCTAAAATACTAGCTTTGGAAAGTAAAATTGTATAAGCTCATCAAGAAGGTTCTGCAGTGCTAATCTTCTATAAGCTCTCAAAGGCTATATATTTGTTTGGAAATATCAATGCAATATAAGCATCCAACAATAGGAACACGAGGACTTTGCAAGCCAAAAATAACACTGTTTCAAACAAATCATTCTTTTTTCCAAGAAGGAACCACATCATTTTTATCGTCGTCTTTACTAGGTTAAACATATTTACATTACTAAGAAAAAGATTTACAGTGTTAAAATTGCTCATCATTTTGGTTAGTGTTAAAAAAGTACCATGACTATGATGAAGAAATTCAAGTCTAATCATCATTAAATGTTGTACACTACAAGTTGAGTTAAACTCGGTGCAGTTTGCATTGAGTTGAAACTAGTGGAGTTTGCAATGATTTTTACTCCCACGGTATTAACTCAATGGAACTGCATTGGGTAACTCAGTGCAATTGCACTGAGTAACTCAATAGTTTAGTTATTTAAAAAATGAATAGTAATAAGGAATTCTCAAATTAAAATGTAATGTGCGTTTATAACCAATGCATTTTCTAAGCGGATCCTTCTCATTGTAACAACTATTTTTAAGAGCATCACAATGAAATACCTACATTTCATTAGTTTAATATTGCTATGTAACCATAAAATTTACACAATCAAAAGTTATGCTTATCTAGTGAGTTCTATCGGCATATAACTTGTTATATTTAACTAGTTTAAATTAATACAAACTTTCACTAGCTAAAGAAAAAGGAATACAAACTAAGTATCCTTTCACTAGCTAAAGTGCTACCCAAACTTAACTAAAATTATCGCATGGAACCTAACTAATAAAGCTAATATGTACCAACTTACTATATAATCAACCTGGTATTTGTGGCGCCTATAGTTAAAAGGCACACAATGTGTTATGCTTCAAACATTGATTCTATATGTAGATCATGCCAATATTATAATTGTTGGGTATAAAAATCAAATCTAATCAGAGTGCAGATTGAGAAGCCAATGTATGGATATGCAATTACTATACAATTATGAGTCTATTATATGCATGTAGCAAATATAATAACCATCTACTGAATATGTTTAATAAATAAACAATTGAGAATAAACCTACCTACTATTGAATATCACTCAGATTAACTTTGATTTAACATATTCAAAATAATTGTTTCAAGATTTGGCAACTAAGAATTTTAACTGATATATAATATTCAGACCTAAAAGAGCATGAACGAATTCAGAAACTTGGTGCAGGTCAAATGCAAACTATACCTCATTACATGTTTAACATTTAAGCAAAACATCTTTGTTGTTTACGAATATATTTTGGTTCTTGAGGAGCTACAAAAGGAATGATACTGTAATTTGATAAAAACTAAGCTAGCAATAACTCCAAGGAAAAGCAAACCTATCAATAGCTGGCAATAATTTAGCATAGTACAATAATTAATAACTATCATACCATGAATTAACTTAATCGGTCATGATTTTTATTAATTGTAATGTTATTTGTAAGCATATAATTGAAGTAAGTTAGCTTCTAAAGTAATTATTACCTCCAAAGGGCTTAATTTCAAATTATTTATTTATTTGATAATTAAATTTCAAATAAGAATAATAAAATTCGAAATAGATAATTATGATAAGTTCGTATCCTGGTTGTAGTATGAAAACAAAAAGTCAATAATTCATAGTCATTATCTTAAATATAATCCTATGATTCTACAGAAGCTTTACTCTACATCTTTTGAGTGAAATTGTTAATTTACTTCTATACTTTTGAATTTACAAGGGAATTATAAACTCTTTTGTCTCATTAAACTTAAGTTCTGCTGAAGATTATACAATCTCCTATGAGTTTGAGTAACCATCTCGATTCATGTCATTGTTCGGAGAAAAATCATATGTTTCATAAAAATGATGGAAATAAAATTACTCTTTTTGTATGTATAAAATTATGGAATGCAACTAAAATTATAATTAACATTGTTATATAGTTGGAGCATAATCATATTAGTCATTTTGGATCCAAATTTGTACCGCTATTGGTAATAAAAAATATGTAATTAAACAATTTGATAGAAAATAGCAACTTGAGTTATATACCTATACTAATCTTTAGAAACTATATATAAGAAAATAGATAAAACCATAAAACCATTACACAATAGAAAATCAATCATGAGCATAGAACCATAAAACCATTACACAATTTATGCTATATAATAATAAAGTACAAGCAACCTAGAATCATAAATGCACCCATAAATGGACCACCATAAAAAGATTGCAATCAACATAATACTTCATAATAAGGAAGCAAAAATTCTCGTATTATCTTCATTTATAATAAATTATGAGTCAATCAAAATACTTATATTATCTTTGTTTAATATAAACTACAAGTTGAAAATGAGTTAACCGATTTCAGTTTAGAGGTGTTCTTAGTGGTCGATTGAAAAAGAACTAAATAGCAAGATTATTTTAGGGTTAATTTAATCAACTATTCTAGTTAGGGTTTATGCAAAAATCCAAATAGAACATGAATATACAATCATATAAATCATATAGAATCACAAAATCGATTTATAAAATTCATACCTAAATGTACCTATTCAGGATTTATTTAGAAATCTTGAGCAATTACACGGTAACCGATTGAAAGAGTAGTCAATCGACTGTATGGAGAGGAGTAGAATGACAGAGGGCCAACAGAACGATGACAATGGAGGATGTAACAACCTGCACCTTAAATGGACTCGAATTTAAACTAAATTGAAACCAACGTCCATTAGAATATGGATCGTTGGTTTTGGTAACCTATAATAAACATAAGTATATCAGATTGTGATCAATATAAACTCATACTGGAATAGAAAATTATAATTGAACATACGTATTGACTAAGGCTACTACATTGGAATCAATATTATTCCTTAGATTTCCGGTTGCCTTGTCAGCGCCGAGCATTAATGAGAGGACTTCTCCATCTACCATCACCGTCTTGCTCCAGTAGCAAGTCCCTCTAATTCTATCTTGTCGGTTGTAATGAGGAGGGGGTTGGAACAATGTTCTGATGACTGGAAAATTACATACTTTATTCATAACACTAATTTATACCGATTGATTCCTATTTAAGTGTTGTGTCCATTATTTACAGCTAATCTACTCAATCCTATATGCACGTACGATATTGCCTAACCTTCTCTGAGGTATGTGTATATATATTTATATGCCTATATGTCTAAACATTGTACTACGCAAAACCTCGGCCACTTAATACTTCTTGAATAGGGTTAAAGCAACCAACGACCAATTAAGGCCTCAACCCTAAAGCGGGCCCTCTGCAACGTAAATGCTAGCCAATCGATCATAGCTATAGAGATCGATGACCCCTATATACGGATTTATAATTTAATTTAATTGTCGTATTCATAATGCATCTCAAAGACTGATCTAAGGGTTAACTAGCCCACCTTCGACAAACAACCAACTAACTAATTAACTTTGTGATATGTGCGTATCCCATATGGATTTTACACCAGTAGGAAGCAAAATCCATCAGGGCATAACCTAAGTCTTTGTTACCGACCGCTTAGGCCCGCTGCTAGTCATAGCCTATATGCCAGCCCTACTACTAAATACCAGTCCAACAACAATACTAACATAGCTCGTCGATCTTCCACAGCTGAAATCCCGTTTAGACTAACCTAATGTAAGTCCGAGAAAATTCCCCTTTTCGGTTACTTAATACCTCTTATTAACGATAAAACAGACCTCATTTCCCCAAAAGTACCGGGCTATTTAATACATCAAGTCTGAGGCGAACCTTTGATATATTTTCCCTTACTTATAGCAAACGTATAGCCTTCCCCACGGGTCCTATGGTTGAAAATGTCCCACGTCAGTAGTAAGTATACACAACAGCTGGTAGCCTCTAAGTGAAGGGCGGACTTCTATGTGTAACTCTACTGACCTCAAATCCCAACCCTTACAAAACCAAACCAATTATCCTAGGCCAAAATATTAGGCTAGGCCCAATAATTCATGCTTATCTAAACGTATAATTAAGATTATATGATTTTCCATTATGAAAATTATACCGCCTTCTAGCATTTCCTATTTTATACGCTTATTTACTATATTCCATAAATACCAATTATCCGTAAAAATGGTCATTATTATTCGAATTGAACAATATCTAATAGCATTTGTTTAGTCGTTCTAATTTAGCCTATTATGTCTGTTTAATTTCCTAATAAATGTCATAGTAAATCCTTTAACTAGTCCTATTAAATACACTTATTTCTTCATTTAATTCTTATAACTCCCTATTAACTGCACATTTATTGTCTTATTAATTTTGGGCTTACTATCTCTTTTCCATCTATACCTCTTAATCCTATAATTTACTTTGCAATTTATAACTAGACATCATAGTTATAACTAATGCGAATATCGACGTATATTACATTACATTACATACATATTTTTTATTTATTAATCAGTAAGCGTGATTATACGTATATGTATGTATATATGTATGTGTATATATAAATTATATACATTCCAATTCCTAACACATTAGTTCCTACTCTTAGGAATTTTAGAATATAAATTTCCACATTTTAATTTATTAGAGTTATCCTTCCCGAAAAGGATTACTGTTGTACTTTTCCATAAATTATCCAAAAATTAGACTTTTGCTTTGTTTGAAATTATTAGGAATTATCTCTTTTATTTCATTGAAATAGACAGTGCAAACTATGGAGAAAAATATTCATACTTTACACATCTCTTTCCTTTTTGGTATGTTTCTCGTTAATTCAAAGGACACACTTTTTATACATATTTTCGAAATTAGATAATTTATGGAAATTACATGGAAATAGATTCAATTAAATTGTACCCCGCTTCCAATAAACCAAAACCTATAAATCCACATTCCAAATCAAATTAGGACAATCTAAACTAATACTAACATTTTACAACGCAACGATAAATCTGGAATAAACTTTATAACTTTATCAACATTCAACTTTAGCAATTTTAGCGACTATTTTCAAATTTCCAGATTATGGTATAAATAACATTCCTACTCCAATTACCTATCTTATAGAATATGTATGCGATATTCCTATACATTCATTTTATGCCTACAACTCATTAAATCTTATATAGGCATTACAATTAAACAAAATTCAACGATATAAATTTCAATGTTATAAATAATTGTATAATTTCCTACTCACCTTTCAAGCTTTCCAAATCTCCCAAATTTGAAACTATTTTTTTACTTGACTCGTTTTCTTTCCAAAAGAATATGTATAACAAGGTATATGCATACTATTAGAATTACAGATCTGAGAAGAGATTTGGGGTTAAGGAGAATATAAATTTATAATTATGAAATTTACCTTTTTTCACAGCATTGATTTGCCTCTTCTCTTCTTCTTTTTTATTTTCTGCTCTCCTCCAATTATATTTAATATTTCATAATCAATAGAAATAGTGGAGAACGGAAAATGGAAGAGCTTAAGTACTTGGGTCAAAAACTATGAGAACAAAAATGAGGGGTTAGGCCTATATATATAGGCGCTAGAAACAATCTTATCTGTTAGATTAAAATAATAAGATCTGGACCGTTTGGCCAAGGTTCAACCCTAGCTGCCACCCTGATCAGCCAACCACCCCTATAAGCGGTCGACTGGCCTCAATAAAGGGAGGACTGGTAGGATCCCTCATTTATTATTATTTATTTCCTATTCTCGTTTTAATTATTTTCATTTTGAAGACTTCAAACGCTAATACTTTCTTCGTTTGAGCTCCGATCGTGAAATTCCAAATAAGAAAGTTGCTTAGAAAATAAACTTAAACATAATGGTGCAAGTTTTGTGGCCAAATTTCGATATTTGCTAAAATTCTATTTTTTAAGCCTTATCAATTATTTATTAATTATAGTTAATTTTTACGGGGTGTTAAAGAGGAATAGTTGGGGCAAGGTGGATTTTTCTGAAGTGAAAAGGAAAATGCAAGGAGAAATTTTTTCTAAGTAATTAAGAGGAATAAAGGAAAGGGGAAACATGATAGTAAACTAAATGTTTTTATGAATATTTTTAGTTAAGGTGGGATAGGTGGCAACTTTTGTTACATTTATAATATAGGGTAAAACATTATTAGCTGCACTTACATATCAAACGCCACAAATTAATGTAACCATAGGAAAATTTTCTTGTAGTGAGTTCTTTGTCTTCTACAAGACAAATCTAACATACCCATCTAAGACAAAAACCCCTAACCAGTGATAAATCTTTAAGAAACATCCAGTTAATAAAATCAAAAGATTTAGCAAAATAAAATTTTAGAAAAGCATAAGATATATTATTTTTACAATAATAATTTATGAATTATTGGACTACAAGGACCCATTTATGATATTTCTACCATTAATAAAAGTAGATTGTGTTATATCGATTAAATTAGTCACACTTAGGTTTAACACGCGAAAGCTCTAATTTTGAATTTTTCATATAAAAACTATGTTCAAGCTTAATACATGAAAACTCTGTTTCTCTCTTAACTCACGAAGGTCCCATTTTAGGTTTATGCACAAAAAAATTATTTTTAACTTTGCACATGAAAGCAAGTTATTTACACGAAAGTTACGCTATGCTTGACACATGGAGTATTTGCATATAATTATTAATTCTAATAATATTCGACTTTTAACTACTTGTTGTCCAACACATGACAACCTAAATTTCGATGGGTCGACATTTATCGTATCAGCTTTTACTCTATGACTTTATACTCGAAAGATATTCTTATTGATTTATAACGATTCATCAAATGTCAACTTCATGGTTACATGTGATGGCTTGATTTTTGATTGTTATCATTTACCAAAGTACGATATCATTATTTTATGATTACTCAACTTATAATGGGTCTTGGCTCGAAAGCTTTTTTAATGATTCATAGTTATCTACCATACCATGTCTCTACATTCATTTGAACATCAATTTTCTATACTATTATTAGCGTATGATATCTTATCACTCGAGAACTGGTCATTTATTAAATTCATACATTATAGATTAATGTTAACTTTACGATGGTTAAATAAAAATTATCTTCTTCGGTTGTTGTTGAGTTGTTCGTGCATTGGCATATGCATGTGATTTCTTAGTCCATGTATGGTTTTTACACTTGAGAAATGTTTGTATATACATATACAATGATTCACCAATATATACATGAAGGATGGACATGTTGCCATATTCATGCATGCTTAACATGTATGTGAACTAAACTTGACTCAGACTGTTTATATATATATATATTCTTATTTATAACTTCTCGTTCATTTCTTTGAAACTCTATTTATAATTTTATCATTGTAGGTACCATGGTCGAAGATAAAAAGGAAATCCCTAAAGGAACGACTAAGTCTCCTAAATCTCCTAAGGTTAAAGATTCTTCTGCGAAGAAGACCCACAACTCTCGTCAATCCTATTTTACGACATAAAAGGGTGTTGATTATATTCTGCATTATTATAGCATATAGGGATTAAAGCTAGGTCTCCAAGCCCAGATGATAGAATGAACTCTCCTTGTAATAATATTCAGAAAAATATGAGATTCAATTATTCAAGGGAAATTAGAATTCAAAATATGAGTTTCAGAAGCCATTGTTTCTTTCTTCTTTTCTGCATAAAAACAGGGAAAGAGATACTCTGATAGATATAAAGCATGTACACATATTAAGCAAGTATAAACTGGACTAAAGTTTTGGGCTTCGGGCTTGGTGCACTTGGACCTGAATACGCACTAATCTTCAGCTAGAGCCAGGTTCAGATTTCAACCATGAACAGCAGTACAAACCAAGCAACATATAACCAATAACCATGGATTTCAAAATTATTCACAACACTCCTCCTTAAGTTGGGTTGTATATGTCTAGTAAACCCAACTTGCTTCCTAAATATCTAATTCTATTCCCATTCAATGCTTTGGTAAGCATGTCAGCTGGTTGTTCTTCAGTCTGAATGTAATGAGTAGTAATTTCACCATCTTGTATTTTATCACGAATGAAGTGACAATCAACTTCTATATGCTTCGTTCTCTCACGAAATACAGGATTTGATGCAATGTGAATAGTTGCCTTATTATCACACCAGAGTTTTGCTGGTTGTTCAAACTCTAATTTACATTCTTTTAAAAGATGTTTAATCCACATTCCTTCACAAATTGCTTTAGACATTGCTCGGTATTCAGACTCTGCGCTTGATCGTGATACTATATGTTGCTTCTTGCTTTTCCAAGATACTAAATTTCCTCCAACATATACACAAAAACCAGCAGTTGATCTTCTATCATTTTTGGATCCAGCCCAATCTGCATCAGCAAAGCTTTCCACTCTCATATGCCCATGATTTGCATACATGACGCCTTGTCCAGAAGTACCTTTCAAGTACCCTAGAATATGTTCAAGTATAGACCAATGTTGCTTAGTGGGTGAAGCCATGTATTGACTCACTAAACTGACAGCAAATGACACATCCGGTCTTGTTATAGTTAAGTAATTAAGTTTACCAACCAGTCTTCTATACTTCTTAGGATCACATAATGTTTCTTCTTCTGATGTCAGACTGATATTGGGATAATGGGTGAACTTTGAGGCTTAACACCTAGCTTACCAGTCTCTGTTAGTAAATCCAATATATACTTTCTCTGGCACATAAAAATGCCTTTATTGCTTCGTATAACTTCCACACCTAAGAAGTATTTTAATTCTCCTATATCTTTTGTTTGAAAATGATCATGAATAAAGGTTTTGAGAGCAGCAATACCCTTGTCATCATTACCATTAATTATTATATCATCTACGTATACCACCAATAGAATAATACCTTGTTCAGATGATTTGTGAAAGACTGATTGATCACTTTTACATTTTTCTATCCCAAATTTCTCAAGTGTTTGGCTAAATTTCCCAAACCAGGCCCTTGGACTTTGCTTTAGACCATATAGAGTTTTTCTGAGCTTTCATACTAATCCACTCTCCTCTTGTGCAATGAAACCAGGGGTTGAGTCATATATATCTCTTCATTGAGGTCACCATGGAGGAATGCATTCTTTATATCTAATTGATGAAGCTTCCAATTAAATCTAGCTGCTAAAGCAATACATAATCTGATTGATGTCATCTTGGCAACTGGAGAAAAGGTCTCTGAATAGTCCATACCATATACTTATGCATATCCCTTAGCTACCAATCTAGCTTTAAATCTGGCCACAGTTCCATTTGGATTCATCTTAACAGAATATACCCATCTACATCCAGTGGCTTTCTTATCATTTGGTAGCTTGACTAGATCCCAAGTATTGTTTGTTTCTAGAGCATTCATTTCTTCAATCATTGCCTTTCTCCATTCTGATTTAGATAGGGCTTCATCAACTGTTCTAGGGATATTAACTGAGTCTAGTGCAGACATAAAGGAACATGTAGAGTCAGACACATTTTTATATGACACATAGTTAGAAATAGGGTAAGTTCACTGTCTCCTTTCTTTGCGGAGAGCAATTGGAAGATCAAGACTAGGATCAAAAGTGGACCTTGCTTCAGTGCTTCTAGGTGATTCTACTTCTTCTTGAGGTGATGCAGTAGAATAAATTAAAAATTCATCATTCACCTCCTGACTTTGTTCATGAGATAAAACCTCATAATTCTCCTCCAGGATTGGTACATGAGATTTTTGATAGAATGGTTTTTCCTCCATAAAATTCACATCTATAGATACCATATATTTATTTAGGCTAGGACAAAAACATTTATATCCTTTCTGCAATCTTGAATAACCCATAAATATACATTTCAAGGATTTGGGATCTAGCTTGCTCAACTGAGGACTTGCATCTCTAACAAAACATGTACACCCAAAAATTCTAGGTTTAACTGGATATAGTTGTTTGTCAGGACATAAGACTTTGTATGGGATATTAAAGTTAAGGATTGTAGATGGCATTCGATTAATCAGAAAGCATGCAGTTAAAACAACATCTGCCCAAAACACTTTTGGGACATTCATTTGGAATAGCAATGCTCTTGTGGTTTCTAAAAGATGTCTATTCTTCCTCTCTGCAACTCCATTTTGGGGGGCTGTGTCCACACACGAAGTTTCATGCAAGATGCCATGTTGGCTTAAGTAAGAGCTGAAGATATGAGAGGTATATTCCTTAGCATTATCACTCCTTAGGGTTTGAATGAATGTTTTGAACTAATTTTGAATTTCAGCATGAATGCCACAAAAAATAGAAAACAACTCAAATTTTTTTTTCATTAGGAATAGCCAAGTAACTCGAGAATAATCACCTACAAACGTTACAAAGTATTTATAACCAAATTTAGAAACAACAGAAGAAGGTCCCCATATAACGGAGTGTACAATTTCAAATGGTGCACTTGCACGTTTATTTATTCTTGGCTTTAAACTACTACGATGAAGTTTAGCATATTGACATGCTTCACAGTCAAGAGTAGTAATGTGATTATATTGTGGATAAAGTTGTTTAAAAAGAGTAAGAGAGGGATGACCGAGTTGTTGATGAACTTTGATTGCTGACTCTATACTAGAACAAGCCACTGGTAAAGTTTCCAGAATATAAAGACCCCCAGATTCATAGCCTTTACCAATAATCTCCTTCGTTGTAAGATCCTGGAAAATACAAGCTTCAGGAGAGAAAGACACACTGCAACTCAAGTGTTTGGTAAGTTGACTGATAGACAAAAGATTATATGATAAGGATGGTATAAATAATGCAGACTTTAGTGGTGGTGAAGTATTTATGTTACCAGGTCCTTGAATGTTGGATTGTGTCCCATCTGCTAAAGTGACAGTTCGACTATGGTCATGTATTTTAAGATATGTAAACAATTTAGGGTTACTTGACATGTGATCAGTAGCCCCTGAGTCAATAATCCATTTTGGTGCTTGCTTTTCTATATTGGCCATGGTAGACACAGATGATGATGGGTTATTAGCTGAGTTTTGTAAGGATTCTTGATACTTTTTGTATTTGCCAAACTCCTCTGTAGTCATCAACACAGTCTTATTGGAAGTATTAGAAGCTCCTTGATTTTTGTTTTGATTATTATATTGAAGTTTTCTACATTCAGAAATCAAGTGTCCAGGCTTCTTACAATACGAACATATTTTATTGCTTGGTCTCCATGCAGTCCTTTGTGATCTTAAGGATGGTGATGATGGTGGTCTCCAAGAATTAGATGGTTGTGATTGGTTCCATGGTGGTCTAAAGTCAGTTGGTGGTCTCCATGTATTAGTATATGAAGTCTGGTTATTATTAGTACTCATCATGGCACTGCTGTTAACATGAGATGAAGCAGTTGAATTCTCAGTTCTAAGAACACGACTAAACACTTCTTGTAGTGAAGTTATTGATTATCCAGACAGAACTTGAGCTTTAGCTGCATCAAACTCTGATGATAATCCGGCCAGAAAACTCATGATTGCCATTTTCTCTCTCCGATCTTGTTGAGCCTTCATATTTATACTCATAAGCAACAAAACATTAAACTCTTCATATGTTCTTTTAAAATTCATAAAGTATGTAGTGAGAGATTGATCTTGTTTCTCTGCTCTGTAAAACGACTTGCACACATCAAACATCCTGGTTAGATTGCCCTTTCCAGAATATAAGAACTCGAGATATTCCATCAATTCTTTCACGAATTCACAGTGGTTGATCAGATTGATAACCTCATTATCAATTGAATTTCGTATTTGCAAGAATAGTCGTGCATCTTCTCTCAACCAGATCTGATCTTCTTGCCCTGTTGATGTTGGTGGATCTTTGACTAAGTGATCATCCTTATCTATGCTTCTGAGATACAATCGAATCGTTTTACTCCACTCTAGATAATTTGTGCCTGTTAATTTTCGATCTGTTATTTTTGGCATCATCGGCATCACATCCATCATCGACGAACTTTTTCTTTCAGCCATTGTTTCTTGCAAAGAAGATAGATCTGAATCTTGATTTGAATTGAAACCCTAGATCGATGCACTACGCTCTGATACCATGTAATAATATTCATAAAAATATGAGATTCAATTATTCAAGAGAAATTAGAATTCAAAATATGAGTTTCATAAGCCATTGTTTCTTTCTTCTTTTCTGCATAAAAACAGGGAAAGAGATACGCTGATATATATAAAGCATGTACACATATTAGGCAAGTATAAACTGGACTAAAGTTTTGGGCTTCGGGCTTGGTGCACTTGGACTTGAATACGCACTAATCTTCAGCTAGAGCCAGGTTCAGATTTCAACCATGAATAGCAGTACAAACCAAGCAACATATAACCAATAACCATGAATTTCAGAATTATTCACAACACTCCTCAAGAAGGGATTGTTGCTTTCACTCCTCTTCATATCTATCATTCCTGCTATTTACCTTTCAACCCAATCATACTCAAGATCGAAAAACTTGTATTAGAACTAAGCTCTGATACCACTTATTAGTTCTTTTGAACATAAAAAAGACAGCAAAAAATCGGGCTAAAAAACTTAAATTTATTAATGACACTAAATAGTAATTCAACCAAACTTTAATTAACAATCGTCCTATAACTAACTATAAACTCATGTCGTTCCCCTAATAATATAGTAATTAAAGATACGAGTTACCCTAAATTTTCTACGGTCTCGAAATTGATTCAAACTGGTGGTAAAATGTCTATAATGAATAATGACGAACGTTAGACGAAACCACATTCAAATTTGAGTTAAATTGACCAAGGGATTGCATTTTGATGATGGATCATATGTTTTTCCCAATTTGGTCCACCTTCGAGAAGCCTCTTAGATATTCAAAAGGTAAGGCACCAATGTGCGTCGAGACATTTAATGTGATGATACAACATGAATGATTCAAACCCTATGTGAATCCGGCTTGATATAAATAAGTTATGAATCGATCGTCCTTTTTTCCTTATACCATTATTATCGGTCAACCACGATGATAAGTATGCCACCATGATTAAGTACCACAAATGATCAACGAGTGAAGCAATGAAGAGTATTAAAGTTTTCTATGATGTGATACAAGATGAATTGTTCAAATCTCATGGAAGAAGCTAACGATTAAAGATGGAGCGGAGGCTATCCGCCTACACAAAAGATGTTAGAAATATGGTTAGTTATGGATCGGTACCCGTCTCTATAGCTTATATTGATCCCTATAGCTAATATCAATCCCGGTAGCATGGATCAGTACTGATTCCTATAGCTAATACCGACACCTATAGCGAATACTAATATATGTACATAGCTCTTACTAATCTTTGTAGCAAATGACGACCCCTCTAGCAAATATTGTATAGCAAATGATGACCCCCCCCTTTAGCAAATGATGATCCCTGTATGGATCGATATGAACCTCTGTAGCGAATGCGGATCCCAATAGCATGGATTGATACTCTTCTTGTAATTGATACAAATCCTTGTAGCATGAATCGATCTAATCCATAAGATCAGTTTTACAAAACCTGGTCAAATTTCACCATATTTTCCCACCTATTTAGCGGATCTTGAGCTGATCATTTAAGATGATTTTGTGCATAATTTCAAGATCAACTCAATCTACAACTATAAATAGTACATAAATTATTATATAAAGAGATCGATCTCTATCTCTTTTTGAGGCCATGGTGAAAATAACTCCGAATATGTCTATTGCTTCTCTAATCTAATCTGATCTGAATTAAATCAAAAGCTCTGTAATTGTAATGTAAATTAAATAACAAAGTTATAAAATATATGTAGACTAGAGATTTGCCGAATCACAATAAAAATTGTATTGTTCTTCACCGTTTTGTTATTTTTCTTCTTAATTTTAAATGATCAATTGTGATATGGATGCATATTGTTTTTCTTCTGTTATACATCAATAATGTTCATGGATCTTGTAGAAAAACCACTACATTTTCTTTGTTCTATTTTGCTGAAATATGGCAAATCCACAAAAACATTTGAATGATCCATACACTACAACAAATATACTCAATTACAACATCAAAAAACATTGTAATATGGGTTTCACAACGTTTTTGCAAACGCCGTATTATGCCAACTTGTAATATGATCGGTGTCTTTTACAATGTTTTTTAGATGTTGCAAGAAAACGTTGTAATAATACTTGTTACAACTGTTTTTAGATGTTGTGGTATATTTTTGCACAACATATTCTAAACGTAGCGATATACCTTTTTACAACATTTTTTAAGAGTTGCAGTATAATTTTTTACAACTTTTTTTACACCCTACGGTATATTTTTTACTTTAGAAAAAGGATACGTGGACATTTCAGTTTATTATTACGGTAAATATGGTAATTTGGAAATTTAAGTACATAAATTTCAACGACATAAACTATAAGCTAATACAAATCCAAATTGCTACCATTCAAAATAAGTTAACAATGTATTAACACTAACAATATTTACATTAATTTCAAAGTAACATTCATATCTAAATTCAAAATCCATATGAATTTCACAAAGTCCATAATGGCACAACTTCAACATACATAACGTAAAGATATCACGATCGAAATGTTAAGAGACTTACAAATAACGCTCGAAAATCCAATATCATTTCCAAATATAAGGCCACTAGAATCATCTATTAAACAAGTGATCAATACTAATTTGGTTAATCAATTTTCATATTCCTTTCCAACTTCATTTGCAGTAATTATTCCACTAGGTTCATTGCAGCATCAAACTTCAAGATTTTTTATTGCAGCAGCATCCTGTAAGATTATTTCGAGATTCAACCGTGGCCATTTCCTTAGCCCAATAGAACTTCAAAACCAACAACCAAATTCTTAATTTGATAGCCGGCTTAGCTCGCAATGTAACCCCATCAATTTTGACTTCTAGTCACAATAAGTAGAAACAAGTAATGAAAATCATGTTGATGGAGAATAAGAAGCTACGCGAAGAGTAAGTATATACAAATCTATTTTCTAATCCTGATTATCAACTGCTCTACTAATTACATGAATTCTTTTCTTATCATCGGTTAAATCTTATACAGTATTCACTTTGTACTTTCTGGAATATGAAAATGCCTGAGAACCAATGTTAAAACTTGAAACCTTTTTTATCATATTTCTTTATATATTCAAACCGTAAATACCCACATTTATATTTGGTTTTTATCAGTCTAAGGATTACTTTATTGATAAACTCTATACTTTGTAATTTGTATATGTGATGATCTACAAAGGCTATAGCTTCATTTTAGATTATTTATTTAACTAATACTTTTTGTTATTTTTACCTAAATGTTTTAAATTTGAGGAAAGGGAAAAAGAATTAATGCTTAAGGTATTCATTTTGGCTTCAAAAGTTTTTCCTTTCAGTTTCTAGTATTTCTTGTTGGAACTGGACTAGCCCGCAATGGAGTTAAATGGTAAATTTCAAAAAAAATCATTTGTTGGATCTTTAAGGGGCATAAGAACTCTAAAATTATTTAGAACTTTTCTAAGTTTCTTTTAAATAAAATCAATATTTTATTTTATTTCATAAATGAAAGGAGTTTTAAATTTAATTTGAGTTCAAATGTATAATAATGAATGTATCAAATATTTTCATGTGTGTATAGTGCTAGTGCCACACATAAGCAATGTACATAGTTAATATATACATATACAGGTGTTGGGATTTACACTACAACTAACATATTCACCCTTTATATATGCCATTGTTGTCCATAGTTTATTTTGAAATTGTATAAAATAATAATACATGCATATATATAGTTTACTTATATTTACTTACACATAATATGTTAGAAAGTTATTTTATCTAATCAAAAGATTACATATATAAAAGGACAATCAATTACGTTAAAGAAAGCAATTAATGAGGAGAGGAAAAAGTGGAGGAGTTATCTCATTTCATTAGTTTACTTATATTTAATTATACATAATATGTAAGAAAGTTAATTTACCTAATTAAATGTAACATCCCAGAAATTTTTAATTTGAATTTAGTAACTTACTTGATTTCATGGAAATTTAAATTGAAAAGTTTAAAAACAAATAAAAATATATGTTGGTTTAAAGTGAATAAAACTCTAAATTCTTTTGAATTTGAATCATTTGGATTTATAAATCTGATATATGTGAATATATATGGAGATGTGTATGTGTAAGTAGATTTGAAAATTATATATATATATATATATTGAATTTGAATTTTTAGTAAAAATAAACTATTATTATGTTAAATAAAAGAAATATATATGGGTATAAATAAATAATTGATAGTTTAAGTTTTAAATAAGTAAT
Source organism: Allium fistulosum (assembly GCA_030737815.1). Taxonomy (NCBI): domain Eukaryota; kingdom Viridiplantae; phylum Streptophyta; class Magnoliopsida; order Asparagales; family Amaryllidaceae; genus Allium; species Allium fistulosum. Next base: position 1,620,641,749 of record CM060901.1, read on the forward strand.
GAATGAATATAACAAAACAAGAATTTGTATTAAGCAATAAAATAAAAATATGTACAAATTAAATGTTGTTAGTTAAAAATTTGAATAGAAATAAAATTTGGAATGTATGTTGTAACAAAATCATATAGTTATGGAAAGACATAGGAATACATATAGGATTGTAAACAAAAATATAAACCAAGTAACAAGGCAAACAAAGAGATAAAAGTCTACAACATAAAAAAACAAACATTAGCTAACAAGAAAGAAAAAATCTGCCAAACCAGACTTAGTACTTGCAAAAAGTAAAATAAAATGACATGTAAACAAAGGTGGAAGCATGGGCATTTAATGCCATCAGTTCTAGCACGCAACAGAAAAATTATCAGCCACCATATTTATAAAAATCTCTGGTTAACAGTGTACAAACAAATTTAAAAAGTACAATTATTATCTTGTTTCAGCCTGCATTGTTTTCTTTATCACATCCTCTATACCAGCTCGTTCAAAAGAAGAAAAAAAAGCAAAGTCAGGAAAAAAGAAGAAGTAAAACATCACTTTGTTATACAAACTTTAGCTAAGCATTCAAGATCAAAACAGGGAAAAAGAAATCAATACTGCAGTTTCAAACTGTAGCTTTTCAACAACCTTGTTTTATGTTTCAACTATATTCAGGTGAGTAACAATTTAAAGATAAAACTAAGTATATCTAAATTGTTGCTGTTAATATGAGATTTGAAGTAACATTATCATGTATGTATATATATAGATTCCTTTGTGTAAACATTTGAAAGTAGAATGCCTGTCATGATTGAAACCATCCCTGTCTTTGTTTTCAGAGTACCACACTTATTCAAAACCCCATCTTTAATCATGTGATCATTATTAGACTTCGATCTCAAAATAAAACTTGTTTATTTGAGGATGAACTATGATTTTAAAATAAATTTCAGAAGAAAAATGATACATAGTTGAAAAGTATGGTTTTTACAGTGAACATGTCATATTTTGGTTAAACTCGAATGTCATAAAATGCTAATTCAAGTTCATAACTTGAATCTTCACTGCAAATTATGATTTTTAAGACAAAAATGGGAATTTTTAATTGCCTATGCTATGTGCAGTTCTCAGTTGAACGAAATCCATGTTTTGATCAATTTTCGATGATTGAAAAAGTTTTAAATGCTAAGATTTGGTGTGAAGCAAGTTTGATCAACAATGTTTTTAGGAAAATTATCCAATAATTTTTCTATTGCGTGGATTAATGGTACGAGGCTGGATTAGGGTTTTTGTTCGAGTTTTTGGACATGACAGAAACGAGATGAGTTCGTCTCCTCCGATGCATCGAGCTGCGTGAGGTTCTAGGGAATGGTCGAACGCGACGTTGAGATGGTGTGGACGGGGTTGGAGCTTCTCCGGAGGTTTGAGGAACGCTGGCGAGGTGAGTTTGTGGTAGCGTCTTGGTTACAGTTCGACTCGAGATGCCAAAAATTCAATTTCGAATTATTTTCTTCGAGTCGAGTTTGGGTTTTGAACGTAGGGGGGGTATCGCGACTTGTTGGAGGTGCTATAGTTCGCCAGAATGTTGGCGATGGGTTGTGCACGTGTACAATCTGGTGTGGTGTCAGTTGCAATGGGTTTGGGAAAGGAGGCAGGCGACTCGGAGTGTTACACGAGAATTTGGGACAGAAACTCGAAGTCAAACTCGAGTAGTTTTGGCTGCGCTCTGGGTCATTTTACTTAAACAAAATTTTGGTTGGAAAATTTCATACTCGGGTCAATTTTAGCTTAAATTCGAAGCAAGGAGCACATTAGCTCGAGGAGCACTCAAAGCAGCCTCGAGTTAACAGTTGAAAATAGAAATTTCAATTTTTGAAAATTTAAGTTTAAATGAGTTCTAAATTTTTTTTAATGATTGTTTGTTAATGGAATATGAAGCTAATGGTATTGAAATTTTTTTGAAATCCATTAAGTTCAAAGATGTTTAAACAAATTTATTTAAAATTAAATAATAAACATAGTTATGATTTGCAATCATTGTGAAAATTACTGATAATTTATTTCAAACCATAACATTTTAATTAACAATGTAGAATTGATAAATTAAGATAATTAATTAAGGGGGAGTGAATTAGTAAAGTTAATTAAGATTTACTAATCTATAATTAAGAATAAATAATCGTTAATAAATAAAAATAATGTGGTTAATTAATTCAAAACACACAATCAATCTACCTTAATTATAAATGATTAACCGTTATCAAAAGTTATGTACTGAATTGGTATTTTGTTGTGATTATGATACTATGTGATGTAAATTGCTTTGTGCTGAACAGTGATTGGAAATTTGTTTCTGTTTTTATGTGAAAACCTTTTTTGCCCGTAAAACGGCATTTCAACTTCGATGCGACAGGGAGTCGGATTCCAGTTGGTTATCCGAAACCCACATCGAACCCTGAATATAAATCTTTGTGATAGATATGCCCACGTGTTTCAAAAATTTAACGTTCACTATTCGGTTTAGCCGGGAGAGGACCTTTGTGTCATATAACCCATTCCGAATAGTGATACTTCGTAATGGATAGCATTTGAAGACCGGGTATTTATGAAAACGATAGGACGACCTATCGATTGTCTCTGCACTGAGTTGCTCCGGTATAGAGATTCCCTAAGTGGTGGGAAGTTCGATCGGGATTGTGAATACCCGGATCGCAAGGACTTCTTCGGAAGTGCCTTCGGTTCTGTTCGAACCCGGAACAGACTTGTATGGTTGTATGTCCGACACTACACTTTGAGATATAGAGCTGATTTATTTCAAATACATTTATGTTTGGTGGCGGAGAATTTATTCTCTTAGCTTAACGCCCTTCTCTGAGACGTACGAGCTCAGAGGTTATGTAATTGAAGGTTATTAGTTATATACTCCCAATTTGGTAGTGTGGCATGCTGAGTGTTGCTGTATGTTGCTGATCATTTGTTGATCAAAGCATGGCTTTTGTGTAAAGCGTAGCTTTGTGGACGAGACCTCATCGGACCTCACAACCCGGAAATGGTCGAAACAGGAAAGATGCGGCAAGGTTATGAGGGTCGCGCCCTTTAGGGTATGTCATTTCCTTCTGGAAAAAGGTGGTATCAGGTATGGAGCCCTGATGCTTAACCTATGTGGTTGCTCTAATCTCATTTACTTTGTGATTGTTGCTTTGTGATCGAGGGCCTTCGGATAAAGGTCCCAAAGGACTGGGGAATGGCATATTCGTGAGTTACCTAGTTATAGGAGTAACCCGGCCTTGTGTTGGCAGAGAGCCAGGTTGGTTCTCGGGACGTCCATCCAGAGGCGTACCTATTGACAGTGGGAAGTTCCTTAGCCTGACCATTTGTTGGAAATCCAAAGAAACAATACGAGCTTTGTACGGTTTTAGTTGTATAACCTACCATGCAGCGTGGCGGTAACCTGCCACAAAACATGGTAGCTATAGTAGGCATACAATAATGGTTGTATGCTGGCTAAGATTAATATTTTATTTTCGAAATGACTTTCTACACTATGCACTAGTAATAATATCAAAGAATTTTCTCGTATTAAGCATGTTTAACTATCATAAGAAGAAATCTCCTCCAATTCTGCGTTTGCATTGTGTGTGTGGCGGGAGGTCTTATGGTAGCTTTATTTTCCAAATGCATATCGGATTCTTTTTTTAAAATCTGTTTATTTAAAGCAACTACTTTTGTTTACTCATACCAGTCCCATGACTGGCCCGGAGTTTATTGTTCTTTTCTAAACTCTGGGTGCCCATTATTTTACACGGGCAGCCTAGTAGCAGGTTTCCGTATTCTGGTGTTAGCGGTATTTTGGGGACTTTTATCTTGAAGATATTTTGGAAGCTTTTTGGATCACCAGGTGCTTAGTTATGGATATTCACTATCGTCTTCACTCCTGTGAAGACTTTTGCTTGTGATCACTATTGTACTATTATGATGTTTATTTGGAGTTGTGGCATATGTATTATAATACTCTGATGTAGTGATGGATATTATGATGATGTTGTACCTATGATGTAATGTATGATATTCAGTTTATTTCCGCTGTTTATATTCATCTGATGTTGTTATAAGCTCCGCCGAACTGAAGTTTGACGTTTGAATATCTGACAATCGAATACAGTGAGCTATTTGATGTTGATTTTCAAATGCCGGATTTCAGGATCATGACATTTTGTATCAGAGCTGAAGGTTGAGTAAGAACTTTAGCTATCGAGTATAACACATTAGATGGCTCATTAGAGATAGGGTGAAGTATACCCTAGAATGAGTATAACCCGAAACCTTGAATTTTTCTAGTTATTTCTTTTTACTGCCGATATTCCTTGAGATATTTTGTCCGTGGATCTAAATCCAGTTTTCTTACTAATTACAGATAGTAAGAATGAGCGGACGAAGAGGAAGAGCTAGGGGTCAAGGAAATGCCACAACAGCTAATCAAATTCCCCCGATAGCAGAAGCAGCTTTACCTACTCAGCATCAGCCGAATCTGGCTGACTTATATAAGAATTTCTCGAAGCTTGGTGGTAAGCCGTTCACCGGAAATGAGTCTATTGTTGAGGCCCAAGCATGGATCAGATCTTGTGAAAGAATCTTTAGGGGGCTAAAGTTGGAAGACGATCAAATGCGACTAATAGCTTCTTGGCAACTTCAAGAAGAAGCCTTAGCATGGTGGGAGACAGTCACTGTGGATAAGCCAGAAGACGAGTTTTCTTGGGAGAAATTTAAAGAAGTATTTGAGAAGCGCTATATGCCTTCAGCTAGGATTTCTCGTATGTATCAGGAATTTATGGACTTGAAGCAAGGAAGTTTGTCATTTGAGGAGTATCTAAACAAATTCAATGAATTGTCTCATTTCGGTCCAGAATTGGTGAACACACCTCTGAAGATGAATGAAAGGTTTATTCGTGGGATGAATAAGAAGTTCCATGAAAGGATGACTGGCCACGTCAAAGAGCCTTTTTCTGATCTTATCGATATGGGGTATAGATATGCTACACTTGATATGCAAGAGGTCCCGAAGGAGGGAGGAAATACGAGCAATCCAAATTGGAAAAAGAGGAAGTTTGGAGGCAAGAAACCATGGCAGGGTAAGGAGAAGAAGAAGAGCAATCAAGGAAGCTCGGCAGAGAATGTTACTTGCTATAATTGTTAAGAGAAAGGCCACTATTCAACTAATTGTACGAAGCCTAAGAAACAAGCGAATCAATTCGTTCAAGCAAAGTCCATGAAATGTTATGCTTGTCAGGAAGAGGGACATGAAGTCAAAGATTGCCCAATGATGAAGAAAGCTAAGGTAGAAAAGGTGTACGCAGTCAAAGATCAACCTACAACTTCTAAAGCAGGAAAGGGGAAGGGAGTTCTGGAAGGTAACCTTACTATTTATGATAGAATTGTTCGAGTTCTGTTTGACATGGGTGCTACACATAGTTTTATTTCTCAGCAAGCTATAAACGAACTAAATCTTGAACCTGATTTCGTTGAGGAGCCTATATGCGTAAAGAATCCAGTCGGAGGCCCAGCAAACCTTTGTCTTCGATGTAGAGACGTTCCTATCTCATATTCTCATTACCAATTCCCTATTGGTCTCTTTGTCCTTGATTTTAATGAATTCGAAATCTTACTCGGAATGGATTGGCTAACGAAATACGAAGCCAAATTGGATTGTAACAATCGATTGATTTCGATTAAAACCGAATCTGGAGATTTTATTGAGATTTCTTGTGAGGACCCTAGTCCTAAAAGGGAAGGGTTGATGTATAATTTGGGATATTCTGAACCCAGTTTGGAGTCCATACCCATTGTTGTAGATTTTCCAGACGTGTTCGAAGAAGTAAAATCCTTACCTCCACACCGAGAAATAGAATTCAGAATTGACTTAGTTCCAAATGCTCGTCCTGTAGTTCACGCAAGTCGCAGGATGACGCCCAGAGAAAAAGGTGAATTAGTCAAGCAAACTAATGATCTGCTAAGCAAAGGATTAATTCGTCCTAGTGTTTCTGTATGGGGTTCAGCCATTGTGTTTGTTGCTAAATCGGATGGATCTTTGAGATTGTGTGTTGACTACCGCGATCTCAATAAGCAGACTCTCAAGAATAAATTTCCTCTACCTAGAATTGACGACCTATTTGATCAATTGCACGGCGCTCGTTTCTTTTCGAAGATGGATCTAGCTCAGGGATTCCATCAGTTGCGAATCGCTGAAGATTGTGTTCATTTGACCGCTTTCAGGGGTCCTAATATGTTCTACGAATGGTTAGTCATGCCTTTCGGGCTAACCAATGCTCCAGCATACTTCGTAGATCTTATGACTCGTGTATTCCGGGATTGAATGAATTTGTGCTTGTATTTATTGATGATATCCTGATTTATTCCAAAACTGAAGAGGAGCATTCTGAACATCTCAGAATTGTTTTGGAGATATTAAGAAGAAACGTCTTATTCGCCAAATTTTCTAAATGCCATTTTTGGGTCAAACTTAAGTTTCTCGGGCACATTGTTAATGAAGAAGGAATTTCTGTTGATCCTAGCAAGATTTCTTCTATTCTAGATTGGAAACAACCTACTACTCCGAAAGAAGTTCGAAGCTTTTTGGGTTTGGCAGGTTATTATCGGAAGTTTGTTCAGGACTTTTCTAAGATAGCTAGTCCGTTGACGAAGCTAACAATGAAGAATGTAAAATTCAATTGGACTCCGAAATGTGATGAAGCTTTTCAAGAGTTAAAGAAGAGATTAACCACCGCTCCTGTTCTCACGATTATCAACGGGAACCAGGATTTATTTGTTTATACCGACGCTTGTGGTGATGGGGTAGGTGCAGTATTAATGCAGAATGGGAAGGTAATTGCCTACGCGGGTAGACAGTTACGCCAACATGAAAGAAACTACCCAACACATGATTTGGAGCTTTTAGCTGTTATTTTCGCCTTAAAGATCTGGCGACATTATCTTCTGGGTAAGAATCCTCTTCAGCTTTCTAAAAGAAAATTTTAAGTTCGAATTAACTTAACATATACTTATACTTAATAAATTCTTCTGTTATAGGTGAAAAGTTCGAATTATTCACCGACCACAAATCTTTGAAATATCTCTTCACCCAGAAAGATCTGAATTTGCGACAACAACGTTGGTTGGAATTTCTGGCATCTTATGACCTAGATATTCAATATACGCTCGGAAAAGCCAATGTAGTTGCCGACTCTTTAAGTAGGAGGCATGCTGCTCTTGCATATCTTGTTGTCACTCCTACTCTCCTTGAAAAGATCGCCAGCAAGCAGACTGAAGACAAGTTTCTTCGAGAAATTCGTAGAAGAATAGGTCGTGGTGAAGATTCTAGTTTTGAAATTGATAACTATGGGGTTCTAAAATTAAAAGGCAGGATCTGTGTCCCTGATATTCCGGAGCTAAAACGAGAAGTTTTAGATGAATGTCACAAGTCTAAACTTTGCATCCATCCAGGAGTCAATAAGATGTATCATGATATCAAAAGAACTTTCTAGTGGAAGCTGTGCAGATAAAGCGCTCGGCAGATTCAAAGCGGTGGAGGTGCAAAAAGTCATAGCGGGGATACAGCGAGAATATAGCGGGATATAGCGGATGGCTCTAAAATAGCATATAAAACTAGTAATTAATGTTTTTGCAAATATATAAATGGTAATTAAATGAAAAATTATCATTCAATTGAATTATAATTAATACATAAATAATTTTACACAAAAAACATGTGCGAACATATTTTAAATAAACATCAAAACGGTTATATAACATAATTGAATTTAGTAGAATATAAGAGTATTTTCATTTCTGAAAATATATTAGAAATTAAATCAAATAAATTAGTTTCATAATTTTTATAATGAATAAATGCAATTTTTTAATTCATTTTATTAAAGAAGATATAGCGGAAATAGCGGAATATAGTGGGAATAACGGGATATAGCGAAAATAGCGGGGCTTAAAGCGGAAAGGCTATATTTTAGGGCTATATGGAAAAATCGTAGCGGTAAAAATCCGCTATAAGATATAGCGGGGCATTAGCTACATAGGGTGGAAGACAATGAAAAGAGACATATCTATATATGTGAGTCGCTATGCTACTTGCCAACAAGTCAAAAGCGATCAAAAGAAAATGGCGGGTTTACTTCAGCCTTTAGAAGTACCGAAGTGGAAATGGGACCAAGTATCGATGGATTTCATCGATGGATTGCCTCGCTCTCGAAAAGGCAATGAAGCGATTTGGGTCATTGTGGACCGTTTGACTAAGACAGCCCATTTCTTGCTAGTAGAATCTACCCGCACGGCAGCAAGCTTAGCTGTGTTGTATGTGAAAGAGATTGTCCGTCTCCACGGTATTCCTAGCAGTATAGTGAGTGATCGTGACCCGATCTTCACTAGTAGATTTTGGGAGGCATTTCAAGACGCATTAGGAACAAAACTGAATTTCAGCAGTGCTTATCACCCACAGTCTGATGGGCAGACTGAAAGGGTTAACCAAATTTTAGAAGACCTATTGCGTGCTTGTATACTTGATTTTGGTGGTTCCTGGGAGGACCTTTTACATCTGGTCGAGTTCTCTTATAACAACAGCTATCAGGCCAGTATAGAGATGGATACTTTTGAAGCTTTATATGGTCGTCCGTGTCGATCACCTACATGCTGGATCGAGGCAGGTGATAGACTCGTCCTTGGACCAGATATGATTAAAGAAGCCACTGAAAAAGTCGATTTTATACGGAAGACGTTGATAACTGCTCAAAGCCGCCAAAAGAGCTATTATGATCGCAGAAGAAGAGATTTTCAATTTCAAGTTGGAGATTCTGTTTTTCTCAAAGTATCTCCAATGCGAGGTGTATTGAGATTTGGGAAGACCGGTAAGCTGGCACTGCGGTATATTGGTCCTTTTCCTATTATGGAGAGGATCGGTTCTTTAGCTTATCGAGTACAGTTGCCCAGTTGGTTGTCTGGTGTCCATGATGTGTTTCACATTTCTAGCCTTCAGAAATATGTGCACGATCCAGACTGTATTATTGAAGAAGCTGCTCAGCAGGATATCGAAATCACTCCAAATTTAACAGTTAGAAGAGAACCCATAAAGATCATTGATCGTGATGAAAAGCGCTTGAGAAACAAAGTTGTAAAACTGGTTAAAGTGCAATGGAGTGGCGATCCAAAGGACTACACTTGGGAAACTGAAGATAGTATGCAAAAATCATATCCCAGTTGCAGAGTGGATATCTCGGCTTAAACTGGTAAGCCAATTCTCTATCTTTTTCTGAATTCGTATATTCTTTACTTTTCTCTCTCTTTCAAATTTCGAGGACGAAATTTTCTTAAGGAGGGGATATTGTAACATCCCAGAAATTTTTAATTTGAATTTAGTAACTTACTTGATTTCATGGAAATTTAAATTGAAAAGTTTAAAAACAAATAAAAATATATGTTGGTTTAAAGTGAATAAAACTCTAAATTCTTTTGAATTTGAATCATTTGGATTTAGAAATCTGATATATGTGAATATATATGGAGATGTGTATGTGTAAGTAGATTTGAAAATTATATATATATATAATTTGAATTTTTAGTTAAAATAATCTATTATTAATGTTAAATAAAAGAAAGATATATGGGTATAAATAAATAATTGATAGTTTAAGTTTTAAATAAGTAATGAATGAATATAACAAAACAAGAATTTGTATTAAGCAATAAAATAAAAATATGTACAAATTAAATGTTGTTAGTTAAAACTTTGAATAGAAATAAAATTTGGAATGTATGTTGTAACAAAATCGTATAGTTATGGAAAGACATAGGAATACATATAGGATTGTAAACAAAAATATAAACCAGGTAACAAGGCAAACAAAGAGATAAAAGTCTACAACATAAAAAAACAAACATTAGCTAACAAGAAAGAAAAAATCTGCCAAACCAGACTTAGTACTTGCAAAAAGTAAAATAAAATGACATGTAAACAAAGGTGGAAGCATGGGCATTTAATGCCATCAGTTCTAGCACGCAACAGAAAGATTATCAGCCACCATATTTATAAAAATCTCTGGTTAACAATGTACAAATAAATTTAAAAAGTACAATTATTATCTTGTTTCAGCCTGCATTGTTTTCTTTATCACATCCTCTATACCAGCTCGTTCAAAAGCAAACAAAATAGCAAAGTCAAGAAAAAGGAAGAAGTAAAACATCACTTTGTTATACAAACTTAAGCTAAGCATTCAAGATCAAAACAGGGAAAAAGAAATCAATACTGCAGTTTCAAACTGTAGCTTTTCAACAACCTTGTTTTCTGTTTCAACTATATTCAGGTGAGTAACAATTTAAAGATAAAACTAAGTATATCTAAATTGTTGCTATTAATCTGAGATTTGAAGTAACATTATCATGTATGTATGTATATAGATTCCTCTGTGTGTAAACATTTGAAAGTAGAATGCCTGTCATGATTGAAACCATCCCTGTCTTTGTTTTCAGAGTACCACACTTATTCAAAACCCCATCTTTAATCATGTGATCATTATTAGACTTCGATCTCAAAATAAAACTTGCGTATTTAAGGATGAACTATGTTTTTAAAATAAATTTCAGAAGAAAAATGATACACAGTTGAAAAAAATGGTTTTTACAGTGAACATGTCATATTTTGGTTAAACTCGAATGTCATAAAATGCTAATTCAAGTTCATAACTTGAATCTTCACTGCAAATTATGATTTTTAAGACAAAAATGGGAATTTTTAATTGCCTATGCTATGTGCAGTTCTCAGTTGAACGAAATCCATGTTTTGATCAATTTCCGATGATTGAAAAAGTTTTAAATGCTAAGATTTGGTGTGAAGCAAGTTTGATCAACAATGTTTTTAGGAAAATTATCCAATAATTTTTCTATTGCATGGATTAATGGTACGAGGCTGGATTAGGGTTTTTGTTTGAGTTTTTGGACATGTCAGAAACGAGATGAGTTCGTCTCCTCCGATGCATCGAGCTGCGTGAGGTTCTAGGGAATGGTCGAACGCGACGTTGAGATGGTGTGGACGGGGTTGGAGCTCCTCCGGAGGTCTGAGGAACGCTGGCGAGGTGAGTTTGTGGTGGCGTCTGGGTTACAGTTCGACTCGAGATGCCAAAAATTCGATTTCGAATTATTTTCTTCGAGTCGAGTTTGGGTTTTGAACGTAGGGGGGGTATCGCGACTTGTTGGAGGTGCTGAAGTTCGCTAGAATGTTGGTGATGGGTTGTGCACGTGTACAATCTAGTGTGGTGTCAGTTACAATGGGTTTGGGAAAGGAGGCAGGCGACTTGGATTGTTACGCGAGAATTTGGGACAGAAACTCGAAGTCAAACTCGAGTAGTTTTGGCTGCGCTCCGGGCCATTTTACTTAAACAAAATTTTGGTTGGAAAATTTCATACTCGGCTCAATTTTAGCTTAAACTCGAAGCAAGGAGCATATTGGCTCGGGGAGCACTCGAAGCAGCCTCGAGTTAACAGTTGAAAATAGAAATTTCAATTTTTGAAAATTTAAAATTTTAAGTTTAAATGAGTTCTAAATTTTTTTTAATGATTGTTTGTTAATGGAATATGAAGCTAATGGTATTGAAATTTTTTTGAAATCTATTAAGTTCAAAGATGTTTAAACAAATTTATTTAAAATTATATAATAAACGTAGTTATGATTTGCAATCACTGTGAAAATTACTGATAATTTATTTAAAACCATAACATTTTAATTAACAATGTAGAATTGATAAATTAAGATAATTAATTAAGGGGGAGTGAATTAGTAAAGTTAATTAAGATTTACTAATCTATAATTAAGAATAAGTAATCATTGATAAATAAAAATAATGTGGTTAATTAATTCAAAACACACAATCAATCTACCTTAATTATAAATGATTAACCGTTATCAAAAGTTATGTACTGAATTGGTATTTTGTTGTGATTGTGATACTATGTGATGTAAATTGCTTTGTGCTGAACAGTGATTGGAAATTTATTTCTGTTTTTATGTGAAAACCTTTTTTGCCCGTAAAACGGCATTTCAACTTCGATGCGATAGGGAGTCGGATTCCAGTTGGTTATCCGAAACCTACATCGAACCCTGAATATAAATCTTTGTGATAGATATGCCCATGTGTTTCAAAAATTTAACGTTCACTATTCGGTTTAGCCGGGTGAGGACCTTTGTGTCATATAACCCATTCCGAATAGTGATACTTCATAATGGATAGCATTTGAAGACCGGTGTTGAAGACCGGGTATTTATGAAAACGATAGGACGACCTATCGATTGTCTCTGCACTGAGTTGCTCCGGTATGGAGATTCCCTAAGTGATTGGAAGTCGGATCGGGATTGTGAATACCCGGATCGCAAGGACTTCTTCGAAAGTGCCTTCGGTTCTGTTTGAACCCGGAACAGACTTGTATGGTTGTATGTCCGACACTACACTTTGAGATATAAAGCTAATTTCTTTCAAATACATTTCTATTTGGTGGCGAAGAATTTATTCTCTTAGCTTAACGCCCTTCTCTGAGATGTACGAGCTCAGAGGTTATGTAATTGAAGGTTATTAGTGATATACTCCCAATTTGGTAGTGTGGCATGATGAGTGCTGCTGTATGTTGCTGATCATTTGTTGATCAAAGCATGGCTTTCGTGTAAAGCGTAGCTTTGTGGATGAGACCTCATCAGACCTCACAACCCGGAAATGGTCGAAAAAGGAAAGATGCGGCAAGGTTATGAGGGTCATGCCCTTTAGGTTATGTTATTTCCTTCTGGAAAAAGGTGGTATCAGGTATGGAGCCCTGATGCTTAACCTATGTGGTTGCTCCAATCTCATTTACTGTGTGATTGTTGCTTTGTGATCGAGGGCCCTCAGATAAAGGTCCCAAAGGACCGGGGAATGGCATATTCGTGAGTTACCTAGTTACAGGGGTAACCCGGCCTTGTGTTGGCAGAGAGCCAGGATGGTTCTCGGGACGTCCATCCAGAGGCGTACCCATTGACAGTGGGAAGTTCCTTAGCCTGACCATTTGTTGGAAATCCAAAGAAACAATACGAGCTTTGTACGGTTTTAGTTGTATAACCTGACATGCAGCGTGTCGATAACCTGCCACAAAACATGGTAGCTATAGTAGGCATACAATAATGGTTGTATGATGGCTAAGATTAATATTTTATTTTCGAAATGACTTTCTACACTATGCACTAGTAATAATATCAAAGAATTTTCTCGTATTAAGCATGTTTAACTATCATAAGAAGAAATCTCCTCCAATTCTGCGTTTGCATTGTGTGTGTGGCGGGAGGTCTTATGGTAGTTTCATTTTCCAAAAGCATATCGGATTCTTTTTTTAAAATCTGTTTATTTAAAGCAACTACTTTTGTTTACTCATACCAGTCCCATGACTGACCCGGAGTTTATTGTTCTTTTCTAAACTCTTGGTGCCCATTATTTTACATGGGCAGCCTAGTAGCAGGTTTTCGTATTCTGGTGTTAGCGGTATTTTGGGGACTTTTATCTTGAAGATATTTTGGAAGCTTTTTGGATCACCAGGTGCTTAGTTATGGATATTCACTATCGTCTTCACTCCTCTGAAGACTTTTGCTTGTGATCACTTTTGTACTATTATGATGTTTATTTGGAGTTGTGGCATATGTATTATGATACTCTGATGTAGTGATGGATATTATGATGATGTTGTACCTATGATGTAATGTATGATATTCAGTTTATTTCCATTGTTTATATTCATCTGATGTTGTTATAAGCTCCGTCGAACTGAAGTTTGACGTTTGAATATCTGACAATCGAATATAAGTGAGGTATTTGATGTTGATTTTCAAATGCCGGATTTCAGGATCGTGACATTAAAGGTTTACGAATATATAAACAGACAGTCAATTATGTTAAAGAAAGCCATTAATAAGTAGAGGAAATGCTGGATGGTTTATCTCATTTTTGTAACTTATCTTTAATGCTAATTTAAAACAATTTGAATACTCAAAACACACACACACACACATATTATGCATAAATGAACAAATGCAAACTATGTTTTAAATTAAAATAATATATATATATATATATATACTTTGTAATTTATTACATATTAAAATTAAAGTAATAAATTGAAGTTCACTTTAACATAAGAGAGAATCGAAGGGTTTATAATGTTTTGCACAAAAGTCCGCTTATATTTTTTTCTTCTAATTGAAACAACTTTTAAACAACAACCAAAATTGTATTCAAAACAATAAATATGTAAAACATGTATTTAATCTCCAATTTTTTTAATATAATTAACATATATAGTTAATTTATATTTGTGTATATAATGAGGTGAAAATATATCAATTACTTAAGTTAGTTTCCAATCCAAAATTGATTGTTAGTTTGTTTTCCTTTTGTATAAAACTATAATTTCTAAAACAATGACAACATTTGTTTGGACAAATTAGGCACATAAAATTTGTGGTAAAATGAATTAGATATAAATATACATAAAATATGAACATATAATGAAAAGGTTGTAGCAAATGTAGGATCTACACATATAATTATAATGAATATACAATCAATTAACATATATCAGATATGAACTTTGGGTTAACTTAATGAACAAATGATGAGATTAGATGTAGCATATGTAGGATTTAAACTTCATCAACATAGTGAATATATAGTTAGATAAAATTAGAACTACCTAAAGATGAAGCCTAAGATTTGCACCTTGAATGATGAATAAAACTCAAATTCGATTGAATTAACCTCTGGATTTTGCAAGGGTCTAGAGGTAATCACCACCTTGAATGTTATTTATTTATATTTAAATTTGTTTTAGGGAATTTTTTTTCATGGAGCCCACTAAGGGAGAGGAGGAGAGCAATAGAGAAAAGATAAGATGTTTTTTAGGAATGAATTGAATAAGAGAGAATATATTTTAAGGGGTTTTGGACCAAAGATCCCTATTCTCAAAGCCCATGCACAAAAAGTCCCTACTCATAAACTCATGTAAATTAAGTCCCTGTTTTGTTATTTTTGACCAAACTATCCCCTCCAAAAAAATTGGTCTATCATTGATATCAAGGGAAAAAGTGGCATAAATTAGCCAAAAACTAAAAATAGGGACCTAATTTTCACAACTTTTTTGGAAGGAACTTTTCTTCCATCATCTCTCAATTCTGGGAAGTTGGCAGCCATTCATTGTATATTTTAAAGAAACATAAAAACCTTTCAAATTTTCCATTTAAAACCTCCTATTCGGTTCTTAATTAAATCCAATCAAATCCTTTCCCTTGTCTTCATAGTTTTGTCAAAAGAAATAGAATTAAAGAGAAAAGAAGGAACATCATTTCATAAATGAGATTTAAGTGAGTTATAAAGAGGAGTAAAGGATAGAGATTTAGTTTCTTCTTCTAATTGCTCCTTTTGGATTTTCAAATCACATTCGAATTTTTTTCCCTTTTTCATCATGCATGTGGGCCTAAAAAATAGTCTCAAAACAATTTAGCAATTAATCTATTTAAACCTGGTTTAAATATTTTATCGATATCATATATCAATATGCATATTTATAACTTTTATATATGCACTTTATTAAATGCTAATGATATTCAAAACAAATAAGATAAAGTATAATGATTAATATTTCATAAATATTAATTAATGTAATTAATTTACAACAATTTATAAGTTAATTAAATCGTGCTATTTATCAGAGTATTTATCATTATGGTTTTCTGACTCAAAGGTTTAAATTCAGCCAGCGATTAAAATCGAACAATTCAAAAATTAACATCCACACGTCACCATAGCTAGTGGTGTGACATTTTTACTAAGTTTATCGCTTACACATCTTTTTAGTAAAATCCAATTTTACATATTATAAGTGGTACATGATAGTGACGATTATTTACACCAATTCTCTTCATTAATACTATATTGCTTTGGACTTATGGAATTTGGTAATGGTCAAAATTCCAATATCATTCATGTTCAACTTATAGTCCAAACACAAACCATTGGTTCAATAATAACAATTATTATTAACCAAAATCATCTGACCAGAGAATTTGAATTTGAGTTAACTTTAGTTTACCACAATACTAACCTCATATAATTAAGGAGATGATTCCTCTTTTGAATAGTATTTCACTTCCAATACTTCCACTTAACCCAACTATAGTCACTCGATGGAGGACGTGCCATGATTTGACTATAATCAAAGTGGAGCTTTCATATTGAAAATCGATAGTATTCTCAAGTCAAGAGAATTATGTAAAATCCTCACATCGATATTTTCTGTTTGACCTTAGTTATATTAACCAATAAAAAACTATTGAGTGAGTCATTCCATAGTTCTCTAATAACTATCAATACATGACCCATTGATGCCCCTAGTAGTCAGGAGAATAAACTGCCCAACTTTTGGAGAGTGTTACTTTGTCTAGTCTCAATGGAAGTATCGATATCTAGTCATGATACATCTTGAGTAGGTTTAAAATAGATAATTTATTTTCATTGTTATAAATTACTCACAGTTACAATACTTTGTAATTACTGTCACAAAACCTACAATTAAGGTTCTTCTATTAACTATACTTTTAATTAAATCAATTAATTTATATAGCACGTTATATTAAGTATACAATAGAAAGAAAAACACCTTTTATTTCAAACAAGATTGGTTATTGAGCTAGATATATGTAATAAATTACATAATTAACCCTAGGGCATACCCCTAACTTTATCAATCTTTCACTTGCACTTAGGGTCAATTATGGAATCTTATTCCAACTTCTCCAATCAGTTTTCGAAAACCTGATTGGGTCAGTTTCTCAATGAATGGGTATGCTATTATGTTTCAATTATTTACTTGGTCAACCAACTCTCTTCGATACTGGTAAACTACCTTTATCATGTAGAAAATTTTGGAGTACGTCTCTCGACTTCCAGTCAGCTCTAAGTTCTGCTATGAACTATATTTATGGAAATCTCAACATTTGGAATCACCCTTAGCTCGGTTATAAATTTATGCATTTATATTTATATACAACATTTTCAGCGTGGTGCTATTCAAGGCAACGTACTTAGCCTTTTCATTGAATTAGCCAAAGTCTTTCATTTGAAACATTTCCAACTTAAAGATTCTTAACTCGAATTTATTATTGACATGTTATACTCAATATCACTTATGAAAGTTTGAGTCTGAACAATCCTTCATAAGGAGTTTGTTGTTTCTACAAACAATTATGTAGTATTTTATAAATACACGAGAACACCCCAATAACTGTTTAGTGATATTAAGTTGGATTTGATATTTGCTTCATGTATCGAATACATATACAAACCATGATATCATTGACAACATAACATGTATGATAATTCCTATTACCAATGCATAGGAATCCATCTTACATGTTCTGCCTTAAATATTTTAATATAGTGTCCTTGCATATCATTTGGGACATTCCTAGTATCTTTTATACTTACTATAAAATTATTTAAAAATCCAATGTCGAGTATTAAAACAACTAAAGCTGATTTTAACACAAGTACGTCATTAACAATCAGTAGTGTGTTGTTTACTTATGGTTTAAAAAATACCTATGAACCTTTTAACATTCTTTCTTATGCACACGCTTCCTCTATCCTTGGATTTTGATGCTTGCCAATTTTGATGCTTGTCGCATGACACTTTCATATCTATTCTTGGATCATATTCAAAAACTCATAAACCCAATATCTCCAACTGGTTTCGAGACACTTTGGTCATTATGTGTAGACAGATTACTCCAAATCATAATTTAGAATTTCTGTTTTGACACACGTACCAAAACATAAAGTCATACCATGCAATAATTTTGTGATTAAATTCAAATTAACTTGGGCACATTGAATAACGAACCTATTACGCTAATTTCAATAATTGAAATTGATGATTTTATTCTTATCGTTGTTGCTCATTTTATTCCAACTGCATTAGTCTTACACTTTGAAGACACATTTGTAGCCGATGGATCATATCCCTTCAAGTACATCTAGCAAAGTCATATTTTGATAATGTACTTGGAACCCATTTCAAAGTTATGCATCATACCATATCATAGAATCAATACTCTTAATGGTTTAACTAACAACCGAGGATTATTTATTCTTGACGTTAACAAGAAACTCACAGTTTCTCTTTAATGTACAAGAACACTCATTGGACGTTCTAATGTGTTATGTTCATTTAGATTCGATCAATTTTGTTTCATCCCTTGTAATCGGTTTTATCCTTGGTTCATATCCAAATTCATTCTATACCAATAGTTCCTTAAAGAAATTTCTTCGCTACGAAGTTGGCATTTCTTGAAACAACAGTTGTTTCTCAATGCAATCGAACAGACATTCATAAACATTTTATGAATTGCTTTATATAAAATTGATTTTGCACTAGTGCATAATATATTTATGTTCCTAACATGAATTAGTCATCTAATGCTATAGTTCCCAAAATTCTCTTGGGAAGATTCATACAAGATCCCTTACATATAATTATTACGTGCAATTTTCGATTTGCAGGACATGTCAACACCTTGGCCTAGGATATATAGGGGTTCCTTATAAACCCTTATCTTGTATGGTTTTGTAAACTATTCTTTGGATGATATTAATTTTAACCTTTATGTACTACTCTTAAGCACACTCCTTATAAAAAGAGTTTAACTTAACTTCGCTCACCATTAATCTTTCTTTGTCCAACAAAGTTTGATTACTCCTTATCAATACATCATTATGTATTGTAGGGACGATTGACCTTTGAGATTGAACCTTTATTCATTTAGGTACATTCAAAACTCTTTCCAATATGCTTATATGTTCGATCAAATCGAATTGTATCGGTCACATGTTATATTATTTACTTCTGTTTTATATTCTATGAGATTATCATAAACTTATACATGCTTATCATATACACCTGTCCATATCCATGATAATTCATCGGTGAACATGATGAAGTACGTGGAACCATTTTGGAATTAATTGACTTACGGTTATATACATCTATACGTATCAATCCAAAGAGTTCATCAACTCTTATGGCGCTCCCACAAAATGGGTACATAGCCCTTAATTGTTTGAGATATAGTTAACCAGTATCATATGATTCATAATCATATAACAAAAATTATTTCTCAAAACTACGGCTTAGTCTATAATCCAAACTAATTGTAAATAATTTTAGGTACGTATGTATTTTTCATTGCATCTCTTTTTTATGAAAACAAATACCATATTATAGTTTATTTCATAATGAATACTCATAATATTCACACTGAAATATAATTGTGTCTATTTTTCAGTCGACATTGAAAAATAGTCATTATAAATAATGTTTGGTCTGTTTTATGAGAACAAGTTTCTTAACTTGGCACAATCAATAAGTGTTAAATGGCATGCTCCCACTATTTTTGCCATTCTATAATAGTGCACTGAATACAGAGGTCCATTATTCACTTAATATAGATAATTTGTTTCATATACTATAAACTAATTTATAATGGAGAGTCCTTTGACCAAATATCTTGAACTCAAAGAAATAAATCACATAGAAAACAATTTTCTACATGAAAATACATTTCCGGATAGAAATCATATTTCTTATTCCAATGATAAGTATCACTCGTTATTATTACAATTCTTGTCTTCGGTGTTTCTTTATGAAGGAGAAGTGACCATTCACTCTCTTTATTCCAACTATATCTTAAATCACATCTACTCTTATACATTCATTTTTCTTTCTAAATGGTCGAACCATACCCTTACTATAACATCATATCAAACTTTTTAGAAAAGTGCACTCGATCATCCATAACGTTTAAAGAGATTATATATGATGCACTCTGCATAAACTGGCCAAACCGACATTTCAGTGATTGAGTTCTTAGATTTATCTTATAGTTTTGGTTTAGTGTTACATTTAACACAATACGATCTTTGTTGTAATCAATCAAATTGAACATATGATCTCACATTATGGTTTATTTGTTTGCTTTGAATGAGCTAATTTCATCAAAGTATCATACATTATGAACAGTGACCGTTCATCATATAACGCTTATCATATATTGATCAAATGTCCACAGTCTTGTATTGTTTTTGATTTTGGAACACAAAGAATGCAATACACGGTCCCAACCAAATAAACATGTAAGCGACCAAATTATGAACGTATTAAGTAGTTGTAAAATTGGGCACTTGCATGGGTGTAGAAAACATCTATATGTAAGAAGTATTTAATAGTAAGTATATGTTATGTTTCTATTTGACAATTTTCAATTCAGTTCATTTGTATATCTTAATTGATAAACATCTTATGAATCATATTAAATTGTAACGACCCACCTTTTGGATGGTTTAAATCAACAATAAACCACACATGTCAAACTCAAACCATACAAAAGAGAGGATTGTTATGGGGTAAATAAGAAAAAAAACAAAACATAGAATCTCACAGCGGAATGACGAAATACAATAATCAAATAAATAGTTCATGAAGCTGTTTTTCAAATAAAATTTGATTACACTTTACAGTACAATCAGAGTTATACATACATCATGAATGAATAACTAATGCAGTGGAACAACATGATGCAGTGGAATAAATATAATAAATAGTAATAATATGCTAAATCTTCGTCTTCCTCCTCTAGAAATAAGGTCTTCAACATTGAAATGCTCAGGCTGACCTGAGCGTAATGAAAAGACAAAACACTCGAGTCAGAACTGAAAGATCTTATGTAAGTTAAATCAAATTAAGTAAATATGAGTGTAATGACTTCAGAGATGTTTATAGTATTTTACATCTACTATCCAATGTCTAACATACATGCAATAACTTAAGAGATGTTCGGGATCCATCTCCAAATGATCCATTAAACTATCTACATACATAGTACAGTACACTATTATAATATGTCTACAGTAAAGTAAAGTATTAAAATAGCGTTAAGGCATTACCCATATCCTCCTTAACACATTTTTATAAATGCCGTAGTCTATACAGTACTGTACACTCCACCAAACCGGTGGGCTATCAGGGAGCACTCCACAGGTACGACACAAACCAAACTTGTAGTGGGCGTGATAAGGCATATGATAAGGCACGCGAGGCAATGCCCAGAGTAGGATACTACCGTTTTGCAGAAACGGGCTGGTGGTAACAGATAGCAGCTACTACTGCCTACCTCGGAACACACTCCCATAATCAAATCGAGGGTGGCCACCAAATCAATCACAAAGTAACAGATTGGTATCGAAGAAGCATGTCTGATCGGAGGAGCGACCTCACTTGGCCATGATATAGCTCCTGTTTTAGTCATATCAAGTCGACCCGAGGAGGTCAGGGATGCGTTCATACCTCATACAGTAGCATTCGCCAAATCATCCTACTTCGTTCTGGATTCTCCACCGCGTGCACAGTTGTTAAAGTGGTTTTCAGTATTGGCAGAGAGTATGACAATATCTGATCCCGGTCTCTAAAACAACCGAATGCTTATTTCGCACCGGTTGGTTCATTTACATTTCCAAAACCGATTCATAATTGATATAAAAATATCATATTCACTTAAAAATCATATCACTTTCGAAATCATATTCACTTTCGAAATCATTATTCACTTTCGAAATCATTATTCAATTAAATCATATTCATTTTCAAAATCATAACCACAAAATAGGTTAAACCATCATATGCAAATATTCGCATTTAAATCAATTAAATCTAGATCATAACAGTTCCAACTTCAAACGGTTTGAATATTGAAAGTTGTTTATATATTGGAATAGTTATACATTAAAAATAGTTAATGTATTAAAAATTATAAATATTAATATATATATATATATTAGTTGTTTATAAATTTAAAATAGTTTATAATTTAAAATAGGTTATAGATTAAAATAGTTTATATATTAGAAATAGTTTATATAATAAAATAGGTTATATATTAAAAATAGTTAATGTATTAAAAATTATAAATATTAAAATATATATATTAAAAGTTGTTTACAAATTTAAAATAATATATATTAGGATGGTTTATATGAGAAAATAGTTTATATCGAAAATAGTTTCAAATTTAGAATTGTTTCTTCCAATTTCACAAATCAATTCAAATCAACTTTAGTTCCAAAAATTCAGTATAAATTAATCCCAGTTCAATGATTTCAATCCCAAAGGCTAAAGGTTTCAATTCAAATTCTCATAAAAACCATTTCAATTTACAACGATTTCAAATCCATGTTTGAACTACTAAACCACTTCAAATTCAATAGGTTTCAAAGTTTAAATATTCAAACATTTACAATAACTTAATTTTGATAAATTCCATTTATATTTCAAAATTCAACCTTAAGATTTCCATTTAAATTCCTTAAACAATTCATTCAAACCAATTTCAGTTTCAACACTTAAAAGCTTAGATTTGGAAAATAATTCAATTTATATAAATCTAATTTTTATTTCATAATATCATTTAACTGGATTCAAAAATTAAGGATTTAAATTCATTTAATTTAACCAATCCGGTGTCCGTATATAATTTTCTACCCTATGGTCAAGTGATACGGATATATATCATTTCAACCCGCAATAAATTTGAATTTACAGGTATATATCATTTCAACCTGCAATCCCGAGTTAAAATTCAAAATCCATAAAATCGCTCGAGTTTATCATTTTAACCCATGACGATTTTTCCCAAATCTATGAGATCGTTCGGGTATGTATCATTTCAACCCATAGTGATTTTCCTAATAATAACAAAGGGAACTTGCAGTGTGATAACAACATATAAAATAAACATAACATCAAATCATCCAAATGTCAGCAATTAAACATCCATCATAATCATCATTCAAATCAACCAATAATCACAACAAATAAACTGGTTATCATTATCCGGTATTTAATTGGCAATTAAATTTCAATATTAATTTAAATGGCAATTAAATTCAATATAAATTCAAATTAAATTCGAATGGCAATTTAAATATACCAAACAACAATCAATAAATTTCTAATCATATCATAAATTAATTTTAATCAACATAAGATGGTTTAGTAGTTGTGAGTGGGTTAAAACACTCACTTTTGATTTATCGATGATTTAAAATCCAAATAGGGCCCAAAATTTTTACAGTCTTAGAATGTAGCTAAACCAGTTCCATAATGTCTGGAATTTCGATACGATCGCAATGGAGAAAACCGTGTGAATCCGAGCTTGTATGGAAAAGTTATTGATGTTAGAACACATTAAAATTTGAATTTAAATTAAATATATAACAATGGCAATTTGGTAATTAATATCACCTTCTACAAACCCTAGTATCACACGCGAGCCTACACACGGCCGCCACTTCCCCATCAACGTCGTCGAGCGTACGGCCACTTCCGCCCCCATCAGACCCCACCGCCACGTTCACCAACTCGGGCCGCCTCATCTCCATGCCCTGCGCCACATCCGGTCCCACCTCCTCTCACCGCCACCGTTCAACTCATTAGGGTTTTCGAACCCTAAAACTCGAATTTCGATCACCTCCATCAACAATAAGCGATACGACCACCACCAACCAACTCCAAACACCACTCTCCACAATACCCATAAGCCAATTTCGCCAATTAGCGCGTGAATCAAAAAGCCCAAAATCGCTAGTTAGGGTTTCACGATTTATGACTTTTGACCGTGATTCCAGATCGACTCGAGCACTATTTCTAAAAACGAACACTTTCCGTAGATTTGTATTGTCGAAAGCTTCAAAACGGTATTTAATATGACATAGTTTGAGGTGTTTGAATTTTCGATTTGATTTTGATTTGAAATTGAATTTGGAAATTAGGGTTTCTGCCATTGGGAAGGAAGGAAGGAGCAGATGGAGATAAGCAGCACGTAAAATCAGAAAAGAGAAACAACTAGGGTTTATATTAGCCTATATATAGGCAAATGTAGATAAGAAAGAATGGACATATCGAATTGGTTCGAAACGATAACACGATCTGAAAAGCCCGTTCCATTTCCGAAACGAAAGTAGGTCATCCAATATATTGAAATAGATGTTTTCGATATTTTTAAACTCAATGGAACTAGTTTCAAACCCTAATTCCATTGTTTACAGAAGTTAGCTTTCAAAATCGAATTATATTCATTTAATTTCTATTAATCGATTTCTACGCGTTTCGAGCTCACACGATCAAACGATAAGTCTGATCGCTACGAAACTTGAAATCCTATAATAATTCACCGTTACAGATTCTATGAAACTGGTTTCGTTGAAATATGAGACAGCATCCAAAATGGCTAATTTACATGTTAATTAAATAAATTATTATTAAATTGGTTAATCACCTTTAAATTCAAATTTAATAGTTAATAATTCATCATTCTAGATTACATAGAAATAAATAATCTATCAAAATAAATTTTCTATGTTAAATTCACTATTAAAATATTTCATTAAATTCAACGTTCAATTACACTATAATAAAATCCTAGTAAATTATATTTTAAATCCAAATAAATTCTTTTATTTTGATTTCCACCTTTATTATTAAATCAACTATCAACTTATGCATATAATTAATATTAGTTTACAATTTATTACATTCATATTTCACAGTTATCATTTTTACCATATTAATTAAAATATTTCAATTTCCTTAATTCCATTAATTACCAATTTTAATTCCTTATTTATAATTATAACCAAATTAACTTTACAATTAAATCAATTGATTGAAATTACATTAAAATAATTGCCAATAACGTTCAAACAACATTATTAAATCATATTCTAGTTATTTTCTCATTAATAAATCATAAATTTTAATTTTTCACAATATTAAATTAAAAAATCTTAGTTAATTTAGTATTTTTAATTATCGAAAATTACGGATCGTTACATAAATGCATAATTTTATTAACGTAGAATATTATAATATTATATAGCATATATACTTACAATATTAGAAAGGTTAAAGGTTATATAACGACCCGCAAATCCGCACAATTCAGGCTGACAATAAACCACACATGTCTAATCCAATTTAAACGAAAATACGAAAAGTTATTGTAACGACCCACCTTTCTAACCCCTAGGGACGACACTTAACACATCCTCGGTGTTCGTGTACCATTACCCAAGCATCGGAAAGATAAATCGTCGTGGGGTTAAATAAAGAATAGAATAGAAAACCTCACAACGCCATCTTCAAAAGCCCACATAGACCTATTACTCTCAAACTACTCAAATAAAATTGAGTACCCAAGAGTTTAGGGAAAACAAACAACTCGGATCAGACGATATGTTTGGTATGAGTAAAAAAAATTTAATCGGTAGGTGTGTGATTAAACACAAAAATATGGGACCACACCACTGAACACGGAACGGGTTTACTCTCACATGAATCAACATCCAAACGAGAAGAATGGATAAATAATTAAAAATCGTGAAGAGTGGTTGACTCTTCTCGATTAAATTAAGGAAACAAATTCAAAGGTTCGAATCAAATAAGAAAAAGAAAATTTTCAACAAATGACTAGGAAGCCACACCACGCTTGAAGTATACCTCTAGTACTATACTTATGAGAAGCTCATATACTCTGCGACACTTCTCGGACAATACCAAGCCGGACCCCGCCAAACCTTACCGATTATCCGAATATTTCACATCTAATAGCGCTATCAAATCCAATCTAGATGAGATGCGAAAGTACCCTAATGGGAGCAACCCCACATAGCTTGGCTTCCTCTCACGCTTTCGATTTAATCATTTCTGACAAAGGATATCGATGCTCGACGGAGCAACACATCATCTTAGTATGACGATAATAAAGAAGCTGAAGTAACCGATAGTTGAGAAATCAACTATCAAGGATTTAAAATGATCGTATATGGAAATTAAGTCTTGTATACTTATCACCACTCATCGAATTCAAACTTGTACTATTTCTTGGTTAACAATAATACCAGACAAGTCAAGGTAGTGTTACCTTGAAGTCATGTCTCACGATTATTCTTAACTTTTGGAATAGCGACAAGTCTACCTCTTCGATGTTTAGTGCTAATTATACAAATAAATCGTTTCCATACAAGTCGACCGCTTTACAGAAATTAATCCATTTCCATAAACAATTCAAACCTTTTCTTTTAAAAACCCGAATTCATGTTTGGGCTTCACATTACAAGTATTAGCTTCAGAACACTTTATTAAAAGACTTTACTAACATTAAAACATTATTATAAAAGGAATATCTTTCAACATCCTTATTTAATTGGATACTTCGCTTTAACGATCATAGATGAGAATAATTAATTATCTTTAAACTTCGTTAATCAATTTGGATAATTGATTTCAAAATACCCTTTAATTAAAAAAGTTAATCACCTTTAAATTAACAGAATTAAAAAAATTAATTTATTAGATTTAATCTTATTAATTCCATTAATGAATTAAATTTTGACATCAGTAATTAAGTTAATTTATAATAAATAAATATCATTAATTAAATTAATTAATTTAAAACATAATTAAAGAAATATTAATTAAATTTAAATTAATTAATCATATTAAAAAATCATTAATTGAAAGGAGTTAATTTATTTTAATCATCATTAATTAAAATGATTAATTAATTTTTATCCATCATTATTAAATAATTAGTTAACCTTAATCATCATTAGACAAAATGTTTAGTTAATTTTAAGTATCATTAACAAAGCAATTAATTAAATTTTAACACATCATTAATAAGTTAATTAATTAATTTTAAACTCATCATTAACAAGTTAATTAATTAACCTTAATCTCTAAATAATTAATTATATTTAAAAATATTTAATAAAATAATTAATTAAATTTAAAATCATCCTTATTTAACAACTTATTAACTTGTAAAACCAAACCCAAGCTCGAGAAATAAATCAAATTTTTTTGATAAGGATATGTTTGTCGAATGTGCGGATATAGCGATAGTCCCTATACGGGCACTTCGACAACTAATTCATGTCATTTTACTTTCATCCAAACATCATATAACAAAAGCAAAATAATAATACAAAGTGCTAAACTATTCAACAACATATAGAGAATAATCATTAACAATATAACTTTTACTACTAACTTTCAAAACTTGCTTACTAACTTGGTTAATAAACTAACAAGGTGACAACTTTTCAAGGATGAACAATATTTAAGTTTAGAAAGTTAGTACAAACCCAACATACATTACATGTAATACAAACCCAACAAGCCACTAACAACGAACATATGAACAATATTTAAGTTTAGAAAGTTAAGATTTTGAAAGATGAGATTTTTACTCACAATAGCTTACTAACTTCAACCGAACTTGTTCTAGAACTTCAAAAACCTTTAGATCTTTTAATTTTTTTTATAAATAAAGTCTTTAAGTCAAAAGCATCAAGATGGGCTCGGCCCTAACAAGTCTAGGCTCGACCATAAAATTTTTTGGTGATGGTGGGCTTGTTTTTTAGGATAAAGTGATGAAAAAGAAGATGAAAGGAAAAGTTAACATTTTTGAACTTGAGAAAAGTTTTGGAAGCCATGGAAACTTAAAAAAACTTGCATGAAGGTTTGAAAGTAAAGATAAAAATGAGAAAATGAGAAAAAGTATTAGGAATTTTTCTTAAATACAAAAGGATAAATTAAATTACCAATTTACCCTTAAAGTACATAACCTACTTTCCTTTGCTGCACCTCATCAAGCTAGTCTCCGCCTTACCAACATGCATTTAAAACTCAAGTGTACTTATGTCTCCTTATGTTTCATTTTACTTTATGTTTGAAATGAAATGATGTTTTATGACAATTTTTTGTCTTATTTTTAAACACTTACATAATAAGTCATATCATACTTATTATAGTTATTTAAGTTAACATATGTGTATAAATATATTAAAATAAATTATAACTTATTATAAATGCGAGTGTATTACTCAAATGCGCACAACGTTTTCCGACAACTTTTCGACACTGAAAAGTCAAAAATTTGAAAAAAGGTTTCCAGTCACATTTTCTATTTTTCTTCGAACTAAATATTTTTGCAAACTATTTTGAAAAACTATTTCACCATCATTATTTATTATTTCAAAGAGTTTTACTTTAGTTATAAATCCATTAATTAATTATTTAAAAATATATTAAATATCCATATTTTAAAGAGGTTAAATTACGGGTTACTACACTCTTTCCCCCTTAAAAGAATTTTGTTCCCGAAATTAATACACAAAAAGACAATCCAAAAGGTATATATTATACCAAGAAATTCATATAATAATGCAAAGAAACTATGCCATAAAAGAACATACATAATGCATTCAAACAACTAACCTGACATTTCACTAGGGTAAGTTTCTCTAATACGATCCTTAGTCTCCCAAGTACAATTGCGAGGGTCATCACTCTACTAAACCTTCACAAGCTTAAACACCTTGTTCCTCAATCTTCTTTCATCCCGGTCTACAAAATGAATTTGGTGTCGAACAATAGTCAAATTCGGTTCTATTTCTAAGACTTCCTGAATAGATGTCTCAACAATCAAAGATGGATCATGAACATGCTTTCTCAGATGAGATACATGAAAGACATTATGAACTTCTGACAATCTTTCAGGAAATTCTACTCTATATGCCAATGATCCAATTCTCTCCAGGATTCTAAATGGTCCAATGAATCTGGGTGCTAGCTTTCCTGCTCTTTTGAATCTTACAACTCCTTTCATTTGGGAAACTTTCACAAATACCAAATCCCCGACTGCAAACTCTAAGTCCCTTCTCCATTGATCGGCATAACTTTTCTACCGATTCTGGGCTTCTTTCATCCTTTCCTTGATCATAGCCACTTTCTCCGATGCTTCTCAAATCATCTCTGGTCCAAGAACTAAACAGTCTCCAGTCTCAACCCAACATGAAGGTGATTTACATGGCTACCCATATAAAGCTTCATAGGGCGCCATGCCAATGCTAGCTTGGTAACCGTTGTTATAAGAGAACTCTACTAGGTGAGGGTGATCTTCCCATGATCCTTCAAAATCTAAAATCCAAAATACATGCTCTTAAAAGATCATCCAAAATCCGGTTGACTCTTTCGGTTTGTCCATCTGTCTACGGATGATAGGCTGTGCTCAAATTCAGCTCTGTCCCTAAAGCAGCTTGCAATGCTTCCTAAAAATGACTAGTGAAGATGGGATCTCGATCACTGACTATACTTACTGGGATTCCATGCACTCGAACGACCTCCCTCAAATAAATTCCCTCCAAAGAAGCTGCAGTTCTAGTTGACTTCACCTGAATAAAGTGGGCGCTCTTTGTTAATCGATCTACAATTACCCAAATGCCTTCATTACCTCCTCTTGTTCTAGGCAACCCATCGATAAAGTCCATGGATACTTGCTCTCACTTCCAATTCAGTATCTCTAATGGTTGGAGCAACCCAGCAGTCTTCTGCTAGTCGCTCTTGACCTGTTGACAATTTGCACACCGGCTCACAAAGATCGAAATGTCTCTCTTCATCCTTTCCCACCAAAAGGTCCTTTTCATATTCTGAAACATTTTAGTTACTCCTGGGTGGATAGATAATCATGACCGATGGCACTTTCTCAGCACATCCTATCTAATTCCATTAACATCGGGCACACAAATTCGTCCATCCATTCTCAAAATGCCTTGAGAGTCTATTTGAAAACTATAGATAATTCCATCTTCAACATCCTTCTTAAGCCGAGCTAGAATAGGGTCTTCTTCTTGGAAATATGCAATTCTCTCTATTAGTGCTGGCTTAACTTCCAAATTTGCAATTGTCGCCACATTCCTACTCAATGCATCTGCAACGTGTTTGCTTTCACTAGGGTGTAAAGAATCTCTACGTCATAAGGAGCGAGAAACTCCAGCCATCTTCGCTGCATTAAGTTCAAATCCTTTTGGGTAAAAAGATACTTTAATGACTTGTGATCCGTATATAACTCAAACTTTGCACCCAAAAGATAGTGCCTCCACACCTTCAATGTGAAGACTACTGCCAAAAGCTCCAAATTGTGTGTAGCATAATTTTTGTCATAAGGTTTCAACTGTCGACTCACATACGCTATTACTTTACTATTTTTCATCAAAACTTCTCCTAATCCGGTCCTATAAGCATCTGTGTAAACTGTTAATCCTTTTTATTCCCATCTGGAATAGTCAAGACAGGAGCACTTGTTAATTTCTCCTTTAACTCATTGAATGCTTGATCGCACTTGGGTGTCCAAATAAACTAAGCATCCTTCTTCGTCAGCTTTGTTAGATGAGAAGCAATCTTCGAGAAACCTTTAATAAATCTTCTATAGAAACCTGCCAATCCCAAGAAACTTTTAACCAAAGTTGCACTTTCGGGTGTCTTCCAATCTTGATCCGCAACTACTTTAGCTAGGTCCACTGATATGCCTTCTCCCGAAACTACGTGCCCTAGAAATCTAACTTCGGATTTCCAGAAATTGCACTTAGAAAACTTTGCTTTTAAAACATGGCTTCTTAAAGTACTTAAAATAATTTGAAGATGATACTTATGCTCTTCCTCCGTTTTAGAATAAACAATGATGTCATCAATGAAGACTAGAATAAACTTATTAAGAAAAACAATGATGTCATCAATGAAGACTAGAATAAACTTATTAAGAAAATCCCGAAACACTCTATTCATCAAGTCCACGAAATAAGTGGATGCGTTAGTCAATCCGAAAGGCATGACTAACCATTCGTAAAAGCTATTAGGGTACGAAAAGTGGTTAAAGGTACACTCTCTTCTGATACCCTTAATTAGTGAAAACCAGTGGCAAGATCCAACTGACAAAATATCCGAGCTCCGTGGAGCTGGTCAAACATGTCATCAATCATAGGTAAAGGATACTTATTCTTAATAGTCCTCTTATTTAATTCCCGGTAATCCACACATAATATAAGAGAACCATCGGCCTTGGTAACGAACACTACTGCCGATCCCCAACTTGATGTGCTACGCCTAATCAAACATTTCTCCAACAAATCAAACGTCTGCTTCTCCAATTCTCTTCTTTCCTTTGGAGCTAACCTTCAAGGAGGTTGTACAATAGGTCTGGTTCCTAGAATCAAATCAATGCGGAACTCTACTTCCCGATGAGGAGGTAAACCTTGCACTTATTCAAAAATATCCTTGAAGTCTTGAACAATTGGTATATGCCTTATCTCCTCTTTGGGTACTTCGAGGGAATACAGAAAACTGCTCATCAACCCTCTAGGCTCTCTACAACATATATCAATGCTTCTACCTATTACATATTTTACTACAATCACCCTTCTAACATAGTCCAAGACAACTTTAAACTTAGATAACTAGTCCATTCCCAATAATATTCCAAAACCCATGAACTCGAGGACTAATAAATCAGAAAAGAAAGGCCAATCTCAATAAGAAATAGGCACATTCAAACATATGGTATCAAGATTGGTCGGACCCCCAATTGGGTTTGACACATAGAGAATTATGGAGGATAACATATTTAAGATTCAACTAGTTCATTAGGTCATATGAGATAAAACTATGGTATGCACCGGTATCAAATAAAACTCTAACAGGAATATCAAAAATGGATAGTGTACCTTGCAACACCTTCTTTTCTTTTGGGTCCATAGAAGTAGATGGTATTTCCTTAATAGCAAAAGCATGTCCCTATGATCCCTTCTTTGGAAAAGTGCACTGGTTCTTCATATGTCCATGTTTGTTGCAATTGTAACAGAGTGGTCCATTAGCCGGGACGGGCACCGATTTGCAAAGTGGCCTATTTAGTTGCACTTATAACAAAGGATCTTGATCAAGTCTAACTACTTGTTTTGAGCTGGAGCTCCACCTCCAGGCTTCTTTCCTGACCCCTTCTTCTTCTTCCCTTTTCACTTGAAAAAGGGCTTACTAACAACTAGTATCACTTATAAAGGTTGGGCACTAACTGCTATCACTACTCCTTTCTGAACTCCTTGCTCAATATCAAGAGCCTCAAATCTCAATGCCATACAGATCAGATTGGTAAAGGTACAGTTGAGATGATTGGTCATTTCCCGATGAAATTCTAGTTGCATTCCTTTCACGAACATTTCATTCTTTTTAAGTGGTGTATCAATAATTCCCGGTCCAAAGCGGGACAATGCATTGAACCTATGCTCATACTTAGGGCTGTTAATTTCCTACACGACCCAAAACACGACCCGAAACCCGCACGGAAATTAGCAGGTTAACCCGACCCATTAATTTGGCGGGTCATTTTCGGGTCAACCCGAATTTGACCCGTTTATAAACGGGTGGGTTTCGGGTTGACCCGCTAACCCGAAATTGACCCGTTAACAACCCATTTATACTTATATAGGTTGACCCGATCCGTTTACGACCCGACCCGACCCGTTTATGACCCGTTTGTACCTTATACGAGTTAACCCGACCCGTTTACGACCCGCTTTGACCCGTTTACGACCCAATTATATCTTATACGGGTTGACCCGACCCGTTTATGACCCGTTTACGACCCGTTTCGACCTTATACGGGTTGACCCGACCCATTTACGACCCGACCCGTTTATAATCGGGTTACACGGGTCGGGTCGGATCAACCGTTTATAAACGGGTCGGGTTCGGGTTGAGCTTTTCTGACCCGTTTAATAAACGGGTTGACCCGACCCATTTAAAATCAACCCGAACCCGGCTTAACCCGACCCAAACCCGACCTGACCCATTGACAGCCCTACTCATACTGCGCCACCATCATCTCACCCTGTTTCAAATCCATAAAACTTCAGAACAACTGAGTCCTTCCCGCCTCTGGGATAAATTGAGCTTCAAAAACCTCTTTCAACTACGTCCAAGAGAAATCTTCTTCTGGTGTATTTATGGTGACTGAATCCCACCAATCCATTGTTGCTTTCTGAAGCTATCACGATGCCAACAATCTCTTTTTAGCATCTCCCAACTGAAGATCCCCGAATATCCTCTCACAAGAGCAGAGCCATGACTGAAGTCCCAAAATATCTTCAGTTCCATAGAAAGGCTTACCACCTAAAGCAGTGTAATTCCTGCATAAGGTCGCAAAGTTCTGAGGCGGCTGAACTTGAATCACTGCTTCTGCTATCGGCTCTACAACTAGCTCATTTCTAGGAGCTCTGCCATTTGTAGTCGTGCTGGTTCCTAATCCTCTCCCTCTTCTTCCTCTTGTACTCATTTTCAATAACCTGGATAAGTGACAGGTATCATTAAAATACAAAGATAGGGTCAATGATGGAAAAAAGGAAACTGCAATAAAGGATCCAAAACCAGACTATTAGGGGAGAAAAGGAAATGCTCTATCAAGAATAACGCATTCTAAGGCTCTACTCACCCTATCTCTAATGAGTTGTACCCCAATCAGGCTAAGGTGTTCGCTCAACTGAAGCTCTGATACCAACTATAACGACCTACCTTTCTGATCCCTAGGGACGACACTTTACACATCCTCGGTGATCGTGTGCGGTTGCCCAAACATCGGAAAGATGAATTGTCCTGGGGTCAAATAAAGAACAACATAGAAAACCTTGCAATGAAACTGTAAAATAATCCCTAACAGTCAGTACTACATCAGGTTACTCCTTAATAGGGAGTTATCAGAGTTACAAAAGTACTACAAATCATCTTAGGCGGTTATAACAACCTGCCTTTACATATGTTGAAACAAAATACACTTACACAAACAAGATAATACAGCGGAAAAGATAACTAAGAAGATGAAAGCCTCCTGCTCGAACGCCATCTTCAAAAAGCCCACATAGACCTGTTACTCTCAAACAATTCAAATAAAATTAAGTACCGAGAGTTTAGGGAAAAAAACAACTCGGCTCAGACGATATGTCTGGTATGAGTAAAAAAATTTAAATCAATAGGTGTGTGATTAAACACAAAAATGTGAGACCACGCCGTTGAACACGGAATGGGTTTACTCTCACATGAATCAACATCCAAACTAGAAGAATGGATTTTAAACATCGTGAAGAGTGGTTGACTCTTCTCGATTAAATTAAAGAAACAAATTCAAAGGTTCGAATAATATAATAAAAAGAAAATTTTCAACAAATGACTAGGAAGGTGCACCACCCTTGAAGTATACCTCTAGTAATATACTTCTGAGAAGCTCGTATACTCTGTGACACTTCACGGACAATACCAAGCCGAACCCCGCCAAACCTTACCGAGTATCGGAATATTTCACATCTAATAGCATTACCGAATCCAATCTAGATGAGATGTGAAAGTACCCTAATGGGAGCAACCCCACGTAGCTTGGCTTCCTCTCGCGCTTTGGATTTGTCATTTTCGACAAAGGATATCAATGCTTGACGGAGCAACCCATCGTCTTAGAATGACGATAATAAAGAAGATGAAGTAACCGATAGTTGAGAAACCAACTATCGAAGATTTAAAATGATAGTATATGGAAATTAAGTCTTGTATACTTATCACCACTCATCGAATTCAAACTTGTACTATTTCTTGGTTAACAATAATACCGGACAAGTCAAGGTAGTGTTACCTTGAAGTCATGTCTCACGATTATTCTTAACTTTTGGAATAGCGACAAGTCTACCTCTTCGATGTTTAGTGCTAATTATACAAATAAATCGTTCCCATACAAGTGAATCGCTTTACGGAACTTAATCAATTTCCATAAACAATTCAAACGTTTTCTTTTAAAAACCCGAATTCATGCTTGGGCTTCACATTACAATATTAGCTTCAAAACACTTTGTTAAAAGAGTTTACTAACTTCAAAAAATCATTATAAGAGGATTTAATAACTTTCAACATCCTTATTTAATTGAATACTTTGCGTTAACTATCATAAATGAGAATAATTAATTATCTTTAAACTTCGTTAATCAATTTGGATAATTGACTTCAAAATACCCTTTAATTAAAAAGGTTGATCACCTTTAAATTAGCATAATTAATTAAACTAACCTATTAAATTTAATCTCATTAATTAATTACATTTTTACATCATTAATTAAGTTAATTAATAATAAATATCGTTAATTAAACTAATTAATTTAAAACATAATTAAAGAAATGATTAATTAAATTTAAATTAATTAATCAAATTTAAAAATCATTAATTGAAAGGAGTTGATTTATTTTAATCATCATTAATTAAAATGATTAATTAATTTTAATCCATCATTATTAAATAATTAATTAACATTAATCATCATTAGACAAAATGTTTATTTAATTTTAAGTATCATTAACAAAGCAATTAATTAAATTTAAACACATCATTAATAAGTCAATTTATTAATTTTAAACTCATCATTAACAAGTTAATTAATTAACCTTAATCCTTAATAATATATTAATTAATTAATTATATTTAAAAATATTTATTAAAATAATTAATTAAATTTGAAATCATTCTTATTTAACAACTTTATTAACTTGTAAAACCAAACCCAAGCTCGAGAAATAAATCAAAAAATTTCGATAAGGATATGTTTGTCGAAAGTGCCAATATAGCGATAGTCGCTATACGGACACTACGACAACTAATTCATGTCATTTTACTTTCATCCATACATCATATAACAAAGGCAAAACAATAATACAAAGTGCTAAACTATTCTACAACATATAGAGAACAATCATTAACAAAATAACTAACTTTTACTACTAATATTCAAAACTTGCTTACTAAACTAACAAGGTGACAACTTTTCAAGGTATAACCCAATCCAACATACATCACATGGTAATACAAACACAGCAAGCCACTAACAATAAATATATGAACAATATTTAAGTTTAAAAAGTAAAGATTTTGAAAGATGAGATTATTACTCACAATAGGTTACTAACTTCAACCGAACTTGTTCTAGAGCTTTAAAAACCTTTAGATCTTTGCAAAAACTTTGGAAAAATGAAGTCTTTAAGCCAAAATCATCAAGATGGGCTCAGCCCTAACAAGTCTAGGCTCGGCCATAAAGACATTTTGGTGATGATGGGCTTGTTTTTGAGGATAAAGTGATGAAAAAGAAGATGGAAGAGTTTAAACAGGTTTTATACAAGATATATGAGGAAAAGTTAACATTTTTGAACTTGAGAAAAGTTTTGGAAGCCATATAAACTTATAATATAATTAATCATAGCCGAAATTGTTACATTAATTAAATTCTAGTATACTAAGGTCTACAATCAAAACCGTAAAGGCTTGTATTGGAAATGGATTCCATACTATGACAAGGTAAGGACCTACCTTCCGATGATACAACTCTAGATAAAATGCAGCAGGTCTGACAAGAACATCTTGTACCCTTGCCACGTAGGACTGACCTACCACTTGACTAGTAGTACTGAATATGATCACCCTTTGCATTAACGGGCCCCGAAGCATACGTGAGTAGATAGTAATCGATCAAGATTTGGAATGACCATACCTTGATGGAAGTGACCCACTTAGCCTTGCGCATGCCAGATTTTTGTCATTTCCCAGTTGATGAGAATTGGGGATACGTTTTATCTTTATATAGCACTTCCCACGTGGAATGCTAACACTGCCCTCCAGGAAATAATGCAATGCCAGCATTCATCCATACAAGTTCGTTCTAGAATTGAACAAAACCGAAGGCACCACTTCTACTACATCCATTTGGAAACATCCTTAGGATTAGTAGCAAGTAGCCCTTGCACTTCAAAAGCTCCATTTTGATTATCTTCAAGATATTCCAATTCGAAACGTTTATGCCTGTTCGAAGTGGTTTTCGGATAACATATCTGATCCCGGTCTCTTCAAACTGACAACATTAGTCTATAAACTGGCCAACATTTGATAGTCGGTTATTTAACTATCAAATAAACAAACAATCCAACCAGAGATCAAATTTTCAAAGGAAGCAACAGTGGTAAAGCACCAAGCAATACTAAGCCTCTTTAATTAATCATTTCATTAATTGATACACTTTCCAAAATTTTATCTCAAAATATCTTTATGAAGATATACCTACAAACTTTTATATTTCGATACGTGGAAAAAAAATCTATACACTTATCTCAACGGTATAAGAATATTCGCAGAACTAAGGAAGATTTTCTTTTCACAAAATAATAGAACAATCTATAAATTCCTTTATATATCTCTAAACCCATTTATAACTATTCTATAACTCTCAAACACCATTTATAAACATCTCTAAATCATTTTTCAAATCATTTATAAACTCTTTATAAATCCATAAAACTAATTATAAAACTTCTTTTAAAGATCTATAAATACCTTTCTAAAATTCTTCATAAATATCTAAAACCATTTATAAAACTCTTTTCACCCTTAACCAATCTTCCTTTAAATTGTCCAAACCATGTTACAAGATTCCTCTTATAATACCCACATTTATTTATAAAACTCTATTTATAAATCTCAAAACATTTACAAATAAATTCTAATCATTTACTTTAAAACACTATTATATAAGAATAAACATTATAAATAATAATTAACTTCAAAACATCTTAAAAATAATAATTAACAAATTTAGACATTCTTAATAAAATAATAATAATTTATCTCAACATTAATATAAATAATAATAATTAATTTCCAAAACTTTATTGATAAATAATTATTATTAGTTTCAAACCATTTTAATAATTTAAATAATTAACTTTTCAAAATATTAAAATATTGATAATTAAAACTATATTAACAAAAATAAAAAACTATTAAAACATAAATATAATTCCTTGATATAAATCCATACTTCAATTTCAACATAATCATTTCCATATTTTTAAAACTTTATCTATAAATATCTTTATATTTTGTAAAACTTCTTTTCTTAAAAAATCCCTTTATTTATAAAACCCCATTTTGTAACTCTATTCCTTTACAAATCTCACTTACCCATAACATCCCATTTAAAACATCAATTACAATCCATTTTTAATATTGCTTCCATATATAAATTTCTTTTATAAATTCCTTTTTATTTATAAATATTGTTTAACATCTCCAAAATAGAATCAACTATTTTTCTAAAACAACACTCCACATCTTATTTTAAATCCACGATCTGATTTATTTCCCCAATCTATCAATGGTAATAGTTTCCATTTATTTATAAAACACCATTTAAAAATCTATCCTTTTATTAATAAAATATGATTTTACGAATCCTCACTTTATTTATAAAACATCACATTTATACATTATCACATTTACAAATTTCCACA
The DNA here is from genome assembly GCA_030737815.1 of Allium fistulosum. Lineage (NCBI taxonomy): Eukaryota > Viridiplantae > Streptophyta > Magnoliopsida > Asparagales > Amaryllidaceae > Allium > Allium fistulosum. The sequence goes on from CM060901.1 coordinate 1,620,680,092, forward strand.
TTTATAAATAAATCTTAATATATGTATATATATATATATATCACTATATATAAACGGTTAATAATTGTTTGTACCAAAATATTTTTATCTTTGTTTTAAAACCATTTCCTTTATTATAAAAGATGGCTAATTTTTAAGATTTAAAAAAATCTTTATTATACAGTTCAAAAAAATCTCTATTTACAATATTTCACAAAAACCATTAATTTATAATATCTAACATCATACCTTTTATTTACTTTAAATAAATTCCTTCTTTAATAATTCAAAAATAATTTTTAAAACATATAAGTTTTCGAAATCACTTAAAAATCCTTTTATAAAACTAATTCTTCTCTTTATAGTATTTTAAAATACTAAAAATATGGCCCAATGCTATTATAGTACTAAATAGGGAAAAATCATACAAGTCATCAAATAAGACATCTAACACATCATATATCAAAATATATGAAAAGTAAAATCAATGGTGTGAGGAATCTAGTTGGATCCCTCTAACCTGTCCCCCTGTACCAAGTACGGTATATAATCATAAAATATAAATCAACCGCTTCGAGGCGGGATCGTATACAAAGGGTCATCCGCTCTTACACAGGAACGTAATAGGGTCTCATCCGCTCTAGGGATGGGAATACATCCAAACCAACTAATAAAATAGTAAAATATCCAAACAATCAACAAAAAATCAACAATAAAATTATCCACAATTATATAAAAATATAAGTGGGCCAGAGAGGTTAGTTAACTCACATTAATTCCAGTTTCCGTCAAAACACAACGGTTTGAGTTAAAATTGAACATGCATTCAATTTTAATCCAAATTTCTGCTGGCTCCAATCCATCCAATCTAACTCCATAACGTAGTATTCACTGATACGATCGCAAAGCAACTTGTCGTGTTCAAATTCGACCTCGTATGAAAAAGTTTTACAGTTATAAACATTCGATTTTAAATAAAATAATTATTTCCCTTTAATAACAAGATTAAAACTTAATTACCACATTTAAACCTAAATCATGTGCTGCCTTATATCGCATTCCATGTTCTAGGTCGCGACTTCGATCGCTTATCAATGCCGCCATACGTCGCCTTAGGCTGCCGCATCACCACCGTGGCAAGCCCCAGCCACCGTGCCTCCATCGCCATAGGTCACATCACCCCAGAGCCACTTATTTACTCCGATGATCCCACAAGTTTGCCGCATTTGAAGGCATATTACGGCCTCCATATTCCACCATGACTCCATCAACCACCATCGATCGACTTTCCTAGCCACCCCGCATCTTTCTTCTACTGATGCCGACGCCCCGATCGATAGATGATTCTATGCCTTAGGATCATAGGTTATAATGGCAGCCACGATTTCAATTTAGGGTTTCAAGTTTGCAAATGAAACCATCTCAAGTCCTTTTATAGAAAAATTTACAAAACACTATTCACGCTCTAAATTTTCGAACTCCAATTGAGGCGTGTCGCCCGACGTTCTGTATGTAATACCCCTATTCCGAACATAATGGAGTTAGTATCGGGACCCAATTCCATCGTCTACAGAAGTTAACTTTTCAAAATCGAGTTATATTAAATTAAATTCCTCTAATTAATTTTTATGCGTTTTGTAACAACCCGGTATTTTGTATCAATTAATTTTCGTCTCTAGACGATTAAATCGATTGTTTAGTGCTATTGCAGATTTGAATCGATTTAAATCCTTTTTAGATTTGTGAAATTCTTTTATAAAAGGTTGGTTAAATGTTGATGACATTTGAAATGGAGCCTATCCTTTGTTTTAAACCCGTGTGAAAATCAAACCCGTTCCCTCCATTCAATTTTCACATTCACGAACCCTAAATCAAAACGAACGAAAATGGCGGCATCTCGTTTTCGTTCTTCTTCTTCGATCGTGAATTAGGGCTTCTTGATTTCGTGTCGATCTTCGCAGTTCCTCTCAGGCGAGCTCTTCCTTTTGCTTCAGGGAAAAAGGTGAGTGATCTTCATTTTCGCTCACATCTAATTCATGTTCATGTGTATTAGGGTTTTAAAATTCGTTGGTTTTCGTTGTATTCAAGTTGTTGAGTTGGTCGATTCCTTTTGCTTTGCGAATCCAAATTGGGTTTTACTGATGGGTGAATTTTGATTTCATCCACCTCTACTTCAAAGTGCTGTTTATACATGCGTTTCGAGACCTTGACTTTCAGTTTGATTTCGGGGTAATGTTGTAACCATCTGGTAATTGATTTTTGGTGATAACCTTTTCACCACTTCACTGACTTGTTGTCCCATGATTTCGGCTATACTGTGAATTCTGTTCTTTGTCAAACTATTTGAGAAATTGACTTCGGTCTCTTGTTATGTGATTTCATTTCCATGCTCTCAGAAGTGTTTCTGCACTTCTGGTTTCTTTGATGCACTTTGATGTACCTAATCTGTATGCATTTGTTCACTGATGCACTTGATCACATTGACACTCTTGACTTCGATCATTATGCAGTTTGCATTGTTTCATCTCTACTTGTTGTAGCTGCTACATATATGTGCTTTTGATTTTCACCGTCCCTATGAGTTCATTAATTCATCTTGCCCATCTCTGGCTTGTTGTTTGCACTGTATAATATTTTCTTTGAGAGGGCTGTTGTATTATATTTGCACTGTCACCTGTTTCTGCATATGTGTGCATATACACAAATATGTTTGTGTGTATGCATATATGGGTGGATTAACTCGATAAATCTAGTCCATGTAATTACAGTGCCTGTTGGCCACAGTCCTTTTGAATTTATCTTGACTTGTTCGTGAGTTTTGTTTGCCTTCTCATCTTCACTATTTCTGTTGCATAGCTTCTGGACTTAATTCTTTTGTGACTTTGGTCACTGTCATTGCTTCGAGCCCTTATATATGTATGTATGAAGTTTGAAGCAGTAGCCTTTTTGGGTTGTGTTCCCTGGTCTCTCTGGTACACTTTGTTGTACCTGTTAGTGACTATATTTTCAATAGGGTATTCGATCTACCTATGCACTTGAATATGGTCTTCATGTATTTGAAATGGTGCATGTTGTTTCTGTCTTCATCTTGTTCACTTAGTCACTGCTGCAGTTTGATGTGGTTATATGTATTTACTTGAACTTGAGCTACTCTGGTCACTTGAGTCTGTTGCCTTTGAGTATCTGGACTTGATTTTATTCATTCCTATATTGTGTAGTTGTGTTGTAGTTGCATGTTTGATCTTTGATCCCTGACTTCATGCATCCCTGACCAGTGACTTCTCGTGTGTTCACCCTTGACCTGTTTGTCTTCACTGCATAGCACAGTCCCTTTTGTATAACTTTGTTCCTCCCTGTAGCAGCTTTGTGCATTCCTCTGGTCATTTGTATTCATCTCTATGGTATACTCGAATTGACCTCAATATTGCATTTGGTTAGTGCCAGGTTTTAAATCTCCTATATCTCGCCCGAGATCTCGCCCGAGATCTCATTTTCACACTTAAACGAGACGAGACATCAAATCTCCTCCATATCTCCCTCGACACTCATCTCGTCCGAGATATTCAAATCTCACCCGATATATGGATCAAAATCTCAATCCGAGATCTCACCCGAAGTTATACATTTTTCTTATTTTCCATAATAATTTTTATTTTCATATTGATTCAAAAGAAACTACTCAATCCAATTATAATTTACCAACTTCTTGAACATATTCTTTACTTTTTATCTTAATGAGTCATAGCGAAAGGTTTCACTTCTTTATTACGTTCAAATAAAAGGATATTATTCAATCATTAGATTCATTACCAAATCAATTAAGCCAATCAAGCTACTACTCTTCTAAATATATTTCTTTGTTCATGTAAATCAAGTATGTTACCATTTTTATTTTTAATAAGAAAGTTATAATCGTTAAATAAATTTTTGACACATCAATTTTAAACACATAAGTACATCCGAGATATTCCCGAGATGCATTATAAGATCCGAGATGTCAATCCGAGATGTACACCCGATACGTACTCATCTCGTCCGAGATCTCTCCCGATACGAGATAACTTGTGTAAAAATCTCGAGACGAAACGTGACCGAAATCCGATATTTAAAACCTTGGGTTAGTGTACTTGGGTCAGTGGCATTGATATCTTTAGCTTGATCGACAGTTGCTGTTCACTGTTGTATACTTGCATGTACGTTGTCATTCTGTCTAGAGTAGGTTCTACATTCTGTAATCTTGAATCTCTTGACTTTGTTTGTTACTGTTTGTTATCCCTGAGTTGAACCCAATTTCGGGGTTTGACCTTGTGATCATTTGTGACTTTCACTGAGCTTTTGTGTATCTCTTGTTATAGTGGCGAGGCAGTACACGCGTGCGTGTACTGCAGCCCTATCAGATTTGACAGTTTCAAATTGATATTTCAATTGTTTAAATTGCTTTGGATTTCTGTTTTGTGGATTAACACTGTTTAGTGTTATATCTGCCGTTATCCGGTTCTCTTATCGAGAAGTTGGGTATACGAGATTTCTGTGACTGTTGTCTATTTGATATTTGATTATTATTGCTTCTGTGCACTAATAACTGAGTTTGAATTAGACTGATCCGGGTATTATTTTCTTTTGAATATAATACTCGGGTCAGACCGAGTATTTACAGGTTGTAGATTTTTAGCTTTGGGTTGCTGCTAGAGCTATGAAGACTTTTTATATCATTTGAAGTGGTCTTCGTCTTGTTGTAGAAGTCAGTGTGTCTGTTTTAAGATGATAATGTATTCATGTATATTAGTTGATAATGTACTTGTATATATAACTTCTTGAGTCGACAGTTGTAGTTGTATCATTTGTATTGTGTCAAATGTATTGTAACTGATATCAGTTATTATATATATGAGACTTTTTCGTTCCATCTGTATTCTGCATTTATGTTATCTGTGTTATTTTTATATCTATTGTCCTAAACTATTATAGCCACTGTGTAGTAGCTTTGAGTTTGTAACGGTATGTTGGATTTCCTCTAAAAGATGAAATGCATGTTATTCTATCTGACATATCGGTGCTCGCACAAAGCAATTACATAGATGGTCGCTCCTCAACAGCCTTATTCTCCGTGCTAGTTGACAGCACTACACCGTAGTGTTCTTGGCTAGCGTGGGTATAGAGGTGGGGCGTCACAGCTTGGTATCAGAGCCTGGGGTTTAGGACAATTATAAAACATAACTTAGATGGAGCATGTGTTACAACTATTTGTCGATGTTTTATCTCTCATCTTTACATATGATTATTTTTGACTGTTAGGTATGAATTCCTAACGCTTATTCTTGTGTTTTCGGCTTTGAATTGATTTAGCCGATGTTGATTTTGTTCTAATTTGGCAAATTAAAGCCATTTTGACTTTTGGACTTTGTTCCACTTTTGTTCTATGCTATGAGTGTCATTGTGTACCTGTTACACTGTGATGAAAAAATAGCTGGACCAGTTGCAAATTGAGTAATTTTGATTTCTCATTCACCTCTAGTTTGAATCTCAACGATTTTGAACTTGATATTTTGTGTTTTCCTCATCTTGAATTCCATTCGACTTCGGTCACTTTGTTTTTGAGAAATTGCTAATTTCTTGATTTTTAAGACTCTGATTTTGTTTGCCGTTGGTTTCTTTGATAATGATGATTGATTCATTTTGTACTCAACTACGGCTATTAATTGTTGACTTCGACATTGACTTGATTCTTACTTTTGTTGAAGTCATTTATGCATTTCTGCTCGTTTTGCTTTGTTTTTCCAGTTGATAATCGATTCTTCTTTTCTAATTAGTTGTTATCACCTTTGTCGATTTTGATAACTTCTATTTCTGGAATTTTTGGGTATTCCTACTTTGATAAATTTGGAATCGAATTCTTTGGATTTCATTCACGCCTTCGAATGTGAATTTTAAGTGAATTGATTTGTTTCCTAATTTAATCGATTCTTGATCATTTCCCCGATTTGTTGCTATCATTTATTAGCAACTTTGATGACATTTTCTTTGGGATTTTTGTGAACATACTTTCTGATGGATTCAGTATCGATTTCTTTGGATTCCATTCACATCTTCGTATGTGAATTCTTGTGATTGATTGTTTCTACAATCATTTTTGTGATTTGTCACTTTAAAAATATAAAGGTTTTCTATACTAGTAGTAAATATTAAAATCCTTTTTCTCCAAACGATTTCCAAACTATTTTACTACAAAGCTCTTTTTCTTAAACCGTTTTCCAATCTATTAGTATATACAAGCCTTTATTTCACTCGCATGAGAAATTGAATTAAACGGCCTAGTAAAACAAGTGGTATGAAACGCTTGCATTTACTTAGTCGGTTAACTCCTGGACTTGTTCGATTGAACCCTTTTGTGACAATTTTCTAGTGTAGATTTACAGTTTGTTCGTAAATATTTAAGTTAAGCAAGTGGTTATGGGACATGAAGCTAAATTTTTATATTTACTAGCTTAGTGTAATTGACACTTCTCGTTGATCATGACGATCATTTTATGATTTAGACTAGCAATTGTGCGATGTCTCTTTGTTTGCAAGGTTAGACTAGACCGCAGTAGTGTGATTCCGACTCACACATATCTCTTTGTCTGTAAGGTTAGTCTAGACCGCAGTAGTGTGATTCCGACTCACACATACCTTTCTCTTTGTTTGCAAGGTTAGACTAGACCGCAGTAGTGTGATTCCGACTCACACATATCTCTTTGTCCGTAAGGTTAGTCTAGACCGCAAAACTGTGATTCTGACTCACACATACCTTTCTCTTTATCTTCAAGGTTAGTCTATACCTCATTGGTGTGATTTCGATTCACACATATTGAAACTCTTGTGACAATTTTCTAGTGCAGATCTACAATCTGTTCGTAAATATTTGAGTTAAGCAAGTAGTTATGGGACATGAAGCTAAACTCTTATATTTACTAGCTTAGTGTGATTGACACTTCCTTATGATCATGACGATCATTCTTGTGATTTAGACTAGCGATTGAGCGATGTCTCTTTGTCTGCGAGGGAGACTAGACCCCGCTTGGGTGATGTTTCTACTCACATATATGGGGCTGTACCCCATGGTCTTTGGACCGTTCGTGTGTCGAAGGCCTTCGGGCCATCCGTGTGTTCGGAAAAATTAAATGAATAGCTTCCCATCCATGTGTTCGGAAAATTAAATGGATAGCTTCCCATCCATGTGTTCGGAAAATTAAATGAATAGCTTCCCATCCGTGTGTTCGGAAAATTAAATGGATAGCTTCCCATCCGTGTGTTCGGAAAATTAAATGCATAGCTTCCCATCCGTGTGTTCGGAAAATTAAATGGATAGCTTCCCATCCGTGTGTTCGAAAAATTAAATGAATAGCTTCCCATCCGTGTGTTCGGAAAATTAAATGGATAGCTTCCCATCCGTGTGTTCGGAAAATTAAATGGATAGCTTCCCATCCGTGTGTTCGGAAAATTAAATGGATAGCTTCTCGTCTGTGTGCTCGGACTTCCCCCTTCTTTGTGTTTTCTGGATTTCGTGTGTAGATTTCTAGAATTTGTGTTTTCTGGATTTCGTGTGTAGATTTCTAGAACTTGTGATTTCTGGATTTCTTGTGCTGATTTCTAGAATTTGTGCTTCATCAATTTTCATGATTTCTATTGACAAGTTTTGTCAGTTTTTGTGCATTGGTGAATTTATATGTGTTATTAACTTGTTATGAATACAAGTTTAGGGTATGATATCCCTTTCTATCTTTGAGAAGATTCTTGTGACATTTTTGATGAATGAAAATTCATTTGGCATTATATTTTGATGCCAGTTATTTTGATGAGATTTTGACGTGTTAACTTCAGTACCCGTCAATTTTGAAATGGATTTACAAGCGGTTCTCCCGTAATACTGATATTGCTAATTTAATCACGTGTTTTCAAAATTCTTTATTTTTAAAAGTTGTTTCAAAAAATATAAATTAAAATTGTTTTCAAAATTTTTACAGTTTACATTTTCAAAAGAACGAGGAAGCGATTTAAACGTTTCAGAAAAATCGAGGACTATGACCCCTTTCTTTTACTGATTCGCTTAATTCCGGACTTGTCCGTTTGAGAATGTGAAATGTTATTTTTAAAACACACAATTCTGCACTTTCAAGGAAACGATAAAGAGATTTAAACGATTTAGCAAAAGTAAGGAGTATGGAACCATACTTTTACTACTTCGGTTAATTCCGGAATCGTTAATTGAATATTTATGACTTCTGATTATCGTTTTTGATAATCAGATGTTTGTGTTTCTGATTATCGTTTTTGATAATCGGATATTTGTGTTTCTGATTATCGTTTTTGATAATCGGATATTTGTGTTTCTGATTATCATTTTTGATAATCGGATATTTGTGTTTCTGATTATCGTTTTTGATAATCAGATATTTGTGAAATTTGATTATCGTTTGAGGTAATTAAATATTTTTCGATTTGATTAATCGAATATTTGTGTTTCTGATTATCGTTTTTGATAATCAGATATTTGTGAAATTTGATTATCGTTTGAGATAATTAAATATTTTTCGATTTGATTAATCGAATATTTGTGTTTCTGATTATCGTTTTTGATAATCAGATATTTGCGATTTTGAGATTTGAGCTTCGTCTTTTTCTCTGACGATTTAGGTGAGTAATTTGATTTACTCACATTCAATTCGTGCAGTACGTGAATTCTGCTCTGTTTTTTTCCTTTTCTTTTAAATGCTGGGACTCGATTGATTCTCCCTTTTGATAGTCGTCTGATTTTGATTCCTTGATCCCCACGATTGTTGATTCTTTTGATTTGAATCAGTCGAACCTTTTGATTTCATATCTAATACTTCCCCTGCTGACATTTGCTTTGCTTATGCATTCGACATTGCCATGCTCTTTTGGTTGTTACCTTTTGTCCATTTATTCCTTATGATTGCGTGGACGCAATTCCTTTAAGGAGGGAAGTCTGTAACAACCCGGTATTTTGTATCAATTAATTTTCGTCTCTAGACGATTAAATCGATTGTTTAGTGCTATTGCAGATTTGAATCGATTTAAATCCTTTTTAGATTTGTGAAATTCTTTTATAAAAGGTTGGTTAAATGTTGATGACATTTGAAATGGAGCCTATCCTTTGTTTTAAACCCGTGTGAAAATCAAACCCGTTCCCTCCATTCAATTTTCACATTCACGAACCCTAAATCAAAACGAACGAAAATGGCGGCATCTCGTTTTCGTTCTTCTTCTTCGATCGTGAATTAGGGCTTCTTGATTTCATGTCGATCTTCGCAGTTCCTCTCAGGCGAGCTCTTCCTTTTGCTTCAGGGAAAAAGGTGAGTGATCTTCATTTTCGCTCACATCTAATTCATGTTCATGTGTATTAGGGTTTTAAAATTCGTTGGTTTTCGTTGTATTCAAGTTGTTGAGTTGGTCGATTCCTTTTTCTTTGCGAATCCAAATTGGGTTTTACTGATGGGTGAATTTTGATTTCATCCACCTCTACTTCAAAGTGCTGTTTATACATGCGTTTCGAGACCTTGACTTTCAGTTTGATTTCGGGGTAATGTTGTAACCATCTGGTAATTGATTTTTGGTGATAACCTTTTCACCACTTCACTGACTTGTTGTCCCATGATTTCGGCTATACTGTGAATTCTGTTCTTTGTCAAACTATTTGAGAAATTGACTTCGGTCTCTTGTTACGTGATTTCATTTCCATGCTCTCAGAAGTGTTTCTGCACTTCTGGTTTCTTTGATGCACTTTGATGTACCTAATCTGTATGCATTTGTTCACTGATGCACTTGATCACATTGACACTCTTGACTTCGATCATTATGCAGTTTGCATTGTTTCATCTCTACTTGTTGTAGCTGCTGCATATATGTGCTTTTGATTTGCACCATCCCTATGAGTTCATTAATTCATCTTGCCCATCTCTGGCTTGTTGTTTGCACTGTATAATATTTGCTTTGAGAGGGCTGTTGTATTATATTTGCACTGTCACCTGTTTCTGCATATGTGTGCATATACACAAATATGTTTGTGTGTATGCATATATGGGTGGATTAACTCGATAAATCTAGTCCATGTAATTGCAGTGCCTGTTGGCCACAGTCCTTTTGAATTTATCTTGACTTGTTCGTGAGTTTTGTTTGCCTTCTCATCTTCACTATTTCTGTTGCATAGCTTCTGGACTTAATTCTTTTGTGACTTTGGTCACTGTCATTGCTTCGAGCCCTTATATATGTATGTATGAAGTTTGAAGCAGTAGCCTTTTTGGGTTGTGTTCCTTGGTCTCTCTGGTACACTTTGTTGTACCTGTTAGTGACTATATTTTCAATGGGGTATTCGATCTACCTATGCACTTGAATATGGTCTTCATGTATTTGAAATGGTGCATGTTGTTTCTGTCTTCATCTTGTTCACTTAGTCACTGCTGCAGTTTGATGTGGTTATATGTATTTACTTGAACTTGAGCTACTCTGGTCACTTGAGTCTGTTGCCTTTGAGTATCTGGACTTGATTTTATTCATTCCTATATTGTGTAGTTGTGTTGTAGTTGCATGTTTGATCTTTGATCCCTGACTTCATGCATCCCTGACCAGTGACTTCTCGTGTGTTCACCCTTGACCTGTTTGTCTTCACTGCATAGCACAGTCCCTTTTGTATAACTTTGTTCCTCCCTGTAGCAGCTTTGTGCATTCCTCTGGTCATTTGTATTCATCTCTATGGTATACTCGAATTGACCTCAATATTGCATTTGGTTAGTGTACTTGGGTCAGTGGCATTGATATCTTTAGCTTGATCGACAGTTGCTGTTCACTGTTGTATACTTGCATGTACGTTGTCATTCTGTCTAGAGTAGGTTCTACATTCTGTAATCTTGAATCTCTTGACTTTGTTTGTTACTGTTTGTTATCCCTGAGTTGAACCCGATTTCGGGGTTTGACCTTGTGATCATTTGTGACTTTCACTGAGCTTTTGTGTATCTCTTGTTATAGTGGCGAGGCGGTACACGCGTGCGTGTACTGCAGCCCTATCAGATTTGACAGTTTCAAATTGATATTTCAATTGTTTAAATTGCTTTGGATTTCTGTTTTGTGGATTAACACTGTTTAGTGTTATATCTGCCGTTATCCGGTTCTCTTATCGAGAAGTTGGGTATACGAGATTTCTGTGACTGTCGTCTATTTGATATTTGATTATTATTGCTTCTGTGCACTAATAACTGAGTTTGAATTAGACTGATCCGGGTATTATTTTCTTTTGAATATAATACTCGGGTCAGACCGAGTATTTACAGGTTGTAGATTTTTAGCTTTGGGTTGCTGCTAGAGCTATGAAGACTTTTTATATCATTTGAAGTGGTCTTCGTCTTGTTGTAGAAGTCAGTGTGTCTGTTTTAAGATGATAATGTATTCATGTATATTAGTTGATAATGTACTTGTATATATAACTTCTTGAGTCGACAGTTGTAGTTGTATCATTTGTATTGTGTCAAATGTATTGTAACTGATATCAGTTATTGTATATATGAGACTTTTTCGTTCCATCTGTATTCCGCATTTATGTTATCTGTGTTATTTTTATATCTATTGTCCTAAACTATTATAGCCACTGTGTAGTAGCTTTGAGTTTGTAACGGTATGTCGGATTTCCTCTAAAAGATGAAATGCATGTTATTCTATCTGACATATCGGTGCTCGCACAAAGCAATTACATAGATGGTCGCTCCTCAACAGCCTTATTCTCCGTGCTAGTTGACAGCACTACACCGTAGTGTTCTTGGCTAGCGTGGGTATAGAGGTGGGGCGTCACACGTTTCGAGCTTGTACGACCAAACGATACATCCGATCGCTACAAAATTTAACGACATACAATAATTCACTATTACAAACCTAATGAGACTAATTTCATCAAAATCCGAGGTAGTGCCCCGAAAGGCTATTTTCATACATTAATTAAAACGGGTTATTTCCAAATTCAATTTAATCACTTTTAATTCCAATTTAAATGTTTACTATCTCTATTCTTATTTAAATAGAACTTAAATCAGCTTTTGAAATCATTTTTTTCATATTAAATTCAAGATTTAATTATTTAAACAATTCCAATATTCAAATAACCCTTATTATTTAAAATTTAAATTGTTTAACTTATAAAATTAACTTTTCAATATTTAAAATAAATTAAATATTTCAAATTCAAATGACTGAAATCCTAGGTCGTTACATGTTATCATTTAATTTTTATAATAAGGCCCTCACTAGTCTTTTATGTTTTTCCAAACCTAATATGAAACCTAGAAGTCTTTCGACTTCATTAGTAAGTGTTAGGACTCATCTATCTTGGGATTCTAACCTTGAGTTTGCTTAATAAATCATGGCCTCATAAACGATGGATAACTCCTTATCAATTGTATCACATACAATTCCTAACCCATGGTTCATTATCATAATCTCATTTCGACCTTGAGTTTGCTCATCAAATCAAAAGATATTATTCACTAGTACCAACCATATCGCGATGGTTTAAGTATAGTACATGTACCTTGAGTTTGCTCAATGAATACATATAGTTATCTTACCTCATTTATTCAATATATTAATAATACTACACATAACATCCCTAGTTTAAATTTTCTCAACAACTAAGGAGTATGGAAGTAATTTATCAATAAATATATAGTAGAGGACAACATATTGAAGATTCATAATCATCAATATATAATTTTGGTTAATATCGACTTATGGAATAATGTTTTTCTTATGAAATACCTTCGTGATTCAAGTGTCGGACACATTATAAATCATGGTATACGTACATTTGCGTATGTATTTATCCCTTAATTGTGTTTGGGTTTCTTTAATGTTCCACTTTTAGTTTATACATTCATATCATATAACTTTTATTACTATATAATTTTTATATTTCATATTACTTATATAATATTCTTATGATAATATTATATTAACTAAATCATATTTAATTAATTTCAATTAATTTTATATTAGTATTCCAATACAACTTTTAAATTGGACATGTCTACTATAACCTATATAGTAATACTTACGTATACAAATCCTATAAGCTTTATAGTACAACACATATATCTTATATATGTGTATTTTTATTAAATTAATCAACCTTTAATTAATTTATTTAATTAAAAAAATTTAGTTAAACTATATTAATTTTGAAAATTTATCCTATATACATACATGTATACTTATGTTATCTTAAACACTATAAAATAACATAATATATATCAATATATATAACACATGCATATAAGTGTTAATTAATTAACTTGTTTAATTAATTCATTTTATTAATCTTATTAACAAATTTAAATTTCAAAATTAATATTTAAATATTTTTAAACATTTTGAAAATTTCTTTACCTTTTCAAACATTTTGAAAATTTATTACATTATTACCTTTTATAATAAACATGTTTTATTTTAAATTTAATTTTTAAATTTAAAATCTTATCTTAATGTTCAAAACTATTTTGAAAATTAATCCAAGGCCTAATTCAAATTCGGCCTTTTCTATTAGGAGCAAACTTTGGACCTACCTCACCTTTTAGGCCAGGCCGGTAATCAGGTAGGACATGGTACTTGATTACCCAATTTCAATCCTAGATATTATCTTTCTTGACACCGTACTAATTGGGCAAGCTTAATTAGTTAGCCCTACCATGACTAATTTAGACCGCATAGACTACTAAGCAATGGTACCATTGTTGGTCTGCCATAAAGTCCTTTAGGGTGACACAACTAGGTACCTCATGGGCGAGTTTTACGTCCAACCTTTCGACTAGCACAACCATCACAAGACATGTAAGGGTAGGAGACAATGGTTTTCCATAGATCACAATGTGAGAACCCCATATCATGCTAGTTGCAGGGATCGAACCTGGGACGTCCAATATACTAGGTGAACACCTTAACCAACCTAGCTCTAATACCATTATTAGCACTGGGCCCGCCCGTAGAGGAGTTAAAGGGTAAATTTCAAAAAGTTTCTTTAATGGATCTTTAATGGGCCTATGAAGTCTAAATTCATTTAATTTTTTTTCTAAGTTGCTCTTAAATAAAATCAATATTTTAATTTATTTCATAAGTGAAAGTAGTTTTAAATTTAATTTGAGTTTAAATATATAATAATGAATGCATCAAATACATTCATGAGTGTATATTTCAAGTGCAATACATGAGTAGTATGCATAGTTATATGTACGTACACAAGTATTAGGATTTACACTGCAACAGACATATTCACCCTTTATATATGCCTTTGTTGTCTATAGTTTATTTTGAAATTATATAAATAATAATATGTGCATATATATAGTTTACTTTACTTATATTTACTTATAAATAATATGTTAGAAAGTTATTTTACCTAATCAAAAGTTTACATATATATAAATCGAAAGTTTACATATACGTAAAAGGACAATCAACTATGTTAAAGAAAGCAATTAATGAGGGATGAATAATGACAGAGTAATCTCATTTCATTAGTTTACTTATATTTACTTATACATAATATGTTAGAAAGTTATTTTATCTAATCAAAAGTTTACATATATATAAGTAGATAATTAATTTTGTTAAAGAAAGCAATTAATAAGGAGAGGGAGTGGTGGAGGAGTCATCTCATTTCATTAACTTATCTTTAATGCTATTTCAAAACAATTTGAATACTCAAACACACACATATATATATGTATGCATATATGAATAAGTGCAAACTCTGTTTTAAATTAAAATGATACACACACACACACAGATATATATATATATATATATATATTACATTTTAAAATTAAAGCAACAAATTGGAATTTACTTCAACTTAAGAGGGATTCAAATGGTTTATAATGTTTTGCACAAAAGTCCACTTATGTTTTTTTTAATTGAAACAACTTTTAAACAACTATCAACAACAACCAAAAATGTATTCAAATATCCAAAGTAATTTTAAAGTTTACATATATAGTTAATTTATATTAGTGCATATAATGAGGTGCAAGCTACATCAATTAATTAAGTTAATTTCCAATCCAAAATTGTTTGTTTGTTAGTTTGCCCTTTTTATAAAATAATAATTTCTAAAACAATGACAAAATTATTTTGGACAAATTAGGTAGATATAAATTTGTGGCAAAATGAATTAGATCTAAACATGCATATAATATGAACATATAATGAAAAGGTTGTATCAAATGTAGCATCTACTTATATCATCATAATGAATATACAATCAATTAACATATATCAGATCTGAACTTTAGGTCAACTTAATAAACAAATGATGAGATTAAATGTAGCATATATAGGATTTAAACTTCATCAACATAGTGAATATATAATAAGATAAAATTAGAACTACCTAAAGATGAAGCCTAAGATTTGCACCTTGAATGATGAATAAAACTCAAATTCGATTGAATTAACCTTTGGATTTTGCAAGGATCTAGAGGTAATCACCACCTTGAATGCTATTGGTTTATATTTAAATTTGGTTTAAGGGAATTTTTGTCATGGAGCCCTCTAAGGGAGAGGAGGAGAGCAAGAGAGAAAAGATAAAATGTTTATTTTGGGAATAAATTGAATAAGAGAGAAAATATTTTAAAGGAAACATAGAAACCTTTCAAATTTTCCATTTAAACCACCTCCCTATTAAGTTCCTAATTAAATCCAATCAAATCCTTTCCCTCCTCTTCATAATTTTGTCGGAAGAAATAGAATTATAGATAAAAGAAGAAAAATCGTTTCATAAATGAGATTTAAGTGAGTTATAAAGAGGAGTAAAGGATGGAGAATTTAATTTCTTCTTTTAGTTACTCCTTTCGGATTTTCAAATCGCATTTGAAGACTCTTCCCTTTTTCATCATGCATGTGGGCCTCAAAAAATATTCCCAGAACAACATAGCAATTAATCTATTAAACCCAGTTTAAATATTTTATCGATATCGTATATCAATACGCGCATTTATGACTTTTATATATAAACTTTATTAAATGCTAATGATATTCAAAAAAAATTAGATAAAGTTTAATGATTAATATTTCGTAAATATTAATTAATGTAATTATTTACAACAATTTATAAATTAGTTAAATTGTGTGGTTTATTCAAACTATTCATTATTATGGTTGTATGAGTCAAAGGTTTAAATTCAGTCAGTGATTAATATCGAACAATTCAAAAATTAACAATCATGCGTCATCTTAGCTAGTGGTGTGATATTTTGGCTTAATTTATTGCTTACACGTCTTTTTAGCGAAGTCCAATTTTACTTATTATAACTGATACCTGATAGTGATGATTATTTACACTAATTCTCTTCATCAATACTATATTACTTTGGACTTATGGAATTTGGTAATGGTCAAAATTCCAATATCATCCAAATTCAACTTTATAGTCCAAATACAAAATCATTGGTTCAATAATAACAATTATTACTAAACGAAATGCTCCGACCAAAGACTTTGACTTTGAGTTGACTTCAGTTCACCATGATAAAACCTCATATAATTACAGAAACGGTCTCCTCTCTTGAATAGTTTTTTCACTTCCAATACTTCCACTTAACCCAACTATAGTCATTCGATGGACAACTTGCCATGATTTGACTATAATCAAAGTGGAGCTTTCATATTGAACTTCGACAGTATTCTCAAGTGAAGAGAATTATGTAAAAACATCGATATTTTTTGTTTGACCTTAGTTATATTAACCAACAAAAAACCATTGAGTGAGTCATTCCATAGTTCTCCTGTAACTATCAATATGTAACCCCACGGTGCCCCTAGTAGCCATGAGTAATATACTACCCAACTTTTGGAGAGCGTTACGTTTTCTAGTCTCAATGAAAGTATCGATATCCAGTCATGATACATCTTGAGTAGGAATATTTAAAATGGTAAATTTATTTTCATTGTGATAAATTACTCACGGTTACAACACTTTGTACCTACTATCACAAAACATACCATTTATGTAGTTTCTATTAAATATACTTTTAATTAACTCAATTAATTAATATAACACATAATATCAAGTATACAATAGAAAGAAAAACACCTTTTATTTCAAACAAGATTAATTATTGAGTTAGATATATGTAATAAATTACATAATTAAGCCTAGGGTATACCCCTAACTTTATCAATCTTCCACTTGCACTTGGGGTCAATTATGGAATCTTATTCCAACTTCTTCAATTGGTTTCCTAAAAACTGATTGGGTCAGTCCCTCAATGAATGCGTGTGCTATTATGTTTCAGTTATTTACTTGGTCAATCAACTCTCTCTGACGTTGGTAAACTACCTTTATCATGTACAACAATTCATAGTATGTCTCTAGACTTCCAGTGAGCTCTAAGTTCTGTTATGAACTATGTTGATGGAAATCTGAACATTCGGAATTACCCTCAGCTCAATTATAAATTTATGCATTTATGCATTTATATACATTATTTTCATTGTGGCACTATTCAAGGCAATGTATTTAGCCTTTTCATTGAATTAGCCAAAGTATTTCATTTGAAACATTTCTAACTTAAAGATTCTTAACTTGAATTTATTATTGACATGT
Source organism: Allium fistulosum (assembly GCA_030737815.1). Lineage (NCBI taxonomy): Eukaryota > Viridiplantae > Streptophyta > Magnoliopsida > Asparagales > Amaryllidaceae > Allium > Allium fistulosum. The sequence continues at coordinate 1,620,697,709 of CM060901.1, forward strand.
TATACTCAATACCACTTCTGAAAGTTTGAGTCCGGACACTCCTTCATAAGGAGTTTGTTATTTCTGCAAACAGTTCTGTAGTATTTTATAAATACACGAGAACAGATCAATAACTATTTAGTGATATCAAGTTGTATTTGATATTTGCTTCATGTATCAAATACATAAACAAAACACGATATCGTAGACAACATAACATATATGATAATTCCTATTACCAATGCATATGAAACATATTCTACCTTAAACATTTTAATATGGTGTCTTTGCCTATCGTTTGGGACATTCCTTATATCTTTTATACTTACTATAAAAGACATTATTTAAAAATCCAATGTCGAGTATTAAAACAACTAAAGCTAATTTTAACATTGGTACATTATTAACAATCTGCAGTGTGTTGTTTACTAATGGTTTAGAAAATATCTATATACCTTTTAACGTTATTCCTTATGCACACAGTTAATGAAAAAATGATGAGATTAGATATAGCATGTGTAGTATTAAAACTTCATTAACATGGTGAATATATAATAAGACAAAATTAGAATTACCTAAAGATGAAGCCTATGATTTGCATATTCAATGAAGAATAAAACTCCGATTCGATTGAATCAACCTTTGGAATTCGCAAGGATCTAGAGGTAATCATTGCCTTGAATGTTATTGATTTATATTTGAATTTTTTTTAGGGAATATTTTTCAAGAAGGCCATTAAAGGAGAGGAGGGAAGCAAGAGAAAGAAGATAAGATGTTTTTGTCGGGAAATGATTAATGATGAATTAAATAAGAGAGAATATTTTTTAAAGGAAACATTGAAATCTTTTAGTTTTCCATTTTAAAACTTCCATATTTAATTACTAATTAAATCCAATCAAATCCTTTCCCTTTTCTTCGTATTTTTAGTAGAAGAAAAGGATAAAAGGACATAAACCATTTCATAAATGAGATTTAAGTGAGTCATAAAGAGGAGTAAAGGATGAAGATTTAATTCCATCTTTTAATTGTTCTTTTGGATTTTCAAATTGTATTTGAAAACTGTTTTCGTCATGCATGTAGGACTCAAGAAAAAAGAATTCCCAAACAGCTTAGTAGTAAATCTATTTAAACCCAGTTTAAATATTTTATCGATATCGTATATCAATATGTGCGTTAATAACTTTTATATATACAATTTATTAAATGTTAATGATATTCAAACAAATCAAATAAAGTTTAAAAATTAATATTTCATAAACATTAATTAATTTATGATCATTTATAAATTAATTAAATCATGTGATTTATTTAGAGTATTCATCATTATAGTTGTGTGACTCAAATGTGTAAATTCAGTAAGCGATTAATATCGAACATTTCAAAAATTAACATTCATATGTCACCTTAGCTAGTGGTGTGACATTTGGGCTAAATTTATTGCTTACACATCTTTTTAGTAAAATCCAATTTTACTTATTATAAGCGGTACCTGACAGTGATAATTATTTACACCAATTTTATTCGTCAAAACTATATCACTTTCGACTTATGAAATTAGGTAACGGTCAAAATTCCAATATCATCCATATTCAACTTTATAGTCCAAACACAAAATCTTTGGTTCAATAATAATAATTATTATTAACCGAAATGCTCTTGCCAAGGAGTTTGACTTTGAGTTGACTTCGTTTGATCGTGATACTAACCTTATATAAGCGAGGAGAGGAATCCTCTCTTGAATAGTGTTTCACTTCCAATGCTTTTATTCAACCCAACTATAGTCACTCGAGGGACGACACGCCATGATTGACTATAATTAAAGTGGTGCTTTCATATGGAAGATCGATAGTATTCTCAAGTCAAGAGAATTGTGTAAAATTGTCACATTGATATTTTCCATTCGACCTTAGTTATATTAACCAACAGAAAACTATTGAGTGAGTCATTCCATAGTTATCTAATAACTATCCGTACGTAACTCCTTGGTGCCCTAAGCAACCATGAATAATGCACTGCCTAACTTTTGGAGAGTGTTACGTACTCTAATCTCAATAGATGTATCGATATCCAATCTTGATACATCTTGACTAGGAATATATAAAATGGTATATTTATTTTCATTGTGATAAATTACTCACGGTTACAACACTTTGTAACTACTATAAAAAATATACCATTTATGGATTTTTTATTAAATATACTTTTAATTAAATCAGTTAATTAATAAAACACATTATATCAAGTATATAATTGAAAGAAAAACACCTTTTATTTCGAACAAGATTGGTTATCAACTTATATACATATAACAAATTACATAATTCCCTCTAGGGCATATTCCTCACTCTATCATTTCTAAAGGATGTAGTATGTTTATTCTTGCTTAAATTTACCTTCCAATTGGGCACAGGAAGAGATATTTAGAAGGTAGCAAACCATTTGGAATACATATAATAATAATCTTAAGAGTTAATACGTGAACCTTAAAACAAACAAGTTGAACATATCATAATAGTAACAGATCATGGATGTACTTACAAGACCTTCAATATGTCTTTCCTTCACCAAAGGTAAGAATTGAAAAGAAAAATATCAACAACCATGAAATTCCTTGCATGTTTCTCAATTGACTAAACTTTAACAGTGCTATTAGCTACCTTAAGGTGTATTGGATGATTTGAGTTTGATTCTCTGACTACCTACCTCTTCGACCCTAAGAGTCAACACTACTACATCCTCGGTATTCACATGCTGCAAATCCAAGTGCCGGAGAGGAAGATTGTCATGGGGTAAAATAAAATAGAGGTAGAAGACAAACAAAATAGAATTTCACATCGTATTCAACATTTAATTATACATATGAATAGTAAATGCAATTACTCCAAATTGCTCTATCAGAGTTCTAGTAAGTGCTAATCAAGCCAGGATAGTTATAACTGCCTATCCTCATAAGTGCTGGTAGATACATCATACATAATACAACGGAATTAATAGATACCTTTCTACAAAGGATCCAAATGCTCCATGCTCCTTCTCAAAATGCTCCATGTTACCTAACTACGTGGCTGTCCAAAAAAATAGGGTACCCAGAGTTTAAGGGAAAAGGAAAATTAATTTCGGGTCATTCATGAGACTGGTGTGAGAAACTCAAAATATAGATTTGAAAATAAAGGGTATTTCATAAGACCACGCCGGACATAAATGCGGAATGAGTTTTTACGTTATGATAACGAAAATCTTTACTACGCAAAATCTGGTAATATTATTTTTAATGATATTCTTTTAAAAACAACTTTTAGGTAAATATATATAATCTTAGCCAAAATTGTTGCATTATTAAATTTCAGCATACTAGGCTCTACAATCGAGTCCGAAGGCATTTATTGCAGAACAGATTCCATATAATGGCAAGGTAAGGGACTGCCTCCCACACGGTACTTCTTTAGAGGGAAGTACCGTGGATCACCACCTTTGAAATATCTACACCTGGCAAGACTGGCCTATCCGTAGACCCATCTGGTGGCGGATAGAACCGAATATGACATCACCTCAGTCGTAACCGACCTATCCGGGATCCCATAGCATACACAACATACTCGACATATATAGAGTAATTTAGAAAGGTGATGACCATACCCTAATGGTTGCGAACCATATAACCGTATGGCATGCCCTGTTTAAGCCATTTCTAGGTGATAAGGCTTGAGGTAACGATTACCTTTCACATAGAACATTCCACTTTAATTCCATATTGCCAATTCCATCACACACTATTGATTTTCACAAATGTACAACCTTTGAGCACGTACGTCTCAGAGAAGGGTGTTAAGTATAGGAGAGTTACTTTCTACACCACCAAACAGACTTATATTTTTAAAAATCAATGTACGTGTATGCTAGAAATGCAATGTCTGACATTCGTCCATACAAATTTTCTAGGAACAGGACAAATTGAAGGAACTCTCCTACTACATCCTGTCAAGAATCACCCCTATGATTAGTAGCAAGTAGCCATGCATAGAAGATCGAATAAAGGTTCTGCTATCATATATTTATGATATGGGAAACTTCCTTTGAGGATTAGTGATAAGTAGCCCTATATTCCATCTTCAAAGTTATTATCATTTAATGTCTCCACCTTCGAACGCGTAAATTGGTTTGAAGTGGTTTTTGATAGGTATAACCCAAATTTGATCTCGGTTCCTTCGAACCAATCATCGATAAAAGGAGGTTAAGTAAATAGGTGATTATCATTTGATTAATTACTTTCTCTTTATCAAAAAATATCTTCTAGAGATATATATCTTTAAAATATTTCCTTTCGGTATATACAGAATCATTAAACCTCTCTTTAACTTTGGAACTACCAAATCATTTTCATCAGTCCTATTAGAAAAAATTATTGAGTAAAAAAGAAAAACGATAGAAATTATACTAATTATTCTCAACATCAAATTCCACATTTAACCTTTATTATCCATGAAATAACGGTGAAATCACCTTTTAAATTCACATTGATAGTATGGATTCCCTCCTCAGAATTTAATACCAAGTATAAGAAAATTATTTCTATACAATTCAAGTTGTACTAAATTTGGAAAAATTAAATCTTTTATACTTGCCTCGTTTCCAACATTTCGACATTATATATTCCTCGCATAGGAAAGAGGCTAGGTGAGCCAGGGCACTGGTTACTCCTGAACATCTCCTTAGTTTAAGAACCTCACATCTGGATCTCGCGAATAGAAAATACAGTCTACTTATCGGCTTTTAGAGCCAAGATCAAATCACTTAATTATAACAGCTTTTCTTTAAATCATTTAATTAAACTCTCTAAAATAAATATAAAACTTTCAAATTATCTTCAAAATACTAATTATTTATTTACAAACATTCATAAAAGATTTGGGAAAGAATACCGAAGTTTAAAGCTATATTTCAAAGGTTATCCAAAAGTGCTGCAAAAAGTGTTGCGAATAGTGTTTTAAAAGCTTATTTGAACAAAACAACGTCTCTATAATTTAGAAATCCATTTTTGTAACCAAAATCTCTTTTAAAACATTTTAATATATTTAAACAATTTATTCCATATTTTTGTAAGAATTAAAAAGATTTATTTGAAAGAATTTATAGCTTTGGTTTTCGAAATGCCAAAGTGCGATTATTTTGAAAACTTGATTTGTTCATATTTCAAAATCTACTAAACGAAATCTCGATCTTTTAGTTTTGTTTGAAAACTATGATTATAAGAGTTTGAAAAATTCTTATTCCAAAGAATTCCGACTCCGAGTCCTTTTAATAAGCGGGTATAACTTTCTATGGCGCGAAATCGCGAACTACCGTTACGCGATGCGCCTATTTAAACTAATATTCCATATCCTATCCAAACTTTCAAAAAAATTTAAAATGTTTATAAAATATTTCTAAATCATTTTAAATCATTTTAAATAGGTTTAACAGTCTCCTAAACACGATTTCCTTTATTAAAGGAAAGTGATTTCTTTTGTGATATTCGACGTGTATTAAACGTGAATTGTTTACACATCCAAACAAACATATTATCATATCCAAACATGGTTCACAATCATCACAACCTAACATAGCCGAACATATATATCATCCAAAATATTATAATATAAATAGAGTTTCTCGCCTTTATTGGTTTCTAACTTTACGAAAATTCGTTATAGCTTCGCTACGATCGCACTGGAGCCTATGAAATCGACCCCTAGGCCATCGGAAGGACATGCCCAAGCTAGAAGAGTTAGAGCTCTCGGCCAATGGTGGAGGATGTGCTGGCCTTGAGTTGTGGAAGTGCAAAGAAGGTGTTTGACTTCGTTTTGGAGGTGAATTGACATTGTATATACATGTGTATATATTATACTTTATTTTGGAATATTTTGCATAGCTTTGCTCTTTTTGTCTTTGAACTAGAAGCCATTAATGAGCTTCAAGAAGGGGAAGACAAAGGAGAAATTGTGTGAATGAATGTGTAACGACCCGCTTTTCCGTACAGTTTAAGCGGCCAATAAACCACATATGACCTACTCAAATTGAACGAAAAGGCGGATAGTTAGGGGAAAGAAAGAAGGAAGAAGACAAGAAGAAAAATAACAACATAGAATCTTACAGCGAAACGAATGATCCATAATATTAAACCAATCTTCACACAAAAAAAACTGTAATATAAGTATATATACAGACATCAATCAGAGTATACTAGATTATTTCAGCCCGAACAGTTATAACAACTTGTCCTCACAATTGCTGATAAATACAACAATGAATGCAATGGAAAAATAACCATGTAAGTAAATACGTCTCTGGGCCTCCAGTTCGTCTCCTAAAGCTCCAAAGTGCAACAAAATCCGTACTATGCTCGGTCTGACCCAAGCATTATAGGAAAACAACGCCCGGGTCAGTTTGGTAAACCAACATGAGAAACTCAAATCATAAGGAATTTTATTTATTATGGCTTGTAAAATCCTTTAAAATCAAAGGTATCTTGTAAGACCACGCCACACATAAACACGAACGTGTTTTTGCCTTACGATAACAAAAACCTTTATATCAAAAAATCTAGTGATATTATAATAATGTTTAAGGATGAAATTAATGATAATTAAGTAGTTATGATGCTTGTAAGTGTACATCACAACAATACTATGCATATAATCAAAAACTGATAAGGTACGTTCGTTGATTGTATAAGATTTCCACGGAAGTGCCCTAAATACCTCGAGAACGAACCTCCAGCACAAGGATCAGAGTTATCCTTTCGAAGCAGCATACATCCGTAGTGATGTACCATAGGGAAAACATAGCTGGTCTCGCTAAGACCGAGTGCATTGCCCCATGCATGCATAACAACCGTAGGTAACGTCTAGGTGGAGCCAACTGCATCCTATGGGTTTGCTAACTCTACTGGCCATGCATCATATCTTTGATTTTAGTCATTACCGTTGGTGAGGCTACATCCGATGTTCCAGCTCACGCACCCCATCAAAACAGATCATCAAATCCCACATGGATTCCAATACCCCAATGGGTCTCGGAATCATGCATGGATTCCCACATCTCAAATAGATCTTGGAATCATCCAAGAATTCCCATACCCCAATGGGTTCGAAATCAGACATGGATTACAACATTTCAATATATCACGAAACTCCTTCATAGAACTATATATGGTTTTTGAAGCAGTTACGGTGTGAGTCATCTCTTATGAGAACACTTTTCCCGCTTACCGGGTGCTCCACAAACCAATTGCCGATTTTTGGAATGCTCAATACCGGTTTTTTAGGAAATAATCAGATAATACATAAGAGCGGTGATAACCCCCTAACCTTTTAAGTGGACAAATCTTCTTATCATTTGTCCTAGAAGAACAAAGCGAGTTTACACGTACAGTATAGCACCACCGACGGTAAATGTACTATATAATCCCCGTATTTCTCCTAGATATTTCCAGAGTTGAATCCTTCGGTGTTAAGTAGGGAATTGTTTCCCTACCACCAAAATTAAGAAGGATTACATATTTAGGATAATATTTGATAGTCGGATATTTAACTATCACATAAACAAACATTCAAAGCAAAGATTACATTTCCTATGGGAATCGCTAAGACTCGTTTAATTAAATTTCCATTAATTAGAATCTCTTTTAAAAATATTTATCAAAATACTCACAAACTTATTATATTCACAAACCCTTCCTTTTAAAATACTTGAAAACTTTTTTAAATAGATATGGAAAGTATCATTCAATATTGACCATGGATCGCAGCTTACACAATGGTTACGTCGCTATCCTAGCGAAAACATCATAAACTATAGGCAATCACTGCCCCTCGAATTATGCCATGAAATCAACTATAGATCGCGGTTTACACAATGGTTACTTCGCTATCCTAATGAATTTATAGTAAACAATAGGCAATCTCTGCCCCTTGAATTACACTATAAAAATCAACCATTTCTTTCCAAAATCTCTTTACTTTATAAATATCTTCAAATCTATTTATAAAGTTTCTTTACAAATCTCCTATCTATTTATAAAACATTCTTTAAAAATCTCAAAGCCCCATTTATAAAACTTATCCTTTTAAGACCTTTAAAACTTATTTATAAATTCTTTTATCAGTATCCAGAACCATTTATAAAACTCTTCCCATGTTTAAACTAAAATTATTTAATAAACTCTTTAAGTCAGTAAGGTTCTCTTGATAAACTATAAATTATTTAAAATAACTTTAAATAACAAGTTATTACTTAAAACATCCTTCTATTTCATTTTATTATATCTCATTCAAAATAATAACTTTAGAATCTCATTGATAATATATTAAGTTAATTTTAAGCACTATTATTATATTAATAAGTTAACGTCAAAACAATATTAATATAATAATTTATTCACTTTAAAACGTTATTAATACAATAATCAATTAACTTTTAACTATATTAATATAATAATTAATTAACTTATAATATAATTAAATAACTTTTATTAAAAATTAAAGTATAGTTAAATCATTTTAAATAAATAGTTAAAATAAATTAAAACTTAAAAAAATAATTAAAATAAATTAAAACATTTAAAAAAAAAATTAAATAACTTTTAAAATATTACATAAATATTCTTAGACAACTTTAAGAAATAACTTTTAAGAATTATTTTAGTAAAGTAGTTAACTTTAAATCATTATTAAAAACAATTATTAATTATCTTTAAAATATTATAAAAAAAATTATTACCCTTTTAATATCTTATTGCTAAATAATAATTATCTTTAAAAACCTAATAATGGATAATAATTATTCTTAAAATAAGTTTCAATCAACAATTAGCTTTTTGAAGGATGCTTAACGATCACAATGGTACTTAAACAAGCTACCATATCATTCAATTAAACTTCCCAAGTTAATTATTGGCATTTACATGTTCAACATCTATGTAAACAAATTCAACGCTTAGCCGCCATTGTTTAACATATCACTTATTCAAAGTGACATATCAATTAACAATCTATAATCAGATGTCCCAATCTATAAAATAGAAGAATGAGATTTATTCTGCTAATTAAATGTCAAATTAATTTAATTAGTGGAACTATGTTTTATTCGCTAAATAAATGTCCAACTTACCCTATTCAATTTACTTAAATATAATGGTGTTTATTTCGCCAAATAGGTAATACACCTTAAGTATAACTTATATAATTACGTAATTATCCAATTTGACATAATTATAATCAGGCAGTATTAATTTACCATTAAATTATAATACATCAAAATTACCAACACTTTATGTCAAAACGTTGAGCTCATTAATAACGAACCCAATGCAAAAATCTATGAGTTAACCGGATTTAAAATAAACGATATATGGCAATTTGAATATCGCACATAATTAATTTATAAAATTTTATAGAAAACAGTTACTCACCAAGAAGCACACGGGCCTGGCCCATCACATGATCCAACCTGCACTGACTTGAACAGTACCATCTTCCTTGATCTCCCATTTCTGAAAATGCAGCAGCTCTTTTTTGAACGTGCACACAGATTCTGTCCACCGAAATGACAACCCAAACCAACCAACACACTCCCCTTTGCCTTCTCTCTACCTCAGATCCAACGATCCCAAACCCACACACACTCCTTGAATTTCGACCTGCTACCGTTCCTAGCTACCCCATCGACGCGATTTTTAATAGTCGATCGGAGGCCACCAAAATATCAACGCTGACCCTCCTTGCCATGATAAACACAACCATAACCTCGAATTTCTCTAACTTTGCCTATAACTCTGATTACCCGAACCCTAGTTTTCGACCTCGTCAACGACAATCATGAAATTCCACCAAAACTTCACCAAAAATTCTCCACCGTTGTACGAACCCAGCAATGCTGACGATAACTTTAAATTTGAAGCGGATCAAGAGATATTAATGTTGAAGTTTATGAACACCTTTCCTCCTTTACAGTAATTTCACGATTTCTCACTCGTCTCACAATGAAAACGTGAGAGGTCAATTTTTAAAAATAATAGTGACCAACATGAACAACTTTCGTGTTAGGCAATTTAGCTAAGGATGATAGAGTTGGAGATGTGGATTTTTGAATGATGAAGAGGAGTTTGATGCATTGCTTTGGGAATGTACAGGAAGAGGAACATGAATATATGAGCAACCATGGCAGTAAGGAGAGGATTCTAAAGTAAATATGTTGATAAGTGTAAAGATATAGGCAGCATAGTAGTACTAGCAAGAGACAAGGGGAGACAAAATGGTTGCTGAGTTAAAGGTGGCTATGTAAAATTCTGTTGGAGAATGGTGGGCACTGTGTATGTGTACTTGGTGTGTGTTGTTTTTAAAATGATTTTGGGTACTCCACCGTACCCTATCGTGTTCGCGTATGAGCTGCGAATGACAGAAAATAAAATACGATCGCGTACAGAAATACGGTGCGATAAATAAACAATAATAAAATAAACAAGTTAACTTATCCTGTTTAATTCCAAGAATGCCGATGTTTGACGTAAAAAGCGTCAGACAAAGGTTTTATTATCTTTCCAAATTAAAATTTGTGGAAAAATTCTATAAAATTAAATTAAAAATACATCATCCAAAATTGAACAATTACTTGAAACATAGATTTTGTTATAAAAACCATAAATCGAATATTTAAAACTAATTAAATATTCCAAAAATCAAAGTGATAAATTTCCAGATCGTTACAAAATGTGTGAATGGGTGCTTGGTATTTATAAGCAAATGTTTGCACAAAAATATCATGATATTTTCCTACCATCACATCACCACTTTCTCTGCATCATCCCACACGTTGATCCCTCCTCCCCATATGCCTCCATTACTTCACTTCTCTTCCATGCCATGTGCTTTGACTTTAAATGCCTTAAGGGTGAAGATAAATGAAAATATCATGATATTTGTTTCATAATATCATGATATTTTTTATCATATGTATACATGTATATATGTATGTGTATTTATATGTATATTTGTGCATCTGACATGTGTGTGCACATATATGTGTATCTGAGGGAGAATAAATAGCGTTGCAACGATTTTGAACAACTTCCGTTCGTTAAACCGTTGAAAATGGGAAAGTCGATTCATGGTCACATTTTCACTTATAAATTAAATTACATATAAATGTAAACAAATTTGAAAACTAATTTCTCATCATTATAAATGAATTAAAATGGTCACATTTGAATTATAAAGCCATATAAATCAATATTAAACAATTATTTACAAAAATTGCTATTATATCGATAAAGCGATATCAATTTTCCTTATGATTTCAAATCAAATATATATCTTTATAAAACTATTATAAATGATTTATTATCACTATATAACTAATTAAAATGAATTATAATCATTTTAAAACAATTATTTGAATAATTATAATAATTATTAAATCATTAGATCTCAGTTTAAATTCATTAATTAATTATTAAAAATGGTGACATCACTAATGGTGTCACAAATACATTTTATTCCCAAAAATAAAATAAATAATTTTATTTTGTATTCTTGTTTAATTAGATAAATAAGTGCATGTATCTAGTCCCGTGCGTGACTTCTGACAATTGTAGAGTTGTTTATTGATAAAACGATTTTGACCATTTTATCGCTTTAAAGTTTATATTTTTGTAAACACTTATCCAAAATAAGATTACCATCATTATTGTTCAAAACATCATAATAGATGTTTTCAAAAGCTAATATTTAATATAATTTATCAAATTGATAAATTTGCGGGTCGTTATATACTTCTCTCCTAAAAAGAATTTCGTCCCTGAAATTACGCCTAACCAAAAACTTGGTAAAATAATTATTTTAAATTTCAAATACAAACCCGTGTGATGTTTACAGGTCATCCGTACGAAATATTTGATTCAATTTCGTATTCGAATACACAACTTTACTTCCGAACTAGTATCGATCCTTCGATCCTGTAGCGCGGACTCTGATTAGGCTTCTCAATCAGAAACACTCCCTTTCCTTACATAGCTCTCAACTATGATAGAAAACGCAAGTACCCAACCACAAACCCTCATCAATATTTATCATCAAGAATCGAGTGATAAATCCTTTTTCGGACCAGTATAAACACCTCAAAGTTCTATAACCGAATCTTAGATCAAAATCATGCGTATCTCATACGTACTTAGTTATATCAAATCCCTTTTTCAAAATATTTTTGAGAACTATTCATAAAGCTTTTATTCAAACATTTTTATAAAGATGCTTCTTTATATAAAATCAAAAATTTCTATCTTCTTCTCAAAGAAACAATTTCAATTTTAACACTTAGAAAATACCTCTATATACTTAAATTCATAAAAATCTTTGAGGGAAGTTTCATATTTTCCAAAGCATACTTTGTTGGGTCAGAACGAATGTTGCATAAAACATCGTTACGACAACCAAAAAACACTAGTCTAGAGATCTGATTAATTAATATAATTTTCAATGTCGAACTTAAACTATTAGTTAACAATGAAGCCAATCAAGTTGCGGTATCATTACCTCTTAGAACTTGAATATACGTCATTCCTAATTTAAAAATGGATATAAGTTACGCACCTCGAATCTTTACATCAAATATAGGATATGAATAAATCTCGTATACTATATAGAACATCTTCTTTCGAAAAATCGCTTACTATAACAACAGTGTAATAGTCTATGTCTTCCTCGCTTTCTCGAAAATATTTCTTACAACAAAAATGTTGAAATCCATGTCTTCTTATTACTTAACACATTTTAAATCACTTTTAAAACCACTAAACTCCATTTGCAAACACCACTTTCTCTTAAAAGATATTTTAACTATGTAAAAACTCATTTATAAATAAAACTTTACCAAATCATTTTAAAACTTTAAAAGCCTTTCCAAAATACCAGGATTTAAATACACAGAAATCTCTTTATAAAATACGTTTTATAAATCCAATTTATAAAATCACTTATAGAATGCATTTATAAAATTTAATTATCTTAAATAAATATCTTTAATCTTAAACCAACATTATTATTTAAACACCATAAAGTCAAATTGTGAAACTAAATTCATAAAGTGTTCATATTTAAACTTTTTAATCAAATAGCTAATCAATCAATGATAATGACGAAATATTATCATTTCCTTAATAATCAAACACTACATAAATAACTATATCATTTAAAAGATATTGCTTTTATATTCAAAATATAATCCTAGGTAAAATTATTTCATTTACCAATTTTTCCAAACAAAAATCATTTTTATATAGCATTAACAAATACGCGCTCATATATAATACTCTCAACTCATTCTAGAGTGTCACTTACCCTATCTCTAATGAGTTACTCATCCTAGGGTATTACTAACCCTATCTCTGATGGGACTTTATCCTTACTAGGCTCAGGTGTCCACTCAGCCTAAGCTCTGATACCAAATGTGACGACCCATTTCCTCGACCCTCAAAAATCAACACTAATACATCCTCGGTGTTCACATGCCGCAAATCTAAGTGCCAAAGAGGCAGATTATCATGGGGTAAAAGAAAATAGAGGTAGAAGACAAAAAAATAGAATCTCACATCGTATTCAACATTAATTATACATATGAGTAGTACATACAATTACTCCAAATTGCTCCATCAGAGTTCTAGTAAGTAGTAATCAAGCCAGGAAAGTTACAACTGCCTATCCTCACAAGTGTTGGTAGATACACCATACATAATACAGCGGAATTAATAGCTAACTTTCTACAAAGGACCCAAAATGCTCCTTGATCCATGCTCCTTCTTGAAATGCTCCATGCTGCCTAACTACTTGGCTGCCCAAAAAAAAAGGCACCCAGAGTTAAGGGAAAAGGAAAATAAACTCTAGGTCGGTCATAGGACTGGTGTGAAAAACTCAAAGTACGGATATTTGAAAACAAAGGGTGCCTCATAAGACCACGCTGCATATAAACACGGAAAGGGTTTTTACCTTATGATAACCAAAATCATTACTATGCAAAATATGGTAATATTATTTTTAATGACATTCTTTTGAGAACAACTTTCAGTAAACATACATAATCTTAGCCGAAATTGTTGTATTATTAAATTCCAGCATACCAGGCTCTACAATCAAGTCCAAAGGCACTTATTATAGAATGGATTCCATACAATGGCAAGGTAAGGCACTATTTGTCGTACAGTACATCTCTAGAGGGATGTACCGAGGGTCAACACCTTTGAAATCCATGCACCTGGCAAGACCGGCCTACCCGTAGGCCCAATTGGTGGCGGATAGAACCGAATATGACATCACCCCAGTCGTAACCGACCTATCCAGAATCCGATAGTATACACAACATACTCTACATATAGAGAGTAATCTAGAAGGTGATGACCATACCCTAATGGTTGCGAACCACATAGCCTTATGGCATGCCCTGTTTTAGCTAATTCCGGGTGATGAGGCCCAAGGTAACGATTACCTTTCACATAGCACATTCCATTTGGAATGCCACATTGCCAATTCCATCACACACTATTGATTTCCACAAATGTACAAACTCTAAGCTCGTACATCTTAGAGAAGGGTGTTAAGTATAGAAGAGTTACTTCCTACACCACCAAATAGAGGTGCGTTTGTAAAAATCAATGTACATGTATATAAGACATTCGTCCATACAAGTTGTCCATGAATAGGATAAACCGAAGAAACTCTCCTACTACATCCTTTCGAGAATCACCCCTAAGATTAGTAGCGAGCAGCCCTTGCATCGAAGATCAAATGAAGGTATTACTGCCACATATATATGATATGGGAAATTTCTCCCGAGGGTCAGTAACAAGCAGCCCTACGTTCCATATTCTAATTTATTATTATTCCATGCCTTCACCTTCGAACACATAAATTGTTTCGAAGTGGTTTTCGGATAGGAATTACTCAAATCCGATCCCAGTTCCTTCAAACCAATCATCGATAAAAAGAGGTTAAGTAAATAGGTGATTATTATTTGATTAATTACTTTCTCTTATCAAGAATTATCTTCTAGAGATATATATCTTTAAAACATTTCCTTCCAATATATATGGAATCATTAAACCTTTCTTTAACTTTGGAAATACCAAATCATTTTCATAAGTCCTACTGGAAAACATTATTGAGCAAAAAAGAAGGTCGATAGAAATTATACTAATTCTACTCAACATCAAATTCCATATTCAACCTTTACTATCCGTCGAATAATGTTGAAATCACCTTTTAAACTCACATGGATGGTATGGATTCCCTCCTCGGAATTTAATACCAAGTATAAGAAGAATATTTCTATACAACCCAAATTGTGTTAAGTTTAAAAAAATTAAATCTTTTATACTTGACTCATTTATGATATTTCGACCTTATCTATTCCCCACCTAGGAAAAAGGCCAGGTGAGCTAGGGCACTAGTTGCTCCTGAACTTCTGCATTGTTTAAGCACTTCACTTTCAAATCTCACAAAATGAAAAATCCAGTCTACTCATCGGCTTTTAGAGCCAAGATTAAAACACTTAATTATAATAGCTATTCTTTAAATCGTTTATTTAAACTCTTTAAAATAAATTAAAAACCCTCCATGTTATCTTTAAAATACTTAATTATTTATTTATAAACATTTATAAATGATTTGAAAAAGAATACCAAAGTTTAAAGCCATATTTCAAAAGTTATTAAAAACTGCTGCAAAAAGTATTGCGAATAGTATTTTAAAAGCTTACTTGATCAAAACAACTTCTCTATCATTTACAAATCCATTTTTGTAACCAAATATTTTTTTAAAAAAATTAATATATAAATTTAGAATTTATTCCATATTTTTATAAGAATTAAAAATATAAATTTAAAGAATTTATCGCTTTGGTTTACGAACTGCCAAAGCGCGATTATTTTGAAAACTTAATTTGCTCATATTTCAAAATATACTAAACAAAATCTCGATCCTTTGAAAAAACTGATTATAAGAGTTTGGAAAATTCTTATTTCAAAGAATTTCGACTTCGATTCCCTACTATATATATGGGTTTAACTTTCTATGGCCCGAAATCGCGAACTACCGTTACACGACACGCCAATTTTAACTAATTTTCCATGTCCTTTCCAAACTTTATCGAAACACTTTTAAATGTTTATAAAATATTTTTAAATCATTTTAAACTATTTTAAAAAGGTTAAACAATCTCATATACACCATTTCATTTATTAAAGGAAAGTGATTTCCTTTGTGATATTCGATGTGTATTAAACGTGAATTTTATACACATCCAAACAAACATATTATCATATCCAAACATGGTTCAAAATTATTACAACCAATCATAGTCAACATACATATCATCCAAAATATCATAATATAAATAGAGTTTTTCACCTTTATTGTTCTCCAACTTTATTAAAATTCGCTATAGCTTCGCTACGATCGTACTAGAGCCTATGGAATCGACCCCTAGACCTTGGGAAGGGCACAACCCAAGCTTGAAGAGGTGGAGCTATCGGACAATGGAGGAGGATGTGGTGGCCGTGAGTTATGGAAGTGCAAAGGAGGTGTTTGACTTGGTTTTGGAGGTGGATTGACATGGTATATACATGTGTATATATTTTACTTTATTTTAGAATATTTTGTCATAGCTTTGCTAAATTTTTTCTATGAACTATAAGCCATTAATAAGCTTCAAGAAGAGGAAGAAGAAGATGAGAATTGTGTGAATGAATGTGTGAATGGGTGCTTGGTATTTATAGGAAAAAGTTTGCATAAAAATATCATGATATTTTCCTACCATCACATCACCACTTTCTACCACCTTCTCCATATCATTCCACACGTTGATCCCCCCATGTGCCTCCATCACTTCACTTCTCTTTCATGCCGTATGCATTGACTTTAAATGCCTTAAAGGTGAAGATAAATGAAAATATCATGATATTTGTTTCATAATATCATGAAATTTTTATCATATGTATATATGTATGTGTATTTATATGCATATGTGTGCATGTGACATGTGTATGCACGTATATGTGTGTGCGTGGGAGAACAAACAATGTTGCAACGACTTTGAATAACTTTCGTTAGTTAAACCGTTGAAAATCGGAAAGTCGATTCCCGGTCACATTTTCACTTATAAATTAAATTACATATAAATGTAAACAAAATTTGAAAACTAATTTCTCATCATTATAAATGAATTAAAATGATCACATTTGAATTATAAAGCCATATAAATCAATATTTAACAATTATTTGCAAAAAGTGTTATTATATCGATAAAGCGATATCAATTTTCCTTATGATTTCAAATCAAATTTATATCTAAATAAAACTATTATAAATGATTTATTATCACTATATAACTAATTAAAATGAATTATAATTAGTTTATAACAATTATTTGAATAATTATAATAATTACCAAATCATTAAATCTCAATTTAAATTCATTAATTAATTATTAAAAATGGTGACGTCACTGATGATGTGATAAATACATTTTATTTCCAAAAATAACATAAATAAATTTACTTCATATTCCTGTTTAATTAGAGAAACAAGTGTACGTATCCAGTCTCGTGCATAACTATTGACGATTATAGAGTTGTTTGTTGATAAAACGATTTTCGACCATTTTATCGATATTCCTTTAAATTTTATATTTTTGTAAATACTTATTCAAACTAAGATTACCATCATTATTGTTCAAAACATCATAACCTGTAACGACCCCGAAATTTAATTTTATTTAAATTGATAATTAAATGAATTTTTAAATAAAAATTTGTAAAAGTTTATTTTAAATGGAAGCGAGTTTCCCCGAATCGTAATAAATTTGGAATAAATCATTTTAAATTTAATAATATTGTAAATATTGTACATATATGTGAATATATATGTATACGTGATATATGAGATAATTTGAAGTTAATTTATATATATATAGATAATTTGAATTTAAATATTTTTGATAATAATTTAGTTTGTAAAATAAACAAATCTATGTATAAAGCAAACAAAAGAAAAGAATTTCAAATTCAATTTAAAATAAAGGACAAGCATGTAAGCTGCAGCCCCAAAGTGATAAATACAAATATCAAGTATGAAACCAAACCAAATACAAGTATCTTTAGTACCCTTAAACTAGAAACAACACTGCATATGCATTTGAAATAACATAAGACAGAAAATGTCTCTAGCACACAATCTCCAGCCTTCATAAAAATCTGCGTAGTTAAATAGTTGGTTAGAAAAGCTTGCATAAGATAAGTATGTAAACAATGGCTCGAACACATGGGCAGGCAGTCTTAAGTACAATAAAATCAACAAAATATAAAAGAGATATAGGCTGGTAAGTAAAAATAGTATGCATATGGCTTGTAAACTAAGGCTCAGGCAAGTGTAAAAATAAGGAAGTATGAGACATAAAGTACAACAACATTTAATGCTCTCCTTTCCTTTCAGCAAGCAAAATCTGTTCGAGTGTATAAAATGTGATTTCAGCCACCAACAATAAAATTATCTCTGATAATTGTACAAACTTGTACACCATTTTGTATAAAATATGTTATATCCTGTAACCTGTTTTATACTTCAACCTGTAAGCTATTTTTCTCTTATCACCTTTCATTTCCAATTCAAGCAAGTAGAAACTGCAATACAACTTCCATTTAAATCTTAAATAAGCATACAACTAAACAGAAGCAAGATGATTTGAAGATTAAAGTGAAAACACTTTCCAGTTTTTCAAATTCAAAACTGTTTGCAAAGAAACCGTGCTCTGTTCTTCTCTGCAAAGCAAGTGAGTAACATTTTTAAAAGTTTAATAACTCAAGTTATGTGGCATATTTTTCCTTGAGATATATATATCTGGTATGTAGGTGTATGTGCAAGTATCTGGAATCTGTTCATTCATGCTCTGCTTTTATTTTCTGGTTTTGGTTTGATATTGAAATTCAAATCTCACAATAACATCTATATTTGACTTTGATATATAAACGAAAGTTGTTTGTTAGGGTATGAAGATAATTTTAAAAAGGGTTTGAAGATTTTTAATTTAACAATTAATTTTTAAATTGGAAAATAACATTAACACTGATACATGACAAAATTTAACATCTTTAATTTCTGTTTTGGGTGGTATAGATGGATTCGTAGTTAAAAATTATGATTTTTAAAATGCATTTCCGGATTTTTAAGTTGATATTTATTCGGGAAATTTGAGATGAACGGTATCAGAAATTTGGTGAATTGCCGATGATCCATTTAGTGTTTGAAGTTGAAATCTTGGTAGTAGCTTGCTTGTGGGTTGTAGATGAAGGGAAAAATGTTGTAGAATTTTTCCTATGATCGATTTGCTCGAAATCGAAGAAGTTAGGGTTTTAGTTGGTTGCTGGTTGGGTTGAACTGTCGTGGCATTCGCGACTTGGTTATAGGACCGGAAGCGTTCGCTTTTTGGGAGAAGGTGGCTCATGGTCGTGGGGTTCGATGGTGGGGACGGCGAGGTTCATCGGCGTGAGGTTGGCCGGTGGCGATGGGTTTTGTGGTTCGTGCTTTTGCAGTTATTCGAGTTGGAGGTTCGAATTTCGATCGAACGTGTTTCGTACGGTCTGAGTTGAGGAACGAGTTGACGAGGTCGAGTGTGACTGATCGGCGATCGGCATGATGGTCGGAGTTGTTGGGATGGACGGTGCACGTGCACCAGTGTACGATCGTGTACAGGCGAGATTTTGTTTGGAGAAGAAAGGAAGCGACTCGGGGAAAATCTCGTGATGTTTGCCAGGCGACTCAAAGCAGGAACGTACGCGTGTTTTCTCGCGAGTAACACGGGACAGGCTTCGTGTTTTTGTGGGGATGTACTCGGGTTGTTGTTTAAGCAACCTGGGTTTTGAAAATTTTAAAGCAAATCATATTTTAGGTTTGAAATTTAAAGCTGGAACAAGTTTCTAAGTATTCAAACAAGTTGTAAGTAAATAGTTGTTTAATGTGACTCAATATGTTTGAAATGTTTTTTTTCAAAAGATTTTAAAAGTAGTATGAATTAAATGTTCAAGTTATTTTGTTAAAATAAATCATATTCAAATTTTATTTCTAAATTTGGTTTAATGAAATAAGTGATTTAAGTAAGTATGAAATATAAATACAAGTTTATTTTAAATTTGATATGTTGAGATTAATTAAGGAATTATAAATTAATGAAGATGATTAAGGAAAGATAATAAATTAAGGGCTAATTAATCAATGTGATTAATTAAGGATAATTAATTTAAGGTTAATTTATTAATTATTAATGGTTAGTAATAAATGATTTAAAGGATAATTAATTATATTGGTTTGTAATTAATTAATGTTAATTAACCAGGATTAATAATTCATAAGAAATAAATCTAATTTGAATTAATCAGATAATTAACTGACCTTACTTATGAATATTTGGATTTGATTGGATGATTGAATTGTTTGATATTCTGATCTATGATGCTTTGTGATATATTCTGATTTGTGTGTAATCTTTACTGTAGTTTATTTATCTGAAATTTATATATATCTATGATATGTGAATGAACGATAAGCGTTGTTCTTATACCGCTTATCGAATTATATTTCTGTATTCTGATATATGATGATTCATTGTGTTGCACTATTGTGTTGAACCCCTGGACTACACTTTTACACACACAAATATGGATTTCACGTGGAAATTGGTTAAGTCACAGATAATTTAAATTTGATGTTTTTGAAATTGAAATTTTAATTTCAATTGATTTTTAAATTGGAAATTTGGTTTTAAATGTGAAAAGCTTTTGAAATAGAATTTCAAAGATAAAAGTTATTTTGAATAACTTAATCGAGTTTTGAAAATTTAAATAATTTGATTTAAATTTGAATTCAAGTTTGAAATTGAATCCTATGATTTGAAACTAGGGATTGGAAATGTTATAAATGTGTTTATCTAAATTTAAACCATTTAAAAATGTAATTTTGAGAATTTGGATTTAACCCAACGACTTTAACTCGTATGAATGAATCAGATTTTCTGAAATGAAACTATTTGTTTTCAAAAGATAAAAGCTTTCATATAAGAAATGAAATTCTAATTTAGTTAAAGGAATTTCAAGATTGAATTGAAAAATGGTTTTCCAAGTTATGAATGAATTGTTTTGAAAGCTATAAGTTAAATCTTAAAGATTTAACGAGTTAAACTGAAATGGAGATTAATTGGGAAAATCTGTGAATGAATCTTTTATTTAAAAGATTTAAGTGTGGAAACTGTTTAAACCGTAAAGGTTGAATCTTTTTGTTTAAAGATTTAAAAATGGTAATTTGTCTTAAATCAGTTGAAAAGAGAAGTTTTGGGTAATAAGTTGTGACTTAATTGAAATCCCATATCCATATGATTTTAAATTGCGCTCACTATTCGGGTTAGCCGGGAAAGGACCTTTGGGTCGTATAACCCATTCCGAATATGTGATACGTCGTATATGGATAGCATTTGAAGACCGGTGTTGAAGACCGGATATTTTTGAAAACGAAAGGATTACCGTCGAGTTACTCTGCATCGGCTGATCCCCGATATAGAGGTTTTATCACCCTTAGTGACGGGAAGTCCGGACGTGATTGGAAATTATCCGGAATTGCAAGGGCTTCGTGAGAAGTGCCTTCGGTTCTGTTCGAACCCGGAACAGACTTGTATGGATACATGTCTGACATTACACTTTGAGATATAAAGCCGATTTCTTTCAAATACATCTCTGTTGGTGGCGGAGAATTTATTCTCTTAGCTTAACACCCTTCTCTGAGACGTACGAGCTCAGAGGTTATGTAGTTGAAATTTATCAGCGATATATCCCAATTTGGTAATGTGGCATGCTGAGTGTTGCTGTGAAATGATCAGTGTTTGATCATTTGTGATATGATCATTTGTTTGATCTTATATCTTTGTGATCATAGGTTGATCATTTGTTTGACCCGAAGCATGGCTTTGTAGAAAGCGTAGCTTTGTGGACGAGACTTCGTCGAGCCTCACACCCCGGAAATGGTCGAAACAGGAAGGATGCGGCAAGGTTCTAGGGAGTAGCGCCCCTTAGTGGATGTCATTCCTTCTGGATAGAGGTGGTATCATGGTATGGAGCCCAGATACTTAACCTATGTGGTTGCTGCATTATTATTTTGATGTGGTTTGTTGGAAATCGGGGATCCTCGGGAAGATCGGTTACGATCGGGGGATGACATACGTGTGTCAGTAGTTACCTATTTTTGCAGAGGTAACCCGGCCTTGTGTTGGCAGAGATCCGGTTAGGTTCTCGGGTCGTCTATTCCAGGGACGTACCCATCGTGGAATAGGAAGTTCCTTAGCCTGACAATTTGTTGGAAATCCAAAGAAACAATACGCGACTTGTACGGTTTTAGTTGTATTACCTGCTATGGAATGTGGCGGTAACCTGCTATTGAACATAGTAGCTATAGTAGGCATAAGTGCGGAACGCCTATGCTGGCTAAGATTTATATTATACTTTCGAAATGATTTCTACACTATGCATTAATAATAATATCAAAAATGATTTGATTTTGCATAGTAAGCATCTTTGACTATCATAAGAAGAAATCTCCTCCAATTCTGCGTTTGCATTGTGTGAGTGGTGGGAGGTCTTATGGTAGTTTCATTTTCTAAAAGCATTGCGAATTGACTTTAAATTCTCTGCTATTTGTTTTTAAAGATAAACTGTTTTTGTTGCTCACACCAGTCCCACGACTGATCCGGAGTTTATTGTTCCCTTCCTAAACTCTGGGTGCTCATAATTTTCCACACGAGCAGTCTAGAGTTGGGTTTCTTTTCAGATATTCAGGTTTAGTAGATTATATGGAGCTAGTTCATTCATCGGAGTTGCTTATCTTGGAGTTGTGGATTCATTCTTGTCTGAAGATCATTTTGGAGTTATCATTTCTATTGATATTGTTCCGCTGCTGTTGTTATCTTTTCTTTTCCGCTGCTATTTGTTGTATCATCTCTGATGTATATTGATATTCATTGTATCACTCTGTTGTATCAGATATTGTATATCAATGTATTATTCTTTTCTTCCGCTGTGTTATTTACTTAATTGTGTTATAAGCTCCCAAGAACCAGATTCGGCATTTGAATCTACGACATTTTGAGTACAAGTGAAGTACGGGTGCCGATTTTCGAAGGTCGACTTTTGGGTCTTGACATAACCTATGTTTAAAAAAGCTTATATTTGAATATTTAAAAATAAATATAATTGATCAAATTGATAAATTTGTGGGTCGTTACAGATTCCACGAGCAGTATGGACTAATCAAATTATGCATTGTATTCTTATATACATTATTCAAATTCAATTATCCATACTATGAGTTAGATATGGAAAATATTATAATACCTTGGCTTTAAATGATTTCAGTGATCCAGTCGATTTCGAAGACTTATATGGAGTTGGTATTACTGAATCTAGAAGATAAACCATTGAGATCCATCGATTTCTATTCAAAGAATCACCAACAATTGTAACTCTTTTGTTTCTCAACTTCTCTAATACTCTTATCGCATTAAATCTATTCAATTTTAGTTTCATATGACCTTAGTTAGCATTAAGTTTATACTTTATATTATGCCCATTGGCCTTAGTTTGCATTCTTACGCAATATGCATGTGTTTATTATATGTTTCTAAGCAGCAAATAATTTTTATACCTCGTTAAATCACAATCATGGGGCTGCCACCTCCAATTTTGAAAATTAAAATCCTTCCTTCCAAATTTTTCATAAGACGATTGATCGGACATATAACTTCCTCACAACCACAGTGGAAACAAACAATTAAAAATAAAATATTAACTCACTTTCGGATTCATAATCTAATAAAACACAACACTCAGAGTCAACCCATCAAAATCATCACTGTTCAAACTCCTGTCTCCCAAACTCATCGTAGTTGTACTAATAGCCATAGTGCTAACCGACTGATCAACACCATTATCACCATCAATGTTCTTCTTCCCTCCCTTCAATACTCCTTCAACATCAACAATCTGTCCACTCTCCTCTGCACTCTCCTATTACTGCAGAGCAAACTCTATTTTAGAAAGCACATTCCCTATGCTCGGTCTCTCCATTCCCTGGTTCGAAATACACTTTTCAACTGCCTCCACAAATTTCTTAAAGCACTGACTTCCCTTTTAGAAACTGATCCACATACTGATCAAGAATCCCCTTCTAAAATTGTTCTTGGAGTCGAATACACAATGGAGAACGAAAATTAGGGAACGATTTATGAATTTATTTCGATTTGGGAATTACTATAGCTTGTGTTTTATTTAGATTTGGGAATATTATGTAGTGGAGAGAGAAAATTATGGAACAATTTGGGAACTTTAAGCAGGCTTTAAATGTTTTGGCAGTGAACAAAAATTTGGGAGAAAAAATTAACGTGGTGAATGAAAATTGGGTAGGAAGTTAAAGATGAGCATTTGGAATTGAAGCTATAATATTTGTTATTTAGAACCAAAAGAAACTTGTTTACCAGATAGTTACAAAAGAAAACCTTTAGATGCACGACAACTTATTATTTATATTTTTCGAATTTTGAAACCTTTTAAACATTTCAAAACTGAAATTTTGAGTATTTTATAAGTTTAAATTTTTTATTTTTTTAGTTTTGAATTTTATGAAAATTCCAAAATTTTATTTTAAAAATTTATGAATATTTTGTAAATTTATTTTACAAACTTTTAAAATTTTAAATATTTTGAAATATTGAACATTAAGTGTAATTATCAATTATTATTATTAAATAATAAAAGTAATAAATATTACTTTTTAATTATTAAAGATTACTTATTAATCATTAATTATTAAAAATTAATTATTAAATAGTAAATATCATATTTAGTCTTAGTCATTAATTATTAATTATTAAATAGTCAATATTTATTTTTTGTATCGTTCAACTTTCTAATGTCCCCAACTTTCCTATAGCTTGATGATCTTTATCTCATTTTTCCTTACTCCTTGCCTTTATTCCTTTGATGCCTGCGTTCTCCATCCTCATCCTCTCCATGTCAAGCTCGTCTCCTCAGCCTTGTCCACTTGATGAGCATGTTAAGCTGATTGGTGATTGCTTACAGTCCCCAATTCCTCCAATGTTATCTTCTAATTCTATTGTTGTGCTTAATTCAAGCCTACTCAAATGGATTCGTCTGCTACTTCGATTTTTAGCGCGCTCGACACTAAAGTTGTAAGAATTGTCTTCCCTCTTACGCCATTGTTGGCTGCTCCTATGGATGGACAATGGATTTTGATTGAGAATTGTGATGTTTTGAGGAAGAAGTATGTGTAGGATGGTAGGTGAGTGGAAGGGGAACAAATTGATGTAGGTTGTGTTGCCTACACACAACCTGTTTGTGAAAATGTGCATCTGCGTTTTGTTGCTGCTACTCTCCCTGTTGTATTGCCAACTACCAATTCAATTCATCCTAATGCATCTAATAAGCCTGAAAATAAGTGGTCTTCTCTTTTTAGAGCATTGCCAAGGAATGCAGGTGAATACATTCTCTATTCTTTTAATATTGTAGAGATTGATGGAGCTATGATTCTCCAGTAAAAGTGATGAAAGCAGGAGCGATTTTTTGGTCCGAATGCTTGGTGAGGTTTTTCCTTGATTCTTCTCCCCCTTATCATGTTGTTCATGATCACTGCCATCAACGATGGAATATAAAGGGTAGGCTTCAAGTTCAGCTTGATAATGCTATGTTCTTCATCAAGTTCTCTCATAAAGAGGAACATCTTCGTATTCTTGAGGCGGCTCCCTCCATTATTTCAAGTAAACCTTTCATTATCACCCCTTGGAGTTCGACGGTTGAACAAAGCTAAGGAAAAAATACATTCTATTTCTGTTTAGGCTCATTTCACACACATCCTTTTTGTGATGCAGCCCATGTTGGTCTAAATTGGGTAGCAAGTGTTATTGGTAAATTCAAATGTTTTGATGCTAATATTGTTGCTTGTAATAAACCTGTGTATGCAAAGGCCCTTATTGAGGTTTCTCCTATCAAGCCTCTTCCCTCCAAAATTAATGTGCACCTAGCTGAAGGTCATGAAACGGTGGTTGATGTCCACTACAATTGGAAACCAGATATTTGCACGACTTGTCACTCTTTTGGTCACCTTATGGAAGCCTGTAAATAACGTTCTGACATTACTCTTGTTCCTTTATCGCTAGGACCCTACTCCTCCGACCTTCGGCTATGAAGTGGGTACCTAAGGTACGTCCATCGTCTCCTACTGTGATTGCTCCTTCCATTTCCATTGATTCACATGTTGATGTTATTGTTGACATTCCAATTATTATTGACCTTGTCTCGGATCCCTCTTCTTTGGATCCACCTCCGTCCGTCCCAACTGTGCCTAGTGCTGCCAATGACGCGGTTCTAGCCCCCTATGTTAACCGTGTCATTGTCTGGAATCGTAGTGAGCATGCTTGGGTTCATGCTCTTTCAGAAATGAAATTCAACTCGAAGACCAGCAACTACCATATGTATGTATGAGATGAAGGTGAAGAGCCTTTTTTGATATATGATGTTGAGGGGGATGGATTATTATTATCTATGGATGGTGATGATGGGGAATGTAACAAGGTTATCTTGGAGGATGAAACATGAGATATGAAATATTTATACTATCCTGTTTCTGGGAACTATGTGCTTGATCTGGCTTCGATCTTTTTTGGTATTCTCAAGTTATAGGGCCTGTTGATGATAGCAGTAGTGAAGACGAGGACTAGCGTTTCTAGTCTATTAGTAGCTTAGGTGCTTTTGCATATCTCTTGTATTTTTATTTTCTTAGCTATTCTGGTACTGTTTGTGTCGAACAGCTATTATTTATGTTTATCAATAAAAGTGGATGGCCCACTTAAAAACCCGACCAAAGAAAGATATTTCATGGTAATTATTTAATATTTATTATTAACTAGTAATTATTAATCAATAGTAATTACTTAATAATTATTTTTAGTTATTAATTATGAAAAATTAACTATTAAACATTAAATATTACTTCTTAATTATTAGTTAATAATAATGAATTATTTAATAGTAATTATTTAATAATAAATATTACTTCTTAATTATTAATTATCAATTATCAATTATTAAATATATTTATTACAACTTTTCTTTTATTGTACCGAACTAATATTTACAACTTTAAGGAAAAGTTGTAAAAAAATAATGTTTTTACAACGTTTTTGCAATAAAAGTTCTTAAATGGGTATTATTGTTGAAATATTAAACTTGATTTGTTATGGTTAATTTCTAGAAGCTTCTTATTATTATAGTTTCTAGAGTCTTCTTGCATTTACTGTAGTTTGTTGAGAGCTCTTGAATTTTCTAGTAGAAATAATAATTATGTATGGAGTCATGTTTCTAGAATAGTCTATGGAGTTTTATAAATAGAAGAGCTCTCTCATCATTTTGTATCAAGCAATCAAGAAAGAAATCTACCATCAATGAAAGAAAAGTTTTCAACAACAAAAAAGCCTCTTTCTTATATTCTCTCCCTCTTTCTCATAAAAATATTCAACAAAGTGGTATCAGAGCTTTAAGATTCTTTCAAAAAAGTTAGAGATGGCGAATAACGACGTTCCCTTACAAGTTCCAATGCTCACTAAGAACAATTACGACAATTGAAGTTTAAGGATGATGGCTCTCCTTGGAGCACATGACGTATGGAAAATAGTGGAGAAAGATTATACTGAATAAGAAAATAAAGGTAGCTTATCTCAAACTCAAAGGGATAGTTTGAGAAACTCAAGAACGAGAGACAAGAAGGCCCTCTGTCTAATCTATCAAGCATTGGATGATGATACCTTTGAGAAGGTTTCGGGATCGAAGTCAGCAAAAGAAGCATGGGAGAAGCTTCGAACATCTTACAAGGGAGCTGATCAAGTTAGAAAGGTACGTCTTAAAACTTTAAGAGGAGAGTTTGAAACTTTGCATATGAAAGAAGGTGAGCTTGTTTCCAATTATTTCTCAATAGTTTTAGTGGTTACTACTAATCTAAAAAGAAATGGTGAGAA
Source organism: Allium fistulosum (assembly GCA_030737815.1). Lineage (NCBI taxonomy): Eukaryota > Viridiplantae > Streptophyta > Magnoliopsida > Asparagales > Amaryllidaceae > Allium > Allium fistulosum. The sequence goes on from CM060901.1 coordinate 1,620,725,828, forward strand.
GTTAGATGATGTAAGAATTATGGAGAAGATTCCTAGATCATTAGATCCAAAGTTCGAACATATTGTCGCCATCATTGAAGAAACAAAAAACTTGGAGACCATGGCAATATAGAAACTTCTAGGCTCATTGCAAGCTTATGAAGAAGAGGAAAGGAAGAAGGAAGAGACTGTGGAGCAAGTTCTTAAGACATGGATTGATTCAAAAAAGGAAGAAAATAATTGAAGCCAACAAAGATGGGGTTGTGGCCAAGAAAGAGAAAGAGGTCGTGGATATAGACATGGACGAGGTTGGAGGCCCAACAATGAAAACAACAACAGCAACAACAATAAAAGAGGAGAAAGCTCAACAAGATGTCGTGGAAAAGGATATTCAAGGTATGACAAGTTACGCGTTAAATGCTATAATTGTGAGAAATTTGAACATTATGCTTTCAAATGTAGAGCTCCAAGAAACAATAAAGTTGAAGAGAAGACCAATTACGTTGAAGGAAAAAATCAAGAGGATGGTACATTAATACTGGCTCACAAAAAAATGTAAAAGGTGAGGAAAATCAATGGTACCTAGATAGCGGTGCAAGTAGCCATATGTGTGGAAGAAAAAACATGTTTATAGAGCTTGATGAATCGATGAAGGGAAACGTCGCACTTAGAGATGAATCAAAGATAGTAGTGAAAGGTAAAGGAAAGGTTCTTATCTGACTAAAGAACGAAGAGCACCAATTCATTTTTAATGTTTATTATGTGCCAAACATGAAGAGCAACATCTTGAGCCTAGGACAACTCTTAGAGAAAGGTTATGATATTCGATTAAAAGATAGTAACCTTTCTATAAGAGACGGTGCAAGTAAATTCATTACTAAGGTACCAATGTCAAGAAATAGAATGTTTGTGCTCAACATTCAAAGTGATGTCGCACAATGCCTTAAGGTGTGCTACAAAGATGCCTCTTAGCTTTAGCATCTTCGTTTTGGACATCTTAACTTCAGAGGACTAGAATTGCTCTCCAAGAAGGAAATGGTAAGAGGATTACCATGCACAAGCCACCCTAATCAAGTGTACGGAGGATGTTTACTTGGAAAGCAATTCAAAATGGGCTTTCCAAAGGAGTCATACTCAAGAGCTAAAAAGCCGTTGGAACTCACACGGACTTGTGTGGTCCGATCAAGCCAAGTTCACTTGGTAAGAGTAACTATTTCCTTCTTTTCATCGATGATTTTTCAAGAAAAACATGGATGTACTTTTTGAAGGAGAAATCAGAGGTTTTTGAGAACTTCAAGAAATTCAAGGCCCAAGTTGAGAAAGAAAGTGGCCTTGTGATTAAAAATATGAGATCCGACGGTGGAGGAGAGTTCGCATCAAAAGAATTCCAAAATTATTGTGAAAATAATGGAATCAAATGATAGCTGATAGTGCCTAGATCCCCCACCAAAATGAAGTAGGAGAGAAGAAGAATAGGGCAATTCTTGAGATGACAAGGAGCATGCTTAAAAGTAAAAGGCTGCCAAAGGAATTTTGGGCGGAAGCTGTGGCATGTGCGGTTTATCTATCAATCTGATCTCCAACAAGAAGTGTGTGGGGAAAGACACCACAAGAAGCATGGAGTGGAAGGAAGCCTGGTATTTCTCATCCAAGATTCTTTGGAAGCATAGCTCATGTACATATACCGGACGAGAAGCGAATCAAATTAGATGACAAAGTGAGAAGTATATTTTCATTGGTTATGACACCAACTCCAAAGGCTATAAGCTTTACAATCCCGATACAAGAAAGATAATAATTAGTCGAGATATTATGTTCGATGAAGAAGGAGAATAGGAATGGAGATCACATAATGACAATTACAACTTCTTTCCATACCTTGAAGGAGATGAAATGAAACAACCAAGGATCGAACAATCAAGCGAGGAGCCCACTTCCCCACTAGCTTCACCAACCACAAGTTGTCAAGAAGATGAGAGCATAAGTGAAAGGGCTCCACGCTTTAGAAGCCTTCAAGAAATTTACGAGGTAATAGAAAATTAAGACAATTTTACTCTCTTTTGTCTATTTTCGAATTGTGAGCTTATAAACTTCCAAGAAGCTTTACAAAAGAAGAATTGGAAAAATGCTATGGACGAAGAAATCAAGGCCATCAAGAAGAATGACACATGGGAGTTAGTTCACTTCCAAAAGAACACAAGGCAGTTGGTGTGAAGTGGGTGTACAAAGCAAAGAAAAACGCCAAAGGAGAAGTCGAAAGATATAAGGCGAGATTGGTGGTAAAAGGCTATAGTCAAAGAGCTGACATTGACTATGATGAGGTATTCGCTCCAGTCGCTCGACTAGAAACTGTTAGACTAATAATTTCTTTAGCAGCTCAAAACAATTGGAAGATACATCAAATGGATGTGAAATCTACCTTCCTAAATGGAGTTCTTGAAGAAGAAATTTATATCGAGCAACCACAAGGCTACGAAGTCAAGGGAGAAGAAGACAAGGTCTTGAAGCTAAAGAAGGCACTTTATGGGTTGAAACAAGCTCCAAGAGCTTGGAATGCTCGAATTGATAAGTACCTCCAAGAAAGAAACTTCATCAAATGTCCATGTCAGCATGCACTCTATATTAAAATCCAATATGATGGTACATTAATTGTATGCTTGTATGTAGATGACTTGATCTTCACAGGTAGCAATCCAAGCATGTTTAAAGAGTTTAAGAAAGAGATAACGAAGGATTTTGAGATGACTGATATTGGGCTCATGTCTTATTACCTTAGCATTGAAGTCAAGAAGATAAAGGCATCCTAATCACTCAAGAAGGTTATGCGAAGGAGGTATTGAGGAAGTTCAAGATGGATGACTCTAACCTAGTTTGCACGTAGATTTAATGTGGAATCAAGTTATCAAAGCACGAGGAAGGAGAAAAAGTGGACTCAACACTATTCAAGAGGTTGTTTGAAAGCTTGCGATATTTAACGTGCACAAGACCCAATTCTATATGCGATAGGAGTTGTGAGTCGATACATGGAGAATCCAACGACAACTCATTTGAAGGCAACAAAGAGGATTCTTCGCTATGTTAAAGGCACAATAAACTTTGGCTTGTATTACTCTGTTTCTGATAATTAAGAGCTTATTGGATATAGCGATAATGATTGGAGTGGAGATATGGATGACCGAAAAAGCACAAGTGGCTCCATATTCTACATGGGAGACACAACCTTCACTTGGATGTCGAAAAAACAGTCGACTGACACTCTTTCCACTTGCGAAGTGGAGTATGTAGCTGCTACTTCATGTGTTTGCCATGCAATTTGGTTACGAAATCTGCTAAAGGAGTTGAAATTACCACAAGAGGAGCCGACAAAGATTTTCATGGACAACAAGTCAGCAATTGCTTTGACAAAGAATCCAGTCTTTCATGATCGAAGCAAGCATATTAATACACGCTATCACTATATTAGAGAGTGTGTTGCCAAAAGGATGTGCAACTAGAGTACGTGAAGACGCATGATCAAGTAGCTGATATCAAGCCTCTTAAGCATGCGAATTTTGTCAGGTTGAAGAATCTGCTTGTAGTCACAAATCAAGTTTAAAGGGGATGTTGAAATATTAAACTTGATTTGTTATGGTTAATTTCTAGAAGCTTATTGTTATTATAGTTTCTAGAGTCTTCTTGCATTTACTGTAGTTTGTTGAGAACTCTTAAATTTTCTAGTAGAAATAAGAATTATGTATGGAGTAATGTTTCTAGAATTGTTTAGAGAGTCATATTTCTAGAATAGTCTATGAAGTTCTATAAATAGAAGAGGTCTCTCATCATTTTGTATCAAGCAATCAAGCAAGAAATCTACCATCAATAAAAGAAAAGTTTTCAACAACAAAAAAGACTCTTTTTTATATTCTCTACCTCTTTCTCATAAAAACATTCAACAATTATTACAACATTTTCACATAAACGTTGTAAAAAATAGGATTTTTACAACGTTTGCTAAAAAACGTTGTCTTTTACAATGTTTTCTTGAAAAAAGTTGTAAAAAAAATGTTGCAATAGACACTTTTTATTGTAGCTAAGAACACGAGTCTGAAATAACATTGAGTGACTTGACTTCTTTTGGATATAGATACTTGAAGTGTGCGACCATTTTCAGACCAACACTATGCAACTTATGCAACTTACTATAGAATATGGAATAGAACAATAGTATCATGGCTCACTTTTTAAAATGAGTAGGTGGAGGTTTACTTCATATTCCGCTTCCAAATTCTTTCGTGAAACATGCCTTTGATGCAACCAGAATTATAATATGGGTCCATGCAACTTGCACTTATGTTCCAACATGTTTTGTAGACATTTCTAATGGATAAATGTCATGACTCATCATTTTATTTTTTAAAAGGAATCCACCGGTATACCTTATATTTTATCTATGTTTTGCATGCAGCTGTGTGTACAAGAAATGTACACGAACTTAATTAGTATTCACGTATGTAATCAAGAGGCCAATTAAGGAGTAACTGTATATGGCACCAATCGTCAATCCATATAACTGTATACACATGGAGGCTTAAATTTATTGGTCGAAAGATTTTAAACTTAAAAATTGCATATATGTGAACAGCTCAAATCCTCTGTGTCCTTCCTTATTTTCATATGCTACGTAGCCTTTCATTCTGTATCGTCAGCCATCCATATATAAAAAATAATGGATGATTGTGATTTTCTATGACACGTGGCACAGACAGCAAGAAGACTTGAACTCGTGAAACATGCAAAGACCACCTTGGGCTTCTTATAGCTACGTCTTGTTCTGCTTCAGTTAGCCGTAGTGATAGTACAACTTAAAATGACGTGATACACACGTTTACCTAAAATGTTAGTACAATTTTGTAAACATATATGTTACTGCTCATCAATGTAAACTAGCGATTGAAATGAATATCACGTATGTGTAAAAGCAAAGGCCAGTGTATTTCCAGCAGAACCAAACCAAAACTGCAAGTTTACCGAAATGACATACGTATTAATAACGTAGATTGCATGTACCTGATATTAATTCATTTAAAGTGACTAGCAATGTATTAAAAAAAAATTAATAGAGTAGTTGGCCTTTTGGTTATCAATGTTGGACCAACGTTATCCATTTTTATGAATTATTTTCCTACTGTAACTACAACTTGTTGAATATTTTATTGATATAGCTTGAGTGTTGATAAAAAGGAAAATTTTCTTCGATAAACTTCTTTGTCAGTTTCTCTTTTGACAATATCACATGTTGTTTATTTTATTTCTCGCGTGTTTGAGGCATAAATTAAATCCATATAAATTCTCTTTGCTTCAGTATGAATGAATTATTGGCTTACCTTTTATAAGCTTTCAGTACAACCAAGAAAATTCGTATAGGAAACTGATCATCTCGTATGTTTAGACACTCAATTTTGAAACATTAGTCTTTAAATTTGTATAAATGCTCGGTTCTCTTATACCACATTATGTTGATTGACTACATGATCAAGTATTTTGTAGAATTAAGATGAACTAAAAGCAGTGTTTTGAAAACCCGACCCAGCCTCGGTTCGACCTCGAATAACCTTGAACCTTGGATCATCACGGTTCGGAACTCAATCAGACCTTAGTCATGCGTGAACCTCGGTCGAACCTTCAAACCGGCGGTCCAACCATTAATTTTATCTGGTTGAACCATGGTTCTTTTAATTTTTTCTATTTTCTCATTCTATAATTCTCTCTCATTTTCATCTTTTGTATTGCTTTGAAAAAAACAAGTAAATCTATATTTCAAAAATCATAATGGTACTAAAATCTAAACTACAAATTCCATCATTTGGCTCTTTGCTGCTGCAAACTCCTCTAATAGCACTATGCATAAAACCATGTTGCAGGTTCATGTTATTTTATTATTAATATGTAGGTGTCAACTATTATATACATGTTAACTTTAATGTGTGATTGAGGTTAAAACCATGATGAAATGTTCAAGTTTATGTTATTGTGGTATTTATACGATGTTTTCAACTATTATATGTGAATTATTATCGGTCTGTATGTTTAAGATCATGTTATATGAGATATGTTGTGCTTGTGTTTGAGTAATAATATGTGTTTGGTATTTTTTATGACATGAGTCAATATCATGTATTAAACAACATGAGTTTATATTTTTCAATTTGGAATGTACAAATCGTTAAAAAAATAAAAATGCAAGGTTTCAGCGGTTCGACCGGTCCGACCATCAAAACCTTGAACCTTGAGATACAACGGTCCGACTTACGGTTCGGTTTTCAAAACATTGACTAAAAGTATATAACATATTATGATGCCATGCACACAAGAAGACCTTGCCAATTTGACCAAAACCTTTTGGCATTCTATGTGAATTATTGCCTCCTAATTAATTTCTGATAATGATGTGAAAATTATTGACTTGTAAACAGTATTTCAAATCAATGTTAAATGCTGATGAGTTTTTTTTTCCCCTTCTCCTTTTTCTTCCAGGATAATATAGCTTAATCTACACTGGAAAATGTATATGATAAAGTAATAATACTAGATAAAAACAGCTAACAAGTCATAATTTAAACCTGCGGGTTTTCAAGGGTCGGATAAGATTAACTTGGTATTCAAGTTAACAAAACTAAATTTGTACAAGTTATCTATATTTATACAAGTCATATAGGTAGAATTTTTATCAAATTTGGACGCTTCCAGCATGATACAGTAATTCAACTCCAAACTTTTTGGATTTTCAACCAATAACATCATATACTTGCAACATATTCATTGTTTCATACCAACAGCCTTAATTATGTATATTATTTTAATTAAAATTGCGTGACAAATATGAAGTTGAGCACATGGAACACTCAATATAGGGATGCCTTTCTTGAAAACACCATTTGGAATTTAGGAAATTTCATTTTCAAAAAACCATATAAATATATGTATACTCATCACTTCATTTATTTTCATAACTTTTTCTTCTGTTTCCAAAATGTGGATGAACAACATTACCCTTCCCATCACTTATGTACCCATTCCCGATACACCGAAGTTATACAAAAGAAAATCACTTATAACATTAGCCTTCTCATTTGCCTCTGCTGCAACATTGCTACTTGTTTTCTTTCTTCTCGTATCTTCTGGCCAACCTAGGGCCCAAAACAGCCTGTCTGATCATGTACCCATTCATAACCGTGGAGTATCAGAGGGCGTATCGGTTAAATCGACAGGGGTATCATCATCTTCTGATACGTCGTATCCATGGACTAATAACATGCTTTCATGGCAGCGGACTGGGTTTCATTTTCAGCCTCAAAAGAACTGGATGAATGGTCATACATATATATAGTTCACTTTCTTTTATTTAAAACTTATCTTTAACATATTCTGACTCTTGTATGATGATTCTTTCTTGTGCATGCATGATGATTTTGTTCTCTAACAGATCCTGATGGTAAGAATAGCTTCTTTTAATGTAACTTGACTTCATGTTTTGAATATGTATATTCTTTTCTTTTCCTTTCTTTTTTTGAAAGCGTACGTATTGTATTCTTTTGCATGTAGCTCCATTATTTTACAAAGGATGGTACCATCTATTTTACCAATATAATCCTGACTCTGCGGTGTGGGGAAATATAACATGGGGCCATGCAGTTTCTCGTGACATGATCAACTGGCGCTACCTTCCTCTTTCTTTGGTTCCTGATCACTGGTATGACAGTAATGGTGTCTGGACAGGTTCTGCTACTATTCTTCCTAACGATCATGTCATCATTCTCTATACCGGTTCGACCAACACATTAACTCAGGTTAATTATCATTTTTCTTTATCCAAATAAACCTGACGCTTTTCCTAACTTACTATAAGATTTACATCGGTCTCAAAATACATAATATAACAAATTTTGTCTCTGTCGTTGATATTTTAATGCTTTTGTCAAATAAGTTATCTAATATCAAGAAAAACCAAACACTGGTCAGTGTATGCATAATAACTAGGCTTTACTGTCGATTAATCTTTTATAAACATCTCAATGTTTTGGTCACACTTTCTACTAATAACATGCTGATAGTATCATTTGTATGAATAGGTTCAAAATTTAGCAGTGCCAGCAGATCCAACGGATCCACTCCTCGTAGACTGGATCAAATCGGATGCAAACCCGGTACTGGTACCACCACCTGGCATAGGACAAAAGGACTTTCGTGACCCAACATCAGCATGGTACGTCGAGTCCACATCATCATGGCGGGTCGCCATTGGATCCAAAACCCCGGACCATGCAGGCATCGTGTTGGTATACGAGACAAAAGACTTCTTGAACTACAACCTGTTACCAGGCGTGCTGCATCAAGTACCGGGTACGGGTATGTGGGAGTGTGTGGACTTTTACCCTTTAAGGACTGAGGATGGGGTGAAGCATGTGCTTAAGGCGAGCTTTGATGATGATAAGCATGATTATTATGGAGTTGGAGTGTACGATCCGGATAGGGAATTGTGGGTCCCTGATGATCCGGGTATGGACGTGGGTACCGGGTTGAGGTTGGATTACGGAAAGTATTATGCGTCAAAGAGTTTTTATGATAATGGGAAGAGGAGAAGAGTTGTGTGGGGATGGACTGGGGAGACTGATAGTGAAAGGACCGATTTAATGAAAGGTTGGGCTTCATTACAGGTATTCAGTTATTATTATTATTATTATTATTATTATTATTATTATTATTATTATTATTATTATTATTATTATTATTATTATTATTTTGAACGTGTACATATGTATATGTAAGAAAACCTAATATTTGACATGAGTAATTCAAGCTTTAATTAGGTTAAAGGTCTTAAAATCAAATATTTCAGTTCAAGTTATGAATTGGAAATTACAGTAGGAACATTGGATTTATGTGGTAAGTAACTCACAAGAATTACTACAAATTTTATTGTGTCAAACAACATAGATGTCGATAGTTTAGTAAATTAATATACTCATGATAAACATCGATATTAAATTAACAATGGTCGGTTTGTATGATGTCTGACTTTTTTATAACCTAAATCTACATCTTTATAGTTTTTTATTCCAGCAACTTGTGGTTAATAATGAGAATTTACGTTTCTCACGTTTACAAGCGTTGACGTATGAAAATTATCCAAGAAGTTGCACGATACAGATGTAATATTACAAACAAATATGCTTTTTTATCTTAAAATTACGATGCAGTCAGCGATAATTGTAAATGGTGGTATAAAAGTTTGATTGAGTTACGAAAGATTTGGATTCAAAGTTCAAACCCTAAACATATATCATAAGCATTGGCGCACTTACTAACCTACAGTCAATAAAGTTTTACTAGGAAAATATAAGTTCATATAAAAAAAAATTCTAATATATTTTGTTATGAGAACTTTGCTAACTGCAATATATATCATAACCAAGTTAGAAACATAAATGTAAAATTGGTATATGCTATGACTAACTTAAGCAAATATCAAAAGAATGTATTATCTAACTACTATTGAGCATATGAAATGACAGACAATTCCAAGAACAGTATCATACGACAACAAAACCAAAAGCAATCTAATTCAGTGGCCAGTGGAGGAAGTAGAAAGCCTTCGACTTAGTCTTCAAGAACATACAAACATCACTCTTCGTCATGGTTCCATTCTTCCCATAGATCTCAAATATGCAGATCAGGTACAAATATCAAACAAGTACTGAATACTTACTTTTAAAAAAGATGTTACTTTAAACAGTCTAAACTATAAACTGAAACATGGTTATATGTAGCTGGATATCACAGCAGAGTTCCAGATAGATTCATCAACTTCATTAGAAACAACTATCAATGAGGCAGATGTTGTATACAACTGCAGCACCAGCAACGGGTCCAGAGAAAGGGGCCTTTTAGGCCCATTTGGGTTACTGGTTTTAGCAGATGAAGATCTAATTGAGCAGACTGCAGTATACTTTTACATTGCCAGAGGAGTCGATGGTTCTTTTCAAACTTTCTTCTGTCAAGATGAGCTTAGGCATGCTAAATGAAATACTTATTGCCTAGAACTTAATTGAATAATGGTATAATTATTATAAGGTGCTGTGTAATGTGTGCAGGTCTTCAAAGGCTAATGATATTGTGAAGAGAGTGTATGGTAGTGTAGTGCCTGTGCTCAATGGAGAAAGTTTATCAGTCAGAATACTGGTACGTAAGCACGAACTTGATTAACATTCTCTGTGGCATACAGATAGATCTCTATGTTTACATTGTATGCTCATGCATAATAAATCTGTTGTTTTCTCTTCTTTTGTGAAGGTGGATCACTCTATAGTGGAGAGCTTTGCACAAGGAGGAAGGATGTGCATCACATCGCGAGTGTATCCAACAAGGGCAATATATGGTGCTGCTCGAGTCTTCCTCTTTAACAATGCAACTAATTCAGATGTATTGGTTAAAAATCTGAAAATTTGGCAGATGAACTCTGCAACTTTACGTCCTTACAGCGAAGATGAAGATCACAAAACGTATTAAGATTTAACACAGTTGCATTATTTTTTTGCCAATGTGTTCCCAATAGATTTGTATAAAGTATTTAAGATTTTGAATTACTCATTGTTATTTATGGAATATGTGTTTAATGATTGCATGACAAAGATCATGTAATTGCAGTGATGCTATTCTACACTATGCATTGAAGCATGTGCTATGGAGAACACATTTGTGGAATATGAATTTATGATTCTATTTGTAATTGCTCATGAATTTATTCTTTATTTTGATTATGCTATTTACATAGACAAAAATTGATCTAACACATCTGAAGAAGCTTGGAGAACTAACGTTCAGAATGTAATTGTTGACTGTTGTTTGTTTGTAAATGGATTTAGCCTTCGATTTATGCTTGCTATAAGTTCAAACTTAGGAATTTCAGATCTGGATCAAACAAAAATAGAAAAAATGCAAGAGGAAAGTAAATGATACGTGGATTTTTATAACGGTTCAGTGTTGCTATGTGCACTTTAATATGTTATTATTAATGATTTTCACTAATACCAAATAGAATTATGATGATTAAACTCAAAACCTAGTTCATATTTGAGTCTAGAATTTGGCAAAGTCCTCCCTTAGTGAAGAAGTTGATTCATCTTCTTTGATAATGTTCCTTGGTATTTATAGACGTAGAGGATTTTGTTAAGGCCTTAGGGCTCTCGATTCGATCTCCTTCATCCAAAAAGTTAGCTAGCAGAATATCTGCATTAGATCCACAAAGCTAGATTTAAAAATAGGGCTAGGCTGACTCAGCTTGTAACACCCCATAGTTTAAGAATGTCATAATATGAGACTAAATAATAATGAGATTGATTAAACAATAATTAAAGGAGTTAGTAAAAGATATTTCTCAAAGAAAATTTTAAATCAATCAAGTGTGGAACACTTAAAAAGATAGAGTTGGACTAAGAATAACTATTATAATAACGATCTTCGATTATAAAAGAGAAAATGAATGAAAAAGAAGTGTATAATTAAAGGGGTTAAGAGGTCAACAAGATTAAGCAAGAAGGAATATTAGCACAAGCCCAAATTATCAAACCTTATTATACACCTAAACTCATACACACACTTCATTCTCTAGTTTTTACCTAAACAAAAACAAAAACATAAGTCAAGGCCGCTAATATCAAGGAGACGAAGAGAAGATCTAAACGAAAAGAAGATTCAAGCTTATTTTCCTAAAAGAAGAAAAGATTTTAATCAAGTTAATTACTTTGGTGAGTAACATTAACCATATTTAATATCCCAATCAGTATTGATTCGGGTCTTATGTGGTTTTGCTGTTTATAATCTTTACAAAGTTAGAGATGAGTTTTAAATTATATAATTTTCGGATGTGAAAATAATTTATTACAAATTCTCGAAGATGAAAATGGACAGCTTTGACTGTAAATAAGGTTTTGGAAATACTAAATTTTAATATTTTGATCTAAAACTTTTACAAAGAGTAAAGGATGATGGGACGAGATTTCAACTGGAGACCACTCAAATCGAAACCCCACAAGCACAGCGGAAGACGGGATCGTGGTAAGAAGTGTAAAAACAACCAATCAATAACTCAATCCAGTCTCAACCAATCCAAAAGCAATCACAATCCCAAACAAACAATATAGAAATCAAAGCAATAACGAAAAATAAATCACACAGAGATTTATAGTGGTTCCATTAACGTTGTTTTAGTGTACATCCACTTTAAGAGAGAGCTTTTATTAATATTGATGAGAAGAGTACAAGAGATTGAATACAATGATCAAAATTCTAATTAGAAATTGATTTGTGGAGAAGAGAATTGAAGAAAATTAGGTTTTGATAAATCCTAATTAGTGGAGGCTAATCTCTTGCAGTCGCTTTTTGTCGTTTGCACGCACACCTAGATCTGCAACCTGAAGCTAGCTTATATAGGAGAATAGAAACCCTAGGCAATGTTCCAAAATTGCCCATGTAAATATCACAAATCTTCATGCCAAGCCCACGCCTGAAAACATGAGGAAGTCGCCTCAGACGTCTATCATAAAGGGATAGACGTCTGTCCATATCCTTTGGAAAAAGTTCTATACAGGCTCAGACGTCTGACCTAACTCTCTGGAAGGATTTCTACACAGACTCAGACGTCTGACCATTTGGTCAGACGTCTGGCGCTAGCAATTCAGCCCACTTCACCTTTTCCCCTATAACTTCCATCTCCTAACTCCGATTTGCGAACCGTTTTCTCCGTTATGAAGCTACTTCCGACCTCTACAATTGTCCATATAGTTTCGCCAAAATTTAACACTCCACCTCGACACTATATCCATCTCCATATCCAATGGTACCATACCATCAACAACAACCGATAGCACCAACTATCACCACTTCTACCTTCAACCAAACATGAATGTTTTCCCAATACGCTCTGGCAAAGCCACCGCCCATTGCACTCTGCCAACGAGCTCAGGCAAAGCCCCCGTCCGCTAATGAAATGTTGAAAACATCCAAATCCTAAGCTATCTCACCAAAAACTAGCACTTACCAAGAAGATAGAACCTCAATCTCTCACTGATACTCTTCCTCGTCTACCACCAAGCTCCTCTCTTAACCGTGCCACCCCGTGACACCTAGCACTTTTCCAAGTGAATCAAGTTCGAGCAAAGCTAGAACTTCCCAACCGACAATGCCTCAGTGAACATACCTGCCGTGTTATCCTTTGTGTGCACTTTCCGAAGATATACTTGCTTATCCTCATCCATGGCTACTGGAATGACTCTCTCACCTCAATATGCTTATTCCATGAGCCAAACTCCAAATTCTCTGCCAAGTGAATAGAACTCGGGCTATCACAACGAACATCAATAATATCATGCCTGAATCCCAAGTCACACAATAATCGCTTCAAATAGAGTGCCTCCTTTTTCGCCTCCACTGCGGCTATCAACTCCGCCTCCGTAGTGGATAAAGCAACTACGGTCTGCAATCTCGATCTCCAACTTATGGTTGTACCACTAAGTGTGAAGACATATTCGGAAGTTGATTTTCTTCGATCCCTATCACTAGCGTAGTCCGAATCACAATAACCAACCAACTTGCAATCCATCACCTTACTACCGCCAAAAACATGCCCATGAGATAATGTGCCTCTAAGGTATCTCAATATAAGGTTCACAGCTTCCCAATGCGATTTCCCCGGATTAGCCATATATCGACTAACCATCCCGACGGTATTTGCAATATCGGGCCTTGTACACACCATAGCATACATCAGACTTTCAACCGCACTAGCATATGGCACCTTTGCCATATAAGCCTTGTCTTCCTCCAAGATAGATGATCCTTTACTCGAAAGCTTCATATGGAAAGGTAAAGGTGTATTTGACTCCTTTGCATTCTCCATGCTAAACCGGCAAAGCACTTTCTCAATGTACTCCTTTTGAGTTAGTTTCAACTCAAAATGCTTTCGATCCCTTACAATTTGCATGCCCAATATCCTTCTTGCTTCTCCAAGATCCTTCATTTCGAACTCCGATTTCAAACTCAGTTTTAGCTTGTTGATTTCATTCTTATCCTTAGAAGCAATGAGCATGTCGTCCACATACAAGAGTAAATACACCCAACAATCATTTCTCAACTTCTTGAAATAAACACAAGCATCTTTGATGCTTCTATCAAAAACATTTTCAAGCATAAAATGATCAAATCTCTTGTACCATTGTCCAGGTGATTGCTTTAATCCATATAGTGATTTCTTCAACTTGCAAACCAAATTCGACTTACCATCCACAACAAAACCTTCCCGTTGCTCCATGTAGATGACTTCATCCAAGTCACCATGCAAGAAGGCAGTTTCCACATCAAGTTGCTCCAACTCCAAGTCGTGAATAGCAACTATAGCAAGTAATATCCGGATAGAAGTATGGCGCACAACCGGTGCGAATATCTCATCATACTCCTTTCCCTTCCTTTGTGCAAACCCCTTAGCCACTAGCCTAGCTTTGTATCTCCCATCGTCCTTCACCTTGTATATCCATTTGCATCCAATAGCACGGTTTCCTTTAGGAAGTGGAACCAAATCCCAAGTTTGATTCTTCAACAATGATTGCATCTCTTCCTCCATGACACAAATCCACTTCGAGTTATCACTCGACTCCATGACATCATCAAGGTCCAACGGCTCATCTTGGACTACATGAAGGGCATAGTCCAAATTATCACAAAAGCTAAGACAGTTCCAATCACCATATCTTTCGGGTGGTCTTATATAGTACGACGACCAACTTGAGTAGCAATACCATCACCCAAACTCCCTTCGGCTCCACCTTGAACCGAATCTTCTCTAGAATCATGCACATCACCAACACTACTAGAGGAACCCTATGGACTATTTGATGTAACATCAACCGCTACTTCCTCACAAGCATCTCCAACTACTCTACTCTCTCTACTCCTTGGACAAAATATGGAAATAATTTCCTTCTCGTTTTATTCATCATGAACCAAGTCTGGAACATCCGATGAGCTTTCTTTCTCCTTGAACATCGCTGACTCATCAAAAGTAACATGACGAGAATTCACTACCTTCTTCGTTTTCGGATTGCAAATCCAATAGCCTTTTACTCCATCCACATATCCAAGCAAAATCCCCTTGAAAGTTCTAGGTTCAAGCTTATCATTTCTCGGATCATGCACATAAATAGGACTACCAAACACACAAAGATAACTCAAGTCGATGCTCTTTCCCTTCCACACTTCGTCCGAAATTTTGTTACCAATAGCTGAGCACGGAATTTGATTAATAATATGCACTACGATTGACAAATCTTCAGTCCAAAATCCCTTCGCCAAACCCGATGTCAATCTCAAGCATCGAGCTTTCTCAAGTAGAGTATGATTCATTCTTTCCGAAACACCATTTGACTGCGGATCTCCAGGTGTAGTAAAATGCCTCTGAATACCATGATGCTTACAAAACTCCAAAAAATCTCCGAAAACATATTCCCCGCCATTGTCGGACCTTAGAACCTTCAAAGACTTGCCACTCTCATTTTCAACAAGAGCCTTCCATGCTTTGAACTTTGCAAATGCCTCCAACTTGGCCTTCATTACATACACCCAAACTTTCTGAGAAACGTCATCTACAAAAGAATTATAATAGCGAGCTCCACCTAAAGAAGCTACAGTTGCCGGTCCCCAAACATCCATGTGAACTTTCTCAAGAACCCTTCTCGAATCATGCTTTCCCTCACCGAATGAAACTTTAGTTTGCTTCCCCATGACGCATTATTCGCAAAACTCTAACTTGTTGAAACTTTCTCCATCGATCATTTCCCTCTTCCGAAGAACATCCAAACTCCTGTTCGAGACATGACCTAACCTCAAATGCCACAACCTAGTCGCATCCAAGCTACGAGAACTATCAACTCCTATACAAGTTTCACCTTCTACAGTCACTCCTTAAAGCAAATAAATACCATGAGTCCTAGCACCCTTCATCACCACAAGCATCCCCTTCAAAACCCGCAAGCTATCACTCTCAATAGTGATCTTACAACCTAAAAAATCCAGCTGCCCCAAAGAGATAAGAGACTTTCTAAGTCTCAGAACATAGCATACATTGGTGAGAGTACGAACCACTCCGTCAAACATCCGAATTTGCACGGAACCAATGCCTTTCGACTTACAAATAGCACCATTTCCCATAACAATTGAATTTCCTTCTTTGTCGATGTAAGAAGAAAAGCAATTTCTACTAGGCGTCATATGATAAGACGCCTCCGAATCGAGCACCCATTTGCTACCCAAAACATCCGATGCTACCGTCGACAAAACATCTACATCTCCCTCACCAACTCCACTCTCCACCGCTACTGATGAAGATGCTACTTCCTTCTTTGCCTTCTCCTTTTCTGGACACTCATTCTTCCAATGACCGGGCTTCTTGCAATATAGCACTTGCCTTTTCTTTCCTTCGACTTTCCTCTCCAACCAGGGTTCCTTGATTTAGAATGCCCCCGGTTCTCCTTCTTCACATACCTCTCCTTCTCCACAAATAAACCATTACCATTACTAACACCACTACTTCCATCACCTAACTCCTTCATTTGATCTCATAAATTTTCGCTAAGAAGACCCGTCTTGACATCATCAAGAGTCAATGTATCCCGGCTATAGATCAGACTATCTGAGAAACCTGTATAGCGATCCGGCAACGAACACAACAATATCATCGCCTTTTGCTCTTCCTCAATCATTAAATCTACCGCCTTCATCTTCATTAGCAAATCATCAAAAGTATTCAAGTACGCCTTTAGCGAAGTACCTTCCTTTATCTTACAGGTGAAGAACGTTCGCAATAAGATCAAACGATTTGTCAGTGACTTCTTCATATACAACTCCTCCAACTTGTCCCAAATACCCTTAGCGGTTGTCTCACCACTAATTTCAGAGATAACATTCTCTCCTATAGCAAGTTGAAGTGTAGTGAATGCCCACTCTTCCATCTCCTCTCTCTCAACATCCGAGATGACCGCTGGCAACAAATGTGTGTCAAACACTACCCTATGCACATGATTCCTCCTTAGAACCGCTTTCATCTTCCATTGCCATTTTTCAAAATCATTATCGCCATTCCACTTGTCTATTACCAATTGTGATCCTGAAGCTGTGTACGAACCACGTACATAAGGAGCTACACCACTTGGATTACCCACTGAAGAACTACTTGAGGTATTACCTAATTCCGGCATTTCTACAACCACCTACCAACACCAATGCTCCGATAACAAAGGTTGGGATGGGATTCCAACTGCCACTCAAATCGAAACCCCACAAGCACAACGGAAGGTGGGATCGTGGTAAGAAGTGTAAAAACAACCAATCAATAACTCAATTCTAATCTCAACCAATCCAAAAGCAATCACAATCCCAAACAAGCAATATAGAAATCAAAGCAATAATGAAAAATAAATCACACAGAGATTTTTAGTGGTTCCACAAACGTTGTGTTAGTGTACATCCACTTTAAGAGAGAGCTTTTATTAATATTGATGAGAAGAGTACAAGAGATTGAATACAATGATCAAAATTCTAATTAGAAATTGATTTGTGGAGAAGAGAATTGAAGAAAATTAGGTTTTGATAAACCCTAATTAGTGGAGGCTAATCTCTTGCAGTCGCTTTTTGTCGTTTGCATGCACACCTAGATCTGGAACATGAAGCTAGCTTATATAGGAGAATATAAACCCTAGGCAATGTTCCAAAATTGCCCATGTAAATATCACAAATCTTCATGCCAAGCCCACGCCTAAAAACATGCGGAAGTCGTTTCATTCTGTCATAAAGAGACAGACATCTGTCCATATCCTCTGGAAAAAGTTTTATACAGGCTCAGACGTCTGACCTAACTCTCTAGAAAAAGTTCTGCACAAACTTAGAAGTCTGACCGTTTGGTCAGACGTCTGACCTAACTCTCTGGAAGAATTTCTGCACAGACTCAGACGTTTGACCATTTGGTCAGACGTTTGACCTAACTCTCTAGAAAAAGTTCTACACAAGCTCAGACGTCTGACCATTTGGTCAGACGTCTGACCTAACTCTCTGGAAGAATTTCTGCACAGACTCAGATGTCTGACCATTTGGTCAGACGTTTGGGGCTGGCAATTCAACTCACTTCACCTTTTCCCCTATAACTTCCACCTCCGAACTCCGATTTGCGAACCGTTTTCTCCGTTACGAAGCTGCTTCTGACCTCTACAATTCTCCATATAGTGTCACACAAATTTAACAAAGGAAAGTTTTTTGTTTTTTCTAGTACTTTTTGAGAATCTTCCCATAAAATTTTGAATTAGTATGAATTAAAAGAAAAGGCAGCAAATATACTTAACTAATGAATTAATTAAAGGAAAGATTAAGTAAGGACTACCTAATGGGGGTGAATCACGGTTTGTGGCTAAGATTTCTGCTACAATTCTTAAAGTAATGAATAAGCAAACGACATGTGTAAAGATTAAGTCGATAAGTATACATTTTTTAAGTAAGATATATGTTTTCTACTTAATAGCAGATTTTCCATTTACTATAAACTCGATAGCTATAAATGCGATAGCATTATTTTACAAACTAAGTTGTTATAGACACTATAGCGTTATTATACAAACTCGATAGCTTTATGTGCGACAACGTGATTCTAGAAACTCGATAGTTGTAGATGCGATAGCACAAATCTACAAAACTCGTTAGCATAATAAAATTATAAACTTGATAACACCATATACGATAGCTTGTAGACTTGATAGCAAGTTATAAACTCAATGACATACAAGAGTTATAAACTCGACAATGTACTAAAGTTATAAACTCAATAACGTATATGTGATAGCATATATATACGATAGCTTATAGATTTGATAGCAAGTTATGAATTCGATAGCTATGAGGTTATAAACTCAAATGAGGTTATGAACTCGATAACATATGAGGTTATAAACTCGATGGCATATGAAGTAATATATTCAGTATCATCTGGAGTTGACTCGCTAGCATAACTTATACATGCGATATCACTTTATTTATAAACTTGATAGCCAAAAATATAAAGGCTAGGTAACATCCCATCATATAGAATTGATAGCTTTTGTATAGATACAATAGCTATAGGGCCGATATCAATGAATGCAACAGTTATAGGGTCGATAGTGATAGAAGCGATAGATTATACACCCGGTAGCATATGCATTTTGGAAGCCAGAAACTTTATTGTATGAATTTGAGAATATAAAGCAATAAAAAGTTAATAGCCATAAGTTAAGATGAAATGACTTATGCCTTGAGATTTAATAGATTAAGTTTACAGACAAGTAAATAGAAATGATAAAATTATATCACTTTGGAAAACGATGGTGTAAGGCCATGTGCCAACTATAATGTTAAACCCAAAACAAAATCTAAGGATGATGGTGTAGTGCCTACATGGTAAACCTACAATGTTACATCAAAACATTATTTAATGATGGTGTAAGGCCTATATGACAACTGCTACTGTAAAATTATATCATTACTTAAGAAGAAAGGTGTAAGGCCTACATGCCAATCGATAATATAAAACCCAATTGGTACTGTAAAATTATAGCAATTCTTAAGAGGAAAGGTGTAAGGCCTATGTGGCAACCGGTAATGTAACTATAAAGTTACTTAGGAAGAAAAGTGTAAGGCTGCATGATAACTAGTAAACTTATAATGTTACTTAGGAAGAAAGATGTCAGCACTTCATGGCAACGATAATGTAAAACCATAACATTACTTAGGAAGGTGTAAGGCCTGAGTGGTAACAAGTAAAGTAAAATTATAACATTACATAGGAAAGGGAAGGGTAAGGCTTGCATGGCAACCCATATTGTGAATCCACCAAATCACTTAAGGGCGAGAATGCAAGGCTTGAGTGGCAATTTGATACTAGTAACTATATGACATATATCATATTATGTTGATGTTAAGAATATACTTGTGTTGAAATTGATGCTTATGTAATGGTATTGCATGAGATAATGTAATTGTTGTTTTGATTTAGTGAGGAGAAAACCCGTTAAGCTAGGTGGTGTGGTCTCACAATAATTTTATGTGTAGAGAGATATATTACTCATACCAGGCTTTATGTTTGACTGTAACGGCCCGGAATTATACGCTCTGATTTGAGAATATTTAATTAATTTTAAATATTAAATTAATGGCTTTAATAATTAAAATAGCCCTCTTTTAATTTATTACTAATGATATAAAATTCATTTTTGAATTTGGTTTAAAAAAATAATTTGGTTTGCAAAAATAATTAGTTAAAAGGAAATTAGAAAATGTGACCAGAAAGATTTTTTTAAATCTTGATATTTGATCATTTAAAAGTTGTTTAAAAGGTTGTAAAACATCTTAGTATATTTAAACACACGCTTATAAAATTAATGTGTATTTAATTAAGTGTGTTAAAGATGTAAATATATGTGTGCACTTATGTAAGAAAGATGTGACCATTTTTAAGTGTTAAATGTAATTAAAATAAAAGAAATTATGAAACATCACTTCATTTCAAATCCTAGTACACCATTGAGTATTACATGTTGGGTAAAAGGAAAGAGACCCTTGGTTCATGCGTGGGAATCAAGGCATGGTGAGGTGTGTGGTGATGTGGCATAAATCTAGTGGAGGGCAATGGTACTTGGCGGCATAAAGGTAATATCATTTCATTTATTTCTATAAAACAAATTACATTTTATCTCTCTCTCTCCTTCCATTTTCATTTCTCAAAAATTTTCAAATCATCTTCCTCTTTCAAACTTCTAAATTTACTGTAATGGCTTGCAAAAATTTTTACAAATTCAAAACCATCTCCTTTTTTGCTTTTAAACTCTTAAAATAGCTTAAAAATACTTCCTTTCTTTATCCTTTACCTCCTCTTAGCCAAAACAAGTCCATAACAACCCTCCTTTACCTTGGTCGAGCCTTCCTTCATCATGGCAAAACCTTTTTGGTACATCCAAGACCGAAAAATCCAATTTTACTAAGAGAGATCAAAGATCTAAGGCCATTTCAAGTTTTAGTGAAGATGGGTTTGTTTTCATAACTTTTAGTGAGTAAAAAACTCACATCATTTTGGAAAATATTAACGTTTATTTTGTTGTACATTATTGTGTGAAACATTGGTTGATTTGATGAATTATTTGTGTGGTTTGGATATATGTATGTATGCTTGTATGTGATATTAAGTTAGACTTGAAAAGGAAGTCTAAAAGTGTTGTGAATGCTGTAAAGTTTAGATCTTTGCTTATGTTTGTGGTTGTGATATGTTTATGTATGTTATAGACATGAATATGTGGTGATATGCTAAGAAAGTTAGCATCTTTACTAGTTTAAGCGACAAGGAATCCTTTTGGTAAACATTAGGATTATTGGTTTTAAAATCAAAATCATTTTCAAGTTTTATTAGCACCAAAATTGGTCACTAACACCCGAAGAAAGATTTGTGTAGAGAGATCAATGAAGATAAAGAATTCAAATAGAGGAATGTATGCAAAACTTAATGCAACAAACGAGAACACCGGAATTATAGTGGTTCGGCTTAACTGCCTACGTCCACTTTGAGTTTAATCTTTATTGCTTTTTCAAATAACTGAATACAGATACAATCAGTACACCAACAACTTGAATACAAGTTTGAACAGAAAATAAGTGAGTCTTAAAAATGGCATAGTCTCCCCGGAGTTCCCAAAAAAAGGTCCCTTTCACTGTGCCCCTGCCCTTCTATTTATAGGCGAAGATAGGCCAGACTTCCTTCGCGGGCCCAGGAACAAGGTACTTTGGCCCGTAGTGAGCGGCTTCTACGCACTGAGCCAGGGACGCCGAACGGTAGTTGCCGAGCGAGGGATGCCGGTAGAGGACTGTCTGTAGCGATCATCAAGTGACTCGAAGTAAAGTTATGCCGAACGCCCTTACTTTGTTGTCGGCTTGACCACTCGTTAACTCCTTTAATATGCACCGAGCCAGAGATGCCGAACGGCAGTTGCCGAGCGCCCTTGCTGAGTAACTTTGCGAGACGATGTTGTCAAAGAGGGTTGCCGAACGACATTGGCCGAACGATGGATGCTGGGCGGCAATAACCGAGATGGTTGCACTTCTAAGGTTGGAACAATTTTACACCGAGCGGTAATGGACTGAACGGTGAACTTTGGGTAGTTGACTCGAATCTAGGTCATGTCGAACGATAGATGCCGAACCCTCCTGTGCCGAGCGACATTGGTCGAACAAAGGATGCCGAATGATGCAGTTCCAACAAACAATGTCGAGCGATGGACTTAGGCCGAGCGGCATTCAGGCCGAGCGGCACTCAGGCCGAGCGGCATTCAGGCCGAGCGGCATTCAAGCCGAGCGGCATTTAGGTCGAACGGCACTCAACAGTTGCCTCTAGTAGCCGGGCCACGCAACCGGGTAACATTTGCCCCCAAAGTGTTTCATGTGAGTCATACACGACACACTTTGAAACATAAGCAAACCATGCTTCTCACTCTTCTCCTCCCATCAGGTTGAATTTGTTTCCTCATCCTACCATGCCTTCAACACGGCTCGGTCGATATTCGTGCGCCGAACCACTCGTTCGGCAAGTTCCCAGTCGCTCGGCATAACTGCTCACCGAACCACTGAACTGCCTTGACCGGGTCGACTGGTTGATGCTTGTTCACCTCCCCTTCATCACATATAAAAACCGGTACTACTCATCATCACTTCTCTACCTTTACCTCGATTCTACAGGAACTCGTAACTTACCTCCCCTCAAACTTCGGCTACCTCTCCAATCTTCCCATCCTACCCTGAATCTAGCTAGCTCTCTGTAATGACCCAGAATTTCTGTCATTTGAAATTCGTATATTTAATTGATTTTAAATATTAAATAGTAAGATTTATAAGTCGAATGAATTTTAATTCGAATATAGTGATTTAATTGAATAATTAAATTGATAATTTAATAATTGAAATTCCAGAAATAATTGGAAATTGGATCAAATGTGAATAAAAATGATTTATAAAGTTATATTAAATCATATTTGAGTTAGTGTGATGTTATAGAACTTTTAAAATTGAATTAAAAGTTAAATTGTGAAAATTGAATATTTTAATATTTAATTGGCTAGTAAAAATAGTCATTTTTCAAAAAAGTCTTGGATTTTGACGAAACTAGTTTCATCGGATCCGTAATCTGAAATTATTGTAAAGTTTCAAATTTCGTGTCAATCGGATGTACGGTTTGTCCGGGGCAAGCCAAAACGCATCGAAATCGGTTTAAATCGATTTGATTTGAATTTGATCGTTTATTTCCGTAACTCTCACATATGACCGAATTAGCTTCTGAAACACGTTCCATTGTGTCTGGAACGCGGGTAAAACCTTATGAACACCAGACGACACGTGTGATTTGGAGATCGTTTGAAAAAGTCGTTTTGAAATGAATTTAATATTATTTATATACGTATATATATACGTTTACAAGGGCTGAAACCCTAGTTTCTTCGTGAGCCGCCGTTGTTTATTTTCAATGGCCATAACACTATGATCTTCTACCTCAAATCTCTCTTTATCCGTCCACTTTCACGACGAAGCTTCTTCAGGGAAGTCGTGGGGCTCGTCGAGCTCTAGGGTATGAACGGCCAAGATCGTTTAAAATGAAGTGGATCGATGGAAATATGGGTTCGAATGCGTGCGTTTCGTTCACGTTTTCTGAGGCAGGGGGTGGCCGAGTGGGCACGCGTTCTGGCCGTGGGTAGAGGCGACGTTGTCCTTCGTTGTGGTGGGTCCTGATCGCCTTGGAAGTTGTCGAGGTGGGAGCGGCTTCAAGCCCTAGGTGGCGGCTTGGATGGGTTGTCTTCGTTCGGTGATGAACGATAGGAGAAGAAATGCAGGGCGGCCATGATTTCTCAATAACAAATCATACGGCCTGGATTATTTGAGGGTATAAAGTATTAAAAGAAATTTGTAAATTAATTTTATATAACTCGTTTAAACTTTAAATTGCCATATCTTCGTCATACGATATCAGATTTCGACCAATTTGGAAGCGCCGGGATCGCAGCGACGCGATCTACACTACAGCGCAGGTCTGTAGTCAGTTTGGGCAAGCTAAAATTTTGGATTAAATCAAACGATTCGATTTAATTTAAAATTTCAAACGCTCGACAAAACTCAAGGTGAGAACTTCTCACTCAATCGAAATTGTTTCGATTTAAATTTAAATAGTTGTATTTAAAATTGCTTGATTGTGTGAATTGGATGATATTTGTTATCTGTTGTGTTAAATAGACCCTATACTCCGTATATTAAGCGGAGGTTATTTATTAAAAACATATACCGCGATAATTTCACCGTGAAGTGGAATTGGTATTATATATGTATTTGGAGTTGATTTCCCGCATTATATAGCGGATGAGACCCTATTGCACCGCATAATAGCGGATAATATTTATATATCCCATATACCGCGATATTCCACGTTGAAGTGGAATTGGTATTGTGCTAACATCTGTGGATACAGGGAAACAGGTTAGAGGGATCCAACTGGATTCCTCAAACATTTGAATTTATTTCAATGTTGTGTGTTGATTTATTTATAATCGCCGTGTGATTATATTGTGATTGAATTTGTTGACGGCTATAAATTAGCCGAAGATATTTTTGGTATCGTTGGATACCAAAAATAAATAAAATTGGATTTTTGAAATTATCGATTTTTTTTTGATAATTGGATAAATTTAAAAGGAGTTTTTAAGATAAAAGTTTTATTTTTGAATTATATTGGATTAAATTTCAAATTTGGGAAAAAGGGCTTAATAAATGGATTTTGGAAATATTATCTATAAACTGAAGAATTTATCTAAATTTGGGATTTTTAAATAGATTTGAAGAGATAAAGAAATTTATTTTAAAAAGGAAATATTTTGGAAATTCGTTGAAAAAATTGATTTGGTCCTTTGAAATAAATTTGAAAATCAATTTGAAATTAATTGATTTTTAATTTACTATAACTAGTAAAATTGATTTATTAAAATTTATCTGATTTAAATTAATCAGTTAATTAAATTATTCCTACTTATGGATGTTTGGATTATTTTGGATGTTGAATTGTTTGACATCTTTGATGTGTGATGCTTTGTGATATATCTTTTTCTGTGTTGTGATTTGTGATATATATATCTGTGATCTTTGAATGAAAGGTAAGCGTTATATTTTATACCGCTTATCAATTATATTGTTATATTTGATTTGTGATGGTTGGATGTTGTGCACTATTGTGTTAAACCCGTGGACTACACAATACCCACACAAATGTGGATTTCACATGTAAATTGGTTAAGTCACAGATTTTTATCAATTTTGGAAAATTGAATTTTTGAATCCAAAATAGTTTTTGGAATTGGAATTGAAAGTCTTTGAAACGATTTTCAGAAATAAAAGTCATTTTAGATAAGTTAATAGAATTGGAATTTAAATCATTTGATTTAAATTTTGAATTCAATATTTTGAAATTGAATTCAATGAATTGGGAATTTTGGTCTAAAAGATTTTTATAAGTATAAAAGGTGTTTATATGGGTTTTTAATCATTTAAAATATGGTTTTGGAAATTTAAATTTAAATTCAAGTTTTATACTTGGCTGGCTTTAACTTGTGTAATTGTAACGATTTTTCCAAAAACGAAAACTATCTGTTTTCGAATGATAATAGCTTTCATAAAGTGAAAAGATTTCCAATTTGTATCGAAACAATTCAAGTTGAAATGAAATTGTAAATAGTTTGAGAAAAACTATGAATTAACCTTTGTGAAAATGATTAAAGCTTTATTTTGAAATCAAAGAAGATTTTAAAAGGTGTATCTTTTATATTATAAAAGACTTGAATTGTGAATAGTTTTGAAAGCTATAAATTAAATCTTTATTTAAAGATTTAATGGGTTAATCAAATTGAAATGGAAATTGATTTGGAAATCGGTGAATGAATCTTTGTGAAATTGGGTAAACTTTGTGAAGTAAATCTTTTTGTTTAAAGATTTAAAATGGTAATTTGTTTAAACCATTTAAAGGAAAGGATTTGGGTAATAAGTTGTGACTTAATTGAAATCCCTATATCCATATGTTTTAAATATTGTGCTCACTATTCGGGTTAGCCGGGAAAAGACCTTTGTGTCATATAACCCATTCCGAATTAGCGATACGACGATATGGATCGTATTGAAGACCGGTGGTGAAGACCGGGTATTTGTGAAAACGATAGGATGACCTATCGTTTGTCTCTGCACCGTTAGCTACGGTATAGAGATTTCCTTTG
This sequence comes from Allium fistulosum, assembly GCA_030737815.1. NCBI lineage: Eukaryota > Viridiplantae > Streptophyta > Magnoliopsida > Asparagales > Amaryllidaceae > Allium > Allium fistulosum. The sequence goes on from CM060901.1 coordinate 1,620,752,197, forward strand.
TGATGGGAAGTTCGATCGGGATTGTGAATACCCGGATTGCAAGGGCTTCTTCGGAAGTGCCTTCGGTTCTGTTCGAACCCGGAACAGACTTGTATGGTTACGTGTCTGACATTACATTTTGAGATATAAAGCTGATTTCTTTCAAATACATTTCTGTTGGTGGCGGAGAATTTATTCTCTTAGCTTAACACCCTTCTCTGAAACGTACGAGCTCAGAGGTTATGTAGTTGAAATTTATCAGTGATATACTCCCAATTTGGTAATGTGGCATGCTGAGTGTTGCTGTGTGATGATCATTTATTGATCATTTGTGATCAAAGCGTGGCTTTGTGAAAAAGCATAGCTTTGTGGAAGAGACTTCGTTAGGACCTCACAACTCGGAAATGGTCGAAACAGGAATATGCGGTAAGGATATGAGGGTTGCGCGCTTTAGGGTATGTCATTTCCTTCTGGAAAAGGGTGGTATCAGGTATGGAGCCCTGGTATTTAACCTATGTGGATACTCCAATCTCATTTACTGTGTGATTGTTGTTTGATCGAAGCGCCTCAGATAAAGGTCCCAAAGGACCGGGGAATGGCATATTCGTGTAGTAGTTACCTATTTCCATAGGTAACCCGGCCTTGTGTTGGCAAAGAGCCAGGTTGGTTTCTCGGGACATCCATCCAGAGGCGATCCCATGTGACAGTAGGAAGTTCCTTAGCCTGACCATTTGTTGGCAATCCAATTTCCAATACGAACCTTGTACGGTTTTAGTTGTAGAACCTGCCATTTACTTATGGTGGCGCCCCACTGTTTAGATGGTAGCTATAGTAGGCATAGTTCGGAATGTCTATGTTGGCTAAGATTAATATTATACTTTCGAAATTTTTTCTGCACTATGCACTAATAATAATAATATCGAATGATTTTGCATAGTAAGCATGTTTGACTATCATAAGAAGAAATCTCCTCCAATTCTACGTTTGCATTGTGTGTGTGGCGGGAGGTCTTATGGTAGTTTCATTTTCCAAAAGCATTGCAGATATTTTCTACTTCTTTGTTGTTGTTGTTTTAAAGATAATAACTGTTTTAAGTTCTCACACCAGTCACCATGACTGACCTGGAGTTTATTGTTTCCTTCCTAAACTCTGGGTGCCCACTAATTTCCACATGGGTAGTCTAGAGTCAGGTTATCAGGTCATTCTGGATTCAAGAGATGCTGTGGAGCTCAGTGGCGAGCTGGATGGCGAGACGTATCACTTTCATATGATATTATTTATTCCGTTGTGTGTTCTGTCTGAGGACAAGTTTATATAACTGTCCATTGTTGTGTTGTTTACTGTTGTGTAAACTCTGATGATGATGTAATGTATAAAATGATATAGTTCTTGATTTAAAGATTATTCATTTATCTATTATATGTTGTTCCGCTGCGAATGTGAGATTCTGTTATTGTTCTGTGTTTTTCTGTTGTTTCTTCTTTCTCTTTCTTCTATCTTCTTCTACTTCTTCTTTTTCTCCATAACAATTCGGTTTTCCGACATTCGATTGCTCGACAGTTGATACAGTGGATGTATTAATGTTAACTTTCGAGCGTCGAAAGATCCCATTCATTACATTTGGTATCAGAGCATATGGTTAAGCGATAACTTTGGCTCTGTTGGGAATTACTCATTAGAGATAGAATCAGTAGTACTCTAGAATGAGTTGAGTGTAATAATAGATATGAGCGCGTATTTGTTAGTGAATATAAAAATGTTTTATATTGTGTTTACTTATCCGTTGAGCTGTTTGTGAATTCTAGTCGATATGTGGGACGCCATATTATCGATAGGGGTTTCTAAACACTTAAACGAGGCAAGTCGACATAGTATCATTTTAAATTGGGTAAATGAAATAATTTTACCTCGATTCTATTTTGTATATGAAGGAAATAATTTTTCAGAAATTGTTAAAGTGTATATAAATTGAATTGTTTGGTTGTTGAAAATGTGAATATATATAAATTTATGAAAGTTGTTTGAATAATCTAAATAAAAGCAACAATTGTATAAGTATGGAATCCTAATTAAAATGATTTGCAATTATGAAATAATCTTGTATAAGTAAAATTAAATGGTGAAATTATATGAGAAAAAGATTTATAAATGTGATTTATAAATAAAAGGAATTTTTTTGAAAGAATTTAAGCACTGGATTCACTACTGTCACTGGGAAATAATAAGGGTGATGACTGCAGCATCATCAGTATCATTTTCGAGCTTCTGTGTGATTGATTTGCTACCATAGTAAATTGAAAATTGAAGTTTTGTTGTGATAAACAAAATTTAAATTAAAATCCAAGTTGAAATTGATGAATATAAGTGAAATGAGTTTTATACTTATAATATGATTTGGAAGTTTAAATATATAAGTTGTATAACTTATAGAATGGGTAAAGGTAAGGGAAACCAAATGATAAAATGGTTAAACGAATTTTGTTAAGCAAAATGAGATATGAATTTGAATAATTGATGAAATTTGACTTTGGTAAAAGTTAAATAGAATTTACTTTAGAATTGGAATCTGAATTGGATTTATAAGTGGAAATTTGAAATGGAATATAACTTAAGTAAAAGTTGAATAAAAATAGAAGTTGATTTTGGTATCGAAGTAAATTAATAAAGTCATTAAATGGATTTAAACTTGAGTTATATAAAATGAAATTCAATTTTATTTGTAAAATGAATTAGCAATTGAATTAATAAATGGATTGAATATTAATCAATCGAATGTAAATGAATTGATATGGAATAATGGATATAAGTGTTAATTCATTAAAGCTAATAAATTGGAAATTGAATGGAAGTCAATTTAATATTAAACCAATTGGAAATAAAAAAGTGTTGAACCAAATTGAAAGTAAATTAATTTGATTGTGTTGAATGACATTGGTTGTTATATGATTGTTGGTTGATTGTATACAGTATAATTCATTAAGTGTTAATGAAATTGAATTGATAAATAATTGGATTTAAATTGAAAGTGAACCAACTTGAATTTAAATTGGATTTAAATTGAAAGTGAACCAACTTGAATTTAAATTAGTGAATGTAAACTAATTGAAAATGAATAAATGAATGTCGTTGTATATAAATTGGTTGTAAACAATTACAAGTGATGTTGAAATTTTATAAGTTGCTTATAAACCTTGTTAGTATGCATTTCTTTTAATATGCATGTGTTGTAGTTGTTTAAAAGAGTAAATTGTTAATAACTTTATATATATGTCACTTACATGTTTAAATTGAGAAAGTACAGGTGCCGTGGCTGCCGTTCGGCTGGTTTGGTTGCGCTAAAAATGCTAAATAAATAACCGCTTTGCTTAAAAATGCTAAAAAGGTACGCTTACGCAATAAAAATAGGAAATATGAACTGTTTTTCTGCTTTTCCGACCGTGTGGGTCGATGTATATATATTTATGTCTATTGTGGTCCTACTACGATTGAACCGCGCAAAGGAGACGCTGGAGAATTTTTCGGAAAATTTAAGGCGTTAGAAAATTTTCAGGAAATTTTGAAAAATTTTTGTTAACGAAAAGTCAATTTCTAAATTGTAATGAAAATATAGGAATTGAACTAGAAAGTGAAAACATTATTTTGCTTGAAGTTAAAGGTTTTGAAAAAGAGTGAATATAAAATTTTCACTAAGTGGATTTTTGAAAAGTTAATGAATTTGGGGCATTTTTCCTACTTTGCAATTTCGAGGAAGAAATTCTTTTAAGGGGGAAAGATTGTAACGACCCAGAATTTTTGTCATTTGAAATTTGTATATTTAATTGATTTTAAATATTAAATAGTAAGATTTATAAGTCGAATGAATTTTAATTCGAATAAAGTGATTTAATTGAATAATTAAATTGATAATTTAATAATTGAAATTCCAGAAACAATTGGAAATTGGATCAAATGTGAATAAAAATGATTAATAAAGTTATATTAAATCATATTGGAGTTAGTGTGATGTTATAGAACTTTTAAAATTGAATTAAAAGTTAAATTGTGAAAATTGAATATTTAATTGGCTAGTAAAAATAGTCATTTTTCAAACAGTCTCGGATTTCGACGAAACCAGTTTCATCGGATACGTAATTTGAAATTATTGTAAAGCTTCAAATTTCGTGTCAATTGGATGTACGGTTTGTTCGGGGCAAGCCAAAACGCATCGAAATCGGTTTAAATCGATTTGATTTGAATTTGCTCGTTTATTTCTGTAACTCTCACATACGACCGAATTAGCTTCCGAAACACCATTGTGTCCGAAATGCGGGTAAAACCTTATGAACACCAGACGACACGTGTGATTTGGAGATCGTTTGAAAAAGTCGTTTTGAAATGAATTTAATATTATTTATATACGTATATATATACGTTTACAAGGGCTGAAACCCTAGTTTCTTTGTGAGCCACCGTTGTTTATTTTCAATGGCCATAACACTATAATCTTCTACCTCAAATCTCTCTTTATCCGTCCACTTTCACGACGAAGCTTCTTCAGGGAAGTCGTGGGGCTCGTCGAGCTCTTGGGTATGAACGGCCAAGATCGTTTAAAATGAAGTGGATCGATGGAAATATGGGTTCGAATGCGTGCATTTCGTTCACGTTTTCTAAGGCAGTGGGTGGCCGAGTGGGCGCGCATTCTGGCCGTGGGTAGAGGCGATGCTGGCCTTCGTTGTGGTGGGTCCTGATCGCCCTGGAAGTTGTCGAGGTGGGAGCGGCTTCAAGCCCTAGGTGGTGGCCGGGATGGGTTGTCTTCGTTCGGTGATGAATGATAGGAGAAGAAATGCAGGGCGGCCACGATTTCTCAATAACAAATAATACGGCCTGGATTATTTGAGGGTATAAAGTATTAAAAGAAGCTTGTAAATTAATTGTATATAAATCGTTTAAACTTTAAATTGCCATATCTTTGTCATACGATATCAGATTTCGACGAATTTGGAAGCGTCGGGATCGCAGCGATGCGATCTACGCTGTAGCGTAGGTCTGGAGTCAGTTTGAGCAAGCTAAAATTTTGGATTAAATCAAACGATTCGATTTAATTTAAAATTTCAAACGCTCGACAAAACTCAAGGTGAGAACTTCTCACTCAATCGAAATTGTTTCGATTTAAATTTAAATAGTTGTATTTAAAATTGCTTGATTGTGTGAATTGGATGATATTTGTTATCTGTTGTGTTAAATAGACCCTATACGCCGTATATTAAGCGGAGGTTATTTATTAAAAACATATACCGCGATAATTTCACCGTGACGTGGAATTGGTATTATATATGTATTTGGAGTTGATTTCCCGCATTATATAGCGGATGAGACCATATTGCGCCGCATAATAGCGGATAATATTTATAAATCCCATATACCGCGATATTCCACGTTGAAGTGGAATAGGTATTGTGTTAACATCTTTGGATGCAGGGAAACAGGTTGGAGGGATCCAACTGGATTCCTCAAACATTTGAATTTATTTCAATGTTGTGTGTTGATTTATTTATAATCGCCGTGTGATTATATTGTAATTGAATTTGCTGACGGCTATAAATTAGCTGAAGATATTTTTGGTATCGTTGGATACTGAAAATAAATAAAATTGGATTTTTGAAATTATCGATTTTTTTTTTGATAATTGGATAAATTTAAAAGGAGTTCTTAAGATAAAAGTTTTATTTTTGAATTATATTGGATTAAATTTCAAATTTGGGAAAAAGGGCTTAATAAATGGATTTTGGAAATATTATCTATAAACTGAAGAATTTATCTAAATTTGGGATTTTTAAATAGATTTGAAGAGATAAAGAAATTTATTTTAAAAAGGAAATATTTTGGAAATTCGTTGAAAAAAAATTGATTTGGTGTTTTGAAATAAATTTGAAATTAATTGATTTTTAATTTACTATAACTAGTAAAATTGATTTATTAAAATTTATCTGATTTAAATTAATCAGTTAATTAAATTAATCCTACTTATGGATGTTTGGATTATTTTGGATGTTGAATTATTTGACATCTTTGATGTGTGATGCTTTGTGATATATCCTGTTTTGTGTTGTGATTTGTGATATATATATATATGTGTGATCTGTGAATGAAAGGTAAGCGTTATATTTTATACCGCTTATCAATTATATTGTTATATTAGATCTGTGATGGTTGGATGTTGTGCACTATTGTGTTAAACCCGTGGACTACACAATACACACACAAATGTGGATTTCACGTGGAAATCGGTTAAGTCACAGATTTTTATCAATTTTAGAAAATTGAATTTTTGAATCCAAAATAGTTTTTGGAATTGGAATTGAAAGTCTTTGAAATGAGTTTCAGAAATAAAAGTCATTTTAGATAAGTTAATAGAATTGGAATTTAAATCATTTGATTTAAATTTTGAATTCAATATTTTGAAATTGAATTCAATGAATTGGGAATTTTGGTCTAAAAGATTTTTATACGTATAAAAGGTGTTTATATGGGTATTTAATCATTTAAAATATGGTTTTGGAAATTTAAATTTAAATTCAAGTTTTATACTTGGATGGCTTTAACTTGTGTAATTGTAACCGTTTTTTCCCAAAACGAAAACTATCTGTTATCGAATGATAATAGCTTTCATAAAGTGAAAAGATTTCCAATTTGTATCGAAATAATTCAAGTTGAAATGAAATTGTAAATAGTTTGAGAAAAATTATGAATTAACCTTTGTGAAAATGATTAAAGCTTTATTTTGAAATCAAAGAAGATTTTAAAAGGTGTATCTTTTATATTATAAAAGACTTGAATTGTGAATAGTTTTGAAAGCTATAAATTAAATCTTTATTTAAAGATTTAATGGGTTAATCAAATTGAAATGGAAATTGATTTGGAAATCGGTGAATGAATCTTTGTGAAATTGGGTAAACTTTGTGAAGTAAATCTTTTTGTTTAAAGATTTAAAATGGTAATTTGTTTAAACCATTTAAAGGAAAGGATTTGGGTAATAAGTTGTGACTTAATTGAAATCCCTATATCCATATGTTTTAAATATTGTGCTCACTATTCGGGTTAGCCGGGAAAAGACCTTTGTGTCATATAACCCATTCCGAATTAGCGATACGACGATATGGATCGTATTGAAGACCGATGGTGAAGACCGGGTATTTGTCAGAACGATAGGATGACCTATCGATTGTCTCTGCACCGTTAGCTATGGTATAGAGATTTCCTTTGTGATGCGAAGTTCGATCGGGATTGTGAATACCCGGATTGAAAGGGCTTCTTCGGAAGTGCCTTCGGTTCTGTTCGAACCCGGAACAGTCTTTTATGGTTACATGTCTGACATTACATTTTGAGATATAAAGATGATTTCTTTCAAATACATTTCTGTTGGTGGCAGAGAATTTATTCTCTTAGCTTAACCCCCTTCTCTGAGACGTACGAGCTCAGAGGTTATGTAGTTGAAATTTATCAGTGATATACTCCCAATTTGGTAATGTGGCATGCTGAGTGTTGCTGTGTGATGATCATTTATTGATCATTTGTGATCAAAGCGTGGCTTTGTGAAAAAGCGTAGCTTTGTGGAAGAGACTTCGTTAAGACCTCACAACTCGGAAATGGTCGAAACAGGAATATGCGGCAAGGTTATGAGGGTCGCGCCCTTTAGGGTATGTCATTTCCTTCTGGAAAAGGGTGGTGTCAGGTATGGAGCCCTGGTATTTAACCTATGTGGATACTCCAATCTCATTTACTGTGTGATTGTTGTTTGATCGAGGCGCCTCGAATAAAGGTCCTAAAGGACCGGGGAATGGCATATTCGTGTAGTAGTTACCTATTTCCAGATGTAACCCGGCCTTGTGTTGGCAGAGAGCCAGGTTGGTTTCTCGGGACGTCCATCCAGAGGCGATCCCATGTGACAGTAGGAAGTTTCTTAGCCTGACCATTTGTTGGCAATCCAATTTCCAATACGAACCTTGTACGGTTTTAGTTGTAGAACCTGCCATTTTCTTATGGTGGCGCCCCATTGTTTAGATGGTAGCTATAGTAGGCATAGTTTGGAATGTCTATGTTGGCTAAGATTAATATTATACTTTCGAAATGTTTTCTGCACTATGCACTAATAATAATAATATCGAATGATTTTGCGTAGTAAGCATGTTTGACTATCATAAGAAGAAACTCCTCCAATTCTGCGTTTGCATTGTGTGTGTGGCGGGAGGTCTTATGGTAGTTTCATTTTCCAAAAGCATTAAGGATATTTTATACTTCTTTATTGTTGTTGTTTTAAAGATAATAACTGTTTTGAGTTCTCACACCAGTCACCATGACTGACCTGGAGTTTATTGTTTCCTTCCTAAACTCTGGGTGCCCACCAATTTCCACACGGGCAGTCTAGAGTCAGGTTATCAGGTCATTCTGGATTCAGGAGATGCTGTGGAGCTCAGTGGCGAGCTGGATGGCGAGACGTATCACTTGCATATGATATTATTTATTCCACTGTGTATTCTGTCTGAGGACAAGTTTATATAACTGTCCAGTGTTGTGTTGTATACTGTTGCGTAAACTCTGATGATGATGTAATGTATAAAATGATATAGTTCTTGATTTAAAGATTATTCATTTATCTATTATATGTTGTTACACTGCGAATGTGAGATTCTGTTATTGTTCTGTGTTTTTTTGTTGTTTCTTCTTTCTCTTTCTTCTGTCTTCTTCTACCTCTTCTTTTTCTCCATAACAATTCGGTTTTCCGGCTTTCGATTGCTCGACAGTTGATACAGTGGACGCATTAATGTTGACTTTCTAGCGTCGAAAGATCCCATTCTCTCTCCCTACAGCTCCTCCCCAGATTGAGCCTAAACGACTTTCAATCTCAAGCCTATCAGATCCCTAAGCTTCAACCATTCTCTTAGGTAAGAATCTCTCGTTCAAACGTTCTTTCAAACTAGGAAGTATAGTATGAAATTCGAATTCGCGAATTTTCTTTAGACTGTTGACAGCAGGAGGCGTGTAGATGAAGAAGACGAATCGAGGTTTGGACATGTCTTAGGGCTAGAACTTAGCATGAATTTAGTCGATTTCAAGGCTGGTGGTATGGAGAGGAGAAGGGAAAAGGACTCCGGCCGTTTCCAGGTCGTAGGTTTCTGCTGGGTCACTGAACGTTGGAGTTAGGATGTTGAAGTGGAACTAGACTATTGTTCGAGGTCGTTCGGTAATCTAGGAACGAAGAAGAAATGAGTGTGGCCGTTCGACACTTGTACTTTGAGTGGAGAACGGTCAACTACGAAGTAATTGGCTCGGTAGTCTTTATGCGAGAGTGACATTATGGAGGTAGGAAGAAAGCAGGACGGTGTTGCCTTCCTGCAAGAGCGGTGTTAGGGAAGTAGGAAGTAAGTAGGTTGGTGTTGAATGAGTGGGTCGGCGTATCTGGCTTAAGCGGTCGAACCAGAGAATGCCGAGCAAAGGCGTTTGAAACTAAAATGCCGAGCGATGTTGGTCGAAATAGAGAGTGCTGAGCGATGGACTTAGGCCGAGCGGCATTTAAACTGTGTGTTTCGAGTGTCGCTCGACCTTGAGCCTTGAAGTGGGCAACGACAGTCGAAATCATTCCAAATTGAACATAACCCATGCCGAATTCACTTACCTCACATGCCTAATCATATGACAAAAAACAAGGACAAGGACTTAAACAAACAAGCATATCGAACAAATTCGGACTGATAACTTCCCAGTTTCAACAACTATAATCCTGAGTTTAACTCGATTAAAACAAATAATAGCCTTCAACATACAGTGCCAATGCTGAGTTCAAAATTGAAACCATCATACGGCAGGCTATCGAAGACGGTCAGCGATGATGGTCTTCGAAGATGACAGTTCAAAGCTTAACTTTATTTTATCAGCTTCATGACTTTTAATTCTTTTATGCTTATACTCGAACAATTGCACTAGTCCGCACACCACACGGGGGGATCACTTTTGTCCTTATGTCTAATATTGATTGTCTTTCAAGTATAGTTCAAACAGGTGTTTAATCAAATTCAATATTCATTGAAGATGTCTAGAAAGTTAAGCTCCGCCACAGTTTTAGATAAACCCATGCCGAGTTCTCAACAGGAAGTGGTTGGAACTTCAAATCCACCGACAACTCTTGTACAAGATATTGCGAGTCCCATGATCGCATCTGTTGACCTGGCTCCCGATACCCTAGATGCAGTGATCTTTCTAGACAATCTGGACGATTCTCAAGCTTCGAGAATTAATGAAAGCGCCCTTCGCCGATTATGCTCGATACATGGAATTCCTTTTGACGATGTACTGGTCCCATCAGGGCAAGATCATCTCCACCTGCCCCCAGCCAGATATACTGCCTACAACAAATTTATGTGCTGGGATGGTAGCGTGCCACCATTTAACTCTTTCCTCCGCGATGTGTTGTAATATATTGAGATTGCCCCAGCACAGTTACATCCCAACAGTCACGCGTTCATATATTGCACGTGCATTCTTTTCATGAACATTCTATTCAGGCTCCCTACTCCTGGCGATATCCGCTATATTTATCGCTTCAAGAGACGGTCCGACAGCCCATCTTTCGTATTCCTTGAGCCACATAACAAGTGTCAAATCCTTACGGGGGCATGGAGCAAATTCGCCCAATACATGCAAGAATGGTTTTATGTGCGTTGTCCCACTGCCTTTGCGAGGAGATGGCTAGAAGGGAGTAAGTTTCTTTTCTGGATCAATACTTGTATGCAGCAGAAAGTGCATTTTTTCTAAACCTTTTCTCGACTTTTACAGGTATCAGCCCACGTCCCGAAGGATCCGGGTACTCTGAGACCGTCGAAGCTATCCGAGTTGTTCCCGTGGAAGACCGGGACATCAGATCCATCATTTCCAATGAATCGCTTTCGAGATTTGGATTGTTGGCAGAAGGTCGCCGGATAAGTCTCCCCCACAGTGCCACCACAACTGGGCCTGCCTTGGATAAAGGCAAAAGGCAAGCTGGGCCTTCGGTGCCTTCGACAAGATAGACTACCAATGTATCTGAAGTCCTGCTCCGGAACCAGCACTTGAAGCACATAGCACTGATGAACCACCTCCCCCTTCAAAAGGAAAGAAGAAACTAGCTTACAAGTTGAGGAAGAAGGTAGTGGGTGGAACTTCGAAAGTGACAATTACTTCGATGGAGAAAGATTCGTCTCCACAACACTTAGAGAGTTCATTGAAAGGCTTGTCTGACCTTACAATTCCTGATTATTTGCTCAACTATGGTTTCGACGACCAGGAAGCCATAAAACTTCATTTGCCGGTGAGAGGCAATAAAGGCGTTCAAGGCCATCACCAAGGAGAAAAGACTCCGATAAGTAGAGCTAAAGAAACTGGTCCGTTGGGGGGAAACACTAGGACACACACTCACACTCACACTTTACCTTGCACTTAAACTTCAACTGTCATGCCATTTTTGCTAACTTGTCATCACTTAACTTCTGCGTAGGTGATATAGGACACTCACATGGATTCGACTGCCTTCGCGGCTCTTCCATTTTCCATCCTTTCGGCCGAGACTATGGCAAACGCCGAGGTAGAGGTGACGGCAGCGATAGAGATTATCGCTCTTAAGATTCATCTTCTTGAAGGAAAATTCACAGCCACTCATCGTACTCCAACGATCCACCACCTCCACCGGAACAAGGCAGGAAGAAATCAGGTCAAAGGGGACCACAATCTGAAACTCCTCGCGACCAACACTCGGGTTCCTCAAGTACTAGGAAGTCTTTGGAGGTTCATAAGAAGTCCGTAGTTTCGACAAAGCAAACCTCCTCTACTCCTGCACCTGATCCGTCTAGCGGAGAAACTTGCCGAGCTTAAAGCGACATTCCCAAAAATATGTTTTGACGGACTAAAATTTCTTCCAGCCATCCATCCTATTCCGAGGAATGTTAAACATAGTGCCCTTGCTTGCACCAATGATGTTTATGTCCAACACGACGCATTTGTTCACTTGGTAAAAAAAATTTCTGAAGTTTCTATGGAACGCCAACATGAAATCGATCGTTTGAAGCTCGAGGCCATCCATGACAAAGACATCATTAGGGCCTAAAATAAAGAGCTTTCCACGTATAAATCTCAACTTGAGGCCGCCCAGAAGAACGCTAAAGATACTGCAGAGGCAGTCAGTCGCCTGGAGGCCACACACAAAAAGGAGATCGATGAAGCTGTCCAACGCTGTGGCGCTTTAGCTTTAGAGAAAGACTCCATTCAAAAGGAGAGAGACGCGTTCGCTCAACGAGTCAAAGAGTTGGAAGAGCTACTTCTCAAAGAGAAGGAAGAAAAGGTTGCTGCTCAAGAGGAGTCGCAACGATATTGCGACGAAATTGTTGCCACACGACTCCTGAAAACAAAGCTCGATGAAGAACTCTCCAAGGTCGAAGCGCTGAAAGATGAAGCCCGTGAGGAGGGTAAAAGAATAGCGCTCTCAAGAGTCGATTCTCGCCTCGAGGCGGCTACCGAGGCTGGTAGGGAGGAAATCAAGTGCATGTTTGATCCATTCATAGCCGAATATAATGCTCGAGTTCTCTTGCATCGCGACTTAACATTTCTTAGCGAGGGTTACCTCGAATCTTTGGCCGAAGCATAGGACACTTTAATCGAAATAAAAAAGGTTGAGTTGGGAACGGAAGAGATTGATGAAGATGCTTTAGTGAAGGAATTTCTTCGAGGGAATGAGCCTTCAGACTTGTCTGTGGCAAAGGCTCTTTACAGCAGAGACTCTTCTTTATCAAAAGGAAAAGGTGCCATTGCCGGTCCGTCCGGAACCGAGTCTCCGGTTCCTCCCCCTACTCTGTCGTCCAGTCGTCCACTACTTGACCCCTTTGAGCAACATATTGGCTATGATCCAGAGGATGCTGGACTTAATATTCACGTTCTATCACCTATCCCAGAAGGCAAAACTCCTTGAACAATTGAGAGTCAACCAGAGACTGGTACGTAACTTTTCCTTCAAAGTCCAAAGGGTTTTTGCTTTCAGCGAGTGATAAATGTATTCTAGCATTTGTTTCTTATGATTCCGCGTAGGTCATCCTGATCCCGTACCTACTCCAAGGAGTGATGCCGCCACGGAGAAGGAGGAGAAGATGGGAGAAACAACTCAAGCGGAAGAGACTCCCGGACATGACACTCAAGTGATTGAGGCGCTTAACGAAGACAAATCCGACAATCCGTCGCCCGTCGAGGAACATTATGAAGTTGAAATTATTGGCGCCTCTGGACATACTTCAAAATCGAGTATGGCGGAGAAAATTATAGAAGAAAAGAAAAGGAAGGCTGAGATTAAGATTGAGCCTCAGTTTGTGGAACTCGATGATCCATTGAACAGAATCCCTGAAGGTTATTCTTCCAGGTGGGACCAGGCAGTTAGAAGTTCCTCCTCCTTTCTCTGACACCCCTTCTCTGGTGAGCAAAATGTCCAAGAAAAAACGCGTGGGGGAGGAGTCTTCAGAGAAACTGAAGAAGGAGAAGAAGTCGAAGACGTAGCTACCCGGATCATGTAATTATTTCTATTTATTTTCGTAGTCGATATTAATAGATTTTTAGTTACGAGTTTAGGAGGAATTGTAGTGGAATTCTGTTTTGGGATTAGTGAATAATTTTTTTGCTCTTTTGATGATGTTCGATGATTAGCTTAACCATCCATCTTGTGTTTGAAATCCAAAGTCATATGGGTCAGGCAAGTACTTTCTCACTTCCATGTGACTTGGAGTTTTCTAAATTGCTTCAATTTTAGTCCGTGCTCTGGGGATTTTTAGATTCTTTCGTTGTTTATACTCTAGTCCGCACTCTGGAGACTCAGAGTACTCTGGTCCGCACTTTAGGGACTTAGAGATTTTTTCAAGTCGTTCATACTCTAGTCCGCACTCTGGAGACTCAGAGTACTCTGGTCCGCACTTTAGGGACTTAGAGATTTTTTCAAGTCGTTCATACTCTAGTCCGCACTCTGGGGACTTAGAGATTTTTAAAGTCGTTTATACTCTAGTCCGCACTCTGGGGACTTAGAGATTTTTCAAGTCGTTTATACTCTACTCCGCACTCTGGGGACTCAGAGTACTCTAGTCTGCACTCTAGGGACTTAGAGATTTTTTCAAGTCGTTTACACTCTAGTCCGCACTCTTTAGACTAAGAGTACTCTAGTCCGCACTCTGGGACTTAGAGATTTTTCAAGTCGTTTATACTCTAGTCCGCACTCTGGGGACTTAGAGATTTTCTAAGTCGTTTATACTCTAGTCCGCACTCTGGGGACTCAGAGTACTCTAGTCCGCACTCCGGGGACTTAGAGATTTTTCAAGTCGTTTATACTCTAGTCCGCACTCTAAGGACTCAGAGCACTCTAGTCCGCACTTTGGGGACTCAGAGTACTCTAGTCCGCACTCTGGGGACATAGAGTTTTTTCAAGTCGTTTATACTCTAGTCCGCACTCTGGGGACTCAGAGTACTCTAGTCCGCACTCTGGAGACTTAGAGATTTTTTCAAGTCGTTTACACTCTAGTCTGCACTTTGGGGACTCAAAGTACTCTAGTCTGGACTCTGGGGACTTAGAGATTTTTCAAGTCGTTTATACTCTAGTCCGCACTCTGGGGACTCAGAGTACTCTAGTCCGCACTCTGGGGACTTAGAGATTCTTCAAGTCGTTTATACTCTAGTCCGCACTCTGGGGACTCGGAGTACTCTAGTCCGCACTCTGGGGACTAAGAGATTCTTCAATTTGTTTATACTCTAGTCCGCACTCTGGGGACTCAGAGTACTCTAGTCCGCACTTTGGGGACCTAGATATTTTTTCAAGTCGTTTACACTTTAGTCCACACACTGGGCACTCAGAGTACTCTAGTCCGCACTTTGGGGACTTAGAGATTTTTCAAGTCGTTTATACTCTAGTCCGCACTCTGGGGACTCGGAGTACTCTAGTCCGCACTCTGGGGACTTAGAGATTATTCAATTTGTTTATACTCTAGCCCGTACTCTGGGGACTCAGAGTACTCTAGCCCGCACTCTGGGGACTCAGAGATTTTCTCAAGTCGTTTATACTCTAGTCCGCACTCTGAGGACTCAGGGTACTCTAGTCCGCACTCTGAGGACTTAGAGATTTTTCAAGTCGTTTATACTCTAGTCTGCACTTTGGGGACTTAGAGATTTTTTTTAAGTTTGAGTGTGCATTCATACACCAGACAGAATAACGCAATTTAATTTTTGTCACAGAATTGTAATATACGGAAACATCAATAGTTCATGGAAAAGACGGCTTCAAGCCTTTATTGATCATAACAAATGGAAACAAATTGAATTGTCTTATTACATGCCAAAAACTAAAAATAGTGAAATGAACATACAATGGAAATAATTGCAAGTAAAATGCAAAAAGAAAAGATTAGGTATAATAATGACGCAAATGCTCGCTATTTCATGCGCGAGGGAGTGTCACGCCATCGACGGTCGCTATCTTGAAAGTTCCTTCTCCAAGCCTCCGTTCGATGACATACAGACCTTCCCATGTGGGATTCAAATGTGATGGGGTCGGAAAAACTCGCTTCAAAACGAGATCACCCGCATTGAAAATTCTCGGTCGGACTTTTTCATTATAATACTGAGCAACTCGATGCCTATGTGCAGCCGCTCTTAAATCAGCTTCTTCACGTTTTTCGTCAACAAAGTCCAGTGATTCCAATAGGAGATTCTGATTCGTCTTGGGATCATAATAAGTTACCCAATGAGAAGGAACTTCAAGTTCCACGTGTATCACAGCTTCAGTGCCGTATGCCAAGGTGAATGGAGTATGGCCAGTCGCGGACTTGTGGGTGGTTCTGTAAGCCCAGAGCGATGTCGGAAGCTCATCCACCCACTTGCCTCTAGCCTTTCCAGTCGTTTCTTTAATATTAACTTGATTATTTTATTTACGGCTTCCACTTGTCCATTCGCTTTAGGGTGAGCGACCGCCGAAAACCTTTTCTCAATGTGATATTTCTGACAAAAATCTTTGAATTCTCTACTTTCAAATTGAGTTCCATTGTCCGTGATGATAGTTCGTGGGAGGCCAAAATGACATATGATGTTTCGTACAACAAAATTAATTACTTTTTTGGTGGTGATCGTAGCTAAAGGCTCTGCTTCTGCCCACTTACTAAAGTAATCAACCGCTACAATTGCATACTTTGCACCACCTCTGGAAATCGGCAAGGAACCGATTATATCGATCCCCCAAATCGCAAATGGCCAGGGACTAACCATTTGTGTGAGTTCCGCTGGTGGAGCTCTCGGGATTTTCGCAAACTTTTGACATTTGTCGCATTTTCTTATGTAGTCTACAGCATCCCGATTTACAGTGGGCCAATAGTATCCATAGCAGAGGATCTTTTTTGCCAGTGTCTGCCCCCCAGTATGGTCGCTACATTCGCCCTTATGAACCTCTTTCAAGACCCGTTTTATCTCGTCATGGGCGATGCAACAAAGTAATGGAACCGAGAAACCTTTTCGATACATTATTCCATCCTGCATCACATATCTTGAAGCTTTGCGAATGACTTGTCGTCTTTCGTTCCTCTTTTCAGGCAAAGCCCCATGTAACAGGTACTGCTTGAATGGGGTTATCCATGACTCCTTTTCAATCTCTGCTTCTAGTAGAAAGTCTATTTCCATCTCGTTTATACTTGGAAATTGCAAAACTTCAATAGGAACCAAGACCATCTGTTGTGCATCGCCAGTACTTGCGAATTTTGCTAATGAATCGGCTTCCCTGTTTTGTTCACGCGGGACATGCGAAATATCATAATATTCAAGGTCTGTCAAAAGTTCTTGAACCCGAGCGAGGTATGGAGCAAGCCTTTGCCCCATTGCTTGATAATCTCCCCGCACTTGGTACACCACCAATTGAGAGTCACAAAAGATCTCAATCATTTTTATTCCGAGCTCCCTGACAAGTTTTAAGTCAACGAGGAATGCTTCGTACTCTGCTTCGTTATTCGTGGCTGGGAAATCAAGCTTCAAAGCATAACAGATAGATCGATTTTCAACGGTCATTTGATGCCCCATCGGTGTATAACTTCCATCGAATGGGGGGAGTATTGTCTTCATTACTTTGCTCGACAGGTATTATGAATTCTGCAATAAAGTCTGCTAACGCTTTTCCTTGGATAGCTCTCCACGGCAGGTAGGTAATATCGAATTGACTTAACTCGATGTTCCACTTTAGCAACCTTCCAGAGGTTTCTGGTCACTGGAGCACCTGTCATAGAGGGTGATCGGTATAAACACTGATCAGGTGTGCTTGAAAGTACGGACGAAGCTTGCGTGATGCAATCACCAAGCAGTAGGATAGCTTCTCAATTTTAGGATAATTTATTTCTGCCCCGTTAAACGTTTACTAACATAGTACACCGGCTTTTGAACTCGGTCCTCCTCACGAACCAAAGCTGTACTGATGGCATGTTGAGATACGACCAAGTATACATATAATACTTCATGGTCTATAGGCTTCGATAGCATCGGGGGACTTTCCAAATATCTTACCAGAGCTCGGAATGCGTCCTCGCAGTTGGGCGTCCATTCAAAATTTCTCTTCCCTTTCTTTATTACATCGAAGAAAGGAATGCACTTGTTAGTCGCTCTAGATATGAATCGACTAAGCGCAGCAAATTTTCCGTTCAGGCTTTGTACTTGCTTTATAGTTCTGGGCACTTGAATGTCTCGAATAGCCTGAATCTTCTCTGGGTTAGCTTCAATTCCTCATGCGTTAACGATGAAACCTAGGAGCTTCCCTGACGCAACGCCGAAGGAACACTTCAAAGGATTGATTTTCATTCCGTAATACCTGAGTATATCAAACATTTCTGCTAAGTCTCGAATGTGGTCGTTTGACTGTCGTGACTTCACGAGCATGTCATCCACATTGACTTCCATCGTCCTACCGATTTGGTCTTTAAACATCTGATTCACCGGACGTTGATAGGTTGTTCCCGCATTTTTCAATCCAAAAAGCATCACTACGTAATAGTACAGTCCGACGTTCGTGACAGAACTAGTTTGTTCCTGATCCGGGATGTGCATCGGGATTTGATTGTATCCCGAGTACGCGTCCATAAATGACAAAAACTCGTGCCCAGCAGTTGAATCGACCAGCTGGTCAATTCTGGGTAAAGGGAAACTATCCTTAGGGCATGCCTTGTTGAAGTCCGAGTAATCAACACAGGTCATCCATTTCCCGTTCGCTTTTCTCACTAGCACGGGGTGAGATACCCATTCAGGGTAGAGGACATCGCGGACGAACCTATTAGCTTTGAGTTTGTCCACCTCCTCTTTGAGAGCGGTGGACCTCTCCGGGTCCATCCCTCTCCTTTTTTGCTTTATTGGCACGTATTTTGGGTCTATGTTCAACATATGACTCACAACGGCGGGAGAAATCCCGCACATATCAGAATGTGTCCAAGCGAAAACATCCAGATTCGCTCGGAGGAAATCAGTAAGATCCTCGATCATCGAGGGGTCAAGTTGTGATCCAATCTTAAGTACTCGCGATGGGCCATCATGGCTGACTGCAATGTCAGTTGTTAGTTCAGCTGGTGCTGCTTTTGCCTCCTTGGGTTCCTCATCATCATCTCTCGGATCTATGTCTTTATAGATCCGACCTTGTTCCCCGAGCCAAGGCTCGGGCACTACTTGTCAATCTGTTGCAACTTGGATGCGGACGGAGCTGTCCACAACCTTTCCTTTCTCTCTTCGCTGAGCCTCTCTCGGCTCAGCCACATAACACGCATGACCAGTCGCTTGATCGCCATGCACTACACCAACTCCACTTTCTGTCGGAAATTTCAGAGTTAAACACCATGGGGCCAAAGCTGCCCTAAACTCTGCCAGGGCCGGTCGACCCAAGAACACATTATACAAGGAGTCGACATCCAAAACTACGAATGGTAGGATCCGCACCCTCCTATGTTCACCTTCCCCAAGTTCAACTGCCAATTCAATAAAGCCCACCGCGTCGGTAGCCACACCATTAAAGCCATGAATAGGGGCTTTAGATGGTATCAGGTCCTTTGTCTCCATCTTCATCTGATCATATGCCTTTTTGAAGAAGATATTAACAGAACTTCCACAGTCAATCAGTATCCTTCTCACAAATGCTGGCCCGATAGTGGCCGAGATGACCATCGGGTCAATGGTAGGTGCCTCCACCTGATCGGCATCTCTACTTCTAAACACTATATCATCTGTCATCATTCGCTGCTGTTTAGCTGGGGTACCGTCTTCCACGTTCGAACAACATTCAAAATCTGCATGTTTTAGGGAATTAGCATAACGTTCCATCTCTTGCCAACTCTAGTCTGCCGGGTGAGGCCCTCCGACTATCATGTTTATGATTAGTCTTCCCATGGTCCGAGCTGGTTCCTCAGGATGACGTGGAGCTTGCCCGGGATCGGGGTCTGATGCTCCTTGTCCACCCTCCGGTGGAGACTTGACAAATTCCTGCAACTTCTTCTGTCGAATCAGCTTTTCTATAGCGTCGTGGAGGTGCCTACACTCCTCGGTATTGTGCCCGTAAGTCTCGTGGAAGCGGCAATACTTCCCAGTCCGCCTTTGTTCTTCGGTGGATTCTTTTGGTCGCGGCTTTCGATATTGGAAAGTATTACAAGTCGACAAGTAAATATTCTCCAGAGATGCGTTCAGAGGAGTGTATTCGTTGTAAGTTGGGATCCTTGGTTTCCACTTTCCGGCTTCCCTCTTCTTTCCAGGATTTCCCCCACCAGATCCTTTAGATTGTTCGGGCTTGTTTTGAACATTGACTTGTACCTTTCCAGAGTTGTCACCGGATTGTTTTACAGCAATGTTGCTCTGCACGGTCTCCTTGCCAGGTACTGGTGCATTGTCTCGCCTCGTCCACCTAGCTTCCTCCCTTCTTATAAATTGGTGTGCCTTTGAATAAAAACGTTCTAGTGTAGTCGGGGGCTTTCCCACCAGCCAATCACCAAACTCCAAATCCGGATTTACTCCTCGCATCACGGCCATTAAAATGGCATGGTCGTTGGGGTTGCTAACTTCAGTTGCGGCAACGTGGAATCTTTGTAAGTACTCTTTTAACGACACCCCTAGAGCCTGAATCACACTGGATAAGGACATCACATCCTTGGGATGAGTGGCATGAATCCTGAACTGTTCCACAATTTTTGTCGCTAACTCATCAAAGTTGGAGATAGTCTACGGAGGAAGTCGGGTGAACCACATGGTAGCGATTCTAGATAAAGTTATTGGGAAGAATCTACACTTAGTTGCATCGTTTGCTCTAGCTGAGTCCATCATCCATTCATATCTCATCACATGTTGTCGGGGATCAGTCTTTCCTTCATAGGCCGGAATAGCCAGCATGTTAAACTTCCTGGGGTACTCGGCCTGTAGGATAGCATCTATGAACGGAGTATGACTCTTGGATATCCCCCAATCATCATTTGATAAGCCTTGCTTCTCTCTCATCAGCTGTCTGACCATAGGTGATAGGTCTGGGGTTTGTATGGAAGATGGCAGGTTGGTGTCTGTCCTACGAGACCGTTCTGGCTGGTGTCTCCTCTGTTGGCGATCTACCAATTGTGTGTCCTGGGGACCAGCATCATTAGGACCTTGGTGTGCCGGCTGTCTAGCTTCCACTCGTACTCCAGATCCTAAGTTTCCCGTTCCAGCTTGAGTGTGATTTTCTTGGTGTAGGAGAGGGGACATTGTTCCAGGTAGGGAACCCGGACCATCCTAGTTTGATCGATCAGCAGCACTTGCTTGCGTTGTTTCTGTTCTACGACGTCTACGCCTGGGAGGTTCATCAGACGAAGAAGAGTTGTCGGATGAGGAGTAAGGATCGATGCTTCCTCCAGCATTCTGATACTGTTGTTTAGTAAGCTGAGTCATAAGGTTGGCGTTAGCTTGGATCTGTTCGCTAAGTTGTCTCCTGCTCTCCATGAGTTCTCTCATTAGCTCGTTGAACTCTGTCCTAGTGACAACTTCCATTTAGTTTTGGGCAGTGACAGTCCCTGCGCCCAGATTAACCTGTTGATTATTGAGTCCTACTTGTTGGACACTAGCAGTCTCATTGACATCTGCGTTGTGGGAGGCCGATCTAGTACGTGGTCTTCCCATTGTAGAGTTATTGATAGAAACTCTAAGTAAAATCACCGAACTTCCTGTGAATGACTTGGATCTCCTTCGGGGGATTTCTTCAATCCAGTAGCTGCAAAGTAGATCCTATTAACTTGAGAACGATTTCTTAGTGAAAGCACCAAAATGTTAGCACCAAAATTGGTCACTAACACCCGAAGAAAGATTTGTGCAGAGAGATCAATGAAGATAAAGAATTAAAATAGAGGAATGTATGCAAAACTTAATGCAACAAACGAGAACATCGGAATTATTGTGGTTAGGCGTAACTACCTACGTCCACTTTGAGTTTAATCTTTATTGCTTTTTCAAATAACTGAATACAGATACAATCCGTAAACCAACAACTTGAATACAAGTTTGAACAGAAAATAAGTGAGTCTTAAAAATGGTAGAGTCTCCCCGGAGTTCCCGAAAAAAGGTCCCTTTTATTGTGCCCCTGCCCTTCTATTTATAGGCGAAGATAGGCCGACTTCCTTCGCGGGCCCAGGAACAAGGTACTTCGGCCCATAGTGAGCGGCTTCTGCGCACCGAGCCAGGGACGCCGAACGGCAGTTGCCGAGCAAGGGTTGCCGGTAGAGGACTGTCTGGAACGATCATCAAGTGACTCGAAGTTAAGTTATGTCGAATGCCCTTACTTTGTTATCGGCTTGACCACTCGTTAATTCCTTTAATATGCACCGAGCCAGGGATGCCGAACGCCAGACGATGTTGTCAAAGAGGGTTGCCGAACGATGGATGCCGGGTGGGGATAACTGAGATGGTTTCACTTTTAAGGTTGGAACAATTTTACACCGAGCGGTAATGGACCGAACGGTGAACTTTGGGTAGTTGGCTCGAATCTAGGTCATGTCGAACGATAGATGCCGAATGATAGATGCCGAATGATAGATGCCGAACCCTCCTATGCTGAGCGACATTGGTCGAACAAAGGATGTCGAACGATGCAGTTCCAACTAACAATGCCGAGCGATGGACTTAGGCCGAGCGACGTTTAGGCCGAGCGGCACTCAGGCCGAGCGGCATTCAGGCCGAGCGGCATTCAGGCCGAGTGGCATTTAGGCCGAGCGGCATTTAGGTCGAACGGCACTCAACAGTTGCCTCTAGTGCCGGGCCGCGCAACCGGGTAACAAGTTCGAACCTTGTTTTAGTTTTCAAAATACTTACTTTATGTTTATAAAAGCAAGTAAGTTTTCCAAGGGTAAGATTTCAAAAGGAAACTTAGAAAAACAATTTCAAGTTATGTTATTCGTAGCAATAGTCGCTATGGATGCAGTTTCGGTAAAAATTCAACTTTTTACAAAATAGAGTTTTTATACTTACATAAACTTTAGAAATGTTTTCAAAACTTAATAATAAGTTTTAAAATAGCTAATTATGTGTTTGTTTATTTATTTAATAATTAATTATCTTTTAAAGTGAGATTAATTTTAATCAATTATTGATTAAGTAAGAGAAAATTTTAATTAATTATGAGTTAAGTATAAGATTTGTTTAATTTAATTGTTAATTATAGTATAGGATTAATTATTAAGTATGGGTTTTAATTTATAAATAAATTATTTATTAAAGGTTTAATTAATTCTTAATTATCAATTAAGTTAAGTTAAGACTTAATTATGTTTTTAAAAGGATTTAACTTTTATTAAATATTTAAAAAGAGGTTTAAGTTCTTAATTACTTTGTTTTCCAAGGATCAATTTGTTTAAAGGCAATTTTCTTTTACAAAGAATAGTTTTGAACACAAGGGATTCTAGTGTTGATAATATTAAGTAACCATACGAATGTGAATAGGTTATACTAAACATGACATCTGTTAGCATAATAAATCTCCGTTCTGCTAAAATTGAACTCAGTGGATTGTTTGGACATCTATTTAGCAGTACTATGTTAATTGGATATGTATCTGCTAATTGGTTTATATTGACATGTTATTCCCTAGTTTGGTTATGGATTTATTTACATATATATTAGCTTGTGTAAATAACAGTTACATGACTTGGAGTCAATATTTAATTAAAATGGTAACTTGATTTAGTACCATTATAGTCACTAAGCCTCCTTTCAAATTTGTAAAATTATGGTTTTTAAATTGACTTTAATTCTATATCAATTTGAGGATAAGTGTTTTAAATGACTTTGTAAGTTGTCCAGTTATTTTGATAAGGGTATTTACAGATGATATTTTGTAAATAATATTTTATAAAGGATTTATTTAAAGGGATTTACAAATGATATTTGTAAAAGATATTTTAAGAAAAAGGAATTATAAATGGGGAATTATAAAAGAGTTTTATAAATGATTTTTGGATTTATAAAAGAGTTTTATAAATGAATTTAGAATTTAAGTAGAGGAGATTTCATAATTGGAAATGATTTATTAAAAGGATTTATTAAAAAATATATAAAAGAATTGAAGATGGGATTTCCCTTAACTGACCTTCTTAATTATGGTGGTGTGGATATTTGTTCCATGTTGAACACCGAAGGAATAGTGTTTGGGATTATCCTTATCTCTAATTTAAATAACATTTGTTTGATCCTTTTAATATGATTTTGAAATAAGGAGTCTTTGAAAATGTTTTGTGAATATACTTATTCCAGTGTGATAAGTATATGAATATTTTTATAAATATTTCGAAAAGAGTTTTAAATAAATGAAACTTATTTGAAGGCTTAGTGGTTGCTATGTGAAATTAAATCCCTGAATTGTTGATTGTTTGTTTATTTGATAGATAAATAATGACTATGAAATCTGGACCAAAATTTAACTCCAGAAATATCTAGGAGAAACATGTGAGTTATATGGCATAGTCATCTTCAATGATGTTGTACTGTGCGTATAAATCTCATTTTGTTCTCCTAGGACAAACGATGTGGGGATCCGTCCACTTAAACGGTTAGGGGGTAATCCCCGTTCCTAAGTATTGTCTGATTATTTGCAAAAGAATCAAGGTTGAGTTAACTGAAAACTATCAAATGTTGGTACAGAGAGTCCGGGATTGGATATATTATTTTAAAATCACTTCAAACAAACATAAGTGTTCGAATGAACGACATCTTGACGATAATTGATGATGGAGTTCTTTAAAGTATAAGGGTTACTTACTACTAATCCTGAGGGTGATTCCAAAATGGATGTGGTAGAGATAGTGCCTTCGGTTTCGTTCAAACCTAGAACGAACTTGTATGGATGAATGCTGACATTGCATTTTTACTTGGAGGGCAGTGTTAGCATTCCAAGATGGTTCACTACATAAAAGGTAATTATAGCCTCAAGCCTTTCAAGCAGTAAATGAATAAAACAGGGACGTGCCACAGGTCTAAGTGGGTTTCTCCCATTAGGATATGATCATCCCATATCTAGAGTCGATATCTATGTATGCTTCGAGGCCCATTATGGTTGTTGATTAACCATGGGGCGATCATATTTGCGCTATCCAGTGAGGGGTAGGGCCAGTCTTGAGTAGTAGAGGTGCAAATTAAGGCATCCTCCCATACATTTTATCTAGAGGTGTACAGATTCGGTGGGTCAGACCGAGCATGTTTTCAGATTAGTTTTGGATGCTTTGGAGTTCAGGAGACGAGCTGGATGCCCAAGGTGTATTTTTGTTTCTTTTATTTTCCGCTATTTGTTATTATTGTAGATATAAGCAATTATAATGGCAGGTTATTATAACCGTCCAAGCTGATAATAGGTTCGTGTACTCCGATATTGTATGTATATTAAAGTTCATCCTTTTTGTAAAGACCTAATTTATATATTATATGTTACTCGTCACGTTTTAGTAAGATTCTGTTTTGTCTTTCTTTCTTTCACCCCTAATTTCTTTCGGATGACTAAATTATCGACACACAAATATCGAGTATGTATTAAGTGTTGTCTTTAGTAGTAAGAAAGGCAGATCATTACACATGGTATCTAGGCTGAAGGTTAAGCGAGAACCTTGGCTTTAGTGGGGTAATATCATTAGAGATTGGGTAAGTGACACCCTAGAATGAATTTGAGTGTATTGTATAAGAGCGAGTATTTGTTAGTGATATAACAATGTTTTATGTTGTGTTAATTGATCTGTTAAATGGCTTATGAATTCTGGTCAATCCATTTGGCAAACGTTATCGATAGGGGTTCCTAAACACTTGAACAAGACCAACCGTCATAGTATTGTTTTAAAATTGGTATATGAAATAATTTTACCTATGAATATATTTTATATACACAAAAATAATTTTCAGAAATAATATAGTATTTTTGAGATGCTTGTTGAATAGGAAATGATAATATTCTACTGTTATCATTTAGGATTTGGTTTAGTCATGCTCGTCCATTTGAGCATTGACCGTTATTGAGTGTTATAGGTAGCTTCCCTTTTTAAAACATAGGTTAGGTAAATAGAAAATCGAGGAACATTGAAATGAACACCTTGTGAATTAAGTTTCATAATTTGTTTATAAGGCATTCAATGTTAATGTTAGGCTAAGGATTCGGTGTAATAACGTATGTTTATTAAAAGGAAAGTTAAAATATTTAGAAATGATTTTATATAAGAAACTGAATTCATAAAATTGGTTTATAAGATGTGACTTATAAATAGAAAGATTCAAGTAGGAAACTTAAGTACTTAAATCCCGGTGCTTTTGAAAAATGGTTTCCAAGGTATTAAAAAGTAATTATAGTATTATTTGGAAGTATTTTTTGTAAAGAAAAGAGAAATTTTTTAGTATGGAAATTTTGAGTAAGAAGTATTTATTTGGATTGGTTCAAGTAACGAGTTTCAATTTGTTTTGTGATGATCTGAATAATCTTCTAAGTAATAATAGGATGTTTGCTTAGGTGAACATTGTAGTGCACTTAGTCAATTATTCTCTTTATCATTCTACGGTAGAAACAAGTTCAAAACCGAACAAACCCAAAGCTAGTTGGTAATAAATATTTGTTAAAAATATGTAAAGTATTGTTTCAAAAAGGGAGTTTTGTAATAAAAGAAGTATCTTTAAGTTCGAGTGGCCCAAAAATAACTTAAAATGGGAAAGAAATGTGTTCGGATGGTAAACACTTCTCTTAAGTATTACCCTTCTAGGTAAGGGAATGTATGATACTGTTTGGTAGTACCCAGTTCCTTAGTATCATTTTGGGGTTACTCAAGCTATATGTATATTTTCTATATATAAAATATATATTATCATTTCAAAAGATTTTTGAAATAAAACCCCGGTATTTGGCTCCTAAGTTTTCAGGATGTAAAGGTATCTTGTTTGAAATGGTTAATAAATGAAGTTTTAAAATTGAATTAATTTAATAAGAAGGTTTAATAAACTTGGTTTTATTAAACAGTGTCTTTTGGCTTTTTACACTTAGGAGGTAAAATAGTATTTTATGTTATTGGACCGGCTAATAACACCTTTACCTTAAAGGTGTCCAAGAAAATGTAGACTCTAGGACGGAGTTTGGATATCAGCATCCTACTCTTCTTAGCTACTTACCAGACCGAATGGGTAAAGAGGTTGAATTAGTCGATTTATTTTTAAAGACCCAAAATTAATTTGTGCCTACATCTGAATAGTTAAAAGTGAATAGAATTACAGATAGATGTTTTATATATATACTCTTAAGATGTAGGAGGGTACTATTCAAGTTAATAAATTTAGATGATTTTATGAAAGGTTTCATAAATAAGTTGTATCATTTAGAAATGTTTAAATGGAATTTTTATGAAATGATTTCTTAAATATTTTTGGGAGGGTAAGAAGGTAAATAGATAAATAAGAGCATTTAGATGGGTACACAAGTTGCACGTAGTTCATTTCTTCTTTTCATATAATTCTCGATCCAAGATTTAAGTACATGACTCGAAGTGTTTTACACCATTCCAAATAAGGATCCATCACTCGATTTTTGACGCTGATCACTTAATGAGGGTTCTTGATAGGGATGCAAATATATCTGTCATAGTATACAGGTATGTAAGGAGAACAAAGGTTTCTAGTCAAGAAGCCTGATCGGAGTACGCACTAGTGAATCGACTGAGCGATACTAGCTTGGAAGTGAAGTTATGTGTTTGAGTGGGGATCAAATCTAAATTTTGCATATGGATGATCTATGAACATCATGTAGACTTATAAAGAATATTGGGTATTCATATGATGAAACTTCGGGGATGAAATTCTTTTAAGGGGGAAGAATGTAACGACTCAGAATTTTTTCGCTTTGATTTGAGAATATTTAATTAATTTTAAATATTCAATTAATGATTTTAATAATTAAAATAGCCATCTTTTAATTTATAACTAATGATAGAAAATTCATTTTTGAATTTGGTTTACAATAATAATTAGTTAAAAGGAAATAAAAAAATGTGATCGAAAGCTTTTTCAAAAATCCTAATTTTTGATCATTTAAAAGTTGTATAAAAGGTTGTAAAACATCTTAGTACATTTAAACACGCATTATAAAATTAATTGTATTTAATTAAGTGTGTTAGAGATGTAAATATATGTGTGTACTTATGCAAGAAAGATGTGACCATTTTCAAGTTTTAAAAAAATATCTAAAATAAAAGAAATTATGAAACATCACTTCATTTCAAATCCTAGTACACCATTGACTATTAAAAGTTGGGTAAAAGCGGAGATACCCTTGGTCCGTTCTTGTGGATCAAGGCATGGTGGGGTGTGTTCTGATGTGGCATAAATCTAGTGGAAGGCAATGGTACTTAGGCGCATAAAGGTAATATC
The DNA here is from genome assembly GCA_030737815.1 of Allium fistulosum. NCBI lineage: Eukaryota > Viridiplantae > Streptophyta > Magnoliopsida > Asparagales > Amaryllidaceae > Allium > Allium fistulosum. The sequence continues at coordinate 1,620,780,100 of CM060901.1, forward strand.
ATGTCATTTATTTCTATAAAAGAAATTACATTTTCTCTCTCTCCTTCCATTTTCATTTCTCAAAAAATTTCAAATCATCTTCCTCTTTCGAACTTCTAAATTTACTTTAATGACTTGCATAAATTTTCACAAATTCAAAACCATCTCCTTTTTTGCTTTTAAACTCTTAAAATAGCTTAAAAATACTTCCTTTCTTTATCCTTTACCTCCTCTTAGCCAAAACAAGTCCATAACAACCCTCCTTTGCTTAATTGAGCCTTCCTTCACCATGGCCGAACCCATTTTGCACTTCCAAGACCGAAAAATCCAATTTTTACTAAAAGAGATCAAAGATCTAAACCCATTTCAAGTTGTAGTGGAAGATGGGTTTGTTTTCATAACTTTGTGAGTAGAAAACTCACATCTTTTTGGAAAATATTAATGTTTATTTTGTTGTACATTATTGTGTGAAATATTGGTTGATTTGATGAATTATTTGTGTGGTTTGGTTATATGTATGTATGCTTGTCTGTGATATTAAGTTAGACGTGGAAAGGAAATCTAAAAGTGATGTGAATTTTGTAAAGTTTAGATCTTTTCTTATGTTTGTGCTTATGGTATGTTTATGTGTATTATAGACATGAAGATGTAGTAATATAAGTTAGCATCTTTAATAGTTTAAGCGGCATGGAATCCTTTGGGTAAAAACTAGGATTATTGGTTTAAAATTCAAAATCATTTTCATGTTTATGCCTTGTTTTAGTTTTCAAAATACTTACTTTATGTTTGTAAAAGTAAGTAAGTTTTCCAAAGGGTAAGATTTCAAAAGAAAACTTAGAAAAACAATTTCAATTTACAAAAAAGAGTTTCTATACTTAAGTAAACTTTAGAAATTTTTTCTAAACTTAATAATAAGTATTAAAATAGTTAATTAAGTATTTATTTATTTATTTAATAATTAATTAATTAAGTTTGGTAATTAATAATTAATTGAGTACTAAGTAAGATTTATTAACTACGATTAAGTAGAGATTAGTTACTAATTTATTATCTTTAAAGGTGAGATTAATTTTAATTAATTATTGATTAAGTAAGTGAAAATTTTAATTAATTATGAGTTAAGTATAAAATTTGTTTAATTTAATTATTAATTAAGTATGGGGTTAATTATTAACTAATTATTAAGTAAGGGATTAAATTAATAAATAAATTATTTATTAAAGGTTTAATTATTTCTTAATTAATAATTAAGTTGAACGAAGACTTTATTAAGATTTAATTATGTTTTTAAAAAGGATTTAACTTGTAATTAATTGTTTAAAAAGAGGTTTAAGTTCTTAATTACTTTGTTATCCAAGGATCAATTTGTTTAAAGGCAACTTTCTTTTACAAAGAATAGTTTTGAACACAAGGGATTCTATTATCGATACTATTAAGTAACGATACAAATGGTGAATAGGTTATACTAAACCTGACATCTATTTAGCAGAATAAATCTCCATTCTGCTATAACTCAATTATTTGATTATGTGGACATATATTAGCAGAATAAATCTCCGTTCGGCTAAAACTGAACTTAATATATTGTTTAGACATCTATTTAGCGGGGCAAATTGCCATCCTGCTATTATGTTAATTGGACATGTATCTACCAGTTGGTTTGTATTGACTTGTTATTCCCTGATTTGGTTATGAATTTTATTAACATATATGTTGGGTTATGTAAATAACTGTTATGTGACTTGGAGTCAAAACTTAATTAAAATGGTAACTTGATTTAGCACCATTGTGGTCACTAAGCCTCCTTTCGAATTTGTAAAATTATGGTTTTTAAATTGACTTTAATTCTATATCAATTTGAGGATAAGTGTTTTAAATGACTTTGTAAGTTGTCTAATTATTTTGATATAGGTATTTACAAATGATATTTTGTAAATAATATTTTATAAAGGATTTATTTAAAGGGGATTTATAAATGATTTTTGGATACTTATGAAAGAGTTTTATAAATGGATTTAGAATTTAAGCAAAGGAGATTTCATAATTGGAAATAATTTATCAAAAGGATTTATTGAAGAAAAATTATAAAAGAATTGGAGATGGGATTTCCCTTAACTGACCTTCTTAATTATGGTAGGGTGGACATTTGTTCCATGCTTAACACCGAAGGAATAGTGTTTGGAGTTATCCTTATCTCTAATTTAAATAACATTTGGTTGATCCTTTTAATATGATTTTGAAATGAGGAGTCTTTCACAAGGTTTTATAAATATACTTATTCTAGTGTAATAAGTATATGAATATTTTGATAAATATTCCGAAAAGAATTTTAAATAAATGAAACTTATTTTGAGGCTTAGTGGTTGCTATGTGAAATTAAATCTTTGAATTGTTGATTGTTTGTTTATTTGATAGTTAAATAACCGACCATCATATCTAGACCAAAATATAACTTTGGGTGTTTCTAAGAGAAACACATGAGTTATATGGCATAGTCATCTTCGATGATGTTGTACTGTGTGTATAAATCTCGTTTTGTTCTCCTAGGACAAATGATAGTGAGATCTATCCACTCAAATGATTAAAGGGTAATCCTCATTCATATGTATTGTCTGATTATTTCCAAAAGAACCTGGGTTGAGTTTACCAGAAACTATTGAATGTTGGTTCGGAGAGACCAGGATTGGATATATTATTTGAAAACAACTTTAAACCAACATAAGCATTCGAATGGAAGACATCTTGAAGATAATTGAAGACGGGGTTCTTTAAAGTGCAAGGGCCACTTGCTACTAATCCTGAGTGCGACTCCAAAATGGCTATAGTAGAGGTAGTGCCTTCGATTTCGTTTAGCCCCAGCGAACTTGTATGGATGAATGCTGACATTGCATTTCGGCTTGGACGGTAGTGTCAGTATTTAAAGATGGTTTTCTATATAAAATGTAATCATAGGCTCAAGCCTCACAATCGGTAAATAAATAAAGCAGAGACATGCCACAGGGTTGAGGGGTCGCCCCTATTAGGATATGATTATCCCTTATCTAGAGTTGATATATATGTATGCTTCAGGGCCCATTATGGTTGTTGATCAACCAAGGGGTGATCATATTCAGCGCTATCCAGTGAGGGGTAGGGCCGGTACTGAGTAGAAGAGGTGCAAATTATGGCAGCCTCACGTACATTTTATCTAGAGGTATACGGATTCAGTGGGTCAGACCGAGCATGTTTTCGGATTAGCTTTAGATGCTTTGGAGTTCAGGAGATGACCTAGATGCCCAAGGCATACTTCCATATTTTCTTTTATTTTTTACTGTTTGTTATTATTGTAGATATCAGCAATTGTAAGGGCGGGTTGTTATAACCGTCCAAGCTAATAATAGGTTAGTGTACTCTGATATTGTATTTATATTATGGTTCTTCCTTTTTGTAAAGACCTAATTTATATATTATATGTTTATCACCCCGTTTTAGTGAGATTATATTCTGTATTTCTTTCTTTTACCCCTTATGACCCATCTTTCGGACGACTAAATGATCTGCACACGAATACCAAGTATGTATTAAGTATCATCTTTAGTAGTAAGAAAGACAGATCATTACATTGACCCTTGTTTTAATTATTGTTTTTCCATAAACTCACGAGTGTTCATTTAAGTAGGCTGAGATATGGGATTAGCCAGGTAGCATTTTGGAAGACAAATAAAAGCAATAAAGATGAAGTGGGAGGCTTAGTAGCTAACAAAGTTTTCTTTAAATTCCATTGTTGTAAAACCGGATTACATAACTGGTTAAGTGAGCAAGTTATCATCTTCATATATTGAACATGTCACAAATGTTATATGTTTGATTTTTATATTTACCTTTACATGGGAACGAATTGGGAAGTGAATATATGAAACAATTTATATAATGAATATTTTTGCTACCCTGTTTACTTAATTTTGTTCGAAAAAAACCAAATCAATTTGTCGCTTAAATATAATTATGGTGATGACAACAACATCATCGCCATTAATTTTAAGGTCACAAAGTGGAGGATGTTAAAACTTGGTATCGGAGCTTTGGTTAAGGAAGTAAAACAGATCTAAGTAAAAATCTAGGTATGACTAGATAGTAGAAAATAAACATCTCGGGGAGGGTACGTGATACATACATACATACATATATATATATAACATACTTATATTTTGATATAAATATATACATAGATATATCTATCCACCTACTATTTCTTTCACTCTCTTTAATTCCATCTCTTATCGGAAATTGCTTATGTAGAAAGCAAGAATGAAAACAAGAAGCGGACGATTTACATTAAGGGGCGAGGGTAAACCCTAGTAGGGAATTACAAGTACCCAAACAAATGGATAAGGAAGGGAGCAAGTGTAGAAGAAAGCCATGAACGTGGGCTTTCAAATGCCAGCTCCAAAAGTGGGAGATGTAGCTATGAATTCATTTTTTTAGCAATTTATAACAAACTTTGTGCAAAAATAAGGACAATAGTAAGTGTCATCGCAAGCCCTAATTATACTAGGAGGCCCGATGCTACTTGCAAGGGGGGATTTTGTTAGGATGAATTGGGATTACCAAACCTTGGGGGAGATATGTTCAATGGGACAAAGTAGGATTTGGAGGCAAGCAATTGGTCATGTATATGTATCGGAATTTGTGGGTATTTGGGATTTATCGATACCTAAAAGGGTAAGTTGGTGTTGAGACAACTTAAGGGGTTGGCTAGTAATTGGTGGGACATCGTAAAGGCAGAAGTTCCTAAACATGAGATAACATGGGATAGGTTCAAGGAGATATTTAAAGAAAAATTCATTCTAGGATAAGAGATATTAGCGATGTTTTAATCATTTGTGGAGCAAGAATAGGAGACTTGATTATACTGGAGTTACGAAAGTTTAATGCTTTATCCAAGTATAAGACCAATATAATTAGTAAATGTAATGACCCACTATTTTGGACCATTCAAATCGACAATAATCCACACATGTCAGACTTGAATAATGCAAAATAACAGATTGTAATAAAATTTGGAGCAAATAAAACCAATCACAGAATCACAGACACAGAATATCAGAATAACTCACAGTGGAAAATAAAATAAATAGTGGTTCATGTAGCCACTACAATACCAAGTCTCAAAACAGATACAAAATACATAGTCCGAAACAAATACAGTTCTAAAACAAGTACAGTATAAATCCCAAATACATATGTCTCTAATACAAAGCTGACATAGAACAACTGAAACTGAAATAGATAAATAACTAGATAAGCAGAATATCCAGCGATTCCCAGCTCCAGAAAGTGAAGTCCAAAGCTGTGAATACTCAGGCTGACCCGAGCGTAAATAAAACACTAACATTCGAGTCAGGAAATACATACTTATACAATGTAAACCAACTTAAGTGAACTGTAATAAAGGTACAAATAACTTAAAGAATGCTTGGGATCGCCCATTCTTTAGGGATCCGTTAAACTATCTACTATGTAGTAATATTCGCTATTATAATAATGTCTAATATAAAATAAACATACTTTTAAATAGCATTAAGGCTTTACATTTTCCACCTTAACACGTAATAGTGCCAGTAGTCTATAAAGTACCTGCGTACCTCGAGAGGCTACGAGAAGATACTCCATAGGTACGACACAAATAGAAACTCGTACAAGGCGCGCTAGGGTAGGTGACATGGCACAACTAGGCAATGCCAGGGTAGATATACCAATTACGCATCCGGGCTGGTGGAAACGCATAGAGCCACTACCGCCCACCTCGAGCCACACTCCCAAATCAAGGGGTGCACCCAGTCAACCACAAAAGTAATAGAATGGTATCGAAGAAGTGTGTCTGATCAGAGGTGCTACCTCATTGGCCCGAGAATCTCTCTTGTTTTAGCCACCTTATGCCAACTCATGGGAGTTGGGTCCATCTAGATATGCCTTTAGGATCGTCGCCACCATCCTACTTCATTCTGGAATCTCCACCATGTACACAATTGTCAAAGTGGTTTTCGGTATCGACAGAGAGTATGTCCATATCCGATCTCGGTCTCTTTAACAACCAATCGTTATTATAACCCGTGGTTATAAATTTCAAAAAATAGTTTATACTTCAAATCAAAATACTTCATTTAAACCATTTAAAATAAAATCATTATCCTTTCAAATCGAATATTCAATTCCCTAAAATTTAGCCTTTTCTGAGTTCCTTTATTCACTTAAATACATTAAAACATTAAAATTTCAGCTTTCATAGCACTTAAAAAATGCTATGGTAAGTTATATGTGAAAACAATTCATTTCAGCAAAAACAGCATTTAAAAACTGCTGTAGTAGTTCGGGGTTCAATTTAAAAGATTTAAATTCAATTCAGCAAAGACAACGTTTAAAAAACTGCTGCAGTAGTTCAATTATGTTCAAAAATCTCATTTCAGCCTACTGTAGCACTTAACAAGTGCTACATTAGCTCTTTTATTAGTTTCAGGTTCAAATTTAGTTTCTGCAACTACAGCACTTACAAAGTGCTGTCATAGCCCTTAGTTAATTTTAGCCTTTAGTTCACTTCTGCAACTACAGCACTTACAAAGTGCTGCAGATTCTATTAGTTCAGTTTTTAGTTCATTTTCAGGAACGATAGCATTTCTGAAGTGCTACTAAAAGAATTTCCAGATTTTAAATAGAATTCCAGCCACAAATAAACTTCCATTTAAATCAATTTAACTTATAAAAATCACATTTTCCCACTTCAAAAATAGTCATTTAAATACCCTTTAACTTATGATTTCTTTATAAAGTAAATTTTTCAATAAAAATCAAATTTTCTAAAATTTCTCTTATTAAATTCAAGTGTACCTTTTTCCTATTTTTTTTTATTTTTTTAACAATTTACTTTAATACTCAAATTTAAATTTCCATTTCATAAATAAAATTTAATTTCCATTTTATTTTCTTAACTAAACCTTTATTTTTTAAAACCAAATTTCACATTTTCAAGTCAAGTTATATTTCAAATTTCACTTTTAAGCATTCATTTATTTAACATTTTTAATACATAGAAAAATCATTATTACTATATTTAATCATTTTAAATTCAATTTAAATCAAATTATCATATTTTTACATTTTAAAAATACTTAAAATTTCCTGAAAACTATATAAAATAACCACGGATCTGTATAATATTTTCTAGCCTAAGTCAAGTGATACGGATAATATATCATTTCAATCCGTAATTTACAAAGAAAAATCCGGGTTTTATCATTTCAAACCCGCAATCCCAAGTTAATAAAATGAATAAAAATCGCTCAGGCTTATCATTTCAGCCCATAATGATTTTTTCCCTATTTTAAAGTCCGTTCGGGTATGTATCATTTCAACCTATAGTGATTCTATTCTACAGGGAACTTGCCGTGTGATTTAACAGAAATAAATAAACAGTATAATAAAATATAACATAGCAAATGTTGTGACAAGTTTATAACAGGGTTTAACATCATATAATTTACATCACAGGCAGGTATAACAAGATATAATAGTTTCTACACATTCACTTGTTGTCACTTCACAAATTATAGAAGTATAAATGTCATGTGTGAATACTCACCTTTTTACGCTGGAGTTAGCAAATCAAACACACAAACAGAAATCCAGAGAGCACGATAGCACGACTTGATTTGAGTAGAGAGAGTCAAGATGTTAATCTTGTATTCAACAACAAAACAAAGCAAAATATAAATATAAATACAATACAAAAGTTTATTGAAACAATTTGAAAATAGAAGCAACAAATGACATCACCAAGCTTTTAAATCAATTTGCTTGATCTTAACTCAACCTATGCTTGACCTTAGTGCTCTATTGGTTCAGCCACAACATGATTTCAGGTGGTAAGGCTCGAGTATGGATCAATAACACACGGCTAAGCAATGAATATGAAGGGATTTGGAGTTACAAAGCAAGGAAGGTGTGTACTAGCTGGTGGTGGTGGCTAAGGGGGTGGCCGTGGTCAAAAAGAAGGGGATGGTGAATATAGAGCTCGGCTATGCAATTTTTTGAAGAGTTTTGCATTGTTTTTGTGGTGATCGGTTCAAGGGATGGTCACGGCCTGAACTGGTCAGAGGAGATGGTGGTTAAGTCGTGGATGATGTGGGGAAGGAAGTGGTGGTGGTCGGTGGAGGAGATGGTGGAGGGTTAGGCCGAGCAATCATGTAGAGGATCAAGCAAAAATCATTGAAAAAAAATGAAGAAAAGAGTAGAAAAAAAGAAGAAGCCATTACCAAAAATTTCATAAATGCTTGGCCATGAAAAAGAAATGAATGAAAAGCTTTCTCACGTGAAAAACAAAATAAAACACACGGCTACAACAAAGTTTTGAATGGCCAAAGAAAATGAAAGGACTAGACAATGAAAAGTCAAGAAAATGAAAGGACTTTGCCTCTTTGAATTTCTAATTCTTTTTAATTCAAAATAAACAAAATAAAATCAGTAAATACAAATAAAAGACAAACAAAATAAAGTGAAAATGAAAATAAATAATTATTCATAGGAAAAATAAAAAGAAATTAAAAGAAAATAAAAGTAAATAAAGAAAATATCTTATTATATTGAAACTAGATTAAAAATTGCAAACAAAAATACAATTAACTTTGGAAAAATTATAACTATACTTATAAAATGTTTTAAAAATAAAATATTGAAATAAAATTCAATTTAAAAATAATTTAAATATTTGCAAAAATATTGGGTTGTTACACTCTCTCCCACTCCAATCTTTTCCTCCTCCAAAAGAACGAAACAAGGAAAATAAAGAAAACAAGATAGAAAAGTAAATAGTACCTGAAACAAACAATTCCGGATTTGAAGCATGAATGCTCTCCTCCGTCTCCCAGGTACAATCTTGATCATCAGTACTCCACTGTACTTTGACCAGACTAACAGATTTCTTTCTTAGCTGCTTCGTACCTCTGTCGACAATACGAAGTGGCTTCCTCTCGATAGTCAGATTAGGCTCAATATCCAAACTATCAAGAGCAGAAGGCTGAACAATAAGAGATGGATCATGCAGATAGCGACGAAGATGAGAAACGTGGAATACATTATGCACTCCCGAGAAATTCTCAGGCAATTCCAGACGATAAGCCAAAGAACCAATTCTTTCCACAATGCGGAAAGGACCAACAAACCTAGGAGAAAGCTTCCCTCTACGACCAAATCGAATGACATTCCTTAAGGGAGAGACCTTAAGGAAAACCAAATCACCAACAGCAAACTCTAAACTCCGCCTACGCCTATCAGCATACTTCTTCTGCCTATCCTGAGCAATCCTCATCTTCCTGCTAATCTCCTCAACTCTCTCAGAAGCTTCTAAAATCATCTCAGGACCAAGAACCAAACGATTATCGGATTCAATCCAGCAAGATGGAGATCTACAAGGTCGTCCGTAAAGAGCAGCAATCTGAGACGTTTTAATGCTAGCCTGAATTTGAAGATAGAAATGAGATAGATAAAAGATTAAGATAGGATCAAAACAAAAGATAGAAATTATACCTGATAGCTATTGTTATAGGTAAATTCGACAAGATGGAGATGATCTTCCCAAGATCCTCCATAATCAAGCACACAAGCACGAAGAAGATCCTCTAGAATCTGATTCACCCTTTCCGTTTGACCGTCGGTCTGTGGATGGTAAGCAGTGCTCAGATTCAGATGAGTACCCATAGATACCTGAAAAGCTTTCCAAAATTGACTAGTAAAGATAGGATCACGGTCACAAACAATACTGAGAGGAACACCATGGAGACGAACAATCTCCCTCATGTAGATCTCAAACAAACTAGAAGCAGAACGGGTAGACTTGACCGGAATGAAATGAGCTGATTTGGTCAGTCTATCCACAACAACCCAGCTACTCTCATTACCCCTCCTAGTCCTCGGTAATCCATCAATGAAATCCATAGAAACCTGTTCCCACTTCCAATTGGGAATTTCAAAAGAGTGCAACAAACCAGGGGTCTTCTAATGATCTGCCTTGACTTGCTGACAAGTCGCACACCTACTAACAAAAATGGAGATATCTCGCCTCATACCTCTCCACCAATACAACTTCTTCATATCCTGATACATCTTGGTCACTCCCAGATGAATAGAAAGTCTGGACTGATGATTCTCCCGAAGTAACTCCTGTCTTAATCCATCAACATTCGGGACACAAATCCTATTATTAATCCTCAAAACACCTCTATCATCGATCTGGGCTCCACTGCCATCAAGGCTATTACCTCCAACTCTACTTCAAACATTCTCCTTAATAAGCCTAAGCATCCGATCCTCATCCTACTTAGCCATGATACGATCCAAAAGAGAAGAAGAAACAACAAGCTAACACAACATAGCCTTCTTTCGACTCAAAGCATCTGCCACAACATTAGCTTTCCCAGGGGTATAGTTGATGTCGAGGTCATAAGAAGCAAGAAACTCTAACCACCTAACTTGTCTCTGATTCAAATCCTTCTGAGTGAAAATATACTTCAAAGACTGATGATCAGGGAAGAGCTCAAACTTAGTACCCAAAAGATGATGCCTCCAAAGCTTCAAAGCAAAAACAACAACAAGTAATTCTAGATCATGAGCAGCATAATTGTCTTCATGGGTCTTCAATTGACGACTAGCATAAGCAATCACCTTCCCATCCTGCATCAGAACAACTCCCAAACCTTCACTACAAGCATCAGTGTATACCGTTAATCCCTCATTTCTATTAGGAACGGTAAGAACTGGTGCGGAAGTAAGCTTGTGCTTTAACTCACTGAATGCAGCTTTACACTCATCACTCAAGATAAACTTAGCACTCTTTCAAGTCAAAGTGGTGAGAGGTGCAGCAATCCGAGCATAATTCTCAATGAATCTCCAATAATAACCGGCAAGGCCCAGAAAACTACAGATATCAGTTGGAGTCCTAGGAGTTTATCAATCCCGCACAGAATAGGGATAAATAAGGACAACAAGAAAGATAGAATAAATTGAATGAAACAAGAAAAGAGAAGGAAAGAAAGGCTTACATTGATCGCAGCGATCTTGACTGTATCAACATAAACTCCATTACCAGAAACAATATGCCCGAGGAATCGTGTAACAACCCTAGATTTTACATATAATTTAAATTTTGATTTGATTTTATTTTGAAATTATTTTTAAGCTTGTTTCATTTCAAACATTTCATTTTTAAATATAAATGTTGATTATTATGTGAGTTATAGTTTCAACTGATATAAATTGAATATTTTACTAAAAAGTGAAATTCTGGTCAATCTGTTCAATCTTTGACTTTTAAACTTCAAATTTAAATTATATAAAATCTTAAATTTTATCTTTTATTATGAAAATAGATGTAATAACTTGAACACTGCTTTTCGTTTCATTGGAAATGGAGTTAAAATGTAGAAGTTATGCACAATTCAATTTTTAGTATAATTTGTTTTATTGTGCAATTTTGCCTATTTTAAATTTTGTAAATCATATTTTCTTTCTTATATTTTATTTTAATACGTGTAAATAATGTTAATTTATGTATATTTTCATCTCTAAATATTTTTAAAAATAATAATAGAATTTTTCCAAAATTTACTATGATGATTTCCTATTTTTAAAGGCTGTTTTCCTATTTTCTGCTATTTTCTTCATTAAAAGTTATATGTAAATTTAATTTTAAATATTTATTTTGTGAATACATTTTTATTTTATGTTATTATTTATGTTTAAAAATATATTACAAGCTCATATGAATTTTTCTAAAATTTATTCTATTCAATTTCAAATTTCTAGACTAGTTTACTATTTTAGCTATTTTCTTAATTTAACTTTATATTATTGATAAATATTTATATAAATTATTATATTTTGTTCAAATTTCGAAATTTTACCTGGGATTATTATCTTTTTCCAGAAATATAAAGTTATAAAAAAATAAAATAAAGAAATTTGAAAGGCCTTAAACCTTCTATCTTCCTATGGGCTTTTATAGTCCACCTTTTTACTTTTAACCTAACCTTTCACCAATTTACCCTAACTATTCCTCATTCTTTTTTTTCAGCCGACTTCCTCCTGTTATTCACGAATTTTCAAAGCTCCAAAACCCTAAAAAAAATCATGGCCTCCATCTTGCAAAAAAATTTGGTAAACTCCCTCTTTTCTTTCTACTTTTTTTTCTTACTTTTTCTATGCAAATTTGCCTTGCGTTCTCCCTTGTTTAGATCGGCCTCTCCCCCTTGTTCCACGACCACCACCTCCTTCCATCTTGATGCAGCGGCGCTTACCTGGAATCGCGGTCGCAAGCTCCAGAACCCTAAATTGCTTCTCCTCTGCCTTGAGTCGCGAGCGATTAGGTCGCTGCCATGTTTCATCTTTCGGTCGCGAGCGAAGCGATTAGTTCGCTGCCATGTTTCATTTTTAGGTCGCGATCGAACTATAAGTCGCAAACTCCAGATTGCCAATGCCGCCCCTTCCTTATGTCGCGAGCAGTTAGGTCGCGAGTTGCTAAGTCGCCAGCCAGAAGGTCGTGAAGAAGATAGGTCGCCAGCTTCCTTATGTCGCGAGCAGTTAGGTCGCGAGTTGCTAAGTCGCCAGCCAGAAGGTCGTGAAGAAGATAGGTCGCGAGCAGTTAGGTCGCGAGTTTCTAAGTCGCCAACTACAAGGTCGCGAAGAAGATAAGTCGCCAGCATTTCTTATATCGCAAACTGTTAAGTCGTGAAAGTTTTAGGTCGCAAACTTTTAAGTCGTGAAAGTTTTAGGTCGCAAGTTTTTTTTAAGTCGTGATGTTTTTGTAATTTCTTAGGTCGTGTACGACCTATGTGATTGTGTTGTGTTGTAATTTTCTAAAGGGTATGTTTTGTTGTAACCCTATAAATAGGGAGTTATGTCATTTGTAAACGGTTGTTGATTTTTGAATAAAATTCTTGTTTGTTAGCCTTGTGCTTTCAATTAAAATCGGTAGTTGAGTGTATCTCATATCTCCACCTTCGACATTCAAGTGCGCTCGAATCTTCGATCGTTGAAGCCAATTCGCGGAATCAAGTGCGCTTGATCAACGCTCGAAGAATTGTAGATCTCTCTTCACGGTATCGTGCGCAATCAACGTGTCAGAGATAGCTAGAATTCGGCATCTTCGGATCAACGAATTTGGGCATTTCAATATTTCTCAATCCACCGATTGCTACGTTCATCGTTTCATCAATTTTTGTATTCCGCCGCTGCGTCATTTGGTATCAGAGCTAGAACGCAAGGAGTTTGCGTAGATTTTTGGAGTTGTGCGAGATTTACATCATTTGGAGAAGTGGGTTATCGAGATTTTGAAGAGATTTGTTCGTTTGGAGATTTTTGAAGATTTCAACAAGTGGGTAGTTTTGATTTGAATATTTTAGATCGAAGTGAAGTTTTTGTTGGAATTTGTTGAAGAGTGATCATGCCTCCGAGAAGAGCTAACCGTTATCGCAACATTGATGCTTTATATGGGAGAGAAGAAGCCGATGAGATGGAGCAAAGAATTAACGAAAACTTTAATGAGAAGATTAATGAAGGGATTGGTCGATTAGAGAGAATGATGTTGGAGATGAGTCAAAATCAGAGAAGGGTATCACATGAATCGAGCCATGGGAGAAGTATAGTTTCACCACATTCAAATCGAGAGAGAAGTGTTGATAGTGATCATAGAAGGGTGGATCGAGATTGTGATAGAAATGTTGATGATCGAAGTCGTGATAGAAATGTGACTGATCGAGATCGGAGAAATGTAGATCGTAGGAATGTTGGTGGAAGAAATGGTGGTGGTAGAGATGTTGGTGGTCAGGATCGACATCGATATACATCGGATTGTGAAGAAGAGTATGATGGTGGTAGCGTTCATGGACAAGGACGTGGACAAGGAAGAAATCAATCGGAGTATGATCACAAGTGGGAATCTGGGATGAAGACTGAAATTCCAGAATTCAAAGGTGGTATGCAAGCTGAGGAGTTTTTGGATTGGTTGTCTAATATGGAGGAGATTTTTGACTTCAAAGAAGTTCCAGAACATCGTAGAGTAAAGTTGGTTGCTACAAGGTTGAGGGGTAGAGCTTTGGCATGGTGGCAGCAAACCAAACTTACACGTGAACGGATGGGGAAGTCAAAGGTTGAATCATGGGAAAAGATGAGGAAAATGATGAAAGCTACATTCTTACCTTATAATTATCAATCGCTTATGTATCAGAGGCTGCAAAACTTGAGACAGGGAACGAAGTCTGTTAACGACTATGCTGATGAATTTTATCAACTCATCGCTAGAAATGATATTATGGAGACGGAGGAACAGCTGATCGCTAGATTCATTAGGGGATTGAGAATGCAGATTCAGGATATGGTGAATATGTTCGATCCTAGATCTGTGGCGGAAGCACATCAGAAGGCGTTGGCCTGGGAGAAACAGGGACGACGAGGAGGTGGTGTGTTTACTAATTCCAACAATCAAGTGAAGGGCGTTAGTGGAGGTTCTAATGTTTCTAAACCTATCAGTAAACCGGTGGTGAAGGAGGCTGAGAAGGCAAAGGTTAACAACGGTTTCAAATGTTACAATTGTCAGGAATTGGGTCATAAAAACAATGAGTGTCCAAAGCCAAAGAAGAGAACCATGATTGCAGAAGTTGAAGATGAGGATGCTGATGGAGATTATTCTAGTCCAGTTAAGAAGGATGAACAGGATATTGCGTCAGGGGATGAAGGTTGTAATCTAATGCTGAGGAGATCGTGTTTAACACCGAAGCAGGAAGAAGCTAGTTGGTTGAGGAGTATTATCTTTCAGTCGACATGCACTATACTGGGAAAGGTGTGTAAATTTGTGATTGACGCAGGAAGCTGTGACAATATAATTTCAACCGAAACTGTAACAAAGTTGAAGTTGAAGACAGAGAAGCATCCGAATCCATACAAGTTAGCATGGTTGAGAAAAGGAGGAGAGGTGAAAGTGGATAGACGAGTTCGTGTTTCATTCTCTATTGGGAAGAAATACAAATACGAAATCTGGTGTGATGTAGTAGAGATGGATGTTTGTCACTTACTTTTGAGAAGACCATGGCAGTATGATCGAGCAGTACAGCATGACAGTCGGACCAATAGCTACAGTTTTATGTTTGAAGGTACGAAGATTATCTTAGTTCCGAAGAAGAGACAACGAGGAGAAAGTAAGTCGGAAGAGATTGAAGAGCTGAAAACTTTATTATCTTTGAAGGAGTTTGTTAAGGAGGTTGAGGAAGAGCCTGAAGTGTACTTGTTGATTGGGCGAGAGAGTCAAGAAGTGGTTGAAATTCCAGAGAAAGTGAAACCAGTATTGAGAGAATTTGAGGATGTATTTCCAGAGGAGTTACCAAAGGAGTTACCGCCACTGAGAGACATTCAACATCAAATTGATCTTGTTCCGGGAGCAATGTTGCCACATAGACCACATTATCGAATGAGTCCGAAGGAACATGAAGAATTGAGGAGGCAAGTGGAAGAATTGCTTGAACAGGGGCGTGTGCAGGAAAGCTTGAGCCCGTGTGCTGTGCCAGCTTTGTTAGTACCGAAGAAGGACGGGACATGGAGAATGTGCACTGACAGTCGAGCATTGAATAAGATTACTGTGAGATATAGATTTCCAATGCCGAGGTTGGATGACTTGCTAGATCAATTGAGTAGAGCTACTATCTTTTCGAAGATTGATTTGAAGAGCAGATATCATCAAATTCGTATCAGGCCAGGTGATGAGTGGAAGACTGCTTTTAAAACCAGGGAGGGTCTATACGAATGGTTGGTAATGCCATTTGGCTTATCAAATGCGCCAAGTACATTTATGCGGGTGATGAATCAGATTTTTAGACCATTCATTGGGAAGTTTGTGGTGGTGTATTTCGATGATATTCTGATATATAGTGGAAGTCCAGAGGAACATTTGAATCATCTGAGAGAAGTGCTGATGGTACTGCGACAAGAACAATTTTATGCTGCAACGAAGAAATGCGTGTTCATGACGCATAGTATTTTATTTCTGGGGTATGTTGTATCAGAGGAAGGGATACAGGTGGATCGGAGTAAAGTAGAGGCGATTAGAGATTGGCCACAGCCCAAGACGATAACAGAGGTTCGGAGTTTTCATGGGTTGGCTTCATTTTATAGAAGATTATTTCCACACTTTAGTAGTGTGATGGCGCCTGTTACAGATTGTATGAAGGGTAAACAGTTTTCATGGTCAGAGGAAGCAGGAGATGCTTTTGGGAAGATCAAGGAGTTGCTGACGTCTGCACCAATTCTATTATTACCAGATTTTCAGTTGTTGTTTGAGCTACACACTGATGCATCAAAGGTTGGAATTGGAGGAGTGTTGAGTCAGAGGGGACGTCCGATTGCATATTTCAATGAGAAGTTATCAGGAGCGAAGATGAGATATAGTACGTATGATGTGGAATTTTATGCTGTTGTACAAGCGATTAAACATTGGAGGCATTACTTATTTCACAAGGAGTTTGTGCTGTACACTGATCATGAGGCGTTGAAACATCTGCAGGGGCAAGATAAAATTTCAGCAAGGCATGCTTCGTGGGTTGCTTATTTACAACAGTTTACTTTTGTTGTCAAACACAAGTCAGGAGTGACGAATCGTGTGGATGATGCTTTGAGCCGAAGGAATCATTTGTTAACTACGATGAAAGTTGAAGTGACCGGGTTTGATGTGTTACCAGAGTTATTTGTTGATGATCCTTACTTTGCAAAGTTTGTTGATAAAGTCAAGGAGGGAGAGACAGATGAGTTTATGATGATATATGGTTTTCTGTTCAAAGGAAATCGATTGTGCATACCTGATTGTAGTTTGAGAATGAAGATTGTAAAGGAGCTACATGAAGAAGGTCATGTGGGAAGAGACCGTACATTACAGTTGATTTCCCAATCTTACTTTTGGTCATCGATGAGAAAAGAGGTTGAGAGATTTGTGGAACGATGTCATATCTGTCAAGTGTCGAAGGGAACCGCTACAAACGCAGGATTATATATGCCGTTACCTGTGCCTACTAAACCGTGGGTGGATGTGAGCATGGATTTTGTTTTGGGTTTTCCTAGAACTCAAAGGGGAAATGATTCTATATTCGTTGTGGTGGACAGGTTTTCTAAAATGGCACATTTCATCGCATGTAAGAAGACATCGGATGCCGTCCGAGTCGCTCAGTTATTCTTTAAGGAGGTGTATCGATTGCATGGGCTACCTGAATCGATTGTTTCAGACAGGGATACTAGATTTCTAAGTCATTTCTGGCTAAGTTTGTGGAAGATGGTGGGAACGAAGCTGAATTTTAGTAGTGCATATCATCCTCAAACAGATGGGCAAACTGAAGTTGTGAACAGATCATTGGGAAATTTGTTGCGATGTCTTGTACAGGATAACTTGAAAAGTTGGGATATGAAGTTGTGTCATGCAGAGTTTGCTCATAACCATGCTGTTAACCGAAGCACTGGTTACAGTCCATTTCAAATTGTATATTCAAGCTTGCCAAAGGGGCCGTTGGATCTAACGGTAGTACCACAACCGAAAAGAGTGATTAAACGGGCGTCAGATTTCGTTGATGAGTTGAAAGATTGTCATAGAATCGTTCAGGAACGTTTGGAGAAGACGAATGAGAAGTATAAACAAGCTGCAGATAAAAAGAGAAGAAGTGTGGAGTTCAACGAGGGTGATTGGGTGTATGCTGTGTTAACGAAGGATCGTTTTCCAGTGGATGCTTATAACAAGTTGAAAGCCCGAAAGATTGGTCCAGTAGAAATTATAAAACAGATCAATGAAAATGCTTATAAGTTGAAGCTACCAGAGGATGTTTAAACTTCTGACGTATTTAATGTTAAACATCTTATACCTTATTGTGGAGATGAACAACCCAATTGGGAAGAACTCTTAAATTCGAGGACGAATTCTTTCCAACAAGGGGAGGATGATGCAGCGGCGCTTACCTGGAATCGCGGTCGCAAGCTCCAGAACCCTAAATCGCTTCTCCTCTGCCTTGAGTCGCGAGCGATTAGGTCGCTGCCATGTTTCATCTTTAGGTCGCGAGCGAAGCGATTAGGTCGCTGCCATGTTTCATCTTTAGGTCGCGATCGAACTATAAGTCGCGAACTCTAGATTGCCAATGCCGCCCCTTCCTTATGTCGCGAGCAGTTAGGTCGCGAGTTGCTAAGTCGCCAGCCAGAAGGTCGTGAAGAAGATAGGTCGCCAGCTTCCTTATATCGCGAGCAGTTAGGTCGCGAGTTGCTAAGTCGCCAGCCAGAAGGTCGTGAAGAAGATAGGTCGCCAGCTTCCTTATGTCGCGAGTTGCTAAGTCGCCAACTATAAGGTCGCGAAGAAGATAGGTCGCCAGCATTTCTTATGTCGCAAACTGTTAAGTCGTGAAAGTTTTAGGTCGCAAACTTTTAAGTCGTGAAAGTTTTAGGTCGCAAGTTTTTTTTAAGTCGTGATGTTTTTGTAATTTCTTAGGTCGCGTACGACCTATGTGATTGTGTTGTGTTGTAATTTTCTTAAGGGTATGTTTTGTTGTAACCCTATAAATAGGGAGTTATGTCATTTGTAAACGGTTGTTGATTTTTGAATAAAATTCTTGTTTGTTAGCTTTGTGCTTTCAATTAAAATTGGTAGTTGAGTGTGTCTCCTATCTCCACCTTCGACATTCGAGTGCGCTCGAATCTTCGACCGTTGAAGCCAATTCCCTGAATCAAGTGCGCTTGATCAACGCTCGAAGAATTGTAGATCTCTCTTCACGGTATCGTGCGCGATCAACGTGTCAGAGATAGCTAGAATTCGGCATCTTCGGATCAACGAATTTGGGCATTTCAGTATTTCTCAATCCACCGATTGCTACGTTCATCGTTTCATCAATTTTTGTATTCCGCTGCTGCGTCACATCTCTTCCAGACCATCACAGCCTCTACTCCACCAACCATGACCAAAAAACCACCTAGTTGCCTTCAAAACCACATCACCTCCTCATGTACAAACTCCACCTTGTCTTGCCTTGAACCCGAGCTATGTAAGCCCAAACCTGACCCAAAACTTGACCACATTTGAACCACATCAGAGCCCAAAGCTATAGCAAACAATAGAGAAGGCAAAGCAAAAGACTGCGTAGTCGTATCTCCTTTTATTTCAATGTTATTGCATTTTAAAGTCGTACTGAATTTCGCTGTTTTGATTGTTTGTTTTGGGTTGTACACAAGAGTTGTAGATTGGATTCGCTCTCCACTCAAGTCCGTAGTCTTGTCATCGTGCTTTTGTTTCCATTGTGTCATTGGTTTTGATATCTCTAGCACAAACAGGTGAGTAATTCTCACCAGACGATGTGTACTTATATAACTAGTAAACTGACACCATTTGAATCTGTAAAATTATATCATCCTGTTATAATTGTTATATTATGATCATAAAATGTTTACCATGTTATTATATATGTTATATCATCT
The DNA here is from genome assembly GCA_030737815.1 of Allium fistulosum. Lineage (NCBI taxonomy): Eukaryota > Viridiplantae > Streptophyta > Magnoliopsida > Asparagales > Amaryllidaceae > Allium > Allium fistulosum. The sequence continues at coordinate 1,620,799,588 of CM060901.1, forward strand.
ATTACTGTTATTTCATGCTATTCTGTTATTTTATCAGTTTATCACACTGTAAGTTCCCTGTAGATTAGGTTTACTATGGGTTGAAATGATACATACCCGAACGGACTTTAGAATAGGGAAAGATCGTTATGGACTGAAATGATAAGCCTGAGCGACTTTTTATTTAATTTGGGATTGCGGGTTTGAAATGATAGAACCCGGTTTTTCTTTGTAAATTACGGATTGAAATGATATATATCTGTATCACTTGACCTAGGCTAGAAAATTTTATACAGACCCGTGGTTTATATATTTTTCTGAAAATTTTAAAATGTTTTAAAAATGTAAATATTATGATATTTTGATTTAAAATTTATTAAAATGAATTCTATAAAATATTTGTGATTTTCTACGAATTAAATAAGTAAATTAAGTAAATGGTGAAGTAGAATTTGAAATATAAGTTAATTTTGGAATTTATGATTTTGTGTTTAAATGAAATTTATGTAAAGTAAGAATATATGACAAATTTGATTTAAAAATGAATTTAATGATTTTATTAAGAAATAATGATTTTATAAAGTGTTAATGATTTTGTATAACTTAAAATATGAAATAAATGAATATTTAAGCTGAATTTGGAAATATAACTTAAATTGAAATTTTGTGAAATTTGTTTAAAAGTGAAATATCAATTAAGTAAAATAAATGGAAATAAGTTATATTTTGGAAATTTAAACTTAGTTGTTAAGTTAAGAATTTAATTAAAGAAATGAAAATTTAATTGTTATTTAATTTGATTTTTGTATGGAAATTTGACTTTATAAAATCATAGAAATATAGGCAATTAAATGATTGTTTTTAATGTGAAAATATATGATTTTATAAGTTAAAATGATTTATATTAAAAGTTAATTATGTGTAAAATTGTAAATTAAACTCTGAATTTGATTTGACAACATCTTTGAAATGTAATGTAAAGATATTACAGCATTTGAAAATGCTGTAGTTGTTTTAAATGAACCAAATAGCAAATTTGAACTAAGGGTTATTATAGCACTTTGTTAGTGCTATAGTTGTTAAATTTAACTAAAATTTTAATTGAAACTAAATTAAGATATTACAGCATTTTAAATGTTGTCTTCTGTTAATGAACTGTTTTAAAACATAACATTTCGTAACATTTCCTAAGTGCTGCGAAAGTTGAATTTTCATTGTTTTAATAAACTTAAATGAATAAATGATCTTTGAAAAAGATTAAATTTTGGAAATTAAATATTTAATTATTAAATATAATGAATTGACTTTAAATGATAAATGGAATAGTTGATTTGGGAAATACAACTATTTTGAAATATGATTAAATGGTATTTAAATTTAAATTCAATAGATGATGTTTGAAATGATATTTTGACATTTTGAAATGAATTTGAAATGATATTAAATCTTGGAATAAATAATTGAAGTTTATATTAGTATGAAAATATTTGGTTTACTTGTAATTTGAATCTATTTAAAAGATATTGGACTTATGAAATATAGGATAATAAAGCTTTGGAATTTATTTTATAATTTGAATAGTTATTTTGTGGATTAAATCTATAATTGAAATTTATAAAATTTGAAATGGTCTATGGAAATTTAATTGAAATAAATGATTGAGTTGAATTGAAACTTTGAAAATTTTAATACTTGATTTGAAAGTATAATAATTACACTTTTAAATGGTTTAAATGAATTAATTTGATTGAAATATAAACTATTTAAAAGGGTGACTTGAAATGATAATAAATGAATGATATCTTTGAATTTAAAAAGGTATTTAAAGTGGAATATTTGGATTTGAACTCAAATGATGATTTGAAATGAAGTTTTGAAAGGATATGATATTTTGATATATTAAAATGATTTGAAATGAAGTTTTGGAAGGATTTGATATTTTGATATATTAAAATGATTTGAAATGAAGTTTTGGAAAGATATGATATTTTGATATATTAAAATGATTTGAAATGAAGTTTTGGAAAGATATTATATTTTGAAATGATTGAAATGAAGTTTTGGAATGATATGATATTTTAAATATTTTGAAATGGTTTGGAATTGATTTAATCTTTATTTTGATAAAGATTTGGATTTGAAATGATATTCTATTTTGAAGTATAACCTGTTTTTAAATTTTAACCACGGGTTATAATAACGATTGGTTGTTAAAGAGATCGGGATCAGATATGGACATACTCTCTGTCGATACCGAAAACCACTTTGAGAACTGTGTACGCGGCGGAGTTTCCAGAATGAAGTAGGATGGTGACGACGATCCTAAGGTATATACGTGGACCCAACTCCCGTGAGTTGGCATAAGGTGGCTAAAACAGGAGCGATCTCGGACCAGTGAGGTAGCACCTCTTCTCGGACACATTTCTTCGATACCATTTTATTACTTTGTGATTTTTGGTGGCCACCCTTGATTTGGGAGTGTTGTTCGAGGTGGAACGGTAGTGGCTGCTATGCGTATCCATCAGTCCGTGTGTGTAATTGGTATATCTACCCTGGCATTGCCTTGTGTGCCGTGTCATCTACCATATTGAACCCACTACGATTTTGATTTAAAGATCCGACCGCGTTAAGGTTCTCCATTCCCTTAATGCTATTTTCTATATGATTATACTTTACTAATTAGACACTACTGTATATAGCGTATATTACTATATAGTAAATAGTTTAACGGATCCTTAAAGAATAGGCGATCCCAAGCATTCTTTAAGTTACTTGTACCTTTATTACAGTTCACTTGAGTTGGTTTACATTATATAAGTATATATTGTCCTGACTCGAGTGTTTTGTGTTTTACTGTACGCTCGCGTCAGCCTGAGTTATTCACAGATTTGGATTTCCACTCTCTTGGAGATTTGAATCGCTGGAGATTATCTGCTTGTCTTGTCCTATCTACTTCAGTTCCGTTGTCCTACTCAGCTTGTACTTGGTTATTTTATTGAGACTTCTGTTGTCCTCTATTTTCTTTTGTTATATCTTATGTAACTCTGATATATTTATATAGTAGCTTCATGAACTACTATTTCTTTTACTTCCGCTGCATTATTTTACTCTGTGTCTGTGATCTGTGATTATATTTATTTACTATATATTCTGAGATTTGCCAAATTTTATTTACAACGCGGTATTTTGAGCAATTCAATTCCGGCATGAGTGTCTACCTATACACTTATAATGGATGCGAATGGTTGAAAATATCGGGTCGTTACAAATCGGACTTCGTCCTTCCAGAAATGGCATTTCAAAAATTTAGCCTTCAACTGATGATTTCTAAGAGTTTCAAGAACATATTTCAAATGTGACTCATGCTCTTTCTTGGACTTAAAGAAATCTAGGATATCATCAACAAATACTAGAACAAATTTATTAAGCACATCACGAAAAGCACGATTCATCAAATCAACAAAGAAAGCAGGAGCATTAGTCAAACCAAAAGGCATGACTAACCATTCAAAGAACCCATTCTCAGTACGGAAAGCCGTCTTAGGAATACTTTCCTCAGCAACTCTGAGCTGGTGGAAACCTGTGGCAAGATCAAGCTAAGAGAAAACAGTGGCACCATAAAGCTGATCAAACATATCATTGATGCGAGGCATTGGATATCTGTTTTTCATAGTGAGCTTGTTCAGCTCCCTATAATCAACACACATCCGGAGAGAACCATCAGACTTAGTGACGAAAACCACCGCTACTCCCCATTTCGAATAGCTAGGTCTGATCAGACCTTCGAGGACAAGTCCTCAATTTGCTTCCTTAACTCAACCTTCTCGCGGGGTGCCATTTTTCTAGGAGGAAGAACTATAGGTCGAGCTCCAGGAATAAGATCAATACGAAAATCAATTTCCCGCTTAGGAGGTAAAGCAGTGACTTCACCAAATACATCAGGATAAAGTTTAACCACACGAGTCGACTGAAGATCAACATGAGAAGAATCCAGAGAATAAATAAAGCTGCCAGCATAATCATGAGGCATACGACACTGAATAACCAAAGAATCAACCTGATCATCAACAAGAGAAACAGTTCGGGATTTACAAGAGATGTGAGCATCATGATTCCTTAACCAATCATCTCCAAGCAATAAATCAAAAGTATCAAATCCAAGAACATAGAAATTGCCAATAAAGCGATGATCAGAATGGAGAAGTTTCACTCCTCTACAAATACTACTAAGGTTTGCGGGACCCCCAATAGGATTAGAAACCCATAAAGGAACAGAAGCATACTAAGGAGAAAGGCGATGCTCAAACTTATCACAAATAGCCATAGAAATAAAACTATGCGAAGCTCCAGTATCAAATAAAACACGAACAGGATCCTTAAATAAATAATAGGTGCCCTGAAGAGTACCTTGGTCATCATTAGGAGCAGGAGCAGGTGTAGCAGTTGAGGAGCTGGGGCGATACCACGACCCCTACCTTTGGCATTTCCACGATTCATCCTGAAAAATATCAAGAATGAATTTGGGACACAAGTAAAGAGAAGACAAAGATGAGATAAGATAAGACAAGATAAATTCACTTGGATGAATATCCTAATTAAAGAAATTTCTAACAAGGTAGATACGAAAGAAAGAAGTTAAGAAAATTTGCTTTTAAAACAAGAAAATTTATATCAAAATATTCTTTGAAAAATCCTTTGAAAAATCATTTTATACTTTGAAAATACGTTCTCTTACAAAGAAATGATTCTGAGGTTGATTTCACTCATTCTAGGGTATTTCTACACTATCTCTAATGAGTTTTTGCTCCATAGGCTAAGGTTTGCCTAAAAACCAAAGCTCTGATACCAAATGTAACGACCCACTATTTTGGACCATTCAAATCGACAATAATCCACACAAGTCAGACTTGAATAATGCAAAATAACAGATTGTAATAAAATTTGGAGCAAATAAAACCAATCACAGAATCAAAGACACAGAATATCAGAATAACTCGCAGCGGAAAATAAAATAAACAGTGGTTCATGAAGCCACTACAGTACCAAGTCTCAAAACAGATACAAAATACATAGTCTGAAACAAATACAGTTTTGAAACAAGTACAGTAGAAATCCCAAATACATATGTCTCTAATACAAAGCTGACATAGAACAACTGAAACTGAAATAGATAAAAAAAACTAGATAAGCAGAATATCCAGCGATTCCCAGCTCCAGAAAGTGAAGTCCAAAGCTGTGAATACTCAGGCTGACCCGAGCGTAAATAAAACACAAACATTCGAGTCAGGAAATACATACTTATACAATGTAAACCAACTGAAGTGAACTATAATAAAGGTACAAATAACTTAAAGAATGCTTGGGATCGCCCATTCTTTAGGGATCCGTTAAACTATCTACTATGTAGTAATATTCGCTATTATAATAATGTCTAATATAAAATAAACATACTTTTAAATAGCATTAAGGCTTTACATTTTCCACCTTAACACGTAATAGTGCCAGTAGTCTATAAAGTACCTGCGTACCTCGAGAGTCTACGAGAAGATACTCCATAGGTACGACACAAATAGAAACTCGTACAAGGCGCGCTAGGGTAGGTGACACGGCACAACTAGGCAATGCTAGGGTAGATATACCAATTACGCATCTGGGCTGGTGGAAACGCATAGCAGCCACTACCGCCCACCTCGAGCCACACTCCCAAATCAAGGGGTGCGCCCAATCAATCACAAAAGTAATAGAATGGTATCAAAGAAGTGTGTCCGATCAGAGGTGCTACCTCATTGGCCTGAGAATCGCTCTAGTTTTAGCCACCTTATGCCAACTCACGGGAGTTGGGTCCACGTAGATATACCTTTAGGATCGTTGCCACCATCCTACTTCATTCTGGAATCTCCACCGCGTACACAATTGTCAAAGTGGTTTTCGGTATCGACAGAGAGTATGTCCATATCCGATCCCGGTCTCTTTAACAACCAATCGTTATTATAACCCGTGGTTATAAATTTCAAAAAATAGTTTGTACTTCAAATCAAAATACTTCATTTAAACCATTTAAAATAAAATCATTATCCTTTCAAATCGAATATTCAATTCCAAAAAATTTAGCCTTTTCTGAGTTCCTTTATTCACTTAAATACATTAAAACATTAAAATTTCAGCTTTCACGGCACTTAAAAAATGTTGTGGTAAGTTATATTTGAAAACAATTCATTTCAGCAAAGACAGCATTTAAAAACTGTTGTAGTAGTTCAGGGTTCAATTTAAAAGATTTAAATTCAATTCAGCAAAGACAGCGTTTACAAAACTACTGCAGTAGTTCAATTATATTCAAAAATCTCATTTTAGCAAACTGCAGCACTTAACAAGTGCTACAATAGCTCTTTCATTAGTTTCAGTTTCAAATTTAGTTTCTGCAACTACAGCACTTACAAAGTGCTGTCATAGCCCTTAGTTAATTTTAGCCTTTAGTTCACTTCTGCAACTACAGCACTTACAAAGTGCTGCAGATTCTATTAGTTCAATTTAAAAATAATTTAAATAAAATTCAATTCCAATTTAAAAATAATTTAAAATATTTGCAAAAATATTGGGTTGTTATAGTAAACCAGTGAATAAAGTGGGGAAGTTCATTATGGGATTATGGTCGGGGGTTGAGTGACCGAATGATGGCTAATTTAGCACTTCCAATCATTGAAGTGCTAGACATAGAAATGCGATATGAGCTAATGTACATACAGAGAGAGCATATGGAGTCGAAGGCCCAGGTGAATAAGAAGAAAAAGTTCACTTCATACCAAAAGGGTAAGAAGAGCTAATAAAGAAAGGGAAAGGCTCAGAAAGGGACAGCACGAAAAGATGTTCCTAAAGTCACTTGTTACAACCGGGGACAGAGAGGGCATTATGATCTAAGTGCATGAAACTGATTGGCATAGACAAGATCAAGGGCTTTAACTTCGATAAGCTAGGACATAAGAAGAAGAAATGCCTTATTCAAGATAAGCAAAAGTTTTTGGCTTAAAAGGACCAATAGTTGGACCTTTTACCGAGGAGAAAGGAAAGGTGTAGTGCTTGAAGGTATGATTTTGATTTTCAGTATTTCAGTTAGAATTATGTTTGATACTTGGGCTACACACTCTTTCATTTCAAAAGATTTTTTTAATAGGTTGGGGTCAGATGTTACTTATCTAGTTACATCATTATATGTGGTTAATCCAATACATCCTTATATCTGGTTAATCTGATCGGTGGATATGCCACTCTCAGGTTAAAGTGCACAAATGTAGAGTTTGTCTTGTGTGGACACCTATTTTCTTGCAAGCCATATATGTTTGACTTCATAGGTAACTAGGTAATTTTAGGTATGGATTGGTTGGCATGTAATGATGCTATAATCTATTATGCTGATAGAGTTATCAGTTTACGTAACCAAAATTGAGGTGAAAGAATTATGGTAGTGTTAGATACAATGAATGAAAATTTTAGAGCTTCCTTATGTCCGTTAGAATCAAGTGAAGATGAAATTGATGGAGTACTTCTAGCTTGATAATTTGCAAAGGATTTCAAGTTGGTACCGGGACTATCGCATAGAAGAGTGGTTGGATTTTGAATAGATTTGATACCTAGGGCACAACCTGTTAGTAAACACCTATCGGATGCTACCCAAGGAGATCGTGAGGAGCTGAAGAAGCAACTAGTAGAACTTGAGCGTAAAAGTTTCATTAGACCAAGAAATTCCTCATGAGGAGCATTCGCGGTATTTGTGAAGAAGTAAGATGAATAATTCCAAATGTGTATTAATTATTGGAAGCTGAATGAGTTAACTATTAAGAATCGTTATTTATTCTTAAGATAGATGATTTGTTTGACCAATTTAGTGGAGCTAGAGTATTTTTGCAGCTAGATTTAGCAACAGCGTTCCACCCACCGAGGTTAGCAGAAGAGACTGTTCCATTAACTGCACTTAGATCTAGAAATGGTTCATTTGATTGTTAGTCATGCCCTTTGGATTGACCAATGCCTCGGCCTTCTTTGCGGATTTTATAAACATGATCATTCATTATCGGTTGGATAGTTTCGTATTGGCCTTCACCGATGATATTTTGGTTTACGCTACGAAAGAGCGAGACATGAAGGCAAAGTTTTCCAAGTGTCATTTTCGGAAACTAGATGTAACGATCGCTTTTTCGACCCTTGAATGACGACACTAATACATCCACGGTATTCACGCGTCGATCACCCAAGTGCCGAAAAGATAGAACGTTAGGGTGAAATAAAAGAAAAATAACAAGAAAAAGGGGAACAAAAAAATCAGAATCTCACAACGGAATGACAACATATAATATCAAAATGATCCTTTACAAAGAAAACTATATGTATACAATAATCAGAGCAAACTAACCTATCATCAGCCTGGACTGTTATAACTATTTGTCCTTACAATTGCTGATATATTTAATCAAAGTAATGCAATGGAAATAAAAACCATGGTAAGTAATTTTCTGGCTCCTCTCTAAGAGCTCCAATGAACATCAATGAAATATGGAAATATACACGGGGCTGACCCGAGCATTATAAGAAAACAACACCCGGATCAGTCTAGTAAACCAACGTAAGAAATTGAAGTCGTTTGAATTATATAATGTTATAAAACCTTTTAAAATAAAGGTAACTTGTAAGACCATGCTGCAAATAAACACGGATGGGTTTTTACCTTACGATAACCAAACCATTTCATAAGAAATTCTAGTGATATTATAATAATGTCTAAGGTTGAAAAATAAATATATAACATAGCTGGAATGGTTACAGTGGCTACATTCAACAACATATTCAAGTATACTAACAAACCGCAATGGTGCATTCATATAATGGATTTTCCACAGAGACCTCCTCAGAAAACTGAGACCGATCACCTATGACAAGGATCAGAAGATACCTTTCTGAGTGTCATATATATCTAGATAAAATTTACCAAAAGGAAACCATAACCTGCCCATGCACTAAAACGTGAACCAAGTATTATCAACTCCCCATGCACAACATATCGATAGGCATACTCTAGATACTGGAGTTAATGTACCCCTATTTGGATGAACTAAACCCGAGATTCTACACCTTACTCTATGTTTAGTCATTTCCCGATGTCGAGGCTACATTCAGCACCTTCCATATGAGTATTCAATACTCGCACAAATAATGAATCCCACATGGATTCCATCATTTCAATAGAATTTGGAATCACACATGGTTCCATCATTCCACTTCCAAAACATAGAACACGTAGCTTAGTCTTGAAGTGGTTTTCGATAAGTAGAACACTTACCGATCCCGGTCTCTCCAAGACTAAATCAATGAATTTGGTCTTATTCAACAATAATATGAATGATCGCATAAGGGAACTAAGTCCCATATACTCTCCGTAAGCAAATAAACATACAAGCTCCATCAGTTTATCCAAAGCATAATCAAGTCACATAAACGACTTCTAATCCCTTTTTAATTAATTTATTCTTTATTAATCAAAACTCTTTTTATTAGTAAAACCCCTATTTCTAATAAAGCTTGTTTTATAAATCAAGACTTCAGTTATTAATTAATACTCCTTTATTAAATAAAACTTCCTTTATATATTTGTATATATATTTAATTTCTCTTTATAAAAGATATATACTTGTAAATGTGTATAACTATTCTCTTATACTCTTTTCAATACTTAAAAAGTATTCATATATTTATCTCAACGGTATAAGTATATTCACAAATCACTTTACAAAGTTTTCCTTACTTCAAATATAATCAAAGAGGTTAAAAAATAAATGTTACTAAAACATTGTTACTATAAACCCCTTCTCTTTTATAAATTAAACGTATTACCTTTTCTATCTTTTTATAAAAGATTTCAATACTTTTTATTATCTTTAAAATTCCATTATTAAAGATCTAATTATATTTATAATATTTTTCCACTTTAAAATATAATTTAAGGGTCTAAAAATAATCGTTACTAAAACATCGTTTACTACAATCCAAAATACTTCACATTTATTCATTTTCTTTAAAACTCTCTTTTAAAGATTTAACTACATTTATAAGGGCTTAAGACAAATGTTGCTCAAATATTTTCACAACAAACCCAAATCATTTCATACTTTTAAACATTCCTCTTTAAACATACTTTCTAAAGACTTAATTATACTTAAGGGTTAAAGACTAGTGTTATTTAAAACATTGTCACAACAAACCCAAATCACTTCATACTTAAAAATATTTCTCTTTAAAACTCTCTTTTGAGGATTTAATTATATTTAAGGGTTAAAGACAAGTGTTGTTTAAAACATAGTCACAACAAAGCCAAAAAATTCATTTATACTTAACCAAAAAATATTAAATATTAAATATCAAATCATTTTCTTAAGTATAATAAATAATAAGGTTAAAAACAAATGTTACTAAGAAAATTGTTTACTACAACCCAAAACCATTTCACATTTATATCCATCCTTATCTTTAAAATATTTATTTTAAAGATCAAAGCATGTTCACACTTATCAATTAAGGTAATACACTTTCAATAAATTTCACAAATCCATTTATTTTAATTTAGGTGTTAAAATCCAAACTTCCTTTATTAAATTTATAAATACTTAATTTAATATTTAAAACTTATATATATATATATATACACACACACATATATGGGTGTATATATATATAGAAATACTTTTAAAATACTTATTAATCTGTTAGAACACCTTTAAAACTACTTAAAACATAAGATAATTATTTATATAGAATATTATGTAAAAATAAGAAATTTTGAAATAAATAGGAAAACAAGTTTCATTTTAAAAGCCACAAACTTTAAGAATTCATAGTTAATTATTAAAAATATATTTAAACTTGAAACCAACTTTAAAACACTCTATTATAAGGTAAAAATAACCCTTAAATGATTAGAGAAAAATACATATTTAAATACCATTTTAAACAATTTATAGTTTCAAATAACAAAGATAGCATTTCTTGAAATGCTATTTAAAGTCCTGTTACATGTTTTAACAAATTTTTGTTACAACTTTGCGTCTAGTTTACAATACCTTAACAATTGATTTTAGATACATTATTTTTACATTAGATATTATGCTTTGGGTACTTGAAATCCATGAAGAAAAATCCTAAAGAATATCTTTTAATTATTTTATAGAAATTCCCATAAATAAGGTATTTTATTGAAATACTCATATAGCGACTATTTTGCTATAACTTTTACCTCTTCATTCAACTAGCTATTAAATGATTTTAACTTCAAATTTTTTACAATAAGCATAATAATTATTAACTTGTTAAAATAGTAAAGAAACCCTTAAGAAAGTTTCCATAAAAATAAACGTTATTTTCCAAAAACAAGTTATCTAAAAATGCCGATATAGTGACCTTTTTCTTTAATCTTTCTTAGCTTTGGTTTACATTTTCTACGACTTTTCAAAACATATAATTTTCTTTCAAAACACTTATAGAAGTGTATAAATCAACCAAAACAAGTTATATAAAAATATGATCTTAAATCTCTACTTTTCACAAATTAAAGTTAAGGGATTTCAAAATGCGATTATAGCGACTACCGCTATACAAACAATTCTGTATTCAATTAAATAATAAGTGTCATTCTATTTTATATGCATGTAGGATTCCAAATTCAAACCATATCACTACTAAACATGTATTAACATATATATTTTAATTAACATGTCCATATTAAACATTTGAATGTACTTAGTTTAAACTACACATCCCAAAGGTTTATAAGGCAACTACTTTAGCAAATTACATACTTTTTGAAGAATATAATCATGGATCGTAACTTTAAGTAGTTAATGTAAATTATCATAAATAATAGCAAGCAAATTTAGCAAGTGATCAACAAGCAATTATCAGGCAATATTATCAAGCAATTAGCTTCATTCAAAGTGAGATTAACTCATCTTTATTCAAATCATACTTCCTACCAACATTCAAACAATCAATACTACATTAACACTTCCTATTCCTCCTAGCCTATGGTAAGGGCTTCACCCTCCACCATAGTGCACGACCATCATCACCATCTCTCCCCTAGCTCACGTCCATCACCTCTACCCCACCTTATTGCTCACGCCATCTCCTCCTTGCTCTACCATAGCACATGGCCTAAAACCTCCCTCCTCCTTTAGTACACGGACTAAGGCCTTAATCTCCCTACATGCTCTCGGTCCAAGGAGGAAAAAGAGAGGGAAAGATGTCATTTTGAAGAGGAAGAAGTGTAAGAAAAGTATGATTTGGTTTGTGAATAAACTAGAAAGGGTGTGTGTGTATTTATAGAGTTGAGAATGAGATGAAAAGATTAGAAAAACCCCTCTTTAGCCGTGAAGTTCAAAGGACTCCATATGACAAGGCCATGCCATAGGTATATAGAAACCATGCTCTTACACAACCACATTCTCCTTAAATCACTCCACCATTTAAGGGTCCTTTTAGTACTTATGCCTACAACTTAATTAAATCCTCTTACTTAATTAATTTTCTTTGGAAAAGAGAAGTGTTAATACTTGTTTATATGTGCATATGTTACTATACAAGTTGCAAAATATTTATACAACTTGTATTGAACAAAAAGTTGATTTTTAACAAAACATTTTCTAGTCACATTTTCAGTATTTATCCAAAGTGTGTATTTTTGTAAACACATTTCAAAAATAATTTTTCTATTATTAGTTATAAATTAAAAAGTGTTTAAAAAGGTTATAAAATCATATAAAATCATATTAGATCTTAGACACAAATATTTAAATAATTCAGATATTTAAGTACGAAGTGTTCGAAATTCCGGGTCATTACACTAGAACTAAAGTATCTTGGTTATGTTGTTTTGGAAAATGGATTGGTGGTGACCTATTATAGATAGAGACCATCAATGATTGGAATAGAACAAAAATGATATAGATGAGAAGATTCTTGGAATTAGTTGGCTATTATCGCAGATTCATTTTGGATTTCTCATGGATAGCATCACCCTTGAATAAGTTGACTCAAAAAAATGAGTGGATTGATAAGTGAAAAGGGTTATTTTAGGAGTTAAAGAGGTTATTGACAAATGCTTCTGTCCTGATTGTACCTAAAGGGAATCATGATTTGTTGTTTATACCGATGCTTGTTGAACTAGATTGGAGCGATGCGAATGCAAAAGAGAAAGTGATTGTTGGAACTGAACTAGTTAGAAGCGCATGAAATAGGTAGATTTCAAAAAAATAATCTATTTGGGTCATATTGGGCCTATGAAGTCTAAAAGTATATTAGGTTCAATCTAATTAAGTTTTAAATAAAATCTTATTTTGTTTAAATAATTAAAGTGGAGTTCTAATGTTTAAATTGAATGTGTTATAATGAATGTATCAAATACATTCATTTATGTGAAGTGTAAGTGTAGTATATAAGTAGTGTATATATGTGTAAATAAAACATATATAAATGAATTTAGATAAGGAAACCTTTTGTTTTCCTCTCTTAACATATGCAATTAATTAAGAGAATATATGTCAATATATAAAGAAAGAGAAAACTTTCATTTCTCTCTCTCTCCCTTTAATTGTAATAATTAAATGATAGTTATAACTTATTAACTAAATTTACATGTCTTTGTTGTCAAAGTTTTGACTAATGAAATATATGTATACATCTATAATAATTATAGATACATAAATATGAATATAAATAAGGAAAACTTATTAGTTGATTTAAATAATTTGAAATTCAAAATTAACATTACTGAGAATGATTTCAATTAAAGAACGGTTTGGCAACAATAGGTTACATTACCGCACAAAATCCTCTTACAAATTTGAATCAAACAACACATGTATATTTTCCTATACATAATTATTACAACTTAATAATTTAGATCCAAACAAGATATATTTGCAAACATTATAGCACAAGATATACATATATACAAATACGTTTGACTTTAAGGTTAATAGTATTGATTAAACTTTTAATTTAGGAATGAAACTATATTTTAGACTTTACATGAGATTTTAAATACTGAAAACCACAAAGAGTTAAAATTTGTACTAAAGTCCATTTATTAATTTTAAATCAAGTTTGTTTTAAAAAACAATGATTGAAAAATTTATATTCAAGTATTTACCATATAAAATTAAAGACTAATTTTAAAGAACAGTAGATAACTTAACATATACAATTCATTTGCATTTGAGTATGTAAATGATATATGTAATTATATGAAAAAAATATCACTTAAAAAATAACTTTCAATTTCATAAATTTCCAAAACAAAATAAAAGAAATTTGGACAAAGTAGGCATGCGTAAATTTTGTTATAAGAACTTACAGATCTAAACAATATAGAGAGTATTAACAAGTTGCTAAAACTAACATGGAATTATAAACATATCAATTTACCATGAACATATACTAGAGGGAGATGATGAACAAGCATGGATGTGAATCAAAACAATACAATAAACATGTTTTAATCAAAATAGACATAAGGGAGGTTTAATTTACATGCGGCAAGATGATTAACCATGAAATGAATCATATAATGTTTAATTATATCAATGTATAAATACATAGGTAGATTTAAATTAGAGAATTACCTTTGGATATAGCCAATAAATCACACATTGAACATTGAATCAAAGCTCCTAGATTTAGAAATCAGCCTCTAGATTTTGCAAGGATCAAGGGGATAAACCACTTTGAATGAATTTTTTTTATTTGTATTTGTTTTGGGATATTTTTAGTCATGGAAGCTTTCAAAATTTTAGCCATTAGAGAGGAAGGAGAGAACCTGAGAGTTATCAAAAGAATGAATAGCCAAAAGGTTATGAAAAGAATGAAACACAAAAGTTAATCAATGCCCAATTAAAGAAAGACCCTTTTTCCTTCTTTATATCATTCTTTTTTCCGTTATTAATTAATTTAATACTTATCATCTCCTCTTCTTTTGTGGTCGACCAAACATGGAGGCAACATGGGCTTCAAAATGATCCCAAACACATTCAGCATTTATTCCAATTAAATCTAATTTAAACAATCTATCGATATTGTATATTGATATGTGTGTATATAACTTTTATTTACGCACTTTAGCGAATGCCAATGGTATACCAACAAATCAAATAAAATTTAATAATCAATATTTCAAAAATATTAATTAATTTAATTAATTTACAATGATTATAAATCAATTAAATCCTGTGGTTTACTCAGAGTATTCATCATTACGGTTGTGCGACTGAAAGGTGTAAATTTAGTTAGCGATTAATATCGAAAAATTTGAATATTAACGTTCATATGTTGCCATAGCTAGTGGTGTGACATTTTGGCTAAATTTACCGCTTATACATCTTTTCGGTAAAATCCAACTTTATTTATTTAAGCGTTACCCAGTAGTGACAATCATTTACACAAATTCTGTAACGAACAGGATTTTCGACCCTCGAAAATCGACACTAATACGTTCACTGTATTACGTGCCGACTATTCAAATGCCGGAAGCACCACTCGTTAAGGGAAATAAAGAAGACAGAAGATAAGAAGAAACAAAACAAATCATAGAATCTCACAACGCAATGGAATAACGTATATTAATCACATAATACTTTACAAAGTCATTTCAAAATTTATACATTAGAGTTACACTAATACAATTTTACCTTAGGACAGTTATAACAGCCTGTCCTTATACATCAAATATAGAGTACATAATATATAGCAGAAACCTGATAATAACTAGCTATCGGTGAAGCCTCCTGCTCCAAGCTCCTCCTAAAATGCATCCGTAGAAAACCAAGACTACTTGGCTGCTGGTAAAAATTTGAACACTCAAGAGTTTTAGGGAAAGAAAATAACTCTGGGTCAAACATGGGTCTGGCGTGAGTTGTAACGACCCTGAATTTTTGACATTTGAAATGTGAATATTTAATTGAGTTTAAATATTCGAATGATAGTTTAATTTGAAATTCGAATATCAGAATGAATTTGGCGATTTAAATTTATTGAATTTAATTTACTAAAGATGGGAAAAAAATTAAAATCTTCAGTTTTAAGCTGATTAAAAATATTTTCAAGGCTTAGAAAATTCATATTTATGATACTGGAGGTAATGGAACTTTCAGAATTGAATTTGAAACTGTTTTGTTCAGTTTTGAAATTATATCGTTTAAATCGATATTTGAAAATAGCGTTCCGGGGCACAGTCTCGGAATTCGACGAAACAAGTTTCATTGGATCCGTAATATTATACTATTATCGGATTTCAATTTTCGTAATGTTTGGAGTGATCGTTTGGCCGTACGATAAGCAAACGCATTGAAATTAAATCGAAAATTTAATATTATAACTGGTCCAAAAAGCTATCTTCTCCATACGATCGAATTTGGACTCGAAACCTTTTCCATTGCATTCGGAATAGGCGTATAATATTACGAACGCCTAGCGGCACGCCTCGATAGGAAGTTGATATTTTGAGTTGCCTTTATCGAGACAATTCAAATTTAATATATATATATATATATATATATATATATATTCTGGTCAAACCATTCATATCAGCTGAAAATATATCCACATCAAACCTTTTCTTCCTTTCAGCAGCAACTTTTGCTTTTCAGAAACACTGTGGTGTTCCTCAGCACGCAAACATCATTTCCTGTCCCCTCATTCTTTCTTCAAAATGCAAACGTATTCAAAAGAAATAGTAAAGCTTCAGTAAAATCAAAATAATGGCTGAGCGTTCTAAACAAAATCTCGTCCCTCTTTCGAAAAAAAGGGAAATTGCAGACGAAATAAAGGCGAGTGTTCCTCTACAATTCAAAATCTGAGATCCCTCATTTCCTTTCAAATTAGAATCAGTTTTTTTTACATAAAGGGAAAATCGTTCAAACTCAATCAACTCGAGTTCGAATCGCATAAAGGGAGCAGCTTCGAGGGCATCGCGCTCGCGTTCGAATCGGTGAGGCTGGGTAGGCGGTCGGCACGGGGTCGCGACTAGGACTGGAAGGGGGTTTCGAGAATTATCGCACACGAGTGCAGGCACGACAATCGAGTTGCGAGAGGGACCGTGGGGAGTCGAACAACGGCGAGGCGAAGCGACGAGCTTGTTGGGGTTTGGCGCACGCGAATGGGTTCGTGAAGGTTGAGCAGGTTGTTCTGGTGAGGTTTATTTTCTGTTTTATTTCGATTTAAAAATCTATAATTTATATGTATGTATAAATATGTAAATTAGAGGAAATATACCCAGTAAGGCATATATACATAAATCTGGTAACTATATACATATTTATAAAGGAAATTTGAATTTTAAAACCTACAATAGATTCTTTTATAAGCAGTTTCAAAATGAAAAAAATATATACACATATACACATTTTTAAACTTGTTAGCTTAATTCTAAAATAATGTATTACTGGAAATTAATTTATTTTAGTTACTAAATGATTTTATTTAAAAAATAGAATTTATTAAAAGTTAAATCACTAGTTTGAAATTGAAGTAATTAATTGAATTAAAATGATAAAATGGCAACTTGAATTATTCAATTTATCTCAAATATTAATAAATTGTATACATTGTTTACAAGGTCAATAAATCGAGAATCAAGCCGAAATGGAAAATGGATTGCAAAATTAAAAGCAAAGGTGAGATCTTCTCACTCAAATTGAAATAATTGAATTGCAGTTATTGATTGATTGCCTAATTGTGATAGTATATATATAGTAGTATATAGCAATATATATTGGAATATATATATATATTGGAGTTGTTGATTTCCCGCATTATATAGCGGATGAGACCCTATGCGCCGCATAATAGCGGATGATATTTTATAAATCCCATACATCGCAATATTCCACCTTGAAGTGGAATGGGTATTTAGTTGTTGTGCTAACATCTGTGGATGCAGGGAAACAGGTTGGAGGGATCCAGCTGGATTCCTCAAATTATATGAATTTGTTTCATATGTTGTATGAATTTGTTTCATAAGCTGTGTGATTATTTATTTATAATCTGCGAATGATTATATTTGTGATTGAATTTGTTAAAGGCTATAATTTAGCCGAATGAATTTTTGGTATCGTTCGATACCAAAAATAAATAAAATTGGGTTTTTGAAATTAAAGTTGGAATTTTTTGTAAATTCCTTTTGAAAGAATTGGATTAATTTAAAAGAAGTTTGAAAAAGATAAAGTTTTATTTTTGAATCATATTGAATAAAATTCCAAATATGGGAAAAAAGCTTAATAAGTGGATTTCGAGTAATATTGTTTATAAGTTGAAGAATTTATTTAAAATTTGAATTTTTAAAGAGATTAGAAGAGATAAAAGAATTTGTTTTCTTTAAAAAGAATTTGTTTCTTTAAAAGGAATTTATTTTAAAAGGGAAATAAATTTGGGAATCCATTTGAAAGTTGATTTGGAGTTGAAAGTGAATATTTGAGAAATTGATTTGAAAATCGTATAAAAAGTGAATATTTGTGAATGTAAATTCAAAATGGAATTTATAAAGGAAAGGGAAAATTGTTTTAAAAATAAACACTGATTTATTTTTAAAGTGTGGAAATAAATTTACAAATTTGGAATGTAAATTTGAAATAAATTGATAAGGATTTATTTAATTGGTTTAAATGGACCATTTTGAAATAGAATTGTATTTTCCTTGAAAAGCCGAGTATATTTCCAAAGTAGTTTTAAATTTTAAATGAAGAAATACTGAAATTGGATTTTAAGGAATATTTGGGAGATAAAGTATTTGAACTTGGCAGATTTCCAGTGGAAATGAATGAATATTTGGAAATATATTCCGTGTAAGGAAATTGATTTGAAATTTGTTTTCAAAAGTTGAAAGGTGAAATATGATTTGAAATTTGTTTTCAAAGTGAAGGAGTGTGGAAAATATATATCTTGCGAAGATATTTGAAATTTAATAATTTGGGAAAATTATTTAAATTGGTTGATTGTTGTGAATGTTGTTTGATAGTTAAATAACCGACTATCAATATTTGCCTTTGAAATGGCATTTGAATTTGTTTTTAAAACAAGCGCTCATTATTCGGTTTAGCCGGGAGAGGACTTTGTGTCATATAACCCATTCCGAATAATGATACGACGTTATGAATTGCAATTGAAGACCAGTGTGAAGACCGGGTATTTTCGAAAATGAAAGGACAACCTGTCGAATGTCTCTGCACCGAGTTGCTCCGGTATAGAGATTTATATCACTCTTCTTGTGATGGGAAGTCCGGACATGATTAGTTAATATCCGGATTGCAAGGGCTTCTTTGGAAGTGCCTTCGGTTCTGTTCGAACCCGGAACATACTTGTATGGTTGTTTGTCTAACATTACACTTTGAGATATAAAGCTGATTGCTTTCAAATACATTTTTGTTGGTGGCAGAGAATTTATTCTCTTAGCTTAACACCCTTCTCTGAGACGTACGAGCTCAGAGGTTATGTAGTTGAAGGTTATCAGTGATATACTCCCAATTTAGTAGTGTGGCATGCTAAGTGTTGCTGTGTGTTGATGATCATTCATTGATCATTTGTCGATCAAAGCATGGCTTTGTGAAAAATCTTAGCTTTGTGGAAGAGACCTCATCGGACCTCACAACCCGGAAATGGTCGAAACAGGAAAGATGCGGCATGGTTATGAGGGTCGCGCCCTTTTGGGTTTGTCATTTCCTTCTGGAAAAAGGTGATATTATGGTATGGAGCCCAGATATTTACCTGTGTGGTTGCTCCAATCTCATTTACTGTATGATTGTTGCTTTGTGATTGAGGGCCCTTGGATAAAGGTCCTAAAGGACCGAGGGGTGGCATATTCGTGTAGTAGTTACCTAGTGTAAGGGGTAACCCGGCCTTGTGTTGGCAGAGAGCTAGTTGGTTCTCGGGACGTCCATCCTGAGGCGTACCCATTGGCAGTAGGAAGTTCCTTAGCCTGACCATTTGTTGGAAATCCAATTCCCAATATGAACCTTGTACGGTTTTAGTTGTAGAACCTGCCATTTACTTATGGTGGTCACCACTCTTTAGATGATAGCTATAGTAGGAATAGTTCGAAATGTCTATGCTGACTAAGATTAATATTATACTTTCGAAATGTTTTCCACACTAGACATTAATAATAATATCAACTGATCTTTCGTAGTAAGCATCTTTGACTATCATAAGGAGAAATCTCCTCCAATTCTGCGTTTGCATTGTGTGTGTGGCGGGAGGCCTTATGGTAGTTTCATTTTCCAAAAGCATTGCGAATTTCTTTTATTTTCTTTGTGAAAATAACTATTTTACGACCTCACACCAGTCACCATGACTGACTCGGAGTTTATTGTTCCCTTTCTAAACTCTGGGTGCCCATAATTTTCCACATGGGCAGCCTAGAGTTATGTTATCAGGATATTCTGGATATTCTGGAGCTTTGAAGGCGAGCTAGATGGCGAGACGTACTCCCGTACTTGTTTATTTATTCCGCTGTGTATTCTGTATGGGGACAAGTTTATATAACCGTCCATTGTTGTATTGAGTTGTATATTGACTCTCATTGTTGTATTATATATACTGATATAGTTCTTTGTTTAAAAGACAAGTGATTATCTATTATATATTGTTCCGCTGCGAATGTGAGATTCTGATATTGTTTATGTTTTTGTTTTTCTGTTCTCATTTTCTTTTGTCTTCTTCTACCTCTTCTTTTTAACCCTAATGATTCGGTTTTCCGGCATTCGATTGCGCGGCATTTGATACAGTGGACGTATTAATGTCGACTTTCGAGCATCGAAAGATCGAAATCGTTGCATGTGGTATCAGAGCAGCCGGTTAAGCGACAACCTTGGCTCTGTTGGGTGTTACTCATTAGAGATAGAGTCAGTAGTACTCTAGAATGAGTTGAGTGTAATAATAGATATGAGCGCGTATTTGTTAGTGAATATAAAAAACTTGTTTTGTATTGTGTTGACTTATCGGTTGATTGTTTATAGATTCTGGTCAGTGCAGTCTGGCCAACTGTAATTGATAGGGGTTTCTAAACTCTTAAACAAGATAAACCGACACAGTATTGTTTTAAATAGGGTAAATGAAATAATTTTACCCAAAACTATTTTTTTATAGAAAGGAAATCATTTTCCATGAATTATTATAGTATATGGATGCTTGGTTGTTAGGAAGTGATGATATTGAATTATTATCATTGTTATATGGAATTTGAAATCCAGTTTAAATATAAGTGGTTATTAACCAAAATGATGAAATTCTTAAGTATAATTTGGAGTTGAGAAAATATTCTAAATTAATGAAGATTAAACTAGAAATTGTGAAATGGAAATTGTGAATAAGGGAATGAACGAATGAATAAAATTGGAATTTAAGAATATTGAAATCCAGCTTTAAATTGTGTAGAATAAAATGAAGTTGTAAAATTAGTTCGAAGCGGACTAATGATAATAAAGGTTGGAAATAAAAAATGGTTTGAATTTGCATATGAATTCAAGTGAGTTGAAAAATAAATTGAAATTTCCTTGTTATTGATAAAATAAATTCGAGATGAATTGAATATGGAAATTTGAAATTTAAAAAGGATAAGTGAATATACTAATTGAATTAAATTAATAGATGGAATGGATTTGATAAATGAAAAATCAAATCAAAGATTTAAATTGGAAATTGTTTACAAGGAAACTATAATTTGAGTTTTGAGTTGAAATAACTTAAGCAATATTTGGATAAATGCTCGACTTAAGTAAAATTGTAAAATGGTTGTTGTCGAGTTTTGTGAAATGGTTTCAAATGAAATGAATGTGAATATGGAATGTAAATTAAATTGAATGGAATCAATTGGAAATGAAATGGAATTAAAATAACTTGAGTTGGTATCAATTTAAATTAGTTATAAACTAGAATGGATATTCTATTAAGTGAATATCATTGAATTTGCATAATAATGGTTGTCGTTTGACGTAAACGAGATTATATAAAATTCTATGAGTTAATAGAAGAAAATTGTGACGCCCCACCTCTATACCCACGCTAGCCAAGGACACTACGAGGTAATGTCGTCAACTAGCACGAAGAATAAGGCTATTGAGGAGCGACCATCTGTATAATTGCTTTGTGCAAGTACTGATATGCCAGATAAAAATATAACTTTTCATCTCAAGAGGAATCCGACATACCGATACAAACTCAAAGCTACTACACAGTGGCTATATGGGCTTCGAAAACAAATATAGAAATAAACATAACACAAATCAGTCACAGACAATTCATATCACAAAGGCGGAAATAGATATGAATATAACACATGATAGTGTACATCAGAGTAGTGGTCAAATAAGATCCACAATAACAAAAAAGAATAGATACAAGTGCAAGACAATAGAATATGAATACATCAAGGAGTCTAATCTCAAATGTATACAACAAAAACTACTAACTAGAGTAGTTAGCCAAAAGTCAGATGATGGTTCCAGATAGGAAGTCATGAAGAAGCACCTGTAAAATCTCAGTCTGACCCGAGTATTATTTAAGAAGAAAATAATAAACGGATCAGTCTAGCTATAATTATCAGATAAAATGAGATATAAGAAGAGATATAATAAAAACGTATGATAACCAAAAAGGTCATACCTCGACAAGTGTACATTAGAAAATCAACAAAGGAAAATCATACAAATATCTCACGAATCTCATATCATAAAAAGAATGTCATATTCTTTATTTAATTCACCAAGCCACAATAAATGACATACATATTAATGCCAACTGAAAAAGGTGGTGAAACATAAATTCCATAAATCACAACGAGAAATCCAGAAATCACAAGAAAAGAGGATGGCCAATCCCATAAACTGAACATCGACGCACCTAGAAAGATACTCCCCATGTAAAGTCTAGCATCGATACACCTAGAAAGATGCACCCCATGCAAAGTCGAACATCGACGCACCTAAATAGATACGCCCCATGCTCTAGCATCGACGCACCTAGAAAGATACGCCCCATACATAACTAAACATCGACGCACCTAGAAAGATACGCCCCATACATAAATAAACATCGACGCACCTAGAAAGATACGCCCCATGTAATGTCTAACATCGATGCACCTGGAAAGATACACCCCATGCAAAGCCGAACATTGACGTACCTAGAAAGATACGCCCCATGCATAGACGAACATCGACACACCTAAATAGATACGCCCAATGTCCCGACTTATTGAGCCGATTGCTCCACGAAGTAAATAAACATTGACGCACCTAAATAGGTACGACCCATGCGTGAAATAAACATTGACGCACCTAAATAGGTACGACCCATGCAAGAAGTGAGACGAAGCTCATTAAAACGAGGAACAGTCCTCCACGTGGACAAAGAGACATCGCACGTTGCTAGTCTAAACCATAAAGTGATCATCATCGATCATCAAGAAGTGTCAATCACACCAAGCTAGTAAATATATGAGTTTAGCTTCATGTCCCATAACCAATTGCTTAACTTAAATATTTACGAACAAGTTGTAGGTCTTCACTAGAAAATTGTCACAAAAGGGTTCAATCGAACAAGTCCAAGAGCTAACCGACAAAGTGAACGCGAGCGTTTCATACCACTCGTTTTACTAAGTCGTTTAATTCGATTTCTCATCCGAGTGAAGTAAAGGCTTGTATATACTAGTAGATTAGAAAATGGTTTGATAAACGAGTTTGGTATTAAAATAGAGTTGAAAACATTTTGATGAAAGGGTTTTGATATTTACTACTAGTATTAAAACCTTCGTATCTTTGGAGTGACAAGTCACAAAACGATTGTTGAAACAAATCGAATCACATAAATTCACATTCGAAGACGTGAGAAAAATCCAAAGAAACCAATTCCCAAAACCATCAAAGTAGGAAGTTCTGTTGAATGTTTTTCAGATAAGATCCCCTACGGAGGGGGGTCCAAGGGGGTGGCAACCCCCTAGGTGGGGGTGCGGGGGCAACGCCCCTGCTACGGTGTTCGACCTGCAGGAAGTTTCGGGAACTTCCTGAAACAGACCCCAGACGTCTGAGCTTACCTGCAGACATCTGGTGACGAGCTGAACCTGTATTTCAGCCAAGTGGGAGAGCAATCTCCCACTTCTTTCACCCGGTCGAGCAATGGAATACGGGGCTTTTGTCAATCGATGATTCGGCCCTATAGGCTCTCCGATTCACAACCAAAAACATGTTCACAATTCAAAGCAAGGAGATGCAAAGTTTTGACTTCAAAACATCAAAAATTGAAATGTTCGCCAAATCAATTCAAACCAAAAGCAATTAATCTTGAAATAGTGTTAGGAATTCATACCCAACATCAAAGATGGTTATAGTCATAGATGTGAGATAAAAATCTCACCTTTGAACCCAAACAAATGAAGAAGAAGCTTTTAAAACAAGCTAAGATCAATTCCTCTTCAATAACAACTCAAGAAGCTTCAATCTAAGCTTTAAAAGAAGAACATTCCCAAAGTTAGGTTTAGGAATTTCTGAAATTGGAAGGAGAAAGAGTTGGAGAAGAAGAAGTTGATGCTTACCAATGGGTTCTCTTTGAATTTGGAGCTAGAAGTTGGATTTGCTAATGAAGACTAGGGTTTTGAATTTCTATTTCCCTTTCTCTTCCACCATTGTTGCTTTAGAACTGAAAAGAGGAGGAAGTGAGAGTGAATGGGGAGGAGTGGTTCAGATTTGAGTATAAGTTGGCTAGTGGGCTGAACCCAAACCCAAATCCCAAAGTGAAAATGGTCAAATTTTTGACTAGCTCCAAACATATCGAAGCTTATACTCAAAAATGTCGCAAACGACATTTTGAACTCAATGGAAGTGGTATCGAGTCCTAATTCGACTGTTTATAAAAATTAGCTTTTCGGACATCAATCCGATTAACGATTCTATATTTAAATAAAATATTTAAATATTCAATCGTAGAATATGCAGGTTGTTACAAAAATAATAAATAAAAAAATTTGATTTTGAATCAATTGAAATGGATATGAATTCGTTTCACTTAAAAATTGAATGTAAGAAAGTGCATTGTAAATCACTTGAATTGAATAGAAATGGTATGTGAATTAGATGAAAGAAATTTAATTTGTATCGAAACCATATAAATTGCTTATGGAAAGAATTTTGAATGTTTTGTTTATGAAAACTATATGTTTACTGTTAAGAATAAGTGAAATGTAAATGAATTTCTTGTATTTGCACTTACATATTTAAACTGAGTAAGTACATGTTTTTGGAAGCCGTTTGGCTGCATTTTGGGTTGCGCAAATGCTTAAAAATAACCGCTTTGCTTAAAATGCTAATAAAGGTACGTCTATGCAATACAAAAAATAGGAAATATGATCTGTTTTTGTTTTTCCGACCGAGTGGGTCGATGTATATATATTTATATCTTTTGTCAAATTGCAAAAGCTCCTCCATACAAAGAAGACTCCGCCAAAATTTTCTGAAAATTTTAGGAGTTAGAAGAATTTTGAAAAAAAATTGGAAAATTTTTGTTAACGAAAAATTTGTCAAATTTGATCAAATGAAGCAAAGTATTGAAAAAAATTAGTAAATGAAACTAATTTAAATAATGAGATGAATCGGTTGTGAATGGAAGATAATTGATAAAGTTCAATATTCGGAGTTTGAAGATAAAAATAAATTCAAATAGAATTGAAATTGTAAATTGAATTCAAATGGAATTGAAAATGCAAAGTTGAATGGAAATGAATATATAACTTTGTTAGTAAAGTAAAGATAAATATAAGAAGTATGTAAATACTTATATTGAACTTAAGAAATAAAGAATGAAATTCTTAAGTAAATGGGTATTTGGAATCCAATAAGTAAATTTGGACATTGTTGTTAAGTAAAGTATACAGGGATTGTAAAGGCTATAGGAAAATGGAATTTGATTTCGAGGATAAGGTATGTATTTAAAATTTCAGTATGAAATTTGATTGGGTTTTTTATTTTCCCACTTGGCATTTTGTTTTCTATTGGAATTTGGAGAGTCCGTAGGGACATTTTGTAGTTGTACCGAGCTAGCCGCGCAAAGGAGACGCTGGCGAAATTTCTTGAAAATTTAGAGAGTTAGAAAATTTTTGAGAAATTTTGGATAATTTAAAATTTGAATTTAAGTTTAAATTTGAATTGTGAAGTAAATAAAGTTGTTTGGAAACTATGGTTAAGATTTGGACAGTTAGTGGAAATAATGGATCTTTAATAAAAAGAATATTGGTTTGAAAATTTGATAAAACTATTTGGTTTTGGTAAAATGATAAACGGGTATTGGAGCATTCTTCTTAACTTGTAATTTCGGGACGAAATTCTTTTAAGGGGGAAGATTGTAACGACCCTGAATTTTTGACATTTGAAATGTGAATATTTAATTGAGTTTAAATATTCGAATGATAGTTTAATTTGAAATTCGAATATCAGAATGAATTTGGCGATTTAAATTTATTGAATTTAATTTACTGAAGCTGGGAAAAAATTTAAATATTCAGTTTTAAGCCGATTAAAAATATTTTCAAGGCTTAGAAAATTCATATTTATGATACTGGAGGTAATGGAACTTTCAGAATTGAATTTGAAACTGTTTTGTTCAGTTTTGAAATTATATTGTTTAAATCGATATTTGAAAATAGCGTTCCGGGGCACAGTCTCGGAATTCGACGAAACAAGTTTCATTGGATCCGTAATATTATATTATTATCGGATTACAATTTTCGTAATGTTTGGAGTGATCGTTTGGCCGTAAGATAAGCAAACGCGCAGAAATTAAATCGAAAATTTAATATTATAACTGGTCCAAAAAGCTATCTTCTCCATACGATCGAATTTGGACTCGAAACCTTTTCCATTGCGTTCGGAATAGGAGTATAATATTACAAACGCCTAGCGGCACGCCTCGATAGGAAGTTGATATTTTGAGTTGCCTTTATCGAGACAATTCAAATTTAATAAAAAAATATATATTCTGGTCAAACCATTCATATCAGTTGAAAAATATATCCACATCAAACCTTTTCTTCCTTTCAGCAGCAGCTTTTGCTTTTTTGAAACACTGTGGTGTTCCTCAGCACGCAAACGTCATTTCCTGTCCCCCATTCTTTCTTCAAAATGCAGACGTATTCAAAAGTAATTGTAAAGCTTCAGTAAAATAAAAAAAATGGCTGAGCGTTCTAACCAAAATCTCGTCCCTCTTTCGAAAAAAAAGGGGGAATGGTAGACGAAATAAAGGCGAGTGTTCCTCTACAATTCAAAATCTGAGATCCCTCATTTCCTTTCAAATTAGAATCAGTTTTTTTTACATAAAAGGAAATCATTCAAACTCAATCAACTCGAGTTCGAATCGCATAAAGGGAGTAGCTTCGAGGGCATCGCGCTCGCGTTCGAATCGGTGAGGCTGGGTAGGCGGTCAGCGCGGGGTCGCGACTGCGACTAGAAGGGGGTTTCGAGAATTATCGCACGCGAGTGCAGGCACGACAATCGAGTTGCGAGAGGGACCGTGGGGAGTCGAACAACGGCGAGGTGAAGCGACGAGCTTGTTGGGGTTTGGCGCACGCGAATGGGTTCGTGAAGGTTGAGCAGGTTCTTCTGGTGAGGTTTATTTTCTGTTTTATTTCGATTTAAAAATCTATCATTTATATGTATGTATAAATATGTAAATTAGAGGAAATATACCCAGTAAGGCATATATACATAAATCTGGTAATTATATACATATTTATAAAGGAAATTTGAATTTTAAAACCTACAATAGATTCTTTTATAAGCAGTTTTAGAATGAAAAATAAATATACACCTATACACATTTTTAAACTTGCTAGCTTAATTCTAAGATAATGTATTACTGGAAATTAATTTATTTCAGTTACAAAAGGATTTTATTTAAAAAAGAGAATTTATTTAAAGTTAAATCACTAGTTTAAAATTAAAGTAATTAATTGAATTAAAATGATAAAATGGCAACTTGAATTATTCAATTTATCTCAAATATTAATAAATTGTATACATTGTTTACAAGGTCAATAAATCGAGAATCAAGCCGAAATTGAAAATGGATTGCAAAATTAAAAGCAAAGGTGAGATCTTCTCACTCAAATGGAAATAATTGAATTACGGTTATTGATTGATTGCCTGATTATGATAGTATATATATAGTAGTATATAGCAATATATATATTGGAATATATATATATATATATATTGGAGTTGTTGATTTCCAGCATTATATAGCGGATGAGACCCTATGCGCCGCATAATAGCGGATGATATTTTATAAATCCCATATACCGCGATATTCCACCTCGAAGTGGAATGGGTATTTAGTTGTTGTGCTAACATCTGTGGATGCAGGGAAA
This sequence comes from Allium fistulosum, assembly GCA_030737815.1. Lineage (NCBI taxonomy): Eukaryota > Viridiplantae > Streptophyta > Magnoliopsida > Asparagales > Amaryllidaceae > Allium > Allium fistulosum. The sequence continues at coordinate 1,620,828,002 of CM060901.1, forward strand.
TATGTTGGAGGGATCCAACTGGATTCCTCAAATTATATGAATTTGTTTCATATGTTGTATGAATTTGTTTCATATGCTATGTGATTATTTATTTATAATCTGCGAATGATTATATTTGTGACTGAATTTGTTAAAGGCTATAATTTAGCCGAATGAATTTTTGGTATCGTTCGATACCAGAAATAAATAAAATTAGGTTTTTGAAATTAAAGTTGGAATTTTTTGTAAATTCCTTTTGAAAGAATTGGATTAATTTAAACACTCATTTTTCGGTTTAGCCAGGAGAGGACTTTGTGTCATATAACCTATTCCAAATAATGATACGACATTATGAATTGCAATTGAAGACCAGTGTGAAGACCGAGTATTTTCGAAAATGAAAGGACAACCTGTCGAATGTCTCTGCACCGAGTTGCTCCGGTATAGAGATTTATATCACTCTTCTTGTGATGGGAAGTCCGGACGTGATTAGTGAATATCTGGATTGCAAGGGCTTCTTTGGAAGTGCCTTCGGTTCTGTTCGAACCCGGAACAGACTTGTATGGTTGTTTGTCTAACATTACACTTTGAGATATAAAGCCGATTTCTTTCAAATACATATCTGTTGGTGGCGGAGAATTTATTATCTTAGCTTAACACCCTTCTCTGAGACGTACGAGCTCAGAGGTTATGTAGTTGAAGGTTATCAGTGATATACTCCCAATTTGGTAGTGTGGCATGCTAAGTGTTGATGATCATTCGTTGATCATTTGTCGATCAAAGCATGGCTTTGTGAAAAAGCGTAGCTTTTTGGACGAGACCTCATCGGACCTCACAACCCGGAAATGGTCGAAACAGGAAAGATGCGGCAAGGTTATGAGGGTCGCGCCCTTTAGGGTATGTCATTTCCTTCTGGAAAAAGGTGATATTATGGTATGAAGCCCAGCTATTTACCTGTGTGGTTGCTACAATCTCATTTAATGTTTGATTGTTGCTTTGTGATCGAGGGCCCTCGGATAAAGGTCCCAAAGGACCGGGGGGTGGCATATTTGTGTAGTAGTTACCTAGTGTAAGGGGTAACCCGGCCTTGTGTTGGCATAGAGCTAGTTAGTTCTCGGGACGTCCATCCAGAGGCGTACCCATTGGCAGTAGGGAGTTCCTTAGCCTGACCATTTGTTGGAAATCCAATTCCCAATACGAACCTTGTACGGTTTTAGTTGTAGAACCTGTCATTTACTTATGGTGGTCACCACTGTTTAGATGGTAGCTATAGTAGGCATAGTTCGAAATGTCTATACTGGCTAAGATTAATATTATACTTTCGAAATGTTTTCCACACTAGACATAAATAATAATATCAACTGATCTTTCGTAGTAAGCATCTTTGACTATCATAAGGAGAAATCTCCTCCAATTCTGCGTTTGCATTGTGTGTGTGGCGGGAGGCCTTATGGTAGTTTCATTTTCCAAAAGCATTGATAATTTCTTTTATTTTCTTTGTGAAAATAACTTTTTTACGATCTCACACCAGTCACCATGACTGGCTCGGAGTTTATTGTTCCCTTTCTAAACTCTGGGTGCCCATAATTTTCCACACGGGTAGCCTAGAGTTATGTTATCAGGATATTCTGGATATTCTGGAGCTTTGGAGGCGAGCTGGTTGGGGAGACGTACTCCCGTACTTGTTTATTTATTCCGTTGTGTATTCTGTATGGGACAAGTTTATATAACTGTCCATTGTTGTATTGAGTTGTATATTGACTCTCATTGTTGTATTGTATAGACTGATATAGTTCTTTGTTTTAAAGACTAGTGATTATCTATTATATATTGTTCCGCTGCGAATGTGAGATTCTGATATTGTTTCTGTTTCTGTTTTTCTGTTCTCCTTTTCTGTTGTCTTCTACCTCTTCTTTTTAACCCTAATGATTCGGTTTTCCGGCATTCGATTGCGCGGCATTTGATACAGTGGACGTATTAATGTCGACTTCCGAGCATCGAAAGATCGAAATCGTTACATGTGGTATCAAAGCAGCCGGTTAAGCGACAACCTTGGCTCTGTTGGGTGTTACTCATTAGAGATAGAGTCAGTAGTACTCTAGAATGAGTTGAATGTAATAATAGATATGAGCGCATATTTGTTAGTGAATATAAAAAAATTGTTTTGTATTGTGTTGACTTATCGGTTGATTGTTTATAGGTTCTGGTCGGTGCAGTCTGGCCAACTGTAATCGATAGGGGTTTCTAAACTCTTAAACAAGATAAACCGACACAGTATTGTTTTAAATAGGGTAAATGAAATAATTTTACCCAAAACTATTTTTATATAGAAAGGAAATCATTTTCCATGAATTATTATAGTATATGGATGCTTGGTTGTTAGGAAGTGATGATATTGAATTATTATCATTGTTATATGGAATTTGAAATCCAGTTTAAATATAAGTGGTTATTAACCAAAATGATGAAATTATTAAGTATAATTTGGAGTTAAGAAAATATTCTAAATTAATGAAGATTAAACTGGAAATTGTGAAATGGAAATTGTGAATAAGGGAATGAACGAATAAATAAAATTGGAATTGAAACTGAATATTGAAATGCAGCTTTAAATTATGTAGAATAAAATGAAGTTGTAAAATTAGTTCGAAGCGGACTAATGATAATAAAGGTTGGAAATAAAAAATGGTTTGAATTTGCATATGAATTCAAGTGAGTTGAAAAATAAATTGAAATTTCCTTGTTATTGATAAAATAAATTCGAGATGAATTGAATATGGAAATTTGAAATTTAAAAAGGATAAGTGAATATACTAATTGAATTAAATTAGTAGATGGAATGGATTTGATAAATGAAAAATCAAATCAAAGATTTAAATTGGAAATTGTTTACTAGGAAACTATAATTTGAGTTTTGAGTTGAAATAACTTAAGCAATATTTGGATAAATGCTCGACTTAAGTAAAATTGTAAAATGGTTGTTGTCGAGTTTTGTGAAATGGTTTCAAATGAAATGAATGTGAATATGGAATGTAAATTAAATTGAATGGAATCAATTGGAAATGAAATGGAATTAAAATAAATTGAGTTGGTATCAATTTAAATTAGTTATAAACTAGAATGGATATTCTATTAAGTGAATATCGTTGAATTTTCATAATAATGGTTGTCGTTTGACGTAAACGAGATTATATAAAATTCTATGAGTTAATAGAAGAAAATAATAAATAAAAAAATTTGATTTTGAATCAATTGAAATGGATATGAATTCGTTTCGCTTAAAAATGAATTGAATGTAAGAAAGTGCATTGTAAATCACTTGAATTGAATAGAAATGGTATGTGAATTAGATGAAAGAAATTTAATTTGTATCGAAACCATATAAATTGCTTATGGAAAGAACTTTGAATGTTTTGCTTATGGAAACTATATGTTTACTGTTAAGAATAAGTGAAATGTAAATGAATTTCCTGTATTTGTCACTTACATATTTAAACTGAGTAAGTACAGGTTTTTGGAAGCCGTTTGGCTGCATTTTAGGTTGCGCAAATGCTTAAAAATAACCGCTTTGCTTAAAATGCTAATAAAGGTACGCCTACGCAATACAAAAAATAGGAAATATGAACTGTTTTTGTTTTTCCGACCGAGTGGGTCGATGTATATATATTTATATCTTTTCTCAAATTGCAAAAGCTCCTCCGTACAAAGGAGACTCCGCCAAAATTTTCTGAAAATTTTGCGAGTTAGAAGAATTTTGAAAAAAAATTGGAAAATTTTTGTTAACGAAAAATTTGTCAAATTTGATCAAATGAAGCAAAGTATTGAAAAAAAATTAGTAAATGAAACTAATTTAAATAATGAGATGAATCGGTTGTGAATGGAAGATAATTGATAAAGTTCAATATTCGGAGTTTGAAGATAAAAATAAATTCAAATAGAATTGAAATTGTAAATTGAATTCAAATGGAATTGAAAATGCAAAGTTGAATGGAAATGAATATATAACTTTGTTAGTAAAGTAAAGATAAATATATGAAGTATGTAAATACTTATATTGAACTTAAGAAATAAAGAATGAAATTCTTAAGTAAATGGGTATTTGGAATCCAATAAGTAAATTTGGACATTGTTGTTAAGTATAGTATACATGGATTGTAAAGGCTATAGGAAAATGGAATTGGATTTTGATTTCGAAGATAAGGTATGTATTTAAAATTTCAGTATGAAATTTGATTGGGTTTTTTATTTTGCCACTTGGCATTTTGTTTTCTATTGGAATTTGGGAGTCTGTAGGGACATTTTATAGTTGTACCGAGCTAGCCGCGCAAAGGAGACGCTGGCGAAATTTCTTGAAAATTTAGAGAGTTAGAAAATTTTTGAGAAATTTTGGATAATTTAAAATTTGAATTTAAGTTTAAATTTGAATTGTGAAGTAAATAAAGTTGTTTGGAATCTATGGTTAAGATTTGGACGGTTAGTGGAAATAATGGATCTTTAATAAAAAGAAGATTGGTATGAAAATTTGATAAAACTTTTTGGTTTTGGTAAAATGATAAACGGGTATTGGAGCATTCTTTTTAACTTGTAATTTCGGGACGAAATTCTTTTAAGGGGGGAAGATTGTAACGACCCTGAATTTTTGACATTTGAAATGTGAATATTTAATTGAGTTTAAATATTCGAATGATAGTTTAATTTAAAATTCGAATATCAGAATGAATTTGGCGATTTAAATTTATTGAATTTAATTTACTGAAGCTGGGAAAAAATTTAAATCTTCAGTTTTAAGCTGATTAAAAATATTTTCGAGGCTTAGAAAATTCATATTTATGATACTGGAGGTAATGGAACTTTCAGAATTGAATTTGAAACTTTTGTTCAGTTTTGAAATTATATCGTTTAAATCGATATTTGAAAATAGCATTACGGGTCACAGTCTTGGAATTCGACGAAACCAGTTTCATTGAATCCGTAATACTGTATTATTATCGTATGTCAATTTTCGTAATGTTTTGAGTGATCGTTTGGCCGTACGATAAGAAAACGCGCTGAAATTAAATCGAAAATTTAATATTATAACTGGTCCAAAAAGCTATCTTCTCCATACGATCGAATTTGGACTCAAAACCTTTTCCATTGCGTTCAGAATAGGCGTATAATATTACGAACGCCTAGCGGCACACCTCGATAGGAAGTTGATATTTTGAGTTGCCTTTATCGAGACAATTCAAATTTAATAAAAATATATATATATATATTCTGGTCAAACCATTCATATCATCTGAAAATATATCCACATCAAACCTTTTCTTCCTTTCAGCAGCAGCTTTTGCTTTTCAGAAACACTGTGGTGTTCCTCAGCACGCAAACATCATTTCCTATCCCCTCATTCTTTCTTCAAAATGCAAACGTATTCAAAAGAAATAGTAAAGCTTTAGTAAAATCAAAATAATGGCTGAGCGTTCTAAACAAAATCTCGTCCCTCTTTCGAAAAAAAGGGAAAATTGCAGACGAAATAAAGGCGAGTGTTCCTCTACAATTCAAAATCTGAGATTCCTCATTTCCTTTCAAATTAGAATCAGTTTTTTTTACATAAAGGGAAAATCGTTCAAACTCAATCAACTCAAGTTCGAATCGCATAAAGGAAGCAGCTTCGAGGGCATCGCGCTCGCGTTCGAATCGGTGAGGCTGGGTAGGCGGTCGGCACGGGGTCGCGACTACGACTGGAAGGGGGTTTCGAGAATTATCGCACACGAGTGCAGGCACGACAATCGAGTTGCGAGAGGGACCGTGGGGAGTCGAACAACGGCGAGGCAAAGCGACGAGCTTGTTGGGGTTTGGCGCACGCGAATGGGTTCGTGAAGGTTGAGCAGGTTGTTCTGGTGAGGTTAATTTTCTGTTTTATTTCGATTTAAAAATCTATAATTTATATGTATGTATAAATATGTAAATTAGAGGAAATATACCCAGTAAGGCATATATACATAAATCTGGTAACTATATACATATTTATAAAGGAAATTTGAATTTTAAAACCTACAATAGATTCTTTTATAAGCACTTTCAGAATAAAAAAAAAATATACACCTATACATATTTTTAAACTTGCTAGCTTAATTCTAAGATAATGTATTACTGGAAATTAATTTATTTTAGTTACTAAAGGATTTTATTAAAAAAAGAGAATTTATCTAAAGTTAAATCACTAGTTTAAAATTGAAGTAATTAATTGAATTAAAATGATAAAATGGAAACTTGAATTATTCAATTTATCTCAAATATTAATAAATTGTATACATTGTTTACAAGGTCAATAAATCGAGAATCAAGCCGAAATTAAAAATGGATTGCAAAATTAAAAGCAAAGGTGAGATCTTCTCACTCAAATGGAAATAATTTAATTACGGTTATTGATTGATTGCCTGATTATGATAGTATATATATAGTAGTATATAGCAATATATATATTGGAATATATATATATTGGAGTTGTTGATTTCCAGCATTATATAGCGGATGAGACCCTATGCGCCGCATAATAGCGGATGATATTTTATAAATCCCATATACCGCGATATTCCACCTCGAAGTGGAATGGGTATTTAGTTGTTGTGCTAACATCTGTGGATGCAGGGAAACAGGTTGGAGGGATCCAACTGGATTCCTCAAATTATATGAATTTGTTTCATATGTTGTATGAATTTGTTTCATATGCTGTGTGATTATTTATTTATAATCTACGAATGATTATATTTGTGATTGAATTTGTTAAAGGCTATAATTTAGCCGAATGAATTTTTGGTATCGTTCGATACCATAAATAAATAAAATTAGGTTTTTGAAATTAAAGTTGGAATTTTTTGTAAATTCCTTTTGAAAGAATTGGATTAATTTAAAAGAAGTTTGAAAAAGATAAAGTTTTATTTTTGAATCATATTGATTAAATTCCAAATATGGGAAAAAAGCTTAATAAGTGGATTTCGAGTAATATTGTTTATAAGTTGAAGAATTTATTTAAAATTTGAATTTTTAAAGAGATTGGAAGAGATAGAAGAATTTGTTTTCTTTAAAAAGAATTTGTTTCTTTAAAAGGAATTTATTTTAAAAGGGAAATAAATTTGGGAATCCATTTGAAAGTTGATTTGGAGTTGAAAGTGAATATTTGAGAAATTGATTTGAAAATCATATAAAAAGTGAATATTTGGGAATGTAAATTCAAAATGGAATTTATAAAGGAAAAGGAAAATTGTTTTAAAAATAAACACTGATTTATTTTTAAAGTGTGGAAATAAATTTACAAATTTGGAATGTAAATTTGAAATAAATCGATAAGGATTTATTTAATTGGTTTAAATGGACCATTTTGAAATAGAAGTGTATTTTCCTTGAAAAGCCGAGTATATTTCCAAAGTAGTTTTAAATTTTAAATGAAGAAATTCTGAAATTTGATTTTAAGGAATATTTAGGAGATAAAGTATTTGAACTCGGCAGATTTCCAGTTGAAATGAATAAATATTTGGAAATATATTCCGCGTAAGGAAATTGATTTGAAATTTGTTTTCAAAAGTTGAAAGGTGAAATGTGATTTGAAATTTGTTTTCAAAGTGATGAAGTGTGGAAAATATATATCTTGCGAAGATATTTGAAATTTAATAATTTGGGAAAATTATTTAAACTGGTTGATTGTTGTGAATGTTGTTTGATAGTTAAATAACCGACTATCAATATTTTCCTTTGAAATGGCATGTGAATTTGTTTTAAAACAAGCACTCATTATTCGGTTTAGCCGGGAGAGGACTTTGTGTCATATAACCCATTCCGAATAATGATACGACGTTATGAATTGCAATTGAAGACCGATGTGAAGACCGAGTATTTTCGAAAATGGAAGGACAACATGTCGAATGTCTCTGCACCGAGTTGCTCCGGTATAGAGATTTATATCACTCTTCTTGTGATGGGATGTCCGGACGTGATTAGTGATTATCCGGATTGCAAGGGCTTCTTTGGAAGTGCCTTCGGTTCTGTTCGAACCCGGAACAGACTTGTATGGTTGTTTGTCTGACATTACACTTTGAGATATAAAGATGATTTCTTTCAAATACTTTTCTGTTGGTGGCGGATAATTTATTCTCTTAGCTTAACACCCTTCTCTGAGACGTACGAGCTCAGAGGTTATGTAGTTGAAGGTTATCAGTGATATACTCCCAATTTGGTAGTGTGGCATGCTAAGTGTTGCTGTGTGTTGATGATCATTCGTTGATCATTTGTCGATCAAAGCATGGCTTTGTGAAAAAGCGTAGCTTTGTGGACGAGACCTCATCGGACCTCATAACCCGGAAATGGTCGAAACAGGAAAGATGCGGCAAGGTTATGAGGGTCGCGCCCTTTAGGGTATGTCATTTCCTTCTTGAAAAAGGTGATATTATGGTATGGAGCCCAGATACCTACCTATGTGGTTGCTCCAATCTCATTTACTGTGTGATTGTTGCTTTGTGACCGAGGGCCCTCGGATAAAGGTCCTAAAGGACCGGGGGGTGGCATATTCGTGTAGTAGTTACCTAGTGTAAGGGGTAACCCGGCCTTGTGTTGGCAGAGAGCTAGTTAGTTCTCGGGACGTCCATCCAGAGGCGTACCCATTAGCAGTAGGAAGTTCCTTAGCCTGACCATTTGTTGGAAATCCAATTCCCAATACGAACCTTGTACGGTTTTAGTTGTAGAACCTGCCATTTACTTATGGTGGTCACCACTGTTTAGATGGTAGCTATAGTAGGCATAGTTCGAAATGTCTATGCTGGCTAAGATAATATTATACTTTCGAAATGTTTTCCACACTAGACATTAATAATAATATCAACTGATCTTTCGTAGTAAGCATCTTTGACTATCATAAGGAGAAATCTCCTCTAATTCTACGTTTGCATTGTGTGTATGGCGGGAGGCCTTATGGTAGTTTCATTTTCCAAAAGCATTGCGAATTTCTTTTATTTTCTGTGTGAAAATAACTGTTTTACGATCTCACACCAGTCACCATGACTGACTCAGAGTTTATTGTTCCCTTTCTAAACTCTGGGTGCCCATAATTTTCCACACGGGCAGCCTAGAGTTGTTATCAGGATATTCTGGAGCTTTGGAGGCAAGCTGGATGGCGAGACGTACTCCCGTACTTGTTTATTTATTCCGCTGTGTATTCTGTATGGGGACAAGTTTATATAGCTGTCCATTGTTGTATTGAGTTGTATATTGACTCTCATTGTTGTATTGTATAGACTGATATAGTTCTTTGTTTAAAAGACTAGTGATTATCTATTATATATTGTTCCGCTGCAAATGTGAGATTCTGATATTGTTTCTGTTTCTATTTTTCTGTTCTCCTTTTCTTCTGTCTTCTTCTACCTCTTCTTTTTAACCCTAATGATTCGGTTTTCCGGCATTCGATTGTGCGGCATTTGATACAGTGGACGTATTAATGTCGACTTTCGAGCATCGAAAGATCGAAATCGTTATATGAGTAAACTCAAAGCAACTAAATTATTGCTTTTAAAAATCTTTTAAAATCAGGGGTATGTCGTAAGACCACACCGCACATAAATACGAATGAGTTTTACCTTACGATAACCAAAACACTTCTATATAAAATCCAGTGATAATATAATAATGTCTAAGGGTGAAAATAATAATAAACAAATAGCTGTGATGCTCGTGCAGTGTACATCACAACAATACTAGGTATAAAATCAAAAATCGCTAAGGCGCGTTCGCTAATTGTGTAGGATTTTCACGGAGGTGCCCTCGGTACTTCGAGAACGGTCCTCTTGCACAAGGATTAGAGTTATCCTTCCGAAGCATCATACCCGTCTAGCTGAGGTACTGTAGGAAAAACATAACTGGTCTTTCTAAGACCGAGTGCATTGCTCCCAATATGTCAAAACTGATAGATATTGCTAGAAAAGGGAGCCGACTACACCCTATGGGTTTGCCAACCATACTGGCCATGTCTCCTATCTCTGGTTTTAGTCATTTGCGCTGATGAGGCTACGTTTGGCATTCCAGCTTACGCACCTACCAAAATATATCATGGAATCCTACATGGATTCCCATACCCCATGGGTCTTGGAATCATGTAAAGATTCCCACATCTCAATATAGATCTTAGAATCACCCATGGATTCCCGCACCCCAACGGGTCTCGGAACCACATATAGATCCCAACATCTCAATATATCATGAAACTCCTCCATAGGACCGTATATGGTTTTGGAGTGGTTATAGTTTCGAGTCATCTCTTACGAGTACATTTGTAACAACCCACATATTTTACAATTGCATATTTAAATGTTTTATTTAAATATAGCAACGTTAATCGGATTAAAGTCCGAAATGTTACTTTTTGTAAACAATCGAATTGGGACTCGAGACCACTTCCATTGAGTCCAAAATGGCGTTTACAACTTTTTTGAGTATAAACATTGATATGTTTAGAGTTGGGTAGAATTTTGATATTTTCATTTGGGGCTTTGGGTTTGGGTTTGGGTTTTAGCCCACTAACCCAACTCATCTAATACCCTAACTCCATCCCACTCTTCTTCATTCATTCATTCCATTTCCTAACACTTTCAAGCTAAAGAAAAATGAGGGAAAGAATGGGAAATTAAAAATTCCTAAGCCCTAGTTTCTCTTAGGAATTCAAATTCAAGTTATAAATCAAAGAGAAGCTTAGGTAAGCATCCTCTTCATCTTCTCCTTCTCAATCTCTCTCCCATTTCAGAAATTTCCTATAACCTAACTTAGGAAATATTTGCTTATGATCTTAGATTGGAGCTTCTAGAGTTGAAGTTGAAGAGTGGTTGATCTTTCCTTTGTTTTAGAACTTCTCATTCGTGTTTTTGGGTTTAAAGGTGAGTTTTTGAACTCTCATCTATGTCTATAGTTTTCATTGTTGTTAGGTATGAATTCCTAACATCTATTCACGTTCATTTGCTTTTGATTTGAATTTATTTGGTGAATTTTCCAAATTTTGGTGTTTTGAAGTCAAAATCTTTAAAGATCTTATCTTGGATATTTGGACGTGTTATTTGGGGTGTATCGAAGAGCCTATTGGGCTGGGTTATCGCTTGGCATAAATCCCTAGCCTCGTCGCTCGTCCGATCGCTTCCGGATCACTTTGGCCATCATGGCCTAGGCAAATTGTTGCCCAAAAAGGCAACCAGACGTCTGGTTGGAAGGTCTAGACGTTTGGTTAGGGCAGTAGATGAAAAAAAATACGACAGAAAAGAATAAAATGCAGAGAACAGAATCAGACGTCTGATACAACTTGTCAGACGTCTGGTACACCCTTTCAGACGTCTGATACAACTTGTCAGACATCTGATACAGCCTTTCGGACGTCTGGAAGGTTTCAGGGAAAATATATATTTCCATAACCCAAATCCAGACGTCTGGTTGAAAATCCAAACGTCTGGAATTGATCATTTTGCCTATTTTGGCTGTTTTTAGTGGATTTCCAATTTTAATCGATTTTTGTTGATCCGGTTAGTTGTTATCACTTATTATCGACTTTGATGACTTCTTTCTTTGGATTTTTTGGAATATCCATTTGATGGATTTGATCGATTTTTATGGATTTAATTCACATTGTCGTATGTCAATTTTTGGTGATTGATTGTTTTTACAATCGTTTTTGTGATTTGTCACTTTAAAATACAAAGGTTTCTATACTAGTAGTAAATACTAAAACTCTTTCATTAAAATGATTTCTACACTATTTTAAATATAAAGCTTGTTTTTAAAATCGTTTTCCAATCTATTAGTATATAAAAACCTTTTCCTTATTCGTATGAGAAATCTAATTAAACAACTTAGCAAAACAAGTGTTATGAAACCCTTGCGTTTACTTCGTCGGTTAATTCTTGGACTTGTTCGATTGAACTCTCGTGACAATTTTCGAGTGGAAATCTACAATTGGTTCGTAAATATTTAAGTTAAGCCAGTGGATATGGGACATGAAGCTAAACTCATTTATTTACTAGCTTAGTGTAATTTACGCTTCTTGTTGATCAATGATGATCATTTTGTGATTTAGACTAGCGATGTGTGATGTCTCTTTGTTTGTGTGGGGACTAAAAACCCCGTTTGTGGAGCTTCGGTTCAAATTGGTGGGGTAGCGACCCATGGTCTTCGGGCCGTTTGTGGAGCTTTGGCTCAAACTTGATGGTTAGCGACCATGGGATACTGTTCCGTTTGTGACACACGTGTTGGTGAGTTTTCATGCTCCCGTTTGTGATAGGCCTCCCCCTTTGTGTTTTCTGGATTTCTGGTTGTTGATTTCTAGAATTTGTGTTTCACCAATTTTCGTGGTTTGAATTGATAAGCTTTATCAATATTTTTGGTTTAGTGAATAAGCTAAAGAATATGACATTCTTTTTAGTGTTTGAGAATATTTGAGATATTGTATGATTTTTGTTGTTATCGATGTATACTTGTCGCAGTATGGCATTATTGTTATCATACGTTTTTGCCATATCTCTTATCCTATCTCATTTTATATGATATTTATAGCTAGACTGATCCGTTTATTATTTTTCTTCTTAAATAATACTCGGGTCAGACCGAGGTATTTCAGGTGCTTCTACTTGACTTCTTATCAGGGGCCATCATCTGATTTTTGGCTAACTATTTTAGATTAGTAGTTTTTGCTTTTATACATTCGAGATAGAGACTCCTTGATGTATACTTATTCTTTTGTCTAGCACTTGTACCTATTTTTTTGTGATGTAATGGATCTTGTATAACCACTACTTTGATGTACACTTCTATGTGTTATATTCATATCTGTTTCCGCCTTTGTGATATGAATATCTGTGACTGATTTGTGTTATGCTTATTTCTATATTTGTTTTCGAAGGCCACATAGCCACTGTGTGGTAGCTTTGTGTTTGTATTTGATATGTCGGATTTCCTCTTGAAATGAAATGCATGTCATACTATCTGACATATCGGTACTCGCACAAAGCAATTACACAGATGGTCGCTCCTCAACAGCCTTATTCTTTGTGCTAGTCGACGGCATTACCCCGTAATATCCTTGGCTAGTGTGAGTATAGAGGTGGGGCATCAAAGCTTGGTATGAAAGCCAAACTTCGGAACAATGTAGAATAATCTAGCAAGGATCATTGTCCTAAGTCTTTCTTAGGAGTCGTGCCTTAGGATTTATCCGAGTCTTAGGACCCGTTCTATCCTATTTTCTGTTATGATGCCTTGTTTTATCAATCAAGTTTGTTTGATATTCATTCTGAGAATAACCTTTTTCCTCTTCTTTCTTTCTTTCTTAAAGAAGAGAAATGGTTAGACCAGGCCGTCCCGGCGCCGGTCAATCCAGTGCTACTCCTCAGGATGGAGTATTTATGTCTGCCCAGCAGCTCTTAGATCTTGTGAAGAATGCTCAAGCTGTCAGACCCATTCCAGAGCCTACTCATCCTAAATCTGGGTTTGCACACTTGTGCAGTGATTACACCAACTTGGGTGCAAGGCCTTTCAAGGGTTCCGAAAGCGTTATAGAAGTCCAAGCTTGGCTTAGAACATGCGATCACATCTTTTCCCGCATGAATCTTATTGATCTTCATCGAGTCCAAGTGGCTTCAATCATGCTCCAAGAAAGAGCATTAGATTGGTTGAGCTTTTGGTTTCAAAAATTATCGAAGCGGATCTTACTTGGGAGCAATTCCGGGAAAAGTTCGAGTTGAAATTTGTGCCAAAAGCTGAAAAAGTAACTTTAGCTCGATGCTTTATTGACCTTGTTCAAGGTGAATCTTCTGTGACAGACAATGTCGCATCTTTTAAATCTCTCTCTAAATATGGGGTTGAATATATTAATACCCCATTGAAGAAAAATCAGATGTTTATTTATGGGTTGAATAAGAATCTTAAAAAGCCTTTACTTATGAAATTAGAAGTTTCTTTCGATCAGCTTATTGATATCGCTCTTAGACTTGAAGAGGCCGATAAAGAAAGTGATGTTGAAGTTGGAAGTGCCAAACAGAACTTCAACAACAACAAGAAGAGGCCCGTTAAATTCAAAGGCCCTTATCCCAACAAGAAAGGGAAGCAAGCAACTTCGGTAGCAAAGACTCGTACATCTAGTCGTGGAGAATGTTACAATTATGGTTCAAAGGACCATTATGCAAACAAGTGTCCGAAGCCCCTTACTTGTCGCTATTGCAAAAGTTCTGGTCATACTATATCTTCATGTCCCAAACTTCAAAGCAAGAAAGAGGGAAAGCTAGATGTTGTGCAAGCCCCTAGTAACACTTCTCTTGGTCAAGGTATTTCTCACTCTATCCTTGATGGCATTATTATATTTCGTGATCTTCCTATTCGAGTTCTTTTTAATACGGGTGCATCTCACTCTTTTATATCAAAAGAACCTATTGATGCTTTGTCTTTAAATGCTATGGGCTTGATGACTTCACTGAGAATTGTGAATTCGGTTGGTGGATCGGCAACACTTAGTTTACTTTGTAAAGATGTCGAGATTATTTTATGCGATTATGTTTTCCGGGCCGATTTGCATGTTATGCGCTATTTAGGTTTCGGAATGATTTTGGGAATGGATTGGCTTAATCGTTATGAAGCCCATATCCTATGTCCTGAGCGGATTATATATCTTCGACATCCTCAATCTGTTAAGCAGATTTCTATTGTTCTTTAAGACTCCGACTTCAATTTGGTAGCATCCTTGTATTCTTTAAATCCTCATGATGATGATGATGATGATGATGATGATGATGATGATGAGGAAGATGTTATTTCCCTCATTCACGTTGTTCGTGAATTTCCCGATATATTTGAGCCCGTTTTAGGATTACCACCTAAGTGAGCAATAGAGTTCAGAATTAATCTAATCTCTGGAGCTCTACCTATCACTCGTCCTCCTTATCGTATGTCCAATAAGGAAAATGAGGAGATGAGTAAACAATTATCCGAATTGGAAGGAAAACAGTTTATTCGTTCTAGTTCCTCTCCATGGGGAGCTTCAGCTATTTTTGTAAAGAAATTTTGAAGTAAGAAATTCATCTTAAAGAGCATGAGAGAGTAAGTCCGGATGTGTTCGCTCGATGAATTCTCTGGATTCCCAAGAGCAATCCTTAGGATTTGTGGACCATTGAACTTTCACAAGCGGAACAAATTTATTACGAAGGCGTTTAACCTCCGTAGCAATGATACGAATAGGATGTTGCTCATAAGTCAAATTTGGTGAAACTTCAATTTCTTCAATTACATCGGGCTCAAGAATAGAATCGAAATCCCTAAGGCATTTCCGTAGTTGAGAGACGTGGAATACGTCATGAATAGTAGAAAACTGAGCCGGTAATAAAAGGTGATAAGCCACGGAACCAATGCGTTCGGTGATGGGAAATGGACCAATATATCAGGGTGCTAATTTTCCCGATCGACTGAAACGCACAACACCCTTCATAGGTGAAACACGAATGAACACCAAATCTCCCACAGAAAATTCTAATTTCCTTCTTCGGTTATCGGCATAGGATTTTTGTCTACTTTGAGCTTCTTTAATCCTATGGCGAATAAGGTCAATCTTTTTTGTGGCATCATGAATAAAATCTAGACCTAAAACCAGCTTCTCACCGGCTTCAAGCCAACACGAAGGAGATCGGCATGGCCTTCCGTAGTATGCCTCGAAAGGTTCCATACCAATACTAAATTGGAAGCTATTATTATAGGAAAACTCAACAAGAGAAATATGGTCTTCCCAACTTCCACCAAAATCAAGAACACATGCACGAAAAAGATCTTCAAGAGTTTGATTCACACGCTCGGTTTGTCCATCGGACTAAGGATGATAAGCGGTGCTAAAATTAAGCTTTGTTCCCAAAGCTTTTTGAAGACCCTTCCACTAGTAAATAATGGATCACGATAACTAACGATAGAAGTAGGAACTCCATGCAATTTAACAATTTATTTGACATAGAGTTTAGCCAAAAGAGGTACAGTCCAATTGGACCGAACTGGAAGAAAATGGGTGGATTTTGTAAGTCTATCTACTATCACCCATAGGCAATCATGACGCGAACGAGAATGGGGAAGACCGTCAATAAAGTCCATGGAGACTTGATCCCACTTCCAAACGGGAATGTCCAAAGGTTGCAATAACCCACCGGGCCTTTGATGCTCAGCCTTTATGAGTTGGCAAGTTATGCAACGCTTTATAAAGTTAGCAATATCATATTTCATTCCACCCTAATAATAAAGTCGTTTCATGTCCGCATACATTTTACTATTACCGGGATGAATGGTAAATTTAGAACGATGAGAATCTTCTAAAATGTCTTTACGAAGATCACTAATATTTGGCACGATAAGTCTACCAAATTTTCGAATACCGCCACGAGCATCAATATCAAAGTCTTTCAAACATTCAATATCAATTTTATCCCTACAACTTTGGCTAAGAAGAACCAATTCGGGATCTTGCTTTTGAACTTCAAGAATGCGGTCCAAAAGAGAAGGATGAGCCTCAAGGCTACACAAAACAAGAGATGAACATAAATTGGATTCACGATCTCGAATCTCACAAGTGGATAAAGTCTCGAGATCATTCCATACGGATATCATCATTGAAACAACCGCTTGTTGCTTACGACTAAGGGCATCGGCAACTCGATTACCCTTTCCGAGAGTACAGAGAATATCAAAATCATAAGATGCAAGGAACTTGAGCCAATGTTGTTGACGCAAATTAAGTTCCTTTTGAGAAAATAAATACTTCAAAGATTTATGATCGGTGTGGAGAACAAATTTCTCTCCCAAAAGATAATGACGCCAAATTCTAAGGGCGAAAACAATAGCTGCGAGCTCTAAATCATGAGTGGCATATCTAGTCTCGGCTGGCTTTAATTACCTAGACGCATAAGCGATAACACGTTCCCTTTGCATGAGAACGGCTCCCAAACCAACACGACTAGCATCGGTATTAACAAAAAAGTCTTGGTTCTCCTCGAGAATCACAAGAATAGGAGCTTTGAAAAGGAGTTCTTTTAATTTCTGAAATGAAGCTTCACATTTGTCTGACCAAATGTATTTAACTCCCTTCTTTGTCAAACTAGTAAGAGGTACGAAAATTTTAGAAAAGTATTTTATGAAACGACGGTAATAACCCGCCAATCCGAGAAAGCTACGAATTTCTGTCACGCTCTCCGGTCTCTTCCAATTTTGAATCGCTTCAATCTTTGAAGGATCCATGGAAATTCCGGATTCAGAAATGATATGTCCCAAAAATTTCACATGGGATTGCCAAAAGTGGCACTTAGAAAATTTTGCTTTCAATTGATTGCTCCTAAGAGTTTCTAATACAATCTGAAGATGTTTTTCATGCTCTTCCTCGGTTTTAGAATAAACAAGAATATCATCTATAAAGATGAGAACAAATCGATCGAGGAAGTCATTGAAAACTCGATTCATAAGGTCAACCAAATAAGCTGGAGCATTCGTCAAACATAATGGCATAACAAGCCATTCATAAGATCCATAACGAGTACGGAACGATGTCAAAGGAATGCTATCCTCTGCAATACGGAGCTGATGAAAATCGTTTGCTAAGTCTAACTGAGAAAAGACTCTAGCACCACTAAGTTGATCGAATAGATCATCAATCCGAGGCAAGGGATATTTATTCTTGATGGTGAGATCATTAAGCTTGCGGTAGTCAATGCAAAGCCTAAGTGTACCATCGGATTTCTTCACAAAAATAGCCGAAGCTCCCCATGGAGAGGAACTAGAATGAATAAACTATTTTCCTTCCAATTCAGATAATTGTTTACGCATCTCCTCATTTTCCTTATTGGACATACGATAAGGAGGACGAGTGATAGGTAGAGCTCCAGGGATTAGATTAATTCTGAACTCTATTGCTCGCTTAGGTGGTAATCCTAAAACGGGCTCAAATATATTGGGAAATTCACGAAAAACGTGAATGAGGGAAATAACATCTTCCTCATCATCATTATCATCTTCATGAGGATTTAAAGAATACAAGGATGCTACCAAATTGAAGTCGGAGTCTTTAAGAACAATAGAAATCTACTTAACAGATTGAGGATGTCGAAGATATATAGTCCGCTTAGGACATAGGATATGGGCTTCATAACAATTAAGCCAATCCATTCCCAAAATCATTCTGAAACCTAAATAGCGCATAACATGCAAATCGGCTCGGAAAGCATAATCACATAAAATAATCTCGACATCTTTACAAAGTAAACTGAGTGTTTCGGATCCACCAACCGGATTCGCAATTCTCAGTGAAGTCATCAAGCGGATTTTATTCGTGATGCCACAGAAAAGATTGACCTTATTCGTCATAGGATGAAAGAAGCTCAAAGTAGACGAAAATCCTATGCCGATAACCGAAGAAGGAAATTAGAATTTTCTGTGGGAGATTTGGTGTTCATTTGTGTTTCACCTATGAATGGTATTGTGCATTTCAGTCGATCGAGAAAATTAGCACCTCGATATATTGGTCCA
Organism: Allium fistulosum; assembly: GCA_030737815.1. Taxonomy (NCBI): domain Eukaryota; kingdom Viridiplantae; phylum Streptophyta; class Magnoliopsida; order Asparagales; family Amaryllidaceae; genus Allium; species Allium fistulosum. The sequence goes on from CM060901.1 coordinate 1,620,846,521, forward strand.
TTTCCCATCACCGAACGCATTGGTTCTGTGGCTTATCACCTTTTATTACCGGCTCAGTTTTCTGCTATTCATGACGTATACCACGTCTCTCAAATACGGAAATGTCTTAGGGATTCCGATTCTATTCTTGAGCCCTGTATAATTGAAGAAATTGAAGTTTCACCAAATTTGACTTATGAGCAACATCCTATTCGTATCATTGCTACGGAGGTTAAACAAACGCCTTCGTAATAAAGTTGTTCCGCTTGTGAAAGTTCAATGGTCCGCAAATCCTAAGGATTGCTCTTGGGAATCTAGAGAATTCATCGAGCGAACACATCCGGACTTACTCTCTCGTGCTCTTTAAGGTGAATTTCTTACTTCAAAATTTCTTCTTTTTTGTTGTTATGCCTTAGAGTGGTAGTTACTCTTTATTTTCTTCTTAAGTATTGCGAGGATGCCATTTCTTTAAGGAGGGGAGTCTGTAATAACCCGCATATTTTACGATTGTATATTTAAATGTTTTATTTAATTATAGCATCGTTAATCGGATTAAAGTCCGAAATATTACTTTTTGTAAACAGTCAAATTGGGACCCGAGACCACTTCCATTGAGTCCAAAATGGCATTTACAACTTTTTTAAGTATAAATATCGATATGTTTGGAGTTGGGTAGAATTTTCATATTTTCATTTGGGGCTTTGGGTTTAGGTTTCAGCCCACTAACCCAACTCATCTAATACTCTAACTCCACCCCAATCCTCTTCATTCATTCATTCCATTTCCTAACACTTTCAAGCTAAAGAAAAATGGGGGAAAGAATGGGAAATTAAAAATTCCTAAGCCCTAGTTTCTCTTAGGAATTCAAATTCAAGTTATAAATCAAAGAGAAGCTTAGGTAAGCATCCTCTTCATCTTCTCCTTCTCAATCTCTCTCCAATTTCAGAAATTTCCTATAACCTAACTTAGGAAATATTTGCTTATGATCTTAGATTGGATCTTCTAGAGTTGAAGTTGAAGAGTGGTTGATCTTTCCTTTGTTTTAGAACTTCTCATTCGTGTTTTTGGATTTAAAGGTGAGTTTTCGAACTCACATCTATGTCTATAGTTTTCATTTTTGTTAGGTATGAATTCCTAACATCTATTCACGTTCATTTGCTGTTGATTTGAATTGATTTGGTGAATTTTCCAAATTTTGGTGTTTTGAAGTCAAAATCTTTAAAGATCCTATCTTGGATATTTGGACGTGTTATTTGGGGTGTATCGAATCGCCTATAGGGTTGGGTTGTCGCTTGGCATAAATCCCTAGCCTCGTCGCTCATCCGAACGCTTCCGAATCATTTTGGCCATCATGGCTTAGGCAAATTGTTGCCCAAAAAAGGCAACCAGACGTCTGGTTAGGGCAGCAGATGAAAAAAATATACGGCAGAAAAGAAAAAAATGCAGAGAACAGAACCAGACGTCTGATACAACTTGTCAGACGTCTGATACAGCCATTCAGACATCTGGAAGGTTTCAGGGAAAATATATATTTTCAAAACCCAAATCCAGACGTCTGGATGAAAATCCAGACTTCTGGAATTGTTCATTTTGCCTATTTTGGCTGTTTTTTGAGTGGATTTCCAATTTTAATCGATTTTTGTTAATCTCGGTTAGTTGTTATCACTTATTATTGACTTTGTTGACTTCTTTCTTTTGATTTTTGGGAATATCCATTTGATGGATTTGATATCGATTTTTATGGATTTAATTCACATTGTCGTATGTGAATTTTTGGTGATTAATTGTTTTTACAATCGTTTTTGTGATTCGTCACTTTAAAATACAAAGGTTTTTATACTAGTAGTAAATACTAAAACTCTTTCATTAAAACGATTTCTACACTATTGTAAATATAAATCTCGCTTTTAAAATCGTTTTCCAATCTATTAGTATATAAAAACATTTACCTCATTCGTATGAGAAATCTAATTAAACGGCTTAGCAAAACAAGTGGTATGAAATGCTTGCGTTTACTTCGTCGGTTAATTCTTGGACTTGTTCGATTGAACTCTCATGACAATTTTCGAGTGGAAATCTACAATTGGTTCGTAAATATTTAAGTTAAGCTAGTGGTTATGGGACATGAAGCTAAACTCATTTATTTACTAGCTTAGTGTAATTTACGCTTCTTGTTGATCAATGATGATCATTTTGTGATTAAGACTAGCGATGTGTGATGTCTCTTTGTTTGCATGGGGACTAAAAACCCCGTTTGTGGAGCTTCGGTTCAAATTGGTGGGGTAGTGACCCATGGTCTTCGGGCCGTTTGTGGAGCTTCGGCTCAAACTTGATGGTTAGCGACCATGGAATAGCATTCTGTTTGTGACACACGTGTTGGTGAGTTTTCATGCTCCCGTTTGTGATAGGCCTCCCCCTTTGTGTTTTCTAGATTTCTGGTTGTTGATTTCTAGATTAGAAAGTAATTTTTAATATATATAATCTTAATCTATAAAGTGATTTAAAATCTGAGTAAATAAATATTTTAAAGCTAAATATTTAAAACAAGAGATAGTTTAAAATCAATGACAATTTTGAAATCAAAATATTAAAAATGATAAAGATAGTTTTGAGGCTAAAATATTTTGAAAAGAAGTTTTGAAAATCGTTTTGAAAACCATTTTGAAGTTGTTTTGCAAGCTTCTTCCTGCAGAATATCTCATCACATCAGGACTCGAGAACTTGTACAAAACCAGGATGTTCGTGGGTTTGTAAGCCACTTGTCGTAGGTTTGTAAGCTACTTGACGTGGGTTGTAAGCTGCTAAGAAGGTAGAAATGGGTTTCATCCCAAATGAAATTTGGAATGAAGATTTCCGTGCTATTATGAAGTTTTAACATAATTCTAGACTCAATACTTATCTTGTACTATTAAAATCTTGAACTCTTGATAACTTGATTTCTTGATACTCATGAGTCTTCGATCTTGATATCTTTGATCTTTAAATTCATCAGTCTTGTATCTCTATACTGTACAGTCTTCATTCTTGGTACCTACATGTTTATATCCTGCATATACATACATACATACATACATATATATATATATATCTAAACTATAATGTTAGTATTTATATTTTATAACAAGTCCTAAGGTTGTTGTCATCAAAACCATCCTTCTCAAGGACTAACAAACACCAACCCGACGTCAGAGCTCAAGCACGAGCTCCCACCCACGCCTCGACCATCTATAAGTCATCCAAACTCCACCGCGCTGCCTCGTGAAACCCCCACTGCCTCCGCCAATCTCTTCCGACCAACGTCCCACTCCCCTGACCACGAACGTCACACAACTCGATCGATTCCCCCAAGCAACGGTTTTTTTTCCAAGGCGCTGCTCGATTTGGAGAAATAGGTTAGAGACTCGAGGAAAGTTTTCGACTGTCAAATGTCGAGCTCATCACGATTCCGCACTCGGTTTTACAAGGGAAGCAGATGAGGCATCACAAGGAGAGGAACGAACCGATTTTTCGTTCGATTTGTTGAATTGGAAATGGAGGAGTGAAAATATGATTTTTCGATCTGAAGGAGGATGAAGAAAATGTACAGCCGATATGATTTCGCAGGCCAATTTATGAAAGAACGAACTTTACGATTTTCGCAGGCAATTCAAATTGGTTAAAATTTAAACTTTCCTCTTTTAATCGAACCGGCTGTACTGTTTTTAAAACAAGAGGAGGGAACATGATTTGAAGGTAGGGTTGCATGTACAAGAGTTGTTGCGTGTTTGAATGGTAAAGGAACAGTGACTGAAGGGAAAGAAAAAAGATCAGATGTAAATTTATTTGTCAAATCAAATTATATATATATATATTATTTAAATTTTCAAACTGTCTCGAAAACATAGCTTAAAATCTTGACCTCCTATCGAGGCATGCCACCAGGCGTTTATAATGTTATACCCCTATTCCGAATGCAATGGAAAAGGTTTCGAGTCCTAATTCGATTGTATGGAGAAGATAACTTTTGGGATCAAGTTATTATACTGAATTTTCGATATAAGTTTCAGCACGTTTATGTTCCGTACGGCCAAACGATAACTCCAAACACTACGAAATTTAAAATCCGATAATAATACAATACTACAGATCCAATGGAACTGGTTTCGTTGAATTCCGAGACTGTGCCTCGAAAGGCTATTCTTAAATGTCAATTTAAACTGTATATTTTCAAAACTAAACAAATCACCTTTAAATTCAATTTTAAAGCTTTTATTATCTTCAGTATTATCGATATGAATTTTATAAGCCTTCAAATTATTTTTAACGAGCTTAAAATTCCAGATTCAATATTTCATCCAATTTCCAATTATTTAATTCAATAATTCAATTATCCAATAATTGGTTATATTTGAAATTCAAGTCAAAATGAACCTTTTAAATATTTAAAATCAATTAAATATTCTAATTCCAAATATCCAAAATTCTGGGTCGTTACATTTTAATTAAATTCATTTAATTAATTTCTATGCATTTCAAGCTCACACGGCCAAACGATAAGCCCGATCGCTATGAAACTTGAAATCCAACAATAATTCAACATTACGGATCCGATGAAACTGGTTTTATCAAAATCCAAGACAGTGGCCAAAATGGCTATTTTTAGACGTTTAAAACATGTAATTTCCAAATTTAATTTATTCACTTTTAAATTCAATTTTAGAAGTTAACAGTCTTCATTGTTGTTTAAATAAATTTTAAATCAACTTTCGACATCATTTTCATTCACATTAAATTCAGAATTCAATGATTTAAACCATTTTCAATATTAATTTAAACAATTTAATTATCCAATAAATCACCATATTTTAAATATAATTTAATTAACTTATAAAATTTAATTTTAAACGTATTTAAATAATAAAACAACTACTACACTTAGTTTCACTTCTTATTTTAAAACATTCCGATAATCCAATTTCGATGAATTCCAATATTAGAATTTCAAATGAATTTTAGTTATCAAACAATTATTTTATTTTCATCTAAATAATTCAACATTTATTATTCAGTTCCAGCTATTGATTATAAACACATTCAATATGTAGAATTTCATTTCAATACTTGTTATTTTCAAAATCTACGAAATTGATTATTTCAAAATTTATTCAAGTTCATATTAAATAATTTACATTAATAATACATTAAATTTTTACTTCTAACCATTTTTATTCAATAATCATATTAAATTTAATAATTTAAATTAGTTAAAAATACGGGTCGTTGCATAATTGCTATGACTTTTCATTATTTAAATGGTTTCACATTTTTGAAATATACTTAATGAAGCATTTTGATATGTATTGACTATCGTTATTTATAGGGATGCAGCGGATTTTAAAATTGTAAAAAAACAAACCATAACTTAGAAAACGCTATAGAAAGCTTGCAAAAAAGTACTATCGAAGGTAAAAAAAATTATAGAGGTTTATTATGTTATAAATAGTTCAGTATCTATTATAACATGTCGATATATAGCGTTTATTAAGCCACTATAAAAAAACTTACAATAGCGGATAATGCTATTGAAAGTAAACTTTTTATAGCGGTTTTTTATGCTATAAATAAGCCATCATTTTTTATAATGTGTATATATACATTGTTTTTTGAACTGCTATAGTCGTCGTTTATATCATTTTTTGTTGTTGTTATTGGTGGCTATCCGAGACAATGCTTCAGGATGATAATTTCACACATTTTAAGATCGTTTTGGCAATCAAATTGCTCGATTCAAAAAATTCTTCAGCCATACATCTCATAATGAAGTCCTCATTCCAGAAACACAAGCCTTCAATCAAGGTCAATTGGACCCGACTACACATGTATTTTTATAAAATATGCATAATAATATGTAAATCGTAAAAATACAATGACTCAAAATATAGCAATATTTATACTCGTCAATGGAAGTGGCCTCGAGTCCTAACTCGCCCGTATGTGAAAACTCGAATTTTGAACCTTCATTTAATTAATGATTCAATATTTAAATTAATTATTTAAATCTCTAGTATTTAAATTAATTATTTAAATATCTAGTCGTTAAAAATGTGGGTTATTACAATATGGATTACATCAAAGAGCTAAAACTTGTTCAACGTCACATTCTGCATGAACAAAATAGAAAAACTACCACTATGGGTGATTCTTCAAGTTATAACTTGATGGAAGGTATTCTAATATTGTACCAAGCCTTGTGGCAAAGTTTGAAGTAATTTGGAGTTGATTCGTAACAATTTTCTTTAGAACATAAGAGATGAAGAGCCACTGAGTTTTCAACTCTAAGCTTTATAAATTATTGTGAATGATACTAAGGGTATGCCCCTCCTTTTATAGGCTTAGGAATGGTGTTGGTTAAGCTCTCACTCACCCCCACCATGCCATGGAAGCTTCACCTCCTATCACTTCTCATTTTAGTCACTTCTTCTTTATGCTAATTACCATTATTTCCCACTCATGATAATATCTCTTTTCCTTTAGAAGCTTATAGAACATTCCAAGCTTTATGAAGAGGTGTGTGTGTGTTAATTAGTTGCTAATATGTTCATTTGATAATTTGTCAAGTTCTCAAGATTCGAACAACTTATAGCGATCGAAAAGCTATTTACCGATAAACCGATTTTTGGTCACATTATCGATTTTTCTTTGAGAAAAATATTTTTGCAAAAAAATTTCAAAAACGAGTTTCTTATCATTAATTATTAATTAAATGATGTCTAACAAGGTTTAAAATTCATATTTAGAACACATAATTATATTTTAAAAAGTGTCGATATTCGAAGATGAAGTGTTCGAATTTCCGAGTCGCTACACTAAGGTTTATTGGCACATAAGAATAGAGAAAATAGGAGTTACAGTAGACATAATATAGGAATGGTATTTAGTTTTATAGCAATTTGGCCAACAAATGGCGATTATTATCTTTACAAGTTCACCAATATGAAAAAAAACCAGTTACAATATTGCCAACTTGCTTCTAAATTCAACTATATTTTGGAAATCATTTACCATACTAAAAACATGTATATTGTTGCAAAACTAAAGAAATTATCGTTGCAGTAATATATTAGATAACTTATCAACCACTAAACTTTCTCCATACAAATTTCTGATTTGTAAGAGAGATAATTAATATTTTTGGTTTGAGAGGAAAAAATGAATGAATGGGAAGAAGGAAGAGCGAAATAATTTGAGATAGTAGCGGTCATGAAAATAATTAACCTAGATTTCTTGTTAAATGTGTTACCTAGTAATATCCACTTTAAATAAAACAAACAATAACACTACGAAATAAAGTGTTATCTATTGGCATTATAAAAAACAACCTTTCTTGTAGTTAGCAATGAAATATATACCATCAAGGCTGGAAAAATGAGGAGATGCGCACCGACATGTTTCGTGGTTAAAATGTGTGGGAGTCCCTATCACTAATGATGCAAACCGCAACTCCATGAAGCTGTGTTGGAGATGCTACGGTTTTACTGCTTCTAATGGAAAATTCTACTGCCTCTTCTTTATCCCCGATCAGTATGAAATTCTCTTCACATTCCTATGTATCTCACCTTTTCCTCGATTGGTGTCAGTCCATGAGCTAAATTTTATTTTTCTTAAAATTATAAAATTTTGGGATTGGAACATTCATTTACTTTAGGATGCTAACCTAATTCCCTCGTTAACTTCTAGTCTTACCTGTGGTTTATCGCTAGTTAAGTGTCCTCATAAAATTTCCTTATCTACTTTGCTTCATAACATATATATTTATCAAGTGGTTTAATCTCATTCATAAAGTTAACACAAGAATGAAACAGGGATATCTTATACTACATCATACACTTTTCCAATAGCTAATGGAGACAACTAGTAACTACAACCCAGAACTCTAAAAGAAAATTTTGTTGGAAGCTGCCATTTATTATCAAGTGGTATAAATGGTGTTGAGGTCCTAACAATTTCCCTCTAAATTAAGATGGTATTTCTCAATATGTCATTCCATTATTACCCATTTCCCTTAATTTTCCATTTCGATTTCTAATAAATATGGTCCATTCTTTTCCTCAATTAATATATCTGTAGTAGTTGATCATTATGGTTAGAATTGGACCATTTCCAATTAATCTTTCTTCAATCCTTTTAACCTTCTTTAGGTTTTCAAAATCCATTCATTACTCGAATTTCTTTCACAAATGCTATACCAAGCTTCCTTAATCAGTCCCCATTAAATTTCTTTTTCCTCTCATTACTTACAAATTTATTGCCAGTTAAATTTGTAATTAATTCCACAAATCCTAATCCGTTAACTACTACAAATATACATTTAGTCGAATCTATTTTATCTATATATATTCTAGCCACTAAAAGTGACTATACATATACATATTTCTAGCTACTGATTTCTACAACTAGAATACTCATTTTCATATTTTAATTTACCGAAACTATCATTCTAAAAGGATTACCGCCATAATTTCTCATAAATTAACCACAAGTGAGATTTTTGTTTTGTTCGAAATTACAAGGAATTATTTCTTTCCTTTTTATTGAAATAGCCGTGTAAACCATGGAAAAGAATATCCACCTCTTACACATCTCTTTCCTTTTTAGTTTATTCCTTGTTACTTCAAACAATGCACTCTTGTACGTATTTCAAAATTGGATAGTTTACTGAAATTACACGAAAACTGCCCTAAAATTAAAATATGGAAATTCATATTCTACAGGCAACCTAATTTATAATCCAACTATAGATCTGGAATATCTTTACACTTTACCCACTTCTTCAAATAGAGGTTTAGTGTAACAACCCTGGGTTTGGTGATTACCTGTAAATATTAAATTATAACGGTGGTTATAATTTGATATTGAGAAATAAAAATAAATTGGAGATTTAAATTGTTTATTTTAAATAAACAATGGATTTTGGAAATAAAATGTGAAATGAAATTTTAAAAACTTTATCTTGATTGTTTGTGAAAAATATGACTGAAATATGATTTTATTTAGTAAAAATGAAATAATTCTTGTAATTATTACCAAATGCTTCTTTTAATAAATTTTAAAGGAAGTATTTGATTTTTAAAATGTGTTTATTTTTAATAAAAAGGTGAAATTTGGTTTAAAAATAAGTTTTGGTCATAAAATTGATGAAAAATGGTTTGTTATATTTTATTACACAAGAAAATTATTTTTGTGTAATTTTTTAAGTTAAAAATGATGATTTATGTAAATATTAGAGTAAATTGGTTATTTATTTAAAATTAGGGTTTTAATAATAAAAATATTTTTATAACTAAAATTATCATATTATTAAGTGTGAAATATTTTACTTAACATAGAAAATTGTTTGTATAATTGTTGTATGAAGGAATTTTGTTAAAACACATTGTATTTATTTAATTACATATGTACATTTGTGTTTTAGTGGTAAAAATGAATTAACTTGGGCAAATTTCTTTAGTTTGGGTCCAAAACCCATTAATTAAGATAACCTAGAAGTGAGAAAAGCTTCCTCTCTTCTCGTGTATGTTCACCACTTTCAATTACAGTAAACAACCAAAAAGAAAAGAAAGAAGCTCACCCTATTTTCAAATCTAAAGCTCCAAACAAGAAAAAATTGCTTGCTGAAATGCAAAAGAAAAATCATTTCTGTAAATAAATAGTATTGAATTTAGTATAAATATGTTCTGGGTTCAATTTTGAGACATCATAACTTTCTCATAGTTTGTTCAAATGCCGTGATTCTTTCTCCAGTTTCAATTATAAGTGTTAAAATTTATGCATACCAAATTTCAGGTCATTTCGACCCATGTAGCTTATAGAAATATGTTTCCGAACTTTGATTCGGAGCATGTTTTTACCCAGATTTTTACAGTGAAAACACTGTCTGGGTTCAACTTTGAGACATCATAACTTTCTCATACTTTGTCCAAATTGCGTGATTCATTTTTCAGTTTGAAGTATAATTGTTTAAATTTATGCACGTAAAATTTAAAGTCATTTCGGCCTAAGTAACTTACAGAAATATGCTACCGAACTTTGACTCGGAGCATGTTTTTGCCCAGACTTTTACAGTGAAAACACTGCCCGGGTTCAACTTTGGGACATCATAACTTTCTCATACTTTGTCCAAATTGCGTTATTTATTTTCCAGTTTAAATTATAATTATTGGCCTTTACACATGTCAAATTTCATGTCATTCTAACTTATTTAGCCTTTAGAAACATGCTGTCAAACTTTGAATTGGAGCATGTTTTGCTCCAGCAGTTGATAGTGAAATCTGGCTGTGAGTCCAACTTTGAGAGATTATATCTCTCTCGTTTCTTGTCCGATTTTATCCGTTCTTTTTTTTATTTAAATTAGAGATGTTGAACTTTATGCCTAAAAAATTTCAAGGATATTAAATATATGTAATTAGTTGAAAATTTGCCTGGAAGTTGAACCCGAGATGGTTTTCTGGCCTGTACATTTTGTCTTTTTGAACTGTTGCAAACATGGCCTGAGTCCATGTTTGAGACAGCGTAACTTTTTCATTTCCAGTCGTAATTCATCGATTCATTTTTTGTTTGAAAACCAAAGTTTTCTACTATTTTCACACCAATTTTGAGTTCAATCAAAGGTAGTATGGCCACCTCTTTCATGTCCGAAACTTGAACCCTGAGAAGATTTCAGACTTGGGTATTGTGTTGCCGATGCATTTTTATGTTCTTTTCCGTCCGACTTTTGACTTTTAATTCATGTTTTTGTGATATTTCTGAAATTTTTTGAGGCCGTGATGTCTATCAGTAGACTAGCCAAATTTTGGAGATTTTGAAATTCAAATTTTGGATTAAATTTGAATTGAATTTGAATTGAATTTGAATATGGATTTGAGTGATTTCTTGGGTTTTTATTCGTTTTCGAGCATGGATTTTTCCAAACCTTTTTAATAAAAATAAATGGGCATTTTAAATTATTATTATATGATATTTTTAAAGTATTTTCAAATATAGAATCTATTTATTCTCGATAATAAGGGAATTTTCAAATATGGCTTTCAAAATTGGTATTAAAAGCTTGTTTTGTCAAGTAAATTATTTTATATATAAAATACACGTTTTTGCACTATTCGAGCGAATGAGAAGCAGAATAAAATAGTTTGGTAAAACACGTGGTATGGGACATGTGCGTTTATCTTATCCGTTTGATCGTTTTGACCTGCGGGTCGGGTTTACCGATGAGATGAGGTAAAATTTTTACTGCTTTGAGTGTGAAATTTACTAGCAGTTAGTAAACCATTTAGTGCAAACGTGTGGTATGGGACACACGTTAACATTGTTCGGGTTCCTATCTGAAATTTTGTGACACATTTGCCATTGCGGCGTGCCAGTACTGGACCTTCGGGTCATTGCCATTGCGGCGTTTGCCATTGTGGCGTATTTGTCTTCGATACGTTTGCCATTGCGGCGTATTTGTCATTGTGATGTTTTGCCTTCCGGCGAGGTACGTATTTGAGATAACCAGGACCGGCCCTAAGCACTTGGAGGCCCAAGGCAATTTTTTATGAAAGAGCAGTAGAATAAATTTCAAAGCAAAATTTTTGGTCATAATGGCACTCGAACTCTGGTTCCTTCATCATAATATCAAACACTTACCACTGAGCTAACAAACCTTTTAATTACTATAGGGTAACATATTATATATATCTATTTTAAAATTTTGGGGCCATAAAAAATCGGAGGCCCTAGGCCACCACCTTGGTGGCCTTGGACCAGGGCCGAGCCTGGAGATAACAGTACTTGGCAAGGCTTCGACCACATGCACGTGCAAACACTTTTGAGATGGTTTCTTTGACTATTTTCCTTAGTGTATCGCCCCTTTTCAGAATTGGTCCTTTGAACCATTCGTTATATTTTAATGGCAATTACCTTTCGAGAATTTGAACTCTTGGAAGTTCTACTTTTGAGATTTGAATTGCCTACACTGGCGTTATATGAGATTTTCCTTTTGACGTTTACTTGAGATTTTATTCTCCTCTTTGGAGATATATTTTCCTTATGGCATGTTTGAGATGGGATCTCTTTATGCTTGTTTTGATTGCCAAGATGGCGGGTTTAGGTTTTACCCTAAACCATATTTGATGTTTTATGAATATCGATGATACGAGGATCATTGCTTTTAGCATTTTATTGGTTATTTTATCTCTTTTGAGATTATATGTTTGGGTAGTGATACCATATTATCACTTGATGTAACCATACACTTTAATTGTCTCTTCTCACTTGTGAATATTATCACATTATCCTTATGCTCATATTATCACTTATCGTTGTTAACTGATTTATTTAGCTAGACTGACCCATGTATTTTATACTCGGGTCAGACCGAGGTGTTTCAGGTTAGGTACATTTGGACTTAGCCTATTCTGCTTTCGCATGGACTCTATTCTGCTAGCTCTTTTTGTTATAGCTTTTTGTGTAGTCCTTTTTGGTTTGCTACTCTGATATGAATATTCTTTTGACTCGCTTGTATATTGTGGTTGCTATACCACTTGACATGTATCATTTTGTATACTCTGTGATGTATCTGTATATGTATATATATGTAATGATCTATTGTTCTGTGATGTGTTTTGCATTCAAGTTGTTGTATTTTGTTTTGATAGATCATATAGCCACCTATGGCTTTGTATTAAGTATTTATTGGATATGTCGATCCACTTGAGAAAAAAAATGGCATTATCGACGTACTCAATAGATATTTAAGACAAGGATATAGATGGTCGCTCCTATCCAGCCCTATTCTCTGCATTAGTAGACAGTATTACCCAGTAATACTCTTTGTTAATGTGGGTCTCGAGGTGGGGCGTCACAGCTTGGTATCAGAGCCGAGTTTAGAAAAATATGATAAACACATAACAAAAGCATATATTCTGATACATCCAAGTATAGTACGAGTGTACAAATCCCTTAATCATCGTATCATATACCTTATCGTGTCCTTTGGGATAGAAGTTTGGGATATGTCTAGGAATATATTTTATTTCGTAGTATTCCATAATAGAATTTATAATATCTTATCTTAGGAGTAATCCTAATTGTGACTGTTCTATTTGAGTCCTCTTAGATACGGGTGTTTGACTCATCCGTATCGAAGAAATTTGTTGATGCTTTTTGATGTTCTTATCTTGTGATTTCTTTGAGGATTGCGAATCCTATTGAGGGGATCCGCAACATTTGGTATGATGCTCGTGGATTTTGGGATTGTTCCTTGTAGCTTATCTTTTCGTACAAATTAGCATGCTATTTTTCTACCTAGAGTTTGGAATGGTTTGAGATGGAGTGGCTTGCATATTATCAAGCCACATTATGTGATTTGAAGGATCCTACATTTAGGTATCCTAATTTGGCTGATTCGTTGTTTCTTGTTCTTCGGAATGTTAATGATGATTCTGAAGTCTCTGTATTCACTCTTGAGTTTCGAGATGTTGATGATATATCTCGAATTCTAGTCATTATGACTTTGTTGATTTCTGTGAGTCCGTTCGGGTATGACACCCAATCGAGCAATTGAATATTGTATTAACTTCATTCCCGGTTCTTAGCCTTTCAGTCATCCTCCCACGAGGATGTCCACTAGGGAAATGAGGCGATTCATTGAATTTATTTGATATTGTCGTTCTTGCCTCCTTTTGAGATATCCTCTTTGGATACTCAATTGTTGATATACTTTGAAAAATTACTTCACTCGAAGTAATGATTTATTGTTAATGTTCTTCTTCTCATTCGAGAAGATATCTTAACCTTACTCTTATATCTCATTTCTCTCTTTTTAATTTATTGTGTGTTGCTAGGGTCATTCCTCGGGTTGATCTTACACTGATTTTTCATGAGCTACGAGTCGTGGAGGATAGCGTTACTCTTACTGCATTCCGCACTCGTTATGAGTCTTGTGAGTGGTTCGTTATACCGTTCAGAATAATGAACACTCTAGTCTATTCCATCAATCTTGAGGATCGAGTATTCTAGGAATATCTCGATGAGCTCTATTTGTGTTCCTTGATTTTGAGAATAAGTAATAAATTGCATTTTCAAATTTTTCAAAAATTGAAGATAAGTTTCTAAGAGAAATTGAATTTTGTTTTTGGGAAACACAAAGAATATTTTGAGTATTATACATGAGGTATTTCTTTTTAAAGAAAATAAATTTTTGTGTTGGGTTGTCCGTCTAGTGCTTTAAGAATTCTGATCAATGCGTTTGGCTAACGTTATCGATAGGAATTTCCTAAATGCTGTGATGATACAGTCAGACACGGTAAATTGAGTTTTAATAAGTAAAGTTTGAAAATAATTAATATGGTGGAGTATTAATTTTTATTTTAAATGTTTAATGAAACCATTGAACCATGGTGAGTGTTGGATGAGTGGCGAGGCAGTTTTGATCATTTGATCAACTCTGGAGCCAATTGATGGGGTCATTCACATAAATCAATGGCGAGGCAATACCCTTATATTATTTAAAATTTAAGAAATTGAATATGGTAATTTGGGTAAGTAAAAGTGAATAATTCTAATTAAGGGGATATCTTAATTAGAAGAAAATATCATTTGATGCTTTGATTAATAAAATGATGTATTTAAGGTAAAAGAATACTTTGGTTTGAAAATTTAAAATATTAATTGAATAGTTTAGTTCAAGTTATTAATAATGACTACAAAAAAAATAAAAAATTGTTTTGACACTTAGTTATTTGAGTAATAGTAGAGGATGGACATAAAACTCTATCTTAAGAGAAAATAAAGAAGTGTTAGTTTAGAACATTTAGTATAAATTTGTGAGCTGGTTTTTGTTTTAAATTTAAATGGTATTAAAACTTGTGGGTTTGAAATTGCAAAATTCTTTTGAAAACAAGTTTGAATTAATTATCAACTTTAATAAATTTTATGTTGATAGTTAGATGAAAATTTAATTTTTGTGACAAATGGAAATGTGAATTTGGATTGTTTTGATAAATGAACAATTCATGTAGTATAATCATTTTAAATTGTGAGAATAATTTTAAACTTTATATATATATATATATATATATCGCAAAAATTTATTTGGTGGATAATCAATAATCATCTCTTGCTAATGAAAGAGATTAGTTATCTCGTCCAAAATGAGTTTTCATAGTAAATTGTTTTAATGCTAGATTTTGGAAAGTAATGAAATTTTCTCCAATTAATAAATTGTTCCATTTATGTTAATTACATAAAGTTGATCATATTTTGGTGTGTCTTAGCTTTTCGGGGAAAAAGAAGATCATTTAATAAACGATTTAGCAAAAGCTTGTTTAAAAATATAATTTGAAATCAAAATGGTTTGGGAAAATTTCAAAATTTGAATTGATTTGAAAGATGAAATTTAGTATGAAAAAGAGCTATGCTAAAACAACAATAACTTGAGATTTTTAACTCTGAATGAGTCTAAACTTCTTGCAGATGAAAGAACTTTTAGGAAGCTATAAATTTTCTTTTTACCACATTGGAAGATTTTGCTTTATATTCTGTCTAAAATAGGTTTGAAGGTGAATAAACATTTTTGTCTTATAAGTTTCTAAAATTTGAGCTGAAAGTAAATTTTGCATAACTTTCAAACCGTGAATCCAATTTTGATGCTTTATATCACAGGAAAGCTTAGACTTAGTAGAACAACTTTTATTTTATAAGAGTTCTCTAATTTTGTTGTTTGCTATGTCAAAATTTGTTTTTTTTTACAGCAGATTTGAAATTGAAATTTACTTGTTTTCTTTATGGTCAGTGTATTCTACCTATTTTGTGGATGTAATTGAAATGATGTCTAGTATAAATATATATTTCAAATTGAAATATATTTTGGTAGAATTTAAGAGTGAAACATTTTAATCACTTCAAATGAAGAATTTAGGGATTAAATTAGATTTTTGTAAGAGGTTTTGTAAATTTTCTAAATGTTGAGATTTGAGAATTTCATTATGAAGAAAATGGATTTTGGAAACCCTTGAAAATATTTGTTTAGTAAAATAGGAGTATAAAGAATCCATTCTTTGAGTTTGTCTTGCCTTTGTGCAATTTATCTAGCGACTTGCATTTTCGCGGTCGTTTAGGTTGGTGGTATTGAGGAAACCACTTACCACTTATCGAGTTTTCTTACCTCCATTGTGTCAATCTAATGTCAGTATGACTCTTTCCGTAGTGACATATGGAAAGTCATGTCTGCAATTATCTAGTTGGTTGAAACCGAGATAAAATTTTGTTAAATACCGACTCTATTCGAGAAGCTCCTGAAAAATCAATCTCACTCGATTGATCTTTTGTATGGCATCCTGTCTGTGATCTTGTTTCGAAGGTAAGATGCCTTCGAAATCATGATGTATTGCTCGTAGAAATTCAATGGTCCACTAATCCCAAATATTAGCACTTGGGAAACCATAGAATTAATCGAAAAATCTTATCTTGTTTTCCTATCATCTTATGTTGCGGTGAGAAATTTTAAATTCGAGTTTGTCTATCTTCCTTTGCTTGATGAAATAATTTGTGTAGAATACAACACTTCTATAGAAATTGAGAGGACGTAATTTTTATAAGGGAGGGAGCCTGTAACAACCCTGGTTTTTGTGATTACCGGTAAATATTAAATTATAACGGTGGTTATAATTTGATATTGAGAAATAAAAATAAATTGGAGATTTAAATTATTTATTTTAAATAAACAATGGATTTTGGAAATAAAATGTGAAAATGAAGTTTTAAAAACTTTATCTTGATTGTTTGTGAAAAATATGACTGAAATATGATTTTATTTAGTGAAAATGCAATAATTTTCATAATTATTACCAAATGCTTCATTTAATAATTTTTAAAGGAAGTATTTGATTTTTAAAATGTGTTTATTTTTAATAAAAAGGTGAAATTTGGTTAAAAAATATTTTTGGTCATAAAATTGATGAAAAATGGTTTGTTATATTTTATTACACAAGAAAATTATTTTTGTGTAATTTTTGAAGTTAAAAATAATGATTTATGTAAATATTAGAGTAAATTAGTTATTTATTTATAAATAGAGTTTTTAATAATAAAAATATTTTTACAACTAAAATTATCTTATTATTAAGTGTGAAATATTTTACTTAACATAGAAAAGTGGTTGTATAATTGTTGTATGAAGGATTTTTGTTAAAACACATTGTTTTGATTTAATTACATATGTACATTTGTGTTTTAGTGGTAAAAATGAATTTACTTAGGCAAATTTCTTTAGTTTGGGTCCAAAGCCCATTAATTAACATAACCTGAAAGTGAGAAAAGCTTCCTCTCTTGTCCTGTACGTTCACCACTTTCATTCACAGTAAACAACCAGAAAGAAAAGAAAGAAGCTCACCCTATTTTCAAATCTAAAGCTCCAACCTCGTTTTCTCTTCAATTAAATTGTTGTTTTACTCAAATTAAAGAGATTTCCAGCAGGTAATCCATTCCAAAACTACGATATTTCATCAAATTCCGATTTTGAGTTTGGATTTGTCTGTAAAATGTTACCTTTCTTTTGCATGTTTGTGTATTGGGTTTCTATAGGTTGTTGAAGCCAAATCTAGCCTCAAGCTTCCATCTTTTAGCTGAAATCCAGGTTTTTGGATCTTCATTACAAGGTGAGTAATAATCTCACAAATTCTAGCTCAAACAAACAAAAATCGCTTGCTGAAATGCAAAAGAAAAATCGTTTCTGTAAATAAATAGTTCTGAATTTAGTATAAATATGTTTTGGGTTCAACTTTGAGACATCATAACTTTCTCATAGTTTGTTCAAATGCCATGATTCTTTTTCCAGTTTCAATTATGAGTGCTAAATTTATGCACACCAAATTTCAGGTCATTTCGACTCATGTAGCTTATACAAATATGTTGCCGAACTTTAATTCGGAGCATGTTTTTACCCAGATTTTTACAGTGAAAACACTGCCTGGGTTTAAATTTGAGACATCATAACTTTCTCATACTATGTCCAAATTGCGTGATTCTTTTTTCATTTTAAAGTATAATTGTTGATATTTTTGCATGTCAAATTTAAAGCCTTTTTGGCCTATGTAACTTTCAGAAATATGCTATCGAACTTTGACTCGAAGCATGTTTTTGCCCAGATTTTTACAGTGAAAACACTGTATGGGTTCAACTTTGAGACATCATAACTTTCTCAAAATTTGTCCAAATTGTGTTATTTTTTATCAAGTTTAAATTATAATTATTGGCCCTTGCGCATGTCAAATTTCATGTCATTCCGACCTATTTAGCCTTTAGAAACATGCTGTCAAACTTTGAATTGTAGCATGTTTTGCTCCAGCGGTTGACAGTGAAATCTGGCTGTGAGTCCAACTTTGAGAGATTATAGCTCTCTCGTTTCTTGTTCGGTTGTATCCGTTCTTTTTTTTTATTTAAATTAGAGTTGTTGAACTCTATGCCTACAAAATTACAAGGCTATTAAACCTATGTAACTAGTTGAAAATTTGCTTGGAAGTTGAACCCGAGATGGTTTTCTGGCCTGTACATTGTCTTTTTGAACTGTAGCAAACATGGCCTGAGTCCATGTTTGAGACAGCGTAACGTTTTCATTTCCAGTCGGAATTCATCGATTCTTTTTTTGTTTGAAAACCGAAGTTCTCTACTATTTTCACACCAATTTTGAGTTCAATCAATGGTAGTATGGCCACCTTTTTCATGTCCGAAACTTGAACCCAGAGAAGATTTTGGACCTGGGTATTGTTGCCGATGCATTTATGTTCTTTTCCATCCGACTTTTGACTTTTAATTCATGTTTTGGTGATATTTCTGAAATGTTTTGAGGCCATGATATCTATCAGTAGACTAGCCAAATTTTGAAGATTTTGAAATTCAAATTTTGGATTAAATTTGAATTCAATTTGAATTGAATTCGAATATGGATTTGAGTGATTTCTTGGGTTTTTATTC
This sequence comes from Allium fistulosum, assembly GCA_030737815.1. Lineage (NCBI taxonomy): Eukaryota > Viridiplantae > Streptophyta > Magnoliopsida > Asparagales > Amaryllidaceae > Allium > Allium fistulosum. The sequence continues at coordinate 1,620,865,487 of CM060901.1, forward strand.
GTTTTCAAGCACGGATTTTTCCAAACCTTTTTGAAATAAATTTTAAAATAAATAGGCATTTTAAATTATTATTATATGATATTTTTAAAGTATTTTCAAATATAGAATCTGTTTATTCTCGATAATAGGGGAATTTTCAAATATGGCTTTCAAAATTGGTATTAAAACCTTGTTTTCTCAAGTAAATTATTTTATATATAAAATACACGTTTTTGCACTATTTGAGCGAATGAGAAGGAGAATTAAACGGTTTGGTAAAACACGTGGTATGGGACATGTGCGTTTATCTTATCGGTTAATTCCCGACTTGTCCATTTGATCGTTTTGACCTGCGGGTCGAGTTTACCCATGAGATGAGGTAAACTTTTTACTGCTTTGAGTGTGAAATTTACTAGCGGTTAGTAAACCGTTTAGTGTGAACGTGTGGTATGGGACACACGTTAACATTGTTCGGGTTCCTATCCGAAAGTTTGTGACACATTTTCCATTGTGGCATGCCAGTACTGGACCTCCGGGTCATTGCCATTGCGGCGTATTTGTCTTCGAGACGTTTGTCATTGCGGCGTATTTTCCATTGTGACGTTTTGCCTTCGGGCGAGGTACCTATTTGAGATAACAGTACTTGGCAAGGCTTCGGCCACATGCACGTGCAAACACTTTTGAGATGGTTTCTTTGACTATTTTCCTTAGTGTATCGCCCCTTTTCGGAATTGGTCCTTCGAACCATTCGATATATTTTTGTGGCGATTACCCTTCGAGAATTTGAACTCTTGGAAGTTCTATTTTTGGGATTTGAATTGCCTACACTGGCGTTATATGAGATTTGCCTTTTGCCGTTATATGAGATTTGCCATTTGGCGTTTACTTGAGATTTTATTCTTCTCTTTGGAGATATATTTTCCTTATGGCATGTTTGAGATGGGATCTCTTTATGCATGTTTTGGTTTTGCCAAGATGGCGGGTTTAGGTTTTCCCCTAAACCATATTTGATGTTTTATGAATGCCGATGATACGAGGATCATTGGTTTTAGCGTTTTGTGGGTTATTTTATCTCTTTTGAGATTATATGTTTGTGTAGTGATACCATATTATCACTTGATGTAATCATACACTTTAATTGTCTCTTCTCACTTGAGAATATTATCACATTATCCTTATGCTCATATTATCGCTTATCGTTGTTAACTGATTTATTTAGCTAGATTGGCCTGTATTTTATACTCGGGTCAGACAGAGGTGTTTCAGGTTAGGTACATTTGGACTTAGCTTATTCTGCTTCCGCATAGACTCTATTCTGCTAGCTCTTTTTGTTATAGCTTTTTGTGTAGTCCTTTTTGGTTTGCTACTCTGATATGAATATTCTTTTGACTCGCTTGTATATTGTGGTTGCTATACCACTTGACATGTATCATTTTGTATACTCTGTTATGTATATGTATATATATATATATATATATATATATGTGTGTGTGTGTGTGTGTGTGTGATGATCTACTGTTCTATGATGTGTTTTGCATTCAAATTGTTGTATTTTGTTCTGATAGATCCTATAGCCACCTATGGCTTTGTATTAAGTATTAATTGGATATGTCGATCCACTTGAGAAGAAAAATGGCATTATTGACGTATTCAATAGATATTTAAGACAAGGCTATAGATGGTCACTCCTTTGCAGCCTTATTTTCTGCATTATTAGACAGTATTACCCAGTAATACTCTTTGTTAATGTGGGTCTCGGAGTGGGGCATCACATTTAGGACTGATTTCAAATTTCAAATCAGTTGGTGTGAGAAATGCGGATTAAGGATCTTAAGGCTAGAATTAACACTAGAGGGGGGTGAATAGTGTTTTAAGAAATTTGTTAATCTTTTTGAGTTTATCTAACTTTATTAACAATGTATACACTAATTAGACACAGATATGAACACAGAATCAAACACAGATGCAAATATAAAGTAAAAGCAGTAAAGGAAAGAACACACCGGATTTTATACTGGTTCGGAGTTACCCTACATCCAGTCCTGTACAACTAAGTACGGATTTCCTTTCAAAAGCAATTCAACAATTACAACCCTCGATTTCAAGGCTACGAGGTACTCCCTCCAGAATACCAATCCTCTGGGTAGAGATACTTGATTTTCGGGGCAACAAGTTCACCCTATTGATTTCCAAGGCTGCAATCACACCTTTTCTCGCTTGATTGATTTCAAAGGCTACAATCACACCTTTTCTCGCTAATATATTACAAAGAAGTCTATAACTCTGAATAGCACTGAGAACCTTGTAGAGATAGTGATGTAGAATCAAACTAGAAGTAATCGAGTATGATTCGATGTTGATTTCGGCAGAGTAATGGTATGATTTTGTAATAAGAAATATGGAAGATGAAGAGGAGTGAAAATCAGAAAAAATATGATTGAAAATTCGTTGAAATTGACCCTATTTATAGAAAACCAACAGCCATGACCATTCATGAAGAGTTATGGCGAATAGACACTTCTTTTGAAATTTGAATTTGTACTTCAACTGTCACTATGTCGACATACTACCTAGGGACATGTCGACATCCCTCAGCCAAAAATGATAATTTGAATTTCTATAAAAACAATATTTATCTTATATAAAAACTATTTAAAACTTTATAAATATACTTGAATATAGCTGAAATTCATAAGTAAATATAAAGAACAATAAACATAATTTAACTATAATTTTATATTTAAATCTAAGTATAAATATTAAAAGTTAAATATATTATTTGAAAAGACATTTAAAAACAGGAGTATTTTGACTTTGAAATTAAAGATGTTTTGAGGCTAAAATTATTTAAAATCAGGATAGAGAGTTTTGAATCTTTTAAAAAGAAAGTTTTGAAATCATTTTGAAAACAAGATAATTTTGTAAAATCATTTGAATTAAAATTAGTGGATACAAAACAATGTCCCACTAGGTTTTCGTAGGTTCCATCCTACTTAGGGTTCCATCCCTTTAACGGGCTCGAAGTGGATTCCATTCCACGAATAAATTGGATATTAAGATGCCGGTGCTTTTCTACGAGTTTTAACAAATATTCCTAATAAAACAGACTTAACCTTGAACTCTTGATAATCTTGATACTCATGAGTCTTCTATCTCTGTATCTTGAATCTCTATACTGTACAGTCTTCATTCTTGATACCTGCATGGTTAGATCCTGCAAATACATATATATCTAAACTTGTAATGTTAGTATTTATATTTTATAATCTATTCTAAGGTTGTTGTCATCAAAACCATCATCTCAAGGACTAACAATCTCCCCTTTTTTGATGATGACAACCTTTGTTTATAAAATATTCCTTCTATCCTAATAACTCCCCTAAAACTAACAACTCCCCCTTAATCTATGCCTAACTACCCTATTTTATACTTCTCCCCCTTTGTCATCAACAAAAATTTACTCCCCCTTACTCTTGGACTTTAGTACCTGCATTGATAAACTATACAACGGAATATATAATATATAGATTAAGGAATAATGATACTTATGAGCATAATAACTTAACTAAAGACTATATTCATTTTAATGTATATATATACATGTTTCACACAGCAAACTTCAAACCAAATGAAATCAATCCACACAAAGTATCAATCCAAACCAAATCAAACAAATTAATTCAAAAAAATCAATCAAAGAAAGAAAATTAAACGTTACGAGGAACATCAACTCATCCTTCTTATCCAAAGATAGGGTCTTGTTTGATGGCATCCCAATTTTCATTTTCAACAGATAGAGAAACGGGAGGATGTGCTTCGTTATCATCCTTGTGCAGGGAGGAGATCATCCATCGAATTGCATCGAAGTGTCTCTCTTGTTCCTTGATCATCTGCATTTGACTTAATTCTAATTGACGCTGATTACAGAGGATGATAGAGAGAATATTCTTGAATGAATTGAGTGTTTCTTCAAGATTTTCAGATAGATTATGAATAGGATTGGCCATAATTGAATTAGAGAAAGAAATGAAGGATATAGATAATGAGAAATAAATTTCAGTGAAGATTTCTGGAAGACAAAGGAATATATAGGCGTAGAAATTCGTTTGAAATGAATAGACATTTGGTAGTTATTCAAATTTCAAATTCAAAATCAATAGTCACTTCTGACCAGTACATGTCGACATGGTCAAGGGGGGTATGTCGACATACTTCAGTGAAAATTGATGATAATTTTATTTTGTGAATAATGATGTATATATATTTCTATAATATACTAACATTTATTCTAGATATAAAATAAGCTAGATGACAGGAAGGAAATTCAATTTCATTGCATAATTGGATAATACAATGATTAAACATAAGGAACTACACAAACATTCGAAACAAAATAAGACAAATACAATAAGATACTAAAAGATAAAACTAGTTAGAAGATGAAGATGATGAAGATAGTCCAAGTTTCTTGCTGACTTTTGAAAAGAACTTGTTCATCTTCGAAGACATGTTATCCAACTTCTTACTAACGGATCGTTTTAAAATCCGTTGATTCTCCACAATTATCTTTTGGTTTTTGAGAAGGGTTTTGTTGAATGGATTGGAAGGATATTCAATACTTTCTAAGGATGTTTCACCTTCTTCTTCTTCTTCTATTTCCATTTCATCCCTTTCTTCTTCTTCTTCTTCCTCTTCCATTTCTTCATGAGCCAAACGCTCTTCCTTTTCGGTAAGAGTCTTATAAGGTTGAAAAACATATGTGATTTTCATGAGAGAAATGTTTGAGATATTAAAAACTTTTCTAGAGACAAATTCTTCACCTTTGAAATCCACTCCAAAATAGTTAAAAATCCGAGTAAGATAAATTCCATGATATAAAGTGTTTTCTCCCATTTTAAAATTTTTAGGACGAAGTTCATCCAAAATAACTTGTGCCCAATTGATGTCATAATTTCCAAAAATACCAAAAAGTGCTTTGCACACTTTTGAAGTAGGATTGTTAAAATTACCCGATCTTGGGGTCAAAGTATGTTGTAAAAGAAGATTGACAATCCTCGCTTTAGGATGAAAGTTTTGGTTTTTAAATTCAAAGTTTTCATCTCCTTCAAAAATATGATGAAATGTCTCACGATCATGTTCATCGATTTTAAAACTAGAAAGATCCATTCCCGTGCTTTTGCAATTAAGAATGGTACCCAAGAGATCATAATTCAAAACAATTTGAGTCCCTTTGACACTACTCCAAATCTCATTCTCATTTCCATTATAAAAAGCACGGTTTAGATTAGCATAAAAGATTTTGACAAGATTAGGATAGCAAACAAAATCATTTTGAGAAGAGTCAATAAGACTTAAAACACCATTGTTTGCAAAAAGAGAATCAATTTCATAAGAAGAAAAAACTTGAAAATAGCAAATTTTCCGAGATGGACTTTGGCATAATTAGCATAATTGATGTATGCTTTAATTGCCTCCGGATCATTGAATAATTGCTCTTTGATTTTTCTGGAAATTCTCATGGTTGAGGGGTTACTTGAAGAAGTCATTAGAGTAAAGAGTAGAGTGCTTGAAGATATGAAGAGAGAGTTTGAATTTGAAAATGAAAGTGAAAAGATATGATAAAAGATAGTGGATAAATAGACTTTCAAAGGACATATTCTCTGATCAAAAAGTTATCTTTTCAGAGAAATAAATGAAGTGAAAAGGTGGAGGGAAATTCAAACATTTGAATTCAAAATTTGAAATTCAAATTCAGGTAGGCATGTCGACATCGTGGTAGGGGCCATGTCGACATGTGCCTGTGAATTTTCATGATATGATTTTCCTAAGATATCTAATATACATATATATAAATATTATTATTAATGTCTATATTTCTGAAATATTATTTTACTTATAATATATTTCAGAATGTGTCAAAAATAATAATAATAAAATAATAGTAAAAATAGAAAATAAATTTTAAAATTCAAACAGCATATCAATTTAAAATCAATCAATCAAACAATCAAGCAACTAATTCTATGCAAGCAATTTCAACTAATTATATTGTAAACGTATACCTTTTTCTGAGTCCGTTTCTTTGAACTCGTCGAAGTTGTGAACTGCAGTGAAACACAAATTCGAGTTATCCGTCTTCTGATCATCATCACTTGAGGACGAGTCTGAGTCATCTAGAGTAGCTGTAAATGCATGCTTCCGTTTCTTTGCTGGTTCATTGTTCATAGGAGGATTCTGCCTTTTTGGATACGGACAGTTCTTTTTTATATGACCTGGTTCGTCACAATTGAAGCATTTGATAAAGTTTGGTACTATAGTCTGATTACCGGAATTCTTAAAGTTGTTTCTCTTGGAACTATTCAATTTTCTGTACTTCAGAAATTTCCTAAAATTTCTGGTCATAAATGCTCTCTCTTCATCATTGTCACTGTTTGAGTCTGATCCATCGGTCAATGCATTGAATACCATTGATTTCTTTTCAGATGCTTTGCTTTCTCTTTTCCCGATCATTTGAACTTCAAACGACATTAGATTTCCAATCAATTCTTCTATCTTTAAAGTACTGATGTCATTTGCCTCTTCAATTGCAAGTGTCTTTTGATCCCATTCTGGAGTGAGAGAATTTAAAAAATTTCTGACTTGATCTTCTTCCGAAAATTCCTTTCCCAAAGATATTAAAGAATGCACAATATCTTGAAATCGACTATGCATATCTGAAATAGACTCGTTAGTATTCATTTTAAATAACTGAAACTGATTTGTGAGCATGGAAATTTTGGTCTGTTTAACTTTGCTTGTTCCTTCGTGAGTTACTTGCAAAGTTTTCCAGATTTCATATGCAGACTTACAAACTGACACTCTATTAAATTCATTTCTTTCAAGTGAACAAAACAGAATATTCATTGCCTTAGAGTTATTTTGTGCAACAGTCTTTTTGCTCAGTGGTCCACTGTGCAAAATTAGTTGTGGGTTCAGAATATTCAGTTTGTGTGATATTCCAAGTATCTAATCCTACAGATTGTAAATATATTGTCATCCTACATGCCCAATATGCATAGTTACTGCCATTAAAAAGTGGTGGTCTGGCAGTAGACTGACCTTCTACAAATGAACTAGTGTTGGTAGTAATAGTAGTACTAGTGTTAGTAGCCATTTTGAAATTTTTCAAAATTCAGATAATGAAACTTTTGAAAACAAAGCTCTGATACCAAATGTGAGAAATGCGGATTAAGGATCTTAAGGCTAGAATTAACACTAGAGGGGGGGTGAATAGTGTTTTAAGAAATTTGGTAATCTTTTTGAGTTTATCTAACTTTATTAACAATGTATACACTAATTAGACACAGATATGAACACAGAATCAAACACAGATGCAAATATAAAGTAAAAGCAGTAAAGGAAAGAACACACCGGATTTTATACTGGTTCGGAGTTACCCTACATCCAGTCCCGTACAACTAAGTACGGATTTCCTTTCAAAAGCAATTCAACAATTACAACCCTCGATTTCAAGGCTACGAGGTACACCCTCCAGAATACCAATCCTCTGGGTAGAGATACTTGATTTCCAAGGCAACAAGTACACCCAATTGATTTCTAAGGCTACAATCACACCTTTTCTCGCTTGATTGATTTCAAAGGCTACAATCACACCTTTTCTCGCTAATATATTACAAAGAAGTCTATAACTCTGAATAGCACTGAGAACCTTGTAGAGATAGTGATGTAGAATCAAACTAGAAGTAATCGAGTATGATTCGATGTTGATTTCGGTAGAGTAATGGTATGATTTTGTAATAAGAAATATGGAAGATGAAGAGGAGTGAAAATCAGAAAAATATGATTGAAAATTCGTTGAAACTGACCCCTATTTATAGAAAACCAACAGCCATGACCATTCATGAAGAGTTATGGCGAATAGACACTTCTTTTGAAATTTGAATTTGAACTTCAACTGTCACTATGTCGACATACTACTAGGGACATGTCGACATCCATCAGCCAAAAATGATAATTTGAATTTCTATAAAAACAATATTTATCTTATATAAAAACTATTTAAAACTTTATAAATATACTTGAATATAGTTGAAATTCATTAGTAAATATAAAGAACAATAAATACATAATTTAACTATAATTTTATATTTAAATCTAAGTATAAATATTAAAAGTTAAATATATTATTTGAAAAGACATTTAAAAACAGGAGTATTTTGACTTTGAAATTAAAGATGTTTTGAGACTAAAATTATTTAAAATCAGGATAGAGAGTTTTGAATCTTTTAAAAGGAAAGTTTTGAAATCATTTTGAAAACAAGATAATTTTGTAAAATCATTTGAATTAAAATTAGTGGATACAAAACAATGTCCCACTAGATTTTCGTAGGTTCCATCCTACTTAGGGTTCCATCCCTTTAACGGGCTCGAAGTGGATTCCATTCCACGAATAAATTGGATATTAAGATGCTAGTGCTTTTCTACGAGTTTTAACAAATATTCCTAATAAAACAGACTTAACCTTGAACTCTTGATAATCTTGATACTCATGTGTCTTCTATCTCTGTATCTTGAATCTCTATACTGTACAGTCTTCATTCTTGATACCTGCATGGTTAGATCCTGCAAATACATATATATCTAAACTTGTAATGTTAGTATTTATATTTTATAATCTATTCTAAGGTTGTTGTCATCAAAACCATCATCTCAAGGACTAACAGTTTGTAACAACCCGCATATCTATCGATTTTTATATTTAAATATTTTATTTAAATATTTTATCGTTAGTCGGATGTTAGTCCGAAAAGCTACTTTTTGCATACGGTCAAATTAGGACTCGAGACCACTTCCATTGAGTTCAAAATGACGTTTGCGATCTTTTTGAGTGTAAACTTCGATATGTTTGGAGATAGTGAAATTTTCAACACTTTTTTCCCGCCTTTGACTTTGGTTTGGACTGCACCCCTTTAGTTCAGCCCAACCATCTTCTTCACCCTATCAAAACACTTCAAGCTTTGTCCAAAAATGGTGGTGGGAAGTGGAAATTAAAACTCCAAACACAAATTCTATTGCAAATCCGAGATTCAACATCAAATTCACGTGAAGACCATTGATTCAAGCTTGTTGGTGTTCTTGCTTTGCTCTCAAATCTCCATCTTCATCAAATTCCGTGAAAAGGTGAGATTTTTAGTCTCACATCTTGCTTAAATTGTCATTGGGCTGTTGGGAATGATCCCCTATTGCGTTTGTACGAATATTTGCATTTGGTTTGGATTGGATTGGCGAAAAACACCATTTTTGAGCGTTTTTACGAATTTTCCAGCCCCCTTGAGCTGTTCGGCATCGTTGAGTCGTTCGGTTCGGCCTATTTAAGCTGTTCGGCATCATTTAGTCGACCGGCATCTTTAAGTGTTCGGCATCTTTGAACGTTCGTCCTCCTAAGTGTTTCTTTGAACGTTCGGCCTCCTAAGTGTTCGGTATCTTTGAACGTTCGGCCTCCTGAGTGTTCGACCTCCTGAGCGTTCGGCATCTTCAGGTCGTTCGGTCTCTTGAACGCTCGGCATTTTCGAGTCGTTCGGCTGTTGAGTCGTTCGGCATCTTCTGGTCGGATCGGCATATTAGGTCGGTTCGGCATTTTCGAGCGTTCGGCATCTTCGAGCGTTCGGCATTTTCGAGCGTTCGGCATCTTTAAGCCGTTCGGCAAAGTTGAGTGTTCGGCATATTTGAGTGTTCGGCATTTTCGAGCGTTCGGCATCTTCGAGCGTTCGGCATTTTCGAGCGTTCGGCATCTTTAAGCCGTTCGGCAAATTTGAGTGTTCGGCATTTTTGAGTCGATCGGCACACTTAGAGCGTTCGGCATTTTTGTCGTTCGGTCTCCTTAAGTCATTCAGCCTCCTTCGATCGTTCGGCGTCCTTGAGTCGTTCGGCTATTAGGTCGTCCTGCATCCTTTGGTCGCTCGTCCTCATTAAGTCGTACCGTGACGGGGCGCTGCCCCGCACCCCGCCGTGGGCGCTGCCCCCTGGACCCCCGCGACCTGACCGGGCAGGTCGAACCCCGTATTACTCTGCGTAGGCAATCTCTTCTGAAAAACATTTATCAGAATTTCTACTTTGATGGTTTTGGGATTGACTTCTTTGGACTTTACTCACGTCTTCGAACGTGAATTGATTTGTTCTACAATCGTTTTATGACTTGTCACTTTAAAGATATATGAAGGTTTCAATACTAATAGTAAATATCAAAACTCTTTCATCAAAGCGATTTCAACACTATTTTAAATATCTAAAGTTCGTTTTCTCAAACCGATTTTCAATCTACTAGTATATACAAGCCTTTACTTCACTCGAATGAGAAATCGACTTAAACGACTTAGTAAAACAAGTGGTATGAAACGCTTGCGTTCACTTCGTCGGTTAGCTCTTGGACTTGTTCGATTGAACCCTTTTCATGACAATTTCCTAGTGAAGATTTACAGCTTGTTCGTGAATATTTAAGTTAAGCAAGTGGTTATGGGACATGAAGCTAAACTCATATATTTACTAGCTTGGTGTGATTGACACTTCTCGCTGATCATGATGATCATTTTATGATTTAGACTAGCAATTGTGCGATGTCTCTTTGTTTGCAAGGTAAGACTAGACCGCAGTAGTGTGATTCCGACTCACACACATCTCTTTGTCCGCAAGGTTAGTCTAGGCCGCAGTAGTGTGATTCCGACTCACACATATCTTTTTGTTTGCGAGGTTAGGCTAGACACCACTTGTGTGATTCCATTCACACATACCTTTTTGCTTTTTGGTTAGCCTAGGCCTCAATCAGTGTGATTCCGACTCACACATATGGGGTAGCTCCCCATGGTCTTCGGACCATCATGTGATAGGCCTCTTTCTCTTTTTATGATTTCTGGATTTCTTGTTTGATTTCTGGATTTTTATGTCATTGACTTGTTATGAGTACAAGTTTAGGGTATGATGCCCTCTTTGGATCTTTGAGAAGATTCTCGTGATATTGATCATTTCTCATCGGTTGATCTCCTGTTGATCATCATTTTCATACTTATAGTAGTATGTCAGTATGGATATTCTATGTTTATGCCATGTCTTTTATTATATATCATGTCATCTGATATTTATAGTTAGACTGATCCGTTTATTATTTTCTTAAATAATACTCGGGTCAGACCGAGATGTTACAGGTGCTTCTGCTTGACTTCCTTCCGGGATTTGCTACTCTGACTTTTGGCTGACTATTTAGTTTAGCACTTTTTTGTTGTATACACTTGAGATATGGACTCATAGTTGTATTCTTTTGGTATAGCACGTGTTGCTATTCTTTTGTATTATTGTGGAACTTTTTGACCACTACTCTGATGTACACTTTCATGTGTTAGTTATATATTCATATCTTCTTCCGCCTTTGTGATATGGATGTCTGGGACTGCTATGTGTTATGTTTAATTCTATGTTTGTTTCCGAAGATTATTTTATAGCCACCGTGTGATAATCAATTACATGGATGGTCGCTCCTCAACAGCCTTATTCTCCGTGCTAGTTGACAGCACTACATCGTAGTGTCCTTGGCTAGCGTGGGTATTGAGGTGGGGCGTCACACAGTTGGTACATTCTATTCCTATTTTATACATATCCTAAAAAGCTTAGTCTGTCCTACCTAAGTAGTGATCCCAATCTACTCCATGAAAACTATCCTTTATACAACCAGAATTTTATCAACCATGCAAAACAGTTTTAAATATACTATTTTCATACAAATAAACTTATTTCAAAATAAGCATTTATTGCCTCATTTTTTGTAAAACTTAAAATTTCACAAACATGAAGTACCAAACTCAAAATTTCCTTCTTCGAAGATATGAACTTGGAAACCTTTATCAATAATTCAAAATTTCTTAGTTCCAAATATGAGCAAAATAGTTTCACTTTTTAAAACTTTCTTCATCAAAGATTTATCTCTTTAAGAGTTGGACTTTCAACTCATAGAATTCAAAGACTGCTTGGTTTTCAAAAAGGAACTATGGAAAACTTTCCTTTTTAATGTCTTACTATAGTAAAGACTTTCTTCTTTTGAAAATAATATCTTTGACATAAAACATTCAAAACTCAATTATCATTCTAAAATAATAAATTAGACCTTTATTATTCCAAAGAATTTTCTAGTTACACGAATTACCATTTCCAAAATAATAGATTTTCCTTAATTACCATTTCAAATAACAGTATATCATTCTAAAATATAGATTAATATATATTGCCTTATTACCCAAAATATACCATTAGTTGACAAAATACTTTTTGTAACTTTATTCCAAAATCTTAAAACCTCTTACAATCCTTCAGTTATCCATTGCACTAATATTCTCATTCAAAACAAGTTCTGAATTTGAATAGGAAAAATGTACATATTAAACTATCATCTTTATATAAATGCTTTTCCTCATATCCAACTCATTTATTTATTATCACTTTTTAAATTGCCAAATACACCTTATATAACTTCAAACGATGTAGAAATGGAGTAGACAAAGGTAACTCCTATCTTATTCCTATTACTCCTCTTCTATATCATTTATTATTGGGCCAAAATTCCCAATTCTATCACTACCTAAGTTCAGCTATCATTCTCCGCATTTCCTTATAAAGGAATGTTCCTCCTATCTACCTTACCGGATATTCTTAACCTTCTAATCTTTCTATCCTATTTTGATCAAGTTTCTTTTCCATTCATACACTCATTTAAAAGAAAATTAAGGAAAAGAAATTAATTTTATAAGGTAGGAAAAATCATGCATTTCCCAAATGTAAAATCCCTTATTAAAAATCTTTAGACAAAAACTTTTGGCTCAATAAATTTAAACTATGAACTTTAAGAATGCAAAATCCCTTTAAGTTAGAACTTTCTAACTTAACTATTTATAAATTATAAATCTTCGAATTTCCTTACTCCTTTCAAAATAACAGCTTCCAGACTTATAAAGTAGAAGAAATCATAAAAATAGAAGAATCCAAAAGTTGAAAACTTTAATTCAATAAATTTTAAATTGAAAAGTTAACAAATGAGAACCATATCTTTTTTTCAACTTTTCAAGTAATTAAAAATAATCCACCATTTGTTTTTAAAATGTTTCACCACTTCTTTCTAAACTTTTTACAAATGGTGGTATATTTCAAAAGCTGTCGAAAATCACTTTCTATCAAAAAAATTCAACTTACAACACATAAGATTTCACTTAGTGATCTTTGAAAAGCTCTTTAAAAACTTTTAATAAGTTTTCAATAATCTTTTTACCACTTTCTTTCTCAAATGGTAGGATTTTAAACATTAGCTTTGATTGTTCTTCCCTTTAAACTCCATACTCAATCATCATAGTTATCTTCTTGTGGTGATTAAATGTTCACCTTCTTACGGAAGCTTGTTTCTCTACTATATTCTTTGCTTCCATATGGATATGATGCCTTATATCATCTACCTATTACCTAACATTTATATTTATTACTCTCAATATATCACTTTGTCCATATTAAATTGTTATTATCTTAACGGACGTTTCTTATAGACATTTATTTTCTTATTCAACTTTACCTATTTAACTTCTTCCTTATCTTCCCATAATTACCCTAATGGTCCCATAAATCTATTTGATTTCTTGTAACTCCTCAATTATTGCATTACCTATTAAATTTTAAGAGCTACTATCTTTCCTTCTACGATTCCTATCCCTATTATTTAATATGCTTATAGGGTCCCCGATGATAAGGAATTCTAGGTCCAACAAAAAAGTATAAATTTAACTTTATTTATTTTTCCAACGCATAGTTGCTTCAATCACCCTTTCATAATATGGTAACAACTAATTCTATAGTCAGAATTTATAGAGTTAGGCGTAAATTTAAAATAAGTACATATATAGTAAGGTATTTTCAAAATATTTTCAAAAATAACAATTATGCCACTCATACGAACACTTTTCCCTGTTGATCGGGTAACCTAAGCTCTGATACCAAATGTAACGATCACCCTAAATCATGGTATCTATAAATGGAACCTCAACAACTGGTTTTACAGCCAGCCTCTCAACTCCTAGGCCAGTCTTCTAACCACCTGACCAACCCACAATAGGACATGTAGGAGTAAGAGACAAAGCTTCACCACAGTTCACAATGCGAGAACCCCTATCATACTTCAACCAGCTCTGATACCGAATGTAACAACCCACCTCAGAACAGGCCTAAATTTCGACCTAGAAAAGACACATCGAAACTTAAATCTATTCTAAGGTTGACTGCTGGTTGAAAAAAAGAAGTAACAACATGGAGCAATAACCATTCTCTCAGAACTCACAGCGGATGGAATAAAATAAAATATCAAATTATACCCATTTATTTCCAAACCATTTGAAATGTCATAATACATAACAACAACCGTTACAACATTTTGTTCAAAAATACATTTCATGGGTACAATAGAAACTAATACAAAAAGGTAGATAGTAACTGCCTCAAGCTTCACTCTCACCATCTTTAAGCTTCATTAACTTCTTATCTAACCTGTGCTATAGTGAGGAGGGAGTTATAACAATAAGTGCCTGGTGAATAAAAACCTCGAGTCTTACCATTTCAGTACTTGTGAAGTATATTTCAAAATAAGAATATGTCTAACATACATAAAACCATTTAATACACCTTATAAAGAAAGGAGGTAGGTCCACAATTAACCCCTTAATACTTTCCATTCCCGAAGTAGGTTTCTAAATCCCATGTCATAAATATCTAGCAATGCGAGAGATAGTACCCGAGCCACTTAATACCTTTTATTGGAAAATAGGCAGACTTTGGCCATTTAAGACCTCAATTGAGGCACACCCCATCATTTAATACCTATTCCCAAGGCGGACTCCTCAATGGTAACTATCTACCATACATCATATAGAATCTCCCAATCCATTTAATACTTCTTTATAGAAAGGTGGACCCTCAATCAGTCACTTAATATCTTATCCCGAAGAGGACCCCTATCGAGACACTACCTAACGTGCCCGATAACTAGCCCCTTGCCATTTAATACTTCATTTAGGGAAAAGACGTAGGCTCTCAAACAACCAATTAATACCTCAAGACCCTCAAGCAGGCCCTTCCTTTTATGACCATACTCATAATGACGTCTCACATTAGTCAAACTATTTGTAGGAACTGGCAGCCATATTAACTGGGCAGGTTTACCCTATAGAATTTGGGACTAACCTCACATTATCACAAATGTTTGTCATAGGAGATGTCTCACATCAATATGAAGTGTACATAACTACTGGTAACCTCAAACTGAAGGGCAGACTTCTGTCATGCAACTCTACTGATAATGCTTCCCTATGACTTGGCCATAATTTAAATACTATATATATATATATATTATTCATCTCACCATTCCATAATTATGGCCTTATAAGGAATCTTTCTTGCTACACCTTAAAATATCAATTACTTTCCTAAGAGGGATTTAATGATAACTACTCCCTAATTAACTATGCAATTATACATTTATTACGCTACTTAATATATAAATAAATACATGTTTATTATTCTATGTGTATGGAGATTATGCCCTAACTAACGTTAAATGTCAATTCTTTTAACCATAATACTAATATAAGTCCTTTCCCTTCAAACCTCCAAGATTTCAATATACATAACAATGGGTTCTAATATTCATAACAAGGATGAAATATCCATAATCAAAACAGCAATAAATAGACTTGTAAATAGAAACCTAATTTATCACATCAATTAAATGGAATATCCTAAACAATAGGAATTGCAATCCTAACTTCATATTCTATTCAACCCCTCTTTTACACAGAAATAAACGAAGGAATTTTGTGTGAAATAAGTGGTGTAAACTATGAATAGAATTCGTAAATTAAACCCTTATTTATTACTAAAAACTCACAATTTGAATCAAAGTAGGAGGAGAAGTGGAATAGACTATGAAATTATTAGAAATTGCAGAACAATATAAATCTCATCAAATTAACACAAATAATAGAGAATCTCCATCCAAAATTGACATTTCGAAATAAAAAGAATTTCAAGGGATTTTATCTACCTTGTTTTCGCAATCCTAAAATCCCTAAGGCATATTTAAATCAATAGATACATACTAATCAATTGCTGAAATAAGATACTATGGTTTCCTCTCACAGTTGGTCCTTAGATTTGCTTCCCTTTGGATTTGAAAAGCCCGTTATAATCTCCTTCAGATCTCTCCTTTTTGATACATACAACAAAGAATTGGAATATATATATATTAGATTCAGAAATGTTAGAGGAGAAGAGGTTTAGAAATTAAATAATAAACAAAAATAGATTAGGATTTCTTACCTAAAACCCTAATGGAGTTTTTAAATCTAAGTAGAGATAAACTGATAGAGCTTCACTGATGTTCCCAAAATATTTGTGAATAAAAGTAAGGGGTCTAAGGTTTTATTTACAGTGTTTGAAATGTACCAGATCCATAGGATGAACTAGGTAAAAGACGGATAAATCTAGAACGTTCAATAGCACAAAACCATAGCCACCACTGTATAGGAGCGGTCGACCACCCCAATACCACCGGTCGTCTGCTAGGGGTCAACCTATAGAGGTCAAGGGGTCGAACTCTTCATTATTTAAGGAGTGTTTATTTGTTTCTGTTGCTCGTTTATTTTATTCCCTAATTAACTTTTAACGTTAATTGTTTAACTTAACGTTTAACTTAACCCCCAAGTAAACCTACAGTTAATTTTTGAAATTCAAATCCTAGATTTAAATACTCATTCAAATTTGAATTCGAACTAAATTAATTTAAATCTGAAAACTTCAAATGCTCATAACTTCTTTGTTTGAGCTCCGCTTTCAGCATATTATATATGGAAACAGATTAGAAATTCGCTACGAACGCAATAGAATAAATTTTGTGGTCAAATTCCAACTTTTATAAAATTCCATTTGTATCCCTACCCTAATTAATCGAATTTCTCTTAATTACTTATATAATTAGGATTGATTTTACGGGGTGTTACAGCGGTGCAGCTTTGACCTATTACCTTATCTTTTAAGTCTTCGTATTTGTTGGGTAGTATTCTTTAGAATTGTGATGTTATTCTATCACTTCCGTGCCATCTCAGGATTGTGGCGCATCCCTATTGCTTCAATGTTAATATAAGATTATGGGGCGGCCCTATCACTTTAATGTTAGTTTAAGATTGTGGCACATCCCTATTGCTTATAACTTAATGTTAGTTTAAGAATGATTCATGTGCAGGATTTTTATAATTGGTTCAGGTTATCTAATATCCATACGTCTAGTGTGACCATGTTAATAGAATTAATATAGAGGGATTTTTATACTGATTTGTGCCGTCTAATATAGATACAACCAGTTTGGCTGAGAAAGTCGGGATGAATTTTGTGTAGCTTCATTTCGATAGCTGGTTCAGGCCGTTCAATATCACTTCTCTAGGATGACTATGCTAACAAAATTAACATAAAAAGGTTTTTATACTGGTTCGAGCCGTCTAATATCCCTACGTCCAGTTGCTATGTCAAAGAGGTTAACATAGAGAGATTTTTATACTGGTTCAGGCAATATAATATCCCTACAGTCAGTTTATTGTATTACTATTTTTGATAATAATTACAATGTTTATTATATAAGCAATGCAGATCGTTTAGAATGAGGCTTGAGATCCCCAGTGTAGTACCAAGTATTTTTATTTTTACAGTTGTAGCAGTTGCTTCACTTTTAATTTCTCCAAAAGACCCCAAGTGTATTAAGCATACGATCTCGGTTCTTCTAATCTGACATTGGTACTTTTCCTTGAGACTTTCAAATTGGTGTGCATCTCAATCACTTCAGCTCCTTTCCTAGCCAGGATGATGGTTAGCACTGAGTACATAGCAACTGAATTTCCTGGTCTCCGAACAAAAAGTGCGAACCTCTTAACAATTTGACCGTAGTAATATTTTTCCAGATCCTTTCATAATGGAAGAAGGGGTTCTCAAGTTCTAGCATCAGACTAAGCTTCATCCTATCATCAGAATCACTATCTGATTAGTAGTCATTGGTTGATAAAGGTAGATAATTAGGGAGGAAAAGGTGAAGATCTGGGAAGACGAGATGTCTAAGAGTGCTGAGGGATCTTAGGAAACCATAGTTATTCCTCCACCACTACGGGTTATCTTAAGGACATATAGGGTTATCTGGGTTGCTGAACCATTGCTACTTGTTTGCTTTTCTCTTCTTGTTAGTTGGGAGCTTCATATCCAAAGATACTCTAGGCAATTTTCTACTAGAAGGAATAGTAAGAGGGAAAAGTGAATAAGCCTCGAATTGAGAGTAGATCGAGTCATCCTTGAAGGGTAAGGTAGTGTTGTCGTTGTTTTAAGCAGATTGAACTTGCTTTTCTCTTTGCAGCAACGACTTAAGAATGGATGACTTGGTTTTGACTCATAGGCCAGTCTCACCATTTTTGAAAGTGCCATTATCACTCATCTACTGCATAGTTAGCATGCTTGACGAGTAATGGCAGTGGGCTGTGGATGGTGGTGGTGTTGTTGGTCATTGTTTAATTTATCCCCTTCGTCTGTTGGTTTGCCTAATTAGAGAAGGTTTGGATCATGGTTAGGATGGGATCTATGAGGTTTTCAATAAAGGCTTTCACCTTAGTTTGGGCTTTGGAAGCTATGATTGACCGTGTTTTAGTGAACAGAATAGATGATCAGTGGGATTCATGGTTTGTAGGAGAGTTGTAGGTGGAGCTAACTGAAAATAGGGAAATGGAGGTTCGGGCCCACCTTCTAGCGCCAAAAATGTTGTTGAGATTTTTTGTCTCACAACACCTTAGATGATCGTAGAGTAATAGAAGCTTTAGTCACTCCCACAATTTTGGAATCAATAAAATTAAGTGATGTTAAATATTCTTTTGAGTAGTAATTATGTCGTTGGATGCTTACACAATCAAGTAATTGCACTTTAACTGTAAAATGCCATATTAGATTTATATTCTATTAATGAATTGAAGTTGAGAGGGATTTTAAGTAATATTATTATGTAATAGTGAATAAAAATAAAAACATGGGAAATTTACGTGGTTTGGATTCTTTCAAAATCCTACGTCCATGGGTCAAATCTTTGATTATATATTTCCTCCTTGAAACAATTTATCACGGATGAGAGAAAAATAGAAGATACAATTCTTTTAATTTTCCAAAAAAGTATCCTCTTTCCATTACAGACTATCTCCTATTTATAGTGAAGAAGATGTACATGGATTCCTGCAATCACAGTTTGTAACAACCCGAAATTTAACATGTAATAATTAATTCATTAATTAATTAAATAATAAAATAACTTTGTGAAATTATCAGAATTGAGCCCCGGGAGTTGTACCATTGAGTCCGTGATAATTTTCTAGTTCATTTCCATATATAGAACGTCAGAATCTGAGTTAATATGAGCAAGGAACAAAATAATCAAAAAACGAAAATAATATATATATATATATAGGCCAGGTCGACTGGCCGGTCGACCTGGGCACAAGGGCAGTCGAACGGCTTGTCTATTTTAATGAACGAGCGTTCATTCATTCGAAAGTTGAACATGTAATTTGCATTATTTGGCTTCATCTAGTCCTTCCATTCATGCATCTAATGGCCCCTATTCAGCCTATGACGTGGTTGCATCCTATTCAATCCCCAAATCCAATGGTCTGAGATCCACTTCTACACCTATAAATAGAACACTAGACCTAATACTTTTTCTCATTCTAGATTTTCTCCGCTTGGGTTCACCTTTTCAGGAAGGACCCTAAAAGGAATAATTTTTCAAGGAGAGAACCTTTTTAACAGAAATATTTTAATACCCTCAAGTGGATCCGTGAAGGCCTAAAGGGAAGAGCTAAGGACCAGAGGTGAGTGATTGTAATTATTTTAAACTTCTTTAAGTAATTTAAAATAATAGGGTTTCCAATAGTTGTAGTTTAAATACAATTTTTGGAGTAACCTTTTTAGTAATTTATTTACAGTTTTTAGAATTATTTTCAGTCTATTCCTTCTAGCTATTCTTTTCACTTAATTTTAGTTTATTTATGTTAATTATAGCTTTTCCCATTTAATTACAGTTTATTTATAGTATTTTAATTTATTTACTGTTATTTATCCATTATTTACATCTTCTTCCTACGCCTTGGATTTCCTTCTATTTTCAGTTTTCTTTTATTTCTCCTTCTTCTTCGCATATGGATTTGAATAGAATTAACGTGAAATTGGATTAAATTATAAGAAATCTGAAATAATGGATTATGAGATGTAAACCACAAAGACTGTAATATAATTGGAATAGGACTGAAATTATGCATAATTATGATATTAATTGAACTAAATTAAGAAGATTGGCCTAGTTATAACTTAGAATTATAACTAAAAAGAATAAAAGAAGAAAGAAGCTTATTTTCACACTTAGACCTTGGGTTAAGTAATAAGCATGATTATAACGTAAGTTATAAATTGATAAACTATGGAAACTATGGTAAACTATGGAAACTATGGCGCTTATTTTAAGACTTAGGATAAATTAATAAGAAATAATAGTAATTGATAAAAATAAAGGCTTATTTAAATAATTTATCTAAGTTAATATGCAAAGATAAGAGTAGGACCTGTACCAAATAGCATTCCCCTGATATTTCTATGGTTACGGTGTTTCACATAATCCTGAAGTGAGACGAGGTGCTTCACATAATCCTGAAGTGAGGCGAGGGGTACGCTTATGCTTATAGTTGTAGTAAACGAACAAAGGGCGCAACTAGATTTTTGTTTGATATGGACCAATACCAGCAGCATTTCCCCTATTTTTCTATGGACACGGTGTTTCACATAACCCTGAAGTGAGACAAGGTGCTTCACATAATCCTGAAGTGAGGCGAGGGGCACGCTTATGCTGACTAGGGTAAATAAAAGGTCAAAAGAGGGCGCAACATGTAGCATGGGCATGGTGGCAGCTACATGTGCGACTTCCATTTCGGTGCTCAGTAATCGCTATGAGTTCCAAGCGATTAGTAAGTGTGTCTTTCGTAGACACCAAAGTCTACTGTGTAAGGATACGTCCGGTCCACAGTAGATTCTATAGAGTAGCAGGCCGATCAAAGGGTAGAATTAGGAATTCAGCCTAATCAAAGCAGTTATCAAGGACAAGTGCAAACAATCAAAGTTAACCTATCTTATTAATTGAGTACTAGTTAATTCGTATTTATTTCAAGCTTTATCTCTCCTATTTCCTTTGTTTTCTTTTATATATACTAGAACTATTGAAGAGTCTATTACTTTTACTTTGCTTAAAGATTCTAGCAATTGCTATCATTCACCAGACTTTTAGTCTGACCCACTCCTCTATTTTCCCCTTCCCCCCATAGGCAATCAAGCGAGAGGGTAGTAGATTACAGTTGCTCAGAGATTTTTTGGAGAAGATTCTACAACGTATTTCCCTACTTTTATTTCTGTTTTTCTTTCTTTGTACTGGCACTTGAGAGGGATATTTATACTCTGATTTTTGTTGAGACTACGAGTTTTTATTTCATGAGACATATTGGGTTTTGAGACATGTATGTTGTATTTGGCATTTGACTTATTTGGTTAATGAAGCAATTATGAAGTTTTTAATAAGTTATTATTTTAGTTTCCACTGTTTTTACCTATTTTTGCCTTGTGAATCTTAGTCTCTATTAGTTTCCGTTATACCTACAACACACCACGCCTTTTAATGTGTCCTTTTGGGTATATTAAGGGGTATGAGGTGTTTCACTTGGTATTAGAGCCTAAGGTTACAGGATCCCTAAAAATTTATTTTGAAAGTAAAGTATTTTCCGAAATAACTTGTTTTAAAGGTATTTTTCAGAAAAGAACTCTTAAAAATGTTTTTAAGTATAAAAGAGTTTTTATAAAAATCCCCTCATAAGTCCAGTTCAATTTCCCTTTGACTCTTTCCTAAACTATCCTTTTCTTTTCATAGAATGGCTGATGCCCCGAACCTTCCCGAGGGCATTATAGTCCCAGCCTGGCTTCGTTGGTACTTACAAGCCACAACTCCAGAGGTGCAGGGGCCAGTGCCCAATCCTGCACCAGTGGATGGGAACCCCATCAGCCCACCTGCCGCCATCAATTTCTCTAAGCTTTATAAGGATTTTGCGAGTTTGGGCAGAAAGACTTTTTCATGCAAGGAGACTTTTGTGGAGGCGAGAGCTTGGCTTAGGGACACCAAGAGGATATTTGGGTTATTGGGATTGGAGGACCAGCAATGGGTTCAGCTAACCTCTTGGAAGTTGAAAGAGGGGGCTTCTTATTGGTGGGAGGTTGTTGAGTTGGAAGGAAGAGAAGTCGGTTGGAATGGGTTTAGATAGAGGTTTGAGAGGAAGTTTCTGTCTTAAGCGGAAGAAAGTGTTCAGCTGGAGAGGTTTATTAATTTGAAGCAAGGCAGTTTGTCTATTAAGGAATACATCAATCAGTTCAATGAATTGTCGCGATTTGGTATGAAGTTGGTGAATACGCCACACAAGAAAGGTACGAAGTTTGCGAAGGGATTTAATCAACCCCTTCAAGGATTATTGTTGACTCACATACCGGTGGGAGCTACTTATGAGTCTTTGGTTGAGATGGTGCTTATGTCAGATGCAGTCAAGGAATGAGAGTCTAAAGAAGTGGTTAAGTCAGAAGGTTCAAAGAAGAAGTGGTGGAAAAACAATAAGGAGAAGAAGAAAGGTGATGGCCTTTAAAAGCAAATTAAGACAGGTTTGAAGTGCAGTAACTGTGGGATTGTTGGACATGTCGCCAAGGATTGCAGAAGGGATAAGATGAAGGGAAAGTGCTTCAATTGCAGACAGCCCGGTCACTTGAGTAGGAATTGTCCCCAGAGAGCAAGGCAGGGGACTAGTGCACCAGTCGTGCAAATCCAAGCATTAAACGCAGCACCTTTGGGCAGCATTCCAGATAAAGGTAGGAAAGTAACAGTTGAAGGTTTGATTTCTATATCTGATTTTCCCTTTCAGACTTTATTCGATTCTGGAGCATCACACTCTTTTATCTCTAGTTCTCTTGTGGATTGTTTGCACTTAGACATTTCTTTAGTGGTAGACCCCATTGTTGTTTCAAACCCCATAGGTGGATCAGCATACTTGTTTATGATTTGTTGGGGTTTGAAAATTTATATCCTAGGAGTAGAATTTGACTGCAACGCCTATGTTTTGGGATTCTCGAGGTATGGGATGATCTTGGGTATGGATTGGCTATCCACATATAGAGCTATATTAGACTGCGAGAGGAGAGTCGTTAGATTAGAGACATTCAGTGGTAGGACTCTCGAGGTATCTTGCGACCCACAAGGGTCAGTCATGTTGAATTTTCTCTATTCCCTCGATTCATCTTCAGCAAAGCTTGATTCGGTTCTAGTCGTTAAAGATTTTTCGGATGTCTTTGAGAAGGTTAGGGGACTACCCCTAAAAGAGAGATTGACTTCAGAATTTATTTGACCGAGAATGCTAAACCAGTGGCATTACCCGTGAGGCACATGGCACCTAGGGAGAGGAAAGAATTGAGCAAACAAGTCAGTGAGCTTTTGGAGAAGGGTTTTATAAGAAGGAGCATATCAGAATGGGGAGCACCAGTTGTCTTTGCTACTAAGGCGGATGGTTCTCTTCGACTTTGTGTTGATTATAGAGAATTAAATAAGCTCACCAAGAAGAACCGATATCCACTCCCTAGGATGCATGATCTTTTTGACCAGTTAGTTGGCCCTTCGGTATTCTCCCAGCTTAATTTGGCCACGAGATTCCATCAGCTTAGAGTCACCGATTACAGCATAGATAAGACTGCATTTAGGACTCTAGATGGACTTTATGAATGGTTGGTTATGCCTTTTGGGCTAACCAATGTCGCAGCCTACTTTTTTGATTTGATGAGCCGTATCTTTATAGAAGTCCTAAATAAATTCATAGTGGTATTCGTGGATGACATCTTGGTATTTTCCAAGAATATGGAGGAGCATGCTGTTCATTTAGAGGAAGTTCTTCACACACTTCGTAGTCACCATTTGAGAGCTAAGTTTTCGAAGTGTCACTTTTGGAGAGAGGAGGTACGTTTCTTGGGGCACGTGGTCTCAAAGGAAGGTTTGGTTGTTGACCCTACCAAGGTTATTGCAGTACAAGATTGGAAGGTCCCCAAGAACGTCACCAAGGTTAGGAGCTTCCTAGGATTGGCTTTTTGTTATAGGAAGTTCATTAGAGACTTTATCAAGATTTCGGCACCACTCACACGCCTTACTAAGAAGAATAAAGCTTTCATGTGGGACATGGATTGTGAGGATTCCTTCACAAAGCTTAAGAGAGCCCTTACTAGTGCACCAGTGTTAGTACTACCGGATGGAGCTAAGTCTTTTACCATATACAATGATGCATGTGGGACTGGCTTAGGAGCAGCGTTGATGCAAGAAAGGAGGGTGGTATGTTATGGTAGTAGGCAGTTGAGGACGCATGAGGAGAACTACCCTACCCACGATTTGGAGTTGGCTGCCATAGTTTTTGCACTCAAGTCTTGGAGGCACTATTTGCTTGGAGAGAGGTTCAAGCTTTTCACCAACCACAAGTCACTGAAGTACCTATTCTCGCAGAAGGACTTGAACTTGAGGCAATAGAGGTGGATGGAGTTTTTAGCCTCGTACGATTTTGAGATAGCTTATAACCCTGGCCTGTGCAGTTAAAGCGCTCGGCGGATTCAAAGCGGTGGAGGTGCAAAAAGTCATATCGAGGATACAGCGAGGATATAGCGGGATATAGCGGATGGCTCTAAAATAGCATATAAAACTCGTACTTAATGTTTTTACAAATATATAAATTGTAATTAAATGAAAAATTATCATTCAATTGAATTATAATTAATACATAAATAATTTTATATAAAAACATGTGTGAATATACTTTAAATAAACGTAAAACAGTTATATAACATAATTGAATTTAGTAGAATATTAGAGTATTTTCATTTTTGAAAATATATTAAAAATTAAATCAAATAAATTAGTTTCATAATTTTTATAATGTATAAATGCAATTTTTCAATTCATTTTATTAAAGAAGATATAGCGGAAATAGCGAAATATAGCGGAAATAACAGGATATAGCGGAAATAGCGGGGCTTAAAGCGGAAAGGCTATATTTTGGGGCTATATGGAAAAATCGTTGCGGTAGAAATCCGCTATAAGATATAGCGGGGTTATAGCGGGGTAATAGCGGGGCATTAACTACACAGACCCTGGCAAGGGTAATGTGGTTGCGGGTGCATTGAGTAGAAAGAAAGCAACCCTTAGCCCTTTGTTCGTAGAGTGGAGGAGCTTGGAGTTCATTTCTACTTTTGATTTTAAGCCCTCTACGGACATTACTCCTAGATTTTTAGTGGCATTAGAGGTGAGGCCTACCCTTATGGATCAGATTGGCTCGAGGCAGCGAGAGGATTCGGAGCTTATGGATGTGATGGATAGGATTAGTCGAGGAGAGGTCTCTAGACATCTCCAACGTTATTCCATTGATAGAAAAGGGTGGCTTAGGAGAGATAAGAGGCTTTGTGTTCCCTGCGCCAATGATTTGTTGCGAGCGGTTTTGGAGGAGGCACACCAATCCCGTATGACTATTCATCCAGGTGGTGATAAAATATATCGGGATATGAAGAGGATATTCTATTGGAATGACCTGAAGAAGTACATGGCGGAGTTCGTAGCTAAATGCCTCATTTGCCAAAGAGTAAAAGCAGAGCAGCAAAAGCCCGGTGGATTACTTCAGCCCTTAAATGTGCCAGATGGAAGTGGGACAGTATTTCTATGGATTTTATAGATGGTTTACCCAGTTCTAGGAAGGGAAATACTAGCATTTGGGTGATTGTTGATCGGTTGACCAAGAGTGCCCACTTCATCCCAGTTAAGAGTAGGCGCACGACATCATATTTGGCATCCCTTTATATTCAAGAGATAGTCCGGCTTCATGGAGTCCCTTCTAGCGTGATGAGTGATAGAGATCCTATTTTCACTAGTGAGTTTTGGAGAAGCTTACAAGAGGCGTGAGGGACGCAACTTAGATTGAGTATGGCTTATCACCCACAGACAGATGGCCAAACGAAGAGAGTGAATAGAGTACTTGAGGATTTGCTACGGATGTGCATTTTGGACTTTGGAGGAACTTGGAAGGAGCATCTTCCATTGGTTGAGTTTGCATAGAATAACAGTTACCAAATGAGCATAGGAATGGCACCATTTGAGGCTTTATATGGGAGACCTTGCAAGTCCCCTTCATGTTGGGTGGAGTCTACGGAGAAGTTGCTACTTGGGCCTGACATGGTGAGGGAGACATCAGAGAGAGTGGATTTAATTCGGCGAAGGATGATGATAGCCCAAGATAGGCAGAAGTCTTATGCGGATAAGTGGAGGAGAGACATTAAGTTTGAGGTTAGAGACTTAGTTTTTATCAAAGCATCCCCGCTTTGGAAGGTGGTAAGGTTCGGATCGAATGGAAAGTTAGCCCATTGATTTGTTGGACCATTTCCTATCATAGAGAGAGTTGGGAAGATGGCTTACTGAGTGAAGTTAACAGATAGGCTCGCAGGAGTATACGACGTTTTCCATGTTTCGCACTTACGAAAGTGCTTACATGACTCGGCGGAGGTTGTAGAGCCAAGTCAGTTAGAGGAGGTGGAGGTAAAAAGGGAAGCATCTGTTCGGCGTATCCCCACGAAGATTGTTGGAAGAGACATCAAGCGACTAAGGAATAAGGAGGTTCCTCTAGTAAAGGTGCAATGGGGAGATGATGTTGCAGAAGCCTTTTGGGAAGCAGAAGAGAAGATTCGTACATCCTATCCTCATTTTTTCGATAGTAAGTTTTTAGAATTTCCTATTTCGATCTTTAGTTTTGAATAGGTTCTTTCTTTTACTATCCTTTGGGAGGGTAGAACTTAGGGTTTAACCTATGGAAGGTAGGATTTGGTGTAAGCATGTTATTAGAACATGTTATGAATGATGTATGCTAGTAGTTGCAAGTGTTTGCTAGTGGATGCTAATGAACGCATTTAGGTACACGAGGCACTATTATTCTTTAGGGATTGGCCTAACTAGGACACTCGAGCAAATGTGTGTGCGCATTTTTATTCTATTTTTCATGGTTGCTATAAATGGATGATTATCACATGATTGTTGCATTTGAATGATGTTTGTAGCACGCATATAGAACTATCAGTTGTCATTATGGAATTTTTGCATTCATTTGGATACATGGCACGGACATGATTGCATAAAAGGAGGTCAACTGAATTAGTGGACCGCCTAATCTTTTGCATTAGATAGGAACATTTACACTACACTAATTGCATAATTATCATAAATTCATTATAAAAACTTAAGGAAAATGGATGTGATGGGCGATGATTGAGTAGTTGCTTGTAGAATTGGATGAAAACATTCAGTACATTCTTTTATCCTTAGAGATTTTGGGGATGAAATCCCATAAGGAGGGGAGAATGTAACAGCCCGAAATTTAACTCATAATAATTAATTCATTAATTAATTAAATAATAAAATAACTTTGTGAAATTATCAAAATTGAGCCATGGGAGTTACAACATTGTGTCCGTGGTAATTTTTTGGTTAATTTCCATATATAGAACGTCAGAATCTGAGTTAATATGAGCAAGGAACAAAATAATCAAAGAAACAAAAATAAATAAATATATATATGCCATGTTGACAGGCCTGTGGACCTGGGCACAAGGGCGGTCGACCGTTAGGTCAACCCGCCTGTCTGTTTTAACGAATGAACGAGCATTCGTTCGTTAGAAAGTTGAACACGGAATTAGCATTATTTGGCTTCATCTATTCCTTCCATTCATGCATCTGATGGCCCCTATTTATCCTATGACGTGGTTGCATCCTATTCAATCCTCAAATCCAATGGTCCGAGATCCACTTCTACACCTATAAATAGAACCCTAGGCCTAACACTTTTTCTCATTCTAGATTTTCTCCGCTTGGGTTCACCTTTTCAGGAAGGACCCAAAAAGGAATAATTTTCCAAGGAGAGAATCTTTTTAATAAAAATATTTTAATACCCTCAAGTGGATCCGTGAAGGCCTAAAGGGAAGAGCTAAGGACCAGAGGTGAGTGATTGTAATTATTTTAAATTTATTTAAGTAATTTAAAATAATAGGGTTTCCAATAGTTGTAGTTTAACTATGATTTTTGGAGTAACCTTTTTAGTAATTTATTTATAGTTTTTAGAATTATTTTCAGTCTATTCCTTCTAGCTATTCTTTTCAGTTAATTTTAGTTTATTTCTGTTAATTATAGCTTTTCCCATTTAATTACAGTTTATTTACAGTATTTTAATTTATTTACTGTTATTTATGCATTATTTACATCTTCTTCCTACGCCTTGGATTTCCTTCTATTTTCAGTTTTCTTTTATTTCTCCTTCTTCTTCTTCGCATATGGATTAGAATAGAATTAACGCGAAATTGGATTAAATTATAAGAAATCTGAAATATTGGATTATGATATATAAATCACAAAGACTGTAATATAATTGGAATAGGACTGAAATTATGCCTAATTATGATATTAATTGAACTAAATTAAGAAGATTGGGCTAGTTATAACTTAGAATTATAACTAAAAAGAATAAAAGAAGAAAGAAGCTTATTTTCACACTTAGACCTTGGGTTAAGTAATAAGCATGATTATAACGTAAGTTATAAATTGATAAATTATGCAAACTATGGTATACTATGGAAACTATGGCGCTTATTTTAAGACTTAGGATAAATTAATAAGCAATAATAGTAATTGATAAAAATAAAGGCTTATTTAAATAATTTATCTAAGTTAATAAGAAAAGATAAGAGTAGGACCTATACCAAATAGCATTCCCCTAATATTTCTATGGTTACGGCATTTCACATGATCTTGAAGTGAGACGAGGTGCTTCACATAATCCTAAAGGGAGGCGAGGGGTACGCTTATGCTTATAGTGGTATTAAACTGTCAATCTATGGTAGTTCAAATCAAGGGGATTTGAACAAGGGGCGCAACTAGATTTTTGTTTGATAGGGACCAGTACCAGCAGCATTTCCCCTATTTTTCTATGGACACGGTGTTTCACATAACCCTGAAGTGAGACGAGGTGCTTCACATAATCCTAAAGTGAGGCGAGGGGCACGCTTATGCTGACTAGGGTAAATAAAAGGTCAAAAGAGGGAGCAACAGGTAGCATGGGCATGATGGCAGTTATGCGTGCGACTTCCATTTCGGTGCTCAGTAATCGCTATGAGTTCCAAGCGCTTAGTAAATGTGTCTTTCGTAGACACCAAAGTCTACTGTGTAAGGAAACATCTGGTCCATAGTAGATTCTGTGGAGTAGCAGGCCGATCAAAGGGTAGAATTAGGAATTCAGCCTAATCAAAGCAGTTATCAAGGACAAGTGCAAACAATCAAAGTTAACCTATCTTATTAATTGAGTTCTTGTTAATTAGTATTTATTTCCAGCTTTATCTCTCATATTTCCTTTGTTTCCTTTTATATATACTAGAACTATTGAAGAGTCTACTGCTTTTACTTTGCTTAAAGATTCTAGTAGTTACTATCATTCACCCGACTTTTAGTCTGACCCACTCCTCTATTTTCCCCTTTCCCCCCATAGGAAATCAAAGGAGAGAGCAGTCGATTGTAGTTGCCCGGAGATTTCTTGGAGAAGATTCTGCTGTGTATTTCCCTACTTTTATTTCTGTTTTTCTTTCTTTGTACTAGCACTTGAGAGGGATATTTATACTTTGATTTTTGTTGAGACTACGAGTTTTTATTTCATGAGACGTATTGGGTTTTGAGACATGTATGTTGTATTTGGTATTTGACTTATTTGGTTTATGAAGCAATTATGAAGTTTTTAATAAGTTATTATTTTAGTTTCCGCTGTTTTTACCTATTTTTGTCTTGTGAATCTTAGTCTCTGTTAGTTTCCGTTATACCTACAACGCACCACGCCTTTTAATGTGTCCTTTTGGGTATATTAAGGGGTGTGAGGTGTTTCACTCTTCTTCCGTTGCTTTAATTCTCACCGTTGGGTCATGCTATGTGTCATCCATCCACATCATTTGTTTGATGACCGTAGATAGCTGACATGTCTTTGTAGGGAAACCATAATTTGAGCGGTTAAATTCTAGGTGTTGGTGGGAAGTTTGAAATCGAGGGGGGAATATCTGAAATTGAAGTGGTAATGTTTGAATTTGAGGCAGACGGTCCCAAATTTGAATGGGTTCCAAGTTCCCTCTTTTTGGAGGGTGAGTGACCCAGGCATTACTTCCTTTTTGCGGGTGTGGGTATGGAAAGTTGGTGTACCTTTTTTTGGAATGAACTGCACTGCTTTTATTACTTTGGTCTCAAAAGATGGTTGCTCCTTTGATCTACCCTAAGCAATGATGATTACAAGGCTAGTTAGGGCAATCGCCGCCATCTGTGAAGGCAATTGCATTACGTGATTTTGTGCTGAGCTTCTCTAAAAGATGGACTGCGCAAATTATTGATGAAGGAGACTTATATCTTTGATGTTCATTCATGAGAGTGGATATGTGTTGGTGCATTGATAGAGGGGCCTTGTGTGCAGCCCTTGGACTGCTTTTTGACTCCACATGGTACCGCTTTGGTAGCCCTCAATAAGTGCAGTGTGGATTCATTCTTGGAGATATTAGCAATGTATATGCTTTGGGAATGATATTGGGGTTTATTCAGCCCTTTGAGTGTAGCGCAGTCCTTCTCTTTGCACTCACGTCTAGATGGCTTTGCATTTCTTCATTGAATTGTCCTGATAACGGGGTGTTGTGCCATTTCACTCTTTTCTAGTGTTAAAAGAAAGCGGGCGAGCTTATTAGCGTAGTTCTACTACTTGTATATATTGGCATGTGAGTGCAGTATGTTGTTGATGGCATGTGTCTTTTTTAAGTGAACCGTGTTATTTTTTGACATCATTATAACTCCTTGTGTCGCAAAGCAAAATTTACATTTTGCTGTTATTTTAGGATTTGGGTTACGCTGCAGTCTTGTGTATCAGAATTGTAGACTGTTTACCGCACCCTGTGGTCGTATCTAGTTTTGGCTCAGTATCTTAGCATGACACTAAAATTAGGGAATCGACGCAGTTTGAACCTTTGCCGTCATCCTATAGTTTCCAAGCGCAGTATGTTCTTCACTTCACTCTACACTTTGCTTTTCCTTTTTACAATTCAACTTTTATCATGAGGGCATCCTGTTTTGACATGGGTGTTACGTTACCTTTCCTTCAACGGGGTTCGAAAGATATAGGTGCAACAAAATATTTTCATTATTCCTTATTAAATTCAAAATTTTAATTATTTAATTTATAGAATCTATTTTAGTCAATCAAATAGTTATTATTAACTTTTATTAATTAGCCATAAAAATCGAATTGTTACAGCAACACAACTTTCATATTTGATACATAAAGGTTGGGCCGCAGTTCTGCCCATTAAAGTAAGTATTAGAGTTGTAGAGAAGTCCCTACACTTTGTGGCTATTTCCGAAATTCAACACAGTATAATGACATTAACATCATGCTCAAGCAGTCCCTGTGTTTTGCCACTGTCTTAAGACTTTAGCATAGTATTATTTAGACTCTGCTTTTTTCTTTCATTTCCTCTTTGTAGTCCAACTTCTATCGTGAGAGAAGTTCTTTTGGTTCTGTGCTTGCATAAATTTGACTTTAACAATGTTTGGAAAATATTAGTGTAACATAACTTATACAATAGCCTTATGTACATCGCACTAATTAAATCTTACTTAATTAATTTAAATAATTAATATTTTAATTAATTTTATGTTATTCAATTAGACATTTTAATTGAATATGTATACTGTAACATTTATAGTTATACACATATAGCTATATGTATATGTATATTATTATTTGTTAATTAACTTTAATTTAACTTATTTAATTAGTCATATTAATCAAATATTAATTCTGAAAAGTTCTTATGTATATACATATATAATTACATCATCTTAAACAAGTCAAGATAATGTAATATATATTTATATATATTGTACATGTATACACTTTAATTAATTAACTATATAATTAATTTATTAATCTTATTAATAAGTATTAAAATTTTAAAAATATGTATAGTGTATTTTCAAAGCACTTTTAAAAACTATATTAAAACATTTATATGTACACTGATTTCAAAGCCAACTTTGAAAATCATATTATAACATTTATAATGTAATTCTTATTTTAATTTAACTTTTAAATTTAAAGTCTCATTTTAATTTCCAAACAATTTTGAAATCACATTATAAGATTTATAATGTATTTCTTATTTTAAACTTAACTTTTAAATTTAAATTTCCATTTTAAATTTTCAAAACAATTTTGAAAATTATCCCAAGGTCAAATTGGAATTAGGCATTTCTATTAGGGGCAACCTTTGGGCTCATTTCACTTTTCGGGCCAAGCTGGTAGCTAGGGAGGGCAGGTGGCTTGATTACCCAAACCTAAGCCTAGACATTACTTTTCTAGACATCATACTAAATTGGTAAGCTTAATTTGTTAGCCTTAACTTGATTAATTTAGACCGCATAGACAATTTAGGCTCTGATACCATTGAAGGAATCAGACCAGTCGGGAGTGGATGAAATAGGTGGATTTCATGAAATATTCCCTATTTGGATAATATTTGTGCCTATGAAGTCTAAAGGTATATTAGATATAATCTAATAAAATTTTAAATAAAATATTATTTTGTTTACATTATTAAAATGAAGACTTAAATTGGATTTAAATTTGTATGTATTATTATGAATGTATCAAATACATTCATTTGTGTAAAGTGTAAGTGCAGTAAATAAGTAGTGTATATATGTGTAAATGAGACATGTATGAATGAATTTAGAGAGGTAAACCTTTTGTTTCCCTCTCTTAACCTTATATAATCAATCAAGGAAGATATAGAAATTTACGTAGAGAGGGAAACCTTTCATTTCTCTCTCTCATTAATTGTAATAATTGATATACTAAATGACATTTATAACTTATTAACTAAATGTGCACATGCCTTTGTTGTCCAAGTTTTTGACCAATGAAATTTGGATACATATATAATAATTATAAATATAGACATGTATAAATACATATTATATATATATTAAAAACATATTAATTATTTTTGTGGGTACATGTAGTACTAATGTGAATGGATCTTAAGGCTACTTTAATACTAGAGGGATGATAATAGTGTTTTATAACTTTTATGGAACTTTATAAACTATTCAAGGTTTGAATCAAACACAGATAATCAACTACAGATATATACTAACAGACAATCCTACAACCAGTCCTGCGAAAAGAAATTAAAAGTAAAAGGAAAAGAGATGACACCAGGAGTTTTTATACTAGTTTGGATTAACCAATCCTATGTCCAGTCCTATACAGTATATGTACAAATTTCTACGTCATGCAAAAGTAAAGTAAAAGTAAAAAGTTATACATCATGTACAATGTATGTATAGATTTCTACATCATGTACAGTGTAAAAGTAAAGTAAAAGAGTTGACACCAAGAGCATTTATACTGGTTTGGATTAACTAATCATACGTCCAGTCCTGTACAGTGTGTGTATAGATTTCTTTTCCAGTGCCCACTTTAAACAGGTAACAAGCAAACCGAAATACAATCTCAGTTTCAAGGCAACGAGATACACCCTCCTGATTTACAAGTTTAGGGTAGACTCTCTTGATTTAATCGGGTAACAAGATAACCCACTTGATTTAATCGGGCAACAAGTACACCTACTTGATTTAAATTGGCAACAAGCACACCCAAACAAATAATAATAGAGAGTTGTTGATTCCAAATACAGACAGTTGTATTTTGGATACAGAATATCCTATAGCCCTTTGATAGCAATTTGATCCTTGAATCGTTGAGAAAATACTTGCAAATCAGTGAGCAGATTATAGGGAATGAATATAATGAAGTAGAGATAATCATTGAGAAAATACTTGCAAATCAGTGAGCAGATTATAGAAAGTAGTTTTGTGAAATATATAACGAGAATTTGGAGTAAGAAGAAAGTAGAGAGAGTATTTATTAAAATTCATTTTCTAGTCCTCTTTATAAAGTTTGAAGCGATGTGTCTATTCATGAAGAGATGTAACCAAAAATCACAATTATTCAAAATTCAAAAGGCTTCTCTCCAATGGTCTATGTGTTGACATACTTAGGTAGGGAATGCCGATGTACCCTTGTTAATTTTGATAAAATAATGATAATCCATTTAAAAGTGTTTATAACATTATAATAATTTTTAAATCATTTAGACATTGTTTTTAAATACTTTTAGCATATAAAACATTTTATAAAATATTAGTAAAATTATACTTTGAAAAATAAAATAAATATTTTGATAATAAGTATTTTGATAAGAGAGTATTCAAAGAACATATGGTTACTATCCAAGAACTTCGAAAAATCATTCTAATATTTATTTCCTATGATTTATAGTCTTGTACTCTTCTTGCCTTTATCTCTAAACTCATGAGTCATCAAATATATTGATCATCTCTGAATTTTGATCTCTAGTCTTTTTACCGATCAGCCTTCAAACTTGATTATCGTGTACTTGTACAAACCATATAATATCCTGCAAATTATTCTATATAGTTTGGAAAAAAATCAATACCTATATATATGGTTGTTGTCATTAAAATCAATATCTGTGGTGTTAACAACTTTAAATAATTTGAAATCCAAAATTAACATTAACAAAAATAATTTCAATTAAAGAAAGGTTTGACAATAAAGGGTTACATCGTTGCACAAAATCCTCTTACAAATTTGAATTAAATATACATGTATATTTTCATATACATTATTATTACAATTTAATATTTTAGATCTAAAACAACATATATTTGCAAATATTGGAGCATATGATACACACAAACACACACACATATATACACGAACACATATATACATACAAATAAGTTTGATTTTAAGGTTAACAATTTTTATTAAACTTTTAATTTAGGAATGGAACTGGAGTATAGGATTTTACACGAGACTTTAAATTTAGAAAACCATAAAGAATTAGAATTTACACTAAAGTTCATTCATTAATTTTAAATCAATATTTTTTTAAACAATGATTGAAACATTTATAATCTAGTATTTACCATACAAAATTAAAGATTAATTTCAAAGAACAATAAATAATTTAACTTATTCAATTCATCTACATTTGTGTATATAAATGTGATATAATGGTAAAAAAAATATCTCATTCAAAATTAGCTTTTAATTTCACAAAAATTTCAAAATAAAATAAAAGAAAATTGACAAAGTAGGCATGTATAAATTTGTGATAAGAACTTACAGATATAAACAATACAGAGAATAATAACAAGTTATCAAAAGTAACATGGGATCCAAAACATATGAATTAATCATGAACATATACTAAAGGGAGATGATGACCAAACATAGATCTGAACCAAGATAATACAATAAACATATTATAATCAAAATAGACATAAGAGAGGTTTAAGTTACATGTGGTAAGATGAACAATTAAACATTAGGTGAATCATATAAAATCTATTTATTTCAATGATATAAATACATATGTGAATTTAAATCAGAGAATTACCTATAGATGTGGCTAATAAATCATACCTTGCAATGTTTGAAGGCTCCTAGATCCAATTGAATCATCTCCAGAAATTGCAATGAAAAACCACCTTTGTATTTATTTTATTTAATGCTTGAATTGTTAAGGGATTTTTTCTTTCATTCATAAAGACATGAATTTTCAGCCATTAGAGGAGATAAGGATAGAAAGAAAAAAAAGAAATGGATTTTCTTAGGAAGAATGAATCTCTGCAACAAAATGAATTAATGGATATATTTTAATTGGAAGAATGAAAATTTACCCATTCTTTTAATTAAAACTTCCCTAAGTAATTCCCTTAATCCTCTCTCTCCATTCCGCTCTCTTTACATGGTAAAACCAAAATTAATTGCTTTCAAATGATGTAGATTTCTATAAATCCTTTCACATGACTTCTTTTACTTAAATTCATTTTTAAAAATACACTTATATTGTATATTAATCCATACAAATATAAATTTGATGCGTACATTCAAATAATTACAAACAACTTCCAAACATCAAATAAATAAAATAATAATCAATATTTCTCAAATGTTGATTAATTGAATTAATTTATAACATTTTATAAATAATTAAATCATGTGGTTTTTCGGAGAATTCATCATTACGGTTGTGTGGCTTAAAGGTGTAAATTTAGTCAGTAATTAATATCGAACAATTCGAATATTAACTTTCACACATCACCTTAGCTAGTACCGTGACATTTTGGTTGAATTCATCGATTACACATCTTCTTGGTAAAATCCAATTTTACTATTATAAGTTGTACCTGGTAGTAATAATTATCTACACTAATTCTATTCGTCAAAACTATATCACATTAGGACCATGACATTTTATTTTTGGTCAAAACATCAACATCCTCTACATTCAACTTTGTAATTCCAAATACAAAATTCTTGGTTCAATAATAACTATTATAATTAACCTTATTGTTCTAGCCAGACTTTGACTTTGAGTTGACGATAGTTGACCGTGATACTAACCCCATATAAATGAGGAGACGAATTCTCGATTGCATAATATTTCACTTCCAATGCTTCAACTGAAACCTAACCATAGTCGTTTGATGGATGCTATGCCACAATTTAACTATAATCAAATTGTAGTGTCCATATTGAAGTTGTACACCATTCTCAAGTCGAGGGAATTATGTAACATCATCACTTCAAGATTGTCTGTTGGACCTTGGTTATGTTAACAAACAGAGAACTCTCGAGTGAGTCATTCCATAGTTATCCAATAACTATCAGTATGTAACCCTTTGGTTCCTCCAGCAGCCATAAGTAATACACTGTC
Source organism: Allium fistulosum (assembly GCA_030737815.1). Classification (NCBI taxonomy): domain Eukaryota; kingdom Viridiplantae; phylum Streptophyta; class Magnoliopsida; order Asparagales; family Amaryllidaceae; genus Allium; species Allium fistulosum. The sequence continues at coordinate 1,620,902,582 of CM060901.1, forward strand.
AAACATTTGGAGAGCATTACATAATTTGGTCTCAATGGATGTATGATATCCAGTCTTAATACATCTTGACTAGGTATATTTAAAACAGTATGTTTATTTTATCATGATATATCACTCATGATTACAACACATATAACTACTATCATAAAATATACCATTTATTTATTTTCCATTAAATATAATTTTAATTAAATTAATTAATATAACATATTATACCAAGTATATAACAGAAAGAAAACACCTTTTATTTTGAACAAGGTTGGTTATTCAGTTAGATATATGTAACCAATTACATAATTAACCCTAAGGCGTAAGTCTAACGCTATCATAAGTTTGTGTGCATAATGTTTTTCATAAATCATATTTGAGGAAATGTGCGCCTTATCATGGCAGTGGAACAAAGAGCTATGAGGACTTATCGATAAAACCCAGTTTGACAGATGTTCAACGATCGAAAAGAATTATAGGTCATAATACGAAGGAGTTAAGGGACAAAGTTGTTAGACTAATTCACGTCCAATGGAATGGCAGTAAAGATGACTATACTTTGAAGGTAGAGTATAAGGTTAAAAATATCTATTCTAAATTTTTCTAGACATGTATGTTTTGAACAATGTTCTTTATTTGACTAATTATATGAAATAGTAGTAACTGTTCAACGGCTAAATCTCTATCGGATTAGAAAAATAATCGAAAATTTTAAATTAAAAATAACCGCAAGCACACGGTGTTCAATTTTAGTACGCGGCGAGTATGGGTGGATCCGCAGAGTATTGTATTGATTTAAAATTCTCTTCAATCAAATTAACCAATAGTTTGAAACTGTATTAAGCTAAAAATGTAGAAAAACTAGCAAAAGAAAATGGCTAAAAATATGAGAGTTTGAAGGTAATTTAGAGGCAGATCCCTTCTCATGATCATATAAATCAACGTATATGAAATTATGACCTCTTATTTTGGTCAGTTGATGCGTTTATCATAAGTATGGCCTATTTGTGCTATTAGTTAGCCCAACATAAACCATCAAACTATAACACAACCACTAAACCACTTATTAACTCTAATGAAAAATGACAATGAAGTTAAAAATAAAATCTATTCTAAGCATGACCTATTTACTATTGAATAATAATATAGACCATCAAATTTTGATTCTAAAATCACTTCATCATAATCATATGTAGATGAAGAGGTAATTTGTGTTTATGTTTGTTTAAGCATAGCCTATTTGGTGTCAACAACATAGGCTGTCAAATTCAAAGGCTCCAACTCCAAAGGTGAGTCTCGAACACTGAACCACTCAGTCTGGCCCGAGCGTAAAGCAAAACACAAACCACTCGAGTCGGGATTAACATTCTTATACCAATAAATCCAACTCAAGTGAAATATCAACTGAAATACAAATAACTTAAAGGATGTTTAAGATAACCATCCTCTAAGGATCCGTTAAACTATCTACTATGTAGTAATATAAGCTATTATAATAATGTCTATAGTAAAATAAACTATTTAAAAATAGCGTTAAGGCGTTACCCATACACATTTTATAGTGCCAATAGTCTATACAGTACCGTAATACCCCGTAAACTAGGGCTACCAAAGGATACTCCATAGGTACGACACAAATCAAACTCGTAGTGGTCTCGATATGGTAGGTGACATGGCACAACTAGGCAATGCTAGGGTAGATATACCAATTACACTTCCGGGCCGGTGGTAATGCAGAACCGCAGCAATCGCCCACCTCGAGTCACACTCCCGAATCAAGGGTGCGCACCAAATCAATCACAAAGTAATAGAATGGCATACGATGGAGTGTGTCCGATCAGAGGTGCTACCTCATTAGCCCGTCGATTGCTCCTGTTTTAGCCACCTTATGCCAACTCACGGGAGTGGGTCCACGTATATACCTCATATAGGATCGTCGCCACCATCCTACTTCATTCTGGAATCTCCACCGCGTACACAGTTGTTAAAGTGGTTTTCGGTATCGACGGAGAGTATGCCCATATCTGATCCCGGTCTCTTTAACAACCAAACGTTATTATAACACCGCAGTCATTTCAAAATAGTTTATACTTCAAAACCAAAATATCATTTCCATTTCAAAAACCAAATCAATACGATATCATTTTCACTTAAAATAATATCCATTTCCAAAAATCATATCACTTTCCAAAGTTATAACGCTTTCGAAATCGTAAGTCTTTAAAAATCAAAACACTTTGGAAATCAAAACCTTGAATTTCATAACACTATGAGATTATAGCCTTGAAATCATATCATTTTGGAATCCATAAAACACTTTCCTCTTAAACAGTTAAGATATTAAAATTAGTATACATAATAAAATAGTTTATAAAATAAAAATAGTTTATATAAAAATAATTATAAGTCAAAATGGTTTATATTGAAATAATTAGTATATAAAAATAGTTTATAGTAAAGATGATTTATAATAAAATAGTTTACATTAAAATAATTTATAAAGTAAAACAAAATATAGTTTAAATATAATTTAAAATACTTTATATCATAAATAGTTTCCTCAAATTTCACAAATCGATTCAAATCAACTCAAATTCCAAAATAAATTTTAATTCAATCTCAATTCATCAATTTCAATTAGATTCAATTTCTCAATAAACCATTTCAAATTATCGATTTCAAATACATATTTGAACCATAAGATAAGCCCATTTCAATTTCAATATATTTCAAAGCTTTAAATATTCAACATTTCAAAACTAAATTCGATAATTTCATATATATATCAAATTCACTTTACTATTATTTAGTTTTGAAATATTTACTTAATCATTTCAATAACATCTAAATACAACTTCAATTTACAAATTTAAATAACAAAATCTCCCATTTAAATTTATATAAGTTTGAAATATTCATTTAAGTCACTTTTAATCAAATTCAAGTTATAAAACATATCTTTAAAATTTCAAATTTAATAAATTTCAAATCAAACTTATTTAAGTAAAATTCTTAAAAAAATAAAATTTCAAACCAATTTCAAATTTATCTTTCCAACCTGAATCATTATAAACTCTATATTTGAAAATATAGATATTAAATAAATACTTAAACATATTATACATCAACTTTATTAAATCAACTTTAATAAATCTTTAAAATCAATATTTATTAAAACCATATATATTTGTTTTCAAAACCATAGAAATCATTTCAAAATATTTATATATAGACCAACAGTGTCTGTATATAATTCTCTACCCTATGGTCAAGTGATACGGATATTTATCATTTCAATCCATAATTTAAATATATACGGGTATATATCTTTTCAACCCATAATCCCAAATTCAATTCAAATGAAAATCGCTTGGGTTTATCATTTCAACCCATAACGATTTTCTCCTATTCTACAGATCGTTCGGGTATGTATCATTTCAACACATAGAGAATTCTATACTAACAGGGAACTTGCAGAGTGATAACAGATATGATAATAATATAACAGGCATATATCATCAATATAAATAGCAGATAATGGTGTTAGATGTCACAGATGAATAGATACAGATGATAGCATATATATAGCAATGTAAATAACTAACAACAGCATATTTCAATTGTCGTCTCAATTGAAATCAAATTTAATAAATATAAGAACGTTAATCGTGAGTGATTGCTCACCTTTCGAAGCTAGAGAAGATAGACAAAAATGAGCTACGAATCCAAGTACGAATCCCAAAGCAAAGCTGGATTGGCAAGAATTTGACGAGCAAAACTGGTAGATAGGAATCAATGAGAACTTATCAGAATCCACTGATATAATTGAAATGAAATGTATATTATATTAATATTTCCCTAAACATATACTCAATTTAAAATACATTTTTTTAAATGACATATTATATTCATAAAAATCAAACATATATCTTAAAATACAATAATAAATACTTTTCCAAACTATTAATATTAATGTAAGTATAACATAATATATAAATATAAAAATTCACAAATACTAATAAAACCTGTATATATAACATATGTACTGAGATCTATATAAACTGTAAATTGTATAAAAAGGGAATCAAACACTAAACACAAAATATATTATGCGACTTATATACTCATGAACATATATAGACTTATAATAGATAAAATAAACTATATATATATACTTAGCAGATCACATATTCATATATACATATGCCAAAAAAATCAATACTATCATAAATTATTAAAAATCATAACTACTAATATATATAAATACAAATATATAACTAAACTGTTATATATACTATCATATTATACATACAGACTATAAAATATAATATATTGTATAAGCTGTATAACTATAAATCTATATAATCTATATAAAACCAAATTTACAGTTTATATATTATATAAAATGGCACATTACTACATAAGCTGTAATATATATATATATGAACTCATTGTAAAATTTTATAAACCTTTATAAATACATACATACCGTAACTACAAATTACCCACAATAGTATATATAACACATTATAAAATATTTATCAAGATCTAGAGAGAAGAATATCATGTACAAAAAATATTACATACTAACATAACATGTTATATATATATATATTCATATAACTTATACGATAACCAGCAAAAAAAGTTTATAACTGATATATATAACAAATTGTATACAGGTGCATATGTATGAACTATTAGTAAAATAAGTACATATATACACTAACTCAATTTAACAAATCTGCATAAATTGATATATATATATATATATATATGTAGACTCGGTTATATATATATATATAGACTCAGAGCTCATGTACTTGAACATGACTAATATATAGATGTGCAACATTATATTTAAACCCAGTTTTTTTAACGTATATATATATATATATAAATCCAAACTCATGACTACTAACCTACAGAATAAATAAAAATCAGGTTATTAAACAAGGTTATGCAAAACAATATATAGATTAAATATAAAATCACATAATATAAGAAAGAAAATTTCAACACACGTGTATATCAAAATATATATACCTAATATATATCACCGCAACAAGCAAGTAAAACTATAAATGTATACACTAACGTATACGTATATATCAAAATGGACTAAAAATACATATAACTAACAAAAATTATATCTTATACAACTTATATGCATATACAAACAGTCGCACCACTCACCGATATGCAATAGAGGAGAAGTGAGGCTGAGCGAGCTAGTTTGCGAGCACGTGGAGGGCTTGAGGCTGCGGGATGGAGGGTTGGTAGGTAGGCGAGCTGGGCCGCGAGGTGGGATCGCGAAGGGGTGTAGATGCAAGCGGTGCTCGGCTGGCATAGAGGCGAGTTGAGGCAGGCGCGAGTGGAGGAACAACCGACGAAGTGGGGTGAAGCGGCCATGGCTGTAGGTCAGAAGTCTGGTGGCGGAGGGATCAGAGGCGAGGCCGGTGAAAACAAAGGAGCGGGTAGTTTACAAAGAAGATATGAACACTTCTAACAGCAAGAAAAATGAAGGAAGAAAAGAAATGAACAAAGATAATATAGATTATTTTCTTCTTCGTAAACAGAAACAAAAGGGAAAAAATGAAATGAAGGGAATGAACAGTGAAGGGAAAAGCAAATATGCTTTGAACCGATACGAATTGTAAGAGCCAGAAAAGAGTCCGACCACAACGACCGAATTTATTATCTTGGGGGACATAAAAAGACTATTGACTGTTGATGGAAATTTAATAGCTAGCGGCTATTAACTTTAACTGTTTGTCAAACGAAAGGACGGGGAAAGGCCAAAAGACTCAAGCGCGGAACCGATACGACTAGTCGTTTCACGGATTACGCTGCTTATCGGACGTCGAAACACAGGAATGAATATACTGTGGAGATAAGCACGACGAGATGATCAAAACGGTATACAGATATCAGTAGTACGATTATCCAATCAAAAGTCGATAATTGGTACCGAAAATGCTGCTAATTTTGTCGAAAATAAGATAAACGGAGCAATAGCAGTCCAAATTTGGAGAAACGAAATATGATGTCTCACTCGGAAGATGATTTACAAATTAATTATGTAAAAATATTCAGGTTTAGAAAACATTTATTATCATAAAATATTAACTGATTTAAATTTAAATAAAATTGCACTAGAAAATAAACTTCCATATTTTCAAATGAAAATTTACCATTTGCTATGTTTAAGTAGACGTATTCCAAAAATCAAATTTTTATTTCCTAATTCAAACATTTAAAATTTCACAAAATTCAATTAAGTATATAAATAAATAAATAAAATTATTAAGAATTTACGGGTTGTTACACTCTCCCACTCAAAGCTTTTCGTCCCCGAAAAGGAAGGAGGTAGGAGAATAGATCAACCAGAAAGGAAAATAAATTGAAATATAAAATTTAACAATTAATTTAAACCATATAAATTTCAATTTAAATTAATTAATATTCAATAATTTATTTTAAATTCAAGATATTTCATTAAGTTGATTAAATTTCAATTTATTAATATTTGATACAAAAAGGTTTCTTTTAAAACAAAATTTAATTTAATTTGTCTCATTTACTATTCAATCAACCTATTATTCTATTTATCTCTATTTTTATAATTAAAATTAAGTGTATAACATTTATTATAACCACTCCAATTTTATTTATAAAATTATTTTATATTGTATATTATCCAATTACATATTCAACTTCTGAATGATTTAGGTAAGTTATATTGAAATGCAATTGAATATTATACTAGTAAAATTTTCCCAATTCAATTATTTCAAATTTAAATATTTATTCAAAATTTTCTTCATTTTATAATTGAAATCACCTTTAACAAAAAAATTAAGAATTAAATTTCCGATTGACTTTAAACAATTTAGAGATAAATATGTATATATACTATATATCAAATCAAATTTATAATCATATATATATATATATATATATTGTAATCAAGGTTTTAAATCTCCTATATATCGCCCGAGATCTCCTCCGAGATCTCCTTTTCACGCTTAAACGAGACGAGATATTAAATCTCCTCCATATCTCCCCTGATACTCATCTCGTCTGAGATATTCAAATCTCACCCGAAATATGGATCAAAATCTCAATCCGAGATCTCACCCGAAATTATACATTTTTCTTATTTTGCATAATATTTTTTATTTTCATATTGATTCAAAAGAAAATACATGATCCAATTATAATTTGCCAACTTTTTGAACATATTCTTTACTTTTTATCTTAATGAGTCACAGTGAAAGGTTTCAATTCTTTATTATGTTCAAATAAAAGGATACTATTCAATCATTACCAAGTCAATTAAGCTAATCAAGCTAATACTCTTCTAAAAATATTCCTTTTTCCATGTAAATCAATTATGTTACCATTTTTATTTACACTAAGAAAGTTATAACCGTTAAATAAATTTTTGACACATCAATTTTAAACACATAAGTACATCCGAGATATTCCCGAGATGCATTATAAGACCCGAGATGTCAATCCAAGATGTACACCCGATATGTACTCATCTCATCCGAGATCTCCCCCGATACGAGATTGCTTGTGTAAAAATTCCAAGACGAAACGTGACCGAAATCCGATATTTAAAACCTTGATTGTAATTCAAATCATACTTTACGAAATTCAAATCAAATTTAACTTCCAAAACAAAAGTGTAGCAATGCTACATGATGGTCTCTCCACTCTGAATCTCGAAAATGAATGTCGATGATGCTGCAGTCATCACCGAAATTATTTTCCAGCGACAAAATAGGAGAGTACTGATTTGAACATTTTAAATTCTTTGAAACGATTTCTATTCGAAAATACTTTAAATAATATACCCTTTTAAACTTTAAAACCAAAGTTTGAAATCACTGGAAATTAAATTCTCAAATTCCTGATATTTAAATTCAATTCCAAATCAATTTATAAACCATGTTTTATAACCTGCCTCTATTTAATATGTTGGAAAAAAATCAGTAATTTACAAAACAATAAATGAAAATCAAATATTATCATTTTAACAACCAATTTAATTAACTTATTAAAATCCAGAGAATTTTACTTAAATATATATAACATAATTATACAAATTTATTTCATTTATCAAATTTGAAAATAATATTGTGTCAGTTTGCTCCGTTCAAGTGTTTTGGAATTCCTATCGATAGCGTTGATCAGACGAATCGATCGAAAACCCAACTCAACATCAACAACTCAAACAACACACTATAAAACATTTTAATATAAATACAAGTACACTCCCTCACTCGATGATTCCATAATGGATTTCCAAACAAGGATAGAGATCCAAATAGAGGGATTCTAATCAAAAGAATTCAACTAGAAGATAAGTTTGAATCGAAGATAAAATAATTAAATTTCAAAAATAGGAAGATGGATATACTGGTATTAATCGCGGGCAACCATAACCGGGTCAACCGTGACTACAAGAATAAGATCGATCCAGAATCCAGAAGTAGCTCAACCTCTGATCGATAGAATTCAAGCATAGCAAAAGATAGCAGCATCGTAAACCGAGGATACAGAAATCTCCGGTGAATCAATGCCTATTGTAAAGGAGTTTCACCCCATTACAAATCATTCAGTGGGGCTATGGGATGCTCCAAAATCAGAAAACACGAATAGGGAGAGAAAAATGGATTTTGGAACCGAGAGGAACGTTCCAAAATTCAAAGGAACCTGAATCGAAGAAGAAGGAATTCAAACTCGAACGAAAGTGATTCTGTAATTAAATCTACTGCATATGCTGAGTTTTGCCTAAAACCAGAGCTCTGATACCACTTGTAACGACCTGAAATTTTCAACCATTCGCATCCATACATGTCGGATTTGAATTGTTCAAAATATCAGATTGTTAATTTAAATTTGGAAAAACTCAACATATATAGTAAATAAATAATTACAGAATCACAGACACAGAGTAATATAAAATAAGAAGCGGAAACAAAAGAATAGTAGTTCATGAAGCTACTATATATATACATATAACAAAGTTAAACACGGTACAACAGAAGTCTAGAATACATAGATGTCTCAATACAATAGTCAAATACAAGATCAGAATACATCACTGGAATCAACTGAATAACTGAAAGCTGGATAGATAGCTGGATCTCCAAGCGAAGCTCCAACTCCAAAGGTGAGTCTCGAACACTGAACCACTCAGTCTGGCCCGAGCGTAAAGCAAAACACAAAACACTCGAGTCAGGATTAAGATTCTTATATCAATAAATCCAACTCAAGTGAAATATCAACTGAAATACAAGTAACTTAAAGGATGTTTGGGATAACCATCCTATAAGGATCCGTTAAACTATCTACTATGTAGTAATATACGTTGTTATAAAAATGTCTATAGTAAAATAAACTATTTAAAAATAGCGTTAAGGCGTTACCCATATCCCCCTTAACACATTTTATAGTGCCAATAGTCTATATAGTACCGTAATACCCCATAAACTGGGGCTACCAGAGGATACTCCATAGGTACGACACAAATCAAACTCGTAGTGGTCTCGATATGGTAGGTGACACGGCACAACTAGTCAATGCCAGGGTAGATATACCAATTACACTTCCGGGCCGGTGGTAATGCAGAGCCGCGGCAATCGCCCACCTCGAGCCATACTCCCGAATCAAGGGTGCGCACCAAATCAATCACAAAGTAATAGAATGGCATACAATGGAGTGTGTCCGATCAGAGGTGCTACCTCATTAGCCCGTCGATTGCTTCTGTTTTAGCCACCTTATGCCAACTCATGGGAGTTGGGTCCACGTATATACCTCATATGGATCGTCGCTACCATCCTACTTCATTCTGGAATCTCCACCGCTTACATAGTTGTTAAAGTGGTTTTCGGTATCGACAAAGAGTATGCCCATATCTGACCCGGTCTCTTTAACAACCAAACGTTATTATAACACCGTGGTCATTTCAAAATAGTTTATACTTCAAAACCAAAATATCATTTCCATTTCAAAAACCAAATCAATATGATATCATTTTCACTTAAAATAATATCCATTTCCAAAAATCATATCACTTTCCAAAGTTATAATGCTTTCGAAATTGTAAGTCTTTAAAAATCAAAACACTTTGGAAATCAAAACCTTGAAATTCATAACACTTTGAGATCATAGCCTTGAAATTATATCATTTTGGAATTCATAACACTTTCCTCTTAAACAGTTTAGATATTAAAATTAGTATACATAATAAAATAGTTTATAAAATAAAAATAGTTTATATAAAAATAATTATAAGTCAAAATGGTTTATATTGAAATAATTAGTATGTAAAAATAGTTTATAATTATTTACATTAAAATAATTTATAAAGTAAAACAAAATATAGTTTAAATATAATTTAAAATACTTTATATCATAAATAGTTTCCTCAAATTTCACAAATCGATTCAAATCAACTCAAATTCCAAAATAAATTTTAATTCAATCTCAATTCATCAATTTTAATTCGATTCAATTTCTCAATAAACCATTTCAAATTATCGATTTCAAATACATATTTGAACCATAAAATAAGCCATTTCAATTTCAATATATTTCAAAGCTTTAAATATTCAACATTTGGAAACTAAATTCGATAATTTCATATATATATCAAATTCACTTTACTATTATTTAGTTTTGAAATATTTACTTAATCATTTCAATAACATCTAAATACAACTTCAATTTAAAATTTTAAATAACAAAATCTCCCATTTAAATTTATATAAGTTTGAAATATTCATTTAAGTCACTTTTAATCAAATTCAAGTTATAAAACATATCTTTAAAATTTCAAATTTAATAAATTTCAAATCAAACTTATTTAAGTAAAATTCTTAAATAAATAAAATTTCAAATCAATTTCGAATTTATCTTTCCAACTTATATCATTATAAACTCTATATTTGAAAATATAGATATTAAATAAATACTTAAACATATTATACATCAACTTTATTAAATCAACTTTAATAAATCTTTAAAATCAATATTTATTAAAACCATATATTTCTTTTCAAAACCATAGAAATCATTTCAAAATATTTATATATAGACCAACGGTGTCTGTATATAATTCTCTACCCTATGGTCAAGTGATACGGATATTTATCATTTCAATCCGTAATTTAAATATATACGTGTATATATCTTTTTAACCCGTAATCCCAAATTCAATTCAAATGAAAATCGCTTGGGTTTATCATTTCAACCCATACCGATTTTCTCCTATTCTACAGATCGTTCGGGTATGTATCATTTCAACCCATAGGGAATTCTATACTAACAGGGAACTTGCAGAGTGATAACAGATATGATAATAATATAACAGGCATATATTATCAATATAAATAACAGATAATGGTGTCAGATGTCACAGGTGAACAGATATAGATGATAGCATATATATAGCAATGTAAATAACTAACAGCATCATATTTCAATTGAAATCAAATTTAATAAATATAAGAACGTTAATCGTGAGTGATTGCTCACCTTTCGAAGCTAGAGAAGATGGACAAAAATGAGCAACGAATCCAAGTACGAATCCCAAAGCAAACCTGGATTGGCACGAATTTAACGAGCAAAACTGATAGATAGGAATCAATGAGAACTAATCAGAATCCGCTGATATAATTGAAATGAAATGTATATTATATTAATATTTCCCTAAACATATACTCAATATAAAATACATTTTTTTAAAATGACATATTATATTCATAAAAATCAAACATATATCTTAAAATACAATAATAAAAACTTTTCCAAACTATTAATATTAATGTAAGTATAACATAATATATAAATATAAAAATTCACAAATACTAATAAAACCTGTATATATAACATATGTACTGAGATATGTATATACTGTAAATTATATAAAAAGGGAATCAAACACAAAACACAAAATATATTATGCTACTTATATACTCATGAACATATATAGACTTATAACAGAAAAAATAAACTATATATATATACTCAGCAGATCACAGACTCATATATACATATTCCAAAAAAAATCAATACTATCATAAACTATTAAAAATCTTAACTACTAATATATATAAATACAAATATATAACTAAACTGTTATATATACTATCATTTATACATATAGACTATAAAATATAATATACTGTATAAGCTGTATAACTATAAATCTATATAATATATATAAAACCAAATTTACAGTTTATATATTATATAAAATGACACATTACTACATAAGCTGTAATATATATATATATATAAACTCATTGTAAAATTTTATAAACCATTATAAATACATACATACCGTAACTACAAATTACCCACAATAATATATATAACACATTATAAAATATTTATCAAGATCTAGAGAGAAGAATATCATGTACAAAAAATATTATATACTAACATAACATGATATATATATATTCATATAACTTATACGATAACCAGTGAAAAAAGTTTATAACTGATATATATAACAAATTGTATACAGGTGCATATGTATGAACTATCAGTAAAATAAGTACATATATACACTAACTCAATTTAACAAATCTGCATAAATTGATATATATATATATATATAGACTGAGTTATATATATATAGACTCAGAGCTCATGTACTTGTACATGACTAATATATAGATGTGCAACATTATATTTAAAACCCAGTTTTTTTAACGTATATACAGTTAACTATAATTAACCGTGTCTTTTGGAAATTCCTAAAATACCCTTTTCGCTTAATCTTATGTCTTCCGTGTTTCGTTTCCTTCCATACCAGCCTAAGAAATACCCTAATCGCCCCCAAACCAAATTGTCGACAATCCATGCCAACCATCCACCTTTGCGATCGATAACCAAAGTGATATCGCTCACTTCATCGGGCTTCAATTTGCAATCGAACGATTTTGTTCACTAGGGTTTGGTTACTGTGTTGGGAGATTCCCCCAAATCAAACATCGTTATATTTATCGTCGACGATCCATGCCAATCATCCACCTTCGCGACCGATAATCAAAGTGATATTGGACATCACGCTCACTCCATCGAGCTTCAATTTGCAATCGAACGATTTTGTTCACTAGGGTTTGCTTACTGTGTTGGGAGATTCCTCACCTTCGCCCATCACCACGATTGGTGCTTCAGTATCATACGTTGAGCTCGACTAAGGTAATGTTAGCATAGTGGAAATAGCCTGTGGTGAACTGTCCTAACTTGAATGTGTTCCTATGGTGACAAGTCATATGGGGAGCTGCCTGAAAGAGAGAGGTGAGGAGCTGTTTGATGATAATCCACGTATAGGGAGTGAGCGAGCCAGAATCTGCAATGAGTGATGTCAGAGCCTGTAAATAGAGATGTGAGCCTGCTAGAGCAGGGCTAATGGTATGGGGTATCCTTAGGTGAATGGAAGATCAGCAATCAGAAGTTGAGGTTAGCTTTCTTTCTAATCTTATATACTGAATGTGTAGTTACTCAAAAATATGTTAATGTTTAATAGATGTGGATTAGTATTATATCACTCTTTAAAAGGGAACTTAATGGATATGAAAACTTAAGTTATTTACCTGTTTATTAAAATGAATATTGTTGGAATCTATGATTATATCAGTTTCTCTTGGTTTGGGGTCTATGAATAATCACTTTTATGTGTCGGTATATTTTCTATTGGAGATTATAATTGATCTTTTCACGTTGTTGCATGTGGATGAGTCCTACATTGGGATTTATTAGTTGACCGTGCCACAAGTGTTTTAACTTTTGTGGTATTTTAAATCATGATGACCATACAATAACTTTTTCCTAATGCATTATACTATATATTTGTTTATTCTTATTAGCTTTAAGCAAGCCTCTAATGGATTTATTTGTTCTTTGATTAATGTATCCTCCTATTAATTTCTGCTAAATACATACATGGAAACCTAAAACTGAAAAAATACACGAAGAAGCTGAAAAAAATACTCAAGCCAAAGTTCTATAACTGGAAAGACTTTTCTGTATGCGAAGTCGGCTATTGATTTTATTGTAGGACTTCTAGAGAGTACAAGTTCATTTGGAATTTTCATATGCACATCAATAAAATGAACAAAAAAGATGCTAGGTCAAACTTATAACTGTGTTCACTTTAGATGTCAACAGTTCGAGGTTTCAATTGTCTTTTTTTAAATTGTTCTTCTTAGAATGTTATTTTCATAAAATAAATATTTTTCTACAAGGGTTAAAATATACAAAATCGACGTACACATATTCCGTGTCACTGATTTTGTTCATGGAGATTCCCAATCAGAAGCAATGATTCCAAAAGATCATTAGCGTCATGTGGGTTTGGTCGTAACTACCTTTTTGTTAATTTCAATTAATTATGCAGTTCTAAGTATATTTACTATATAAGTGCACAGTAACATGGTACTTAGATTATTGTTATTTTGTTCTTTTGCATGGTATAGAAGAATAATGGTAGTACTTTATGATGCTTTATTTCTTTATCATTTATAAAGTTGCAATAGATTGCACATCGGTTTGTCTTTTACAAGAATATGCTTCAATTTTAGTTTAGGGTCAGTATTATCTGAATTGTTCATGTGCTTGAATACTAAACTTATTTTTGCATGTGATTCTAAGGGATTTAGATTAAATCAAATCATTTTATTTCTCTTCCTACTAATTGTAAAGGTTTATTTGCGTCTGTTCTTTGGTTACACGTCTTTCTAAAGAGAAGTAGATCAAAGGAGATCATATATGATTAATATTTTTATTTGCTTCTTTTTCTTTAGTTTCTCTAATTTTTATTTTGTAATACTGGCAAGTTCAGAAGGCATAAACATTATTTTAATTTGGATCATTTGACAAATTGAGGTTTTTTGATTATTTTAGTCCAAGATAACATCAAAAGCTCTTATATGGAATCGGATGATTTTTTTAAATTAATAACCATACGATAAAAACGAATCTTCTATTTTCATATGTAAAGACAATTAAATGCTGGATATGCTCAGTATTTATGCGTTGAACACTCTTCCATATTAGTTATTTGGAACTAAAGGTTTTTCTTTGAAATTTAGTACGATTCACAACACCAAGACGAATAATTATGTGATTTTGCTACAGCTTTTCATTCAGTTATGAATATCTGCATTTATCACAAAAATGCAGATATTGTTTATTTTGATGCTTTTGAGCTTTATCTTCTAATTCGATTTAGTTATGTTTTTTTTAATGATTGTTTTACTTTTAACATTAGGTGGTTCTACTTTTTAATTATTATGAAACTTCCATAAGATAATTTTGTTTTCGATTTTTTAGCATCTGATTTCAGTATCTGATATAAATTTTATAAGATTGTTTTGGTTATTATCTTCAATGGGTCTGATTTTGTTTCTTTACCATGAAAGTTCCTAAAATTGTTGATATTTTAGTTCTGAGTTACAACTCCTTAATATGATTGGAATATAATCGTGATTATTTGTAGTTGGTTAAGTTATATCTCTACTGTTAATAATAAGAATTCCCCGAACTATTTTCAACCGTGTCTTTTGGGATTCCTAAAATACCCTCATATTCTTTCGCATTTCTCATTTCTCATTTCATGCCAGTAAATAGCCCTATTCACCCCCAACTTAAACGTCATTATCATCATCGTCGATAATCCACTATCGATGCTGATCATTCACAAACGCTTTACTAACCGCTAATTGATTAGGCAACCGTTGCTTCATGATCGAAGTTCGACCATGATTTAGGTATTTTCTAATACTAAGGACTGATTTCTAAAACAAGCAAGCATCACCACAACTTAAAAAATCCCTGACGAGGTCGAGCAAATCAGATCCAGATTTGGAGCATCGCGGCTTCGATTTTGAGGAAGACGACATTTTTTGTGACAGTTAGCAGTTTTCTCAGCATAGGAATTTCGATTTAAGGAGATTTCAGGTAGTATTCTATTTTTCTTTTAGTATCTATGCTTTCAATTTAACTATTGATTCTTGAATTTAATTTAATTGTTGCATTTAATGGATTTCCAGTACTAAGAAGGATACAACCCATGTAATAGTTATATTTGAATCTAATATAAATCGCATATCATATTTTCTCAAAATTTAATTATAGTCCATATTTGATTTATTTGGTTATGTAAAAGGAAATGAACGCCATGGGATCCTATATTTACTGCTACATTAGTTTCAAATATTACTTTATGTTAAGAAAATTCAATATTTTAGGTTGAATTGGCAATATTGATCTATCGCTTTAGCTACTGAATGGAAACAAATAAAAATGCCTTTTTGACATAATTATGCATGTGCAGATATGTTAGTTGATTGATAATTTCAGCAGAGAATTGACAAATTATATATTTTGTGTAGCCGATGTTATTGATGGAGAAAAAATTCCATACAGTAGAACCTATCAGTTTAAGCTTTCATCAAACCTCTGTTAAGATGCTTGGCAAATAGCTCTGTTTCCTTGCCTGGACCTTATAGCGTTTTTTATTTTAGTGCCTAATCAAACGAAATATTTCACATATGATTAAATATGAGAAATAAAGATGAGAATAATTTTCGAAGTTGATCCCATATAACTTCAATCAAGGTTAGAATATGCAACACAAGCATTTATAAGGCAATTGATATGTATAAGGTTGCAATTAGTCAGTTTTAATCATATCTACATAGGTTGTCAGGAGTTCAAACTTTATTTGACTACCAATGCACAAAAAATAATACACTTGAATAATTGAATACTGTATAAGAATTTTAATCTATCTTGATTTGAAATCTTATCAATAACAAAAAAATACTCATGTTGTACTGAATAATTACTCACTGTATCCTTTCATTATTTTACCATTAAGACTTGAAAAGTGCAGGATTCTGCCAGAAACAATAGGGTACATGCATGTAATCCCATTTATAGCTTAAAATAATAGTCAACCTAGCTCTTTTTGTTTCATTTTCAAGCTAAAAGGCTATTAGATAAAAACAATCAGCCAAACTCTTTAGTTTGATGTTTCAAACTTGAAGGTTGTTCGATCTAAAGAAAAATATGGGTAGTGTGTGTCTTCATTTTGTTTATATTTTGTTTTTAGTGGCTTGGATGCGTCCTAACGTAATTAACTTTTGATTGTTTAAATAGTTTCAAATAGGCATTTCTCTAATCAGTAATGTCATCTCACTAAAAGTGAACCATTATATTGGTGTTAAGTTTCTATCTTGCAGTACGTAAGATTTGTTTTACATACGTAATGATGACTTAGCAAATGTATTAAATTATTGATCCATAATTAGAAACATAAGATAATAATATAACAATATTGATTTATTAGTTATGTAATTAGTATGAATCAAACTATATGCCGATAACTTTGGAAACAACTACTAGGAAAGCAATAAGATTAATTTTAAAATTTACTCTATTAACAAATATCCAAATGATATTCATAAGCTACTTTCATACTTACAACAGAATAAATTATTACTATTCAATTCTTGATATACTTACAACATAACAAATTATTGTTCAGTTCTTGATAACTTATTATTTTTCAATTATTGATAAATTAGTATTATTCAGATTTCTAGCATGGGTTAAACAAATAAAATAATACCGTGGTGACTGTTAGTTGAAATAAATTAACTTACAAGCGTGAATCATGAGCTGGACTTTATGGGGGTAAGAAATGAAATTGAGTCAAACCTGGCTACTATTATTTAAATGGAGGTAAGAATTTAACAAAACAAATAACAAAAAAAATTAATTCATATATTTTTGTGCACATAGGAGTAAGAGTATGAATTATGCTAAATTCATTGTATTGTTCTCCAGCTGTTAATATGAAATCCGGTGAGTTTCATGAATATGGAAAGCATATAACTGCTTCTATTGTCAATTATCGAATAATATTAGTCTGTTAAACTACGATTACTGATGTACTAATATCTCAAACTTCGATTGTCAACTAAGCATAGAACTAACTTGGATTTATATATTCAATGCATATAAAGAATTGAGCTCAACCATCATTTATAGGACATCTGTTAAACTTCAATCTCGGGTAAGCATTCGCTGATTTTCATCAACTCTTCTGGATTTTTAGTAGTATATGGGTTCCTTAACAATTTATGTATTACAATTAAATTCAGCTTATTTTTGTTTCCTAATATATTGATATTTATTGATGACTTTGGGATTTTTTATTTTGTTTGATTTTATCTTGATGTAAAACTTCTGTTTCTTTATTTTTTTAATGAAACTTTATTTTTTCATCAACTTACAACGTATATTTATATGTATATGTATCATTAACTCAGGTAACTATTCGCTTATTTTTATGAACTCCTTCACATTTTCAGTAGTATTTGGGTTTGTTAAAGATTTATGTATTACAATTGAATTCAGGTTATTTTTGTTTCCTAATCTGTGATATTGATTATAACTTTGGGAATTTTATTTTGTTTGGATTTTTCTTGATGTATAACTTCTGTGACTTTATTTTCCAATGAATCTTGCTCTTTCATCAATTTATACCATATATGATATATATTTGAAATGAAATGATAGAGTTCGAAGGTTTATGAGAATGACTTTGATAAATTTAAGTTGTCTCCTTATGTATTGTTCAGTATAAATGTTCGAGGTTTATTAATAGTAGTATGTTTAGCTGATGATTATAAGTGCAATGAATGAGTTTGTATTATATCAAAAAAGTGAACACATTTACTCTATACTAAGATAACAATGGTGATGAAATCATTAATTTTAAAATTTCACTTATGAACATCACTATAATTTAACTAAAGTACCAGTAATATACAAATCTTAACGGTGCTTGATTTGCAAATGGTTTGTTGACTTTTCGATTGTGTGGATAGAATTTGGAAGAGAATAATTGACGATGATAATCTACTAGGCTTACACGTTTAGATGCCATGAGAAAATTATGTCGGGCCTGTATATATGAAATAATACTCTTTTTCATATCTGTTCAACTGATACTTTTTAGTATTTCGACCATTCACATGTTATCATGGTGTACTAGATTGTAGAAAGGGAGCATTGGCTATTTTAATTGCATATAATAAATTGATTTAGTATTTTGATCCACAGAATTAACTTGAATTTGCATCAATCTACAATATCACCATCGCGCACCACCTTTATTCTTTTTATACAGATAATTTTAGTGAATTTTGTCTTCTCATTGTTGAGTGAATATGACTTGGTTTATATTATGTACATAGAGCTGGCATGTTGAAGTTAGTAATTCTTATGTGCATGTACCAATGATCATACATATTCTCTTTTATAACTATACATATATTATCATGATTGTTCTATGATTTTTTTGATGAATTTCCATACGCTCGCGTTTGTGTATTTGCAGAAATAAAACAGTTGTTAAGAAGATTGTTTCATGCATTTATGTTGATGCCACGCCCATTGGATGAGTACAAGGAGCTAATAGCAGTGGGAACACAACCGAATAGAAGTAAAACAATCCTGAAATATATCGTATTGATGGAGAATCAAAAGGCATATATCCTTCAAGAGTATGTTTTCCTTCTATTTTTTTATACAAGTTTACATTGAGGATGTTTTTTTTCGACATGTCAATATGGGATATGATCGTTTAAATTCATGGCCAGAAAAAACAAGCTTTGATATTGATTTAAATAAGCTATGTAATAACCAGATGTTCAATATTTAAAATTAAGAATCATTTTTTCTTTGATATTAAGTTAATTTGGTACGTTATCAAAGTAAAAATGAACTTAAATAAGATTAAGGGTAGTCTAAAATTTTCACACACCACAATGTTATATTTTGCACACTCAAATTCGAGCGTACGTTAAAAGTACGAACTTATGTGAATATTTGGAAATATAAGTACAACTATAGGCCGGTTATAACTGAATTTAGATTATTTAATGTTGGCGAACTAATGGAGATGGTAGTATGCAAGTGAAAATGTTGATTTTTTTTATTTGGCTATATGTTTTGTATGTACTTATGTGAATTAAGATTATCATAAATCAAATTTTTTGCATGTAGGTTGAGCTTCCTATTTCCTCATTTTTCTTATATTCAAGAAAATTAATTAAAACTTATTGTTAACTACTCACTCGCATATAACCCTTAAGTTCATTTACATAGCATCAATTTTATGTTAACATCAGTGGAAAATAAATACTCTTACCAATAAAATTTTCAGGCTTAATTCTCATTATGGAATATATAATATAATTATTGGTTAGATAACTTACATGTATGTATATATATGATAGGTTCATGGAGCACTTTTTTCATATCCAAGTTGTCGATCGAATAGTGTTGCCAATTTAAATTTGACAAACTTATGATATTTTTCATATCTAAGAATAATATTTCTTCATATTAATGGAATTTTTTTTGAGTATATCTATCTAATTATTTTTGTTACTTATATGTTTGTCCATACAAAAACATATTTACTTGAAAATTAAACAGCAAGAAAAAAAGCTTGATGTATAGTCGTAATCATCTATTTTTGTTTGTATCATCTTTTGGAAAGTTGTTTAAAAAGAACAAGGACAAGATACTTTCCAGAAAAGTGTACAAAGAACACCTAGGACCAAAGTGATACTCCGCTGAGTCTCATAGTTATTCCCTGCACGAGCGGTTTATCTCCTTTTTGTACCCAACAACTTACAAATATATATATATATATATATATATGTATGTATATGCATATGTATATGTAAATGTATATATAGAGCCCTAAAATTTTATTTTTGTCAAATGTCATGGAAGCCAGTAGAAGTATTAAGGGAAGTTTGGAGTTGAACATTGCACATGTGAGTCTGTAGTGTTATGCATTATAGCTATGTATGTTTATTGCATCTGCATCTACTATCAAAAAATAGATTCATATAAAGCTGATCAGCGGCCAAAAACACAGGTATCACTTCCCATAATGTGTTAAGTCCGAATGAGTTTGAGGATGGTGAAGGTGTTAAGATTATTCCAGGATGTGGACACGTGTTTCACTCTCAATGTATAGATATATGGCTTGCAGAAATTTATCATGTCCTGTATGTCCATGCAAGAATATGTCTCTTGCTATGGATGATGAAACCAATGCTGGACATGAAGGGGAAAGAGCTGGTCGTACAGAGGTGAAGGTATTGGCTTAGAGTCTTTTGTGTTTTGTTTATATAATTATTTTTATTACTTAGTTGATGATCCATACTTGCAAGGTTAAATACTGTTTTGAAGGATGGTACACTGTTTTTTAATCTCTGAAATTGCTTGCTATTCAAATAATAATATAGACATTACTTTGCTGAATTCTGACTACTATTTTGCTGCTAATAATAAAACAGTTTGACTAGTGTGTACTGTTGCTGTGTCCTTGAAGCCTGTTTCTGATTTGAAGAAGAAAGATATTAAGAGTGGATGCAAACATGGGTCATATTGTTACCGTCTTGAGAGTTGATACTGCATGCATGGATCCATGATTTTTGAAATATCTTTATTTGTTTTACTATTGTTTGATCCTTAGATCTTTTCAGTTTCTGTAGTGATCCATCATTTTTTATGTTCTCATTTTTTTATATAATTTATTTGCGTTTACATTCTATTCTGGATGTTTGAAACCTAATTTTGTTTTGTAGAATTGTGTCTCTCTAAATTCTGAGCAGGAAATATGTTCTTTCCATCTTTTAAATATCTAGACAGTGCTCATTGAAGGGGAAGTCTGTAGAGAAAGAATAAAACATAAAATTTGATATAATATATTTTTACAACGGATCTTCTCTGAAATCAATCTCAAATATAAATACAATTAGATCCAACAATCAAGATATGTTGTGTCGAAATTTATGTTTTATTTTGTTTATTTATGGTTGTAAGTTTTGTAATAAATAAATTAGTGATTCAGTTTCCTATTGTATTTGAAGTTATAGGAAGTTTTTATTTTTACAGTGGTTCATATCCTATTTTGAATCAATTTTTCGATGACTACTATGCTCCTGCATTGCTTTTCCTAACGATAAGAGTTTGCCTTACACATGTGCGAAGCAATTCATATCTCACAAATAACTAACTAGATGCAAAGTCCATATAGACGTGCATATATTAGCCCTATTAAAATAAGCAGTACAAACTTAAGAAAGTCTAATAAGAACGGCTATAGATGCAATAAATCAAACAAGCTAACAACAATCAGATTCTGATTCAATCAACTTCTACAATTCATGGATATATGCAATATAAATATGTAGAATAATTGCAAAAAATAAACTTTACAATGAGTCATAATGATTTCCTTATCAACTTGATAATGTACGTCCAATTTGAAAGAAAATTATTTTACCGCTAATTTCAAAGACACCTAATTGATTCGATACAAGCCCGTAAGGATTTTGATGACAATGATATTTCGTGCAAAATATGAGGAACTAAAAAATGATATTTTTGCAGAATGAGCACTTATAAAAGTACCTGCTCACATCCATGTGACTGAATTTTCAAAAAAGAGGTCTGCCACATGTTCACATGCTAATTACATAAAACTGGAAGAGCTTTTATTAATGTTCACGAACGCAGGTTCGTGAGAAGCCGGTCTCTGTCAAATTTTCTCTTCTATCGAATCCTAGACATTTGTCTCATGGAAGAATTAACCTACCATTAAGGAATACTATCCAAAAGCTATCAGTGAAAGAGTAAGTCTTAACTTGGATTTGCTAAACCTTTTCTTATGTGGTTAGTTGATACGTAGTAGTGGTAGTAGCAGTTAAAGTTGTTTACTTTTTCAGGTACCATTCTTTGATGGCGAACAAACGGGCAAAACACCTTCTGAAAAACCAAATGTTATGTTTAGTCCAAGGGCAAACCCATGATCGATAACTAATCCAATTGAAGGAGGCACTTAGGAAGTAATGCTGACAATTAGCCAGTGTCAAATGACATTCATTGCAATGGAAATGGTAATTTTTGGATTTTATTAGTTTTTAACTTATATTTTGACTGTAATGGTAGTTTCAACTTTCATTGTCTAAGGCTTTGCGTTGGTTGTATGCCTAACTTTTATTACTTAGCTTGACTTCCAATGTATGTAATTTTACCAAACTAAAATGTCCAACATTTTGAACCATTTTAGAAACAAACCTTGATTACAATCAATCGATATTATATATTCACCAGAATTCATAATATATCTGTTGATTCTTATTATTATTTTGCTCAAAATTACTCCAGTTTAAACCATTTTTGCATTATATAATTGTAGTTCATTAGGTTTGATCTTTGAATGATAGTTCATGTTCTTTGATGAAACTGGATGGATGGACGTTCTTAAATTTATGGCGATGTAATGTGAAGTATTAGAAATACAATTTAACAACTTAAGTTCAAACTCCATTATTAATTAAGTCAATAATTTACTTTTAACATAGTTTTCTTTTTTCATAATTATAACAAAAAGGAACCAAAAGGTTTGGCTTTCTTATATAAACCACGTATATAATTGGTAGCTTGAAATTAAAGATAGTATTATAGATGCCCTTTGCAAATATAAAATCATTGCATTATGATTTTATATGTGAAAATAAATATGAAATAAGCCACTATCAAATTTTGATAAGACTACTATATAGCCTTCTACTCATCAATGCTTTTTAATTCCTAGACGTGGTCCATGCCTAAAAATAAAACCAAAATTAATGGACACTATTGCATGAATGGACAATGTGTACTATATTTGTAAACGAAACATAATACATGACTTAAAACATGCACATTGTGATTAGAAGTAGGCCTGTAACAACCGGGATTTTGTAATTTCAATTATTGTCAAAATGACGATTTAATTCAGTTGATAATTGTTAGTGGAATTCGAATTGGATTTGAAATGTGAAAATTGTTTGATTGCAATTGAGATTTATTCGGGTTAAAATTCTTTAATAAAATTGTTAATTGTTAAATTGAGTTTTAATCCAGTTTGAATTCTTTTAAACATTTGGTTAAGAAAATAATTTGGGCTTTGAATGTTGGTCCATATGGTTTGAAATTCTTTGTATTATATTATCAAGTGTTTATATGGGCTTTATGAATTTAAATCTCGGGCCACATTTGTATTTAAGGGATGTGATGAGTAATAAAGCCGGAGACAAATTCTTTTTTTCCCTCCGTTCAAAATTCACTAGCCCATACCTCTCGTACAAATAACCCATACCAGCCCATGCCCTAGACACGATGTTTCTCTGTTAAAACCACGATCATAAAACACGAAACCCCCCTCTCTATCTGATTCATTCGTATAACCCAAAAGTAAAATCGGAGATGAAAAAAAATGGTGGCGACTTAAAAACTGGGGCTTCGGCGATTTCGATTCTCTGGCGATTTTAGGAATTAAGGGCTTCGATTTTCTTCGATCGCGTTCGTCTCCCTCTCGCTCGCGACCTCTTCGAAAAAGGTGAGTGGTTTTCCCCCGCTCACATCTAATTCATGCTTTGAGTTATTTAGCGTTCGAAGCTCTGTGATTTTCGTTGTTTCTATTTGGTGGCTATCTTGACTTTGAGCGTGCTGTTCGATTTTCGTGATTGTTTCTGTCAATGATGATTTGGGTTCTGCTTGTTTTTCGCAATCTTGTCGATGATTTGATTTACATGATATTCACGTCGTTGATTCTTTCTTTTTACGCGGAGATAATTTGGGAAAGAACGTGTACCCACGGTTCTCTTCACTTGTTCGCTGTTGATGATCACCTGACTTTCGAATCTGATCATCTCGACTTTGTTCTGTGATATTCTTTTCTTTTAGACTTCACTGTAAATTTAATTCATATCTCTGGCCATCTTCTCTGTTGACTTCGGCATTACTGAAATTGTGATTTCCTGTTGCTTACCACGGTTATCACTGTCTTGATGAGTTCGAACTAGCTCCGTCTTGATTTTTAAAGTGTTGCATATCTGTTGCCGTAGTCCTGATCATATTGCCACTTTGTTTCGATTTTTCTTGATCATTGAAGTATTACTATATCTGTTGTTTAGGGTTGGTATTGAGTTTGTTTCTGTTATCATTTCTCGGCCATGTTGGTTTCATATGCATTCGGTTTGTAGTCTTACTTCAACCACACTGTAAACTGTATAAATTGTTACTTGATTCTGCGCTTTGTACTTTAGTCTGCTTTTGCATTTGGTACATCTTGCAGTTTGAATCACTTGAGTACATTGTAGTCTTCATTGCACTTGACTGTGATGTTGCGATGATATTATCTACCTTCGAATTTCTGGCATGCCTGGCTTTGCTTTGCCTTGAGTATTTTGTAAATGTTCGACCATGACTTTATTCATCTTTGATTTATATTACACTCGACTTTGCATTAGCTTGAGACTTCTTGCTTACAGTTGCACTTGTGAACACTGATTCATTGAAGTGCATTCGTTGAGCTTCACTGAGCTTTGGCATTTGAATGCTTCATCCCTTACCTGTAGTTGTGTTACCTCTGTCTAATTCCCTCCGGTTTCTTTAGTATTGTAGTAGACACTTGATCATTCGAGTCTGATGTTTTGGAGCCTTGAAGCTGTACATGTTAAAAGTGTAGGCATATGTACTGATCTGGTCAGTATCCATATCGCATATGTACTGATCTGGTCTATCTCCTTATGCAATTGCTGTTTGGACCGGTTGTGCTTGTGCACTTCACTTGTATCACTTGGTATCCACACTTCTAGTTGTTGTTGGCATTGATTAGTTGAAACTGGCCTGTGTTTAGTTGTTGCTGGGCCTTGCTGTGCTACCTTACCATTAGTATACTGACCAGTTTCACCGTCACCCCTCTGATTCATTTTGTCATGTGCAGTCTACTATGTACATTCAATTGTGTACATATTCTATATTCACTGGAGTGCACAGTGAACTCTTTATGCACTGGTTATCTCCTTTGCACTCGGAGCTACATATAGCCTGCACTTGCATTGTCTACGTTGGTTGTACACTTCACTTGTACTAGCACTGTGAAGTCTGCTCTTTTCGATAATTGATATGCATTGATTTGAGTCACCATGTATGTTTCTTTCTGGTGATCCTGGGTCTGGTTTCTTGACCAGGCTTGTTTGAGTTGCTTTGGCTATTGACTACGGTCATGGCTTGTTCGATATCACAGTTTTGATCTGAAGCGTGAACTTGTTCACCGCTTCCTCTTCGCTTGTGTTGGTTGAGTTTGGGTTGTTGGTTCTTGACTGTTTCAAGTTGATTTGTGAAATTTTACAGCGAGTTGAATCCGGTCTCAAAGACCCGGGTTTGACCCTGTAAGTTTATTTATGTTGACTTCTATAGTTTTGATTGCTGTTAGTTTTCACCGTCGTGATGATTTCACGTACTGTGTGGCGAGGCAGTGCACGCGTGCGTGCACTGCAGCCACATAAAAATTTGATTTGATTGATCTTTTTGAGATTGTTGATTTGTTGACTTACACTGTTTAGTGTTATATCTGCCGTTATCCAATTCTCGTATCGAGAGTTGGATATACGAGATTTCTGTGACTGTCGTCTATTTGACTATCTGATTATTATTGCTGCTATGCACTAATAACTGAGTTTGAATTAGACTGACCCGTGTATTATTTTCTTTTGAATGTAATACTCGGGTCAGACCCGAGTTATTTCAGGTTGTAGATTTCCTTCTTTGAGTTGCTGTTTAGGAGATGAAGACTTTTCACATCTTCTGAAGTAGTCGTGTCATTGTATAGAACGATATGTATTCATGTATATTATTCGTTAATGTACTTGTATATATAACTTCTTGAGCCGACAGTTGTAGTTGTATCATATGTATTGTGTCAACTATGTATTAACTGACATCAGTTATATATATATGAGACTTTTGTTTTCATCTGTGTTCCGCATTTATATTATCTGTGTTATTATTATATCTAATGTCCTAAACTATTATGAACTATCGTAGTTTGTTTTATACTGATAATGGGATATGTCGATGGGAGTAAATAAATAATAGATGAAAAATAAAAAGTATATACCACTCCTACCGAGATAACCAATATTAGTGTAAGGCCAATTACGGATGGTCGCTCCTATCCAGCCTTATTCTTCGTAATAATAGACAGTATTTCTTTTAATACTCTTTGTTATTATGAGCATAGAGGTGGGGCGTCACAGTTGGTATCAGAGCTTGGGGTTTATGGACATAATATAAAACATAACTTGGATGGAACATATGTTACAACTATTGGTCGATGTTTTATTGTGATTGGAGTCAAAACTAAAGTTTTGAAATTTTGATGCAAGTTTTGAAATATCATTATTTAAAAATAAAAAGTGAAACTGTGTTTTGTTGATTTCATTGAATTGTGTTCTGTTTATCAGAGTGCGCAGCGGAAACAGTGAAACTGTCTTCGCTGAGTACAACTGACAATCTTTTTGATTTAAAAATCAAAATACGAAATTGATATGAATTCCAATTGTTGTTTACATAGCTGTAATTATTTTGTTTCTTTGAGAATTTCGAATCCAAATTGAGGATTCGAAGAAATTGCAGATATGTGATTTTTGTTGAAATTTCCGCTGGCTTTCTTTTGTACTAATCATCTATTGATTAGATTTTTGCTGTTTTAAATTATCTTCATTGAAGATACATTTGAATGATTTTTTGTTCATTTTGTAGTACGTGCAAAAAATTTAAATTGCACGTTATTGCATTTATTTTACGTTGAACCGATGCTTGGTTATGAAACGTATTTTGTTGCCGTTATTTTTACAACGGAATTTTACACTAATGCTATATTTTGAAGTACGGTGTTTTGTGGCATTTTAATGAATGAGAATTCACTGACATTACATTTTGATGTAGATTGTTTTGATGTGATTTTGACGTTTTAAAACTACTGTCGCTTTGGCTTCCGTAACCGTCAAATTTTAAAAGTGGATTTTCTAGCGGTTATTCCGCAATGCTGTTTTATGACCGTTTTTACGGTATTTTGAGAAGTACAATTTCCTTATCGAAATTGTTACTAATTTGCTGCTTTAATCACGTGATTGGAAAATAGTTTTAAAATGAAAAGTGTTTTATAAATTTTTAACAGTTCGCGTTTTCAAATGAATGAGAAAGCGACTTAAACGATTCAGCAAAATCGAGGATTATGACCCCTTTCTTTTACTGTTTCGCTTAACTCCGGACTTATCCAGTTGAGAATGTGAATTGTTATTTTTACAAAATAAATAAAATTGTTTTCAGAAATTTTAACAGTTTGCGCTTTCAAAAGAATGAGGAAGCGATTTAAACGTTTCAGCAAAATCGAGGACTATGACCCCTTTCTTTTACTGATTCGCTTAATTCCGGACTTGTCCGTTTGAGAATGTGAAATGTATTTTTACAAAATACACAATTTTGCACTTTCAAGGAAACGATGAAGAGAATCAAACGATTTAGTAAAACACGTGGTATGGGACATGTGCGTTTGCTATTTCGGTTAATTCCGGACTCGTTAATTGAAATATTTGATGATTTTGTGTGCTTTCGAGCCACTATGAGGACCTTCGGGTCATTTGTTGGACCTTCGGGTCATTTGTTGGGCTTTCGGGCCACTCTGCGGACCTTCGGGTCAAATACCAGTACTAGACCTTCGGGTCACTCTGCGGACCTCCGGGTCAATCTGATGGGCGCCAAAATTATGTTGAGTACTTGGTAGGCTTCGGCCACTCTGAGATGCACGTGCGGTGATTAAAAACTCGCCATCTGATGGGATCGATCCAAGCTTTTATGTTGATTTTCTAGTCTTCTTAATTGATTTCTAGATATTTGTTGCTTCCAATTATCTGCAGGTAATTGGATATTTGTTGATATGAGTTCTGATTATCGTTTTTGATAATCAGATATTTGTTGTTTCTAATTATCGCTTGTGATAATTAGATATTTGTTGATATGAGTTCTGAATATCGTTTTTGATAATCAGATATTTGTTGTTTCTAATTATCGCTTGTGATAATTAGATATTTGTTGATATGAGTTCTGATTATCGTTTTTGATAATCAGATATTTGTTGTTTCTAATTATCGCTTGTGATAATTAGATATTTGTTGATATGAGTTCTGATTATCTTTTTTGATAATCAGATATTTGTTGTTTCTAATTATCGCTTTAGATAATTAAATATTTTCTGATTTGAGATTTAATTATCACTTTTGATAATTAAATATTTGCTGATTTGAGATTTAATTATCGCTTTTGATAATTAAATATTTGCTGATTTGAGATTTAATTATCGCTTTTGATAATTAAATATTTGCTGATTTGAGATTTAATTATCGCTTTTGATAATTAAATATTTGCTGATTTGAGATTTAATTATCGCTTTTGATAATTAAATATTTTCTGATTTGAGATTTAATTATCACTTTTGATAATTAAATATTTGCTGATTTGAGATTTAATTATCGCTTTTGATAATTAAATATTTGCTGATTTGAGATTTAATTATCGCTTTTGATAATCGAATTGTTGAATTTGAAATTTAATTATCGTTTGTGATAATCGAATATTTGTTGAATTTGAGATTTGATTATCGCTTTTGATAATTTGATATTTGTTGATTTGTCTTCTGAATATCGTTTGGATAATTGGATGTTTGCTGATTTTATGGATGAGAGATTTTCTAATCTCTAATTGAGTTCAGGCTATGTTGATTTTATTGAATCGCTGTTTTCTATCTATTTCTGTTAATAGTTAGAGTTTGTTGATTATGAAATTTGTGTTTTCTAGTTAATTGTTGGATAACTAGATAATTGCAGCTTGCGAATTGTGATTTGTGTTTCATAATTATCTTTGTTGATAATTAGATTTTGTTGTTTTCTAATTATCGTATCGATAATTAGATATTGTTGTTTTGTGATTCTGTATTTCTGATCATCTAATTAATAATTGAATATCGTGGATGATTGTATTTATTCAGCTTTGTTGTTTTCTGATCATCTACTTGATAGTTAAATTTTGTTGGAAAATTTGAGAATCTCTTTTATGAAATTAAAAGATTACTTTGGCATTTGAATTCTCGACTTTTATTCTTCTAGCTTAACCAGTTTATGTTAGAAGAATAATAGTGTTTATGACCTTCGTTATGGAAATTGCGGGGACGCAATTTCTATAAGGAGGGGAGTCTGTAACAACCGGGATTTTGTAATTTCAATTATTGTCAAAATGACGATTTAATTCAGTTGATAATTGTTAGTGGAATTCGAATTGGATTTGAAATGTGAAAATTGTTTAATTGCAATTGAGATTTATTCGGGTTAAAATTCTTTAATAAAATTGTTAATTGTTAAATTGAGTTTTAATCCAGTTTGAATTCTTTTAAACATTTGGTTAAGAAAATAATTTAGGCTTTGAATGTTGGTCCATATGGTTTGAAATTCTTTGTATTATATTATCAAGTGTTTATATGGGCTTTATGAATTTAAATCTCGGGCCACATTTGTATTTAAGGGATGTGATGAGAAATAAAGCCGGAGACAAATTCTTTTTTTTCCTCCGTTCAAAATTCACTAGCCCATACCTCTCGTACAAATAACCCATACCAGCCCATGCCCTAGACACGATGTTTCTCTGTTAAAACCACGATCATAAAACACGAAACCCCCCTCTCTATCTGATTCATTCGTATAACCCAAAAGTAAAATCGGAGACGAAAAAAAATGGTGGCGACTTAAAAACTGGGGCTTCGGCGATTTCGATTCTCTGGCGATTTTAGGAATTAAGGGCTTCGATTTTCTTCGATCGCGTTCGTCTCCCTCTCGCTCGCGACCTCTTCGAAAAAGGTTAGTGGTTTCTCCCCCGCTCACATCTAATTCATGCTTTGAGTTATTTAGCGTTCGAAGCTCTGTGATTTTCGTTGTTTCTATTTGGTGGCTATCTTGACTTTGAGCGTGCTGTTCGATTTTCGTGATTGTTTCTGTCAATGATGATTTGGGTTCTCCTTGTTTTTCGCAATCTTGTCGATGATTTGATTTACGTGATATTCACGTCGTTGATTCTTTCTTTTTACGCGGAGATAATTTGGGAAAGAACGTGTACCCACGGTTCTCTTCACTTGTTCGCTGTTGATGATCACCTGACTTTCGAATCTGATCATCTCGACTTTGTTCTGTGATATTCTTTTCTTTTAGACTTCACTGTAAATTTAATTCATATCTCTGGCCATCTTCTCTGTTGACTTCGGCATTACTGAAATTGTGATTTCCTGTTGCTTACCACGGTTATCACTGTCTTGATGAGTTCGAACAAGCTCCGTCTTGATTTTTAAAGTGTTGCATATCTGTTGCCGTAGTCCTGATCATATTGCCACTTTGTTTCGATTTTTCTTGATCATTGAAGTATTACTATATCTGTTGTTTAGGGTTGGTATTGAGTTTGTTTCTGTTATCATTTCTCGGCCATGTTGGTTTCATATGCATTCGGTTTGTAGTCTTACTTCAACCACACTGTAAACTGTATAAATTGTTACTTGATTCTGCGCTTTGTACTTTAGTCTGCTTTTGCATTTGGTACATCTTGCAGTTTGAATCACTTGAGTACATTGTAGTCTTCATTGCACTTGACTGTGATGTTGCGATGATATTATCTACCTTCGAATTTCTGGCATGCCTGGCTTTGCTTTGCCTTGAGTATTTCGTAAATGTTCGACCATGACTTTATTCATCTTTGATTTATATTACACTCGACTTTGCATTAGCTTGAGACTTCTTGCTTACAGTTGCACTTGTGAACACTGATTCATTGAAGTGCATTCGTTGAGCATCACTGAGCTTTGGCATTTGAATGCTTCATCCCTTACCTGTAGTTGTGTTACCTCTGTCTAATTCCCTCCGGTTTCTTTAGTATTGTAGTAGACACTTGATCATTCGAATCTGATGTTTTGGAGCCTTGAAGCTGTACATGTTAAAAGTGTAGGCTTACAGATCCATATCGCATATGTACTGATCTGGTCTATCTCCTTATGCAATTGCTGTTTGGACCGGTTGTGCTTGTGCACTTCACTTGTATCACTTGGTATCCACACTTCTAGTTGTTGTTGGCATTGATTAGTTGAAATTGGCCTATGTTCGGTTGTTGCTGGGCCTTGCTGTGCTACCTTACCTTTAGTATACTGACCAGTTTCACCGTCACCCCTCTGATTCATTTTGTCATGTGCAGTCTACTATGTACATTCAATTGTGTACATATTCTATATTCACTGGAGTGCACAGTGAACTCTTTATGCACTGGTTATCTCCTTTGCACTCGGAGCTACATATAGCCTGCACTTGCATTGTCTACGTTGGTTGTACACTTCACTTGTACTAGCACTGTGAAGTCTGCTCTTTTCGATAATTGATATGCATTGATTTGAGTCACCATGTATGTTTCTTTCTGGTGATCCTGGGTCTGGTTTCTTGACCAGGCTTGTTCGAGTTGCTTTGGCTATTGACTACGGTCATGGCTTGTTCGATATCACAGTTTTGATCTGAAGCGTGAACTTGTTCACCGCTTCCTCTTCGCTTGTGTTGGTTGAGTTTGGGTTGTTGGTTCTTGACTGTTTCAAGTTGATTTGTGAAATTTTACAGCGAGTTGAATCCGGTCTCAAAGACCCGGGTTTGACCCTGTAAGTTTATTTATGTTGACTTCTATAGTTTTGATTGATGTTAGTTTTCACCGTCGTGATGATTTCACGTACTGTGTGGCGAGGCAGTGCACGCGTGCGTGCACTGCAGCCACATAAAAATTTGATTTGATTGATCTTTTTGAGATTGCTGATTTGTTGACTTACACTGTTTAGTGTTATATCTGCCGTTATCCAATTCTCGTATCGAGAGTTGGATATACGAGATTTCTGTGACTGTCGTCTATTTGACTATCTGATTATTATTGCTGCTATGCACTAATAACTGAGTTTGAATTAGACTGACCCGTGTATTATTTTCTTTTGAATGTAATACTCGGGTCAGACCCGAGTTATTTCAGGTTGTAGATTTCCTTCTTTGAGTTGCTGTTTAGGAGATGAAGACTTTTCACATCTTCTGAAGTAGTCGTGTCATTGTATAGAACGATATGTATTCATGTATATTATTCGTTAATGTACTTGTATATATAACTTCTTGAGTCGACAGTTGTAGTTGTATCATATGTATTGTGTCAACTATGTATTAACTGACATCAGTTATATATATATGAGACTTTTGTTTTCATCTGTGTTCTGCATTTATATTATCTGTGTTATTATTATATCTAATGTCCTAAACTATTATGAACTATCGTAGTTTGTTTTATACTGATAATGGGATATGTCGATGGGAGTAAATAAATAATAGATGAAAAATAAAAAGTATATACCACTCCTACCGAGATAACCAATATTAGTGTAAGGCCAATTACGGATGGTCGCTCCTATCCAGCCTTATTCTTCGTAATAATAGACAGTATTTCTTTTAATACTCTTTGTTATTATGAGCATAGAGGTGGGGCGTCACAGTTGGTATCAGAGCTTGGGGTTTATGGACATAATATAAAACATAACTTGGATGGAACATATGTTACAACTATTGGTCGATGTTTTATTGTGATTGGAGTCAAAACTAAAGTTTTGAAATTTTGATGCAAGTTTTGAAATATCATTATTTAAAAATAAAAAGTGAAACTGTGTTTTGTTGATTTCATTGAATTGTGTTCTGTTTATCAGAGTGCGCAGCGGAAATAGTGAAACTGTCTTCGCTGAGTACAACTGACAATCTTTTTGATTTAAAAATCAAAATACGAAATTGATATGAATTCCAATTGTTGTTTACATAGCTGTAATTATTTTGTTTCTTTGAGAATTTCGAATCCAAATTGAGGATTCGAAGAAATTGCAGATATGTGATTTTTGTTGAAATTTCCGCTGGCTTTCTTTTGTACTAATCATCTATTGATTAGATTTTTGCTGTTTTAAATTATCTTCATTGAAGATACATTTGAATGATTTTTTGTTCATTTTGTAGTACGTGCAAAAAATTTAAATTGCACGTTATTGCATTTATTTTACGTTGAACCGATGCTTGGTTATGAAACGTATTTTGTTGCCGTTATTTTTACAACGGAATTTTACACTAATGCTATATTTTGAAGTACGGTGTTTTGTGGCATTTTAATGAATGAGAATTCACTGACATTACATTTTGATGTAGATTGTTTTGATGTGATTTTGACGTTTTAAAACTACTGTCGCTTTGGCTTCCGTCACGGTACGACTTAGTGAAGGGGGTCCAGGGGGCAGCGCCCCCGGCGGGGTGCGGGGCAGCGCCCCGTCACGGTACGACTTAGTGAAGGCAAGCTGGTCCAGTGGTAGCATGACCGAGCTAAGGAATGGTGCGACTCAACCAGATGAACGACTTAAGGAAGGCAAGCGACTTACGACTTAAGGGAGGCAAGAGACTTACGACTTAAGGGAGGCAAGAGACTTAAGGTCCAACGACCTACGGCTTAACAGAGTCGAGCGACCTACGACCTAGCAAACGAATGTCTTAACGACCTAAGCCTTGAACGACTTAGTGGAACGAACGACTTATCGACCTAAGCCTTGAACGACTTAACGACTTAACGACTTAAGCTCAAATACAAGCTACGAGCTAAAGTTGGAACGACCTAGTGAAGTTAGGTCGAGGACGACCTACGACTTAAGGCCTGGAACGACCTAGTGAAATTAGGTCGGGGACGACCTACGACTTAAGCCAGGGCGAGCGAGCTAACTGCAAACGACTTAAGCCTTTAACTCGTGAACGACTTATGCCTTTAACTCCTGAACGACTTATGCCTTTAACTCCTGAACGACTTATGCCTTTAGCTCGTGAACGACTTAACATTTTGCCTGGAGATTATAGGTCGGCAACGACCTACGACTTAAGGGCCAGAACGACCTAACTCCGAACGAGCTAAAAATGGCCAGAACGACCTAACTCCGAACGAGCTAAAAATGGCCAGAACGACCTAGTAGCAGTTTTTCACCAAAATCACTAAATTTTGGAGTTTTTCGCCAATCCAATCCAAACCAAATGCAAATGTTGATGCTAGAGTGATAGGGAATCATTCCCAACAGTCCAATGACAATCATAGGCAAGATGTGAGATCAAAAATCTCACCTTTTCCACGAAATTGATGTTGGAGAGCTTAAGAGCAAAGCAAGAATCAACCCCTAGCTTGAATCTATGTTCTTCACCTTGAAGTCGGAGTTTGATGCTGAATTCACTAAAGATCTCGAGCTTGGAATTTTAATTTCTCTTTCCCTCCACCATTTTTGAAGAAGCTTGAAGTATTTGATGAAGTGATGAAGAGAAGAGGGAGTTGGGCTGAGTTAAGAAGGTGCAGTCCCAACCAAAGTCACAAGTGGGAAAAGTGACGAAAATTTCACTATCTCCAAACATATCAAAGTTTACACTCAAAAAGATCGCAAACGTCATTTTGAACTCAATGGGGGTGGTCTCGAGTCCTAATTTGACCGTATGCAAAAAGTAGCTTCTCGGACTAACATCCGACTAACGATAAAATATTTAAATATAAAATCGATAGATATGCGGGTTGTTACAAGATGGATTATTATTTGACTCGTCACACGTTGGAAGTTGATTTTGTTGCTCACATTGTTTTATATATGTTTCAAACAACAAATCTGTGTGATCTTTATGAATTTCTTCCATTTGCTCAACAAAATTGAATTCTAATTATTAATTTGAGAATTTTCCATTTGAAATTGTTGAGAACAAAAATTATCCATTGAACAATAGTCGAGATTATTCTCGTTGCCAAAATTATTCGAAAATTGGTTCACATTTCCATTTTGACCTTGAAAGTCATTTTGGAGTTCGAAGTTGTATTGGCATGAGTTATAACCGAAATCAATTGAACTTTGAAGAAATTTCAAATTTTGACTATTTTGAGATCCTTGACTTGAGTTATTGCACAAATATGAACTACACAACTCATTTATCATTTGATGTTTTTGTGTAGAGAGTTTAAGTAAAGATGAAATCGTTTCAATACTCTTTTCAAGATTTAAGGGTTGGTTATCATTTTGAAAACTTTGTGGTTCAAAATTCAAATTGTTTGTTTAATAGTTTTCATTGAAATATCCATAAGAATTTGGTGTGAAATTATATGCATTATATTGATTTTCTTAACTATTGAAAAATTCTTGCGAGTAGGGAAACTCAAACATTTTCAAGATGTTTTTTTATAAAGGAAAAGAAAAAATATTTACAAAAGGGAATTTATTTAAAAAGGGAATTTTGATTTTTGTTTTATTTTTTGGTTATTCAAATTTTTTTTGTTTTTGAAAAGATTATTATTATTATTATTTGGATTTTTGTTTTTCTAAATAAAAACAAAAAAATGGATTTTTTTTTATTTTGTTTGAAAATTTTCAAAGGAGAAGATTTAAAAGGATTTTTTTTTTAAAAAACTAAGTTAAATTTACAAAAAAAATTTGGTTTTGGATTTTTGATTTTGATTGAAAAATTTTAAAGGATTTAAAAACTAAGTTAAGGAAAATTTATAATTTTTTTTACTTTTGGATTTTGAAATTTTTTTTAAGTATGCATGAACTAATTCAACTAAATGAATGCAAAGGACTTAATTACAAATTTTCTGTCGTTAGTAGCTCCTAACCCAGAATTGTATAATCGCACTTTGTTTTAAATCAATAAAATATTTCTTAGCCAGGTAACGGGCAGGAGTTATCGGTGCACCACGAATCACCGTAGCAATTCAACCAAAGGTTTAAGTACCTTTAGAGAAACAACCACTATAATATTTACGAATCACCGTAATATTTATAAATGGTTATTGCTCTACCGTAGCCTAGACACCAAGAAATAAAATTGTTCAAGGAAGACAACTGTCAAAATACAATTAAGCCCTAGGTGAGCTCGCGACACCCTTAAGTCGAATGTCTAACCGTTATTATTATTCAAAATTCTACGATGAAATGCGATTTGTGGGCCAAGGAACGGGTGATGAAATCCTCTACCTTATGTGAATTGGGGTGTTGCCCTTTGAAAAGAAAATAAGATGGTATTAATGCAAAGAAGAAATTAAATGTGATTTTACAAATGCAACTACAATGAATTTTGTTTTTGTTTTTGAATTATTATTTTTTTTGAAAATTCTTTTTTTTTATATAAATGCAAATGCAAGCAACCAACAATGCAATTAAAATAAAACTAGAGATAAAAGCATGATACCAGAGCGTGCAGAATTATTGGTAATTTTTTTTAGCAATAATTTTTTAAGCAAGCAATTTATTTGGCAAGAAAACTGGCAGTTTTAGCAAGCTATTATGTTCCTTACGAATTTCTGCTTTTGCAACCTAAAAATTTGATCAACACTTGAAACTTGAAAACAGCAAAAGAAAATTGAAAATAAAGCAAATCCCTCTTTTTTTTAAATAAGTGTGGAACTAAAAACAAATTGAAACAAAACTAATTAAACAAAACAAAACAAAAGAAAACAAATAAAATAAAAAGAAACTTGTTATTTGAAAATAAAAGAAAACAAAACAAAACTAAATTAACTTGTTATTTGAAACTTGTTATTAATTTTTTTTCTAGTTTTGAAACAAAAGAAAAATTAGCTTAAAGTGATAACAACAATCCCTTTTTTTTCTTTTTACTTAGGACCCAGCCCAACTAAAAATATATAAAAACACTATAGAAAAGATCAGAGACTCGAATAAAGGTGAATTCTCAATCCAAATACACTACTCCCTAAATATAAAAAATTCTCAATCCAAATTTGAATCCTTAAATCAACTACAGTTTTCCAGAAGTAAAAGCAAGTCGCAATCAGGCGATGGAGGAGGTTGTTCGGGTTTGGTCGATTGCGGTCGTTGATGGTTGGGTGATGCTGAACTCATGGGTGGTTCAGGTGTTCGAGTGAGGGCTTCAGGATTGCAGAAGCAGGTTCGTGAGGAGATTGGAAGGGTTGGTTGATTCGCGGTTGAATTTGCGGTCGATTTTGGGGTTGTTGTTGACTGTATGGAGTTCTGGTGGTATGGCAGGGTAGTGATGAACTAGCGTAATAGCTAAGTTACTGGCAGTGATGAGGTGAGTTTTGATATGTTTAAGGTGGTGAATCAGGGGGTGGGAGATGACACTAGAAAGGGGTAGGAGTTGTAAATGTGGATGAACGTGACAACGCAGGGGAAGTCGAATGGTGATTTGTAGAGCAGTAGGCAGAAGTGGTGACAGATTTCAGGTGGGTGGTTGGAACTGGTAGATGGCAGGCAATTAAGTCGGTAGGAATTTTAAGGCAGGGTGCACTGAAATGTTGGTTGATGTGGGTGGGTTGAAGTGGGATGTATGGCAGTTTTGTAAATGAAGTATCGGTTGTAAAGGTTATTGGTTTACAGTGGATGTGTATAGAAATGGTGATGACTAGTAGTTGGAAGTGTTGACAGGGAGAACTGATGCTATGAATATGGTGCAGGGGTACGTGGAGTGGTTGCAGTGGGGTTAGAGGGTTATGTGTAGGCAAGGGTACAGGAATGGTTAATGTAGTGGAGTATGTAGTGATTGAAGTATGTTGGTTGAGGTGGAAGTGTTGTAACATTTTGGATATGTGGATGCAATGTGAGGAGATGGAAGATTGTGAGGAGATGCAGGCGGTTTGTACAGGGGCAGATGGCAGTTATATGTATGTAGGCAGGGGGGAAGTTGGAGGAATGAAGAAGTGTGTTTGTGGTTTGCAGATGGAGCTGTCACATGCAGTAAGATGATTTGTGGTTGAAAGGCAGTGGGTAAGTTAATGATTGAAGTTAATGGAGAAGTATGTAGATGTGCATAGAAATGTGCAATGTTTTTTGGTGGAATGATATGCTGCAATATTGAGTAGCATATTATAGGGAAGTATTGTTGTGTGTTATTTGATGTGCACAATATTGAGTACAAGTTTGAAGGGTGTGATGGACGGGTTTAGTGGAAGGGTTGGTAGTTGCAAGACAATGTGTGAATGCTTTGGTTTGCTGACAGTATGGGGGGAGAGTCTGTTATGGAGGAGGTTTGGAAGTAGCAGTTAATTGATGAAATGAAGGTGTATCAGCAGTTAATTGATGAGATGAAGGTGTGGTAGATGTTATGGGGGAAGTTTGGAAGGCACTGGTTGACGAAAGGGGTTTGTGACAGTTTTGGTCAGGGGGTATGTGCACAAGCACAGTGCACAGAGGAACAGTGGTGATGAGGCCAGTTTTATGAAGCACTGCTGGTTACTGATGGGTATGAAGGGTGTTGTGGAGCAAGGCTGTGGAGCAATTTGTAGGATGTGTTGAAGGATGGATGATGAAGGAATGTTTTTGATGAAGCAGTGATGTGAATACAAATACAATGTAAATACAAGTATTCAATGTGAAGTAGTGGTTTTTGCAACAAAGGATGGTTTAGTGTGCATGGTTGCTGTAGTGCACAAGGCAGTGGTAGTTTGATGGTCAATGTTTGTTGTAGGAGGTTGATGCACAGTTTGTACAGTGATTCACAGTGTAGAAGACAGAGGTCAATGTTATGGTGAAATGGGTTGGAGGCAAACATAATAATTTTGTAAAAGAAAAGGAAATATGTAAAAGAACTTATAAATGTAATAAAATATTTTTTTGTTTTGAAATTGTATGTTTATATATATATATATATATATATATATATATATATATATATAAAAGGAATGCAAATGAAAATGAACAAGAAAACAACAAACACACAATCAAAATGCAATCAAAAATCACACAAACACACAATACAAATATATTTTTTTAAATGCAAGTTAACACACAAAACAAAACACAATAAAATCAAACAACAAATAATTCGAAAAATAGAAATTAAAATCAAATCAATTCATCGGCAGCGGCGCCAAAAACTTGTTCTACGGCTAAATCTCTATCGGATTAGAAAAATAGCCGAAAATTTTAAATTAAAAATAACCATAAGCACACGGCGTTCAATTCTAGTACGTGGCGAGTACGGGATGATCCGCAGGGAATTATATTGATTTAAAATTCTATTCAATCAAATTAACCAATAGTTTGAAATTGTATTAAGCTAAAAATGTAGAAAAACTAGCAAAAGAAAATGGCTAAAAATATGAGAGTTTGAAGGCAATTTAGAGGCAAATCCCTTCTCATGATCACATAAATCAACGTATATGAAACTATGATCTCTTTTTTTGGTCAGTGGATGCGTTTATCATAAGTATGGCCTATTTGTGTTATTAGTTAGCCCAACATAAACCATCAAATTATAACACAACCACTAAACCACTTTTTAACTCTCATGAAAAATGACAATGAAGTTAAAAACAAAATCTATTCTAAGCATGACTTATTTACTATTGATTAGTAATATAGACCAGCAAATTTTGATTCTAATATCACTTCATTACCATAATCATATGTAGATGAAGAGGTAATTTGTGTTTATGTTTGTTTAACCATAGCCTATTTGGTGTCAATAACATAGGCTATCAAATTCAAAGCTTAAACAACAAAATTTATCTACATCCAACATTTCTATTAAGCACAAAAAGAGATCGAAAATTACCAAAATGTTGAATCCACATGATTAATCGAGTTTCGTTACCCCTAAATTGAAGGTGTTTAGCCTCTCATATTTGTTATCATTTCAACAAATGTAGATTGCAACATGAATCAAAAACAAGAGGAAAATGCAAGCTAAGTAAGAAGAGAGCTAATTAAAATAAAATAAAAACTAATCTACTTACATAAATAAAAAGATCTACATTACTAACATGAAAAGAAAGAGAGCATGTAAATAGAAAAGAGCATGAATTAACATTGCATAAAAGAAAATTACATAAAAGAAGAAAATGACTAAGTAGCCATGAAATAGAAGAAGAGAGTTTATATTTATTTTTGAGCCTAACACTAAACTAACTAAAGAGGAGGCTAAGAGCTTATTACATGAAACATAAGAGGTATTTATACAAGTTTGAAACCATAACCCATATTTTTAGGGACTACCCAAACTACCCTCTTAGGAAATATAACCTTCAAGTAATCATTAGCATTAGCATAACCCTCCATTTAAATGTGCATGTAGCTTTAATCATGCGCATTAGCTCTTAATAGGGATCATGGTAAGTGGGTAGGTGGGGTTCTCCATGTCATGAAATGAATTATTTCCATCTTCATTTGTTTTCTAACTCTTGTGCATGCATATCTTCATGAAGGCATGTTTATATTCCATCCAAAATTCCTACAATTAAAAATAAAATGTGCAAATAAATATTCTCAAATTAATTCACACACAAAATGATGATTTTGCTCCTAAATGAAGATGAATAAACGATGATTTGAAAATAATTTAAATTTGGTTTAAACATGTTAAAATACCATATATGCTCATTTATTTAATTAGATTAAATATGAAAGTAAAAATATACACATTTACGTGCACATCAGTAACACTAGTATATTTTGTGTTATGATATGATTGTGTATTACTGTTGCACCAATACGATGTGTTTGATGATTGATGATTTATATTAGTAGGAAACTAGTGTAATAGTTGCACTTGTGTGTAGATTAGTATTGATGATTGTGGTCATCATTCTTCCTTATATGAATTTCAACGACGAAATTCTTTGAGCATCTCCAACAGCATAATTCAAG
Source organism: Allium fistulosum (assembly GCA_030737815.1). Taxonomy (NCBI): domain Eukaryota; kingdom Viridiplantae; phylum Streptophyta; class Magnoliopsida; order Asparagales; family Amaryllidaceae; genus Allium; species Allium fistulosum. The sequence continues at coordinate 1,620,944,298 of CM060901.1, forward strand.
GTGCAAAAATTCAGCAAAGACGCCCCAATAAAATGATTAAGGTTGAATATTCATATATGGGTTCAGGAAAAAGAATTGGTTATGGGCATGCATTTAATGAGCGCCTAAAGCTGGGCGTCCAGTTCACAACGGTTATTTCCCACCCACCAACGGCTAGAAAAGACTCTATTTATCTATTTCGGCCAAGGTTTTAAATCTTCTTCATCTCATTTGAGATAGAAATTCGAGATTTTCTCCGAAATTTGAGATTGGACAGCTTGGTTAGTTATTAAAGTTTCAAATTTCCTTTATTTCAACCGAGATATGACCGTGAGATTTTCTCCAAAATCTGAGATTTGAAACCTTGATTTCAGCTATAAAATCAAGTCGTTTGGAACAATACCAAACACACAATTCTCCTACTCTAAAACCATTTTCGCAAGTTCTAGTACAAACAAAGTATGTCTCATCTATTTCAATCATATAGTGAAGCTTTAAATATTCTTCTACTATGGAATATTGTGTCGCATCGCTTTGATTTAGGAAAAAGATAAGAATATTGTTGCAAAAACAACCATATATAAGTATGATATTAACATTACGTTATTGATGACATCGCAATATTTCAAATGGAACTAGATAGGAAAAACCAGCAACAACAGGGAGCTAAGGTCAACAATATAGTGCATTGCCTATGCGGTATGCCTGCTAGAATGATCACAGTAACAGTGCCTGATTGAAATATTGGACATCAATGCTACAAATGTGATCGATGCTATAATTTTTGTGATGGATCGATGAACCATTTTCTGGATAGGAAGTTATTTATGCTTTGCTAGTGAAAATATGTTGTAATGACGATAGCTTCATTCAACCAACATCCGTCCAAATGATAATTAAGGAGTACGAATTATGAATCATATTGTTATGTATTATATGTTACTTGGTAATCTATGTCTTTTCATGAAAGGAACAAAGAATAATATTGTGTCACATCAACTTTTCGTGATGGGAACAAAGAAGAATATTGTTTCAAATCAACTTTAATTTGTAGGAATGAATAAGAATACGGTGTCGCATCAAATTTTCTTAATAGGAGTAGAGAAGAATAATGTGCCAAATTAACTTTGCTTTATAGACGTTCATCTTTGCATTCAAACTATTATAATACAACACATAAGCTATTATAACACACAAAACATTACTTGTCTAATTCTCCCATGGACAATTGGTGGATAAATGTTCAGAACATTACAGATGACTATGTTCAACAACATGAGAATTATCAACTTGAGAATCAACAATGTGACAATCGACATCATAAGAATCATCAACGTGAGATTTCATCGCCTAGAGTAACTCCTGAGGTGTACAACATCTACATGCAAAACTAATATTATAGAGACATTCGATGATAAGAGAGCGAGGAGTGGGAGCAAAGAAGAAGACTTAATGATGTCCCTTATCATGACTTACCATAGTGTTATAATGATCCTCGACACAACCGATATCCATTCTTACATATAGAACCCTTGGATATGGATAAGCATGCCAAACAATGTCCATGTAGTTGGTTAGCAAGCCTAGCAACTGTATTGTATTATAAGGATGTTGGGCATCGGTATTACTACTACAGACACAATATCTGCAGATTACACCAATGGATAGATGGACCTTTTTCCCAAAGAGCCGTTGACTTTATTGCAGATCTAGAAAGAGTGAATAGTTGTACCACAATCAATTGCGTGAAAGGTTTGGTCGTTATGATAATTAAGTTATTTAGCATTGATATTTGTATCTCGGTTATGTTTGATTCAGCAATACCCTTATCAAGTACTTCATTATTCCATAATTCATGTTGGAAAAACTAGAAAAATGTAGTATATAAGGCAATGAAAGAATGAGAATGACATATACATAAAAATGTAGAGAACAGACAAACAAATAACGAACCATACATAGACATAGTATAATAACATAAGCTAATGATAGAACACTCATATGCAAACATATAATGTACAATGCCCATAAAATGAAACATATAACATACAATGCTTATAAATCGAGACATACATGTCCAGTAAAACAACTGCAACTAAAACTCAACATATCTCAACATCGGACAATGTAATAAAATATGTATAATTATGTCAATGGTGCGACATCATCAGCATCACCTCCATCATCGGAATCATTGTCAGCACAACATCATTGTCCTCATCCTCATCTTCCTCATCGTCATCGTTGTCATCACCATCACCATAATCACCACAATTTCCAACATTACCACCATTTCCCCCAACATCACCAACACAACCTCCATCTGATGGTTCGTAAGGCTCATATACATCAAGTCTAGCGGTCAACTCATCTATTTGTCCCTATAACATATGTGTATGTTGCATGTACATCTCATACTTGGTATGCATATATGCGAGCGTCATATCTCATAGCACAACTCATGAAAGTCTAATTTGGTCCAATTTAGATGCATACTAAACGAACGAATAATATATGATGTAAGCGGTTTAGTATAAAATCGAATATGAGATGTATATAACTTACAATAAGTACCTCATATGTAGGGTATAAATCGGATAAAGTCAGGCTAGGAATGTCATGCTACTTTGGAAGGACTATGGCTGCTCAATCAATATACTAGTCACATCATATGCCTTAAAAGTATAATCAGACTCCAATTACATCAAAACCTAGGAGAACTATGAAGGAATAGGATTGAATGAAAACTGCAGTACCTGAACTCTCCCGACTAAAATGTGAGGGCATATATGATCAGAGTTGACCCCACGGACATAATCTGGTAACATGGAACAATATGGTGCTACACTATATCAATATGCATCATAATCTCCATCTAAGAAGTATGTGCTAGTATCCACCCATCCAGCTTGTCGAAGAGTAACAGATATTAATCGTCAATTACCCTATGCCTACCAAACATATCCTTACATGATAATGGATCTAGTGGTATACGACAATCGCGTGTGGGCTGATATGCACATCTCTCACCCAGATACCACATAGGCAAGAAAGTAGGTGTGTGTAACGCGACCCTATGTCTAGATAATGAATATGTAATCATCAAGGGAGCCATAATCCCTGCATCTACAAGCTCTGTCCAATGGGAGGCCCAAGGAGTCCATATGAGGTTGCTGCGACTGTGCATATCGAGCTATGACGTAGCCTTCATTAGGTCATGTCTAACACCTAAGGGAGCATGCTACACATACTGAACTATCTCGTATTGTCTCATCCTAGGAAAGTACTGCTTCGAAGTCTGATTGGCTATCCCTTGGATGCGAGGATGCATGTTTATCATATACTTATAGTACCATAAACAGAAATATGTACCAAAAAGCAAACATCCGCTTAACCTCGTCAAACGCAAATGAATCCTAATATGTAAATAAGGTACTTAGAATGATTATGCCCCAGTCAATAGTATGAAGCTGATCTAGCCCGGCAAGCATTGTTAGATACATTTTTTTAAGAAAAATATCGAACCAAACAAGCATAAAAGAAATGCTCGAGTGATCGCATCCATCATATCTACTGTATCTCTGTAAGTGGTGAGGGAGAGCTGAAGGTAGGTCAATGGCACAGCATTGCTATGAATGTAGCTAGGATAAATGTGAGGTAAAAAACGGTAAAAAAATTAGGGGAGTCGTATAAATCTTGAATGGGAAGGCCTATACACATGTCCCCTAATCTCGATACCTATAAGCATGTAGAAGTCGATAGGGTAATACCCAACTCAAAGTCTAAAAAGTGGAATGTATGGGTCGTGGGCCACCACCCTCTACTAGTGCCTGAATGAAAGGTCGATCGAATGAATGGAAAGATCTAATCGCCAAAAACATACCAAAAGAACTATCTTGGAGCCTACCTATAATAGGATGAGGAAGAGTATCGTAAAATGTATAATGCACTTGACCCAACTACGACGACAATGAATGTACCGATCCTACATATAATTTATGGGTGTAAAAATTAAATATACTGGCGGTTATTCAATATGAATATGGGATACATATATGCAAACTATTATACTTAAATTAATGCTAAAATATACCTACACTATAGGCAATGCGGTTTTGGACTTGTCACGATAACCATCTGGAAGCTTATGTCAGTCTGTGGGTTAAAGGAATGTGTATTGAACTAGCTTCTTCCTGTGGAAGCTTACGAATGGTTCTTCTAGCAATTTTGGTTGGACATGGTGGAATTTCTCAATATTTTCCTATAAAAACAAAAAATTAAAAAGTGGAGGAAAGTAGAAAAGAGGAGTGGAGAATGGGTGGGATGGCTGGGGTTTGGGTTTTGTTGGCTGGGGTGATAGGTGCCCATTTTTAGGGTGCCTGATCTTCTGGCGCACATTTAATGGACACTTGGACATCAAGCACCCATTTAAGAATTCAACGGAGTTAAATACCTAATTGAAAAAGGATATTATCCCACCACATCTTAAGTGGTTGTAGTAAAACTGGCCTTTTGACCCTTTGGCTTTTCCAGCGATATGCATATATCTAAGTAATTTTTGCTCTGTCGAACCATAATGAAAACGCAATCTCTATTTCTCTTCTAGACGAATACGATATTGCGATCTTTTCTTGGAACACGATGGGTTTTTATGACCACTTCTAGATCTAGGTCTTTTACTAGTTAATCCTAGTAAAACCCCCAGACGGCATATTTTTTTGAAATGAGGCCCTCGATGATGAGACATAAAGTAATTGTTTATTCCCTTCTTCCATTTAAGACATAAAGTATAGTTCTGAATCAGAACTTTCAAGGGTTCCATTTTATCATCAATCCAATCAACGTTTACAATTTTTCTTTTTCTTATCAATGAATATATCTCTTTACTTATATGACTTAGATGTCTCATACTTCTTGAAAAAGTGATTCAATTGATAGAATTTGGTATGATACTTATGAGATCATGAGATTTATATTCAATATTTCTTAGAACGTATTAATTTGACCCCATAAGTGGGACCACCACCCAATATCATGTTTCCACCAAAAGTAGAACCATGTATCCCTTCCAGAGAATCTCCTAATTATTCTAGAGCAACTAGAAAGAGATTTTTTAATCAAAAAGATTCAGTTCAGATGTAGGATACTTATCCATAAGTTTTCGCAACTTAATCATGTATAATGGGATTATCAAAGATTTTATCTTTTCTAACTCTGTCTATAACTCACTAGGAAATTAGGAATAAAAGAGACGATGGATAGAACGAGATATCCAACAATAAGAAGAAGGAAAATAATTGAATAAAGGAACTTCTAAGCATTTCTTGATCTCAGATGTGCCCATATCAATGGAAAAGGTGACTCGTTATTTCGATGAATAATTTCTTCAAACAGAAGAAGATTCTATACACACTTATTCGAAATCTTGCTTATCATACTCCATAGTAGAAGAATCCTCTGAGGAATTAGCCATGATATATTTGATTCATGCATAATATCATGAAAATGAATATAGATTTTTGACTGCTACTTAGTATTGGCAATAGGTCTTAAAAAGTATCTATAAGGGAGAAATCTAGATATTTGCACTTGTTGAAATAAGGAACATGGCATATATGTTAGGAACAGATTCCATTTTAATAGATTTGTAAAAGCACTATCTCATTGAAAGGTTCCATACATCTTTCCTTTCTCAATGTATTTCTTTAGACAAAGACTCCATTTTTTCCTCTTTTCGGATGGTAAATATTTCTTAGATCATGGAGTGTGAATCAAATCCATGTTTGAATCGAAACTAAGATACTGATGCAAGTTCCTCGCTTCTGAATCAGATAGATTCATATTTGAAAGAGGTCGATAATAATTTCTTTCAAAATGACTATTCGTTTCTTTCGTAGAAATGTTGCATAAATGTTTACGATCGAGTAAGTAGCTCTACAAACGACCGGATTAGATCGAATTGGAAAATGAAAAGATTTGTGTAAGTTATACGTATAATCACCACTTTGTAGAAAATCGTTAGGTACGAATATATCAGATACATGTGCCTCGATTGGTGAAATAGTCTCTCTCTATAAAAAATTGTTTTTTATGGATGCATAAAGAAAATATTTTGTTGCGAATGAATAAGATATTGAGGAATTGTCCATATGTAAGATCATCATTATGGATACGGGTCTTTCCCACAAAAAAGGGAATCCTTTGTTACAATAGAACCAGAAATAATGTGGATCAATCAAGAATTGAAGTTGATTTGCTCTATAAAAAGAATATATCAACGAACTTCTATGAAATGGTTTCATGGGATTTAGCCTATTGTCTTAATCATGGGATATCACTGAGAAATAGGAATCCGTGTTATCAAAGAATTTTCCATAATTATTTCTAGTATGGAATGAGTCAATAATCCACTTTGGTATCTTTTTTGAAAATAAATGGTAATATTGTTCCTTCATTGATCAAGAATTTCGGTCTTTAGGAAGTATTATGATCATCCAATAAAAAGGGTTTTAATTTATTCAAATAAACGATTTGAACACCTATTGATTCTAACAACTGATTGCAATGTTGATCAACCGGACTTTTCAACTCATAGATGTGGATCTTAGACCTATGAATGGGGGTATTCCTGATACTCACAAAGAAAATTAGAAGTGATTTGGACAAAAAGAGAAGTCGCTTGAACAAAAAGAAACGAAGTGACTTGGACAAATCTTGTTTGTCGATAACCTCGAACCAATCAATAGAATGTTGATTCATGCATAATCGATCGAACACTACTTGAAAACGGTTCCTCTATTTTAAAAAAAATTCCATGTGTCCTTGTAAATTTTTACTTCCATTAGATTATTTGTATCTATATGCATCGGGGTCCCAATTAAAGGAACTCTCGGTTTCAAAAGATAATAGGATCAAACCATTTCTTCCGAGTCTCTTTCGAATTCAATAAATGTTGGTTGATCCTATATTTCATTATAGTTATATGATTCAGAGTATCATTTCATATTTGATCCCTTTGAATTCCATTTTCAAAGTTGTAATGAGATCTATTCATTAAAAAGAATCGGTTCGATACATTTCTTATGTACCCATAGATGCTATATTGTATTTGAGTCAAATTTCAGATCAATTTATACCGGTTGACTGCCTCCATAATTTTGTTGCTAGCAAATACCACTATTTTTAGTTTTGGATCTTCCGAATCATTCCCACAGTGGATCTAGATTAATTTTTTTCTAATCCTTCGATAAAAAGATTCATTCCCTTTATAAAAACAAGGAGGTAGAACCAATAAAAATTTCATTTTCGATTCATCTCTAAAAGTTGAATACCTCATTCAAGAATTTCATGAATCAGAACTACCTCCATGATGTTCAGACCCCTAAATCAATATGTTCAGACTGCCTCTATAATGTTCAGGCACTCATAAATGGCCTCTTGTTTTTGCAATATTCTACCCACTTAAGGGTTGAATATCCAAGGCCCTGAATATTCAGCCCGGAAGCTTTTGGAGATGCCCTTATAAGTAGGAGAGACTATAATGCCCCATATTTCGGGAATGCCATAATATGAGACTTAATTAATAATGAGATTAATTAAATAATATTTAAAGGAGTTAAGAAGTTTCTCAAAGAAAATTTTAAATCAATCAGTTATGGGAGACTTAATGTTGAGTTGGACTAAAAGTAACTATAACGACCCGAAAATCTAACGCCACTAATATTAAACTAATTATAACGGATTTTAATTCGAAGGTGAATTAGGTATCGTATTTATAACTGTTGCGAAGGTATTTCCAAGTTGATCAGTTTGATATACAACTTTGATGGGTTTGGAATTATGGTTTGCAAAATAAAGGTGGTATATTATTTAAATGGCGTACTTTGCTATTTTGGCCCAAATCGGTTACACGGTCCATAACTTAGCTGAAGCCGCAATATTAGTGAGGCTACGAAACCCTGGCTATCACCTTTATCTTTAGTTTTCTTCTCTAATCCTGAAATCAACCTAATCCCTCTCTAATGGTGATTAGCGAATTAATTAAAAAGTGATTAAAAAAGTCAAAGTGTCTAGTCTATATTGAGTTATATGTTGTTGCGAAGCTCTGACAATGGAGTTGACAAGCGATGTCCATTTTTCGAAAAAGTTTCTGAGGTGATAAAAAATCAATGGTCAAACACTCAGGTCATGGGTTGGCTATGGCGATTTAGTTTAAGCAACAACTGGTGAAATTAATTGCTTTAATGGGAGGTGTTCGTGAAGTGGAATCGAACACAGGTGGTTTCATGGCCAAAATTGGCTATATAGGGTTTAAAATACGCTAACCCTAGGTGGCAATAGGTGGTGTTTCAGGCAGTTGTGAGGTACTGGAACATGGAGGGTGAAGTGGTGATGCAGGCGCAGGTGTTCAAAGGCTAAGATTCATGGCAAGCCGTTGACGCAGGTAGGCCGTAACCTGCTTTAGTGCCTCAATTTGCTCAAGGTTAGCTTCAAAGCCCTATAGTTCACAATGAACCCTATAAACTTCCTTGATGCTACTTTGAAAGAAAACTTCAGTGGATTCAATCTCATTTCATCCTTTTGGAGTACATCAAACATCTATGATAAGTTACATATGTTATCTGTTAATTTCCATGACTTTACTAGCATATCATCCATATAGACTTCTATAGTCCATCCAATTTTCTCCCAAACATTTTATTAACCAAGAGATGGTAAGTAGCTCCAATATTCTTTAGATCAAAAAATATTACTTTATAGCAATACAGTCCTAAATCCATGATAAAGATCATTTTCTCTTGATCGGGGATATGCATTGCAATCTGATTATAATCATGTACACATCCATAAATGACAATGGTACATGTCCGACTGTGCCATCCACGAGTTGGTCAATCTGCAAAAGTGGAAAGTAGTCCTGTAATGCCCTACCTCTATACCCATACCACCAAAGCGCATTACTAGATAGTATAGTCTAATAATATGTAGAATGAGGCGATATTGGGCTATCATACGTGAATATTCCCTTGAGCTAAGGTAAGTATTCAAAAATCGAATAAACAACTCACCTATATGTACTCAGTATCAGCACAAAGCAATAAACACGTACATTTCCAGGATAAAACAATACACAATATAAAACAAATAATATAGAGAATACATAGTCATTAATGCAGCAAAAATATACACAAGTCTGAGTGGGATATAAAATAGGTCAAACTCCCGCTATCTCAAAAATATACGATGTTAAATACAATACATACATCTAAATGTCATCAATATACATGAGGCTAAAAAATAGATAATGGTGCGCTAGTTAACTAATAAACTTGCCTCTATTTTTGTTCAACAATAACAATCTGGTCTCTTCATCCCTAAACCTAAACTATCTCAGACTGACCCGAGTATTATATAAATAACACACGAGTCAGACAATGTCTAGAATATGGATGTAAATATACAATAACTGACATGGTATAATCATGTATATCTCAAATTGGCTTATAAACATCCCAGGGGTATCAATATATCTCAAAACCATGCACACGATAAATCACACAAATAAATAAACAAGACCATCATCTCATAATATAACTCTTAATCAAAGTAGGTGAAACTTTATACATCTAAACATAACTTCATATAACAAACATAGATATGGATAGCACTCGGCGTAGGCTAAATTATCTCTCTAATAATCAAATAGTAGACATACCAGGGTCCATAATACTCAATGTATACACAACAATCATCCAAATCAAGCCACCATGAAAAATACAAATATGGCATACCTTTGGTAGCCAAGGTCATCTCTTAGACAACCATAAAAATAGGTACATGGTCCAACTTAAAGCTCCGGCATCTTTAGCTATCCTCAATAGCGATATAATCGATGTGTATGGGGTTACACAACTTCATGGACATGCGGTCTTATGAATAATCCAAGAGATCGATAATCACATATTAATCATATAAACTTTCGAACTCATAGTAATCGACTTGGCTCTTGGCCAACAAAATAATCATATGGTCTTTCAGACCTCTACTAATCCACTCTACTCTCAGTATCATGGATAGTCATCTGGACTCTCTGTTCTATGTGCTCTCAGTATCATAAGTAACAATATCGACATCGATCTCAATAAATGATCTGATCGACTCTCGACCGTATTTATAATGATCTCATATAGGTGAATAAGAATGTGTCTATAACAGGTCATCAATAATAACCAGATGGGAGACCGACAACTCTTAGCATGCTCTAGGAGCCTTCCTCACATGCTCTTAGCACTACAGCTACAGTCTTAGTTACTTCGACGGTCATCATGACTCAATATCCATCAAATTCATGACTACGCTATGCGATGGTCATGACCTTGCAAGTGCCCCTAATGTAATAAACTGTTGGCTTATTTGACATAGGGGTCGTGGCTCTCAGCCATCGCACTCGACCATATACATCAAAAAGGCATGTCACAGATTCGAGGAGTGACCCAACATCAGGCCACTAGGATGGACACTAGACTAATCTAGTTTACTCCACATTATATAATAGGAGTATACACACAATAGATAGACACACTTATGGCTCTCAGCCTACTCACTCTCAGTTTGCATCACCATAATTATAATACCGCATATACTCGATCCTCTTAGAGTGACATCTACTTACAGAAAGTAATATAACAAATATCACTTGAGTGTCACATACCACTCGGTGATACTTGATCATTTATACAATGCTCAAATATCACACTTAATACAACTATATAATATTATTTATATATAATGGGAATACTTCATTTGAAGCTTTTGAAATTACCAAATTGTTCGTTGTTATTTTTTTAATGTGGAGACTTTGAGGACATAATAGTAATTTAATTTCTACATGTTTAATCTACCATTTTATTCGGAAAATCTCTCCCCGTATGGTAACTCCTCGCCTCTCACCTTAGCTTTGTTCCTTATGCCGATTGAAATATTTCAAACAAAATATAAGAATTCAATTTAGTACAAGCTCGCCTCTCGAAATTAACACCTTAAATCCAACGATTTCAATCATGCAACCTCTCTTCCACTATTTTCTTGCATCAAAGTTTATCAATCCCTTTCACAAAATAGAGTCAGGTCTATTCAGAAGCTTAATAATGAGGATTCCAATGTCAGTAAAGACATAATATTTATCTTCTTAGCATTGATGTCCAATTGTATTGGTTATGTACTTTAAGAAGTGAGGTTATTTTGTTTTGATAGAGTGGGAAGAATTAGTTACAGACGCTTGGGTTGGAGGAAATTAGTTCATAGAAGGAACCAAATGGTCAAACGCACGTATATCATGTTTCTATTTGCCACTTCCATTGTTTGTATTATTTCTCATATAACCATAAAGCGTATTTACAGATAGTGAAACCAGCAATTATTATGGATGTTTTCACAATGCTAACTTATTTATTCCATTTTAGCAATATATTACTTATTGGCACTTAAATTATGCATCTCTTATCATCTTTCTAATTACTAATAGATACTATTATGTGTAATTTAGTTAATATCTCATCTTTATGGAGGTGGACAATGTTATTATGCTCAAATCTATACACGCAAACAATATTCAGTTGCTTATTCTATTACTTTTTCACATCCAAACAATGAAATTTAGCTCAATTAACTAAATATCTAGATTGACCGGGTCAAATAGTTGGAAGCTCAACTCGAAGTTGTTTGGAAAGTTGCATTATAAACAATCTAAAAATCCTAAAAAAAGATATGTGGATAGCAACTTAGTGGATTCAAAAGATAATCTCAACAGAAGGATTGGCTGACATCCAAGATTCAAGCTAAGACCACATAGGAATATAATTTTCTCAATAATTATAACACTATTTTGTACCATTCTCTGAATATATTAAAATAGTTTACACAAACTATTAAACATAAAAAAGTTAGATTTATGGTCTCATAGGTTAACTCAGTCCATACCTTCATATACATTTTTAGGTTTAACCCCGTCATTTTTGGCTGCATTTATTTTCTGTTATTCTTTCAAGTCATTCCTTTGTATACTTGACAAATATAGTCAAAATTTTCAAAAATTATTGCTATAGAATTGATTGATGTTTGTCTCTTTTGATCATAGGCATATTTTAACTTTAGTTACTAAAGTACTTTTGCATGTTCAACATGCTGACAAATTTATGAAACCTGATAACAAATAATAACTATTTTTATATACACTTAACACATTCAAACCTGTTTTAAATTTTTTATGAAATATGTCAAATTGTATGAAAGCCAAATCTATATAATCAATTGTCGAAATAACATGCAATATGATAATTGAGACCAATATTTTGACCTCCAAAATCTCCTCCTTTGAATTTTTTTTAATTGTTGTTCTCACTTCATAGTACCGAAGTAACAAAGCAAGTCCTTTTCCAAATATAAGTACAACAAAATTAACATGAGCCAGATTTTACAATACAGCTGGATATAAACTTAACGTTCCAGATTTGTTTACCATGTGAGATCAATATTTTGACATGCTCCAAAATTTACCTGAAAATGTAAGTAAAATAATAAGCAAAACTCCACAATTTACCTACAAATGTAAGTTAAAGTCATAAGCATAACTCCATAATTTACTTATAAATGCAAGTAAAATAGCAAACATAACTAGGAGCATAAAAAATTACCGAAAAAGACAATTAAAATTGTTTATTACATACAAATGCTAACATAACCCAATTTTATATATGATAAAATATTTTTTGAATATCAATCAACAATCTATATTATTAGTTGTAGATGATAAACTCATGACAAGATTTATACGTATCACCACAAGCAAAGGAATATGTATCAATTCATCAAGTTAATATAGTAAAACATATACCATAATGGATATGCATGATAAAGGTGGTCTCCTATAAATGTGAAACCTGCAGCCTTCCAACTTTTTGCCAGTGGTTTTCAACTCATTATCTTTAACATTTGAGGAATAGATACTATAGTGCCTTACATGAGCATTGGAATGTGAAGAAACATTTTCTTCAACCTTTTGCACCTAGGAAACTGTACAGATGAAGTATAAAAAAATTTACAAGAATTTTATGTCATTAAATCAAAGGAGAAGGCACCGGGATGGAAGTCAAAGATGCTTTAATTGGATTTTTGATCAGTTTGTTTGTTTGGTTTTTTTTGCATTTCAAAAGTAAGGTATGAACCTGCTTACTGGATCAGAGTTGGATTTGGAGGTATATAGATGAGAGATATGGTATATTATTAGATTTCGTGAATGTTGTACTAATATTTATTATGGTGTAGTTGTCCGTCATTATTAGATGAGATATCCATATAAAGGAATACATTAAGGAATCAACTAATAGCTTAGAAAGCTAGACAAAGAAGGAAATCAGAATGGATGTATTCATGAAGAGAGGCTTTCTCACAATGGTTTGCCACCTCCTACGTAGCATGGACAGAGCAGCGTAGGAAAAGATGATCGATGAACTTTGGAATGGTTAAAAGTTGTATGTTGTCTGAAAGTACTTACCTAAGGGTACATACTTAAGAGTGAGCCCAATGTTTGAAATTATGTACAAATAAATGACTAATTGACATTTAACAGTGCTTTGTATAGCAAATATAATATTTGGTGTGCTTACATGACAAACTTATGGCATGATTTGATTTATGTTTAATTATGGTGAAATATGTTTTACTTTCAGTTGTGGAAATATTTTTTACATGTTCATAGTCGAAGATTTGCAAGAAATTCTCTTTCTGATCCGTTTCATTTTGTGCAAGCTTGATGTAATACAAACTTTGTTAAAAATTTGAAAGCCTATGAATATTTATTGGCATTACACAATATTTTTAAAATTTTAATTTTTTAATTTTTTTTTTGAGTTGACTATAAACATTTAAACTACTAGGCTTAGCATAATATTATTATATTACTCGGACTTCGGTTGTGGTGGTAAATATAGTGTTAGACATGCCTTCTTTGGCAAAGAGATGCATATGTTTTGCTTTTCATTTATTGGGTTTCATAACTTAACATAACGTTGAAATTGGTATTTCCTCTAATCCTTAGTTCTTATAAATACATTAAGAAATTTAAGTCATAGATTATTTTGAATTTCCTTATTCATGCATGCTTATGGTTAACTAAAATTTGAAAATAAAGAGTGATTGCCATGATTGTTTTCATAAAGAAAAGCTTGAGCATATACATACAACTGCATGGATGTGTATCATCTAGAAAATGATTATGTTAAGTATATACAATTAAAATAAAATAAAAAAAATCAAATTTAAGTGGTTTTTAATAAAATAAGCTTTGAACCATCCCTTAGGTAAAAGAGAATGAATATTAGTGCATGGTTGTTTTTGTTTGATATCCTAATATTTGCATTAAATTCAAAGATGTACAATAATATACTTGTTGAATGAGAGGCTGTGTTGAAAAATTAGTACCAGTGATCGTTTCCTAATGTTCCCCATCGGTGATGGTCGTCGATAGAACCAGAAGCCAGAGTAGAACAACTGAATGATCGTCACATCCTCTTATTTTGACACCTTGGATATAGATATGAGGATTGAAAATTAGGTAAATTACTCATCGACAGGAGTGCGCTATTTGATGGTCGGTGACTTATCAAGTGGCATTTCAAAATAAAAAGTGCACTTATATCATATTTTATTTTTATTGTAATGGTGTGTCGATAAATATTCAAATATACCGAGGTTCTCACAAAGTAAACTGAAGAATGAGTTTGAGAGCTAATATCATAATAGTTTTATGTAAATTTTATAAATGTCCAAAGAATTTGAAATAAGTTAGAAAGCTTTTGCTCATTCTTTCACTTAAAGCTTATGAATATTCCTATAAAAATGAATAAAGTGTAAATTTCACAATATATTTTCATCACGTAATATTTACACAAATGAAAATTAACGTCTAAAATTCACAATAAAATGAAGTTAGCTTGCATATTATTATTGCCAAGTATTACCTAAGCATTTTACCATTATTTTATGATAAATGAATTTTCTTCCAGTTTTCTTTGCATACGTCCAACGGACGTGCCCAACGTACTGGTATACAATAAGTCAAAAGAAATAACCAAAAATTATTACTGAATGTCCCATACCGCTCGGTGTTACTAATCTGTTTATTCGAAATTGTCATTATATAGGACTGTATGCCATTCAACTAATTATTGATTAAAAAGGGGTTTCATTAAAAATTACTCATTTCCAAAATCTTTATTTTAAATTTTATATATCTATAAAAAATTCCAAAGAGGTTTTAAATTACAAAATTCTCATTCTATCCAAAAACCTTCATTTAATTCTGATCTTCAATATTTAAAAAACACTTATTTAAGTACAATGGAATTCCTCTTTTAATTCCATTTAGTTTAAAAATTGCCAAGCTCCTTTTCGGAATAATTGATGCAATATGAAACCAATCTTTAATATTTTAAAACATTACAAAAGGAATTTTGTAATCCAAAAATTCCCTTATAACCCAAATTCAAACTACATTATTTTTACCAAATGATTTCAACTCAAATTATTTCCAATTCTCTATTATTAAATTTTAAAATCCATATTTAAAGTCTTTATTTATTCCAAACTTTTTTAAAAAACCATTTTTGAAAAGTAATTTAGCAAACTAAATTTTTTTTCCCTTACTTAAAATAATATAGAAAGGATTTTTCCAAAAGAAAATTCCTTGCTATATAAAAACTCAAAACTTCCCATTTCCTTTTTAAAAAAGATTCATATTAATAAAATTTACTATACAATCAATAAATCACATTCAAAAAATCCTTATTTTTCCAAAAATATATTCTTACAAAACTTCACATTTATTCAAAATCCATAAAATAATTTAATCGAGAAATAAATTTATAGTCCCTCTTTATAAAAGAAAATATCCTCTTTCAAAATAATATATATACATCAACAAATTTATAAAAATATTTCCAAAGCATTTAATCAATTTCCTCTTTTCATCATTTCGAATACAAATTTCGATTTAATTTCTATCATATAGAAACATGTAAACCATATCTAAAAGTATAATGCATCCATTGATGAACAAATAATCAAAATCAAAGCATTCTCAATAACTTTTAGCCAAATATAGAAAAGCAACATCATATCCACATAACTAATCCACATTCAATAGAAAACAGTAGATAATTAGGTATGAAATTGGACCTTGGGCATAACTGTGAGTGTAAAATTACTTACCAACACAATGTTGCACCAATCCATTTTCATTAATCATCACAAGCTCCTTTGGTTCTACTCCAAACGCATACAGTCTAATCCCGACGTCGCTAAACTCCTCCAGGCTAATGTCTTCATCTCCACACGTGCGCACAAGCCGCCTTGACATTCCCAGAATGCTAGCCTCAACCTTTCACGCTCCTCTTTCCCATGACGCACCATGGCTCATGTGTCACGTGCATCACTATGCCAAGGTTGTGGCTCCAATCGGTTGCCTTCATAAACGTGTGCCTTACGTCGTTGCTGTTGCTGCCACGAGCTTCGATTTATTTTTCTTCTTCTTTTAAAAAAATATATCTGACTATGATTTGGGCAAGAGTATGGAGAAATTGTTAAGTATTAGGTCTTGGGTCATGGTGTAGATCGTTCTAGAAATAAGGACAAAAGGGATGAGTTAATTCTAGTTGTTATTACCATTTCTTTCTTCATTTTTCACTTAAGTCCCTGTAGAAAATAATTTCTATTTAATTCTCCTTCAACTGCAATTACAATCTCTTTATTTCTAGAAAATAGAAGAAAAGTAGAAAACAACAGCAGAATCTCGAAGCGGAACGATAAAATATAATAATCACATAAAAAGTTCATGAAGCTATTTAATAATATATACTCAATTCAATTTACAACATCATCAGAGTTATGACAGTATTATCAAAGTTATACATCTTTATCTTTACTACTAATAATGAGAATTCCTTGAATAGAAATTCAACCGTGTCTTTTTGAAATACCAGAAACACCCCTCATTATAATAATGGAAATCGTTCACTCTATCTTTACTACTAATAAAGAGAATTCGTTGAATAGATTTACTTAGTGTCTTTTTGAAATTTCAAATATACCCTTTTACATCTTATAGAGAAATAGTACTCAAATATGGGAATATAGCCTGTTATTTTCTAAGTACAACTGTCAGCCCCATGGAGAACTATAGTGTACGTTCACAAGATGAAGTATCTGAGTGTTTTATATTGTCCGTAATTTAGGTGGGAGTTAATCGGTCGAAGTCTCGCCGGATTCCGAGTTAGTATGAAGAAAATATTGCAATTTGAACAAAAAAAATAGCGGCTTCTGCACTAGGCGGAGTTCAAATATGGGGATGTGGTATCCTGTTATTTTCTAAGTACAACTGTCAGTGCCCATGAAGAACTACATCGTGCGTTCACAAGATGAAGTATCCGAGTGTTCCATATTGTCCGTAATTTAGGTGGGAGTTAATTGGTCGAAGTCTCAACGGATTCTGAATTAGTATGAAGAAGTTATTGCAGTTTGAACAAAAAAAATAGCGGCTTCTGCACTAGGCGGAGTTCAAATATGGGGATGTGGCAGCCTGTTATTTTCTAAGTACAACTGTCAGTCCTCATGGAGAACTACAGTGTACGTTCACAAGATGAAGTATCCGAGTGTTTCATATTGTCCGTAATTTTGGTGGGAGTTAATCGGTCGAAGTCTCGCCGGATTCCGAGTTAGTATGAAGAAAATATTGCAGTCTGAACAAAAAAAATAGCGGCTTCTGCACTATGCGGAGTTCAAATATGGGGATGTGATATCCTGTTATTTTCTAAGTACAACTGTCAGTGCCCGTGGAGAACTACAGTGTGCGTTCACAAGATGAAGTATCCGAGTGTTCCATATTGTCCGTAATTTAGTTGGAAGTTAATTGGTCGAAGTCTCACCGGATTCTGAATTAGTATGAAGAAGTTATTGCAGTTTGAACAAAAAAAATAGCGGCTTCTGCACTAGGCGGAGTTCAAATATGGGGATGTGGTAGCCTGTTATTTTCTAAGTGCAATTGTCAGTCCCCATGGATTTTTATGTCAACATCACATCTTTATCTTTACTACTAATAATGAGAATTCCTTGAATAGGAATTCAACCGTGTCTTTTTGAAATACCAGAAATACCCCTCATTATAATAATGGAAATTGTTCACTCTATCTATCTTTATCTTTACTACTAATAAAGAGAATTCATTGAATAGATTTACTCAGTGTCTTTTTGAAATTCCAAATATACCCGTTTACATCTTATAGAGAAATAGTACTCAAATATGGGAATATAGCCTGTTATTTTCTAAGTACAACTATCAGTCCCCATGGAGAACTACAGTGTACGTTCACAAGATGAAGTATCTGAGTGTTTCATATTGTCCGTAATTTAGGTGGGAGTTAATAGGTCGAAGTCTCGCCGGATTCCGAGTTAGTATGAAGAAAATATTGCAGTTTGAACAAAAAAATAGCGGCTTCTGCACTAGGCGGAGTTCAAATATGGGGATGTGGTATCCTGTTATTCTCTAAGTACAACTGTCAGTGCTCATGGAGAACTACAGCGTGCGTTCACAAGATGAAATATCCGAGTGTTCCATATTGTCCGTAATTTAGGTGGGAGTTAATTGGTCGAAGTCTCACCGGATTCTGAATTAGTATGAAGAAGTTATTGCAGTTTGAACAAAAAAATAGCAGCTTCTGCACTAGGCAGAGTTCAAATATGGGGATGTGGTAGCCTGTTATTTTCTAAGTACAACTGTCAGTCCCCATGGAGAACTACAGTGTACATTCACAAGATGAAGTATCCGAGTGTTTCATATTGTCCGTAATTTAGGTGGGAGTTAATCGGTCGAAGTCTCGCCGGATTCCGAGTTAGTATGAAGAAAATATTGCAGTCTGAACAAAAAAAATAGCGGCTTCTGCACTAGGCGGAGTTCAAATATGGGGATATGGTAGCCTGTTATTTTCTAAGTACAACTGTTAGTCCCCATGGATTGTTATGTCAACATCACATCTTTATCTTTATCTTTACTACTAATAATTGGAATTCCTTGAATAGGAATTCAACCGTGTCTTTTTGAAATACCAGAAATACCCCTCATTATAATAATGGAAATCGTTCACTCTATCTTTACTACTAATAAAGAGAATTCATTGAATAGATTTACTTAGTGTCTTTTTGAAATTCCAAATATACCCTTTTACATCTTATAGAGAAATAGTACTCAAATATGGGAATATAGCCTGTTATTTTCTAAGTACAACTGTCAGTCCCCATGGAGAACTACAGTGTACGTTCACAAGATAAAGTATCCGAGTGTTTCATATTGTCCGTAATTTAGGTGGGAGTTAATCGGTCGAAGTCTCGCCGGATCCCGAGTTAGTATAAAGAAAATATTGCAGTCTGAACAAAAAAATAGCGGCTTCTGCACTAGGTGAAGTTCAAATATGGGGATGTGGTATCCTGTTATTTTCTAAGTACAACTGTCAGTGCCCATGGAGAACTACAACGTGCATTCACAAGATGAAGTATCCGAGTGTTCCATATTGTCCGTAATTTAGGTGGGAGTTAATTGGTCGAAGTCTCACCGGATTCTGAATTAGTATGAAGAAGTTATTGCAGTTTGAACAAAAAAAATAGCGGCTTCTGCACTAGGCGGAGTTCAAATATGGGGATGTGGTAGCATGTTATTTTCTAAGTAAACTGTCAGTCCCCTTGGAGAACTACAGTGTGTGTTCACAAGATGAAGTATCCGAGTGTACCATATTGTCTGTAATTTAGGTAGGAATTCATCGGTCGAAGTTTTTCCTGATTCCGAGTTAGTATGAAGAAGTTATTGCAGTCAGAACAAAAAAATAGCGGTTTCTGCCTAGGCGGCGTTCAAATGTGGAGATGCTACTATCAAATCTACTTCCACGGGTTCAAATAAAAATGCATGCACATTGTGGTTAAATGCAGGCCCACCTGGGCGTGCATATGTACTCGTTTTAATAACCAGAATAAATAATGCAGCGGAAAAATAGTAGTAAATATGATATACCAATCTTCGTCTTCGTCCTCAAGAAATGACTGTCTTCGATAAACTGAAAAAAACTCGGTCTGACCCGAGCGTAACGAAAAGACAAAACACTCGAGTCAGGACTAAAAATCCTCATGTAATTCAAATCAAAGCGGATGAAATATATTTGCAAATAACTTTAATTTTTGCATTTCGAATTTCATATAAGCTTCCACAGTTCAAACTTCATTTCAGAGTTTTAATAGTTTATCCACTTCAAATCGATTTAATAAATTTCACATTTTCAAGCAAATTACTTCAAAGTTAAATATTCCAAATTATTGAATCATTAGAATAAATTCAGGTTTCTTTTATCAAATTTATTCAAATAACTTATTTCCATTCAAAAGATTTCATATCACTTTACAAGTTCCCAGATTTCGATAATCTTATTCAAAGTATAAAATACCAAAATTGTTAAATCATTACATTTGAAACCACAAATTTGTCTATAAGCAATTTCCATTATTTCAAATAAGGTTGTGGAACATTTTCCAAGTCTTTTACCCCTTTTTATATATATATATATATATATATATATATTATGAAAATTAGGGATTAAAGTTTTATAAATGAATTTCAAGTTTATTATAAAAATCCAATTTAACCCATTTACAAAATTTAAATTCATTATAAGATATCATTTCTCTAAATTTTAAAGATTAAATTTAAAAACCATTTAGAGCTATAATCCAATTTATGCAAAATCTTCAAATTTCGCAAAAATGCGAAATAGTCACAAAATCACATTTCTGCCAAAGCAGTTAATAATGCATCCAATAGTAAGCATATCCATTAGGATGTCCAAAGGTCCATATCAAATCAAATGTCCAAGTGATAAATCATTTCAATAGCGGTAATAACAGTATGATCACATAAAATATCAAAACCACAAACAATATATGGCCAATCAACAATGTCATCCATCACAATATCAATCAACATCCAAATCAACTACTTCATCCATATCACAACAAAATGCTAAATCAATGTCAGGGTTTTAAATAAAAGTGATATGCAATTTCAATACCAATTAAAAATAACAATTTAAATGTCGATTTAACTATCCGATAAGATGTCCAATTTTTAACTATCAAATTAAATGTCACAATAACTATCAATTTTAACTATCGTATCTAACTTCTAAATTTACTATAGATTTGACTATCAATTTTAACTATTAAATTACTATCGGTTTTGACCGTCAATTTAAACTGTCGAGTTAAATGTCGATTTAAATCCAATCAATTCAGATTTAATCCATTCAATTCAAATAATTAAATTTGCAAACAACAGCAATGTAAATTTATCACTTTGTTAATTGGTTTAACTAATAGTAGAAAATTTAGTACGTCGTGAGTGGGTTAAATCACTCACCTTTCGTGGATTTGAAAAGCACGAACGATCGGCACAGCACGGATATGGTGCATACTAACTCGGATACGAACACGTGTACGGACAACACTTGACGAATAAGCTGCTGTGACAACTCGGAATGTGTTGCACTTCGATGGAGAGCTGCTGTGAATGAATGGCGACAGGCTTCGACAAGAGCGGATAGAGGCAAAGCGGTTTCAGGGCATGACGGAGCGATGGGAGATGAGTGTAGACCATGTGTGATCGGTCAGCAAGACAACGGCTACAGCTGACGTGGCAGAGGAGTAGTTGATGGGCGTGGATGCTAAGCGGGCTGGAGGAAGGACTTTGGTGGAAGGGTAGCAGCTGTCGGGTCGGGGGGACTGACGCGGCTGTTAAGGCAAGTGGGTAGCGGCCGTGGCAAACTAGGTAGGTGGCCGGAGCACTGTCGGATCGAGAAGGCAACGCAAGGCGTAGGTGTGATGGCGACGATTGGAGTCGGAGAGCGGTGGAGTTTGGGTGAACGAATGGAAGCGCGGCAGTTATATGGAGGAATAGGAACGAAGGGGCTCAAGTTTTTGAAACCATGAAAGCATGGGTTTGTCTTCCCATATACAAAGTATCGTGACAGGGAGATTAATAGAGAAGAGTGAACAGTGGGATTAATTTTTTAATATATATCATTTCAGGTATCATGTTTTATACGTTTGAAATTCTCAATCCTATTTAATGCACCGAAGATGTTAGGCAGAGACATAATCGCGGAATATTGATGCGGCCGAGATATTTATTTGAACGGTGACGTGGTCAAACGGGTACGGATATGCTCTATAATCCTACCATTTAAACGTTGCGCACTGGACACTAAACTACAGAAATAAATATACCGCGGAGATCAGCGCCAAGAGGAATTTAATGGTGTAATAAAATCTGTGCTACGACAGGTGTGTCAAAAACTTAATGGTGTAGCTTACTACACATTCCAAAACATACAACAAAATTCTAATTAAAGTAAATGGTGCTAAAAAGCTCAGAATTGAATGAAACGAACTTCGACGTCTTACTCAGAAATTTCTCTAGAAATTTTCTATGTAAAAATACTTCTATGTCGAAAAATAATATTTCATCCCTAAATCATTAACCGGTTTCTAAATAAATTGAAACAACATAAATTTCACAACATTTGAAATCTGAATTCATAGATTCAACTTATTAAAAACATGTTTTATTTATACAACTTCCATTTATTGGAATTTTAAGTTTACCGTCACAGATCATTTCTGTATTGTTTACGATGTTATTCAACGACCGTAAATTATTGTTTCCAAATTCAAGTTCTCTCTTTTTATAAAATTATACTTACTTCCACGATGAAAACGTATATTTTATTTTTCTAAAAATATTCTTTTAATCACACAAATTGCTAATTCAATTTAATGCAAAACGTCGGTTTCTTTTATTAACTATTCATTCAAATTCTCAATCTATATTCAATGTTTGTTAATTTTATTCATATTATTAACAATATACACTAACATCCTTTAATTTCATTCTTTGTTATGTCATCATCCCTTATCTTATTGAAATTTGTTATTTTAGAATTTAATTTAAATGTTATGACTTATGTTCTTCTTTTATTAACAACCAATCAAATTTCGTATTTAAGAATAAACATTTATTAATTTGAATTCTATTATTAATTCCTTACAATCAATATAATAAGGTTATATTCAAATTTGTTATCATCTTTTATCTTATTACACATTTATTCAATTTATTTATTTAAATGACATTTATTATTCATACTTCAGTTATTAATTTAATACAATTGAATATTGTTTATTTCAATTCGAATATTAATTACAACTTTTCTCTTATTGCAATTTTGTCATTTATAGATTCAATTTAGATTACCACTTACATTCGATATATTTTCATTAATAACTTTATAAAATTTTGTTTTTAACTGTTTTAATTCAAAAACTTAATTAATCTAATATTTTTAAATGGTTGAAAACATGGGTCGTTACGATCTCCCCCACTCAGAACTTTTCGTCCTCGAAAAGGAACGAAGTAAGGAATTATTACTTAGTTATGTTAAAGTTATCAATACATTTAACATTAAAAATTTCTTAGTTTTACCATCAAAATTTTCGAACTCTAAAATTTTGGAAAAATTCGACGGCTTCTCCTTTGCGTGGCTAGGTCTGAAAAATTTCACATGATGATAATTACATAGTATACATCTCATTTCTTGAATGAGGCATCCCAAACCATTAGGAAACAACAATATATATCAACATAAACGTAATCCGAATGCATACCTATTTGTAATGCCCTACTCTGAGACCCACTGTAACAAAGAGTATTACGGGAGTAATACCGTCTGTTAAAGCGGAGAATAGAGTATAGTGGAAGCGACCATTTGTAATCAAGCTATAACTATCTACTGAATACGTCGAAAGGGTGGTATCTATTTTTTTTTCAAGTGGTTCGACATATTCAATAAATATTTATAACGAAATTACAATGGCTAAAGATCTATCAGAATAAGCATAGTAATAAAATGATAAAACATCACAGAACAGAATCACATAACAGATATAAAATCCCAGGACAATACATCGTCAATACAGATCCAAATACTATAAGTGGGTACAAAGCCACTGCCCACACATGTGAGTCAAAAATATGTACATATCAAAGTCTGAATAATAACAGAGTAGCGGAATAGTGGACAAATAAAAGCGCTATCTATCAGCATAGCAGATAATGTCCAAAGCAGAAGCACAGAAGCTAAGTCCAGAGACCTAACCTGAAACAACTCGGTCTGACCCGAGCGAAAACCCTCGGGTCAGGCTAGCTAAACAATCAGTAATAACTGAGATATATAATAATGCGGTACATAAATAAAACAGTACTTTTCCTAAGAGAAGAGTATTTTGGACCACATGAATATAATGACGGTCCCTAATCATCAATCAACAGTAAAAATCTCCAAAGAGAATATCAGCACCAAAGTGTTGAATAAATAAAATCGCCTCATATCATCGGCGTAGCCAAAGCTATAACACATTGCCCATAGGCAATAATCCCAAGAATGACCAGAGTCTGTAATCAATGCCCAAGCAAAGATCGATGCTCCAAAGAGCAATGGGGATATACTGAAAAGTCAATGAAATCAAACACTGAAAAGCAATGCCCATAGACACTGTGAATCCACAAGGTAATCGCACTTACATCGTATGGTTCCATAGAACCAACACTGAATGGCGGTACTCGAATGGATATAAAAATCATCAGATAATACAAGTATAGCACGTGCACCGACCAGAGTCGTTATTGCCAAGTACTGTAGAGTTGTGATCGATCACTCGCACAGATGCGGAACGCGCGAGACGGCGAGATCCTTCCCAGAAGGATAAAGGCCCAGAGGCACATGCCAAAAAAGAAACTGCTCCATAGAACAGGTGTTCATAGACGGTTGCCCAGAGGCGTGGTGACCCAGAGGTCCAGTACTGGCCGCCCAGAGGCTAATGTGTCACAAACTTCTTGGAGAGGAACCTGTAAAGTGTTAACAATGAGTCTCATACCCCACGTTCGCACTAAACGGTTTACTAACCAATAGCAAGCTCACACTCCAAACAATAAAAAGTCCACCTCGTATCATCGGTAAACTAGACCCAAAGGTCAAAACGATCAATTGAATAGGTCGGGGATTAACCGGAAAGAAAATACACGCGGTTCCACAGGCCGGAGATTTCCTAACCGTTTAAGCACCTTTCCACTTAACTCAACGTGCTAAAAAGTGAGTGTGAGATTTTTATTATAGAAAATAATGGTTCGAAACTCTCCTATTATGGAGTAAATAGTTTACTAATTAAAAATAATATTATATAATAATTTCGAAATCCATTTCGGAGTGAAAAATCCTTTTAAAACCTTTTTATAAGGCCCGTGTACAAAATCCAGAGACAAATCTCAAAGAAATCGATAAAACCGGAAAATCACTGAAAATATTCTAAGTGTTGGAAAATAGTCCAAAACTGACGCGAACCCAAGTTCGGAAAATTATTCGGACCAGCAGACTGAATCCGAATGGCAGGAAAATTGGTAAGAACGTAGTCCGACATTCCTACTTCAGAACACAAAAAGAATTACTCAATTCCGACTTGAAACGAAGGCGTAGCGACGTTCCAAAGTCGGACACAGAAACATGAAATGCACTGTTTTGCACAGCGATCTGGGTTCAACTCTGACAGGAAATTCGAAGGGTCTAATGAACTCAGATGATGACCAAACTTTCCAGATATGGATTTCATAACTCCATCTTTCCAACGAGACCAAAATCGTCAAATTCCGACTAGCGGCTCAAAAGTTATGACCAAAATAGTTTCAGTTTCATCCACAGAGCTAATATGTGTATCGCTCTCGGGAAGATAGTAGAAAAATCAATTTTTGACCTAGTTAGACTCATAAATACAGAAAACTCACTGAACAAAAATTGTAGCATATGTTTTAAGCTTTCCGGAACATCCAAAATTATCTAATTCGGATAAAAAACGAGAGAGATACATGCAAAACAATATCAGATTGAAACTCAAGATAACTTGTTAAAGACAGAATTGGTCTTCTGTCTTTGAACGCATTTCATGTCATCTAAATGGCGAAATTACAGAAAACTCACTGAACAAAAATTGTAGCATATGTTTTAAGCTTTCCGGAACATTCAAAATTATCTAATTCGGATCAAAAACGAGAGAGATACTTGCAAAACAATATCAGATTGAAACTCAAGATAACTTGTTAAAGACAGAATTGGTCTTCTGTCTTTGAATGCATTTCAGGTCATCTAAATAGCAAAATTACAGAAAATCACTGAACAAAAAGTGTTCCTTATTGAATCTAGTTTGCAGCAAAAAAAAACTGACAAAAAACGGATGAGAAATGAAGAAGTTATGCCTGATTTCGTTTCAGCTACAATTCCAAAACGAAAATTATAGAAGTATCAAGTAAAAAAAGGATTTAGCTAGCAATTTTACCTCAACCAATATAGCAAGCAACTTGTGTGCACATCCAAAATGAAAGCAAAGAGGATCAAAGAGCTATGATTCACATGTTACATAATAAAACATGTGTTACTAAATGATTACTGAAATCAAAAGATGATTAAACACATATTAAAAGAGGTTTTTAGCAATATACCTCTCACAAAAGCAACAAAGACTACTATAGCATCAACCCAAGTTAGCAAAAGATGATTAGGAGGCTATAAGAGTAAAAAAACACATAAAACATCTGTTACCAATTAAATTTCAGAAATTAGAGAGATATAAAAATGGATTTGAGGTGGGTATTTGCATTACCTTTGCATAGAATGACTTACATAAGCAAAAACTAGAAGGAGATGAAGATAGAGGTCATTTTTGTTATAAAAGCTTTAGGAAATGATTAGGATTTTGATTAGGGATGAATGAATGAGGTTAGGAGAGTTTGAGATAATTTATAGAGGAGGTTTAGGGTGGGTTATTGGGCTAGGTTTAGTAACCCAATAAGAAGAGAGTTATTTACATGTTTTTCCAAAAATTAGTCTAAGTGTTCATATATGATTATAAAACTCATTTTTTTCTCTTACCCAAACCCGTTTTAAAACTTCTCTTAAAATATTTAACTTTCCAAAAATAACATTTTATCCTCATTTTAAAATCCCATATTTCCCATTTAATTAAAATAGCCTTTTTCAAATAAATTTTGTTATTCCAAATCCTTTTATGCTTCATTAAAATAAATAAAAATCCTAACTTTTATTTATTAATTGGTAATGCAAATCCCGGGTTGTTACAGCTAGGTTTGAAAAATTTCACATGATGATAATTACATAGTATACATCTCATTTCTTGAATGAGGCATCCCAAACCATGGGGAAACAACAATATGTATCAACATAAACGTAATCCGAAAGCATACCTATTTGTCGAGCAAACAAAGCTATACTTATGAAACCAAAAGTAGCCGCTAGCTTTTGTTTCCACACCTGCAGCTAACTTATATAGTCCAAATGAAGTTAAACATGGCAAAAGACAATATACTAGCCATCCTACCATAAATTCCAATAATAAACAAACAACAATCATAAGCAACAGAGTAATAAGATGCAACTGATAGGGATGACGCAATGCAACTATAAATTTATTATAACAACTATATGCAACAAATGAGTGTAACGCAACTGATAAGAATGTTGAAATTTTACATGCAAATTTTAACGGGATGTAAACTACATGCAGCCAAACAGCATAACAATCATAAACAACAATCATAGCATACAATCATATTATTAAAGTCTGTATGATATATATACACCATTCATAAGCAATATCAACTTCGATTACTCGCTCGAATTCAAAATTTGCTTCCAACTAGTATTGGTAACCCGACCACTCTAGTGCGGACTCTGATCTGATTTCTTGGTTAGAAACTTCCATCCTCCTTACATGGTAATAAACTATGATAGAGAACTTCAGATTCGTATCAAAAATCCATATCAGTGTCCGTCGTCAAGAATCGAACGAACAATCCTAAATCGGACATGTGTGAATTACCTTAAAATCGTGTAATCAAATTTGAAACAAAACTGTAAATGCAAATAAAATGGTCTATATATAACTTACGTATTTATTTCATTGGTTTCTTAATTACACCAGTAGGTAATTCAAGTGGTTTTTATATTCAATTCTTAAATGTTTGAAAATTTTCTTTGTTAAAATTCTTTTATAACAAAATACTTTTATATCGAAATAATTTTATATTGAAATTACTTTTAATAACTCAATGTTTCAACAAGTTTATTCTCGTTCTTACAAACTCTGGTCGTACGTTGATCAGGCGCACGAGTAGAAAACTCCGAGTACTTAGTAGACCTGTTTCAACACCCAGTGAAAATACTTTAAAACGGATATGAAAAGTACCACTCAAAATCTAATGTCAAATGATAATGTTACGATAGCAGTGGCCCGCTGCTGATCCATTGTTTACGCAATGGACCCAAAACTTTCCAGAAGATCTTTCTACCTTCCGGATTATAGAAAAATATCATAGCCATTTCGTAAACAAGGGTCCATCGACCCCTGCTGCTGTGGTATGCTGTTGATTCAATGATTTGCGCAATGGATGCACTTCCTTCCCGGAAGATCCATAAACAACAGATCCCAGGATTGAAAGCGCCTCCATTTGGTAAACTAAAGAACCATCTACCCTGAAAAATTTCGAGGAACTCATGAGTTTAAGTCTGGACAACCATATCGGTTTGAATCCATCTCTGAATTCGCCAAAGTATATTAGGGTTTTTTTCGATTGAATCCATTCCTGGATTCCCTAAATCCATCTGAGTTCGAAGCATAACATACTATACTTCTTCGCGGAGGGTACTTCTCCATACCTTTTACTTCAAAATATATCATACCATATATAGTACCCTTTCTAAATCATAACTTCAAATATCACACTTATATAAATTCCATTATATACAAGATTTCATTTTCAAATTGAGTACTTTACAAAATCAATAGTCTCGAATATATCATATCATTCTTATATAAATTCTATTATATATAAGATTGTCGCTTTTCAGATCGAATACCTTTCAAAATCAATAGTTTTTCAAAATAACTTCATACTTATACCAACCATTTTCATATAAGAATCGAAAACTTTCAAATCAAATATTTTTGTAAAGTCAAAGGTCTCCAAAATCACCATTTTCATATATCAGTTCAGTTTCAAATCCATATACGATTTCAACAATCGTTTTTTTTTTCAAATCGAATATCATTCGAAATTCGAAATTTTTGAAATTTCAGATCATTAGTTTTTTCACAACTTCAGTTTTATATTTATATCATATTCGGATAAAATCAAATTCCTTTCCCAATCACATTCTTTTCAAAATCCTCAAAAATGTTTTTTAAAACAAATTTTTGTATAAAACCTTTCAAAACTATTTTTCATACTAGTATAAATTGCACGATGCATGCATCTAATAGCTAAAGATATTTAGTTTTTATAATAAAAAATTAATGGATGGATATGTGCTATAAGTGCAAAATCTTTGATAGTCACAACACTTTTATTTCAAATTAATAGTCGGTGATATGTTGGTTGCAAATTGATATAAGTTGTGATGTGTTCCATAATTCAAGTTAATCCACTTTAAAGTGAAATGCCTTCACCTACAGCTACAATAGTAGTGGTAGTTTATAGTTTTTTTTTGTCACTTCAAAATGTCAGATTACTGTAATAGTTACGGTGGTTTATAGTATATATAAACTGCGTTATATATAATGACAGTTTCCCTTGATATTTCAGCATAACGACAGTTTGATATTTTAACTATTAAACTGTGCTACAAATATTGACACTTTCACTTGATAAACTGATGTATATAACAACTATTTGATATTTACATATAGACCGCCATATAAATCGTGCTATGTATTTAATATCTATGTATAGACTTCTATATATATTATTTGATAAACCTTTGTCCGCATTCTGTCACCTGACATCACTTCAGTTGTATAACTATCTGATATTTTTTAGCACTTCAGGTTGAGCATTTCAACACTTTTGATGTCTGCCTAGCACTTTAGCATTTCAAATTACGCAGTAGATTACTCATTAAATTTATTTGATTTAAATTTATTGTTGTCATTTGCACTTTGTTTTTATAAACTATAAAGACAGTCTTGAAGAAGAAAGAACAAAAAAATTTGCACGTTCATTCTGTATCTTTGCATGCATGTTTATTTTTATTAGAATTGCATGTTCACTCTTATAGTTAGAAAAAATTACGCACTTCAATTTGCCTTTTTTTTATGTCAGTTTAGCACTTTAGCTATTAATGTTTAATTAGATACGTATTAGCCTCGTCTGACATTCGACGTTAAGATTTATGGTTACTTGACCTGTGTTGTAGGATGTTTGAAGAACAACTACAGAATCACTGCGTGTTCATTAAGAAAGTTCAGCACCCAATCACATTGACTGTGCTATAATAAACTCCTTTCAAAGGAGTGATGAATAGAATTATTTATACCGGGACAAAGAGGCAAACAAAACGAAGGGTATTTTCGGTAGTTTGAAAAGACACGGTTGAAATCTATTCAATGAATTTTTATTATTAATAGCAAAGATTTATACAAAGTCGGAACTGCTTACAAAAAAATCAATTTGCCAAAAATAAGATTTTATAAATATTTACGATGTTCAAAACATTTCTTAAAACTCCTTCCATATAAGAACATCTCAAAACTAAATTTCATACTTGTATAATTCAAAATAATCTTATACAACATTCTTAACAAAATATGTAACATTTAAAACTTGTTTAGATTCTATTATTATTTTCAATTAAAGAGTTATAAAACTATACCTTCATGCTTTTGAAAATACTAAGCTTTAAATTTAAATATCAATTTGGAAGTGTTCGACTATTCAAAATAGTCAGAAAAATCAAATTCCAATTTTAATTTGGAAATTAGCAATCAATCATCTCAGTAGGATGCACAATCAATCAATCCTAATGCATATGATACATGTGTTCATAATATAATTCAATCCAAAATTCGAGAACCGAACATCGGGTTTTATTTCAAATCGTTTGAAATAAATATATACAAATTTCTTTTGAATATCAAATCATACTTCAGGGATTTGAATCAAATCAGTTTCATTAAACAATCGAGTATCAAAGCTACTAAAGTAGCATCCCCCACTTTGGAACTCAAAAATGAATGTCTATGATGCTGCAGTCATAACCGAAATTATTTCCCAGCGACAGAAGTGAGTTTCGGACTTCCATTTCTTTTAAATCTTTGAAAATCCCCTTTGAAATCATTTATAACATTTCTATTCGAAAAATAATTTCAAATTATGCTATTATATATTTCCAGAATCTTATAACCCAATTTCAAAACTCCCAGAATTCAAACTCTCAATTTCTAGTTTAACTAACTTTTTGTTTATTTATTAATCATATCTAAATAAACCATATTTCATATATTAGTTTCAAATAGTATCCATTACTCTTTAAAATGATACAGAGGGAAACAAAAATATATATTCACTTCTAAATCCATGTTAAAGCATGCAGTTTCTCCAACTGGTTAAATATATTTCAAAACCAAAATTTCCAACCATAGTCAAATGCTCAAATCAACAGCCAACAATCGATGTTCATAAACTGGCCGAGCACGACTCATCAATCAATGTGATAATATGCACATCCATATTAATCAAACAATCAATCAACAAAGAGATAACATCCAATCATTATCAACAGTCACGAATGATTTTATCAGTTTATAGAATTCATTCTTTTATATTCTATATATGTAATCCAAGTTAAAATCATTTCATTTGTCAATTTCGAAATATTTTTATATCACTAACAAATACGCTCTCTCATATACGTATATACACTCAATGAGCTTTTCCTACAGGTTTAGGTATACGCTAAACCTAAGCTCTGATACCAACTGTGATGGCCCACCTTTTTGAACAGTTTAAGTCGACAATAAACCACACATGTCCAACTCAAACCATTTAAAAGATAGATTATCAATGGGTTTAAATAAAAGAAAAGAAGAAAACAACAATAGAATCTCGCAGTGGAACGATAAAATATAATAATCACATAAACAGTTCATGAAGCTGTTTAATAATATATACTCAATTCAATTTACAACATCATCAGAGTTATGACAATATTATCAGAGTTATACATTTTAATAACCAGAATAAATAATGCAGCGGAAAAATAGTAGTAAATATGATATACCAATCTTCATCTTCGTCCTCCAGAAATGACTGTCTTCGATAAACTGGAAAAAACTCGATTTGACCCGAGCGTAACGAAAAGACAAAACACTCGAGTCAGGACTAAAAATCCTTACTTAATTCAAATCAAAACAGATGAAATATATTTGCAAATAACTTCAATTTTTTCATTTTGAATTTCATATAAGCTTCCAGAGTTCAAACTTCATTTCAGAGTTAAAATAATTTATCCACTTCAAATCGATTTAATAAATTTCACATTTTCAAGCAAATAACTTAAAAGTTAAATATTCCAAATTATTGAATCATTACAATTAATTGAGGTTTCTTTTATCAAATTTATTCAAATTGCTTATTTCCATTCAAAAGATTTCATATCACTTTACAAGTTCCCAGATCTCGATAATTTTATTCAAAGTATAAAATACCAAAATTGTTAAATCATTACATTTGAAACCACAAATTTGTCTATAAGCAATTTCCATTATTTCAAATAAGGTTGTGGAACATTTTCCAAGTCTTTTACCCCTTTCTAGAAATATATATATATATTATGGAAATTTAGGAATTAAAGTTTTATAAATGAATTTCAAGTTTATTTTTAAAAATCCAATTTAACCCATTTACAAAATATAAATTCATTATAACATATAATTTCTCTAAAGTTTAAAGATTAAATTTAAAAACCATTTAGAGCTATAATCCAATTTATGCAAAATCTTCAAATTTCGCCAAAAGGCGAAATAGTCACAAAATCACATTTCTGCCAAAGCAGTTAACGATGCATCCAATAGACAGCATATCCATTAGGATGTCCAAAGGTCCATATCAAATCAAATGTCCAAGTGATAAATCATTTCAATAGTGGTAATAACAGTATGATCACATAAAATATCAAAACCACTAACAATATATAGCCAATCAACAATGTCATCCACCACAATATCAATCAACATCCAAATCAACCAATTCATCCATATCACAACAAAATGCTAAATCATTGTCAGGATTCTAAATAAAAGTGATATGCAATTTCAATACCAATTAAAAATAACAATTTAAATGTCGATTTAACTATCCGATAAAATGTCCAATTTTTAACTATCAATTAAATGTCACAATAACTATCAATTTTAACTATCATATCCAACTTCTAAATTTACTATAGATTTGACTATCAATTTTAACTGTTAAATTACTATCGATTTTGATCGTCAATTTAAATTGTCAAATTAAATGTCGATTTAAATCCAATCAATTCAGATTTAGTCCATTCAATTTAAGTTAATTAAATTTGCAAACAACAGCCAATGTAAAATTTATCACTTCGTTAATTTGTTTAACTAATAGTAGAAAATTTAGTACGTCGTGAGTGGGTTGAATCACTCACCTTTCGTGGATTTGAAAAGCACGAACGATCGGCACAACACGGATATGGTGCATACTAACTCGGATATGAACACGTGCACGGACAACACTTTACGAATACGCTGCCGTGACAACTCGGAATGTGCTTCACTTCGATGGAGAGCTGCTGCGAATGAATGGCGATAGGCGGCGACTAGAGCGGATGGAGGCGAAGCGGTTTCGGGGCATGACGGAGCGATGGGAGATGAGTGTAGACCACGTGTGATCGGTCAGCGAGACAACGGTTGCAGCTGACGTGGCGGAAGAGCAGTTGTTTGGGGGTGGAAGCTAAGTGGGCTGGAGGAAGGACTTTGGTGGAAGGGGAGCAGCTGTCGGGTCAGGGGCACTGACGCGGCTGTTAGGGCAAGTGGGTAGCGGCCGTGGCAAACTAGGTAGGTGGCCAGAGTATTGTCGGATCGAGAAGGCAAGGCAAGGCGTGTTTGAGCTAGGTGGGATGGCGACGATTGCAGGCGGAGAGTGGTGGAGTTTGGGTGAACGAATGGAAGCGCGGTAGTTATATGGAGGAAGAGGAACGAAGGGGCTGAAGGTTTTGAAACCATGAAAGCATGGGTTTGTCTTCCCATATGCAAAGTAACGTGATAGGGAGATTAATAGAGAAGAGTTAACAATGGGATTATATATATATATATATATAATATTGGTTCCAGTGTTTTATACGTTTGAAATTCTCAATCCTATTTGATGCAGCCCAGACTGATGAAGTCTTAGGTCGCGAGCGACCTAACGTGCTGTTAAGTCGTGTGTGACCTAACGAGGAAGATAACAAGCTTAATCCGTGGGATAAGTCGCTGGAACGAGCTAACGAGTCAAAGGATAAGGCGCTCAAACGACCTAACGAGTTACTCATTCCTTTAGGTCGCTCCGACCTTTCGAATGTGGACTGTTTCGAGTTACGACCTAAGTTAGGTCGCGGGAAGATAGGTCGCTCGACCTTATGTCGCTATGAAGATGGGTCATTGCCGTGTATAATTAGGTCGTGTGAAGAGTCCTGAAGCTGGATTGATTTTGCCGCTATTCTTAGGTCGCTCGGTTGTTAAGTCGCTCCAGGAAGTATGTCGCTGAAGCCTACCAGAGTTAGATCGCTCAAGCCTAAGTCGTGTGAAGACACTTGTGTTGCTGTGTTGTAATCTTAGGTCGTTTGTGTTAGGTCGTGTGCGACCCAGTGTGTGTTGTAAATAAGTTAGGTCGAGATGTCCTTGTGATGTGTTGTGATGTAATGTGTTGTATTGTCTTTGTTTGTTTTAGGTCGCTTACCTGTTAGGTCGCGTACCTTTGAGTCGCTGTTGTTTAGGTCGCAGGGTGTTAGGTCGTTCACGACCTATGTGTTGTCAGGTTGAGTAGTGTTGAGTTGTAAGCCTATAAATAGGCGGGTGGTGTCATTTGTAATGGTAGTTGATTTTGAATAAACTTTTGTTTGAGTGCTTTGTGCCTCTTCTCAAATTAGTAGTTGAGTGTGATCTCCTATCTCCACTTTTGGCATTCGAGTGCGCTCGAATCAACGACTGCTGAAGCCGATTCACGGAATCTAGTGCGCTAGATCAACGTAGAAGAATCGTAGATCTTTAAACACGGTATCGTGCGCGATCAACGTGTTTGGGATAGCTAGAATCCGGCATCTTTGGATCAACGGATTTGGGCGTTCAGTATTTTCAGTCCATCGGTTGCTACTTTCACCATTTCATACATTTCATTTATCCGCTGCTGCATCATTTGGTATCAGAGCTAGACTTAGCCAATCATAGCTAAGCCGAGTCTTGGAGCCAATTCTTATTGAAGAATTCACGCCGAGCCAATAGAGTGAAGCCGTGCATCATTTTGTAATTCAAGGCCGAAAGTTAAAGTTGAAGTGTGAAGTTCAATTTGAAGTTTAAGCCGAGAGTTAAATATTGTTGAAGAGTAATCATGCCACCGAGAAGAGCTAATCGCCATCAGAATGTTGAAACGTTATATAGAAGAGAAGAAGCCGAGCAAATGGAACAACGCATCAATGAAAAGTTTGATGAAGGCATTGGGAAGTTAGAGAAACTGATGAATGATATAAATCAAAGTCAAAGGAGGAGATCGCCAGTCTCGAACCATGGAGGAAATAGAGTTTCACCATCGGTTACGGAAGCGAGGAGGGTGTCGCCGCAATCTTATCGAGAAAGAAGAGAATCTTCAGTTTCATTGAGAAGAGAACATCATGAGTATAGAGATGAAGAGAGAAGAACTCCACGTGAGTTTGAACATGAACCATACTGTGATGATGAAAGACAAAGTAGAAGAGATATGCGTGATCATAGAGATGTGGGTGGTCGAGATCGTTATCGAAGTACATCTGTTTTTGATGAAGATGGTGGTAGATGTAGTGTTCGTTCTCGAGATCGAGACCAAGTACGAAATGCATATCGGGATGTCGAAGATGATCGACGATGGGAGTCGGGGATGAAAACTGAAATTCCAGAATTCAAGGGTAGTATGCAAGCTGAAGAATTCCTTGATTGGTTGTCTAATGTTGAAGAGATTTTTGACTTTAAGGAAGTTCCCGAGCATCGGAGAGTTAAGTTGGTTGCTACACGTTTGAAAGGGAGAGCTATGGCATGGTGGCAGCAAACTAAACTTACACGGGAGAGGATGGGAAAGTCAAAGATTGAGTCATGGGAGAAAATGAAGAAGTTGATGAAAGCTACTTTCTTACCTTACGATTATCAATCTCTTATGTATCAACGTTTGCAGAACTTGAGGCAGGGGACAAAGTCAGTGAATGATTATGCGGATGAATTTTATCAATTGATTGCAAGGAATGACATCGTGGAGACAGAGGAACAGTTGACCGCTAGATTTGTTGGAGGGTTGAGAATGCAGATTCAAGATATGGTGAACATGTTTGATCCCAGATCTGTTGCTGAAGCACATCAAAAAGCTCTAGCTTGGGAGAAGCAAGGAAGGAGAGGTGGTGGTGTGTTTACAAATTCCAACAATCAAATGAAAGGGGCTAGTAGCAATGCGAATACTTCCAAGGCTGTTGCAAAATCGGTTGTTAGTGAAGTTGCTAAGTCCAAGGTCAATAGTGGTATCAAATGTTTCAATTGTCAGGAGATTGGTCACAAAAGCAATGAATGTCCAAAGCCAAAGAAGCGAGTGATGGTTGCTGAGGCAGAGGATGAGGATGCAGAAGCTGAATGTTCTAATTCACTACATGACGAGGAGGAAGAAAATGTGTCGGGAGATGAAGGGTATTCTTTAATGATGAAGAGGTCGTGTTTGACACCAAAGCAAGAGGATGATTCAAGTTGGTTGAGGAGTAACATTTTCCAGTCCACGTGCACTATCTTGGGAAGGGTTTGCAAGTTTGTCATCGATGCAGGAAGCTGTGATAATATCATTTCTTCAGAAGCTGTAAAGAAGTTGTCATTGAAAACAGAGAAGCACCCAAAACCTTACAAGTTAGCTTGGTTGAGAAAAGGCGGGGAGGTGAAGGTTGGACGGAGAGCTTGTGTTAATTTTTCGATTGGGAAGAAATACAAACATGAAATTTGGTGTAATGTTGTGGATATGGATGTATGCCATCTGTTGTTGGGGAGACCATGGCAGTATGATAGAGCGGTACAACATGATGGTCGTACTAACAGTTATAGTTTCATGTTTGAAGGTACTAAAATCACTTTAATTCCTAAGAAGCGACAAAAAGAAGAAAGCAAGTTGGAGGAGATTGAGGAACTTAAAACTTTGCTATCTTTAAAGGAGTTTGTTAAGGAAGTCGAAGAGGAGCCTGAAGTATTTTTGTTGATTGGACGTGAGAGTAATGAAGTGGTTGAAATTCCTGAAGAAGTAAAGCCAGTGCTGGAAGAATTTGACGATGTATTTCCTGAGGAGCTACTAACGGAGTTACCGCCATTGAGGGACATACAACACCAAATAGATCTTGTTCCAGGAGCTGTGTTACCACATAGACCACATTACAGAATGAGTCCAAAGGAACATGAGGAGTTGAGAAGGCAAGTGGAAGAGTTGCTTGAATAAGGGCGAGTACAGGAAAGTTTAAGTCCTTGTGATGTACCAGCATTGTTAGTGCCGAAGAAGGATAGAACGTGGAGGATGTGTACCGACAGTCGAGCATTAAACAAGATAACTGTCAAATGCAGATTTCCGATGCCGAGGCTTGATGATTTGTTAGATCAGTTGAGCGGGGCTACTATCTTTTCGAAGATCGATTTGAAGAGTGGTTATCATCAAATTCGAATTAGACCAGGGGACGAATGGAAGACAACATTCAAGACGAGAGAAGGATTATATGAATGGCTGGTTATGCCGTTTGGTCTTTCGAATGCACCTAGTACATTTATGCGGGTGATGAATCAGATCTTTAGACCATTTATTGGGAAATTCGTGGTGGTGTATTTTGATGATATACTGATATATAGTAGAAGCACAGAAGAACACTTGCATCATCTGAGAGAAGTGTTGATGATACTGCGACAGAAACAATTTTATGCTGCAATGAAGAAATGTGTGTTCATGACGCATAGTGTTTTATTTTTGGGATATATTATATCTGAAGGAGGCATACAGGTGGATCAGAATAAGGTTGAAGCAATCAGAAATTGGCCACAACCCAAGACGATAACAGAAGTTATAAGTTTTCATGGTTTAGCATCATTCTACCGAAGGTATATTCCACACTTCAGTAGCGTGATGGCACCAGTTACCGATTGTATGAAGGGGAAGCAATTTTCATGGTCAGAGGAAGCAGGATTTGCTTTTGAGCGAATCAAAGAACTTTTGACGACATCACCAATTCTAGTGCTGCCGGATTTTCAGTTGTTGTTTGAGTTACATACTGATGCATCTAAGGTTGGAATTGGAGGGGTGTTAAGTTAGAAGGGACGTCCTATTGCATATTTCAGTGAGAAGCTATCGGGAGCCAAGATGAGATATAATACTTATGATGTGGAATTCTATGCTATTGTTCAAGCTATAAAACATTGGAGACACTATTTGTTCCATAAAGAATTTGTTCTATATACTGATCATGAAGCACTGAAACATTTGCAGGGACAGGACAAAATTGCAGCCAGGCATGCTTCGTGGATCGCATACCTGCAACAGTTTACATTTGTGGTGAAGCATAAGTCGGGAATTACAAACCGTGTGGCGGATGCATTGAGTCGAAGGAATCATTTGTTGACTACAATGAAGGTTGATATGACGGGGTTTGATGTGTTGCCAGAACTGTTTGTTGACGATCCTTATTTTGCGAAGTTTGTAGATGAAGTCCAAGAGGGAAAGACGGATGAGTTTGTATTGGTGGATGGTTTTCTTTTTAAAGGGAATCGATTATGTATACCAGAGTGCAGCTTACGAATGAAGATTGTGAAGGAGTTGCATGAAGAAGGTCATGTGGGGAGAGATCGTACATTGCAGTTGATTTCGCAATCATATTTTTGGCCTTCAATGAAGAAAGAGGTTGGAAGATTTGTGGAAAGATGGCATATATGTAAAGTTTCCAAAGGGACAGCGACGAATGCGGGATTGTATATGCCATTACCTGTACCTACTAAACCATGGGTTGATATTAGCATGGACTTTGTTTTGGGGTTACCAAGAACTCAGCGTGGGAATGATTCCATATATGTGGTGGTGGATAGATTTTCCAAGATGGCGCATTTCATAGCTTGTAAGAAGACAGCTGACGTCGTCCGTGTTGCTCAATTATTCTTTAAAGAGGTGTATCGATTACATGGGCTACCTGAATCTATTGTTTCTGATCGGGATACTAGATTTCTAAGCCATTTTTGGTTAAGTTTGTGGAAGATGGTTGAAACGAAGCTAAATTTTAGTAGCGCCTATCATCCGCAGACAGATGGGCAAACGGAAGTGGTGAATAGATCATTGGGAAATTTGTTGAGATGTCTTGTGAAAGACAATTTGAAGAGCTGGGATATGAAGTTGTGTCAGGCGGAGTTTGCACATAATCATGCAGTCAATCGAAGTACGGGATTCAGTCCGTTTCAAGTTGTATACTCAGCTAGTCCATAGGGACCATTGGGTTTGACGACAGTGCCATATCAGAAGGGAGTTGTTAAGCGTGCGGGTGATTTTGTGGCTGAGTTGTAGGAGTGCCACAGAACTGTTTATGAACGATTGCTTGCATCAAATGAGAAGTATAAACAACTGGCAGATAAAAAGCGAAGGAGTGTGAATTTCAGAGAAGGTGACTTGGTTTATGCCGCGTTGACAAAAGATCGTTTTCCTGTTGGAACTTACAACAAGTTGAAAGCTCGAAAAATTGGTCCAGTAGAAATTTTGAAGAAGATCAATGATAATGCGTATCAGTTGAAATTGCCGGATGATATTCACACTGCAGACGTTTTTAACGTCAAATACTTGATTCTGTATCATGGGGATGAGCTTGTTGTGGAAGAGGAGGGCGCAAATTCGAGGACGAATTTTTCTCAACCAGGGGAGGATGATGCAACCCAGACTGATGAAGTCTTAGGTCGCGAGCGATCTAACGTGCTGTTAAGTCGTGTGCGACCTAACGAGGAAGATAACAAGCTTAATCCGTAGGATAAGTCGCTGGAACGAGCTAACGAGTCAAAGGATAAGGCGCTCAAACGACCTAACGAGTTACTCATTCCTTTAGGTCGCTCCGACCTTTCGAATGTGGACTGTTTCGAGTTACGACCTAAGTTAGGTCGCGGGAAGATAGGTCGCTCGACCTTATATCGCTATGAAGATAGGTCGTTGCCGTGTATAATTAGGTCGCGTGAAGAGTCCTGAAGCTGGATTGATTTTGCCGCTATTCTTAGGTCGCTCAGTTGTTAAGTCGCTCCAGGAAGTATGTCGCTGAAGCCTACCAGAGTTAGATCGCTCAAGCCTAAGCGCGTGAAGACACTTGTGTTGCTGTGTTGTAATCTTAGGTCGTTTGTGTTAGGTCGTGTGCGACCTAGTGTGTGTTGTAAATAAGTTAGGTCGAGATGTCCTTGTGATGTGTTGTGATGTAATGTGTTGTATTGTCTTTGTTTGTTTTAGGTCGCTTACCTGTTAGGTCGCGTACCTTTGAGTCGCTGTTGTTTAGGTCGCAGGGTGTTAGGTCGTTCACGACCTATGTGTTGTCAGGTTGAGTAGTGTTGAGTTGTAAGCCTATAAATAGGCGGGTGGTGTCATTTGTAATGGTAGTTGATTTTGAATAAACTTTTGTTTGAGTGCTTTGTGCCTCTTCTCAAATTGGTAGTTGAGTGTGATCTCCTATCTCCACTTTCGGCATTCGAGTGCGCTCGAATCAACGACTGCTGAAGCCGATTCACGGAATCTAGTGCGCTAGATCAACGTAGAAGAATCGTAGATCTTTAAACACGGTATCGTGCGCGATCAACGTTTTTGGGATAGCTAGAATCCGGCATCTTTGGATCAACGGATTTGGGCGTTCAGTATTTTCAGTCCATCGATTGCTACTTTCACCATTTCATACATTTCATTTATCCGCTGCTGCATCACTATTTAATGCACCGAAGATGTTTGGGGAACTAACAAATAGTAGGTAGAGACATAATCGCGGAATATTGAGGCGGCCTAGATATTTATTTGAACGGTGACGTGGTCAAACGGGTACGGATATGCTCTATAATCCTACCATTTAAAAGTTGCGCACCGTACACTAAAATACAAAAATAAATATACCGCGAAGATCAACGCGACGAGAAGAATTTAATGGTGTAATAAAATTCATGCTACGACAGGCAAGTCAAAAACTTAATGGTGCAGCTTACTATACACATTCCAAAACGTACAATAAAATTCTAATTAAAGTAAATGAAGCTAAAAAGCTCAGAATTGAATGAAATGAATTTCGACGTCTTACTCGGAAATTTCTCTAGAAATTTTCTATGTAAAAATACTTCTATGTCGAAAAATAATATTTCATTCTTAAATTATTAACTGGTTTCTAAATAAATTGAAACAACATAAATTTTCACAACATTTGAAATCTAAATTCATAGATTCAACTTATTAAAAACACGTTTTAATTATACAACTTCCATGTATTGGAATTTTAAGTTTATCGTCACAAATCATTTCTGTATTGTTTACGACTGTTATTCAACGATCGTAAATTATTGTTTCCAAATTCAAGTTTTCTCTTTTTATAAAATTATACTTACCTCCAGTATGAAAACGTATATTTTATTTTTCTAAAAATATTCTTTTAACACAAATTGCTAATTCAATTTAATGCAAAACTTCGGTTTCTTTTATTAACTATTCATTCAAATTCTCAATCTGTATTCAATGTTTGTTAATTTTAGTCATGTTATTAACAATATACACTAACATCCTTTAATTTCGTTTTTTGTTATGTCATCATTTCTTATCTTATCGAAATTTGTTATTTTAGAATTTAATTTAAATGTTATGACTTATGTTCTTCTTTTATTAATAACCAATCAAATTCCGTGTTTGAGAATAAACATTTCTTAATTGGAATTCTATTATTAATTCATTACAATCTATATCATAAGGTTATATTCAAATTTGTTATCATCTTTTACCTTATTACACATTTATTCAATTTTTTTATTTAAATGACATTTATTGTTCATACTTCAGTTACTAATTCAATACAATTGAATATTGTTTA
The DNA here is from genome assembly GCA_030737815.1 of Allium fistulosum. Lineage (NCBI taxonomy): Eukaryota > Viridiplantae > Streptophyta > Magnoliopsida > Asparagales > Amaryllidaceae > Allium > Allium fistulosum. The sequence continues at coordinate 1,620,986,645 of CM060901.1, forward strand.
TTTCAATTCGAATACTAATTACAACTTTTCTCCTATTGCAATTTTATCATTTACATATTCAATTTAGATTACCACTTGCATTCGACATATTTTCATTAATAACTTTATAAAGTTTTGTTTTTAACCGTTTTAATTCAAAAACTTAATCAAATCTAATATTTTTAAATGGTTGAAAGCACGGGTCGTTACATATTATAATCAAGCAGAGATTATCTCGATAAAAGAATTTCTTGATTTTTCCTCAACCACCGCTATTGAGCAAGTCGACAAAGCAAGATAAAATGTACAAACGAAGCATTCAGATGAATGAATGAACTGGAAGTTTCCTTATTTACTTAAGGTGGAAATGATCAATCTTGGGCCGGGTTAAAGTACTTACAATCTCTTGTATGCTTGGGCGGTGAATGGGTTGATGCCCGAATTGTATATATAGTGTATAAAAACTTTGTACTCTTTGCCTCCTTTTCTCATTAATAAAGATTCTAGGAACCGTTTCAAAAAAAGGTATGCGAAATATGTTGGGTTCACATGTTCCCAAATTACGTTGTTACTCACATGTTGGTTTATGTATAAAGCATCAAATTTTTAATTAATTGAGATACTAAGAGAGAAGTTAACGGTAGCTTGTTTAGTTGTCAACAAGTCACTGAACATGTAGACATGCCTTGTTTAGTTCACTATACTAACCGTATACCCAATTTGTGCCTGCTGCACTAAACTAAACGGCTTTATGCACATTTTACCTTTGAAAAATAACAAGGCTTTTAATATATTCGTTTCATTTTTCAAGTGTTTTAAGAAAGCATTTAAATATTATTTAAACAAAGTTGTGGTTGCTTTGGTGTTTTCTACATGTATTAGTTGTTTTGTTTAATTCTTTTTCATAAAAAAGTAGAAATGAACAAACAATAGTTGGAAGTGGTCCAAAAGTGGATAAATGGTATTGAACGGGCCAGATCTTGTGAGCGCACAGGAATATCGTAGTTTAGGGGTTGAGAATCTGTGTTTTGTGAAATATGTACCCTTGATTATATAAAGGGTATTGTATGATATTTAGAGCAAAAGTCGTTAGGATGTAGTTAAAACTTATATTGCTACTCTTCTAGTCTTCTGTACTCCTTTATCCACTTTTTAAAAGTCCGATAAACAAAAGAAAGTGTTTGTTAGGTGTATTTGGCTTTTTTAAACTATAGCCTTTCATCCAATTGTTACAAAAGTGTATAGAGCATATTTTAATACCGTTTTCGTATAATTTTTGTTGTATTATTCTTGCGGTGATTAATTTTCAAATCTCAAAAAAAAAACGGTGAACCAAAACTGAAATGAAAGAGGAAAATAGTCAACCAACTCTATCTATTTGAATTTCCAACCATATTTATCTCATTTTAGTCAAGAATTAAGGTTTACGTTGCTTACGAATTCCTTTGTTAACTAGGAATAACAATAGTTGAGGAGCTCATGGAATGTGAATCAGAGGGTTTTTGTGTGGAGTAATTTGAAGAAATTTATAAACCTTTAGTATGCTCAACAAATTTATAAATTTTGTCTTACCAACCTATAAGCATTCACAGTATCAATAAAAAAATGATGTATAGCATGAGTGTGCTCAACAACCACATACATGTCTCGGTACTCTACTATTACATGTAAATGGTAGAGACCAACTATATATTTAAAAATTATACACAAAAATACGGAAATAGGTGATGTCAATGGTAAGGGAAAATGAGCATTTGAAATATCCAATGATGTTAAATGTCACTACATTTATAATGTACATCACATTACACGGATACAACCCTTACATCTATATGGATATTTCTCCCTTTAATTTTAAATTTTAAGAATCAACATAATATATGTATAAAAAAGAAATTAAACTCCTTTAATTTCTTTCGAATTCATAATTGTGGCTTTTATAATTTTAATTTTGAATTTTTTTATTTATTCTTATTTAAATTTCATTTAAAATTTAAAATAAATTTAGAAATTTTATTTATAACATTTATAAACTATATGCATAAAAATATTCATTGAATAATGGCTTCCTCTGCGATAAGGTTCTATAACCCTAATTTTCAAACCCGCCGCCTCAATCCTCACAACTGCCACCGCTGTCCCTATCCAGCATCGAGATCTGCTAATCCTACTTTCACTATAACCTATCACCCCATAATCCCAAACTGCCTTCAATTCCTGTTCCCCACCACTCCGATCTCGCTTCATCTTCCTTCCCCCGATCTAACAATCATTGCGGCAGCCTTAACTCACTACCTATTAAATCCCCAACATCTATAGATGATTTCCATGTATTCTAGTTCTCCTTTTAATAACTTATACATGGATATCGTCAAACTACCCCATGTTCACTATCTATCACATGGGCCTCTTTCAAAGTCCTCAACTTCAGACCGTACCCTCACATCCACTACATCTCAGTATCTGGTCAATTCTGAATAGTACCGACCTTGGTTCGTATATGCCAACCGAAACCCTAAACTACTTTGCTATCAATGTGAAGATAAGGGCCACCGTGCCTCAAAATGCCGAGGTCGAATCTGATGCTTTCATTGTGGGAAATTTGGTCACAAACAAAGTAGCTGTGCAATTAGGATGCATCAAGATTCAACCTCCGCCGACCATTGCTTTGATCACGTCTGATAGGATTCAAGTATTCAGGGCAGACATTAAAGCAAGAAAAGAAAGGAGACAGAGAAAATAGAGCTTGGAAGAGAAGTTTGTATATTTTTCTTCTTCTCATTTCGAATACATAACCTTCCTCTTATAGCTGATGCCTAGGATTCTTAGCCACTGGATTATAACAAACTAAAGAAAAGTGGTCCATACACTACTATTTCAGGTGTAACCACCTTACATTGCTAAAATATAAAGAAAATGCAGAAATTGGTTATAACTAACATTTGTTTTTACTGCCAGACGTGGTCCCTCTTGCTTTTAATTATTTGTTGCTTGGCAGCCTAAATATCTTGCTGGTTTGTGTATTGCACGTTTTGGTCTAGTAGTATCAGGTGCATTATCAACTGGTGCATCAATACCTCCCCCTGCAGAAGCAACCTTGTCCTCAAGGTTGAGGTGGGGAAAACTGTGAGTCAGCTGCGTGTAGTCTTCCCATGTAGCCTTAGTTGGGTCAAGGCCTTGCCATTGGACAAGTACTTGGTGTTTGGAGGGGTTTAGGTGGCGATGAGCGAGGATGTTGGCAGGCTGGTAGACTGGGTGTCCTTCGTGGGAAAGTGGGGGTAGGGTGGTGGGAGTGGTAGATTGTGGGTTAGGACAGTGTTTGAGGAGGGAGACATGGAATACCGGGTGGATTTTGGAGTCGTGGGGAAGTTGGAGTTTGTAGGCGACAGCACCGATTCTTTCTATGATTTCATAGGGTCCGAAGTATTTGCAGGCAAGTTTGTGGTGTGTGGTGCCGAGAGAGATTTGGCGATATGGTTGGAGGCGAACAAAGACCCATGTGCCGATACTAAATTCTTTATCCGTGCGGTGTTGGTTGGCGTGATTTGTTATTCTCGTTTGGGCTTTTTCCAAGTTTGTTTTGATTTGTTTGAGTAGGTCATCACGATCAAGGAGCCATTCGTCGAGTTCATGTAAGTTGGTGGTTCCTGCACTATAGTCAGCAAGAATTGGAGGAGGTCTACCGTACACCACCTGAAATGGAGAAGTGCCAAGGGACGAGTGGTGATTGGTGTTGTACCACCATTCAGCCCATGGAAGGAATTGAACCCATCGATTGGGTGTATCACCAACAAGTGCTCATAAATAGGTTTCCAAGCAGCGGTTCACTACTTCGGTTTGACCGTCCGTTTGCGGATGATAGGCGCTGCTCATTTTCAGGTTTGTGCCATGTATTCGGCAAAGTTCTTTCCAAAAGTGGCTGATAAAAACTCGGTCTCTATCGGAGACAATAGAACAGGGAAAACCGTGTAGACGGACGTAGTCTTGTATGAAATAGCGGGCTAGTTGGGCTGTAGAATTGGATGTTGGAAGGGCGATAAAGTGGTTGTACTTGGACAAACGGTCGACTATGACCCAAATAGAGGTTTTCCCGGATGACGGTGGTAGATGCGTAACAAAAGTCCATGGAGATATCTTCCCATATGCGAGTGGGGATGGGTAATGGTTGTAACAGGCCTTTGGGTGGTGTGTTTTCGGGTTTTGATTGCAGGCAAGTAGAACATTGATTGACAAACTGTTTGACAGAAGTAGACAATTTGGGCCAATAAAAGTTAGAAGAGATACGAGCAGTAGTAGCTTTGATACCTGAGTGCCCACCAAGTTTGGACCCATGGAGGGTGGTGATGATATGCTGACGCAAATTCTGGGTGTCAGGGACGAAGATTCTGCCGTCATACAGGAGAAGACCATTGCGAAATTGAACCGAAGTGGATCCAGTAGCTGCTTGTTGCCGAAGTTGCTGAGTGAAGGGGTTGACTGCTGTGGCGGCCTTGATTTGTTCGGTGAGAAGAAATTTAGGTGTTAGAATGGTGTGGAGATGGGGCGCGGTTGTGGTGGTGGGAGGCGAGAGAGGTTGGAGATCGGCTGAGGTTGGCTGTTGCTGGCGATGCGGAGGGTTTCGCGCGGGGGGCTGTAGTGGGGCGAGAGGGATTTGGGTGGAGTGGTGGAGTTGCAGTTGAGGCGGTGGGATTTGTGATGGTGGGAGCATAGGTAGTGGTGTAGCTGCAGATGTAGGGGAAGGAGGAAGTGAATTAATTTGGGTGGATGGTTCATGAATTGCTGGGTTTGTGGGGAATGAAGAATTGGAGGGTTGGGCCTGTAAGTTAATTGTGGATTTGGGGTGGGCTGTAGAAGTCCAGCGGGAAAGTGCATCCGCTACAGTGTTAGACGAACCTGGTTGGTAAATGATAGTGAAATCAAATCCTAGTAGTTTAGTCAGCCAGCGCTGTTGCTCCGGAGTTTGTATAATTTGGGTAGTGAGTTGGCGTAAGCTTTGGTGGTCGGTTATGATAATAAAATGGCGGCCGAGGAGGTAATGACGCCAACGTTTGACGGCGGAAGTAATGGCGTACATTTCGCGACTATAGGTGGATGCCCATTGAAGGAGGGGAGGGAGAGTTTTGCTAAAGTAAGAAATTGGGTGTTTATTTTGAGAGAGGACGGCGCCTACGGCGGCGATGGACGCGTCGGTGTGGATGGTGAATGTTTGAGTGAAGTCGGGTAGGGCTAAGATTGGAGTGGTGGTAACGGCGTGTTTGAGGGCATTGAAAGCTTCGGTTGCAGAATTGGTCCAAAGGAAGGCATCTTTTTTTAGTAGATCGGTGAGTGGGTTGGCGATTTTGGCATAGCTTTGGATGAACTTACGGTAATATCCCGTGAGACCTAAGAATCCACGGAGTTCCATTGTATTTTTTGGAACGGGCCAATCAAGCATGGCTTGGATTTTATTGGGATCGACTCGAACTCCTTGCCTTGAAATAATGTGGCCCAAATAATCGATTTCGATGAGGGCGAAGGCACATTTGGAGAGGTTGATGAAGAATTTATGGTTGGATAGTATTTGGAGGGTGATTTGGAGGTGTGAAATGTGAGTGGTAAGGGTAGGGCTATATATGAGGATGTCATCAAAGAATACTAAAATAAATTTCCATAGGTATGGGTTAAAGATGTTGTTCATGGTTGCTTGGAAGGTGGATGGAGCATTAGTGAGTCCAAAGGGCATGACGACAAACTCGTATTGTCCTTCATGAGTTCGGAACGCTGTTTTAGAGATGTCGGGAGGGTGTACACGTACTTGGAAGTAACTGCTTCGCAAATCTAGTTTGGTGAAGTATGTAGCACCATGAAGTTCATCCAATAGTTCGTCGATGGTTGGGATGGGAAATCTATCTTTGATTGTGATGGCGTTAAGAGCGCGATAATCAACACAAAAATGCCATGTTCCATCCTTTTTTTTTGCGAGGAGGACGGGTGATGAAAATGGGCTAGTGGATGGTTGGATAAGCTTGGTGAGGAGTATTTCACGGATTTGTTTTTCAATTTCATTTTTTTGAAAATGGGGGTATCAGTATGGACGAACGTTCACCGGAGGTTGGTTGGGTTTTAAATTGATGTGGTGATCAAGGAAACGATGAGGAGGTAGTTCGGTTGGTTTTTGAAAGATGGTGGTGTGTTGGTCCAATAGCTTTTGAATAGGAGGCGGAATGTGTTTGGTCGGGGTTTGAGTACAAGGCGATGTTGGGGTGATTTGTAAGTGGAAGTATGACGCGATGGAATTTGTGGAGTCTAGGCGTTTTAATTGGTGTAGAGAGATTTCTTTGGGGTGTGAAAAAATAGAAAGGCCGGATAGGGTAATAAATTGCTGGTTGTAGACACAACTCATGGTAAGTGTTTTTAGATCAGTAGTAATCGGGCCCAATGTTTCGAGCCATTGTATTCCCAAAACAATATCAGCACCCATAAACTCCAATAAATGTAAATCAGCCACAAACGAAAATTGTTGTACCTTAAATTGGACATTTCTGCAAATCCCTTTGTTAAGCAATTTAGCACCATTCCCAACCGTGACATAAAATTGCGATTTCTCTTCGACTGGTAATTTAAGAAACGAGGCGACACGTGGGTGGATGTAGTTGTGAGTCGATCCGGTGTCAACTAGGGCTAGGATCTGCTGGTCGGAGATGTTAGCTTAGAAGCGCAAGGCACGAGGACTGGCGGCACCAACCATGGAGTGAAGGCTGAAGTCGGCAGGGTTGGTGGAGAGGTCGATGTGGGTTTCTACGGCTGGTGGTTGGTTAAGGGGGTCAAAGACGTCGGTGGTTGGTTCAATAGATGGTTCGGTTATGGCCAGGTTTGGGTCATTAGAATCAGTGGTTGTATCTGGAAGGAGAAGGAGGGCGCGTGGGGTAGAGCAACGGTGGCCAGGGGTATATTTGCTATCACAGTAAAAGCACAGTCCCTGTGCTTTCCGCTGGGCCATTTCGGATGAAGAAGAACGACGAACAGGGAAGTTTGTGGAGGTGGATTGATTATTTGGTGAGCTGTTGTGATGAGTTGGAGGTTGGGTTGACTGAGTGGGAGGTGCAGGTAATAATGAAGGTGGGTTTGTATATGAGGAGCGTGGGCTTGGTTTGTAGAAGGTGGAGCGTTGGTCGACGAATTTCGTTTCAATAAGTTTCGCTAAATCGATTGCTTGGGAGAGTGATGTCGGTTGATGTAACGACCCGATATTTTGCACCATTCGCATCCGCACATGTCGGACTTGAATAATTCAAAATACCGAATTGTTAATTTAAATTTGGCAAAACTGAACATATACAGTAAATAAAAATAGTCACAGATCATAGACACAAAGTAATAAATGCAGCGGAAATAAAAGAGATAGTAGTTCATGAAGCTACTATATAAATGTATAAGTTACATCAGAGTTAAACCAGATACAACGGAAGAGTAATATGATACATCAGATACAAATCAGAATACATCACTGGAATCATCGAATACTGAAAGCAGAATAGATGGCTGGATCTTCAAGCAAAGCTCCAACTTCAAAGGTGAGTCTCGAATACTGGTACACTCTGTCTGACCCGAGCGTAAAGCAAAACACAAAACACTCGAGTCAGGATTAACAATCTTATATCAATAAATCCAACTCAAGTGAAATAGCAATTGAAATACAAGTAACTCAAAGGATGTTTGGAATAACCATCCTTTAAGGATCCGTTAAACTATCTACTATGTAGTAGTGTACGATAAATAGATAATGTCTATCAGTAATATAAAATATCAAAATAGTGTTAAGGCGTTACCATCACTACACCAAAACAGCAAATTTGGCACACCAGGAAGCGGAGATTTGATACGGCTCTAAGCCGTATCAAATTGCCTCTGCGATCCACACCCCCCCCCACAACACCTAAAATCTAACCCTACGTTTGAAAGGCCGCGGATCACTACATTTTGCTCGCGCTAGTTTTCATTTCCCGCACTATTTTCATTTCGCTCCATCCCTAAATTACACAATACCTAAATTAAATCATGCCCTGCTCACAATCCCTAAAAGACATGTGGTTCTGGAAAGCAATAAACTCCAAGGACAGAGTAGACAGCGCCTTGAAAGACATGTCAGTGGTGATGAAACAGCAAAATAGATCGGAAGAAGCAATCCAAGCGATAAAATCATTCCGGCATCTATGTTCGAAGCAAGCACAAGAGTCGCTGGACAACCTTCTAATTGACCTGTACAAAAAATGCAACCTGATAGAGGAGCAAATCGAGCTGCTGAAGTAGAAGCTGAAGGCGATACACATGGGCGAAGCGTTCAACGGCAAAAGCACGAAGACGGTGAGGTCTCACGGGAAGAAATTTCAGGTGTCGATAAAACAGGAAACATCGCGGATATTGGGGAATTTGGGATGGGCGTAAATGCAGTAGGGGAATTACGATGCGGCGGAGATGGTGTACAAGAAGGCGCAGGTGGTGGAGCCGGACGGGAATAAGGCGTGCAATTTAGGGATTTGTTTGATGAGGAAGGGGAAGTTTGAGGAGGCAAGGAAGGTGCTTTGGGATGTGGTGGGGAGGAGGTTTGGAGGGTTGGAGGTTGAGGAAGGGGATAGGATCGTGGAACGAGCGAAGCAGTTGATTAAGGAGATGGACGGAGTTTGTGATTTGGATTTTGGTGTAGATTTTGAGAGGTTGGATGTGAACGAATGGGTGAATGGTAGGAGGACGAGCTGGATTTAGTGGTAATTTTCTTATTATTTTTGAATCTAAATCCTGATACAAAGTTCAAGACACACGTATATATTCATCCTTTTCAAGTAAAGATCTGATTATCATTAGTGGTATTTATGTAAGTAGTTCTTTCTAATCTGGGTACTAGTTGTTCTATAGTTGTCACATAATTGGTGGTCATTGGATTATTATTTGCATATAAAAAATAAGGTATTTCTTGTTTAATTTTGGCAAGCATGTGTAAATAATCTAGACTCAATGAATTGAATATAGATAAAGCCGTAGATAAATCATTGAATATATATGTCGGAATATAGATAAAGCAGTAGATAAATCATTGAATATATACATATAGTACTGTATTTGTTTAAAGCATCAAGCATCGACAAAGTGAAATCCAAAAAATACCTGTATCTTGTTACAAAATAGTGAAGAAAGGTTGAAATCTCAACCAGGCCCAGTTCCTTTCCTGGACATAGTCTGCTACCTCCACCAAATAACAAAAAGTATTGGTTCTTCTCCAAGCTTTTATTCTAATCAATTGGAAACTGATCAGATAATAGTTTCTTTCATTATCTACGAAGGGTACCATAAAAAGAAATAATGAGTGATCCTCCTATTCTATTCACAACGCATAAATCTCGTAAACTTACGATCCATCTCCATGGGTTGAATGTTAAAGGCTCGGGATATAAAATGGGATCATAGTTAATCTCCCTCGTATACACGTATATTTTCCATCCTTTTGGAATGACATACCCTATAATTTCACATAATTTTACTTTCTACTTTTTGTGCATGTACATATTTATATCCTACTAAGATCGTAGAAGCTTGACAAATTTTTCGGTAGTACATACCTTTTAGTTCAATATCTTGGGTTGTTTTCCTTAGTACTCCATTTACAACAGTGGCCAGTCTCAAAGTTTCAAATATTACCTACAAAAGTAGCTTAGAAGTCAGAATTGAAGATACTATTATTTTTTGGTTGTAAATTATGATAAAATTTCATAAGTGATTTTGGTATATTTGTTGTTTCAGATAGTATACAAGCAAAATGCCAAATATTCAGTATCCTTTCACATGATTACGTCAAATTGTGTAGTTTCTGTCTGATATACATTCATAACTGTATTACATCAAAATAAGCTTGTTTGAACTTAGAAGCTATATTACATCAAAATAAGCTCATTTTAAAGAGATTTGAAATAAGTAAATGTCAAATGGGTATACAATGAATGTATTAGGTGCTTACTGCTCGAGTGAATTTCATAGACTTGTAGTCACTCCAGCTAAGTCCATCATCAGGTAACTTTCCTTTTCTGATGTCCAAATGTTCGTTCTTGTACGCAACAAAATAATTAAATTAGTACTATGCATGCTGATTATTGAACTAAAACAAGAAATGTATATTTATCAGTTTTTACTCTGAGTTTTTCCATAGCTTTTGGATGGTCATGGAGATACTTAACAGCCATCATTGAAGTAGTAGAAACTGATTCATAACATGAGTATACTAGTGCTATTATCAAGTCAATAATTTTCTCATTGTTCAATTTTATCTTTGCTTCTTCATCTTTTTTAAGCAAGTAATCAAGCATGTCATCATTGCTTAAACTTGTAGAAGAACTTCTCTCGTTAATCAGCTCTGTTAGCATGCTTATAATTTTCTTTCTTGCCTGAAACAAGGTATTTATGTATGTAAAAAATTCCTTTAATGAATAACTGTGTTTTCTGTATCATAAACCATCACAAATATATTATTAGTTACCTGAAAGGCACGTCTATAACTTGTGCCTGGAAGATTAATTGGCAATGAAAGTGTGCCAAAAACAAGCTGATGTATCTCTTCTTTAAGAGCTTCAACAAATTGGCCATTTTCAATGCTAGCTACTTGTTTGAGGCTAGATAATAGAGCCATCTGAAGAAAATAAAGATTATATATAAGTAAGCTTCATGCACTCAGTTTGACCATACTTCAAAACCAATTACATATTGAATACTATTTACAAAAACAAACCAATATTGTTCTATGCAGAAAATTAATAACTATTTCAAATGGCTCTAGTCCAGAATGTCATTTATTTCAAATGGGCAGAAGTGATATATTTTTGTAAATCGATTTTAAAACTTTGAAAATAATTTTATAATTTGTTTCTAAAAAGTCATAAAAGTAAACCAAGCAGATAACCTCTTTAGTTTTTTCTTGTATATCAATAACTTTGTAAACAGTCCAATTGTTTAAGTGAGATCTCATGAAGCAGTCAATTTTAGGCAAGAGTTGATTTGCCAACATGACTGGGCTAACAAGAGAAAGCATGCAACTCCTCACGGATTTATGAAGTGATCCATTGAGTGCTGCTATGTTGCATTTTCCTAAAAGATCAAGCATGGATTGTGGATAGCCAGGAACCAGTCCTTTCCCTTCATTCATTAAGATATATCTGTTCACTTCTGGATCCATGCACACTATTGTAGGACACCCAAAAACATGTGACTTGAATACTGCACCATATCTGCATCCATTGTCTTTTTGTTAGTTTTATGACTTAGAGATATATTTGTTAAAATTATTTAACAAAAACAGGATCTGATACCAAGGCACGAACAAAGACCAATAAATAGAAAAGAAGAGTAGATAAAGCTAAACGTCAACAGCTTTATTATTTGCTCAAGTTCAGCAATTTATAGGAAAGTAAAAAATAGGTAATATTGTTAACAATATTGATCAGAATAACAAACTTGTAGGTGAACTAACTGACATGCTTCTGAATGAAAGTGGAACAGTGTTGAAGAAAATCTGATTATGCTATATTACACTAATATATTTGTATTATGGGTCATATACATTGTAAACCAGTAGATTAATAAAAGGGGAATGCTGCTAATATTGACAAAAGTAATGCGTATATGTAAGAGGCAATGCCAGATCAGTCATAGTTGAAGTATGTGCAGAGGCAATTAGAGCAAAAAGTGAATTTTTTTACTCAGTCTCAATCTTTTTATATGAAAATTAAAAGAAGATCATGAAAGCGTCTTTTGATTATTGGAACATAAACTTTGTATGTTGTACTGCTGGAAGAAGATGTCAGAATAAATTTTTACTTTAATAGAGAGCAATGCATTATTTTTTTTACTTTAATACATTAATTTGATACGGCTCAAAGCCATATCAAATTCATGAATTTGATACGGCCCAAAGCCGTATCAAATTCATGAATTAGGCAGTGCTTTGAGCCGTATCAAATTCATGAATTAGGCAGTGCTTTGAGCCGTATCAAATTCATCAATTTGATACGACTTTGGGCCGTATCAAAATATTAACCACGCCAAAATTTGATACGGCCCAAAGCACTGCCTAATTCCATTTGATACGGCCAAAAGCACTGCCTAATTGGCATTTCTGGTATAGTGCATTATCCCCCTTAACACATTTTATATAAGCGTTATAGACTATACAGCACTGTAAACTCCACCGTAAACTAGTGGGATATCAGGGAGTACTCCATAGGTATAACACAAAACAAATCGTAGTGGTCGCGTATATAGGGATACAAGTATGACAAGGCACATGAGGCAATACCCAAGGTAGTGAAACTACCGTTTGCCTGATCCGGACTGGTGAGAATGCATCGCCGCAGCGATCGCAACACCGCGAAACAACACTCCCAAATCAAGGGTGCACCAATCGACAACAAGTAATGAGTACTTTTCGAAGAAGTGTGTTCGCTCGAGGTAGCTAGCCCCCATTTGGCCCGGCACGGCTCCTGTTTTAGTCATTTCCAATTTGACACAAGTGTCAAGGCTATCCATTATCGTTCTCTTTCTTTAGTCATCACGTACATCATTCCAACCACTTCATTCTGGATCACACTCCGCGTATAGTTATCAAAGTGGTTTTCGGTTTAGACTGTGAGTATGTCCCTAACCGATTCCGGTCTCTTTAATAACTTTCGTAATTATTACACCGATTGGTCGTTTATATATTTCAAAACCAAATCAATTTCAATCTCAATTAAAATTTGTAAATCAACATTTCATTTGTCTTTCAAAACCAATTTCCAAAAAAATTTACGTTTCAAAACATCCAAATTACCATTACAAAATCTTATAATACAATTTCAATTTTTATTTAAAACCATTCCAATATTCATTTAAATTCGTATATAAGTTTCATTCCAAAATCATTTAAATTAATTTAATTTAACATTCAAAACAATTTAACATCATTGATCGACTTCATTCAATATTCGTTAAGTTAATTTATCATTCAAAACAATTCTTTTTAACTTCCAATTCATTAAATCAATTACTTAAGTTCAACTTTATTATATCAAATTTTCAAATTTAATTAAATTAAATTTGTCAAATCGAATTCTTTAATTTACAAGTCTTATATTTATTTCAACACATAAATCACATTTTTATTTCTTGTTAAAGAAATTCAATTTCACTGATTTATTTACTTAGTTACAAATCTCAAAAATCAATTTATAAAGAAACTTGATTTCATTTATTAAAGAAGTTCAATTTAACTTATCAAAGAAGTTCAATTCCACTTATCAAAGAATTCCATTTTATTTCCTTATTAAATAATTCAACTTATTAGATTATTAAATAATTTCAAAACTTCATTATTAACTAATTTCAAAACTTCATTATTAACTAATTTCAAAACTAATTATTAAATAATTAATTTTAAAACAACGTTCTTTCATCATCGACTAGGTTAATGTTTTGATTCAGATTATTAAATATTAACATTTTCCTTTCATTAAAAAATTCAAATTTCAACTTCATTTTAAAACCTTATTATTTAATCAATTAAAATCTATATTTTATCTTTAATCAAATTATTGACCAATCGGGTTTTTATTTAATTCTCTATCCAAAGTCAAAGTTTAATTTGGGTATTTATCATTTCAACCCGATTCCAATTCAATTCAAAATCAAAGCATAGCAAATGGAACTTGCAGTGTGATAATTGGGATGGTGTCAAAGTAAATAAACAAGCAATAACAACAATCAATAACAATCAAATAATCAATTCAAATAATCTCGAAATAATCGTATTAATTCGCATTGTTATTTGTGCAAATTAATATAATATTTCTAGAATCTACACTATCATTTCATGTAGATTAAAGATTATTACACTTATTATTCTATGCAATTCTACACTTGACATCAATTATTCATTTCATACTTCATAAAATAATACAACATAAACTCAAATGGTTCAAGGGTAATTAACTATTTTTCTATGTGTCAAATAACTAAACATTTAAGGGGTCATATTATACAAATTTAACAAATCAAATTCAACACATATGTTGATTCAAATTTTTTACTATCCTTCGTCAAATTCAATTGCATAATATTTATCACTTTATACATTACAATTTAACATCCAATATAACAACAATCAATCAATCAATAATCGACCAAACTGTATTATCATCGCATAAATAATTAACAGATAATGGTGTCAGATGTCATCGGTGAACAGATACAGGTAATAGCATATATAACAGTGTAAATAACTAACAGCAGCATATTTCAAGTGTCGTTTCAATTGAAATCAGATTTAATAAATAAAAGAACATTAATCGTGAGTGATTGCTCACCTTTCGAGGCTATGGGAATTTGACAACAGCACAAATTCCAAAGCAAAGCAAGATTGACACGATTCGATGATCAAAGCTGATAGATAGGAGTTGACGAAATCAAGTCAGAACAGGATCGATAAAGATAATTGGTATAAGTAAATTGATATAGACATACCACATAAAATTTTGTATATACAAAATCATATTCTAATTTCAGTCACATCTTAAATTAAATATATACACACACACACACGTGTAAGCTATTTATATATGCAACAACTACATTTATGTTACTCAAAATGTATGCAGACTCAATACATACACAGATATATGAAGACCCGTTGTAAATATATGCAGATCCAAACAATATATCAGTACAAGTCATATAATACATATAGAAACCAACTTTAATATAAACAATTTATTTAAATAATAATATAGTTTATCCCTGGCACATGAACGGCTGTAAAGCAACCTTTCAAACCTTACATATATCTACTTTACCCACATTATATACGTTGTCTTTTTTATATATATTATAAACAACTCATTTTATATATCTTGTACCACCCTTATATATAACATATCTATATATAATATTAGTAAAATAGAAACCAGGCACAGAGAAGGCAAAGAGGAGAACATCGAAACATATTATACCTACTGTTGTGATTACTGCAGCATGTACAATTTTCAACAACGATAAAATATTTATTAATGAACATAATATTAAACTTGTATAAGCTAATTATATACTATAACAAACATATCATACACATCTTATATAAAACTATATATATACATACATACAACAGTGTATATATATATATACTTGCACCTTATAATATTATATATGTGCTTACCTGGATATATACATTACCAACAGATTTCGTATATTAATTATATACTTAGGTATAGATATAATATTTTGCCAATTCATTACTTAGTTTTAAACATAACTTTACAATATCATGACTATATGTATTTCATACTAAAACAAAATAAAAATCAACGTATATTTTTATATAGAAGAGTTATAGGTGACAGCAAAAGAAAGATACCTTACAGGGGAGAGGCGCACGGCTAAGGATGGTTGCATGGCAGTGCACGCGTGCCATGACTTCGGCGAGGCAAGCGGTGATACAGGTGGCCGCTGTGGTCCAAAGGTGGGGCGAGAAGTTTTGGGTCGAAGGGAAAGGGGTTGGAGTTGAGGGAAGCGGCTCGGCCATGAGATGGTGGCACGCGGAGGAGCGGGTGGAGGCTGAACGAGGCAATTGGCGCGAGGGTCGAAAGGGTGGAGCTCAGATCTAGGGGTGCAGTAGGAGGCCGAAGTGGTGATGCAGGCGAGGTGCTGCGCGTGAGCAACTGGGAAGAGGAGGTGGTTCTCGGTCATTGTGGGTTTGCGGGCTGGACGTGGGTTGCAGGGGGAAAAATGTTTGCGTGCGGCGTTTGTTAAGGGTGGAGCACGGTGAAGGCAGAGGCCATGGTGGAAGTGAAGGACGGGTGAAGAAAACAGGCTGATAATTTTGCGTGAAAATATGGTGAAGAAACAAATAGGAGAAAGAAGATTGGAAGTTGGACTAGCTTGTTCAAAATAAATTTTAAAATAAATTCTCAAAGTAACAGTTACCGAGATATTGAAAAGTTGGAAGCCAGCTAAAAAATAAATGCAAATGACTTTTGCTTCACGTGAACAAATGAAGAGACAAGAAGTCAAAAGACTCAAAATGGATACCGCTACGGTTAACTATTACGCGGTTTCCGCTACGCATCAGTCACCGAAACACAGAAGTGAATATAACACAAAAGTCAAAACGGTATACAGATGCTAGTGGTAGGATCAAATTATAAAAATTCGAATTTTCTACTACCGGAAAATGCAGCAAAAACGCAGAAAAATAAGATCGACGGAGCTAAAGAAGTCCGAATTTGGAAAAATGAAAAATGACGTCTTGCTCAGAAGATGATTTAGAATTTTTCTATGTAAAAATATTTAGGTTCCGAAAACATTTTATTTCCATCGCTTTTAACTGATTAAATTGAAGTAAATTTACACGCGAAATAAACTTTCATATTTTCGGACGAAAATTTACCAGTTGCTATGTTTAACTAGACGCATTCCAAATATCAAATTTATATTTCAAAATTTTATCGTTTAAAATTTCGCAAAATTTCAATTAATAACGTTTATTAAAACCAGTTAAATTTATGGGTCGTTACACTTGAAGTATGTGTAGCTCATTTTTTATTGGTGTTTTTAGGCCGGAGAGGAAACAATAGAGGAAGGAGTCGGGAGAGAGAGATGTAATACGGTTGCTTAGTGTTTCGAATGTTGCTTGGTAATCGTCTACGGATCCGGTTTGTCGGAGTTTAAATAGAGAAGATTGAGGGTTAATAAAAGTAGAGGGGCCGAACCTTTGTTCGATTGATTTTGTGAGAGCCGGCCATGAAAAAAGTTGATTGTTCAGGTACATCCATTGAAACCATGTCAACGCTTGTCCTTCCATGTAGAAACTTGAGAGTTCGATCCGGTGTGGCATGATAGGTGAAGAACCGTTCCGCTTGAAATATCCAATCCAGGGGGTTAGATCCATTAAAGCGGGATAATTCACATTTTGGGGTTCGGACGGCTATTGGGTTCGGGTGAAAGGTTTGATGGAGTGGAGTTGTAAGTAGTGGTGGTGGTCGGCCATTGTTTGGTGAGAGTTGAGGGGTTGTTTGTGATTGAGGTGGTGGGAAAGTGGCTTTGACGGTGAGGTCTTGTATCATTTGTGTTAGGGTAGTCATGGAGTTTTGAAGGTTAGAGATGTCAGAGCGCATGGAATCCATGGAGGTTGTGTGATTGGTGGAGTCGTCGCGGAGTTGAGAAATGACTTCATCAATGGCTCGGTTTCGGTCTTGTGCTGTTTGAACCATGGAGGTATAGGAGTGGGAGGAGAGTGATGAAAATGAAAGCACCAAATGATAGGATTCAAGTATTCAGGGCAGACATTAAAGCAAGAAAAGAAAGGAGACAGAGAAAATAGAGCTTGGAAGAGAAGTTTGTATATTTTTCTTGTTCTCATTTCGAATACATAACCTTCCTCTTATAGCTGATGCCTAGGATTCTTAGCCACTGGATTATAACAAACTAAAGAAAAGTGGTCCATACACTACTATTTCAATTGTAAACACCTTACATTGCTAAAATATAAAGAAAATGCAGAAATTGGTTATAACTAACATTTGTTTTTACTGCCAGACGTGGTCCCTCTTGCTTTTAATTATTTGTTGCTTGGCAGCCTAAATATCTTGCTGGCTTGTGTATTGCACGTTTTGGTCTAGTAGTATCAGGTGCATTATCAGCTGGTGCATCAACGTCCCTCTCTCCAAAAATAGTAAACAATGTATGCATAATCAATCCTTTGATTTAATATTAGTTTCATGGAGCTGAGAAACCAGATTCATAGATGCACTAGAGGCACTGCTCGCATCGATCTTCTTCACCTACCCAACAAACTACTAACAGCCGTAGGTTCTTTGGTTGCTAATGTTAGATCCACAGAAACTCACAAAGTATCAGTTGGAAAATCCGGGCATCATGTACGGATGGGCCAAAGACTTGTGCTGACAGTTCTATCGATTTCTTAGCCAATATGCATGTTGAGATTGAGGAAAGAATGATAGATCCGCTGTTGATTGACCTAGATATTCTTAACTATTTCAGAACTAATGAATCTGAACTAGATTGTATGTAGGTTGCTCATGTTTCTACCTCGGTACTAGTGCATGAAGACACTTTCATGTTTATGGACCCTTTAATAGGGTCTGATGCGGTTTTCCCTAAGGATTATGAAGGGTACACTTCGCCTGCACCATCGACGGGGTATCCTGATTCTCATGGCGAACCTGAGTCTATGCCCTGCTCATTGGGATGTTCTAATGTTAGGCGAAAACGTAGAGGTAGAAGCAGCTCTAGTGAGTTTGTGCGTAGGAGTGGTAGACATCTTCGCTCGGATTCAGCCTCAAACTCGACATCACTTGGTGATCATGCTCTTTTAGGTGGCACTTTTACTCTCATAATATTAAACTTATGACGCACTAGTCAAGCGTATTATATAGCTAAGAACTCTGGATTTATTTATAACCAAATCAATGCGGATGTTGATTATATCAAAAACTTAGAAATTGAGAGGGCTAGTAACTTCTTTAGATGAAAGTTGTAGGTTGGAATGTGAGAGGCCTAGGCTTGCCTAGGAAAAGATCTAGGATAAAAGAATCTTAATAGATAATATGATAGACATATCACTGATTCAAGAATCTAAAACTGAATCACCTAGCATTAGCTTCTTAAAGTCGATCGGCAACTCCCTTAATAAATGGGAACTCAGCCCAGCACATGGCAGCTCTAATGTGGCATGGGGACAAATTTAACATCTTACAAGCTATAACTAATTGTTATTCACTTCATATTATTTTGCATGACTTTCAAATAATCCAATTATTAAAATCACCAATGTTTACATGCCTAACAATAGAACCCACAGACAACATCTTTGGGTGGAATGTTCAAACTTCCGTAGCCTCTCCTACGGCCCTTGGCTCGTAGGAGGTGATTATAACATGACAAGATATACTGTTAAGCGATCTCCTAGGGAGAGGAGCCCGGTGGACATGGAAGAATTTAACAAATTCGTTAAATAAAATGGCCTTATCAAACTACCACTGATTGGAAGAAGATTTGCTTGGTCTAATGCTAGGGAGACTCTTCCATGGCATCACAAGATAGGTTCTTCAAACTGGGAAGACCCTTTTATGCTATCCAAGGCAGTCGGCTTAGCTAGCATCCTCTCCAATCACTGCCCCATCTTACTATGCACTGATCAACTACTTACGTATAGACCTTTTAAATTTGAAAAATGTGGCTAAAAGAAGAGAACTTCGAAAACCTTATAACTACAAAATCAAACTCCTTATATAAAATATTTTCAGAAAATGCTGCTAAAAATCTTGTCTATAAATTGAGAGAACTAAGATTATATCTAAAGAATTGGAACACAAATATTTTTGAAAATATAAACATCAGATAGCAAAATACAATTAACTAAATTCTAGATTTAGATAAATTGGACGAACGGAGAAATTTATCTAGAGATGAAAATTCCAGATTACATACCTTAAAAATGGAACTAAACAGGTTAATGGACCAAGAAGAAACTGTGTGGAAATAACGATCTCGCTTCCAATGGATTAACAAGGGGGACAAAAACGCCAAACTCTTTTATCGCATTACTAATGACAAAAGACGTCAAAATACCATTAAATCAATCAAGGCTAATGATATCGAATATAAAGAGCAAAGGGTTTAAACAATATATTTACTAACTACTTTAAGGAGATTTATGGTAACAGATGTAACCATAGACTTTAGGCAGACCGGCTAGCCCTCTACACCCTAATCGAGCTAGACTGTTCGTTTTCAAAGGATGAGGTTTGGCAGCTATTAAGGGTCTATCGAGCGATAAAAAGCTCTTGGACTTGATGGTTTTCCTATGTTTTTCTATCAAAAATTCTAGACACTTATAAAAAATTTATTATGGAACTTTTTGGACAACCTCACAAGGGTAGCCTTCAGTTAGATAGATTTAACTTGGTTGACATTATTCTAGTCCCTAAAAAGGAGAAACCCGAAGATCCGATGGACTTCAGACCCTTCTCTTTGATTAACTGTTCTATTAAAATAATTACTAAGGTGCTTGCTAACAGACTTAAACTCAAAATGGCAACTTAATTGACAAAACGCAAACAACATTCATTCAAGGAAGATACATCATGGACAGGGTTGCCACAACCCAAGAATTCATCAACTACTGTCATAATAAAAAAATTACCTGCACTCCTCTAAAATTAGACTTCACCAGGGCCTTTGATTTTTTCTGGAACTTCCTGCACAAAGTACTTAAAATTATAGGACTCACAGACAACTAGATCTCATGGATAAGTCTCATTGTGAAGGCTAATGCGTCAGCTATCCTAGTGAATGGTATCAAAGGAAAAAAAATTCAATTAAAGAGAGGTCTTCGTCAGGATAACCCCTTGTCACCATTTCTATTCAACATTGCGGCTGATGTCTTCACTAGAGTCATTTCCCTCGCTATCAGAAACAACATTCTTCC
This sequence comes from Allium fistulosum, assembly GCA_030737815.1. Taxonomy (NCBI): domain Eukaryota; kingdom Viridiplantae; phylum Streptophyta; class Magnoliopsida; order Asparagales; family Amaryllidaceae; genus Allium; species Allium fistulosum. Next base: position 1,621,007,121 of record CM060901.1, read on the forward strand.
TAATATGGGGAGTGATATCACTATTGAGCGGGTATCCTCACTACAATATACAGATGATACCCTCTTATTTTTCTCTCACCTTCCTCATCATATTGCGTCGCTTAAGCTGATATTATATAATTTTGAACTCCTATCAGACCTTAAAATCAATTTCCATAAAAGCTCGGCCCTTATACTTAACTACACATCAAATAGCACGTCTGTAGTGGCCAGTACGGTAAACTGCAAAACCATGAGTTTTCCTTTTAATTACTTAGGTATAACAATTAGAAATTTGAAGCCGAAAAAAGAAGACTGGCACATTATCATTGATAAAATTAATAGTAAACTTCCTTCTTGGAAAGCTAACTGTCTATCCAGAGCTGCCAGAGTAGTACTAATTAACTCGGTACTGGCAGAGCTGGTTAGATCTTCTTGGAAAGCTAACTTTATAATCCGTTCTATTGGAAGTCGTACTATAAATTTCCTAGTTGGATAGTTAATAAAATAGATTACATTGGAAGAAATTTATTACGAAAAGGAGAAGCAAAAAGGTCTAATTTGAGCTGTCTCATTAATTGAAGCCTTATTTGCATACCCAAAAATCAAAGAGGATTGGGTATCGTTAACTTAAAGGCCTTAAACTCCTCCTTGCTCTATAGATGGATTTAAAAGTTTTTGGGTGGTGAGTCTTATTCCTGGAAAGAAATCATTAATAACTATTATTACAAAGGTTCAATAGACCTAAATACCACAATAAACAAAAATTCTCTTCTTTTTCGAAAAATATTTCCAATTTATATCATATATTTATAATCGGAGCTAAATACAACATTAACCCAGGAGAGAAGTCCATGTTCTGGAACGAGCCTTGGTTATCTTTCATAGCATTGAAACACGAGCTTCCTGACCTTTTTCTGGTTTCTAACAACAAAAGTGATCTTATCAAAGAAGTTTATAGAGAACGATCGCCTTCTAGGTGGAACATTTCTTTTAATCAAAATTTGATAGGGAACCTACTTATACAATACCTAAAATTAGTTAATCTGATTGATAACTATAACATTAGAGACAATCCTGATCGCCTGGTTTGGTGTTGGGATAAAAAAGGGATTTATACCCCTAAATTGATGTACAAATTCTTAACCTTCTCGGGAACAAAAGATTTTAATTAGTTCAATTTCATCTGGAGAATCAGGGCTCCTCCAAAATTAAACTTCACATGTGGATTGTATTGCATGACAAATTAAACACAATAACTAAGCTAAACTTGATAATTATCTCCAATAATAATCCACACCCATGTTACTTATGTAATATGATGCCTAAGACAACTTCCCATATGTTCTTTGAATGTCACGTCTCTAAATATATTATAGGTAAGATTTTAGAAGCTTTTAATATAAATATTGGCTCTGTTGTACCCCGCCTAATGTTTATTGAACAAAGTTTAGATTAAGCTTTAACCCACCGACAAGGAAAACCTTAGACTCAATATATTCAATCACATGCTGGAGCTTATGAATTAAACGTAACCAACGTATTTTTAACAATAATTATAACAACCACACTTCTATAATTTATTCCATAGCCTGTTTCATTTCTCTTTGGACTGACGCGGTCTGAAAACACTCAAATTAGAGAACTTGTATTGATAGGATCGATTATCCAGATTCGGCTACGCCTCGGCCTCTAATGGCCACAACCTCCGAATGATTTTCTTTAACAATAATTGTCTCGTTCTTTTCCTTGTCACATTAAACAGATATATAAAACGATAACCTTATTGACCTGTAAGGGTCACTTTTATTAATTTAGAATTAAATCTCCTTCACGTATTTAGAAATAATATAAAAATTAATTATAAAAAAATAAAAGTAAAAATTAAAATAATAATAAAAAATATCAAATTTAATTATCAACGTAAGCTTCATTAGCCATCTTTGATTAAATGCATTCCTTCATATTAACTATTGTACCTAATCCAGAATAACATGGTCCTCCATAGCATGATCTTGCTATTTCTCTTTTGCTACCCATCCTGAAAACGAGTAAATGTGCTAAGGCTCAAAATGAGGATATATTTAGATATGTTCAAATAAGAGTTTTTGCACATTTTCACATTTGCATACCTGCTTCAAACTGTGCTGCAAAGGCGCAAATGTGTTAGCAATCGACACTACTAGAAAAGGCTAAAATACCAACGGCAGTTGGCGACGGCTTCCGACGGCCATTTTCCGACGGCTTTTGATGGGTCGGCGGCGGCCGTTGGAAGCCGTCGTAAATTTCGCGAATTACAGGCCTCAGCCGAGACCTTTCTTCCTCATTCATTCAGCACGAAAAAAAACATCAAAACCCCCAAAATCCCAATTTCTTGCTTCCAATACCCAAATTTAAGTTTTCAGATCCTCCACGGCTGCCTAATCACACTATATTGCTTTCAATCTCAGGTATAATCTCTTATTTTCGCAAAAAAACTAATTTTTACCCCAAATCTAGATTTGCATAAGTTGATAAATTAGGGCTAATTAGTGCTTCTAATTGTTTCTAATAGCCTAATAATGGTTTATAGTATCACATGATATACCTATTTTATTCGTTAGCGTGAAATTGTAAAAAGTAGATATAATTTGTGATTTTGTGTGTATGTGTAAAACATTATATATGTCTTGTTTCTATCATTGTCTTGTGTTAATTGGAATAAGCCATGGAACTTGAAAACAAGTTAGTTATTGAAAAACAAAGATACATTCAACTTCGGTCGAAGTTAGAATCATCCATGTCTATTGCTTTTAAACATCTTGACTTATATAAAAATGAATGCATGAGTCTTAAAAAGAAATTGACTTTGAAAAATGATAACAATATTGAAGCAGCCTTATTCGATAAAATACGCAGAATAATGTGGTAAATTAATAATTTTTTGAAATCTATAAAATTAGTAAATTTTCAACCGTTTACAAACAATAATATATTACATAGTAAATAAGAAGACAAACTATAAACTTCCACTTTTTGTATAAACTACATTTTATTACGTCCCTTAGAGAGTTTTTGACCCCGTCCGACAAGTGTTGTACATGATCATTATATAAATATTCGTTTTGCCACAAAACGAACATTTATATTCATCTGCTACAATACTTGTTGGATTTGACCCTGTATTGGACAAGTTAAAAACACAGTAAACAGTTACATTTCGTACATTATTTCATTGTAAACGGTTCACAAAATTTTGCCGTCACTTTTCTTTTTTTGTATCCTGTGTACATGCATTTGTGTACAATGCAGAAAACAAAGGGGAAGTGCTGCCGAAATTTTGTTGAATCATTTAAAACGAAAAAATGTACGAAATATAAGTGTTTACTGTGTTTGTAATTAATGGGAAGTAGGATGACTGACCAACAAAAAATAAAACCATAAACTAACATTTCAATATTGTATTCTTAAGTGGGGTAAAATTGACGCTTATAAGTTTATGTATCAATACATTGAAAAATAAAATGTCAATTCGTAAAATGGCCAATATTTATTTTTGAATTTGTGACATATTTTTTCAAATAGGAAAAACGGTCGGTTATTTTGTTGATCGTAGGAGATGGATGTATCAAAGAAGGGAATTGAGAGACTCAATAAAGAAAGATTTATATAATGGTATAAATGTATTTGTTGAATTCGCTTTAAGTAATAACGGAAACGATGTAGAAATTCGTTGTCCGTGTAGTAAGTGTAAACATTTGAAGTATTTGTTTCCCGATATTGTGAAAGTCCATTTGTGCAAAAACGGTTTCGTGCCGGAGTATTATGTTTGGGATCGTCATGGAGAAGTTGTAGCACATACTTCTGCAGAGTCTGAATTAGAGATTGCTGATAATGAAATTGTTATGACAAACCGTATAGAAAATATGGTTGAAGATGTAGCACGATCAATGTTCCCTATAATTGAAGTTAACTACGATGATGTAAATGTTGAAAAACCAAATATTGAAGCAAATTTTTTTATGATTTATTGGATGCTGCTAAGAAACCTCTTTGGGATGGTTGTAAAAGCGGCATTCAACTATCAGTAACCGCAGAATACATTGCGATGAAGTCAAAATATAATATCACCAAAGCTGGATTTACAGCTGTTGTACAAGCTGTAAAAAGAAATATACTGTCCGATAATTTAATGTGTGAAAATCACTATGAAGTTAAAAAACTTATGTCGGCTTTTGGTTTACCTTATCAAAAAATAGATACATGTTTAAATGGCTGCATGTTGTTTTGGAAAGAGGACATCACTCTTAGGAAGTGTAGAATATGTAACGAGGAAAAGTACATAGGAAGAAAAAAAAAGAGAAAGGAAGTTCCATACAAACGTATGCATTATTTGCCCATCACTCTTAGGCTTCAAAGATTATACGAATCTTTTGTAACCGCACCTCATATGAGATGTCATAGTGTGAGAACAGAGGAAGAAGGTATATTGACACATCCAGCCGATGGAGAAGCATGGAAGCATTTTGACAAAAGTTATCTCAATTTTGCAACGGAGAGTCGTAATATGTACGGATGGTTTTTCACCATTTTCTCAATTTGGTGCTAAATATTGATCTTGGCCCATTATCATCACACCTTATAATTTATCTCCATGGATGTGTATGAAAACGAAATATATGTTTCTTACTGTTGACGTTCCTGGCCTCGACGATCCGACACAAGGAATCGATGTTTATTTACAACCGTTGATTGAGGAGTTAAAAACACTGTGGAATGAAGGAGTAGAAACATACGATGTTTCAAAGATTTTTTTTTTGTATGTTTGCTTCTTTGTTGTGGACTATAAGTGATTTTCCTGCTTATGCTTCTAGGATGGAGTACATCCGGTCATCTAGCTTGCCATAATTGCATGGAAGAAACATGAGCATTTTCTTTACCGAATGGTAAGAAAATTTCATGGTTTGACTTCCATCGATGTTTTCTCCATGTCAATCATCCCTTCAAAAGAGGTAGAAATTTTTTTTTAGCTAATAGATAGAAACCAGACAACCACCAATGATATGGTCAAGCGAAGACATATACGAACTTGTAAGGGACTATCCAAAGATATATGAAACTGGATTGCAAACAGAAATTCCAAGTAAATCAACTATTCATAATTGGTGCAAACAAAGTATATTTTGGGAGTTGCCTTATTAGAAAGATCTTCTGCTTCGTCATAATATTGATGTGATGCATAACAAGAAAAATGCATTTGATAATGTTTTTTAACACAATTTTGAATGTCAAGGGGAAGACTAAGGACGCTTTGAAATCAAGATGTGATATACAAGAATTATGCAAATGTGCTGAGCTTCATATGAAACCAAACGATATTAAAAACCTAAAGCGTGTTATGAGTTAGATAATAATCAAGTTAAAGTTGTGTTAAAATGGATGGAAGGATTAAGATTTCCTGATGGGATTTCATCAAATCTTCGTAGATGTGTTGACGTTAAAAACGGTAGATTGAGTGGAATGAAAAGCCACGGCTGTCATATAATGGTGAAAATTTTATTACACGTTCTATTCAAAGAACTATTGCCCTCAAAAGTTTGGAAGGTAATAACGGAACTTAGTCTGTTTTACAAAGAGCTTTGTTCAACTACTTTAAAAGTGCAACGTTTACGTAAACTTGAAGAAGATATTCCTATATTGCTCTGCAAATTAAAGAAAATATTTCCACCAGGTTTTTTTTAATGTAATTGAACATTTACTTGTTCATCTCCCATCTGAAGCACGACTTCGAGGTCCTGTGCAATATGGATGGATGTATCCATTCGAGAAGTATGAAATATGTTTCCTATTAATTTAATTACATTCGGAAGTTAAAGTTAATGTAAATTAATTTTGCATAGATACTTGAATCATCTGAAGAAAAAAGTGAGGCAAAAAGCACGAGTTGAAGGTTCGATATGTAAACCTTACATCGAAGAAGAAGCTTCGTTCTTTTTCTTTCACTATTTCAGTGACCATGTGAATATATCATTTGAAAGTGTTCCACATAATAATGAAGGGGATGAACAATAGTCCTCTCAAACAATGTTATCTATTTTTAGACAACATTGTCGACCTTTTGGAAAATGTGTAGAAGTATGGTTAGACGATAGAGATCTTCATGTAGCACACATAATTGTGCTGAGGTTGCACCATTGTTTAATAATATGAAACAATAATTTTTAATTTATTCATTTCAATAATGCATGCATGTGTAGAATTTAATGCAATATTTTATTCATATATGCAGTATTTATGAAAGTGAACATCCATACGGAGATCTCAGTAAAGAATTTTCTGATTGGTTTTCAAAGTACGTTTATGAACCGAGAAATTGTGTGGTCGACGAAGGATTGAAACATCTTACTTTGGGACAAAAAAGAAATGTCAAGACATATCCAATATATTTCGTCGTTGGATATAAATTTAACCCAAAGCATACGGTGCAGAAAATTAACTAATAATACATGCATATTTGTTAAAGGTAGTGATGATCCAGAAAATCACATATATGATTTTTATGCCGTTTTACTTAAATTTTGCAAATGACATATTTCTCACGACCTGCGGAGGATGTGTTTCTGTTTAGATGCAATTGGTTCAGCAATGTTCCAGGTTATGAAATTAATGTGCAGAAGGATTATAATCTTATTGAAAAAAACACACATCGCATTATCACAAGTACGATACTTTTGTACTAGCCAAATAAGCATTGCAAATTTATTACGCTCCTTATCCGTCTCTAAAAAGAGATAAAAAAGATTGGTCGGCAGTTTTTAAAACAAAGGCAAGATTTACGTTTGATGGGAAGAATATTCCAAACAAACAAGCTTATCAGGTAGATCTTGAGCAAAGCAACAAAATAATAATAACAGACGATCGTACTGATTTTGGACCTCTGAACGATGAATCAAACATTTTGGTAGAAGCATTCGAGAGTAGGGAGGAAAATAACGTAGAATATGAAACCGAATCTGAATCAGAAGACGATGAGGATTGATATAAATATTATGTTGAATTCTTATGTATTATGCAATTTATGTAATTGATGAGATTTATTTTGCAAGTTATGTAATTTATGTTATTTATGAAACTGAATCTGCTTATCGTCATTTACATCATTTATGTCATTACCATTTCTATCATTTATGTAGCAATCTATGTTAAAAATGCAATGTCTTTGCTTATCGTCGGAATATGAGACCCAATCTGAATCAGGTATATTTTGCACTTTATGTACATTATGTCATTTAACTATAAAATATATTTCATTATTATGATATTATTCTCTTTTAAAATGATGTGTCTATGACATGTATCATGTCGTCCAGAAGGAGGAGTTCTTTTCATTCTTCAGGAGACGATGACAGTGGCCCATCGCAGCCGCCACAGCGTCCCGCTGTGTATCTGGTACTTAGAGCGGAGGGATAAGTATTAAACTTTTTTCAGCATCTTAAATATTTTGTGTATAATATAATAATCTGTATCATATTTAACACAGAGGGTTTGATCTACAGCCGTCAGCTGTATTTCTATCAGTTTCGAGAGATTCATACAAGTGTAGGATGATGGCTTGTTGCTCCAAGTGGGATAATATCCATTCCCACGTCCTAGAGTGTATATGGCAGGATTTCATTGTAAGTGTAATCTTCTGTTTTCCATTCTTAATTTTTTTTCCGCTTATTTATTGTTCACATTTTATTGTTTAATAATTTGTCGCTTGTTTATCATGAAATGCAGGTCGTAGTCGACTTACAATCAGATGACCTACAGCTGGTATGACTCTACTGAATGGAGAAGATGAGGAAAAATTACCGGGATTCTATGTCGACTGTGAAGCTTAAAGGGCAGAAGCCGAATTGGATGGGAGCGAGTGTGTGAGAAAGGTGGCTGGCGCATTGGGATAGTGACGAAGTGAAGGTAAGTGTATTAAACTTTTATTAATTATTTGATTGATACGTAAATATCAAAAAATATTTGGTAAGTAAATAATGTATTGTTTATTTAAATGTACATGCAGAGTCAGAAAGAAACTCTGCAAATAGAAACAGAAATCCTATCACTCATCGAGGAGGGTCCAAGTCGTTCAAACAATATTGCCAGAAGTTGGTAAATTTATTAAATATGAATTGTAAATAGTTATTGTGTTGTATAATTTTGATTATACAATAATAGTACATAATAATCAATTTCAGGAAGCTGAGGCGCAGAGTCTCGTATCGTACGTGGATGTATTTATCCGTACTTATGCCGTCGAACATGTAAATCCAGATGGGACAGTTTCATATACATGGCATGACGATAAATCGAGAAAGAGCCATGTAAGCATATTTTAGTTTATATACTATTAGTAACTATTTTAATTATTAATGTATAATGAATTAAGAATCATGCTATTAATTTCAACTGTATTTTTATTTGTTCATGCAGGCAAGGTATATGGAACAACGACAGATAAAAAATTGAGGAAACTGGTCGAGAACAGCTGCCTACGGACGAGGAGGACGTCATTTTTGAGTCAGTCATGGATTCACCTTCACAGAACAGGCGCTACGGCTTTGGCAATCAAGTGGTAGTGAATAATATATTAAGATATAACAATTTAGTAATCTTTTTCAGTTCTAAAGAACTTCACATCGCTTTAGTTTCAATAATAAGTTTATAGATATAACAATTAACATATTATGCTGTAGCTTTGATAGTTAGATTATAGTAATTGAACTTTTACTAAATTAAATAAGTATTGCAGGCCGGTAGACAGGGGAGAGCCAGTTAAACCAAAGCATAGATCGATCTAGCAGAGATCGAAGAGTTGAGAGCTAGAGTGGCGCAGCTGGAGGAGCATAACCGTCGGCAGGCCATTGAGATGACACAGTTGCTGGACCAGCGTATTGCTGAGTACATGTAGCAGTATGGTGGCCGCTTTCCATCTTCAGCTGGTTCTGAAGGTTCTGGAGGTGATTGACAGAAGTGATAGGTATGTTTTTTTGTTTTGCATCATTGTTTAGTAATTTTTTATGATACATTGAGTTGGTGGAGTTGGATATTTTGAAATGTTGTGTATATTGTTTGATGATACATTTGGTGATGATAATTTCGACATTTGGCAGTTGATGAAAGATTGGTGTATATTTTGTATCATGAAATGTACGTACGTTATGTTAACGAAGTGTTGGTTTGATTTTATGCGAGTTATGCTTGGTTTATTTCTTTATGTGTTTTGATTATATTTGTATGATTTGATATTATATTGAATATCTGAATTGGATATACGCTTGTGTGTGGGAATATATTATGTTTCTGGATTGTGTATAGTAGGAAAGAACGCAGAAGAAAATGAAAAAAAAACTTCAGGTTTTCCAACGACTTCGGACGGCTGGCGACGCCCTGTAGGTCAAAAATTTCAGACGGCTTCCGACGACTTGTGACGGCGATATTCCGACGGCTAACGACGGTTTATTTGCACTCCCGTGATCGTCTACGTGTCTTCGACGGCCGTCTGGAACGTCGGTAGGTTCGTTGGTGGCCGTCGGAAATATTATGACGGACGTTGTTGGAAGCCTTCGGAAAAACTGTGCGGCGACGGGTATTGTTGCGACGGCTTTTTCCGTCAGCTTCCGACGGCTGCCAGCCGTCGGAAATTTTACGTTTTCTTATAGTGCGAACATATCTGAATCTTAGTTGTTATTCAAAAGGTGATTTCGATAACATGTAATCATACACATGTATACACACACAAATAGATACAAAAATTTGTAGAAAATACATAAAAATATAGGTATGAGTATATGTAAATGTATTATTATAGTATAAATTTATATATGTACATATACTGACCTATAAGCCAAAATTTATAGGGATCTTCGCACATTCATCTTCTCTAACTAAGTCGAAGATTAAACTAACAACTAGATGAAGCTTTAACCATAGTTTTATACTAAGCTATTACTAATATATATACGCTTGTGTGTTTATATATAATATATATATATAATATATATATATATAGATAATTATTCAAATGAAACATAGTTTGGGTTTTATCTATCATCATATATTTTAAAAGTCCATATGCACGAAAAAGCAAGAAAATCTATTATGGAGAAAGCATGGAAAACTTCATTCAGATTGCGTAGGTTACGCGTCTGGCCTCCACATAGGCTAAGCTTCAATGTCCTCACAAATCAAAAAGCAGTAAAAACATTAAATAATAATAATAATGGTTATAAATATGATTAGCTTGGTGAAGTATTGCTTGACTTGTGTTGTTCCTGAAAGCTTTGAACCGCTGTAAGAAAATATTGGCGTTCAGGATTCAATAAGCCTACAAAATTGATCTTTTAACATGTGTAAGGAACTTAGATTTACTGTATTGAAACAAATAGTAGTCATGGAGTCTAAATAAATAAAGACCTTATATCCAATAAGCTAGCATAAATTAGAGTGAATATTAGGCTTAGGTCCCTAATAAGTTTCAAAATACACAAAAACCTCAGTAAAAAAAAGTATGTAAATTAGGTCTCTAGAATTAAGTTACTAAGTAATTGCATATAGTTATGCAATTATTCACTGAATAATTGCAGACATTTATGCAATTATATCCAAAAGTTGCATAAATTTATGCAATTTTTTCGGTGAATAATTGCGGAAATTTCCGTAAATTTTTTGGTAAATAATTGCGGAATTTTCCGCAAATTTTTGAAAAAATTGCGGAAATTTCAGCAATTTTTTGGTGAATAATTGCTTAATTTTCCGCAATTTTTTTAAACAATGGCGGAAATTTCCGCAATTTTTCAGTGAATAATTGTGGAAATGTTTGCAATTTTTTGATATAATTGCATAAATGTCTGCAATTATTCACTGAATAATTGCATAAGTGTATGCCATTATTCGGTAACTTAATTCTAGAAATCTAATTTACAAACTTTTTTTTACTGGGGTTTTTGTGCATTTTGAAACTTATTAGGGATCTGTGCCAAACTGTCCCAAAATTAAAAGTTTGCACTAATAAGTATATAATTGTAAATATGATATTTCCTATTGTAAGCTTATTGGATAATAAACTTAACATAATAATGCATCTTTTTAGATAAATTTACCTACTATAGACTCTTACATAGACTCGCATAAATTCTCATAACATGCAAAATGCCATAACTTAATAAACTTATAATCACATTCATACCCAATCATATCATATAACCATTTATATATGTATATATGCATATACATATAAAGGCAAAAACCTTTTTTAAGGATCCGCAGCTCCAAGCACAACTGAAGCACTAGACCACCACCCCAACGTCTGCTCTTGCTGTAGTTCCTCCATATGAATAGGAAATTAAGCTCATGTGCATGTCAACAAATATGGACTCAACATGATCTAAGCACTTTGGATCAATTGCCAATAAAAGGCACATAACACCTTCAGTTCTGAGCTTTGTTCATTCCAGAGTCATGGAATGCATTCAAACAGCGCATTACCACTATTCCACATTATCATACAATTGTAGCACTTGGTCTGGCCTTCTTCTGGGCCATAGATCCATTGATTGCTTCAGCTTGCTGCTACAGCTGATCGTATCTGTTCATCGCTACTGCATTTCCAGATGATATTGGCTTGCAGTTCGCTGATTTGCTTCATCTCATCACGCAACATCTGATCTATCTTCTCTTACACCTTAAGACTCGTAGCAACAACAACGTATTAAGCTTCTTTTCTTGGCCCAATCTCTAGATTACACGCATCCTCACTCCCTGCCTATATTTAACTGATTGGCAGAACCACAATTTTCAACAAACATGTTGTGCATCCCCTGGATAAAGCTTGGCTGATCACGCCAACCGCACCTTCACTTTCCCACTATATATAAAAATAATTGTATACATATTATAAAGTTTATTTTTCACTTTTATCATTTTGATGATCATCATAGTGATGATCTTGCAAATATGTAATAGCTAATTCCCAACAACCATTGTATGATCTTTGCTGTTGTTTAATAAAACATGAGTGATCTCCTCACATGAGGACCAACTTTCATATTAAAAAACATTTACAAACTTAGAATACTCAGACTAAGCTACTTGAATCAACCTAAGGCATAAGCAATCACTACAACAAAAAATGCTTTTTTACAACGTTTTTACATTAAAAGTTGTAACAGATCATCTTTTACAACGTTTTGCACTATAAACATTTATTTGAAAACATTGTAAAGTTACGATTTATGACAACTTTTATTTGAAAACGTTGTAAAATTACAGTTTATGACAACCATCATTTATAAAAGTTGTAAAATATGGTTTATAACAACTTTTATTCCTAGAGTGTTGTAACAAACATTTTAGCGAGATTCTTATGCAAACATTATGGATATTAATGTATAATAACTTTTTTATAAGTTCTTTTACATGTAGGTTGTAAAACCTTTAAGGAAATAATCAATTTCTAATAATAATGCATAAATAATAATATATGTGCCTAATATTTAATAGTATATAATTAATAATTTTTTATAATTAAAAATTCATAAATATTAATTTATAATTTATAATTAAGTATTTTAAATTAATTATTTATTATAATTAATGAATAATGATTGATAATTTTAAATTAACCAATTATTATAATTAATAATTATAATTAACAATTTATAATCAAGTTAATGTATATTAGCTCAAGTTGAATTGATTGGAATAAACATACAACTCATACTTACAAAAGATGTATAATTTTCAACTAATAATATTTTTAATAATTAATTAATGATTTGTAATTAGTAGATTTTAATTGATAATCAATGACTTATAGCATATAAATAATAACTCGTAACCAATATCCACTATGTTATCCCTAAGTACTTATATTGGTTATTCCTTCAAATTCCTATTTACATTTACATTAGATTTATCACTAAGTACACGATTTCTTCCGTATGGACCCGGTTGTGCAGCAGCCCGTTGAAACAAATTATTCGCCCCATCCCGCCTCTTTCACCTGCCAATTTGTAAAATAAAAAAGTAGAAAACCCTAAAACTGCTTCGTATACTTAATTCCCCTAATCGACTGCCTTCCAAAACTACTGCTCGCGTTAAAACCCCAATTCCCCAAGCCAAATCGCTTCTCATATTTCATCAACTCGCGTGATGGCCTTCTCAAATCCATTCTTAAATCCGCGGTTACCAAATCCAACTCCCAAATCGTACGAGCAGTTGAAGTAATACTTCTCAAATCCTACGCCCAGGTACATGTTTCAAGTGCTCTAATTTTTGTCATGTTAACTGAAAATCGTGTTATCAAGCTAACAAACCCAAAAAAGATAGATGTGTTTAAGGATTGGTTACCATACGGCTAGGAAAAAATTATTTGTCCTTGCCGTAAATGTAGAAACTTGGTTAGACACTCTTCGAGGGACATTGTATCACATTTGATCTTTTTGGAATTTATCCAACATATGATGTATGAATATTTCATGGGGAAGCACGTCCTCCACAAAATGTAGCAAGCGAAGAGATGAATACACATAGGATGTACTTTGATGCATCAATTGGTGATGAGGGGATTGAAGATCATAATAATAAGAGACACGTGGAAGTGTGTGAAGAAATGTTGGAAGATGAAATTCCTTTATACCCTGGTTGTGCAAACTATTCGAAGATGTCAACAACATTACTTCTTTTCAAACACAAAGCTAAAAATGGTATATCTGATACAACATTTACAGAACTTCTTAAACTCCTTCGAGATATGTTGCCCGAGCGAAACACACTTTCGGATTCAACATATGCAACAAAGAAGTTGCTTAAATTATTTGGTTTAGGTTATAAGAAGATACATGCATGCGTGAACGATTGTTGTCTATTTAGAAAAGTACTCGCACATAGTGATCCATGTCCTACATGTGGCAAGTCTCGTTGGAAAGTGAAAAGGACGAAGGAAGACGGAAAGCAAACTAAAATACCTATGAAAGTTTTAAGATACTTCTCAACCATACCGAGGTTGAAAAGAATGTTTAGGTCCACAAAAACAGCAGAACAGTTAAGATGGCATGCCAATCATAAAAGTGAGGATTGTAATTGCGACATCTAGTGGATTCTTCACAGTGGGCCACAATTGATGCAATATATCCTTCCTTTGCATCCGACCCACAAAATTTGAGGCTTGGTCTTGCAACGGATGGATTTAATCCTTTTGTTGATTGGAATTCTACATATAGTTATTGGCCAGTGTTTCTTGTTGCTTACAACTTTCCTTCATGACTATGCATGCACAAAGATAATATAATGTTATCTTTGTTAATTCCTGGACCACGACAACTAGGAAATGATATTGATGTGTATTTGCAACCACTTATTGAAGATTTGAATGAATTGTGGGTTAAAGGGGTGAATGTTTATGACGCATGTAGCCATAGTAAATTTAGACTAAATGCTATCTTAATGTGGACAATTTTATGCGTGCCATGTTTGTGGTCGTAATACATGCTCAATATGGCCACCATTCAGTAAAAAATGTGCATACTTAGGCCATAGACGATTCTTAGCACCTAACCATGAATATCGTTAATGGAAAAACTTGTTTGATGGAACCATGGAGAATAAACAAAGCCCGCCAATACAAACAGGTGCTCAAGTCTTCGAAGATGTCAAAGATATTTGTAATTTGTGGGGAAAGAAACAAAAGGAGGAAAAAATGGAAGGGGAAAGCGAGAAGAAAAGAAAACAGGGAGATGAGAAGAAAAAGGAAGTCTACTGTGGAAGAAGAAATCAATTCTCTTTTATTTGCCTTATTGGAAGGTAAGAAATAGCTAGAGATAATTCATTTATTTATTCGTATGTAGTAATTAGTAACTTTTTATTGACTAGGTGTTTGTGTTTGTATGTTTTGCTTAGGCACTCCCTTTGTGCCACAATCTCGATGTAATGCATGTTGAGAAAATTATTGGTGAGAGTATTCTTGGCATGTTGCTCGATATCAAAGGAAAATCAAAAGATGGAATTAATGCGCGTCAAGATTTGGAAGCATTGGGTGTTTGGAAAACATTGCATCCAATAGACATGGGAAGTAAATTGCTTTCCAGCTACACCATGCACATTAAGTGATCAAGAGAAGGGTGTCTTTTATTATAGAATGAAAAATTTGAAGGAACCTGATGGATATTGCTCAAATATTGGGAAATGCTTTGCAAAAGAAGCCAAGATTTCAAGTCTTAAGTCCCATGATTATCATGTTTTGATGCAACAATTGTTATCTGTAGCATTGAGAGGACTTTTACCTGTAGGGACATGGAATGCTCTACTACGTCTATGTTCATTTTATAATGACATATGCCAAAGAGTACTTGATAAAGATAAATTAGAAGCTACGGAGAATCAGGTCACTTTAACCTTATGCGATCTAGAGAGATTTTTTCCCTCGTCATTTTTCGACATCATGATTCACTTGACAATATATTTAGCAAGGGAAGCAAGAACTTGTAGGCCAGTGCAATATCGTTGGATGTATCCATTTGAAAGGTAAACTTTATTGTGGATACTGAAATTAGGCAATAATGTTTGCACTTAAATAAAATATCTTACTACGTGTTTTGGTTGTAGATATATAAAAGTATTGAAAGGCTATGTTAAAAATCAAGTACGGCCCGAAGGGTGCATATCTGAGCGTTATTTTGCCGAATAATGCGTGAAGTATTGTGACAAATATATTAAACATGCATCTAAAATTGGAGAAAGGAAGAATCGAAATGAAGTGCATCAAAGTGATTTCACACTAGATGGGTTTCCTATTTCCAAACGAACCCATATGATAGTCACTAAGGAGATGATTAATATTGCTCATCGTTATGTATTGTTTAATATCGAAGATGTGGAGCACTATATAGAGTAAGTAGCAATTGCATCTACTTAGTATGTATGAAAGAAACTAGATTTTAACTCGTATATTCGCGTATATAGAATGCACAAAGAGGAATTGAAACGTATGCATCCTCAACTTGTAAAAGATGATGTGGAACTTGCAAGGCTGCATTCAGAGAATTTTTATTACTGGTTTGAAAAAAAGGTTGTAAGAGTTATGTCTTCTTATTTGTAAACGGTTAAATTTGATATATAATGTACATATTATATTATCATCTTAAGTTCTTGTCATCAATATATGTATACAGGTTAAGGATGGTAGAAATGCATCTAATGTTAGTGAAACAATAAAATGGCTTTCATATGGACCTCGCTTGCAAGTAACTTCCTATAATGGCTATATTATTAATGGTCTACGTTTCCATACTAAAGATTGTGAGAAGTCTATGCAAAATAGTGGTGTTTCCATTGAGGCAAGTATAATCCGTGAAGATGGTTCTTTTGAAAAAGTACTTTATTATGGACTATTGTGGGAGATTCTTTTGCTAGACTATCGCGTATTTCAAATTGCCTTGTTTAAGTGTGATTGGATTAATATTGATCGCGGAGTTAAGATTGAAGATTGATTTACATTAGTTAATTTACATCAGTTTCAAAATCAATTTGCAAACGATCCTTTTATCTTTGCAACACAAGCTATACAAGTGGTTTTTTTCAAGAGAAAGTGGTTCTTCAAATTGGTAT
Organism: Allium fistulosum; assembly: GCA_030737815.1. Classification (NCBI taxonomy): domain Eukaryota; kingdom Viridiplantae; phylum Streptophyta; class Magnoliopsida; order Asparagales; family Amaryllidaceae; genus Allium; species Allium fistulosum. The sequence continues at coordinate 1,621,023,720 of CM060901.1, forward strand.
GCTGTACTTAGAGCACCCCCAAGAGGTTTTCATGAATTGGACAAATACGATGAGGATGAAGAGTCGACTAGTAAACCCTTAGACGAGTCACTACTTGACAATAAAGAGATCGATAACGGGGAGGAAAGTTATATAAGGAAGGATTGTGATGGGCTTGTGGTAATGTTTTATTATTATCATACATATATGACTTTTCTCATTTACATACATCATGTAATTTTTAGGCAAACATTTTTTATTAGGTTTCCTTAAACTATTTAATTACATGATTGAATTTGCAATAAAATTAACTAACAAATGTTAAAAATTCTTTGTTTATTGAATTTCTATTTTATGTTGTTTTTGCCCTTCCTTCATATAAATTGTGTATATTATATATTTTATTCATATAGTTTGGGTTAATTTTTTGTCCAGGTCAATCAACTGCAAGAAACTTGAATTTGCGACATCTATGGGCAAGGGTGGACGAGAACAAGTATAGGTAAACATTTGTAGATGTGATTACTCTAAATCTCTTTGTGGTATGTTAACCCTTGAATTAAAATTTTATTAGTTGAATCATTCAAATGTGAACCCTAAAATTAAATCTAATAGTGCATATGCTGACACGAACACCGATACTCCCCTAGTACTCAGTCTATTGCTGACAGTCAATCATCTAATCCTTCATTGCTAAAAATCTTGTGAAAGTTTCATCCCATATTTCCATGTCAGCGATTTGGTTGGTCATTTTGGCACATTTCAATTTATTATAAATTTGTCGACATGAGTATGAAATTGATGCATATGTTAATAGTTAACTGATACCCTTAAACGCATCAAAAAATATTTACGGGCATACCAAAGGCCAAAGGAGGCACGTAGTTATCAGCATCCCTCCTAAGCTATGGTAATTCACCATGCATGGCCCATGTTGACTAAATTAAATGTTGCACAAAATGAATAAATCGTGCACTTTTCTGGATCAGGAAGTCGTGCATCTGGTACTGATAATTTAGGTTATTTTGCTTCAATGGTACTGATAATTTAGTGACAGCTTTATTAGGTAGGTTTTCTAACATCTATCTAATAATTTCAGGGCTTGAAGGTCGGGGAAAGGAAATCAAAGCGATTGCGTCTAGCTAAATTTGTTGGAACTCTTAACAATAACGGTGATGGTAGAATTTCGAGCAAAGAAGTTGTTGAAGAGGCTGAAGTTGCTCAAGCACTTCGGGATCTGAATACTACACCTCTCCCCCCCCCCCCCCCCGATCGGTCCTCACAATTCAACCTTCCATAAAAACTCACCCGCTCCTCCTGACTCTTCTGCTCAAAATCAAGCGCAATCAGCACCAAAGAGAAAAAGGGGGAAAACAATGATGAAGACACTACCTAACACCGAGTGAAAGGGCCACAATAGAATTCAATGAAATAGGACAACCTATTGGTAAAAATTCAACACACTTGTCTTCATACCTTGGCATTTTAGCAAGGGAAATGGTTTCTGTGAACACTGACCGTTGGAAGAATATTGATGACAAATTGAAGGATGACACGTGGACATGTATTCAGGTATGAGTAGTTATAAACACATATACGTATAAGCACACATACACATAAGCATTGCCTTAGAATATGTTAATGATTGTTATTCAAAAATGACAACCGACCTTATGAACTCCAAAGGCAAAACATAAATTGCAAATGTTTGCAATTTATCTGCAATTTTCAAATATTTGCAATTTGAAGACAAATTGACAGGAAGAGCATAATTTGTCGATTAAAAAATGGTATACATTTTCTTCAGTAAAATAAATAGGTAATCTTCATGTTAAAGATATAAACAAATTTATCTTTTTGTAGAAAATTATAATTATGTCTAAGCAAACAAATATATTTTACAATCGAAATCAATCTAACTATGCTTCAATTACAAACAAATATATTTTACATCCCATCAATCAATTGCATCTCCACTAAACCATGCTTCATTTATTTTACTATGATTCCTTATGCTCGCACCTTATACTGCATTAATGTTTTGTTGTGCAAACACGATTCATTGTGGATGCACAATACAAGAGTTTGTTCATGATGATGTTAAGCATTAGGTGGAAAGAAGCAAAATCAAAATTGGTTTCAGCCATAAGCCATGCCGCCAAAAGCCCCGACTCCGCCAGTAGATCAGCAATGTTAAAACCTGATAATATAAAGTCTGATCAAGAATGGAGAGAATTTATTAAGGTGAAACTGTCCGAAGAATTTGAGGTATCATTCAATCCTTTTCGAACAAGATTCCTTTAAACAACACTTATTATATATCATATTAATTTATGAATTTATGTTATGTAGTTGAAGAGCCAGAAATACAAAGAGATTAGAGAAAAGAATAAGATTATGCACACGATGAGTAGAAAGGGTATGCAAGGTTGGCGGAGGAGTTGGTAAGATTATTGTTTCATTATTAAAATATGTTTTTGTTGAATATTTCTATAGATAAGCATCTATACAATTTAGAATATGTTTTCGTTGAATCTACAATCTATGATTATTGAACAAAAATTGTGCTAGAAAGAGACATTAAATATCTAAAGAAGAGGACAGACTTTTTTTTGAACAAAGAAATGATTTTTCAAGAATCGACAGGAACTTAGATCCATTCACTGTAAATCCACTTTTTAACTAAAAAAAAAATTGTCCAAACAATGGAAACGTTACTGCAACCTATTTTCAAATTCCATTTTTCTCTACAAAGGATAATATATATTAGTTCAAACTTCTAAGTTATAAACACGACAAATTAAAAACAAAAAGCAACAGACCAAACGCATAAAAACATAAATGGTGAAATTATGTTAACTGCCAAAGCCAGAAAAACATAAATGGAGAGAATGGCACGATTCAGTATTAAAAAAATAGATTTAGATCTTGGATATCATGACATGGATCACCACATACGTCCGTTGGATTAAAAAAACAGAAAAATCACAGCCTTCACATGTTTAGTTAAACAGATAAAAATCCAAATAAAGACTGAACTTCAGTTATAAAATAGTTTCAAAAAATTTCAAAATTTATAAAAAGATTGATTTTCGAGACTGGTATTTATCAGTTATAAAACAGTCTTTAGTTTGAAATTGAAAATTTTCTGTCTTTAGTTTTTAGTCTTTAGATGATTGTTTTTTAGTAGTGACCAAAACGCATGTAAATAATTTTTTTGAATATTGTGCTTACTTGATGGCTGCCAATTATTCAGAAGGTTTAAGGAATATGAAAGCTTTAAGTATATATTAGTTTATATACATGTTTTATGAAAAGAGAATTTTTTTTAATATGTCACAACATTTTCTAAGAACAAATGATTCCAAATATCTATGGTTACCGGTTTGTGCTACATTGAATAGATACCAGTTATAATACTTATTTGGTCTTGTAAGCATGAGGGATTTTGACTATGAAAACGGATTTTTCACGAATAACTTATTGAGAATGAGTTGCTCTGTCAAGTTTTAACATTGTTAAATTTTGAATTTGGCTTCATGATCAAAGTTTCAAGTGTGTATGTTCCTATGATTTTAAAATACATTATTTCTAAACATGAAATACATATGTATGAATTCAAAATCCTCGAAGTGCACAACCAAGTGTCAAAAAGCTTTTATACAACTTATACATAGATTTTGGACTATATATGAGACTTATACCAGGAATCATACGACTAAATGAATCATTCTAAATGTTTTGTTCTATATATGAGACTTATAATTAATTTTTGGACGTTTGGTACAAAGATTAACAGGTGGGGTATTAATTCTCTAGCAACAGGACATGTATAATTATATGAAATTTTAGATTCATAAGAAATAATGTATATATGAATTGCAAATTTTTTATGTACGCTATTTGGCAGGTAAAAGATAATGAAAGAAGCCAACTAAAGCAGCCAAAAGTTGATTGTAACTTTGTATAATTTGATAAAAGCGACTGTTCAACACTACTCCAGGATGGATGCTACCGAATAATCAAATTATTTTATGCCCTAAGATGAAAAGCAATACAAATTATTGACTCGTATCTGCAACTCCTCTCTGGTTTATTTCACAAACCAGTTAAAATTTCAACTTTTGAAGTAGTCATTTATCATTTAGTCAAAATGATAAAAGTACCTAGTTTTGTGTTAAAAAATAGTCGATTTTTTATTTGAAATGATACTTTGTATATAACAAGTCACTGGGACAACGTATCGCATGCCAATAAACGTTCGAATCACGCTACGCAAGTTTCGAACTTGTGACCTCTCGCACCAAAGTCGAATCACTTAACCACTTGGACAATGGTGCTTGTCAAAAATAGTCAAATTTTATTGTTATGCAAAATAGCTGAGCTTTATTTCCATACTTATTTTTGCAGAAAAAAGAATGTGCATCTGATATTACTAGAGATGAGCTGTGGTGCAAGGGACATACAAAAAAATGAAGAACCACCAAACTCGGTTGTTGCCGAATGCATAGTAAGTATACAATTATTGTCTACTACATAGTACAAATACAATATTTACTTCTTATTGGAACATTTTATTATTTGTAGACTAAGATAAAAGAGCACAGCAATAGTCAGAGTTCTCAGGGAATCGTTTCACTAAGTGAAGATAGTGCGGCAAAGACATTCAGTAAAGAACGATGTGAAAGAATAAGAGGACTTGGTTTTGGGGTTACACCTTCTCAATTTGAGGATAGCCTACACAACTCGAAGAAAGTATCTGCACTTGAAAACCAAGTTATCGGATTGCAGAATAAAGTTCAAGAGTTGACAAATTTGATCATGACCGTAAGTTATAAATTAATTAGGCATCTTAATAACTAGCAAATACAAGCATATTTAACATTTGTTCTTGGGGCTTTGCACAGAAGGTCCCTATTTCTGATATTGTTACAAGAAAAGTCCTTGTAGCAATGAGTATGTAAATTAGGTTTCCGTTTTTTCTAAATCAGAAGGCGCAAACTAGCTTGTGCTTTTCTAATAGAAAGCACAGGTTAACTTGCGCTTTTGAAAATTTTAAAATTAGAAAGCGCAAACTAGCTTGCGCTTTCTTGATAGAAAGCGCAAGTTAACTTGCGCTTTTAAAAAAATTTAAAATTTTCAAAAGGTATTTCAAAATCAGAAAGCGCAAACTAGCTTGCGCTTTTCAAAAATTTCAAAAGTTTCAAAAAAAAATTCAAGTGAATAGCCCATCGACATATTTACGTTTTCTATTTTTAAAAATAGGGACCAAATTTACATATTCATTTCTGCTAGGACTTTCCTTATAACAATATCAAAAACATGGACCTGTAGCTCTTTTCATGTTTGTTCTTTTTATAGTCTATGGCAGGAAAGGGAAGTCAAGTGAATAGCCCATCAACTCTTGTTAATATGCCTCAGGTAATACATTTTTAGTTCAGTCACAATTGTTATTGCTCTATAAAATCATAAGCTTTGAAATAGTTGCAACAGCTTGTTTTTCTCTCCTGTTAAATACATAAAAAAAATTAGACATTTCTACCATCATAAATCAAAAAATGTGAAATTGAAAATGTTGGAAATAATTTTTGTACAGAGTATCATTCGTCTTTAAAGTCAAATATGTGTACATACAATAAAATCCATACATTTGAAAATTGCCCTATTTCAAAATTTTATTTCTTACAAATAAGTATGCCGTAAATTCTCAAAATCACGTATTATTTCTTTAATTTTTTTGCATATATGTGAAAATCTTTGAAACTATAAATAGGTAAATTCTTTTGATTTCGAGGCTTAGTAAATGAACTTTGAAATCAAGTCCCAAAGTCAGGTTCTTTCAAAATTAAACTCTTTTGAAATCATTTGTTCAAAAGTCCCATACTTGGAGAAAAAAAAGGAACTCTAATGTGGTTTGAAATACATAAAAATCTGAAATAGTTGTCTCCTGTTAAATGGTTTGGACATTTTGATAAATTCTGTCCTTTTGAGAAAATTTAGGTACTTGATACTGATGCTAATAAAAATGAAAGCATATGTGCGAATAGTCTGGTCACCCTTAATATGATCATAACCTGTTGTTAGTCAGTAGGTAGAGTAGATATCTTACTATAGTTAGTAGGCAGAGTATCAAAGTTGTATTTGTCATTTGCTATACATTTAAATAATATTTTATACTTTTGAGCCCATATACATAACAAAAATTGTGTCATTTGTTTGATGATTTACACCTGAGTATTATTAGCTGACATATCTCCTCCTGTGTTGAATATTAATGCTGCATAAAGAAATATGTATCAATTACTCAATCGGGTTAGCATGGATTCTTTTGAAAAATATGATACAATATTAATATTAATATGAATCTTAACTGTTATTCAATGAAAGCTTGTATGACTCTTAGATTTAATATTGTATTTGATAGATTACATTTTCTTTGCAGTCGCAGTCGCAACATGGTAGCACTAGTTTCCCAAATAATGATACACATGCTCTACAACTTCCAAAAAAATGCAAGTTATTGAACTGGCAAATGACAGTTGTTGCCGAAGGGATGCTTGCATCTGTTGATCCCACTGCTTTGGTGCACCACGTTCCACTTGGGGTAGATACTTGAAAAGTTTTGGTCGATGTCCCATTGGTTCCATAAGCTCTTTTATGGAGAGAGATTCCTGAAGCTTGTACTATTCAAGAAGCCGTAGGAACAACGGTTGCTGTAACGACCCGAATTTTGACACCCGTTATTAAAATTATCAACTGATTTAATTTTTGAAATATAAATTTTTATCGGTCAAATAATAATTTCCGTTACATGGAATATGGGTATATATATATATATATATATATATATATATATATATGAATGTGTGTGTGTGTATATATATATGTGTGTGTATGTATTCTAGAGGTTTTGGTTTAAAAGTTAAAAATCAAATTTCTGGAAATAATTAAGTAAGTCTCACATTTCTAATATAGGATAAAATATAAATATATATGTATATACAAAGAAACTTATGATATGAAATAAATCATGATAAATAAATAAAAGTAAGTAGCTATGTGTATGTTGAAAATAGTGTTAAGTACAAAACCTTGGCATGTTAAATTTAGTGAATAGGCATATCTATATGTATAGTGTTAAGTACAAAACCTTATTTTATATTTTGCTATATATATAAGAAAATCTATGTGTATATATGTAAATATATAAGGGAACATCATGATGAATGCATATCAAATCAAGCATATAACAAATCAAATCCTCCTCTCAATATTCAAATCAACAAGAAAATCAAATCACAAAATTTTCAATCGGGTCATTATCTTAAAAATCAAAGAAAGTGAAAAGAGAAAAAAAATTACTGTACATGAATAGGCTTCAGCCTTATCCTTCCTTTTATAAGTACTTAGTGTACTCACTTATGACCATACAGACAAAGAAAAAAAAAGGAAGAACAAGTTGCTATTAAAAACCTGGTAGAGGATTAAAACACTCAAGCTTCAGGAAGAAATCAAAAACAAAGCAAAGCAAAGCAGTTCTCTTTTTCAAAAAAAAAATAGTGAGTAAACTTAGCTCTTTTGTACTGTAATCTACGTTTATATGCCTGGATATGGAAATGGAAGTTTAGTTTCTCAAGTATGCATGTACAGGAGTATATCAAGTTGTATAACTAGAAAAAAACTCAAAAGCCTATATATTACTTTGTTGTTTGCTCTATTGTTTCAAAACTATAAATTACCTCAACTTTAAAAATCCTTACCTCACAGTCTAGTCGGTTTTAGGCTTTGGTTTCAAAAGGAAACTTTGTTGTTTCCGAGTGTAGTATTTTTAAAAATTGGTTTCTTTTCATATTACAAAGTATAGAAGAGGAAAGATACATGTTACAGTAAATGATTTAAAAATGACAGGGTTTTGAACATCATAATTTAATCATTGGGTTATACGAACGTGATTGTTATGGAAAATCATGATTTTTGAAAGTTGATTGGAGTTTTTTAGTTAAGCATTTTGTAACATTCCCCCTTTTGACCGCCTCCAGTCGGTAATTAAACCAACTCGAAACGTTCAAAAAGACGAATTGTTATTTAGTTTATAAGGTTTAAACAGAATCAGCCACAGAAACACAGATAATAACAATCAATTAAAACAAATGAGAATTTATTTCATTACTATAAATCTTTTTATATACATCAGAGTTTATACAATTTTAATACTGATACAGCGGAATATTTAAAAATACAATTTTCTTCTGAAAAACTTAAGTGATTCTTTACTCTCTCTCTAACTTCGCTGCTCGAAAATCTTCAAGCTGTAAAAAAATACTCGGTCTGACCCGAGTATTATATTCAAAAGAAAATAATACACAGGTCAGTCTAATTCAAACCAGTTTATTAGTGCATATAAGCAGTAATAATTTAAATAGACGACAGTCACAATAATTCTCGTCTATCCAATTCTTTTAACAAAGAAATCGGATAACGAAAATATAACACTTAACAGTGTTAAACAATAAATCAGCAGATTTAAATCATCAACAGAGATAAATAATGTTATTGGCTGCCGTACACGCACGCGTGTACGGCCTCGCCAATACGGCATAAAACATCAATGCGTCACGACGCATAGAAAAAGAAATATCAATTCAAAACTGTTGATTTGGGTGGCTGCAGTGCACGCACGCGTGCACCGCCTCGCCACCACCGAATATAAAGTCATCACATAGCAACAAGGGTAGGACTGCAACAAGAAAGAAGACAGTGGCAACAGTTCAGAGGACAGTGAACTAAGGTAAAGACCACAAACTAATATCAAAGGCAAAGCAATGCCCGATGTAGACTTCAAGTCTGACGTGAACCAAGTGCAACTGAATGGAGTGGGATGCAACAATGCAACAGCAACAGGGAAGATGATTCAAGTACAACAACTTCAGAGACTAGAGCACAAGAGACACAAGTGCAGCAGTTTAGAGTGAAGCTACAGATGTACAACATCAACAAAGGAATGCAGACTGAACAAATAACAAGTGGAGCTATAATCCATGAATGCCAGAGCCAAAAGTTCACAGTGAAGACAGTGATACAAGCTAATGAATGCAAGATGCAACACAATGAAGACAACATAGTAGAAGACACAAAACTGAATACAATGCAGATTGCATCAGACCACAACATGATCAACTACAAGATCCAGTGAATCGAGTTCAAATATGCAACAATAAAAACTCAAGCTAGATGTCAACAAGCAACATATAGCAGTGCAAATGAAGAGACCACAAGTGTGTGCAAAACTGCAGTGCAACAGGCCGAAGAGGTTGAAATGAGAACAACCAAACATGACAGGGATGTAGCATATACAATAAACCATGCAACTCAATAGAGCAACACTGGAATATGCAGTACAAAAATGCAAGTGACAGTGAATATGTACAAGTGCAGTGTTCAAGACAGAGCAAGCAAGTTTGGCATCAGGATAAAAATCAACAGAGATGATCAAGTGACCAAATCCAAAGCTAACACACCTATATATACATGATGCAAATGCACAAGTACAGGGCGAGCAAATCAAGAAAGAATTTTCAAAAATGACCGAAGCCAAATGTAACAGCAGTTTTACAAGTGACAAAGGTTGATATTAATGCATATGAAATATACATCTCTGGTGATGCAGCAGTAAAAGAATTCCATCCTTGCATGTAACAACAATGTGTACAAGTGTATTTGCATATTAAATATGTGAATAAAAGTTGTAATGAACCACAAAATGCTCTCAAATGTCTGCATATTAATATGCAAAATCAAAGATGCCGTGAACAAACAAAAATGCTTTCAAGTGTCTAATTTTTTTTTTTTTTTTTTTTAAATAATTCCAAGAAAATTTCTTAAGTAATTAACCAGAAAATTTGGAATATACAGTGAAACTTAAAATCTTTTCATATTTACAAGTTTAAGTGCAAGTTCGATATCATGGTCGAACAAAGGTTTCTCAAACACAACCCAAAGTCAGAGCTCAACCCAATGGCAAATGCTTATACATAGTGAATGCATGAACAACGGTACAAGTCAGGAATATGATGATCAAAGGACAATAGTACTACAGTTCGAAATGGAATACAACATGAAGCACTGCAATCCAAATAGCAGTACAACTGAAATAAAGTCAAGACCAACCATTTACTGCACAAACTCAGACTCGAGCATACCTATGCATAAATGACTGTACAACTGCAACTACAAATGGTCAAGCTACAGCAACAGCAACAGCACTAATGCAGACTACAGATACAACTCGAAAACAATACTTAACATATATACAACAACTCAAAGCTAATGAAGTGCATCAGACCAGGTGAAGCTTTCAGATGGCAAAGAAAGCAAGCACACTGTACAAACATGGAATGGGTATGCAACATGGCCTATGAACAGACTCAACCAAAGTATATGTTTGCAGACAGCTATATCAAAGTGCAGAACAACATAGAACAAGCAACTCGACCACAACCAGCTCAAGAACTCTAGACAACATGAAATAATGCAGACAGGGGCCAAAAACCAAACGATGCCTCAACATCAACAAAGACCAAACCCAACTCAACTACAATGAAATGACTCAAGCTAAATGCAAACCAAACAACCTATGCATGACAGTGAAATACCAAATCCAGAAACTCAACTACAACAGAATGAAAACAAAAATGAAACAGAGGTAACTGCAAGGATGAACAGACATAGCCGTGAGCAAGTCAAAAATTCAAACCGGGAAAATATAATTCATCTCAGCAAATAATTCGAAACCAGTTCAAAGCCAAGAAATCAAAACTGTGAGAATCACAAATCACATAAATATGAAGTTGAATTTAGATGTGAGAAATAAAATTTCTCACCTTTACTGAAGCGAAGACGAACGAAGCCGTCGATCGATCGAATGCTGATGTCGATGCCTTCGATATTTCAAAGCCCAGAGACTAGAGCGAACGAGATCGTCGAAAGCCCTAATTTTTTTCAAGTCGCCATTTTTTTTTCTTCGTCTGTTTTAGGTTTACGAATGAAAAGGGGAGGGGATGTCGTTTTATCAGAGAAAAGGGGTATGGCTTTAGGGTATGGGCTGAAGGATATAGGGTATGATATTTTTCTTTCTTTATTATTTTTTTCTTTTTAAATCTGATTTGTTTTTATTTAATTTTGTTGTTAAAATCTAAACTATGTATATATATTCATTTCGTATTAATAAAATTTGATAAAAGAATTTTAATCGATTTACAATTTCCAAATTCAAACAGAAATTTATATTGCCAATTTAACGAAGATTTGATCGTTATAAAAATTTCAACAATAAACAGCAAATATCTATCAACTTTAATCGTTTATCGATGATCAAAATTTTGGGCAAAACCCCAGTTGTTACAGAAATTCAATTTTTAATTCGATTTAATTTTATACGCGTTTACCCGCCATATATTCACAAAACAATTCTGATAAATTCAAAAATTGAAATCCGGTAATAATTCAATATTACGGACCCAATGAAACTGATTTCGTCAAATTCCGAGACTGTGCCTCGGAAGGTTATTTTTAAATTCGATTTCAAACGATACAATTTCAAAATTGAACAAATCGCTTTCAAATTCAATTCTGAAGCTTCTATTATCTTCAGTATTGTCAATATGAATTTTCCAAGCCTTTAAATTATTTTTTAACCGGCTTAAAATTGAAGATTCAAATTTTATTCAACTTTCAATAGATTAAATTCAAAAATTTAATCACCAATTCATTTTGATAATTTGAAATTTAAGTCAAATCATCATTCAAATATTTAAAATTAATTAAATATTCGCAATTTAAATTATTCAAAATTCAGGGTCGTTACAAACTCCCCTCCTTAAAAACTTTTCGTCCTCGAAAAGGAAAAGTTGTTAAAATTTCATTAACATTTATACTCTAGTCAATTTTTACTAAACTTAAAACTCATTACAAATAAATGAATATAGGATTCATTCCATTTGTTTAATCTCACTAGTTCTGTTTATTTTCTCTTTTGTTCAATGATTTTCTAAAATCAAAACACAAAAGTCTTTTATCAACATTTTTGATTTACAACTCAGATTCAAACTTAAAATTCTTCATGTTAGAGATTTATATAATATATCTCTTCCAAAGCTGTGGACTTTCAAAACATTACAAATATCCTCTTCCTTAGTTCATTAGGTAGGAATTTTGTAATTTTAATTTCAAATCATTGATTTGCTATTTACAGTTTGAAAATACTTGCTAACTCGAAATTTAACAAGTCCATCTTCGTTCTCACAGACATTAGACATACGCTGGCCAGGCGCAGGTCTAAAAATCTCCAAGTACTAAATATACTTGCTTCAATTCCCAGTGAAAATACTTTTAAAAATTCTTTTAAAAATGGATATGGAAAGCACGTTCCCCCATGGATTACAGTTCACCCGGCGGTTACGCTACTATCCCAGTAGAGTCGCTTGTGGCTGTAGATTTCTCATCTCTTAAATTTCGCCATGGTTGTCGCCATAGATTGCAGTACACACGGCGGTTACGCTACTATCCCAGTAGAATCGCTCGTGTCTGTAGGCATCACGCCCCTCAAATTTCGCCTGGCATTAGATTGCAGTTTACTCGGCGGTTACGCCACTATCCCAGTGGAGTCGCTCGTAACTGTGGGCATCTCGCCCCTCAAATTACACTAACATCATCAATCAAATCTAATCTCATCGCGATGAACTATCGCGAAGGATTTCCGATTCAAATAGTCACTCTGACTAAAATTCTACGTAGCTACGAATTTCAAATGGACACTCATCGAGAGTTCCAATACCTTCTCCAATAATAAATGGAAGGTACTTTTCCACATCCTCAGTTTAGAAAACATAATATCATATATGTAGTACTTTCATTTCACATTTCGTACATATCATATCCATGTAAGCTTACATAAGATTTCCATAACAATGTCTTTCTAAACTAACGGTTTCAAATTTACCGCATTCATATATATAAGTTCTAAAACTTACATATCCATATTCATAACAAAATAGAGGATTTCAAAATTTTCCTCTAAGTCGATTTGGAAATTTAAGGTTATCTCAAACCTAATTCATATTCATAATTCCATTCATTATCGACTTTCACATTCGATTTGAATTTCACGCTTACATCGTCAATTCTCAACACAGAATTGATGTCTATCGATATATAACCTCTGAGCTCGTACGTCTCAGAGAAGGGTGTTAAGCTAAGAGAATAAATTCTCCGCCACCAACAGATATATATTTAATAGAGATCAATTGCTATGTCATCAATTCACAATGTTAGACATGAAATCCAAATCATCATCTGAAATTCAAAGCTCAACTTATATTGTCTTTGATGTCGAAGTTAAACTCAATTTTAACTTAACGATTCAATTTTTTTTTTTGAAAATTTCAAATTGAACAAATTGTTCAAATTCCTCATTTAACTTTTCAACTTCGACTTCAAAAATGAATTTCAAATCATTTATTCCTTACGGAATATATTCACAACATTTCACTTCATATTGGAAAAAACATTTCCATACTTATTTAAAAATAAGTAATTCACAAATCCATTTTATTTTCACTATACAGCTTAAGTTCGTCTCAAATTTATTTGACATTCTATTTTATTTAACTTAACTTAGATTTCATTTCAAAAATCATTTTATTTAACTTGTACTAAAGTCAAATTCATATCACATTTCAAAATTCAGATTTTGTTTCACTTAACAAAACTGTTTAACCATTTAACAACTGGTTTACTTAAACTTTCTCATTTTATAAGTTAAATAACTTATTAAATTAAACTTCCCAATTCATATTATATAATCACTTCTCTTTCAAGTTCAACTTTTCATCTCAATAATTTATCAAATCCAGTTCAATTTATTTAACTTCCTTTAGTAAAATTTCAAATCATATATTTATTAATGCCAATTCAATTCAATTTAACTTTTCTTAAGTTAAAAATCTTTATTCCAAAAACAATTTTATACTTCTTTGGATTTGTAAAACGTTTCCTTTTTAAAGTGTTTCTAGTAACTATTCATATTAAACATCATAAACTAAGCTTTGTGTAAACCAAAGCTCTGATACCACTTGTAACATTCCCCCTTTTGACCGCCTCCAGTCGGTAATTAAACCAACTCGAAACGTTCAAAAAGACGAATTGTTATTTAGTTTATAAGGTTTAAACAGAATCAGCCACAGAAACACAGATAATAACAATCAATTAAAACAAATGAGAATTTATTTCATTACTATAAATCTTTTTATATACATCAGAGTTTATACAATTTTAATACTGATACAGCGGAATATTTAAAAATACAATTTTCTTCTGAAAAACTTAAGTGATTCTTTACTCTCTCTCTAACTTCGCTGCTCGAAAATCTTCAAGCTGTAAAAAAATACTCGGTCTGACCCGAGTATTATATTCAAAAGAAAATAATACACAGGTCAGTCTAATTCAAACCAGTTTATTAGTGCATATAAGCAGTAATAATTTAAATAGACGACAGTCACAATAATTCTCGTCTATCCAATTCTTTTAACAAAGAAATCGGATAACGAAAATATAACACTTAACAGTGTTAAATAATAAATCAGCAGATTTAAATCATCAACAGAGATAAATAATGTTATTGGCTGCCGTACACGCACGCGTGTACGGCCTCGCCAATACGGCATAAAACATCAATGCGTCACGACGCATAGAAAAAGAAATATCAATTCAAAACTGTTGATTTGGGTGGCTGCAGTGCACGCACGCGTGCACCGCCTCGCCACCACCGAATATAAAGTCATCACATAGCAACAAGGGTAGGACTGCAACAAGAAAGAAGACAGTGGCAACAGTTCAGAGGACAGTGAACTAAGGTAAAGACCACAAACTAATATCAAAGGCAAAGCAATGCCCGATGTAGACTTCAAGTCTGACGTGAACCAAGTGCAACTGAATGGAGTGGGATGCAACAATGCAACAGCAACAGGGAAGATGATTCAAGTACAACAACTTCAGAGACTAGAGCACAAGAGACACAAGTGCAGCAGTTTAGAGTGAAGCTACAGATGTACAACATCAACAAAGGAATGCAGATTGAACAAATAACAAGTGGAGCTATAATCCATGAATGCCAGAGCCAAAAGTTCACAGTGAAGACAGTGATACAAGCTAATGAATGCAAGATGCAACACAATGAAGACAACATAGTAGAAGACACAAAACTGAATACAATGCAGATTGCATCAGACCACAACATGATCAACTACAAGATCCAGTGAATCGAGTTCAAATATGCAACAATAAAAACTCAAGCTAGATGTCAACAAGCAACATATAGCAGTGCAAATGAAGAGACCACAAGTGTGTGCAAAACTGCAGTGCAACAGGCCGAAGAGGTTGAAATGAGAACAACCAAACATGACAGGGATGTAGCATATACAATAAACCATGCAACTCAATAGAGCAACACTGGAATATGCAGTACAAAAATGCAAGTGACAGTGAATATGTACAAGTGCAGTGTTCAAGACAGAGCAAGCAAGTTTGGCATCAGGATAAAAATCAACAGAGATGATCAAGTGACCAAATCCAAAGCTAACACACCTATATATACATGATGCAAATGCACAAGTACAGGGCGAGCAAATCAAGAAAGAATTTTCAAAAATGACCGAAGCCAAATGTAACAGCAGTTTTACAAGTGACAAAGGTTGATATTAATGCATATGAAATATACATCTCTGGTGATGCAGCAGTAAAAGAATTCCATCCTTGCATGTAACAACAATGTGTACAAGTGTATTTGCATATTAAATATGTGAATAAAAGTTGTAATGAACCACAAAATGCTCTCAAATGTCTGCATATTAATATGCAAAATCAAAGATGCCGTGAACAAACAAAAATGCTTTCAAGTGTCTAAATTTTTTTTTTTTTTTTTTTAAATAATTCCAAGAAAATTTCTTAAGTAATTAACCAGAAAATTTGGAATATACAGTGAAACTTAAAATCTTTTCATATTTACAAGTTTAAGTGCAAGTTCGATATCATGGTCGAACAAAGGTTTCTCAAACACAACCCAAAGTCAGAGCTCAACCCAATGGCAAATGCTTATACATAGTGAATGCATGAACAACGGTACAAGTCAGGAATATGATGATCAAAGGACAATAGTACTACAGTTCGAAATGGAATACAACATGAAGCACTGCAATCCAAATAGCAGTACAACTGAAATAAAGTCAAGACCAACCATTTACTGCACAAACTCAGACTCGAGCATACCTATGCATAAATGACTGTACAACTGCAACTACAAATGGTCAAGCTACAGCAACAGCAACAGCACTAATGCAGACTACAGATACAACTCGAAAACAATACTTAACATATATACAACAACTCAAAGCTAATGAAGTGCATCAGACCAGGTGAAGCTTTCAGATGGCAAAGAAAGCAAGCACACTGTACAAACATGGAATGGGTATGCAACATGGCCTATGAACAGACTCAACCAAAGTATATGTTTGCAGACAGCTATATCAAAGTGCAGAACAACATAGAACAAGCAACTCGACCACAACCAGCTCAAGAACTCTAGACAACATGAAATAATGCAGACAGGGGCCAAAAACCAAACGATGCCTCAACATCAACAAAGACCAAACCCAACTCAACTACAATGAAATGACTCAAGCTAAATGCAAACCAAACAACCTATGCATGACAGTGAAATACCAAATCCAGAAACTCAACTACAACAGAATGAAAACAAAAATGAAACAGAGGTAACTGCAAGGATGAACAGACATAGCCGTGAGCAAGTCAAAAATTCAAACCGGGAAAATATAATTCATCTCAGCAAATAATTCGAAACCAGTTCAAAGCCAAGAAATCAAAACTGTGAGAATCACAAATCACATAAATATGAAGTTGAATTTAGATGTGAGAAATAAAATTTCTCACCTTTACTGAAGCGAAGACGAACGAAGCCGTCGATCGATCGAATGCTGATGTCGATGCCTTCGATATTTCAAAGCCCAGAGACTAGAGCGAACGAGATCGTCGAAAGCCCTAATTTTTTTCAAGTCGCCATTTTTTTTTTCTTCGTCTGTTTTAGGTTTACGAATGAAAAGGGGAGGGGATGTCGTTTTATCAGAGAAAAGGGGTATGGCTTTAGGGTATGGGCTGAAGGATATAGGGTATGGTATTTTTCTTTCTTTATTATTTTTTTCTTTTTAAATCTGATTTGTTTTTATTTAATTTTGTTGTTAAAATCTAAACTATGTATATATATTCATTTCGTATTAATAAAATTTGATAAAAGAATTTTAATCGATTTACAATTTCCAAATTCAAACAGAAATTTATATTGCCAATTTAACGAAGATTTGATCGTTATAAAAATTTCAACAATAAACAGCAAATATCTATCAACTTTAATCGTTTATCGATGATCAAAATTTTGGGCAAAACCCCAGTTGTTACAGAAATTCAATTTTTAATTCGATTTAATTTTATACGCGTTTACCCGCCATATATTCACAAAACAATTCTGATAAATTCAAAAATTGAAATCCGGTAATAATTCAATATTACGGACCCAATGAAACTGATTTCGTCAAATTCCGAGACTGTGCCTCGGAAGGTTATTTTTAAATTCGATTTCAAACGATACAATTTCAAAATTGAACAAATCGCTTTCAAATTCAATTCTGAAGCTTCTATTATCTTCAGTATTGTCAATATGAATTTTCCAAGCCTTTAAATTATTTTTTAACCGGCTTAAAATTGAAGATTCAAATTTTATTCAACTTTCAATAGATTAAATTCAAAAATTTAATCACCAATTCATTTTGATAATTTGAAATTTAAGTCAAATCATCATTCAAATATTTAAAATTAATTAAATATTCGCAATTTAAATTATTCAAAATTCAGGGTCGTTACACATTTAGTGAGAGAGAGGGAATGAACGGATTTTGGAAAAATGGCCAAATTCCGGCGAACCGCCCTATGTCGTGGGTCGAAATCTAGCATGGAGGTGGTTTCGTGGTTGGGAAGTTCGCGAAAAATGGTGTTGTATTTTATTGGTCGGCGTGGTGGTCGGTCGGAGGCGAAGTAGGGTTAGGTAAGGGTTTTGGTCGTGCTCGTTTCTTTGAGGAACGGTGGCGACGTAGGGCACTCGGAGACGTGCGGTTTGGGGGGAAAAGAAGCAGGAGGTCGAGGCAATGGTGTTGGTGTAGTATGGTAGTGGCCGGTGGTACGAGGTGGTGGGACGAGGCGTTGTGGTGGATGCGGTGTCTTTCCAGGCCTCGGGTTTAAGTTTGAATTTTCGAACTAGTGATTGGCTGTGAATTTTGGGTGGGCCATGGGGTTGCGAAGGTCGGAGGTGACCTGAAGGGATGGTCGGCGACGAGCGACGTTGGCCGGAGGCCGTGTGCATGTGCACACGTCGTTCATTTTTCTCGTGCATGCAAATTAGTTTAAGGGTGGAGGAGGAAAAAGAAAAGGAACAGGGAAGAAGGGTACTGGGTTGGTTGAGTTGATGGGTCGAACGTGGCCATGGGCTTGTTCCTATAATATATATATATATATATATATATATATATAAACAATTTATTTTATAACCTTTTAAAACTTATAACATTTTCCCTCTTTTACTTAAAATTAATCAACATGAAAATCTCTACATTTTGATCCTACCATTAGTACTCTAAGGCAAATAAACTCGTAAATTTTCGGCAATATAAAATTTAATAAATTTTAATAATTATTAATAAATAATTTAAACCCTAAATTGATAAAATCTTAAGTTAGTTAATAAAGTTAGTATTAGATGGATTGTTAATTTTAATTAGAATTAATAATAAATGTTTTTTTATAATTGATTTTAAATTACAAGAAATTGGTTAGAAACATAATTAGATTCAGTTAATTAAAATTAACAAAATGCCGATTTGTTAATCGTTTAAAGATTAGCAATAAAATCGTTATAATAGTTTAACGATATGTGATTTGGCTTGATTACTCTTGAATTTTTATTTCAAATTATTCTGTTGCCTGTGACACTAAGTAGCCTAATGAATTGAATTGTTGAAATAAAACGTCAGCACGTTTTTATTGGAAATAGACATATATAATAAAATTCCATTTGTAGTTGTGGCACCCTGAATTTGAATTGTTTGTTAAAACAACTTGGCCTTTGTAAAATCTGTCGTTTGGATTCGATGAGACCGGGATCGGATATTAGTATTATCTGAAAACCACATCGATCCAAAATAAACGATTAGGTCAGGAAGATACCAAGGAAAGATCTGGAATGAAGATTTCAGAATGCAAGGGATATTTGTCACTAACTCTGAGGGTGATTCCAATATGAGTGTAGTGGAAATGGTGCCTTCGGTTCCGTTAAAACCCCGAACAGACTTGTATGGACGAATGCTATCAGAACATCGTCATTGGAGGACGATGAGCATTCCAAGTGAATGTGTTCTTAAAAGGTAATCGTAGGCTCAAGCCTCATCAACCGGGAATGAATAAAACAGAGGAGATGCAGCAAGGCTAAGTGGGTCGCATCCAAGTAGGGTAAGGTTATCCCTATCTAGAGTCCATTTTTACTCGGTATGTTTTGGTGCGGTTGCTGATCCCAACCGTGGGGTATTCTTATTCGGACTATCCAAGTTAGGGGTAGTCCGGTCTTGTGTAGCAGGGAACCCCAGCGTGATCCTCGGTATTAATTTTCTAGAGATGCAACGTGACGGGCGGTACCCCAGTGGCCCAGTCATTGTATGGAACTCATTTCCCAATAAGCGCCTTCGGTCTTAGTTGTATACCTATTATGCTGGAATTTAATTAATGTAACAATTTTAGCTATGTGAATAATTTACTTGAAAACCCTAGACATTATTATAATATCACTGGATTTTTCTATCAAGTGTTTGGTTATCGTAAGGGAAAAACCCGTCCATGTTTATGTGCGGTGAGGTCTTACGAGATACCCTTGTTTTCAAATGGTTTTTCAATTTAAAAGTAATTTAACCGTTTATTCACACCAGACCCATGTCTGACCCATAGTTTATTTTCTTTTTTTCCTAAACTCTTGGGTACTTAAATTTTTATGAGTAGCCAAGTGATTCCAGGTTTGCTCTCGACATGTTTTGGAGGAGGAGTTGGAGCAGGTGGCTTCAATGTATTTAGCTATATCTACATTCCGATGTATTGGTATCTGTGTCTATATTTTGGCTTGTAATGAATGGGCAGGTCGTTACGACTGTCTGAATATGATGCATGTATAATTATGACTCTGTTGAATTGTATTAGTGACTATATGATATATGTTTTGTAATATATATTATCTGTTCTGCTGTGAGATGTTGTGATTTGTTTAGTTCTTTCTTTCTATCTATTCTCTTTTCTACCTATTTCTTTCTATATTACGACTCGTCTTTCGAAGTGAGAAGGGCGGCCTGTCACAGTTGCATGGCACAAGAATTTCATCGTTGTTGATTAGATCCTTTTGTTGTTGGTATGCTTTATCGTTTGTTTGTTGATTAGTTGAACTTATGTTATCTTTTGTGAAAAACTGGTTGTGTTGGAACATGAATTGTATTTTGGGTTTGAACAACTGCTATTATTTTGAATGGAAGTAATTTGAAAATGTGTTGTTTATTATTTGATCGTTGAATTTTATTTGAATTATTGAAATTGTATTATTGTTGTGTCTATAATGTGCGTATACTAGCAGGTTGGAATATGTAGAAATATCTATGCAATATTATTAAAAATTTGCAGTTCATATTTCACAACTTTTTAAAAGAGTTGTAAAATATGTACCACGACGGTTAAAAATAGTGGTGAAATAATAGTTTACAATAATTTTCAAGCAGTTATAGAAAATATATTTCACAACTGTTGCTAATAGTTGTAATAAACACTTTCACAACTATGAAAACCAGTTGTAAAAGTGGTTTGGTGCGTGCTTACCAAATTACAACGTGTTAGTTATAAAAGAGTTTATTATAACTTATAAATACAGTTGTAGTTTAATATGTTACAACTG
This sequence comes from Allium fistulosum, assembly GCA_030737815.1. Taxonomy (NCBI): domain Eukaryota; kingdom Viridiplantae; phylum Streptophyta; class Magnoliopsida; order Asparagales; family Amaryllidaceae; genus Allium; species Allium fistulosum. The sequence continues at coordinate 1,621,044,796 of CM060901.1, forward strand.
TTTTTCAACAGTTGCAATAAACTATTTTACGACCTAAACTAAGCGTTGTAAGAAAGGTATTTAGGTGCATACAAAAAAATTACAACAATTTAAAAAGGTGGTAATAAATTTATTACAACCTTTATAAACAGTTGTAATTAATTTATTACATCTGTCTAAAATAGTTGTAATAAATTTATTACAACGACAACCATTTTTAAAAGTAGTAGTAGACGTAGACCCTATTACAACTGTGGATAAGACTACTTTTAATAAACAGTTGTAAAATACCTACTATTTTTTAGAGTTGTAAAATACCTACTATTTAATAAACAGTTGTAAAATACCTACTATTTATTACAACTATTTTTTAGAGTCGTGAAAGATGTTTTTTTTTGTTGTAGTGACTTTGTGCCTTGCATTAGTGGAACGTAAGATAATTTGGACAATTAGATTGGGTAGGTAAGTGCCTCATAGAAGGGAGGTTTTCTATTCATAAGAACGACCTTTGACTCAAGATATCTTGACAGCCCTAGACAAATTTTCAATGAACACTAATGGAATATTCACTAATTTCTCTAACTATTCGGTTAATTATTCATAATAACATGTTAAAGGCTCTAATAACATTGTTGGATCAGTTGCTTTACATAACAGATAATCAAGTAAATTTCAAAAGAAAATTTCCTTATTTTATATTTGCACAAGATCTTATTTTGTATTACTATGAATAATTTCATCTTATAGTAAATATAATTTAATATATCTTTATTTAACTGGATAAAAATAATCAATATTTTTAATAAATCAAATAAAATCTTATGTTAATTAGTTATTGTATTAGCATTATTGTTTATATTATAATAGAAAATCATATGTTCTAACTTTTATATACATGTGCATGTATGTTTTGTGTTTGTATTTAAATAGATGCATCATGTGTGTGTGTGTGATGTATTACATATAAAAACCTAACATAATATTCTATAGTTTGCCTAGGCAAGCAGGGTCGAGTGGACTCTTATAAGGATTTTATCAAGGAAAAACTAAAGAGTTACATAGGATTGCATAGAAGAGAAAAACACGAATGAAACATCAAAATCGAAAAATAAAAGAATCTAAAATGCACAAAAACAAACACATTAGCTGGAGGCCCATAGAAAGACTTGTAAATAACCAGTTAATGCAAGATGGAAATTTGCACTGGCATTAGCGTGGCTATGACATACAAACACATGAACTTCCTCTTCAATATTCCAATCACCTCGCGCTACAAGATCGTCCTGTTTTTCCGCCTTTTATTATATTAGAGGTGAGCAATCTTTATTAAACCAAATAAACCAACCAAAATAATTTATTTTGATCGGATTGGTTTGGTTTAGAAACTAGATTGGTTTCAAATCGGCTCGTAAAAAGACTAATTCGGTTATCGATGTAATCAAACCAAATTTTTATTATATTGTAAAAGTTACTAATTTTATAATGAAATATTTAGATGATTTTAGTAGTATAAATATGGGGGAATTAATTTAAAGGACAAAGATTGCATATTTTTTGCCTCAAGGACACAACCTCAATATTTTTACCATAAGGACAAACATTCTCCTAAAAATTATTCATAAGGACAAATATTTTCTAAAATTATTCATAAGGACAACAAAATTGCTACCAAGCTAAAATTGATACCTAAAAACTGCTACCGATAACTACAAACTGATACCTAAAAACTGCTATCAATGACTAAAAACTGATACCTAAAGAAAATTGTCCTTCAGGATAAAATATTGAAGGTCTGTCCTTGAGACAAAAACGCTGAAAATTTTTGTCCTTGACAATAATTTCGTGTATATAAATATATCATATACGTCAAAATTAATGTTAAAAAACAGAAGAATACTAAATAAAAATACTTTATTCATATATATTTATGTTTTATTTTAATGTACAAACATTCAAAATACAAAATATGAATCATTTTAGTTTGGTTAAATCAAATGACAACAAAACTTAATTGAATTGTTTTGATTTGGTTTCAATTTTTATTGATCTTACTTCCATCAACCAAACCAACAACCGCTCTACCTTGCTTCTTATTGAACGCCCTGCCGTTTCTCTCCCTTTAGATAGTCATTAAGAATTGAAGGGATTTCCGCCTTGTTGCTTTAAACAGTTTGTCCCATTCCTCGTTGCTAGTTCGAGTTGATTTTTCAAAGCCACCAAATAGAGTAAAACGTATTATCATTCAAAGAAGAGATGCACACTGGTTTCTGGTTCTATTCCACATAGGTAGCTAATGTAGTTATGCCTTTCACTTGTAGTTTGTCCAGCATATGTACAGCATTTCCATAACTTTCCACATTAGAAGGTTACTTGCTTCAGAATCAAAGTTGCTCCAGATTCATTTTCTCCAAGGAAAGGTAGGTGTTCGACAAAATTCCTGAAGACTTTTGTAAGTTAGAGAGATAGAGTGTGGTCTTTCTTCTTTGGTCCAATGAACAAAGACGGCGAACCTATGGGAATTGTAGCAGAAGAAATAGTGTCCTGAAGAATTCTGATCATTGAGGAGCTGGAGTGAGGAAGGACGATTTTGCCACAATGGATATAGTTCAGTGGAAGAGCATTTTCTGGTATAGCATTTTACGATTTCTGACCGGGGGTTAGAAAATTGCCATGAGTTAATCCTTGTTTAGCCCATGGAGAATGTTAGAAGGAAATGTTATTAGAGTGAGAAGGAATTTTCCTGATTAGAGGTAGAAAAGTGCTTCTAAGATTCAATATGCTCCTCCATAACTAGCTGCAGCGTTGCGGAGCGTTGATTATGAGATTATCCATATGTTCCTGCCTTTAAAATAATGTAAGCAAAGAATCTTTACCTTCCAGAATTTGATTTTAAGTATTTAAAGGTAGCAGCCTTGTTCCAATATTTTAGATTCAAGATACCAAGACCACCAGTGTTTTTGGAAGTTGAAGATTAGAAAAAGAGATAGGAATTACTTTCCTTGAAAGGGGGTCTCCATGCCATTGGTATTGGTGTAGGGCTTTATTGATCATGCTGATTAATTAAGTAGGCAGGATGAAGAGCATGGTCTAGTAAGAGGTCATGGCTATGGAAACCGACTTAATTATGGTTACTCTTTCATCTTGAGAAAGTTGATTATTAGACCAAGAAGACAGCTTATTAGTGATCTTTTCATATAGAGGCATGCATTGAGCAGTAGTTTTTTTTTTGCAGTGGATAGAGGTACCCCAAGATAGGTTGCATTGTGGGGGCATTTAATGAAGTTTCTATGATTTAGGATTGACTGCATGCTGGCAAGATCAATGCATGCCATCAGAATGCTCGACTTTTTGTTTATTAATACTCAGACCAGTTAGCATTTAGAAAGAATGAAGAATAGAAAGTAAAGAGTCCATATATTCGATAGTTGGTTCTGTGAAGACCACAACGTCATCAGCAAACATTAGACAAGCTACCTTATGATTTCTTCAACTGGGATGTGTTTCAAGCTGATTGTTATCAATAGGAGATTTGATAAGGCAGTTGACAACTTCCAGGATGTTGCCACTAATGCTTCTTTTTTCTAGGAAAGCTACTTGATATGGATCTATTATATATTTCAGAGCTTCGTTCATTCTAGTTGCTATAACTTTCATTGTACATTTGTAAATAACATTGCAGCAACTAATGGGCCTATAGTCACTAACATTGTTAGGACTCCGAACTTTTGGAACAAAGCTATGACAGTAGCATTTATACCCCACTAGCAAAACTCCTGTGTTGAAGTAACAGTGAGTTGCTCTTAGGAGTTCATTTTCTATCGCATTCCAGATTGTGATGTAGAAGGATGCATTAAAGTCATCCGGATCGACCCCTACAGCTTGCAGTGTTCAGAGAGAAGAGAGCTTCCTTGATTTCATGATCGTGAATCTTGCTAATGAGTTTTCTTGAAATAGAGTGATTTAGACTGGGCAGGGTTAGCTTTTCCCGAATAGAGTTGTTGGTCTGCAGTGGGTTAGTATTTGCTAAAATTCCTACAAAGTAATTAACAAAAGAATTAGTGATTCCATCATTAGTTTTATGATGTACCCCCTGAGTGTCCTCAATGCACGGAATGTTGCTTCTAGCTTACATTCCCTTGAGGGCTTGGTGAAAGTAGTTTGTGTTTTTGTCTCCCATAGCCTAGTTTTTGTATCCATATTTTTGTCTTTCCACATCCTCCTCTCTGGCAAGGTCCGTAAATAAGCTTTTAGACTAGGAATGCTCCAAATCAGACAGGGTTTGGTCATTTGGGTTTGTTCTGCATATCAGTTTGAATTTTTCTGATTCGTTGTAGCCTCCTCCAAAAGTTTTCGAACTCCATAGCTTCAAGGAAAATTTTGATTGCTTTACCTTTGATTGTAAGACATACACGGGGTTACCATATTTCAGAATATTCCAAGCTTGATGAAGAACTGCTTGAAATTCACAATGGCCAGTCCAAAAGTTAAAAAAAATTAAAACGTGAATATCTGTTATTAGAAGTCATGCCCCATTTTAGAGTGAGGAGAGAATAGCCAGATAAGGTGAGGTTTGATATTAGGGTGTATAGGGTAGGCCAACTGCATAAAGCTTGGTAGTTGTAGAAGCTATGATCAAATTTGCAGAAAGCCCAAACACCACTATAAGCCTTATTTTTCCATGTGAAAGTGTGACCAGAGTTAGGAATTGGCATAAGTTTAGCGAAGATAGTTGCTTGTTGAGTGATTTAGGATATGGTTAGTGGAGTTCCACCGTTCCTATGAGAGAATTTTTGCATGTAATTGAATTTCCGTACACAACCAGGGGAGATTGGTGGTATGAAGAGCTGGAAGATTAAGAAGTAAAGGTTGTCTTGCTTCAGATGTATTATATGCATAAACAAAGGCTATGAGAAGGGTGGATGAGGAAGGAATGTGAATAGCTTCATAGTGCATGAATTGTTAAGAGGCAACAAGAATTTTAAGATTAAATATATTGTCATCCCATAGTACAAGCAATCTTCCGTAAGGAGCATTAGAAAGGTTGTGATCATACTTCCAAAGTGGAGCAATGCATTTGGCTTCTTTTTCTACTCTATCAGAGTTGAGCTTGGACTTGTTGGAGAAGTAGCGTTTTGGAACATTGAGACTGAATTGAGTTGAAGGGTAGAAGGAGAGTGTAAATGAAAGACACGAGAGTTTGAAGTGTGCATTGTAGTGTGCGTGTCGGAAGTCATGTGCATGTTACTGTCTGGTTGCATTCGCATGTCTAAAAAAATATTTAAGTTCGATTAGTTGTGAATCGCACATGAAAAAGCAAGCATAGATTGGCGTTGATCGTCAATTTCAGGTGGTTCATCCAGTAGAGCAAACATGTTACTGTTCGAAATTGGCTAGGGAGATTTGGACTGACATTTGTGCAGATTGGAAGAAAGATTTAGCCTTGCGAATAGGGGATGAAGCACTGCTTGAAGGATGTATTGTGCATGATTTCTTTCTATGGGGTTGAAGAAGATGAGGGATGATCACTGTTCAGATTTGAAGAGGTTTGCACTGTTAGTTGATCATTTGAGTTGAGATTATGTCAGTTTTGGATTGAGTTCATTGCATTTTGAATTAGGCTATTGGGCTTTGAAGGAGATTCACGTTGAATGTTTGATTTAGGTAAAGGCCTACTTTACTTGATGGGCTTTCTTTTCCATTGCCGATTGTCTACTTTATGAACATGTTTAAAGAGGTCTGGGCGTGGGTTTACTACATGGTATTATAATGTACATTTAGCCTTCATTGAAGATAGGGTATGATTGCAAAATTGTTTGTCTATTCTCATCACATGAAAAGTCTATGTAGAATTGATGGTGTTGGACTTGATGTCGATATCACCCTTGAGGTGCCAAAATTTATGTAAATGAGTCCTGACATTCATGTATAATAATTTTTTTCCTAGGAAAATCCATTTCACCAAAATTTTGATACCTTCTATTACTTCTTGTGGTGGAGCTAAAAGAGCTCCATCATAATTCAAGTTGAAGAGTTTGGGAATAAACTTTTCCACATTGTGTGGTTTAGCTTTGAATAAAGATGACCATTTAGCAGTAGAAGTTGTGCAATTGATAGCTTCATTTACATGATATATTGTATAGCCTTTGAAGGACCCATCACACATGTCAAAAACAGTGAGAACTGATGACGTTCTTGTTGTTTGATGTGCTAGATGGAAGGCTCCCCCTACTTAAATGATTAAATAGGTCGAAAAATGATAAAATTACCCTTGGAAAATCGAACTCAAATCATTCCAGAAATCATAGTTTCAGTCAACCGAGCATTATTTTCAGTCAACCGGTCCATGGTTCGTTGACCAAAAATAATTTCAGTTGACTCTAAAAGCAGCACTGTCCTCGGATTGCTCTCGGGTTGCAAATAACCAAAAATTCAGTCGACTAGTAGGATTTTCGATGGACTAAAACTTGCACCAGTCGACTGGTAATTCTACCGGTGACTAAAAACCTAGTACAAGTTTCAACGGCACTTTAACCTTCTTCGTCGTCTCTTTAGTCACTTCTCTGTATCTCCACATGACTTCTTCCTCTTCGAGTCTGGAAATTTTATATCACATATAACAATCTCCACCTTAATTCTATGTTTCCCTACAAGTCGTCCAACTCCTCCTGCACCTTCACACTCCAAGCAATCTCGTACATAACACCGCATATTATTCTCCAATGATCTTCGGCATGGCCATCACCCATTGCACTTTGTTGACGAACTCCGGCAAAGCTACCACCCGCCAACACCGTTGAAAGTGTTAACCCGCCTTTTGGCAAGGCCGCGGACAGACGGATTTAACTTAAACAACTTCACAACTATCGAGACTAAAGTATGATGGGTTCGGTTTAAAATGATGAAGTTCACTTGAATATGTCATTGGGAAAAGGAGTGGAGAAATTACATGGCTCGGCCTAGGCAGTTTGGCAGATGTCGCTCGGCATTGGGATGGTTCGGCGTTGGAGGTTGTTCGGCATAGAGAGATCGTCGTTCGACATAGAGGGATCGTTCGGCATTCCAGGAGCACTCGGCATTCAGAGCGCTCGGCATCCAGGAGCGCTCGGCATTTAGAGGCGCTCGGCATTAGAGATCGTTCGGCATCAGACATGGTTTGGCATGACGGAGGTTTGGCATTAAGTATCGTTCGGCATTGGATGGAGCACTCGCATAAGTCTCGTTCGGCATTGGATGGATTGTTCGGCATTAGGGAGCGTTCGACATTGGATGGGTCGTTCGGCATACCTCACCTCGCTCGGCATTGCACCTCGCACCTCGATACCCCGGTACCTCGCACCTCCATGTCTCGGTACCTCATACCTCCATACCTCGCACCTCCATGTCTCGGTACCTCACACCTCCATACCTCGCACCTCCATACCTCGGTACCTCGCACCTCCGTACCTCGATACCTCGGTACCTCGCACCTCCCAACGTTCGGCATAAGGAGATCGTTCGGCATTCACACCTTGTTCGGCATTCAGCGTTCGGCATCTATGGATCGGCATATGGAGATCACTCCATTTGGGCTGAGGTACTCGACTGCCAGGCCCACCAGGGAAGTCCAACCCATCTTTGTCTATAAATAGAGAGGCAGGGGCACAGTAAAAGGGGATCTTCTTTCTACTCTCTTACTGTAACGACCCGTAAATTTTAATAATTTTATGACGTAATTAATTGAAATTTTGTGAAATTTTAAACAATAAAATTTGAAATTAAAAATTTATTTTTTTGGAATACGTCTATTTTTATATAGCAACTGGTAAATTTTCATTTGATAATATTAAAGTTTGTTTTCCTGTGAAATTTCATTTCAAATCAAACCGGTTAATAAAAGTGAATTTAAAAGTTTTCCGAAACCAAAATATGTCAACAGGAGAAAATTTATTCTGATCATTCTGAATCAGACTGCGGAATTCGTTTTTCCAAATTTGGACTTCTATTGCCCCGTTTATCTTAATTCTGACAAAATAGCAGCATTTCTGGTACCGATTATCGACTTTTGACCGGATAATCGTACCACTGATGTCCGTATACCGTTTTGATCGTCTCGTCATGCTGATCTCTGTGGTATATTCAATTTTGTATTTTGAATACCGGTACGCGACGGAAACAATAAAACTGTATGTTGTACCGGTACCAAAATTTGTGACTTTTTATATCCTTGCCTTTTCAATCTGATGACGTGCTGTACAAACATCAATTAATTGCTTTGGATTCCAGCTATCATGGGGTGACCGTTAATATTTCATTCATTTTAGTTCGTTCAAAACTCTCTGACGTTTGAATTGATCACACGTTATTTTTCGCCCCACGTTTCGGTTCGCTTGCAAATATCTCGGCAGAGAATATTATTACAAGTTCATTTTCTGTTTCTCTGCCTCCCACTCTCTTTCCTTCCCCTTTAAATTTTCTCACCAACAAGCCCGCTGCCACACCTCCACCTCGCCCTCCATTGTGCCCCGACTTCACCGGATCCTCCGGCTATTCCCGACCCATCCACGAACCCAAACGCCATCAAGCTTCTTCGCCCAGCCTTGCGTCTCTCCACCAGCCGTGTGCGACCCAACTCCGACCCACGCCTTGGCAACCACCCACCACCTTTTCCCTCCACTCCACGTTGCCGCATCACCTTCCATCTCCGTGCTTCCTCCACCCAGATCTTCCATCTCCAGCAAATTTTCACCTCCGCCCTTGTTTCTCCTATGGCCGAGCATCTCTGTGAGGTAAACTTTATACGTGTTATAGTTTATATCCGGGTACGTTATGTTATATGAATAGGCTAGTTTTAAATATACATATAGTATGGTTTCCTATGCTATTATGGTGTTGTTAAAATACTATATATAGGTTTATAATGGTTACCGTGTAATATATATTTTGTTTTAAAAGCCTAGTCTATGGTCATATATATTTATAGTATGTTATCTGTTTTTGTATTGAAATGTTGCTTACTGTTTTCTTTATAACAATGGTGATTTTGGAAAATATGGGTGAGTTTGATATATTTATATTGTTGTATACATTCCTAGAGTCTGCATATATATTTTAAGTATAAGATAAAAGTGTGGTTATAAAATATATGTCATATTGTATTCAAGTCTGTTAGATTAGAAAGTTATAAAGGTGTATTCACGTTACTGTTTACTTTTAGTCGAGAAGAAAAAAAAATTTATAAGTATTGTTTTAAATACATAACATATAGTGCTCGGTTTTATTAGTTTAAACTTTTGGTACTATTTTTAATATATATGCCGTGAGGGTTGTTTTAAAATGCATGTAATGGGTTAGATTATTATTTGATATAGATATGGGTTATTGTTAACTGCGTTCGTATATGTCCAGCTTGCGTGCAATTGTTGAATTATTTGTTGAGTCTTTGTATATATATAAGTTTTACATTCCTACATTTTTTTATATATAATCACACGGTTGCATATAGGTTATGTACTACACTGTTAATACCTTAATATATAGTGGTATTAGAATATTGTTAGTTGGTCTGCATGTATCCTTGGATCTGCTGTAGTATACTTTCTAATGAGACTTTAAATTATTGTATATCTATTCTATTTATGTGTGTCCTGGTACACTAGTTGCTTTGAGTTTGCATTTTTGTTTAGGATAGAATATACTGTTAATTTATTTACATAAACAACAACACTAGTTGCTGTGTGTATATGTTTTATAATAACAGTTGCAAAAGGGGTTATAACTTGTCAATCTGTAAATGTGTATCATGTATGCGTGTATGATCTGCTTTGGGACAATGCGTTTATTTTAAAAGTAAGTATATATTAATTCTATTAGGAACATTGATTTTGAATTTTTAAATATAAGATTTTGTTTGTATATTAGTTTGAATTATACGTATTATTTCAAAGTATACTATGTATAGATATATTTGTTTATTTTATGTGTTTTATTTAAAACAATGAATTTTGAAAATATATATGTATGTTTAATTTAATATGTGTTGAATATAAAGTATGATTTTTTTTATATGGTTCACTTATATAACTGGTCTTTATCAATCCAGCTTTAATTTGATTTCGTCAACTCCTATCTATCAGCTTTGATCATCGAACCGTGTCCATCTTGCTTTGGTTTGGATTTCGTAACTTGTTCTGTTGTCAAACTTCTCTAACCTCGAAAGGTGAGTAATCACTCACGATTAACATTCTTGTATTTATTAAATTTGATTTCAATTGAAACGACAATTGAAGTATGATGCTGTAGTTATTTAAATTGTTATATATGCTATTATCTGTATATGTTCACCTGTGACATCTGACACCAGTATCTAGTGTTTATATGCCTGTTATTACTATTATCTGTATATGTTCACCTATGACATCTGACACCAGTATCTGTTATTTATTGATGATATATGCCTGTTGTTATATTTTATATTATCTGTTATCACTCTGCAAGTTCCCTGTTAGTATAGAATTCACTATGGGTTGAAATGATACATACCCGAACGGACTTTAGAATAAGAGAATTTCGTTATGGGTTGAAATGATAAACCCAAGCGATTTCATTTGAATTGAAATTGGGATTACGGGTCGAAATGATATCTACCCGTATATATTTAAATTTCGGATTGAAATGATAAATATCCGTATCATTTAACCATATGATAAATATATATACAGACACCGTTGGTCCATATATATATAGATAAAAAAATGATGAATTCTATGGTTTGAAAAGAAATATATGGTTTTAATAAATGTTGAGCCTTAAATTATTATATATAAATGGGAATGATTGATTTAAATACATATAATATGTTGAGTATTTAAAATATATTTCAAAATAGATTTTGGTAATAATTTGAATAAGTTAAGGTTAGAAAGATAATTTGAATTGAGTTGAAATTGTATTCAATAAAGAATTTTAATTAATTAAATCGATTTGAGACTTAGTGAAATTGGGATGTAAGATATGATTTATAACTTGAGTTTGATTAATAAGTAATCTAATGAATATTCTTGTTTTAATAAAGTTTAAGGAAATATTTAGTAAAATGTAATTTAAGGCTAGTAAATGATATTGAATCTATTAAGTGAATATTCCCTGATTAAATAATAATGAAGTTAAATCAAGAGGTATATGAAACTGTTAAATCTAACTTTGAAAATGTTGAATATTAAAGCTTTGAAATATATTGAAAAATAAATGGTATATTTAGAACTGAATTAAATTGATGAATTGAGCTTTGAATAAATTTGAATCTGGAATTTTGAAGTTGATTTGAATCGATTTGCGAGACTTGAGGAAATTTTAAATACTTTACTTTTAAATCATTTAATATATATACATATATACTATTTGGAAAATAGATATATTTGAAATGAAATGATATGTGGGTTTTGAAGTATAAATTAAATTGAAATGACCACGGTGTTATAATGTATATTTCCGTCTTGTAGATAGTTCTGAAGATCCTTAGAGGATGGTTATCCCAAACATCCTTTAAGTTAATTGTATTTCAGTTGATGTTTCACTTGAGTTGGATTTATTTATATAAGAATGTTAATCCTGACTCGAGTGTTTTGTGTTTTGCTTTACGCTCGGGTCAGACCGAGTGATACAGCATTTGAGACTCACCTTTGGAGTTTGGAGCTTCTGTTGGAGATCCAACTATCGCCTCAGCTTTCAGCTCTTCTACTTGATTTGTTCCGAGAAGTCATCTACTCGTACCGAAGATTTCATTGTATTTGTGATATTCTATTGTATTTTATTTTCAACTCTGTTGTTTATATAGTAGCTTCATGAACTACTATTTTATCTATTCCGCTGCGTATTATTGTATTACTCTGTGTCTGTGATTCTGTGATTGATTTATTTACTGCATATGCTGAGTTTTGCCAAATTATAATTAACAACGCGGTATTTTGAGCAATTCAACTCTGGCACGAGTGTCTACCTATACACTTATAATGGATGCGAATGGTCCAAAATATCGGGTCGTTACAGTTGGTATCAGAGCCAGGTTCTAGGCAAAACATAGCATATATGGTAAACTGATTTGCGGAATCACTTTCGTTCTGGCCTCTCCCTAATTATACTCTTATTTGAGTATATCCGTCTTCTCTTCTTGAATTTTAATTATCTCATTTTCGTTCGAGTCCTTTCCCTTTTGTTTTGAAACTCCCTTTGATTTAATTTCCCCTTAAATTTTGAACTTCTATCATGTTGATTTTTGACTCATTGAATATTTGAATGATAGGAAACTATCTTGTAATGGCAAAATCAGAAGAGCAGAAAGCAGCCCGTCGGGCACGGAGAGCACTGGCCCGTAAGGAACGGGAGGAAGCAATCGAGGAACAAGAGAGGTTGTGGAGAGAAAGAGCAGAACCGGGTCCTTATGACCATGTCATTTGTTATCGGTGTCAGGAAAAGGGACACTATGCAGTCATGTGCGGAAAAAGGAATGTAGGAAAGAAGAAGGAGGGCAAGCGTTTTCGATCCAAGATCTTCTGTTTTAGATGCCGTAGTGAGGGGCACTTTCCCAGTCGCTGCCAGAAGGTGAAGAAAGTGAAATCTGCACACACTACATCTGTCGACCTATCAACCATTTGCTATCATTGTAAGAGGCCTGGGCATATAGCCAGGAATTGTTCTGTGCGAAAGTATGGAAAGAAGGTTGCGTACCCGCAGTTCATTAAGGAAGATGGGAGTGTAGTGCACCTATGCCAGAAATGCAGATGTTGGGGGCACATTGAGGGGGAGTGTTCTGGACCCGTTGATGTACCACCTGGAAGAATTAATACTGATGCTTTGTTTATGTAGGAGTGGTAAACCTGTGGACCTTTTGTTATCTGTTGTATGTTAGGTTGCTTTAAGCGAACTCTATTGTATCTTTTGCTTAACTGAAGTTGTCAAACTGGAGACATTTATGCTTCTGTTTTCGTATGTTATGAATTCGAGTCTTTCCAAATTTTGAAGGGAAATTCTTTTGTATCGATATAGGTTATGTATCTCTAATCTTGGTGGGAATTTGCTTCGATTAGGATTCCTCTGAACTTTGGAACGTTCCCTACGGTTCCAAAACTCATTCTTGTCTCTCCCTATTTGTATTCTTTTGATTCTGGAGTATCCCATAACTCCACTTCGAATGATCTCTATAAGAATAGGGTTCCACCAATCTTCGAATGAGTGTGAAGGGGTGAAACTCCTTCACAATTGGCATTGATTCACCGGAGATTTTTATATTTTTGGTTTAGATGTCGCTATCTCTTGCGATCGAATGTTGATTGCCTTAGATTTCCGCATCGATTATATTCTTGAAGTCACGGTTGACCCGGTTAAGGTCGCCCGCGATTTATATAAGTGTATCCATCTACTGTTTTGTAATTAATTATCTCATTTTCGTTCTAACTTATTTTCGAATCAGAATCCTATTTGATTAGTGTCCCTCTAATTTGAATTTCTATCTTTGTTTTGAAATCCATTCTTGAACCATCCTTTGAAAAATCAAGCTTGTTTATATTTTAAAAATTGTTTTATATATCGAAATTATTATATTCTATATATAAAAGTGTAATGTTTCCGATAAAGATTATAAACCCTTTAAAATGAGAATTTGAGGTTTCGAAAGGATTCGTAATTTTGAAAAATTATATAAGAAATTGAGTTATATAAAAATGATTTATAACTGATGGGTAAAATTTGAAATTCGAGAATTGAATTCCGGTATTTTGAAATTGGTTTTAAGATTTTGGAAAATATATGAAAATAATATGATTTAAAAGTATTTTTTTTTGAATAAGAAATGTTTCAAATGATTTTTATAAGTTTTGAATGATTTCAAAGACAATTTCAAAGAAGTTTGAGAAAATAAAAGTCCAGAACTCACTTATGTCGCTGGAAAATAATTTCGGTGATGAGTGCACGCATCATCGACATTGATTTTCGAGTCTCAGAGTGAGGGAAAGGCCACTTTAGTAGCATTGCTACGCGAGTGATTTTGCGAAACAATTTTTGATTTCAAAATTCAGAAGTAAGATTTGATATTCGAAAGATATATGTGTATATATATATATATATATTTGAAACGATTTGAAATGAACCGGTGTTCAGTCCTCGAGTTTGGATTTGATATAACCCTATCTATTAAAATTGATTTACTGATTTGTTGCTGATTTCTAACTCTTGAATTTTAAAATGATTTCTTCAGCTATTTTGAAGGTTCGAACACTTCCAAATCAAGGTTAACTTTTCAAAGCTGAGAAATTTTGAAAAGTATTTTGATAAAGTATATAAGTTTGTTTTGAATGTTTAAGTATGAAGTAGTACGATTTAAATAAGTTGAAACTGTTTGGTTAAGTAAATGAATAAGAAAATTTTAAATTCTCTAATATGAAATTTAGATTTGAAATAATTTGAGAAGAAGTTGGTCTTCAAAATATTTTGAATAAAAGTTAGTTTAAATGTTTTAATTTAGTAACATCTTTATGAAACTATATATTTAACTAGTTGGAATAAATATATAAGTTGTATGTATGCTGTTTTATTCGCATAATTAATTTGATCCTTATATAAGATGGACCTTACATAAGTATAAGATGGTTTTGAAAACATTTGATTTTGGAAATGAATTGGTTGACTTAAATTTTATTGATTTGGAAATTTGGATTTATTTTCTAAATCTATTATTTTGGAAGCTTTGAAAACTAAAGATATATAATTTGAGAAGAAATAATTTGGAAGTGAATTAATATTGAAACAAATTGAAATTTGAGAACCTTGTATTACTAAATACTTGATTTGGGAGTTGTCGAACTTATATAAAATTGACTTGTATGAGTATGAAATTGATTTGAAAACTATAGATTTGAAAGGATACTCAATTTGAAAGTGAAATCTTATATAATTGAAGTCTATATAAGTATGATTTGATATACTATTGATTTTGGAAAGTAATGGATTTGAAAATTAAATCTTATATATAATGGATTTTATATAAGTACGATATTTGAAAGTGATTTGAAAAGGTACTATATGATACATATTTTCGAAGTAAAGATATGGAAAGTGCCTTCTTCTTGATATCCGATTTGTGGCCACATCTTGGATTCATTCTATCGATATTATTCTCTCTGATTTTGGTTTTCCGGATATGATACTCGAGTGTCCTTCGAATTCCATGGCGTTACCCATGGTCTTATTTTTCTTTCGTGACTGCATAGCGCAACTGCCTGGCTGAGTCTTGCCTAGGGGTACGGATTGTTTCCTGGGGGATCCAGGCGTAATCATTGTGTATCCTGCAATCTGTGTAGGTCGCGAATAGTAGCGAAAATGCTTGGCTGAGTCTTGCCTGGGGGTACGGATTGTTTCCTGGGGGATCCAGGCGTAACCATTGTGTATCCTGCATTCTACTAGTCATCATGGCGTAACTCGCAGGGCTGAGAAAGCTTACGGATACGGATTGTTTCCTGGGGGAACCAGGCGTAACCATTGTGTATCTGCGAACCATGATCGGACAAAAAGGTTTGGTTTGGTTGATTTGTTTGGATTGTACTTTCCATATCTGTTTTTAAAAAAGTTTTTCCAGTATTTTCACTGGGTGTTGAAACAGGTCTACTAAGTACCTGGAGAATTCTAGTTTTGCGCCTGATCAACGCACTACCAGAGTCTACAGGAACAAGGATAAACTTGTTGAAACATCGAGTTATAAAAGTATTTTGGAAATAAAATTTGTTTCGTTATAAAAAAAAAAAATTTATTATAAAAGTATTTCTAACAAAGAAATTTTGTATTACTATTCGAAATTGAAATTTCTAATGGTTTGAATTAATTATTCATGCCCGATATTATTCCTTTGAATCTACCTTATCTGCTCAGCTTTATTTATTCACTTATTCTGTTTTTCCAAGTCCTCATTCTTTTCCTTGTTGACTATATCCTTTTAAATATTCTTTTTCCAAGTCCTCATTTTTTTTTATAAATTTATGTATTATGGATTTAATGTTTTCAAATATAAGTAATAATGTAAATAACTGTTTTCAAATAGTTTTTATATATTTATAAAGATATTATTTAAACATATAAAAGGTATTGATAAATGAGGCAAGAGTTTACAAATGGATTTTTGAAAAGTATTAAGGTATTAAAGATAATTGATTGCAAATGAAGTTTTCAAATGAATATTTCAAGTAAAATTTATATAGTTTTAAATTAATTGTTTAATCTTAACCTTCAATCTATTTTCTTTCTGGTTGTTTCTATTCTTCTACCTCCTTTCTTTTCGGGGACGAAAAGTTTTGAGTGGGGGAGAGTGTAACGACCCGTAAATTTTAATAATTTTATGACGTAATTAATTGAAATTTTGTGAAATTTTAAACAATAAAATTTGAAATTAAAAATTTATTTTTTTGGAATACGTCTATTTTTATATAGCAACTGGTAAATTTTCATTTGATAATATTAAAGTTTGTTTTCCTGTGAAATTTCATTTCAAATCAAACCGGTTAATAAAAGTGAATTTAAAAGTTTTCCGAAACCAAAATATGTCAACAGGAGAAAATTTATTCTGATCATTCTGAATCAGACTGCGGAATTCGTTTTTCCAAATTTGGACTTCTATTGCCCCGTTTATCTTAATTCTGACAAAATAGCAGCATTTCTAGTACCGATTATCGACTTTTGACCGGATAATCGTACCACTGATGTCCGTATACCGTTTTGATCGTCTCGTCATGCTGATCTCTGTGGTATATTCAATTTTGTATTTTGAATACCGGTACGCGACGGAAACAATAAAACTGTATGTTGTACCGGTACCAAAATTTGTGACTTTTTGTATCCTTGCCTTTTCAATCTGATGACGTGCTGTACAAACATCAATTAATTGCTTTGGATTCCAGCTATCATGGGGTGACCGTTAATATTTCATTCATTTTAGTTCGTTCAAAACTCTCTGACGTTTGAATTGATCACACGTTATTTTTCGCCCCACGTTTCGGTTCGCTTGCAAATATCTCGGCAGAGAATATTATTACAAGTTCATTTTCTGTTTCTCTGCCTCCCACTCTCTTTCCTTCCCCTTTAAATTTTCTCACCAACAAGCCCGCTGCCACACCTCCACCTCGCCCTCCATTGTGCCCCGACTTCACCGGATCCTCCGGCTATTCCCGACCCATCCACGAACCCAAACGCCATCAAGCTTCTTCGCCCAGCCTTGCGTCTCTCCACCAGCCGTGTGCGACCCAACTCCGACCCACGCCTTGGCAACCACCCACCACCTTTTCCCTCCACTCCACGTTGCCGCATCACCTTCCATCTCCGTGCTTCCTCCACCCAGATCTTCCATCTCCAGCAAATTTTCACCTCCGCCCTTGTTTCTCCTATGGCCGAGCATCTCTGTGAGGTAAACTTTATACGTGTTATAGTTTATATCCGGGTACGTTATGTTATATGAATAGGCTAGTTTTAAATATACATATAGTATGGTTTCCTATGCTATTATGGTGTTGTTAAAATACTATATATAGGTTTATAATGGTTACCGTGTAATATATATTTTGTTTTAAAAGCCTAGTCTATGGTCATATATATTTATAGTATGTTATCTGTTTTTGTATTGAAATGTTGCTTACTGTTTTCTTTATAACAATGGTGATTTTGGAAAATATGGGTGAGTTTGATATATTTATATTGTTGTATACATTCCTAGAGTCTGCATATATATTTTAAGTATAAGATAAAAGTGTGGTTATAAAATATATGTCATATTGTATTCAAGTCTGTTAGATTAGAAAGTTATAAAGGTGTATTCACGTTACTGTTTACTTTTAGTCGAGAAGAAAAAAAATTTATAAGTATTGTTTTAAATACATAACATATAGTGCTCGGTTTTATTAGTTTAAACTTTTGGTACTATTTTTAATATATATGCCGTGAGGGTTGTTTTAAAATGCATGTAATGGGTTAGATTATTATTTGATATAGATATGGGTTATTGTTAACTGCGTTCGTATATGTCCAGCTTGCGTGCAATTGTTGAATTATTTGTTGAGTCTTTGTATATATATAAGTTTTACATTCCTACATTTTTTTATATATAATCACATGGTTGCATATAGGTTATGTACTACACTGTTAATACCTTAATATATAGTGGTATTAGAATATTGTTAGTTGGTCTGCATGTATCCTTGGATCTGCTGTAGTATACTTTCTAATGAGACTTTAAATTATTGTATATCTATTCTATTTATGTGTGTCCTGGTACACTAGTTGCTTTGAGTTTGCATTTTTGTTTAGGATAGAATATACTGTTAATTTTTTTACATAAACAACAACACTAGTTGCTGTGTGTATATGTTTTATAATAACAGTTGCAAAAGGGGTTATAACTTGTCAATCTGTAAATGTGTATCATGTATGCGTGTATGATCTGCTTTGGGACAATGCGTTTATTTTAAAAGTAAGTATATATTAATTCTATTAGGAACATTGATTTTGAATTTTTAAATATAAGATTTTGTTTGTATATTAGTTTGAATTATACGTATTATTTCAAAGTATACTATGTATAGATATATTTGTTTATTTTATGTGTTTTATTTAAAACAATGAATTTTGAAAATATATATGTATGTTTAATTTAATATGTGTTGAATATAAAGTATGATTTTTTTTATATGGTTCACTTATATAACTGGTCTTTATCAATCCAGCTTTAATTTGATTTCGTCAACTCCTATCTATCAGCTTTGATCATCGAACCGTGTCCATCTTGCTTTGGTTTGGATTTCGTAACTTGTTCTGTTGTCAAACTCCTCTAACCTCGAAAGGTGAGTAATCACTCACGATTAACATTCTTGTATTTATTAAATTTGATTTCAATTGAAACGACAATTGAAGTATGATGCTGTAGTTATTTAAATTGTTATATATGCTATTATCTGTATATGTTCACCTGTGACATCTGACACCAGTATCTAGTGTTTATATGCCTGTTATTACTATTATCTGTATATGTTCACCTATGACATCTGACACCAGTATCTGTTATTTATTGATGATATATGCCTGTTGTTATATTTTATATTATCTGTTATCACTCTGCAAGTTCCCTGTTAGTATAGAATTCACTATGGGTTGAAATGATACATACCCGAACGGACTTTAGAATAGGAGAATTTCGTTATGGGTTGAAATGATAAACCCAAGCGATTTCATTTGAATTGAAATTGGGATTACGGGTCGAAATGATATCTACCCGTATATATTTAAATTTCGGATTGAAATGATAAATATCCGTATCATTTAACCATATGATAAATATATATACAGACACCGTTGGTCCATATATATATAGATAAAAAAATGATGAATTCTATGGTTTGAAAAGAAATATATGGTTTTAATAAATGTTGAGCCTTAAATTATTATATATAAATGGGAATGATTGATTTAAATACATATAATATGTTGAGTATTTAAAATATATTTCAAAATAGATTTTGGTAATAATTTGAATAAGTTAAGGTTAGAAAGATAATTTGAATTGAGTTGAAATTGTATTCAATAAAGAATTTTAATTAATTAAATCGATTTGAGACTTAGTGAAATTGGGATGTAAGATATGATTTATAACTTGAGTTTGATTAATAAGTAATCTAATGAATATTCTTGTTTTAATAAAGTTTAAGGAAATATTTAGTAAAATGTAATTTAAGGCTAGTAAATGATATTGAATCTATTAAGTGAATATTCCCTGATTAAATAATAATGAAGTTAAATCAAGAGGTATATGAAACTGTTAAATCTAACTTTGAAAATGTTGAATATTAAAGCTTTGAAATATATTGAAAAATAAATGGTATATTTAGAACTGAATTAAATTGATGAATTGAGCTTTGAATAAATTTGAATCTGGAATTTTGAAGTTGATTTGAATCGATTTGCGAGACTTGAGGAAATTTTAAATACTTTACTTTTAAATCATTTAATATATATACATATATACTATTTGGAAAATAGATATATTTGAAATGAAATGATATGTGGGTTTTGAAGTATAAATTAAATTGAAATGACCACGGTGTTATAATGTATATTTCCGTCTTGTAGATAGTTCTGAAGATCCTTAGAGGATGGTTATCCCAAACATCCTTTAAGTTAATTGTATTTCAGTTGATGTTTCACTTGAGTTGGATTTATTTATATAAGAATGTTAATCCTGACTCGAGTGTTTTGTGTTTTGCTTTACGCTCGGGTCAGACCGAGTGATACATCATTTGAGACTCACCTTTGGAGTTTGGAGCTTCTGTTGGAGATCCAACTATCGCCTCAGCTTTTAGCTCTTCTACTTGATTTGTTCCGAGAAGTCATCTACTCGTACCGAAGATTTCATTGTATTTGTGATATTCTATTGTATTTTATTTTCAACTCTGTTGTTTATATAGTAGCTTCATGAACTACTATTTTATCTATTCCGCTGCGTATTATTGTATTACTCTGTGTCTGTGATTCTGTGATTGATTTATTTACTGCATATGCTGAGTTTTGCCAAATTATAATTAACAACGCGGTATTTTGAGCAATTCAACTCTGGCACGAGTGTCTACCTATACACTTATAATGGATGCGAATGGTCCAAAATATCGGGTCGTTACACTTACTTTCTCTTTTCTAAGGCTAAGGCAACTCTGCCATTTTGTAACTGTAATCGATTATTACAGCAATAAAAAGTAAACTTCTGGAGTGGACGTAGGCCGGAGTTAGCCGAACCACTATAAAATCTGTTGTTCTTTACTGCTTTCATTTCAGTTTTAACTGTTCTTCACATTATTACTCTCTACATACATTCTATCTCTGAGCTGTGATTGGTATTTGGTGCTTTCATCTGGATTTGGGGGTTAGTGACCAATTTTGGCGCTAACACTTTGGTGCTTCCACTGAGAAATTGAAACACTCAGGAATTTTGGAGTTTGGAACTTGGATCTTAGAAAGCAATGACAAGACCACCAACGAAGAGGCAAGCAGTGGAAAGGAGCAATCAGGAAGGAAGTCAAGCGGCATCTTCTGGAGCTGGAGAGGGTCATGCATCCATCTACATAACTCGGGACGAGATGCAAGTGATGATGAATTCTATGCAAGAGCAGATGATGAAACGGCAAGAGGAGATGATGCATGCTCTTCTTAGGCAATTTGGACAACTAGGAACTGCAAGTGCTCAAGATCGTGGAGCTGGACCAGAGGAACTCAAGCAACGGACAGATGGAGTGAATCAGCAGGGGGCAGCTCCCAATCAACAAACAGTTAACAATCTAGATGGACCTAGACTCGGGGGCACACCACCAGGTGATGCTGGACCAGTTCATGGAGGGATACCGGATAACGCTACGCGGCCTGACATCGATAGGAATACAGGAGTACTTGATGAAGAATATGTGCCAGAATTTCCTCGGGGACTTGGAGGGCAGTCTGGATTAATTGGAAACACTGGATTGGCTGACATTATCAGGCGGACTATTCGCGGAGGTCTGACAAATAGGGATTCAGAGGGAGTTAACAAAAGTCCGTTTACCCGGAACATCAGGACAGCTAGGAATCCGTCCGATTTCAAACTACCCACTCTGGAAGTATACAACGGGAAGACGGATCCCACCGACCACTTGATGAGATACACTAGGCATATGGAAGTGCTGGGGGCAACGGAGGAGGTTATGGCCCGATGTTTCCCCCTGTACTTGACTGAAATTGCTGCTATGTGGTTTAGACAGCTGGAGGATGGATCCATTGGAACATGGACAGAACTGGTGGACAAGTTCTTAAGTCAGTTTCGAGTTCACATAAAAAGGCCAAAGAACGTGATGACGCTAACGTCAGTCAAACAGGGGGCAGATGAATCGCTCAGGACATTCTTAACTCGATTTAATGCAGCAGTCGCTTCGGTGGATCGGCCAGATCCATCAATGGTTCTGATGGCTGCGGTATCAGGAGTCAGAGATAACTCGGATTTCAAAGTATCACTGGTACGGGACCCACCGTTGGATCTTGGGGAATTCTTTCATGAAGCTGAAAGATTTCTTCGACAAGAGGATGCATGTTTGGATGTGAGGTCAAAGGAAGTAAACATGACTAAGGATGGAGGACTACTCGGCGAAAGCTTAGGTGGGGGCAAGGATAAAGGGAAAAGGAAGCGCTGGGGAGAACCAAAGTTCTCCACTTACACAGGATTGAACGCAACGTTGGAGCGGATTTTCTTAGATACTCGAGATCGCCTTCCCTATCGAAGGCCATCGAGGAGGGAACCCACAGAACGTGAAAGGGCATCAGGAAGGCACTGTCTCTTTCATGACCTGGACGGGCATGACACTAACAGCTGCCGACATCTAAAGGATATAATCGAGGAGCATATAAGGAATGGTCAGTTGCGACAGTATGTCGGAACTCGGAATGCGGCGGTGGAACAGGAGCAGCCACCGCCTACCTTGAACGACGAGGGCATGAGGCCCGGGAATGGTGGCCGATTGGTCATTAACTAATTTTAATGGTTTGGAATAAGTAACAAACTCCGGGCAAACGGTTAAATCACTTACTCATGTACGGGGTCGGAGATAACCCCCAGGCATGCTCTGAGATGATGGCTTACCGAGACGCCCGGGTTTGCGAAATCTGTTTTTTCCTTTGACTTGGACATTTGCTTTTTCTGGTTTGGTTTTGGAGTTTGGTTTGAACTCCCTGTTTTGCTCGTTTTCTGGTTTGGATTCTGGTTTGGATGTTTGTTTTTTGGTATGGATTTTCGATATGGGTTTCTGGTTTTCTATTTTGGATTTGGGTTTCGGATCGGATTTTGATTGGATTTTCTCTGGATTTTGGCTAAAAGGTCGTCGAGTATGGACTATGCTCAGCAAGGGTCCGAAGAGACCAGGATTCGGCCTAGGACTTAGGCCATATATTATCGGTTACTATTTTAGGTCGTCGAGTATGGACTATTCTCGGCAAGGGTCCGGAGTGACCAGGATTCGGCTTAGGACTTAAGCCACAACATTCTTCGACGTTCAGGAACACTGAATCATGAACACCATGGAATTACTTAACGTAGGTCGTCAAGTGTGGATTGCGCTTGGCAAGAACCCGGAGAGGTTACGGATTTGGATATTGGCTATGAATAGCTAAGGATTCAGACAAGGACCCGGAGTGGTCCCGGATTTGGATATCGACCCGGAGAGGTCACGGATATGGTTATAGGTTATTGGATATGGATGAATTGGAACTCGGTAGTCGGGTTCGGATGGATGTGGAATTGGATAAAAACTTGGTTACTGGATAGGAATCAGACATCGACTCGGAACAGTCGCGGACATGGATCAGGATATGGCTGTGGCACTCGGATAAGATGGCTTGGTAATGGATTGGATTATGAATCGGAAAGTATGGATGTGGATAACATACATACTTGGGATATTGGACTTGAGGCTATTCAAAACACACCTTTCACAGCAAGGCATGTTTTGGGGGGAAAGTGTTAACCCACCTTTTGGCAAGGCCGCGGACAGACGGATTTAACTTAAACAACTTCACAACTATCGAGACTAAAGTATGATGGGTTCGGTTTAAAATGATGAAGTTCACTTGAATATGTCGTTGGGAAAAGGAGTGGAGAAATTACATGGCTCGGCCTAGGCAGTTTGGCAGATGTCGCTCGGCATTGGGATGGTTCGGCGTTGGAGGTTGTTCGGCATAGAGAGATCGTCGTTCGACATAGAGGGATCGTTCGGCATTCCAGGAGCACTCGGCATTCAGTAGCGCTCGGCATCCAGGAGCGCTCGGCATTTAGAGGCGCTCGGCATTAGAGATCGTTCGGCATCAGACATGGTTCGGCATGACGGAGGTTTGGCATTAAGTATCGTTCGGCATTGGATGGAGCACTCGGCATAAGTCTCGTTCGGCATTGGATGGATCGTTCGGCATTAGGGAGCGTTCGACATTGGATGGGTCGTTCGGCATACCTCACCTCGTTCGGCATACCTCACCTCGCTCGGCATTGCACCTCGCACCTCGATACCCCGGTACCTCGCACCTCCATGTCTCGGTACCTCACACCTCCATACCTCGCACCTCCATGTCTCGGTACCTCACACCTCCATACCTCGCACCTCCATACCTCGGTACCTCGCACCTCCGTACCTCGATACCTCGGTACCTCGTACCTCCCAACGTTCGGCATGAGGAGATCGTTCGGCATTCACACCTTGTTCGGCATTCAGCGTTCGGCATCTATGGATCGGCATATGGAGATCACTCCATTTGGGCTGAGGTACTCGGTTGCCAGGCCCACCAGGGAAGTCCAACCCATCTTTGTCTATAAATAGAGAGGTAGGGGCACAGTAAAAGGGGATCTTCTTTCTGCTCTCTTACTTTCTCTTTTCTAAGGCTAAGGCAACTCTGCCATTTTGTAACTGTAATCGATTATTACAGCAATAAAAAGTAAACTTCTGGAGTGGACGTAGGCCGGAGTTAGTCGAACCACTATAAAATCTGTTGTTCTTTATTGCTTTCATTTCAGTTTTAACCGTTCTTCACATTATTACTCTCTACATACATTCTATCTCTGAGCTGTGATTGGTATTTGGTGCTTTCATCTGGATTTGGGGGTTAGTGACCAATTTTGGCGCTAACACTTTGGTGCTTCCACTGAGAAATTGAAACACTCAGGAATTTTGGAGTTTGGAACTTGGATCTTAGAAAGCAATGGCAAGACCACCAACGAAGAGGCAAGCAGTGGAAAGGAGCAATCAGGAAGGAAGTCAAGCGGCATCTTCTGGAGCTGGAGAGGGTCATGCATCCATCTACATAACTCGGGACGAGATGCAAGTGATGATGAATTCTATGCAAGAGCAGATGATGAAACGGCAAGAGGAGATGATGCAGGCTCTTCTTAGGCAATTTGGACAACCAGGAACTGCAGGTGCTCAAGATCGTGGAGCTGGACCAGAGGAACTCAACCAACGGACAGATGGAGTGAATCAGCAGGGGGCAGCTCCCAATCAACAAACAGTTAACAATCTAGATGGACCTAGACTCGGGGGCACACCACCGGGTGATGCTGGACCAGTTCATGGAGGGATACCGGATAACGCTACGCGGCCTGACATCGATAGGAATACAGGAGTATGTGATGAAGAATATGTGCCAGAATTTCCTCAGGGACTTGGAGGGCAGTCTGGATTAATTGGAAACACTGGATTGGCTGACATTATCAGGCGGACTATTCGCGGAGGTCTGACAAATAGGGATTCAGAGGGAGTTAACAAAAGTCCGTTTACCCGGAACATCAGGACAGCTAGGAATCCGTCCGATTTCAAACTACCCACTCTGGAAGTATACAACGGGAAGACGGATCCCACCGACCACTTGATGAGATACACTAGGCATATGGAAGTGCTGGGGGCAACGGAGGAGGTTATGGCCCGATGTTTCCCCCTGTACTTGACTGAAATTGCTGCTATGTGGTTTAGACAGCTGGAGGATGGATCCATTGGAACATGGACAGAACTGGTGGACAAGTTCTTAAGTCAGTTTCGAGTTCACATAAAAAGGCCAAAGAACGTGATGACGCTAACGTCAGTCAAACAGGGGGCAGATGAATCGCTCAGGACATTCTTAACTCGATTTAATGCAGCAGTCGCTTCGGTGGATCGGCCAGATCCATCAATGGTTCTGATGGCTGCGGTATCAGGAGTCAGAGATAACTCGGATTTCAAAGTATCACTGGTACGGGACCCACCGTTGGATCTTGGGGAATTCTTTCATGAAGCTGAAAGATTTCTTCGACAAGAGGATGCATGTTTGGATGTGAGGTCAAAGGAAGTAAACATGACTAAGGATGGAGGACTACTCGGCGAAAGCTCAGGTGGGGGCAAGGATAAAGGGAAAAGGAAGCGCTGGGGAGAACCAAAGTTCTCCACTTACACAGGATTGAACGCAACGTTGGAGCGGATTTTCTTAGATACTCGAGATCGCCTTCCCTATCGAAGGCCATCGAGGAGGGAACCCACAGAACGTGAAAGGGCATCAGGAAGGCACTGTCTCTTTCATGACCTGGACGGGCATGACACTAACAGGTGCCGACATCTAAAGGATATAATCGAGGAGCATATAAGGAATGGTCAGTTGCGACAGTATGTCGGAACTCGGAATGCGGCGGTGGAATAGGAGCAGCCACCGCCTACCTTGAACGACGAGGGCATGAGGCCCGGGAATGGTGGCCGATTGGTCATTAACTAATTTTAATGGTTTGGAATAAGTAACAAACTCTGGGCAAACGGTTAAATCACTTACTCATGTACGGGGTCAGAGATAACCCCCAGGCATGCTCTGAGATGATGGCTTACCGAGACGCCCGGGTTTGCGAAATCTGTTTTTTCCTTTGACTTGGACATTTGCTTTTTCTGGTTTGGTTTTGGAGTTTGGTTTGAACTCCCTGTTTTGCTCGTTTTCTGGTTTGGATTCTGGTTTGGATGTTTGTTTTTTGGTATCGATTTTCGATATGGGTTTCTGGTTTTCTATTTTGGATTTGGGTTTCGGATCGGATTTTGATTGGATTTTCTCTGGATTTTGGCTAAAAGGTCGTCGAGTATGGACTATGCTCAGCAAGGGTCCGAAGAGACCAGGATTCGGCCTAGGACTTAGGCCATATATTATCGGTTACTATTTTAGGTCGTCGAGTATGGACTATGCTCGGCAAGGGTCCGGAGTGACCAGGATTCGACTTAGGACTTAAGCCACGGCATTCTTCGACGTTCAGGAACACTGAATCATGAACACCATGGAATTACTTAATGTGATATCCCGGAAATTTGAGCAATATCAATTTAATAATCTGTTAAATAATTAAATTGATATTGATAATCTTTGATAATAAAATTTGGATTTAATTTAATAATCTAATTAAATATGTATTTAATTGGCAATTTTATCTTTTAAAAGTTAATAATATATATTTTTTTAATATATATATTTAATTGTATATATTGTAAATAGAAAAGCTTTGGTAAATTGGAAATTTAGATTAAATTTAATATGGACTTTTCAAAGATATTTAAATAATTAACTTTATAGTTTTAAAATACTTTAGGCAAATGTTTAAATTGGTTAAGATATATTTTAACTTAAGCTTAAATATAAATAAGAAAACAAAAAGGCTTGTTTTATTTCTTTTTAAAATATTACTTGATAATATAATCTCTTATATAAATTATTTAAATTATCAAATATGTTATTTTCAAATAATAAGTATAATGTATTATTTTATAAATAGAAATGAATTTTAAAGACTATGGAATTGTTATTTTTAAATTGAATGAGAAATTGTATATGTATATATAACTTAATTTTAAATTGAATCTTAGGATTTAATTTTATTTAAATTTGAATTTAAAGTTTTGAAGTTCAAAAGAATAAATATTTAAATTGTTTTGGACTTTAGAATATTGTATAAACTTTTATTTATAAGTATAATTAGTTTGTTCTTTAAAAAGTAATATATATATATATATAGATAAGTGTTTAATAAATTAAGAAAAAGACTTTTATTTACTTTTAAAATAATAAAAAAATATGAATAATTACTTAAAAGACATGTGTCTTTATCTAAAGCTTTATTTTAACACTTGTAATTTAAGTAACAAGTATATGTGACAAGTGT
This sequence comes from Allium fistulosum, assembly GCA_030737815.1. Taxonomy (NCBI): domain Eukaryota; kingdom Viridiplantae; phylum Streptophyta; class Magnoliopsida; order Asparagales; family Amaryllidaceae; genus Allium; species Allium fistulosum. Next base: position 1,621,072,490 of record CM060901.1, read on the forward strand.
CTTAATTATGTTCATTTTCTTTTATTTTTATAAAATCATAAATTTATTTATATAAACATATACATTTCCTTTACTTCATTCTTTCAAATTGCTTTTCAAAACAAGAAACTCAAAACCTTTTTCTCTAATAAAAATCTGAAAACCAAATCAGTACCACTTCTCAAAAATTCTCTAGTCTAAAATCTGAGATTAAAATCTGATTTTCAAACTCCTCTCAAAACCACAATTTCAAAAGCATGTAAATCTTCTTCAACTAGAAAATTAAATACCCTGTCTCATTTTCAATACAAGAAACTAGTATGCATTCTTTTCAAATCTGCATTTCTTTAAGCCTGCAATTCTTTTCAACATCAAAGCCTGCCTTCATTTTTCAATCTGGAATCAATTCAAAATGACTGCCTGCATTCTTTCTTCAACATGGAAGCAACATGCATGTAGATTAAAGCAATTCAAAGTTTCAGAAGCATGCATGCAAGATCCAGTGGAAATCATTCAAGTTTTAACTCAAATAAACAAAAGCAAAAGCATTCAAGTTCTCAGTTTCAAGTTTAAAATTTCTAAAAGCTATTACAAAGTTAAACTGCCTCTGTTCATTTCAAATCAGGTGAGTAACATTACTATTTCTAAAAGTTTAGGTTATGAATAAGATTGCATGTTAAATTCTTGTGATAAATATGTATTGTTTGTATGTGCAAGTTAAATTTGTTGTGAGAACAATGGATGAATTGTATGCATGTATGATATTGTTCCCTGTTCTGTTTTGTTGCCCAGACTCCAGGATTTCTTTTAAATCTCTTACTAATTGATCTAGTTCTTGTTAGGACTAAACTTATAAACAAAAGTTGTTGATTATCATAGAAGAATGTTTAAAAATTTTAGTTAAGTCAAACTTTAAACCAAGTATCTCTGTAAAACAAAAACAACAAGTGCATGTATATATAAGTGAAAACCCAAACATTGAAATTCGTAAATCCAGGATTATAAATGGAATGCATAAGCTATAACATGATTTTTAGTATTAAAATCACAATTTTTAGTTTAGAATTGAAGGTGCAGTTCTGGTTTAAGTTAAAAATGAATTTTTGGTAACTTTGTTGATCTCAGTGAATTTGGGATGTTGTTTTATTCAAGAATGGTAGTGTGATGATCAAGGATACCAGGAAAATTACTGGAAATAGAATTAAGGTATGGAGGCAGTAGGAATTGAGGATTAGAGATTTTAACCCTAGTTATTACCAGTCTAGAGAAATCGATCATCATTACGTCTAGGATGGATCGAGTTCGACAAAACTCTGGGAAATGATAGTTATGACATGGATGAACTCGTCGCCGAAGTCGCTAATGTTCTGGTGATCAGCAGTGGAAGATCGAGGAGATGTTGACAGGTTTGGGGGAAATGGGTAGTTCCTGTTCCAGTTTGAATTTTGGTCTCGATTTCGATTTCGCGATTAGATCGAAGAGGGGATGGTCGTAATCGGGTTGGTGGACGATCGCCGATGTGATGGAGTAGTCGTGGGTGGTCGGAGTTAGCGCTGGTGATCGTGCACGTGCACGAGATCGTGAGTGTATCTGGGTAAATTTCTGGAATGTTAAAGCGTTGGGGAAGAAGGCATTCTCGAGTTCGTACTCGAGTTGTTCAGGTGAGTGGCTCGAGTGTTTTGGAGAGGCGACTCGAAGTGGATTTGGATGGTCTCGGGTAAATTTTGATGTTGCCAGGCTTTTAAAAGGAAACTGTCTGGTTAAGTTTTAAACTAAATTTGTAAAGAGATATTTAAACAGAATTTTTAAATCTAAAGTTTAATTTGGAAAAGTTTAAAACTGTATCTCAGATTTGAAATAAAAGAAAGTTTTATATTAAATTGTTTTAATAATTTTAATTGTTTAAAATGTATATTAAATGGTTAAAATTTAAAAGTAAATTTGATTTAAAATCCTTAAGTTATTTTATAAGATGAGTATTTCTTTAACTTGTAAAATAAAAGAGTTTTAGAAATGTTGTCTAAAACGTTGTTAAAGATATTTTGTTTCCATTTTAAATCTTTAAATTTAAAATGAAAATTTTGAAGGTAAAATTAAAGTAAATTGATTTAAAATACTTTGTAAATGATAACTTGATTATTATTAAGAACAAAGTTTTATTCTTAAAAGTAAATTAGAATTTAAAGATTTGTGTTCATTTAAATTTATAAGGAAATTTAATGGATAATTTAATTGATTAATTAATTAATCATTTGGATTAATTAAATAGGTAATTAAAGGTTTAAACTAATTAATTAATGATTAAGATTTATTAATTAGAAATAATTAAATTGTAATCAAGGATTATAAATTAGAGTATTAATTAATTATTAAGAAATTAATTTAGTAATTAGAGATAAATTAATTGGTAATTAAGAATTAATTAATAATGGTTGATTTAAGTTTAATTACTTAAATAAAAGAATTGTTAATAATTAATGAGAGATCATTAATTAGGGATTATTAAATAATTGATTAATATGATTAATTTTAATAATCAATTAGATCTATTAATCAAAATAAAATTGGTTAAGTAGAATTACTTAAATGTAATTAATGAAGTGTAATTACTTAGGAAGTAATTAAAGGTAATTACCGGATGTAATTAATTAAAGGAGATTTAATAATGAAAGTAATGTGAGTTAATTACTTTGAATAATTAATCAAAGGATTAATTAAAGGATAATTAATTAAGGAGTAATTAATTTATGAAGTGGAGTAATTAAGGGAAGTTAATTACTAAATGAGATTAATCAAAGGTGATTAATAAATGTGACTAATTAATTATTAAATGTAATTAATTTAAATAAGATAATTAATTAAGAGAAATTGAGGATCATTAATTAATAAAATTAATGATGTAATTAAGAATTGATTAATTAAAATTAATTAATCAATAATAAGTGATTAAAGTAATTAATTAATTGTAATTAATTAAGGATTAAGATAATTAAGTATAATTAATTAATTAATGAAGTAATTAAAGATTAATTACTGAATGGTTTAAGATAATTAATTTGTGAAATTAATTAAGTATTAATTACTTAAAGTAATTAAAGGATTATTAATCAGGAATGACTAATTAAGATGGATACTTAGAGTAATGATTAATTAATTGGTTTAATTAATAATTAAGTAAGCAGGATTTATAGAATGAAGTAATTAGTTTAATTCACTTTAAATTAATTAGATATGATAAATCATTACTTAAGAATGGATGAATGATATTGAATGCTTTGCATTGTTGATATCTCTGATAAGAGATGTGCTGATCTATGATATAGATGTTTGGTTGGATTGAAATGATAATATGAATTATCTGTTTGGATGATAATATGGATTATCTATTGTAAATTATCTATCTGTGTGTAGTATAGATAAGAATTGAATTGTTTTAACCTTAAAACAACTTGGCCCTTAAAAGATACGTTTTGGATTTCGATGAGACCGGGATCGGGTTTCCGTATACCGGAATTCCAGGTCTGGAGACCCGAATACCACATCGATCCAAATTAACGATAGGTCGTGAATCTCAAGTGAAGATGAAGATTCAGAGTGCAAGGGTTATTGTCGTTAACTCTGAGGGTGATTCCAAAACGAGTGTAACGAGATAATACCTTCGGTTTTGTTCGAACCCGGAACGAACTTGTATGGATTGAATGCTTTCAGCACATCGTCAGGCGGACGATGAGCATTCTAAGTGATATGTTCTGATTAAAGGTAATCGTAACCTCAAGCCTCATCAACCGGGAATGGCTAAAACAGGGGAGGTGCAGCAAGGCTTCGTGGGTAGCACCCACTGAGAGCAAGATAGATCCCTGTCTAGAGGTCCCTTTTCTTTTCATTCGGCTTAGTGTGTGGTTGGTCGCGCCAACTACGGGGTTATCTTGTTCGGGATTATCCAGTAAGGGATGGTTCCGGCTTTGTGTTGCAGGGGAGCGGGCGTACTCCTCGGTACGGTGATCTAGGCCACGTACTGTGACGGGCGGTACCCCAGTAGCCCTACCATTGTATGGAATCCAAACTCCAATAAGTGCCGTACGTATTAGATGTGCCCAACTATGTTGGAATGTGAGATGTAAGCATTTCAGCTATTTCTATATTTTACTTGAAAACCCTAGACCCTATTATAATAAAATCAGATTTCCTATCAAATGTTTTGGTTAGCGTAAGGTAAAAACTTACCCATGTTTATTTATGGGGAGTCTTACGTGATACCTTTTCTTTCTAAAGGTTTTGAAGTTAAGCAAGTTTAACCTGTTACTCACACCAGACCCATGTCTGACCCAAGTGTTTATTTCTGTTTTATAAACTCTTGGGTACTCAAATTTTTACGAGTAGCCAAGGGATTCAGGTTTAGCTTTGACGAATATTCTGGAGGAGCAATGGAGCAGGAGGCTTCGGCGTTCGTAGATATAGTATTCCGCTGTGTTGATATCTGTGATAGTGTCTTGTCTTGTATTTGAGTTGTAATGTCTAGACAGATGTTTATAACTGACTAGTATGTGATGTATATGTTGTGTAACTCTGATAAGTGTTGTATACTATGTAATAGTTTATGTTATTAATATAATTTATTCGTTCCGCTGTGAGATCGTTGTTGTTGTTTCTTTCTTTCTTCTCTTCTTTTCTTTTTTCTCACCCCTTTCTTTCTTATTAACGATGCGACTTTCTGTGGAGAGAAAGTCGTGGTCGTTACAGTGGTATCAGAGCATAGGTTGAGCGAATGCCTAAGCTTTTGGTTAAGTGAACATCAGAACACTAGGTTGAGTGAATACCTAGGTTGGGAAGGGTTGTTCATTAGAGATAGGATCTGTAGCAACCTGTTTGAGTCCGAGTGTATATATATATATATATACGAGAGCGCGTATTTGTTAGTTATATAAAATGGTTTTATATTGTGTTAATTGATCGGTTGAGTGGTATATGGATTCTGGTCAATACGAGTAGCTAACGTTATTGATAGGGATCTCTAAACACTTGGACCACGCCAACGGACATAATATTGTTTTAAAAAGGTAGATGAAATAATTTTACCCAGATATAATTTCTATATAAAAAAGTATCATTTTAAATGTATATGGTATTTGTAATAATTGGTTGAGATGATAATAATTTATCATCTAGGATTAGGAGTCTGAGTGTTGAGGTTGGAAGTGTATTTGTCGAGACTGTAAACCTAATACCGTATCGAGTGAACTTTACAGTTGTGTAAGGATTTCACAATCTCTGAAGGAAACCTGTTATGGTTCGGAGTTTATTTTGAAGTTTGGATGAGTTGAATTTGGATCTGTCAGTGAGGCAGAAGCGAGTGATGGTATCTTGATACTTCTGGAAGAAGTAGCTGCGTGATGAGATGCAGTGACTATGGATGTTCCCGAAGATGTTTTCTTTGGAACAAGTTTAAGGAAGTGTGTCTGTTTCGGTGTTGTGGCTGAGTTTACCATGGTGTTTCTGTTCTGTTTAAGGTCCGAGTTTCTCGAAGAGCTTTGGTTAGGAAATCTTTGGCATCTGTGGCAGCAGTGCAGCTCGGAGTGTTCTGTATTGGCAGGAAGTTTTCTGGCTGAGCAGATTTTCTGAAGGTGAAGTTCAGAAGCAGCAGAGTGGATCCATTTCTTCGATGGATTGGATAATTAAGTGTAAGCTGTTCTGATTGGTAAAGAGAGAACAGTTTCTTTGCATTTTGGCTGGGTTGATCGCAAAAGTGACTTGCGATAGTTTGAGTATTCTTTTGAGATTATCCGATATTTTCTGGGATGTATTGTCCAGTCTGTGCTTGTGTTCTTCATCAGTATTTTCATTCTACTCCAGATCAGAATGGTGCAGCGGAAGCAGTTTGGCGAGTGCTCCTGTTTGTCTTTTCCTGATAGGAGAAGTTAGTTCGATCTTCTGATGTTTGTGAGAAGAGTTTTGTTTTGGATTGGATAGATCTTGAGGAGATCATTCTGTTGAGTTATTTAGGTCCTGATTGTTTCAAGAAGTATCAGCGAAGGTTAAGCTGATCAGGAAGGATCTGTAGAGAGCCCAAGATCGTCTGAAGTATTTTTTGGATAAGAGACGAAGGAATTTGAAATTCGAAGTTGGAGACTTCGTTGTTGTGAAGTTTTCTCTGGTTAAAGGGAGCTATAAGATTGGGTAAGTATGGGAAGTTAGCTCCGAGTTATTTTGGATCTTTTCTGTATTATGATTTGGATAAGTGCTTTGATCTACTGGATTGAATTGTCAGTTTGGATAACTGGAATTCAATGTATTTTACGTATCTCTGAGGGAGTACATGTTTGATCTATCTCTGGTTTTGGAATCAGCGGTTCTGGGAAGTTTGGTTGTTGAGTCAGACTCGTCTGTAGTCTGATATTCTGTTTAGTTCTGTAGATCTAGATGAGTAGGAGCTTTATAGCTTAGTAGTTTAGATTGTTTGTAGAGCGAGAATCCCGGGATATATATATATATATATATATATATATATATATATATATTTGGGGGAAACTCGAGGGAATTCTATCTAGAATTTTGTCTGGATAGTTAGAATTGTTTGGTTGGATGATTGGTTGCTATGGTTGTTAGCATATGGATGATATTATATGTTTGTGGTTTAAAATTAAAATCTTAAATAAGATTATTAAATTACCTTTGTTTAAATTTCGGGGACGAAATTATTTTAAGGGGGGAGGAATGTGATATCCCGGAAATTTGAGCAATATCAATTTAATAATCTGTTAAATAATTAAATTGATATTGATAATCTTTGATAATAAAATTTGGATTTAATTTAATAATCTAATTAAATATGTATTTAATTGGCAATTTTATCTTTTAAAAGTTAATAAGATATTTTTTTTAATATATATATTTAATTGTATATATTGTAAATAGAAAAGCTTTGGTAAATTGGAAATTTAGATTAAATTTAATATGGACTTTTCAAAGATATTTAAATAAATAACTTTATAGTTTTAAAATACTTTAGGCAAATGTTTAAATTGGTTAAGATATATTTTAACTTAAGCTTAAATATAAATAAGAAAACAAAAAGGCTTGTTTTATTTCTTTTTAAAATATTACTTGATAATATAATCTCTTATATAAATTATTTAAATTATCAAATATGTTATTTTCAAATAATAAGTATAATGTATTATTTTATAAATAGAAATGAATTTTAAAGACTATGGAATTGTTATTTTTAAATTGAATGAGAAATTGTATATGTATATATAACTTAATTTTAAATTGAATCTTAGGATTTAATTTTATTTAAATTTGAATTTAAAGTTTTGAAGTTCAAAAGAATAAATATTTAAATTGTTTTGGATTTTAGAATATTGTATAAACTTTTATTTATAAGTATAATTAGTTTGTTCTTTAAAAAGTAATATATATATATAGATAAGTGTTTAATAAATTAAGAAAAAGACTTTTATTTACTTTTAAAATAATAAAAAAATATGAATAATTACTTAAAAGACATGTGTCTTTATCTAAAGCTTTATTTTAACACTTGTAATTTAAGTAACAAGTATATGTGACAAGTGTCTTAATTATGTTCATTTTCTTTTATTTTTATAAAATCATAAATTTATTTATATAAACATATACATTTCCTTTACTTCATTCTTTCAAATTGCTTTTCAAAACAAGAAACTCAAAACCTTTTTCTCTAATAAAAATCTGAAAACCAAATCAGTACCACTTCTCAAAAATTCTCTAGTCTAAAATCTGAGATTAAAATCTGATTTTCAAACTCCTCTCAAAACCACAATTTCAAAAGCATGTAAATCTTCTTCAACCAGAAAATTAAATACCCTGTCTCATTTTCAATACAAGAAACTAGTATGCATTCTTTTCAAATCTGCATTTCTTTAAGCCTGCAATTCTTTTCAACATCAAAGCCTGCCTTCATTTTTCAATCTGGAATCAATTCAAAATGACTGCCTGCATTCTTTCTTCAACATGGAAGCAACATGCATGTAGATTAAAGCAATTCAAAGTTTCAGAAGCATGCATGCAAGATCCAGTGGAAATCATTCAAGTTTTAACTCAAATAAACAAAAGCAAAAGCATTCAAGTTCTCAGTTTCAAGTTTAAAATTTCTAAAAGCTATTACAAAGTTAAACTGCCTCTGTTCATTTCAAATCAGGTGAGTAACATTACTATTTCTAAAAGTTTAGGTTATGAATAAGATTGCATGTTAAATTCTTGTGATAAATATGTATTGTTTGTATGTGCAAGTTAAATTTGTTGTGAGAACAATGGATGAATTGTATGCATGTATGATATTGTTCCCTGTTCTGTTTTGTTGCCCAGACTCCAGGATTTCTTTTAAATCTCTTACTAATTGATCTAGTTCTTGTTAGGACTAAACTTATAAACAAAAGTTGTTGATTATCATAGAAGAATGTTTAAAAATTTTAGTTAAGTCAAACTTTAAACCAAGTATCTCTGTAAAACAAAAACAACAAGTGCATGTATATATAAGTGAAAACCCAAACATTGAAATTCGTAAATCCAGGATTATAAATGGAATGCATAAGCTATAACATGATTTTTAGTATTAAAATCACAATTTTTAGTTTAGAATTGAAGGTGCAGTTCTGGTTTAAGTTAAAAATGAATTTTTGGTAACTTTGTTGATCTCAGTGAATTTGGGATGTTGTTTTATTCAAGAATGGTAGTGTGATGATCAAGGATACCAGGAAAATTACTGGAAATAGAATTAAGGTATGGAGGCAGTAGGAATTGAGGATTAGAGATTTTAACCCTAGTTATTACCAGTCTAGAGAAATCGATCATCATTACGTCTAGGATGGATCGAGTTCGACAAAACTCTGGGAAATGATAGTTATGACATGGATGAACTCGTCGCCGAAGTCGCTAACGTTCTGGTGATCAGCAGTGGAAGATCGAGGAGATGTTGATAGGTTTGGGGGAAATGGGTAGTTCCTGTTCCAGTTTGAATTTTGGTCTCGATTTCGATTTCGCGATTAGATCGAAGAGGGGATGGTCGTAATCGGGTTGGTGGACGATCGCCGATGTGATGGAGTAGTCGTGGGTGGTCGGAGTTAGCGCTGGTGATCGTGCACGTGCACGAGATCGTGAGTGTATCTGGGTAAATTTCTGGAATGTTAAAGCGTTGGGGAAGAAGGCATTCTCGAGTTCGTACTCGAGTTGTTCAGGTGAGTGGCTCGAGTGTTTTGGAGAGGCGACTCGAAGTGGATTTGGATGGTCTCGGGTAAATTTTGATGTTGCCAGGCTTTTAAAAGGAAACTGTCTGGTTAAGTTTTAAACTAAATTTGTAAAGAGATATTTAAACAGAATTTTTAAATCTAAAGTTTAATTTGGAAAAGTTTAAAACTGTATCTCAGATTTGAAATAAAAGAAAGTTTTATATTAAATTGTTTTAATAATTTTAATTGTTTAAAATGTATATTAAATGGTTAAAATTTAAAAGTAAATTTGATTTAAAATCCTTAAGTTATTTTATAAGATGAGTATTTCTTTAACTTGTAAAATAAAAGAGTTTTAGAAATGTTGTCTAAAACGTTGTTAAAGATATTTTGTTTCCATTTTAAATCTTTAAATTTAAAATGAAAATTTTGAAGGTAAAATTAAAGTAAATTGATTTAAAATACTTTGTAAATGATAACTTGATTATTATTAAGAACAAAGTTTTATTCTTAAAAGTAAATTAGAATTTAAAGATTTGTGTTCATTTAAATTTATAAGGAAATTTAATGGATAATTTAATTGATTAATTAATTAATCATTTGGATTAATTAAATAGGTAATTAAAGGTTTAAACTAATTAATTAATGATTAAGATTTATTAATTAGAAATAATTAAATTGTAATCAAGGATTATAAATTAGAGTATTAATTAATTATTAAGAAATTAATTTAGTAATTAGAGATAAATTAATTGGTAATTAAGAATTAATTAATAATGGTTGATTTAAGTTTAATTACTTAAATAAAAGAATTGTTAATAATTAATGAGAGATCATTAATTAGGGATTATTAAATAATTGATTAATATGATTAATTTTAATAATCAATTAGATCTATTAATCAAAATAAAATTGGTTAAGTAGAATTACTTAAATGTAATTAATGAAGTGTAATTACTTAGGAAGTAATTAAAGGTAATTACCGGATGTAATTAATTAAAGGAGATTTAATAATGAAAGTAATGTGAGTTAATTACTTTGAATAATTAATCAAAGGATTAATTAAAGGATAATTAATTAAGGAGTAATTAATTTATGAAGTGGAGTAATTAAGGGAAGTTAATTACTAAATGAGATTAATCAAAGGTGATTAATAAATGTGACTAATTAATTATTAAATGTAATTAATTTAAATAAGATAATTAATTAAGAGAAATTGAGGATCATTAATTAATAAAATTAATGATGTAATTAAGAATTGATTAATTAAAATTAATTAATCAATAATAAGTGATTAAAGTAATTAATTAATTGTAATTAATTAAGGATTAAGATAATTAAGTATAATTAATTAATTAATGAAGTAATTAAAGATTAATTACTGAATGGTTTAAGATAATTAATTTGTGAAATTAATTAAGTATTAATTACTTAAAGTAATTAAAGGATTATTAATCAGGAATGACTAATTAAGATGGATACTTAGAGTAATGATTAATTAATTGGTTTAATTAATAATTAAGTAAGCAGGATTTATAGAATGAAGTAATTAGTTTAATTCACTTTAAATTAATTAGATATGATAAATCATTACTTAAGAATGGATGAATGATATTGAATGCTTTGCATTGTTGATATCTCTGATAAGAGATGTGCTGATCTATGATATAGATGTTTGGTTGGATTGAAATGATAATATGAATTATCTGTTTGGATGATAATATGGATTATCTATTGTAAATTATCTATCTGTGTGTAGTATAGATAAGAATTGAATTGTTTTAACCTTAAAACAACTTGGCCCTTAAAAGATACGTTTTGGATTTCGATGAGACCGGGATCGGGTTTCCGTATACCGGAATTCCAGGTCTGGAGACCCGAATACCACATCGATCCAAATTAACGATAGGTCGTGAATCTCAAGTGAAGATGAAGATTCAGAGTGCAAGGGTTATTGTCGTTAACTCTGAGGGTGATTCCAAAACGAGTGTAACGAGATAATACCTTCGGTTTCGTTCGAACCCGGAACGAACTTGTATGGATTGAATGCTTTCAGCACATCGTCAGGCGGACGATGAGCATTCTAAGTGATATGTTCTGATTAAAGGTAATCGTAACCTCAAGCCTCATCAACCGGGAATGGCTAAAACAGGGGAGGTGCAGCAAGGCTTCGTGGGTAGCACCCACTGAGAGCAAGATAGATCCCTGTCTAGAGGTCCCTTTTCTTTTCATTCGGCTTAGTGTGTGGTTGGTCGCACCAACTACGGGGTTATCTTGTTCGGGATTATCCAGTAAGGGATGGTTCCGGCTTTGTGTTGCAGGGGAGCGGGCGTACTCCTCGGTACGGTGATCTAGGCCACGTACTGTGACGGGCGGTACCCCAGTAGCCCTGCCATTGTATGGAATCCAAACTCCAATAAGTGTCGTACGTATTAGATGTGCCCAACTATGTTGGAATGTGAGATGTAAGCATTTCAGCTATTTCTATATTTTACTTGAAAACCCTAGACCCTATTATAATAAAATCAGATTTCCTATCAAATGTTTTGGTTAGCGTAAGGTAAAAACTTACCCATGTTTATTTGTGGGGAGTCTTACGTGATACCTTTTCTTTCTAAAGGTTTTGAAGTTAAGCAAGTTTAACCTGTTACTCACACCAGACCCATGTCTGACCCAAGTGTTTATTTCTGTTTTATAAACTCTTGGGTACTCAAATTTTTACGAGTAGCCAAGGGATTCAGGTTTAGCTTTGACGAATATTCTGGAGGAGCAATGGAGCAGGAGGCTTCGGCGTTCGTAGATATAGTATTCCGCTGTGTTGATATCTGTGATAGTGTCTTGTCTTGTATTTGAGTTGTAATGTCTAGACAAATGTTTATAACTGACTAGTATGTGATGTATATGTTGTGTAACTCTGATAAGTGTTGTATACTATGTAATAGTTTATGTTATTAATATAATTTATTCGTTCCGCTGTGAGATCGTTGTTGTTGTTTCTTTCTTTCTTCTCTTCTTTTCTTTTTTCTCACCCCTTTCTTTCTTATTAACGATGCGACTTTCTGTGGAGAGAAAGTCGTGGTCGTTACACTTAACGTAGGTCGTCAAGTGTGGATTGCGCTTGGCAAGAACCCGGAGAGGTTACGGATTTGGATATTGGCTATGAATAGCTAAGGATTCGGACAAGGACCCGGAGTGGTCCCGGATTTGGATATCGACCCGGAGAGGTCACGGATATGGTTATAGGTTATTGGATATGGATGAATTGGAACTCGGTAGTCGGGTTCGGATGGATGTGGAATTGGATAAGAACTTGGTTACTGGATAGGAATCAAACATCGACTCGGAACAGTCGCGGACATGGATCAGGATATGGCTGTGGCACTCGGATAAGATGGCTTGGTAATGGATTGGATTATGAATCGGAAAGTATGGATGTGGATAACATACATACTTGGGATATTGGACTTGAGGCTATTCAAAACACACCTTTCATAGCAAGGCATGTTTTGGGGGGCAAGTGTTAACCCGCCTTTTGGCAAGGCCGCGGATAGACGGATTTAACTTAAACAACTTCACAACTATCGAGACTAAAGTATGATGGGTTCGGTTTAAAATGATGAAGTTCACTTGAATATGTCGTTGGGAAAAGGAGTGGAGAAATTACATGGCTCGGCCTAGGCAGTTTGGCAGATGTCGCTCGGCATTGGGATGGTTCGGCGTTGGAGGTTGTTCGGCATAGAGAGATCGTCGTTCGACATAGAGGGATCGTTCGGCATTCCAGGAGCACTCGGCATTCAGTAGCGCTCGACATCCAGGAGCGCTCGGCATTTAGAGGCGCTCGGCATTAGAGATCGTTCGGCATCAGACATGGTTCGGCATGACGGAGGTTTGGCATTAAGTATCGTTCGGCATTGGATGGAGCACTCGGCATAAGTCTCGTTCGGCATTGGATGGATCGTTCGGCATTAGGGATCGTTCGACATTGGATGGGTCGTTCGGCATACCTCACCTCGTTCGGCATACCTCACCTCGCTCGGCATTGCACCTCGCACCTCGATACCCCGGTACCTCGCACCTCCATGTCTCGGTACCTCACACCTCCATACCTCGCACCTCCATGTCTCGGTACCTCACACCTCCATACCTCGCACCTCCATGTCTCGGTACCTCACACCTCCATACCTCGCACCTCCATGTCTCATGATCGAGGATATTTGAGATTATTTGCTTATATGAGTTTTTTCAATACTTCTATGTTGGGATTAGTTACTAGTTCTAATTTAATACAAATTTATATTTTTTGGGAACTTGTAGGAATGTGTTCCTATTTATTAATAGGTTTTTGGTTCACATGACCAATTGCAACTAGTGCTTGTCAAAAAGCTTTTGTAACCAATCGTATAGGGGATTTTGGTTTATTATTAGGAATTTTAGGATTTTATTGGATAACGGGTAGTTTAGAATTTCAAGATTTGTTCGAAATAGTTACTAAATTAATTCATAATAATGGAGTAAATTCTTTATTTATTACTCTTTGTGCTTCTTTTTTATTCCTCGGCGCAGTTGCTAAATCTGCATAATTTCCCTTTCACATATGGTTACCTGATGCTATGGAAGGACCCACTCCCATTTCGGCTCTTATACATGCTGCTACTATGGTAGCAGCAGGAATTTTTCTTGTAGCTCGTCTTCTTCCTCTTTTCATAGTCATACCTTACATAATGAATCCTATTTCCTTAATAGGTGTAATAACAGTATTATTAGGAGCTACTTTGGCTCTTGCTCAAAGAGATATTAAAAGAAGTTTAGCTTATTCTACCATGTCTCAATTGGGTTATATTATATTAGCTCTGGGTATAGGTTCTTATAGGGCTGCTTTATTCCATTTGATCACTCATGCCTATTCGAAAGCTTTATTGTTTTCAGGATCTGGATCCATTATTCATTCAATGGAATCCATTGTTGGATTTTCACCAGATAAATGTCAAAATATGGTTCTTATGGGAGGGTTAACAAAATATATTCCAATTACAAGAATTACTTTTTTATTAGGTACACTTTCTCTTTGTGGTATTCCACCTCTTGCTTGTTTTTGGTCGAAAGACGAAATTCTTAATGATATTTGGTTGTATTCACCAATTTTCACAATAATCGTTTCATTTACAGCAGGATTCACTGCATTTTATATGTTTCGAATGTATTTACTTACCTTTGATGGACATTTACGTATTCATTTTCAAAATTACAGTAGCGCTAAAAATAGTTCTTTCTATTCAATATCTTTATGGGGAAAAGAAGTACCCCAAGCAATAAAAAAAATTTCTGTTTTCAACAATGAATACTAAGGTTTCTTTTTTTCAAAAAATACATATCAAATTGAATTTTTTTTTCAAAATAGAGTATGATACTTTAGTACTTACTTTAGAAATAAATATACTTACACCTATTCTCACGAGTCGGATAATACTATGTTATTTCCCATGCTTATATTGGTATTATTTACTTTATTGATTGGAAAAAGGCTACGTTGGAGACAAAAGCACCCGATCTGCTAAGGCGGCGGAAGATCTTATAAGGTGGATCGACAGCGGAGAGGCTCTTCAAGTCTCTATAATCACTTAGAATCTTTCTGGCGCAGGGAGGAGAGAGCAACTGGATGAGATGAAGATGTTGTTTCATCATCCAATTTCGCTCGCTTGGAAGAGGGCGAGAAGCCCCTTGTTCGTTTCAACTCCCCTACAAGAAAAGCACAAGTGAGTACTGTGGTAGTACTCGAAAGCCAGGCGACTGGTGTTTCCATAAGAAAGAAATTTGGGGTAAGTGGAATTATCTTTCTAAAAGATAGTACAAAGCATGAACGAACCCTTATCTATGAAGAATTCTTCTTTCTATGATCTTTTTCTCTTGCAGAATGCAACCCTACTCTGTCGAGGCAGGGGAAGACCCAATCCAGAGAGGAAAGAGGTGCTTGCCAATTGTTTATTCGACGTCAGGCTGCATCGAAGGCGTGTGCTCGGGTCTTATTGATGAATAAATCCTATTCGTCAGCCGGGATCGAAATCCTTGACTAGCGCTATTTGAGGCCTCTCTTCAAGATGTGGAGAAGTAGAGACTGTAATACCGGGGTAAGAGAATGAGTATTCGTACATCTCCCAATTGATATACTGGGGCAGCGTTCGTCCCTCGAAGAATAGAACAGCTGCGCTACCTCCGTCCAAACAACATCCCTTATGCCCTCCCGAATATACTTGATCCTTCGCATCTATATGCGTCTCAACCTTTGACTTTGGTGTGTTAAGCATAACGAAGACCAGTATATTAATTGCCCCATTAATAAGACACATCTCAATAAAATCATTCTCAATTCCCGTTGACCCCTAATATACTGGGCTCAACCATAAAGTAAAGTAAAGTGTTGACTTCTTCTATATACTTAAAAAACTATCCCGGGGACTAGGATGCCTCTCCCTATGACTGGAATCTTGGCGGAGTTCGAGTGTCTTAATGCTAGTACCTAGTCTAAAAGCGACTAGTGCTCGTCCGTTTGGCGGGCTTAAAAATAAGCACCGGGCTCGTCGGGTTTTCTTCGAAGAAAACACTCCCATCCTGCCATTGCATTCCATCTCCATCTATTAGATGATAGATCATCGGAGGTAGCGTAGCTCTATGCGACCAATGGGAAAGTCTGGAGAAAGGTTGAGTGACCAATGGTAGTAGGCGCCAGTATATTAATTCAGGAGGTGACCAATGGGAAGAGGGATTGAGGTGTGTAGCCTCGCACTGTAGGATAAGTAGACGCTGCAAGAGGTCGGAAAGTAGGACCAATCCAAACCCTTCTTTCGGGAGGAAAGAGTAGAGAGGGATATTGGGACTGTTGCTCCGACCATGTCAACTAATGATGCTCTCGTCCTCGTCTTAGATTCTTTCTCTATATAGTAATATACTCACATACCCTTTGTGGTAGATTAACGCCATCGGACTAGCTTATTATATAAGACATATATACAGAGACTTATGATAAAGGATTCAATCTAAGGCTTTTGCCTATCCCGCGTATCCACTTTTCTTCTACGTTACCTTGTCCAGAGCCGTCTAGCTTCCTCAAATGAGCCGGTTGCTTGTTCCCATGTTGCTGAGGTGCCTGCCTTGATTCGACACGACGTGGCTCGTCCAGTTTAGATGTTGCATCAGTGGAATCCTATTCTCTGCTTTCTTTTCCGGCGCTGGACGGGATCGATCTGGGTTTTTTGAATCCGAAGCCGAGAATGAGCGAACACAACCCGACTATGTAAAAGAGGTGCGTAGCGAGCTAAACAAGAGTCCTCCCTAGGGGAATCTAACTTTGTAATTATAGAGAACGACAGCACAACTTAAACTTTTCGCAAAAAACATCTCAAATCCGAGCTAATTTTAGTTAATTACTTATTATAAGTTATTTATCAATATCCCCGATTTCTAGGGAAATCTTATCAAAAAACGCGGGATGGTATCAATGAATTCGGATAATGGAAATAGAGAGGTTCGATGCTTAACACATGAAAGTCAAAGGTAGCTACTAATATAGAAAGCAGAAGTGCGAGAGAAACCAGGGGCCAACTGGATATATAGGGTAGGTATACCAAGTCGGGTAGAAACATCCAGCCCAGTATACTAATTGTGTGAGCTAATAACCAAGACTAGATTTCGCTCATGCCAAGCATCCCACCATTCTGGAGGGAACATTTCCCGGCCTCCTTTTTACTAGAAAGTGCTATGACTTGGGAGTGCCCTGGCTGGATATAATTAGTTTGGATCGGCAATGAATAGACTCGGTTTGAATACTGGACATCTAGAAGAGGTAGTTCTCTCCCGTTGCCCCGGTATTGTTGGGTTGTCGGTCACCTTATCCGTTTATCTTCCCGGAATAGTGCGAGCCTCCCTGGAGTCAGTATATAGGCTGTTGTCTAAGGAAAGCAGTGTAACGCCCCACTCCGAGACCCACATTAGCAAATAGTATTACTAGGTAACACCGTCTGCTAATACGGAGAATAAAGCTGGATATGAGCGACCATCTATAGCCTTGTCTTAATTATCTATTGAACATGCCAACAATTGCCATACCTCTTTCTTTTCTTTCTCAATTGGATCGACGTTTCTAATAAATACTTAATACAAAGCCATAGGTGGCTGAAGGATCTACCAGAACAAGATATAACAACTCAAATGTAATACACATCACAGAACAGTGGATCATCTCATACATTTACACATATACAGATACATTACAGAGTATACAAAATGATACACGACAAGTGGTAAAGCGCCACAATATATAGGCGAGTCAAAAGAATACATATCAGAGTTACAGCCGAAAAAGACTACACAAAAAGCTATAACAAAAAGGAGCTAGCGGAATAGTCCATGCGGAAGCAAAATAGGCTAAGTCCAATGTATCTAACCTGAAACATCTCGGTCTGACCCGAGTATAAAATACATGAGTCAGTCTAGCTAAATAAATCAGTTAGATAAACTAAATGATAATGAACATACAAGATCATAAAGTACCAAAATTATCTCCAAAGGAGATAACCAAATCATCTAACATAAGATGAATCATAACATGCCTCATATCATCGGCAACTTAAATAAACAAAGGATACCATATCCCAAAACAAGCCAAAAGGCAAATAACAAATACCAATAAAGGTAACACAAGTTTCCACAAGGTAATCGCTATATATCGTGTGGTTCAAAGAACCTACCCCGAAAGGCGATACACTAGGGAAATATAATTGTCAAAGAAACAAAAGATGCTCGAGCCCAGTACTGTATAACAAGGATCCATACACCCAAAGGCAACAAACCCCGAAGGCTCAAGCCCGAAGGCAACAAACCCCGAAGGCAACGCCCGAAGGCAACAAACCCCGAAGGCTCAAGCCCGAAGGCAACAAACTCCGAAGGCAACGCCCGAAGGCAACAAACCCCGAAGGCTCAAGCCTGAAGGCAACAAACGCCGAAGGCAACGCAAAAAAGGCAACGCCCGAAGGCAACAAACCCCAAGGCTCAGCCCGAAGGCAACAAACCCCGAAGGCTCAAGCCCAAAGGCAACAAACCTCGAAGGCAACGCCAGAAGGCAACGCCCGAAGGCAACAAACCGTAGTGGCGGTACTGGACACCACTGTCCGGCGGGATGTATCACAACTCGCAGTAAGGAACCTGGAAAATGTTAACGTGAGTCCCATACCCCACATTCGCACTAAACGGTTTACTAACCGTTAGTCAATTTCACACTCAAAGTAGTACAAAGTTCACCTCATCTCATCGGTAAACCAGACCCAGAGGTCAAAACGGTCAAACGAATAGATTATGAATTAACTGAAAAGATAAACACACGTGTTCATAGCACGCGTTTTATTTAATCATTTAATTCTCCTCCCTCTTCGCTCGAAGTGCAAAGTTGTGTGTGTGTTTTAAATAGAAATTATAAGTTGGAGAAACGAGCTTTTAATACCATTTAAAAAGATCTCTTTATAAAAACCCGTGTACGAATCAAAAAGGAATCATCAAAGTCAACTAAAGTGAAACAACTAATTGGAGAAAGAAGAATCGATCAAATATTGGAATCCCACACCAAATAGGCAAATTGGGCTGAGACAAGCAGATTCAGACGTCTGAATCGTATATTTCAGACGCCTGAAACTATGGCTCATGTAATACTTTGCCTAGGCCAATGATGGACAAATCATATCGGAAGCAATCGGATGAGTGATGATGGCTAGGGGTTTACGCCAAACGACTACCCAACCTTAGTGACTCACCAATACACTCCGACCAACATGCCCAAACAACCATATAAGAATTTTCATAGATTTTGACTTCAAACGCCAAAAATTAGAATATTCATTAAACCAATTCAATTCAACCACAAATGGACAAGGAATATATGTTAGGAATTGCTACCTAACACTATCAAAGATATAGATGTAGATGTGAGTTCAAAAACTCACCTTTTAACCCAAAAACTCAAGAGAGAAGCTATTGAGCAAGGCAAGAACAATCACTCTTCAATTATAACCCAAGGAGCTTCAATCTAAGCTAAAGAACAAATATTTTCTAAGTTAGGGTTTAGGAAATTTCAGAAATCGAAGAGGAATTGAGATGGAGAAGGAGAAGAGGATGCTTACCTAAGCTTTTCTTGGATTTTGGAGCAAGAATTTGAGTTTGCAATTGAATCTAGGGCTTGGAATTTCTATTTCCCATTCTCTTCCCCCATTTTCAGTTGAGCTTGAGTTTTTATGAAATGAGTTAAGTGAATGGAGAGGAGAGGGGGTTGGGTTAGGTTATAGGATGAGTTGAGTGAAACCCAAACCCAAAAGCCCAAGTAGAAAATAGCAAAATTCAACTTACTCCAAACATATCGAAGCTTATACTCAAAAAAGTCGCAAACAACATTTTGAACTTAATGGAAATGGTCTTGAGTCCAAATTGTTGATTCTCAACTTCATTCTTGATTCAGACGTCTGAAATTTCCAAACCAGATGTCTGAATCTGGAAAAATATGAGTCCTCAAACTTCATTCAGACGTCTAAAATAAACGATTCAGACGTCTGAATCTGGAAAAACAGATGTTGTCAAGAATAATATTTAGACGTCTGAATCATATATTTCAAACGTCTGAAAATGGCAATTTTGGCCTATTTCCTTTCTGGTTTGATTCGAACAATTTCAGACGTTTGAATGCTTCATTTCAGATGTCTGAATCCCTGTTTGACTTTGTTTTCAAATGGGCACTTCCAAATAGCACGATCCACAAAGACTTTTCACTAATTCGACCGTTCTTCTACGAATAGTGACTTTTTCGGACTAAAATCCGACTAACGATGCTATATTTAAATTAAACATTTAAATATACGAATCGTAAAAAATGCGGGTTGTTACAGACTCCCCTCCTTAAAGAAATTGTGTCCTCGCAATACTTAAGAAGAAAATAAAGAGTAACAACCTTAAAAGCATATCAACACAAAAGAAAATTTGAAATAAGAAGTTCATCATAAAGAGCACGAAAGAGTAAGTCCGGATGTGTTTGCTCGATGGATTCTCAAGATTCCCAAGAGCAATCCTTAGGATTTGAGGACCATTGAACTTTCACAAGAAAATATCTTTATTTCGAAGGCGTTTAACCTCCGAAGCAATGATATGAATAGAATGTTGCTCATAACTCAAATTTGGTGAAACGTCAATTTCTACAATTACACCAGGCTCAAGAATAGAATCGGAATCCCTAAGGTATTTTCGTAGCTGAGAGACGTGGAAAACGTCATGAATAGCAAAAATTGAGCCGGTAATAAAAGAGGTGATAAGCCACGGAAACAATGCATTCGGTGATGGGAAATGGACCAACAAATCGAGGTGCTAACTTTCCCGATCGACTGAGACGCACAACACCCATCATAGGTTAAACACAAATGAACTCCGACAAAGTCTGGACTTAAAACCAGCTTCTCACCGGCTTCAAGCCAACACGAAGGAAATCGGCATGGTCTTCCGTAGAGTACCTCGAAAGGTGCCATACCAATACAAGATTGGAAGTTATAATTGGAAGAAAACTCAACAAGAGACATATGATCTTCCCAACTTCCACCAAAATCAAGAACACATGCACCGAAAGAGATCTTCAAGAGTTGACCCACACGCTCTATTTGTCCATCGGATTGAGGACGATAAGCGGTGCTAAAATTAAGCTTTGTTCCCAAAGCTTTTGAAGACCCTATGAAAATCCACTAGAAAAATAATGGATCATGATTGCTAACAATAGAAGTAGAAACTCCATGCAATTAACACTTTGACATAGAGTTTAGCCAAAATAGGTATAGTCCAAAAGAGAAGGATGAGCCTCAAGGCTACACAAAACAAGAGATGAACATGAATCGGATTCACGATCTCGAATCTCACAAGTGGATAAAATCTCGAGATCATTCCATTCGGATATCAACAAAGAAACATCCGCTTGTTGCTCTCGGCTTAAGGGCATCGACAACACGATTTCCCCTTTCCGGGAGTACAAGGAATAACAAGATCATAAGATGAAAGGAACTCGAGCCAACGTTGTTGAAGCAAATTGAGTTCCTTTTGAGAAAATAAACACTTCAAAGATTTAAAATTGGTATAGAGAACAAATTTCTCTCCCAAAAGATAATGTCACCAAAATCTAAGAGCGAAAACAATAGCCGCGAGCACCAGATCATGAATGGCATAGCTAGTCTCGACAAGCTTTAATTATCAAGAAGCAAATGCGATAACACATTCCCTTTGCAAGAGAATGCCACCAAAACCAATACGACTAGTATTGGTACCAACAATAAAGTCTTGGTTGCCTTAGGGAAACACAAGAATAAAAGCATCGGAAAAGAGTTCTTTCAATTGATCCTCTTTCCCGGAAAGCTAAAACTTTCAAAATTATAATTAACTTCGGGTAATCATCTTTTTAGAAAAATTTACTTTTTACAAGTCAATTTATTGTGTCTAACTGTCTCATCATAGCGTTTAGGAGATTCCTATCGATAACGTTGATCAAGCGCATCGACCAGAATTCTTAAAACACTCAATGGGCAAAACAACACAAAATCATCTTCTATAATAAACAAGTCTCTTAAAAATTTTACAAACATTCTTTGCTCGTTTTAAGAACAAAACCCAATCATACTTATTAAAAAGATTTGCAAATTTTAAATTTGTTATTTTCATCCATAATCAATAAATATAAGAATAAAATAATCGAGATATTCATAGAATACTCGATTCACAAAATGGATGAAATAAGGTAGAAGGTTCGTCAAATCGAATGACATAATGAACCACTCCCAAGAATCATAACGAGTGCGGAAGGCGGTAGGTGGAATGCTACCCTCCGCAACTCGTAGCTGATGAAAACCAATGGCAAGGTCGAGCTGAAAAGACCTTAGCACCATTCAATAGATTGCTTAGGTGATAATCATATGACAAGCTCAAACATACCGGAAAATTCACAAACTACTTGAATGAGAGAAATAATATTCTCCTCATCCCGTAGGTTTAAAGAATTAAAATGATATCACCGAATTTGGAAATCAAAAATCATTAAGAACAAAAAAATCTGCTCAACAAATTGAAGATGTCGAAGATGAATAGTCCACATTGGACATAGGATATGGGCTTCATAATAATTAAGCCAATCCTTTTCCAAAAACCTATTTCGAAGCCTAAATAACGCATAACATGCAAATCGGCTCGAAAAGAATAATCACAAAAATAATCTCGATATTTACAAAGCAAACTGAGTGTTGGAGATCCACCAACCGGATTCGCAATTCTCAGTGAAGTCATCAAGCCCAAGAATATTTAAAGAAAAAAATCAACAAGTTCTTTTGACATAAAAGAGTGGGACGCACCCGTATCAAAAGAAACCAAATAGGAAAATCACGAAATAAAATAATGCCATCAAGGATAGGAGGAGAATTACCTCTGGGCTGAGAGGAACCTCCAGAAGCCTTAGCAACATAAAGCTTGCCAGACTTGGCACTAGCAGGAGCAGTAAGGCAGGTGGAAATACGATGACCTTCCTTCTTGCAATAACGGCAGAAGAGAGGCTTAGGACAAGCTCGAATCATATGATCAGGAGAACCACAATTGAAACACTTCCGAACGGAAGGTGTTCCTGCAGATTGAGAGTTAGAACCGGATTCAACGGGCTTTTTCTTCTTGGAAGGGAAAAATTCATGCTTCCCCTTTTTGTTGGGATTAGGACTTTTGAACTTAATATGCCTCTTTCCATTGATGTTGAAGTTTTGTTTGGCATCCACAACTTCAACATCATTATCTTTATCGGCCTCTTCAAGTCGAAGAGCGATATCTACTAACTGGTCGAAAGGCACTTCTAATTTTAGAGGTAAAACCTTTTCGGGGTTCTTACCTAAAGCACAGATAAACCTTTGATTCTTTACAAGATCCAAAAGTTGTTGAGCAGTCATAAATACACCATCCAGAGAAGGACTACTAGATTGACCGGCGCTGGGACTGCCAGATCTAACCATCTCTTCTTCTTTAAGGAAGAAAGAAAAAGACAGAAGAGGAAAAAGGTTATTCTCAAAATGAATATCAAACAAACTTGATTGATAAAATAAGGCATCACAAAAGAAAATAGGATAGAACGGTACGAACACTCGAATTAATTCCTATGGCACGACGATTCAAAGATTCGTAACATTCGTACTACACTTTGATGTACCGTAATATGTGTCTCTGTTCTATGTTTATCATATTTTGTTCTGAACTCAGCTCTGATACCAAGCTGTAACGCCCCACTCCGAGACCCACATTAGCAAAGAGTATTACTAGGTAACACCGTCTGCTAATACGGAGAATAGAGCTGGATAGAAGCGACAATCTATTGCCTTGCCTTAATTATCTATTGAACACGTCGACAATTGCCATACCTCTTTCTTTTCTTTCTCAAATGGATCGATGTTTCCAATAAATACTTAATACAAAGCCATAGGTGGCAGAAGGATCTATCAGAACAAGATATAACAACTCAATTGTAATATACATCACAGAACAATGGATCATCTCATACATTTACACATATACAGATACATTACAGAGTATACAAAATGATACATGATGTTCCTGGAGATTTGACCAGGCAACTAGTACTCGACATCTAGAAGTACTCGGCATCCAGGAGCGTTCGGCATCAGAAGGAGTACTCGGCATCTAGGAGCACTCATCATCTAGTAGTACTCGGCGTCTAGTAGTACTCGGCATCGAGGAGTACTCGACATCCAGGAGCACTCGTCATCCAGGAGCACTCGGCATCCAGGAGCGTTCGGCATCAGAAGACGTTCGGTGTATACAACTGCTCGGCATGGTTGTATTGTTCGTCAAAAGTTATCGTTCGGCCAGAACCATCATTCGGCTAAAGGCAAACGTTCGGCCAGAGCCATCGTTCGGCCATAGACAACGTTCGGTCAGAAGCATTGTTTGGTTAAAGCTATCGTTCGGCCAGCACCAATGTTCGGCCATAGACAATGTTCGACCAGGCGCTTCGTTCGGCCAAAGGCACGTTCGGCTTCGACTGACATTCATTCCACTCTTCCCACGCATCAAACATACCGTTCGGCATAGAGAGGGTGGTTCGGCATCGTTAGCGTTCGGCCTATTTTGTTCGGCATACGGTGGCCACTGTATTTGGGCCAGAGTGTTCGGCTGCCAAGCCCACCTGGGAAGTCCAACCCATCTTTGTCTATAAATAGAGGGGCAGGGGCACAGTGAAAAGGACCTTTTTTTGGGAGAACACTGGGGAGACTCTGCCATTTTTCAGATCCATCTTCTTTACTTAGCAACTTCATTCAAACATTTGATCTACGAATTGTATTTGTAATCAATCATTAAGAAGATCAATAAAGTTTAATCTCAAAGTGGACGTAGGCAATTACGCTGAACCACTATAAATCTGGTGTTCTTACTTTCTGCATTTAAATTAGCATTGTCTTCTCTGTTTAATTTACCTTCATCACTTATATCTCTACATAATCTTTCTCTACGAGGTTAGTGACCAATTTTAGTGCTAACACTTTGGTGCTTTCACTGAGAATTGAATTCTCAAACCTCAAGGATCTGCTTTGAAGCTACTGGATTGAACAAATCCCCCAAAGAAGATCCGACTCATTGATAGGACATCCGTTGATTCTACTCAGAGTTCATACCAATAAATCTACAATGGCAAGACCACATACCAGGTCAGCTTCTCATATTGCGGATGCCCACAAGACTGCTAGCGTGCAACAAGCAGGACCTAGCAATCAGCCAGCAATTCCGGGTGTAGGAATTGCCACCCAGGACCAGACTCCAGTTGTCACCAGAATAGAGTTCAACGACTTGATGAGAGAACTCAGGGAAAGCAGGAGACAACTAGGAGAGCAGATGCAAGCTAACGCCAACCTGATGGCACAACTCACTCAACAGTAGCAACAGAATGCTGGGGGCAATCCCGCTCCTTATTTCTCATCTGACAACTCAACTTCCTCTGATGAACCTCCCAGGCGCAGACGCCGTAAGACTGAAGCAGTGCAGGCAGATGCTGCTGTTCAAACAGTTGGAGACCGTGACCAAGCAGGAGCTGGAAACTTCGGAACCAGAGTGCGGATGGAGGCTGGAGGCCCAGACCATCAAAACGCTAACGATGTCGAACCTCAAGACGCATGTTTGGCAGATCGCCAGGAGAGGAGGCATCAGCATGGACAGTCGCGTAGAACGGACTCTAACCTTCCACCTTCCATACAGACACCAGATCTGACAGCCATGGTCAGGCAATTGATGAAAGAAAATCAGGGCTTATCAAATGATGATTGGGGAGTATCAAGAAGTCATACTCCATTCATAGATGTTGTGCTGCAGGCAGCGTACCCCAAGAAGTTTAGTATGCCTACTATCCCTGCATATGAGGGAAAGACTGACCCCAGACAGTATGTCATGAGGTACGAGTGGATGATGGATTCAGCTAGAGCAAATGATGCCACCAAGTGTAGATGCTTTCCAATTACTCTATCTGGGATCGCTACTATGTGGTTCACTCGACTTCCTCCGCGGTCCGTATCCAATTTCGAGGAGTTGGCAAAGAAGTTTATTGAGCAGTTCAGGATACACACTACTCGTCCAAAGGACGTAATGTCTCTGTCAAGTGTAATCCAAAGTCCTGGATAGTCATTGAAGGAATATTTACAAAGATTCCATGTTGCGGCAACGGAATTCAGTAATCCCAATGATCATGCAATCCTAATGGCTGTGATGAGAGGTGTGGATCCAGATTCTGAGTTTGGAGACTAGTTGGCAGGAAAACCTCCGACTACGCTAGAGCGTTTCTACTCAAAGGCACACCAGTTCATAAGAAGAGAGGAAGCTAGGTGGGTAAGACGAGATAAGGCACCAGGACCTGTCCAAGAGTCCATGAAAAGCAACGTTGCTGTGAAGCAGTCCGGGGACAACCCGTGAAAGGTCCAAGTCAATGTCCAGAACAAGCCTGGGCAGCCTAAGGAGTCCGGAGGAAGAAATCAAGGGAAGAAGAGAGAAGCGGGGAAGTGGAAATCGATAGTTCCAAGCTACAACGAGTATACCCCACTGAATGCGTCTCTTGAGAACATTTACCTATCAACCTGTAATACTTTTCAGTACAGAAAGCCACGTCCAAAAGAATCAACCGAGGAACAGAAGCGGACCGGGAAATATTGCCGCTTCCATGAGACTTATGGGCACAATACGGAAGAGTGCAGACACCTGCACGACGCTATCGAGAAGTTGATCAGGCAAAAGAAGTTGCAAGAATTTGTGAAGGATCCACAGGAAGGAGGACAGGGAACATCCAACTTAGGTCGTGCACCAGCTCCGCGTCGTCCCGAGGAGCCTGCCCGAACTGTGGGTAGACTAGTCATAAATACAATCATCGGCGGACCTCACCCCGCGGATAAGAATTGGCAAGAGATGGAGCGGTATGTAAGTTCCCTGAAGCATGCAGATTTTGAGTGCTGTTCGAACATGAAGGATGGGACCCCTGCTAAGCAGCAGCGCGTAATGACAGATGATATAGTGTTCAAAAACAGAGATGCTGACCAAATAAAGGCTCCAACCATCGACCCGATGGTCATATCTGGGACGATCGGACCGGCCTATGTGAAAAGAATTCTGATTGATTGTGGAAGTTCTGTCAACATCATCTTCAAGAAGGCTTATGACCAAATGAAAATGGAAACAAAGGACTTGAAACCGTCCAAAGCTCGTATACACGGCTTTAATGGCGCAGCGACCGATGCAGTGGGGTATGTTGAGTTACCAGTTGAACTGGGACAAGGCGAGCGTCGGAGGGTGCGAATCCTACCCTTCGTAGTTTTGGATGTGGATTCTTCGTATAATGTTTTCTTGGGCCGACCGGCCCTGGCTGAGTTTAGGGCATCATTAGCCCCGTGGTGCTTAACTTTGAAGTTCCCAACTGACAAAGGAGTAGGTATTGTTCATGGCGACCAAGCAGCTGGTCGTTCCTGTTATGTGGCTGAGCTCCGAGAGGCCTATCGGAGGGAAAAAGGAAAGGTTGCGGACAATCCCGTCCGCATCCTTAATACGGATAATTGACAAGTAGTGCCCGAGCCCTGGCTCGGGCATAATTCTCGGATCTTCAGAGACATAGATCTGAGAGACGACGATGAGAAACCCAGGGAAGAAAAGGCAGCGCCGGCTGAATTAACGGTTGACATTTCAGTCAGCCGAGACGACCCTTCGCGAATACTGAAGGTCGGATCACAGCTTGGCCCCGCAATGACTGAAGACCTTAGTGACTTCCTCCGGGCGAATCTTGATGTTTTCGCCTGGACGCATTTTGATATGTGTGGGATTTTTCCCGCCATCACGAGTCATATGTTGAACATAGACCCGAAATACGTCCCGGTTAAACAAAAGAGAAGTGGAATGGACCCGGAGAGGTCCGCTGCTCTCAGAGAGGAAGTGGACAAACTCAAAGCTAATGGGTTCGTCCGCGACGCCCTCTACCCTGAATGGGTATCCAACCCCATGCTGGTAAAAAAGACGAATGGGAAATGGAGAACTTGCGTAGATTATTCCGACTTGAACAAAGCATGCCCCAAGGACAGTTTCCCGTTAACTAGGATCGATCAGTTGGTCGACTCCACCGTAGGACATGAGCTGTTATCATTCATGGATGCATACTCGGGATACAACCAAATCCCGATGCATATTCCAGACCAAGAACACACCGGCTTCGTTACAGATGTTGGGCTATATTGCTATGTAGTAATGCCCTTCGGACTGAAGAACGCAGGAGCGACTTATCAGCGTTTGGTGAATCGAATGTTCAAGGACCAGCTTAGTAGGACGATGGAAGTCTATGTGGATGACATGCTCGTGAAGTCACGACAGTCAAACGACCACATTCGAGACTTGGCTGAAATGTTCGACATACTCAGGTATTACGGGATGAAGATCAACCCTTTGAAGTGTTCCTTCGGCGTTGCGTCGGGGAAGTTTTTGGGATTCATCGTCAACGCTAGGGGAATTGAAGCTAACGTAGAAAAGATCCAAGCTATTCGAGATGTGCAAGTGCCCAAGACTATAAAACAGGTACAGAGCCTGAATGGAAAAGTAGCTGCGCTAAGTCGATTCATATCCAGGGCAACTGACAAGTGCATCCCTTTCTTTGATATAATAAAGAAAGGGAAGAGGAATTTCGAATGGACGTCTAGTTGTGAGGAAGCATTCCGGGATCTGATGAGGCATCTGGAGAGTCCACCAGTGCTGTCAAAACCAGTAAACCATGAGATGCTGTACGTATACTTGGTTGTATCCCCGCATGCAATAAGTGCGGCTTTAGTTCGCGAGGAGGACTGAATCGAAAAGCCAGTGTATTATGTTAGCAAGCGTTTAACGGGGGCAGAAAGAAATTACCCTAAAATCGAGAAATTGGCCTATTGCTTGGTGATTGCATCACGTAAGCTACGCCCATATTTTCAAGCACACTCAATCAATGTTTATACCGATCAACCCCTGCGGCAGGTACTCCAACGACCAGAAACTTCTGGAAGATTGCTAAAATGGAACATCGAGTTGAGCCAGTTCGATATCACCTACTTGCCATGGAGAGCCATACAAGGGCAAAGCAGATTTCATCGCTGAGTTTACCATACCCATAGAACCAGATAATCACGACGTCATTCCCCACGTTCGATGGAAATTATACACTGATGGGGCATCAAACGACCGTTGCTTCGGCGCGGGCATAGTTCTTATAACTCCGGAAAATCGATCAATCCGTTATGCTTTGAAGCTTGATTTTCCAGCTACAAATAACGAAGCAGAATATGAAGCACTGATTGCTGGCTTGAAGCTCAT
This sequence comes from Allium fistulosum, assembly GCA_030737815.1. Lineage (NCBI taxonomy): Eukaryota > Viridiplantae > Streptophyta > Magnoliopsida > Asparagales > Amaryllidaceae > Allium > Allium fistulosum. The sequence goes on from CM060901.1 coordinate 1,621,101,580, forward strand.
CGGAGAACTCGGGATCAAATCATTTGAAATCTTTTGTGACTCACAGTTGGTGGTTTACCAAGTGCGGGGAGATTACCAAGCAAAGGGACAAAAGCTTGCTCCGTACCTTGTTCAGGTCCAAGAACTACTGTCAAATCTTGAGCGTTATGACATTTCGCATGTCCCGCGCGAATAGAATAAAGAAGCCGACTTGTTGGCTAAGTTTGCAAGCACAGGCGATGCGCAGCAAATGGGATTGTATCCCGTTGAGGCCTTGCACGCCCCGAGCATAGACGAGATGAAAGTTGATTGTGTATTGGAAACGGAAATCGAGAAGGAATCGTGGATAACCCCATTCAAACTGTACCTGACGATCGGGACTTTACCAGAAAAAAGGAGCGAAAGACGGCAGGTCCTTCGAAAGGCCGCGCGATACGTGATGCAGGATGGATTAATGTATCGAAAAGGGTTCTCAGTCTCATTATTACGATGCATCGCTCATGACGATACAAAGCGGGTCTTAAGAGAGGTTCACGAAGGGGAATGTGGCGACCATACTGAGGGGCAAACGCTAGCAAAAAAGATCCTCTGCTATGGATATTACTGGCCGACCGTAAATCGGGACGCTGCAGACTACGCAAGGAAATGTGACAAGTGTCAAAGATATGCGAAAATCCCGAGGACTCCATCAACGGAACTCACACAAATGGTTAGTCCCTGGCCATTCGCAATCTGGGGAATCGACATAATCGGCTCTTTGCCTATATCCAAAGGTGGTGCGAAATTCGCGATAGTTGTAGTCGACTATTTCACAAAATGGGCTGAGGTAGAACCTTTGGCCACAATCACCTCTAAGAAGATCATTAACTTCGTTGTACGAAGCATTATATGCCGCTTTGGCCTTCCTCGCACCATCATTATGGACAACGGGACGCAATTTGAAAGTGGAGAGTTCAAAGAGTTTTGTTTAAAGTATGGCATCGAGAAGAAATTCGCCACCGTTGCACACCCAAAAGCTAACGGACAAGTCGAGGCCGTTAACAAAATAATCAAGTCCATACTGAAGAAACGTCTGGAGAAGGTCGGAGGCAAGTGGGTAGATGAACTCCCGACAGCATTATGGGCTTATAGAACTACCCACAAGTCCGTGACTGGCCACACTCCATTCGCCTTGGCATACGGCTCGGAAGCAGTTATACCCGTGGAACTTGAAGTTCCATCACACCGAGTGACATACTATGATCCTAAGACGAATCAGGACCTCTTGTTGGAATTGCTGGACTGCATCGATGAGAAGCGTAAAGAGGCCGAATTAAGGGCAGCAGCGCATAGACACCGAGTCAAGCGTTACTACGACGGCAGAGTCCGCCCAAGGATTTTTGATGTGGGTGATCTTGTTCTGAAACGAGTTTTCCCGGTACCATCACGTATGAATCCCAGCTGGGAAGGTCCGTACGTCGTTGAACGGAAGCTTGGAGAGGGAACATTCAAGCTAGCGACCGTTGATGGCACGACACTCCCCCGAGCGTGGAACAGCGAACGTTTGCGGCTTGATTACATCTAGCATGTTTTCTTTCTTGTTTTAGGCACCGTTATTTCCTGTATGTTTTCATTCAGTCGTAACTTAGTTTCTTTTTAACTATGTAATCAAGCAGTTTAGTTGTTTTTCATTAATAAAGGCTTGAAGCCGTATTTTCCAAGAACTACTAATGTTTCTATATCTCATAATCGGGTAACGAATTACTAGAACTACATTATCCTGTACAATGTACGAACTCGTATAAACGGTTTCAACCTCCGAAGTCCCCAGAGCATGGACCTAAGTACTCTAAGTCCCCAGAGCGCGGACTAGAGTATAAACGATTTCAAATCTCCGAATCCCCAGAGCACGGATCGGAGTACTCTAAGTCCCCAGAGCACGGACTAGAGTATAAACGATTTCAAATCTCCGAATCCCCAGAGCGCGGATCGGAGTACTCTAAGTCCCCAGAGCGCGGACTAGAGTATAAACGATTTCAAATCTCCGAATCCCCAGAGCGCGGATCGGAGTACTCTTAGTCCCTAGAGCGCGGACTAGAGTATAAACGATTTCAAATCTTCGAATCCCCAGAGCGCGGATCGGAGTACTCTAAGTCCCCAGAGCGCGGACTAGAGTATAAACGATTTCAAATCTCCGAATCCCCATAGCGCGGATCAAAGTACTCTAAGTCCCCAGAGCGCGGACTAGAGTATAAACGATTTCAAATCTCCGAATCCCCAGAGCGCGGATCGGAGTACTCTAAGTCCCCAGTGCGCGGACTAGAGTATAAACGATTTCAAATCTCCGAATCCCCAGAGCGAGGACCGGAGTACTCTAAGTCCCCGGAGCGCGGACTAGAGTATAAACGATTTCAAATCTCTGAATCCCCAGAGCGCGGATCGGAGTACTCTAAGTCCCCAGAGCGCGGACTAGGGTATAAGCAATTTCAAATCTCCAAATCCCCAGAGCGCGGATCGGAGTACTCTAAGTCCCCAGAGCGCGGATTAGGATATAAACGACTTCAACCTCCGAGTCCCCAAAGTGCGGACCGGAGTACTCTAAGTCCCCGGAGCGAGGGCTAGAGTATAAACGATGCGAACCTCCGAATCCCTTGAACGCGGATCAACTTACTCTAAATCCCTGGAGCGTGGATTTAAAAAAAAAGTCCAAGTACTCAAGAAATGTGGGACAAGAAGTATGCCACATCTGGAAATGTTCGAACAACACGAGAATGGACTGGGAAATAATGCAACTCATAAGAACTTGAGTTATGACCACGGTTAGTCAGCAAAACCAAAGAAAAGTAAGAGAATTATTCAAGCGAAAAAGAAACTAAAACTTCGTTCAATAGTTCAAAATGGGGTTACACAGTTATTCCTCCAAAACTTGGAGTCAAGAACCTATCCATACAAACTACAGAGACAAAAGATAAAAGTAATTACAAGACTTAAGCAAGGAACTCGTTGAACGAGTGTAGCGATTATTTCTTCGGTTTCTTCTTCTTGTCTTCTTTTGTTTTTTCCGACGACTCCTCTCCCTCACGCTTTTTCTTGGATTTCTTGCTCACTAAAGAAGCGGAGTCTGGAGTAGGAGACGGAACATCCAGTGGTTTAGACCTGCCCGGGAGAATGATTTTCAAAGGTCTGTTCCGCGGGTCGGTAAGTTCCAGTATTTCAAGTTCGACTTTGACCTCGACCTTTTTCTTCTCCTCTTCGGCGAGGCGTTCCTTCATGCTCATCTTTGAGGTATGCTCAGAGGCGCTAGTGATTTCGATTTCATCACTCCCTTCGGTAGGAGATGAAGTGTCAAGCTTATCATCATCTAGCGCCCCGATCACTTGAGCGTCAGGGCCAGGAGTTACTCCCGCGTGAGCAACATCACTTGTTTTCTCTGCCTCCTCCTTGGCGTCATCGCTCCTTGGAGTTGGCTCGGGATCAGAGCAGCCTGCATGAAAACATAAAGAATGAACATTAGAACGAATAACCAATGCTGGAAAATAACAAGATCTTTCGACTTCTAGAAAGGAAGAGTTTCCTACCGGGTTCTGGTTGGCTATCGGTTGCGCGTGGGGTTTCACCCTCCAGAATAGGAGATAGCACGTGAACGCCAAGCCCGGGATCTTCAGGATCATAGCCGGCATGCTGCTCGAACGGGTCAAGTGTCGGCCGACTGGCCGGCTGAGCAGCGGGAGGAGCAGCAATATGAGGAGCCGTAGTCTCAACCCCAGACGGGACAGCTTCATCACTTTTCTCTTTTGGAAGGGGAGAGCCTTTGCTATAAAGCGCCAAAGCTGCGGATAAATCCGCTGGCTCATTCCCCCTAAGAAACTCCTTCACCAAGGCATCCTCATCGACCTATTCAGAGCCCGACTCGATTTTCCTAATCTTCACTAAAGTTTCCCAGGCCTCAGCTAGGGATTCGAGATAGCCATCGCCCAAGAATGTCAAGTCACGGTGCATAAGGACACGGGCTCCATACTCAGCAATCAACGGGTCAAACATGCACTTGACCTCTTCCCTGCCGGCTTCTGCGGCCACCTCGAGGCGAGAGTCAATCTCCTCCGCAGCTTTTCTTTTGCCCTCCTCACGGGCTTCGTCCTTCATTTTTTCAACCCCAGCAAGTTCGTCATCGAGCTTCGTTTTCAGGAGCTGAGTAGCAACGATTTCATCACAATATCGTTGTGATTCTTCTTGAGCAGCTACTTTATCCTCTTTCTCCTTGGAGAGTAATTCTTTCAGCTCTTTGACTTATATGATGAGCGCGTCCCTTTCTTTTTGGATGGAATCTTTTTCTAGGGCAAGGGCACCGCTACGCTGGACTGCTTCATCAAGTTCCTTCTTGTGAGCCATCTCTAAACGAGTAACTGCCTCAGCAGTATCTTTTGCGCTTTGCTCAGCGGCTTCCAGCTTCGACTTATACGAAGCAAGCTCTTCGTCTTGATGCTTGATGATGTTCTTGTCACAACTGGCCTCCAATTTCAGACGATCAATCTCATATTGACGCTCAACGGACACCTCCGAGATCTTTTCAACCAAGTGTACAAACGCGTCATGTTGAACATAGACGTCGTTATTACAGGCAATGGCACTCTGCTTCACGTGCCCAGGGATATGATGAATAGCTGGGAGGAACTTCAGACCATCGAAGCAAATTTTTGGAAATTTGGCCTTAAGATCGACCATCTTTTCCGCTACAGTTGGGTCAACCGCGGGAGTAGGGGGAGGAGGCTTTGGAAGTTCTGCTCTTTTTCGTTGCTCCCGAATTTGCCTTGTACTCGACGAACCGGAGTTTGTTCTCGAGGAGCATCGAGTTGGTACCCCTTCTATAAAGACTTCTCTCTATCCGGCTCAGTTGGAGGAAGAGGATCACGGGACTGTGAAGATTGGGAATATGCCTTCTTACGATAAGATGAATCGCGGGGACGGTTGTCTCTATCTTCATAATCATCTCTGTCCCTGCGTCTGCTTGAACCTGAATCCCGTCCGGGATGATGAAATATGGAGGAACCATGAAGGCGGTGAGAGCGCCCCATGTCACCTACAAAGAATAGAGGTAACAACGAGTTAAGAAAAATCTGAGAAAAAAAAACTTGAAGTGTATGATGGAATGCGAATGTGCGTGTGTGTCCTAGTGTTCCCCCCGACGGACCAGTTCTTTTGTCTTTACTAATCGGAGTATTGTCTCCCTGGACTGGGAGTTGAACTCCCGCATTGCCTCTAGCGGGCGAAGAAAACTTGAGGGCTTCAGGATCGTCAAACCCGTAATTAAGTATATCGTCGGGGATGGAGAGATTCGACAAACCCCTTAGAGAACTTTCCAGGTGCTATGAGGAAGCCTCTTTCTCTGGCGGGATAGGCGTAACTTTTGAAGTTCCGCCAACTTTCTCCTTCTGAATCTTGTATTTTAACCTCTTCTTTCCCTTCGAAGGGGAGGATGACGTTTCAATGTCATGAACTTCGACCGTCGGATTCCAAGCGGGACCCACATTCTCGCCTTGAGTCTCAGGAGCTTCATCCTCTTTGTGCTCACCTTCTTCGTGCGCGTCGGGAGTGTGGCGTGATGACGATCTAGCTTGTTTTTTCCCTTTACCGGATGTTGGCTTGGGAATGGAGACGCCCTCCGGGAGGCTAATCCGACGACCAGGGGCTAGCAAGCCGAACCTCGACAATGATTCATTTGAAATGATGGTTCGGATGTCTCGTTCCTCAACAGGAAGAGCTCTAATGGCCTCAACAGCCTCAGAATATCCTCGGCCCTCCGGACGCGGGTTGATACCTGAAAAGATGAAACGAGGAGTTAGAAAAAGCATAACTCCAATTAAACGCGAATGATGACTCAGCGAAGAGACTTACTGCCTTCAACCCATCTCCTCGCAAAACCAGGAGGGCAATGCACGTAGAACCATTCCTGTTTGTACAGGGCGAATTTATTACATGCCCCTGTCAAGATTTGGCATTTGTGGTACGGCTCGAGGAACATGAAGGAAGGGCTGTCTTTCCGTTTCTTGATTATGTAGATGTATCTGATGTCGCCAGAGGTTGGAAGTCTAGAGAAGACGGCCATGAAGAGTAGGTAGGTCCCATATAGAAACGCGTGACCGTTCGGATGCAGCTGCGACGGGGCAATGTCTATGTACTGCAACACGTCCCAAAGGAATAAATTAAACGGAGGCACGCTGCCCATCCAACACATGAACTTGTTGCAGGTGGTATATCCGACTGGGGGCAGGTGAGGACGATCATGTCGCGAAGGGACTAACACATCGGCGAAAGGAATCCCATGGATGGAACATATTCGTCGAAGTGCGGCTTCATTGATCTTCGAAGCTTGTGAGTCGATCGGATTATCTAAGAGAATTGTTGCCTCCAGGGCATCAGGAGCTAAGTTATGGGCGGGGGAAGTCGATGGATTTGAAGTATTAACGGCTTCTTGCCTTGATGACGGCCCAGGCCTATCAGATATAGTGGCGGAGCTAGACTTTTTAGACATCCCCGATAAATAATGAATCTGTCTAAGTGCCTGCGAAAACTATACTTGAAAAACGTTGAATGTTAGAATTAAAAACACGAATATTCCCCCTATGTGGTGTGTGAACTAGTGCAAGCAATCGTGTAAAAGCGTTGAAAGTTTGAAGGTCGCAAAGTTGTTGATATAAAATTGAGCGTTAAGTCATCGCCTTCGAAGACTGTCATCGCTGACCGTCCCCAGAAGCCTGCCTTTTGGTGATTGCAATTCCCGATCCAGAAAACGTATGATAATCAAAGTTCAGATTTACGTTTACTGAAGCTAAGAAGTTAGTGATCCGGGTCAGCTTCACATATGCTAGAATGCTTGGGCCCTGTTTCTTGTTTTGCTATACGAGTAGGTATAGTTAATAAGTGTTCAGCATTTGTGACTATTCGGCTAAGTCATTGTTCGGCTAAGTCATTGTTCGGCTAAGTCTTTGTTCGGCTAAGTCGTTGTTCGGTTAAGTCATTGTTCGGCTAAGTCTTTGATCGGCTAAGTCATTGTTCGGCTAAGTCTGTGTTCAGCTAAGTCTTTGTTCGGCTAAGTCTTTGATCGGCTAAGTCATTGTTCGGCTAAGTCTGTGTTCGGCTAAATTTTGGTTCGGCTAAGTTGTTGTTCAGCATTTGAGTCGTGTTCGGCCTCGTTTTGTTCGGCATGTTTTAACCTAAGTATGGTACGACGTTTGTGACTGTTCGGTTGAGATGACCATCGGCACGCTGTCCTTAACATTGGCCTCATCTCTTCCTCCATCCACACCGAATCACGAGGGCAAATCGTTCGGCAAGTCGTACCAGACCATACCGCTCGATGCCCCTAATCATCTCCTACTTCCTCCATGTTTCTCCTTCCACCAATCTGGTCCGGCATAAAATACTTATGCCGAACCACAGTGTGTCTACCAATGATTTCCTAGAAAACCCATCTCTATTTACTCTTCCTACCACCCTCGTCGCATGACTCGACACTTTAGTCAAAGCTCGATTTATCCCATCAATTAAGGGAGTTTGAGCGTAAAGGCTGTATTTAGGCGAAAGGATCAGTACCTAGTTGGTAAGGTGAAGACTTGGAAAGAATCGGCGAGTTGTATGTTGGCTGGTAGCTTCGGCAGGTGCAAGGAAGAGGTGTTAGAAGTGTGAAAAGGGAAAGAAGGATAGAGGTGCTGGCTTTTATAGGGAAAACAAAAGAAGTCGAAAAGGCTACATCCGGTGGAACCGGTCAAAGTCATATCGTTCGGCATCGGCGTATAACGATGTTCGGCACTGAAGGATCGTTCGGCCAGAAAGCATCGTTCGGTCACGAATGTCTTGTTTGGCATTTAGAGCACGCTCGGCACACACCTAAACCACTGGAATTTTCAAAAAGGCATCTCCGTTCGAGGTTAGTCAAGGATTTAAAACGAGACGAAAAGGTTACATGACTCAAAGCGTACCACGTTCGGTCACGTGATACACTTTGGGGGGCAAGTGTTTCCTGGAGATTTGACCAGGCAACTAGTACTCGGCATCTAGGAGTACTCGGCATCTAGGAGCGTTCGGCATCAGAAGGAGTTTTCGGCATCTAGGAGCACTCGGCATCTAGGAGCACTCGGCGTCTAGTAGCACTCGGCATCTAGGAGTACTCGGCATCTAGGAGCACTCGGCATCCAGGAGCACTCGGCATCCAGGAGCACTCGGCATCCAGGAGCACTCGGCATCCAGGAGCACTCGGCATCCAGGAGCACTCGGCATCCAGGAGCGTTCGGCATCAGAAGGCATTCGGCGTATACAACTGCTCGGCATGGTTGTATTGTTCGTCAAAAGTTATCGTTCAGCCTGAACCATCGTTCGGCCAGAGACACCGTTCGGCTAAAGGCAAACGTTCGGCCAGAGCCATCGTTCGGCCATAGACAACGTTCGGTCAGAAGCATTGTTTGGTTAAAGCTATCGTTTGGCCAGCACCAATGTTCGGCCATAGACAACGTTCGACCAGGCGCTTCGTTCGGCTAAAGGCACGTTCGGCTTCGATTGACATTCATTCCACTCTTCCCACGCATCAAACATACCGTTCGGCATATAGAGGGTGGTTCGGCATCGTTAGGGTTCGGCCTATTTTGTTCATCATACGACGACCACTGTATTTGGGCCAGAGTGTTCGGCTGCCAAGCCCACCTGGGAAGTCCAACCCATCTTTATCTATAAATAGAGGGGCAGGGGCACAGTGAAAAGGACCTTTTTTTGGGAGAACACTGGGGAGACTCTGCCATTTTTTAGATCCATCTTCTTTACTTAGCAACTTCATTCAAACATTTGATCTACGAATTATATTTGTAATCAATCATTAAGAAGATCAATAAAGTTTAATCTCAAAGTGGACGTAGGCAATTACGCTGAACCACTATAAATCTGGTGTTCTTACTTTCTGCATTTAAATTAGCATTGTCTTCTCTGTTTAATTTACCTTCATCACTTATATCTCTACATAATCTTTCTCTACGAGGTTAGTGACCAATTTTGGTGCTAACACATGATAAGTGGTAAAGCACCATAATATATAGGCGAGTCAAAGAATACATATCAGAGTTACAGCCAAAAAGGACTACACAAAAAGGAGCTAGCGGAATAGTCCATGCGGCAGCAAAATAGCCTAAGTCCAATGTACCTAACCTGAAACATCTCGGTCTGACCCGAGTATAAAATACACGGGTCAGTCTAGCTAAACAAATCAGTTAGATAAACTAAATGATAATGAACATACAAGATCATAAAGTACCAAAATTATCTCCAAAGGAGATAACCAAATCATCTAACATAAGATGAATCATAACAAGCCTCGTATCATCGGCAACTCAAATAAACAAAGGATACTGTATCCCAAAACAAGCCAAAAGGCAAATAACAAATACCAATAAAGGTAACACAAGTTTCCACAAGGTAATCGCTATATATCGTGTGGTTCAAAGAACCCCGAAAGGCGATACACTAGGGAAATATAATTATCAAAGAAACAAAATATGCTCGAGCCCAGTACTGTATAACAAGGATCCATACGCCCGAAGGCAACAAACCCCGAAGGCTCAAGCCCGAAGGCAACAAACCCCGAAGGCAACGCCCGAAGGCAACAAACCCCGAAGGCTCAAGCCCGAAGGCAACAAACCCCGAAGGCAACGCCAAAAGGCAACGCCCGAAGGCAACAAACCCCGAAGGCTCAAGCCCGAAGTCAACAAACCCCGAAGACAACGCCAAAAGGCAAAGCCCGAAGGCAACAAACCCCGAAGGCTCAAGCCCGAAGGCAACAAACCCCGAAGGCTCAAGCCCGAAGGCAACAAACCCCGATGGCAACGCCAAAAGGCAACGCCCGAAGGCAACAAACCCCGAAGGCTCAAGCCCGAAGGAAACAAACCCCGAAGGCAACGCCCGAAGGCAACAAACCGTAGTGGTAGTACTGGACACCACTGTCCGGCGGAATGTGTCACAACTCTCAGTAAGGAACTCGGAAAATGTTAACGTGAGCCCCATACCCCACGTTCGCACTAAACGGTTTACTAACCGTTAGTCAATTTCACACTCAAAGTAGTACAAAGTTCACCTCATCTCATCGGTAAACCAGACCCAGAGGTCAAAACGGTCAAACGAATAGATTAGGAATTAACTGAAAAGATAAACACACGTGTTCATAGCACGCGTTTTATTTAATCATTTAATTCTCCTCCCTCTTTCGCTCGAAGTGAAAAATTGTGAGTGTGTGTGTGTGTTTTAAATAGAAATTATAAGTTGGAGAAATAAGCTTTTAATACCATTTAAAAAGATCTCTTTATAAAAATCCGTGTACGAATCAAAAAGGAATCATCAAAGTCAACTAAAGTGAAACAACTAATTGGAGAAAGAAGAATCGATCAAAATTTGGAATCCCACACCAAATAGGCAAATTGGACCGAGACAAGCAGATTCAGACGTCTGAATCGTATATTTCAGACATCTGAAACTGGGGCTCAAGCAATACTTTGCCTAGGCCAATGATGGCCAAATCATAATGAAAGCAATCAGATGAGTGATGATGGCTAGGGGTTTACGCCAAACGACTATCCAACCTAAGTGACTCACCAATACACTCCGACCAACATGCCCAAACAACCATATAAGATTTTTCATAGATTTTGACATCAAACGCCAAAAATTGGAATATTCATTAAACCAATTCAATTCAACCACAAATGGACAAGGAATATATGTTAGGAATTGCTACCTAACACTATCAAAGATATTGATGTAGATGTGAGTTCAAAAACTCACCTTTTAACCCAAAAACTCAAGAGAGAAGCTATTGAGCAAGGAAAGAACAATCACTCTTCAATTATAACCCAAGGAGCTTCAATCTAAGCTAAAGAAAAAATATTTCCTAAGTTAGGGTTTAGGAAATTTCAGAAATCGAAGAGGAATTGAGATGGAGAAGGAGAAGAGGATGCTTACCTAAGCTTTTCTTGGATTTTGGAGCAAGAATTTGAGTTTGCAATTGAATCTAGGGCTTGGAATTTCTATTTCCCATTCTCTTCCCCCATTTTCAGTTGAGCTTGAGTTTTTATGAAATGAGTTGAGTGAATGGAGAGGAGAGGGGGCTGAGTTAGGTTATAGGATGAGTTGGGTGAAACCCAAACCCAAAAGCCCAAGTAGAAAATAGCAAAATTCAACTTACTCCAAACATATCGAAGCTTATACTCAAAAAAGTCGTAAACAACATTTTGAACTCAATGGAAATGATCTCAAGCCCAAATTGTTGATTCTCAACTTCATTCTTGATTCAAACGTCTGAAATTTCCAAACCAGATGTCTGAATCTGGAAAAATATGAGTTCTCAAACTTCATTCAGACGTTTGAAATAAACGATTCAGACGTCTGAATCTAGAAAAACAGATGTTGTCAAGAACAATATTCAAACGTCTGAATCGTATATTTCAAACGTCTAAAAATGGCAATTTTGGCCTATTTCCTTTCTGGTTTGATTAGAACAATTTCAGACGTCTGAATGCTTCATTTTAGACGTCTGAATCCCTGTTTGACTTTGTTTTCAAATGAGCACTTCCAAATAGCACGATCCACAACGACTTTTCACTAATTCGACTGTTCTTCTACGAATAGTGACTTTTTCAGACTAAAATCCGACTAACGATGCTATATTTAAATTAAACATTTAAATATATGAATCGTAAAATATGCGGGTTGTTACAAGCAGACCTCACTTCGCTCGCCAATTAATATACTGGCGCCTTAGTTAGAGACCGGGATAGTGTTCATGGGGACCGGGGGTAGAATAGAGTGTTGTTTCGGAATACGAAGTCAGGGATTCTGCAACAAGAAAAGTGATAGGTGAGACCAATAATATAATAGGAGCTAAGGAAGCATCAATCATCGACTTCCTTCCATCTAGCCAGGTAAGATCAAACTCGAATAGTTTGGATCGGTCCCCTAAGTATCCTGGCTTTGGTAGAAAGATTCCAGCCTCGTAGGGGCAATTGGGAGATGCGATAAGAGTTTCTACTATTCACGAATATCTTAATTGGAGCCTAGTATACCAAGTCCAGTATATTAATAGGTAGGTGCCTAGTATACCAAGTCCATTCTATGATTCTCCAAACTATTGCTGTCTATTCTGGACATGAGAGTTTAATGTATCCCATTTGATATCTTCGTATCCGAGAATCAACAAATTCCACCCCGCATTCTTCACAAACAAAATTAAGGGTCCTCTTTTTCCGCTCCGATCACTCGATAATTTCCACAAGCACAAATTCCACTTGGTCCGGAGATTCTTTCACAAAACAATCCATCTCGGTTTATTGGTTTTATAATGAAAAGTATAGGGCTTTGTCACCTCTCCAACTATCTCCCCATTTGGTAGGATTTTGTTGGCCCAAGCCCTTATTTGTTGAGGAGACACTAATACAATTCGAAGTTGTTGATGAGGTCGATCATAGAATAGAAATTCTGATTCATTCGGCCGATTCTTCTCAGATACAAGGCGACCATAGGGAGGTTCCAGAGCAAAAGCCAATTAATATACTGGGTTCTGAGCAATCGAAAAGGTTCTAGGGCATCCTCAGGATTAGCTACTGTTCCCCACTCGCACAAGATCAGCAAGAATGAATGGTGAGAGTGAAAGCTAATCTTCGCCCAATCAATGCACTGGCCTTCTTTTTTCTTCTAAGATCATAGGGCATAAGGCCAATGTTTATACTGGGTGAAGTGGTAGTACTATAGATATGCCGATCGATAGGATTAGGGACAAATGGTAGTACACGAGCTATGCCTGGTGCACCTAACGAGGCCTATTTGGGTCTATCACCAGCACCACGGCTCACTTTAGCTAATCTAACGACAAGGGCCATCAGATGCACTCCGTTAACTCTTCAAGGTATGTCGAGAACTGATAGAAATTCCACTAAGTAAGATAGCTGCTACGGTTCTTACTATGATGGAAACATAGGTTCTTTCCCATTCTTAACCCGAGGTGCGTAGCGATTACCGGAATGCTCCAATTTCAGTTGTTGATCCAATCCTCCACGACTCATGTATCGGTGAAGGTAGGATTGACGTAACGACCAGTTAGAGGTGATTGCTCTGTTTTGGCCATTCATTCTCATTGGGCCTTAGCCTGTCCGGCGAGGGTTTCATACATACATGCCGCTCGGATTAATATACTTGGCCTCGTCCCACTTCTTTTTAACGAGGGCGCGCGACTTACTTCCAACAAATTTTGATTTCATTGTTTTCATCGAGGCGAGAAGTTCTCATGTGTTTTGCCACTCCGGCTGAATTGATTCTGAATCGGATGCCCTATGGTATGGCCTGGCCCAATCTGGTTACCTCCAACCAAGAGAATAGGAATAACCAGAACAAGCGGGATACCTTCTTTCTTTTCTTTTTTGGTTGGCCCTGGCAGGAACAAGCAACGGTTACACTCTGCCGGTAAATGGGACAGGAAGAACCGAAAGACTGACTTGTTGGCTCACATAGGACCACTGCTGGGAGTAGAACATGATAGACTACCAGGACTAGTCCACTTCTCAATAGGAAGAGAAAACATCAACTATTAGTCCAGCTTTCCGGGCTCTCATAACAGCCCTGGGCATCTCCCTAGCCTACCTATTAATATACTGGATCGGTCCCCTCGCTTTCAGAAGGTTCTGTCTAATAAGGAAAGAGAAAGAGAGTTCTAGTTACTTGTTAAAGTGAAAGAAAAGAGAAGAAGCAGTCAACGGTTACTAGTTCCGTTGGCCATGTAGTTCGAAAACGGTACTAGAGGTGCGAAGCAGCTTAGTCAGAGAGAAAGTAATTCTGGGAGTTGGGTTAGCGATCCTCCTTAATGGAGTCGGGGTCAGAGTACTCTCAGAACCGAGTTGGTTTAGTTACACCCTACCTTTATCCTTGTCTTTTAGCTTATGGTAATAGTTTCAAAGATAGATGTGTCACATAATCACAAAAATAAGGTGCGTAGCGTGCAGGAGTAACTTAACGTAATGATAGAGTCATCTTAGAGAAATAGGTAATGCTAGAGTACGGTTTCTAATTGTCTTGAGAAGGAGGGTGGATATTAGTTGGTATCTAGTTCGATTGAGCTATTGGGGTTCGACTCCATACTCTTGTGTATATCCTTTGGCCACCAATCTAGCCTTCAACCTCTCAACTGCTCCATCAGCTGTTGACTTTATAGACCCACTTGTAGCCAACTCTTTCCCTAGAGGAAGAGAGAGTCAATCCCAAGTAACAAACCATTCTAGTGCCCCAGTATCTTAGGCTCTTTCTACATAGAGCTGCCAGCAGAGCAAGGTTGAGGCCCCAATTAATATACTGGTTTCAGGTTAAATAATTTGGATTAAATTGAAAAAAGACTCGTGGGAAGTAGACAGAGACTTAGTTTATACAAACTCCTGAATAGGAAAACGAGGGCCTTTTCTGTCCTCGAGAATGGAAGCTAGAGAACCTTAGTCTGAAGAAAAGTCTTGGTTCGAAGTAGAGAGAGGCGATCTTCTTCAGATAACCAGTATATTAATTTCAGTTGGCTCCGCTCTAAAAACTGACTGACAAGAATATGTCTTCACAAACCTTTGAAACTGCCCCTTAAGCTGATAAAGCTGCTGATCACTTTGGTCACCCGGATCTTGCTGACTTTATGAAATCAGAGAATTCTGATGTTGTCTCACAGAAACTCCTCCATAGTTCTCGAGAGACACGGGAACATAATATGGCCTACCATCACAGGGAATCTCAATCAAAGCCCCGAGCCCTGAATACCAAGGCGTATGGCACATGTTTGAAAAATGTGACATGTCAAGAAAGGTGGAATCATCGTGTAGAAGGATCATTAACACTGGTAGCCCTTTTTGAGATGAGGCGGTATACTTTTAAAAAAAGGGTGAGATGTAGGGCTCAGTTTGTCTTGTGGAGGAGCGGAGCGAATTTGAACAAAGCACGTGCATCCGAATACCAGTATATTAATTGAGGGGTTTGAATAGTCTATTCTTTGAAAGAGAGTAAAACACCCAAAGATAACGTGTAGAGGAGGTCGCTCACCAATAATAGGAGCCATTGTCTTCTTACTAAGATAAGCATCTATCATTAAATTAAGGCATCAGGCTTTACTAGGAATCCTAATTAATAGGGAACTTTCATTCCGAGTAGAAGTCAAGTCCTCGAGCAACTTCCAGGAGATGGCGATTTTTCAATTCTACAACTCAGTAGTGTGGAGGAGTATTTGCACATGAGGTCTGATTGATGAATCACAAAATTTCATGGTCTATGAAGTACTTCCATAAAGCATTAGATATGAACTATCCTCCATTTCACTTTATTTGACAGAGGCGGAAAATTCTTATAGATTTTCCTATCTAAGAATGAAGTGTCAAAGGTGGTGCATACCGCGATAAAAGGCTTGAAACATTGCACTAACTTCACTTTTTCATTTCATCATATAGAAGCCAGCCGTCTAATTCTAGTGTGATCATCTATGAAGCCGAGAAACAACTTCAGAGTCAGAAAAGACAGGAGCCCATAGAAGAAGAAAAAAGAATCTACATTGTTTATAGACTTGTCGAATCGGGTGTATAGCTCAGTTGGTAGAGCATTGGGCTTTTAACTTAGTGGTCGCAGGTTCAAGTCCTGCTATACCCAAAAAAACCACTCTAGTATTCGATTTTTTTAGTTGACTTTACCTTATTCCAGAGACCAAACTTCCCAAATGATTGAGCTAATGAGGGACTTTCTAGGGGAATTTTGGAAGCGGTTAGACAGCAATAACTACAATATGGTTTTTTTCTCTCTTTTTTGATATGTCTCATTTGGATCCTGTATTTCTCGGTACTTATAATGCTTTATGATCCAACATTAAAAGAAGTTTTAAGATGCAACCTCATGGTAGGAAAAACCTATGGGGAATGTGCGTTCCATGAATTTTCCTATAGCTGGAAGAATGGCATTCTCCTGACTCCAATGCACATTCAAAAGTCAGATAGGAACAAGTCTACCCGTCCTTCTCTCCTTTTTCCAAGTTACACTACCTATGACTACTTCGAGATCAAGTGAAAAGTCCTTGCATGCAAATTCATACCTAAAAGATTTTGATTTGAATGAGCTAACCAAGTTGTCCCGCAATTAATATACTGGACTCCGATTAGGTCTAAGCGATCAAAGTTCTTCCATATTTGAACAGAATTACCATGTATGACTTGTTGTCCATAATTAGTATCTGCATTGGTTGTTTCTTTTTATCCGGAGCAAAGTCTTCCCGTTCCATAGTCTAGGCCCAAAGTGACTATCGGTTGCTTGGCCTTCTGGTTGGTGCAGCTTATGCGGTAGCGAGGTGCGTAGCGTAACATTTCAAACAGGCACCCGACCAGTATATTAATTTTAGCTGTGTGCCAGTATATTAATTGGGCTTAACCCAATCTCTATACAGACAATAGTGCACCTCGCCACATTACTTACTCGGCTACACACCCTGCTGATGTGATATTTCAAGATTCGCTATGTCGGGCACGACGAAGTGAGTTCATCATATAAGTGAGTCGTTTCTGCCCAGTCTGTCTAATCAAGTCTTATACCCCTACAATAGCTATGCATTCAATCATATGCACGGAACCATACTTCATGGAAATTACTAAATTCCTATCAGGCTGCGGATTATTCTATTACAATAGCCTCCTTTACTAGTCCAATCGCCCTCTACGCGTGCTTTTCATTGAACCATATGAAATGGTTGATACTAAAGCCATACTATAGAGTATAGAGAAGCAGTTGTCGCCTGGTCATAGTCGCTCGGGTCCAACAGAACGGTATGAATATGAGAGAAAAGTCTCCTATATATCTTACTGGAACCTGGACGACACCAAGAAAAGTATGATCTTACTGGAAAAAACCAAGACTTATACTTATAGGACCATCTACCATGAACATTAAGGACCGTATCAGATTGATATACGCCAAGGGAAACTGGAAAAAAACCTGGACGACACATAACAAAGTAAATCTGATTGGCTGCCCGTCACCCTATTGTAACGGGGTAGTTCATTTTGGTTCGAATGAATCTGAAACTCAAGGCATCGAATATGAATTGTTGTCCATTTTACCCGGATAACTAGCAGCCTCGGGAAAGAAGTCATTATTCGCTCCGCCCCTATTGTTCATAAATAAGGTAACCTTTGAGCGAGCCGAACTCACTAAGCTAAGGGCCGAAGTCGCAAGAGAGATCTAGAATCATCGCTACGCCCCTCGGACTTTCGGGCAGGAGAGATGAATGTGGTTCTTTCATTACTATGGGAAAAGCCGAATGAGTTCATGTAGATTTCACATCTTCGATTAAATATACTGGATCGATCCCCAATTAATATACTAGACACCTCTCTAGATAAACTATAAAGCAGTCCCCCAAGCAGCCGAGAAGATGGTATTTCCTCCCACACCGCTAAAGCGCTACCTCTTGAGACCATGACCAAGGTACTACGGTGCATAAGAACACGGAACGTGTTTCACAAGACCCAAAAGCCAAGAGGCATAATAATAAGCAACCTGGCTCATAAGAAAGCTCTATAGAGAGCGCGTGCCCATGGACTAATTTACACAAGTTCGGTAGAAAACTGGAAGCAGCATAAGTTAAAGAAGTAATTCATGGGTAGACATATTATATTGTTCGGGTACCAGAAAAGAAGTACTCATATCTACGGTTTCCTTATGATTATGAAGCTTTGTGATCCGACTTACGCCAAGTAGGTTTGAAGGCTCAATATAACTTGTTTAAAACTACGGATATTTAGTTTCAATCGGCCTAGATCCGAACCATCCTATCGGACCTCTCATTTTTGACTAAATTAAGAACGCCAACCCTTTGCTGTGCTTGCACATGTACTCAGGCACCAGGTAGGTATGCAATCACATCTCTGTCTCTCCTCTTTCGCCCAGTATAAACATCGGCCTTGGCTCGGGCTGGCCCTTTCGGATTAGCTTGTCAGAATAGTTTGGATCGGTCCCAATTAATATACTTTGGTCGCCTCATTCTACTCATCCAGCCCAGCTCACGAACTTGTACAATGCCACAGAGATAGCCAACTCTATTATCAAATAAATAAGGAAACGGGCGACGATTTGGCACCAGATATCCGGAGGTATGGAAAGAGCTGCTGTGAGAAGCGTAAAAACCATCAAAAAACGTCGATTGCTCATGGAGGTTTCCACAGATAGACCCCTTGGTTCTAGCAAACAGATCATAATGTGAGGTACCTAGGAGCATACCAATGGAATGAACGAAATACGAACAGTTAACATAATATAGTCATAGATCTTAAGTTGTAACTTGATCATGAGAGAATTAGTTGATGTTGCACCCACGAAGTATGGAAAGTGCCAAACATGGGGAACTACCCGGGGAGGAGTTAGGAACAGGAACAAGGAGAAGCGAGAACCACTTAAATGGAATTCGATTGTATTTCGTCCTTTGTTCCACATAACAACTGGGGATCGAAAAGCACCAAATTTGATGACCTATTAAGGGAAAGACGAAGTAAGAACATGCTATTAGAGACGTTGCAACATATGTCTGGGAGGCTTCCGTTGATTGTGTATGAACAAAATACGAGTCCAAAGGTAAGGGTAGGGTAAGAAAGGGTTTAGCTAATAGAGAAATGCACTCTTCCGGGAACCAGTAACGTGTAAACCATGTCAAACCAAGACCGATCAATATCCGAACGGAACGGATTCGAAGTTCTCCTAGAAGAGTTTCCGGTGCGAAATTAAATTCCATGAGTAATTCAAAGGATAAAAATCTTTGATAGGATTCATTTTGTAAGGCTAAAGTCAAGCAGAAATGATGGAAAAAAAGAACACTCCGTTTATAGCCCTTTCGGACTAGCACTCCTCCCGAATGTTTATATTGGACTTGGCCCGGACTTTTGCAAGATTTAGTTGGTTTTTAGGGATATTACAAAATGACGTATAATAGGAAATTAGTGCAAATTCTTTCCAATTCGTTCCAATTATTGAAAAAAATTGCATTGAATATAGCTGCAAAAGTGCATGAAAAGGTGGATTCGGGACATGGTTATGAATGGAATAGTATTGGTTCAACATTGTAGGTCATGTTCTACATGGTCGGCCGTTGGATTCAATGTTTATATCACTATTCTTTATTCCCACATTAGATACCAGAATAGTTATTGCACGTATGTGTAACGCCAGTATATTAATTGGCCCATGGTTTCTCTCTCTCTATGCTAACATAAGCTTCCTTCGAGCGCCTGGTCAATCTAATTCAAAGGCAGGGAATGGATGGCAAGAATGGGAGGGGAGGCAGCTTATGAGGCAAGCGAAATGAGCGGGGACAACCAGGACGACCAATCCAGTATACTTGGACAACCGGCCAAGTATATTAATCTGGTGTATACCTGGTCAAATGTTACAAGGAACGAACAAATGGACACAAGTGGGCATTGGCATTCATCGTTATAGTGTATCATTGGATCCAAGTATCTTAAGGGTGGGTATACAACAACTTTGTTTCTAGATTCATTCGAGCAAAGATATTGAGAGGAGTTTAAAAGCCCAGCTTATTGTTTTCATTTCTCCTGGAGAGTAAGTAATACTGGCATATAGAAAAGTCCGTAATGGATAATCCATAACCAATCTATTGATGAATGTGATGTCGATTGAACCGTGGCTCGCGTACCCAAGTTTGTATTAGGCTTCGCAGCCGAATTGCGCTATGTTTGCCAGTATATTAATTATGGAACGGAGCTGCTATCGATGCGGGAGAGAACAATAGAACTTACAGTTGTTTGTTCATCAATCTCCAATCAAGACAAACCGGGCACTACGGTGAGACGTGAAAAGACCCGATCCCATTTCGACCTCGATATGTGGAATCGTCTCACGCCATATGTACTGAAATTGTTCGGGAGACGTGGTCAAAGCACGGTGGGCGGCACAAGTGCTTCCACGAGTGGTGTTATATTAATTTACTGGCAAAGTCTTAACTCTAGTAGTAAGTAAATACTTGGCATGACAGGTTTCGTTTTCAAAGTATAAATAAATAGGAATGATTCGTTAAGGAGCGGACAACTGCAACTTAGCCCAAAAGAAGTTAAATCTTATCAAATATGACGGAAAGTAGCACCAAGTCTATTAAGTCCTCAGAAGGCATTAGACATGCTTAACACAAGTACTATGAAGGTTGAATATTGACTAGCTTTCCCAGTATATTCATTGGGAATCCAGGCCTTGCAATATACTGGGGTTGACACAACTCACTAAAACAAACTATTCTTCTCCGCTACGCTTCCTCTTCACTTCAGTCCACTGCTTGTAGGTTCCCCGATAGCATGACTAGAATATCAACAACTATTTCACACAGCTTGCACACCTTCGCTATCCCAGTATATTAATTGGGCCGAGAACCTTGGTCTACTTGTCATCCTACTGATTTTTTCTACTCCGACCACTTAGTCTCTGGTCCAGATGCTCTACTCATCTATAGACCTAACCAGGAGGCTATGGGTCCTCTCCTTCATCGAAGCTTCACTGACTGAAGAGATAGCAGCTGGAGAAGAAGCAAAGAATCCCGTACTACCAGGTATATATTCGATGAGATACCAGTAGAATAGGCACTTGAGAAGGCCAGCTCACTAAGCTTATTAAGCAAAGAGCATTGTTGGAGTTGGAGGAATACGCGATGCTAGAATGGCTATTTCTTTAAGGGCTAGTAGAAGGATCCAATACTCGGTGAAAGAACCAAAGTCAAGAAGTATTCATCTGTTCTCGGAAGGGAGCGTAGTGCACACCAGGTAAAAGGGAATTTTTTATTTAGTTCCAGACGGCAGGGTAAATTGATTTTGGTAAGAAGGTTCCATCCTCAAGTTAGGATTCTGCTTGAACTGGATGCTCTACAACTAATGGGAGAGAAGGAAGCCTCGGCCAAAGCAAGGTAGATCCATAGGCTAAGGAGAGAAGCCCGGTATTCGACCTGACATATGAGCTTCTGGACGAAACTGTGCTTTAAACATACCCTTGGGTTATAGTTTCGAAAGCCTTAGTCACGTCTCGGAAGTTCTTCTTAAGCCGGGGTCCTCTATTGTTGATGTAGCAATTGCAGTAGCTGGTGTAATTTATTTTGATTCAGATGGTGGCCCTTCAACTTTATCAAGTTTCCGGCCTCATAGGTTCTGGAAGCACCTCAGATTCTATCGAATCTTCGGGTCCGCTCCGAGTATACTTTCCGCGTATCTATTTCTATCCTTTTTGAGTGGGCTGATGAGGCCTTTTGGGATATAAGATAGCTAGATACTAACTCTAATATGTTACTTCTATTGCGATATACATGGCATCTGGATAAAGGCGTTGGACAACCCGTTATCTCGCTGACTTCCGCTGGCTGAACTATGGATTTCTTTTTTTTAAGTGAATGTTGAGTTCAGTCATTTCACCTCATTTCACTTCATCTAAGACCTCACTATTCCTAAGTTTCCTATGCTAGTCATATCTTTCCCCCTCTCCTCTATGTGCAATGGAATGCTGGGTTACGTTCTCCTGCCCTAAGTCGATCCTAAAAAGTATCTTCGATCTGGATTCAGAGGCTCCATCTAAGTAGAGAGAAAGAAGAAATGAATCGAAAGGTTTCTTCTCCATCCAGTAGAATCGATAAGTTGTAAACACATAAAGAGTGGTGATTTCCATTCTTCTCTTCTCCTGACTGTAATGAGAACTTCGTCTATCATGACCGAACAAGTGTTTCAATAATACCTTTCATCGTCAATGCATCTCTCCTTTTAATACTAAGGTGCTTGCGACTGCAAATCGTAGGAGTATGCGCCAAGTCAAGTAAGTGATTATATTAACCGGTCAGCCTAAGATAAGGTGGCGCCAACCTTATCCCTTAGAATTAGAAGTAGCTAACGCCAACCCAGCCTTACACAGGGTAGGCCCCGAGCGTCGAGTCCGTCGCCCAAAAAGCAGAGGACATAGATACGCGTAGAGGGAAAGCCCAGTGTAAGGCGCAGAGTGAACATATCCCGTCCTAGTATACTAGACAATAGGAGTAAGATAGACGGAGTCGAGGCTTGTGAGACGCAGTCCACTATAAGAACCTTGCCAGAGGCAAGTTTATTTTAAGAAAAACTCGAGTTTTTCGGGTCTCACGTGTGATAGGACATGAACAGTGATAAATGAATTCTCGTGCATTTTTAGTTAATACTTTGAGTTTGAGCTAAGAATTCTATTGGAGCTTATCCTCCAAAAAGTGCACTTTTAATTTGCTTTTGTACGAAATCACAAATAATGTTCGGGAAAGTTTTAAAGTTGTCCTTTGTCATTTACACATTATTAAATGATTTGCATACTCTCTAGTTGTTGAGCTTTCCTCAAGCTAGAGATGTTATGTAGTATTATCAATGCATAGACTAGACGAGGTAAGATACTTATACATATTTATTGAGCTTTCCTCAAGGTATGTATAGTATACTTAGGCCGTCGTGAATGGTGTGTGGGGGCGAATAATCTCTTTTTACTAGTTGAGCTTTCCTCAAGGTAAAAATGGAATTAGGACAAGGAACCATAGGTTAGGAGTTGTATATGATACAACCGATAAGGAGTTATCCATCGTATATGGGAGTATGATTTGTTGAGCTTTCCTCAACATCGGAATCCTAAGATATACGAGTGCTAACACTCACTAATGAAGTCGAAAGACTTCTATCATCTTAAGGTTTAGAAAAACATAAAAGACTAGTGAGAGCCTTATTAAAAAAATGAAATGGTAACATTTAACCTTTTTCATATTGTAAGAACATCTATTATATATAACTAAAATAATATACTTCGATAAATTTGTGCATTAAATATAATTGATAAAATGTATATCAATTAAAATATATGAAAGAACTGAATAAAATACCGACAAAGAAATATTAAACACGCTTACCAATAAAGTTTTACATGTTGACCCATGCAAGTGCCTAATTATACAACCACTAAATACGTTCATAACTTGGTCACTTACGAGTTTACTTGTCTGAGACTGTGCATTGTCTTCAATGAGTTTTGAACTATAAAAGCAATATAAGAATATGAATATTTGATCCAAATACGATCACATATAAATGTTATATGGTGAACGACGAAATTAGTTCATTGAAATAAGCAAGTAAACCGAAGTGTGAGATCGTATATTCAATATGATTGATTACAATAATGATCTTGTTGTGTTAAAAGTAACACTGAACCAAAATTTACAAAATAAATCTAAGAACTCGATCATTGAAATGTCAGTTTCATCAGTTTATCTAAAGTGTAATTTATTTGATATCCTTAAAAGATAAGGATGACCAAATGCACTTTTGTAAAGAATTCTTTATGATATTGTAGTAAGAGTTTTCTTTGAATGGTTTGACCATTTAGAAAGGAAATCGAATGTATAAGAGTGAATGTAACCTAAGGCACAGTTGCAATGAAGAGAGTGAATGGTCATTTCTGCTTCATAAAGAAACTCAGATATAAGAATTTTAAAATAATAATTGATACTTAACATTGAAAGAGAAATCCAAAATGTATTTTCTTATATAAAATTATTTCTATGAAATTTATTCTTTTGAGGTTAAGATATCTGATCTAAAAACTCTTGACTATAAAGCTGATTATATATGGCGAAATAAATAGCCTACATTAAGCGGTTGAATGGACCTCTTTATTTCATACCCTATTATAGTAATGGCAGAAATAGTCCATATAGCACTTATTGGTCGCATCAAGTTACGAAAATTGTTTTCGTAAAACTTATCAACCATTATTGATGAAATAATAACTATCTTTTAGTGTTTACTGAAAAGCAAACATATTTTTATTTCAGTATGAATATTATCAATATTCGTTATAAAATAAACTATAATTGTGGTATTTATGATGCACTGAAAATATATTAATATCTAAATTTATTTTCAATTGTTCTAGAATTATAGACTAAGCCACAGTTTGAAGAAATAATTCTTTGATTATATAATTATGAATCATATGGTACTAGTAAATTATACCTCAGATGATTAAGGGCAAAGCATCCATTCAGTAGGAGCATGATCATAGTTGATGGACTCTTAGAATTGATACATCTTTACTATTAATAATGAGAATTCTATGAATAGAATTCATCTGTGTCCTTTTGAAATTCCTTAACTACCCTTTCCATATCCATATATCAATTCATGTTAATCTCATATGTATACACGGTAGGAGTAGAAGCACTAAGTGGTAAAAGCGAAGGCAAAGCATGGTAAAATATTTTTTGAAAGTGCATTTGAGTAGCGATAAATTCTTTTCCATCAGCCCAACATTTTGAGATATTCTCAATTGGGCAAATAAGTTTCTCATCTCTTAGATTATATACACTAACTATTAATACATTTTCGACGATGTGGGACTAATATGTTATAGGCCAACTTTCAGTGAATTCCTAAAAAATAGTGTATTTGGGCAAAACAAGTGAACAAGTGGTAATTTTTTAGGTTGAAGAATGTGACATATGCAATATTTTTTTTTACATCTAACAATTTGTTCAAAAACCATTTCTCATATCATTGATGGGACATCAATCATCTTTTTTGTAGCTTTATCAAGCGTTTGCATATCTCAAATGCATGAGTTACATGTACTAAGATGAGCATGTGTAACATGCAATTTGCAAAACTGTATTGCAATTATTAGTTATTTAATCAACTTTGAATATGCTAGCTACTTAGATAGAGGACAGAGATTAAAAACAATATAAATAACGAGTATGGAACTAGAGGACTGTTTTGAGAAACGCCTTCTAAAATATTTTTTATTATTATTGTAGATGTTATAACTATTTTGTTTCTCTTTTCACGACTGAACTGAGCAACTTCGGTTGTTGTATTAGCAGTATATCTGAATGTTTGTCAAAAGCTATGTTGAGAATACATGATATATATTTTGCATTTGGTTATTGACTTATTGTCATTTCTTTGTATCTCGATTTCTATACTGCATAATATATGGTATATTTGACTATTTATCAATTGTCATGTTGAGAAAGTTTTAGTTTCAGCAGCGCAAATACGAATACATGAGAAATTTGAGTTTGGTCATGCTGTGGCAGTTTCAGTTATCAGCTGTCATGTACTGTTTATATGATATGATACATGCGAAACATTGTGAGTTGGTTATGGACATTCATTCTCAGTAGTGCACACACATATATGTGTGTGTTAAGTCATGAATATCAGAATTAATCGTTGGAGTTGCTAATATACAACATTTGTGTTATAAGTCATGAATTATCTATTCCTTTTCTTCTAAACTATAATTGCAAGATTTTGATGCATCTCCTCAAATACTGTATACCAATAGGAAAACATAACAGCATTACACATTTTAACTTGCAAAAATTGAACCAATGACAGAATTATCAACAACCATTATTTAAAGTTGAATCCAATGGTTGTGTCCTTTGCATTTCTTTTTCTTCTCACATCAGTAACAATGGCTGTAGTTGAGTCTAATTACCTGTTATTTTTACAACAGTTCAAATGTTATTTTGAAGCAATTTTTAGGTGATTACTCTGCTCCAGTGTTGCTTTTTATAAAGATACGATTTTTTTCCCTTTCGATTAAGCCACAACTCTTATCACATTGCTCATGTGCAAAGCGGTTTCATGTAACCTAAGTGAGCAGATGCAAGTCCATATGGACGTGAAACTCATAGTTAGGACTTAGGAGAGTCCTCATGTGTGAAACTAAATGCCTCTTCAGCATAATCACACTGTATATTTTCTAATTAGTAAATTTGCACATATTTAGGAAAACCTTTTTCCCCTCCGGTAGACCTAAGGAATAAAGTTTTTCTTATGAACTCTGGGGGAATATAGAAATATGTATCCACCACGCATTCGCAATGAGTTTACCGTCCTCAAACATCAACTCCCATATATTCCCATGATGTTTATCGGTTTTTATTTCATTTCATTTTATATGATGCAGGTGCACTAATCAGAAAAGCAAAGATGTACCAAGACTTCATTAAGAATATTCTAATCCCAAATAAGAGAGGCTCTTCAGTCCCATTAACTTCATGGAAAGAGTAGGTCTCATCCCTAAAGCTCTTTATAACCAACCACCTCACTATTTAACCAACACTATGTTATCCCAATGGGATCGAGCTTGCGTCAGAAGTGAGAGTGAAAATGAACTGTTTAGATTTGATCATACACCCAATTAAAGCAGAGGCGATCTTTTGGGCCAATGAAGAAGTTCATTGGCTCACTTTTTTTCATCTTTAATTAGCAAAGTTGTGGGTTTCATATCCTATATATGAAGCCTACATTGATCATGTTCTTCCTTCTTGGTAATCATGTTAATATTTTTCCGTAAAAGGTAAAATTTTGTGTAAGTTAGTTTTCCCACGTGTGTTGAAATCTCATGCCAAATGTTGTTTCATTCTTTGTTGTTTCTTCCCACGGTAAAAGAACTGTGATTAAATTTACAAACCATCATCTGTTGTGTAGTTAAAAGAACTATATAATTACAGATTTCATAGCGACTCTATGAATAATACTTATGATTTGAATTGTTTGTTTGACTCATAAGGTTAACTCTATGTTTCTGTTATGAGTTCAAATTATTACTTTGTATATTTTTAGTTCTTTTACTTTCTGTTGCACTGGATACAACTTTTACTTGCTAATGGTCTGCAATGCTTTGGAAACGACCTTTGCTTGCTAATTGCCTATCATATAGCCATGCATTAAGTATCACCTGTTAGATGAGAAATGTTGCACTTTTCAAAATATGAAGGTAGACAAAAAATACTAATATTGTTTAAAAAAAATAGTGTAAATGTCAATGTATTTGGTGTATTTTATAAGCTGCACTTCCCAACTGTCTAACTATAATATAAAATGCAGGGAAAATTTTGGAGGGTGATCCTCTTGGTGAACTTCTATAGGATAACTTATCAGCATTTTCGAAGGTTGTGATGGAATTTTTATGGAGATCAAAATACAACAAAGATTCAGATTTATATTTAAGCTACAGAAAAGTTGAGAACCTTATTACAATTCAGAATTAATCCAAGAAGTAGTGCTTAGCTTTGACAAGGCCACAAAGGTGCTGGTATTAACACCATTAGATTGTATTAGGCATGATTAGATAAGTTAAAGGTAGAGAAATCAAATGAAGTGTAGGAGCAAAATTCTTTGAAAAGTACTCTTAGCAGTTTACTATGTCTTATCACTCTGTACTTCTGCAACAAAGGGTTATTTAAGGATGACTATTACTTGTTGTTGCATTTGCAGTTTAATTTTTCTATTATGTTCTATTTGAATTTTGAATCTTATGCATTACAACAACAGTAGTAATCATGTAGTATTACTTTCTATATTGTTAAAATCAAAACATTGTGTTAAGTACTAAATCTCTTAAAAATACTGGCGGTCAAATATGAAACTTAGTAACTAATTTTTACTTTGATATTTTTTTGTTACGTCAAAATAAAATAGGTGTGCTAGAATAGAAAATGGTTAAAGCCAAAAAAAATTGTCTAAACTTTTACATAACAAGTTGAAGTTGAAAAATAAATATTGAACTCACTTTAATCGTTGTCCAGGTTGAATTGGTTGTTAAAGGCATCTTTTGTTCAATTTTTTATTTTGCAGGTTGGACCTAATATAGTCAACCGGATTTGAGTGTTCATTTTAACAATATAGAAAGTAATAGAAAGAAAGGGACTGGAAGATTAACTACAGCAAAGAAGTTTTTAGCAAGAAAGAAAAAATGATTAACATTTGGGCCAATAATAGTAAATATAGTAACCATCCAATAAGCTATAATGAAGAGTATAAACCAATGTGCTCATGGAAAATGATAGTACAAATATTATGATATACAAAGTCTAAATATTCAAGTGACTAAATGCAGGTCCATATGGACTTGCGTATATGCTCGTATAGATGTGTGAAATCGCAAGTCTATTAATACCAAAACGGTTCCACGTACTTCATTATATTTACCAATGAGTTATCACTGACGTGGACATGCACTACAACAAAAGACTTTTCGCAGCATTTTACAAAATTTGTTAAAACTTTTCCCAGCATTTTGAAGAACGCTGTAACGACAAGCTATAATAAGTTCAAATTCTATAACATCATATTCAGAAATGCTGCCAAATTTTTTCCTATCGTGACGTTTTTTCCTATGTTGTATTAAAGTTTTTGCCATGTTTTTACTAGTTTTTAAAACCACTGTAAAAACTTTTGGTAGCTTTTTGAAAAGCAATCCATGAGGGTTCAAATCCTATACTAGTAATTTCTAAAATGCTTCCTAAAGGTATTTAACAACATTTTATAAATGTTGTAAAAACTTATAGCGTTTTAACCTTCTCCATGTTACAAGTTACATAACATTTGTAAACATTTGAATATCTAAAAGAAAAGAATTGACCTTTATTCAAATGTTTATCAATCAATTCAAACAACACTAATAAGAAACATTTGACAATCTAAGAACAAAAATATTAAACATATTTGAAGTTACATCAAGTTCATACACCAAACAATTAATAGTTATACATATTATCTCATAAGAAATGCTTTCAAGATACATGATGGCACCATGAAGATTCTACAGAACAAGCCTGTCAATATAGACAATTGTAATGGTCATAGAGCTTGCCCCGTTTAAAAGTCCATGCCCTATAAGAAAAAAAACAAGTGGAACGGTAACATAAATAGAAGCTAGAAAACCTAGTTAAAAATCAAATTATTATTATTATATTATTATTGCAACTGCCAAACTTCGTCTGTGTAGTTTTCTATATAGCCTGTCCCAAGCCAGGATAAAAGAGGAGGTTGTGATAGGCTTGGCAAGCCAACATAAAAACCACAGTCTCTCTTATGGAAATGAAACCTACTTATATTTTGTTGGGGCGTAACCCTCTTAGCGACGCGCCATATCGAGGCTCGGGTATGGTGAAAAGTGAGCAAGGGCTGGCTCGCCACTCCCTTAGTGGCGCGCCATATCGAGGCTCGGGTATGGTGATAAATATGCAAGGGCTAGGTCATCACTTCCTTAGTGGCGCGCTGCATCGACACCCCAATGTAGTGAAAAATGAGCAAGGGTCTTCACACTTTACTCGGCGGGTGTGAGGGGAAAGGAAGCTAGTCGACGAAGGTAGGATTCGGTTAGGTAGTTGGAATGTAGGATTATTAACAGGAAAGCTAAGAGAGATAGTTGATACTATGACTAGGAGACGTGTAAATATCTTATGCGTTCAGGAGACCAAATAGACGGACCAGAAGGCGAAGGAGGCGGAGAACACAGACTTCAAATTATGGTACACGGGAAAAGACCGTAACAAGAACGGGGTAGGCATCTTAATTAACAAGAACCTTAGAAATGGAGTGGTCGACGTTAGAAGACAAGGGGACAAGATCATCCTAGTCAAGATGGTAGTGGGCGATATGATTTTGAACATCATTAGTATTATGCCCCACAAGTAGGTCTAAGCGAAGTCGTCAAGAGGAATTTCTGGGAAGAGCTAAATGTCATGGTTCGTGATGTGCCTAGTAATGAAAAACTTTTCATAGGTGGAGACTTCAACGTCCATGTTGGTACAACTAGTGGGGGGTTTGATCGAGTGCATGGTGGTTTTGGATATGGCAATAGGAACTAAGAAGGAGAAGAAATATTGAATTTCGCTATTGCTTATGACCTCATGATAGCTAATACCTTCTTTAGAAAGAGACAATCACATTTAGTTACTTTTAGTAGTGGTCAACACTTTAACCAGATTGACTTTGTCCTTACTAGAAGAGATGACAAACGAGCTTGTGCAGATTGCAAAGTTATACCTGGAGAATGTGTTGTCTCACAACATCGGCTTTTAATATCCAAGTTCTGTCTTCGAATACGTGTTTGACAGGATAGAGGAGCCAAGATTAGTCGGACGAAATGGTGGAAGCTCAAAGGAGACGCCTCACAGGTGTTTAAGGATAGAGTGATGAGAGAAGGGGCATGAAATATGGGAGAAGAAGCAAATCAAATGTGGGATGAGATGGCAACGCACATTCGGAAAGTGGCTACTGAGGTGTTTGGGATAATAAATGGAAATAAATGTGAAACTAAAGATTCGTGGTGGTGGAACAGTGATGTGCAAAAGGCTATCAAAGAGAAGAATGAATGCCATAAGTGCTTACATCATCATAGGAGCGAGGACAACATGCAAAAGTATAAAGTGGTAAAGAAGAACGCAAAGAGAGCGGTGAGTGAAGCAAGGGTTTGGGCGTATGAAGACCTATATCATAAGCTAAGTACAAAGGAGAGTGAAGAAAAACGTCTATAGGATAGCTAAGCTCCGCGAGAGGAAGACAAGAGACTTCAATCAAGTTAAATGCATCAAAGATGACAATAATAGACTTTTGGTGAAGGACGATGAGATAAAAAATAGATGGAGAGATTACTTCGATAAGCTATTTAATGAAGAAGGTGATAGAACTATGATCGAGATAGATGACTCTTTTGATGACACCAGTAGACATTTTGTTCGGAGAATTCAAGAATCCGAGGTAAAGGAGGCACTAAAACGGATGAAAGCAGGCAAGGCATTGGAGCCTAATGAAATCCCCATTGAAGTGTGGAGATGCCTTGGACATGCAGGGATAACCTGCCTAACTAAGTTGTTCAATAATATTTTCAAATCAAACAAGGTGCCAGATGAGTGGAGGAGAAGTATATTAGTTCCAATTTTTAAGAATAAATGAGAATCCAAAGTTGCACAAACTACAGAGGAATTAAACTTATGAGTTATACAATGAAGCTTTGGGACAGAGTCATTGAACATTGTTTAAGAAGAATGACAAGCATTTCAAAAAACCAATTTGGTTTCATGCCTGGAAGGTCGACCACAGAGGCGATTTTCTTGATAAGGCAACTTATGGAGAGGTTTAGGGAGGAAAAGAAAGATCTACAGATGGTATATATTGATTTGGAGAAAGCTTATGACAAAGTACCGTGAAAGGTGATGTGGTGGGCTCTGCAAAAGAAGAGAGTTCCAACAAAGTACATTACCCTTATCAAGGATATGTACGATGATGTTGTGACTAGTGTTAGAGCATGCGATGGTGAAACCAATGACTTTTCCATTAACATAGGATTACATCAAGGGTCAGCTTTGAGCCCCTACATTTTTTCCCTAGTGATGGATAAGGTTACGAAGGGTGTACAAGGTGAGATTCTTTGGTGTATGTTATTTGCCGATGATGTTGTGCTAATTGATGAAAGTAGGATTGGAGTTGATAGACAACTGGAACTATGGAGACAAACTTTAGAATCAAAGGGATTTAGGCTTAGCAGAACTAAAACAGAGTATATGAAGTGCGAGTTCGGCGATGTCAGGTCAAAAGATGGTGATGTTACTCTGGTCAGAATAATAGTTCCCAAGAAGGAATCCTTTCGATATTTAGGATCAATATTGCAGTATAATGGTGAGATTGATGAAGATGTTAGTTTTAGAATTCGAGCGGGATGGATGAAATGGCGACAAGCGTCTGACATTCTCTGTGATAGGAAAGTCCCACAGAAGCTTAAAGAAAAGTTCTACAGAACGACAATCAGGCCTGCGATGTTGTATGGTACAGAATGATGGCCTACTAAAAGCCAACACATTCAGAAGATAAGCGTAGCAGAGATGCGTATGCTACGATGGAGCTGCGGTCATACAAGAAGAGACCGAATTAGAAATGATGATATACGTGATAAACTTGGAGTAGCACCAATTGAGGAGAAGCTAATTCAACATCGCTTAAGATGGTTTGGACATCTTCAATGGAGGCCGCCCGAGGCACCTGTGCGCGTTGGAATTATAGGCCGCGTCGAATGCTCAAAGAGGTAGAGGTCGACAAAGGTTGACATGGGAGGAAGTAGTAAAAAGGGATTTGCAGATTTGGAGTATATCCGAAGAGCTGGTGTCGGACAGGAGCGCATGGAGGTTACCGATCCACATACTGGAGCCATGAGCTATGAGTTTTTTAAAATTTTTAGATTATAGAATTAGGGAACACAAGCCTAAGACGTAGTGTTTAGTCTTTGACGAATATTACTATTAGTTCCATTATCACCATTAGTATTATTATTATTATCGTTATATATATATATATATATCTTTATTTTTATTTTACTTAGTTAGTATTATTATTATCGTTATATATATATATATATATATATATCTTTATTTTTATTTTTCTTAGTTAGTATTATTATTAATTTACTTATTTGACTTTATTTTAATATTGTTATTGTTATTATTATTATTATGACTTTTAAATCGACTGTTATTTAGTTTTGGATTCCATCTCTACCCGACCCCAACTTGTTTGGGAATAATGGCTTAGTTGTTGTTTATTATTGCTACTACTACTATTATCATTTATACTATTACTACTATTATTATTTTTAATTATTTTATAAAACTTAATTTATTTTTACGAACTTATTTAAATTTTAGAACTTAATTAACTTAGTTTTTATAAAACGTTGTTAAATTTTACAAACTTAGCTAACTTAGTTAAATATTTATAAAACTTAGCTAGCTTTTATAAAACTTAGTTAAATTTTATAACCTTGGTTATATTTATATTTTTTTAAAATCTTACTCAATTCCATAAACTTAGTTGTTCTTATGAACTTATTTAATTTTATAAAACTTAGTTAACTAGTTAATTTTTATAAAAATAGTTAATTTTTATAAAAATAGTTAATTTTTATAAAATATAGTTAATTTTTATAAATTTAGTTAAATAATTATAAAACCTAGTAAACTTAGTTAAATTTTTATAAAACTTAGTTACTTTTTATAAATCTATTTAATTTTTACGAAACTTAGTTAATTTAGTTAATTTTTGTAAAAGTTTGCTAACTTAGTTAATAATCATAAATTTAGTTAATTTGTATAAAACTAACTTAATTTTGAGAAACATATTAAATTTTTATAGAACTTGGTTAACTTAGTTAATTTCTATAAACATAGTTAACTTAGTTAAATTTTATAAAAACCAATATTTATATAAACTTAGTAACATAAACTTAGTTATTTTTATAAAAGTTAATTAACTTATATAGACTTAGTTATTTTTATAAAACTTAGTTAATTTAGTTAAATATTTATAAAACTTAGTTAATTTTTATTAACTTGTTTGAGTTTTATAAAACTAAGTTAACATAGTTATTATTTTTGTAAAAATTAGTTAATTTTTCTAACTTCCTTAATTTTTATAAATCTTTGTCAACCTGGTTAATTTAAAAAAAAACTTAGTTATTTTTTATAAAACTTGATTAACTTTCATTTACCCTCATTTTCATTCGCCACAATCGCATCCTACATTACAATGTATAGAAAGCAATAGGATGTCACAACATATACTATTTACTTTGTGATGTATAACTGCTATTTTACTATCATTGGATTTTGAAAAAATTCAACAACACCTCCTCTATGTAGCTAGTGCTTTTCTGCACATCCCAATTCAATATATGCAAGCACAATCAAAACAAGATCGGATTTGAATCATAAATCACAACATAAATTCAACAGTATCATATTATATACATTACAGTATAATGTGTATGTCACCTATCCTACACGTTTAAAAACATACAAACATACCTTTTATTAGCAAATTTAGCGAGGAATTTTCCATGTAGCAAAGATCTTGTGTTTTGTACCTATATAGAAAAGTAGAAAGAATAATTAGGATGCAATTCTATAAAAGAGTTATATGACCAAAAAAATAATTTTTATAATCTTTATTATTTAAATAAAATATATACAATTATGTATTGTTTTTAATTTAAGTGGATTCTTCGTTTTTAAATTATGAAGAATCCATGGTTTCATACACAGTGTTTGATGTATTGCATAAGTGACATAGACCGAAATATATTTAGAACCTATAACGTCACTTTATAATTAATCAGCAGCATCGAAAAGAGGAGAAAATTAAGTAAGAACCATTGGTATTTCAGAGAACATGTAAGGAAATTTCAGACAACAAATTAGCCTTGCAAAATGGTATGGATTTTAAGCAGCTGTGATGCTGATTGATGGAGTGGATGATGTGAGATCATCTGTAGTCATTTGTTTTTGAATTTGCTCTCGAGTATATTTCCATGGGATATACAAGTAGGAACGAACGTTTGGTTGGTTTGATTTATTTGATGATGAAATCATTAAACCGAACTAAAACCAATAAAAACAAAAACCAAACCAACCAACTTAAGTTTGATTGGTTTTGTTGGTTATCCGATTTAACCGAACTAATAGCGATTCACATTTATGTTTGGAATATTCATTGTAATTTGAAATAAAACATAAATAGATGATTAAAGTATTCTTATTTGGTATTCATATGCTTACTAATAGCAATTTGACAAAGTATAATTTATCTAGTTCACTAAGCTAATCTAAAAAAAAATATTATAACATTAGCAATTTCGAAAATATAATAAAAGTTTGGTTAACTTGGTTAAATCGATAACTGAACTAAATTTTTTTTTGGACCGATTATAAACCAATCTAGTTTCAAAACCAAACCAAACCAAACAAAATGAATTGGTTTGTTTGTTTGGTTTAACCAAAGTTTGCTCAGTCTGTATACAAGAGCTCAGATCAGTAAGAATAACTGGTCCTACTTAGCAGTGTAGAAAACAATATAATGAGCCATAACAAAGAAATTGGGATCAACAAATAGTAAAAGATTTTCTTTTCTTACACTGTTTGTTACAGGAAAAGTGTTATAGACTATAAAATACAGACTTGTATAAATTAAAAGAAAAACCTGAATTTCTTTTGGCAAGTATTCAGCAATATTCCAACTTGATATAGCTTCCACTTGAGACTCGTCTTCCATAAATTCAACAGCTGATCCAGTAGCAATTTTGGCTTGCATACCTCTATAGTTGTATTGTAACAAAAATGCAAATTTGCAAAATATAACTACAGACTGTTGTCAAATAATTGAAGGACATATCCAGAACCATCACAATAAAGGAAATTTAATTATAAAAAAAAAAGCATTGCCTGAATAAATAGTTTGATAACGAAAGGGTAAGAGATATCAAATAAAATAATTACACTACTAACAGAAGTTGAAAGAAGAGTGTACGTTCCATCTTTTGATACCAAGACAAAAACCATGGATGGATATCATTGGTTATCAGTGATGATATATAAAGTAATTAGTCCAAGAATTCTCCTTTGTCAGCTTTAATATTCCTCATTTTTGCATTGTTAATGACCTAGACTCAAGCATATGGATGAGTGCTAATTCCGCTAAAAAAATTAATGAGAAACAAAAGAAAGTTTTGGTTCCTTGCCTGCTACCATTTAAGTGCTAAGCAATTTTGTAAGTAGTGTAACGTAGACCTATACATGACAAAAGGAAATCAATTATTTTAAGGTGGATTTTTGCTTCTTATTACATTCAACATTTAAATTGCAGATTGAGTATGGGAAGGTTGAACATCATGGATGTTACGACATCCTACACAAAACTATCAGGTTTGGTGTACTTTTGGCAAAATTTCCTATTTTGCAATGATTATTATTAATATTACGAAGAAGAAGAAAAATACTGATTTAGTGTAATTTATATATGGGTTTCGATATTTGGTAACTTTGATAATTTATATATCAAATGAAAGTTCTTCATGTTTGATCGACCGTGAGATGCATATTCATATAATCTTACTTATGACATTTGATCTATCCAAAAATGTATTTGTAAATAAGTTTTTTGTTCAATCCATTTTCTTTTATATTTTTAGGTCATTTATGTATTACACATACTGATTTTCCAATTTAACTCATATATTTATTAAACACCACATCCATGGGACTGTTTTCAGCCCTGAAGAGGAAAATGCAGTAAGCCTACCCTTTAAGCAAATGCTCAAGTCTAGGTGTCATTCAGTTTTTGAGATTTACATGGAAGCTGATTCCCTATCACCTTAGCATTTTTTGTTATGTTCAAGGTAATTTGTATTTATTTTTATGCATTCCTAACTTTCTCTATGCATTGAGTACATATGCATATAGTTGATTACATAAGCATCATATACTTCAAGGTCTGCTTTTTTGTTGCATCATCACAAACCATCGTGGGTGAGATGATCATATTCATTTATGTACATCTTTATATGAAACTGGTTGTACGTCAAGTTTTTGATCACAATCTATCTCTCGCTATGTTATATGCATAAATTATCCATTGTATTATAGCTTCAACTCACAATGTGTTATTCCATCTCGGGGATGTGCTTATTTTTCCATCGTGTCATCCGCATTTCTTAGAATAAGTCAGTTTTCCGCAAGGCGAATGAACCGGTCACTCTTCTATTACGATGACACATTAACATCACTTTTTACAACTACTAACAGGCTGTACAATGAAATTAGAGGTAAAATAATAGCATATATCATCAATACTGAAATTAATAGCAAGCACGCATTACGGTTTTAATTGAATATGGAGAAAGCCCCATTTTCAGAAACATATTGGAATTAAATAAAAGTATAAAACACATTGTAAACTGATGTTTAAGCAACTTAAAACAAATTGGCAAATGTAGGAAGAGCAAGGGAAAAATGCTTCTCATAATGACATTTAACACTTAATTCCATTTGGCGCATGCAGAAAAATAAAAGCAAAACAAAAAAAAAACTAATTTAAGGATAAAAACATAAAAGAAATACAATTTAATAGTGAAATACTAACCAATTCTTACGGAAATGCATATCAGGTAGAAGCCAAATGGTATCTTCAATGTTCCGCTGATAAAAAAACTTGGAGCAAAGGTTTTTTTGCACAAGTTCGATCAATCAAATTATTGGAATTTTGAATAGACTTGATGAGATTGTATTTGATATGAAGTAGGAAGATAATAGAATAGCAGTGTAGTATGATAAAATGTATAAGAATTTTATTATATGAACTTGAATTGTCTCTTGTACAGCAACACAAGTATTTATAGCATAATACAGATCGAGTGGGCTGATTACATAGAAGTAAGCCCAAAGCCCATATACCAAATATACTATACTGAACGGTTGAGACACCAACACATACATTCTAACTCTCCCCTTCAGTTTCATCTAGGGTTTCCTTCTCTCGTCTCCATTTTTACGCCGCTATCTTCAATTCTTAGATCCCTCTTTAATCGACTGAAATTTTTTTACGAGAGGGGTTTTGTTAGGATATCTGCTCTCTGAAACTGAACTGGTACATGATTGACCCTTAGTTTTTCTTCTAGCACTTTTTCACGAACGAAGTGTAGATCTATCTCGATATGCTTCGTTCGTGTGTGCTGAACTGGGTTCGATGAAAGGGATACAGAGCTTAGGTTGTCGCACCAGATAATTGGGATATTTGTGAGCTCGATTCTGATTTCAGTGAGAAGGGATGCGATCCAGACAATCTCGGCAGTAGTGCTGGCAATAGCTCTGTATTCAGCTTCAGTACTAGAGCGAGAGGTAGTAGCCTGCTTCTTTGAGCTCCAAGAGATAGGGTTGCAACCGAGATAGATGCAGAATCCTGTAGTCGATCTTCTGTCGTCTGGATCAGAGGCCCAGTCTGCATCACTGTAAGCTTGTATGTTCAACTCCTTTTCATTGTTGAGATGTAGACCATGACTCATCGTTCCTCTCAGGTATCGTAATATTCGCTTTACAGCTTTCCAGTGATGACTAAGTGGTTTGTGCATGAATTGACATACTTTGTTTACACTATAGCTTAGATCAGGTCTGGTTATAGAGATGTATTGTAGTGCTCCTACAATACTTCTGTATTGTTTTTCGTTTGTTATGTTTTCTCCTGAATTTCTAGATAGTCTGAGACCACTTGTCATAGGAGTTGGAAGTTGTTTCGCCTGATCCATGTTTGTTCTTTTTAGTAGTTCTTGAATATATCGCTTCTGACATAGAAACATCTCTGAGTTTGATTTTCTGGTAACTTCTACACCAAGAAAACAATGTAAGTCACCTAAGTCTTTTATAGAGAACACTTTATCGAGATGGTTGATTATCTGGTTTATTGTCTAAGTATCATTACCAGTGACAATGATGTCATCTACATATACTAGAATGTAGGTGATTTTTTCTTGATTGAATTGCACATATAGGGAGTTGTCTGACCTTGTTGGATTGAATCCCAGATTTGTTAGGGTTGACTTAAGTTTCTCATTCCAAACACGTGGTGCTTGCTTTAATCCATAAATGGCCTTGTGAAGCTTGCATACTAGATTGGCATTATCCCCCTTTTTGTAACCCTCTGGTTGATCCATGTAAACATTCTCTTGCAGGTCTCTATTAAGAAATGCATTATTTACATCTAGCTGTCTGATTTTCCATCCTCTATGAAGAGCTATGGTTAAGATAATTCTTATTGTGGTTGGTTTGACCACTGGTGAGAATGTTTCATTAAAGTCGAACCCATACTGTTGGTTGTATCCCTTAGCTACCAGCCTTGCTTTAAACTTTGCAATACTACCATCTGGATTTCTTTTGACCTTGTAGGTCCACTTGCATCCCACTATATTGTTGTCTTTTGGTGGTGGTACAAGACTCCATGTCTTATTTTTGATAAGAGCCTCATATTCACTATCCATTGCTTGCTTCCAGTTGTTATTTGTAATGGCTTCATTGTAGTTTCTTGGCTCAGATGTATCAAGCTGCACATTGTATGTCTTTGGTTTGAATATTCCACTTTTAGATCTTGTAATCATGTGGTGTTTTGGTATCTCAGGTGGTGGCTCTTGACTATGAGTGCTCTTATTAGTTTGTTGAGGCATTGATGGAGGTGATGCTCCTTGATCTGGATTGACATTATGTAACGACCCGTAAATTTCAACTGTTTTAATAACGTAATTTGTTGAAATTTTATGAAATTTTAAACGATAAAATTTTGAAATATAAATTTGATATTTGGAATACGTTTAGTTAAACATAGCAACTGGTAAATTTTCGTCCAAAAATACGAAAGTTTATTTCGCGCGTAAATTTACTTCAATTTAATTAGTTAAAAAGAAATGAAAATAAAATGTTTCCGAAACCTAAATATTTTTACATAGAAAATTCTAAACCATCTTCTGAGCAAGATGTCAGTTTGTCGTTTTCCCAAATTTGGACATCTATTGCTCCGTCGTTCTTATTTTCTGCAAAATAACAGCATTCTGGTACCGATATCGATTTTTATCGGATGATCGTACCACAAATATCTGTGTACCGTTTTGATCGTTTCGTCAAGCTGATCTCTACGGTATATTCGTATGTGTGTTTCGGCATCCGGTGGATGATGAAATCTGTAAAACGATTTCCGTATCGGTACCATTTTAACCTTTTGTTTCCTTGTCTTTCCAAATGCCAGCAGTGTAATCCAAGCAACACTTAGCTTTAATTATTTCATCTGAATTCACGCTCTGATTTTTAATATTCCCATCAGTTTCAAATAATATTTCTCGTGACTCTCCATCAGTTTCAAAAGAAAATGTTAGCTGTCATTTACTTTATCCCGAAGGCCATTCACATTTTATCTCCTTAGTTTAACTTGGTAACAAAACTGAGCAATGGCCTCCTCTATAAAAAAATAAAAAAATAAAAATACTAAAGCCTATATTGTACCTGTAGTTGCTCGCGTCCCTTCCCCTGCCGAACTGAAGCCACCCACTTCATCTCCCATCACAGAAACCATCATCCCCTCCGGCCAACTCGCCCACCACGGCGACACCCACGCCACCCAGACCCGTTCCACCCTTGCCGAGCACAGCCAACTTCCTCCGCATCACGACCAACAGCCTTCATCTCTCTTCTCCAACCACCTTCCCTCCTCCAAGTATCACCACTGCTCCGCCATGTCAGTTGCCACCACCACTTGCCTCCACTGCAGCCTTGCTCCGCCCCACCTGACCTGTCCTGCCACCATCTACGTCGCCGAGCCATACGGCAACACCTTCCACTCCCACCCCTCCCTGTTGAACCGAGCCGCCACGTCACCTACACCGACGCCTCCATGAATCGCCTAAGCTTCCTCCATGGCTGCGCAACTACTTTAGTGCCTTGCTCCGCCTTATTGTCCAGATCTCCACGTCGACCACCTGCTCCGAGCAAACCCGAACCAACGCCATCATTTCCTCCGCCACCCCATAGCTTCATCTCGCCACAAAGCCAAGTGCAGCCGAGCCTCAGCTACTCCGGCCCTAGCCCACGTTCCGCGTCGTGCTCCACCTCCAATCTTGGCCGAGTCTTCCTCTCTTCCCTTGTTCATTGATCTAGGTGAATATTTATATAGCAATCTTCATACTATACTTGCTGTTCATTTTATTGGATGTACTTAGTCTATTTTACAGTTATCTATATATATAGGTTGTTTGAAAAATCTCATTTTGTGTCCTGTTTATGTATACTATTTTGTACGTGTTATATATGGTACCTTATAAAGTATACAAGCTGTTGTTTAAAATCTATAGTTTATTTATAAGATATGTATAAAGTTATATAAGTTTGTGAAGATTCTTCTATAGTTCTATATATACAGTAATATATTTGTGTATATATACTGTGACAGGTTTATGTAATATGAAAAAAAAAAGAAATTATGTAAGTTTATAACTATAAATATGATATATGTTGTGTTAAATATATATGCTTATATATTTTCTGTATGTTCTATTCATGGCGTGTGTTTATATAATATTAGTGGCAGTTTGGCGTGTATTTTCTATTGATGTTTGTTTTAGAGGGTATTCCATATATTGATTCTTATACTATTGATAGGTGGAAATTTTGTTATTATAATATTTATACGTATCCTGTTTTTTAAAGTAAGGTGTATAAATGGGCGGCCGTACCGTGCTTACATACAGAATGTTAGTTGGGAAATGATTTCATATATTTGTTTTAAAATGAAATTATTTTGCATTTACAAGTATTCATTTCAAAAGCATAATGTATAAATATGTGTTTGATTTTTCTTTTTGGGTATTTTTAATATGGAACAATGGATTTTAAAAAATATATATATATATATATATATATATATATATTTAAAAAAATTTAATATATGTTTGAATTTAAATATGATTTTTTTTATATAGTTATATGTAGTTGTATATCAGTTCCCTTATACCAATTATCTGTATCGATTCAGTTCTGATTGATTTCATCCCTTTTATGTTCAGCCGTGTCCGTTCAAATTTTCGTGCCCATCTTGTTCCGCTTTGGAATTTGGATTTGGATTCAAAATCTGCTTCCGTTCTCATCCATCTCTCTAGTCTCGAAAGGTGAGCAATCACTCACGGTTAACGTTCTTTTATTTATTAAATTTGATTTCAATTGAAACGACAATTGAAATATGCTGCTGTTAGATATTTACACTGTTATTACCTGTATCAGTTCACCTATGACATCTGACACCAATATCTGTAATTATACGATGATAATCCTGTTTGATTGATAATTGATTGATTGTTGATGTTTATATTGGACGTTAGATTGTTAATGTTAAAATGATAAATAATATGCAATTGAACTTGACGTAGGATAGTTAAATGTTAAATTTGATTAAAATGACATTTGTATAATATGACCCCTTTAACTGTTAAATTTATTGACACGTAGGATTTGTTTAATTACATTTTGAACCACTGAATGTAAGTTGTTAAATTGATGATGTATGAAATTGTAATAGATGACAAGTGAAAACCGTAATGTAATAATCTTTAATCTACATGAAATGATAGTGTAGATTCTAGAAATAATTTTACTAATTCACACAAATAACAATGTGAATTAATACGGTTATTTCGGGATTATTTAAATTGATTATTGGATTGTTATTGTTTATTGTTATTGCTTGTTTATTTACTTTGACACCATCCCAGTTATCACACTGCAAGTTCCCTTTACTATGCTTTGATTTTGAATTGAATTGGAATCGGGTTAAAATGATAAATACCCAAATTAAACTTTGACCTAGGATAGAAAATTAAATAAAACCCGATTGGTCAATAATTTGATTTTAAAATAAACGAAGTTTATTTGAATAAATAATATGGTTTTGAAATGAAGTTGAAATTGAATTTTCAATGAAAGGAAAATGTTAATATTTAATAATCTGAAACAAAATGTTAACAATGAAATTGATGGAAGAATGTTGTTTAATTTGAGAAATTATTGAATTAAGTTTGAAATTATTAAACTTTGAAATGATTTAATAATTAAGTTTGAAACTATAACTAAGTTTGAAATTATTAAACTTTGAAATGATTTAATAATTAAGTTTGAAACTATAACTAAGTTTGAAATTATTAAACTTTGAAATGATTTAATAATTAAGTTTGAAATTATAATTAAGTTTGAAATTATTAAACTTTGAGATGATTTAATAATTAAGTTGGAAATTAGAATTAAGTTTGAAATTATTAAACTTTGAAGTTATTTAATAATTAAGCTTGAATTATTTGATAATTAAATAAGATTGAATTATTTAATGATTAAATTGATTTGAATTCTTTAATAAGTGAAATTGAATTTTTGAATAAGTGAATTTACTTCGTAAATAATTGAAAGTGGGTTTCTTTATTAATTTAGTTTTGGAAAATTATTTAAGTAAGTAAATAAGTGAAATGGAATTTCTTTAACAAGAAATGAAAATGTGATTTTTGGAATTAATGTAAGACTTGTAATTGGAAGAATTTGGTTTGATGAATATAATTTAATTAAATTTGTAAGTTTTGATATAATGAAGTTGAATTTAAATAACGGATTAAATGAATTGGAAATTTAATAGAAATTTTTTTTTTGAATGGCAAATTTACTTAACGAATATTGAATAAAATCGATAAATGAAGTTAAACTGATTTGAATGTTAAATTAAATTGATTTAAATGATTTCGGAATTGAATTTTATATACGAATTTAAATTGATATTTGAATTGTTTAAAATAAAGATTGAAATTGAATTATAAGGTTTTGAAATGATAATTTGGAAGTTTTGAAACGTAAATTATTGGAAATTGGTTTTGAAAGACAAGTGAAATGTTGATTTACGAACTGAAATTGAAATTGAAATTGATTTGGTTTTGAAATATATAAACGACCAATCGGTGTAATAATTACGAAAGTTATTAAAGAGACCGGAATTCGGTTATGGATATACTCTCTATCTAAACCGAAAACCACTTTAATAACTATACGCGGAGTGATGATCCAGAATGAAGTGGTTGGAATGATGTACGCGTTGACTGAAGAAAGAGAACGATTTTGGATGACCCCTGACATGACTAAAACAGGAGCCGCGCCGGGCCATTGAGGATCGCCATCTCTAGCGGACACACTTCTTCGATACCTTATCTATTACTTATGTGATTCGATTTGGGTGCACCCCTCGATTATGGGAGTGTTGTTTCGCGGTGTTGGGGTAGTAGTTGCTATGCCCAACATCAGTCCGGATCAGGCAACTACTAGTATCCTAGTTGGTATCGCCTCATGTACCTTGTCATACTGTTTATCCTATTCGCGACAACTACGATTTTGTTTTGTACCTTTAGTATATGGATTGCCCTCTGGTGACTTCCGGTTTTGGGGAAACTACGGTCTTGTATATGCTTTTGGGAATAAAAATGTGTTAAGGGTGGAATGGGCCATGACTTAACGCTATTTTGATATCTTTTTATATTACTGATAGACATTATCTACTTAGCGTACATTACTACATAGTAGATAGTTTAACGGATCCTTAAAGGATGG
Organism: Allium fistulosum; assembly: GCA_030737815.1. Taxonomy (NCBI): domain Eukaryota; kingdom Viridiplantae; phylum Streptophyta; class Magnoliopsida; order Asparagales; family Amaryllidaceae; genus Allium; species Allium fistulosum. The sequence continues at coordinate 1,621,145,393 of CM060901.1, forward strand.
TTATTCCAAACATCCTTTGAGTTACTTGTATTTCAATTGCTATTTCACTTGAGTTGGATTTATTAATATAAGAATGTTAATCCTGACTCGAGTGTCTTGTGTTTTTGCTTTACGCTCGGGTCAGACTGAGTGATCCAGTATTCGAGACTCACCATTGGAGTTGGAGCTTTGCTTGAAGATCCAGCCATCTATTCTGCTTTCAGTATTCGATGATTCCAGTGATGTATTCTGATTTGTATCTGATGTATCGTATTACTCTTCTGTTGTAAACTCTGATGTATTTTATATATTCATATAGTAGTTTCATGAACTACTATCTCTTTTATTTCCGCTGCATTTATTACTCTGTGTCTGTGATCTGTGATTATATCTATTTACTGTATATGTTCAGTTTTGCCAAATTTAAATTAACAACGCGGTATTTTGAGCAATTCAACTCCGGCATGAGTGTCTACCTATACACTTATAATGGACGCGAATGGTCCAAAATATCGGGTCGTTACAGTTGGTATCAGAGCTTTGGTAGCTCTAGGCAAAACTAAACATATAGGGTAAATGTATTTACAGAATCACCCTCATTCGAGTTTCAATCTTTCCTTTTGACTCAATTCCTTTGGATTTTGGAACGTTCCCTACGGTTCCAAATTTCATTTGTGCCCCTCACTATTCGTCTTCTTTCAAATTCTGGAGCATCCTATAACTCCACTTCGAATGATCTTCATAATGAGTTGGCGGTCCCGCCAATCTCAAATTTATTTGTAAAGGGGTAAAACTCTTTTACGATAGCATCGATACACCGGAGATTTATATATCCTCGGTTTACAATGCTATCTATCTCCTGCTATACCTGAATTCTATTTCTTGAGATCGAATGTTGATTTACCTCGGAATTCAGCATCGATCTTATTCTTGAAGTTACGGACGACTCGGTTAAGGTTGGCCGTGAATTAAATAAACTCATCCATCTCCCGATTGTGGTAATTGAATTATCTTATCTTCTGTTTCAAACTTATTTTCGAATCAAAATTCACTTTGATTTTAGTCCATCAACTTTGAATCTCTATCTCTGCTTTGAAATCTATTCTTGAATCGTCGAGCAAAGAAATGTATTTGTAAACTAATATTTAAAATATTTTAAATATATTGTGTTGTTTGAGTTGTTGATGTTGATTTGGGTTTCCGATTGATTCGTCTGATCAACGCTATCGATAGGATTTCCAAAACACTTGAGCAGAGCAAACTGACACAATATCGTTTTCAAATTTGATAAATAAAATAAAAGTTTTGTATGATTATATTATTTATAAGTTTTCTGAAATTAAATTATCAATGAATTTGTTGTCTGAAATAATAATATTTGATTTTCATTTATTGTTTTGTAAACCATTGACTATTGCATAATATAAATAAATGAATTTATAAACTTGGTTATAAATTGATTGGAATTTGAAATGAATTTAATTTAGAAATTTGAGAATTTAGTTTCCGGTGATTTCGAATTTTGGTTTTAAAATTTTAAAGTATATATTATTTAAAATATTTTCGAATAGAAATCGTTTTCAAAGAATTTTTAAAAATGTTGAAATCGGTGCTCTTCTCTTTGTCGCTGGAAAATAATTTCGGTGATGGCGGCCGCATCATCGACATTCATTTTCGAGTTTCGAAGTGGAGATACTATTCTGTAGCATTGCTACGGTTTTGTTCGGGAAATATTTTAATTTGAATTTCTTAAGTATGACTTGATTGATATATATGGGTATCTTATATAAAAAAAAATTAATTCGATTTGATATAAAAATATTATATATATCTCTAAATTGTTTAAAGTTAATCGGAAATCTAATTCTTAAATTTTGTTAAAAATTGATTTTAATTATAAATAAAACCAAATTTTGGAATAAATATTTAAACTTGAATAATTGAATTGGGAAAATTTTATTTGTATATTGTTCAACTACATTCTAAGACAACTTACCTAAATCATTCAGAAGTTGAATATGTAATTGGATAATATATAAGATAAATTGAATTTATAAACAAAATTTGAGTGTTTATAATAAATGTTATACACTAAATTTTGATTATAATGAGGTTAATAGCGTTAGATAGGATAATAAGTAAAACTCAGTTAAAAATGAAATAATTTGTTTTGAAAGAATCAATAAATCGAAATTTGATCAACATATGAAAATACCTTGAATTTAAAAAGGAATTAATAGATGTAAATTAATTTAAATCGAAACTTTTATGTTTTAAATTAATTTATATGGGTTAAATATATGTGATAAGTTATATTTAGTAGAATAAATTTAACAGGAATTTGGAATAAGGAAGAAATTAAAATTGTTGAAGAAAATATGATTATAATAAAAGACTATTCAAATTTATGGTTTTAGAAATTGTAAATTGAAGAAATGGGATAATAAGATAATGAAATTAGAAATAGTTGAGATTGACTTTAGTAAAATCAAATGGATTAAATCAATTATTGAATATCAATTAATTTAAATTTGAATTTATATGGTTTAAATTAATTGTTATTTTGTATTTCAAATCTGTTTTCTTTCTGGTTGTTTCTATTCTCCTACCTCGTTCCTTTTCGGGGACGAAAAGTTTTGAGTGGGGGAGAGTGTAACGACCCGTAAATTTCAACTGTTTTAATAACGTAATTAGTTGAAATTTTATGAAATTTTAAACGATAAAATTTTGAAATATAAATTTGATATTTGGAATACGTTTAGTTAAACATAGCAACTGGTAAATTTTCGTCCAAAAATACGAAAGTTTATTTCGCGCGTAAATTTACTTCAATTTAATTAGTTAAAAAGAAATGAAAATAAAATGTTTCCGAAACCTAAATATTTTTACATAGAAAATTCTAAACCATCTTCTGAGCAAGATGTCAGTTTGTCGTTTTCCCAAATTTGGACATCTATTGCTCCGTCGTTCTTATTTTCTGCAAAATAACAGCATTTTGGTACCGATATCGATTTTTATCGGATGATCGTACCACAAATATCTGTGTACCGTTTTGATCGTTTCGTCAAGCTGATCTCTACGGTATATTCGTATGTGTGTTTCGGCATCCGGTGGACGATGAAATCTGTAAAACGATTTCGGTATCGGTACCATTTTAACCTTTTGTTTCCTTGTCTTTCCAAATGCCAGCAGTGTAATCCAAGCAACACTTAGCTTTAATTATTTCACCTGAATTCACGCTCTGATTTTTAATATTCCCATCAGTTTCAAATAATATTTCTCGTTACTCTCCATCAGTTTCAAAAGAAAATGTTAGCTGTCATTTACTTTATCCCGAAGGCCATTCACATTTTATCTCCTGAGTTTAACTTGGTAACAAAACTGAGCAATGGCCTCCTCTATAAAAAAAATAAAAAAATAAAAATACTAAAGCCTATATTGTACCTGTAGTTGCTCGCGTCCCTTCCCCTGCCGAACTGAAGCCACCCACTTCATCTCCCATCACAGAAACCATCATCCCCTCCGGCCAACTCGCCCACCACGGCGACACCCACGCCACCCAGACCCGTTCCACCCTTGCCGAGCACAGCCAACTTCCTCCGCATCACGACCAACAGCCTTCATCTCTCTTCTCCAACCACCTTCCCTCCTCCAAGTATCACCACTGCTCCGCCATGTCAGTTGCCACCACCACTTGCCTCCACTGCAGCCTTGCTCCGCCCCACCTGACCTGTCCTGCCACCATCCACGTCGCCGAGCCATACGGCAACACCTTCCACTCCCACCCCTCCCTGTTGAACCGAGCCGCCACGTCACCTTCACCGACGCCTCCATGAATCGCCTAAGCTTCCTCCATGGCTGCGCAACTACTTTAGTGCCTTGCTCCGCCTTATTGTCCAGATCTCCACGTCGACCACCAGCTCCGAGCAAACCCAAACCAACGCCATCATTTCCTCCGTCACCCCATAGCTTCATCTCGCCACAAAGCCAAGTGCAGCCGAGCCTCAGCTACTCCGGCCCTAGCCCACGTTCCGCGTCGTGCTCCACCTCCAATCTTGGCCGAGTCTTCCTCTCTTCCCTTGTTCATTGATCTAGGTGAATATTTATATAGCAATCTTCATACTATACTTGCTGTTCATTTTATTGGATGTACTTAGTCTATTTTACAGTTATCTATATATATATAGGTTGTTTGAAAAATCTCATTTTGTGTCCTGTTTATGTATACTATTTTGTACGTGTTATATATGGTACCTTATAAAGTATACAAGCTGTTGTTTAAAATCTATAGTTTATTTATAAGATATGTATAAAGTTATATAAGTTTGTGAAGATTCTTCTATAGTTCTATATATACAGTAATATATTTGTGTATATATACTGTGACAGGTTTATGTAATATGAAAAAAAGAAAGAAATTATGTAAGTTTATAACTATAAATATGATATATGTTGTGTTAAATATATATGCTTATATATTTTCTGTATGTTCTATTCATGGCGTGTGTTTATATAATATTAGTGGCAGTTTGGCGTGTATTTTCTATTGATGTTTGTTTTAGAGGGTATTCCATATATTGATTCTTATACTATTGATAGGTGGAAATTTTGTTATTATAATATTTATACGTATCCTGTTTTTTAAAGTAAGGTGTATAAATGGGCGGCCGTACCGTGCTTACATACAGAATGTTAGTTGGGAAATGATTTCATATATTTGTTTTAAAATGAAATTATTTTGCATTTACAAGTATTCATTTCAAAAGCATAATGTATAAATATGTGTTTGATTTTTCTTTTTGGGTATTTTTAATATGGAACAATGGATTTTAAAATATATATATATATATATATATATATATATTTAAAAAAATTTAATATATGTTTGAATTTAAATATGATTTTTTTTATATAGTTATATGTAGTTGTATATCAGTTCCCTTATACCAATTATCTGTATCGATTCAGTTCTGATTGATTTCATCCCTTTTATGTTCAGCCGTGTCCGTTCAAATTTTCGTGCCCATCTTGTTCCGCTTTGGAATTTGGATTTGGATTCAAAATCTGCTTCCGTTCTCATCCATCTCTCTAGTCTCGAAAGGTGAGCAATCACTCACGGTTAACGTTCTTTTATTTATTAAATTTGATTTCAATTGAAACGACAATTGAAATATGCTGCTGTTAGATATTTACACTGTTATTACCTGTATCAGTTCACCTATGACATCTGACACCAATATCTGTAATTATACGATGATAATCCTGTTTGATTGATAATTGATTGATTGTTGATGTTTATATTGGACGTTAGATTGTTAATGTAAAAATGATAAATAATATGCAATTGAACTTGACGTAGGATAGTTAAATGTTAAATTTGATTAAAATGACATTTGTATAATATGACCCCTTTAACTGTTAAATTTATTGACACGTAGGATTTGTTTAATTACATTTTGAACCACTGAATGTAAGTTGTTAAATTGATGATGTATGAAATTGTAATAGATGACAAGTGAAAACCGTGATGTAATAATCTTTAATCTACATGAAATGATAGTTTAGATTCTAGAAATAATTTTACTAATTCACACAAGTAACAATGTGAATTAATACGGTTATTTCGGGATTATTTAAATTGATTATTGGATTGTTATTGTTTGTTGTTATTGCTTGTTTATTTACTTTGACACCATCCCAGTTATCACACTGCAAGTTTCCTTTACTATGCTTTGATTTTGAATTGAATTGGAATCGGGTTGAAATGATAAATACCCAAATTAAACTTTGACCTAGGATAGAAAATTAAATAAAACCCGATTGGTCAATAATTTGATTTTAAAATAAACGAAGTTTATTTGAATAAATAATATGGTTTTGAAATGAAGTTGAAATTGAATTTTCAATGAAAGGAAAATGTTAATATTTAATAATCTGAAACAAAATGTTAACAATGAAATTGATGGAAGAATGTTGTTTAATTTGAGAAATTATTGAATTAAGTTTGAAATTATTAAACTTTGAAATGATTTAATAATTAAGTTTGAAACTATAACTAAGTTTGAAATTATTAAACTTTGAAATGATTTAATAATTAAGTTTGAAACTATAACTAAGTTTGAAATTATTAAACTTTGAAATGATTTAATAATTAAGTTTGAAATTATAATTAAGTTTGAAATTATTAAACTTTGAGATGATTTAATAATTAAGTTGGAAATTAGAATTAAGTTTGAAATTATTAAACTTTGAAGTTATTTAATAATTAAGCTTGAATTATTTAATAATTAAATAAGATTGAATTATTTAATGATTAAATTGATTTGAATTCTTTAATAAGTGAAATTGAATTTTTGAATAAGTGAATTTACTTCGTAAATAATTGAAAGTGAGTTTCTTTATTAATTTAGTTTTGGAAAATTATTTAAGAAAGTAAATAAGTGAAATGGAATTTCTTTAACAAGAAATGAAAATGTGATTTTTGGAATTAATGTAAGACTTGTAATTGGAAGAATTTGGTTTGATGAATATAATTTAATTAAAGGGAGAATTAATTTAAAGGACAAAGATTTGTATATTTTTTGCCTCAAGAACACAACCTCAATATTTTTACCATAAGGACAAACATTCTTCTAAAAATTATTCACAAGGACAAATATTTTTCAAAATTATTCATAAGGACAACAAAACTGCTACCAAGCTAAAAACTGATACCTAAAAACTGCTACCGATAACTACAAACTGATACTATCAATGACTAAAAACTGATACCTAAAGAAAGTTGTCCTTCAGAATAAAATATTGAAGGCCTGTCCTTGAGGCAAAAACGCTGAAATTTTTTGTCCTTGACAATAATTTCCTGTTAATTAAATTTGTAAGTTTTGATATAATGAAGTTGAATTTAAATAACGGATTAAATGAATTGGAAATTTAATAGAAATTTTTTTTTTGAATGGCAAATTTACTTAACGAATATTGAATAAAATCGATAAATGTAGTTAAACTGATTTGAATGTTAAATTAAATTGATTTAAATGATTTCGGAATTGAATTTTATATACGAATTTAAATTGATATTTGAATTGTTTAAAATAAAGATTGAAATTGAATTATAAGGTTTTGAAATGATAATTTGGAAGTTTTGAAACGTAAATTATTGGAAATTGGTTTTGAAAGACAAGTGAAATGTTGATTTACGAACTGAAATTGAAATTGAAATTGATTTGGTTTTGAAATATATAAACGACCAATCGGTGTAATAATTACGAAAGTTATTAAAGAGACCGGAATTCGGTTATGGATATACTCTCTATCTAAACCGAAAACCACTTTAATAACTATACGCAGAGTGATGATCCAGAATGAAGTGGTTGGAATGATGTACGCGTTGACTGAAGAAAGAGAACGATTTTGGATGACCCCTGACATGACTAAAACAGGAGCCGCGCCGGGCCATTGAGGATCGCCATCTCTAGCGGACACACTTCTTCGATACCTTATCTATTACTTATGTGATTCGATTTGGGTGCACCCCTCGATTATGGGAGTGTTGTTTCGCGGTGTTGGGGTAGTAGCTGCTATGCCCAACATCAGTCCGGATCAGGCAACTACTAGTATCCTAGTTGGTATCGCCTCATGTACCTTGTCATACTGTTTATCCTATTCGCGACAACTACGATTTTGTTTTGTACCTTTAGTATATGGATTGCCCTCTGGTGACTTCCGGTTTTGGGGAAACTACGGTCTTGTATATGCTTTTGGGAATAAAAATGTGTTAAGGGTGGAATGGGCCATGACTTAACGCTATTTTGATATCTTTTTATATTACTGATAGACATTATCTACTTAGCGTACATTACTACATAGTAGATAGTTTAACGGATCCTTAAAGGATGGTTATTCCAAACATCCTTTGAGTTACTTGTATTTCAATTGCTATTTCACTTGAGTTGGATTTATTAATATAAGAATGTTAATCCTGACTCGAGTGTCTTGTGTTTTTGCTTTACGCTCGGGTCAGACTGAGTGATCCAGTATTCGAGACTCACCATTGGAGTTGGAGCTTTGCTTGAAGATCCAGCCATCTATTCTGCTTTCAGTATTCGATGATTCCAGTGATGTATTCTGATTTGTATCTGATGTATCGTATTACTCTTCTGTTGTAAACTCTGATGTATTTTATATATTCATATAGTAGTTTCATGAACTACTATCTCTTTTATTTCCGTTGCATTTATTACTCTGTGTCTGTGATCTGTGATTATATCTATTTACTGTATATGTTCAGTTTTGCCAAATTTAAATTAACAACGCGGTATTTTGATCAATTCAACTCCGGCATGAGTGTCTACCTATACACTTATAATGGACGCGAATGGTCCAAAATATCGGGTCGTTACACATTACTTCTTTGACTTGCATTGTGGAAGGAGCTGGAAGATTTTGGTGAATCCTGACCTGATCCAGTATCACTTCTGGATATAGTGTGTTGTGGTTCCTGATCTTCCTGCACACTTTCACCAGAGTTGTTCCATCCAGCAACAGTGGGTATAGAAGGTATTGAATAGTTGTCTTTACTGTAGACCTTCTTGGTTGTCTTTATATTTGTATCTGCAAAAGGAAAAGTAGTCTCATTAAATACCACGTGTCTTGACACATAGATCCTACCATCGTTGCTTAAGCATCTGTATCCTTTTTGATTACTCCCATACCTTATAAAGGTGCATGGGGTAGACCTGAGACTTAACTTGTGTTTGTTATATGGTCTGAGACAGGGAAAACATAAGCAGCCAAAGGTCTTTAGACTTGTGTAATCTGGTTTTACCCCAAACAATACTTCTATGGGAGTTAGATGCTTAAGAACTTTAGTAGGAAGTCTGTTAATTAGATAAACACCAGTATTAAAGGCTTTTGGCCAGAATTTCATAGGTAAAGAGGCCTGAGCCGGTAAGGTTAGACCAGTTTCTACTATATGTCTATGTTTCTTTTCTACTATTCCATTTTGCTCAGATGTGTGTGGGCAAGTTGTTTTATGAATAATGCCTTTTTTCTGAAAGTATTCTTTCAGTGGCTTATATTCACTCCCACCATCTGTTTGTATGATTTTGACTTCATTACCCAGTTGTTTCTCTATTTGTGTTATAAACTGTATTACAGTTTGTTGTGTCTCTGATTTTGACTTCAAGAAATATATCCAGGTATATCTAGAAAACAAGTCAACAAATGATATGTAGTACCTGTAGCCGTAGTCTGAATTTATAGGGGCTTGACCCCATAAGTCAGTAGAGATGACCTGTAGTGGCTTGTTTATAACAGTTGTAGAATTTGTAAATGGTAACTTGTGGCTCTTGCCTAGTTGGCAATGATTACATACAAATGTCATAGAAACATCAACAGAGATATTATTACTCAAGAGTACTTGTTTTACAGTGTTTACATTTGGATGTCCTAGTTTATAATGCCAATGAGTAAAAACATCTTGATTACTTGTAACATGAGATTCTATATTGTTACAATGCATATTTCTAGAACTGCTCTTTCTTGTATCATCAAAGTTGAATTTGTATAATCCCTTGTCCAGTTTACCCTGTAATAATATGTTCTGACTTAGTAAGTCCTTAACTAGACAGAATTTGGGGTGAAACTCAAAATACACATTATTATCATTGGCGAATTGAGATACACTCAATAGATTTTTCTTGATTTTTGGTACTCTTAATAGATTGTTAAGGTAAAGAGTTCTTTTACCTGGAACTCTGCTGGTTCCAACATGTGTGATTTTTAGAGCTTCACCATTTCCCATAAGAATAGAGTGCATACCTATGTATTCTTTGTTGCCAAGGTTGAGATTCTGTAAGTTGTTTGTAAGGTGATTCGTTGCACCTGAGTCTGGATACCAGTCTTCTTCAGTTATTTCTTCAGACCTGGTAAGTCTTTCTGAATTTAAGTTCTGAGTTCTTGAGTTTTCTGCATGATTGCCTTGTCTTTGATCAATATGAGCAACATTTGCACATGAGTTTTGGTTTCTCTGATTTTGCTGATTTTGTTGATTTGGGTATTGGTCAGTGTTGAGTCTGAAGTAGCATTGCCTGGCAGTATGTCCTGGTCTTTCACAGATCTGACATCTTGCTCTGTTGTTGTTCCATCTTCCATTTCTTCCTCTACCTCTCTGAGCAGAGTTGTTTCTCTGATTGAAGTTGTCTTGTCTAGTATTCTGACTATCTTGTTTCCTCCCTTGATTTTTATTTCTTGAATTTGAGGCATAATTGAGGGATAATTCTGTGTTAATTTCTTTTCTCTGTTCAATTCTTCCTTCATGAGCTAGAAGAGTTGAGTTGACATACTACATGTCAGGTAGTTCATGTTGAGATGAAATGATTGCTACTACAGATTCATATTCACTATCCAGTCCATTCAAGATAGTTAGAATTTGTTCTGTTTCTGATGCTTTGTGTCCAGCTGTGGCAAGAATGTCATAGTAAGATTTTGCTTTAGTCAGATATTCTCTCATTGATATATTTTCTTTCTTGAGATTCTGTAATTGCCTTTTGTAATACATGATTCTTGCAGCTGATTGAGTATTGAAGTTTTGTTGTATTGCAGACCATATTTCGAATGATGTCTTGCATCCAACAATTTGTGACATTAGATTTGAACTGATGGATGAAAGTAGCCATGCTGCCAGTAGACTGTCTTGTCTCTGGTGATTGATGAATTCTTTGTTGGTGACCCTTTCTCCTATGCTGTCAGTTACCATCATTGCTGGTACAGTTGAAGTACCATAGAGAAAATCTTCCAAACCATATCCTCTTATACTAGTTTCAACTTGATACTTCCATAGTATGAAGTTGTTTTCATCAAGTGTTGTTGTTACTAAACTGTTCTTTGGTTTTATGATCTTGCAGGAATTTGATCCAGTATTTGATGAATCTTGGTTTCTTGATCTTGACCCTTCCTGGTTCTTCATTCCACTGGTTGCTGATGATGTAGTATCATCATTTCCTGCCATGGTGGATTAAAGGGAAGCGTAGTTGAGAATATCAGATATTCTTGATCTGATGGTGCAGCCGATGTTCTTGATTCAAGAACCTTGGCGAGGCACTTTCACAGCGGGATCTGGATGAGGGGATGCAGGAGTTTTAACCTCCAGATGATGAGATAGCAATATTCTGAGAGCAACCAGGATGGTGGATGATGACAGTGCTCTGACACCTCCTTGGATGGCTCAGTGAGGATGCTAAGAATCTCTGATGGGGATCACTGTCGTGAGACAGATTTTATGCGCTCTGATACCATATTGGAATTTTGAATAGACTTGATGAGATTGTATTTGATATGAAGTAGGAAGATAATAGAATAGCAGTGTAGTATGATAAAATGTATAAGAATTTTATTATATGAACTTGAATTGTCTCTTGTACAACAACACAAGTATTTATAGCATAATACAGATCGAGTGGGCTGATTACATAGAAGTAAGCCCAAAGCCCATATACCAAATATACTATACTGAACGGTTGAGACACCAACACATACATTCTAACTCAAATATCAAACCTAAAGCTCCTTCAATCTTTTTAATCATTAAATAGGATACTAAAATTTGTTTGTTCTTACTTCATACCAAAAGCACCAAAAATAGTTGAGTTGATACTTAAGCTTCCAGTGAAATATGAATAATACATTTACGATCTTATATAACAAACACAAATATTTGAAAATCAAGAATCTAAAATTTACATAGCTTTTAAACAGTATAACAAAGAAATAAAATAAAGAAAATAGTTGCAAAATATCGGAAAAACCTCTCTGTTCTCTTCGACAGTACATTCATCCTCTGCTCTTGAACCACAAAAATCATAAATCATTTTTGGATGATTTTTCTTCGTAATTGCCCCATTCACTGCATATGTGATCTCAATATCTACAAAAATTATCACCATGATAACAATATCAGCCAATAAATAAGAACAGCTTTCCTAATGCAAATATAGTAGAAAAACTAATTAGTTAAAAGTAAACACCATTAGAGATAATAAAACAATTAAGCTTTCAAAGCCTTTTGGGACTAACCTGGGTACTTTTGTATAAATGTATCCCAGATGCTCCAACCTCGACCCATCGAACGGGTCGGGTCATAATGGGTGGGTCAAAATTAACCTGATTCATTTTCTGACCCAACCCGTTTTGATATATTTGTTGATTCTTTTTATTACTTTGTGTGGTGGTGATTGTCAACAACAATGATAAGCCTCGTTAGAACATACATATGAAAAACAGTTTATACAGATCACCTGCACCTTGGCAAACCCTAAACAATCAAAAGATGAGTATTATTATTTCTGTTTAATGATACGAAAATAAACATATGTATGCACTCCCATCAGTACTTAAGGAGCAAATTCACGAGTGCGGAAAAAAGTGCAATCCCATGAGGGACCAATGAAAGAGAAGATAGACATGCATCTTTTATATATATTCAACATCGACAAGCTATCATATGAAATTAATAATCGATCTGAATTATAAATGAAGTATAAGCGGCTACTCACTGTGACTTTTATCTCAATGTAAATAAATAACAGTCAATGCGGGTTCTATTTAAAACCTAAATCTCATTTATGTAAACAACTGTATATAAAGGCCTGGTACAAGATACCGAAATGTATTCTGAGATCAGTACTATTAAAACATCATCTGCAATAAAGAAAGCTTTCGATTTACAATTTCAATTTCTCTCAATTCATCTTATTCAAACTTTCTTCAAATTCTATCTTGATATCATAGCCTACATAAGGCAAAACTGCACTGAAAGCTTTCAGATAAAGAAGATACTAATCTTGATGCAGCAGCGGATAACAAAATGATGATACGGTGAAAGTAGCGATCGATGGAATAGAAGATACCGAATGGCCCAAATCCATTGATCCAAAGATGCCGGATTCTAGCTATCTCAAACATGTTGATCACGCACGATACCATGTTTAAAGATCTACGATTCTTCGTACGTTGATCTAGTGCACTAGATACCGTGAATCGGCTTCAGCAGTCGTTGAATCGAGCGCACTCGATTACCGAAAGTGGAGATAAGAGATCACACGCAACTACCAATTGGAGAAGAGACACAAAGCTCTCAAACAAAAGTTTTATTCAAAATCAACTAAACTGTTACAAATGATACAACCCGCCTATTTATAGGCTTACAACTCACACAGTTCAACATTGACAACACTTAGGTCGTGAACGACCTACGACCTAAAATAATGCGACCTAAAAACCAGCGACTTACAACACAACGACATAAGAACAACACATGACTTACAATATTTACATCTCAACACATTACAAGCCATCACGACTTACGACCTAACATATGAGCGACCTAAAATGTAAGGCAGCGACTTAACTTCTCAACGCATAAGGTCGAGCGACCTAAGGTGGATGCGGCTTAACCTTCAGCGACTTAAGATATCAGCTTCTGGGATTCTTCACGCGACCTAAATTTCCCCGCGACCTAACTTAGGTCGTAACTCATTCACGTGACCTATCGTAGGTCGTAGCTCGCCTGAGAAAGAAAGCGGCATGTGAGAGTTAGGTCGCTCACGACCTAAACTTGACTTGTTTCCATTGCTATGTCGTAGCTCGCTTGAGCGACCTATCATGTTATCTCGCGAGTCTCCACTAGGTCGCATCCGACCTAAAACACATTGCTTGTTAGCTCGCAAACAATCTTCGCTAGGTCGTAATTCCTTATCATGCTACTCGTTAGGTCGCTCTTGACTCAAGATCTTGTTAGGTCGCTCGCGACCTAACACTTCATCAATCTGGGTCTCATTCTGGGCTGCATCATCCTCCCCTGGTTGGGAAAAATTCGTCCTCGAATTTGTGCCCTCCTCTTCCACAACAAGCTCATCCCCATGATATGGTATAAGATGTTTAACATTAAACACGTCAGAAGTGTACACATCCTCCGGCAGCTTCAACTTATAAGCATTTTCATTGATCCGTTTCACAATCGTTACAGGACCAATCTTTCAAGCTTTAAGTTTATTGTATGCTCCTACTGGAAAACGATCTTTCATTAGTACAACATATACTAAATCTCCTTCATTAAATTCAACATTTCTTCGCTTCAGATCCGCAGATCATTTATACTTTTCATTTGCTTTCTCCAATCGTTCCTGAACGATTCTATGGCATTCTGCCAATCCCTCAGCAAAATCAACGGCCCGCTTAACTGTCCCCTTTGGTTGTGGTATTATCGTCAAATCCAACGGCCCCTTTGGTAAGCTGGAATATACAATCTGAAATGGACTGAAACCCGTACTACGGTTTATAGCATGATTATGAGCAAACTCCACTTGACATAACTTTATATCCCAACTCTTTAGATTATCCTTCACCAGGCACCGCAACAAATTTCCCAAAGATCTGTTAACAACTTCAGTCTGACCATCGGACTGCGGATGGTAAGCACTACTGAAATTTAGCTTTGTTCCCACCATCTTCCACAAACTCAGCCAAAAATGACTTAGAAATCTAGTATCCCGATCAGAAACAATGGATTCTGGTAAACCATGTAAGCGATACACTTCTTTAAAGAATAACTCGGCAACACGGACGACATCAGCTGTCTTCTTACAAGCGATGAAATGTGCCATCTTCGAAAACCTGTCCACTACAACATATATCGAATCATTCCCCCTCTGAGTTCTCGGTAATCCCAAAACAAAATCCATACTGATATCAACCCATGGTCTAATCGGCACGGGTAACGGCATATACAATCCCGCATTCGTCGTTGTCCCCTTGGAAACTTGGCAAATATGACATCTCTCCACAAACTTTCCAACTTCCCGCTTCATCGAAGGCCAATAATAAGATTGAGAAACCAATTGCAAAGTACGATCTCGACCCACATGACCTTCCTCATGCAACTCCTTTACAATCTTCATACGTAAGCTGCACTCTGGTATGCACAATCGATTCCCTTTAAAAAAGAAAACCATCCACCATAACAAACTCATCTGTCTTCCCCTCCTTGACTTCACCTACATACTTCGCAAAGTAAGGATCATCAACAAATAATTCTGGCAATACATCAAACCCCGTCACTTCAACTTTCATTGTAGTCAGCAAATGATTCCTTCGACTCAATGCATCTGCCACTCTATTCGTAATTCCCGATTTATGCTTCACCACAAATGTAAATTGTTGTAAGTACGCAATCCACGAAGCATTCCTTGCCGCAATCTTATCATGTCCCTGCATATGCTTCAACACCTCATGATAAGTATATAAAACTAATTCTTTATGAAACAAATAATGTCTCCAGTGTTTCACAGCCTGCATGATAGCATAAAACTCCACATCATATGTATTATATCTCATCTTTGCTCCTGATAACTTCTCACTGAAATATGCAATAGGACGTCCTTTCTGACTCAACACCCCTCCAATCCCAACTTTGGATGCATCAGTATATAACTCAAACAACAACTGAAAATCTGGTAATACTAGAATTGGTGCTGTCGTCAAAAGCTCTTTGATCCGCTCAAAAGCAACCCCTGCTTCCTCTGACCATAAAAATTGTTTCCCCTTCATACAATTAGTAACTGGTGCCATCACGCTACTGAAGTGTGGAATGAACCTTCGGTAGAATGATGCTAAACCATGAAAGCTTCTAACTTATGTTATCGTCCTGGGTTGTGGCCAATTTCTGATTGCTTCAACTTTATTCTGATCCACCTGTATACCTTCTCCTGATATGACATATCCCAAAAATAAAACACTATGCGTCATGAACACGCATTTCTTCGTTGCAGCATAAAAATGTTCCTGTCTCAGTACCATCAACACTTCTCTCAGATGTTGCAAGTGTTCTTCTGGACTTCCACTATATATCAGTATATCATCAAAATACACCACCACGAATTTCCCAATGAATGGTCTAAAAATCTGATTCATCACCCGCATAAATCTACTTGGTGCATTCGAAAGACCAAACGGCATAACCAGCCATTCGTACAACCCCTCACGTGTCTTGAACTCTGTTTTCCATTCATCCCCTGGTCTGATTCGAATTTGATGATAACCACTCTTCAAATCAATCTTCGAAAAGATAGTAGCTCCACTAAGCTGATCCAACAAGTCATCCAATCTAGGCATAGGAAATCTATATCTCACAGTAATCTTGTTCAGTGCCCGACTATCAGTGCACATCCTCCACGTCCCATCCTTCTTCGGTACTAACAATGCTGGCACAGCACATGGACTTAAACTTTCCTGCACACGCCCCTGTTCAAGCAATTCTTCCACTTGCCTTCTCAACTCCTCATGTTCTTTTGGACTCATTCTTTAGTGTGGTCTATGTGGCAACACAGCTCCTGGAACAAGATCAATTTGATGTTGAATGTCTCTCAACGGCGGTAACTCCGTTGGTAGCTCCTCAGGAAATACATCGTCAAACTCTCCCAGCACTGGTTTCACTTCTTTAGGAATCTCAACCACTTCATGACTCTCACGTCCAATCAACAAAAACACTTCGGGCTCCTCTTCTATTTCCTTAACAAACTCCTTCAAAGATAACAAAGTTTTCAACTCTTCAATCTCCTCCAACTTGCTTTCTTCGTGTTGTCGCTTCTTAAGAATTAAAGTAATCTTTGTACCCTCAAACATGAAACTGTAACTGTTAGCACGTTCATCATGTTGCACAGCCCTATCATACTGCCATGGTCTTCCCAACAACAGATGGCATACATCCATGTTTACAACATCACACCAAATTTCATCTTTGTATTTCTTCCCAATTGAAAAATTAACACAAGCTCTTCGTCCAACTTTCACCTCCCCACCTTTCCTCAACCAAGCTAACTTGTAAGGTTTCGAATGCTTCTCAGTTTTCAATGACAACTTCTTCATAGCTTCTGTAGAAATAATATTGTCGCAACTTCCTGCATCAATAACAAACTTGCAAACCCTTCCCAAGATAGTACATGTTGATTGAAAGATGTTACTCCTCAACCAGCTAGTTTCCTCCTCCTGTTTTGGTGTTAAACACGACCTCTTCATCATCAATGAATACCCTTCATCTCCCAACACATTTTCTTCCTCCTCATCATGTATTGAATTAGAACATTCAGCTTCTACCTCATCTTCCTCTGCCTCCGCAATCATCGTTCGCTTCTTTGGCTTTGGACATTCATTACTTTTGTGACCAATCTCCTGACAATTGAAATATTTGATACCACTATTGATTCTGGTCTTAGCAACTTCATTAACAACCGGTTTTGCAACAGCCTTTGAAACATTCGCATTGCTACTAGTCCCTTTCATTGGATTGTTGGAATTTGTAAACACACCACCACCTCGTCTCCCTTGTTTCTCCCAAGCAAGTGCCTTCTGATGTGCTTCAGCGACAGATCTGGGATCAAACATATTCACCATGTCTTAAATCTGCATTCTCAACCCTCCAACAAATCTAGCTGTTAACTGTTCCTCCGTCTCCATGATATCATTCCTCGCAATCAATTGATAGAATTCATCAGCATAATCATTAATAGTTTTTGTTCCTTGTCTCAAGTTCTGCAAACGTTGGTACATAAGAGATTGATAATTGTAAGGTAAGAATGTAGCTTTCATCAATTTCTTCATCTTCTCCCAAGATTCAATCTTTGACTTTCCCATTCTCTCCCGTGTCAGTTTAGTTTGTTGCCACCATGCCATAGCTCTCCCTTTCAAACGAGTAGCAACTAACTTCACTCTTCGATGTTCAGGAACCTCCTTAAAGTCAAAAATCTCCTCAACATTAGACAACCAATCAAGGAATTCTTCAACTTGCATACTTCCCTTGAATTCTGGAATTTCAGTTTTCATCCCCGATTCCCATCGACGATCATCCTCAACATCTCGATATGCATTTCGTCCTTGGTCTCGATCTCGATAATGATTATTGCTTCTATCACTCTCTTCATCATATTCACGTGTATTTCGATATCGATCTCGACCATCAACATCCCTTCGATCACGCATGTCTCTTCTACTGTGTCTTTCATCATCTCGATATGGCTCATACTCAAACTCTCGATGAGTTCTTCTTTCTTCATCTCTATACTCATGGTGATCTCTTCTCATCGAAACTGATGATTCTCTTCGACCTCGATCAGATTGTGGCGATACCCTTCTCGCTTCCGTAACCGATGGCGAAACTCTGTTTCCTCCATGGTTCGAGATTTGCGACCTCCTTCTTTGACCTTGATTCATATCATTCATCAATTTCTCTAACCTTCCAATACCTTCATCTAACTTCTCATTGAATTTGTTACTTATGCGTTGTTCCATTTGCTCGGCATCTTCCCTCTTGTACAAATCTTCAATATTTTGATGTCGATTGGCTCTCCTCGGCGGCATTGTTAAATGAAACAAACTTCAACTCTCGGTGTGAACAAATATGATGCACGGCCTTCCCTTGCTCTCGGCTCTAACCCCAAATACTTCACTTAGCTCGGCTTTGCTTGATGTAGCTCGGCTTCACTAACTCCTCAAACTTCTTCAATAAGAATTGGCTCCAAGACTCGGCTTAGCTATGATTGGCTAAGTCTAGCTCTGATACCAAATGATGCAGCAGCGGATAACAAAATGATGATACGGTGAAAGTAGCGATCGATGGAATAGAAGATACCGAATGGCCCAAATCCATTGATCCAAAGATGCCGGATTCTAGCTATCTCAAACACGTTGATCGCGCACGATACCGTGTTTAAAGATCTACGATTCTTCGTACGTTGATCTAGCGCACTAGATACCGTGAATCGGCTTCAGCAGTTGTTGAATCGAGCGCACTCGATTACCGAAAGTGGAGATAGGAGATCACACTCAACTACCAATTGGAGAAGAGGCACAAAGCTCTCAAACAAAAGTTTTATTCAAAATCAACTAAACTGTTACAAATGATACAACCCGCCTATTTATAGGCTTACAACTCACACGGTTCAACATTGACAACACTTAGGTCGTGAACGACCTACGACCTAAAATAATGCAACCTAAAAACCAACGACTTACAACACAACGACATAAGAACAACACATGACTTACAATATTTACATCTCAACACATTACAAGCCATCACGACTTACGACCTAACATATGAGCGACCTAAAAATGTAAGGCAGCGACTTAACTTCTCGGCGCATAAGGTCGAGCGACCTAAGGTGGATGCGGCTTAACCTTCAGCGACTTAAGAAATCAGCTTCTGGGATTCTTCACGCGACCTAAATTTCCCCGCGACCTAACTTAGGTCGTAACTCGTTCACGCGACCTATCGTAGGTCGTAGCTCGCCTGAGAAAGAAAGCGGCATGTGAGAGTTAGGTCGCTCGCGACCTAAACTTGACTTGTTTCCATTGCTATGTCGTAGCTCGCTTGAGCGACCTATCATGTTATCTCGCGAGTCTCCACTAGGTCGCATCCGACCTAAAACACATTGCTTGTTAGCTCGCAAACAATCTTCGCTAGGTCGTAATTCCTTATCATGCGACTCGTTAGGTCGCTCTTGACTCAAGATCTTGTTAGGTCGCTCGCGACCTAACACTTCATCAATCTGGGTCTCATTCTGGGCTGCATCAAATCTCCATCAGAGAAATCTCATCATTTGAAGATTAATTACTCATCAGAAATATTATCATCATTTGGGAAGTATAAGATTTGTCTTCAAAGACTAGTGCC
This sequence comes from Allium fistulosum, assembly GCA_030737815.1. Classification (NCBI taxonomy): domain Eukaryota; kingdom Viridiplantae; phylum Streptophyta; class Magnoliopsida; order Asparagales; family Amaryllidaceae; genus Allium; species Allium fistulosum. The sequence continues at coordinate 1,621,165,095 of CM060901.1, forward strand.
TCGTCTAGGGAAGTCTGGCTGCACACAGTCTCTTTCATTGATCAAATCTTAACTTGAAAAAGCCAAAATTCAGTCAAGAATTCAAGAAACTCATTAAAATAGAAAGGAAGTAAGTGCCATACCACTGGTTTATCAGATTAGGCATCATCATTTAAACCCTGTTGCAACATACCTGAATTCTGCAGAACAAGTTCTTGATTATTCTATTTGATTTCTGACCTCTCAAGTATTTCTTGATTCAAGAAGCTTCATCATGGCTGATGATAACTCAGAAACTTCTGATAATGCATTCAATCCGCCACAACAAGCCACTGCTGCAGCAGAAAATCTTCTGAAAGCCACAATCAGTCCTTAGATTCAACTCATCACTGCTCAACTTGAAGAAGATAATTATCTTCTCTGGAAAGTTCAGGTTGAAACTACAGCAAGAGGGTATGGCTTGGAAGGATTTATTCTTGGAACTCATGCTGTTCCTCCCAGATTCATCACTGATTCAGAAAACAAAACAGTAAGTAATGGAGAATATGCAAATTAGTATCAAAGGCAAGACAGTCTTATAAGTTCTTGGTTACTTTCATCAATAAATGTAAAATACTGCCTCAAGTAATTGGTTGCAGAACTGCTAATGAAATTTGGTTAGCAGTTGAAAGAATCTTTAATACTCAATCTACAGCCAGAGTAATGCATTACAAAAGATAGTTACAAAATGTCAGAAAAGAAAGTCAAACAATGAGGGACTATCTGGGAAAAGTCAAGAACATATGTGATATGCTTGAAGCTGCAGGACACAAAATCTCAAACACATAGCAAGTTTTAACTATCCTAACTGGTTTAGGTGATGAGTATGAATCAGTAGTAGCAGTGATATCCTCTCAAGAAACTCTGCCATCTCTTGAGTATGTCAGTTCCATCCTCCTTGCACATGAAGGAAGATTGGATTACAAGAAACCAATAGACAGTGACATGTCTAACAACTTTTCTTCAACTAATAATAAGAACAGAAATCAAAATCATAATAATCAGCCATATCAAAGGGGAAACACTGTTGTCAGAGGCAGAGGCAGAGGGAGATGGAGCAACAACAATAAACCAAAGTGTCAGATCTGCGAGAAAATTGGTCACACTGCACCAAAATGTTATTTCAGATTCAATGCTAACTATGTTCCAGGATAAAACTCAAACAGTCAAAGAAATGGCAACTACAGTGCAAACTTAGCACAAGTTCAGCAAGAATCTAATAAACAGTCTAGTGGCAACATGAATCAGCATCAAGATGAAACAGCAAGGTTAGAACACATACAAGATGAAACATGGTACCTAGATTCAGGTGCAACCAATCATTTGACAAATAATCTTGACAACTTAAATCTTGGAAACAAGGAGTACAGAGGTAAACAGTCAATATTTATGGGAGATAGTAAGCCTATTGGAATCACTCATACTGGTAATGCCTATATCAAAGGTGAAAGGCAATTATATCTCAACAGTCTGTTAAGAGTACCAAGAATAAGGAAAAATCTTATGAGTGTTTCTCAATTTGCACATGACAATAATGTGTACTTTGAATTCTATCCTAAATATTGTTTAGTAAAAGACATACTAACTGGTGAAAAACTTTTGCAGGGTGATGCAGTGAATGGATTGTACAAGTTCACTGTGACTAACTGCAGAAACACTGTTGGGAAAGTAAAGTGTAGTAATAACAGTGAAATATCATCTGTTGAAAACAATAAAAGTGTATTTGATCAGTGGCATTACAAGTTGGGGCACCCTAATGCAAATGCTGTAAAACAGGTTCTGAAAGAAATTAAAGTCTCTTTTAGTGATCTTACTTTACCATACATCTGTACCTATTTTCAAATGGGCAAAAGCCACAAATTACCCTTTGCTGATTCTATTACTAAATACAAAATGCCACTAGAACTAGTTACAACTGATCTTTGGGGTCCTGCACCCATTAGTTCTGACTATGGCTATATATCTTTTGTTGATGCCTTCACTAGATACACATGGATATATTTTCTGAAAACAAAGGCAGAAACTTATAATGTTGTCATACATTTTATTACTCAAGCTGAAAGGCAAACATGTCACAAAGTTAAAGTTGTTCAAAGTGATGGTGGTAGAGAGTATAAGTCACTTGACAAATTTTTCTTAAACAGAGGTATAATACACAGAATTACATGTCCATATACCTCTGAACAAAATGGTCTAGTCGAGAGAAAACACAGACACATTGTAGAAACAGGGATAACTTTACTTGCTCAGGCATCTCTACCTCTAAAATTCTGGCCTGACTCATTTAGTACTTCAGTATAGTTGATCAATAGACTCCCAACTAAAGTACTAAATGGAGTGAGTCCAGTTGAAAAACTCATGGGAATTAAACGCAATTATGATAGTCTTAGAACATTTGGATGTTTGTGCTTTCCCTATCTAAGACCATAAAACAAATACAAATTAGATTTCGGATCTCATCCCTGTACATTTCTGGGTTATGCAACCAAGCAGAAAGGTTATAAATGCTTGGACAACTCAGGAAAAATATTTATTAGTAGACATGTAGTGTTCAATGAAAAGATATTCCCCTTTGCTTGTGCAAATACTAAAACTAATCAGAAAATATATAACCCAAGAACATCTATCTCAAATATACCTGTGTATTCTGAGACATGGAATCCCAAGGAGGCAGCTGTCTCTGAACCACAACACATTGTGTTGCCTGAACCAGGTCATGGAACAGAAGAACAGTCTGACATACCTGTACAGTCATCCACTACATCAAGCAATCAGAGTCAGGGAATCAACACTAGCAGACTTCAAGAACAATCTCAGGACAACACTGGTGAAGATGAGAATTCAACATCAACAGACACTGAATTATCAACCAGAACAGGTCATCACATGATTACAAGATCCAAAAGTGGGATATTCAAGCCAAATATCTACACAGCAACAACAAATATTGATGAACCTAAGTCATTTGAGCAAGCATACAGAGATGAAAACTGGAAGACAGCAATGAATGAAGAATATCAAGCACTAATGAAGAATAAAACATGGAGCCTTGTACATCCTCCAACAAACAAAAATATAATAGGATGCAAATGGACCTATAAACTGAAGAAAAATCCAGATGGAACAGTGTCCAAATACAAGGCAAGATTAGTTGCCAAAGGATATACTCAACAGTATGGATTTGACTTCAGTGAAACATTCTCACCTGTGGTAAAGCCAACAACTATCAGAGTTGTGCTCACAATTGCTTTAAGCAAAAACTGGGACATAAGGCAACTGGATGTTAACAATGCATTCTTAAATGGCATTCTATAAGAAGAAATCTACATGGAATAGCCACAGGGATACAGACAGAATGATCATCAAGTTTGCAAGTTAAATAAGGCCATATATGGCTTGAAACAAGCACCAAGAGTATGGTTTGATAGACTGAAGGCCACTTTGACCTCTCTAGGCTATCAGCCTACCAAATCTAATAACTCTTTATTTATCAAAAGTTACAATAATCATACTATTTATATTCTAATATATGTTGATGACATGATCATAATAGGTGATGATACAGCAGAAATCACAAGCATCATACAATATCTTAACAAGCAATTTTCCATCAAAGACCTTGGCAATCTCAGCTATTTTCTGGGCATTGATGTTAACAGAAAATCAGACACAGAGATATTGCTAAGTCAGAAGAATTATATTAAAGAGATACTTATCGAATCAAAAATGCATGAGGCAAAACCACAACCCACTCCTATGATCAGCAATCAACAATTGTCCAAAAATAGGGGAGAATCTATATTAAATATTAAACAATATAGAAGTATTGTAGGAGCACTACAATACACTACTATTACTAGGCCAGATATATCATTCAGTGTTAACAAAGTTTCACAATTTATGCAAGAACCACATGATGAGCACTGAAAAGCAGTAAAAGGATTCTCAGATATCTTAAAGGAACTGCAGATTTTGGATTAATGTTGAGAGCATGCAACAACTTAAACATCACAGCATATGCAGATGCAGACTGGGCCACAGACATTGATGATAGAAAATCTGTAACAGGGTACTACATCTACATTGGGGACAATCCTGTGTCATGGTGCTCAAAGAAACAGACCACTGTATCAAGATCGAGCACAAAGGCGGAATATAGAAGTGTTACAAGTGCTACAGCAGAAATAATTTGGCTACAATCTCTACTAAAGGAACTACAAATCAATACAGCAGTCAAACCAATATTATGGTGTGACAATCAAAGCACTGTGTACATGGCAACAAATCCAATATTGCACGCACGAACAAAACACATTGAAATTGATCTATATTTTATTCGTGAACAAATTCAAAGAGGAAATCTACAAGTCAATCACATACCTTCGACTTACCATCGTGCATACATACTTACCAAGGCTCTGTTAGCAAGAAACTTCCTAAAGTTTCGAGCCGAACTAAGAGTAGAGAGCAAAGTAGATCTCAAAAATCTGACCTTCAACAAGGAGATGAAAGCTCAGATCAAATCACCTCAAGCAGCTGTAACTACAGCAAGCAAGTCTCTTAAGGATGATACTAGAACCAGATTAAGTGAAGAAGCACATAAATCTATTTCTGGAGAGAAGTCTAAAGTCGTTGAGAATTCTCAAAGACGATCTTTGAAAGGAGAATCCTCAACAAAATCTAAAGACTTGTTGTGAAGAATCGACGAAAATCAAGTTGGTTCTCAGTCGCCGTCATGGATCTGAAGCAACAGAAGAAACCCTAAACCTAATATTGGTTTGAGGGGGCGAAATGAAGTATAAGCGGCTACTCACTGTGACTTTTATCTCAATGTAAATAAATAATGGTCAATGCGGGTTCTATTTAAAACTCGAAGCCCATTTATGTAAACAACTGTATATAAAGGCCTAGTACAAGATACTAAAATGTATTCTGAGATCAGTACTATTAAAACATCATCTGCAATAAAGAAAGCTTTCAATTTACAATTTCAATTTCTCTCAATTCATCTTATTCAAACTTTCTTCAAACTCTATCTATTATATAAAAATATAGGTCTAAATGTGAATTCAAAAGAAAAATCTATGTTTTCATCCTTGCTTTTCAAGCAGCTCCTATGATACTTGTTATTGCATGTTTTACATGAAAGCATATTCATTGCTTTAGTACTGCCTTCATTATGACCAGAAATACGTATGGAACGCTTTTGATACTGGATAAACCTTGTTCAACCTTGTAATGAGGGCTGTGGGCTTCTTCCAATAACACCTATAAGGGAAGCTTACCATTAGGCTAAGACAAATTTTCATATTAATGGTCGACCCGAAATTGCAATTGGTCCTAGCTTGCCAAAGCAACTATAAAAGGTCAATATGCCACTCATTACACAAACATGATGACCAATGTAAGTACGAGTTGGAAAAAGAAACCTTTATTGAATATTGCATTAAAAGCTACTAGGAATCTAAAACCATAAAGTTTAGATTTTCAACCTAGCATATGAAAACCTGAGAATCAAATAACAGAGTGTTTCCCAAAGAACAGGAATTTTTTTATTTTATTCAACATGAACGAGTTGACTTTATAGCCTTACAATGCAAACAGAATTCAAAGCTAATTGTGCAACACGTTTCTCAGCCACACCACCTGACAAGCACATGAGTCGACTGTTATACGATCAGTATACCAAAACAGAGACCAATATGTTATAAACTCATCACACAAGTTTACAAATCAGATTTCCACTACTTTGGAATTCTGTATTAGTAATTTTGAACAATAACTATTTTGTAATTAATTTACAAGAAAAATTATAGCAATAACAACAACAAATTGCTGTATTAAACAATAGTGATAAACAAGCGTTGTACTACTTCACAGAAACAGCACAACGTTGAAACGGAAAGATTACAGAACGATGTATATAAATATGTAAGTAAACAGAAATCTAACCGGATGAAGAAGGAAATTTTGTCTGAGGCTTGTCGTAACAATTTCCTTAAGACTTTATTCAAAGTCTTTCAAGATACAACAGACATGATCTGCTCGAGATTGTGATGTGTATGATCTTCTGTGTGATATGCAGAAGCGTACGGATTGTAGAGATTAAGAAATGAAGTGGAAGAAGAGAAAATTCAGAGTTTTTCACTGATCAGGTTTCCTTCTCCTTTTATAGGCTAATTCCCAACGGTTATGTCTGTTGGGAACAGCCGCATCTCTTCGTCTGCAACGGCCAAAACCTGTCGCGGTTTGCAACAGTCGCGTCTCTTCATTTGCAACGGCCAAAAACTGTTGCGATTTGCAACAGTCGCGTCTCTTCATTTGCAACAGCTAAAAACAGTCGTGGTTTGCAATAGTTGCGTCTCTTCATTTGCAACGCCTATTTCTGTTTGAAAAGCCGTGTCCGGTCAGACAGTTCGCAATGTGCATTTCCAATCCACTAGTCGCTTCTATTTGAATTTAAATAGTAGAAAACTGTTTACTTCTGTGCAGCAAAAATATAATACGGTCCACTCTTATTGGACCCGCACCCGACCCGACCCGGCCCGGGCCGGCCTGGTTCGGGACGGGACGGGCGGCGCGCGTGTGTGTTAGTTCATGGCCATATAGGTCCTCCCCCTAGCACAAAATTACTTGACCCTAAGGGCCAATATGGGTTTGAGGAAAGTAGTATATAAGCATGAACATTAACTTATTTTTGGCGATGTGGAACAATATCTCATTCACTATAAAGGGCCTCTAACAATCTCCCACATGAATGATGATATATGTCTCCCCCACACAAAGTGTAATATCACACAGTTCATATGAAAATAATGCTATATCGAGGATAAGTAGATATTTCATTTTGAACTTTCATTAGTTAAAACTTATCGGATATACTTGGATAATCGGTGAGTTATTTCATCTTGAACCGTCAGCTGTTTGTGCATAACTAGACAATAAGCTTTACAAAGCATTATTTTCCTTCACATCCAATCTCTTGGTTGTGTTCATTTTGATCCTGAACAAATTTGGTTCTGCGAGTGTTTTAGAGAATTTAAGCCTTTAATATTCTCATAGTGCCGACCCAGATCACACTAACATAGGTGATCGCAACTATTAAGAGTATCCTACATATACCCCACTTGTTATTTTAGATATGGTCATCATTAAAAATCATAGCTTTATCCTTTTAATACTTCTGTAGGCATGCATTATATTGTGCGCCATAGGAATGGAGTAGGACTAAGTCCAAATAAATGCATTACTTCTTGAGTTACTTAGAACTGGTTTGCCTATTGATTCTAGTCCGTGGGATCTCCAGTCGCTAGGATAGGTTTCCGTATAAGATAACTCTTGTTGGTTTAGGCTTTTAAACCCATTCCCCTTGATGCGCAGTCAATTTTCTCTCTTGATAATCGTTTAGTAAATGGATCTGCAAGGTTATCAGTAATTCTCACATAATCAATGGAAATAGTTCCATTTGAGAGTAACTGCCTAACTATGTTATGGCGTCGACGAATATGTCGTGACTTTCCATTATACACAAAGTTTTGCGCTCTGCTTAACGTTGCTTGATTATCACAGTGTATGCATATGGCCGGTACAGGTTTAGGCCAAAATGGAATTTCTTCTAAAAATTGACGAAGCTATTCTGCTTCTTCGCCTGCTTTATCTAAAGCGATAAACTCTGATTCCATAGTGGATCGAGCTATGCACGTTTGTTTAGTAGATTTCCATGACACTGCTGCTCCTGCTAGGGTGAAGACATAACCACTAGTTGATTTAGATTACTCTGAATCAGAAATCCAGTTTGCATCACTATATCCTTCTAAGACGGCATGATATTTTCTGTAATGTAGGAAAAAGTTCGTGGTACTCTTTAAATATCCCAACACTCTCATTAGTGCTTTCCAGTGTTCCTTCCCTGGGTTGCTTGTATACCTGCTCAGTCGACTTACTGCATAAGCTATATCTGGTCTTGTGCAATTCATGAGGTACATTAGACATCCTATTACACGAGAGTATTCCAGTTGCATTACACTCTCATTAGTGTTTTTATGCAGTACTTCCGATGGATTAAAAGGTGTTCTTACTCCTTTAATTCCGTAATTTAGGAATTTTTCAATAACTTTTTCAAAATAGTGTGACTGAGATAATTCAATTCCATTAGGTGTTTTTATTATTTTGATTCCCAAAATAACGTCTGCAACTCCTAAATCTTTCATGTCAAAATTGTTGATTAACATTTTCTTTATGATCTCTATTACTTTACTATTTGGACCAAAGATTAGCATATCGTCTACATATAAACAAATAATCACGTATGATTGTCCAACTTGTTTATAATACACATTTATCACATTCATTTATACGGAAACCATTTTTCATCATGACACTATCAAATTTTGCGTGCCATTGTTTCGGAGCTTGTTTTAGTCCATATAATGATTTTACTAATCTACATACTTTGTTTTCATTTCCTTTGGAAATAAAACCCTCGGGTTGCTCCATGTAAATCCCTTCATCAAGATTTCCATTTAAGAATGCTGTCTTTACACCCATTTGATGAATCTCTAGATTATATATGGATTCAATTGTTATTAACATTCTTATAGAGGTTATTCGTGTAACCGGTGAATAAGTATCAAAGAAGTCTAAATCTTCCTTTTGACGATATCCTTTGGCTACCAATCTTGCATTATATTTGTCAATAGAGCCATATGGTTTTATCTTCTTTTTGAAGATCCATTGGCAACCAATCGGTTTTATTCCAGGCGGAAGATCAACTATTTCCTAACTTTTATTACTTAGAATTGAATCAATTTCACTTTTGATTGCTTCTTTCCAACATGAAGATTCAAAAGATGACATTGCTTCCTTGTATGTTTGAGGTTCGTGTTCTAACATGTATGTTAGAAAATCTGAACCAAACGACTTGGACGTTCTTGCTCTTACGCTTCTTCTTGGTTCAACTTCCTCAATTTCACGATGAGTTTCATCGTTATGTGGCTTGCTTGATTCTTCTCTTGTCCTTTTAGGGACATAATTTCCTTCATTCCTTTTGTGCGGAAACACATCTTCAAAAAATGAGGCATCTTGAGACTCTATGATTGTATTGACATTAATATCAGCTATACCAGACTTGAATACCAAAAATCTATAGGCACTACTATTTTGGGCTGGCCCTAGATAGTAACAGTCTATAGTTTTTGGTTCAAGTTTGACTTTCTTGGGAGGCGGAACTGGAACTTTTGCCAAGCACCCCCACATTTTGAGGTATTTGAAACTTGGTATATATCCTTTCCATAACTCATATGGAATTGTTCATGTTTTATTGTGAGGAACCTTGTTTAATATGTGATTAGACATATTTAAGGCTTCCCCCCACAAGTTCGTCGGTAGACCAGAGGTGAATAGCATTGCATTTATCATATCTTTTAATTTTCTATTCTTTCTCTCGGCAATACCATTTTGTTGTGGTGAATATGGAGCTGTTGTTTGATGAATTATACCGGTTTCTGCATAGAATTGTTCAAATAGTGATTCATATTCTCCACCTCGATCAGATCTCAATATCTTGATCTTTTTATTTAACTGATTTATACTTCAGCCTTATATTTTATAAACGATGTAATTGCTTCATCTTTACTATTCAAAAGATATACATAGCAATATCGTGTATAGTCGTCAATAAAAGTGATAAAGTACTTTTTCCCACCTCTTGTAGGTAATGATTTAAAATCACATAAATCAGTCTGAACCAAACCTAGTGGTTTTGTACTTCTATCAACAGTATGAAATGGTTTTTTAACCAGTTTTGGTTCTACACATGTCTCACATTTGTAGTTTTTATCTACTTGGAATTTAGGAATTAATCTCAAGTTTGCTAATTTTTTCATTTTTTGAAAATTTATGTGTCATAATCTATCATGCCATAGTAAAATTTCATGCTCAACCAAATAAGAAACTTCATTTTTATTAATAGCACAATCGGAATACATAGTTTTATTGCCGACTACGGCTTCATTTGCCTTAAATAGGCCATCACATAAATACCCCTTCCTATATAAATTCCAGCCTTAGACAGAACTACTTTATCTGACTCGAAGACCATACAGAAGCCTTTCTTTGAGAGCACAGGTCCAGAGATAAGGTTCTTGTAGATATCTTGAACATGAAAAACTTCACTTAGTGTCACAGTTTTTCCGGATGTAAATTTGAGGACGACGGTGTCGTTACCTTCGATCATGGAAACTGCAGAATTACCCATATAGAGTTTTTCCTTCCTGATCGTATTTTTTGTAAGTGGAGAACATAAATATATAGGAACAGACATGACGAGTAGCGCATGTGTCTACCCACCACTATGCAGGGTTCTGTACTAAGTTGCATTCTGAAAAAACTCCTAAAAAGTACATCTCCTTAATGGTTGAACTCAAATTTTCCACTATATTTGCCATCGATTTATCATTCGTCTTCTTGTGCCTGCAATCTTTAGCTGCATGCCCAGTCTTTCCGCAGACCCAACATTTGCCTTTGAACTTCTTGGTTTGCTTATCTTTGGATTGATTATCTGGTGCCTTTCTCTTTTTCTTTTTGTTGTTGGAGTGTCCTTTCTTCTTTGACCCTTCTGTAACAAGTGCCTCTTCGCCTTTGGGTTGTGTTATTCCGCGATTATCTGCCTTAATTTTTAATCTGACAATGAGATCTTCTAAGGAAATCTCATTTTTCTTATGTTTCAGATAGTTGTGGTAGTCTCTCCAGGATGGTGGTAATTTTCCTGTTATCGCTTCAACAAGGAACGATTCTCCAACTTGATGTCCTTCTGCTTCAAGTTCATGAATTATAAGTTGGAGTTCCGGCACTTGACTAGTTATGGATTTTGAATCCACCATTTTGTATTCCATGAATTTATCTAATATGAACTTCTTCAAACAGACATTCTGCGTCTTGTATTTATTTGCAAGTGCAGTCCATAGGGATTTTGCTGTCTGGTGTGGCTGATATACTTTATATAGTACTTTATCCAGACATTTCAGAATGTAATTTCGGCACAAGAAGTCCGAATGCTTCAATGAGTCAATTCCGAGAAAAATAGCTGCATCTTTTTCTCTAGTTTGTCCGCCTTTAGGCTTTGGTTCATCCTCCTCAATGCACTTTTGCAGCCCTGACGTGGTGAGATAAAACAGCATTTGATTCTACCATGTTATGAAGTCATCACCATCTCCTTTAAACGGATCAGACCTGTTGTGGGTAGCAGTTTTTGCCGATAGTTCAACTGTCGCCATCTCTGTTTTAGTGAAAACAGGAAAGTCTTAAGATGTTATGCGATCAGTATACCAAAACAGAGACCAATATGTTATAAACTCGTCACACAAGTTTACAAATCAGATTTCCACTACTTTGGAATTCTGTATTAGTAATTTTGAACAATAACTATTTTGTAATTAATTTACAAGAACAAACTATAGCAATAACAACAACAAATTGCTGTATTAAACTATAGTGATAAACAAGCGTTGTACTATTTCGTAGAAACAGCACAACGTTGAAACGAGAAGATTACAGAACGATGTATATAAATATGTAAGTAAACAGAAATCTAACCAGATGAAGAAGGAAATTTCGTCTGAGGCTTGTCGTAACAATTTCCTTAAGACTTTATTCAAAGTCTTTCAAGATACAACAGACGTGATCTGCTCGAGATTGTGATGTGTATGATCTTCTGTGTGATATGCAGAAGCGTACGGATTGTAGAGATTAAGAAATGAAGTGGAAGAAGAGAAAATTCAGAGTTTTTCACTGATCAGGTTTCCTTCTCCTTTTATAGGCTAATTCCCAACGGTTATGTCTGTTGGGAACAGCCGCATCTCTTCGTCTGCAACGGCCAAAACCTGTCGCGGTTTGCAACAGTCGCGTCTCTTCATTTGCAACGGCCAAAAACTGTTGCGATTTGCAACAGTCGCGTCTCTTCATTTGCAACAGCTAAAAACAGTCGTGGTTTACAATAGTTGCGTCTCTTCATTTGCAACGCCTATTTCTGTTTGAAAAGCCGTGTCCGGTCAGACAGTTCGCAATGTGCATTTCCAATCCACTAGTCGCTTCTATTTGAATTTAAATAGTAGAAAACTGTTTACTTCTGTGCAGCAAAAATATAATACGGTCCACTCTTATTGGACCCGCACCCGACCCGACCCGACCCGACCCGGCCTGGTTCGGGACGGGCGGCGCGCGTGCGTGTTAGTTCATGGCCATATAGGTCCTCCCATTCGCACAAAATTACCTGACCCTAAGGGCCAATATGAGTTTGAGGAAAGTAGTATATAAGCATGAACATTAACTTATTTTGGCGATGTGGGACAATATCTCATTCACTATAAAGGGCCTCTAACATCGACAAGGTAACAATAGATTGTGTTTTAGAAGACCATGAAATCACCACATCACTCAAGAAGCAAGCATATCCCGATGTACTTTTCGACTGTCTAGATCACCAGCATAATCACTATTCGAAAATTTTACCAACTCCTCATTGCCTTCACACCTATACCAAATGCCCCAATCCAGTGTTCCTTTAACATAGCGAAAGATTCTTTTGACAGTCTGCATTTGCTGATCCGTGGGTGACTCCATGAACCTACTAACCAGACTAATGACATACATTAAGTCTGGCCTTGTTGTTGTCAAATACATTAGGTTGCCCACCATTTGCTTATTGACCTTCGCATCTGCTTTCTCACTACCATCTTCCTTGACTAACCTCACACCAGGCACCATGGGATTCTTAACAGGATTACACTGATCAAGCTGGAACCTTTTAAGTATTTTTCTTGCATACTTCCTCTGAGATATGAAAATTCCCGATGGCTTCTGGATTATTTCAACACCAAGGAAATACCTCATCTCCCTGTGGTCTGACATGTCGAATTCTTTCTTCATAGCATTCTTGAATTCCTCTACAGCTTTATCATTATTACCGGTCACAACCAAATCATCAACATATAAAGAAACTATGATCATGATACCTCCTTCATCCTTTTTGCGGAACAAAGTGGGTTCATACAAACATTTATTGAAGCCAGCCTTTGTGAAATACCTTTCAATACGACTATACCAAGCACGAGGTGCTTGCTTAAGGCCATATAACGCTTTTCTTAGCTTGTACACCTTCTCCTCTTCTCTAGGCTTCTCGACTCCTTGAGGTTGATCCACAAACACTATTTCAGTAAGTTCACCGTGCAAAAATGTGCTCTTCACGTCTAGTTGATGAACCTTGTAACCTTTCTGCGCAGCAAGAGCTAGAATTGCATGAATAGTCTCCCATCTAGCCATAGGAGCAAATACTTCTATGTAATCTATTCCATATTCTTGAGAATATCTTTTAGCCACTAAGCGCGCCTTGCATTTATCGATATCTCCATTTTTGTTCGGCTTGGTTTTGTATATCCACTTGATGCCAATGGATTTAGCTCCTTGAGGAAGGTTGCATAGATCCCATGTCTGGTTTCTTTCAATCGCAGTCATTTCTTGCATCATAGCCTCTCTCCATCTCCTTTCTTTATTAGCTTCCTCAAATGTCAAAGGATCACCTTCACTTGTAAACAAAGCCAATTGATCCATGTTTGAAGCCAAGTGATCAACATCATTGTCATCATCTGAAAGTCCCTCTCCAGTAACATAATCCAACATCTAGGCCGGATTTGTTTTAATCCTTCTCGTGCCATCATCCACTTGAATCACTTCTGGTTCGGCTGCTCATCGTCTACATTGTCAGCATCAACGCTACCGGTTATTCCTGCTGCTTCTTTTGCATCAGCTTCATTCTCTAAATTGTCACCATGTTCACTCCACGCCAAGTTTGGTGACTTTGCTTCTCCATGTGATAACGCCTTCCAGTTTCATTCTTTGTCCTCTTCGAACACCACGTCCCTGCTCACAATTATTCGTTTAGTAGCATGATTAAAAAGCCTATAGGCCTTAGATTCTTCACTTACTCCAAACAACACACACTGAACACTACGAGCATCCAGCTTCTTTCTTTTTTCTTTAGGTATGTGCATATGAGCCAAGCTTCCAAAAATTCTCAAGTATTGTACATCTGGCTTCTTCCCTGGCCATGCCTCCTTCGGAGTCATCTTCTACATGGCTAAAGTCGGGCTTCGGTTGATGAGATGTACTACCCAGATAGTTGCCTCGGGCTAGTATTCTTTAGGCACATTCTTCCCAGCTAACATACTACGCACTATATTCATAATGGTACGGTTCATTCTTTCTGCCACTCCATTTTGTTGCGGAGTGTAGAAAGCAGTTTGTTGCCTTCTAATTGTTAGGAAAAATCCTTTCAGATGATTAGTCTAAGAGAATACAAAACCCAACATAGCGGAAAACAACTGGATCGTGATTGTAGTGAGACGAAACAAACAGAGATAAACACCAGAACAGACAGTCACAAATCAATGCAATGCAGAAAAATAAATAACACCAGTATTTATAGTGGTTCCACTACCGCGAGGCAGTGTACGTCTACTTGAGGAGAGGAGATTTTATTAATCACTGAAAGATTAGAGTTACAAAAATGTTCACTTTTGGAGGCTATACATAAGAAGAATTTACTATAAAGACAAAATTCTACAGAGTTTCAGCTCTCTAGGATGGTTGCCATTGTTGTACAGATGCTCCACTATTTATAGAGTGAAGAAATGAGGAGGAGTAGCTGCTATATAGCAGTCCTGGGGTTTGGTTCGGCATGTATCTAGTTCGGCGCATATGGACCGGCAAAATCAGCAGCTCATTTGGTTCGGCATTACCCATTGGTTCGGCATAATGCCCGAGCGAAATATTTGGACCAGTCTGCTTCAAATCACCGAACGAAATATTTCGTTCGGCAAATCACCAAACGAAATATTTCGTTCGGTAATTTTTTTTTGTCCGCTCCTCTATTTTACCGAACAAAGCTAATGCCGCTCCAAATCAAACTTCCGCCTCTTCCTTCATGCTTCGTGACTTCCGCCTCTTCGTTCGGCAAATATGGAGGTAGGGTTTCATACTTCGTGTGCTCCGTGACTTCCTCCTCCGCCTCTTTCTTCAAGTTCTTCCTCTGATTGAATTAAGGTATCAAATTCTAACACTAATGACATGATTCATGCAGAACTCCTTCGAATTGTACTCACTACCACGATCAGTTCTAAAACATTATATGTGCTGATTGGTCTCCTTCTCTACTCTTGCCTTGAAGACTTTGAAAGTGGCCAAAGCTTGTGGCTTCTCTAAAAGAAAGTAAGCCCAGCTCTTTCTGGAGAAATCATCAATAAACACAATAACGTAACGTTTATGACTACTTGACTCCGGAGTAATAGGATCGCAAGTATCAGAGTGAACTAGCTGGAGTCGATATGTGGCTCTCCATATACTTTCCTTAGGAAAAGATTCACTGTGCTGCTTTCCAGTTAAGCATTCATGGCTTTCTAGTTAAGCAATTCGTGACACTGTCCATTTGGAGACTCCATCTCGGGTAACCCTAGAACCATGTTTCCTTGCTTCAGTGATTTTAGGCCAGTAAACCCTAGATGACCATATCTACAATGCCACAATTGTGTGGCATTCTCCGTCACAGTAGTAAAGCATGCAGTAGAATTTGATACTTCGTGTGCAATTAAGACAAACATGTGATTGGTGGTCTTATCAATTTTAACAATTAGACCTTTTATAGGATGATAGATGTTGCACGTACCACCTTGAATGAGTATTGCCACACCACGCTCTTGCAACTGTCCAATGCTCGGTAAGTTGTTCTTCAAGTCTGGAACGTAGTATACGTTCGTTATGATGTGAGTAACCTCATTAATCTGCATTTTTATATTGCCTTTCCCCTTTACTGTGAGCCTCAAGTCATTCCCGAGCTTAACTGAATGTCTGAAGTTCTCATCGAGACTACTGAACCATTTCTTCTTACCAGACATATGGTTACTGCACCCAGAGTCTAGGAACCAGATCTAATCACGTTGAGCTTCTTTCTTCTCTACATAAGCCATAAGAATCATCTCATCTTCCTCATCGTTCTCCATGTAATTGACCTTGTTCTCCCATTCTAGACACTCATAGATGAAGTGACCTAACCTGTGACACTTGTAACATTCAATCGCAGCTTTGTCGAATCCTCTTCCTTGGCCTCTTCCTCTTCCTCGGTATGCTCCTCGACCTGATCCTCTACCTCTATAACCACAACCTTGTCCGCCTCTACCTCCATTCTTGTCATCAGTGACCTTTAGGACTTGTTCATCATGTCTTCCTTATATCTTTGGATTACTCTATGGCGCACACTACGTACGTGAACTTTTCAGATAAAGTTCTCGGTACTTTCTCCACAATCTTTGCATCAGTCATGTCTTCTCCCAAGTTTCTCATGTCGTTCGCAATCAGCATCACACAAGAAAAATATTCAGCAATAGCCTTATCTACCTTCATCTCAAGTATTTCAAGGTCCCTTCGCAAACACTGTAATTCTGCGCTTTGTACCCTCGCGTTCCCTTGATATTTTGCTTTCATGGAGTCCCATAACTCCTTGGAGGTATTCTTTTGGAGTATCTGTTTGAGAATTGTTTTGTTAATAGCAACAAACAAATAGTTTTTTACCTTGAGGTCATTGAGATGCAGGGCTGCAAGTTCTTTTCTTTGAGCGTCAGTCAGTGCAGTATCAACTGTTGGTTCCACCACTCGTACCTCAATAAGATTCCATCATTCCTTTGAGCGCAGGAGGTTTTCCATGAGCATAGACCAATGCTCAAAATACCCATCGAATCTAGGGATACTCGGCATGTTACTCTTCTCAGTCGTCATGACAACTGATTTATCTTCTCTCTTAATCTCAATCTTTCTCTATTTGTTATCAATGATATGAGATTAATCAAAGCTTTACTCTCTTCTTCTTCTTTTTTTGTTTCGGTCAGGCCCGTGAGGGCTTTGATACCAATTGAAAAACTGAGAATCAAATAACAGAGTTTTTTCCGGAGAACATGATTTTCTTAATTTATTCAATTGAACTACTTGGCCTTTATAGCCTTACGATGCCAACAGAATTCAAAGCTAACCAACTAGAAAGCAGGAGAATATGCAACAACTGATTATAACGTGCAAATCAAACTACTTATCACTACAGACCAAGGATTTATTAACAACCAAGACTGAGTAAACATGACTTGATCAAAACTTGTTGTGCAAGACTAAAACATCAGCTTCATACTTCAACAGCGTATATGTAACAGGAGAATGGTAGTTCGAATCAATTTTCTTTAAATGCATAAAACAAGTAATGTACTTGTGCATATATATAAGGATCATGGACAAAGTAGCAAATGTTGGATTTATTTATTATTGAACAATAATCGAACATGCAAGCATTTAAACCAACTAGTGTTTCAACAAGCCCAATTTGTTAAAAAGCTGTTTTATTTATAATGTTTCAAATAAGATGTTTTACCCTAATGAATTTGTATTTTGAATCATTTAATAACATGTGACAAACACAAGCACAATACTAAAAAAATTAGTCAGTAACAACACATGGACTTTTTATTTTTCCTTTCACCTGATGTTTTTATGCAGAGTATCAAATAAGTAAACTAAAGAAATAAGAAAGTGAGACTAAGTAAACAATTGAAGTAAGACTGAGTAAACGGTAGGAGATGATTTATACAAATGTAATAAGGGTTTCGGGGGTATTATTGTCTTTCTGCTCATGTACGTTACCAATATATAACGTACAGACTGTATCAATGTAAATACACTAAAAGCATTTCATTTACTCAATAAAACAAGTTTTCTTTCATGGTATCAGAGCATAATGCCTAACGGCGATGAAAATTTCATTTCAATCTCACCATCTGATCAGTATTCTCATTTGAGAAATAACTGAATCATTTCTCCTCAGATTTCAACCTCATCGTCGGATTAACCCATCTTGTGATCAAGTTTCGCACTGTTCTATCTGTCGATTTGTTCACTGCCACGCTTAAATCTTGTCAGAAAGAGTTCATCACTCAAGATAGGTTGCAGTTCATCTTCCCCTCAGATCAGATCCTCATTGGAGAAGTGTGTTACCATCTACTACTCACCAATTTCAATCAAGAATCATATTCTTGATTGAAAAAGAGGCAGTTTTCAATTCTATTTCTTGAAAGATATCATCTGGTTGCATATTTGAAGTCTGCTACGCCAGTTTCCAATCATTTCAACTCATCTCTATGATTCAGATTTGTCATCATGGCTGGAGAAGATGATAGTAACTCTGCAACCACATCACCCACAAAAAGAAATCTCATAACCTCAATCAAAGAAACCTCAAATCTTTCCAGTATAAAACCAAAAAGTCAGATAGCTTTTCAACTGGATGAAAATATATCTACTGTGGAAATATCAAACAAAGACTGCAATAAGAGGCTATGGACTCGAAGAATATGTTAATGGTACAATAGCAATTCCACCAAAAATGACAAGTGACAGTAAAGGCAAGTTGATAGCATATCAAGATTATGTAAACTATCGAAGGCAAGACAGTTTATTAGCTTCTTGGTTAATGTCATCAATCAGTGTAAATCTTTTATCTCAAATTGTTGAATGCAAGACTCCTCAAGAAATATGGGCAACAATTGGACAAATTTTTAACTCTCAGACAGCAGCAAGAATCATTCATTACAAAAGACAACTTCAAAGTTTAAGGAAAGATAACATGTCAATGCAAGAGTACTTAACCAAAGTCAAGATCTATTGTGACTTACTTGATGCTGCTGGCCACAAGGTTTTTGAAATTGAGCAAATTTTAACAATCTTGAGTGGCTTATATGAAGAATATGAATCAGTTGTAGAAATTATATCCTCAAAAGAAACTTTACCAAGCATTCAATATGTACATTTTACACTTCTATCACATGAAGGTAGAATAGAACAGAAGAAACCACTGAATTCGGATTTATCAGTAAACTATGCATCGAATTTCAAAGGCAAGAATCAAGAAAAGACAGCAAACGACAAATTTCAGCAAACTATTCAAGGGGTGGACAGAATTACAGAGGAAGAGGAAGATGGAATAATTCAAACAGGCTTAGGTGTCAGATATGTGAAAGATTTAGGCATACAGCTGCTAAGTGTTATTTCATATTTGATCAAATTTTACTGTCAATCAGCAAAACAACAATCAAAGAAACTTCAATCCAAATATTAACATTGCACACACAAATCTGGATTCAAGAAAACAAAGCAGCGGTTCAAGAAGTCAAACAGATATTGAACAACAAGCAAAGACTGATGATTTGTAATATGAAGACTGGTATCCAGACTCGGGTGCAACAAATCACATTACCAATAACCTTGACAATCTTAATCTTGGAAACAAGAAGTACAAAGGTACACAGTCTATTTTTATGGGTAATGGCAAATCAATAAAAATTACACACACTGGAAATGCAAAAATCAGTGGCAAAAGAGAGTTTCATCTCAATAATCTACTTAGAGTACCACAAATTAAGAAAATTTTAATGAATGTATCTCAATTTGCCAATGATAATCAAGTATATTTTGAATTCTACCCAAAATTTTGCTTAGTTAGGGACTTACTAAATAAAGAAATTTTGCTACATGGTAATGTGCAAAATGGACTGTACATTTTCAATCTGATGTAGAATTGTAAGTCAACATCTGAAAGAAACTGGTGCAACTATTCAGAGTGTGATACTAATGTTGATAATAAAAGAGTGTTTGATATGTGGCACTATAAAATTGGGACATCCCAATGTAAACACTGTAAAGTTTGTATTAAAGAATAATAATATTGAATTTGAGAATATATCTAAACCATACATGCGTGGATCATGTCAAATGGGAAAAAATCACAAGCTACCATTTATTAAATCATTAACTAAATGTAACAAACCATTAGAGATGGTAGCAGTTGACTTATGGGATCCAGCCCCAGTTAACTCTGACTATGGCTTTTAATTATTATATTTCATTTGTAGATTCTTTTTCTAGATATACTTGAATATATTTTGTTAGATCAAAGGCAGAAACACAAAATGCAGTGATACAATTTATCACTCAAGCTGAAAAGCAAACAAACAATCAGTTAAAGGTAATTTACACAGATGGTGGAGCAAAATTCAAGCCTCTGAAGGATTACTTTATGAAAAAAGGGATAATACATAGGGTTACTTGCCCATACACCTCTGAGCAGAATGGTTTGGTTGAGAGAAAGCATAGACATATAGTGGATACAAGTTGCACACTCCTAGCTCATGCATCAATGCCACTCAAGTTCTGGCCAGACTCTTTCAACTCAGCAGTATATCTTATCAATAGAATGCCAACAAAAGTGCTGCAAAACAAAGCCCCGATTCAAAAGTTATTCAATATATTACCAGATTAAACTATCCTCAAGGCATTTGGCTGCATGTGTTTCCCATACTTAAGACCATACATCACTCACAAGTTAAGCTTTAGGTCCATACCATGTACATTTATTGGATATGCAACTAACCAGAAAGGGTACAAATGTCTACCGGTGATGGGAAAGTAATTACTTCAAGGCATGTTGCTTTTAATGAATATGTCTTTCCCTTTTCAAGGAGTGAAATAAAGACTACTTAGAAGGTTCACAATGCCAAAACATATATTCACCCAATACCAACTTACTCAAGTGAGCAAGTAAAAAAAGGTTTCAAACCGATGATCAAGTGAATCTTGAACCTCAACATACTATGTCTAATGAACAACTAGGTCAAGATACACATGAAAATTCATGCAGTCATGAGCTGGATAGTCAAGGAAATGGAACATCTAATCATAATGAGGAACATTCTACAAGTCCACATCAGAATAGTCAATCAAGTACCAATCAAGCTCGATCACCTGCAAGAGAATTCATCATATGATAACAAGATCCAAGCATGTAATCTTTAAGCCCAAAGTTTACACTACAGTACTGAATCATGATAAACCAATTAACTATGAGGAAGCTGTAAGAGACAACAATTGGAAATCAGCCATGGATGAAGAATACAATGCCTTAATAAGAAATAAAACTTGGAGCATTGTACTAGTACCATGAGACAAAAATATTATTGGGTGTAAGTGGACATATTAAACCTAAAAAAATGACAAATGGCAGTATAGCAAAATATAAGGCAGGACTTGTAGCTAAAGAATACTCACAACAAAGTGGATTTGATTTCAGTGAAACATTTAGTCAAGCCAACAACAATTAGAGTGATTCTTACAGTTGCACTACCTAACAAATGGAACATCAAACAGCTAGATGTCAATAATGCATTCCTACATGGTGAACTTCAGGAGGAAATATACATGCAACAGACACCGGGGTATGTTAGAAATGACAACAAGGAAATGATATGCAGACTTCACAAAGCAATCTATGGACTCAAATAGGCACCAAGGGTCTGGTATGAAAAATTAAAAACTACTCTAACCAGTCTGGGTTACAAACCAATCAGGTCTGATAACTCCCTTTATATCAAAATGAGTGATAATGCTATAATCTATATATTAGTGCATGTAGATGATCTTATAATTACAGGAAACGGTAATGATGAAATTAGAAATATTATATATCATTTAAACAAGGCATTTTCAATCAAGGATATGGAAGATTTAAATTACTCTAGGAATTAAGGTATTCAAAAAGTCAGGTAATGAACTAATTTTATCTCAAAGTAAGTATATTTCAGAAATTCTTAACAGGGCAAAAATGAATGATGCAAAGCCTATGCCAACACCAATGGTAAGTAATTTAAACTTATCTAAGCACAGAGGTGAGCCTATAGAAAATATTAACAATACAGGAGTATAGTAGGTGCCTTACAATATGTTACAATTATCAGACCAGATATATCATACAGTGTAAATAAAGTTTGTCAGTATATGCAGGAACCTCTAGATCATCACTGGAAAGCAGTGAAACGAATCCTAAGATATCTAAAAGGCACTGTAAATCAAGGAATATGTTTAAAAGCATGTAAAACATTAAACATTCAAGGATACGCAGATGCAGACTGAGCATCAGACACGGATGATCGAAGATCGACAACAGGTAAAACAAGATAATCTCAATGAATCATTGAAGCAGAAGCGGAAAGGATTGAAGTATTTGGCATGTAAAACTATAGCACATACCCCTATTTAAAGAGTTTAAAAAAAATTATTGTCCGAGTATTTATGGAAATCTTATATTAATAGCTTATTTATTTGTATCCATATTCCATGTAAGGGTATTTATGGATTACTGTCTTTGTGTTCATGTATCTATGAGTACTTGTGTTTCTTATGTAAGTATTTATGAATATCTCAGATTAATGGCCTATTTATTTGTCAATTCTAGTAGGAAAGTAAATAATGCCAGATTAAGATTGTGGGATGAGTTGGGAGGTATGATATCCAAATAATCATTTTGTATAATTTATTCATTCCTTTAATATAAAAAACCTCTACATACAAGATTAATTTACAAATGAGATTATGAACAGTAAGTCACAATCAGTAATCTCAATTCTTAGTTAATAATCAAAATAAATGGAAAATTATCACCATCCGCTGTTGGGCAAGTCACTATCAATGCACTACTGAGTAACTAAGAAAATATTTGTTCGTTATCTTTTTTAAAAGACACTATTTTGCTTTAGAAAATTCAAGAATAAGATTCTTTTTCACCAGTATAGCACAATCCACCATGAGCATTGTAATAATGGAGATTGTGCACGAAAAAGGGAATATACTTCCATTCTTAATAAGTATTTTACATATCTATGTATTTATGTATGTATAATATTATATATGCACACATGAAAAGTAGGATACTTGATAGCATTGCTGAGGAAAAATGATGCTTCAAACACATTGTGATGGACCTAAGAAGTAGGAAATAAGAAAAAAAAATAACTTAAGTGAAGTCAGAAGCAAGCAAGGATTGACTTAATACAAAATCATAGTAAAGGATGTGTGTTAAATAAGAATCAACGCTAGTAAGGGATATATGTGGATACTGGACAGCTGTACAGATCACAGATCAGCGACCAAAAAACCAGCCTATAATTCCCTAAGATACAATGCTAGCCATTAAAATATGTTTTACACTTTAACATGACAAAATGTAGATGATACCAAATTCCACAAAATATTCCTATTTAATCGTCTACCACGTAGGTTTTCAGAAAGTAAAACATGACGACATATACAAGTCGATAAGAACCAAACGTGAAATTAGCAACCTTAACCATCTGTTTAGTATAACCTATCTGCTGTGCCAGTGTCGACGTCTTCACCCATACTTTTAACAATCTGATCTATTTGACCTTAACAGCAGTGGAACTGAATTGAATCGCGCTGGAGCTAGTCGTCAGAGGTGAGGCGAGTAGCGTCGAAGGAGGTGAGGTGACCTACGTTGCCGAGGAGGAAAGCAGCATAATTTTGGGGAAAAATTTGATTAGGTTTAGGATTCTGAGCGGGAACGAAATTGTTGCAAAATGAGGGCGGGAACCGGAGATATAAGGCTCTCGTTGAATTGGCTTAAACAGCGTTTTATTATTTCAATTATGTTTTAAATATAAGGGCCGCCGCCAATGGATACCTTACAAATTCGAAATTCATCTGCATCCGTATTCGAAAAGCAGATAAATATTTGATATTCGAAAAAACTGATGCGGATACAGATATAAAGACATCCGCATTTAAAAATTATCCGTTCGGTTTTTTTCAAAATTATAGTTTAAATTATATGAATTTTAATACAATGAAAGATATTTATTTATTGTTTTATTAAGTTAGAAGTTCATATTAAATACAGTAAATGCATATTAACTGCTCAGAACTATTTGTTATCATCATATTTGTTTATTTTCACATAAATAATTAATGGGGTTGAAAAAAGTTTACGTTAAACTAAAATTTTACATTTATATTTCTTCATTTATCGATCGTTAGCGGATATGATAATTTTTTTATATCCATCTGCATCCACGGATAACGATATCTGATATTCGAAAATTGATTTTGAATGCAGATGCGGATATGGCACTATCCACATCTGAAAGTATCCGTTGACAGACGTATTAAAAAGAGGAAATTAAGAAAAAGAACAAACTTTGACAAAAAATTAGTCTAAAGGACACCAAATTTTTTTTTTTGGCTGAAGGACAAACTTTGAAAAAAATTAGGTTGAAGGACAATGCTAGTTATAACTAGCATTATATTCAGTTTTTACACTATACAAAATGCTAGATAGACTAGCATTATATTCAGTTTTTACACTATACAAAATGCTAGTTCTAACTAGCATTGTCCTTCAGCCTAATTTTTTCAAAGTTTGTCCTTCAGCCCAAAGATGAAACTTGATGTCCTTCAGCCTAATTTTTTCAAAGTTTGTCCTTCAGCCCAAAGATGAAACTTGATGTCCTTCAGCCTTAATTTTTTTCAAAGTTTGTCCTTATGCCTATTTGCCATTATTAAAAATATAACAAACGACATTTTGTATAAAAACATTTTGATTAAGTGTTGTAGAATGTAAATTTTCTTGTAGTGATGTGTATTTGATACACATGTAGTATGTCTATGATAAGCTCATAGAGCATGAAATGAAAGTAAATAAAAGAATGTGCAATAGAAAATTAAATGATTCGATTTGATCAAACAGTTGAGTATATTGTAAAGAGTTCTGAACGTACCTACAAATAAATAAAAATTCAATCTCCAAAAGTCATTCCTCCCTATAATACGTAATGATGTACCGAAAATGGGTAATCGAACTTTGTTTAACAACGTATGATTAGTGGTGAGTGAAGTTGAGTTAACCGCTTTCTACAAGATCGTGTACTTAAGAGTGGTACAAAATGTTAAAATTAATTTCATCTAAAGAATAGTTTATAAAATCATACAAGATATGAATTTATAAGAAACCCCAACATATCCTAGGCCAAGGAGTTGGCAGGTTATGTGGGTGGAAAAACTACACATAATAATTACACGTGAGGGATCTTGTATTAATCACTTCAAAAAAGTTTGGGAACGATGGTTATTGGATGAACAATTTATGTTTTGGACATAGGTTTTGCAAACTAAAACCAAATCAGTTTTATATATAAGGAAATTCATAAAGTATTTATAAATACTAGTTCCATTACACTAAGAAACAACCGTTGTTTTAAGAAATACTAACTTCATAGCAAAGGATTTTCTTTCAGAAATTATTAATAGTAAAATGGATTTGGATATGATTTAAGGATAAAATTGATTACGAATGATGAAATGAAATTAACCAAACCTAAAATAAACACAACGCATTAGAAGTATTCTTGTGCATTGAAAAGGAATTATGAATTTTTGATTACTGTTAAGAATAGATAATCCTCGGTTATCAATTATATCATTATGAGTATTGACTTTACAATATGGTGTGATGCACAAATCCGAAATGAATTCCAAGCACGTTATTAAAATATGATTTTGATACCTATACTCGAAGAGATATGATCCATCGGCTGCGAACTTGCCTTCATGACAAGACTAATGCAGTTGGAATATAATAAGCAATGTTGATAAGAATAAAAACATAAATTTCAATTGTTGAAATTAACGTAATAGATTCATTATTCAACGCGCTCAAGTTGATTCGGATTTTCACTCATAAAATTATCGCTTGGTATGTCTTTTTTTGTACATATGTGTTGAAATGGAAAATTCTAAATAATAATTTAGAATGGACTATTGCACACAACAACCAAAATGTATCGAAGTCAGTGGGAGCAATATTGAGTTTATGAGTATTTTTAGATATGATACAAAAGTATCATTCTGTAAGCATCAGAATTGAATAAGTATTTTGAGAAATATCGAATAGTTTGATTTTCAATCAAAATGCACAGAAAGCGTGTATCTATAAGAAAACCACTAAAAGGTACGTAGAAAATTCTAGATTATAAGTAAACAACATGCAGATGATTGTTAATGATGTATTTATGTTAAAACCAATAATAGTTTGGTTGTTTAATACTCGATATTGGATTTGTTAATTCTATCTTTTATATCAAGTATAAAGGATGTTAGGAATGTCCTAAAAGGATATGCAAAGACACCTTATTACAATGTCTGACATGGAATATGTAAGATGAATTCTTTATGCATGTTACGTTGTCTACAATATCGTAATTTTCTTATGTATTTAATGCATGAAGAAAATATAAATTCCAAATTAAGATCAATAAATGATAGTTTAGAGTATTCTCGAGTATTTACGAAATACTAGAAAATTGTTTATAGAAACAATGAACTCTTTGTAAAGGAATGTACAGACTCGAATTTCATAAGTGATGTTGAGTATAATATGTCGCTATTAAATCCATGTTCAAACCTTAGTTAAGGAGCATTAAGTTAGAAATGTTCCAAATATAAAATTATGGCTAATTCATCAAAAAGGATAAGTGCCTGCCTTGAATAGCGCCACAATAAAAGCGATGTATAAATATAAATGCATATATTTAAAACGGAGCTAGGGGGATTCCAAGTATTAAGGATACTACATTATCGTTACATGATAGTAGTGTAATGATAAAACTCACTAGAAGTCGAGAAACATACTTTGAATAGTTCTACACGATAAAAGTAGTTAATCAACATCAGAGAGAGTTGATTGACATGGTAGATAATTAAACCAACATAGCAGATCGATTCACAAAGGGTCTAAATTGATCAGTTCTCATCAGACTGATTGAAGGGATAGGATAGATATTTCACAATTGGCCCTAAGTGCAAATAGAAGATTGAAATAGTTAGGGGTATGCTCCAGGGGCAATTATGTTTTTTTTTGCACATTTTTAACTCAATAACCAATATTGTTCAAAATAAAAGGTGTTTTCTTTCCATTATATACTTGATATGATATGTTATAGTAATTAATTAATTTATTTAAACATATTTAATAAAAAATCCATAAATGGTATGTTTTGTGATAGTAGTACAATGTGTTGTAATCATGAGTGATTTATCACAATAAAATAAACATACTGTTTTAAATATTCCTGGTCAAGAGGTATCAAGGTTGGATATCGATACATCCTTTGGGATTAAAGTATGTAATGTCATCCAAATGTTAGGCAGTGTATTACTCATTACGGCTAGGGGGAACCAAAGGGTTATGTACGGATAGTTATTGAATAACTATAGAATAGCTCACTCAATAGTTTTTTGTTGGTTAAAATCACTAAGATCAAACATAATATATCGAAATGACAATATTACACAATTCCCTTTACCTGAGAATGCTATTGAACTTCAATATGGAAACTTTGATTTGATTATAGTTAAATCATGACATGACGTCCATCAAACAACTATAGTTGGGTTAAGTGGAAGTATTGGAAATGAAACTCTATTCACGAGAGAATTCGTTTCCTCGGTTATACGAGGTTAGTATCACGGTCAACTGAAGTCAACTCAAAATCAAAGCCTTTGGCCGGAGCAGTTCGTTTAATAATACTTATTATTACTGAACTAAGGACCTTGTGTATGAATTATATATTTGAAAATCGATGATATTAGAATTTTTACCAAGTTCTATGAGTCCAAAGTGGTATAGTTTTGATGAAGAGAATTGGTGTAAATAATTGTCACTACGTACTAGGTAACACATAAATAAAGTAAAACTAGATTTGATCGAAGCTAGGTAAGCAATAAATTTGGTCATAATGTCATACTAGCTGCTAAGTGACATGTGCATATTAACATTCAAATTGTTCGACATTAATCGACGATCGAATTTACACCTTAGAGTAACACAACCGTAATGTTGAATACTCCGACCACTACATGATCTAATTAATTATAATTGTTGTAACTAATTAATATTTATGAAATACTAATTAAAAAACTTTATTTGATTTGTGTTGAAAATGGTGCGTATATAAAAGTTGTATACATGTGTTGGTATATGATATTAATGTACACTTGAATTAGATTTAAATCTATTTCATTTGATCGGGCTTGATGTGATTCAAAGACCTGTAAAGAAACCTGATTTAGACTGCCATAGGTGTAGGAGGACGGCTTGGATTTGATTCAGAAAGGGGGATTTGAATTAGTAGAGATATTTGTGGATCCGGATCCATTTTTTCTCCTTTCTTTCTCTATTATTTAAACACCCTTAACCCCTCATTTGTCGCTCTCCTTTTCGCCTCCACTACATCCATATCTGGTCAAAAATGGCAGCACCCTTCCTCCATTGATTCAAGCATTAAAAACACAAATTCAAGTAAAATCAGGACCACTGTATGTAGTGCTTTCAGTCCAGTGTCTCTTTGGAAAGGTTTGAATTTATATTCAAATGGAGTCAATCAATTCAGCATTCAACATGTACTAATTAGGCTATCGTCAAGGTAAATTTTTTATTTACAATTATACATATATATTTGATAATTATTTTGAATCATATGTGCTTAGAATAGATCTCAATATCACGGATCCCTATATATGTGTATTGTCAACATTATATGCGAATATGTATATATGTATCGAAATATATATATGTGTTTGTGTGTGTGTGTGCGCATATATAGCTCTTGGCCAACAAATTTTTTTTCAAATTCAATATTAATTTTTAAAGGGATTTTAAAATAAATTTTCTTTTAATGTATAAATGCATATACGAATTACATGTAAAATTCTGTAAGATTATATGCATGTAATAATTTTCAAAAATTAAAAAATAATTATTATTATATATATACGTATATTATTTAAAATTGCAAATATATTCACACATACATATATACATACACGTTTATTTCAAAATACTAGATGTTACTTTAATATAATATATATTATATGTATACATAATTTAATGTAAATTAATTATACCACTGATTACGTAATTTATTTAAAAAAAAAATTCTTTAATCATTTGCGTACGGAAAAGATTTATTAAAAAAATTAAAACCGTAAAGGATTGAAAAAGGATTTTGTCAAACATATTATAAGAAAAAATGTGTGGATATATATAATTTACTGCCCATTACACCTCAATATTGAGCTCCGGCAAGGCCACCGCCCGGTAATGAGGTGTTAGAAGTACCCAAAAAATCCATGAAGCAAGTCGGAGCGGATGATACCAATAGACAGCTCCAGTTGAGAAGGAAAACGCCTCACTGCAAACTCAAAAAGTCTAGAAAGAACGTCTCGCTGCAAAAGCGGAGGATCTAGAAAAAAGTACGCCACTCTGAAGACGCGGAAGACCTGGAAAGAACGTCTCACTACAAATACGAATGATCCAGAAAGAAGAATGCCACCCTGTAGACGCAGAAGAACTGGGAAGAACTCCTCACTACGAAGGAGGAAGGACCAGAATGAACGTCTCATTGTAATCCTGTCAACATCAATCGTAAGAACCTGCAAATAGTAATCTAGCACCATTTCTGACGAAAACCTGTATCTGTAAATGGAACTAAAGAAAACTATAAGAATAATACACATATATGTATATAAATTTCATATCCATATATATGTATTAATGAAGAAAAGAAAAATACTAAAGCTAAAATTATAAGATGAAAGAACAACAAAAATTAGAAACAGACTAAAAAAAGAAACCAACAAGATGTAAAAAAAGATATATCAAAATCAAAAGGGAAAAAAGTTATAAACCTATAAACTAAAACAATTAAAAAAAATACCCTTATGCTCCCTTAATCAAAAGGACATTATGATAATTGGTAAAATTGTTTTTCAAATTTGAAAAATTGTTAATGCTATACTTATTAATATTAAAAATATTGTTTTTATGTTTAAATAGCTTAATATTATTACTAACCTTATTAAGATATTCTTTGAAAATGTTGTTTTAGCTAATCTATATTTAGGATTTGAGATCCAATTAAAACAAAATGACGATATTATAAAAATCAGTTTATTAAAATGACTATTATTATTATTAAAAAGTCTCTGATTTCTCTTAAACCAAATATACCAACAAATTATAGTGAATACGGTATCAAGTAAAATTCTATTTTCCTTTTTGAACTTAAATCTAAAATTATTCAAAAAATAGTCACAATCGGTAACTTTAGTTGTAAGACTAGAGTTAAAGATTTTGAGAGTATTATTCAGAATGTAGTAAGTATCCGTGCAATCATAATACACATGCTTAATATCTTCAAAATACATATTACAAAAAGAACATTTATTATCAATTTGCATAGTTATTCTTTTTAAAAATTCAATAGTATTTAGTTTTCCATGCATGATCATCCACATATGAATTTTAGATTTAGGAGGAGAATTAGTTTTCCAAATAAGTTTAAAGAGTTATTTGCAACGCCAGAGAAATTAAAAATTTTACAGAAAGAATTAGAGGTAAATTTCTTACTCTTATCCCATTCCCAGTTAATATTATCATTTTCATTATCAATATTGTAAAATTTAATCTAGCATAAAGCAAAGAAAGTTGCATAAGAGTTGTACCCTCTAAAATTCTATTAAAACTAAAATTCCAAGGGGGATCATTATCAGGAGAAAAAACATCTAAAATTAAAGCATTCTTAAAGCTACAAATTTCAAGAAGCTCTTTAAATTCTATCCTAAGAGGAATGACAAAAATCCAACGATCATGCTAAAAGAAGTATTATTTCTTGAATGTACAATCGTATTAGTACCAAGGTTAAAAATCTCATGATATTTTAAAATTGATTTCCAAAAATTATACAACTTATTAATAACTGTAGATGTAATTTGTTATAAATCATTACTACCATTATAATAATGTTTAGAAATGATTTATTTCCAAATAGAATTATCATTAACATCCTTAAATTTCCATAACCACTTCCCTAACAAAGACAAATTCATGTTACGCAAGTTAATGACTCCTAAGCCACCTTCCTTTTTAGATTTAAAAACTGTTACCCAATTAACTAAACATTTAATACTACTGTTAGAATTATGTCCACTCCATAAGAAGTCCCTTCTAATTTTATCAATCTTGTTAATCACTCAATCAGGGAAAAGATGCATAGACATCCAATAGATCGGAAGAGCAGATAAAACAGAGTTAATGAGAACTAATCTACATGCTCTCAATAAAAACCTCTCATTCCAATTAGAATTTCTTTTTTTAATTTTATCTATTATAGTTAACCAGTCATCATGTTTAAGTTTTGATCTAATCGAAAAACCAAGATAATCAAAAGGGAAAGTCATAGATTTACAATTAAGTGTATTAGCAACTAAACCTTCTACCTTATCAACATCATTTAATACTAAAACAGAACTTTTATTGAAATTAATTTAAGCCCCAAAAGAAGTTCTGTAATGACCCAGAATTTCTGTCATTTGAAATTCAGATATTTAATTGATTTTAAATATTAACAAGTGAAATTTGTAAGTCGAATAAATTTTATTTCGAATATAGAGATTTAATTGTTTAATTAAATCGACAATTTAATATTTGAAATTTTAGAAATAATTGATAATTGGGTTTAATGTGTATAAAAATGATTTATAAAGTTATATTAAATCATATTGGAGTTAGAACGATGTTATAGAACTTTTAAAATTGAATTAAAAGTTAATTTGTGAAAATTGAATATTTTAATATTTAATTGACTAGTGAAAATAGTCATTTTTCAAACAGTCTCGGATTTCGACGAAACCAGTTTCATCGGATCCATAATGTGAAATTATTGTAAGATTTCAAATTTCGTGTCAATCAGATGTACGGTTTGTCCGGGGCAAGCCAAAACGCATCGAAATCGTTTTAATCGATTTGATTTAAATTTGATCGTTTATTTCCGTAACTCTCACATATGACCGAACTAGCTCCTGAAACACGTTCCATTATGTTCGGAACACGGGTAAAACCCTAGAAACGTCAGCCGGCACGCTTCGTTTGGAGTTCGGAAAATTTTCGATGAATAGTGTTTTTGCAAATTTCTATATAAGGACGTTTTATTTTCTATTTGCAAAACAAAGCTAGGGTTATCATTTGTGGCCGCCACCCTCATGTTCAATGGCCAGAATTTTCGTTCCTTCTCCCTCAAATATCTCTTAATCTGTCAACTTTCAGATGAAGTCTTCAACCGGAAAGATGGAGAGCACCTCGACATCTACCCATCCAACGACGGAGATCGAAATCGGAGCTGCGTGGTGGCCGCGATTGGGCAGTGTTGATCAGGCGTTCGCACGCGTATCGTGCGAGGAGATGGAAAACGAGCTTCAAGATACTCGAGCCGGAGGTGGAGGCAAGCACGAGCGTTCGAATGGCGTAGGCCGATCGTCTTCGAAGTCGTCGATGGTGGTCACGAAAATTCAAAAACGAAGGCGGCAATGGGTTTGAACGCGTGCGTTTTGACCTGGGAAGGAAGAAAAGGGAACGAAGGCCTGGATCTTGTCTTGCGTGATCAACGGCCGAGATGAATTTTTGGTATAAAATTTAAAGGAAAGTAAATTAATTAATGTAATTATTATTCGAAGGTTTAAAATTCCATAACTCTTGCATATATTATCAGAATTCGACGTTTTTGGTAGCGCCGGAATCGCAGCGACGAGCAGCTCGCTGTGGTGCAGACGTGGAATCATTTCGAGCAAGTGAAATTTTTGCGTTAAATCGAACGTGTTCGATTTAATGTAAAAATTGAACGCTCGACATTATAAAAAGCAAAGGTGAGAACTCCTCACTCAATCGAATTGTGTTTCGATTTAAATTTTAAATAGTTAGATTTAAAATTGTTGATAGTGTTGATTGTGTGAATTGGATGATGGTTGTTATCTATTGTGCTGAAATAGACCCTATACGCCGTATATTAAGCGGAGGTTATTTATTAAAAACATATACCGCGATAATTCCACCGTGAAGTGGAATTGGTATTATATATGTATTTGGTGTTGATTTCCCGCATTATATAGCGGATGAGACCCTATTGCGCCGCATAATAGCGGATAGTATTTTATAAATCCCATATACCACGATATTCCACCTCGAAGTGGAATTGGTATTGTGCTAACATCTGTGGATGCAGGGAAACAGGTTGGAGGGATCCAACTGGATTCCTCAAATTATATGAATTTGTTTCATATGTTGTATGAATTTGTTTCATATGTTGTATGAATTTGTTTCATATGCTGTGTGATGATTTATTTATAATCTATGAATGATTATATTGACGATTGAATGTGTTGAAGGCTATAATTTAGCCAAATGTATTTTTGGTATCGTTGGATACCAAAAATAAATGAAATTGGATTTTTGAAATTAAAGTTGGAAATTTTAGTAAATTCTTTTTGAAAGAATTGAGTGAATTTAAAAGAAGGAATTTTAAAAGTATAAAGTTGATTTTAAAATCTTATCGAATTATTTTCAAAATATGGGAAAAGATATAAATAAGTGGGTTTTGAAAATACTGTGTAAAAGTCGAAGAATTTATTGAAAGTGGAATTTTAAACCATTTGGAAGGAATAAAAGGATTTATTTAAATGGTAATAAATTTCTAGAAATCCAATTGATAATTGATTTGGTATTGGAAAATAAATCTTTGGGAATCGATTTGTAAAATGATTCGGTATTTGGGATTAAAATTAGAATCAATTTGAAATTTGATTCGGTGTTGAGATAAATTTTTAGAAATCAATTTGAAATTTGATTTGGGATTAAAATGAAATTGAGAAATCAATTTGGAATTTGATTTGGTGCTTGAAATAAATTTGAAATCAATTTGAAATTGATTTGGTGTTTGAAAAGTGAATATTTGGAAATTTAAATTCATAGTGGGAATTTATTAAGAAAAAGGGAAATGAATAATATCGGGAATTTCATTCCGCAAATGAATTGATTTGAAATTTGTTTCCAAAGTGCTGAAGTGTGGAAAATATGATTTGAAATTTGTTTTCAAAGTGATGAAGTGTGAAATGTGATTTGAAATTGGTTTTCAAAATGTTAAAGTGTGGAAAATATATATCTTGCGAAGATATTTTGAAAATAAATAATTTGGGAAAAATTATTTAAATCTAATGATTGTTGTGATATGTTGTTGATAGTTAAAAAAAACCGACTATCAATATTTTCCTTTGAAATGGCACTTGATTTGTTTTTAAAACAAACGCTCATTATTCGGTTAAGCCGGGAGAGGAATTTGTGTCATATAACCCATTTCGAAAAGTGATACGCCGTGAATGGACATTATTTGAAGACCGGTGTGAAGACCGGGTATTTGTGAAAATGAAAGGACAACCTGTCGAATGTCTTTGCACCGAGTTGCTCCGGTATAGAGATTTATATCACTCATCTTGTGATGGGAAGTCCGGACGTGATTAGTGAATACCCGGATTGCAAGGGCTTCTTTTGAAGTGCCTTCGGTTTCGTTCGATCCCGGAACAGACTTGTATGGATGTGTGTCTGACATTACACTTTGAGATGTAAAGCTGGTTTCTATCAAATACATTTCTGTTGGTGGCGGAGAATTTATTCTCTTAGCTTAACACCCTTCTCTGAGACGTACGAGCTCAAAGGTTATGTAGTTGATGGTTACTAGTGATACATTCCCAATTTGGTAATGTGGCATATGAAGTGTTGTTGATCATTTGTTGATCAAAGCGTGGCTTTGTGAAAAAGCGTGGCTTTGTGAAAAAGCGTGGCTTTGTGAAAAAGCGTGGCTTTGTGAAAAAGCGTGGCTTTGTGAAAAAGCGTAGCTTTGTGGACGAGACTTCGTCGAGCCTCACAACCCGGTAATGGTCGAAACAGGAATGTTGCGGCAAGGTTTTTAGGGGTCGCGCCCCTAGGGTATGTCATTTCCTTCTGGATAAGAGGTGATATCATGGTATGGAGCCCAGATATTTTACCTATGTTGATGCTGCAAATTTATTATACTTTGTGGTTGTTGCTTTGTGGTTGAGGATCCTCGGATAAAGGTCGGTAACGATCGGGGAATGACATATTTGTGTGTTAGTTACCTAGTTACAGCTGTACAGCGTGAGGTAGTGTCAGTGTGTTGGTTACCTAGTTACAGCTGTACAGCGTGAGGTAGCGTCGGCCTTGTGTTTGCAGAAATCCGGTTAGGTTCTCGGGGCGTCTTTCCAGAGGCGTTTTCATTTCGGTGTAAGGAAGTTCCTTAGCCTGACCATTTGTTGGAAATCCAAAGAAACAATACGAACCTTGTACGGTTTTAGTTGTATAACCTGCTATGGAATGTGGCGGTAACCTGCTATTGAACATAGTAGCTATAGTAGGCATACAATAATGGTTGTATGTTGGCTAAGATTAATATTATACTTTCGAAATGTTTTCCACTATGCACTAGTGATAATATAGAATGATTTTGCGTAGTAAGCATGTTTGACTATCATAAGAAGAAATCTCCTCCAATTCTGCGTTTGCATTGTGTGGGTGGCGGGAGGTCTTATGGTAGTTTCATTTTCCAAAAGCATTGCGAATGTCTTTTACTTCCTTTGTTGTTGTTGTTTTAAAGATAAAAGCTGTTTTAGTTCTCACACCAGTCACCATGACTGACCTGGAGTTTATTGTTCCCTTCCTAAACTCTGGGTGCCCATCATTTTCCACACGGGCAGCCTAGAGTTAGATTATCAGGTCATTCTGGATTCAGGAGATGCTGTGGAGCTCAGTGGCGAGGCGTATCACTTGTATATGATATTATTTATTCCGCTGTGTATTCTGTATGAGGACAAGTTTATATAACTGTCCAGTGTTGTATTGTTGTTGTAAACTCTGATCATGATGTAATGTATAAACTGATATAGTTCTTTGATTTAAAGATTATTCATTTATCTATTATATGTTGTTCCGCTGCGATATGCGAGATTCTGATATTGTTTCTGTTGCTTCTTATTTCTTTCTTTCTTTCTTCTTCTACCTCTTCTTTTTAACCATAACAATTCGGTTTTCCGGCATTCGATTGCTCGGCAGTTGATACAGAGGACGTATTAATGTCGATTTTCGGAAGTCGAAAATGTCGAGTCGTTACAAGTTCGAAGCTGTATAAAATAAATTTAAGGGTAATGACATGATTAGGCAAATGAGAGGTACATAATAACGTATCATTCGCAAATTGAAGAACAGAGAGACCATTGCGCGAGATTTCACTACCAACAGTCCCCAAAGATCCATTACCAACTGCTTTTTAATTATCATAGCAAAAACATATGCGGCTAAGTAAAACAAAAGAGGCGATAAATGATCACCGTACCTTAAACCACGTTTAGATTGAATTTTATTCCCTAAAATACCGTTACCCATTATACTAGAATTACCAGTTTTAAGCAAAGTCATAATCCAACCAATCCACTTGTTACTAAAACCTCTAGCCAATAACATATCAACTAGAAACTCCCAATCCACCGAATTAAAAGCTTTCGCAAAGTCCAGTTTTAGAATCGCACAGTAATATTATTTTTACAACAGTGATTAATGTATTCTTGAACAGCAGCCACACCATCAGTAATATTTCTACCCTTAATGAAAGAAGTCTATGAACAATCAATTAGATCATTCATTCTTTTACTAAGTCTATTAGGTAACACTTTTGAAATAATTTTAACATAACAGTTAATTAAAGAAATAGGTCTAAAATCTTTTAAATTATTAGCTTCGATTTTTTAGTGTAATAAAATTACGTTTGCAAAATTAAATCTTCCTAATTGTAATTTCCATTATAAAATTCGTTAAACATGCTAATGAAATTGAATTTTAAAACATCCCAAAATATTTTACAAAAGAAAATAGGAAACCCATCGGGACCAAGGGCTTTATCACTAGGCATGTCATTAATAGTGTTCAAAATTTCCTCTTTAGAAAAATGATTATCAAACTCAGAAAAGTCAATTTTAGATTCAGTAGGATAAAGATCATTCCATCTAGCGTTATTTCTATGTTTATTCTTATTACCAAAAATATCTCTATAATATCAGTAAATGCCTTATTTAGATCCATTTGATCGACCAATTCCATGTTATTCACAAAAATAGAATTTACCATATTACTAGGTTTTCTACCATTAGCCATATTATGGAAAAGTTTGGTATTATTATCACCTTCATTAATCCATTGAATTCTAGATCTCTATTTCCACATAATTTCTTCATTTTCTAAAATTGAATTAAGCCCTTCTTTTAAATTAACGAGAACGTTACGCTCACCTAGAATTAGGTGTCTAGTTTCTTCTATCTTGTTAATTTTAAGCATTTCAGAAAGAATGTTTTCTTTTTTAATTTTAATACTACCAAAAACATTCTTACTCCAATTTTTAAGAAAGTTCCTAAGATCCCTAAGTTTTAAAACAATTTTTTTGCAGAATTATACGTATTTTCGATATTATAAAAATTCATTGAAATCCATTTATTTTTAATTAAATGTGTAAAATTGGATTCTAATAACCATATTTTTTCGAATTTAAAAGTTCTATTAACAATTCTAATTCTATGATGATCACATGTAAGAATTATAGGCAATGATCAGAATAAGTATAAGGCAATCCAGAAACTCTACAAATAGGAAATTTATCCTCAATTTCGTCACTGACGAAAAATCTATCTAGAAGGGTCATTAAAGGGGACTCTCTAGTATTACTCCATGTGAATTCTCTATTATAAAGAGGAATTTCAATCAAATTGGAATTAATAATAAATTGGTCAAACTCTTCCATAGAAGAGAAATCACCTTCCTGTAGTGAACGCTCTCCTAGAAAACACGTAACATTAAAATCACCCCCCATAATTCAAGAACCAGGAGCTAATGATCTAAATTCTAGATATTCATTCCATAGAACCCGACGACCAATTTTTGAGTTTGGCCCATAAACATTAGATATATTTAAAATAGAGTTATCGTTAAGGTTGATGAAAATAATATGCAAAGAATGTTGTTTAGAAATACATTAAAGAAGTTTAAAGGAATTTTCCTTCCACCCTATAAGTAAACCCCAGAAGTTCCAACAGAAGGTAAACAAGCCCAATTCCTAAAGTAATAACCACCTAATCTTCTATAAAAACGAATGTTAGGACATTCAATTTTAGTTTCATGTAAAAGTGCAATGTCAATAAAATAGTCTTTAAAAAAAGCTCTGATTTTATAACACTTATTTAAATCATGCAAACCTCTAATATTCCAGCTAATAATCCTCATAAACCAACAGATCTAGCCCTCTCAATTTCCCTACTCCTAATATAAGCAGTATCTAACTCAATGTCAGAAAAAACAAAAGCGGCATACCTAGCTAACTGACATAACTCAGTGGATGACAAACTACATAGAGCATAAGTAGAAAAAGTACTGCCCAAATCAGAACTCATACCTGAGTCTGAATTCGTAGCGCCACTAATGGCACTCGAATTAGGTAACCCACCTAAAACGGAGAATGGCTACTTCTGATCCTTGCACTACGGCGAATAGACCCACTTACAACAACATACCTCTTACGTCTACCTCTCCTTGACGAAGAAGAAATAAGAGATGCTTTTTTGTCTGAAAAATGCTCAACATCTTTTGTTGAAACAATGTCTTGAGAATCTTAAGAGAAATCAACTATCACATTATCACCCTTCAACACATCATATTTAGAGCTAACCGTATTATCACTTTTAGAAAAGGCAGCTATCACATCACCCTCCTAAATCTTAGTGGATACTAGAAAGTTATTGACCACCATGCATTGCTCACTGGATAAAAAATTTCCAACCACTTTATTACACTCATTCACTGCCTCGGAAGAAATATCAAAATCAGACTGAACAATCCCCTTTACTGCACAATGTAAAATGTCAGATGCATGTGCACATTGATCATTATGTGCCCACTGAGATTCATCAATAGACACACAACTATCATGAGAAATAGGAATGCCATCACCCTTATCTGCTCGAAATTCAATATCACCGTTATAATCTGCCATGCCACTCCTAATTGAAGACATAACTCCAGCATCTAAAATAGAAACATCAACGTATATGTTACTGTGCTTAACAAATCACTTCTATCTCCAACCAACAACACCTTACCACTATCCATCACCGTGTTCAAGTTTTTATGCATATCAACCACCTTGTGACTCCTGAACTCATTTGAAATACAACATATGTTATCCATGTCTGGTATATGAACCACAAGGCTCATATCAGAGCCATTACTAACAGCAACACTATCATCAATGAGCAAATTAACATCATCCCCATCTATACTAACATCATTAACTAACGAATCACTTCCACCTCCAACCAAAGGTAACGATTGACTATTCTAGCAAAAGATTCAAGACTACTATTGTTAAGATCCTTCCCCGTACATATGTTCATGTGCACACCAACCATCTTGTGTGTACCATCAACAACATTGTTTATATCAGAGCCACCCTTTACCTTCATCAACAAACTAAATAACCTCATTCTTTATCCCTTCTTCAGCATACATGTTCCGATCAACACTGAATTGATTAATGTCGACCTTACAATCTTTAATAGAACCTCCACTTTCATCCACATTGTTTACACTATTACTCTCATCACTCACCAACAAACTGTCACGCCCCACCTCTATACTCGCACTAGCCAAGGACACTACGGGGTAATGCCGTTGACTAGCACGAAGAATAAGGCTGTTGAGGAGCGACCATTTATGTAACTGATTTGTGCGAGTACCGATATGTCAGATAGAAGGTCATGCATTTCATTTCAAGAGGAAATCTGACACATCGAATAAAATCTCAAAGCTACTATACAGTGGCTATGTGGCCTTCGGAAACAAATATAAAATAAGCATAACATAAATCAATCACAGATATTCATATCACTAAGGCGGAAACAGATATGAATATATCACATAGAAGTGTACATCAAAGTAGTGGTCATACAAGATCCACTACATCACAAAAGAATAGGTACAAGTGCTAGACAAAATAATATGTATACATCAAGGAGTCTCTATCTCGAATGTATAAAAAAACTACTAAGATAAAGTAGTTAGCCTAAAATCAAAAGCTAGTCCTTGCTAAGAAGTCAAGTGGAAGCACCTGAAACACCTTGGTCTGACCCGAGTATTATTTAAGAAGAAAAAAATAAACGGATCAGTCTAGCTATAAATATCATATAAGATGAGGTAGGATAAGAGATATGTCAAATATATATGATAACCACAAAAATCAAACAATATCTCAAATTTTCTCAAACACCAAAAAGAATGTCATATTCTTTAGTTTGTTCACCACATCAAAAATATTGATAGAGCTTATCAATGCAAACTACAAAAATTGGTGAAACACAAATTTCAGAAATCATCAATTAGAAACCCATAAATCATAAAAAGGGGGGAGGCCTATCATAAACGGGAGCATGGAAACTCACCAACACATGTATCACAAACGGGACGCTATACCATGGGTCGCTAACCCATAGAGCCGGTGCAACGATGTAGTACAACGGTACGCCCGAGGAACCTAAAACTTAAATAAGCCGGAACAACGACGTAGTACAACGGTACGCCCGATGAACCGAACCCCATAAAGCTCGTAGGTCGCTAGCCTATAAAAATGAGACGAAGCTCAACATAATGGGGTACAGTCCCCCACGCGGACAATGAGACATCGCATATTGCTAGTCTAAACCTCAAAATGATCGTCGTAGATCAATAAAAGTGTAAAATACACCAAGCTAGTAAATAGATGAATTTATCTTCATGTCCCATAACCACTGGCTTAACTTAAATATTTACGAACAAATTGTAGGTTTCCACTCGAAAATTGTCACAAGATTTCAATCAAACAAGTCTAAGAATTAACCGACGAAGTAAACGCAAGCTTTCATACCACTTGTTTTGCTAAGTCGTTTAATTGGATTTCTCGAAACGAATGAGGGAAAGGTTTGTATATACTAATAGATTGGAAAACGGTTTTAAAAATGAGCTTTGTATTAAAAGAAATGTTGAAATCATTTTTGTGAAAGAGTTTGAGTATTTACTACTAGTATAGAAACCTTTGTATTTTAAAGTGACAAATCATAGAAAAGATTGTAAAAATAATCTACCACCAAAAATTCACATTCGATGACGTGAATCAAAACCATAGAAATCGATATCAAATCCATCAAATGGATATTCCCAAAAATCCAGAAAAGAAGTCATCAAAGTCGATAATAAGTGACAATAACCAACCGGATCGACGAAAATCGATTAAAATGGAAATTCGCATAAAAACAGGCAAAGTGCCAAATTTTAACAGCGTCAGACGTCTGGTGGTTCTCCCCAGACGTCTGAGTTGAAGGTCTGGAATTTTTCCAGACCACTCAGATGTCTGAGCTTAAGGCCTGGAACATTTGTTCCTTTGCCTCAGACGTATGAGCATTTTACCGGACGTTTGAGCTGAAGCTCAAGGCAAAATTTGCCTAGGCCATTGATGGCCAATTCAACTCGGAAGCGATCGAACGAGCGACGGTGGCTAGGGATTTATGCCAAGTGACAACCCAACCCTATAGGCTCTTCAATACACTCCAAACAACATGTCCAAACATCCATAGTAGGATTTTCATAGATTTTGACTTCAAATTACCAAAAATTGGAAAATTCACCAAACCAATTCAATTCAAAAGCAATTAGACATGAAATAAATGTTAGGAATTTGTACCTAACAACAATGAAAGCTATAGACATAGATGTGATTGAAAGAACTCACTTTTAAACCCAAAAACAAGAAATGAGAAGCTCTAAAACAAAGCAAGATCAATTCCTCTTCACTATACCTCTAGAATCTTCAATATATGATCAAATAAAAATGAATTTCCTAAGTTAGGTTTTAGGAATTTCTAAAAATTGAAGAGATATTGAGATGGAGAAGATGAAGAGGATGCTTACCTAAGCTTCTCTTTGATTTATAACTTGAAGTTGAATTTCCTAAGAATTTAGGGCTTATGAATTTTAATTTCCCCTCTTTTCCCCCATTTTTCTCTTTAGCTTGAGTGTTAGGAAATGAGGTGTAGAATGAATTAAAATACATATAATTCAAATGAAAGTTGGGTTAACTTGTTGGGTTAGTGGGCCAGAACACAACCCAAAGCCCAAATCAAAATACCAAAATCCTAATCAACTCCAAACATATCGATGTTTATACTCAAAAAAGTTGTAAACGTCGTTTTGAACTCAATGGAAGTGGTCTCAAGTCCGGATTCGACTGTTTACAAAAAGTCACATTTTGGACTTTAAATTCAACAAACGATGCTATATTTAAATAAAAAAATTAAATATATAATCGTAAAATATGCGGGTTATTACACAAACATTCAAAAGTAATATGACATGCAAGTTTCTTATTAACTAACCTGTCTTCTTGCATCAATGAATCTACTGTTGACATATCATTATTAATATAATCGACCACTTCAGATTTCTTATCAGAAAACTCCAAAGAATTAAGACAATCAAATCTGTTAGAGGTGACTAACTCAAACCTTTCCATTACACATGAATTTGATTTGGCTCTTTTACTATGAACTTGGACAAAAACATTATTCAGATCACTCTTTTGAATTGAAGAATCAATCCTCGAATCTGCAGTCATATAATGATTCCTTGATTTCAAATGAAGAAGCATCTAATTTACAGGGTAAAACATCTAGATCTAAAAACATTAGATCCAGAAAGATAGAATCATCTCTACAAACAGCAACAGAGGAATCAGATACAACCTTGAAATCATCAGAATTAATCAAATCACCATTATAATCATTGGATTTAGAAATCTTATTCACAGCCGAGACTTCATCAATCACAAAAGAAGCATAATCACCAAAATATTCTTTGGGATCACCAAATTTCTCTCTATAATCCCTGCCTATATTTACTTTATTAATAACATCAAAATGATAGAAAAGTTCCTCCAAGAAACCAATTCCTTCCTTCCTCTATACCCATAAATGATCTAACATAATTCTCTTAA
Source organism: Allium fistulosum (assembly GCA_030737815.1). Taxonomy (NCBI): domain Eukaryota; kingdom Viridiplantae; phylum Streptophyta; class Magnoliopsida; order Asparagales; family Amaryllidaceae; genus Allium; species Allium fistulosum. The sequence goes on from CM060901.1 coordinate 1,621,208,057, forward strand.
GCTTCTTACATTTCAATACAAATTAAAATCCATGATCAGTAATTGAAAGACCGCGATTCCTGTTTGCAATTTTTCTCGAACACTCAAAAATTTTATGCCCGAAGAAACCGCATGCGAAACATCTAATGGGATCGCGACATTCAATAGCCATATGAGAAAAATCCCCACAACGAAAGCAACGTTTTTTCCCCTTTCTTGAATTGATTCATTTCTTGGTGTTATGAGTTTGAGGGAAAACTGGAGCAGCAGAGACATTCGAACCTTAACAATTTGAGCATAAGATCGCAATGGAGGAGGATCATGATCCTTAAAAGAAAAAGAATGATCATATCGAGATTGATTAAGAGAAAGAGATTGCAAGTTAAAGAATTGCGGATACGAGAACGAAGATGACGCCATTTTTTCGATAGAAAGAAGTTATTGTAAATTTCCAAATTTATTTATGAATTATATATAATTATATTTTATATTTGAAATTTAAGTGTGTGTGTATATATGTATGTATGTATGTATGTATATGTATATAATATATATATAATATCCTGGATTTTTATAAAAAAGAATTGCCATGGTGAATGAAGACTTAGAAGCGGGAACGGTTACTGAGTACCCACCCCTCCAAAACCACCTGATTCCTCCACCAGAACTACAGATCCGGCGCTACCACCTTCCACGTTCACTCCTCCAGCGACGGCAACATAGGCTCCTGACCCATTGAGACCATCTTATGGACGAAGTGCATTACGCCCAATTACAGAACCAAGGCAAACGTCCACTATAACTGCTGTACATCCTCAAGCTTTTCCATGGCAAAGATCCTAGGCTAAAACAGTTAAGGACTTCACCGTACATCGAGTGGAGGATATCATAGATCTGACATATAACCCTCCACTCACACATGGTGAAACATCTACAGGACTCATGCCTGAATCATTTTTTGCTGCGGCTACTCACAAATGGAATCATACACTAGTCGTTTACATCTTAGGGAGAAGACCGGTGTACGCTAATTTTAAAACTTTCATTGATAAAACGTAGAAGCCCACTAGTACGTATGAACTATATTATAAGAAGAATGGCTTCATATTCGTTAAATTATATAATTCAGACAACTGTGCTAAAATCATAAGATCGGGTCCCTACACTATCAAATCTCAAATTTTAATTATCAAGAAGTGGAAACCGGGAGTCGACATAAACAAGGAATCTTTTTCTACAATATCTATTTGGGTACGACTCACTGATTTGAAATTAGAATATTGGAGTAATGAAGGCATTATTCATATTGCCAGTGTTCTCGGACATCCGATTCAAATAATTCCAATACGGCTATGGAAAATAGAATAAATTACGCTCGTGTATTGGTAGAAGTGGATGTAAAATTTTCCTACCCATCGACTATTCAACTTCAATTATATAATGGTGCAATTGATGAGGTTTCAGTTGAATATGAGCACAAAATTATTCCTTGTTCACCTTGTAACTCGTTTGGTCATTCAGAATATACTTGTGGCAATCAAACGAAAAAGGAATGGAGACCAAAACAAAATATACCACACACAAAAACAGTACAGTCCACAGTTCATGATACAACAGATTACAGCAATCGTACAAATGTAACAACAGACCATAACAGTTATTCAACATCGAGACAGTCTTCAACTGCTCCTCCAGAAGATGTACATCTACATAATTCATATGTTGTTCTTACTGAGCCCGACGAGCATTCTGACCAGATCACTAGCATTCAGCCTGACCCTGTTCAAGCTATCCCTCCTGAGAGTTTATATGCAACTTCGACTACTCTTGAAAATGATACAGATCAAATAACAGTAACTGATAAAGGAAAATCAACTTATATTGTTGACAACTATGAGAATTCAGATGAACTTATTACTAATGTTGCATTACACATTTAGGAAATAGGCAATAAGAACAGTTCAGACATAAATGTCTCCCCCATGGTGTCGAAGAACCCCACTTTTATGCAGAAGCATGACAACACAGCAAATCCTAAGAACTCAAATTTGGCTCCTCCTAAAAGATCAACCAGGAGCTCCACAAAGGGTAAATGAATTTAATGAGCTAGAACATTAGAGGCATGAATACTGGCGATAAAGTTACTCATGTATTCACACTTCTAAACGCTCACAAGCTTAGTCTACTAAGCTTAGTTGAGACTAATCTAACTACACAAAATATAGACAACTTGCAAACAAAGTTTCCTACATGGGATATTATCCATAATAATGACACTGGTTCTAAAGGTCGTATCTTTATCATGCTTGACAAAACAGGATGGCAATATGCTATTGCCAGTTCCTCACAACAACATATTACTGTACCGTTATACAATCAGGAAGGGCTACAGATTTATTGCACGTGCGTATATGCTAGTAACTCTTTTTCTGAGCAACAGAATCTTTGGGATTTGCTTTGTCACGACCCTTCCACCATAAGGTCTCCTTGGTTAGCTATGGGGGATTTTAACAATGCTCTCAACCCAAAGGATAAAAAAAGGGTTTACCTATCCCCTTCTCCTATATAAACTCTTTTAACAACTACTGGTATAATTGTGGTTTGGTTGAATCTCCATTGCAGGGATGTAAATTTACTTGGCGACGTAGGGGAATTGCAACAAACATAGACAAAGTCCTAGTTAACTATGAATTCATGTCTATGTTTCCACAACTCCATACTATTGCTTTGCCATCGGATATGAGCGACCGTATCCCTGTTTTAACGTGTTTCAGCTTGCATTACAAACGGCCGAAACGCGCTACATTTCGATACATCAATAACTTGCGTTACTCACAGGTGTACACTCACTGCATTTTAATGGGCCTGTCCACTACCACATGGGGATCCTACTTCGAACAGTTCATTTATAAATTGAAAGCAGTAAAGTTTGAATTGAAAAAGTGGCATAAGTTGAGAGCTGCTGATTATCAAATTTATAAATTACAGGCTGATTTTGACCCACTGTTTCACTAGACTGATGAAGATCCAGAGAATTACACACTATATGATAACATGTGTGAACTTGGCCAGAAACTAAATGAGTACACACAGCAACATAATGAGTTTCTCAAGCAGCAAAGCAAGGTGATGTGGCTTCAACAAGGGACAACAGCACCAAGTACTTCTATGCCAAGATGAACATGAGAAGGCATAGAAATAAAATTCATGCATTTTTTGATGCTAAAGGACAATATATTTATGACTACGATAACATTAAATCTGCAGCCATTCAGTACTATCAAGGGCTTTTTAATGGGGACTTAATAGCAGATTTTCCACAAGTTGAAACTAAAATGAGAACTAATGGAGTGGGGCAACAATACTTATCTTCCCCTGTTACTATGGATGAACTTAAAGTGGTCGTTTTCTCAATCAACGATGCTAAGAGTCCAGGTCCAGACGACTTCTCAACCAAATTTTACAAGCTACATTGGGATGACCTGAAAAGCAATTTATTCAATGCTGTATTAGAATCTTTTCAATCAACAAAGCTGCCACGGAACGTTAATCACACATTCATTACATTGATCCCCAAAAAAAATAAGCCTCAATTAATTTCAGATTACCGTCCTATTGCATGTGCTAACGTGATATATAAAATAATTTCCAAAATCATATGCAACAGAATTAAATGGTTTCTTTCGTTGTTAATTGCAGAAAATCAATCGTCTTTCATACCGGGTAGAAATATTGGTGAAAGCGTGCTTTTGGCTCATAAACAAGTCAGGGATTTCGCTAAACATGGTAAAAGAAGAATGTGCATTAAAACGACTTACAAAAGGCCTACGATATGGTTAATCGAGAATTTTTTTGCCATATGCTAAGGTGTTTTGGTTTTCCCCTGTCCCTAGTTCAATTAATTTACGAATGTATTTTAACTCCTACCTTTTCTATAAAGATCGATGGAAGGCCGGAAGGGTTCATTACTTCTAATAGAGGTTTACGACAAGGCGACCCTCTATTCCTTTATTTGTTTTGGGTAGCTATGGAGTATTTCTCATTATTAATGGAAGAGGGTATGGTTGAAAAGCATTTAGAGCCGATTAATAGATTTCAGCCTGCTATATCTCACTTGCTATACGCTGATGACGTTATGATTTTCTTAGCGGCAACTACATCAAATGCTACTTACATGACTCGTATTTTCAACAAAATGGAGGACACGGTTGGTCTACGAATTAACCAAGCAAAATCACAGATATTTTTTTAGTAAAGGTGCTATGTGGAAATCGAAAATAACACATTTTAAATATAGCTGAGAAGGAATTACCTATCAGATACCTTGGAGTGCCACTGTCCACTGATTACATACATGCTTTTCACTGTTCTTCCCTGCTACAAAGGATTAGTAGAAAGTTAGAAGGATGGGACAACAGTTTTTCAACCACAGCAGGGCGTGCTGAGTTAATACATAGTACAATAACTCTAATAGTTATGTACTGGCTTCTTATATACCAGCTTCTAGTTTCAGTGATTCGAAAAATTGATCGAATATGTGCATATTTTTTTTGGAAAGGCAATACACATAAAATATCTTGGGATACTCTATGTAAGCCTAAACTGGAAGGTGGAATAGGCTTGCGAAAGTTCACTAATCTCGATTCCATAGCTAGAATTAAACTTCTATGGAAATTATTAACTTCCAACTGCTTATGGTCTTGATGGATGAAGACCAAATATTTGTCTAAGACAAATTTTTGGATAATGCACCGGCATGATGAAATCTATTCTACGACAAAGAGATTTGGCAGCAAAAATCATGAACCGTATTATTGTCAATAGGGAGCATACAGACTTGTGGTATGATCCGTGGATCAACCAAAAATCTCTTGTGGATTTAATAGCCTGGGATAGGGTGTTCATATCAACTACTAATAACAGTAAAGTTGGTTGTATTGTACAGGGAGGACAATTACAACCACAAACTCTGCCAAAGACCAAAGAGGTAGCTGACCGCATTATGCAAGTTCAAATGGCTTTAGATCATCCTAACGTTACTGGACTATTGCTCATCATAAAAAAATTATTTTCTCTGCTATTTGGAATAAGATTTGAATACAGGCTCAACAAGATGACATATTTAGACTCATATGGCTAGGAAATTTTGTTACACTACGTATATAGCCTACATACAACATTTGCCTACTTATGATCGCCTATCGGCGTGGGGGATGACAGTAAAAAAAAAGTGAACTGTGCAAGCAACAGAATGAATCTCATCAATATTTATTTATAGACTGTGTTTATAGTGCTTATTTGTGGAAATGCTTGCTGAACAAAATGGATCTGCGGCATGAGGTGGAAAACTCTTTGAGGCAGCAATTGTTGATGTTGCGGGCAAGCTTGGCTCACAAATCAGGTGCTCAACACCTGGCTTATGTCGCGGCAGCTACCACAACGCATCATATTTGGATGGAGAGAGTTCGGCATCAATTTGAAGGAAAGAGTTGTTCGGTCGATCAAAGAAGCAAGCTTATCGAGATTGACGTTCGCCTTCAGCTCACGAGACGACTGCGGTAGTATAATTTATCATCGACTAAACGCCATATTTTTCTGAAATGGGGAATCGATCTGGATGACACTGGATGATGGCGGCGACTTTGAAGTAGGGAGATAAGGGTTTGTTGATCTGTTTAGTTTGGGCCGAATTGGGTTGATGCTTGGTAGAGGCAGTGTTATATTTTGCCCTTTGGGCCGGTTGCTCGCTTTATTTCTTTTTATTTTTTGTTTAGTTAGCATTGTATTTTGTTTTGTATGTTTTTTAATCTTATTGTATTAGAGTTGGTGACATAGAGGATGTCTGCTCTTTTTCTTCACCACAATGGGTAGGTTTTTTAAGAAGGCGAATCCTGCTATTGTATGGTTCTTATTGATTATTAATAAAAGAACCTTTCTTTTCAAAAATAAATGTATATGAATATATATCTATGTAAGTACGCATGAATATGTGTATGTATGTATGTATGTATGTATGTATGTATGTATGTATATTTCTATAAAAAAATCGTATATTTACATTTACTTATTTTATTTTATCAAAATATTATTTTTAATTTAAATTTAAAATTAGAAAATATTTTAAAGTCTGGATCTGAAATTTGAAATTTGAATCTAAATTTTGATTTGTGATTATTAATATTTGCATTTTCAAATATAATTACTGACATTATTATAAATATATGTGTGCGTGCCTATATATATATATATATATATATATATATATATATTGATATTTATACTCTTATAAATATATTTTACACATTGAAACATATATATGTATGTGTATTAGATAACACATATGTGTACGAAGAGGCTAACATGTCCGTTGTGGTGTAAATTCCAACATCTGTATATGGGTATGTTAAACCATGTACACTGTATATGTTGCACATGCATGTACACACACGTGTGTATGATATGCATGTTCATATTATATAATATAAATATAATATAAAACTAAAACTTTATTTACAAAATATAAAATATTGATTTTATTCAATATAAATTTAGATTAGATCTAAATAAATTAAGACTTCATAGGCCCAATAAGATCCCGTTGATTCGACTAATTTCCTATCGGGTAGAAAATCGTCGAAAAATAATGTAATAAAGATAACCGCAAGCGCACGGCGTACAATTTTAGTACGTGGCGAGTACGGTTTGATCCGTAGGGAATTAAAGTGATTAAAAATTCTATTCAATCAAATTAACCAAGAGTTTGAAGTTGTTTAAGCTAAAAAAAACTAGCAAAACAAAGTGAATGAAAATATGAGAGTAGAAGGCAATTCCCTTCTCATGATCACATAAATCAACATAATGAAATTATGATCTCTTTTTTTTGGTCATTTGTGAATTTAGTTGATGTGTTTATCAGAAGTATGGTCTATTTGTGTTATTAATTAGCCCAGCATAAACCATCAAACTTTAACACACCCTCCAAACCACTTATTAACTCTCATGAAAATGATAATGAAATTAAAAATAAAATCTAGTCTAAGCATGATCTATTTACTATTAATTAGTAATATAGGCCATCAAATTTTGAGTATAAAATCCACTTCATTATCATAATCATATGTAGATGAAAATATAATTTGTGTTTATGTTTGTTCAAGCTTAGCCTATTTGGTGTCAACATCATAGGCTATCAAATTCAAAAACAACAAAATTTTACCAGATCAAAACGTTCATGAAGCATAAAGAGAGATCAAAAATTGGCAAATATGTCGAATCTACGTGCTTAAGAGAGCTTCATTACCCCTAAATTGAAGGGGTTTAGCTTCTCATATTTATTATTATTTCAACAAATGTAGATTGCAACATAGAAATAAAACAAAAGGATAAAAAGAACTAACTAAACTGCATGTAAATAAATCTAATCTACTTGCATGAAATAAAACTACACTAATTGCATAAAATAAAGAACAAGCATTAAAAGAGCATGAAATTAAACTGCATAAAAATAAATTACATGAAGAAAAGGCTAAGAAGCCATTAAAAAAAAAGAGTTTATGTTTACAATTTGTGGCCACCACTAAACTAACCAGAAGGTGGTGCTGAGAGCTTCATTACATGAAACATAAGGGGTATTTATAAATGCCTAAAACCCTAATCCATATTTTAAGGGACTATCCAAAATACCCCTCTAGGAAATGTAACCTCCAATTAATTATTAGCATGAGTATAATCCTCCATTTAAATGTGCATGTAGCTTTAATCTCCACTAACATGTACATTAGCTCCTAATTGTATATCATGGTAAGTGGGTAGGTGGGGTCCTTCATGTTGCATGAATTGATTTATTTCCATCTTCATTTGTCTTCCTTCACTTGTGCATGCATGAATACATGAAGCCTCTTCTAATTTCCATCCAGTTTTCCTATAAATAAAAATAAAATGTGCAAGTAAATTTTCTCAAATTAAATCATGCACAAAATTACGATTTTGCCCCTAAATGAAGATGAATGAATGATGATTTGATGACATTTTGATTTTGGTATAAACATGTAAAAAATACCCTAATATGATCATTATTTAATTAAAACAAGATTAAATATGTGAGTATAAATATACACATTTACGTGCACAACAAATACCCCCACTCTTCTTTTTTTATTCGTACTCGAATAAACTAAAACTAAGATAAATCTGTTTTCATAAGAAACACGATAGCATTGAGCGTATGCAATAAGCCATTAAACCTCTAGGTGTCCCTAGTAGGATGAGTGTTGTCTTGTGAGGGTTTTCAGCGGATACTACCCACAAAATCCAAATGCAACATGAAAATTTTCTAAATGTAAGATTTATTTACAGAGTTATGAATGCAATTGTTTGAAAATATTTACAAATGAAGAATTTACTTTTAAACTAACACGAATAAGTTAATTATACGTTCTAGTCATTATCAAGAAATTTAAATCCTTTTACTCGTCAAAAACATGCAACAAAAATTAAGTTATCATCACAATTAGACTCTAGTTTGGCTAGTTGTTTCAGTTGATAACATAGTGCAACTATGAAATGAATCCTTAGTTGATTATCAAAGTTTTTCAAAGTGGTATTTTCATTTCTTTTAAATAACAAGTCAAATCAAATAAGTGAAAATAGTACTTAGATTTCAATTACTTACTCTCTTAATTTGAAAATTTTATTGATATGAACAATATTTACATATGCCTAACTCAAAAAACTGATGCCAGGTATACCACCCATGCACTACCTTGCGGGCTTAAGTGAGGGGAATACAGAGCATGGCGAGTGTACACACAAGTGTGTACACCTATCGACTGTAGGCGTTATTAATGAAAGAATTTTTATATACATACACCTAACTCAGATAAACTGAGGCCAGATATAACGATCATGCACTGCCTTTCGGGCTTACATGAGAAGGGTACAGAGCATGGCGAGTGTACACACTTGCGTGTGAACACATGACTCTAGGCGTTTCTTATTTTCACAAAAACCTTTTTTTAATGTTTTATATTTTTTTCATTGCCTTTTTTTAGAGAGAGTTTTGCAAAATCATCTTAGCACCACTTAACTTAGAAGATCAAAAATTTCATAGCCTTTACTTTAAATCAACCACTCTTCTAAATAAAGATTTCAATTAGGATAGACTTCATAATTAACACCCATGAACCTTCTTATATACTAGTTAAACCATTATGACTTGTAATCAAACTTTATTTTTATTTTTGTTAAGACAAATAAATTTTCAAAAATTCCAATTTAATAACCAAAAATATATACTTACCCTATAGTGTTTCTTCAAAAGTAAATCAATATGCTAAAAAGAAATTTTTTTGGGATTTTTCCTTTTTTTGTTGTTTTTTTAGTTTTGAGTTTTGGAAAGAAAATGTAAAAAATAAATGAAAAATAAACCATGGAAAATAAAAAATGAAGATGAGACTCTCCCCCACACTTGATTGTGACTGTGTCCCCACAGTAAACCCAAGTGAAAGGAGAAAAATAAAATAAATAAAAATATGACCTATATTTACATAATGAAATGATTATTATTTACACGACATAGAAAATATACCGTTAAAGAGTAAATGAAACGGCCATCCAAAGACTAATTCATTTGTCTCGTCAAGTTGAGAGACATAGCTTAAGCACAGAAAACCCAACCATAAAAGATTTCAAAGTTGAATGTTGATTGAAAAAACGAATATCGTTTTGTGAAAAATTGTATGAGTTGTTTTACTTTCGATGATTTTTGCGGTAGATAGAAAAATTTGTTGAAGTTTATTTTCACCAAATTTAATTTCAAACTCATCATTGACAAGTTCTTCAAAATTATTGGTTTCAAAATTAAAATGGTGATTTAAATTTACCCCTTTAGAATTCAATAACTCGTCTTCGAAAAGTCCAAAAAATTTGTGTTCGCTAAATTCGTCTTCCTTTGTTGGATTATCAACAACTTCATTGCATGTACAATTTCAAAATCTAAAGTTGTTGTATGCAATTTTTCAAAATCGGAAAAAGAAAGATCGAATTTTAAATTTGGTTCCACTCTCTCAAAAGAACTGAAATCCAACTCAATTACCGCATTTTCAACAACTTCATTAAGATTGTCGTTTTCAATTTCAAAAGCTGTTATTTGAAAATCGTCAATTTTGGTAAATGGTGGATTATTATCTGACTCGTCACACGTCGGGAGTTGATTTTGTTTCTCACGTTGTTTCATGTATGTTTCAAACAACTAATCCGTGTGACCTTTGTGAATTTTTTCCATTTGCTCAACAAAATCAAATTTATAATTATTAATTTGAAAATTTTCAATTTGAACTTGTTGAGAGCGAAAATTATCAATTGCACCATAGTCGAGATTATTCTCATTGCCAAAATCATTTAAAAAGTGGTTCACATTTCTGTTTTGACTTTGAATTTCATTTTGAAGTTCGAAATTGTATTGGCATGAGTTACAATCGAAATCATTTGAATTTTGAAGTGAATTCAAATTTTGATTATCTTGAAAATTTTGACTTGAGTTATTGCACAAATATGAATTACACAAATCATTTATTCTTTGATTTTTTTGTGTAGAGAGTTCAAATAAAGACAAAATAGTTTCAATACTCTTTTCAAGAGTGAGGGTTGCTCACTATTTTGAGAATTTTGTGGTGCAAAATTCGAATTGTTTGTACAATAGTTGTTATTAAAATATCCATAAGAATTTGGAGTAAAATTATATATATCATATGGATTTTCACAACCGCTGTAAAATTAATGTGTGTAGGAAAATTCAAACATTTTAAAAAATTGTTTTTCTTTTCTTTTTCTTTTTTAAAAAAACGAAAAGTATTTACCAAAGAGAATTTATTTTTTTTGGAATTTTAGTTTTTTTTGTTTTTTTGATAGATTTTTTTTATTATTGCTTTTCTAAAAAAAATAACTTAAAATTTTCTTTTTTTGGATTTTTGATTTCGATTGAAAAAATTTCAAATGGAATAATTTAAAAACTAAGTTAAGGAAAATTTACAATTTTTTTTTAGTTTTGGATTTTGTTGTTTTTTTTAAATATGCATGAACTAATGCAACTAAATGAATGCAAGAACTTAATTACAAATTTTCTGTCCTTAGTAGCTCCTAACCCAAAATTGTATAATCACACTTTGTCTTAATCCAACAAGATAGTTCTTAGCCAGGTAACGGACAGAAGTTATCGGTGCACCATAAATCACCGTAGCAATGCAACCGAAGGTTTAAGTACCTTCAGAGAAACAATCGGTATAATATTTACGAATCACCGTAATATTTATAACTGGTTATTGCTCTGTCGTACCCTAGACACCAAGAAAATAAATTGTTCAAAGAAGAGAACTTGTCAAGATACAATTAAGCCCTAGGTGAGCTCGTGACTCCCTTAAGTCAAATGTCTAACTGTTATTATTAGTCAAAATTCTAGAATGAAATGCGATTTATGGGCCAAGGAAGAGGTGATGAAATCCCCCACCTTATGTGAATTTGGGTGTTGCCCTTAGAAAATAAAAACAAGATGAAACGAATGAAAAACTGAAAATAAACGTGATTTAAACGATGCAACTGAGAATGGTTTTTTTTTTGAATTTTTTTTTAAAATGCAAACAACCAACAATGCAATGAAAATAAAAACAATAGATAAGGGCACAATACCAGAGCGTGCAGAATTATTAGCAAATTATTTATTTTTGAAAGCAGCAATTTTTAAAAAAAACAAGCGAGCAAAGCAGTATTTTAGCAAGCAAGCCTTCTCCTTACGATTTTCTGCTTTTGCAACCTGAAATTTCGAACAAGATATATACAATAGTTTATATATATACATATATTTTAAAGGATAAAACAAAACAAAGCTAAAAGAAAGCTAGAAAAAAAATTAAACAAAATTCAAAAGAAAGAAAACAAAAGGGTTAACATAGCCCAGTATAATTAAGTTCTATAACACAACTTTCTCTTTGCCCTTTTTTCTATTTAAACCAAAATCAATTATTCTCCAAAAAAAAAAGAATCGCAATGTACTTTAAAAAAAGTGGAAATTGTGATCGGCAGAAGTCGCGATTTGGGTGCTAGTTTGAGGAAATGGAGATGGTAACGGGTTTGGGGCTGCGGTTGTTTGCGAAGTTCGATTTGGATTTGGGTGAGGCAATGGAATCTTCGGTAGTTCGCTATTGCGATGGTCGGCGATTTGCAGAGATAGGTTGATTCGCGGTTGGTCGAGTGATGGTGAGGAGATTGGAAGACATGAGGGTGCAATGATGTTCGGTCAACGGCGATTGAATCGTGTGTGATGATGTTTGTTCGAGGAGAAGTATTGGTGAATGATGGTTGAAGAATGATGGTTCAAGGAGCAGTATTGGTAGTGGATATTGAACTGTTTCTGGTGGATGGTTAGGCACTGGTTTGTGAGGAGGGTGATTGATTGAGGAACAAGCAGTTTTGTGGTGGAACAGGCAGTAGATATATAAAGTATGGTGATGGTGAAGTAATTGTGAAGGCAGAGCAGTAGTAAGTGGTGATGTAGGAGGTTGTGGGGGAACTGCTTGTAATAGGAAAGGAGGTTAGCAGCAAATGTTGATGGAGAATGTGTGAAGTAATGCAAGGTGAGTGTTTGCAGCAGGGTGAATGGACTTGCAGGCAGTGTTGAATGGATTTGTAATGTCTGATGGCCGTTGTATGGTTGTTAGAGATGGTTAGTAAGGAAAATGGATAGAAATGTGCAGATTGAGTATGTCTGGTAGCAGTAGATGTGGTTGAGGTTGTTGTATAAATGAGCAATAATGTGGTTATGCAGTATGTGATGGAGGAGGTTTTTTTAAGTGGCAATGGTAGTTTGATAAGTGGCAATATGCACAGGAAGGTGTAATGGCACAGTCAACTTGTAGTATTGAATGGATGGAAGTGGTTATGAGCATATGGATGGTATGTGCAGGAAGGGGTGGTGACTGGTTGGGGATGTGCAGCAATTTGAGAAGTTGTTTTGGTGATTGTCAGATGGTTGGTTGTTGCAGTAAGGCTTATGTGGAAGTAAGCGGTATGTAGCAATGAAGGCAGAGGTTTGAAGTGGGTTGAAGGGGGAGGAGGGCAAAAACAATGGTGGCAGCAAATGAAATAGTGGCAGTTGTATTTGAAGTTGTAGAAAATGAAACAGTGGTAGTTGTATTTGAAGTGTCAGCAAATGAAACTGGGTGGCATAGAAATGTAAGAAGTGGGTAGTTACAATAAAATGTGAGGTGGTTGATGTGTAGCGGTGGATGGAGATGGTAGCAGAGATAGAGGCTTGGGGCTTGGTTGTGGCAGTTGATGGAGGGGAAGGCAGGTGGTTATGCAGTGATTTCGGTATAGTGGTATGTTGAAGATACTGAAGTTGTTAAGTGGATGTGATGGTAAGAGAACGGCGTTGTGATGCAGTTGTGAAAGTAAGTTTTGCATGGGTGATGTAAAGGCAAGGCAATGGGAATTGGTTACAACAGAGGTTCACAATGGTGGAGGCGTAGGATATGCACTGCAACACTATTGTAACAGGTATGTTGGTTTGTGGAAGTGTCAAGTGATTTGTTCTGAAGTGATGGCTGTGAGGAGGTGCTGTTTGTACCACTGTATGTGTATGTATCACTTTTGTGTCAGGGGAAGTAATGTATCATTGTATGTGTTGTAAACCAGAGACCAGAAAAATGAAAACAAAATGTAAATTGTAAACAGTTGACAGAATTGTAAATTGTAAATGAAAATGAAATAATATATATATATATATATATTTAAATTGTGTATATTTTTCTTAAATAGAAATGCAAATGCAAAACAAACACAAAACAAGCACACAAATCAAATGAAAGCACAAATCACACAATAAACATACAAAAAAAATTGAATGCAAATTAACACACAAAATGAAAACAAATCAAACAATAAATAATTCAAAGAATAAAACTAAAATCAAATCAATTCTCTGGCAACGACGCCAAAAACTTGTTCATTCGACTAATTTCCTATCGGTTGGAAAATCACCGAAAAATAATGTAATAAAAATAACCGCAAGCGCACGGCGTACAATTTTAGTATGTGGTGAGTCCGGGTCGATCTACAGGGAATTGAAGTGACTAAAAATTCTACTCAATCAAATTAACCAAGAGTTTGAAGTTGTTTAAGCTAAAAAATATAAAAAAAACTAGCAAAAGAAAGCGAATAAAAGTATGAGAGTAGAAGGCGATTTAGAGACAATTCACTTCTCATGATCACATAAATCAACATAATAAAATTATGATATCTTTTTTTGGTCATTTGTGAATTTAGTTAATGTGTTTATCATAAGTATAGTCTATTTAAGCTATTAATTAGTCCAACATAAACCATAAAACTTTAACACACCCTCCAAACTACTTGTTAACTCTCATGAAAATGATAATGAAATCAAAAATAAAATCTATTCTAAGCATGATCTATTTACTATTGATTAGTAATATCGACCATCAAATTTTATGTCTAAAATCCACTTCATTACCATAATATTATGTATATGAAGAGGTAATTTGTATTTATGTTTGTTTAAGCATAGCCTATTTGGTGTCAACATCATAGGCTATCAAATTCAAAGTTAAACAATAAATTTTTATCACATCAAAACTTTCATGAAGCATAAAGTGGGATAAAAAATTAGCAAATATGTTGAATCTACATGATTAAGAGAGCTTTATTACCCTTAAATTGAAGGAGTTTAGCTTCTCATATTTGTTATTATTTCAACAAATGTAGATTGCAACATAGAACATAAACAAAAGGAAAAGGAGAACTAACTAAATTGCATGTAAATAAATCTAATCCACTTGCATGAAATAAAACTACACTAATTACATAAAGTAAAGAATAAGAATTAAAAGAGCATGAAATTAAATTGCATAAAAATAAATTACATGAAGAAAATGCTAAGAAGCCATTAAAAAGAAAAGGAGAGTTTATGTTTACAATTTGTGGCCACCACTAAACTAACCAAAAGGTGGTGCTGAGAGCTTCATTACATGAAACATAAGGGGTATTTATACATGCCTAAAACCCTAATCCATATTTTAAGGGACTATCCAAAATACCCCTCTAGGAAATGTAACCTCCAATTAATCATTAGCATGAGCATAATCCTCCATTTAAATGTGCATGTAGCTATAATCTCCACTAACATGTGCATTAGCTCCTAATTGTAGATCATGGTAAGTGGGTAGGTGGGGTCCTCCATGTTGCTTGAATTGATTTATTTCCATCTTCATTTTTCTTCTTTCACTTGTGCATGCATGAATACATGAAGCCTCTTCTAAACCATCCAGTTTTCCTACAAATAAAAATAAAATGTGTAAGTAAATTTTCTCAAATTATATCATGCATAAAATTACGATTTTGCCCCTAAATGAAGATGAATGAATGATGATTTGATGACATTTGGATTTTGGTATAAACATGTAAAAATACCCTAATATGATCATTATTTAATTTAAAAAAGATTAAATATGTGAGTATAAATACACACATTTACGTGCACATCAAATCAAAATGAAATAATTTTTTGAAATTGACCCGTTTACCCCCAATGTGTGCTGGACTAGTTTCAACACATTAGGGGAAAGCTTTGGTGTAGGCTATAAGTGGCATCCAAAAGCCTGTTAACGATGTTAGACAAAAGCAATGGTGTAAGGCCATAGGTGACATCCAAATGCCAATTCATAGCATTAAACGAAAGCCTCGATGTAAGGTCATAAGTGGCATCAGAAGACTATTCATGGCATTAGATGAAAGCTTAGGTATAGGGCCATAAATGACATCCGAAAGCCTATACACAACATTAAATGGGAGCGACGAAGGCCATAGGTGGTAACTGAATGTCTATTCACGACACTAGATGCAGGCATCAAAGTAAAGCCCTAAGTGGCGACTTAAGATAGTTTGACACTAAGAACTAATAAGAACGAGACCTAAGTGGCAAGATAATGAACTCACTATAATACATAGTCATGATGTTGCAGTAAGTGTAGGAAACACTTGGGTATGACAAAATGACCTGCATTTATGATTTATATTGATGAATTGATGTTGTTGATTGGTGAGGGGGAAATTCCATTTCGTGCTTTAACGATGTGGACTC
The DNA here is from genome assembly GCA_030737815.1 of Allium fistulosum. Lineage (NCBI taxonomy): Eukaryota > Viridiplantae > Streptophyta > Magnoliopsida > Asparagales > Amaryllidaceae > Allium > Allium fistulosum. Next base: position 1,621,224,186 of record CM060901.1, read on the forward strand.
ACTATAATGTTATGTTTAGGGTAGTTATTACTCATACCAGCCTTTACGTTTGACCCATATTTTTATTATTGTTTTTCCATAAACTCATGAGTACTCGTTCGAGTAGATCGAGTTTATGAAATTAGACAGCTCGCTTTTGGAAGACGAATAAAGAACCTTGAAAATGAATCAGGAGGCACAACTAGCTATATAATTATTCATGTCGACATCTTCATATGTTGTGCAAGACACTATTATCTATGTCCTATTTATAGTTTATCCTTGCATTGGCATGTTTTAGGAATTTGAATATGCAAGGGAATTATGTGTAATTTATTCTATTGGTTGCTCTATTTGCTTACAACAATCGGAAAAAAATTTCGATCTCATTCTGTCGTCAAAAGATAATTCTAAGATGATTATAGAAAATTGGGGTAATCTTTGGGTTTCGGAATGGTAGATGCTATAGGAGGTAGAATTCAAAATACATAGGAGGTTTGGTTGGATCAGGCGGATGAGGTTAGTGAGTCGGAAGTGAGGGATGAGCCTTGTTAGGTGAGGGCAATGGGATATGTGGAGAGTTGGGGAATGGGCTGATGTGATGAAAGAAATGGGAGAGGGCATGGCTTCCATTAAAGTGGATTGTAAATGGGTACTCCTAATCATAACTATATATATAGTACCTTAATAATTATATATATATATATATAGATAATGTGTTTTATTTATTAATAAAAAACCTTTTGTTTAAAGTTTAAAATAATTCAAATACAAATGTATGCCTCAAATCAAAACATGTATGTATGTATGTATGTATGTATATTTAAATAAAAAATGTCTTGATAATTTTGAATATTAAAAATTTGCTCCTTATTGTTACTCGAAATCAAATAATAATTATTTAATTTGTAATTTAAGCAATATCCAAAACTGAGGATCTAAAATAATTTTTTAACTTAAACTGGTATATACTTTCGATTATTAGAATAATATTTTTTAGTAATCCAAGAATAAAAAACATTTTTTAACTTAAACTGGTATATATATTTGTGCATTAATACACAAACAGATATATATATATATATAATAGAGTTTATAATCAAATTTCCTACTCTTAATTATTTTTATAATTTTGCGTAGAATCATTTATAATAAGTCTGGCAAAAAAAACAGTTTTTTAGAAATAATTTGGTTTTAAAACTTTGTGATTATTAAATTATGTAATTCAATTACATGTTTGCTAAGTAGAAAAATTATTAAAACAAAAATAATATTTTCTTGGAAGAACTTATTATGTGAATTTTCAAATTCACACGCACATCACACACGCACGCACAACACACACACATATAATTACATGATGACTATAAAATAAAATCATACCCAGTAATCCTATCAGCAGTTATCACTTTGAACTGTTAGCTCTGCCTTTAATAGAACTTTTCCATAACTCGATTATGGAGTTGCAATGTCCATTATCAATACTTGGGTTGTAGGAGAACTGAATTTGTGAAAGAAAAAATTAAAGGCTTAGGGTGCTATATATAGGGAAATAAAAGTAAGCAATTGTCTTTAAGAAATCTCAACCACTTAGATAAGCATTTTAACTTTGTGTCTTAATTTTAAAATACCTTTTAAAATTAATATCATATTTATTTGGCCGACCAAATTATGTAAATAATTAAAATAAATTTTAGGTAGAATAATTACATTATGTAATATATTAGGCCTAATTGATATTTAGATAAATAAATATAACACTTGCATATTATGTTAATTAAATCTAGGCACATAAATAATAATTAATTAATATAGAATTACATTAATTCTTCCATAATAATTTATAAGTTATATAATTTATTTCACTAAATTAATTTCAATCAAATGCTCGAAGCTATGGTTGTGAAACTTCCAAGTGTGACACTATGTCCTTAGTAGTATTCAAAATTCAAGTGTTTAAAGAATGTATAAAATATGCTGAAGTATAGTAGCAACGTGAGGTCAGATGCCTACATATCATCTGGTTGAAGTCTTATGTCATAACCATTAAATTGAACCCTTAAGCAATGATACATTTTGCATATTATGTCTCTTCATCAACACTATGTCACCAAATGGCGAGAGCTCAACCGATGATCAACTCTCTAGTCATATCCGTAATTAATTATGAGGTTTGATCTTTAAATTCACTTGGTTTGATCTTTGAAGTCACTCGGTTTATTCTGATAACATTTTTCGATTGAATGTATTAATTTGGACAAATACCAATGGTTTCATGTCAGATTCTAATTATGGTGAAAGTAACCATCTGTATTGAAAAAGACAAATTCTTTCTAGAATGGTGTTTCATCCTATGAGTCTTAAGGCATACCTAACTATAGAAGTAACATTATCTATTTTTGTATGATGGTCTTAAGGAATCTCCATAGAACTATCAAGTCAAAAGAGTACTACACATAGTTACGTGAGACCTATTATTAGACTTAGATACTACGACCTATATAAAACTCTTGGTGAGTCACTCTATAATATTTTCTTAACAACCACATATATGTATCCTCTTTGTATCCTGAAATGTTATGAGTAAATCACGATCCATTTTTTGGAGGGCATTGCATACACTAGTCATGTAAACATATCAATATTTTGTTCTCAGAACATATGCGACTAGGAACATTAAAAAATAAGTGTTTATTCGTACAATCCAATACTCATGATTATAAAATAATTTTTAACCATGTTTGACTAAACACCCTATCTTTGGAATTTATGCTTGTATATTATTATTTCTCTAAAGAAATTATATGTAAACACACACACATACACACATATACATCTAATACAAATAAAACCAAATGCATACTTATATTTCGAATAAGGTTCACTAAAGAGTTATATTATATAATCAAATTACGTAATTATGTTAGTAAGTACGTGTTTTTTATGATGACAAAGAAATAATTATCTACGAGTTTTAAATGGTGTCGTTATGATGATTGGAAGGTTAATATACAATAATGTTACTAACATGATGAGCTACGAGTAAAGTTATATATTTTATGTTATGAAAGAAAATCTTTTCAATCCAACACAAATAACGCAAAAGATTGTTAATATCATATCTTATTTTTCAAGATTTGTTTGGTGATTTTTAAAGAATTTATTATTAAGGTTTTATACATAATGCAGCCTCAAGCTGCTGGATTGTTTTGGGGTTTTTATCTATAGTTTTCCCTAAGCAACGATTCAGTGATATTTGACCTTAAAATGATGAAGGAATGATGCTAGACTCAAGGATGATTAAGTACAAAACATAAAAAGAAAAAAGAACAGGAAATTTAACTATGTCCATGGAATGGTACCGATCCATCAAATTTCCACCCTTTTCATAATTTTTCTGTAAGGCAAGCCAGTTTTTGTAGTGGACCATCTATTATTTTATTAAAAGCTTATATAGGCGTGAGGTTGATATACTTCACCAATTACAAGTTATAATACACACTTACTTAGCTCAAAGTCACACTATACACTTTCTTAAATTCTATGACATGAAACATACATAATAGCCTACACAGGGATAGGACCCTCATGTTGTTTCCCAATAGTTCACTCCATGAAACACGTACCAAAAATATAAACACATTCCAATCACCAAAGCACGTTATCCTAAGCCCAAACAAGGCATTGATGTTGCAAACACAAGGAGAACAAATTCCAAAGCATAAGGCTAAGAGCATCACCAATATTGTTACATAAGAGAGTCCATGGACTACAAAGATTTCGCAAGTGAAAATAATTAAGAACAATCGACAACACTGGCAAACAAGCACCATCCACAACCCCACATTAGGCATAAAAACCACACCAAAACAAATGCTCTAAAGCTAACTCAAGTAGTCACCTGGGGGGTTATTTAATAAGGAGGGAAGTGGGTTGCTTCGGGATATACATCGAAGTAGAAGAACATCTAAACAATGCTCATGGAAGTTTCATAATATGCAGATTTCCACTAAGCTACTGAACATTGCAACCACCATTAGATAACTAACTCCAACCTCTACTAAACAACTCATCCTAGTGCCACCAGAACCCAACAAACCCTCACCTAAAAGAAAAAGCGTGACACCATAACAAAACTTTGAAACCCAAAAAGAACTGAAGCGCATGCACACGAAGCCTTCATAGCATCAAAGTGGTGCACGTGGAGTCATGAAATTCGAAAGCATCTGGATCGGGGCAACCAAAATGAACTCTAAAGGTTTTGGATCTCCTAGAATTATGGCTCGGGGATGAAAGACAAACATAGGAGATGGAGCAAAAAGGAGGCGTTGGAAAATACAAGATCTGGCAAGGAGAGTCGGTGTTTAGAGGAACAAAACAATCGCAAGGAGTGAAGTGGTCAGAAAATAGCTTAGATCAGAAAAGGCGACAGCTAGGGAAAAATATAAAAAGGGAAAAGAAAGGGTGTAGAGAATAGGAGCTGGAAGATGATTTCAAAGTGGAAAAGGGAGGGAATGACGATTATGAATGGGGGAAAGGAGAAAAATGGCGAACAAGGGGTGGAAGGAAACACTAACAACCACTATTCTACCTTCTCATTGAATATGTTGAAGAATTTGGATAGAAAGTATATAGGTAGAAACAATACTTAAAGCAAGAAACGTATCTTTGAGGAATAGGGAAAGAATATCAATGTTCATGGATTGGTACCGATCCATGGATAGATAGATACATACATTTATGACATGGTCTTCCTCTTACACTCTTTGATCTTGATCTATGATGGATTCTAGCAGACAAGTACTAAGGCTCAATAAGCTATTACAGCTATAAATATGGGTATACGTGCAACATAAATGGGGCTTGGCATTTTGTTATTTCATATCTAAAGGAAAGTGCTACCATTATAATTCTTGACTAAAATTTGAGATTGTAATTGTATTTCTTTTGGATCTTACATTAAAAAGGTAATAAAACTTCTTTAAAGTGGATGTAGGCATTACTGAACCATGATAAATTCTAACTCTTGCTTTTCCTTTCTTGTTCTTCCTATTTTTTTTTCAAATTCCTATTGTTTTACCATTAAATTGATATGAAATAATGAATTTGATCAAAGACTATAATCTTCATAAAAACATAGCTAAAGATTACATACATAGATAAAGATTACATACATAGCCTTTTGCTTTATATTGTTTTTTGGGTAACCAGGCCAACCTTTTAGCTAAAATTATTTGGTGCTTCATGGTAAACTTGAATACCAAGCTAGATCCCTTGTGTTACTCAAGTTTATATTAAATCTACAAGGATGTCAAATCAAATGGGTCTTAGGAAAAATTTGTGAAAGTAAGCTAGAGGGGCAGATGGTGAAAAACGCATTGGAAATCAAAGTGTTAGCGATAGAACTATGCAACCTCCACCATTACCTTTTACTAGAGAGGAACTGAAAGGAATAGTAGCTAAACTCAACCAATAGATGGAAGCAATGCAGCGTTCATTGATGGTGGAGTTAGCTAGACAATTTAACATAGTGAAGTAATCTCCTTAAGGAGAAGGATTCTGAAGAAAGAAGTAATTCTCTAGATGCATTTGATGAAGGGAGTTCTGCAGCAAGACTTGATAAACCAAAATAGAGTTGGACAGGAAAATGCTAAAGGGAATCAAGGCACCAATCCATCCCAAAAAAACCTGAATTAAAGACGAAAATTTTAGTCTTTAACTAAACAATTCGGTGTTTAGAAAAAATTAAAGGCTGAATAAAAATTAAATTTTCAGTCTCTAATTCCTTAGCCTCAAAATCGATTTGAGACCGAAACAGCAATCTCGATATTTTAAGATCGAAATTTAATCTCAGAATGTTTGTAAAAACTAAACTCTATGAATAAAAATGAGGAATCTAATCACTATCAAATTATATATATATATATATATTGTATGTGCATAATTTTCAAAATCATGTTGTACATACCACATTATTATGGTAAAAGAATTTTTGAAATGCAAACAACATTTGACCAAGGCTTAGATTAATGATTTCTACAAAGGAAATGACATAGAATATCTATAATTTACCCATTCAAATACTATCACTTGAATCACCAAGTAAAAGAAGATATATAATATATATGAGTGTATAAAATTATTATTCAATCATGATACATATAATAATTTATAAATAACAACTATTACACAATTTTTTTTCCAACAAAATCAATCAACATATATGTACTTCTCATTTCATTACACCATAAATTCAAAGAAACATAAAATTTAAAAGAATCTCCATTTTTTTGTTTCTTATCGTATAAGGTCTGGTTTATTAACGTACAACATGTATTGTGGAAGCACTTAAGATGCATGAAGTGTCTTGCTCGAGTTATCAAATCTATAAATAAATAAAAAATCATTTTAGTTTAAATGCATAATAGTAAATAAAAATTCAATCCATGAAATTTTTGTATAACATGAATCAAAACCCCAAATTTCTCACCATCCATCTTGTATTAGCTCCCAATTAATTTCGATCCTTGAAAAATAACATATACGAGTAATACAATCTAGAAATTAGAAACGAAACCGCTTTAAAGATGATCAATTTAAAGGAAGAATCTGTGTAAATGGAAACAATATTAAATAAAATTACCTGATTAAAATAATTACTAGTTTTCCGAGTGCTTCCATAAAATAGATTTGAGAATGAGATGGAGATAAATTTATGAAAATGGTTGAAATAGAGTAACATATTTTTTTGTACGTATTAAGTTTAAAGATGTGTTCTAATGTTTGCATGGGCAAGGAAATCATGAAGAAGAAGAAATGAGGTAAGGTAGACCATAAATGAAGGCATTAATAGGGTAACTAATTAAAATTAATTTATTTTGCTCATATTATTTAAAGTGATTACAGATCCAATTTTTTTGCAAACGCCATCACATGGATTACCAAATCTAGTCATCCAATTAACAAAGAAAATTAATCCTAATCGTTGAACTTTTAGCTACTCAAATATCAACCAAAGATTGAAATAGAGATCAAAATTCGGCCTTTAAATAACTTTAAATGTTATAAACTAATAAAAGACTAAATATCAATCTTTAATATTAAAAATCAATGACCGAATATTTTAATTTTTAATCGGTTTTATATAAGGACCGAAAAGTTATGGTATTTAGTTTTCAATCTTTAATTCTATAGTTTATTTTTTAATGCATCATCGATGGGTATCAATCAATCCCATCGTGGTGGTGATTGACATTGTCATACCAGAAGGATTAAAGATCATGACATTACCCCTATTGATGAAGAACCAGAAGGAATGATAAGAGAAGTTCTCGTGGAAGAGAGCGTTCTTGAGGATGAAATCAAGAAAGACAGCATGAAAGGAATGATAGGCTAAGACAAGTGGTATCCTTAAAGATAAGCATACCTAGATGTTAGATTACTAACCGTGAGCACTCGAGTAATGACAATCATGGTACTTCATGGAATCAGGAACATAGTTATGCAGCCAATGATTGCATCAAGGGCATAATGAAGGAGATGATGAATTGATTAATGATGAAATAAGGTGATTTCTCCTAAGAGAGAATCATGAGAATGATCTGGAGACCGTCTTTACTTGAAATTTGTTTACTCTAGAGATTAGATCAATGAGGTATCCATGGAGATTCAAAACGCCATCCATGCTCATGTATATCTGACTGAATATCCTATGCGGCCTTTGCCTGGGCCATCTACTAATCATCGAGTGGTACTGGATAGTGGAAGCTTGTTGAACATTCTGTTCAAACATGCATTCGATATGATGAGGCATAATAAGCGGCATTTGTTGTCATGTATCTCTTTCTTACAGGGATTTAATGGAGAATCAACATCTATAGTTGGTTGTATTAATTTGATAGCGCAATCAGGATATAAACCCTGCAGGGTCGTGTAGATTAAGATGTTTGTTGTGGTTGATGAATACCGTATATGATGCATTTCTGGGTCGAGTGGCCCTGACTAATTTAGAATCTTGCTAGCTCCATGGTGCTTAACTATGAAGTTCTCTATGGATATTGTAGTTGGAGTGGTTCAAGGAAACCCGAATGCTGGAAGAGAGTGTTATGTCGTAGAGCTCGGAGAAGCTATACATATGAAGAAGAGAAATAATGCATATAAGGCTCTTTACATTAAATCAAAAAATGCATAGCAAGTTTCACCTGAGCATTGACTTTAATCCAACAAAGGCAATAGTGAGGCTCTGGATGCATGGAAAGAGCCGGATATGGCAAAGGAAAAACCAATAGAGCTGATGGGTGAAATATCGATAGATGAAGATGATCTTATGAAGTCGGTCAAGATTGGTTCTTAGCCTTGTCTAAGAATGAAGAAGGAATTGACGATGTTTCTAAGGGTAATCGTGATGTGCTCGCATGGACTTGTCCTGATATAATTTTGATTGAAGTTGTGTACCACACATTAAATATCAACCTTGTTTTCCTTCTCATGATGCAAAAACGATGTAGTATGGAATCAGAGAGGTGTGATGTCGTAAAGGAAAAAGTGGATAAGTTATTGGCAAACAACTTTATCCATAAATCATTCTACCTCGATTGAGTAGCAAATTCCATGATGGTTAGGAAGCCAAACAGAAAGTGGTAGACATGCATCGATTATTATGATTTGAATAAGCACGTCCAAAGGGTTGTTTCCACTTCTATGGATATACCAACTCGTGGATGAGAAATTGGACATGAATTGTAAAATTTTTTATAGATGCTTATTCTAACTACAATCAAATTACAATGCTTCCAGATCAGGAGTATATGAGTTTTATCAAAGATCTTGGAATATATCATTACAAGATAATGTCATTTGGTTTAAAAAGTGCTAGAGCAACATATTAGTGTCTTCTCAACAAGATGTTTTCGAAACAAATTGGATGAACGATGGACATGTATGTGGATGATATGATAGTAAAGTTAAGAAGATCGAAAGACCATGTAAAACACCTATTATAGATGTTTAACGTCCTTTGAAAGTAAGGAATGAAGTTGAATCCATTAAAATATTCGACGTAGTATCGAGGAAATTTTTAGGATTCATTATGAACTTCAGGGGCTTAGAAGCTAATTTTATATAGATTGAAGCATTGAAATAATAACCAAAAGGAGTAGGAAGTAAATGCACAACTTTAATGACAAGGTTGCCACTTTTGGTAGGTTCATCTAAAAAAAATTCGATAGTTATATACCATTTTTTGATGACCTTGAGAAGGTAAAGAGGAAGTTCAAATGGATGGATGATTGTGAAACTGCATCAACAATTGTTAGAACATCTCTGGAAACCACCAATATTATCGAAGCCTTCGGGAGGAGAAGATTTGTGAATCCATTTAGCGGTACGAACTCATGCATTGAAAGCGAAATGGGTGCATGAAGAGGCGAAAATCCAAAGGTTGACATATTAAATCAGCAAGTGGTTTACAAATGTGGAAAAGCATTATCCTAAATTTGGGAAGCTAGCCTATTAGTTAGCGATAGCATCGAGGAAGTTACAACCTTATTTTAAGGCTCATCCAATAAGAATATTAACCAATCAACCTTAAGATAGCTCTTGTGTTGCCCTGATACAGGACGGTCATTGAAGTGGAACACTGAGATGAGTCATTATGAATTAAATTATCATCCTAGGATGGCGATTCGTGGACAAGAATTGACATATTTCATTTTAGAATTAACTATCTGACATGATTAAATGGAGGATGAAGTGATTAAACTTTCAAAATGGAAATTATGTGTGTATGGTGCATCCAATGACCACAATTCTAGCATGTGAGAACTCTTGGTAACTCCAAAAGATCGAAGGGTGTTCTATGCATTGAAACTTGAGTTCAATGCTATAAATAATGAAGTGGAATACAAAGTATTTGATGTGAGGCTCAAGACAATGAATAAATCGAGAGTGTGGTCATTGCTGATGTTCAGTAACTCCAAATCGATGGTTTGTCAAGTAAAGAAAGAGTTTCAGGCCAAGGGTACATGACTTGGCCCTTACTTTTCAAAGGTTTTGGAACTACTGGATGAGATCGAGCATTTCATGATAACATACATCTCTAGAGAGGAAAATATTAATGCAGATTCTTTAGCTAAACGGCTAGCTCTAAAGATGTGTAATTGATAGGAATTATTCCAATGTAAGTGTTTAAAACTTTAAGTATTAAGGATGTGGATTACATTATGGATATTGAGGAGAAAGATTCATGGAAGACTCTATTTAAGGAGTACTTACAAAAGAGAACTCTTCTAAAGGGTAGAAATGAAATGCAAAAAATCTCATGCAAGGTACCACATTATATTATGCAAGGCACAATATAATTTTGGAGAGGATTCTTAACCACTTTCTAAGGTGCATTGATATGGCTGAAGCAAATAAAAATCATAATGAATTTCATTAAGGAAGCTATAGCGATCATATTAGGGGCAAACCTAGCAAAGAAAGTACTTAATTATGGATATTTCTAGCGGTTTGTCAAAAATTATGCGGTGGAATTTTCTAAGAGATGCGACAAGTGCTAAAGGTTTGTGAAGATACCAAGAGCCTCGCCCAATGAGCTTGCACAAATTATTATCCTGTGGCCGTTTGCAATTTAGGGAATTGATATTATTAGAGTGCTACCGATGGCATGTGGAGGAGCAAAATATGCATTTGTTGTGGTGTACTGCTCACAAAATGGGTTGAGGCAGAGCGACTCGCAATGATCACTTTAGCCAAAGTGATTAAATACATAGTTAAAAACATTTTTTGTAGGTTTGGAGTACCTCAAAAAATTACCATCCAAAATGGAACTCAATTTGAGAATGCAGAATTTTGTGAATTATACTTGAATTATATGCTTAGTATCAAATCAGCGGTAGCACATCCACAAGCGAATAGATAGGTGAAAGCAATGAACAGGATCACTAAATCTTTCATTAAGAAGCAGCTAAAACGAGCGAGTGGGAATTAGGTTGATGAGTTACCACTTGCACTATAGGCTTATCGGACGACCCATAAATCCGTAACTTAATATACACCATTTACATTAGCATATGGAAATGAAGCAATAAATTTAATCATGGTAGAAGCCCCTTCTTACCAATGTATGCACTATGACCTCATGATGAACAATGAGATATTGCTAACATCTCTTGACTTGGTGGAGGAAAAGCGAGAAGATGTGAACTTAAGGGTTGTTGCTCACCAACAAAGAGTAGCACGACAGTTCAACACCAAGACCAGGAACCGTAAGTCAATGTTGGTAACCTCATTTTAAATGTGTCTTTCCGAGCACCGAGACACTTGGTCCAAATTGGGAAGGATCTATTTCATAAAATAGAAACTTGGAGACAACACTTTTAACTATCGACTATAGATGAGGACCCATTCCACGAGCGTGGAATAGTGAGCTTTTATGCTGCTATTTCACTTGATTTAGTTTCTTAAACATTTTTCTTTAGGATATTTATAAGATTGAATTCTATGAAATAACTTAGCATTTCCCATATAGATTTTAATAAAGTTTACCTTTTAAATCGATGGAAACAATTCATAAAGTAAAAATTGGTGTCATAGGATCAATAGTACAAAAATCACGTGTCTTGAAGATTGAATGACCACTTGTATGTAGAGATAGATGCCGGTGGACTTCTTTGAATCAATTCGATTCCACGGAGCATAATCTAACTGAGGGTAGATCGAATAATTTTCCCCCACATACTTAATCCTTAACTAACGCCCTGGGATATATGACGTTAAGGATAGATGCCTAGAGATAGGCGAAGATGGACACGGATACTCGAAGATAAGTTTTAGCCTATAAAAAATTAAAAATATACTTGGTAGGAATTATAATGGTATTCTCTTGAACACGAGTGGAAATCCATATGGAGTAAAATAAACAGTGCGACATAGTTTTATTTGCAATTGAATTAGACAAGTTTAACTGCTAGTGGATGAAACTAAGTAAGAATAGAACATCAATGTGTAAAGTGGAAAATTATTTATATGTACGCGTTTACCATGATAAATGCATTACACATAGTCACATATACATGTAGGTAAAGCATAAATGCAAATCATTAATGGCATTTATAAATTTATTTATTTGTAAGATCAGTAAAGGATAAATATAGGAAAGTGAATTAAAGAAGATATAATTGAGTAAATTTATCTTTATTATTTACTTCGCTTTTATACAACTAGCGAGTTATACCTTCATAAAATAGTGGTGAAAAAGAAAAAGGGTGAAAATTACAAGAAGTCAAACCAATCATTTCCTTGGTGTGCTTATGAGTGAGCTTCTTTGTAATGACCCGTAGATTTACTCGTATGTATTTGACTAATAAATTGTAAATCATTATACATAATAAAGTAATGAATTAAAATGAATTTTGAACAACATAATAATTTAGATTTATATTTATACCAGATGCATAGAACTTTTTGAACATACCGATTTAGAGTATAAGTACGATAAATATCGAGTTACAGTTTAGATAATAATGATTTTACAATATTAGAACTAATTACCTAATCGCTTTAGCGAACGGTTGTAAATGCTTAAACCCCCTTAACTGCCCATATAAACAAACTTATCAATCCCAAGCAGGGAGTCTCTACTTCAAAATTGAAAGTTAATCCCGAAATTAATCATCAGGCTCTAATGGTGATTAATCTCCTTAGTTAAAATATCTCAAAATATTAAGCGAAATCAGAATAAAATAAAATAATGTTTCAAATCAAAGCTGTCAAAAAAAGAGAAGAGAATGGTGTAGCTCGTTTTTCGTTTTGGCGCTCTAGTTGACCAAAAATTGGTGAAATATTCTTGATTGACCGTGTCGTCCATGGCGATTCAATGGTGAAATGGCATCTAAGAGACGATCAAAAGATATCATCGTGTAGAGAACAACGAGTGGAGATCATCCATGGTAACAAGTAATTGTAATGACGGTTGGATAGGTTGCAATAATGGTTTGAAATATGGTGGCGACAGGTTGCTCGGTGGAGGCGGCCAGATGGGGATGGTTGGAGACGGCTAGAGGTGGCGATCGTAGTAGCGTGGTATGATTGGTGTTCTAGGGGACAATGCAACCACAATTAATAATCGAAGTCGACCGTTTGGATTCAACATGCGTTGATCGATGCTATCTTGGGGAAAGGTAATTTTGCAATTGAGCCCTCCTACTTTTAATAACCACAATTTAAACCCTACACCTTCTAATTGTTATAATATTTGCATATGACTTCCATTTCATGTATAGTCTATTTCGTTAGTTTCGTGGAGAGATTTCAGATATTTTGATGTGGGTCTGGATGCATTTGGATGTTGTGGTAAAAATGATCTTATTGGTATATTCTTTTCTTATCTATTTCATTATTCATTATTTATATGATTTTATTTGCACGGTGTGATTTTATATTTATTGGTTATTGATGGATGATGTGATGTTGGATCGATATGTTAGTTGAATAGCATTACTATGTTTTAATGTTGTTATTTCCGATTATTGCACGCCATGGATTACTGAGTTATTATTGATTGGTGATCAAACGTCTATTTTGTTTATTTGTACAATATGATATTATAAACAAATAATTATATATTTAAAGGGAATTACTGACAAAATTAATATTTATGAATTTCTAAGGAAATTCATAAATCACAATAGTAAAATGTTATAAAATTTAGTCCAAGGCCTTATCCTAGTAGTAAGGCACTCAAACTTAGGGTCTGAGGTCACGAGTTCGAATCTTGCATAGCGTGGTTGAACCTTAGATATATTTAGACCCGTGTTATGTATATACTACCTAAGGCATATGGTATGAGTAGGTTACTGTCCTCAATTAAGTATCAAGTTTCAAAAAAATGTATAAGTTAATAGGAGAAACTGAGGTTATTTTAAAATGTGAGGGAAGTTTGATAAATAAGGTTATTATCATTTAAAAAAACAATTGGAGATAGATTATTATTCTTAAAATAAAATAATCATTATCAGATGATTGTTATTATTTTGAGGAATCAATAATATCATATAACATGTTTTTGGAAGGATATTTGAACGAATTATTTTAAAGATAAATTAAATCATTGGAAAAATATCGTAGTTTGAAGTAAATAATAAAAATAATATTTTGAAATTTTGAGACGAGTAGTAAAAATGATGAGTATTCATTATTTATGAATTTTGAAAAAATAATGTAATAATATTTTGGAGACTAGTTTAAAGGAAATTTAAAGGATGATCTCTATTAAGATTATTATTTATGAATCTAAGTAGAAATTCATAAATAACAATAATACTTTAGTTTATGTAAATTTAAAAAATAATTAGAAGTTGAATTTTATGTAAATAACAATAGCAATTATAATAATAATTTTGAAGTATTTATAATATGTTTCTCCTCTATCTAAATTATACAAACGAGACCTTGGGGATATGTTTATAGTATTTTAATATTAATTCCAAAGTAAACAGGTGAGAATGGTAAAATGGATTTAATAAAATTAAGGTTGATTTCTATTATTATATAGATGAATAATAAAGGACATTTTAATGTTACTTTGAGTTAAAAATCATTTTTTTATAAATAAGGATACCGTTTAAGTATTTTGAAAAGTAAAATATTATATTCAAAAATGATGAAGTTGAATTATGATTATTTTGGTTTGAACATTTATAATTTAGTCAAGAAAAAGTTTATTGTTAATTAGTATGGTATTGTGGGAAATATTAATTGTTATGTTTTTAAAATGCTTAAATGAGAATTGATATTATATTGGTAAAGTAACAATAATTTTGGTTTCGCCATTTACGGAATATGTTTTTAGGAATAAACAATTAGTGTATTATTTTGAAATGATATTGGTACATTATTATTATTATTCTTACTTTTAAACTTAATATAAATAATATGATTTCAAATATTCTTATTTTGGGGAACGAATGGTAACATTGTATTTTAAAGTGGATACTTATTATTTTCAACATAAATTACGATAACATTTAAAGGTTGACATGATACATTTGGATGTAAAATAGCTAACAGATGAATGTGATTAATGAATTTTCATTCCAAATAATCAAAAATTGTAAAAAAATGACCTTGTGTGTTTTGGATGTATTTGTGTGCTTATAATAGTATAAGAAAATGTGATGATGAATGAACCAATTATATGTTTTATACCTACTTGTGATAATCATATATGTATGTGATGACAAATAAATAAGAATGTTTTAAAGTAGGCATGATTAGGATTGCATCTGAGAGATCAAAAGGATCAAATATGGGATATGATTAACTAATTATAATGAATGAAATGTAACACAAACCAATGGATTTTCTAAAATATGATAAGCTTCAAAGGCTTATAATAAGGAAGCTTATTAGGTGGTGTAACCAGGGGTTATGTGAAGTAAACGACACCTAATTGGGTAGTGTAGCCAAGGGTGGTGTAAGCTTCCGAGAATTTGTTGCATGAAAAAAAAAGTAAATGAGTTAACAACATGAATGAAAGAACAAGAATAACAATAAACAGTACGAGACGTCTAGTATTTCTGTTTGTTAACTTAAATTGAAAATGAATAAAAGTGTGACAATGAAATGTATAACTTAGGTTGCGATAATGTGTTAAAGAAAATACCTTTATCAACTACACGAGTTAATCTACTGTTATACCTTTACCTATACATGCTGAAGTGTATGCTATGATGGTGAGGATAATACTTATGCGATGTTTTACTATCCTTAATACATGGAGATTAAGTAGTGTATTATGGTTTTTGGTCATTCTATTCTATTATGTCGTGTTACTAATATGTAGTGGTTTGCACGCATTTGATGGGTTTTATGTTACTGAAGCTGTGTTATTAATGAAGCAGGGTAGTACCAATACATATATGATGTTATTTGGTATGTTGCTGATTTGTTGATATTTGAGGTTGATTTTAAGCATTGTTAAATTGGTGTCATATTTACTCATTTTAATGGCTGTATGTTGCTATTATTATTAATACCCCATATTTACGATGACTGCTTATAGTGGTATTATAGAATGTCATGTTTTTTTATTATATTGATTTCCTAGTCATTGGTGCTAAACAGTTTTACGTGCTAACAAGTGTTTGATGCAGGAGAACAGGCCCGCCCCTGAGTGGCTGAAGGCCTTAGGCAAAAAAACTGAAGTATAGTAAAATAAGTTCTAAGAGGCCCCAAATATAAGTACAATAAGGAAAGCCAAAATAATTGGCAAATGCCAGGTTTGAACTCTGGTTGCCTACGTGCTATAACACATGCCTATCCACCAGGCCAAACAAACTTCTAGCTTTATAAGGATAACATATTATATATACTAAATATTTACATTTTGGATAGGCGACTGCTTAGTGAGCCTAGATCGAGGGCCGAGCCGATAGGAGAAGAGCAAGAAATAGAATTACATGGGCTTGATCCCAAAAGGATATGTAGGCAGTCTTTCTTGATGTGTGACAACTATATCCTTTGAATTGGGATGGGGTGCATAGTGTTATGTTGGTAGTCCAAACTTGATGATTAAACATTTCCTTTAATCTTCATATACCCATGTATTCTTAAAGTTGCAAGTGAAATCGAAGGAAGATAAGAAGTCTGATTACAGGATACATCAATAGGATTCCTATTTAATACGTTTGTTTGCATTATAATTGTATTATCTGTAAACTGTGTGATGACTAATGTAATTAGCATTATAAGCAACTGTAGATATAGATATTTTACCTGTAATGTTAGCCTTTGTTGTTAAAAATTTGTTGAAATGATTTATTATTGTTCAACTTTGCTGTGATATCAATTCAATACATAAAATAGTTGTTTTAAATTATTTACTCAAAGATCCACCATTTCTAATATCTGAAACTAATGAGAAAGCGATAGTTAATGGTGTTGGCAACAATTTTAGATGTCAAGAATATTGGGGCATTACATTTGGTAATAGAGTTCAAATTTAGTGATTACCTTGAATTTTGACCTATTAAAATAGGGTATTTTACACTATTAAACATGTTAGGAGTAGAAGAGAGAGCGTAATGCTTATTGATTGTATGCCTATTTTCTTTTGTAGGAAGTGTATATGATAATGCCACATTCTGTTATGCGTAACTAGATTTTCGCTATTTACTATTATTAGGACATATTTAGGAATATAGACTAGAGGCATAATAAAGGAAGCCCTAACAATGAATACATTAAACAACAGAAAATGAAATGAGGTCAGATATATTGGAATAAGGGATGAGGCACCAGGGGTAGTTAGATTATGGTTAGAGTTTTACCATGTTGCTCCAGTTGAGTAATAAAAGTTTGATTAATAGCTAATTTATGGAGAAGGAAAAATGGACGTTTGAGGTAGAGAATGTTTTCATTTGAAAATTAATTTCATTTGAAAATATTTTACTTCAAAAAATTCATCTTGAAGAGAAAATGACTTCATTGAATAAATTGTCGGGAAAAAATAAGTATGTGGTTTAAAGAAAATATTTTAGTGGGAAACATTTCAAAATATAAAATACTATGATAGTTATTGGTTTAGAAATGTCTCAAAAATATTTTCTGGAAACCTTTTGGAGAAGGTATATTTATTTCATAGTATTAGAAAAACATTGGTAGAAAACATTTTCATAGAAATTGATATGGTTTGAAAATAGTTTTTGAAAAGTATTCATATTGAAGGTACTATGTTTTTTAGAATAATTATTATATGTATTTTGTTGAGAATTACTTTTGAGTTAGAAAATTTTTGTTTGAAAATTTATTATTGGTTGAAAATACTTTAACTTGTAAGATTACATCTATATTTATATGTATATATCTTATTGAAAGATATTTAGTTGACAAAGGTATTTAATTTGGTAAATATTTTTAGTAAAATATAAGATGTAAATTAATAGGTAGATGATTACCTAGTATATTAACATGATTAATTAGGCTCGTTATATAAGTATACTTAAGTAGTACCTTATTTTATTTTGCGTGAACATGGATTAAATGATGTTTGTTTGAATGGAGTTATTTATTAGAATACAAGTATTATGTAGCTAATAAGACTTGAGTGCATCTATGTTGTTTTTGTTGTGGGTACACGATATGAGTATAGGTAATATAATAATGGATGCACTTATGTTATTGATGGATATGTAGCTAATGCAGGATTAGTACATATGTATTGTCAATTAGCAGTTTGGCTAATGCTTGTATTAACATATTGGTATATTGGGATTGTCTAGGTGACATTATGTTTGAGTGTTGGCTTGGCATTTGATATTAGTATTTGATAATGAGTGTTTGAAACATTCACTTTTTTGTATTGTCCTGAAATTTTGATATTTGATTGGTTTGGAATGGTATTTGCTCTTGAAAAGTGTGTATGAGATTGGTTGGATAGGAAAAACGTGTTTAAGCTTAAAAAAATTGTTGAGCTATTTGCTTATGTAACAACCCGGAATTTCACTGCTTTGATTTGCAAATATTTAGTAAATTTTGAATATTCAATATATAGGTTTTATAATGAAAATTAAACTATTTTAAATGATAAATAATGATGGTAAAATAGTTTTCAAAATTTGTTTACAAAAACATATAGTTCGATGAAAAACAGAAAATGTGACCGAATATTCGTTTTCCGAATTTTCGATTTTTCGTCCGCTAAAAGTTGTTGGAAATGTGATGCCACTCTAGTATACACACATACATACATTTACAAATATTTTGACATGGAAATGCATATGTGTACATGTATGTACACTTAAGTATGTGTGTGTGTATATATATAAGATAAGATTTTATTATAAAAAGTTAATACATTATATAATATAAAGATGCTTTTCCCGACGTAAGTAGAAATAAGTACAAAACATGTTTTAACATGTTGGAACATGAGTGTTAGGAGGGGGACAAGCTTGGTGAGGTGGCACAAGGCAGTGGAGGGTAAAGGACAAGGGGTGTTTAGGTAAAAAAAATAATAATCCTGCTTATAAATAGCCCTTTCTTCCTATTCCTCCTATCATATTTTCCACATCTCCGATCTAAATGGAGAAATTCTATTTTGAAACCGTGTAAAATTATAGTGGCTATAACTTGCATTTGTACCACTTCTTCAAGTTTTGACCTTAGCAATGTCAAAAATGCATTTCATTCAGACCTAATTTTGGACTCAGATTTTCTAGTCCGAAAATACATCTTCTTCTTTTGACCATATCTCCCCCAAACAGACCCAAATTGAGTAATTATTTTTTGAAATTGTAGAGAAAAGAATTTCCAGCAACTTTTCTTTTGACCACTTTTCAAAATTCCGAGAGTAACATAGCCAAAAATCAAGGAGAAGTTGACCCATTTTCGAGTTGATTTTGTGGTTTTTCAAGCTTTGCAAGTTCTTAAGTATTTCAAGTTTTCAAAAGAGTTTTGCAAACTTTTGGTGAGTAAAGCTCTTTTTTTTAAAGTCTGTAGCTTTATGATTGCTGTTGCTTAGTAAATAAATTAGTTCGAAACTTGCGTAGCGTGATCAGAACATTTATTGACACATGATTTGTGGTTTGTTGTCCCACTGACATGTTGTATCTAAGTATCATTTCAAAAAAAGTTGCTTGTTGGGTAAATTTATTGTAAATGATTTAAAGTTAGATCATGCTTATATTTAGAGTACGATATGGTTTTGGATGTTGTGGTTAGGTATAGACTTGGATATTTGATGTAAATGCTAAGGAAGTTTGGACTTTTGTTGGTAATGATGACTTGAAACCCTTATGTGTAAACTATGTAAATATGTTTTGGAATTAAAAAGTGTTCAAGTTTTTTTTAGTTTACAAAACTTTTACTTTATGTTTGAAAAAGCCAACAAGTTTTCAAAGATGATGAGTTCAAAGTAAAGTAGCAAGAAACGACATCCATAGCGATAGTCGCTATGGAGGCGGTTTCGATAAAAATCTGAATTTTCCAAATTTAAGTTTTCATACTTGAAATTGTTTTGTAAATGTTTTGTAAACCTAATAATAATGTTTTGAAAAGTTAATTAAGGATTTAATAATTAATAATTAATTAATTAGATTTTTAATAACTAATAATGAATTAAGTATTAAACAAGGTTTATTAACTTCAATTAATGAAGTTTAGTTTCTAATTAATTATCTTTTAAAGATAAGATTAATTTTAATAAACTATTAATTAATTATAGGGTATTTATTTATTTATTTATTTAATCAAGTGTTTAATTATTTTTACTTATAAATTAGTTAAGGTTTAATTTAAAATAATTATTTATTAAAAGTTTAATTTATTACTTAAGTTTTAATCAAAAGATTATTTAACTAAATAATTGAGATTAATAAGTAGTTAATTACTAATAAAGGTTTTATATTATTATTTAATAATTAATAAAGGATTAATTAAGGGTTTAATTTATAAATAAATTATTTATTAAAGGTTTAATTATTTATTAATTTATAATTGAATTAAGTTCAAATTTAATAAAGATTAATTATGATTTAATAAGAGTTTAACTTGTAATTAACCATTTTAAAAGGGAATTTTAAGTTTTAAATCCTTTGTTTTCGAGAATCAAATTGTTTTAAAGGAACTTCTTATTTCAAAGATGGTTTTGAATATAAGGAATTCAATGTCGATACCATTAAGGAGCCATATAATTGTGAATGAGTATAATATAGATTGTTTGATTTGTGTGGACATCTATTAGTAGAATAAATCACCGTTTTGCTATAATGTAATTGTTGTTTGTATAGACATGTGTTTTAGCAGAATAAATTCTCATTCTGCTATAAATTGATTAAATTATTTTGGACATCTATTTAGTAGGACAAACCACCATCCTATTATTATGTTGTTTGGACATGTATATGCTAGTTGAGTTGTATTGATATGTTATTCCCTGATTTGATAATGGATTTGATTTACATGTATGTTGACTTATGTAAATAACTGATAAGTGACTTGGAATTGAATTGAAACTAAATGGTAACTTAAATAAGTACTAATGGGATTGCTAAGCTCTTTTTGAATATATAAAGTATGGTTTTGAATTAATTTCAATTCTTTAATCAATTTGGGTTTAAAGTTTATAAATTATTTTCAAGTTATATTATTATTTTATAAAGGTATTTATAAATATAACTTGTTTGTAAAAATGGGTTTTACTAAGTAAAAAGGTTTATTTAAAGTGATTTAAAAGGATGAGTTGCAAAAGATATTTGTAAAGGATTTTTCTTAAACAAGATTTATCAAGGGAGTTTTATATGAGGAAATGTTTTATAAATGATTTTAGAGGTTTGTAAGGAGGTTTTGTAAATTGACTTGTAGACTTATAAAAGTGTTTTATAAATTGACTTTGGAAATTTATAAGTTATTTGAATTATGAAGTGAGCTTTTAAAAAGGGAATTGTTATAAAGGATAAGAGGTTTGGTTTTATAGTAAGTAATGTTTGTAAAAAAAAAGGGAATTTGAAAGGAGAAAATTTGCCAAATGTTCTAGTAATATACTTATACATTTGAGATAAGTATATAAATGTTTTTCCAAGTATAAAAGGGATGTAAGGGGTTTAGGAATAGTGTTTTGTAAAGGCCTTTGATCGAATGTTTATAAAGTGATTTTAATTAATTAAAGATTAATTAAACGAGGCTTAGTGGATTCCATATGGGATTAAATCCATGTTTAGTGTTTGTTTATTTGATAGTTAAATAACCGACTATCAAAAACTGGACCAAAACGTAACTTTGGAAATATCTAGGAGAAACATGAAAATTATGTGGTACAGTTACCGTCGGTGGTGCTATACTATACGTATAAATTCATTTTGTTCTTCTAGGACAAATAATAAGGAAATCTGTCCACTAACAGTTAGGAGGTGATCTCCGCCCTTATCTTTATCTGCTTATTTCCTGAAGAACCGGGGTTGAGTTTACCAGAAATTATCAAAAGTTGTTTCGAAGAGACCGGGATCGGATATGTTATACGAAAACCACTTCGATCCAACTCAAGCATTTTGAACTGAAGACATCTTAAAGAATATGGAATCAAAAACGGAGCATTGAAGTGCAAGGGTTGCTTGCTACTAATTCTGAGGGTGATTCCAAAATGGATGTAGTAGAAGTAGTGCCTTCGGTTTGTCCTTATCCTGGAAAACTTGAATGGAAGAATCCTGACACTGCATTACTGCCTGGAGGACGGTGTTAGCATTCCAAGTGGGATTGCTATTCAAAAATGTAAAACATTTCCTCAAGTCTCTTCAACCGGGAATGACTAAAACGGGAAAGATACGGCATGGCTAAGTGGGTTGCTCCCATTAGTGTGTGTCATCACCTTTCTAGATATATCTACATATTTATGGATTGGTTGTGCATGAGATATCAATAAAAAGGGTTGCAAAGCAACCAGGGTGATGACATATTCGGTACTATCCAGTAAGGGGTAGGCTGGTCTTGTGTTGATAGGGGATCCTAGCGAGGTCCTCAGTACATTTTATAGATGTGTACCATGATAGGTGGTACCCCGGTGCCTTGTCATAGTATGAAGTCCAATCTCCAATACGTGCTTTTACGGTTTTCATTGTAGAGCTGAGTATGTTGGAATTTAATAATGGTGACAATTTTGGCTATTTTCATGTATTTATTTTGAATGCTTAGACGTTATTATAATATCATTGGATTTTCTATAAAAAGTTTTGGTTATCGTAAGGTAAAAACCTATCTGTGTTTATGTGCGGCGTGGTCTTACGAGATACCTTTGATTTTAAAAGGGTTTTAAACATAATAATTTAGTAGTTTGAGTTTACTCACATCAGATCCGTGTCTGACCCAGAGTTTTATTTTATTTCCCTAAAACTCTTGGATGCTCAAATTTGTATGAGAAGCCAAGTAGTTCAAGTTTTCCCACGGATGCATTTTGGAGGTGCTTGGAGCAGGAGGCTTCATCGATAGTTAGTTATTATCTTGTTTCCAATGTATTGTATTATGCTGCATCAGTTAGGTAGGGACATGCTGTTATAACTATCCTAGGGTAGAATTTGTATTAGTTTGACTATGATATATCATTTTGGAAATGACTTTGTAAAGAATTATGTTGATTAATATATGTTATTCCATTGTGTTGTGAGATTCTGTGATTGCTTTTGTTTCTTCTACCTTCTATCTTCTTCTTTCACCCTTAATGATCGGTTTTTCCAGCACTTGAATGCTCGACATGCAATATAGTGAATGTTTTAGTGTTGATTTTCAAGGGTCGAAAATCCCATTCGTTACAGCTTATGGCCACCTATAGTTTGAATGTTTAGATGTATGTTATACCTTGTGAATGGATATGATTAGTGATTAAATGTTTAATCCTTTATTGATGGAGTGTTAATTTTGAATGCTATGGTTGTAATGTTTGTAAAATGTACGAGTTACCGCAGTAGACATGAGGATTTTATTCCATGCTGGAAAATTAGGTTTAATTTTGCTGTAGTTGGTTATGTCGTGCAATTGTAGTATGCTACTTAGAAAGTGATTTGTTCGTGCTAGTGATTCTTCCCTATATTTTATGGATGCCTACATAACTGGACGTAGGACACATATACATACATTCATACGTACATATATACATGTATGTATATATGTATATATTTGTGTGTGTGTCATGTATTGATTTTTTATTTTTAGGTCAATTGTAGGGTTGTAATTCCTTTTAAATAGAGGAGAATGTAATGACCCAAAGATTTAC
Source organism: Allium fistulosum (assembly GCA_030737815.1). Taxonomy (NCBI): domain Eukaryota; kingdom Viridiplantae; phylum Streptophyta; class Magnoliopsida; order Asparagales; family Amaryllidaceae; genus Allium; species Allium fistulosum. The sequence goes on from CM060901.1 coordinate 1,621,247,926, forward strand.
ACGTATTTATTTGATTAATTAATTGTAACATTAAAATAATCGAGTAATGGTTTAAAATAAATTTCAAAAAACATAATAATTCCGATGTTGTATGTATAATCATTGCATACAAATTTTCAAACTGGTTGATTTAGAGTATGAGTTCGATAAATTTAGAGTTATAGTTTGTAATAATGATTTTACATTACTAAAATGAGGTAATTAGCATTTTTGGGTTGAATAGTTGTAAATGACCAAACCCACTTAACTGCTTATACAAACAAATTTATCAAACTTTAGATGGGAGCCTCCACTTTAGAAAATGAGCAATTATGAAACTAATCACTAGGCCCTAATGGTGACTAATATCCTTATTCAAAATATCTCAAAACATTAAGGAACCAGAACCAGGCATATGTTATACCAAATCAAAACTCTCGATAAGACGAAGAGATAGGTGTAGTTTGTTTTTCCGTCAGGCGCTCCAGTGATTAGAAATTAGTGAAACATTCTCGATTGTTCATATCGACCATGGTAATTTAATAATGAATCGATGACAAAACGATCATTAGAGGGTACCACCGGGTAGAGGACGATGATTGGAGCTTATCATGGTGGTTGATCATTTAGATAATGGTCGATTGGCCGTAATAACTGTTTGATATATGATAGAAGGTTGCTTGGTGTTGATGGAGGCGGTTGAATGGGGATTGTTGGAGATGGCTGGATGCAGCAGTCAAAGTGGTGTAGTCCGAGTGGCACTCTGGGGCATGATGTAGTGGTGATTGATGGTTAGATGCTTCCTTCCTTGATTTCACCTGCAAACTTACATATTCACATAGTATAATAAATAGGAAAATGTGCCGACTATTTTTGGGGCTTCACCAATTTCTATATACCGCGACCTCAAGGGAATCGATGGCTATTGCCTAGAAAAAGACTGCATATGTAGCCCTTTTAGGGAATTAAACCCACATGGTTCTAATTCCCGCTCTTCTCCTCCATCCATATACTTATTAGTACATAACAACCGTAACATCCACGTAGCCATTGTGACCCTCGAAAGCAACGCAACCAATGCAAATAAAAGAAGTAGAAAACAATATTCATACTCATCCATCACAATAAATCATCATATGGGGCAACAACAATAATAACATACTTAGACATCCAACATTAGCAATACACCATGTCAATCCAATTATCAAATAAGGAAATTACAACAATATAAACATACTTACATGCATACCAACCATCCATTATAAAATGCATCATCAGTATAAGTATAAATCATCAAATGTTTACTAATCACCTCGTAATAGTAACACAACATCAATGTCTAATAACCATAATTAACTATCTAACATGTAGTAGCAATAATGGTAAAATATTAGACAATCGTCAAAATGTGATACCATCATCAACCATTAAACATACATGATAATTTCAATCAACAGTTTATCACACATTCAACAATCAACCAAATAATAGATTTGCATCAGTTATTCTCTTAAGCATAAAATTGTTTTATTATTGTTTACTATAAAGTCACCTTTATTTATTCATCCCAATAAAATAATCCTTCTAAAACAGTAATATACTTCAAATTCTCCTAATTATACTTCTAATTCTCCAAATACTTCAAAACATCATATTTTATGTCAAAAATAGTTATTTACAGAAAATTACTTTTTAAAGTGGCAATATTATTATTTTATGCCAAAATGATAATATATATTAAATTCCCTTTAATACTTTCCAAACAAATCTATTATTATTTATATCAAAAAAATAATACTTTATTTTAAATCATTAAAACTCCTTTTTATCTCTTTTTATCCCAAAATACTAATTATTTTATTTAAAAATGCTCGTGGGAAATATTTCTTTACTATTACTGTTAGTATCTAGAGTATACCTTTTTATTTGATTTCTTGCACAATAATAATAATATTTTTTGCCATAAATACATTAAATCAATCGTTTTGTCATTTCCACCAAACCATAATATTTTCATTGAATTTCATGTTATTATTACTTAAAATCCTGATTTTTTCATAAATGATAATAAAATTCCCAAATCATAATTTAACAATATAATTTTAGTTATTACTTACAAATTTCCCAAGAAATTCATAAATAACAACCTTATTAAATTCTATACTTTAATCTTAGTAACACGTATTGCCCAAATTCTATAAATAATCTCATTTATCATTGATTTGACTATTCTTTTCATTATTACTCATTTTATTCCAATCGATTATTTTCTAATTCAAATCAAAGAATTTATTTTAATTACCAAAAATACAATCAACGATAGTTACCCAATCAAATAATAATACATCTAGAATATTATAGCAACCGAAGGACCCATCTCGCCTACAAGTCTTAGGAACCTCTTACTTATTCTTCCCTCTCTTGCTAGCCTTGTTGCTCGAACCACCGATTGGTCTCTTATGCTTTTGCCTACTTTTAATTTTCCCCTCTTTGGGAGTTTCGCCTTTAGAGTACATAGTTTCTCCCTCGGTTTTAGCGTGGGATTCACCAGACTTTTCGATAGGAGCATCTTGGACTTGGTCTTGAGGGGCTTCAGATTGATTGGGGGAAGATCAGCAAGGGGACTTGCAGGTGCAGTGTAACGACCCAGAATTTCGAACAAATTAAATTGAGAATATTTAATTAATTTTAAATATTTGAACGATAATTTAATTTGAATCCCGAATGTAACTTTGAAATTGACGATTAAAATTTAAAATTTAATCGATTGAGAGTTGAATAAAAATTTGAATCTTCAATTGAAAGCTAGAGAAAAATATTTCAAACGCTTGTAAAATTTATATTGATAATTCTGAAGATAACCGAAGCTTCAGAATCCAATGTCGAATTGATTTGATCAGTTTTGAATTTAATTGTTCGAATCGATATTTAAAAATAGTCATTTTTCAAACAGTCTCGGAATTCGACGAAACCAGTTCCATTGGGTCCGGAAGGTTGTATTATTACCGGGTTTCAAATTTCGTGTTAATCGGAATTGTTGTGTGAGAATACGACTCGCAAACGCATTGAAATAAAATCAAATTCGATTTAAATTTAAAATTTAAAATCTGGTCAACTCAGCACATTGTCTCCCCTTTGTTTCAGCCTTTATACACGTCGAGCATCACGGGAAGAAAACGTGGAGAACATGCCGTCTTCCATTTTAATACTCTTCCTTCCTCAGTTTCGTTTGAAATCAAAAATCTCGTTCAAAGAAAATTTAAATGGCCGAAGGGAATAAATCGATCCCTTTTTTTCTCACTGCCAATCGAAATACAAACGAAATCACTTTCGTTCGTTGCCTCTCTCCCTCATTCTCAAAAGCTCAGAAAATCAATTCGTGAAAAGTAAATAAAGGGGAAGGGGCGATAGCTGTTGGGACGGGGTCACGCGAGTTGTACGCACATTCGCGAGGCGTTCTATGGTATGGATCGCGATTCGATGGAGCGGCGTGAGGCGCAAGCACCTGGGATCGAAGTCGTGGCAGGTGATGTAGTCGCGTACGGCAAATTGGTGGTCGCGAGTGCCTCGTCGCAAGGTGATGGTGGTATTGGTCTTCGTTCGTGGCGATTGAGATGCGCACGTAGGCCGAGGTTGGTGGCGACGATCTGGAGGCGCGTGCGATCTGGTGGTGGTGACGATCGCGGTGGCGATGGAGGCTTCGACAGCTAGGGTTTCAGCTGTGATGGGGGACGTTGGCGATCGCCTGGAGTTCACGTACGAGTTATCAGTGAGGTATTCCATTTTTAATTTAGGATTGAATAAATGAGTGGAGATTAATTGTTGATTTATCTAAATAATAATAATAATCAATAGAATTTTATATATCTACATACCGTTTATAAAATTCTATATGCAGGCAGTTTAGAAGTGTAAATCTGCCAGTTTATGTTAATAATGTTTATTAGTAATTAATGTTGTTATAAAAAGAATTTATAGTTAATTAAATTTATTAAAGGAAATGTAGTTTTAAATTTAATGTTTTGTTAAATAAATTATTAAAGGAAAAATTGGTTAAATTATTTTATTAAAAGAAATTAGTTAAAACTAATTTGTTAGTTAACAAAATTTAGGTGATGAATTTATAAAATGGAAATCAATTATTCAAATTGTTCGAATATTAATAAAGTGTATGAATTATTTATACAAGGTTAAATCAAGAATTTGGGTCGAGATTGGATTGGATTTCAAATTAAATGCAAAGGTGAGATTTTCTCACTCGAAGGAAATTTTTGTATTTCAGTTATTGATTTGACTGATATGATTGCTATTGGATGTGGTATTAGATATAATAGGATATATCTATATATATATAGCAATATATACATATTGGCATATGTATATATTGGATTGATGATTTCCCGCCTCGTATAGCGGATGAGACCCTATTGCGCCGTTAGTAAACGGATTTATAAAAACCTATATACCGCGATAATTCCGTACTGGAGCGGAATTGGTATTGTGCTAACATCTTTGGATGCAGGGAAACAGGTTGGAGGGATCCAACTGGATTCCTCAACTGTATTTATTTATTTACAGATGTTGATATGTATTCTGTTATCATATGTTGAGATATGATATTGACTGTTGTGATTGACTAATTGATGCGTTGCATCATTGGATTCAAAATTTGGAAGTTTAAAAATAACGATCTTTAACTTTAAAAGAGATTTTTAAAAGTGATTATTTGAAAGTATACGTTTTATTTGAATTTTTGAATTGATTTACTTTAAATAAATAAATGTTATAAATTTAAAGTTATGGGAATTATAATGTTTGTAAATTATAACCGAAAGATAAAATTTCTTTTGAAATAAATGGTTAAGTCATAAATAAAAAGATTTGAATGGAGATTTTTGAATTATTAAAACGATGTGTATAAAAGATGTATAAAATTTGATTTTTATAAATATAAAATATTGGGATTATAAAACGAGTTTTAATAAGTGTTAAAATGAAGAATAAAGGGATGGTATAAGTGAACGAAATTTTATATTTATAAATTATGAAGTTACAAAATAAGTAGATTTTTGTAAAACAAAAGACTTATGAGTGATTTACTTATAAATCAGGTTTTGACATTTTAATTAAGAGTTGTGAATAAGTATGAATGGTTTATAGACGAGATTTATAAAATATATATTTTATAAATCCAAACAATGGAATTTTAAACGTAGTTCGGTTGTTGTTAAAAAAATAAGATTTTAAATGAAATCTTATAAGGAATAAGATTTAAAATTTGTGAAGCCTTAAAGGAACGAATGTTATAAATCCATGAAGTATAAGTACTTAACCTCTAATATGGACTTTTGGTATATAAAGTTGAGTTATAAAATGAATTGAAGTATAAAGAAGATTTATAAATCAAAGTTGTTAGAAAATAGAAATAGAATTTATAATCGTGTTTTATAAATTCGGAATAGATTGAATTCGATAAAGTAAATATAGAAGATTATTTAAGAAGATATATTTACGATTTTGGATAGCGAATTATCTTTGAAATAAATGTGTAGAAATGATTAAAATTGGGTTAAGTGAATTATATTCACGATTTTGGGACAGTGAATACATTGTTAAGGAAAATGGATTTATTTTCGAAGAAGGGATATTAAAAATGAAGTTAAACATTTTAAAGATGTTTTAAAATGCATTATGAATCGAAGACATAGATTTCAACAGTTCTTGTTGAAATAGGCGTTCTCGAAAAATAAGGAAATGGTGGACTATAACACTGTTGTTATAGTAAATGATTTCCGGAAGGAAATGTTTTATATAGTATTGGGATTTATATATCTATCTTAATTCCGAATCCCTATACTAGTGATTTCGAGTCGTCGTAACGATGTTTTACGTAACATTCGTTTTGACTCAAATAAAGGTGTTAAAAGAATATTTTCCTTAAAGAATGAAATTATACTTAATTTGATTTAAGTATATCGAATATTTTCCAAGTGTTGAAAATAAATGATTGTGAAATACTTATTATTTAATAAGTATGGAAATGCTTTTCCAATATGAAATGAACGTTTTGAGAATTTATCTTTGTAAAGATAAATTGAAATTGAATATTGAAAACGATTTGAAAATCGTATATCAGTAGATATTTTGAAATATAAATTCACTTTGGAATTTATAAAAGAAATGGGAATTCGTCTTAAAAATAAATGTTGATTTATTTCTGAAGTGTGGAAATTTTATATCTAGTAAAGATATTTTTGAAGATAAATAATTTGGAAAATTATTTGGAATCTGATGATGTTGCGCATCTTTATTGATAGTTAAATAACCGACTATCAATAATTACCTTTAGATAGGTATTTGTTGTGAATTGGATGAATTTGAATGCCACACTTATTTTTGAATAATCGCTCACTATTCGGGTTAGCCGGGAAAGGACCATGGGGTCGTATAACCCATTCCGAATATGTGATACCTCGTTTTGAATCGCATTTGAAGACCGGTGTTGAAGACCGGATATTTTTGAAAACGGAAGGATTACCGTCGAGTTACTCTACATCGACTGATCTTCGATTTAGAGGTTTTATCACCCTTAGTGACGGGAAGTCCTGACGTGATTAGAAATTATCCGGAAATGCAAGGGCTTCGTGAGAAGTGCCTTCGGTTCTGTTCGATCCCGGAACAGACTTGTATGGATTGTGTGTCTGACGTTACAATTTGAGATATAAAGCTGATTTCTTTCAAATACATTTCTGTTGGTGGCGGAGAATTTATTCTCTTAGCTTAACACCCTTCTCTGAGACGTACGAGCTCAGAGGTTATGTAGTTGAAATTTATCAGCGATATATCCCAATTTGGTAACGTGGCATACTGAGTGTTGCTGTGAAATGATCGGTGTTTGATCATTTGTGATATGATCATTTGTTTGATCTTATATCTTTGTGATCATAGGTTGATCATTTTGTTTGACCCGAAGCAGGGCTTTTTGAGAAAGCGTAGCTTTGTGGACGAGACTTCGTCGAGCCTCACACCCCGGAAATGGTCGAAACAGGACGAATGCAGCAAGGTTCTAGGGAGTAGCGCCCCTTAGTGTATGTCATTCCTTCTGGATAAAGGTGGTATCATGGTATGGAGCCCAGATACTTAACCTCTGTGGTTACTGCATTATTTTTACTATGTGGTTTGTTGGAATCGGGGATCCTCGGGAAGATCGGTGACGATCGGGGGATGGCATACGTGTGTCAGTAGTTACCTATTTTTGCAGAGGTAACCCGGCCTTGTGTTGGCAGAGATCCGGTTAGGTTCTCGGGTCGTCTATTCCAGGGACGTACCCATCGTGGATAGGAAGTTCCTTAGCCTGACCATTTGTTGGAAATACAAAGAAACAATACGAGCCTTTACGATTTCAATTGTATAACCTGTCTCCTCAGGAGGCAGCTATAGCAGGCATAATATAATGGTACCTATGCTGGCTAAGATTTATATTATACTTTCGAAATGTTTTCCACTATGCACTAATAATAATATCAAAAAGAATTTGATTTTCGCGTAGTAAACATCTTAGACTATCATAAGAAGAAATCTCCTCCAAGTCTGCGTTTGCATTGTGTGTGTGGCGGGAGGTCTTATGGTAGTTTCATTTTCCAAAAGCATTGCGAATTGACTTTAAAATTCTTCTGTTGTTTATTTTAAAAAAAGATAACTGTTTTACGATCTCACACCAGTCTTGCTATATTACAGCATGATAGGGGATTCTCGCTTCGCAGTTTGGTGGCGAACGGGAGACTCTTACCCCTACATGTCCCTGAGAGGGATGGGTTGGTTAGGCAGATGCCGTGACAGTCGAGAGGCTGGCCGTAAAAGCAAGTTTGGGGTATCATTGTCAGCCACGGTGGGACTGGGATGGTTGCAAAGCCTACCGGTGGCCGCTGTTTGCGAACCGTGACAAAGTGGTATCAGAGCATATGGTTAAGCGACAACCCTGCTCTGTTGGGTGTTACTCATTAGAGATAGAGTCAGCAGTACTCTAGAATGAGTTGAGTGTAATAATAGATATGAGCGCGTATTTGTTATTGAATATAAAAATTGTTTATATTGTGATGGTTGGTTTATTGAGTGGTATATGGATTCTGGTCAATACGAGTAATTAACGATCATTGATAGGGATCTCTAAACACTCGAATAGAACAATTCGGCACAGTATTGTTTTTAAATAGGGTGAATGAAATAATTTTACCCAAAACTATTTTTGTATAGAAAAAGAAATAATTTTCTATGAAATATAATAGTATATGGTTGCATGGATGTTAAGAAAGTAATGATATTGAAATGTTATCATTATTATATGAAATCAAATAAGTAATTGAAATTGTAACTCCAAAGTTAAGAAATAAATTCACATACAAATGAAATTAAAGAAGGTAAATTATAAATGTAATTTGTAATTTAAAATGGAATTTCAGAGAAGTTTTGGAAATGTTTTGAAAAGGATTTGAAAATTTTGAGGATTGGAAAGTTTAAATCATTTTTGATTTGAAAATGAATTTCAAAGGGTTTGAAAAGTATTTTGAAGAGATGAAAAGCTCTAAACTCTTTTCGGTCGCTGGAAAATAACTTCGGTAATGACTGCAGCATTATCGATGTTCATTTTCGGGTTTCCAAAAGAGAAATTGCTGCCAAATTGTTTTAAATGGAAGTTGTTTGGAAAATTTGGGTTTTGTTTTGGAAATTCAAAGGATGATTTGAATTGTTTCCAAAAATGATTTTTGAAATGTTAAAAAGACTCTGGAATGCTATATTAAAATATTTACGAAATATTACGAAATTGATAACTTATACGGTTGAATTTTGGTAGAATAAATTTAACTTAAAGATGAAGTTAAATAAATGTAAGTACAAATGAATCAATTGTGATTTAATGAAAGCGAAATTGAAAGTTAAATTAGTGAAATTAAACCTTGAATTGTGAACTAAATAAAAGGGATGGTTCGAATTTAAAGATGAATTCAAGTAAGAATAAATAAATTTTCAATGAAGGGAATTCACAATTGTACGTGAATAAGATTAGAACTGAATGTTGAAATTCATTTCGAATTTGTAAGCAATGAAGTGGATTGAATAATTATAAATGTGAAATGAAAGATGAATTAAAATTCATATAGAATATTTATATTGAACATAAGAATAAAACTGGAATTGAAATTAAATATTGAAAACAAATTTGAAATTGTAAATGAATTAGAATTGAAATGAATTAGTAATTGGAACTAATTTAAAATAATCAATTATGAATAAAAGATAATTGATAAAAATTCAATATTCAGAAGTTAAACTGAACCCAAAGTAGATTGGAATTGTGAATTGAATTCGAATGAGAAATTGAAATGTGAAATGTAATTCAAATAAAATTTGAAATGTAAAATTGAAGATAATGGATGTAACTTCAATAGTAAGCTAAAAAGGGTATAAGTAGTTTATATTGAAAATTCGTAATTGAATTTGCAAAATGAGTTTGAATGCTGTAACTAGATATAATGGCTAGTAGGATATACAGGTGTAAAGGAATTGGAATTTTGATTTCACAGATAAATTTGAATTGCTCGAAAAAGGTACGTATTTGAGTTTTAATATGAGTTTTTGATGATTTCTCTCTAGCCGCTTGGCTTTTTCTTTTTCTTTTTGAAATCTGAGAGTCCGTAGGGACGTTTTGTAGTCGTACCGTATCAGCCGCGCAAAGGAGACGCTGGCGAAATTTTTCGAAAATTTCGAGTGTTAGAAAATTTTTGAGAAATTTTTTGAAAGTTTAAATTTGAATTTGAATTTGAATTTGAATTTCGAAGAAAAACAATGTTGTTTTAAAACTTATAACTGAAGTTGGAAAGTTAGATGAATTGATAATGAATCTTTGTTAGAAAGATTTGTTTTGATAAGTTTGATAAAAATATTGGAATTGAAAAATAGTAGACGAGTTAAGGACCACTTTTCCTAACTTGTAATTTCGAGGACGAAATTCTTTTAAGGGGGGAAGTCTGTAACGACCCAGAATTTCGAACAAATTAAATTGAGAATATTTAATTAATTTTAAATATTTGAACGATAATTTAATTTGAATCCCGAATGTAACTTTGAAATTGACGATTAAATTTTAAAATTTAATCGATTGAGAGTTGAATAAAAATTTGAATCTTCAATTGAAAGCTAGAGAAAAATATTTCAAACGCTTGTAAAATTTATATTGATAATTCTGAAGATAACCGAAGCTTCAGAATCCAATGTCGAATTGATTTGATCAGTTTTGAATTTAATTGTTCGAATCGATATTTAAAAATAGTCATTTTTCAAACAGTCTCGGAATTCGACGAAACCAGTTCCATTGGGTCCGGAAGGTTGTATTATTACCGGGTTTCAAATTTCGTGTTAATCGGAATTGTTGTGTGAGAATACGACTCGCAAACGCATTGAAATAAAATCAAATTCGATTTAAATTTAAAATTTAAAATCTGGTCAACTCAGCACATTGTCTCCCCTTTGTTTCAGCCTTTATACACGTCGAGCATCACGGGAAGAAAACGTGGAGAACATGCCGTCTTCCATTTTAATACTCTTCCTTCCTCAGTTTCGTTTGAAATCAAAAATCTCGTTCAAAGAAAATTTAAATGGCCGAAGGGAATAAATCGATCCCTTTTTTTCTCACTGCCAATCGAAATACAAACGAAATCACTTTCGTTCGTTGCCTCTCTCCCTCATTCTCAAAAGCTCAGAAAATCAATTCGTGAAAAGTAAATAAAGGGGAAGGGGCGATAGCTGTTGGGACGGGGTCACGCGAGTTGTACGCACATTCGCGAGGCGTTCTATGGTATGGATCGCGATTCGATGGAGCGGCGTGAGGCGCAAGCACCTGGGATCGAAGTCGTGGCAGGTGATGTAGTCGCGTACGGCAAATTGGTGGTCGCGAGTGCCTCGTCGCAAGGTGATGGTGGTATTGGTCTTCGTTCGTGGCGATTGAGATGCGCACGTAGGCCGAGGTTGGTGGCGACGATCTGGAGGCGCGTGCGATCTGGTGGTGGTGACGATCGCGGTGGCGATGGAGGCTTCGACAGCTAGGGTTTCAGCTGTGATGGGGGACGTTGGCGATCGCCTGGAGTTCACGTACGAGTTATCAGTGAGGTATTCCATTTTTAATTTAGGATTGAATAAATGAGTGGAGATTAATTGTTGATTTATCTAAATAATAATAATAATCAATAGAATTTTATATATCTACATACCGTTTATAAAATTCTATATGCAGGCAGTTTAGAAGTGTAAATCTGCCAGTTTATGTTAATAATGTTTATTAGTAATTAATGTTGTTATAAAAAGAATTTATAGTTAATTAAATTTATTAAAGGAAATGTAGTTTTAAATTTAATGTTTTGTTAAATAAATTATTAAAGGAAAAATTGGTTAAATTATTTTATTAAAAGAAATTAGTTAAAACTAATTTGTTAGTTAACAAAATTTAGGTGATGAATTTATAAAATGGAAATCAATTATTCAAATTGTTCGAATATTAATAAAGTGTATGAATTATTTATACAAGGTTAAATCAAGAATTTGGGTCGAGATTGGATTGGATTTCAAATTAAATGCAAAGGTGAGATTTTCTCACTCGAAGGAAATTTTTGTATTTCAGTTATTGATTTGACTGATATGATTGCTATTGGATGTGGTATTAGATATAATAGGATATATCTATATATATATAGCAATATATACATATTGGCATATGTATATATTGGATTGATGATTTCCCGCCTCGTATAGCGGATGAGACCCTATTGCGCCGTTAGTAAACGGATTTATAAAAACCTATATACCGCGATAATTCCGTACTGGAGCGGAATTGGTATTGTGCTAACATCTTTGGATGCAGGGAAACAGGTTGGAGGGATCCAACTGGATTCCTCAACTGTATTTATTTATTTACAGATGTTGATATGTATTCTGTTATCATATGTTGAGATATGATATTGACTGTTGTGATTGACTAATTGATGCGTTGCATCATTGGATTCAAAATTTGGAAGTTTAAAAATAACGATCTTTAACTTTAAAAGAGATTTTTAAAAGTGATTATTTGAAAGTATACGTTTTATTTGAATTTTTGAATTGATTTACTTTAAATAAATAAATGTTATAAATTTAAAGTTATGGGAATTATAATGTTTGTAAATTATAACCGAAAGATAAAATTTCTTTTGAAATAAATGGTTAAGTCATAAATAAAAAGATTTGAATGGAGATTTTTGAATTATTAAAACGATGTGTATAAAAGATGTATAAAATTTGATTTTTATAAATATAAAATATTGGGATTATAAAACGAGTTTTAATAAGTGTTAAAATGAAGAATAAAGGGATGGTATAAGTGAACGAAATTTTATATTTATAAATTATGAAGTTACAAAATAAGTAGATTTTTGTAAAACAAAAGACTTATGAGTGATTTACTTATAAATCAGGTTTTGACATTTTAATTAAGAGTTGTGAATAAGTATGAATGGTTTATAGACGAGATTTATAAAATATATATTTTATAAATCCAAACAATGGAATTTTAAACGTAGTTCGGTTGTTGTTAAAAAAATAAGATTTTAAATGAAATCTTATAAGGAATAAGATTTAAAATTTGTGAAGCCTTAAAGGAACGAATGTTATAAATCCATGAAGTATAAGTACTTAACCTCTAATATGGACTTTTGGTATATAAAGTTGAGTTATAAAATGAATTGAAGTATAAAGAAGATTTATAAATCAAAGTTGTTAGAAAATAGAAATAGAATTTATAATCGTGTTTTATAAATTCGGAATAGATTGAATTCGATAAAGTAAATATAGAAGATTATTTAAGAAGATATATTTACGATTTTGGATAGCGAATTATCTTTGAAATAAATGTGTAGAAATGATTAAAATTGGGTTAAGTGAATTATATTCACGATTTTGGGACAGTGAATACATTGTTAAGGAAAATGGATTTATTTTCGAAGAAGGGATATTAAAAATGAAGTTAAACATTTTAAAGATGTTTTAAAATGCATTATGAATCGAAGACATAGATTTCAACAGTTCTTGTTGAAATAGGCGTTCTCGAAAAATAAGGAAATGGTGGACTATAACACTGTTGTTATAGTAAATGATTTCCGGAAGGAAATGTTTTATATAGTATTGGGATTTATATATCTATCTTAATTCCGAATCCCTATACTAGTGATTTCGAGTCGTCGTAACGATGTTTTACGTAACATTCGTTTTGACTCAAATAAAGGTGTTAAAAGAATATTTTCCTTAAAGAATGAAATTATACTTAATTTGATTTAAGTATATCGAATATTTTCCAAGTGTTGAAAATAAATGATTGTGAAATACTTATTATTTAATAAGTATGGAAATGCTTTTCCAATATGAAATGAACGTTTTGAGAATTTATCTTTGTAAAGATAAATTGAAATTGAATATTGAAAACGATTTGAAAATCGTATATCAGTAGATATTTTGAAATATAAATTCACTTTGGAATTTATAAAAGAAATGGGAATTCGTCTTAAAAATAAATGTTGATTTATTTCTGAAGTGTGGAAATTTTATATCTAGTAAAGATATTTTTGAAGATAAATAATTTGGAAAATTATTTGGAATCTGATGATGTTGCGCATCTTTATTGATAGTTAAATAACCGACTATCAATAATTACCTTTAGATAGGTATTTGTTGTGAATTGGATGAATTTGAATGCCACACTTATTTTTGAATAATCGCTCACTATTCGGGTTAGCCGGGAAAGGACCATGGGGTCGTATAACCCATTCCGAATATGTGATACCTCGTTTTGAATCGCATTTGAAGACCGGTGTTGAAGACCGGATATTTTTGAAAACGGAAGGATTACCGTCGAGTTACTCTACATCGACTGATCTTCGATTTAGAGGTTTTATCACCCTTAGTGACGGGAAGTCCTGACGTGATTAGAAATTATCCGGAAATGCAAGGGCTTCGTGAGAAGTGCCTTCGGTTCTGTTCGATCCCGGAACAGACTTGTATGGATTGTGTGTCTGACGTTACAATTTGAGATATAAAGCTGATTTCTTTCAAATACATTTCTGTTGGTGGCGGAGAATTTATTCTCTTAGCTTAACACCCTTCTCTGAGACGTACGAGCTCAGAGGTTATGTAGTTGAAATTTATCAGCGATATATCCCAATTTGGTAACGTGGCATACTGAGTGTTGCTGTGAAATGATCGGTGTTTGATCATTTGTGATATGATCATTTGTTTGATCTTATATCTTTGTGATCATAGGTTGATCATTTTGTTTGACCCGAAGCAGGGCTTTTTGAGAAAGCGTAGCTTTGTGGACGAGACTTCGTCGAGCCTCACACCCCGGAAATGGTCGAAACAGGACGAATGCAGCAAGGTTCTAGGGAGTAGCGCCCCTTAGTGTATGTCATTCCTTCTGGATAAAGGTGGTATCATGGTATGGAGCCCAGATACTTAACCTCTGTGGTTACTGCATTATTTTTACTATGTGGTTTGTTGGAATCGGGGATCCTCGGGAAGATCGGTGACGATCGGGGGATGGCATACGCGTGTCAGTAGTTACCTATTTTTGCAGAGGTAACCCGGCCTTGTGTTGGCAGAGATCCGGTTAGGTTCTCGGGTCGTCTATTCCAGGGACGTACCCATCGTGGATAGGAAGTTCCTTAGCCTGACCATTTGTTGGAAATACAAAGAAACAATACGAGCCTTTACGATTTCAATTGTATAACCTGTCTCCTCAGGAGGCAGCTATAGCAGGCATAATATAATGGTACCTATGCTGGCTAAGATTTATATTATACTTTCGAAATGTTTTCCACTATGCACTAATAATAATATCAAAAAGAATTTGATTTTCGCGTAGTAAACATCTTAGACTATCATAAGAAGAAATCTCCTCCAAGTCTGCGTTTGCATTGTGTGTGTGGCGGGAGGTCTTATGGTAGTTTCATTTTCCAAAAGCATTGCGAATTGACTTTAAAATTCTTCTGTTGTTTATTTTAAAAAAAGATAACTGTTTTACGATCTCACACCAGTCACCATGACTGACTCGGAGTTTATTGTTTCCCTTCTAAACTCTGGGTGCCCACCAATTTCCACACGGGCAGCCTAGAGTTATATTATCAGGATATTCTGGAGTTTTGGAAGCAAGCTGGATGACGAGACGTAGTATTTGTATCTGATAGTATTTATTCCGCTGTGTATTCTGTATGAGGACAGGTTATATAACTGTCCATTGTTGTATATTGACTCTGATGATTGATGTATGTATAAACTGATATAGTTCTTTGTTTTAAAAGACTAGTGATTACCTATTATATATTGTTCCGCTGCGATGTGTAAGATTCTGATATTGTTTTCTGTTCTGATGTGTTGTTCTCTTCTTTCTTCTTCTTCTCTTTTTCTTCTATCTCTTCTTCTTCTACCTTTTTCTTCTATTTAAAACCCTCACTATTGGAGTTTCCGGTGCTCGATTGCTCGGCAGTCGATAAAGTGAGTATCGATGTCGAATTTTCGAAAGTCGAAAATTTCGGGATGTGACATGCAGAGCTGATGGATTTTTAGTGCCAGGCTCGATCTTAATGTGAACCTTGGAAAGATCAATCATCAGTCTCTCTGACATGGTAATCTGATCAATTTGGTTTGCAGCGCTTGTGATAATAGCATCTTCCTCCAGGGATAGAGTCACATCCTCTAAGTTCTCCAAGACGTCTATTTTCTTAGAATTAGGCACTAGGATGGAACTAGAAGGAGGAACATAAGTAATAAGTCCCGTGGAGATAGAGGTCGATGTGGTGAAGAATACTGCAGTACCCATGCCTTGAGTGGCGGACAACGGAGGAAGAAGATGCGGATGAAAGTTGGAAAACAAAATGGTAAAGGTTAGAGATGGATTCACACTAGAACCAGAGTTTCATGAAAACCATGTGAAACAAGAGATACACCTTCACCGGGACTTGATTGTGAAGCGGGAGATCTAGAAATTTCACTTTCTTCGGGTGAATGTTGAATTAGTTAGTCGACAAAAGGAGGACTATAGGGTTTGATGGAAGTGGTCGCTATGGACACCGAGTTGGTTTGGGTGGCTTCAAAACTAGCGCTCTTAGTTATGGGAATATCTATCGATAACTCCTGGGATATTGGAGTCGGTGATTCTGCCTAACCTGATGCACTTGGGCTAGCAGAACCTTCGACAGCAGCAACAACAACAACGGGAACATTTTCCTCGACGAGAATAGTCTTTCCCTCCTTAGGTTTTGCTAGGTCATCTGCATCGAGGTACTTGGCTATCAATTATTCTTCGGTGATGCCTTCACCAGCTAGTTCTGAATGGCGCAACACTTCTTCCCAAGCATTGGTGAGGGTTACGACATATGTACTCCCTAGCCATTTCATATTCTTGTGTTAAATCACGTTAGCGAAAAATTGCTGGAGAGTATTGTTCAATTCTTCCCTCTCTTTTGCCTTTTCCTCTCAAAGCTCCTATAGATCTTGCACAATGGCATGCTCTATTTCAATATCTGATTTATCAGTCTTTGCTAGTAGCAGCTTATTCGCAATTTTTTTGTTTTTGGTACAGAGCTTTTGGATTTCGGTTGCCTATTCTTCAATGGTTTTGTCCCTGGTCCAAATAGTTTCATTTTTCCTAGTAAGGTCCGGGTTTTTCTCGACGAGCTGCGTCTTTAGAGTAGCATTATCCTCCTGTGTAGTCTTTAACATGTTCTTTATAGCAATCTTTGCATCAGTATAGGCTTTCTTCATTTCTGATATCATGCTTTTGGTACGGCCATGCCTTTAACTTCTCCATGTCTACTTTGTACCCATCAATAAGGCTATCATAAGTCTTTTTCTCAAACTAGAATGATTGAATGTTCATATGTTTTATCCGATTGACCTTAGAGGGGGTTGTAAGAGAGCTTTTTCCAACCATAACCCTAGTTAATGAGCATCTAAATCCGCTGGACTTCCCAGTCTGCTTCTTCCTTTAGAATATTTTTGATGTCAAGATCAAACATGACACCAATCAAGAAGAGGTCAAGAAATGCAGCCTGCATGTAGAATGAGGAAGCAAGAATAGAAGTTGGACGAGCGACGATTCCCTTAGATTGAGGAGGCATGGCTGTAGTTATGGAACGTGAAGTTGAAGTTTTCTCGTGTGTAGGAATTTGAGGTCTAGAGCAAGGCAGAGGAGTGCTGGAAAAGGAGCCACGATGATCGTATGACTCCTTATGATGTTTGTCTTGGTCATGGGGCCACCCCTCTTCCACTTGCCTTTTCCTTCTCTCTCTCGGCTTTGCGATTTTCTTCCACCTCTTATTCTCTTCCTTTTCTTCGAAATCTTTCTTTCTCGATCTCTTAACAACCCCTATAACTAGAACAAGGAGGGTATGGATCGGGAGTGCATCCTTTCGACTTGCTAATACCGTATTGGAGCTTCCCGTATATGTCCTTTGCCATGGTTCCTAAAATGAGAAAAAGAATCATACAAGTTCTGGAATTTTTGTAGTCAAGTGAATGCAAGGGATGTCTGTTCGTGAACCTAGTGCAATGTAGAGTGCTGATGACCCCCAAGTAGTTTATGGACTATGTTTGAAAGCAATTAAAGATGGAACCTCTCTAACTTTAGCTAGGATATTCCTGTGCAAGAAGCTGAAGCTCGAGGAGCCGTCCTTAAGGATATCGCCAATGGAAATATCAAAGTCACTCAAGGAGCCGAAGACATCTCCTAAAGATCCGACCGAAGGGGTCGCCTCAGTTACCAGCGACATGCTCTTTTCTGTAGCTTTCATAGGAGACTTGATAACTACACGTTTTGGACAAGACAAGGCAAGAAGCTCAATGTCTTTAGGAGACGTCTCATTGAACGACTCCTCTCCCTTCAGACTAGCATCGTAGTCATTGTCTCCTTCCTCTATTCTCTCTCCTTTTTCTTCCTCTTCCCTCGTCTCTTCTTTTCTTTCTCTCCTTCCCTCATCTTCACTTTCTTCTAGGATCATGTGCATCCTGCATCCTAACTCCTTCATCCTCTTCTCTCGAATTTCATCACCAGTAGGCTCTTCTACTGCCCTATCAACTGGATCGTCAATGTTTTCCATACTCGATGGACCTTCAACTTCCTTTGAGGATTATCGCCTCAGTTGCAAGTGGGAGTAGAAGATCGAGTATGCATTCTCGAGATGCTCGATGGAGTAGGTACATAAATAGAAGAGCAGTCAAGAGGTAGTAGACCGCATCGACAAAGGTTCTTGTTTGTTAGGAGATATGCAGTGGTGCGGTATAGGAAGCTAACTCTCTTAAGAGTCTCTAAGATTTCAGCATGCCCTCCACTGGTATATCAAGCAGGAATATCTGCAAAGAAGTCAAATAATAAATTAGGCACTTGGATAGAAGAAATCAAAGTATGGAAAGAGCGAAAAGGAAAGGAATTGAAAAGCCAACGCCCGTTGAAGCCGTACGGACACCGGACGAAGAAATACTCGTTTTTAAAATACGAACGCTTGTTGTGAAGATTTTCGATGATATTGCATCTACACTAGGCCTGGATAATCATGTAGGATGATGAACCATGCCTTTGCTTGAAGCTTAAGAGATGGGTTAGCTCAATGAAGTTTGGAGGTCGTTGGAGTTAGTTTATGAATAGCACGTATAAGAAGCTCAGAAGAGCATACCCATTGGGATGAACTTGGGATGGTGCTAACTCGAGTTCTTGCAGAATTATACAGAGGAACATATTAAAGGGCTGCATGGTACCACCTAAGCATATATCGGTTGCTTGCCATATAGCCCATCAGAGGGTTGTCACCCATTGGATTTACGTTGGGAGAAGCACATTATCTTCAGGAATTTAATGCTACCTGCATATGTTATGGAGCATCTTTACGGTTAGAATAGTTGGCACTATTCTGGTGAATCGTCTAGGACTCTTGAATCGATATACTAATTAGAGGAGGAGGCTGCTCTTGGACAGGTTCCGCTGGCACGATCATTCTCTATAGTTTGATGGTGATTGAACACTTAGGTCAGCAAGGCATAGAGGTTGAGGTCCGAGTAGTGATAGACCTGGCTTGGGAAAAGTAAATGGCCCGACGTCGACCTAGAAATGGGGTGACCAGCGAGTCATTCTGGATAGGAAAACTTGGTGTGCAGCATGGTTAGATATGTTTTACTTTAGAATTCTATTTTACAAAAGAACCCGTGTGACCGGTAATCAAAATCCAATGGATTTCGACGTGCGTTGACCAATCGAATTCTGAATGTCGATCGGGGAAAGTAAAAGTGTGAATCTATGCAATGTGAGTCATGTGTCATGTTTATGATGAATGGACCATCCCGTGTAGATAGGTTGCCTGTACTAGAAAAATGAGCCACGCAGCATGAAGGAACTATACATCGGATCTGACCCATTATTGTCAAATATTGATAACAGAACCGCTGTTCAGAGTGTTGTGGAAGTTTCTCTTTTATAGGAATAATGGAAGTGCAAAATTGGAAATGCTTTGCGATGGAATCGTCCAATACAACCGTTCTTCGAAAAAGAACTGTCCTATCAACATTTGACTGGCGATGTTTGATCGGTCGAGCATTGGTCAGAGATAACCCAAAAGACTTTGGGATGCAAAAGCTTGAACTAAAGCAATCAGATGCTTCTCCTGTGTCTTATGCCTCCCCCGAGCATATGTTAGATCGAACCCAAGTGTACTTAAGAACAGGCCCGAGAACAAAACGAAGACCCAGAGCTTGCTTTGGCCAAGCGCTTGTCGAGGTCATTCAAACCCACATCACCAACCACGTTGACCTAGAGAGCATTGTCGATGGCGAGTATCACCACCGCGACGATGCCACCAACCTTGGAATTTCAAATCTAGACGGCGATTTGAATAAGTTGGGAACAAGCTTTATTGGTGGTGCAAAAGGAATCGAATTGCATGTTCGATGCTGGTGGTAGTGTCAGGGTGCTGGCGATGATGTCAGGGAGTCGATGGCAATAGATTTCAGCTGAAGGGATCAGATTTGTAAGAGGTTAGTAGCTATGGAGGAGGTCGGGCATGAGCAAAAGAATGAAAAAGTGAGAAATTTGTTTAAGTGTAGAGTACTTATAACACTTAGTAGCAAGAAAAGGGTCAGCATCGAGTAGAATAACTCGGTGCCGACTAGTTTTTTATGATCAAAGTTGGAGAATAGGCAAGGGAAAGGAAATGCGAACCTAGCTAAGGCATGGAATGTCTCCAAAGTGTAGATCTTGTCCTTAGCATGGAAATTGGAATTTCTACTATATGAAGCAACCAAACAGATATTTATGGAATGGAAAAAAATGCTTTAAAGCAACTCTTGGATAACCGATGATATGCAGGGATGATAGTAAATGCTCATCTTGTTCCAGAGCATGCTTTGTTTCCAACGAAAGCATGCTCTAGGGGAAAGTGTTATTCGGCTTTTAAACTAAGCAGACTTTTACCCAAAACTGAACGTAAGGATGAAGACGAAATAACTCATGGACTTGGAAACATCTTCGAGGGAATATAGGAGTGGACTTAATAAATTACAAAGGAATTAGAGGTAGGGGACCACCCAATACCGATAACTTATACCCGGTACTAAACACTTTTTTGGCCTCCAGTTGGTACATCGGAAGATGGCTTTTGTGGTCGCCTTAAAGTGTATTTCTAAAGGAATATGTAAAAAAAACTAGAAGGAGTTGCTAAAGAAAAACAGATAAGTACATAAGATATCAGAACCTTTCGATAACAACATGATCTTTAAGGAAAAATGTTTGGAACTCAACAGATCAGGATAAAGACCAAAAGAAAGGGGAGGCACTCCTCTAAAAATCATGTTGGTATCGACTACTTCTAGTCGGTACCAAGTAGATTATATAGCTTGGGGAACTTCATCTTCCCCTCCTACATTCTTAGAACTATATTTGGACTTGGTATCTCGTGGGCCTCCGGTTCTGCTGGGCGATTTCTCTATAAATACAAACCCTATCGCAACTGGGAATGACTTTTTGGCTTGTTATCTTCTTATATTCTTTCTCTTCTCCATAAAAGTCGCTAAGGAAGCTACTATTTGATGTTCTAAGCCTTTAGATCGGTAAAACCCTTGTACCAATGACTCTCAAATCTATAATCAATAAAAGGTACAGTGGATGTAGCCAGAGATTTCCAACCACTTTAAAAACGTTGGTGTTCTCTTTGTTTTTCATACATTTTCTGCTATATTACTATTTTTCTATAAGAGTTTGGATGTTGTACCACCTTGAATATCAATAGTGCAACTGCAGTATGAATGGATGACCATATTATTTTGAAGATTCAACCATGACTAGACATATAATTTTGAGGATATGATTATAATTAGGTGCATAGGATATTCTAAATGGCGTGAAAATGGAATGGTACCCTGATTATCATGAAGGTGGGACTATAAGGTAGTTCATTGATAATTTTAAGGATACATATATTACGATGAATGTGTAGTCAACATAGGATTAACACACATATGTTATTGGTTGATAGGTTAGGACGGTGATGATACCGTATTATTTTGTATATGTGTTTATTGTGATGGGTTATGCTTGTAATTGATTTATGCATATTCATTTATATACGCATGCACGTCTTGATCATCTTATGTTTTTTTTGTGGACTTTTGTTATGATTAAATTATGAAGATGCATGATACATGCTAATCTATGATTGAGGTTGTTTCATCTTTTGTTAATGAAGTGTTATTATTGTATACTATAGTTTGGATGCATGATTAAGGAATTATAAGTGTTACTATAGTATGCATGTTGAATTCATTATTGTGAATGAATTATTGTGTATCATAATTGATTGTGTTGTATGGATGTCCGGTACTATAATTAAAGAAGGTTGATTACGATTAACATACTTCCCCGTATTTTGTGACTAAACCTATGGTGAGACCTTATTGATCTGGTCGATGGTTGTATTTAGGAAATTGCGAGGGCGCAATTCTTGTAAGGGGAGAATGTGACGACCCACAAATTTGATACTGCAAAATATTAAAATAATTAAAAGTAAATTTTTAATAAAATGGTGAATTTGGTATCATGTTTATAACTGCAGCGAAGGTATTCCTATAACAATCGATTTGATATATAATTTTTGATATATTTGGAGTCACAGCTTGCGAAATAGAGGCATTAACGTGTTTAAACAGCGTACGTAGCTTTTGGGTCAAAATGGATATGCAGCCCATAACCCAACCTAAAAACTATATAAGTAAGGCTATGAAACCTAGCCACCATCTCTATCATTAGTTTTCTTCCTTAATCCTAAAATTAAATTAATTGCTCACTAATGGTGATTAGCAAATTAATTAAAATTGATTCAAATTTAAAGTTTCCAAACCCTATCAAATTATATATGGTTTCAAAACCCTCGACAAGGCGAAGAGGCGTCTAAAATTTGTTTTTGTGTTTGACGCCCTAGTTGACTAAAAATTAGCAATTTATTCCGAGCCATTCAATTAGGATTTTTGATTAAATGTTGGGACGACGACCAATTAAAGAACACATCTAGGCCCATCGCCTTAGATTAGACCGATTTCGCCAAAATCTGGCATCAAAGTGATGGCTAGGGCTTCAAAACAACGGGGCTAGGGGAGGTTCTAGGTGACAGCTGGTTTGGCGAAGGTAGAGGAAGGTGCAGCGGACCTGGAGGTGAGGTCAGATCAGGTGATGGTGGTAGTCCATGAGATGATGGTTTTGATGACAACAACCTTAGAATAGATTATAAAATATAAATACTAACATTACAAGTTTAGATATATATGTATATGCAGGATCTAACCATGCAGGTATCAAGAATGAAGACTGTACAATATAGAGATTCAAGATATAAAGATAGAAGACTCATGAGTATCAAGATTATCATGAGTTCAAGATTTCAAGGTTAAGTTTGTTTTATTAGGAATATTTGTTAAAATTCGTAGAAAAGCACTGGCATCTTAATATCCAATTTATTCATGGAATGGAATCCACTTCGAGCCCGTTAAAGGGATGGAACCCTAAGTAGGATGGAACCTACGAAAATCTAGTGGGACATTGTTTTGTATCCACTAATTTTAATTCAAATGATTTTACAAAATTATCTTGTTTTCAAAATGATTTCAAAACTTTCCTTTTAAAAGATTCAAAACTCTCTATCCTGATTTTAAATAATTTTAGCCTCAAAAACATCTTTAATTTCAAAGTCAAATTACTCCTGATTTTAAACCATCTTCAAATAATATATTTAACTTTTAAATATTTATACTTAAATTTAAATATAAATTAATAGTTAAATTATGTATATATTGTTCTTTATATTTACTTATGAATTTCAACTAAAGTCAAGTATATTTATAAAGTTTAAAATAGTTTTTATATAAGATAAATGTTATTTTCAAAGAAATTCAAAACATAAAAAAAGGCTGTGGGATGTCGACATGCCTATAGGTACCATGTCGACATGGTGTCAATTTGATTCAAAATTCAAATTTCAATAGAAGTGTCTATTCGCCATAACTCTTCATGAATGGTCATGGCTGTTGCTCTTCTATAAATAGGGGTCAGTTTCAACGAATTTTTAATCACTTTTTTTTGGTTTTCACTCCTCTTCTTCTTCCACATTTCTTAATACAAATTTATACCACTACTCTACCGAAATCAACATCGAATCATACTCGATTACTTCTAGTTTGATTCTCCATCACTATCTCTACAAAGTTCTCAGTGCTATTCAGAGTTATAGACTTCTTTGTAATCTATTAGCGAGAAAATGTGTGATTGTAGCCTTGGAAATCAATCAAAATGATTGTAGCCCTGGAAATCAATTGGATGAACTTGTTGCCCCGGAAATCAAGTATCTCTACCCAAAGGGTTGTTATTCTGGAGGGTGTACCTCGTAGCCTTGAAACCGAGGGTTGTATTTGTAAGAATTGTTTTTGAAAGGAAATCCGTACTTGTGTTGCGGGACTGGATGTAGGGTAACTCCGAACCAGTATAAAATCCGGTGTGTTCTTTCCTTTACTGCTTTTACTTTATATTTGCATCTATGTTTGATTCTGTGTTCATATCTGTGTCTGATTAGTGTATACATTGTTAACAAATTAAGATAAACTCAAAAAGATTAACAAATTTCTTAAAACACTATTCACCCCCCCTCTAGTGTTAATTCTAGCCTTAAGATCCTTAATCCGCATTTCTCACATTTGGTATCAAAGCAAGGTTTTCAAAGTTTTCATAATCTGAATTTTGAAAAAGTTTTTTTTTAAATGGCTATTTTTAGGATTTTATTAACACTATTTTCATATGAATATGTCACAGAATCATCATGATATTTTTGTTTAAAACTATATTTAGTTATTTTGAAAAGTCACTTGATTCTTTAAAAAGTTATTTTGTTTTGCAGGAGAAGAATTATGTCTAATGACTGTTGGTTAAAAGATTTCCGATAATCATTCATCGATCAAGAAGAACAAGTGGATATATATTGGAAATCAACAAAGAAATGGGTACCAGATCAATACAAAACTTTTTGTTCTCATCTACAACTTGATTTGATACTGTACTTCTCTCAATCTGCTTCGCAATGTCACTGGTTTCGTGTGAATCCGTCAAGAAATGACCAAGTTATGGTCAAATGAAGTTTTGGTGAACAAAGAGAAAAAGAAGGCAAAACTGTCAAAGGTATTCTTCAAAATGCATCCAGAGATTTGAGTATTTTGTTCCCACTCCTTTTTAGATTGTAGTTCTTGTTCTCGCGGTCGTTTTGATGGGTGGATCATCAAATTCCGATCAAAATTGAGTGAGATATGACAGTTTGAAGTTGGCTATCCAAAACTGAAAAACTGTGTACGGGATCTTCTACATTTCTTCTACTGTTCGGCCTGTTGCATCACAATACCGTCCAAATTCGACACCAAACTATTACTAGATCGTAGCCCTTGCCTTCCTCTTCAACTTGCCGCTGGTTTCATCCAATTCCGTTAAGAAACGAAGGAGATTGCCTTCTAGAAGTTTGATAGTATATAGAAAAATGGGAAGAAGATAAAGAGGAGGAATTTTTATGAAAAGTGGTGAGTGTTCATTCATTCAAAATTCGAATTCAAAGTTTGGGCGCCAAGATTGATCGATCTACTAAATCATCCGTATCTTTCTCATACGGTCTTCAAATTCAGCAAATGAATATTCTACGATGATCAAAAAAACGAGTCCGTCGCAATAGAACAGATCTGGTCATCAAATTCGGAAAGATATAAATGTGTGGTTCATGACAATGAAGGAACAACAAAATTAGAAAGATGGAGTGCAAAAATTGGTACGCTTTACTATTATTTCATCTTTATTGTTGCATTTAGAAATATATATCTATGCATTTAGTTAGGTATATAAATTTATCTCTTTTATAAGTTTTGATATTTTGGTCCATATATCGACACACCATAGTATAAATATCGTTATACATGTCTAAATTTTTTAAAAAGTCTTTTAAAATGTGTTTTCTTTCAAATAAAATCTACAACTAATTTATTACAACTATACTAAGTAGAAAAGCATACATTCATTCATGATTTCAACTTTTCTAATGTTATTTTTACTTCTCATACTCTATTTCTTTTAAGACACTAATTTTATATTTTTAAGAAATTAGTAGAATGAATTTAGAATGTTAAAATAAGGCTCTATTTATATATTTCTTCAATTAATAAGATTGCACCACATCACATGACCGGAATTTTAGATAGCATTTCTAAAATGCTTCTTTTCTTCTGTAATGTTTTGTAAGTACTGCAAATTCGTTTTTATAGCATTTCTGTGCTTTGAAACGCTGTAGAGTTTCAGAAACTTTACACAGCAATTGGTAAAAGCTACAGTTTCTATTTTATAATGTTTTGAATATATTTTATTGCAAAAACCTTTTATAGCATTCTGTAAATGCTGTTTTTTCTGTTTGAAATTTTAAATTATAAAAAAACATGATATTTAAACTAAGTATTTTTCTCTATTCTTTTTAGAGTTATTTTCTAACTTATATTAGAATATTTAAAAAGTAATTTCATGTTTAAATATTTTTTTAATTAATAAATTTTTTTAATGTAAGAAGGCTTAATGTAACACATGTCTATTTTAGTTTTTCAATCTTTATTATTTTATTTAATATTTCATTATGATATTTTTTAAATTTAAAATATGTTTAAACATGTTCTAAATATTTAAAACAATAATAATTTGATATAAAGGTTTTAATTAGTAAGTTAAGAACATGGAAGTTTGGATTATAGTAATTAAATTAAAATAATTATAAATTAAATAAGTAGGCTATTAATCTTTATAAAAACCATATTTGATCATATATAGTATAAGTCTTTATTCCTTAGCATTTAATTTTGATATTAAGTTTGATTACTACCTTTCACGATTATGTTACAGTACCATTTATTACCTTTAAACTATTGTCTTTACAACTATTTCAGTCACATTCATTAGTTTCCTTAACTTAAGTCTAGTAATTGGTGTGTTTTACCTTTGTTTGGTTGAAGTGATTTATAATAAATAGTTTGACATATGTATACATACATACATATATAGACACACACACACACACAGATATATATATATATATATATATATATATATGCTTGTCAACTAGATATTACTTATCACTCATGTTTATCTTATAGACTGAACATCTCTTACCATAGTATATATATATCATCATATCATTCTGCATATTTTTTTTTACTTCATTATCATTCTGTTTCATATTACATATCATTATGCATCCTATTTCATATCACATTTCATTGCATATTACATCATAAATTACAATGCATGAAATATCATAATCATTTGCATCACAAGTTGCACTTCATTCTGCATATCATCTCATGCTACATTGCATATGTCATACATTTCATACTGCATTACAAACTACATATTGCATACATGTATACATAACGAGTGTATTTTATTTAGGAGGAGTTTGTAGTATTGTCTTATAATATAGGATTATTAGTTTTTGATGTTTCGATTGACTTGTTTGACTTGATTGACTTGTTTGACTTGATTGATTTGTTTGACTTGTCTGACATGATTGGTTTTGATGAGTGTGTTGAAATATACTTAATAAATAATTTTTGTTCTTATATTTGATTTCTAACTATTATAAGCATTATCATAGATTCTTAGTTAGGATAGTTAGTAATTTAGGATTAAGTTCTAGTTTTTAGAGTTAAGTGTTGATAATGAGAATTGGGATGTCATCAAACAAGACCCTATCTTTGGAGAAGAAGGATGGGTTGATGTTCCTCGTAATATTTGATTAACCTTGTTTGTTTGCTTGCTTAATTAGGATTTGGTTTGATTTGCTTGAATTTGATTTAGTATGGATTGATATTATGTGTGTAAAATATAACATACATATGATTAGTATTAATGATATATGATCTTTTAAGTTATCATGATTATCAGTTTAATTATCTATTTTTATATTAAAAAAAAACTCCATTATGAATAAATAAATTGTGGTCTCTTATTCGTATATTCTCTTATCTTTTGAATAAATAGTTTAGTAGTTAGGAAAAGTAGTTATTAAGAGTTTAGTTTAAAGTTAAGTATTGATTATGTATGATAACACTATCATTATAATCAAAAGTAATGTAGTCTTAGTTTCAGGGGGAGTTATATAGAGTTATATAGTATTATAATTAGGGAGTTATATGTTTTTTGTTGATGACAAAGGGGAGAAGTATAAAATAGGATAGTTAGGCATAGATTAAGGGGGAGTTATTAGAAGTATTAAGATAGAAGTGATATTTTATAAACAAAGGTTGTCATCATCAAAAAGGGGAAGATTGTTAGTCCATGAGATGATGGTTTTGATGACAACAACCTTAGAATAAATACTAACATTACAAGTTTAGATATATATGTATATGCAGGATCTAACCATGCAGGTATCAAGAATGAAGACTGTACAGTATAGAGATTCAAGATATAGAGATAGAAGACTCATGAGTATCAAGATTATCAAGAGTTCAAGATTTCAAGGTTAAGTTTGTTTTATTAGGAATATTTGTTAAAACTTGTAGAAAAGCACTGGCATCTTAATATCCAATTTATTCATGGAATGGAATCCACTTCGAGCCCGTTAAAGGGATGGAACCCTAAGTAGGATGGAACCTATGAAAATCTAGTGGGACATTGTTTTGTATCCACTAATTTTAATTCAAATGATTTTACAAAATTATCTTGTTTTCAAAATGATTTCAAAACTTTCCTTTTAAAAGATTCAAAACTCTCTATCCTGATTTTAAATAATTTTAGCCTAAAAAACATCTTTAATTTCAAAGTCAAATTACTCCTGATTTTAAACTATCTTCAAATAATATATTTAACTTTTAAATATTTATACTTAGATTTAAATATAAAATTATAGTTAAATTATGTATATATTGTTCTTTATATTTACTTATGAATTTCAACTAAAGTCAAGTATATTTATAAAGTTTAAAATAGTTTTTATATAAGATAAATGTTATTTTCAAAGAAATTCAAAACATAAAAAAAGGCTGTGGGATGTCGACATGCCTATAGGTACCATGTCGACATGGTGTCAGTTTGATTCAAAATTCAAATTTCAATAGAAGTGTCTATTCGCCATAACTCTTCATGAATGGTCATGGCTGTTGCTCTTCTATAAATAGGGGTCAGTTTCAACGAATTTTTAATCACTTTTTTCTGGTTTTCACTCCTCTTCTTCTTCCACATTTCTTAATACAATTTATACCACTACTCTACCGAAATCAACATCGAATCATACTCGATTACTTCTAGTTTGATTCTCCATCACTATCTCTACAAAGTTCTCAGTGCTATTCAGAGTTATAGACTTCTTTGTAATCTATTAGCGAGAAAATGTGTGATTGTAGCCTTGGAAATCAATCAAAATGATTGTAGCCCTGGAAATCAATTGGATGAACTTGTTGCCCCGGAAATCAAGTATCTCTACCCAAAGGGTTGTTATTCTGGAGGGTGTACCTCGTAGCCTTGAAACCGAGGGTTGTATTTGTAAGAATTGTTTTTGAAAGGAAATCCGTACTTGTGTTGCGGGACTGGATGTAGGGTAACTCCGAACCAGTATAAAATCCGGTGTGTTCTTTCCTTTACTGCTTTTACTTTATATTTGCATCTATGTTTGATTCTGTGTTCATATCTGTGTCTGATTAGTGTATACATTGTTAACAAATTAAGATAAACTCAAAAAGATTAACAAATTTCTTAAAACACTATTCACCCCCCCTCTAGTGTTAATTCTAGCCTTAAGATCCTTAATCCGCATTTCTCACAGATGGTAGCTCGTAGCGACATGTGGGAGCTATGGAAAGGTCAGCGTTTTGGGTTTGAATGAATGCAAATGCGGGAAGGAGGAATACGTATACAACGGTATGTTACTATTTTAGATTTTATTTTATTAAATAATGTCGTATATCTTCTAACCTCAATATCTCTCACATATGAACTTTGATTTATGCGCAGTTTCATCTGTTGGACTCGTGGTGAAAGTTCAGACGATATAACATTGGGTTTGCTGAGTTTGAAGACTGTTGGAAAAAGTATGTGGATATGATTTATTTACTTTAATTAATTAAATCCTTAATTATATAATACATATTTATTGGGAAAATTATAATTTATCGGTATGCGTTGTGATTATTTGATAATTGTGACTATTTTGTATGTGTTGTGCCTCGATTGAATAATTATTATTGATTGTCGTATTTTGGGTGTTTAATTATAATTAATTATTAATTTTAATTGGAAAATAATTAATTGAAATTAAGTTGGTAAAATTGTGTAATAAGGTGAGAATTAGACATATAAACAATAAATATAATTGTTTACAGTTTGTGTGAAATGTTTGTAAGTAATAGTATTCAAATGAAAGAGAATAAGGTCAATGAGATAGATTTAATAAGGTTATTATTTATGGATTTTTGGAAAATTCGTATATAATAATGTAAAATATATTTTTGAACTAAGATTGAGAAGTTTATTATTATTATTTGATAAACTGAGAGTTTAAAAATAATAATATGATTTTTGTAAAAACTATTATTTTTTGAGATAAAATACAATATTTGATGAAATTTGAAGTAACAAGATTACAATAAAATATTTAGAAGTATATTATTATTTTGGAAGAATTATTATTGTTTTTTAAATAAATAAATAAAACTGGATTTACAATAACAGTAATTAAATGATTTGAGAGAACAATGGATGTAAATATACCATGTGATGGTTGTTGAATGTATAATTGATTATTTGTTGTAATTATCACATATGTTTGATGATAATATCGCATTTTGATGAGTATGCATTATTTTACCATTTACTACTAGTTGATGGGTAGTTAATTATGGTTTTCTGATATTGGATGTTGTGTTACTAATGTTGATTGGATTAGTACACATTTGATGATTGATTTATATCCCTATTATGGGGTGATTAACACGCATTTGATGATTTATACTACTATATATGTAATTATATTTGTGTTTGATGATTGGGATTGACATTGAATGTTATTGATGATAGATGGTTGTGTGCTATGATTATTATTATTTTTACCCCATATGATGATTTGTTGAGATAGATGAGTAGGAATGCTATATTCTGCTTTTACTGTCTACATTGGTTGCGATGGTTGCATTGATTGCAATGTTTGTGATGGTTGCAATGGTCATATGAATGCTACGATTGCAATGTACTAGCAAATATTTGGATGCCGAAGAAGAGCAGGAAATAGAATTACGTGGGCTTGGTCCCCCAAAAGGGATATATAGACAATCTTTTCCTATGCAATAGCTACCTAACCGTTGTGTATAAGGTTAGACGTAGTCCAAATATAGTTGAAACTTTTTTTCTTTTGCTCTATGTATATGTATATTTGTAGGATTGTGGGTGAAAATGTAGAAAGGAGCAAAGGGTCTGGAAGGAGTCGTATGTATATAAGATCGGTATATCTCTTGCATTATAATTATAAAGATGTTGTTTAATAATTGATGTAATAAAATGTATAAACTATGTGGTATATTTTATTTGAGTAATATTTGATTGTTAAATTGGTATGTATGTATATGTATACAATAATGTTTAAATTCCGCTATGAGCTTTCCCTTTAGTTATTGTTATAGAATTTATTTAATTTTTATCTACCCACGTTCCACTGCATCTAATATCTGAAATTAGTTGTAAGTGTATTGTGACGTTGTTTATAATTGATTTTAGATGTTAAAAATAGTGGGTCGTCGCACTTACAATGGCGCCACTTTCCATCTTTCGACTTTCCTCTCCAACAAATTCTGTGCTTCCTAGATTAGGAACGCCCCTAGAATTCCAACTCT
Source organism: Allium fistulosum (assembly GCA_030737815.1). Lineage (NCBI taxonomy): Eukaryota > Viridiplantae > Streptophyta > Magnoliopsida > Asparagales > Amaryllidaceae > Allium > Allium fistulosum. Next base: position 1,621,279,399 of record CM060901.1, read on the forward strand.
TCTTCTCCTCTCTCTCTCTCAACGAATAGACTTTAAGTACTACTTCATCCTTTACCTTCACTCATCTCTTTCATATGAATTCTGAAGGTTTGAAAGAGAAGACCTGACTTCACATCTTATACTGTTAAAGTATCTCTTCTATATATTAAACTGTTAGCGAAGCTTATGTAACGCTCTGGATGGGAGCACAAAATCAACATCATCTTCTTCACTTCATCCACCTTCATATGAACAGTCTTCATCACAAGATCATCGAAGAAACTAAGATGCACATGTACTAAAGCATCCTCTCTCTCTGCATGGTGAAGGATGCCTTTACCAAAATCAGACAGTTAGTGGGTGATTTCTTCATGTTGAAAATTGTCAAATTGGTCCAAATTCTTCTAGTAGTGGTTTCACAGCTAATATCCGAGATAACATTATCTTCCATGACCAACTTAGAGTAGTAAAAGCTCACTCTTCTATCTCCTCCTTTTAGTGGTTGAAACTTCAGTCGACAACTTCTCAATGTCAAATACTATCTAATGAACCATGTTCCTTCGTAGAACATCCTTCATTCTCCATTGTCACTTCTCGAAGTTATTATCACCGTTCCACTTTTCTATCACCAACTGAAATTTTTGATATAACAAAGATCACCTAATATAATGTCTTACTTCAACTGAGGTACCTTCATCTCCTGCCATAATGCTTATCACCTTCTATCAACCAATCTATTAGCTTTGATACCTAGATTGCTGAGAAAATCATAATTTTATTAATCTAAAATGCTGCGGAAATAAGATGGGACCGTGCTGATGGTAAGGTAGAACAAACAACAAAATTAATATCCTAAAAAACAACAAATAGATCACAAATGTAATAAAAATAAATCACACACAAGATTTAAAGTGGTTCCATTACTGTGAGATGGTGTATATCCACTTTGGGGAGAGAAAACTTTATTATTTCACAAGAGATAAGATTGATTTAAATTTGGAGGCTAAATCTAGAAGAAGAATTGACAAAAAAAATCTTCTTTTTCAATTGATACATACAACAATAAACCCTATGTCTATTTACATTGGTTTTTAGATGCTCTTTGCCGTTGAGTATATCTAGAAGATGTGTTGAATCTACGGTGAAAACTCCAATTTGGTCAAAAATGACGAAATGACCCTTGGAATTCGAACTCAAATCAATCAAGAAATCATCATTTTTATCGATTGAACACTGTTTTCAGTCGACTGGTCCATGGTTTAGTCGATTTGGAAATAATTTCAATCAACTCTTAAAGCAGCAGTGCTCTCGGGTTGCAAATGACTAGAAATTTAGTCGATTGATAAGATTACAAGTCGATTGGTAATTCTACCAATTGATTGAAAATTTGGTACAAGCTTCAGCAGTCAGTGCAACCTTCTTCGTCTTCTCTTTCACCTTTTCTGTGCATCTTCACACGACTTCTTCCTTTTCGACTCTGGAAATATTGCATCACATCTAAAACTCAATGCATTTTTTTCCTGTTTGCATTTGATGCAATGGTACTTACATCGACATCTAAAACTAATTGCGTCTTTTTTCAAGGAAGAAGGGTTTAAAACTTAGAATTGAAGGGTTAATGGGGACGTATGATCGTATGTAGTATGAATTCATTATTTAATGTCTAATTTAAATAATTGTCAAACCAATAACAACTAACTAAATTAACAAGACAAACAAAATCTTATTTGAAAGGCCAATAGAAAATGTGTAGCGTTCAAACTCTAGCGTCTGTTAAATTGTAGAAAGCAACTTTAGTAAGCCGTCGGTACTGTGATCGACATCTTGATCGTAACTGGCCAGTTAGCGTGTTCCAATCGAATTCCAGCTTCTGTACAAATCAAATTATAAATATGAAAGGACCATAATCCTATATCATTATCCGTGTTATCCCTATGTACACTCCATGTGTATTTTTACTGAATAGTCGTACAAAATAGTTTTGTATAGCATAATTTTGTACTGCAGGCAAAATAAACAAATGATCTTCTACATACTATTTTTTTTTTCTTTTTTCTTTTTTCTTTTTTCTTTGAATATACATAGATCGGACTCTAAGGTGCATTTCGTAAAACGTATACATAGTTAATGTTGAGATTGGATAGTATGAGAAATTCATTTTAGTCCTTTGTTGAGTTTGACCGTCTTGTCTGGGAAGACTTCATTTGCCTTTTTAATAGTTGGTTCCAGACATATTGGAACTGAGTATACATTGGAAACAAAGAGAATTTGTAAAAGTCCGCAGCAAAAAGTCAACTCATTTTTCTCTTTTTAGGATAATTGTTAAAAATTACCATAAAATTTTAAACTATGGTTTTTTAAATAACGGACATTTTAAGTGAATACCAAAAATATTATTTTCGTCACTATTTTTTATGATAAACAACCGTTAATCAACATAATTTTCTACGACAATCAACCAAATAACTATAGTTCAATGGTTGACGATTGTGGAAATAGTGTTGGTCGGTGGTTGTTCGTCGTGTAAAACGACTACGCGGTAGTTTATTGTATTGTGAAATAATTTTGGTATTAAAAAACATAAAGAATTTATTGGTTGGGCTTATTGTTATTTTCCATGATAGTAGGAAGATGGACACTGAATTTCCTTGTCAATGTAATATATACACACACACACACCGTATGATGTTAGTAAGTGAGGTGAGCAAATGACACAAGTGGTGCAGAATTGTCAGCAGACAGGGATACATAAATTCCATTAACACAAGATCAACTTCTATTCCAGTATGCAAACTACGTATACACATCTCCATGATTGGAGGTAGGTGATTACATTTACCACGTGCAGCAATTGTATTCATAATCAATGTTAGCCTTACATATGTTCAGGTGTATAAATCAGTCATTTTTAATTTAGCTATATTATATATTTTCACGACAAGAGAAAAGAAAACCGTATATTATTGAAAATTTATCTTGATTTTGCATTTAATTTGCTGAAATTGATTACTTTGAATTTTGTTTTCGGAGGTATTTTATCTAAATATTTAGGAAACAGAATATTGTTTGAAAAACAAACTTCTGACCCTTTTTGACCACAAAAAGAGCTCCCTTGGTTCTTTGTCCCAAGGATAAAGTTGACACGATAAAATTATCGCACACGCAACATGATGCGTGGCAGACAACAGGAGGAAGAGGCACTGTCAACAAAAATATTAAAGTTTCAACCCTTATGGTCGGCTAGTGAAATGACCCTCCTATTTCCACCTTAATTTCATAAGGATTTTTTTTTTTTTTTTGCTAAGAGATGATATATAGATATATCATTCATTACAAATCTGTTTTCCAAGGTCATTTTCTTTTTTCCAACAAACAAAATATATCCAGGATCAAAATAACTTACCAATATAAATATATCAGTGTATATCTAATAACATACACATACATATGAAGATGTATGTGTTCTTCTTGTTTAAATTCAGAGTATATACTTTATTATTTTTTTTGTACAAGAACATTCTGTTTAATTTAGACTTTTAGCAATTCAGATTAATTATTGTATTCTGATTTTTAGCCATAAAATCCACTGGAAACATGTACTCTAGTCTGTCATTAGAATTTAGAAATGATCAAGTAATAATCAGTGGTAAACAAGCTTTTAATATAGATGATTGTGTTAAGGTCTGGATAGTATCAAATTCAGTATAAAAGAAAGTGGATCCTAAGTGAACACAAGCAACATCTAGGTGTAATGGAAACGCGCCTAACTTATACACAAGAGGTCACGAGTTCGAGTACTATGCTGGTCGGTTCAAACACAATTTTTGTTTTTCTTCTCTCTTTTTTTTTGTATGGTTTGAAATCTGATACCTACCTATCTTTGTACATATATATTTAATGTTTACCTATAACCTAACATACAAACAATTCTTCTTACTTTACTATTTTTGAATCCCATCTCTATAGCTGTTCTAGGAATTATAATTATATTTTTTGCTCAAATATCAACATGTACACAGATATACATGTACATGTCAATATCTCTGCTCATTTTCCAGAAAACTGGGTGAAACAATTGCTAAATGTACTAAGCTTTTGAAATACATTTGTATTTTCAGAATACAATCTATCATGATCAACCAATACTTCATTTATTTGAAGCTGGTTAACTCAGGAATCCTGTATCTGCCACACTAGTTCAAAGCAATGGAGATACCTTTCATTGCATTCTGTTTGAAGCTCTTAGAAAAACATTTTACTTTTCTCAATACAATTCAGAAATGAATTCAAACTCATTTACAAAACATTTCAGTAAAAGAAAATAAAATCCTTTAAGTTTACTTTTTGCTAAATCCAGATTTGTTCTAAAACTCAGTGCTCTGTTATGTCTCAAGATTAGCTAATACATATATATATAAATTATGCAAAACAGTAGCTCACATAATTGTACATTTCTTACCAGATTTTTATAGCTGATACTTGAGCATATTTCTCTTGTTTAGGTTTCAGACACTACTTCAAAAATAAATCAAATCTTAACACACAACAATTTCAACAGAACAACAAATTTAATCTGACACTTTACAGATCATAAGGGCAACTTGATCACTAACCATAAAATATTCAATACATGACTGGAAATCTTAGAAACATAAAATTTTTCCTGAATACATGCAGATGTAATCAATTTAAGCTCTTATTGAAACTAGCTAGCATGTTCATTCACTCCTCCATAATAGCCATTACTTCATTTTTACTTAGTGCTTGGGTTACCTGAAAGAGCATAAGTGGCTGCCTCATTTAAAATGAGACACCCCATATGCCATGAGCAAACAAGGGTCAGATCTATGATCTGGTATGAGTAACATCAATACATTCATGATATTAAGCAATAGAGAATATAAGTGTACTAACTTGTTATTTAAGAAAATTTCTGCAATCAATTATTTTAACATAGTATAATTAAGTTGGCTCAGGTATGATATATTCATTTATCATTCTTACACTTGCATACATAATCATACAAACATAATTATCCATTTGCAACAATTGCATTCACTGAAACCATCTTGGTTCCATACCATTCAACCTAAGAAATATCCATATTCCTATTTCTTCATTTACAGGTTGTATAATTCAATTTAAATCCCTGCCTCATCTGCTATTAAGGAATCACTGGGACATATTGCAATGAACTAATTCACATCATTGCACAAAGATCTCAGGGCTTAAACAAACCATGTGCCAACTTGCATACTTCAAATATGACAAGCATTCCAGCAGCCTTCTTGGCCTTCCCTTCCCTAGTTTATTTACTAGTGTATTGTCATAAATCCTATCATCAAATATGCTAAGTGAACATGTCACTGCAAACATGGAAACATCCATAAATTTTTCCTAGCATAATTCTTCTTAGAAATAAGCAGATAGTCATTTCCTAAATGGGGTCAATATGTCTTGATCTTAGTAAAATATAAGAACATTTTCAACTGTAAAAAGAGGCATGGCATGTTATATTGATCTGCAAGCCTTTATGATTGATTCAGATTCAAGATCTGGTTCAATCATAATTTTAGCTTGTGGGTTTCTTTTTTTTTTTTTTGATTTGATTAAGGGCTCAGCACTTAGAAAATTTCTATTGCACCCTTAACATTTTTCTTTTCAAGCCTCAGCACTTATACCAAGTATAATGCAGCTCCAATCATTTTTTATAAAGTTTCCATGCCATAGATCTATAACAGCTGAGAGTATTCTCTATATAATTTTTAAGATCATAAACTTTAACATTTGTGAGTATAAATAAATCAGTATGATACTCATCCAAAGACAAATGTCTCAACCAATCAAAGATCATCAAAATCATCCATATTAAATCATATCAGATTTAAAATAAGACATCCAAAAAGCATTGATGAAATCATATACATCAAAACCAGAAATACATAAATGGCAATATAAAAAGTGGCTGCCTCAACTCAGGTCTTAATGCCATGAACTCAGTGAGATTACTCACCTAAATATTTCCAGAAAATCCTTGTATGAGTGTTTTCTTCTTCCTTCCAATATTTTTCTTCCTTTCTTATTTTTGTGCAGCTCGGGGTAAAATGATTCTACTGGCTAAAAACTGCCTATTTATACATCTCTCCACTAGGGTTTTGTTAAAACAGAATTCCATTTCTGTCCTGGCTAGCATCATGCATTTTTCATTCATAATACCCCGGCCATATTAACCAATTTAAAGGCTGCATTTTCTTTCTTTTACTTTTCAGAAAATGGCCACTCACCTAGTCATGTTAAAAGTGTGACTATCCTATTTTATTTTTTTTAATTATCCCTGAGAATTCCCCTTTGCTATTTTTGCCTATACAAGCATATTAACTTGTATCACATTTCATGTCATTTTAATGTTATAGTTTCACTTGCTTTTATATATATATATATATACTTCTCAGTACTTAAAAAAATATATACATATTTGTATGCATATCTTATCTAGGCTTATTTAATTCCTCTTTAATTTCAGAAACATATGCACCTATATGTATACAGGTTTACAAATCCTTATATCATATATATATGTAATTTTTCTTTTCTGGGTTTTAAAAATTTGTTCACTGATTTAAAGTAACACTTACTTTTCTTATTTTCTAAGATGATCCATATAATTCCAGAAATCAAATATCCATGTTGCAAAATCATGTTTGTATTGCTTTTTAATTCTTGTTTTAAATCCAAGAAATCTGGAGTTCTTCCTTGTGCCATTTCAGTGTGCACGTGCACACATATACTTGTACACTATTTATTCCAGAAATTTCACCATATTTAAATCTAAATATTTCAAAAATTAAATCATTTTACAAAAATGATTTTTCACAAAATTTTGGGGTATTACATTCACCCCTCCTTTTAGGAATTGTGTCCTCACAATTTTTCTAACATTTATAGCAAGCATCATTTTCTTTTCTGAAAACTTATCAAACATATGCATAAGCAAACAAATTCAACCATATCAACCATGCATAACAAATAATTTTTCCAGAAAAAAATTACCTTTTAATTTGCAAAAAGCTTAGGATAATCCATTCTAATCTTATCCTCTAACTCCCATGTGCAGTCATTAGGATCACTACTCCACTGGATCTTAACTAGTTTCAAGGTTTTGCTCCTTAATTTCTTTTCTTCCTTGGCTATAATCCCCACTGGTTCTTTTTCATAAACCAAGTCAGGATTTATTTGAATTTTGGTAGGCTCTTCCAAAATGTCTTCTTTATCATGTACCCACCTTCTAAGTTGGGATATATGTAAAACATTATGCATTGCTTTCATTTCCTCTGGTAGTTCTAATTTGTAAGCCAATGAACCAATTCTTTCCAGAATTTTATAGGGTCCAACATACCTTGGTGTGAGCTTACCTTGCTTGCCAAATCTCATGACTTTCTTCATAGGTGAAATCTTGATGAAAACAAAGTCTCCCACTGCATATTCCACTTGCTTTCTCTTCCTATCTGCAAATTTCTTTTGCCTATCTTGAGCTGCTGCTATTCTTTTTCTTATTAACCCAATTTTCTCTGTGGTTTCTTTAACATATTCAGGTCCAAGAACAGCCCTTTCTCCAGTTTCTACCCAGCATATAGGTGATAAACATGGCTTGCCATATAAGGCTTCAAATGGTGCCATCCCTATGGTGCTTTGGTAAATGTTATTGTATGTGAATTCAGTTAGATGGAGGTGGTCTTCCCAGTTGCCTCCAAAGTCCAGTGTACATGCTCTCAACAAATCCTCTAAGACTTTGTTCACCACCTCAGTTTGACCATCTGATTGTGGATGGTAGGCAGTGCTTAAGCACAATTCACTCCCCATAGCCTCTTGAAAACTTTTCCAAAACCTTGAGGTGAAGATGGTATCCCTATCACTCACAATGGTTTTGGGTATGCCATGCAACCTTACTACTCCTTTCATGAATATTTGAGCCAATTTTGGAGCATTTCTTTCTGTTTTAACTGGGATAAAATGTGCTACCTTAGTTAGCCTATCCACTATCACCCATATACTTGTGTTTCCCTTCTTAGATCTAGGAAGACCATCTATGAAATCCATAGATATATCCTTCCACTTCCACTGTGGTATACTAAGGGGTTGCAATAGTCCTGATGGCCTTTGTGTCTCTGCCTTGACTTGTTGGCAAGTCGTGCACCTTGCAACATATCTGGCCACATCTGACTTCATCCCCTTCCACCAAAGATTTCTTTTCAAATTTTGATACATCTTGGTGCTACCTGGGTGTATGGAGTACTTACTCCTATGGTACTCATTTAATATTTCCTCCTTCAATTCTATATTTTCTGGAACACATATCCTATTTTTATTCCTTAAATAACCATTTTTGTCAACTTGATAATTTATTACTTCCTCCCCTCTTGATATGAGCATTTTCTTTTCCACCATGTTTAGGTCTTGTTCCTGCATTTTCCCAATCTTAAGAAGTAAATCTGATTGCAGAGATATCATACTTAATTTCCCTTTACCTTCACCTTCTTCAATGGACATCATTTGTACCTTACTGTTTTCCTCAATTTCCAAATCAGTAAGTATAGACAAATCCTTAAACTCTTCCATCATCAACATGGCTACTTTGGCATGTTGTCTACTCAAGGCATCTGCAACTTTATTTGCCTTGCCTGGTGTATACAGTATATCTAGATCATAGGCAGCTAGGAACTCTACCCATCTATGTTGCCTCATGTTCAAATCTTTTTGTGAGAATAAATATTTTAGTGCCTTATGATCAGTGTATAAAATGAATTTGGCACCTAACAAATAATGTCTCCAAAGTTTCAAAGCATACACAACTGCTGCTAGTTCAAGATCATGGGTTGCATACCTGGTTTCATGTGGCTTTAATTGCCTAGATGCATAGGCTACCACCTGGTCTTGCTGCATCAACACAGCCCCTAACCCAGAGCCACTTGCATCAGTGTACACAACCAAATTTTCATTTCCTTCTGGCACTCTTAATACTGGTGCATTAATCAGAGCTTCCTTTATTTTGATAAAAGCTTGCTCACATTTTTCTGTCCATACGAAGGCTTGGTTCTTTCTAGTTAAATTGGTAAGTGGTGATGATATTTTTGAGAAATCTTTTATAAATCTCCTATAATATCCTGCCATCCCCATAAATGATCTAATCTCACTGATGGTGCTAGGTCTTTTCCATGCTTGGATTGCCACTACCTTGTTAGGGTTTACTGATATTCCTTTGGCAGAGATGACATGCCCAAGGAAATGCACTTCTTCTTTCCAAAATGCACATTTTGAAAATTTTGCCTTTAAATCATTTTCCCTTAGTCTTGACAAAACTAAATGCAAATGATTTTTATGCTCTTCCACTGTCTTAGAATAAACCAAAATGTCATCAATAAAAATCAGTACAAACTTGTCTAAATAATCTCTAAATATTCTATTCATTAAATCAACAAAATATGAAGGAGCATTTGTCAAACCAAATGGCATAACCAAAAATTCATATAAGCCATATCTTGTGTTAAATGCAGTATACTTAACACTTGAGTCTTCAACCTTCATTTGATGGAATCCTGATGCTAAGTCTAGCCTAGAAAATATTTTAGCTTCACTGAGTTGGTCAAAGAGATCATCTATTCTAGGCAATGGGTATTTATTCTTGATGGTTACTTTATTTAGTTCCCTGTAATCTATGCACATTCTCAAGGTACCATCATGTTTTCTTACAAACACTACTGGAGAACCCCAGCAGGAATTGCTTGGCCTTATAAATACCTTGCCTTCTAATTCTTCCAACTGATTTTTCAATTCTTTCAGTTCACTTGGCCCCATCCTATAGGGTTTCTTGATTATTGGACTTGCTCCTGGAATGAGATTAATTTGGAACTCAACTGGTTTGTGGTGTGGAACACCCTTAACTTCCCCAAACACATCCAAGTATTCATTAACTATGGGAATTTCTTCAGTGGTTAGTTCTCTCAGATCTTTTTCTAAGTCAACTAAATGATACAATTTCCCTTCCTTAGCTATTTCACATAGAACTGTGATCCTCTGGCCTCTAGAATTTTGCAATGATATGGTGGATGAGTCTAAATTAATTATGGCTTTAAATTGCCTTAACCAATCTACCCTCAATATAACTCCTATATTTGGGTAATTTAAAACATATAAATTGGAAATAAAAATATTTCCTCCTATGTTTAACTCCACATCCACACAATTCATGTTCAAAACACTAGAACTCCCTAGGGGACTTTGTACAAGCAATGGGGTTTCAACCAATATGCAGTTTAATTTTAACACTTTAACTAATTCATAGGAAATCAAAGAGTGTGTTGCTCCAGTATCATATACTACTGGTATGGGTATGGCACAAATGAGTAATGTACCTTCCACTTGGCCATGATTTTCAGCATCAATTTTCACTGCAGATTTGCCTTTTCCTTCCAAAGTTGCCAATTTCCCTTGCTGTTTATTCTCAGGACAGTTCCTCTTCATATGCCCCTCTTTCCCACATAGGTAGCATTTGAAGGCTCCTCCTTTCAACTCTGGGCACCTTGGTTTGATGTGTCCTTCTTTTCCACAATGATGGCAAACCAATTTCTTCTTAGTATCATTGGCTTTTGTATCTTTACCCTTCCTGTTGTCTGCCTCCTCCTTCTTTTTATCATAAGGGTGATATCTTCCCTTATCCTTCTTGTTGTTGCTCTTAAAATTCCTATATTTCTCTCTTTCTTTGTCATGTTGTTCCAGTTTCAAAGCCAGATCAATTACTTGATCAAATGTTCTATCTGCATATGGTAGCATAGCTCTGCTAAGTCCTGGGTTCAGTCCTTTTATATACCTATCATTCTTGGATGCTTCATCTGCCACTAGCATTGCTCCATAATTAGATAGCCCCTCAAACTTTTGAGTGTATTCAGTGACATTCAAAGTTCCCTGCCTAAATTTGATAAATTCTTCAAGCAAAATGGTCTTGGCTGATGCTGGTACAAATCTTGCCTCCAACATCTCCTTGAACTGATTCCAAGTGATTTCATTTTCATTTCTTCCAGCTATGATCACCTCCCACCAGCTTAAAGCTACCCCTTTCAGTTGTCTTGAAGCTACTTGCCTCTTCCTTTGGTCATCCAACTGCATGTCATTGAAAATCCTATCAAGTGTTCTCAACCATGCTTGAATTTCCATCACACTCTCAGTTCCTTCAAAACTCCTGCTTCCCAAATTGGAATAAGTCTTCAGTAGTTTTGAAAGCTCTTCATGTGGGTTCTCAGGCCTATGCCCAATTCCATCTCTTAAAACCCTCACAAATTCTTGCATATCAAGCATTTGAGGTGCACTGGATCCTGCATTGTGATGAGATCCTCTTCCTACCATGGTCTGCTAACTAAATTCTGGGTAAATGGTATTAGTATATTATGAGTACTTCTATAATTTCTATTTTCTTATCTAAATTATTTCATCCAAAACAAACAGACATAATACATTTCTATAATACTTAACAATCAATGCAACCAAGTGTTCTGATACCAAACTGAAATGACCCTCCTATTTCCACCCTAATTTCATAAGGATTTTTTTTTTGCTAAGAGATGATATATAGATATATCATTCATTACAAATCTATTTTCCAAGGTCATTTTCTTTTTTCCAACAAACAAAATATATCCAGGATCAAAATAACTTACCAATATAAATATATCAGTGTATATCTAATAACATACACATACATATGAAGATGTATGTGTTCTTCTTGTTTAAATTCAGAGTATATACTTTATTATTTTTTTTGTACAAGAACATTCTGTTTAATTTAGACTTTTAGCAATTCAGATTAATTATTGTATTCTGATTTTTAGCCATAAAATCCACTGGAAACATGTACTCTAGTCTGTCATTAGAATTTAGAAATGATCAAGTAATAATCAGTGGTAAACAAGCTTTTAATATAGATGATTGTGTTAAGGTCTGGATAGTATCAAATTCAGTATAAAAGAAAGTGGATCCTAAGTGAACACAAGCAACATCTAGGCGTAATGGAAACGCGCCTAACTTATACACAAGAGGTCACGAGTTCGAGTACTATGCTGGTCGGTTCAAACACAATTTTTGTTTTTCTTCTCTCTTTTTTTTTTGTATGGTTTGAAATCTGATACCTACCTATCTTTGTACATATATATTTAATGTTTACCTATAACCTAACATACAAACAATTCTTCTTACTTTACTATTTTTGAATCCCATCTCTATAGCTGTTCTAGGAATTATAATTATATTTTTTGCTCAAATATCAACATGTACACAGATATACATGTACATGTCAATATCTCTGCTCATTTTCCAGAAAACTGGGTGAAACAATTGCTAAATGTACTAAGCTTTTGAAATACATTTGTATTTTCAGAATACAATCTATCATGATCAACCAATACTTCATTTATTTGAAGCTGGTTAACTCAGGAATCCTGTATCTGCCACACTAGTTCAAAGCAATGGAGATACCTTTCATTGCATTCTGTCTGAAGCTCTTAGAAAAACATTTTACTTTTCTCAATACAATTCAGAAATGAATTCAAACTCATTTACAAAGCATTTCAGTAAAAGAAAATAAAATCCTTTAAGTTTACTTTTTGCTAAATCCAGATTTGTTCTAAAACTCAGTGCTCTGTTATGTCTCAAGATTAGCTAATACATATATATATATAAATTATGCAAAACAGTAGCTCACATAATTGTACATTTCTTACCAGATTTTTATAGCTGATACTTGAGCATATTTCTCTTGTTTAGGTTTCAGACACTACTTCAAAAATAAATCAAATCTTAACACACAACAATTTCAACAGAACAACAAATTTAATCTGACACTTTACAGATCATAAGGGCAACTTGATCACTAACCATAAAATATTCAATACATGACTGGAAATCTTAGAAACATAAAATTTTTCCTGAATACATGCAGATGTAATCAATTTAAGCTCTTATTGAAACTAGCTAGCATGTTCATTCACTCCTCCATAATAGCCATTACTTCATTTTTACTTAGTGCTTGGGTTACCTGAAAGAGCATAAGTGGCTGCCTCATTTAAAATGAGACACCCCATATGCCATGAGCAAACAAGGGTCAGATCTATGATCTGGTATGAGTAACATCAATACATTCATGATATTAAGCAATAGAGAATATAAGTGTACTAACTTGTTATTTAAGAAAATTTCTGCAATCAATTATTTTAACATAGTATAATTAAGTTGGCTCAGGTATGATATATTCATTTATCATTCTTACACTTGCATACATAATCATACAAACATAATTATCCATTTGCAACAATTGCATTCACTGGAACCATCTTGGTTCCATACCATTCAACCTAAGAAATATCCATATTCTTATTTCTTCATTTACAGGTTGTATAATTCAATTTAAATCCCTGCCTCATCTGCTATTAAGGAATCACTGGGACACATTGCAATGAACTAATTCACATCATTGCACAAAGATCTCAGGGCTTAAACAAACCATGTGCCAACTTGCATACTTCAAATATGACAAGCATTCCAGCAGCCTTCTTGGCCTTCCCTTCCCTAGTTTATTTACTAGTGTATTGTCATAAATCCTATCATCAAATATGCTAAGTGAACATGTCACTGCAAACATGGAAACATCCATAAATTTTTCCTAGCATAATTCTTCTTAGAAATAAGCAGATAGTCATTTCCTAAATGGGGTCAATATGTCTTGATCTTAGTAAAATATAAGAACATTTTGAACTGTAAAAAGAGGCATGGCATGTTATATTGATCTGCAAGCCTTTATGATTGATTCAGATTCAAGATCTGGTTCAATCATAATTTTAGCTTATGGGTTTTTTTTTTTTTTTGATTTGATTAAGGGCTCAGCACTTAGAAAATTTCTATTGCACCCTTAACATTTTTCTTTTCAAGCCTCAGCACTTATACCAAGTATAATGCAGCTCCAATCATTTTTTATAAAGTTTCCATGCCATAGATCTATAACAGCTGAGAGTATTCTCTATATAATTTTTAAGATCATAAACTTTAACATTTGTGAGTATAAATAAATCAGTATGATACTCATCCAAAGACAAATGTCTCAACCAATCAAAGATCATCAAAATCATCCATATTAAATCATATCAGATTTAAAATAAGACATCCAAAAAGCATTGATGAAATCATATATATCAAAACCAGAAATACATAAATGGCAATATAAAAAGTGGCTGCCTCAACTCAGGTCTTAATGCCATGAACTCAGTGAGATTACTCACCTAAATATTTCCAGAAAATCCTTGTATGAGTGTTTTCTTCTTCCTTCCAATATTTTTCTTCCTTTCTTATTTTTGTGCAGCTCGGGGTAAAATGATTCTACTGGCTAAAAACTGCCTATTTATACATCTCTCCACTAGGGTTTTGTTAAAACAGAATTCCATTTCTGTCCTGGCTAGCATCATGCATTTTTCATTCATAATACCCCGGCCATATTAACCAATTTAAAGGCTGCATTTTCTTTCTTTTACTTTTCAGAAAATGGCCACTCACCTAGTCATGTTAAAAGTGTGACTATCCTATTTTATTTTTTTTAATTATCCCTGAGAATTCCCCTTTGCTATTTTTGCCTATACAAGCATATTAACTTGTATCACATTTCATGTCATTTTAATGTTATAGTTTCACTTGCTTTTATATATATATATATACTTCTCAGTACTTAAAAAAATATATACATATTTGTATGCATATCTTATCTAGGCTTATTTAATTCCTCTTTAATTTCAGAAACATATGCACCTATATGTATACAGGTTTACAAATCCTTATATCATATATATATGTAATTTTTCTTTTCTGGGTTTTAAAAATTTGTTCACTGATTTAAAGTAACACTTACTTTTCTTATTTTCTAAGATGATCCATATAATTCCAGAAATCAAATATCCATGTTGCAAAATCATGTTTGTATTGCTTTTTAATTCTTGTTTTAAATCCAAGAAATCTGGAGTTCTTCCTTGTGCCATTTCAGTGTGCACGTGCACACATATACTTGTACACTATTTATTCCAGAAATTTCACCATATTTAAATCTAAATATTTCAAAAATTAAATCATTTTACAAAAATGATTTTTCACAAAATTTTGGGGTATTACAGCTAGTAGGAGAATAATGATGCAAGCTTGGAGATGGACGACGACTTGCTATGGTGGTGGTGATAGATTAAAAGAGATCTGTTAGGGTTTTAGAATTAGACGATGACAATGACTTCAAGATTGATGCAACTATGGTGGCAATGACAATGAAAATGTCGGCTATGTTTTGAAGATGACGTAATGATGGTGGTTAAGGTGAAGTGGTTTCAAATTGGGAAAGAAGAAGATAATATAGCAGTAGAGATACTGCCTAGATCATTATTATATGTCTATTTTTGAAAAAAAATTATTTATATGTTAACTAGGTTTTTAACCAAACAAATGTCAATGAAAGTTAGAACATCGAAACGAAGACAAACCGACTTGCAATCTTGAAAACACGCTTAGATGGAGCATAGGAACATCATGGAAAAAATTCACTCGAAAATAACCCAACCACACAAGTCGGTGTCGACTTGAACATGTCGGTGGTGACAAGTTTTGGCTTCGTATTATCCACTCAAACTTCACCCGAGTTATTCTCTACTTCTCCTATGCTTGCTCAAGTTATTTCCCAGGATTTTGAACAACCAATTACAAGAGTTGAAGAGTTAGCAGCTAAAACAGCAGAACAAACCAAGAAATGAAAAAAATAAACATCAAAATCAACCAACGATCCATGGAAACACCACGAGACAACTCAAAATCAAGTAGCATGAAGAGTGCAAAAGAGTTGGATCACAACTGAGCAACACAGACATGTCGGCACCGACATAAACATGTCATACCGACATGTTTTAACAAGTCGGTGGGTCCCATAATTTTTTGCACTAGTTCTGGCAGACTTCTAGACTCTGCTCCAACTCGGCTTCTGGTCCAATACGATTGCTAGCACTATAAATACAAACCATAGAGCATTCAAAGCAGGATCTGGTTTCTGCCATCACTACGCGGAAGCTCTGTCTCTTCTTCATCACCTTTCCCTGCATAGTAGTCACCATGGTAGCTACTCTAGGCAATTCTAGGACATAGAAACTGTCTAACTCATGTACTTGTGACTTGTTCTCTCTCAAACCTCTTGTAATCTCAGGCAAACAACATCAAACCTATAACCAACAAAGCTATAAAATGGACGTAGGCCAAAAATTGTCGAACCATTGTAGAATCTTATGTCTCTATCTTTTATTACTGGTATTTTTCCTTTTATTTCTACTATTATATGCTAGATCTAAGTTTCATGGGTTCTCTACAATCAATTATTGGACGTTCATCCATTTTTGGCATCAACATTTTGTTGCTTTCATTGAGAACGCTAAATTCAGGCTTAGGTCTAGCTTGATATGTTGGATTAGAAGAGATCCAGTGGGTAGATCCATATAATTTGCTTTGAAAAGTTTGAAGCTTGCTGTTGAAGATCAATGGCACCTAGAAAACACAAATATGCTTCTGGGAGATCTACAGGAGCAACAGTTGGTGGTGATGAAGCTAGCACCCACCAAACTGAAGTAAACAATACTAATACTAAAAAAACGGAGGTTGATAATGGAAATGCTACACCAGGATCCTCCACTCAATAGGAAGTTATAACCAGAGGAGAGCTTAATCAGATGGTCAATGAACTTAACTAAAAAACGATTGATGGCTAAAAAGCTCTCATGAACAAAATTGATGGTTTGCTATCATTGCAGCCATCAAGTGCCCCGAGAATTAGGCAAGAAACTGCAACTGCTATATAACAGGAGAATTCCTCTATTTCGGGCTTAAACGAAAAGGATGGTTAGCAAAAATAGAAAGACGTAGTTGTTGCAGGAGTTGTTAAAAGAGGTGGCGGGAGCACTCCTAACATCGTAAGACAATCCAGTACCAACCCAAATCTTGGAGCAAACATAGTAAACACTCCTCATGAGAATATTGCACTGCTTGCTTCTAATTCTGAAGATGATATGCAATTTGATGGTGATGGATTGTAATTGAATACAGATGTAAACAGGAAAAACACCGGAAATTAAGTTCAAATTGCTACAGAAAGATCAACCGCACGCCAACGAAACTCTATAGGAGTGGTTCTTCCGAATAATGGAGAACCTAGGCTTTAGTTGGCAAGCCGAGACCATTTGTGGAGTCAAACACTCGGTGTAGCCCTTGATAGTTGACCTGCAGACTAACGTGACAGCGAGGAATATATCGATGACATGGTCAAACGATTGGTGAAGGAGAGCAGAGGCAGAAAAAATGCAGATTGGGGTTCCGCACCAAGCCGAACTCTGTTCACTGAAAATGTTCTAAGAGAAGAATACCTAAGGAAATTTACCATGCTGACCATGCTGTAACGACCTAGAATTTCAGTCATTCTAATTTGGTATATTTAATTGATTTTAAAATATTGAAAAGTTAAATTTTATAAGTTAAATAACTTAAATTTCAAATATAGCGATTATATATATTTGATAATTAAATTGTAAAATTTAATATTTGGAATTGTTTAAATAACTGAATATGGAATGTAATGTGAATGGAAATAATTTCTAAGGTTGATTGGAATTCTATTTGAATAAGAAGGAAGATAGTAAACTTTTAAATTGAAATTAAAAGTTATTAAACTGATTTTGAAAATAAATCGTTTTAATTAACGTGTAAAAAATAGTCTTCTTGGGCACTGTCTCGGATTTCGATAAAACAAGTTTCATTGGATCCATAATAGTGAATTATTATATGCCGTCGAATTTCGTGGCAATTGGACGTATCGTTTGGTAGTGCGAGTTTGAAACGTGTAGAAATTATTTAAAGAAATTTAAATTAATATAATTTGATTTTGAAAAGCTATCTTCTAATAGAATTGGCTTCCGATATATATTCTATTGTGTTCGAAATAGGGGTATAACATATAGAATGTCAGACGGCACGCTTCGTTTGGAGTTCAAAATTTTAAAGCATGAATAGTGTCGAGTTTATTTTCTATATAAAGGGTCTTAACGTTCTCATTTACAAACCCTAATTTACAAACCAGAGCCGCCATTAAAATCCTAACCCTAGAAATCAACGGCCTAGAATCATCTCGTCGATTGAGGCCAAATTAGAAGGAATGTTCAATCGGAAGTTATAGCCGTCGACGAGTGGAGTTCATCCATACCCTTGGATTGTCGAATCGAGGCTCAACGCAACGGCTGAAGGCTTGCGTTTGTGGCGCAGTTTATGGGTTTCGATGTGTTTCGTGCACGCGCGACGGTAGGCGACTGCAAGCGGTGGGTGCGGCGGCACGAGCGATGGTGGGGCGGCAGCAGGTGTTGCGCGAATCGATCGATTTGAAAAAAAAGGAGCATCGGCCAGGTATACGCTTGCGAGAGAAGGAAGAAATGTTTAAGTTTTTAAAACTTTAATTTATTAAGTTAATTAAAATTTAATTTATTCGTACGATCATTAATCCATAATTTTTCCGTACGAGGTCCAAATCGAGCGCGACAAGTTGCATTGCGTTTGTATCAGCAAATACTATACTATGGAGTTGGATTAGATGGATTCAGAGCTAATAGAAATTTTGAGTTAAATTGGACGACCGTTCATTTTTAATTCAAACCAGAATGCTTTGGCGATTTTTAGAATTTCTGTGAGTTAATCTCACTTTTTGGTTAATCAGAAATATTATATAGTCAATAAAATTATTTATGGGATACGTGGATAATTTATTGTTGATTGTTATTGACTGTTTGGATGATTTACAAGTTTATATTGTTGGTTTGGATATATTACTGCCCCTGGAGCGGATGAGACCCTATCACGTTTCCGTGTAAGAACGGATGACCCTTTGTATACGAATCCTACCTCAAAGCTGTTGATTTATATTTTTATGATTATATACTGTGTGTGATGCAGTGGGATAGGTTGGAGGGATCCAACAGGATTCCTCACACTGTTGATTTTATTTTCATATAATTTGATACATGATATGTTGGATGCTATAATTGATGACACAGACACAATTTTGCTTATTTAGTGCTTTAGTAGCACTGAAGCTTATATTTTGGTATTTTAAAATACCATAAAATAGTGATTGAATAAAAAGGGGATTTCAAAGAGATTTTGAAAATTATATATGTTATAAATAATTATGCTGAATTATTCACCCATGCGCCCTTCTATTATTGCGTATCAGAAGGCCTATGGGAAAACGTACATTCGGTTTAAAATTCGAAAACTCTGGTATGATAAAACATGAAAGAAAGAAGCTTACTACCATTTAACCAGAAATGGTTGAATCCTTTCAAATAATGTACGAAGAAATATTCTTCTTGAAATAAGAACGTTCATCATGAAGTTCTCAACGACCTTGCATCTTTTCCAAGCTTCTATTATCATGAAGAACGGGCATTCTTTCCTCCTCTTGAACTTTAGAAGATAGGTGAGCTTGTTGAATCATAGAGGCCGATCGAATCTTCGCATAAAAAGGATGTATAGCGAGCTCAATAAGGCATATCCATTTAGACGGATTTGGAATGGAGCAGGCCCGATCTCTTGTAGAAATGCCATAAAAAATGAATTGAACGGTGGAACGGCATCGCTAAGGCACATGTAATGATTACAAGATGTGAAGCTCGAAGGGGATTGTGAGCGAAGTCAGTTTCGATCGGCAAGTGGACATCATCCTCTGGGATGCCGTGTTGAAAGTAGATGTTTCAGAGCATTTTGGATGTCAAAGTAGTAGGCACCCACTCTGGTGGATCATTTATAATCAAACTTGGTGGCAATGGACGCGGTATTGGATCAACCGACACTAGCTGGCCTTGAGACTCAATGGTTGTAGATTGGTTGGTTCCAATTGGAACAGATGGTGAAATCGAGGTAGTAGAAGTTGCAGCTTCAGATGGAGTAGATGACCCTTCATCAGGCTTGGGGCAGGGGTGATCAGCGAGCCATTCTAAGCAGTAGAACTTGGCGTTCAACACGGTCAGGTAAATTTAACTTAGAATAAAAATACTCGTATGACCAATACCCAATCTAAAAGAAACCGACGTGTGTTGACTGAATAGATTCTAAGTGTTGACCTGAGGCAGACGCAGTGTGTTATCTATGAGGAGTGAGTTCAATGTGCCAAACGCCACAAACGGACCATCCTGTGTAAATAGCACGCTCGTGTTCGAAAAACAAGTCGCATCGCTATTTAGAGTTGTTGCTTTTGGAGCTTACCCATTATCGATGAAAAATCGATAACAAATCCGTTGTTCGGAGCGACGCGGAAAGTCTTTCTTTCCAGGATTAATTGAAGTGCAGAAGTGAAAAGGCAGGGCGACGGAGTTGTCCAATACGCATGAATGCAAAGTAAATCATCATATTGAAATCCATTCGATGAACTTGGCCAATCTTACGGAGAAGACAGTCAAAGCCGGAGAATCAAACTTCTCTCCAAAATAATTCGTGTCCAATCGGGGCAAACCTTAGTTTCATCATCGATTAACCACGCATGAAATCGATTGTATCCCACCGAATTGGAATCAACCATGTCAAAATCATCTCCTCCACCAAATCACCTTGCAATCAACCAATGATTATTTTCAAAACAAATCACAATACAACTCGGTGCCTAGGGTTTCCAATCCGGTCGGGTTCGAGAACTTTGAATGACAATTCTAGAAGCGACGATGGTGTTGGGCGATGACAAGTTGCTCGAGAAGGCGGTGGTAGTTGGTGGTGGTATGGAAGCAGGTCGATAGCTACGGTGGTGGAAGGTTGAAGATAGATCGACATTTGCAAAACTCAGGTAGAAAGAGGACTCGGTAGTAAAAACAGGAAATGAAAGCATGAAAAGAAGGGTTGAACAAACGAACTTGTAAGAGAAAATTTTCTCAAGTCCACATGTCGGTACCGACATGTTGTCTCTTCACCAATTTTGCCCAATTTCCTTACAGTAAACCTAATCGACAATGTAAGGCAGCATGTAGATTTCAGTACGCAAATTACGTCGCTAATGCAGAGAAGAGGAATTTTAGTTCAAAGTAAAACAGATAGTTAACAGAAATAGATTAATCAAAGCCAGATAATGGCAACGTCTGAAGACGGCATTCGAAAGATTAACTAAAATTCTCATAATAACAACCCAAGCCTAGTTTTAATCCGGAGCATACTTTGTTTTCAACGAAAGCGTACTTTGAGGGGCAAATGTTAACTGGGTTTTTAACCAAGAAAATATCAATGGAAGTTAGAACGTTAAAAAAAAGACGAAACGACTTAAAATCTTACAGGCACACTTAGATGGAGCATAGGAACATATCAGAGAAAATTCACTCAAAAATAACCCAACCACACAAGTCGGTGCCGGCATGAACATATCGATGGTGACATGTTTTGGCTTTGTATTATCCATTCAAACGTCAAACGAATTATTCTCTACTTCTCCTATGCTTGCTCAAGTTATTTCCAAGGGTTTTGAACAACCAATTACAAGAGTTGAAAAGTTAGCAGCTAAAACAGCATAACAAACCAAGTAATGAAGGAATGAACATCAAAATCAACCAACGATCCATGGAAACACCATGGGACACCTCAAAATCAAGTAGCATGAAGAGTGCAAAAGAATTGGATCACAACTGAGCACCACATACATGTCGACACCGACATGAACATGTCATACCAATATGTTTTAACAAGTCAGTGGGTCCCACAATTTTTTTTGCACTAGTTCAGGCTGACTTCTGGACTCTGCTCCAACTCGACTTGGCCCAACGTGACTACTACCCTTATAAATACAAATCATACAACATTCAAAACATGATCTGGTTTCTACCATCACTACGCGGAAGCTCTGTCTCTTCTTCATCCACTTACTCTACACAATAGTCACCAAGGCAGCTACTCTAGGCAATTCTAGGACCTAGAATCTTTCTAACCCCGTACTTTGACTCATTCTCTCTCAAACCTCTTGTAATCTCAAGCAAACAACATCAAATCTATAAGCAACAAAGCTATAAAGTGGACGTAGTCCAAAGATTGCCGAACCACTATAAAATCTTCTCTCTCTTTTATTTCTACTATTATCTCCTAGATCTAGGTCTCACGGGTACTCTACAATCTATTCTTGGATGTTGATACATTTTTGGCGTCAACATTGTATAAATTTATGCTTGTAATGTTATTTGGTAGCAGTATTATGTTAATGTAATAGCATTTGTAGATAAAATATATATAATTTACAAGCTCATCATGCTATTGTATAATAGCGGTTTGTGAACTGTAGCAGCAATTTTTGAATTATAGTAGCAGTTTATGAACAATATATTATTTTTTAGCTGAAGTGTTTATTTTAGCTCACACTACTTTTTATAATTGCATTTATAAATTGCGGTAGCACCTTTTGATTTGTATTGTCTTTTATGAATTGTAATATCAAACGACGTATATAACTTGTATTACAACGCTATTTTGTAATAGCGTTTTATGTTTAAATGCTACGACATAGTAATTTTGTATTTGTTATTTTTTACATGATTTTTTAGTATAATGATTCCATACAGTACCATTTTGTAAGTGTTTATATATTATCTGTGTAGTTAAAGCGCTTAGCAGTTTCATAGCGATGAAGATGTAAAAAGTTATAGCGGGGATAAAGCGTAGATATAGCGAAAAATAGTGCAAGTACAAAAAGCTTCATGAGATATAAAACCAAATATTTAAAGTTAATTTATTCTCATTCTCACATATTTGTGTAAGAAAAGAAACATGGTTTAATCTTATACAACAAAACCAAAAAATATCAAGATTTATGGAGAATAGATTATGTAACTATAATAGATTTTTAACTTATATTGAGCACTTATGCCCAAAATTAAATCTTTGCCCTAACTTTATTGACTTTGTTTAAAAGATAACTAGTTAAATCAGCCTAATTTGTATATTAATGTTGGTAAAGCGGATGCTAAAAAGTTTTAATTTAACAGATGCAGCGAAAAATAGCGGAGTTTAAAACAGATCTATTGTTTCATAGCTCTAAATTGAATTAACGTCGCAGTCGAAGAGCGTTATGTACTATAGCGAGAATTTAGCGGGGCTTTAGCTGCACAGTATGATACTACACAATATCATACTATAATATCATAATATTTAGTAGCATACTTTATTTACTGCTTCAAACAAATAACATTTACATTTTTATTTTACTTCTACTAGCATTTCATGTTTAAATGCTACTGCATAGTAGCATTTTCTACTTATTGAATTGGAAAATAACATTATTATTTTACGTTATATTATAGAATCGTTTTATGTTTAGATGCTACAACTTTGTAGCATTTTGAATTTACCAAATTCAAAATCATATAATATGTATTTTTTATTTTATCTTATAGTAGCATTTCATATTTTAAAGCTACTACACATTATAAATAATATTAATTTTTTGATCTTACATTGCAATAGCATTTTCTATTTAACTATTATGCCACAATAGAATTTTCTATTTAACTATTATGCCACAATAGCATTTTGTACTTATATTATTTTTTTACATGCTATTTTCATATAATGATATTATATAGTATTAATTTGTACCTACTACTATTTTTAGGTGGTGAAAAGAAGCATTAGTTTGTTTGCTACGGTCAGAGTTTGAAAAGGTCGCCAGACGGATGAACTATCGATGGTTGGGAAAGCGGTTGGAGTGGCGGTGGCGGTAGGGCAAGCTACTACAAGTGGAGTGCCCGCTGCTGGCGTGTGATTGTGGTGGTGAGTACGGACACTTTGAAAGACGTGATTTGAAGAGAGAATGATGTGTTATCTTTTTTATCCTTATGTCTAAACCTAAAAATGATTGTTTATAGACTAAATTTTGATACAAGTTCGTCGTTCAAACAAAGCATCCCATGGGAAAATATGAAAACCTGTAATTAAAGTTTGCAACAAACTTTTAGTTCTTAAGAAAAACTACTTTTTTATTTATTTATCTTAATTACGTCCTTCTGATAACCTTGATAAAATGATATTCTTTATCTAAAAGAATTTCAATAATCACATTAGAGCAGGTTTAATTTATGCTGGATTAACAGTTACACTTGTCGTACATCACCCGTATAAATGTTTTAATTTTCGCCTTTTAATTCGTTATGTATCGGTGGATGTTTGGATTAGTTCCAAATTTGTGTTAATATGTGGTTCTCGGACATGCAAAATACTTGAATGGTTGTTCATGGAGTCATAGTTTGGCAATGGAATTGTCCCATCTCCAGAGTGCGTAGACTCAAAAGTCTGCATCACTGGTTCAGAATCAAAATTAAAATATTTATTTCATAAAAAATATTCTTCAGACAGATCTTTCACCGGATTAAGTAATATAAATTATGTTTGTTGAGATACATGTGAATGCGTCCATATCTCTTAAGAAACGTACTGGTAACGGAAAAGAGAGTTATGGAGTAAAACATCTATCCATTGAACGTCAGCTCCACACATAAAATGAAGCATATGCAAATTGCATATGATCATCATAAGCCACACACATCGTTTGATTCAGGCACGGGCTTGTCCTTGATGTGCAAGTTGATATTTATAATATCCTGCTTTATATATTATTTTATCTCTTCCTACGAAAATAACGAATTTGAAGACATGAAGCAACATTGAAGACAGAATCTTAACGTCAGGTTTGAACTGGGGTAGCTTATCTAGCCGTAATTAACACTGTGTCACCAGATAATGTTTGGCAAATTTTAGTAAAATTTGTGCGAGTCTGTTTGTTTTGGAGAAGAGGGGGAGAAAGACAGGAGGAGAAGTATTGGTCCCATACATTAGCATATTGAAATCTAGATTTATCGGAGAAGCTTCCTGTTTTTTTGAACTATTTTTTTTTATCTAAATGGGTGGGTTTTAAGCCAGTGACAAGTCAAGTCGCAATAAGTTCTGAATTTAAACAATAAAACAGCGGAATATTTAGGAATTATAAAAATAAAAAAATTGGTAAAAGTGACGTTGGGCCGCTGGTCAGACTGTTTGGTGAACGGACGATCTCTTCACGTCTGTATAAAGACACTGCTTCTTCTCAAAAACCACTCGGAAAATTCTAAAAATCACTATGCCTTTCTCTTCCACTGCTTGAGTTTTCGTTTTCATAGATAACATATTGGATTCTTGACACTACAAATCACAAACTCGAAACTCTTGTTCATAACAATCATCCGCAATGATAGTTTCAATCGATTTCAACAGTGCAACTGCAATCGGTTAGAAATAGTTCATTCGTGACTTCATTGTATTCCAAGAGACGATTTATTACGATTCCTACACTCATTCTTCTGCTTAAAAGAGTGGAGATAACAAATAACATTTTGAGGAAAACGTCGTCGACGTACCTTGGAGCAATCTCTATAGATTTCAATACTGTTGTCGTTGTGTCACTTCGGTAGTTTAGAAATTTACACTAACAAATAAGAGGTCTCACTATTTGTTTTCTGTAAACTCATTGTTTATTGGACAAAATAAAATTTTAACGCTCAACGAACAAAATTTCCTAAAAAATAGAAAATACAAAAATTTAAAAGAACAAGAAAAGATTGAACAGCGTTATCATATGATCGGATCCAACTGTGGTCCAATCGTGAATAATCTCGGATTGTGAATCACTTCAATTAAAAGCTCAATCAAATCTCAGCATTGCACGAACTGAAGGTCGTACCTTCGAATAGATGGTCCAACCATCATTTTATCTGGTTGGACCACGATTTTTCATTTTCTCCTTATTTTTTTCACTGCATCATTCTCTCTCATTCTTCGTGACTAAACCTACATTGGAAATTCATCAAAAGTTCCAAAATATAAACAACAAGATGCAGCACTTCGCTTTTCGCCGTTGTAAGTTTTTCCAAGACTACTGTAAGCTCCATCAAAACCACCGCTATTAAGATTTTGTTGTTGTGCATTTCTACTATGTACACAATGATAGTTGTGTTGGTGCAGTAGTGCAACTGCAATAGTTGACAACTGATATAATGGTGCACTATAGTATTGCACAACTTTGGTTGTTTACACTAAAGAAACTCTACAGCTTGCCTAACTACCATTTTTATGTTTTATTTAGCTAAGAGGACCGATTCGGTTGATTGTTAGCTTTAATGTCACAAGTTCAATTTATAAGATCGACATTTGTTCGCATTAATGAACCATGTTAAAAAAACTATCATTTTTTTCTTTTAATATTTTTGTGTTTAATTATCTTTTATTTAAAATTTGTAATAAGATTAATTGTGTAGCGTAGAGATCACTGTACACAGAAATAATGTGAAAGACAAAATGGTGAGATCAATCCTAGGTTGAAGTTAGTTATAATTTCACGGCATTACCCGCCAGTGTATTTGGAAGTTAATGAAAGGTACAATACTTGTGCAGCAATATTTTTGTAGTTTAGTTAATATATAAATTGTATATTGGGTGAACCATGCATAATTTCGAAAATTTAACAGATGTTGATGTTCAGTTTATGCAAGGTGTATACTTTAAAGAGTTTATAATTTGAAAGGCATAACATGGACCCATGGTTTGTTTTCTGCACTGTACCCAAACTTAGTATAAAACGCTGCCTACATCTCTGAAAAAAAATAACATCAATCTCTCCTCTAACAATCAAATAATATAAAGGAAATGCCAAAGCAAGACAAACTCCTACTATGTTTCACACTCATTCTTCTTTCAAACATTCATACCAAATCATGCATAGAAGCAAGAATCATTCCATCTAATAATATTACAAAAACAGAGTTCATAAGAACTTGTTGCAGCACCACACCGTATCCAACACTTTGCTTTGCTTCACTCTCATCTTACTCCAACAACATTCAAAGTAACCCAAGGCAACTAGCGAATATTGCTCTTTCAGTTGCTTTAAACGCTACTCATGTCGCTTCCGAAGCCATACACAAAATACCTATCAGCAGAGCAATGAACCCTCGAGTAAAAGGTATGGTATGATGATAAAATTTTGTTGGAATTATACTTGTAATTCACTGAAAAAATGAAATGAACAGGAGCGTTAAGCGACTGCATGGAAACAGTGGGAGACTCGGTGGACGAGCTGAAGCAATCGGTGAACGCAATCGAACATCTGAAAGGAAAAGACATAGCGTTTCAACTCAACAGCATACAAACATGGGCCAGTGCAGCGCTCACGGACGATGATACGTGCATGGATGGGTTTTCTAGTCGGGCTACAAATGGAGATGTTAAGAATGAGGTAAGGAAGTATGTGATGAATGTGGCACGGCTGACAAGTAATGCTTTGGCCTTGGTGAATAAACTTGTGAATGCTATGTCTACTTCTCCATAAGGATTGTTCTTGTTGTTGTTACTTGTTGTGTGGTTTGGACAGTGTGATAAATTGTATATTTGTGTATAGTTTACAAGTAAAGTCTGGTTTTCCTTGGTTTTTATTTTAAAAACGTAAACATCTTGTTAGGTTTTTACTGTGTGTGTATGTTAGGATCTCGTCATTGTATTGTTTTTGGAACTAATATACCAATCATGTGCACTATGAAAGGGAACTCTTATATACTTCTATATGTGCACCACCACACTTTGTACATATTTGCAGTGTAGCCATATTTAAGTAGTAAGTGTAGTGATTCATACCACACTTGCGATCGCACATTGAAAAGGTGATCTGTTGCGTCAGCTTCGTGCGTTTCCCCATCTACGACCCAAGTAAAGTAATTCGCTTAGATTCTGTTTCCCAAATTGGCTAAGATTTTTCAACATTCAGTTCTACTTGCGTATGTATTATTCTTTTTTTTGTAGTAATAGGATATTCAATGATTAATCATTTGGGCTTTTAGATATAATGCAAATTACAATAGAAAGTTCTCTACAAGCACTACGTTATTCGCTTTTGCTTCAACTGAAGTCGCAGGTAGCACCATTAATTTCACTTGATTGCAGAAAGAACGTCGAGCCTCATTTGAGTCGGCAAGAGCAGAGCCCTTTACACAATGATTTAAGCATACTTATAATCGGAATAAATGAAGAATGGTAAGATGACAAGAAGATTGCTATTTTGGAATAAAGCTTTCCGATCCTTAATTTGCTTGATTTGCTTAATTTTCTTTTGATTTGCCTCATGTACAACTGCTTACAAACAACTATTTATAGCCTAGCTTTTTATATCAAAGAAATTTCCTATATCCTTCTCCGTAAATCATTTACGTATTTCTTTCCTCAATTATCTAATTGAAATGCTAATGTTTATTTTAACAAATATCTGCAATATATATGGAATTTTCTTTCCACAGTTCTCTACGATTCCATTATTCTTTTAAATATCTTTCTTTGTTTTGCAATAGCTTTCCATGATTAATTCAAACACCCCTTCTTAATTTGTAAATTTCAACTTTGGTTTTGCAACTAAACGGGCCATATGCTTCTGGGCCGGTCCATCTTCATAAAACTTGGTTTTGCAGATCCACTTCAAGCCAACGACTTCCTTGTTTTTGGTAAATCTACCAGTTTTCAAATACGATCCTTTTCTACGGCAACAATCTCTCAGTTATATGGCCTTTTGTCTTCTTAGCAGCTTGCTCATAATTTTACGATTCACAACAGAGAAAAAACACATTCACAAGATTTAAAGATATCTTTCTCGAAGATGATTCAAAATCGGAAATATCTTTAACTTCGTATCTTTGATTTTTATAAGGACTTGCAATAGGTGCAGAAGTTTCTTGGAAATCTTCTTGTTCAAAAGATTCAGATGTAAGTGGCGATTAAGAAGAGCTTTGAACCCAACTCCACGTGGCTATTCATCAAATACCACATCTCATGACACAAGAAAATTTTTCAAATTGGAAATATAGAAACGATATCCCTTGGACTCACCACTGTAGCCAATAAAATTGTACTTCCGGCCATTTTTAATCAAACTTCTTCCTATTTTGTGAAGGAATATGTGAGTAGGCAATACATCCAATTACTGTCAAATGATTCACTTGACATTTATTTCCATGCCAAGCTTCATATGGAGTTTGATTGAGGACTACTTTGATTAGAGATCAACTAAAAATAAAGACAACATTTTCGTAGGCCAGAGATATAAGTTGGTCCATCTCAGTCCCACCCCTTTTGAACCAGGCTCTCACAGACTGCTTTGACACATAGTTTGTTTGGATTTCATTTTAGCATACTCATTGCCATCTCTGCAATCGTTTTATTCTTCCATTCTGCTATACCATTTTGCTAAGTAGTATCACAGATAGTTAATTGACATCTTAGTGTATTCCAACGGAGCCTTCCAACGGCCTTCAACGTTATTGACCAACGTCTTCCAACGTTCAGTGTTTTCTCGTATATTTTATTAGTTAAAAACCGTAGGACGTTGGTAGACGTTGGCGTTGCTAGACGTTGGCGGCCGTTGAATGACGTTGGAAATCCGCGAGCAAAACAGAAGCCCAGCTTCTTCTTCCCCATTCGACTGAAACATTCCTCCCCCAATTCCCAAATTTGCTCTGATTCCGAACCCCCCACCCCGCCCCCCTGCTCCGACGATCAACGGCTCCTCCTCTGACTCTAAGTTTCCCTCTCGTCCTCTCTAACTCCCTAATCTCTCAAGAAAATGTATAAACCATAATTCCTATATTTAATTAAATTTGTTAAATTAGTGTATTAAATATTTGTATTGCCTTATTGTATGTATAATCTAGTTTATTGAGGCATAATTTATGTTATTAACTTATGTATTGCAAGATTATATATATTTAAGTTTGTGTTAACAATAGAATACTGTGCATACAATTAGTTTTAGGTTTGTTTGGAAACGTTAGTTGTTAGTGAGCATACAATTAGTTTATGTATTTTAGAAAATTTCAAAAACGATATTTTATATTCATGAAACCCTTAGAGTGTCTTTCGGCCCCGTCTGATAAGTATTGTATATGATCGTTATGTGGATATTCGTTTTTTAACAGAACGGACATCTATATTCATCGTATACAATATTTGTTGGATTTGTCCCTGTATTGGACAAGTTACGAACACAATAACGTAATTAAATCTCGTAAAATATTTTATTTTAAATGGTTCATAGAATTTCGACAGCGCTTCCTTTATGTTTCCTGTGTACACGCAAATGTGTACTGTTCATGGAACTAAAGCGAAGTGCTGCCGAAATTTTGTTGAATCGTTTAAATTGAAATGATTTACGCGATTTAATTACGTTATTGTATTTGTGAAGGATGACCCATCGACAAAGTGTCAATGATCTATTAATATAAAATTCACCAATAATATTGTTTTAAAAAAATTTCAATTTTTTAAATTTATATCGTACTTTTTAATTATATACGTAGGTAAATGGACAATTATTTTACTGATCGAAGCTGGATGTACAAAAAAAGAAGGGTCGAAAATGGAGGCTCAATAAGTGAACAATTTAATAACGGTGTTCGCGTATTTATTGATTTTGCTTTAAGTAATAACAGAAACGACGAAGAAATCCGTTGTCCATGTACTAAATGCAAAATGTTAAAGCATTTGATACCAGAAATGGTTACAGTTCATTTGCATCAATACGGTTTCGTGCCGAACTATTTGGTTTGAGATCGTCATGGAGAACCGTTAGTATCTAATCATGTACAAGCTAAGGAGGTAGTGTGTACTGAAATTGATACGACGAATCTCGTAGAACATATGGTTGAAGATGCTGCACGGTCAATGTTTCTTGTTCCTCAATTAATTGATGATGATGGTAATGCTGAAGAAGAACCAAATATTGGGGCAAAAAAATATATGATTTATTAGATGCCGCAAAGAAACCTCTTTGGGAAGGCTGCACAAGCGGAACCCAATTATAAGTAATTGCTGAATACATTGCGATGAAATCTAAATACAACTTCACAGAAGTTGGATTTATAGCTGTTGTACAAGAGGCGAAACGACATATGCCTCCCAATAATTTAATGTGCGAAAATCATTATGAAGTAAAAAAAATGATGTCAGCTTTTGGTTTACCGTATCATAAAATAGATACATGTCTAAACGGTTGCATGCTGTTTTGGAAAGAAGATATCAACCTTAGAAATTGTAAAATATGTAATAAATATGTAATGAGAAAAATGTTGACGTGATATCTCCTGATTCGTCATAATATTGACGTGATGTATAATAAGAAAAATGTGTTTGATAATGTTTTTAATACAATTTTGAATGTCAAGGGGAAGACGAAAGATGATTTGAAATCAAGACGTGATATCGAAGTAATATGTAATCGTCCTGAGCTTCATATAAAGCCAAATGACACAAAAAAGCCAAAAGCTTGCTATGAGCTAGACAATAATCAAGTTAAAGTACTTTTAAAATGGGTGGAAGGACTAAGATTCGCGGATGGTATATCTTCTAATATTCGTAGATGTGTCGACTATAAGAACAATAAACTTAGCGGGATGAAAAGTCATGATTGTCATATTATGATGGAAAATTTATTACCCGTCGCTTTTAAAGAACTGTTGCCCGTAAAAGTTTGGACCGTTGTAACAGAACTTAGTCTTTTTTATAAAGAAATTTGTTCTACTACATTAAAAGCTGATCGTCTATGTAAACTTGAGGAAGAAATCCCGATATTGCTCTGCAAAATGGAAAAAGTATTTCCTCCAGGTTTTTTCAATATTATGGAACATTTACCTATTCATCTTCCGTTAGAAGCACGTCTTCAAGGGCCTGTGCAATATGGATGGATGTATCCATTTGAAAGGTATTTAAATCATCTAAAAAAAAAGTAAGACAGAAAGCTCGAGTTGAAGGTTCGATTTGCAAATCATACATCGAAGAAGAAGCTTCGTTTTTTTTCTCTCATTATTTTAGTGACCATGTGAACATATCATTTGAAAGTGCTACGGGTAATGATGAAGGCATTGATCAAGATGATTGTCAAACGACCTTATCAATTTTTAAAAAACAAGGTCGACCTGTTGGTGCTTGTGTGGAAGTATGGTTGGATGATAGAGATTATCATGTTGCACGCACATATGTTCTTCTCAACCGTGCCGAAGTTGCATCGTTTGTTAGGTAATTTACTTATATATATATATATATATCATCAACATGTGTGTATACACAAATATATGCACACACGTGTATCTTAATCATAATGCAACATTTGTTATATAATTGCAGTATTTACGAATCACAACATCCTAACGGCGATATCGGCAAAGAATTCGCTTCTTGGTTTTCTAAGTACGTTTTTGATACAACAAATTGTGTTGTAGACGAAGGATTGAAACATTTAGCTATGGGACCAAAAAGGAAAGCGAAGACCTATCCAATATTCTTTGTCAATGGATATAAATTTAATACCAAAGAATACGATGCCGAAAAATTAACTAACAATACTGGTGTATTTGTTAAAGGTAGTGATGATCCAAATGATCATATACATGATTTTTATGGCGTGCTAACCCAGGTTTTGCAATTGACGTATTTCACACGACCAGCGGAAGAAGTATTTTTGTTTAAATGCAACTGGTTCAGCAACGTTCCAGGTTCTGAAATCAACGTGCACCCAAAATATAATCTTATAGAAATAAAACATACTTCGCGTTATTATAAATACGATCCTTTTGTACTTGCCAAACAAACTCTTCAAGTTTATTATGCTTCTTACCCATCTCTAAGAAGAGATAAAATAGATTGGTCGGCCGTTTTTAAAACAAAGGCAAGGTTTACATTTGATGGACGGAATATTCCCGAAGAATAAGCTTACCAAGCAGATATCGAGGAAAATAGAGGAATAATAATAACCGACGATCAAACAGATTTTGGACCTCTAAACGATGAATCAAATGCATTAATTGAAGCATTTGAGAGTACAAAGGAACAAAATATAGAGTGCGAAACAAAGTTTGAATCCGAAAATGACGAGGACTGATCAACTATCTATATTTTGAGAAGGTAAATTTATATTTTTTTAAACATTATCCTGTTTTCATTAAAAATGAAATGGTATGCTAATATATGATATGTATCACATCTCGTTTTTATGTTACGCCATACTGTATGTTTTACATATAGTCATTTTATTTTCTGTTATAATGTTTGTTTGTAACATATATTATATATGTATGTCGTCACGTAGACGTACCGGTGGACATTTTAGGTCTCCCTCTTCCTCACAGAGAGGGCATGCTTGTCCAGACGGTGGTGATGGCGGTGGTCCATCATAGGAGCTACGGCGTCCTGTGGTGTGGCTAAAGCCAAAAGCAGATTAAAGGTAAGTATTAAATTTCAAAATTAAATTTCATTTTCGTACAATCTACTCTGAAAATATATAGTAGTCATGAAATATTAAATGTTTTTTCTTTGTTTAAACATAGTGGTTTCTCTTTGGAGCCGTCTCAAGTAGTTCTATCTATATCTCGACGGGCGTACATGGGTCGTATGACCGAATGTTGGCCTAAGTGGACATTGATTCCAGATAATGTTAAAGAGACTATTTGGCAGGATTTTTTGGTATGTCACTTTATATATTAGGAACATGTTATATCAATTCATGTTTACATTATTTACAAAAGCTGTATAACTCTTATTTTGTCAAACGTGCATGCGGAAGTGGACCTTCAGGACGCTGATATTTCAGTCGTATATCGCCACTGGTGTAACAAAGTCGCAAAGAACTACCGGGAAATAGTAAACAGCTTAAAAACAGCGGAAAACGAGGAGTTTCAGGTAAATTTATCACATGTTTAATTTAAATTCTTCTACGCAAATACTAACTAGAAATGTTAAACAATTTTTGTTTTTAAATTAAATTTACAAAGGCAGTCGGAGAGGAACTCAGCCAATAGGAGCAAGAACCCTGTCACACATCGTGGTGGTTCCAAGTCATTTCAGCATCACCGAGAGGACTTGGTATATTTATTAATTACGATAATAATTTAAAGATTTTAAGTTCTAAGTTGTAGATAATGTAACAATTTATATATAATATATACGTATATGGACATATTTCAGGAGAGACAGCGTGGTGGTGCTTCTGTGAGTTACTGGGATGTTTTCACGCATACTCATGCGTTGAGCCAGGTCGACGAAGCAGGCACCGTTTCATACTCCTGGGATCACGATGCCAAAGCGCAGTCCGCATATGTAAGTAACATAATGACTTAACACTTATATAAGTTAATTAAAATAATGTTATCTAAATTCAACTTATTTTGCATAACAACAAAAGTTTTAGCAAGCACGAACTTCCATTCTCGAGGGCTCTGGGCGTGACGAGTTGACCGCCGATGAGGAGGATGCTATTTTTGAGTCTGTCATGGATCCAGCGGCACATGGCAGACGCTATGGTTTTGGAAATCAATCGATAATAACTTTAACTTAAATTTTAAAATAATTATTCTGAACCAACTGTTGTACATTGTGATGGATTATAGTAAACACGAATTACAATTATTAAACATTGATAATTTAAATTTTATTTACAGGCTAAGACGGCTCAAATTGAGTATCAGAGGGCTCAAGATAAGGAGGAGATTGCACAACTCAGAGCCCAGGTCGCCACGCTCGAGGAACACAATATCTGCACCGAAGCCAAGACGGAGGAGCTGAATATGCGTCTTACGGAGTTTATGGAGCAATACGGCCGGTTTTTGTCTTCTGGTGGTTCTGGAGGAGAGTGATTTCAAATATGATTTGATTTGTTTTGCTATGGACATGTATATTTGGAGAATGTGAGGATTTGATACATTCTGATGTTTTGGATGTTGGTTTGGATGTGATTTTTGAGATGTTGACGTAGTAGTTTGGATATTGTTGGATTGGACGTTTTGTTGGATGTTGATGTTGGATGGTTTATGTTGTTTATATTGATTTCTATTGTGTATATTGATTAGTATATATGCTTATTACTTGGATTTACTATTATGATTGATTATATGTGAGATATGCTGTTGTATATGTGCTCGAAATTAAGCTTTTATGAGATATACGATGTTGGAGGTGGCTGGAAGCATGCATTGTTGGTTCTGTAAAAAAAATACCCAGATTTCCAACGTCTTCCAACGTCCACCAACGGTTTACTAGCACATTTATTCCAACGTCTTACAACGTCCTCCATCGGGTCTTCCAATGTCTTTCCAACGTCTATTTGGTCAACATCTTCTTCCACGTGGACAACCTAAACGTTGGAAGACGTTGGTATATGGGCGTTGGGTCCGTTGGTAGACGTTGGACGCCGTTGAAATGTATATCAATGGCGTTTCCAATGTCCATCAACGGCTTTCCAACGGCCGTCAATGTTTGGCCGCCGTTGGAATGCACTGTGTGTCTTGTAGTGTTTCTTGCAATAGTTCATGAATGGAGGGTAAATATACTCTTCATCACGATCAATTCTGGGAGCTTTGATTTCTCAACCACTTTGTTTTTCAACTTATGCTTTGAACGGTAAAATTTTAGACTATGCTTCTGTGTTTTTATTGAGGAAATAAATCCATATCTTTTTTTGTATAATCGTTCACAAATAAGAGAAAATATGTTCTTCCACTAAGAGAGGGTGTTCTATGCATTTTTCACAAAAACAACGTTCACAAACACTATTTGTCAACTCAATTGAAACATAATGTATATATTTAGTGTTACCTCCTTTTGTGTTGAGTGCAATAATACTTTTGTCTTTAACTTCCTCGCGTTCTCTATCATCAAGCTTGACATTTGTAGAAATATTTTCATCGAACGCTACTAATATCTCGCGCCAATGCAGTTAAAGCGCTTAGCGGTTTCATATCGATGGAGGTGCAAAAAGTTATAGCGAAGATAAAGCGGACATATAGCAAAAAGTAGCAAAGGTGCAAAAAGCTTCATTGGATATAAAACCAAATATTTAAACTTAATTTATTGTCATTTTCATATATTTGTTTAGGAAAATGAAATATTGTTTAATCTTATATAACAAAATCGAAGAATAACATTATTTATGTAGCTCGGATTTGGTGACTACAATATATTTCTAACTTATATTAAACACTTATGCCTTTAAATTAGGCCTTTACCCTAACTTTGTTAATTTAGGTCAAGTCAAATCAACTGTTTTTATATAAATGTTGCTAAAGCGGATGCTAAATGGTCTTAATTTAGCGAATGTAGCGGAAAATTGCGGGGCTTAAAGCGGACCTGCTATTTAATAACACTATCTTGATAAAGTGTAACAGCCGAAGAGCGCTATGCGCTATAGCAGGAATTTTGTGGGGCTTTGCCAGTGCTCTAACTGCACATTCTCATTCTTACCATACATATGACTAGTATAACTATTATCCAAGAACCATATATTTGATGATTCTTCTTCAGCATTCATGCAAGAGAATAATTGTTTATCTTTTTGAGCCACAACAAAATTTGCTTCATTTTTCTTCTTTTTCCGACAGTCTTTTTCAGAATGATTAGGGATTTTGCAAGTTTACATCTAAAATAGCATTCTTTAGATTTATGTCTCATCTTCTTGCAAATAAAATATTGATAATATCCATCAGTTTTTTTTTGGAAGCGAATTTTTTTTCTTCCACTGATTTTGGCTTTCCCGCCACTTTTGGAATTGGCCTTTCCTTTTAAAATTGCTCCTTTTTATTCTCCTTTCTTGCCTTCATCAATATAAAGCCTCATTTGAAACGCTTGCTCCAACCGTGGACATGAAGAACGACTAATTTTAAATTATTGGGCTTTAAGTGATCTAATCAGCTCATTGAATGACAATTTGGATAAAACTTTGGATTCTTCAATAGCGGCTACAACATGATGAAATTTAGGAGTCTGTCGATTTGATTTAAAATTTTAGCAATCGAGAGTCAAATTGCTGAATATTTTCGTTCTCCTTCATCGTCAAATTATCAAATTCTCTCCATATGGAGTAAAGCTTTATGGAGATAACTTTTCTTCACCCTTGAAATGATTTTTCAAGATATCCAAAGCGTCTTTTGCTTTAGTTGCTCTCATTATTTATGGAAAGAATTTTTTATGGATTCCTGCATGGATGAGTTGCAATGCTTCTGCAATTTTCGTTTTTCTAGCTCATTTGTATCAGTGGTTGATTTTTCATCATAACCTTCTTCAAGCATTTCCAGCAAGTCATTTCAGATAAAAATAGGTATCGCTTGGATGATCCAATAATCAAAGTTTTATCCTTCAAACGTGGGATTGAAGGTGATGTGTATGAAAGATGTGGTTGCCATGTAATTGATTTTTTTAGAATTAAAAAGGACAAAATGAAAGTATAAGAAGACCAAGCTTTGACACCTATTTGATAGAAATATGTAAAGAATTGTACGACAGTGAAGTAGAATTGATAATATGATTGCTCTTTTGCAGTAGAGCTTTGTATTTCTTAATTTTCTTATTTGCTTAATTTTCTCTTGATTTGTTTGATCGAAAAATGCTTATAATTGTTTAGCTATTTATAGCCAAGATTTTTACATTAAAAATTCCATAAAATCTTCTTAATAATTCATTTTGATATAGTTACGGTTATGCCCTAGGGGCAATTTTGTTTGTTACATATATCTAACTCAATAACCAATCTTGTTCATAATGAAGGTATTTCATATCTAATATATTTTTTATACAATGATATAATAAACTAAGTAATTAATCTGAGGTATATTAATTATAAAATCCATAAATAATATGATATGTGATGGTAGTTACAAATTGTTTTGGTTATAAGAAATTTATCATGCTGTACAATAACATATTGTTTTAAATATGCCTGCTCAAGATGTTTCGAGGATGGATATGGATACGTCATTGAGACCATAGTACGTAATGCTCTTTTAATATTATGCAGTGTATTACTTATGGCTCTTGGAGGCACCAAGTGGTTATGTACTGATTGTTATTAGATAATGATGAAATGACTTGTCCGAGAGTTTCCTATTGGTTAATAAGAACTACGTCAAACAAGAAATCTCGAGTGACGATATTATACGGTTCTCTCGACTTGAGAATACTATTGAACTTCAATGTGGAAACTTCACTTTAATTATATTTAGATCACGACATGACATGCATCAAACAACTATAGTTTGAGTATGAGTTAAAGCATTGGAAGTGAAACACTATTCAATAGGGAATTTGTCTCCTTGGTTGTATGAGGTTAGTGTCATAGTCAACTCTAGTAAACTCAAAGTCAAAATCTCTGACCAGAGTAGAACGGTTAATAATAAATGTTATTATTTAACCAATGATTTTGTTAATGGATCAATCGAGTTGAATGTGGATAATATTGGAATTTTGACCAAACCACATGTCATAATGTGATATAATGTTGACGAAGAGAAGATGAGATTTGTAAGCATTGAATTAAGTCAAACTGTCACACCACTAGCTAATGTGACGTGTGAACTTTAGTATTTAAATTGTTTAAATATTATTCATTAGCTAAATTCACACATATAAGTTGCACAATTGAATCTATTCAGTCTTCGAAAACACCACTTAATTTAACTGATTTATAACAATTATAAACTAATTAAAGTAATTAATATTTATGAAATATTAATCATTATTTTATTTATCATATGGGATATGTTTAGTAAAATAGAGTTGCCTTTAAAAATATTTGGGCTGCCATTAGTAATTAATGATGGCATATGTAAAAGATGTATGTGTGTATACCGAGATATCGATAAATTTAAATTGGAATTAAATCGAATAGATTATTAGCCGGTTAAGTGGGTTTTTTAGTCTATTATGGACTCTAATCCGTGTGGCAAGAAAGAATGAAAAAATGGGCTATTTGGTTTTTTAATTGGTAAGAGATATTGATGCAATATATTTATTTCTTGATCTTACTATATATTCAAATCAATAGCCTCCGCTTGCTTTTGATCTTTTTGCCTCCATCCTCCTCACTCTTGGCTGCATGCTTCCCTTCACATC
This sequence comes from Allium fistulosum, assembly GCA_030737815.1. NCBI lineage: Eukaryota > Viridiplantae > Streptophyta > Magnoliopsida > Asparagales > Amaryllidaceae > Allium > Allium fistulosum. The sequence continues at coordinate 1,621,318,426 of CM060901.1, forward strand.
TCCATCATTTTATTACCACCAACACATGCAATCAATCAAATAAAATAAAATCAGTGTTTGCATGTTTGTCTCTGGCAAAGGAGGATGTAGATCTATGAGATAAAAGGAAACTGTTCAGATCAATGTTTGTTTGTATAGCTCCATTTCAAGGTACAATTTCAATATATACCATATAATCATATCTATGTAGTGCTTATGTTATATCACTTTTCATATTACTATCGTCAGTAGTTCATATCAATGAATTTATATATGTATGTTATTTAATCTTTGTGTTTCATATGATCATTACAATTAGCATTTGATTAATGTATATATATATATATAAGTATACGTATATGTATATAGTATGTAAACATGCATGAAGGTAATTATGTTTCGGGAATTATAAAAAAATTGTTTTAAATTGTTTATATGTATGTATGTAAATATGTTTTGGCCATTATACAAAAATTATTTTAAATTATTTTGAATGCATATATAGTTTGTTTAATTCAAAACAATGTTTAGTGATTTTAAAATGTATTACTAATAAAGTAAATTAAAGGAAATTATCATTTAAATGTTTATTTAAAATTTTGTATTTGGAAATGTAAAAACAAAATTTTCCTACCGAATCAATTTTATAAAATAAAACACACACACACACACACACATATTTATTCTTGTTTAAACTATGCAATTTTATGAATAATAAATTATTTATTTTTAGTTTAAAAATTTTATGCCGAAACATATATATATATATATATATATATATATGTTCGTTCAATTACACCCTTATTTTGTAGCACTCCTCTAGCCCACCGATTTCCACCACATATTCTGATTTAAATAATGGTTATTTCTCTCTCTTTCACATCAAACCATTATTTAAATCGGTATGTGCAGTGAAAATCAAGAGGTTGGAGGGGTGTTGCAAAAATAGGGGTGCGATTGAACGCTCCTAGTACACACACACATATATATAATTATATATATATATATATATTCATTTAATATAATTATTTATGTAAATATAAATATATTTATTTTTGAATTATAAATTTATTTTATTATTATATATATTATTATTTAAAATGTAACAAAGTTAAATTAGATTTTTATTTTGAAATTATAATTTCAAATTAAATATCTAAATTTAAATTTGAATCTTGTTTAATTAGTCAAATAACATTTTAAATTTAAATTTAAAGACTTAGTCAAATTTATGTTGTATAATTTTATAAACAATTTAAATTTAGAATTTTCAAAACTGATATATATATATATATATATATATAATGAAATATTTTATTTTGGTAACTAATATATATGAAAAAGCCAAGTATATATACATAGTAGATGTAAATCCCAAAACGTCTACTTACATATATTTTTAACCATGTACACCATTTGCTATGTTGCACATATATGTTAATGCTTGGTCTTCTTATTTTTATGGTAATAACATGCATATTTTTTAACAGAAGCTTAGGGTTACAAGGGAAGCACTTAGGAGATGGGCCAAAGCAAAATATGGAGAAGGAGAAGAACTTTCAAAGAGCATGGTTGATCAACTTCAGAATGTTCAATTTAACATGCTTGAATAACCAGGAAGTTTAACTTTATCTAAGAATGAGTATGATCTCTCACTAAAGCTAGCTGATGCACTAACCATTGTTGATGCAGCCAAGGAAGTGAATTCGACGATGTAAATCGAATCCGTCCAGGATCTCACACGATTAGCGGAAATAATTGGTGAATCGATGATAAATCGGTGAATTTAAGAATACTCAAATGCCCAAATCCGTTGATCACGAAGATACCGGATTCTAGCAATCTTCGACACGTTGATCGCGCACGATGCCGTGAGAGAAGATCTACAATTCTTCGAACGTTGATCAAGCGCACTTGATTCCGTGAATTGGCTTCAACAATCGTTGATTCGAGCGCACTCAAATGCCGAAGGTGGAGATAGGAGATAACACTCAACTACCAATTTTAATGGAGGCAAGAAGCACAAACCAAATTTTATTTAAAATTCAACTCCCCACAAATGAACCAACACCCGCCTATTTATAGGCAAATACAACTCACGCCTTCCATAAGTCGTATGCGACTTAACGACTTAACATAAGTCGACTTACGACTTAACGACTCAAACAAATAAAATACAAACACTAGATCGTTACATGACCTTCAACATACCTCACGACTTAACTACACTCATACAACGACACAACAATTTACACGACTTAACAGATACGACCTAACAATACAACATACATGCGACTTAACAAGTTAACGACTCAACATAGTACTCTGCAGCACAGCTTCATGCGACATAAGGAATCAACGACCTAAAGAAGATAGCGGCATAAGTGGAGTGACTTAAAGAAGCGGCATAAGGTAGGCGCCTTAACTCGCTAGGTCGCTTGAACGACTTAAAGCATAACTTGTTAGGTCGCTTGAACGACTTAAAGCATAACTCGCTATTCCAGGGCAATGCTTCAACCTCCCTTTGTATCTCGTTATGCCGTAGCTTGCTAGGTCGTTGGCTTTGATTTCTCGAGGAGTTAACTCGTTAGGCGACCTAAGGCTTAAGGCATGGTGTGCTGCATCATCCTCCCCTGGTTGAAAAGAATTCGAACCCAAATTCACACTTTCCTCATCTTCAACATGCTTATCCTCATGATATGGAATCAAGTGTTTGACATTGAAAACATCAACCGTATGGATATGATCCGTGTTAGCACCAAAATTGGCCACTAACCTCGTAGAGAAAGATTGTGTAGAGATATAAGTGATGAAGATAAATTAAACAGAGAAGACAATGCTAATTTAAATGCAGAAAGTAAGAACACCAAATTTATAGTGGTTCAGCGTAATTGCCTACGTCCACTTTGAGATTAAACTTTATTGATCTTTCTTCTTGTTGATTACAAATACAATTCATGAATCAAATGCTTGAATGAAGTTGTTAAGTAGAGAAGATGAGTCTCAAAAATGGCAGAGTCTCCCCGGTGTTCTCTCCCGAAAAAAGGATCCTCTTCACTGTGACCCTGCCTCTCTATTTATAGACAAAGATGGGCTGGACTTCCCAAGTAGGCTTGGTAGCCGATCGCTCTGGCCCAGGTGTAGTGTTCGCTGCTTGCCGAACCAGGCATGCCGAACGTCATAATGCCGAACGGTCCTCCCTATGCCGAACGGTCCTGTCTATGCCGAATGGTATGTCTGATGTGTGGAGAGTGCAAGATGGTTGCAGTTGAAGCCGAACGTAACTCTGTTTGAAGCTCTTGACCGAACAATGATCCCTGACCGAACGATAGTGTCATGTTGAATGAGTAGGTACACCGAGCGTCTCCCGGATGCCGAGTACTACTGTTGCCGAGTACTCCTGTTGGATGCCGGGTGCTCTCGTTTCTCGGATGCCGAGTACTCCCGTTGCCGAGTACTCCTGTTGCCGAGTTCTATTGATGCCGAGCGCTAGCTGACGCCGAGCAGTCTTGTATGCCGAGTACTATCTGACGCCGAACAATATGGATGCTGAGTACTTCGCCGAGTACTCCTAGATGCCGGACATTCTATGACGCTGAGTTCCACTAGGAAGCCGGGTACTTCGCCGAACACTCCTAGATGCCGAGCACTCTCTGACGCCGAGTGCTACCTGATGCCGAGCACTAGTTGCCTGGTCAAATCTCCAGGAAACACTTGCCCCCCAAAGTGTATCGCGTGGCCGAACGTGATGCGCTTTGAATCTAGTTCAACTTTCCTTGGTAATGCCTTCTCGAGAATGCCTGTGACGGAGGTGTGTGACGAGCGTGGCCTGGATGCCGAACTGTATGTTCGAAGCCGAACAATCCTCATGTGCCGAACGTCGCTTTGCTCTGATGCCGAACACTCTGGCATTGACCGGTTCTACCGGGTATAGCCCCTTCGACTTCCACCTCCCTTCTCTATAAAACCAGGCCTTTTCCTTCTTCTTCCCTTTACTTTTTTACTTCTGCCGTTCCTCGAAGATTTTCAATTCTATTCAGTCGTCCGGATTTAAAGCTTAACTACTCCATCCCAATCTCCATTCTGCAAACTAGGTACCTTTTCTCGTACGATAGTAGTGGATTTCAAACGAGATGGCCGAGTGTGTCACGTAGAAGGCCTTTGAGTAGGTTGTTTCTATCGCGTCTTTATTGCCGAACGATGAGGCGAGGGGGAATGATTAGGAGTATGTCCACCTATGGTCTTAGTTTCTTCGTGTCGAACTGTGGCTAAAGGGAAGAGGAAAGAGTGAAGGTGATGGAGGAGGTAAGGGTGTTGTTTGGCGTAGCACTGCTCCGGCGTATGTCGTCATGCGCCGGATGGAGGAATGGAAGGCTGCCGAATACTCCCTTGGTCGAACAATGACTTCAGTCGAACGAAGCTTTTAGCCGAACAATGACTTAGCCGAACACAGTTTTTAACTGGACAATGACTTAGCCGAACAATGCCTTTAGCCGAACAATGACTTAGCCGAACAAAGCTTTTTAACTGGACAATGGCTTAGCCGAACAATGCCTTTAGCCGAACAATGACTTAGCCAAACGAGGCTTTTAGCCGAACACTTGACATGCCGAACAAACATACATGTTGACCTGTACTTAGGCCGAACAATACAATTGCCGAACAATGCCTTTAGCCGTACAATGACTAAGCCGAACGAGGCTTTTAGCCGAACACTTGACATGCCGAACAAACATACATGTTGACCTGTACTTAGGCCGAACAATACAATTGCCGAACAAAGTTTAAATGCCGAACAGTATAAATGTCAAACTACACTTAGGCCGGTCACTTTATAAATTATATGTTTTCTGAATCTGGAACTGTAATCACCACCAGGCGGGCTCTTTGAGACGGTCAGCAATGACGGTCTTCGAAGGCGATGATTCGAAGCTCATTCTTATATCTTTGAAATCTTTAGATTCTTATTGCTTGTACACAATTGCTTGCACTAGTTCACACACCACATGGGGGGGGGGGAAACTCGTGTTGTTAATTCTAACGTCCAACGTTTTTTAAGTATAGTTTTGTCAAGCACTTAGCCAGGTTCGTTACTTATTGAGGATGTCAAGAAAGTCTAGCTCCGCTACTATATCCGACAGGCCTGGGCCGTCATCAAGGCCAGAAGCTATTGATACTTCTAATCCGTCAACTTCTCCTGCTCACAACTTAGCACCTGATGCCTTGGAGGCAGCAATTCTTCCAGACAATCCGATCGATTCACAAGCTTCGAAGATCAACGAAGCCGCTCTCCGACGGATATGCTCCATTCATGGGATCCCTTTCGCCGACGTGTTGGTCCCTTCGCGACACGATCGTCCTCATCTGCCCCCAGTCGGGTATACCGCCTGTAACAAGTTCATGTGTTGGATGGGCAGTGTGCCTCCGTTCAATTTATTTCTCCGGGATGTATTGCAGTATGTTGACATAGCTCCGTCGCAGCTGCACCCGAACGGCCATGCGTTTCTATACGGGACCTACTTACTTTTCATGGCCGTCTTCTCCAGACCTCCAACTGCTGGCGATATCAGATACATCTATATGATCAAGAGACGGAAAGACAGTCCTTCCTTTATGTTCCTCGAGCCGTACCACAAATGCCAAATCTTGACAGGGGCATGCAGTAAATTCGCCCTGTACAAACAGGAATGGTTCTATGTGCGCTGCCCTCCTGGCTTCGCGAGGAGATGGGTTGAAGGCAGTAAGTCTCTCTGCCGAGTCACTATTCGCATTTAACCGGAGTCATGCTTTTCCTTAACTCTTCGTTTCGTCTTTTCAGGTATCAACCCGCATCCGGAAGGCCGAGGATATTCTGAGGCTGTTGAAGCCATTAGAGCTCTTCCTACCGAGGAACGAGACATCCAGACTATCATTTCAAATGAATCACTGTCGGGGTTTGGCTTGCTAGCCCCTGGTCGCCGGATCAGCCTTCCAGAAGGTGCCACCATTCCCAAACCTTCGTCCGGTAAAGGGAAAAAACAGGCCGGATCGTCGTCGCGCCGCACTCCCGATACACATGAAGAGGGTGAGCGCAAAGAAGACGAAGCTCTTGAGACTCAAGGCGAGAATGTGGGTCCCGCTTGGAATCCGGCAGTCGAAGTCCAAGACATTGAAACGTCATCCTCCCCTTCGAAGGGAAAGAAGAAGTTAAAATATAAAGTTCAGAAGGAGAAAGTTGGTGGCACTTCAAAAGTCATGCCTATCCCGCCTGAGAAAGAGGCTTCCTCGCAGCACCTGGAAAGTTCCCTGAAGGGCCTGTCGAACCTGTCTATTCCCGATGATATTCTTAATTACGGGTTTGACGATCCTGAAGTCCTCAAGTTTTCTTCGCCTGCTAAAGACAACGCGGGAGTTCAACTCCCGACTCAAGGAGACAATACTCCAATTAGCAAAGACAAAAGAACTGGTCTGTCGGGGGAAACACTGGGACACACACACACATACACATTCCATCATACACTTCATGTTTTTTTTCTTATCTCACGGATTTTTCTTAACTCGTTGTTATCTCCATTCTTTGCAGGTGATATGGGGCGTTCTCACGGACTCGATCGCCTTCATGGCTCTTCTATATTTCATCACTCTGGATAGGACTCTGGTTCAGGCAGACGCAGGGGCAGAGACGATTATGAAGATAGAGACAATCGTCCCCGTGAATCGTCTCACCGCAAGAAGGCGTATTCTCAATCTTCGCAGTCCCGTGATCCTCTTCCTCCAACTGTGCCGGATAAAGAGAAAACTTCACAGAAGGGTTACCAATCTGATGCTCCTCGAGAACAACACTCCAGTTCATCGAGTATGAGGCAAGTTCGGGAACAACGAAAAAGAGCAGAACTTCCAAAGCCTCCTCCTCCTACTCCCGCGGTTGATCCAACTGTCGCGGAAAAGATGGTCGATCTTAGGGCTAAATTTTCGAAAATTTGCTTTGACGGTTTGAAGTTCCTGCCGGCTATTCACCATATTCCTGGGCACGTGAAGCAGAGTGCCATTGCCTGCAATAACGACGTCTATGTTCAACATGACGCGTTCGTGCACTTGGTGGAGAAGATCTCGGAGGTGTCCGTTGAGCGCCAACATGAGATTGATCGCCTGAAACTGGAGGCTGGCTGCGACAAAAACATCATTGAGCACCAAGACGTAGAGCTCGCTTCGTACAAGTCGAAGCTGGAAGCCGCTGAACAAAGCGCAAAAGATACTGCTGAGGCAGTTACTCGCTTAGAGATGGCTCACAAGAAGGAGCTTGATGAAGCAGTCCAGCGCAGCGGTGCCCTCGCCCTAGAAAAAGACTCTGTCCAAAAAGAGAGGGACGCGCTCGTCGTGCAAGTCAGAGAGCTGAAAGAATTACTCTCCAAGGAGAAGGAGGACAAGGTAGCTGCTCAAGAAGAATCGCAGCGATACTGTGATGAAATCGTCGCTACTCGTCTCCTGAAAACGAAGCTCGATGACGAACTTGCCGGGGTTGAGAAAATGAAGGATGAGGCCCGTGAGGAGGGAAAAAGAGTGGCTGCGGAGGAGATTGATTCTCGCCTCGAGGCGGCCGCAGAAGCCGGCAGGGAAGAGGTCAAATGCATGTTTGACCCATTGATTGCTGAATACGGAGCCCGCGTCCTCATGCATCGCGACTTAACGTTCTTGGGCGACGGCTATCTCGAATCCCTAGCTGAGGCCTGGGAAACTTTGATAAGGATCAGGAAGATCGAGTCGGGCTCCGAAGAGGTCGATGAGGAGGCCTTGGTGAAGGAGTTCCTTAGGGGGAATGAGCCATCGAATTTATCCACAGCATTGGCACTTTACAGCAAAGGCTCTCCCCTTCCAAAAGAGAAAAATGATGAAGCCGGCCCGTCCGGGGTCAATACTTCTGCTCCTCATATTGCTGCTCCTCCCGCTGCTCAATCGGTCGGTCGACCGACACTTGATCCATTCGAGCAGCATGCTGGTTATGACTCCGAAGATCCCGGGCTTGGTGCTCATGTGCTATCCCCTATCCTGGAGGGTGAAACCCCACGCGCCACCGATAGCCAACCGGAACCTGGTAGGAAATTCTCCTTTCTCTAAAAGTTGAAAGATCCCGTCATTTTTCAGCGGTGGTTACTCGTTTTAACGCCCATCCTTTATGTTTTCATGTAGGTTGTTCTAACGTCGAGCCAACTCCAAGGAGCGATGACGCCAAGGAGGAGGCAGAGAAAACTGGCGATGCTGTCCACGCGGGAGTGATTCCTGGTCTCGATGCTCAAGTGATTGGGGCGCTAGATGACGATAAGCTTGACACTTCATCTCCTGCCGAAGGTAGTGATGAAATTGAAATCACTGGCGCCTCGAAGCATACTTCACATATGAGCATGAAGGACCGCCTCGTCGCAGAGGAGAAGAACAAGGCCGAGGTCAAGGTTGAACCTGGAATCCTGGAACTTACCGACCCGCGGAATAGACCTTTGAAAATCATTCTCCCGGGCAGGTCCAAACCACTAGATGTTCCGTCTCCTACTCCTGACTCCGCTTCTTTAGCAAGCAAGAAATCCAAGAAAAAGCGTGAGGGAGAGGAGTCATCGGACAAGACAAAGGAAGACAAGAAGAAGAAATCGAAGAAATAATCGATACACTCGTTCAACGAGCTTCTTGCTTAAGTCTTGTAGCTGCTTTTATCTTTCATAGCTTGTAGTTTGTATAGTCAGGTCTGATTTTTGTAGGAGTGATCATGTAATCCCATTTTGAACTTATCGAATAAAGTTTAGTTTTTTTTGTTGAATGATTCTCTTGTCTTTCTTTGGTTTGCTGACTAACTGTAGCCATAACTCAAGTTCTTATGAGTTGCATTATCTCCCGGTCCATTCTTGTGTTGTTCAAACATTTCTGGACATGGTGTACTTCTCGTCCCACATCTCTCGAGTACTTGGACTTTTTGCTGACTCTGTGCTCCGGGGACTTGGAGACTTGAAACCGTTTATACTCTAGTCCGCGCTCCGGGGACTTAGAGTACTCCGCTCCGCACTCTGGGGATTCGGAGATTTGAAATCGTTTATACTCTAGTCCGCGCTCTGGGGACTTAGAGTACTCCGCTCCGCACTCTGGGGATTCGGAGATTTGAAATCGTTTATACTCTAGTCCACGCTCTGGGGACTTAGAGTACTCCGTTCCGCACTCTGGGATTCGGAGATTTGAAATCGTTTATACTCTAGTCCACGCTCTGGGGACTTAGAGTACTCCGCTCCGCACTCTGGGGATTCGGAGATTTGAAATCGTTTACACGAGTCCGTACATCGTACAAGATAATGTAGTTCGTCATTCAATTACGAGATATAGAAACGTTAGTGATTCATGGAAGGTACGGCTTCAAGCCTTTATTAATGAAAATCAACTAAACTCCTCGATTACAACTTTTAAAAAGAAACTAAGTTATTACTGAATGGAAACATGCAGGAAATAACAGTGCCTAAAACAAGAAAGGAAACATGCTAAATGTAATAGTGCCGTAGATGTTCACTGTTCCATGCTCGGGGGAGTGTCGTGCCATCAACGGTCGCTAGCTTGAATGTTCCCTCTCCAAGCTTCCGTTCAATGGCGTACGGACCTTCCCAGCTGGGATTCATACGTGATGGTACCGGGAAAACTCGTTTCTGAACGAGATCACCCACATCAAAGATCCTTGGGCGGACTCTACCGTCGTAGTAGCGCTTGACTCGGTGCCTATGCGCTGCCGCCCTTAATTCGGCTTCTTCATGCTTTTCATCAATGCAGTCCAGTGATTCCAACAAGAGATTCTGGTTCGTCTTGGGATCATAGTATGTCACTCGGTGTGATGGAACTTCAAGTTCCACGGGTATAACGGCTTCGGAGCTGTATGCCAAGGCGAATGGAGTGTGGCCGGTCGTGGACTTGTGGGTAGTTCTATATGCCCATAATGCTGTCGGGAGTTCATCTACCCACTTGCCTCCAACCTTCTCCAAACGCTTCTTCAGTATGGACTTGATTATTTTGTTGACGGCCTCGACTTGCCCGTTAGCTTTCGGGTGTGCCACGGCGGCAAACTTCTTCTCGATGCCATACTTTAAACAGAACTCTTTGAACTCTCTGCTTTCAAATTGCGTCCCGTTGTCCATAATGATGGTGCGTGGAAGGCCGAAGCGGCATATAATGTTTCGTACAACGAAGTTAATGACCTTCTTAGAGGTGATTATGGCCAAAGGTTCTGCCTCAGCCCATTTTGTGAAATAGTCGACTACAACTATCGCATATTTCGCGCCACCTTTGGATATAGGCAAAGAGCCGATTATGTCGATTCCCCAGATCGCAAATGGCCAGGGACTAATCATTTGTGTGAGTTCCGTTGATGGAGCCCTCGGGATTTTCGCATATCTTTGACACTTGTCGCATTTTCTTGCGTAGTCCACGGCGTCCCGGTTTACGGTGGGCCAGTAATATCCATAGCGGAGGATCTTCTTTGCTAGCGTTTGCCCCCAGTATGGTCGCCACATTCCCCTTCGTGAACCTCTCTTAAGACCCGCTTTGTCTCATCATGAGCGATGCATCGCAATAATGGGACTGAGAATCCTTTTCGATACATTGACCCATCCTGCATTACGTATCGCGTGGCCTTTCGAAGGACCTGCCGTCTTTCGCTCCTTTTTTCTGGTAAAGCCCCAGTCGTCAGGTACAGTTTGAATGGGGTTATCCACGATTCCTTCTCGATCTCCGTTTCCAACACACGATCGACTTTTATCTCGTCTATGCTCAGGGCATGCAAGGCTTCAACGGGATACAATCCCATTTGCTGCGCATCGCCGGTACTCGCAAACTTAGCCAACAAGTCGGCTACTTTGTTCTGTTCGCGCGGGACATGTGAAATGTCATAACGCTCAAGATTCGAGAGTAGTTCTTGGACCTGAACAAGGTACGGAGCGAGCTTTCGTCCCTTTGCTTGGTAGTCTCCCCGTACTTGGTAAAACACCAACTGTGAGTCACAAAAGATTTCGATTGATTTGATCCTGAGTTCCCTGATGAGCTTCAAGCCAGCGATCAGTGCCTCATATTCTGCTTCGTTATTTGTAGCTGGGAAATCAAGCTTCAGGGCATAACAGATTGATCGGTTTTCCGGAGTTATAAGAACTATGCCCGCGCCGGAGCAACGGTCGTTTGATGCACCGTCAGTGTATAATTTCCATCGAACGGGGGGAATGATGTCGTGATCATCCGGTTTGACGGGTATGGTAAACTCAGCGATGAAATCTGCTAACGCTTGCCCTCGGATGGCTCTCCGTGGTAGGTAGGCGATATCGAATTGGCTCAACTCGATGTTCCATTTTAGCAACCTTCCAGAAGTTTCCGGCCGTTGGAGTACTTGCCTCAGGGGTTGATCGGTATAAACACCGATTGAATGTGCTTGAAAGTATGGGCGCAGCTTACATGATGCAATCACCAAGCAATAAGCCAATTTCTCGATCTTAGGGTAATTCCTCTCTGCTCCCGTTAAACGCTTGCTAACATAATACACCGGCTTCTGGACTCGATCCTCCTCACGAACCAAAGCTGCACTTATCGCATGTGGGGATACAGCCAAGTATACATATAACATTTCGTGGTCAACTGGTTTTGACAGCATTGGTGGACTCTCCAGATGCCTCACCAGATTCTGGAATGCTTCCTCACAACTAGCCATCCATTCAAAATTTCTTTTCCCTTTCTTTATTATATCAAAGAATGGGATGCACTTGTCAGTTGCCCTGGATATAAATCGACTTAGCGCAGCTACTTTTCCATTCAAGCGCTGTACTTGTTTTATAGTCCTGGGCGCTTGCACATCTCGAATAGCTTGGAACTTTTCTGGGTTGGCTTCAATTCCCCTAGCATTGACGATGAATCCCAAAAACTTCCCCAACGCAACACCGAAGGAACACTTTAGAGGGTTGATCTTCATCCCGTAATACCTGAGTATGTCGAACATTTCAGCCAAGTCTCGAATGTGGTCGTTTGACTATCGTGACTTCACGAGCATGTCATCCACATAGACTTCCATCGTTCTACCCAGCTGGTCCTTGAACATTCGATTCACTAAACGCTGGTAAGTTGCTCCTGCATTCTTCAATCCAAAGGGCATCACTACATAGCAATATAGTCCGACATTTGTAACGAAGCTGGTGTGTTCTTGGTCCGGAATATGCATCGGGATTTGGTTGTACCCTGAGTACGCATCCATGAATGACAGCAGCTCGTGTCCCGCGGTGGAGTCGACCAACTGATCGATCCTAGCCAATGAGAAACTGTCCTTAGGGCATGCTTTGTTCGAGTCGGAATAATCTACGCAAGTCCTCCATTTCCCATTCACCTTTTTTACCAGCACGGGGTTGGATACCCATTCAGGGTAGAGGGCGTCGCGGACGAACCCATTTGCTTTGAATTTGTCCACCTCCTCTCTGAGAGCGGCGGACCTCTCCGGATCCATTCCTCTCCTTTTTTGTTTAACTGGAACGTATTTCGGGTCTATGTTCAACATATGACTCGTGATGGCGGGGGAAATCCCACACATATCAGAATGCGTCCAGGCGAAAACATCAAGATTCGCCCGGAGGAAGTCGCTAAGGTCTTCAGTCATCGCGGGGCCAAGCTGTGATCCGATCTTTAGTATTCGCGAAGGGTCGTCACGGCTAACTGAAATGTCAATCGTTAATTCAGCCGGTGCCGCCTTCTCTTTCCTGGGCTTCTCATCGTTGTCTCTCAGATCTATATCTCCGAAGATCCGAGAACTATGCCCGAGCCAGGGCTCGGGCACTACTTGTCAATTATCCGCATTAAGGATGCGGACGGGATTGTCCGCAACCTTTCCCTTCTCCCTCCGATGGGCCTCTCTGAGCTCAGCCACATAACAGGAACGACCAGCTGCTTGGTCGCCATGAACAATACCTACTCGTTTGTCCGTTGGGAACTTCAAAGTTAAACACCACGGGGCTAACGCTGCCCTAAACTCAGCCAGGGCCGGCCGGCCCAAGAAAACATTGTATGGAGAATCCACATCCAAAACTACGAAGGGTAGAATTCGCACCCTCCGACGCTCGCCTTGTCCCAGTTCGACTGGTAACTCAACATACCCTACGGCATCGGTCGCTGCGCCGTTAAAGCCGTGTATACGAGCCTTGGACGGTTTTAGGTCCTTTGTTTCCAGTTTCATCTGGTCATAAGCCTTCTTGAAGATGATGTTGACTGAACTTCCGCAATCAATCAGAATTCTTTTTACATATGTTGGTCCGATCGTCGTAGATATGACCATCGGGTCGATGGTCGGAGCCTCCACCTGATCAGCGTCTCTGTTTCTGAACACTATATCGTCTGTCATTACGCGCTGCTGCTTAGCAGGGGTCCCGTCCTCCATGTTCGAACAGCACTCAAAATCTGCATTCTTCAAGGAGCTTGCATATCGCTCCATTTCTTGCCAATTCTTATCTGCGGGGTGAGGTCCGCCGATAATTGTATTTATGACTAGTCTACCTACGGTTCGGGCAGGCTCCTCGGGATGACGCGGAGCTGGTGCACGACCTGGGTTGGACGTTCCCTGTCCTCCTTCCTGTGGATCCTTCACAAATTCTTGCAACTTCTTTTGCCTGATCAACTTCTCGATAGCGTCGTGCAGGTGTCTGCACTCTTCCGTATTGTGCCCATAAGTCTCATGGAAGCGACAATATTTCCCGGTCCGCTTCTGTTCCTCAGTTGATTCTTTTGGACGTGGCTTTCTGTATTGAAAAGTATTGCAGGTGGATAGGTAAATGTTCTCAAGTGGTGCATTCAGCGGAGTATACTCGCTGTAGCTTGGAATTCTCGACTTCCACTTCCCCACTTCTCTCTTCTTCCCTTGATTCCTTCCTCCGGACTCCTTAGACTGCCCAGGCTTATTCTGGACATTGACTTGGACCTTTCCCGAGCTATCTCTGGACTGCTTCACAGCAATGTTGCTCTTCATAGATTCTTGGACAGGTCCTGGTGCCTAATCTCGTCGTACCCACCTAGCTTCCTCTCTTCTTATGAACTGGTGTGCCTTTGAGTAGAAACGCTCTAGCATAGTCGGGGGTTTTCCTGCCAACCAGTCTCCAAACTCAGAATCTGGATCCACACCTCTCATTACAGCCATCAGAATTGCATGGTCATTGGGATTACTGACTTCAGTTGCCGCAACATGGAATCTCTGTAAATATTCCTTCAACGACTCCCCGGGATTTTGGATTACACTTGACAGAGACATTACGTCTTTTGGGCGTGTAGTGTGTATTCTGAACTGCTCAATAAACTTCCTTGCCAACTCTTCGAAATTCGATACGGACCGCGGAGGAAGTCGGGTGAACCACATAGTAGCGATCCCAGAGAGAGTAATCGGAAAGCATCTACATTTGGTGGCATCATTTGCTCTAGCTGAATCCATCATCCATTCGTACCTCATGACATGCTGTCTGGGGTCAGTCTTCCCTTCATACGCAGGGATAGTAGGCATACTAAACTTCCTGAGGTACGCCGCCAGCAACACAACATCCGTGAATGGAGTATGACTTCTTGACACTCCCCAGTCATCATTCGATAAGCCCTGATTTTCTTTCATCAATTGCCTGATCATGGCTGTCAGATCTGGTGTCTGTATGGAAGGCGGGAGGTTAAGGTCTGTTCTACGTGCCTGTCCATGCTGATGCCTTCTCTCCTGGTGATCTGACAGTCGCGCGTCTTGGGGTTCGACATCGTTAGCGTTTTGATGGCCTGGGCCTCCATCCTCCGTTTGCACTCCGGTCCTGAAGTTTCCAGCTCTTGCTTGGTTACGGTCTCCAGCTGTTTGAACATCAGCTTCTGCTCGTGCAGCTTCAGTCTTACGTCGTCTGCGCCTGGAAGGTTCATCAGAGGAAGTTGAGCTGTCAGATGAAGAGTAAGGAGCGGGATTGCCCCCAGCATTCTGTTGCTGCTGTTGAGTGAGTTGTGCCATCAGGTTGGCGTTAGCTTGCATCTGCTCTCCTAGTTGTCTCCTGCTTTCCCTGAGTTCTCTCATCAAGTCATTGAACTCTATTCTGGTGACAACTGGAGTCTGTTCTTGAGCGGCAATTCCTGCACTTGGAATAGCTGGCTGATTGCTAGGTCCTGCTTGTTGCACGCTAGCAGTCTCGTGGGCATCCGCATTATGAGAAGCTGACCTGGTACGTGGTCTTGCCATTGTAGAGTTATCGGTATGAACTCTGAGTAGAATCAACGGATGTCCTATCAGTGAGTCGGATCTTCTTTGGGGGATTTGTTCAATCCAGTAGCTTCAAAGCAGATCCTTGAGGTCTGAGAATTCAATTCTCAGTGAAAGCACCAAAGTGTTAGCACCAAAATTGGTCACTAACCTCGTAGAGAAAGATTGTGTAGAGATATAAGTGATGAAGATAAATTAAACAGAGAAGACAATGCTAATTTAAATGCAGAAAGTAAGAATACCAAATTTATAGTGGTTCAGCGTAATTGCCTACGTCCACTTTGAGATTAAACTTTATTGATCTTTCTTCTTGTTGATTACAAATACAATTCGTGAATCAAATGCTTGAATGAAGTTGTTAAGTAGAGAAGATGAGTCTCAAAAATGGCAGAGTCTCCCCGGTGTTCTCTCCCGAAAAAAGGATCCTCTTCACTATGACCCTGCCCCATTATTTATAGACAAAGATGGGCTGGACTTCCCAAGTGGGCTTGGTAGCCGATCGCTCTGGCCCAGGTGTAGTGTTCGCTGCTTGCCGAACCAGGCATGCCAAACGTCATAATGCCGAACGGTCCTCCCTATGCCGAACGGTCCTGTCTATGCCGAATGGTATGTCTGATGTGTGGAGAGTGCAAGATGGTTGCAGTTGAAGCCGAACGTAACTCTGTTTGAAGCTCTTGACCGAACAATGCTCCCTGACCGAACGATAGTGTCATGTTGAATGAGTAGGTACACCGAGCGTCTCCCGGATGCCGAGTACTATTGTTGCCGAGTAATCCTGTTGGATGCCGGGTGCTCTCGTTTCTCGGATGCCGAGTACTCCCATTGCCGAGTACTCCTGTTATGCCGAACACTCATGTTGCCGAGTTCTATTGATGCCGAGAACTAGCTGACACCGAGCAGTCTTGTATGCCGAGTACTATCTGACGCCGAACAATATGGATGCTGAGTACTTCGCCGAGTACTCCTAGATGCCAAACATTCTATGACACTGAGTTCCACTAGGAAGCCGGGTACTTCGCCGAACACTCCTAGATGCCGAGCACTCTCTGACGCCGAGTGCTACCTGATGCCGAGCACTAGTTGCCTGGTCAAATCTCCAGGAAACAATCCGGCAGTCTCAACTGATAAGCATTCTCATTAATCTTCTTCACGATTTCCAAAGGACCAATCCTTCTAGCAGCTAGCTTGTTGTAAGTACCGACAGGAAATCGATCCTTGGTCAACACCGCACATACAAAATCTCCTTCTTTGAATTCAACGTGTCGTCGTTTAGCATCTGTGGATTGCTTATATTTCTCATTCGCCTTAAGCAATCGTTCCTGCACAACCTTGTGACACTCTTGCAATTCATTCACAAAATCACTAGCTCGTTTGATCACTCCTTTCTACTGTGGAACTATAAATAAATCCAATGGTCCTTTAGGAATTGTTGAGTACACCACCTGGAATGGACTGATTCCCGTGCTACGATTAACTGCATGGTTGTGTGCAAACTCAGCTTGACATAGCTTCGAATCCCAACTCTTCAAATTATCATTCACAAGGCATCACAATAGATTACCCAGGGATCCGTTCACAACTTCAGTCTGTCCATCTGTCTATGGATGATAAGCGCTACTGAATTTCAGCTTCGTCCCAACCATTCTCCATAGGCTCATCCAAAAATGACTTAGAAAGCGAGTATCTCTATCCGAAACAATAGATTCAGGCAACCCATGAAGACGATATATTTCTTTGAAATATAACTGTGCTACATTAACTGCATCTGCTGTCTTCTTACAAGCAACAAAATGTACCATCTTCGAGAAACGGTCCACCACAACATATATAGAGTCATTTCCCCGTTGAGTCCTCGGCAAGCCCAACACAAAATCCATGCTTACATCAACCCACGGTTTTGTAGGAACAGGTAAAGGCATATACAAACCCGCATTTATAGCTGTCCCTTTCGAAACTTGACAAACATGACATCTTCGAACAAACTTTTCAACTTCCTGCTTCATCGAGGGCCAATAATAAGACTGAGAAATCAACTTCAATGTGCGATCCCGACCAACATGTCCTTCTTCATGCAACTCTTTTACAATTTTCATTCTCAAGCTGCAATCTGGTATGCACAATCGATTCCCCTTGAATAAGAATCCATCTACCAACACAAACTCATCAGTACTCCCATCCTTGACTTTCTCAACAATCTTCGCAAAGTAAGGATCTTCCTCAAACAACTCTGGCAATAGTTCAAATCCTGTCACTTCAACCTTCATCATCGTTAACAAATGATTTCTCCTGCTCAAGGCATCAGCTACACAATTCGTCACCCCTAATTTGTGCTTTACAACAAAAGTAAACTACTGCAGATACGCGACCCATGAAGCGTGTCTAGCTGAAATTTTGTCCTACCCTTGCAAATGTTTCAAAGCTTCATGATCCGTATAAAGAACAAACTCCTTCTGAAATAGGTAATGTCTCCAGTGCTTCATAGCTTGAACAATTGCGTAAAACTCCTCGTCATAAGTGTTATATCTCAACTTGGCTCTAGACAACTTCTCACTGAAATAAGCAACTGGTCTCCTATTTTTACTAAATACTCCACCAATCCCAACCTTCGAAGCATCAGTGTGTAACTCGAACAATATCTGAAAATCCGGCAGTACCAGAATGGGTGCTGTCGTCAAAAGTGTCTTGATCTTCTCAAAAGCTAACTCTGCTTCCTCTGTCCACACGAACTTCTTTCCTTTCATGCAATCGGTTACAGGTGCCATCACACTGCTAAAATGTGGAATGAATCTTCGATAAAAAGATACCAACCCATGAAAACTCCTCACTTCAGTAATTGTCTTGGGTTGTGGCCAACTCCTGACAGCTTCCACTTTGCTTTCATCCACTTGAATACCCTCCTTCGACAGAACATATCCCAGAAAAAAACACTGTGCGTCATGAACACGCACTTCTTCGTTGCTGCATAGAATTGCTCCTGTCGTAGAATCAACAGCACTTCTCGCAAATGCTGGATATGCTCTTCCATACTCCCACTATAGATCAAAATATCGTCAAAGTAAACTACTACGAACTTCCCAATAAATGGTCTGAAAATCTGGTTCATCACTCTCATAAAAGTACTAGGAGCATTTGACAAGCCAAACGGCATAACCAGCCATTCGTATAGACCTTCCCTAGTTTTAAAAGCAGTCTTCCACTCATCACCCGGTCTAATACGAATCTGATAGTATCCACTCTTCAAGTCAATCTTTGAGAACACAACAGCCCCACTCAACTGATCAATCAAATCATCGAACCTCGGCATAGGAAACCTGTATCTCACAGTGATCTTGTTTAGAGCCCGACTGTCCGTACACATCCGCCAAGTCCCATCCTTCTTCGGTACCAATAAGGCTGGCACTGCACAAGGACTCAAGCTCTCCTGAACACGCCCTTGTTCTAACAACTCCTCCACCTGCCTTCTCAGTTCCTCATGCTCCTTAGGACTCATCCTGTAATATGGCCTGTGAGGTAATGCCGCCCCTGGCACAAGTTCAATCTGATGCTGAATATCTCTCAACGGTGGTAACTCCTTTGGCAACTTTTCAGGAAACACATCTCTGAATTCTTCCAACACTGGCTTTACTTCCTCTGGAACTTCAACAGATTCAGTAGCTTCATGTCCAATCAACAAGAACACCTCTGGACTCTCCTCTACTTCTTCAACAAACTCCTTCAAAGTCAACAAAGTCTTCAGCTCC
The DNA here is from genome assembly GCA_030737815.1 of Allium fistulosum. Taxonomy (NCBI): domain Eukaryota; kingdom Viridiplantae; phylum Streptophyta; class Magnoliopsida; order Asparagales; family Amaryllidaceae; genus Allium; species Allium fistulosum. The sequence continues at coordinate 1,621,337,377 of CM060901.1, forward strand.
TCAATCTCTTCTGACTTGCTCTCTCCTTACTGTCTCTTCTTCGGAACTAAAATGATCTTAGTACCCTCAAACATAAAGCTGTAGCTATTGGTTCGACCATCATGCTGCACTGCTCGGTCATAATGCCATGGTCTTCCCAAAAGCAAGTGACAAACATCCATCTCCACCACATCACACCAGATCTCATCTTTATACTTCTTCCCAATAGAAAATGGAACATGAACTCGCCTGTCCACCTTCACCTCTCCTCCTTTCCTTAACTACGCTAACTTGTAAGGATTTGGATGTTTCTCCGTCTTCAACTTCAACTTTCTCACAGCTCGGTAGAAATGATATTGTCACAACTTCCCGCGTCAATCACAAATTTACACACCTTCCCCAGTATAGTGCATGTCGACTGAAAGATATTACTCCTCAACCAACTAGCCTCCTCTTCCTACTTCGGTGTTAAGCATGATCTCCTCAACATTAGATTACATCCTTCATCTCCCGACGCGATATCCTGTTCATCCTCCTCAACTGGACTAGAATAACCTTCATCAACATCCTCACCTTCCACTTCAGCAATCATAGCTCGCCTCTTCGGTTTCGGGCATTCATTACTCTTGTGACCCACTTCCTGGCAATTATAACACTTGAAACTGTTGTTGAACTTCGCCTTCGCAACTTCATTCACAACTGGTTTACTAACAGCTTTAGAAACATTGGAACTCCCACTAGCACCCTTGCTCTGAGTATTGGAACTTGGAAACACACCACCTCCTCGCCATCCCTGCTTCTCCCAAGCCAACGCCTTCTGGTGCGCTTCAGCCACAGATCTAGGGTCAAACATATTTACCATATCCTGGATCTGGATCCTCAACCCCCCAACAAACCTAGCAGTCAATTGTTCCTCCGTCTCCATAATGTCATTTCAAGCAATCAGTTGATAAAACTCATCAGCATAATCATTAACAGTCTTCGTCCCTTGCCTCAGATTCTGCAACCTCTGATACATGAGTGATTGATAATTGTAAGGCAAGAATGTAGCCTTCATCTTTTCTCCCAAGCAACAATCTTCGACTTTCCCATCCGTTCTCGTGTAAGTTTGGTTTGCTTCCACCACGCCATAGCTCTTCCTCTCAACATAGTAGCAACCAACTTCACTCGACGATCTTCCGGAACCTCCTTGAAATCAAAGATCTCTTCAACATTAGATAACCAATCTAGAAATTTTTCAGCCTACATACCACCCTTAAACTCTGGAATTTCAATTTTCATTTCGGACTCCCATTTGTGATCATACTCTGAATGATTTCTTCCTTGGCTTCGATTTCGACCATGAACACTACCACCATCAAACTCCTCATCAAAATCTGATGCATATCGATGTCGATCATGACCACCAACATCTGTACCACCACTATTTCTACCACCAACATCCCTTCGATCTATATTCCTCCGATCACGATCATCCACATCTCTCCGATTTCGATCATCAACATTCCTATCACGATCGTCAACATTTCTACGATCATGATCTTCTCTTCTCTCCCGATCTGAATGTGGTGAAACTCTATTTCCCCCATGGCTCGATTCAGGTGAAACCCTTCTTCTACTTTGATTCATTTCAAGCATCATTCTCTCTAATTGACCAATTCTCTCATCAAACTTCTCATTGAATTTATCACTAATTCGTTGTTCCATATGTTCAGCATCTTCTCTTCGATACACATCTGCAACATTCTGATGACGATTAACTCTTCTTGGAGGCATTGTCAAATCTTCAACAAATCCAAACACAAACTTCACAAAAACTTCAAATCTCGAAACTTCACACCCAACGAACTTGGAAAAGTTCGTCTCCTAGCTCTGATACCAAACTGACGCAGCCAAGGAAGCGAATTCGACGATGTAAATCGAATCCGTCCAGGATCTCGCACGATTAGCGGAAATAATCGATGAATCGATGATAAATCGGTGAATTTAAGAATACCCAAATGACCAAATCCATTGATCACGAAGATACCGGATTCTAGCAATCTTCGACACGTTGATCGCGCACGATGCCGTGAGAGAAGATCTACAATTCTTTGAAAGTTGATCAAGCGCACTTGATTCCGTGAATTGGCTTCAACAATCGTTGATTCGAGCGCACTCGAATGCCGAAGGTGGAGATAGGAGATAACACTCAACTACCAATTTTAATGGAGGCAAGAAGCACAAACCAAATTTTATTTAAAATTCAACTCCCCACAAATGAACCAACACCCGCCTATTTATAGGCAAATACAACTCACGCCTCCCATAAGTCGTATGCGACTTAACGACTTAACATAAATGTACTTACGACTTAACGACTCAAACAAAGAAAATACAAACACTAGGTCGTTACATGACCTTCAACATACCTCACGACTTAACTACACTCATACAACGACACAACAATTTACACGACTTAACAGATACGACCTAACAATACAACATACATGCGACTTAACAAGTTAACGACTCAACATAGTACTCTGCAGCACAGCTTCATGCGACATAAGGAATCAGCGACCTAAAGAAGATAGCGGCATAAGTGGAGCGACTTAAAGAAGCGGCATAAGGTAGGCGCCTTAACTCGCTAGGTCGCTTGAACGACTTAAAGCATAACTCGTTAGTTCGCTTGAACGACTTAAAGCATAACTCGTTAGGTCGCTTGAACGACTTAAAGCATAACTCGCTATTCCAGGGCAATGCTTCAACCTCCCTTTGTATCTCGTTACGCCGTAGCTTGCTAGGTCGTTGGCTTTGATTTCTCGAGGAGTTAACTCGTTAGGCAACCTAAGGCTTAAGGCATGGTGTGCTGCATCAATTGTGTTACAAATAAAGAAGCAAAAGCTAAGGAAAGAGTGGGACATTCAAGGTGATGGAAACACAAAACTTTTTATAATTCACTTAATTTTAAGAAAGTTAAAAGCAGCATATATCACATCACTGGTGAGCAAGGTAGGGTACATGATTCCCCCGAGTCAAAAGATAAAGCTTTCGTACATTATTATACTAATTTGTAAGGAACCTCTGAATTTCTAAACCCTAATCTTGAGGAATTGCTATCTACCAACCTCCCTTCATAAGCAATCAAGATGTAAGTACTCTATCAGCTAGAGTTGCTGATGAGGAAATAAAATTTATAGTTTTTGGTATAAATAAATCATCATGTAGGGGCCTTGATGGTTTTAATGTCACATTATACACACACTATTGATCAATTATTTCTCATGATTTGTTGAAGGCAGCTAATAACGTTTTTAATCACAGCAAAATCATCATTGGTCTTAATGCTACCAGCTTAGCTTTGATACCCAAATCCAATCAAACATCCATCGTCATGGCCTTTAGGCCTATAGCTTGCTGCAATGTTATATATAAGTGTATATCTAAAGTCATCTCTTCTAGGTTAAAGTCTGTGCTACCTCAAATTATATCTCCTAATCAGTCTGCTTTCCTTCCCAATAGAAGTATCCTTGATAAAGTGTTACTCACCCATGAGCTTCTGAATGGATGTAACAGAAGTTATATTTCTCCTAGAGCTATAATCAAACTAGATATTATAAAGGCTTATGATTTAGTGGAAAGCAACTATTGTAGTGATGGCTAGAATGAATTTTCCATGTCATTTTGTAAGCTGGATATATACTTGTATTTCTATTGTGTCTTATTCCCTTGTATATAATAACAAAAATGTGAGATATTTCAAAGGCAAGAAAGGTATATGCTAGGGTGATCCTATGTCCTCTTACTTATTCATAATTGTGACAAAATTTTACACTTAGTTGATAAATAAGGAAATTATGAATAAGGAGTTTGTGCTTTATCCTAAATGTAAGGAATCATGTATTTCTACACTTCTTTTTGTTGATGATGTTGCTATTTTCACCAAACAAACTAAAGGCTCCTTGCTTTGCATCACCAGGATTTTGAACAATTTCCAATGCATTATCGGTCTCTAGATAAATTCTCAAAAATCTTTCTTAACATTAGCTGTAGTTCCTGACCTTCAAAGGCTACATCTTCATGAACTTGTTTCCTTGCTTGCCTTGGCTGAAAGTACTATCCACTTAAGTATCTCCCTGAAAACCAGGAAAATTGGCTACTCTAATTGCCTGCCTCTGTTTGAAAAAATCACCAGAACTATGAATAATTGGGTCAATAGGTTCATGTCTCAAGCAAGTAGACTCGTTATTATAAAAGCAATTATTCATGCTATGATAGTATATTGGAGCAGACGCTTCATTCTTCCACCCAGGTTAATTAATCAGATCAGGTAAGCCTTGAATCACTTCATGTAGACTGAGAATATGTACTCAAGAAAGCCTATTCCAATGACCTTCTGCAAGGTTGAAACAACATAAGCAAATGGTGGTCTGGGTATAAGAACACAAAGCTCTGGAACCAGGCAGCTTTCCCTAAACATTTTGATAATGTGCTCAACAATCACGATAATCCATGTGTTAAGTGGGTAAGGAAATATCACCTTGGTAACAAAAAATTTTGGTTAATGGATACGTCTCCTTTGTGTGGATGGGTCTGGAGATCAATCTTGCAGCTTAGGGATTAGCTTCTTCCTCATGTTCAAATTAAATTGGCACTAAACAGTTCTTCTAAATTTTAGTTTTTGCCATGGGCCAGGCAAGGCTTAATCTTGGCAAATATTCTATCTTATGATGAAAGGGTTCTTTCAGGAAACCTTGTGGATGCTAAAGCTAGTGATTATGTGCTTGATGACAGTGTAACATTACCTTATTCAGGTAATGGCAGGGTTAGAGCAGTTTGGAATTTAATTCAAGGTGAAAAATTATAGGGAGGAAATGATATATATATATATATATTATATGTAAGTATATATGTATATATGTATATATATATATGTATGTATGTATATGTATGTATGCATATTTGGACAGCTAAGCAAATGTCTCATTCAATTTCTACCATCTACAAAGCATTATCTAAAACAATTCCACAATCTAAATTCTAGTGGGATACAAGAGTGTGGAACGGTTACTACTCTAAGAGGGAAAATTTTCTACTCTGGAAGGTGCTAAGGAATGGTTTGCATACTATGACAAATCTCCAGCTCAAAGGCATTGATGTTGTAAGTTTCTATCCTTTTTGTTGTAATCATGAAGAAGAAACCATGCACTTGTTTATCAACTGTCAGTTCATCTTTGAATTATGGTGCAAAGTGTTAGTGATGCAGCCAAGGAAGCGAATTCGACGATGTAAATCGAATCCGTCCAGGATCTCACACAATTAGCGGAAATAATCGGTGAATCGATGATAAATCGGTGAATTTAAGAATACCCAAAAGCCCAAATCCGTTGATCACGAAGATACCAGATTCTAGCAATCTTCGACACGTTGATCGTGCACGATGCCGTGAGAGAAGATCTACAATTCTTCGAACATTGATCAAGCGCACTTGATTCCGTGAATTGGCTTCAACAATCGTTGATTCGAGTGCACTCGAATGCCAAAGGTGGAGATAGGAGATAATACTCAACTACCAATTTTAATGGAGGCAAGAAGCACAAACCAAATTTTATTTCAAAATCAACTACTTTTTACAAATGACAATACGTCCCTATTTATAGGGAAAATACAACACACACGACTTAACCTTGTATGACCTAACAATATACAAATTACAAAACAACGACTTAGCAAATACATCACTCAGTACAAACGACTTACAAAGCTAACGGCTTAACGACATACGACTTAAAAACAATATACATCAACGACCTAAGAAAAACAAACGACTTAACAAATATGACATAATACTTGCGACTTAACATCTTGAACGACCTAAGGAATTGATAGCGACCTACTAGATTTCGCGACGTAGGAAGATTCGCGACTTAAAGTAAGTCGTTCGTGACTTAAGGAGGAGCACGGCAGCGACTTAACTTCCTTTTGTTCGCGACTCAAGGAATTTGCGGCATAGCGATCTAAGAAGTTCGCGACATAAATCTTCGCGACCTAACTTCATTCGCGACTTACTGAAGGCGACTCAACTGGAATGTCGTTCATGACATAAGGAGCTTCTTTCGATGACCTACTGGAGGCTTCGCCGCGACTTAAGGAGATGAGCGACCCACGACTTAGGGCTTCACCGCGACTTAGGGCTTCGCGACCTACTGGTGGAATTCGCAATTTAGGCAACTCGCGACATAAGGTTTTGTTCGATTCACGGAGGAGGAGCGACTTGCCGCGATTTAAGGAGGAAGTCGATCTCGATATGGTATGCGCTGCATCATCCTCCCCTGGTTGAAAAGAATTCGACCTCGAATTCACACTCTCCTCTTCTTCGACATGCTTATTCTCATGATATGGAATCAAGTGTTTGACGTTGAAAACGTCAGCAGTATGGATATGATCCGGCAATCTCAACTGATAAGCATTCTCGTTAATCTTCTTTACGATTTCCAAAGGACCAATCTTCCTAGCAGCTAGTTTGTTGTAAGTACCAACAGGAAATCGATCCTTGGTCAATACTGCATATACAAACTCTCCTTCTTGAAATCAACATGTCGTCGTTTAATATCTGCGGATTGCTTATATTTCTCATTCGCCTTAAGCAATCGTTCCTGCACAACCTTGTGACACTCTTGCAATTCATTCACAAAATCACTAGCACGTTTGATCACTCCTTTCTGTTGTGGAACTACAAATAAATCCAACGGTCCTTTAGGAATTGTTGAGTACACAACCTGGAATGGACTGAACCCAGTGCTACGATTAACTGCATGGTTGTGTGCAAATTCAGCTTGACATAACTTCGAATCCCAACTCTTCAAATTGTCATCCACGAGGCATCGCAATAGATTACCTAGGGATCTGTTTACAACTTCAGTCTGTCCATCCGTCTGTGGATGATAAGCACTACTGAATTTCAGCTTAGTCCCGACCATTCGCCATAGACTCTTCCAAAAACGACTCAGAAAACGAGTATCTCTATCTGAAACAATCGATTCAGGCAACCCATGAAGATGATATATTTCTCTGAAATATAACTATGCTACATTAACCGCATCTGCTGTCTTCTTGCATGCAATAAAATGTACCATTTTTGAAAACCGGTCAACCACCACATATATAGAATCATTGCCGCGTTGTGTTCTCGGCGGTCCCAACACAAAATCCATGCTAATATCCACCCATGGTTTAGTAGGTATAGGCAACGGCATATATAAACCTGCATTTGTCGCTATCCCATTCGAAACTTGACAAACATGACATCTTCGAACAAACTTTTCAACTTCCCGCTTCATCGAGGGCCAATAATAAGACTGAGAAATTAACTGCAATGTGCGATCCCGACCAACATGTCATTCTTCATGCAGCTCTTTTACAATTTTCATTCTCAAGCTGCAATCTGGTACGCACAATCGATTCCCCTTGAATAAGAATCCATCTACCAACACAAACTCATCAGTACTCCTATCCTTGACTTTCTCAACAATCTTCGCAAAGTAGTGATCTTCCTCAAACAACTCTGGCAATAGTTCAAATCCTATCACTTCAACCTTCATCGTCGTCAACAAATGATTCCTCCTGCTCAAGGCATCAGCTACATGATTCGTCACCCCTGATTTGTGCTTTACAACAAAAGTAAACTGCTGCAGATACGCGACCATTGAAGTGTGTCTAGCTGAAATTTTGTCCTGCCCTTGCAAATGTTTCAAAGCTTCATGATCCGTATAAAGAACAAACTCCTTCTGAAACAGATAATGTCTCAAGTGCTTCACAGCTTGAACAATTGCGTAAAACTCCACGTCATAAGTGCTATATCTCAACTTGGCTCCATACAACTTCTCACTGAAATAAGCAACTGGTCTTCCATTCTGACTCAATACTCCACCAATCCCAACCTTCGAAGCATCAGTGTGTAACTCGAACAATATCTGAAAATCCGACAGTACTAGAATGGGTGCTGTCGTCAAAAGTGTCTTGATCTTCTCAAAAGCTAACTCTGCTTCCTCTGTCCACACGAACTTCTTTCCTTTCATGCAATCGGTTACAGGTGCCATCACACTGCTAAAATGTGGAATGAAGCTTCGATAAAAAGATAGCAACCCATGAAAACTCTTCACTTCAGTAATTGTCTTGGGTTGTGGCCAACTCCTGACAGCTTCCACTTTGCTTTCATCCACTTGAATACCTTCCTTCGACAGAACATATCCCAGAAACAAAACACCGTGTGTCATGAACACGCACTTCTTCGTTGCTGCATAGAATTGCTCCTGTTGTAGAATCAAAAACACTTCTCGCAAATGCTGGATATGCTCTTCCATACTCCCACTATAGATCAAAATATCGTCAAAGTAAACTGCTACGAACTTCCCAATAAATGGTCTGAAAATCTGGTTCATCACTCTCATAAAAGTACTAGGAGCATTTGACAAGCCAAACGGCATAACCAGCCATTCGTATAGACCTTCCCTAGTTTTAAAAGCAGTCTTCCACTCATCACCCGGTCTAATACGAATATGATGGTATCCACTCTTCAAGTCAATCTTTGAGAACACAACGGCCCCACTCAATTGATCAATCAAATCATCGAACCTCGGCATAGGAAACATGTATCTCGCAGTGATCTTGTTTAGAGCCCGAGTGTCCGTACACATCCGCCAAGTCCCATCCTTCTTCGGTACCAATAAGGCTGGCACTGCACAAGGACTCAAGCTCTCCTGAACATGTCGTTGTTCTAACAACTCCTCCACCTGCCTTCTCAGTTCCTCATGCTCCTTAAGACTCATCCTGTAATGTGGTCTGTGAGGTAATGCCGCCCCTGGCACAAGATCAATCTGATGCTGAATATCTCTCAACGGTGGTAACTCCTTTGGCAACTTTTCAGGAAACACATCTCTGAATTCTTCCAACACTGGCTTTACTTCCTCTGGAACTTCAACAGATTCAGTAGCTTCATGTCCAATCAACAAGAACACCTCTGGACTCTCCTCTACTTCTTCAACAAACTCCTTCAAAGTCAACAAAGTCTTCAGCTCCTCAATCTCTTCTGACTTGCTCTCTCCTTACTGTCTCTTCTTCGGAACTAAAATGATCTTAGTACCCTCAAACATAAAGCTGTAGCTATTGGTTCGACCATCATGCTGCACTGCTCGGTCATAATGCCATGGTCTTCCCAAAAGCAAGTGACAAACATCCATCTCCACCACATCACACCAGATCTCATCTTTATACTTCTTCCCAATAGAAAATGGAACATGAACTCGCCTGTCCACCTTCACCTCTCCTCCTTTCCTTAACCACGCTAACTTGTAAGGATTTGGATGTTTCTCCGTCTTCAACTTCAACTTTCTCACAGCTTCGGTAGAAATGATATTGTCATAACTTCCCGCGTCAATCACAAATTTACACACCTTCCCCAGTATAGTGCATGTCGACTGAAAGATATTACTCCTCAACCAACTAGCCTCCTCTTCCTACTTCGGTGTTAAGCATGATCTCCTCAACATTAGATTACATCCTTCATCTCCCGACGCGATATCCTGTTCATCCTCCTCAACTGGACTAGAATAACCTTCATCAACATCCTTACATTCCACTTCAGCAATCATAGCTCGCCGCTTCGGTTTCGGGCATTCATTACTCTTGTGACCCACTTCCTGGCAATTATAACACTTGAAACTATTGTTGAACTTCGCCTTCGCAACTTCATTCACAACTGGTTTACTAACAGCTTTACTCCCACTAGCACCCTTGCTCTGAGTATTGGAACTTGGAAACACACCACCTCCTCGCCTTCCCTGCTTCTCCCAAGCCAACGCCTTCTGGTATAGTACATATCAAAGTCTGAATAATAACAGAGTAGCGGAATAGTGGACAAATAAAAGCGCTATCTATCAGCATAGCAGATAATGTCCAAGCGGAAGCACAGAAGCTAAGTCCAGAGACCTAACCTGAAACAACTCGGTCTGACCCGAGCGAAAAACACTCAGGTCAGGCTAGCTAAACAATCAGTAATAACTGAGATATATAATAATGCGGTACATAAATGAAACAGTACTTTTCCTAAGAGAAGAGTATTTTGGACCACATGAATATAATGACGGTCACTAATCCTCAATCAACAGAAAAAATCTATAAAGAGAATCTCAGCACCAAAGTGTTGAATAAATAAAATCACCTCATATCATCGGCGTAGCCAAAGATATATAAAGTTGCCCATAGGCAATAATCCCAAGAATGACCAGAGTCTGTAATCAATGCCCAAGCAAAGATCGATGCTCCAAAGGGCAATGGGGATATACCGAAAATTCAATGAAATCAAACATTGAAAAGCAGTGCCCAGAGACACTGTGAATCCACAAGGTAATTGCACTTACATCGTATGGTTCCATAGAACCAACACCGAATGGCGGTACTCGAATGGATATAAAAATCATCAGATAATACAAGTATAGCACGTGCACCGACCGGAGTCGTTATTGCCAAGTACTGTAGAGTTGTGATCGATCACTCGCACCGATGCGGAACGCGCGAGACGGCGAGATCCTTCCCAGAAGGATAAAGGCCCAGAGGCACATGCCGAAAAAGAAACTGCTCCATAGAACAGGTGTCCAGAGACGGTTGCCCAGAGGCGTGGTGACCCAGAGGTCTAGTACTGGCTGCCCAGAGGCTAATGTGTCATAAACTTCTTGGAGAGGAACCCGTAAAGTGTTAACAATGAGTCCCATACCCCATGTTCGCACTAAACGGTTTACTAACCAATAGCAAGCTCACACTCCAAACAATAAAAAGTCCACCTCGTATCATCGGTAAACTAGACCCAAAGGTCAAAACGATCAATCGAATAGGTCGAGGATTAACTGGAAAGAAAATACACACGGTTCCATAGGCCGGAGATTTCCTAACCGTTTAAGCACATTTCCACTTCGCTCGACGTGCTAAAAAGTGAGTGTGAGATTTTTATTATAGAAAATAATGGTTCGAAACAGATTTATAATTGATTTTGAGAACGCTTTAAAACGGCTTTTGAAAACTCTCCTATTATGGAGTAAATAGTTTACTAATTAAAAATAATATTATATAATAGTTTAGAAAGCCATTTCGGAGTGAAAAATCCTTTTAAAACCTTTTTATAAGGCCCGTGTACAAAATCCAGAGACAAATCTCAAAGAAATCGATAAAACCAGAAAATCACTGAAAATATTCTAAGTGTTGGAAAATAGTCCAAAACTGACGCGAACCCAAGTTCGGAAAATTATTCGAACCAGCAGACTGAATCCGGATGACATGAAAATTGGTTGGAACTTAGTCCGACATTCCTACTTCAGAACACAAAAAGAATTACTCGATTCTGACTTGAAACGAAGGCGTAGCGACGTTCCAAAGTCGGACACAGAAATATGAAATGCACTGTTTTGCACAGCGATCTGGGTTCAACTATGACAGGAAATTCGAAGGGTCTAATGAACTCAGATGATGACCAAACTTTCCAGATATGGAGATCATAACTCCATCTTTCCAACGAGACCAAAATCGTCAAATTCCGACTAGCGGCTCAAAAGTTATGACCAAAATAGTTTCAGTTTCATCCACAGAGCTAATATGTGTATCACTCTCGGGAAGATAGTAGAAAAATCAATTTTTGACCTAGTTAGACTCAAAATTACAGAAAACTCACTGAACAAAAATTGTATCATAGGTTTTACGCTTTCCGGGACATCCAAAATTATCTAATTCGGATCAAAAACGAGAGAGATACATGCAAAACAATATCAGATTGAAACTCAAGATAACTTGTTAAAGACAGAATTGGTCTTCTGTCTTTGAACGCATTTCAGGTCATCTATATGGCAAAATTACAGAAAACTCACTGAACAAAAATTGTAGCATATGTTTTAAGATTTCCGGAACATCCAAAATTATCTAATTCGGATCAAAAACGAGAGAGATACATGCAAAACAATATTAGATTGAAACTCAAGATAACTTGTTAAAGACAGAATTGGTCTTCTGTCTTTGAACGCATTTCAGGTCATCTAAATGGCAAAATTACAGAAAACTCACTGAACAAAAAGTATTCCTTATTGAATCTAGTTTGTAGAAAAAAAACCTGACCAAATACGGGTGAGAAATGAAGAAGTTATGCCTGATTTCGTTTCAGCTACAATTCCAAAACGAAAATTATAGAAGCATCAAGTAAAAAAAAGGATTTAGCTAGCAATTTTACCTCAACCAATATAGCAAGCAACTTGTGTGCACACCCAAAATGAAAGCAAAGAGGATCAAAGAGCTATGATTCACATGTTACATAATAAAACATGTGTTACTAAATGATTACTGAAATCAAAAGATGATTAAACACATATTAGAAGAGGTTTTTAGCAATATACCTCTCACAAAAGCAACAAAGATTACTATAGCATCAACCCAAGTTAGCAAAAGATGATTAGGAGGCTATAAGATCAAAAAAACACATAAAACATGTGTTACCAATTAAATTTCAGAAATTAGAGAGATATAAAAATGGATTTGAGGTGGGTATTTGCATTACCTTTGCATAGAATGACTTGCATAAGCCAAAACTAGAAGGAGATGAAGATAGAGGCCATTTTTGTTATGAAAGATTTAGGAAATGATTAGGGTTTTGATTAGGGATGAATGAATGAGGTTAGGAGAGTTTGAGATAATTTATAGAGGAGGTTTAGGGTGGGTTATTGTGCTAGGTTTAGTAACCCAATAAGAAGAGAGTTATTTACATGTTTTTTCCAAAAATTAGTCTAAGTGTTCATATATGTTTATAAAACTCATTTTTTTTTCTCTTACCCAAACCCGTTTTAAAACTTCTCTTAAAATATTTAACTTTCCAAAATAACATTTTATCCTCATTTTAAAATCCCATATTTCCCATTTAATTAAAATAGCCTTTTTCAAATAAATTTTTGTTATTCCAAATCCTTTTATGCTTCATTAAAATAAATAAAAATCCTAACTTTTATTTATTAATTAGTAATGCAAATCCCGGGTTGTTACAGACTCCCCCCCTTAAGAAAATTGCGTCCCCGCAATTCCTTAAGATAAATGTCGTCTATAACGTCAAATCCACAAAAGAAGTGATAGAGATAAAATAGAGAATTCTCACCTACAGAAGAAGATGGGAGAAAGCCAGGATAAGAGCGTTCGATAGATTCTCTGGTCTCCCAAGTGCAGTCCTTAGGATTCGGTGACCATTGAATCTTCACGAGTGGAACCTCTTTGTTGCGAAGGCGTCTAACCTCCGAATCAAGTACACGAAGAGGTTGCTGCTCCAAAGATAAATCAGGTAAGATCTCTAAATCAGGCACATCATGCGGCTCAATGATAGAATCAGGATCGCGGACACACATGCGAAGCTGGGAAACATGGAACACGTCGTGCATTCCAGAGAAGTGAGCAGGTAGAGCCACACGATAAGCCACGGGGCCAATGCGTTCCGTAATAGGAAATGGTCCAACATAGCGAGGAGCCAACTTCTCGGTAGAGCTGAACGCACAACCCCCTTCATGGGAGAGACCCGAATAAAGACAGAATCGCCAATGGAGAACTCAAGAGGCTTCCTACGGTTGTCCGCGTAGGATTTCTGGCGGTTCTGCACCTCTTTCATTCTCTGACGAATAAGAATAATCTTCTCAGAAGATTCCCGAACTGAATCTAGACCAAGAAGGAGCTTCTCGCCAGATTCTAACCAACATGCAGGAGAATGACATGGCCTTCCGTAAAGAGCCTCGAAAGGAGCCATGCCAATACTAGACTGAAAGCTGTTGTTGTAGGAGAACTCTACAAGCGGTAAGTGATCCTCCCAACTACCTCTGAAATCCAGAATACAACAGCGCAAAAGATCCTCTAAAACACGATTCACCCTCTCCGTCTGACCGTCAGTCTGAGGATGATAAGCAGTCGAGAGATTCAGCTTTGAGCCCAAAGCTGACTGTAGGCACTTCCAGAAGTGACTAGTAAAGATAGTGTCTCGATCACAGACGATAGAGCTAGGAATGCCATGAAGTCGAACGACTTCCTTCACATATAGCTTGGCAAGCTGAGGAGCAGTCCGAGTGGACTTAATAGAAATGAAATGAGCTGATTTGGTCAAGCGATCAACGATGACCCAAATAGAAGTATGGCCTGACCTCGATCGAGGCAGACCGTCAATAAAATCCATAGATATCTGATCCCATTTCCATAATGGAATCTCTAGCGGCTGAAGAAGACCAGATGGATGCTGATGCTCAGCTTTGATCCGTTGACAAGTCATGCAACGGCTTACATAACTTGCAACATCACTCTTCATGCCCTCCCAATAAAATAGGCGACACATGTCGGCATACATCTTACTCGACCCAGGATGGATGGTGTACTTAGTGCGATGACACTCGTCCAGAATGTCATGCCTAAGTGATAAATCAGATGGTACCAAAATACAGTTCTTCCTGCAAAGACACCGATGAGAATCAATGGAATAATCCAACAATGTCTCATCACTGGATCCCGACTCAAGGAGATGAATATATCGCAACAAGTCTGGATCCTGCCGCTGAGCATGGGCAATGCGATCCCATAGAATAGGTCGAGCTTCCAAGCTGAAAAGCAAGATCTGAGGATCAGAAGACGGAGCTCGATTTCGAATATCACACATAGAAAGAGTCTCAAGAATATCCCACTCGGCTATCATCATAGAAACTACTGCCGAGTGTTTGCGACTGAGTGCATGAGTCACACGATTACCCTTGCCAGGGGTATACTGAATGTCTAAGTCATATGAGGCGAGAAACTCAAGCCATCGCTGCTGCCTCATATTAAGATCCTTTTGACTGAATAAATACTTCAGAGACTTGTGATCGGTGTAAAGAGTGAAGCGTTCGCCTAATAGAAAGTGATGCCACGTCTTCAAAGCAAAGACGATAGCTGCCAACTCAAGATCATGAGTCGGATAGCGAACCTCATTCGGACGTAGCTACCTAGAAGCATAAGCAACTACCCGATCCTTCTGCATAAGCACATCACCGAGCCCGCTACCACAAGCATCGGTGTAAACAACAAGATCCTGGTTACTCTTAGGAACCACAAGGATAGGAGCATGAGTGAGAAGTTCCTTCAATCGCTGAAAGGAAGCTTCACACTTATCAGACCAAATAAAGCGAACACCCTTACGAGTCAGAGTCGTGAGGGGAAGTGCAACACGAGAGAAATCCTTGATAAATCGACGGTAATAACCCGCCAGACCAAGGAAGCTGCGAATATCATGAACGTTCTCGGGCTGCTTCCAATTCTGAATAGCTTCGATCTTTGCAGGATCGACAGAAATACCCTCAGATGATACAATATGGCCCAAGAACTTGACCTTGCTCTCCCAAAAATGGCACTTGGAGAGCTTGGCCTTAAGCTGATGCTGACGAAGAGTATCCAAGACGATCCGCAAATGATGAGCATGCTCTGCCTCGGATCTAGAATAAACAAGAATATCGTCGATGAAAACCAGAACGAATCTATCGATGTATTCGCGGAATACTCGATTCATGAGATCGACGAAGAAAGTCGGAGCGTTCGTCAAGCCGAACGGCATGACCAACCACTCAAAAGAACCATAACGAGTGCGAAATGCTATAAGAGGAATGCTGTCTTCCGCGACTCGTAGCTGAAGGAATCCGGTGGCAAGGTCAAGCTGAGAGAAGACCTTTGCACCACTCAATTGGTCAAACATGTCGTCTATCCGAGGAAGTGGGTAGCGATTTTTGATGGTCATCTCATTGAGCTTGCGATAATCAATGCAAAGCCTAAGAGAGCCATCAGCCTTCTTAACGAAGACCACAGCAGCACCCCATGGCGAAGAATTGGAACGAATGAACTGCTTTGCTTCAAGCTCAACTAACTGCTTCCTGAGTTCCTCATTCTCCTTAGTAGACATTCTCGTAGGAGGACGCCCAACTGGATGAGAGCCTAGAATAAGATCGATGCGGAACTCAATAGCTCGCTTTGGCGGCAGTCCGGATACTAGCTCGAATACGTCGGGGAAATCCCGAACAACAGGAATACGAGATAAGTTCAAATCCTCATCTCGTGAATCGAGAGAGAATAAAGTAACATCAGAAAGCCCAACATCTTGAAGAACAATAGCTAACGGAGAGGACGAGTCAGGGTGATGAATGAATAATATCCGCTCCGAACAAATAATTTTGGCGTCGTGCTGAACGAGCCAATCCATGCCAAGAATATATCAAAGCCCAAATACTCCATAACGTGCAGATTCGCACGGAAAGAAAATCCACAAAGATCGATATCTATATCCTCACAAAGCAAGCTAAGGGTCGTGGATCCGTCGATGGGATTCACAATCCTTAGTGAAGAAACCAAACAAGTAACATCCAAAGATAAAGTATCAACTAGTTCCTTTGATACGAATGAGTGAGAGACACCCGTATCAAAAAGAACTCTAATAGATCTACCATGAAATAAAATAGAGCCTTCAAGAACGGAAGGATGTGTACCTTTAGGCTGAGCAGAAGTGGTAGGAGCCTTGGCAGCATTAAGCCTGCCAGGCTTGGCACTAGCTGGAGCAATAGGACAAGCGGAGATCCTGTGTCCCTCCTTCTTGCAGAAGGTGCAATAGAGAGGTTTGGGACACTCTCGAATAAAGTGATCTGGAGAACCACAGTTGAAGCATTTCTTCGGAGGATGTGTCCCACTAGGCTGAGCAGGAGTCTGGGACTGAGGACGAGTCTGAGGCTGAGTCTGAACAGTGGAACTGCCAGTCTTCTTCTTCTTGTGCTGAAAAGAAGAGCCAGACTTGCCAGGAGGAAACCTCTTCTTGGTGGGGTTTGTGGAACCCACACCACCATCATCACTATGCTCCATCTCGACTGACTCAAGATGTAGAGCTGCATCGACTAGCTTCTCAAATGAGAGCTCAAGCTGTAGCATAAGCTGCCTCTTCAGATATTTCTTCAAGCCCTCAACAAATTTAAGGTTCCTCTTATAAGGAGTAGCAATAAACTCAAGGTCGTACTTGGACATGGCCTCGAAGGAAGAGACATAGTCGGATACAGAGGACTTCCCCTGCTTGAGATCAAGAAAGCGGCGAGCAAGGGAGTTCTTCTCTGACTCTGGGATGAATTTGAGCTCAAATCTCTCACGAAACTGAGCCCAAGTAAGTGTGGACTCATCGATCTCGGCAATAAGGAGTTCATACCAATCCAGGGCACGACTCTGAAGCTGACTGGAAGCAATAAGAACACGGTCATGATCCGGGATATCCATATGAGTGAAAATGCGCTCGCATATCCGAATCCAAGCCTGGACCTCTAAGACATTCTCGGAGCCGCTGAACGGCTTCCCTCCGAGATGGGTAAAATCACTGCAGAGACGCGCAAAAGCAGACTTGTGCGGAGCATCAGCAACTGGGGCCGGAGACTGAGAATGAGACTGGGAATTCCGAACCAGCTCCATGATCTGGTCGGTAGTCATGAACACGCCCTCTGGATGAGTGTTGCTGGACTGCCCAACAGCACTGGTCTGACGTGTGGATCTCCCTCTTCCCCTTCCAGACATACTGAAAGTCAAACGGGAATTAGAGTTAGACATGATTCAATGATAGATAATTAATTAAGGAATACTACTGAATATAATGGATTCCAAAACATATTCCTAACTTATCTATCAATAAACCTAAGGAAGGGATTTGATTTAATTCGGATCTAATTAAAATGTATTGTACTAAGTGTATCTGTTATGTGTTTATTATGCTTATTCCTGAAACCAGGCTCTGATACCAAGCTGTAACGCCCCACTCTGAGACCCACTGTAACAAAGAGTATTACGGGAGTAATACTGTCTGCTAAAGCGGAGAATAGAGTATAGTGGAAGCGACCATTTGTAATCAAGCTATAACTATCTACTGAATACGTCGAAAGGATGGTATCTATTTTTTTTCAAGTGGTTTGACATATTCGGTAAATACTTATAACGAAATTACAAATGGCTAAAGATCTATCAGGACAAAGCATAATAACATAATAATAAAACATCACAGAATAGAATCACATAACAGATATAAAATCCCAGCATAATACATCGTCAATACAGATCCAAATACTATAAGTGGGTACAAAGCCACTGCCCACACATGTGAGTCAAAAATATGTACATATCAAAGTCTGAATAATAACAGAGTAGCGGAATAGTGGACAAATAAAAGCACTATCTATCAGCATAGCAGATAATGTCCAAGCGGATGCACAGAAGCTAAGTCCAGAGACCTAACCTGAAACAACTCGGTCTGACCCGAGCGAAAAACACTCGGGTCAGGCTAGCTAAACAATCAGTAATAACTGAGATATATAATAATGCGGTACATAAATGAAATAGTACTTTTCCTAAGAGAAGAGTATTTTGGACCACATGAATATAATGACGGTCACTAATCCTCAATCAACAGAAAAAATCTCCAAAGTGAATCTCAGCACCAAAGTGTTGAATAAATAATATCGCCTCATATCATCGGCGTAGCCAAAGCTATATAAAGTTGCCCATAGGCAATAATCCCAAGAATGAACAGAGTCTGTAATTCAATGCCCAAGCAAAGATCGATGCTCCAAAGAGCAATGGGGATATACTGAAAAGTCAATGAAATCAAACACTGAAAAGCAGTGCCCAGAGACACTGTGAATCCACAAGGTAATCGCACTTACATCGTATGGTTCCATAGAACCAACACCGAATGGCGGTACTCGAATGGATATAAAAATCATCAGATAATACAAGTATAGCACGTGCACCGACCGGAGTCGTTATTGCCAAGTACTGTAGAGTTGTGATCGATCACTCGCACAGATGCAGAACGTGCGAGATAGCGAGATCCTTCCCAGAAGGATAAAGGCCCAAAGGCACATGCCGAAAATGAAACTGCTCCATAGAACAGGTGTCCAGAGATGGTTGCCCAGAGGCGTGGTGACCCAGAGGTCCAGTACTGGCTGCCCAGAGGCTAATGTGTCACAAACTTCTTGGAGAGGAACCCGTAAAGTGTTAACAATGAGTCCCATACCCCACGTTCGCACTAAACGGTTTACTAACCAATAGCAAGCTCACACTCCAAACAATAAAAAGTCCACCTCGTATCATCGGTAAACTAGACCCAAAGGTCAAAACGATCAATCGAATAGGTCGGGGATTAACTGGAAAGAAAATACACACGGTTCCATAGGCCGGAGATTTCCTAACCGTTTAAGCACCTTTCCATTTCGCTCGACGTGCTAAAAAGTGAGTGTGAGATTTTTATTATAGAAAATAATGGTTCGAAACGGATTTATAATTGATTTTGAGAACGCTTTAAAACGACTTTTGAAAACTCTCCTATTATGGAGTAAATAGTTTACTAATTAAAAATAATATTATATAATAATTTCGAAAGCCATTTCGGAGTGAAAAAATCCTTTTAAAACATTTTTATAAGGCCCGTGTACAAAATCCAGAGACAAATCTCAAAGAAATCGATAAAACCAGAAAATCACTGAAAATATTCTAAGTGTTGGAAAATAGTCCAAAACTGACGCGAACCCAAGTTCGGAAAATTATTCGGACCAGCAGACTGAATCCGAATGACATGAAAATTGGTAGGAACTTAGTTCGACATTCCTACTTCAGAACGAAAAAAGAATTACTTGATTCCAACTTGAAACGAAGGCGTAGCGACGTTCCAAAGTCGGACACAGAAATATGAAATGCACTGTTTTGCACAGCGATCTGGGTTCAAATCTGACAGGAAATTCGAAGGTTCTAATGAACTCAGATGATGACCAAACTTTCTAGATATGGATTTCATAACTCCATCTTTCCAACGAGACCAAAATCGTCAAATTCCGACCAGCGGCTCAAAAGTTATGACCAAAATAGTTTCAGTTTCATCCACAGAGCTAATATGTGTATCACTCTCGGGAAGATAGTAGAAAAATCAATTTTTGACCTAGTTAGACTCAAAATTACAGAAAACTCACTAAATAAAAATTGTAGCATAGGTTTTAAGATTTCCGGGACATCCAAAATTATCTAATTCGGATCAAAAACGAGAGAGATACATGCAAAACAATATCAGATTGAAACTCAAGATAACTTGTTAAAGACAGAATTGGTCTTCTGTCTTTGAACGCATTTCAGGTCATCTAAATGGCAAAATTACAGAAAACTCACTGAACATAAATTGTAGCATATGTTTTTAGCTTTTCGGAACATCCAAAATTATCTAATTCGGATCAAAAAAGAGAGAGATACATGCAAAACAATATCAGATTGAAACTCAAGATAACTTGTTAAAGACAGAATTGGTCTTCTGTCTTTGAACGCATTTCAGGTCATCTAAATGGCAAAATTACAGAAAACTCACTGAACAAAAAGTATTCCTTATTGAATCTAGTTTGTAGTAAGAAAAACATGACCAAATACGGATGAGAAATGAAGAAGTTATGCCTGATTTCGTTTCAGCTACAATTCCAAAACGAAAATTATAGAAGCATCAAGTAAAAAAAGGATTTAGCTAGCAATTTTACCTCAACCAATATAGCAAGCAACTTGTGTGCACACCCAAAATGAAAGCAAAGAGGATCAAAGAGCTATGATTCACATGTTACATAATAAAACATGTGTTACTAAATGATTACTGAAATCAAAAGATGATTAAACACACATTAGAAGAGGTTTTTAGCAATATACCTCTCACAAAAGCAACAAAGACTACTATAGCATCAACCCAAGTTAGCAAAAGATGATTAGGAGGCTATAAGATCAAAAAAACACATAAAACATGTGTTACCAATTAAATTTCAGAAATTAGAGAGATATAAAAATGGATTTGAGGTGGGTATTTGCATTACCTTTGCATAGAATGACTTGCATAAGCAACAACTAGAAGGAGATGAAGATAGAGGCCATTTTTGTTATGAAAGCTTTAGGAAATGATTAGGGTTTTGATTAGGGATGAATGAATGAGGTTAGGAGAGTTTGAGATAATTTATAGAGGAGGTTTAGGGTGGGTTATTGTGCTAGGTTTAGTAACCCAATAAGAAGAGAGTTATTTACATGTTTTTTCCAAAAATTAGTCTAAGTGTTCATATATGTTTATAAAACTCATTTTTTTTCTCTTACCCAAACCCATTTTAAAACTTCTCTTAAAATATTTAACTTTTCAAAATAACATTTTATCCTCATTTTAAAATCTCATATTTCCCATTTAATTAAAATAGCCTTTTTCAAATAAATTTTTGTTATTCCAAATCCTTTTATGCTTCATTAAAATAAATAAAAATCCTAACTTTTATTTATTAATTGGTAATGCAAATCTCGGGTTGTTACATTTAAGAATACCCAAAAGCCCAAATCCGTTGATCACGAAGATACCAGATTCTAGTAATCTTCGACACGTTGATCGCGCACGATGCCGTGAGAGAAGATCTACAATTCTTCGAACGTTGATCAAGCGCACTTGATTCCGTGAATTGGCTTCAACAATCGTTGATTCGAGCGCACTCGAATGCCGAAGGTGGAGATAGGAGATAACACTCAACTACCAATTTTAATGGAGGCAAGAAGCATAAACCAAATTTTATTTCAAAATCAACTACTTTTTACAAATGACAATACGTCACTATTTATAGGGAAAATACAACACACACGACTTAACCTTGTACGACCTAACAATATACAAATTACAACACAACGACTTAACAAATACATGACTCAGTAAAAACGACTTACAAAGCCAACGGCTTAACGACATACGACTTAAAAACAATATACATCAGCGACCTAAGAAAAACAAACGACTTAACAAATATGACATAATACTTGCGACTTAACATCTTGAACGACCTAAGGAATTGGTAGCGACCTACTGGATTTCGCAACGTAGGAAGATTCGCGACTTAAAGTAATTCGTTCGCGACTTAAGGAGGAGCACGACAGCGACCTAACTTCCTTTTGTTCGCGACTCAAGGAATTTGCGGCATAGCGATCTAGGAAGTTCGCGACATAAATCTTCGTGACATAACTTCATTCGCGACTTACTGGAGGTGACTCAACTGGAATGTCGTTCACGACATAAGGAGCTTCTTTTGATGACCTACTGGCGCCTTCGCCGCGACTTAAGGAGATGAGCGACCCACGACTTAGGGCTTCGCCGTGAACTGGTGGAATTCGCGATTTAGGCAACTCGCGACATAAGGTTTTGTTCGATTCATAGAGGAGGAGCGACTTGCCACGACTTAAGGAGGAAGTCGATCTCGATCTGGTATGCGCTACATCAGTTAGGCAAGGGTAATATGCAGTAGCCTACTAACATCAGTGCTAAGGAATGGATAAGAACTTATAAAGCTACAAGATGAGAAATCAAAACACTTTGGAGTTGCTGCTAGTCTTAAAAATATTTATTGCTGAAATTTGGAGAGAAAGAAATGCAAGAGTTTTTTATTATAAAAGCAAAGCAGCAGTTGTTTTGAGCAATGAAGTGAATCATAGGATATATAAAAGCATGCAGAGGCATAGAGTTTTAATTGGGTACGAAGCTTCTTAGAAATGGTCTTGATGTATTGTGCTGGCCTTGTGTGCTTTTTATTTTTTCCCTTTATTATTCAGTTAGTAGCTTCTTTTCTCTTTTGTTGTACCCTTGTATTTCCTTTTTAATTTTTTCTTCTTGGGATTAAGCATGTTTTTTCCCGTTTTTTCCTTATTTAATAAATCAGGTAAGGGCCCAGTTAACCTTACTAGTCTTGCTAAAAAAAGTGTGTGTGTGTGTGTACACTTATAAATTATATTAAATCCCTTTAATCACATTCATCAATTAATTTAATCAAAGAAATAAAATAAAATAATATTTTATATGTTAAATAAACCGTTTATACTTCATAAGCCCAATAAAAATCTAAAATGGATTATTTTGAAATTCATCCATTTCATTCGATGCGATCTAACTTGGTTCCTCTAATGCATTAGAGCTCAATAACCTATGCGGCCTAAATTAGCAGTCCTAGACTAAATTATTAAAGCCTACCTATTTAGTAGGGTGTCTGAAAAGTGTGTATAAGGTTGGATTTGGATAATCAAGTACTTTGCCTTACCTAGCTACTTGGTTGACCCTAAGGATGAAGTAAGTCCAAAAGTTATCCCCAACATGAAGGCATAAATTGATTTTGGGCCTTATACTAATTTTTAAAATCCATTTTGAAAATTCAAATAATATTTCAAATTTAGAAGTTAAGTTTAAAATATAAATAAAATTTTATAAATGTTACAAAATATTTTTCAACGTTGTTTTGAAAATTGATTAAAATTCAAAATTTTATACTAAATTAATTAGATTAGTTAAACAAATAATCAATTAAAGTTAATTAATTAAATTAAAACATAAATGATTATATATTTACAGTTATCTTAAGATGTTTAAGGTAAATAACAATAATAAATTTTCAAAATTAATTATATTTTAATTAAAATTGTTTTAATGAATTAAATTAATTAAATGTTAATTAATAAATAATATACATATATAATGATATAGGTATATATACAATTACAATAAATGTTATAGTTAATATTCAATTTTGAAATGTTTAAAATGAATAAAATTAAATTAATTAAAGTGTTAATTAATTAAATTAATTAATAATTATTTAATAAATAAAATAAAAACCAAATTAAATATGATATGATTAAATAGAGTGGAACAACAAGAAACCCAAATTAGATTTAAGGAATAAATATATACGTATGGTACATAGACCGTGATTTTAGATGCGTCTAACACTTGGATCACGTGGGTATTTCATAAGAAATATATTATTCCATATGTCGATATCAATCAATTAAATATGTTAAAGATTATGAATCTTTAATATAAAATTTGTCCTCTATCATTTACATATTAATACGTTACTTGCATACTCTTTAGTTGTTGAGTTTTCCCTATGTTAGAGATGTTGTGTGTAGTGCTATTAAAATATAACTACACAAAGTAAGATACATGCACATAATTTTTTGAGCTTTCTTCAAGGTTTGTGCTTTTTACTTAGGCCATCGAGAAATGGTAGGTATAAGTGCATAATCTCTCTTGATTTGTTGAGCTTTCCTCAAGGCCAAGTTAAGATTAGGACAAAGACCACAAGTTATGAGTTGTATATGATGCAATCGATAAGGTGTTATTCATCGCATTTGGGCTTATATTTTGTCGAGATTTCCTCAAGGTCAAAATCCCAAGGCATGCGAATCCCAACACCCTCTAAGATTTAATGGTAAAAATAATAACTGCTATTTCAAGGTCATGGGTTAGATAGTTTCTCTCATCTACTTTCAACTACCGATTAGTATAACAAACATCTTTACCTTTCTACATCAAAATAGCACCCAGTCTTGTACCACAACCATCGGTATATACTGCAAACGCTTTTGAACTATCAAGGGACATTAAAACAGGTGCACTTGGTCAACCTCTCCTTTAGCTTAATAAAAGCATGCTCGCATTCTGAGTTCCATGATAAAACTAAATTCCTCTTGGTAAAATGTGTCAATGGTGTGGAAATTCTTACGAAGTCCTTAATGAACTTCCTATAATAGCCGGCCAAACCAAGAAAATCTCCTTAGCATTCTTTAGTACATGGCAGTCACTATAGCAACTTTGCTTGGATCGATTGATAGTCCACGCACGAAAATAAAATGCCCTAAAAAGTGAACCTTCTTGCACCAAAAGTGATATTTGGAAATTTTATCCTTCAGCTTGTTTCTACCAATGGTGTAGATCACTTCTCCTAAATGTAACTTGTGCTCCTCCTCGCTTTTTGAATATTCAAGTGTATCATCAAAAAATACCACCACGAACTTATTTAGCAACCCTTAGAAGACCCAACTCATGAGGTTGACAAAATATGTTGGTATATTGGTCAGTCTAAATGGCATGACTAACCACTTATAAAGTCTATCAAGTGTACAAAAAGCAGTTTTTTGAATACTATCATCGGCTGGCCGCAATTGATTGAATCCGATAGCCCAAGATGACCGAAAACCTTTGTTCCAACAAACTGAACAAATGGATCATCTATACGTGGTAGTTGATAATAATTCTTCTTTATCTGCTTATTTAGCTCACTATAATCGACGCAAAGCCTCAGAGATCCATTCGCTTTGGTAGTGAAGACAACTGGTGCTTCCCCTACTAAAATACTCCTTCGAATAAAGCCCTTCTCCAATAATTCATTCACTTGCCCATTGAGCTCGTGTCTTTCCCTAGGAGCCATATGCCTAAGGGGTAAGGCCACATATCTAGCATTCTCCTCTAAGTAAATTTGAAATTCAATCTCTCAAATAAGGAGGAAGATCAAAAGCTTTGGTAAAGACATTTGGGAAATCACGAACGGTAGGCACGGAAGGTTACTCATCATGTGATAGGTCAAGAGAATATAGGTAACTCAACATAAAATAACTTTTGAGATCGTAGTAAACCTAAAGGTTGCGCCCACCACAAGTACCTAAAAGAACTACCTTCCTATCATAATCCAGTATCGCTCCATACATAGTCAACCAGTCCATCCCCAGAATTAAACCAAACCCAGAAAATCCCAATACAAAAGCATTACAATCAAATTTGACATCCAAAATATATAATTTCCGACCCTTGTAATCCATGGATAAAGGGATCAATCCTCCAACAGGGTTCTTCACTATAACAAGGTCTGTAACTGTACTAGTTTCTAAGTGCAATTTATTTACTAGCGTACTTAAAATAAATGAGTGTGATGCTCCGGTGTCAAATAAAGTGTGAGTAAATATATTAGAGAGAGTCAACATACCTTCTATGACGACAATCTTTCCCATTTTCATGTGTAATGACCCATATTTTACATATCGCAGGATCGTAAAGTATTATAATTTAATTCATATGAGGTCACATGACTCTAAAATATGACCAATGGAGATATTTTCCACCTTTAGAATTTTTATCGGATAGTTTGGATCCATAAATTCTTGTAAAGCCTATAACTTTTGATAGGAGTTGAATTAGGGTCTGAAACCATTTCATTAGATTGGGATGATGGTTTCTCTTTTTGTAGAGTAGTTATAATAGGAAAATGGACTAATCGTTTAGGAGATATGGTCATTTTAAGTTTAGACTCCTTCTGGCCAGATCAGTGGGTGATTAGTCAAGGCCAAACTTAAGTACACTAACGCATTTCGGTATTTGTGCCTAGTTGGGACTTATGTGACATATCTAATTCATTTCTCATATCCCAAAAACAATTCTAAACTTCCATTAAACTAGATTTCATCAACTCATCTTTTTCATACTAATCTTAGCATAAAATGCAACTAGAAGGGTAACAGGCAAAAAGGATTGTAGATCTATCATTTTGGGTGCTTTGGAATTCATTTTCTTACTGTCCTTTTCAGATCTTAGCATTGAAGTTGGTAATATGGGTATTAGGTGAGTGATTTATGATCTCTCGTTATCCTATGCATGTCCATATGGTTAAAAATGATGTTTTTGATATGATTTCCATATTAAAACTTTTTAAAACTTTATTTTAACCCTCATATATGTTTGTGGTCGAACTTAAAAAGTTAGAATGGATTTTAAGTGGTTTTACACCTCTCTGAATCATATTGTCACTTTAGTATAAAACTAGATCTATGGATAATCTTGTATGTTAATTATGTTTGGATGGATTGTATGTGTTGAATGTAAGCTTATGAATAATGTTACTAATTTGACATATTTGTTGGTGCTTTTAAAGTAGTTTGGATGCGGTTGTTGATTTGGACGAAAGGAGGTCAAACATGCTCTAAATTGAATGCAACTTGGAGGAGGGGTTTTAAAGAAGAAGGGAAGCCTACAATTCAGGTCACAGCTAGTTTAGAGGGGATTAGCTTGTCAAATCATATTGGTGGAGTTTTGCAGTTCAGATTAGTAAAAGTGATTGTTTTGGGACCTAGGCTATGAAACTTCGGAAAGGCAAGGAAATAGAAGTGGAGACTTAACCCTAAAATTTGGGTAAAATCTACAAATTGGTACCGACCTCTTTTCGGGCTTATGGGAAGTGTTGAAGGACTTGGGAAGTATTTCACTAAGGAAAGGAGCTCAAAGAAAGCAAAAGGGAAAAGGTCGGGTGTGAAAGACTCAGCCAATTTTTTTGCTAAGCAATTCATATTGGTACCGATTGATCAAATCGGTACCGACATGAATTCAGGAGGCCAATCTTAGCCAAACTTATAGGGGATGCTTGAGGGGTCCTACAAGTCATGCTGAAGGTGTTCGTTCGTTCGGTTGTGATGTAGTAGTACAATGAAGAATGAAGGTTAATGGATGAAGTAAGGTTAAAATGCTTTGATGTAATGTCTCGGGACTTTGATGTGTTGATTTTATGACTGATAGGAACATCTAGAAGTGTTCCGGAGATGGCAACTCGGTCGATGAGGTCATGAGGATTATTACCCATAAGGGCGGGTTCTAGGGAGGATGACCTATGGATAGAATGTTGAAAGATTCTATCGTGGAAAGGAAGGAATGTAGAATGGTTCCTTGAGGATGAATGGAAACTAGATGGAGCAAGGAAATGATTCGGATACGCGTGCTATAGAATCATTGGTATACAGAGTGTTTTCTGATGTACTCGTAAGCAGGGGTATTGCGAGGACGCTCATTGGGTACTTGGAATGGCTACGTCGATCGGTGGAATGGATCCATATACCCTGGATCGGTGGAATGGATCTAGTGTCGGCTATGGGCTGGTGAACGAGTATAATGAAAACTGTGGTTTTTCTGTTAATCCCTGGCAGAGGAATGGTCATGCGAGTTATCATATATCTAGGGTACACTAAGTGACAGTAAGGATTGTTTTATGGATGTTATGTTTGTAATGGTTGGTTTTCTAGTAGTCTATCACTCTAGGGATGTCATATATGATGTAAGTATTATGGCTAGGGATACCTAGACATCGTAGTGCTGTAGTTAGGAGGTATTACACCTTTATAATGATAGTAGAGTAGCATATTTTAGAAGTTATGTGCTAACTATTTAGATGCAGGGAAAAATCAGATATGATTCTTATACCTTGGTTCCTTATGGTATCGACTTGTATAATATTTTGATATTTCTTATCGCTCATACCATACTGTTGTCTGACTCAAGGTTTTATGATTTTCTTCTTATTATCTCGGGTACTTTAAATGAATAGACTAGATAGCAGGTTAAGTGGTACATGGTGGTTGTACAGAGGACGAGTAAGATGGTGCTTTTTCATATCTATATGTGCTTACTTATGATTATTCCACTGTGCGGCACTATGGATCATAGACAGTGTCTGCTATATTACGAGACGGTTTTATTAGAGTTTATTTCCATTTGTTTAAACTCTATTACTATGATGTATAGCTCTATGGATCCATACTCTGATATTTGGTTCACTTAGTTATTACTATCTCTTATGTTTTATATCTGTGATGACTATTATATTTTATTTGATGCGGTCTGAGATGCACGATAGGTTCTATGATTATTTCTCATTTTTTCACCCTTGACAACTGTCCTGCATCTGTCGGGCACCTTAGCAGCGCACTTTTCAGACCTATTAGGTGCATGAGGTGTAGGATGGTCGTCACATCATGAATGGGGCCACGCTCAATCTAGGAACAACATCAAGTACATAAGAAGTAACCACCTGGGTAGAAGTCTTAGGTACTTTTCAGACACTTCTTCCTTATGTGTCCAAACTGGTTACGGTCGTAGCTTCGATCTTCTAAAGGATCACTCTGCAATGCTTTGTTATATGCCCTCTGTTATCGCACCTCCTACATCTAATAACCTATTTCTTTATCTTTCCCTAAGCCCTCATTCCCTCATACTTTCTTAGACTGTCCTTAGTAATTGAATTCAACAGTGCCACCTCAAAAGCTTTCAAAAGTAGTTTCAGTGGGTACATGGCTCAAAGCAATATCTCTCAAAGGCGGATTTAATCACTTAGCAAACTTTGCCACCTTTTTCACATGTGAATTAATGAGTTCTGGGTCATAATTTGTTAGCTCGTTGAACTTATTGACATATTCCTTAACATCCATGTGGTTAAAGCCCCACGAAATCCCCGCTATAGCTTGTAGCGCTCTTTAAACAATAGGCTTTTTCAATATAGCGCTACTAAATAGTAGATCTGCTTTAAACCGCTTAATTTTTCGCTACACCCGCTAAATCAAGGCTTTTTTGCACCCGCTTTAGCAACAATAATATACAAAGGTTGATTAGACTAGCTCTTTTTTGAATCAAATCAACAAAGTTAGGATAAAGACCTAATTTTAGGGCATTAGTGTTTAATATAAGTTAGAAATCTATTGTAGTCACCAAATATGGACTGCATAAATCATGATATTTTTTGGTTTTATTATATCAGATTAAACAATATTTCTTTTTTCTACACAAATGATGTGATAATAAGAATAAATTAACTTTAAATATTTGATTTTATATCTAATGAAGCATTTTGCACTTCCGCCATTTTTCGCTATATCCCCATTTTATCTTCGCTATAACATTTTGCACCTCCACCGCTAAGCGCTTTAACTACGCAACTTAATACCGCGGTCTCCTTTCTCCAAATGGATGAACTTCTCTAGCTCCACTCCCTACTCTACCTCCGATATAAACTTTGTCTCAAAGCGTCTCTTAAAATCAATCCAAGTAACCCCAACAAAATCTATCTCAGTAATAACAATATCCCACTAGTTCAAGTTTTCTCTTTACAACTGCCACAAAGTTAATTGCCTCTTCATTGCTTCCTTCACACCCATCATAGAAAATATCCGATCATAATTCCTCAGCCATGCCCACGTCTATATGTGCTAACTTATGATTATTCCACTATGCGACACTATGGAGCTTAGACAGTGTCTGCTATATTTCGAGATGGTTTTATTAGAGTTTATTTCAATTTGTATAAACTCTATTACTATGATGTATAACTCTATGGGTCTGTGTTCCGATATTTGGTTCAATTAGTTGTTACTGTCACTTGGGTTTTATATCTGCAATGGCTATTATATTTTATTCGATGCGCTTGAGATACATGACAGGTCCTATACTCATTTCTCATTTTTTCACGCTTGACAACTGGCATGAATCTACCAGGCACCTTAGCTACTTTTCAGACATATTAGGTGCATGGGGTGTAGGATGGTCATCACACCATGACTGGGGCCACGCTCAATCTAGGAACAACATCAAGTACATAAGCAGGAACCACCTAGGTAGAAGACTTAGGTGTAGTCAAACACTCCCTCCTTATGTGTCTAAACTGGTTACAGTTGTAGCTTGGATCTTCGAAAGAATCACTCCGTAATGCTTTGTTATATGCCCTCTGTTATCGCACCTCCTACATCTGATAACCTATTTTTTATCTTTCCCTGAGCTAATTCCCTCCTACCTTCTTAGGTCTGCCCTTAGTAATTGAATTCAGTAGTGCCACCTCAAAAGCTCTCAAAGGTAGCTTTAGTGGGTACATGGCTCAAGCAATATCTCTTAAAGGCGGATTTAAGCACTTAGCAAACTTTGCCACCTTTTTCATCTATGAATTAATGTGTTTAGGCCATAATTTGTTAGTTGGTTGAACTTATTGACATATTCCTTAACACTTGTGCAGTTAAAGCCTCACAAAATTCCCGCTATAGCGTGTAGCTTTCTTAGACCGCTACACTTTTTCAATATAATTCTACTAAATAGTAGATCTACTTTAAGCCCCGTAATTTTTCACTACACCTGCTAAATCAAGGTTTTTTTGCACCCGCTTTAGCAACAATAATATACGAAGGTTGATTAGACTAGTTATCTTTTGAAATCAACAAAGTTAGGGTAAAGACCTAATTTTAGGTCATAAGTGCTCAATATAAGTTAGAAATCTATTGTAGTCTCCTTTCTCCAAATGGATGAGCTTCTCTAGCTCCACTCCCTAGTCTACCTCCGATATAAACTTAGTCTCAAAGCGTCTCTTAAAATCGATCCAAGTAACCCTAACTAAATCTATCTCAATAATAACAATATCCCACCAGTTCAAGGTTTACGTTTCTCCTTACAACTGCCACAAAGCTAATTACTCTTCAATGCATCCTTCGCACCCATCATAGAAAAAAAATCTAATCGCAATTGCTCAGCCATGCCCACGTCTTAACAACAAATGATTCAGTCCCAAAGTAATTCTTTCCACCTACACTCTGAAAGTCCCTACACAGCTTGGGGAGGTCCAAAGCAGGTGGAGGAGCTAGGGCTACCACATGTGCTGGTGTTGGGGGTCCTCCATCCAGGTTCAGTTCAGTCCGGCCTCTTGCTTGTAGGTACCGATGGAACCACATTAGAACATTCATGCCTAGAACCTCAAATCCTTTACCTAAACTATTTCAAGATTGATTGCTTGTTCCTACTTATCTGTATGTGGGAATTTTTTAGCAACTTTCCTCAGGTAATATTAAGTATTATTGTAATATGAAGGCATGTTTGTATAATACTTATATATACATATATATAATAATTTTGAAAATATATACGTATATTCTCTCAATATGCACCTAATCTCTAAGAAATTCTTAACCTAGGCTCTAGTACAAAGTGTAACAATCCACAACACCGGACATGCCAATCCAAAGCCCAAAAAAGGCTTTTGAACTCGGTTCGTGTAAAGAAGAACGAATCGTTAGGTCTTTACAGTTTATATGATACAAAAAAAAGATTTTAAAACATCCTACACTTTTTGATCTCACAACAAAAGAAAATAAATTATAAGCACTGAACATAACTCCAAATAACAACATAGTAAAAGTCTATCTATTACATAAGGTAAGTTACATAGAAGAATGCCTATAAATAGATAAATCTTGACGTGTTATGTTGCCTTCTCCCCGCACCTGAAAGTGCACAGGATCAATAGTATGGCTAATGTAAATGTATATATATATATATAAATAACCAAGCATAATACTAATAAAACAGATTAAAGTAAGAACGATCACACTAGAGTTTTTATATTAGTTCGAACCTCCCATTCTACATCTAGTCCAAGATTCCTTCTGGAATTAACTAAGCAACCCAACTTACGCTTGGATGAATAGGCTTACAACGACTTTGCCTGAACATGACTTCAATACCTTTGCCCGACCTTTAACAAGACTTCCAAGTTTGAGAAAAAGGATTTTCTAACTTCTAATGAGTTCTATGAAATTTTGATGTAGTTAATTGACGTACAACCTTCATATAATCTCCACTTGAGTTGAATGAATGAAAGCAAATGAGTTTACGGAAGTAGATCACTAAGGAATATAGAAATGTAGTTATTGGTGATGTTGAAGGTTTACAATTTTAAAAGCACTAGAGTTTAGAGAGCAAGAAAGAATACATATCAAAACAAGAATTAGATTATCGAACTCTAGCCATAGCCATGTATTTATAATTTTCAGAAAGTCTCTTTTAAAAGTTGCTGTTCATCAGAGAAAACCATTGAGAAAAGATATGCATCCGATGGAAGGGAAAAGACGTGTCTTTTCAAAATATAGATGTTACAAAAGCTCAAACGTCTGGGAGAAATGGTCAGACGTCTGACTTTGAAGAATAGTTTTCCAAAAAATATATAGTTCAAAAAACAATGTTTTCATGTTGAGGTCTTTGTTGATACTTCATTTCAGCTTGCCGAGTCTCCATTGTCTTTATGTTTCCTAATGTGCTCATTCATTGTTTCTTTTTTATCATCATGTACCTGCATGTTAGCTTAGAGATTCTTCGATATGAATGTATAGTTGTTGTCATTAAAATCCAATAAGAGAGGTTCTAACATTCTCCCCCTTTTGATGATGACAACTATACGATTTTATACATAATTATTTTATTAAAAATTATATTGTGATAAGACTAAAAAGCTCCCCCTAAGTATAACATCTCCCCTTATCAATATACAGATATATTTCTCTCCTTTGTCGTTATAAAAAAAGAAACGGAAAAAATATAGGTAAATTATAGACAATCTTGTAATAAACAAATACCTAAATCCCTTATTAAATTAATAAAAATAGCTTCACCGAAAGGTTTAAGAGATTGTTATATGTAAATTACTTGAGTACATGCAAGTTTAGCAGACATGTACTCTGCTTCACAAGTTGATAAAGAAACACAGTTAGAAATAAAATGTTTATAACATAGTGCTACATCCAGTCTTACGTCTTACATCCTACTCCACTCCAAGACTTCTTCTAAAATTAACTAAGCAACCCTCACTTACACCCGAAGGAATGGGCTTACAACGATTCTACCTGAACAACTCCTAAAGAGGACTTCAATACCTTTGCTTGACTTTTAACGGGACTTTCACTTTTAAGAAAAAGGATTCGTTGACTTTTAATGAGTTCAATAAAACTCTGATATAGTCAATTGACATACAACCTTCCTATAATCTCCACTTGAGTTAAACGAGTGAAAGCATGCGAGTTTATGGAAGTATATCACTAAGGAATATAGAAATGTATTTCTTGGTGATGTTGAATTCTACAATTTCGAAAGAATTAGAGTTTAGAGAGCAAGAAAAAATATATATCAACATAAGAATTAGATTATCAAATTCTAGCCATAACCATGTATTTATAGTTGTCAAAAAGTTCCTTTCAAGAGTTGAAATTCATCGGAGAAAACCGTTGAGAAAAGAGTTGCATCTGGTAGAAGAGAAGAGACATGTCTTTTCAAAATATAGTTGTTACAAAAGCTCGGACGTCTAGAAGAAATAGGAAGATGTCTGACTTTGAAGAATTTTTTTCCAGAAAATATATAGTTCAAAAAACCATGTTTTCATATCGAGCTCTTTGTTAATACTTCATTTCATCTTATCGAGTCTCCGTTGTCTTTGTGTTTCCAAATGTGCTCAATCATTGTTTCTTTTTTATCAACATGTACCTGCATGTTAGCTTAGAGATTCATAGATATGATTGTATATTTTTTGTCATTAAAATAAAACAAGAGAGGTTCTAACATCACTTATTCCAAATCATCACACCTATTTCCCTACCTCCTATAATAAATATAAAGGGGGAGAAAATGAGGGGATCAGGCATAGCCTGGTGAATGAATTATATCGCTAGTGTATGGTGTTTGTTAGTCCATGAGTTGATGGTTTTGATGACAACAACCTTAGAATAAGATTATAAAATATAAATACTAACAGTATAGTTTAGATATATATGTATATGCAGGATTTAACCATGCAGGTACCAAGAATGAAGACTGTACAGTATAGAGATTCAAGATATCAAGATTGAAGACTGTACAGTATAGAGATTCAAGATATCAAGATTGAAGACTCATGAGTATCAAGAATATCAAGATTATCAAGAGTTCATGATTCCAAGATAAGTATTGAGTCTAGAATTATGTTAAAACTTCACAATAGCACTTAAATCTTCACTCCATTTTTCTTTTGGGATGGAACCCATTTCTACCTTTTTAGTGGCTTACAAACCCACGACAAGTAGCTTACAAACCTACG
Organism: Allium fistulosum; assembly: GCA_030737815.1. NCBI lineage: Eukaryota > Viridiplantae > Streptophyta > Magnoliopsida > Asparagales > Amaryllidaceae > Allium > Allium fistulosum. The sequence continues at coordinate 1,621,371,936 of CM060901.1, forward strand.
ACAAGTGGCTTACAAATCCACGAACATCCTGGTTTTGTACAAGTTCTCGAGTCCTGATGTGATGAGATATTCTGCAGGAAGAAGCTTGCAAAACTACTTCAAAATGATTTTCAAAGTACTTCAGAATAATTTCAAAACTGCTTTTCAAAATATTTTAGCCTTAAAAATTATCTTTTCAAATGATTTTCAAAAAGATGTTTTAGCCTTAAATATTCTTTGTTTTTGTTTTTAATAAACTCTTGTTTTTAAACTTCGTTTGTTTTAAAACTATCTTTTAATTATAATATATTTACTTAGATTTAAATATAAAATTATAGTAAAATTTTATATATATTATTCTCTATATTTATATATGTATTTTATCTATAGTCAAGTATATTAATAAAGTTTAAAATAGTTTTAATATAAGATAAAGGTTATTTTCAAAGAAAAAAATATATCAAAATTTCCTTTGGGATGTCGACATGCCCTAGTACCCCATGTCGACATAGTGATAGTTAGATTCAAAAATTTGAATTTCAAAAGAAGTGTCTATTCGCCATAACCTTTCACAAATGGACATGGTTGTTGTTCTTCTATAAATAGGGGTTAGTTTCAACGAATTTAAATATAGATTTTCTGTTTTTTCACTTCTCTTCTTCTTCCACATTTTCTTATTCAAAATCCTATCATCACTCTACCGAAATCAACATTGAATCTAACCAGATCATCTCTGGTTTGATTCTCTATCACTATCTCAACAAGATCCCAGTGCTATTCAGAGTTATAGGCTTCTTTGTAATCTATCTAGCGAGAAAAGGTGTGATTGTAGCCTTGGAAATCAATCAAGCGAGAAAAGGTGTGATTGTAGCCTTGGAAATCAATTGGGTGAACTTGTTGCCCCGGAAATCAAGTATCTCTACCCAGAGGATTGTGATTCTGGAGGGTGTACCTCGTAGCCTTGAAATCGAGGGTTGTAATTGTTGAATTGCTTTTGAAAGGAAATCCGTACTTAGTTGTACGGGACTGGATGTAGGGTAACTCCGAACTAGTATAAAATCCGGTGTGTTATTTCCTTTACTGCATTTACTTTATTTCTGCATCTGTGTTTGATTCTGTGATTATATCTGTGTCTGAATATTACATACATTTGTGTAAAAATCAACAATAACTCAAAAAGATTTGGTAATTTCTTATAAACACTATTCACCCCCCTCTAGTGTTCATTCTAGCCTTAAGATCCATATTCCGCATTCCTCACATTTGGTATCAGAGCAAGGTTTTCAAAAGTTTCATAATCTGATTTTTGAAAAAGTTTTTTTTTAAAATGGCTATGTTTAAGAAATTTGTTAATGCATGTTTAAGATCATCATTGTCTCTTGAGTCTGCATATAATCAATATTCAAATACAAGTTGTCTACTAAGATTGTTTGATGTACAGGAATCATGCTTTATGGGAGTGGAGGAATCAATCCAGAACAAACAAACTGTGCAGATCAAAAAGAACAAATGGATACTCGATAGTGGATGTTCTAGACACATGATTGGGAATCCAGATATGCTGAATGATATAATATACAAAGACGGAGGACTGGTTAACTTTGGAGACAGTTCAAAAGGTTATGTGATCGGCATCGGCAAAGTCGGTAACTCTGAAACTCCTATTATTACTAATATTTTGCTAGTTAAGAATCTGAAACACAATCTGCTAAGTATAAGTCAACTATGCGATAAAGGATATAAAATTAAATTTGAAAAAGATAAGTGTCACATTGAAGATAATACTTCAACAATAATATTTGAGGGAACTAGGAAAAAGAATATTTATATTCTTAGTATGAAAATTTCAAATGATAACTTGTGTCTTTTGGCAAATGCAAGTGACCCTTGGATTTGGCATAAGAGATTTGGGAATTTGAATTTCAAACTCTTATCTAGACTGTCAAAACATGATCTAGTAAGAGGCATCCCTAAAATGAATTTTAAAGTAGATAGTCTATGTGATGCATGTCAACTAGGAAAACTTAGAAAAAGCTCCTTTAAATTAAAAAATATAATTTCTACTTCAAAACCTCTTGAATTACTTCATATTGATCTATTTGGTCCATCTCAAATTCTATCAATAAATAATAGTAAATATGCTTTTGTAATTGTAGATGATTATTCTAGATTTACATGGACAATATTTTTAAAACATAAAAGTGATACTTTTGAATATTTTAAGAATTTTTCAAAAAGGGTTCAAAATCAACTTTCTCAAAAAATTATAACCATCCGTAGCGATCACGGTGGTGAATTTGAAAATGAAAAGTTTGAAGAATTCTGCAATAAAAAGGGAATAATTCACAATTTTTCATTTCCAAGAACTCCACAACAAAACAGAGTAGTAGAACGTAAAAATAGGACGATTCAATAGTGTGCGAAAACTATGATTTCTGATAGTAATTTACCAAAGTACTTTTGGGCAGAAGCAGTTGCTACCGCCTGTTATATATTTAAATAGAATTTTAATTAGACCTCTAACTGATAAGACATCTTATGAACTTATTTACTCAAAGAAACCTAAGGTATCTTATTTTAGAATTTTTGGAAGTAAATATTTTATTTTAAATACAAAAGATAACTTAGATAAATTTGATCCTAAATCTGACAAAGGTATCTTTATCGGATACTCTAATAGAAGTAAAGCATACAGAGTATTTAATTTAAGAACTAATACCATCGAAGAAACAATGCATGTTTCATTTGATGAAAATTTCAAAATTTTTGAAGAAATAAATGATGAAAAGGATTTAATCACTCAAAACCAAGAGTCAACTGAAACTAATAATGAATTAAATCATCCTAATAAAAGGATTAAACTTTTAAAAGATCACCCTATAGAAAATATACTTGGAGATATGCAATCTGTTGTTAAAACTAGAAACCAACTAAGTCAAATGAGTAATGTAGCTTTTATATCAACTATTGAACCCAAAAATCCAGAAGAAGCATCAACTGATGATTCATGGATTTTAGCTATGCAAGAAGAATTAAATCAATTCACTAGAAATGATGTTTGGGAACTTATTCCTAGACCTGAAAATAAAACAATAATTGGAACTAAATGGGTTTATAAAAATAAAATGAATGAACAAGGAGAGGTTGTTAGAAATAAAGCCTGGTTAGTTGCTCAAAGTTATTGTCAAGAAGAAGGAATAGATTTTGATGAAACCTTTGCCCCCGTAGCAAGACTAGAAGCTATTAGGATTCTACTTGCTTTCGCAAATCATAATAATTTCAAATTATTTCAAATGGATGTTAAAAGTGCATTTTTAAATGGTTTTGTAAAAGAAGAAGTATTTGTTAAACAACCACCACTTTTTGAAAATGATAAATTTCCAAATCATGTTTACAAACTTAAGAAAGCTCTATATGGTCTAAAGCAAGCTCCTAGAGCCTGGTATGATAGACTAAGATCTTACTTGTTACAATCAAATTTTGAAATAGGTAAATTAGATAATACTCTTTTTATTAAAAGATATAAAAATGATATTCAACTAATACAAGTCTACGTAGATGATATCATTTTTGGATCAACTAATTTTGAAATGAATAAAGAATTTTCTGAAATAATGACAAAAGAGTTTGAGATGAGTCATATGGGTGAATTAAACTTCTTTTTAGGATTACAAATAAAACAATTAGATAATGGTATCTTTATTAGTCAAGAAAAATATGCTAAAGACCTAATTAGTAAATTTGGTTTGACTATTGCGAGTGGAAAACCCACTCCCATGGCAACCAATGAGTACCTTAGTAAAGAAGATCTCTCGAAAGATGTAGATCAAAAATTATATAGAGGAATGATTGGATCACTACTCTATATCACTGCGAGTAGACCTGATATCATGCATATTGTCTGTCTCTGTGCAAGGTATCAATCCCAACCTAAAGAAACTCACTTAAAAGCTGTAAAAAGTATTATAAGATATGTTAAACACACCTTTGATTATGGCTTATTTTATCCTAAAAATGATTCGTTTGACTTAATATCTTACTGTGATGTCGATTATGCTGGTTGTAAATCGGACCGAAAAAGTACAAGTGGAACTTGTCACTTTTTAGGGCATTCTCTGATTTCTTAGTTTAGTAAAAAGCAAAACACAGTTTCTCTATCAACAACTGAAGCAGAGTATATTTCTGCTGCTTTGGCTTGTTCTCAAGTAATATATATGCAACAAACTTTAAAAGATTTTGGTTTAAATATCTTAAAATCACCAATTTATTGTGATAATACTAGTGCAATAAATTTATCCAAAAATACTACTCAACATGCTCGAACTAAACATATTGATATCAGACACCATTTTCTCAGAGATAATATAAGTAGAGAAGTAATTACTCTCGACTATATCAATTTTGAAAATCAAATTGCTGATATCTTAACAAAACCCTTAAATGAATCTACATTTACTAAATTAAGAAGAGAATTAGGTATTTGTTCATTAACTGAAATATAAAATATAAATAACAAAGTATAATTAAAAGTTAAATCAAAATAAATCAAATAGTAAAAATATTGAAAACCATGTCGACATCTACCCTATACCCATGTCGACATATAACGTTTTTTTTTTAAATTTAAAATTTTTCCCACCAAAATTCAAATAATTGGTTATATATTCTTCTTATTTTTGAAATTTTCTTCATTCTCTCTGTTCTCTTTCTGTTCTATCTTCTGAAATCATTTTATCAATGGCCTCCTCTTCCAAATCAAACATAAAATCAACCTTTTTGTTCCCTTCTCCTACCTCCGGTCCGTTCCAATGTACTACGCTCGCCCGAGTGACAAAAATGGAGGATTCTATAAAGGATGCAATTCAGTTAATGACTGAAATTCAAATAGTGCAACTCCGAATGGCAAAAGAACAGGAAAGGCAAGGGAAAATCCTTAGAAATTTGCAAAAATGTCTAATGGATAATCATGCTAATCCAATCTTGATTGACGAGGACTCTTCAGGAGATCATGAACAAGAGGAAAGCGAAGAAGAAGAAGAGAACCAATGGAAGAAGAGCATGCGGAAGACATCGACAATGTCATTTGCATTGGTGAAGTATGTTTTGACAAGGATGGAAACTTGGTTGAACAACGTGGAAATTTCTGTTTCCATTATCCAAATTGTTCGATCCATAGATCTCCAATTGTCAAAGATACTCAGTAGTTTCTTCTTTTTCGTTTTTCATCGTTATGTGTATATTTGTCACGTTGTACGAAAATGTAAATATAAACATATATATATATATTATATATAAGTATTATATAGGTACTTGGTTAGGAATATTAGTAGTTTAGGACTAAGTTTTAGGTTTACAACTAAGTATTGATTATGTATGATAACACTATCATTATAATCATATAGGATATTAGACTAAGGGTTATATAGTTTGGAGTTAGTTTGTTTTTGTTGATGACAAAGGGGGAGAAATATAAAATAGAAGAGTTAGGCAAAGATTAAGGGGGAGTTCTCAGTTTTAGGGGGAGTTATTAGGATAGAAGTAATATTTTATAAAAACGGTTGTCATCATCAAAAAGGGGAGATTGTTAGTCCATGAATTGATGGTTTTGATGACAACAACCTTAGAATAAGATTATAAAATATAAATACTAACAGTATAGTTTAGATATATATGTATATGCAGGATTTAACCATGCAGGTACCAAGAATGAAGACTGTACAGTATAGAGATTCAAGATATCAAGATTGAAGACTCATGAGTATCAAGAATATCAAGATTATCAAGAGTTCAGATTTCAAGATAAGTATTGAGTCTAGAATTATGTTAAAACTTCACAATAGCACTGAAATCTTCACTCCATTTTTCTTTTGGGATGGAACCCATTTCTACCTTTTTAGTGGCTTACAAACCCACGACAAGTAGCTTACAAACCTACGACAAGTGGCTTACAAACCCACGAACATCCTAGTTTTGTACAAGTTCTCGAGTCCTGATGTGATGAGATATTCTGCAGGAAGAAGCTTGCAAAACTACTTAAAAATGATTTTCAAAACTACTCAGAATAATTTCAAAACTGCTTTTCAAAATGTTTTAGCCTTAAAAATTATCTTTTTAATTGATTTTCAAAAAGATGTTTTAGCCTTAAATATTCTTTGTTTTTGTTTTTAATAAACTCTTGTTTTTAAACTTCGTTTGTTTTTAAACTATCTTTTAATTATAATATATTTACTTAGATTTAAATATAAAATTATAGTAAAATTTTATATATATTATTCTCTATATTTATCTATGTATTTTATCTATAGTCAAGTATATTAATAAAGTTTAAAATAGTTTTAATATAAGATAAAGGTTATTTTCAAAGAAAAACAAAATATTAAAATTTCCTTTGGGATGTCGACATGCCCTAGTACCCCATGTCGACATAGTGATAGTTAGATTCAAAAATTTGAATTTCAAAAGAAGTGTCTATTCGCCATAACCTTTCACGAATGGACATGACTGTTGTTCTTCTATAAATAGGGGTTAGTTTCAACAAATTTAAATATAGATTTTCTGTTTTTTCACTTCTCTTCTTCTTCCACATTTTCTTATTCAAAATCCTATCATTACTCTGCCGAAATCAACATTGAATCTAACTAGATCATCTCTGGTTTGATTCTCTATCACTATCTAAACAAGATCCCAAGTGCTATTCAAAGTTATAGGCTTCTTTGTAATCTATCTAGCGAGAAAAGGTGTGATTGTAGCCTTGGAAATCAATCAAGCGAGAAAAGGTGTGATTGTAGCCTTGGAAATCAATTGGGTGAACTTGTTGCCCCGGAAATCAAGTATCTCTACCCAGAGGATTGTGATTCTGGAGGGTGTACCTCGTAGCCTTGAAACCGAGGGTTGTAATTGTTGAATTGCTTTTGAAAGGAAATCCGTACTTAGTTGTGCGGGACTGGATGTAGGGTAACTCCGAACCAGTATAAAATCCAGTGTGTTCTTTCCTTTACTGCATTTACTTTATTTCTGCATCTGTGTTTGATTCTGTGATTATATCTGTGTCTGAATATTACATACATTTGTGTACAAATCAACAATAACTCAAAAAGAGTTAGTAATTTCTTATAAACACTATTCACCCCCTCTAGTGTTCATTCTACCCTTAAGATCCATATTCTGCATTCCTCACAGTGTTCACAAGTAATTAAGTTTCATTTATAATCTACCAAACATAGGGTTTTCATTTGTGTTCGTGGACTATTTATAAGAAAATGTCAATCTACACACTTAGATGCAACAACCCTTAGTGACAATGTCCAATGTGAACCCCAAGTATATGGTCTCGATGGTCAATGTACCCTGCCAAGCATACCTCTTAATGCTTGAGCCCATATTGCCTCGAAAACATTAAGTAACCTTCTTGTTAACATCCATTATCCTATGCTAAATACCTGGTGTACATTACAATGTCTAAACCCCTAGTCCTTAAAACATTGAGTAACCTACCTATTATTACCCAATATCCTATTTTTTATGCAAAACACTTGGTATACATCACAATGCCTGAGCCCACTTGCCCCTAAAGCATTGGGTAAAGTCCCTATTAGTGCCTGTAACTATGCAAAACACCAAGTATACATCACAATGCTTGAGCCCACTTTCCCCTAAAGCATTGAGTAACCTCCTCGTTAGTGTGCATATGCTTCAAAGTGTTGGAACTGGGCCAACCCGTAGCGAAAGTTATGGGTAAATTTCCAAAAATTCCCTTATCAGATCTTTATTAGGCCTATGAAGTTCAATTTATTTAGAACATTTCTAAATTTTATTTAAATAAAATCTTTTATTTTGTTTAAAGTTATAGAATGATATTGTATTATTTAATTTTATGTTATGTTATATATGTATGTATGTATCATATATACATATATAAGTGTGTGCATGTGTAACAGATCAATCCATGCAAGGTGTAACATGCCCGTATATAGATGCTGGGATTTACATCGCAACGAACACGTTAGCTCATCCAATATGTAAATGTATTTTACAAATGTATGTATATGTGTGTATATATACTTTTGCTTTTATAATAAAATATTTCATTATATATATGTATGTATTAAAAAATTATTTATATATAATTTTGTATAAACATATAAATATTATATACAAATTTATATATATAATATTAACAAACTGTATATATATTTGATTATATAAATATGTTAATATCATTTAAAATATAATATATATATATATATTTTTATTGTAAGATCGAAAATGGTATTTATACAAAGAATTCATCTTACATATGCTACATGACATAGGAGTACCAGCTAAACTGCTAAAACTAATCACCCATTGAATATGCACCCCAACTTTCTCGGTGATAATCAATGGTACCCTTAAAGGCTTTATCCATTCTAACAGAGGGATCAGACAAGGAGACCCACTATCCCCCATCTATTTGCTATAGCTATGGAATGGTTTTCTCTACAAATGGAGCTGGGTAGTCATCAATTATTGATCAACCCAGTATACAACCTTCAACCAGGAATTAATTATCTCATATATGCAGACGATTTGTTGGTGATGTTCAAAGCAAATCACTTGGCTATTAAAACAACTAAATAGATTTTTAAACAAATGGAGATATTTGCAGGCCTAAAGGTAAATGAGTTGAAAACAAAATGCTATATAAATAGAAGTTGCAAAACAGAACAGAAATTATATCTCAGCTTGGTGTAATGGAGGGTGAATTGCCAGTTAAATATCTTGGTGTGCCTTTATCCAATAACGCTATAACAGATGCAGAATGTGGGAAGCTAATAGACAAAATCAAAGAGAAACTCCAAGGGTGGAGATCGAAACTATTATCCTTTGCAGAAAAAGTAGAACTTGTTCACACTGTCATAACTTCTAAAGTCAGGTTCTGGCTATAAACCTTTCAAATTCCGGACCGTTCCATAGCAAAAATCAATGTAGTCTGTGCTAATTTTATTTGGAAAGAAGGAATACATATAGTGAGTTAAAAAGGTAATTGCAGACCAAAAAAAGAAGGTGGAGTGGGTCTTAAAAACCTATTTGAACTTAAAAAGGCATATGGCCTAAAATTAGCATGGAAAATTCTTGAATCAGATAATCTGTGGGCTAAGTGGATGAGAGCAAGTTACTAGAAAGAAAACGTTTGGACTATTAAGATAGATAACAATGCATCAACCACATAGAAAAACATATTAAAATATAGGGAGAAATTGAAAATTCTCATAGAGAGACAAATAGCAAATGGCCAAAGCATTGACTTGTGGAAAGATCCATGGATTAACAGTAGAAGCTTAATAGATAGACTTGGGTGGGACAGCTACTCAGCAAATAACACACCATATTGCAAAATCTCAACTATTATACAGGACCAAGAGTGGGCAACAGAAAAACAAATTTTGACCAGAAATTTCAAACAAGAAATTGAATACATGCCATTATTCACGGGAAGAAATAAAGATAAATGGGTGTGGAGAAGCAATACCAAGGGCCAATTTAAACTAAAGGATGCATGGGAAGACTGCAGACAACAACATCCAAAAGTACAGTGGCATATTGTAGTCTGGAGTAGATCAAACTGTCCTAAAATGACACATGCTACTTACAAAGCCATAAACAACAGACTGATTACCAAAGTTAGATTAAAAAGCTGGGGTATAACAGATGATCCAACATGTCAACTATGTAACAGAGAGAAAGAAACACACAATCATCTTTTTTTGAATGCAAATACAGCAAAAGAGTATGGGAAATACAAAAATTAAAAAACTTGCAAACTGAAGCTGTTAAAAGCCTATAGGAAGAAGTAGCTCACCTGAGTAATGGGACAGATATCTCGAACCCGATGAAGGAAATCAGAAAAATTACGTTGACAACTACCGTATGGCATATCTGGAGAGAACGGAACATAAGGACTTTTGAAAAAAGGAAAAAACAAGAATTAGAACTTTCTGAAAATATTGCTAGAGATGTAGCTATCATAATAGAAAGGATCAAAGAACATACCAGCTCAGAGGAACGAGAAAGACGATAATAGAAGAACTGGAGATTGAAGGCTGATCAGTGAGGAAATCTAGCAACAACCTGGAAGCCGCCATAAATCCTGTTGAACAACCCTAGCAATTTGGGAAAGCTTCTCAATTAGAAATATTATGTCGTTTGAACTGAGTATGTAGTTTGAATTACAGATGTATTTTAGCTTTGGGCTGCATAGCCCATTAATAAAGCATTAACCAATTTTCAAATATATATATATATATATGAGTATGTTAAATACTTATATATATGTATGTATGTATGTATGTATATATGTATGTATGTATAATATATATATAGTAGTGTAAATAAAATTATAAAATAATTTTTATTTAAATATATTTATTGATCTTGTCTAGCGCATTGATCAAGATTTTTTTAATTTTCATATTTTGAATATATATATATATTATATTAATAAAACCAAAAAATTCCTTTCCATGGCAACATTCTCCATTCCTTCTGCTTTCCCGCTTTGTCCCATCACCATTCCCGCCCTTCCTCCGGCTCCTCCCCCACTCCCTCCTGACCAACCTTACACTTCATCGTTGCCTCCTCTCCTACCTCTTCCTTCTGTCTCTGTCCCACATGTCATCCCTTCTCCACCTCCTTTTGCCCCTGTTTTCCCTCGTGCCATGCCTATTCCTGGCAATCTCATGACCAACTTATGGTGTTCGCTTTTCAAAAAGATACCCAAGAATGCCAGCTCCTACACTCCATAAGCTTTCTCTCTTTTGTACAATGATGATGGTCCCCTAATTATGCCATCAGAAGTTCTTTCTAAAGGATCTAAGTTTTGGGGTAATCACTTAGTTGGACTTTTTTGGGCAAAAATATATCGTACACGGTTGTAGTTCAACACTTGAAGCTTGTTTTGAGAGGCCTGGATGGTATCAAGATCAAATTTGATGGGAACATGTTTTCTTCTGAATTTTCTATGAATCAGACCCAATCATCATCAGAGGTAAAGTATTTATCATCACTAAGTGGCATCCCACCATTGGCTATGTTAAGGAGGATATTAGATTGATTCCACTTTGGGTACACTTTAGTAATATTCCTCTTGCTTCTTGGTCTCTCTTCGTCATTGATTGGTTAGCCAATCACATTATAAGAATTATGTTTTGATGAATCCATAGAGAGGCTAAATCAATTTGAATTTGAAATGGTCTTGATTGAAATTGAGCCAAAGAGATTGTTGCAAAATCAAATTGTCATTTAGTTTGCACCAGGAAAAAACTTCAACTGTTAAAGTGAATTATAATTGGAAACCGGATATATGTACTAGTTGCCAAGTTTTTGGTCCACATTAGGTATATGCTCTAAAACAGTTGGTATTGTTAAACTACCTATTATTGACAATAAAGGAAAAAAGAATAGGTTAAAGTGCCACCTAAAAATATGCAAAATAGAACAAAGAATGATAAAATTGAGAAGATGCAAAATTGGAATGTGATAAAGAGGAACAAAAAGAAGGGAATTTTTTATATTAATGTGGCCCCTTCTACAGCATTAACTCCTATTGCTATTACTCACCCACCTTTTTAATTAGCTTGCAAGAACCATGCAACCAATCATATGTGCATGCTCCATGCATTGCTTCATCATTTGAACCATGCAACCAATCAAGTGATCATGTTTCATGCACTGCTTCTACAGTTGAACCTTGCAATCACCCTAGTGTTCATGCAACATACACAGACTCTCAAGTTATCCCACATGCCGATGTGTTTGATCCCATGCACTCTCCTTCATTATCTGATATCAACCTCCTTTCTGCCAATGTCGAACTCATCAACGACCATAATAACTCCTCTAAGGGAACCTGTAATGCTACTTGTATCTCATCCACTTCATTTTTTATCAATGTCAATGGTCACTCTTATGATTACTTTAACGACAAATAGGGGTTGTGGTAGGGATATTCTATTAGATCCTACCTGTTTACTATTGTTATGGAAGCTCTCACCCTCATTCTGCTTAACGAATGCAACAACAAATTGATTGAGTTGCATCCTAAATGTAAAGATCCTTTCATTGTTAACCTACGCTTTACTAATGATTTGCTTGTTTTCACCAAGCCTACCAACCTCTCTTTAAGCAATCTGACCATTGCTCTTGATACCATCTATCATGCTTCTGTCTTAGAGTCAACTACAACAAGTCTGCCATCTTGATTGCTGGCTTAACTGAGGACTCCAAAACTAAAATTGATACTTCATATAACCTTCAACAAATGCACTAAGGGTTGCATTATCTAGGCATTCCTCTCATTTCTACTAGAATAAAAAATCACATTGTCAAGGTCTCTATTAAAAAATAAAGCACAAGCTTGGTTCTTAGCACAATAAGTTCCTAACTACTGCTGGCAGGCTCACCATAGTTAACTCTATCATCTTCTCCATGCAAGTTTATTACTCTAGGATTTATGTTTTGCCCAAGATCCTCCTTCACATGATTGAGAAAGCTTGCTCTCATGTTTTATGGCATGGCTCCCCTTTTTCTAGGAAGCCTAATCAATTGCATATAATAAGCTACAAAAGCCTCTTGAGGAAGGTGGTCTTGCTATTAAGTGCTTGATAAATTGGAACCTTGTTGCAACTTCTAAGCACCTATGTTCCTTGTTCTCTAATAGGAGTAGCTTATGGAGTATGTGGACTAGGAAACACTTAATTGGTAGTAGCGATTTCTGGACCATGCTTAAACCACCCTCTTCTAGCTAGATTTGGAACTCCATCTTGGATTGTAGAACTAAATGTATTCATCTTGTGTCAACCAAAATAAGCTTCAACTCTTCCTTGAGCTTCTAGCATGATCCTTGGTCTGGACCTGACATCATTCCTAGTAATATCCTCACCCACCAGCAAATTGAAAAGTCTGGCATTCCTTGATGGGAATTTTAGGAGGATCTTCAAGCTCCGATACCACTGTTGGGAAATTTCTATAGGAAGAAGTAGGGAGAAACTTCTAGTTTTCTGATGGAAATTGAGACAATAATTTGTAAAGGAGGAAATAAGCTTTATTTTCTTTGCACTTTTATTCTTTTTGTTTGCTTACAAATACATTTGCTTTTCTTACAATTACAAAAGGATAAACCATTCATATTAATAGTTGTACATTTCTTATATGAATGGTAGAGATGAATTTAATCCTATGGATGATAAACACTATCTAGAGTTTTCTTCAACTCTCCTGAAAAATATGTTTTCTAGGCTTTTCTCAAATTCTTTATTAGAAAACCCTAGATCTTTCTTTCATGCTTGATTTGGCATATCCATTAATACCAAAATTAATATTATCCAGAATAATTCGTTTCTCAAAATAATCAAGTAAAACCAAAATCAAGTTTATTTCCAACATCCCCCCTTAAACTTGATTTTGTAACTTCAAACAGAATTTCAAATCTTTGTATTTTAAGTGTTTCGGTAGAAACAAGGATATTATCCAATCTTTCTTTTTTGTGTTCATGATCTTCCCTATTGTAGACATCTTCGATGCAATTTCACGAATCTTTATGGTGCTCCATTCATTTCGTTCTCCTTTCTTATGGTAGAATACTCCAAAAAGTAAACATTCTAACTTCCATATTCATCCAGTGTCATAAAACTTGAACGAGTCATATATGTTATCTTTCCATCCTTTCTTAATTTCACTCTTACAATCTTTGACCAATCCAATATCTTCGTGAAATTCATCGTTTTTCTCTTTGATCTTTTCCTTTTTTACCTTTTTATTATCCTCCATTTTCATTGCTTCAAATTTCTATATGTACTTTAAATTTTCTTTAAGTTCTTGAATTTTTTCTCCTTGATTCACGGCTTTTTCATTTTCTTCTCCTTTGCTTTTGCACTTTATATCATTTGCATCATCTTTGTTGAATCTATCCTCTTCATCGTCTTCTACATGTTTCTCTTCCTCTTTCACTTTCTCCTTCGGTTTTATTTCTTTTTCTACCTTTACAATTTTTACTTCCTTGGCAGCCTCCTTTTTCCTTCATTGATTTCTGTATGCTCTTCAACTTCTATCATTTTGACTTTTTCTTTATTTGCTTCTTCGATCGTCGATAGCGCTTTGTCTTTTATTTCTTCAATTTTCTCTTCCATTACTCCTTTGATCTTTGGCAGCTCTTTTGCAACTTTCTGCTTCGCATCATTCTTCATTGTCTCATTCTCTTCTTCACATCTTTCTTTCTCAACTCATAGTTCTCCTTTTCATCCTTCTCACTATTCTTTTTTTCCTCTTTTTCATCAATTAGATTGTCTTCTTCTATTATTTTTGCATCATTATCTGCCACAAGTTTGATTTGAAGAGCTTGATCTAATGGCTCTTCTTCAACTTTTCTATTTAATTTTTCTTCATAGGCTTGAAGCATTTCCATAAGTTGACCAATGTTCAAAGTTTTTACATCTTCGGAATCTTTAATTGCTACAACTATGGTATCAAATTTAGAATCCAAAGACTGTAAAATTTTCTCAAGTATTCTAGAATTTTCCATTTTTTTTCCGTATCTTTTCGATTGATTTACAATTGATAAAACCCGTGAAAAATAATCATCGATTGTTTTTGATGATTCCATTAATAAAGATTCAAACTTACCTTGCATATTTTGTAATCAAATTTTATTCACTTTATCAATTCCCATGAATGCATTCTCCAAATTCGCCCATGCTTCCTTACTAGTAGACATGTTTTCTACCTTCTCGAACATATCATCATCCAAACCTTGATGAATGATAACTAGGGCTTGTAAATCCTTCTTCTTCAAACTCTTTAAATTATCCCTTTTACTTTGGGATAAAGTGGGGACATCGACGGGTTCTGCATACCCATTTTCTACGATATCCCACACACCTTGTGAATTCTCCAATTATCATAAAACCCTTTTTTAAGTAAGGGAATTTTTATGAAACTCAATCCAATTGACATTCCTCCTTGCTATCAACCTGAATTAGCAACCAAGCTCCGATACCACAGTTGGGAATTTTAGGAGGATCTTCAAACTCTGATACCACTGTTGGGAAATTTCTATAGGAAGAAGAAGGGAGAAACTTCTAATTTTCTAATGGAGATTGAGACAATAATTTGCAAAAGAGGAAATAAGCTTTATTTTCTTTGCACTTTTATTCTTTTTTCTTGCTTACAAATACATTTTCTTTTCTTACAATTACAAAAGGATAAACCATTCATATTTATAGTTGTACATTTCTTATATGAATGGCAGAGATGAATTTAATCCTATGGATGATAAACACTCTCTAGAGTTTTCTTTAACTCTCCTGAAAAATCTGTTCTCTAAGCTTTTCTCAAATTCTTTATTAGAAAACTCTAGATCTTTCTTTCATGCTTAATTTGGCAATCCATTAATATCAAAATTAATACTATCCAGAATAATTTTTTTCTCAAAATAATCAAGTAAAACCAAAATCAAGTTTATTTCCAACATTCCTTTCAGTGCCAAGCTTGGAAATTACTTCTACGACAATAATATCAATTTTCCCTAAAACAAAAACCTTATTATACGTCTGCTTTGGTCAAATATTAGTTCCATTAAGTTCTCTATTTATGACTCTGTTGGTCCCCTATGGGGTAATAAGCTTGCCAAGCACAACATCAAGTATGTTTACAAGGAGATGACTGGGGTTAGTTCTTTGTGTCCTTGGTATTCTAGAATCTAGATCAAACACCAGAGTTATAATGATAATTTCCTTTTATGGAAAGTAATTAAAAATGCTATTCTTAGCAAGAACCAATTATGTCATATGGGGATCCTCAATGAAGCGATGTACACTTTATGTGACAATGGTGAAGATATTAATGCCCACATTTTCTTTAAATGTCCCCTTATGAGCTGCCTTTGGGATGATCTCTTAGAAGCTTTTGGCCTTCCCTACAGTTGTTTGGTCAGTGAGCTTGAATGGCATAGGCTATTCTTGAACACTAGGAAATTTTTTTCAGGAGTCATGTGTATCATACTTTGATTAGGAAGTTTGAGAAAGTGATATGGAGGGAAAGGAATAGAAGAATTTTTTATGGTATAAGCAAATCTCATGTCGAGTTGCTGCATCTTGGGATGTCTGCATCCAGAACAGCCATTGGCATGCATGCGCATGCATTCCCTTTTGAACCTGGTGTCAAGGTGCCCGTAGCTTGTGGGGCATCCTTTGAGATGTTCTAAAGCTTCTTTTCTTTTGTATGTTGCTTGTGTCTTGTTGTTGTGTTGTTTCAGTTGTGCTTGTTTGTGCTTTTGCCTATGTGTTGTTGTGTTGGTGTTCGGTGTAATTTACTGTGTTGGGTGGTTCTTTAATAAATGAGGTATAGGTCCTCATTAAAAATCCAGCTTAACTTGCAAAAAAACCGAAATTAATTATTTAAAAATTAGGAAAAATATTTTATTTGAATCTAGATTTAAAATTAATTCTTCTTACAAATTTGGGACAAAATTTTAAAATTTGATATATAATTATTATAATTTAAAACAATTAAAAAAAATCTAATTTTTAAATTTTTGATTTTAGTTTAAATATTTAAAAATTAATAAAAAAATGCTTTTTCTAATTTCTGTCATCAGTTCAATATGTATTAATATGATTTTATAAAATTTAAAATATATTTTATAATACATGTATGAATTTATATAATTATTTTTATAATAAATTGATTTAAATATTATTTAAAATTAACATATAGAAATATATAAAATTATTTCTACCAAAAATAATATACTTATTAAACATCATATATAAAATTTTATTTTTGTATTTTACATATTTATAATATATAATTTAAATTATAAACTATATAAATATAGGTGTATATTATATATTAAATCATTTAAATAACTGGCATGGGACCAGTTAACCCTGCTGGCTTTGCCAAGAAAAAAAGATATATGTGTATATTATATATTAAATCATTTAATTCTGATACGTACCAAATAAGGATTAGTTATCATAAAATTTTTATTTTATTTTATAAACATATATACCTATACGTATAATCAATCTATACTGTTAAAATAAATCTATATAATAGAATCCTCACTTAACTAACAATAATATGCATATATAATAACCATTGTAAAGATAAATTAATGTTTTTAGTTAATTAAAAACATACCTTATAGCCAAAGCCCTTAAGCTCACCTAGAAATGATGATGTAAGCTCCTCGAAACGATTTCTGATCCAGCAGAGTGCTAGTCCTTAAATCATCGACTACCGACTATCGAATAGCAATCAAATTGACTTTATTTGGCTTGATAACATGGAGAGACCATAAAGAATTTTCAGCCAACAATGACTTAAAGTGGAGGCCCCAAAAGTGTTTAGTCAAATGGAGAATGAGATGCTTAAATAGAGGATGAAAATGAGAGAATTTATGATCTCATCTTTTACTTTATCTCCTTTAATCTCGGCCATCCATTTTCAAGCCCTCTAACCCATATTGCAGCTGATCCTATCATCCCACATGATGGACCCTAAACCCATTGAGCCCGAATGAATA
Organism: Allium fistulosum; assembly: GCA_030737815.1. NCBI lineage: Eukaryota > Viridiplantae > Streptophyta > Magnoliopsida > Asparagales > Amaryllidaceae > Allium > Allium fistulosum. The sequence goes on from CM060901.1 coordinate 1,621,389,478, forward strand.
TTTTGCATTTTAAAGCTAATTTAAAATGCTTATCAATATCGTATATCGATTAATGTGTTTATAACTTTTATAAATACAATTAATATTCATTTATTAAATCAAAATAAAAATTATAAAAATTATTTAATTTAATTAATTTATAAAAATTATAAATTAATTAAATCATTGGTCAAAGGAGAATTCCTTGTTTTAAGTTGTGTGACTCGTTAGGTGTAAATTTGATCAACGATTAGTATCAAACTATTCGAATATTAACTTATTAAATTAATTTATATATTTGACTAATCTTGTTATTATACTTAAAATTTTGAAATTAATTTATATTATTTTTCAAACATTTTGAAATTTTTTATTATATTATAACTTTTATAATATATGTATATCTTATTTTAAATTTTACTTTTAAATTTAAAATATTATCGTTTTTAGTTTCAAATTTTTTTTGAAACTAGCCCAAGACCCAATTCAAATTGGGCCTTTTCAATTAGGGACAACCTTTGGTTGCACATATATGTTTGGGCCAGGCCGGTAGCTAGGTAGGGCAGAGTACTAGATTACCCAAACCCAATCCTAGACACTACCTTTCTAGACACCCTACTAACTGAGCTGTAAGCTAAATTAGTTAACCCTAACATGACTATTTTAGATCGCATAGGCCATTGGACTCTGATACCATTATTGAAACTGGGCTAGCCCGCAGCGGAAGTTATAGATGAATTTCAAAAAAAAATTCCCTTATAGGATCTTTATTGGGTCTATGAAGTCAAATTTAATTAGAACATTTCTAAATTTTATTTAAATAAATTATTTTAATTTATTTAAATTCATAAAATGATATTGTATTATTTAATTTTATGTTATGTTTAATATATATGTGTATCACATACATATATATAAGTATGTGCATGTATAACATATCAATCCGTGCAAGGTATAATATGCCCGTATATAGATGTCAGGATTTACATCGCAATGAACACGTTAGCTCATCCAATATGTAAATGTATTTTCCAAATGTATGTATATATGTATACTATTGCTTTTGTAATAAAGTATTGCAATATATATATATATATTAGAATTTTATTTATATATAATTTTGTATAAACATATAAATATTTATATATGAATATATATGTATATATATATGATATTTACAAAATGTATATATATTAATGACTATATAAATATTTTTATATCGTCTGAAATATAATAAATTCTTATTATTTTTGCTATAAAGTCGAAAATGGTACTTATACAAAAAATTAATATATACATATACATATACATATATATATATGTATATATATATATAAATGAATGTGTTAAATACTTATATATATGTATGTATATATAATAAGAAAAATTATATTAATATAAATAAAATTATAAAATAATTTTTATTTAAATATATTTATTGATCTAGTATTGTGCATAGATCAGGATTTTTTTCTTTTAATTTTTAATTTATATATATATGTATATTAATACAACCAAAAATAATTATTTAAAAATTAGAAAAAATATTTTATTTGAATCTAAATTAAAATTAAACTTCCATCAAATTTTGGATGAAATTTTAATATTTTAAAATTTAACATGAAATTTTTATAGTTTAAAACAATTAAAAACCCAATTTTTAAATGTTCGATTTTAGTTTAAATATTTAATAATAATAATTTTTTTTAATTTCTACCTTGCGTTTAATATGGATTAATATGATTTTATAAAATTTAAAATATATTTTATAATATATGTATGAATTTATATAATTATTTTTATAATAAAATGATTTAATTATTATTTAAAAATAATATATAAAAATAAAAAAATTCTTTCTACTGAAAATAATATACTTATTAAACATCATATATAAAAATTTATTTTCATATTGTACATATTTATAATATAGTATTTAAATTATAAACTATATATATGTGTGTGTATATGTATATTATATATTAAATCATCTAAATATTCAAAAAATGTTTTTTCTTAATTGTAAGTCATACTATATAAGGATGAATTATCATAAAAAAAATTCATAAACATATATAAATATAATCAATCTATATTATGACAATAAATCTACATATTGGTAACGTCACCCAACTAACAATAATATATATATATATATAATAAGCATTATAAATATAACTTCATGTTTGTACTTAATAAAAACATACCTTACAACCAAAGCCTTTAAGAACACCTTGAACGACGATGTAAGCTCCTGGAAAGGATTTCCAATCCAACATAGTGTTAGTCCTTGAACCCTCGACCACCAACCTTCGAATAGCAATTGAATTGACTTTATTAGGGCTTGATAGAATGGAGAGACCAGAGGGAATTTTTTGCCAGCAATGACTAGAAGTGGAGGCTCCAAAAGTTCTTAGTCAAATGGAGAAAGAGATGCTTAAATAGAAGATGGAAAGGAGAGAATTTAGGATTTCATCTTTTACTCTATCTCCTTTAATCTCGACCATCCATTTTCAAGCCCTCTAATCTATATTTTGAGCCTCCTATACCCTATGTTGCAGTTGATCCTATCAGCCCACATGATAGGCCTTAAACCCATTTGAGCCCGAATGAATATTTTGCATTTTAATTCTAATTTAATACGCTTATCGATATCGTATATCGATTAATGTGCTTATAACTTTTATAAATTCAATTAATATTCATTTATTAAATCAAAATAATTTTTTTCAATAATATTTCATAAATACTATATAATTTAATTAATTTACAATAATTTGTTATAACTTAATTAAATCATTTGGTCAAAGGAGAATTCATCGTTTTTCGGTCGTGTGACTCGTTAGGTGTAAATTTTGTCAACGATAAATATCGAAATATTCAGATATTAACGTTCACGGTTCAATTAACAAGCGGTGTTATATTTTGACCAAATTTATATCTTACTTGTTTCAGTAAAATTTGTGGAGTTAAAATGCTTAACGTCTCTATAACATTGGAGGTATAAAAAGTTATAGCGGGGATAAAGTAGGGATATAGCGGAAAATAGCAGAGGTGCAAAAAGCTTCATTAGATATAAAACTAGATATTTAAATTTATTTTATTCTCATTCTCACATCATTTGTGTAGGAAAAATAAATATTGTTAATCTTATATAATAAAACCTAAGAATATCATGATTTATGCAATCTAGATATGATGACTACAGCAGATTTCTAACTTGTACTAAACACTTATGCCTTAGAATTAGGTCTTTATCCTAACTTTATTGGTTTGGTTTAAAAGAGAACTAGTCAAATCAATCTTATTATATTAATGTTGCTAAAGCGGGTACTAAAATGCCTTGATTTAGCGGGTGTAGCGGAAAATAGCGGGGCTTAAAGAGTATCTATTGTTTAATAGTGCTAAATTGAAAAGGCATAGCAGTTGAAGAGCGGTATGAGCTATAGTGTGGATTTCACGGGGCTCTAACTACAGCAGGCAAAATCCAATTTACTTTGTTAAGCGTTACCCGGTTTCTTACTATTATTTACATAAATTCTCTTCGTCAAACTATATCACAGTGGACTTATAGAATTTGGTAATGGTCAAAATTCCAACATCGTCAACATGCAACTTTATAGTTCAAACACAAAGTCCATGGTTCAATAATAACAATTATTATTAATCGAATTGCTCTAGCCAGAGTTTGACTTTGGGTTGACTTTAGTTGACTGTGATACTAACCTCATATAACCGAGAAGTTGAATCCCCTCTTAAATAGTGCTTCACTTCTAATCCTTCTACTCGACCCAACTATAGTCACCCGATGGACGTCGTGCCATGATTTGACTATAATCACAGTGGAGCTTTCATATTGAAGATCGACGGTGTTCTCAAGATGAGAGAACTGTGTAGATCAGTCAGATCGGTATTTTCTGTTTGAGCGTAGTTATATTAACCAACAAAATACTATCAAGTGAGTCATTCCTTAGTTATCAAATAACTATCAATACATAACCCTTAGGTGCCTCCCAACAGTAATAAGTAATACACTGCCCAACATTTAGAGAGCATTACGTATTGTAGTCTTAATAGATACATCGATATCCAGTCTCGATGCATTTTGAATAGGAACATTTAAAATGGTATATTTGTTTTTATTATGATAAACTACTCACAGTTACAACACTTTGTAACAACTATGAAAAAATATATCATTTATGGATTTTTTATTAAATATACTTTTAATTTATTTAAATAATTAATATAACACATTATATCAATTATACAATAGAAAGAAAATACCGTTTATTTTGAACAGATTGGTTATCGAGTTAGATATATGTAACAAATTACATAATTACCTCTTGGGCATTCTCCTAACTCTATCACAAAGCATTTGATTGCAATAGAATTGCATGCCATGTTGAGTGTAATGTTTAACTTATGAAGTGTTTAACAACTTTATGAAGTCAGAAGCTAGGACGTCACAAAGTGCGATACTTATTCCATCTCATAGCACAACTCCATTCAGTTATGTGGACTCCCCAAAGTCGAACAAGTGGGAACAATTTTATCTGATCTGTCCTACTTGACCTACACCGGGTCCAGGTTCGACCTAGGCTTACTATAAACATTCAGACGTTTGAATAATATATTCAAGCATTTGACGACATTTCAAATGTCTGGAATTTGATCCAGACGTCTGATTTCCTATAAATTTAATACAGTATTCAGATGTATGACCATCTATTCAGATGTCTGACCTGATTCCAAACATTTGAATATTGGTTCAGATGTCTGAATCATGTCCGATGTGTATTGTTTCCTTTCTGTTTTGCACTATAAAAGAATTTAAACGCTTGGTTCCTAGTCCGGACAAAAGTCAAAAACTGACCATAGTTAGCCTAACTAAAGTCAAAAACACAAAAGTCCTTTTATGATTGTAGCATAGTTTTAACATTCGACACTAAAACACTGACCATGAAGATTGCAGAATAGAAATGTTTGTTCATAACAGGTTTTTGCAAGTGGAAGAAAATTACCTCCATAGATTGAACAATGAAGCATATAAGCGTGTGCTTATGCATATCTTCACAATGAGAATTTGTTACGGGGAAGCTAATATCGTATCCCTGCATGTACAGAATATACAAGAAAAATATATATTAAGAAAGATAAAGATAAGGTTAAAGTATACATGGACTAAAAGATGAGAAAAAAATTAATAATACATATTGCCTATAATTTGACATCTTTCTAGGCAAGCCATTGTTTTCATGTCCATATTTATTCAAGCTCCATGTCCAGATATAGTTTATCATGTAATGGTTTTGGGATGAAAAAGTGATCATAAGTTTTAATGTTTCTTGTGATTATTTGTAACAACCCTAGGATTTTTATAACAATAAATTATCGTCAAATGACGATTTAATTTGGTTGCTAAGTGCTATTGACATTTAATCAGTTGAAAATTCTTTTGAATATTGGTCTAACGGTTATGCGGGCTTTAAAGTTGAATTTGTATCACACGCTTTCATTCGTTGTTCTGAGGCCGTGATGAAAATATTCGACCGTTTCCCCATTTTCGTTCATTTCTCATTTTCGAAACCCTTAATCAAAATAAACCGAACGTGAGAAAAAAAAATGGTGGCGCTCGTTCTCTTCTTCGTCCCTCTGTGAAAACTAGGGCTTCAAAAATAAGGGCTGCTTGTCTTTCGCTCGTTCTTCAATTCGATAGCTAGGGCTTTGGAAACTCGAGGGTGCCGACTTCAATCAGATCGATCGAATGCTCCGTCGATCGTCGTGTTCTTTGCTTCGGCAAAGGTGAGGAGCTCTTTCCTCTCACATCTAATTCGAACGGGTTATTTTACTAGTGGTCTTTGCGATTTTGGCTTTGAGCAGTTTGATTTCTGTCTTGTTGTTGGAGATCTCTGATTTTGTTTGATTCCTTGATACTTTCAGCATTGCTCGTGATTTTGAACTGCATATTATTTTGGCTATATTGTTTCGTGTTGTTCGTCTTAAGGCGAATCACTGTTCGTTTTTGGGTCTGACAATTTTGAGTTATACTCACGCTTCTATTTTATAGTCATCAAACGCCTGTCTTTGTTTTGAAACTTAACTTGCTTTGATTTTTGGAAGTCTATTTTAGTGTGATTTTTACATCACTACTATCTGTACTTTGCACTGCATTTTTCCACCTGTGAGTTCAAGACAGTGCTTGAGTTCTTGCATGTGTATCTGAGCATTTATGGTTGTAGTTGTGTTATCAGTGTCCATCTCCGTATGGAGTAGTTTTGCACTTCAGTGGTTATACACACATGGCCACTCCTTGTTATAGTTGAGCGCTTAAGTGTAATTTCGTGTTCTGTCCTCCCTGTAGTTATTTGCTTTCTATATTGTTTTATGCAATGATATTCAAGACATTTCTGTCTTTGTTCGGAACTGTTGTACCCTGATTTTTGACTGAGTTCGATTTCTTGTTTTCTTGGTTATCATGACACTATGTGATTTCGTTTGAATTTGGCTATTTATTTGAAAGTGAACTGTTGACTTCGGTCACTTTCACCTGCGACCTTATTTGTGGTTCGATGCTTTGGCTTCCCTGTTCACTGCCTCGAGTCATTTGCAACCTGTATTTGACTTGTTTGTGAATTTTCATTGCCGTTTCATGACTCCGGCCACTTGTACTATTTTGACTTTGGTATTGTTTCATTTGATATTGACATGTATGTGTGTACATATATATATGCATACATGTACAATTGTATTTGCTCGGTTGTGGAATCATTCGAACTTGTTCGATCTTTTTATTTGAAACTGCTGCTTCATGAATTTGATTGTAAATTGCTACTTGGTGTTTTATGTTGATCGGTCCGGTTGTTATTGGGTTTCTACACATCGTTGTAGTATTGCGTATGGCTTCATGCCTGAACTTGTTTGGCAGTAGCCTTTTTGTCACTGCTGTTTACATGTTGACTTCATGAAATTGTCATTGAGTAGTTCGGAACTACTATGGCTATACTTGGTGCCTGATGCATTCTATTTTGCTAAAAAGGAAACTATCTGTCCACTGTTTTATTCTTTTGGCTTTGGGACAGTGTCGTTTCACTGTTTGTTTACCTATACACTATTTTGACTTTGAGTTTCACTCAAGTCTTCATGCACTTTTATTGAGATAGGGTATAGATGCATTGTATTCTTAGTGTTGCATTGTTGTATCACTTGATGTACAGTGCATTGTTGCTTATGTACACTTGTGTTGTGTTGCTCTTGAGTTGAACTGGTACATTGCCTTGTGGTCTTCGTACCTGTAGTGTCTGTGCATTTTATGTAAGTATGTTATTGCATTGTCTACATTGGTATTTTTGATCTGAAGCGTGAACTTGTTCACTGTTTCCTTTGCTTGAATTGGTTGAGCTTGGTTTGTTGGTTCTTGATTGTTTCAGATTGATTTTTGAGATTTTATAGTGAGTTGAATCCAGTCTCAAAGACTTGGGTTTGACCCTGTACTCGAATGTAAACTTTCATTGAGCACTCGTGTGTAATTCATTTTTTGATTTGAGTTAGTGCTAGTTGTTTTGGCTCATTTATATTGACCTCTACAACTTTGATTGCGGTTAGTATTCACTGTTGTGATGATTTTATGTACTGTAGTGGCAAGGCAGTGCATGCGTGCGTGTACTGCAGCCACACAGTTTGGTTTGATTTAACCACTATGAGATTTTCTAATTATTTATTTAATAATTGGATTTGGTTGTTAATTGTTGTTTAAGCAATTCTATTGTTTTCCAAAATTATCTTCATTGATACCCTTTTTATCTATCTTTGTTGATGATTTGGAATTGCTGATATGTTGTTTAACACTGTTTAGTGTTATATCTGCCGTTATCCGATTCTCTTATCGAGAAGCTGGATATACGAGATTTCTGTGACTGTCGTCTATCTGATATTGATTATTATTGCTTCTGTGCATTAATAACTGAGTTTGAATTAGACTGACCCGTGTATTATTTTCTTTTGAATGTAATACTCGGGTCAGACCCGAGTTATTTCAGGTTGTAGATTTCTTGCTTTGAGTTGCTGTTTGAGCTATGAAGACTTTTCACATCTTTTGGAGTAGTCGTGCCATAGTATAGGTTGATATGTATTCATGTATATTAGTTGATAATGTACGTGTATATATAACTTCCAGAGTCGACAGTTGTAGTTGTATCATATGTATTGTGTCAACTATATTGTAACTAACATCAGTTATATATATACGAGACTTTTGTTATCTGTGTTCCGCATTCTTTTTGTATCTGTGTTATTATTATATATATTGTCTTAAACTATTATGAACCATCGTAGTTTGTTTTATACTGGTAGTTGGGTATGTCGATGGGAGTAAATAAATAAGAGATGAAAAGTGAAAAATATATACCACTCCTATCGAGGTAACCAATACTAGTGTAAGGCCAACTACGGATGGCCGCTCCTATCCAGCCTTATTCTTCATAATAACAGACAGTATTTCTTTTAATACTCTTTGTTATTGTGAGCATAGAGGTGGGGCGTCACATTATTTTTAGTATTTAATTTATTTTAGTCTGCAACATTATTTGCCTACTCTTATTTCCTACTTCCTCTGTACATAAACAATAGAAAGTATAGGCCGCAGAACATGAGACAAAGACACCTTTTCCAAAAATAAGTTCACACACACATGAACATATATATACATATACATACTTACATATAGACGTGTGTACACACACACACACAACACACATACACAACTGTGAATTTGATTTATAGGGTTACCTCTGTTTTATTCAATAGACATGAAGGGAAACAATTGCAGACATGAACACCACAAAAGTGACAACAATTATTCAATAGAAACAAGTGTATACACACCAGAGCAATAGGACCACACTCTTAAATACATATAAATGGATGTATGTATATGTTACCCACATACAAGTCCCAGTAAGACAATGGATTAACAGAGTATGTTATAACAAACTAGCTGAATTATGATATCCAAAATCAAAACAGTGCATTAAAATGAAAACAAGGGAGGAGTACTTGAATGCAACTCTCTCCACTATATAAACCTAAAAAAAATATAAACTCTCATGTGTTTGGGACTGTGTGTGTAAGGGTGCAGATTTGGATATAGGCTGTGTTAGTGAGTGCATTGAAGCGTGGGTGTGCATATGTCTAGTCTACACAAATAATTTCCAAATATTACCTTGCAATTAGGGTGTAGATTTGGATATATGCGCTATGTTGTCCTCTTAAAAAACATGTCATAAACAAGCTATGTGCAAATATTTTCCAAATATTACCTTGCCAGTGTCGCCAACTACACAAATTTCTTGTTCATTTTTACTTCCTTCCGCAAACATGCACAGATCAAGCATTCCTCGTGAACCATTATCAAACTCAACAATCATGTATGCGTTGTCGATTATGTCAGGCACCTGATTCATACTTTCCATCAGTGAGAATCAAGTACTGCAAATTGCTTGGAATGCAAGAGTAATGAATTTTAGCTTTCATATCATGAAATCTTTTAATTTTGCACAATGTTTCCACCAGAAGAGATGTTGCAAAATGTTTGATTTCAATAATCTATTTGACAAGTCGAAAAATGTAATTTTAACCTTTCCATTGTAAATTGCATCCTTGTGATTAACATCAATTGCTCCAGAAGCCATCACGCGTACAGGATTTGCTGCTGTAAAAAGCCTCATCAAATCAAAAAAGTGAGCACTTCTCAACCAGTGTTCCTCCTGAATTGACATTGAACCGATTCCAGTTTTTCACCTATACAAATTACCCAGTCTAGGAAATTAACAAGCAAAAGATCATCTACATTTTACATTATATGGTTAAATGTTTTCAATTTCTAAACTTCAGATATCTCTTTGTGGTTTAGAAAACTCTATTTGACTTGTCTGGATATGTGTGTGTATCGGGTCTTCAGACAAAAGAAAAGGATATCTATCACACCTTTCATAACCCAAAGTATCATTTTTCGTGGATCATGTATAACTAAATACACAACAAATACAAAAATATTGACAAATGGATGTAATAAAATGATTACTTTTCATTCATGGACACTTAAGAATTCTATCCTATGTAGCATTGGTATTGAATTGCATGCCTTGTATTTAGTTAAATTTTGACAATACACACATTTTTTACACTTGTTGAATTGGGGACAATTTGTTAGGGACCATACATGCATCTACAAAATAATTTGATATAGAATCAGCTCAAGCATTTCTAAACAACCACAAAATTAAAAGGTTAGATAAGAAAACAAATGAACTCGCCATTTGTATAGGATGCACTTCATGCTCTTTGTAGGCTTTCTGCTGTGTCTTAGCAATAATTTTCAGTTTTAAAAATTGATTAAATTAAAAATAATCCAACATTGTTCACTTCTTACATTTAAGTACTGAATAGTTCTACTGCATACTGAAAAGGGAATACATTTTACCTTGACCAAAAATGGAAATCGATGTTCACATATAGCAACCATTTTAACATGCCCAAGTTTGCCACTGTGAACTATATCAAGCAGTTTTGCTACAGGAGGCATGTATCTGTATTTCAACCCTACTTGAACCAATATCTCAGGTCTCTTCTTAGCTGCTTCAATCACCTTAAAGGGAGAAAAGAAAAGAAAAAGAACGGATTTTATTAACAATGTCCCATGTCAATTGCCTTTTCTTATATTACCTTTCTAACATTCATCACTGTGACCTACAAAGAAACCATATGTGGTCAAGAAGCAATTGTACATAATCAGACTACTCTCGTATAACATACTTGACAGTTTACATATTGTGTGTTCAAGCAATCAAAAAGTGACATATAACATAGCCCTAAAATCTTGATGAACTGATGTATTCAAAGTGAAAATGGTTCATATCAATCATTCATTTATTATCCATCAATCAATACATACAAAGAATATATGTTGACCCTCATCCCCGGAAGCTGCACTTCCCTGTTTTGAGTTCTAATGCTACTTCCTTACCATGGACTAGCAACACAAAGTGCTTTTGGCTCTAAAGTAACTTTAAGAGGGCAACATAGCTTGGTCCGAACTAGTGTGCTTGCTACATCCGAATTGGGACAACTGATGTGGCAGAAATATACCCATGTTTTTAATAAGTTTGCAAATAGGCATGTTTTTATTGAACCCGCAAAGTGATCTACAATTATATATACATAAATTTTCCTTCATTTTATTAGTATCTAATTTGCAATGTACTGATAAAAAATATTTGACACAATAAACTAAAAGCAAGAAAAAGGCAGACACACACCTGAAATTCGCAACTTCAGCTGTTCGAAATCTCAAACTCAAACTCGCCTTCATCTCTTATAGCAGCGCCTCCTCGAATTGATCCACCACCGCTCCACTTGAAATCACCTTCACCGCCTCCGCATTCATTCCACAATCACCTAAATCCAGTTCGAAGTCTGGGTTGGGGGTTCTGATTTTGGTAATTGGGATTTTGATTCGCGAAACTTGGAATTCTGCTTTTAAAATCGTGTTTGCTTTATTTTAGTTCGGTCGCAGTTTTTGAATTAGGAAAATTAGGGCTTGTGGAGTAAATTGGAAGAGACGAATAATTTTTTTTAAGTGGAGTAGTTTGAGAAGAAGAAAAAGTGGTAAAGGAAATTTAAGCGGCCACAAAAAAATTTAGCAAAAAATTCCACGAATTACTGGCCGGAGAATTAGCCGCGTTTCTTTATTTATTTTTATATTGTAAAATTACCAACAGTTGCACAAAATTTAAAACGCCACCAATTAATGCAACTAAAAATAGTTTTTCTTGTAGTGTCCATACGTCTGACTTGGGTATATTTCATCATTTTTGATGTTTTAATTAGACATCTTCTCATTTATTTTGTTCATCTTTGTTGTAGACATATGTATTGCTAAATGGCTCAATGTTTAAAAAGTATTTTAAATATAATTTCAGTCTATTTTTATTCGATTTGTGTAGCTTATATATTTTCTTATATACATGTATTCACCCATTTATCTATGTATATTCATGCCTATTCGAAAGTGATATAATCAAAATCTAGATGATTCTGGTAATATATACATGGATCTACTTTTATAAATTCATGCCTTCTACATAAACCGATCTACATGATTAGCAGTGAATTCCACTGATTTACCTTCCCCTATGTTTCAATAGTAATTATTAAGTTATCACCTAGAGTTTTTCAACCATTTCTATCAATGTAGACTTTCAATTTAAATTATCAGTTCAATTAGATTTTCAATTGGAGTTATCAACTCAAATCCAAATTTCATATTTTTAAGTTAAGATGATCTATAAATGGAATTTAACTACTTTTTTTACATCAAAAACACATCATAATAGATCCACTCACCTTTTTAGCTTTCCCTTCTCTTCAACCTTGAGAATCCCCCTTTGTAAGCCTCTCTTCTAGATTCCTACCTCTTGATATATTTTCTCCTCTCTAATCCTATTTTTCATTTGTTTATTTATTTATTTAGAATTTGGAGAAGAGATTTAGAAAAAAATTGTGTTTAGATTAAAAAGTTCGGAGGAGAAAGAAGGGAATTATAAGTGGCGGCTAGGGTTTCGAGTGAAGAGAAGTGAGGATTAGTTCTTTATTTATAGTTAAAAATTAGGGTATTAGGCTTAATATAAAAATCACTTATTATGAAAATGGCACTAGGTCCAGTTTCCACCAATTTTGACCCATTGTATCAAATTTAGCAAGTTAAGTATTTTTTGGACTGTAAACGGCACTTCGGACGTAATGAAATAGGTTCCAAAGCCCGATTCCAAAGTTTTTGAAAATTTTACTAGTTTTCCTTTATTTTTAAAATTACATTTTTACCCTTATTGTCATTTTTTATTATTATTTAACATTTCTCGAGTGTAATAAGATATCACTCTCATTCGCATATATCGACTTTGTAAAATGTATGTGCAACTATTAATTATTTTGTTTTGCAGTTGAAAACGACCGTATTATGATGAACAGTAAAACCAAATTTATAAAATCTAATAACAGTGTACTTGAGTTGAATTTAACTTATAAGTGGGGATGCAATGTGATATCCTAGTTGATCAGAGTTGCAACTATGAGTCACGTTGAATTATGACATTATAGTAGTATGTTGTAACATACCAGAAAATATAAATAACTTATATTCACATATAGAGATTATTTAAATATCTGAACTGAGAATTAAAATATTAATTAAATTGATTTAATAGCTTAACTCCTTTTAATAATAAATAATAATGGTGAACTCATTTTGTAAATTATTTACAATGATAAATAGCTCAAATAAATAATAAGAAAGTTAATTGTTATTGAAACGACTTGATTTTTATTGACGTATTTTTTTAAATGAATTTATAGGATATTCCCATAATTTTTAATTTGGAAAATATTTAAATTTTTGTTTGATGTTTATCTCGGGAAACGATGGTATTTTTGAAATATTTATAGAATAAGACAACCAGTGTATTTTATTATTGTTTTAGGACTGTGTTGCATCATTGTGTGCGATCTTATTTTTGTTTTATCGTTCGCGGTTCGTACGCGAACGAATTGCTATGTAGCGAGATGCCGAAAATCACAAATTAAACTAAACCAAACCAAGACTATTCTTTATTCCATCTCGACTTTTCTTTTTCCCTCTCTCTTTCTGTTTTTTTCCTATAAGCTAAGAAAAGTTAAACATCCACCTTCAAAAATCAAAATCAAAACATTTACTTAACGAAAAATACAAAGTTGGATTCTTTGAACTCATGAGGCCAAGATCTTCGAATCCATGTTGGTTTGGTTGTGTGCAGTGATGGCTTGTGTTGTTCGACCGATTGCAGTGGAACTAGGGTTTTCGATTAAGGGAGTTGTACTCGATGATATGGCATGAGGATGGTTGCAATGTTTTTCTCGTGTGTAAGAGCATTGACGGCCGAAGTTGTGTAAGGTGCGGTGGTATGTGATGAAACGTGTCATTGCATAGTCGAGAGTGTGAGGGTCCAGGTCATGTTTGTGTTGGTGATGCCGAGCTCGAAGTTGTTGTATGGAAAGTGAAGCTCGCGCGAAGATTGAATGTTGGCGAAGTCGGATTGCGATTTCGTGGAGGAACGACGAAGATAGGAGGAGGAGATGCACGGGAATGTTGGGTATCAGCATGTGCACGAATGTCAGTGGAGGGAAATATAATTTTCAAATTTGGTAAGAAGAGTTATTTTGGGTAATTAATATTTAATTAAGAAATTAATTAGTTTTTATTAATTTCACATCTTAAAAATTCAATAACTATCTCATACGAGGTCGGATTTGGACATGATCTTTTGTGTTGGACTCGTATCGACGTTATCTATGCATTGGAGTTGGATTTGCTAAATTTGAAGCTAGTAGAATGTTGGGATAAAATCGAATATCGTTCGATTTTTCGATTTTAGATCAAACTGGAACGCGAAAGCGTCTGCTGGAATTTTGATGAGTTAATTCACATCTAAATAAACTATGTGATATTTGTGTTGCTATAGATTATTGTTGAATACTTGTGTGATAGTTTATATATTGTTGTTTGATTATTTGTTTGAACTAGATTCCCACTTTGGCATAAATAACCATTGTGTTGCAGGGAACAAAAGCAAGAGGAAGTCAAAGTGCAAGTAGCGAATAGATCACCGTGGAACACTTCGAAATATGCGTACATATGTGTGACTTACATGAGACTTTGTAGAAAGACCCTAAGGGATTTCTCGCCAATATTGATTTGTAACATAAAGTTTTATTTGCGTAAGTGTCATTGTAACAATTATCCCTATACCGTTCCTTATAAAATATCATCTGCTTAAACCTATGTTTGTTGAACCTATGCTTGTATTTTGAAAATTGTTTAACTATATTTTCAAATATTTTCGAGAATTTTGAAATAAATAATAAGTGTTGTTTAAAATTTATAAAAGGAGTTATTAATTTATTAATTATCTTTTGGTATAATTAACGTTGTTTTAAATATATAAAAAAATATTATAAATTTGATTAGTTATCTTTTAGGATAATTAACATTGTTTTAAATTAAAAAAAATCCTAAATTTGATTAATTTTCTTTTCGGATAATTAATATGGTTTTAAACTTGATTTTTCTTTTTCAATCCTTTTGGTGAACTTTTCTAACATATATGTAAGTGTTTTAAAAGTGGTTTGAAATTTGTATATATTATAAATGATTTTTATTGAAGAAGGAGTATTATTTTGAAATTAGGAAAGAAAATGGTTTTGAGATTTTAATATATTTTAAACCTGAGATTTTCCAAGTAATATTTGAAATGGGTGATTTAAATTATATTTCAAGTATTTTTGAATTTGAAAATTGAAAAGGAAACATGGATTACAATATCGTTGTTGTAATAAATGTTTACTGGGAATTGAGAAAAGAACTCATAGATTATAACACTTTTGTTGAAATAAATGATTTCGTAAAGTTATTAAGAATACTTGTTGCTTGACTTAATAAATGTTGATGTTCTTAAATCTTTGGAGGAGTTTTATTTAAAGATACTTATAAGTGGTTTTACAAATGATAGTTTATAAATAAGATTTTTTTTAAAAAGGATTGTTTACAAATAAAGCTAAATGTAAGTTGTTATAGGTTTATAGTAAACGAGGTTTTGATGACATTTTTTACCCTTCTATTTAATACACTTAGAAATATAATTTTCTCTTTAAAAAGAATATTTTAAAGAGTGTTTTAAAGTATTGTACAAATATTTATGATGTGACAATCAAGCATAAGTTTGAGCCAAATGTTTTAAAAAGTTTGACTCGTTTACAGAAAATATTTAATCTTACATTTTGCACAAAATGTTGAAGGAAGTTTTACTATTCTTAAAGCTAAGAATGTTGTCATGGCAAGGTGGGGAGCAACACTGCCCTTACTTGTCCGGCTTCATTGTTTTCCCCGGGGTAGTGCTAGTTCATGATTGACGAGTTATGATAAGTGTAAGGGATTTAATTTCCATATACGGTCATTTTGATTGTTCTCAATAGTTGATTTATTAATTATAGATTCTGCTATCTTTTTGTGTTTCGTCAATCAAAGACGATTTGTTGCTCATTTGAGCATTGATATCCTTTGCTAGAAATGATTAAAACTAAAGCGCGAGTGGACGTCAAGCTATGTGGGGTTGCTCCCATTAGGGTATCTTCACATCTACTCTAGATGGGATTCGGTCGTATGCACGAGGAGATGTGAAATACTCGAATTTTCGGTAAGGTTGGCGAGGTCCGGCTTATACATTTTTCGAGAGCCATCGTAGATCTCAAATATATTTTCTAAAGGTATACTTTCGGTAAGGGGAGTGCACCCTCCTAGTCATTGTTGGAAAATTCTCTTTCCTTATTTGATTCAAACCTTTGCATTGTTTTCTTAACTGCATCGAGAAGTGTAACATCCCCCAACTTATAGGCCCAAAACTAACGACTACAGATGCTGCAGTCACCATAGTTATTAATCCTCAGCGACCAAATACGGCGGTGTTAGATTCGTTGATACCCAAAAACACATGAATATGGAAACATTTTAAAACTTCAAACAAGGTCACATTCCATTTCAAAACATTTCCAATTCATTACATAATCCCACAATCGTAAACCACATTCAGAGAAAATATATTTATTACAACATACGCCAAGAGCGACATATGAAGATGCCCCCTTGGATGATCAGAGTATATACAGGCAATATAACAACTTTGCCATTACAAACTACACAGCTGAATCAAAAGAAAAGAGAACTCTAAATAGCTATCATGCCTCATGCACGTCTCTGGAAGCTTATTCGTCAAAAGAGGTACCTGAAAACCTCAACTCTCAAACTACTCATCTCATCTCATATCATCTCGAGTCAAACATAAAGCCTGGTATGAATAATAATCTACCATCTCAAATCATTTAGATATCTAGTGAGACCACGCCGCTTAACTCAACGGGCTTTCCCCTCGCTAGTATCCTAAAACTTTTATAAAACCATATACTGTGCTCCTCCATCCACAATGGTTAAACCATAGTCATTTCAAAATATTATGATGATATGAAAACAAGTTAAAACATACTGGATTTCCCATCCTCTGTTTAATTAACTCCCTATCATATTTATAGTTTCTAGGCTTACTATTAACCTACTAGTTTTCATGGGTTTACTAATAACCTTTATATAATATATGGACTCCCTGTCCTATTTCACAGTTTTCATGGGTGCACTATGAACCTATTGGCCCCTGCCAATTAACTTAATTAATTCATTGGTTCCCCTGAACCTATTGGTTACTCCAATAACTTCTCCATTATCCTAGTTTTCATGGGTTGACTAGGAACTTATTGGCAACTGTCAATAATTTAATCCGGATATAGTTTTCATGGGTTCACTACAAACCAATTGGCCCCTGCCAACCACTCTTTATAACATAGTTTTCATGGGATCACTATAAACCTATTGGTAACTCCAATAACTTCCTAATCATAGTTTTCATGGGTGCACTATGAACCTGTCTCCCTAACAACTTCCATATTTAGGCATCCTATATTTTGGTCTCCCCGACCTCATCAGATGCAAATCTACTCATCCAAGAGTTTAATTAATCTATATTCAGTACTGGGTTAACCTAACTGGTTCTTCTACCCTTTTATCCCCAAAATGCAGTTATGAATCCAATATAATGTGAATATATTTATATTTAAAGAAGCAACCATAATTACAAAACAATACCACTCCCGTGGGCATAATGTCCTTGAAATACTTTTTACATAAAACAAAGTTAATCCCATTAACCTATAATTTTATCAAGGAAAGCTTCTTCTTAAAATCATTTCAAAACTCCTTTAATTTGCCATGGGTTTTCCTTCAAAAATGAGTTTGGGTTACAAAACCTTTCAAAATCTTCGAATCCTAGCTTTCGACCTCACTGGATTCCCTCCTTCGAAAGCATAAAAATCTATTTTCAAAACATTAGGCTTCTGCCTTTCAAACACTTTAAAACCTTTCTTTCAAAACCTTTCGAATGTATTAAGTATCAACATTTAACATTAGAAGCATAGCTTCGAAACTAATTGAAAGTACCCCTTTCGAAACCATTGGAAGTAACCCTTTCAAAACCATTGAAAGCCCCACTTTCCAAACCATTGGGTTTACACTTAAAATATTATTTGGGTCAAAGTGAATATAGGCGAAAGTATCTCTTTCGAAACCATCCTTTATCATATAAAAATATTGGGGAAAACCTGATGGCGTCGGCACCATCTCTTTCGAAAGCTTCAAACCATTTAAACAACACATTGAAGGATAGCATCGAAACCCCTTTCGAAGCCATTGCCTTCGAAACCATTTAATCCCTTTCGAAAGCATTTAGGAAGTGACTTAAAACATCTTTAAAAACAAATGCTATCTTTCGAAAGCGTTGATGACTTTAATACCATCGAAAGGCTAAAGGACGGCAGCGGGGCTTCGACTAAGTCGGAACCCCTTCTTTCAAAAGCATTATTTCATAAGTAAAAGAACTCATTCGTAAGCAAACTTAAGTTGATGGCAACCCTTTCGAAAATATATGCTTTGACTCCTTCAAAGGCTTAAACAAAACAAAGGTAGGTGCTTCTCATTTTAAAACAAACCATGGTATCGACCCCTTCGGAAGCTATGCTTTCAATACCTAACCTTCCGCCTTTCTCCAATCCACTACGTACCATCTTTGTGATACCTTGTGTATTGGTTTCGACTTAGTAGGTTTCGACTCAGTTGAAGGCGGAAGCTCTGAGTCGAAAGGTACTTCTAAAGTAGGTGAAACCAACTTTTCTGGGTAAATCAGTTTTAGTACTAATTAAAGAAAACCTTTTTTTCTAACTGACCTGCCACGTGTAAACACCAGATTGGTTGCCATAACTTTTGAAATTCTTTACTAAAATAACTGCCGCTAATTTCAGATCTAAACCATGGTTAAGTTAATCAAATTAGCCCTTCCATTAAGCAAAACCAAGATTGCAAAAAAGTCCCTCTTCTAAAATAATTTAATTTGGATAGCAAATCACTTTGAAAAAATCCCCAAAAATTCTAGAAATTCATTTTAATCATGTTATCTAACATATAAAAATTTCAGATCCAAATTCTTAATATATTTTCTGAAATAAATTTATAAACCCAAATAACCAAATTTTCTTTTGAAAACTCATAACAATCTTTCCATAGCTTGGAAAATTATCAAAATAAAAACCCAACTCCAAAATCATGTTTTACATAACATAAATTTTTTCCATAGCATTTAAAAATACATAAATCGGTTTTGCTCTAAAACCGTGTATAATCCCATTTAAACAATCTTGTTTAAATTAAACAAATCAATATTCAAGCATATCATCATCCAATTTATCATAAAAATGAATCTACCATTAAATCCGAAAATATACGATTCAAACCAAAAATAGAGATGGAATTATTATTCACCTTGATTAAGATAAGGAGATTGGATTGAGATTGATTTCCCCTAAGCTTGAATCTCTAGCTTTTAATTGAATTCCTCTTTTCTTAACGGCCAACTCTTCTTTAAGCTTTTGGTTTGCGGTTTCAAAATGACGTGAATGGGGAGTAAAATGGTAGGAACGAAAATACATAAGGGTAAGGGTTACGTGCGGCAAATTCCTAATATACCTTTATGTAATTTAATTAGTTTATAACCCATTCTTAAGCCCATTTAATTATTTCATTAAGCACGGTTTTAGTTGGATTTATTCAAATCTCAATCCCTTTATCACTTAACTTTTACATTATTCTATTTAATTTATATAATTGAATTTCCTAAATAATGTTATCAAAAATTAGGGGTGTTACAAGAAGTGTCTGGTGCTCTTCTCGATGTTTAATTATTTATGTCCATTCTTTAAGTTTGAATTTTGATCTTGTTGATGCCCATTCTCTCAAGCTTGAGTTCTATTCTAATTTGTTTCCATTCTTTCATGTGTGGATGTTGTTCTTGTAAGGTAAAACCTGTTCCTTGTTTAGCGGCATGGTCTCATAGATTATTATATGTTCATCTTATTTTTTGAGTTTTCTTACGCTGGTTTTCCAGACTAATACGGGTGTTATTTTATTATAATGCTCGCGTCAGACCAAGTTCTTTCCAGGTTGTCGTTGGTGGGACATGGAGCTAATGGAGTTGAGATGGATGTTCACATGCCATAGTATTTTTATTTTCTGCTGTATTATTATGTATACCCATCGGAAATTGTAAGGTCAGAAAGTTATAACTGTCCAGGCTGATGAGGTTTGTTTATAACTCTATTATACTATGTATCTTAGAGTGATAGTTCATTGTCTTTGTTATATTATATGTGATTGTTCTGCTGTGAGATTATGTTTTCCCTATTCTTTTTCTTTTTACCCTAACAATCTGCCTTTTCGACACTTGGATGCTTGGTATTTGAATACCGTGGATGTATTAAGTGCCAAATTTCGAGGGTCGAAAAGGTGGGTCGTTGCATATGTTTATACTGTTTTTGATTGAAGATAGTAGGCAAGATTTATACGGAGAGAGTGACATTGTCTTTTAATTGATATGTCACGTGTAGGTACCAAAACCACATTTGTATGTTATTATTATTGCACTATAGTACTTAGAGATAGATTTTTAGCCTGACTCAAGGTTCGACTGAGATATTATGATTTTAGGTTGAATACCCACGTACGTTAGTCGGTTTTGTTTGTTGAGCATTCAGTGGGAAGTGTCATATATGATGATATTATGTTTGGAGTACTACTATGTTTAAGTTTAGCAACCATTTTCCGGAAGTCAAATCCATGGCACTGCTCATTTCTTTTCGAGGAATGATGGAGTTGAGATGATTCCAGAAGTCGTGGACTGTTTTAAGTTTGGTTGTAGGAAAAGTCATTCCATGGACATTGAAAATGAGTAGTATTTTGGATTGTACGTAGTCTATCGAGTTTAGAGAGATGTATTCTGAGTAGTCCATGTATCAAATATATTTTGAGATATATATATATATATATATATATATATATTATCGTTTTGGTTGTGATATTGATATCGACCTATGTCATTTTTTATATATGTCATGATATGTGGGTTACTCAATTCTAGAACTCATGTATATTACTCTACATCGAAACGTGATATGTATTATTTTAGATGTATTCATGTATTGAAACATATCTGTTTGGACCCAAAATAGTGTGTATGAGAGACTTCTCCTTCTGTGCCCATTGATCCGAGATATCAAACGATAAACTTCCTCTAATAATTCGATCACTTGTTCTAAGGTGTTACATCAATAGCCTGCACTTTCTTTTCATCTTTTTGCCTCCATCCTCCTCAAGGTTAGATCAATGAGAGCAAAGGGAACCGTTCAGATCAAGGTGTATTTTTATGGCTTCATCACAAGGTACAATTTCTATTTGTACTATATAATCATATATATGTGTATGCTTATGATATGTCACCTTTTTGATACGTATTAATTCCAGTATTTTATATTAATTATATCCATATGTGTATTTTTTTAATCTATGTGTTTCATATGATCATTACAATTAGCAATTAATTAGTATATATGTATATAATTATGTTTTAGCCATTATAAAAAATAATTTTTAAATGATTTTGAAATATATTTATATGTATATTTATATTGTTTATTTAATTCAAAATAATGTATTATTAATTAAACTAAAGGAAATTATGATGTAACTATTTATTTACGATTTTAATTTCATAAAAATTGAAAATAAAATTTTTTATGATCAAATTAATTTCATAAAATAAAACACACACACACACATATGTATTATATATATATTTATTCTTTTTTAAACTATGTAATTTTATAAATATTAAAATTATTTATTTATTGTTTAATAAATTTAAAGCCGAAACATATATTTACATACATACATATACATACAATATACATATACATATACATATATATATTATAAATATATTTTAATATACATATATATTATTTAAAATGTAGCAAAGTTAAATTATATTTTTATTCTAAAGTCTTAAATTTTGGATTATATATCTAGATTTAAATTTGAATCTCGTTTAATTAGTCAAATTTGAATTTGAATTTTAAATCTGAATTTAAAGACTTAGTCAAATTTATGTTACATAATTTTATATAAATTTGGAGTTAAAAAATTCAAAATTGATATATATATATATATATATAATGAAATATTTTATTTTGGTAATTAGTAGTGAAGAAATCAAGTATATACATTTTAGATGTAATCCCAACTTCTGCTTATGCGTATATTTAACCATGTACACCCTTTATTATGTTGCACATGCACATTATATACAAATAAGTATATGGTGATATATTTATTAATAATATTGAATCCCTTTAATCATATTCAACAATTAATTAAATTTAAGGAATTAAATAAAATGAGATTTTAATTAAATTAGTTAGACTAGATCTAATAAACCATTTAGACTTCATAGGCCCAATAATGATCTAATATAGGTAAAAAAATTGAAATTCATCTTTTTAACCCATTGTGATCCGCCCCAGTTCTTTCACATTTACATATATATCTCTTCAATTATCTCAATTGATATATCCTATATTTATTTTAACAAATATCTTCAATATAATTAGAGTCTTCTTTCCTCGATTCTCTAAGATAACCTTCCATTATTCTATTAATATCTTTTTTATTTTGCAGTAGCTTTAAATAATTACTTTAATAGGAAAACTAATAATTACATTTTATCAACTTTCCATCTAGCCTAATGAATAAACTAATGAAAATATAGATTTGTATTATTTATGCCTAGTAAATACTAAGGTGCATTATGTATCAATACATATCGCAAAGTTTATGTTTTTCTAACAAGATTCATTTTTGCTTCGTCGCATGCTTTTGCCCAAGAAGTCGGGCTCCTATCTCTCATCACAATCATATTTAAAGTACAAGTGGATCAGGGTAACATGACCAAAGTAAATAAACTAGCTAATATATTCCTATAATTCCTAACTTGTAATATCATTCAATATAATAATCTAAGTAACTAATAATACTACAATATGATAATAAAGTATAAAAGAACACATAAGGATTTTTATATTGATTCAGACTTCCAGTTCTATAGACTCATTTTTGAAATTTCAACTAAGCAAACCACTCTCTTAACCCAAAGAAAGAAGTGCTTCAATCTTTGCTTGCACTACTGAATAGGACGAACAAAACTTGAATGAATATAGTTGACAGCCGTTGTATCTTGATATTGGATTTTTCAAATTTAATACAATGTTCAATAACCGGCACATAATCTCTAAAATGAAGTACAGAAGGGAACATGACAATAAGGAATCAAAAATGAATTTATTTGAGTACATAGAGATTTGGAATTAGGATTTGGAATTGCAACAGAGCATACAAGTAGCGAGCAAGCAAAGTGATTTTATATGGTGGGGGCAATATGGTTTTACAACATTGAAAGTGTTGATGAAAAGTCATGACTTAATTGAAGATAAACGAAGTAGAAAGTATTGTGTGGCTTGAAGAAACAGGCATGATTCTTTAAAAAAACAATATAGATACCAATAATCTAATGTTAAGGGTACCATCAATCAACCACCGGTACCCTATTCTGGTTTGTTGGAATTCCTAATGTAAGTGTAAATGAAATACACTTGTTCCACATCGCCAAAACTAAAAAACAAAGCTAAGTATATAAATAGCTTTCTCATAAGGAGGTTGGAGCCTTGGGGATCCCAAATGTGTGCTTTGTTGTGACGAGGGAAGTCACGCTTCACCACGCGCTGCCGCCGTTGTCGTCCGACCGAATCGGGCTCGGGTTTGGTTTGGGTCTAACATGATCCTATTTAAAACTGGACGTCCGACCGAACCGGGTTTGGGTCTAACATGATCCTATGATCCTATTTAAAACTGGGCCGGGTTTTTTATAAAAACAATATCAGGCTGTGCAAACGGGTGCAGATCTGTTGTGAGGATACAGACATGGTTTTTGACTGAGAAGGTGCGACTTCCGAAAGTGGGCGTGGATTTTTTGGCGAACAGATGCATCCATTAGCAAACGGAAATGGGTACAACCCATTAGATGCGAGCTGTTCGAAGGGGTGCAGACGAAAATATAAATAGAGGGAATACTGATCACATTCTCAATTGAATTTAATTCAGGTTTTTTCTTCTGCTTCTCTCTTCTACTGCTGTCTAAATTATCAATCACAGAGTGACATACTCACCACAATCTCGAGCAGCTTACATCTGTTGTATCTTGGGAGAATTTTGAAATAAAATTCTTAAGAAAATGTTACGACAAGCCTTAGACGTTATCTGAATTCTAGAGTAGTGGAAATCTGATTTATAAACTTGTGAGACGAGTTTATTATTGATTAGTCTCTGTTTTGGTATACTAGAAATATAACATGGTTTTTATTAAAGACAATAAGCTTTAAATTGAAATTTAAAATATTTGGAAATCATAATAAATACGAACAAACTATTGGAGTAAGGCGAATACATATGTGATGATATGAGAGAGTAATGTGGGTTTTAACAAAGTGTAAATATTGATAAATATAACAGTACCGACTCTACTTTTAGGCTTTTTTTCTTCCAAACTCCATAATTCGTTAAGTCCTCATCTCCATAAAGATTTGCGTTTCTTCAT
Source organism: Allium fistulosum (assembly GCA_030737815.1). NCBI lineage: Eukaryota > Viridiplantae > Streptophyta > Magnoliopsida > Asparagales > Amaryllidaceae > Allium > Allium fistulosum. Next base: position 1,621,414,182 of record CM060901.1, read on the forward strand.
ATGTTATATGTTCCACATTTGTTAATCTCAAATATTCCAGCACAACTTGTCAACATATGTATCTTTTTATCATTGTTAAAATATAAAATCTGACATTCTCCCTTTTTGATGGTGACAAATGTATGTATAGAATATAAAGTGATGCATAATTTGAAAATATATTTCCCCTGTCGTTGTGCTCTCCCCTGTCAGTTTGTAACATATGAGACATATTTCCCTTCCTTTGTCTTAACAAATAGAGGTATAAATTCTACAGTCTTTTTTAGAAGATTGGAACAATATATTGTATATCCATATGTATCACAACACAAAATACACACACACACACACATATGAAAAAAAAACATATGATAACAGAACCACATAGAAAAACACAACATCATAGAACAAATAGTGTAATCACAACACATGAATCGACAACATGACATGAAAAACAAGGTCTAAATGCAATACTGACGAGAATAATGTCATAAATGCAAATAACACATGGGAAAAATGAGAAGTACGGAAACAATACGATGAAAACAAGAAGTAACATAACGAAAGTATGTCATGTAACTAAAAAACATACCAAACTGAAGATAATCTAACCATGAAATCCAAATGGAGTGGTAGGAGCTATAGATTTTGATGTAATTTGAGTTTAAGGTCTAGGTCTTTTAGGAGGAGGTCTGAAAGATGGTCCTGCAATGTGATTCCCCACTATATTTAACACTTAAAATTAGCATTAAATGCAACCAAAATACGTTTACACACTAATCTCTTAGATGTTAGAAACACTGGGTCATCGGGTGGAAAAATTAAAACAGTTATCTAGTTACATTTAGATCCATCTTACAGTGGAATTATGCAATAAATATTTAGACATGCATCACTACACATAATAACCAACATTAGAAATGAATGTTCAACTATATCCATGTTATATCAAGAATTATTAACATGTTGGACAATCTGGAATAACTTCACAAGTGTATATAAAACTCAATATAACTCGTAAAGAAAGGCATCGAACTCACTCCCTTTCATTTTCCATGCCTTTATCTGCAGAGCTATAAAAGATATATACATATACAATGTATATACGAGTACAAAATAAAAAGAAAGGAGAAAGGGTTTCAACTAGTTTGGACGGCGCGACAACACGACGCACCCCGACCCAACTCAAGGGATTTGTTGGTCTTACTTAGAGAAAGGCTGTCAATGTATGCTTTTGGGATCAAGCCCATGTAGTTCTACTTCCATATCTGCTCTCCTTTGACAGTCAAAAATGTTAATAGAGGATAACATTTACTATATATTAGCGCATCATCACTATAATATAGGCAAATCTTATTGGAACCGGCTTGGTTGACAGGTGTGAAGTAGGTAAATTCAAAAAAATTCCTTGATCGGATATTGATGGTCATATGAGATTTATTTGTTAACATTAGATCCAATCTGGTTATTTAATAAAACCATATTTTATTTTAGCTATTTTATTTTTCATTTAATTAATATTTATTAGTTAAATATACTTGGTGTATAACTATGAATATATCTAATATATACATACAGAGGGATATACGACATAACAAATATACATACTGTTTAATATATACATGTGTAGACATTGCGATTTATATCTACTGTGTATATATTAAGCACTGTACATTAATTGTCTTATTTAATTATTTAATATTAGTATTAATATCTATTTTATATTTTGAAATTTTATACATTTAATAAAATAATAAATTTGACTTTGTAAAATATCTTATGTGGTTTAACTAAGTTAAGATTTTCAGATTCAAAATTAAAATTAAAATATCTTAATTTTGACTAGGTAAAATATATTCAAAGTTAATTTTAGATCTCAATCAAACGAAATCCAAAATTTGTAAAATATTTTAAATTAACCAACTCTTAATTTTGTAAATATGCATATACATATGTATATATATTAGAATTATATATATAGCCGAACCTATATATATTTAACTAATTAATTTAAAATTAATATTTTATAAAAATCATATTTAATATATATATTATTATTATTTAAAAAATATATATATTCAAAACATCTTACGGTCTAAAAGGTTTTTTAAACAAATAAATATGGCCGAGTGTAAAAATTTATTTAATATATATATATATATATAAATTTAAATTAATATATTTTATTACTATATAAAATATATGTTGAATCTTTTTGGCCAAAAATTTATTTATTTTCTTTTTAAACAAAAGGTCAAGAATAAATTTTGTTTAAAATAATATATACATATTAATTTTATACTTGAAATTAATATACTAGATTATTTAAATGATTATAGTTAATAAATAATTAAATAAAATTACACTGTATGTCCTGAAAATAATTTTAAACATTATAAAATTTATCATGGTTGAAACTAATATTGGATTAAAACATTTCATTAAAATTAAATAGTTAAATTTAATATTAAATAATAATAAAACGATATATATATATATATAAATGGTGATATAGAACATATGGCTATCTATATAAAATAAATTATAAAATAAATAATACTTGATGAAGATGTAGCCTAATTGACACATCTCGATCTAAACGATCTCCTAGAGTTTCTAGATCTCTACCAAAATTGCAACCTTCAACGTATAACCACCTGGATCTGAGTTGCTTGTATTTGGAATGGCTAAATGAGGAGCTCGACTATGGGGTACAAGATGTAGGCGAATAGGTTGTAAATAATGGAAGAGCTAAAGTGAATGGAGTGCATTCATTTTCACTATCACAAATCTATGGTTTTCTGACAGGCTTTTAGTGTCGCTATGGCATCGCTAAATTGTTTGGCGATTCCATACCGACGCCCGAAGCTTCGACAAAAAAATAAGCATCAATAAATAGTTTGGCTACACTAAGACGTTACAAAATTGGTGTTGCAATGGTATCGCTAAAAATTAGCGACCCCATTGTGATGCAACTTTTCTGATGCAATGCTAGCGTCACTTATATTTAGTGACATCATCGTGATGCTTATTTTCTGATAAAGAATATGAATCGCAAAGGAATCGCTAAAAATTAGACACCATTACAATGCCAATTTTGTGACACCTTGGTGATGTCAAGATATTTAGCGACGCCATTTTGACGCCGCTTTCCTAATGCAAGATATGCTTGCTATAGCGTTATAAAAAATTAGTGATGCAATTATTATGCCATTTTTATGACGCCTTAGTAACGTCTAAAAAAGTGGGATGGATCTCAACAGGTAAATATGGTAGATTTCAAAAATAATTCTTTATTTTGGATTTATTGGGCCTATGAAGTCTGAAGATAAAATTAGATCCAACCTAATTAATTTAAATAAAATCATATATTATTTGATTTTTTAGATTTATTTAATCGATGAATTTAGTAGAATATAATTTATATAGTTTATGAGCAAAATATACGCTCGTGTATAAAAAGGTGCATATGCAACATGTCACGTGGTGTACATAGTTAAGTTCATAGTTAGTAGATATTAGGATTTATATCCAATACATATAAATACTTTTCTCTAACATATATAATATGCATTGCTCTATTAAAATGTTTCAAGATAAAATATATGTACATACGTACATATGCATATACATATACATACATACATACATACATACATACATATATGTATGTGTGTATGTGTCTATATATATGAGCTAGGATCCGCAACCCCTTTTATTTAGCACCATCATGTAGCCCCCAAATTTCAGCTACATGTTCCCATTTAAATAATAATATGGAATAAGAAAAGAGAGAAGACATTATTATTTAAATGGGAACATGTGGCTGAAAATAGAGGGCTGCATGATGGCGCTAAATAAGGAGGGTTGGACATTCTAGCTGTAGATATATATATATATATATAAAATATGACCGAAAATAAGTTTTAAAAACATTTATATATATCTATAAGTTTCGATATATGTATGTATGTATAATTATACATTATTACTAAAAAATTAATTTGGCTGAAAGATTTTTAGTTTTTTAACCTTTAATAAATAAAAATTTTACATAAAATTTTACTTAGTCTAATTTATAAACAAATAAATATACAATATACAAAATACAATTATTTTAAGTTAAAAAATTTGGCCAAATATTTTCTTTAATCAATTTCTTAAAACCTTTTAATATTAACTTAATTTAAATTATAATCAAACTATTTAAAATACTAAACAATGGTTATAATAATTTTTTTGTTTTTTTATAAAACTCAACCCAGAGCCCTGATGAAATTGAAGGGATGGGATGAGCTCCCCTCTAGCCTGGTCTGACCACAAGCAAGAGGATTTTCTGCCAGCCCAGCTTAGAGGTTTGATGCCCCCTACCATTTATGTAGGTTTTCTGGGAGCCCACCTCCACGCCTTAAATGAAAAACACAGCTCAATCTACCAGGACTCGAACCCGCGACCTCAAGAAACTTTGTTCATATGATATATATGTATTTATTTTAAAGTTATTTAAAGAAAAAAAAATGTTTTTTTAAATACTTTCGTTGAAACCAAAATATGCATATAACAAGAGAAAAAAATTGGTTTTTTTCGTTTTCAATAACATAGTTCAATAAAAGATGAACCATAAATAAACTAATGTTAAACATTAAATAGATCTAGTATAATAGGCAATTATATGCATATGCAAGGTGATATATAAGGTAGAACAAAATAACATCATTGTTGTAACAACCTGCACTTCCAAACACGCCGATCCAAAGTCTAGTGTTACTTTCGAACTCGCGTCATGCCAAGAAATACGAGATGTTGGGTTATTAAAACATTACAGAGCATATAATAAGGGTAAATTCTAAGGCATTCTACACTTTCATATCTCACAGCGGAAGGAATTAAAATATAAGTACTGAAAAATAGACATTTCAGAAAAACAGCCTCCAAAATACTTTATTTGCCATATACACCGTTTCAAAATACAATGTATGTTTTATAGACTTTAAGTACAATAAGTAACTACATGATGGACGACAAAGAATATGAGAACTCAAACATGAAGCTCCTTTCTCCACATACTTTGTCAATCAACTTCTAGCGTGTCATCCTATGGTGGGGAAAATGGAAAGAAGGGGGTGGGTCAGACAAATGTCTGGTGAATGAGTACAAATTTAATATGTGACGATCATGTGTAATTAACATTAATTCTATTCTAGATGACGTAGGGTGTACTATAAATGTCCGTGAATTCCTCAGGTCTGTTACCTAAAGGTTCTTGTCTAATACATACCTAAACTACCGTTTGTGTAGGCTATTCCAAGGATTGAACTACTGATCGAACTATGGATCCAACCGCACAACTAACATTCGGCCACCACTCCTAGAGTTACTCAATATGAACATCGCCGCTAAGCTACTAAAACATGGAAATGCCACCACAATGCTACTAAACATGGAAACACCATTGCTTTGGCTACTAACCATGAAAACACCGCCACTAGGCTACCGTGGAAATACATTCCCACTACTGTCACCGCTGCTACACCACTAGAGAACCGATTTCCCCTAACTACGACTATCCATTTCTTAGGAGTTTGGTTTATGGAAACTATTATATTGGCTTTTGTGTTATGTCGATGATATGAGGCAATCGTTGTGCTTAATTGATTTTATCGTTGAGCTTGCCACTTTCGAGGATATATTTTAGTGAAATTAGCTCACATGAAATAGTGACATATTCATAGTGTTACTTCTTCTCATTAGAAAAGAATCATTATCCTTTACCCTTATACTTCATTTATCTTGCTAATCAGTTGTTTAAGCTAGGCTGACCCGTATATTTTTATATACTCGGGTCAGACCGAGTTATTTCAGGTTAGACGTCTGTCATATGCCTCTGGAACAAATCTGCTGAAGCTTCAGACGTTTGTCCAAAGCGACAGACGTCTGTCCCAATTCTCGAGTTCCAAACGTTGCGGCGACAGACGTCTGTCACTTTCTCTCAGATGTCTGTCGATGTCACTCCAGCACTACTCCACCTTCTTCTCCATAACTTCTTCATCCGAGCTCCGATTTGCGAACAGTTTTCTCTGTCACCAAGCTACTTCCAACCCCTTCAATTCTCTATATAATGTTATCAAAATTTGACACTCCACATCGACACTATATCTATCTCCAACTCCAATGGTACCATACCATCATCAACTACCGATAGCTCCAACTATCACTTTTTCTACCTTCAACCAAATGTGAATGCTTCCCCAATGAGCTCCGGCAAAACCACTGCCCATTTCACTCTATCAACGAGCTCAGGCAAAGCCCTCGTCTACTAATGAAGTGTTGAAAACATCCAAATCCTAAACCGTCTCACCAAAAACTAAAGTGTTGAGGAGTGTAAGCTAGTACTTACCAAGAAGGTAGAACCTAAATCTCTTACCGATACTCTACCTCATTCATAACCAAGCTCCTCCCTCAATCGTGCCACCCCATGGCACCTAGCACTTCTCCAAGTGAATCAAGTTCGAGCAATGCTCGAACTTTCCAACCGGCAATGCCTTAGTGAACATATCCGCCGCGTTATCCTTTCTGCGCACTTTTCGAAATATACTTGCTTATCCTCATCCACGACTACTAGAAATGACTCTCTCACTTCAATATGCTTAGTCCGTGAGCTAAATACCAAATTCTCCGCCAAGTGAATAACGCTTTGGCTATCACATCGAACATCAACACTATCATGCTCGAATACCAAGTCACACAACAATCGCCTCAAATAAAGTGTCTCCTTTGCCGTCTCCACCGCGGCTATCAACTCTGCCTCCATAGTGGATAAGCAACTACGGTCTGCAATCTCGATCTCCAACTTATGGTTGCACCTCCGAGTGTGAAGACATATTCGAAAGTTGATTTTCTTCGATCCCTGTCACCGGCGTAGTCCGAATCACAATAACGAACCAACTTGCAATTCTTCCCATCACTACCGCAAAAAACAAGATCATGGGATGATGTGCCTCTAAGGCACATTAATATAAGCTTCACAGCTTCCCAATTCGATTTCACCGGATTAGTCATATACTGACTAACCATCCCGATGGCATTTAAAATATCGGGCCTTGTACACACCAAAGCATACATTAAACTTCCAATCGCACTAGCATATGACACCTTCGCCATATAAGTCTTGTCTTTCTCCAAGATAGGTGATCCCTTACTTGAAAGCTTCATATGCAAAGGTAAAGGTGTATTTGACGCCTTTGCATTATCCATGCTAAACCGGCAAAACACTTTCTCTATGCATTCCTTTTGAGTCAATTTCAACTCATAATGATTTCAATCCCTTTCTATTTCCATTCCCAATATCTTCTTTGCTTCTCCAACATCCTTCATTTCGAACTTTGATTTCAAACTCAGTTTAACTTGTTGATTTCATTCTTATCCTTAGAAGCAATTAGCATGCCGTCCACATACAAAAGTAAATACACCCAACAAGCATTTTTCAACTTGTTGAAATATACACAAGCATCCTTGATGTTTCTATCAAAACCATTTTCAAGCATAATATGATCAAATCTCTTGTACCATTGTCTAGGTGATTGCTTCAAACCATATAGTGATTTCTTTAACTTGCAAACGAAATTTGACTTACCATCCACAACAAAACCTTCCGGTTGCTCCATTTAGATGTCTTCATCCAAATCACCATGCAAGAAGGCGGTTTTCACATCAAGTTGCTCCAACTCCAAGTCGTGAATAGCAACTATGGCAAGTAATATACAGATAGATGTATGCCGCACAATCGGTGCCAATATCTCATCATACTTCTTTCCCTTTCTTTATGCAAACCCCTTAACCACTTGCCTAGCTTTGTATCTTCCATCGTCCTTCACCTTATATATCTATTTGCACCCAATAGCACGGTTTCCTTTAGGAAGTGGAACTAAATCCCAAGTTTGATTCTTCAACAATGATTGCATCTCTTCTTCCATGGCACAAATCCACTTCGAGCTATCACTCGACTCCATGACGTCATCAAATTCCATCGGCTCATCTTGGACTAAATGAAGAGCATAGTCCAAATTATCACAAAAGCTAAGATAGCTCCAATCACCATTTCTATCAGGTGGCCTTATTGCACGATGACCAACCTGAGTAGCAATACCATTACCCAAACTTCCTTCGGCTCCACCTTGAACCAAATCCTATCTAGAATCATGCACATCACCAACACTACTAGAGGCACCCTGTGGACTAAGTGATGTAACATCAACGGTTACCTCCTCACAAGCATCTCCAACTACTCTACTCTCTCTACTCCTTGGACAAAATGTGGGAATAACTTCCTTCTCCTTTGATTCACCATGAACCAAATCTGGAACATCCGATGAGCTTTTATTCTCCTTGAACAACGCTGACTCATCAAAAGTAACATGACGAGAATTCACAACATTCTTCATTTCCGGATTCCAAATCCAATAGCCTTTTACTCCATCCGTATAACCAAGCAAAATCCCCTTGAAAGCTCTAGGTTCAAGCTTATCATTTCCCGGATCATGCATATAAGCTGAACTACCTAACACACGAAGATAACTCAAGTTCATGCTCTTTCCCTTCCACACTTCCTCCGGAATTTTGTTACCAATAGCCGAGCACGGAATTCGATGAATAATATGCACTGCGATTGACAAAGCTTCGGCCCAAAATCCCTTAGCTAAACCTGATGTCAATCTCAAGCATCAAGCTTTCTCTAGTAGAGTACGGTTCATCCTCTCCGCAACAGCATTCGACTACGGATCTCCCGGTGTAGTAAAATGCCTCTAAATACCATGATGTTTGCAAAACTTCAAGAATTCTCTGGAAACATACTCTCCACCATTGTCGGACTCAAGACTTGCTACTTTCATTCTCAACAAGTGCTTTCCAAGCTTTGAACTTTGCAAATGCCTCCGATTTGGCCTTCATTACATACACCCATACTTTCTGAGAAAAATCATCTATGAAAGAAATATAATAGCGAGCTCCACCCAAAGAAGCTACCGGTGCCGGTCCTCAAATATCCATGTGAACATACTCAAGAACCCTTCTCGAACCATGTTTTCCCTCACCGATGATACTTTAGTGTGCTTCCCCATGACACATTCGTCGCAAAACTCTAATTTGTTGAAACTCTCTCCACTGATCATCTCCCTCTTCCGAAGAATATTCAAACTCCTCTCCGAGACATGACCTAACCTCAAATGCCACAACATAGTCGCATCCAAGCCACAAGAACTATCAACTCCTACACAAGTTTCACCTTCTATGGTCACTCCTTGAAGCAAATAAATACCATGAGTTCTAGCACCCTTCATCACCACAATTTCACCCTTCGAAACCCGCAAGCTATCACTCTCAATAGTGATCTTACAACCTAAAGAATCCAGCTGCCCCAAAGAGATAAGAGACTTCCGAAGTCCCAGAATATAGTGCACATTAGTGAGAGTACGAACCATTCTGTCAAACATACGAATTTGCACGGAACCAATGCCTTTCGACTTATAAATAGCACCATTTCGCATAACAATTGAATTTCCTTCTCTGTCAACATAAGATGAAAAACAATTCCTATTCGACGTCATATGATAAGACGCCATGAATCGAGCACCCATTCGCTACCCGAAACATCCGATGCACCGCCGACAACACATCTAGGTCTCCCTCACCAACTCCACTCTCCACCGCTACTGATGAAGATGCTACTTTCTCCTTTTCCTTAGCCTTGTCCGGACACTCATTCTTCCAATGACTAGGCTTCTTACAAATATAGCACTTCCCTTTTCTTCCCTTCGACTTTCCTCTCCAACCGGGGTTCCTTGATTTAGAACGCCCCCGGTTCTCCTTCTTCGTATACCTCTCCTTCTCCAAAAAACAAACCATGACCACTACTAGCACCACTACTTCCATCACCTAACTCCTTCATTTGATCCCCCAACTTCTCGCTAAGAAGACCTGTTTTGACATCATCGAGAGTCAATGTATCCCGGCTATAGATCAAACTATTTGAGAAACCCGTATAGCGGTCCGGCAACGATCACAACAATATCATCACCTTTTGCTCCTCCTCAATCTTCAAATCTACCACCTCCATCTTCATTAGCAAATCATCAAAAGTATTCAAGTGTGCCTTTAGCAAAGTACCTTCCTTCATTTTATAGGTGAAGAACCTTTGCAATAAAATCAATCGATTAGTTAGTGACTTCTTCATATACAACTCCTCCAACTTGTCCCAAATACCCGTAGTGGTAGTCTCACCACTAATTTTAGAGATTACATTCTCTCCCATAGCAAGTTAAAGTGTAGTGAATGCCCACTCTTCCATTTCCTCTCTCTCAACATCCAAGATGTCTACCGGCAACAAATGTGTATCAAACACTACCCGATGCACCCGATTCCTCCTTAGAACCGCTTTCATTTTCCATTGCCATTTTTCAAAATCATTATCGTCATTCCACTTGTTGATTACCAATTGTGATCCTGAAGCCGCATACGATCCACGTACATAAGGCGCTACACCACTTGGATTACCCATTGCGGAACTACTTGAGGTATTATCTTATTCTGACATTTCTACAACCACCTACCAACACCAATGCCCTGATACCAAATGCTGTGGCGGAATTCTAATTCGAGACCACTCAAATCAAAACCCCAAAAGCACAGCGGAAGACGAGATCGTGGTAAGAAGTGTAAAAATAACCAATCAATAACTCAATCTAAATCTCAACCAATCCAAATCCGATCATAATTCCAAACAAGCAATATAGAAATCAAAGCAATAACGAAAAATAAATCACACAGCGATTTATAGTGGTTTCAGTATGTTAGTGTACATCCACTTTAAGAGAGGGCTTTTATTAATATCGATGAGAAGAGTACAAGAGATTGGTTACAATGATCAAAATTCTAATAGAATTGATTTGTGGAGAAGAGAATTGAAGAAAATTAGGTTTTGATTAACCCTAATTAGTGGAGGCTAAAACCCTTGCAGTCGCTTTCTGTCGCATAGAAATCTGGATCTAGAAAATAGCTTATATAGGAGAATAGAAAACCTAGGCAAAGTTCCAAAATTTCCCCTTCGAATATCACAAATCTTCATGTCAAGCCCAGACCAGAAAACAAGAAGAAGCTGCCTCAGACGTCTGTCACAATGTGACAAACGCCTGTCTAAAGTCTCAGGAAAATTTCCCTGAGACATCAGACGTCTGTCCAAAGTGACAGACGTCTGTCATATGCCTCTAGAAAAATTCTTCTCAAGCTTCAGACGTCTGTCGAAAGTGACAGACGTCTGTCCTAACTCTCAAGTTCCAAACCCTGTGGCGACAGACGTCTGTCACTTTCTCTCAGACGTCTGTCGTTGTCACTCCAGCACCACTCCACCTTCTTGTCCATAACTTCTTCCTCTGAGCTCCGATTTGCGAACCATTTTCTCCGTCACCAAGCTACTTCCAACCCCTTCAATTCTCTATGTAGTGTCGTTAAAATTTAACATATTGTTAGGTGTGGCTCACATTGTAAATGGAGTGGGTGCGTGGATTGAATGGATTAAAGTCCCACATCGTAGGATATTTGGAATAACCGTGGTATATATATGGAATTGGTGGCATGTAACATTAGGGATTCATTTTGTTACAATGTGTTGCCAAAACCAGATTATATGTCCGATGGGAGGCGATGGAGGGATGTTCAATCGGGATACCGGCATGGGAGACTTCGACCGTTAATGTCGCCTAGACACGGTGAAGCGAACGCGTACGGAACGCGGGAATGCCGAAACTCAATATGGTACCAGAGCTCCATGGTTCGAGGGACCGGTACGATGCAACATGACCGAAGCATGGCTCCTGGGGGGCTTGAGCATGGGATGCTCGCCATGGTGGAGATATGGTTAAGCAGTCCGCTTTCCCTTGCTTATGAGAACTCGGAGTAGCAACTTGACACCACTGCAAAGAGGACTCGGTATAACTCTAAGGTGACTTGAGCAATGCTTGCCAAGGTGGAGATGGTTAGGTGTGGCTCATATTGTAAATGTAGTGGGTGCGTGGATTGAATGGATTAAAGTCCCATATCGCAGAATATTTGGAATAATCGTGGTATATATATTGGATTGCGTAACATTAGGGATTCCTTTTGTTACAATGTGTTGCCAAGACCATATTATATGCCCGATGGGAGGCGATAGAGGGATGTTCAATCGGGACGCCGGTATGGGAGACTTCGATGTTGATTCCGCCTAGACATGGTGAAGCGAACGCGGGATGCCGAAACTCAACAAAAACATATTAGGTGGTTCACATCAACATAATCATAATCATATCTCCAAAATAGTTAACGGTTGTCAAAGGCAACGATTGTGCAAAATGAATAATAAAATAAGTTATACTTCTTTCTCCAGTAATGGCGAAAATTTTCTATTTATACACATCAATCGGTACTATAATTCGTAGTGTAATCAATAAACATAAGCGTGAATAAAGACAAAAATATGTTATATGATATCTCTCACCAATGAAGCATTCCTCTCCCCACTTACCAAGGTCAAGCTCCTCATAACTCATTGCTGTGCCATGCAAGATCCAGGTCACGCTGAGTCGCTCCGGTCCTCCAGCACTAATTGCACCACCAACATCGTAGATCTCGCTGCTCCCTCATTCCATCAGGTCGCGTTCCCAGATTTGCCTCCGTACCTCACTTGTCTAGGCACAGACCTCCACACGAGCTCCAGTTCTAAATCAGTCGCGTTTCATTAGGTCGTGCAGGTTCGTGCATGATATTTTTTTTCTTTTGCATTCAAATGTAGGGAAGCAAGGATTTGGAGAAAGAAAGAGGAGATACAGTTTTGATTTTACCAAAGAAAGAACATGATTAAAGGTTATGTATGTTCATGGTTATCATACCATTAGACGCGCTATTTTTTTGTCAAAAATTTACAATTTAAATGCATAACATTTAAATACAAGTTGCACACAGACATATTTAAAATAAATACTAGTAAGCGAGTAATAGCGTGTTTTCAATACAATACACTACTGTAGTTACACAAATACAATAACAATACTGATGCTTTGTACACAATAGTATTGCAGAGCGGCAGAAGCTTAGTGACATCGAACTTGACGAAGCTTTCAACGTGTTGGAGGAGTTTGCATGGTGATACTTTTTCTTTATAGGAAAATAGACACAAAGACAACCTTAAAAATAAACTTAGACTGAAGGATAGTAAGTTTTTTTAGACTGAAGGACAATGCTAGTTATATTTGTATAGGGTAAAACTGAATATAATGCTAGTTATAATTAGAATTTTGTATAGTGTAAAAGTTGAATAAAATGCTAATTATAACTAGCATTTGTCTTTTAGTCTAAAAATAAAACTTGACATCCTTCGGTCTAGTTTTTTTTTCAAAGTTTTTCATTTTCCCTAATTACCCCTTTTCTTTATATTTTGATATGGTGATGACTTTTGCAATGTTGATTTATTTATTTTTCTTCAAAATAAAAAGAGAGAAGGGCGCGGTGAGAATATAATGGAAAAATTAAAAGACCACTGTTCAACCAGGTAAAATGGACAACTAGACTGCTGTTTCGAAGGTCCGACCTTCGATTCGTACACGGCCGAGCTATGACTGAGTTCTGGACCGAAGTGGTTCATAGTCCGAGGTTATTCATGGTCAGACCGCGGTTGGGTCCGGTCATGATAACACTGGTTATATTTGTTAAGTGTCATAGTTAAGCCTTATTTAAAATATTTTCTTTTTAAAAATTTATTTTACACCGAAATGCTTCCATATTCACATATAAATGATATGTTCTTTTAGTTTAAGATTTATAAAATGAATTTTCATTCAACTAACTATTACATCATACTATACAAAATAAATATTATTACACCATTTTGAGGCCAAAGAAATTTAAATAAAAATTAAAGTAAGCGTCATTATGGCATTGCTAAATTTGTTGACATTGCAAATGCATAGGTAATTTCTTACATCATTGCTACACCTACTTATTGGTGTAGAAAATAATCTACAGAGGCATTGCCATGACATGGAAAATTACCTATGTCATTGTGACGTCAGAAAAACTATAATAAAAATGGAAGTATGCGTCACTTTGGCGTCGTTGAATGTCTTTAGTATCAGAAAGTTTTATGCATTTCCCTACGTCGTTATGCCGTCAAAGAAATTTAAATAAAAATTCAAGTAGGCGTCACCAAAATTCTTTGGCATCACAAGCGCGTAGGTAATTTCCTATGCTTATGAATGATAGAGTTAGGGGTATGCTCTAAGGGCAATTATGTAATTTTTTACTATATCTAAAGTGATAACTAATCTTTTAAAAGGTATTTTCTTTCTATTATATACTTGATATAATATGCTAAATTGATTATTTTTAGCAAAACTAGCCGGCTTTATAGAGGGTCATCCACTTTTATAGACGAAATTTAAATAGGTGATCTGCACATGCACATAACAACTATAGAACATTTAACATAGAAGTTTGGCAAAAAGGCCAAAACTACAAACTAAAATAGACAAGTCCCCTCCCAAAGAAGAGGAACCAATGCCTTCATCCGAAGAATCAGACCCAATAACATGGAAGTACCTTGAGAACAAAGTAACTAAGGCAGGAATGTAATTAACCGAATCGGAGCTGTATAGAAATTTTCTATCCCAAGAGGCATCCGCCAGAAGAGTCCCACTCCTCTCGCCAAGTTCACCTAGAGCATAAAGTGACAAATCATTATCCACTGCCTGATAACATAGACGTCTACACTCTCCATTATCACCTGCATACTCATAAAAGGTAGCATATTCTGGATCGTAACACATTTCTGAATTTTCATGAACCCAAGCTTGCTCAATCAAACTCCAAAACAAGACATCTAAGGAAGGATCCGAATCCAGAACCAACAAAGCGGTAACATCTAAATCACGAGTAAGGGGAGCAGGGATCTCAAAAGGGGAAATAATAGTAGCAGAATCTGATATGGGGATGACAACATCTGATAGCACTACAAGAATGGGATAGCCACTCCTAGGCTTCAAAACCCACTTTTAGATAGAGAGTCGAGGAAGAGGAACTTTAACAGGGATATGTAGAAGGGAATCAATCGCATGAGAAGAAATAAGAGGTTCGACATTCTTACAAAAATCCTCAGTGTGACCAAATGATTTGCATGTTGTACATATATCTAGATCCCAGCTGTAGTGAATATCCACAACCGCAATGTGCCCCTCGGCAAGTTGAACTCTAGTCTTTGTAGGCAATGGCTTATCCAGAATAATTTCAATCAAAAATTTAGCATAAACGAGCCTCTTTTTAGCAACAGTATTAACATCAAAACACTTCAGCATGCTAACTAACCTAACCCAATCATGGGTTGCAAAACATGTGGGATATGGAAGGAATGTGTCCAAACTGGAATAGATAAGACCTGCTTCAGGACACCCCTAAGCTTCAAGGACACGAAGCCATTCGTCGAGTCCATAGAACCTGAAATAAAACATAGAGTTGTCAAAGTGGACATGATGACCACCCTTGAGCTTTCAAACATTACAACAGTGTTCTCTAACAACACAATACGAAGGATCGGGAATCAAGGAAGAAACCATCTAAGTAATTAGACAAAAAACCGCCACCACTTGAATAACCCCTACCAAAGGCACCATTATATCATTAATTTTCAAAGTATCAAAAGAACAGAGTACATGCACACCTACGTTTCTCGACAAGGTAGAGAATAGTGAAACCACTTGATTTCCTCAAAAGGCGGAGCGGCAATAGATTTGATACTAGATCCATTCTCAAACTGAATTGATGTAGGGGCCTGGTAGGGCATTACAACAGCACTTAAAAGTGCAGGTAACTAGCACGATTATTATGTGCATCAATCTATAATGGAGCAGTGGCATAAGGACTAACCTTGGCATTCACACAAGCACTTGGAGAGCAATGTAAAATAAGAGTTACAACACTCAATTCCTCAACAGAAACTCCATCAACTCCTTTAAAATTAGAAATAATATTAACTCAACAATCAGTATTATCCCAACTTCCCTCACCTCGGACATAGGACACAAAAAACGAGGAAACCTATAACAACCTGCACCTTAATGGGCCTAAATTTCGATAAAAATCGAAACCCAAGTCCATCAAAGTCTAGATCGTCGGATTTTTTACCTGCAAATAAGCATGAGCATTATCAGAGATTGATAGAAATCTAAACCCACAACGGAAATAATAATAGGATAATAATATTGACTATAACTACTACCTTGGAATTTATGGTATTCCTTGGATAACAGATTATCACATCAACATCGAGCATGAGAGAAAAGAAGACTTCTCCAACAACAAAATACATCCAGCTCCAGTGACGTGTTCCTCTAAATCTATCATGTGGGTTGTAATGAGAAGGGGGTCAGAACAACGTTCTGGTGATTGGAAAATCTATATACTATCCATAACATAAATATATACCGATTGGTTTCCATTTAATTTTTATGTCCATTAAGATTAGCAATTCTAATCTAACCTTGCATTACACACACGATTACCTACTTTTCCCTTCCCAAGGTACAAAATACTGATGAAGCCTTATCAACCACCCAATACTTCCACATCCATTTGCCACTTAATACTTCTAAATATGAAGCGGGCTTCTATAATACTTTTTATAAGAGAAATAGGCAGACTATGCTATTTAAGACTCAATCAAGGTAGACCCCATCATTTAAGACCTAAATCAAGGTAGAACCCATTATTTAAGACCTACTTCCAAGGTGGTTTCCTAACAATGTTGTCAATGGCCAGTGGGTCCTGGCTATAAAGACCACTAACCACTATTTAAGGCTTTCGACATTTAATGTCCAATTATTACCACATCTATCGCCAATAAACTCGTAGCCATGTAATAGAAAGTACCCAAGCCACTTAATACATTTTATTGGAAAATAGGCAGACTCTGGTCATTTAATACCATAATTAAGGCAGACCCCATCATTTAATACATATTTCCAAGGCGTGCTCCTTAATGGTACCATCGTTATTATGGCCTTAGCAATATGAGAGACTGTACCCAAGCCAC
The DNA here is from genome assembly GCA_030737815.1 of Allium fistulosum. Classification (NCBI taxonomy): domain Eukaryota; kingdom Viridiplantae; phylum Streptophyta; class Magnoliopsida; order Asparagales; family Amaryllidaceae; genus Allium; species Allium fistulosum. Next base: position 1,621,431,268 of record CM060901.1, read on the forward strand.
TTAATACCTCTTAATAGACTAGGCAGACCCTTGACCATTTAACACCTATTTATAGTAGGCCTTATCATTTAATACTTAACCCCAAGGCAGACTCCTCACTGGTATTATCTAGCTGATATTGCTTGTAAATCTCATTGGGCTACTTAATACTTCTTTTATGGGAAAGAGGCGGACCTTATAGTCATTTAATACCCGAAACCTGAAGCGAACCCTTCCCATCCATTATGACTCTTAATTGTAAATATGGAATCTCGTTAGGTTACTTCTTTTGGTAAGGAGGCGGGCCCTACAGCCGCTTAATACCTCAACACTGAAGTAAACCCTTTTAGAGACATTCTTATTTATTTGGAATCTCACTAGGTTACTTAATACTTCTTTTTAGGAGAGAGGCGGACCTTACAGCCACTTAATACCTTAAACCAGAAGCGAACCTCTATAGAGATATCTCTCACCGCTCCTAATTCCAAATTTGGGCCATTTAATACTTTTCAATTAAGAAAGCAGACCAAATCTCTCGCGTCATCATGGGTCCTAGATTAGTGATATCTCACATCACTAGTAAGTGCACCCGACTGCTGGTAGCCTCAAAGTGAAGGGCAATCTTCCGTTGAGTGGCAATACATACCTCGCATCACTGACCTACTAAGTCCAATTAACCATCCTAAGTTTTTACTTATATTATCTTAGGTACACATTGGACGTAGCTTACGGATTCCCTTTTTATTTAAGGCAATAAGATTTACCTTAAATACTTATATACCCATAAATCCCCGTTTAATGCTCATAAATGTCAATTTGTCCATAAAATACTAACGGACATTTCCTAAGACATTTATGTATGATTACTAATTTCAAATTGGTAACCTTTTTAGTTATTCCATAGTTATTAATTCAACTTCTTTATTTATCGGTCTCATTAATCCCCTTACCCTATCAAATTATTGCAACTCCCATATTTATTATCATTTATTTCTCATTTATTGGAGTTACGACAATTATCATAAACGCGAATATTACGTGTAAGCGTCGTTATTAGTTTTTTATTTAATTATTACAAGTGCAATAAATTATGTACAAATATCTACTTTTATCGAATATACTCTAATTATATATCTTCACTAGAATATTCTTTTCCATGTTCAATTGTTGGAATCATATCTAAAAGGATTATCCACTAAAATTTCAATAAATTAGTCCAAAACAAAAGATTTAACTTTAAAATATAGAAGATTACATCGTTTGAAATTACAAGGATAATCATTTCTTTTTACTACTGAAATAGATAGTATAAACTACAGTGAATTCATACTTTACTCATCTCTTTCTCTTTTTGTTTGCATCTATTCCTTGCTAGATCAAACGCTGTATTTTTCCTAATAGGGAAAGAAATCAAACTAATTTACAAATATTAAATGGATCTAAATTCCAACAATTCCAAACATAGAAAAGTTTACATTCCAACAAGATTAGGGTAATTATACAACCTATTTTTAGATCTGGAATAAATTTCAATTAAATCAATATCCTAAATTCATACTGTTTGGATTAATTTCCAAATAAGGTTGTAAACAATTCTAAATCAATTCATAAACAAGAATATGTACGCAATATTTATTATATTCAGATTATATTCAATTTATTGCCTACAACTCATATAAAATTATTAAGTTAGGCACAATAATCAAATAAACACCAAATGGATAATTTTCATATTATAACAATCTATAATATTTCCCACTCGCATTTTAAAAGCAATCCAAATCTTCTGAAGTAGAACCTTTGATTCATCTTCAAATCCTTTACAATCCAAGAAATATGTATAAAAAGAGTATATACATATATTAGAATTACAGATTTGAGAAGATATTTGGAATTAGGAGAGAAAATAGATACAATTATATAAATAAATATAAATTACCTCAAATACGCGTATAGTTGATTCTCTTCTCTTCTCCTTTTCATTTGATTTCTATTCTTCTCCAATGAATAATCTTATTATTATAATTTAGAAAGAAAGTAGAGAATAAGAAGTGGCAGAGCTTCACTATGCCTTCAGAAAAATATGAGAAGAGAAGGGAGAATTCAGCCTGAATTTATAGGCGCTCAAATCAACCTCAACCGTCAGATCAAAAAATATTAAATCTGGACCGTACAAGGCCGAGATTTACTGGAGCCGCCATACATGAAGAGGTCGACCACCGACCGCTCCAATATGCGGATGGATCTGTAGGCCCCATATAATTAATTAAAAAGTTTAATTTTTCTTATTTATTTATTTATTTTCTTTTCGAATTCGTTTTTCATCCGTAACTTCTTCATTTGGACTCCAATTGCAAAACCCCAAATATGAAAGTCACTCAGAATTTCACCATGAATGCAATGGTGCAAGTTTCATGGTCAAATTCCATCGTTTGCACAAATTCCATTTTTGGAGCCTAATTAATTAACTAACTAATTAAATAACTAACGCCAATTTACGGGGTGTTACATAATCACAGAGGTGGAACCAATATTCAAAATACCAGAGACAGGCCCAACATACCGTAATGTCCTCTCATGCCGTGCTTCCCCCATACCCATTCACATCCCTTCCCTATCTCCACCTGCCAACCATCTTCCTCGCTGTCCTTTCTCTGACCATCCACTCTCGCCTATCCCTTCTCCTACTCCACCGGACCCTACCTTCTCTTCTCCGCCTATTCTTCCTTTACCAATCCCTCCTTCTCCATGTCCCATATCTTCTCCTTGCTTTGATCCATTCCCTCCTCTTCTTTTAGCATCCTCTCCTCTTTCATCTGTAGGTCTTGCTCCTTCTTCTCCTCTCTCTCATGCCAACGTGTCTCAACCTGTCTCTTCATGGTCATCTCTTTTCAGTTCTAAGCCTGGAAATGCTGGTGCCTATATCCCCTGTGCATTTTGATATTCATTATAGTGGCACTCCAATTGAACCACCTCAGGAAGTTGTCAATGAAGGCATTAAAGTATGGTCAGGTTGTCTAGTGGGCTTTTTTCATGGCTGGCACTGTGAATTTCATGGCAGTTAAGGCTCACCTAGATAAAGCATGGGAGCTTAAAGGTTCATATGAAATATTTTTTGACAAGCAAAATTATTACCTCAAGTTTTCAAATGAAGAAGACAAGTTACAGGTTCTCATGAAGGATCCTCTATTTATTAGAGGTTAAATGTTTATTATTTCAAAATGGAATCCTTCTTTTGCTTCTGCCCAGGCTGTTGTTAGAACAGTACCTATTTGGGTACATTTATATAGAATTCCAATATTGACATGGTCACTTTTAGGCATAAATTGGTTAACCTGTCATCTGGGAAGACTGGTTTGCTATGATGAAAATACTGAAAGGATGAAGAGATTTGAGTATGCGAAATGTTTAATAGACATATCACGTGATAGAGAATTGCCTAAATTTTTGGCAGTGGGAGATGACTCATGCCCTAATATTTTAGTTGAATATTCATGGAAACCACTCATTTGCACCCACTGTAAAATATTTGGACATGCTACAAATTAGTGTGAAAGGATAATTGTGCCAGAGAAAGATGAAGACACTAAAAAAGAAAGTTGTTAGTAATCAAGATGTTGGAGGCGAGATTTCAGAAATTAAGGAAGGACACGTAGGGAAGGAAAAAAAGTTTACTTTGTTAAAGATAGAAGAAAAATGAAACCAGTTCAAAAGATTTGGAGAAAAATTAAAAAGGATGATCGGGTTAAAAAGGTTGTAATTGTTGTTGATGGTGATATCAAATTAGATGCTCAAGCCAATGAACTACATAATGATGTAGTGATTGATGCATCAGGGAATATTGATGGTGCTTTTGAACAACCTATTTCATTGCCTGATGAAGATTTCTTTATCTCTAAAGCAAAGCAACAAAATAACAATTGTAATTCAATGTTTAACCCAGTCTTATTGACTACTGAAACTGGTGTTGTGGCTACCCACAATACTTTCGCTATGCTCCAATAGTTAAATGATGAAAACGAAGGAATTGAGGAAGATTTACTGTCCCTGAATGGTATTATTATTCCTAGCAATATGAATTGCACAAAACTTGAAATATCAACAAGCATTCACAGAGACAAGTGCTTGGACATGCACAGTGATATGCAAGTGATGTGCACCATCTACATAAAAATCAACCTACCTCAATTCCTAAACTTCCAACCACGCAACTGAACCCTCTATCTTAAGGAAAATCCCTTTCTCTATATATATCCTTATCTCTTCCAAATCAAATCTTCAATTATATTGAAGCCATTGACTCAAACAAACTTCCCCTCGTTGAATCTATCTATAAACAATCTCCATCCTTGCCTTCCATCCCTGAATCCTCTTCCAAGAAAAAATGCGGAAGGCCTAAGAAAGTGATCAATCTTCAAACAACATCTTCTGATTTACACAGACTAGTTCAATACTATTTGGAACAAACTTTAATAATAATGCCACCAGTTGTTGATTCTCTTGCATCTTCCTCTGGGGTTAAAAACAGAGCTATTACATTAAATAAATTATGATGATTGACAGAATTGGTTATTGGAATATTAGGGTTGAAAACTCCATAGCCAAGCAACTTGAAATAGTAACACTATCTCTTCATATAAAATTCAACTCATGGCTGTTGCTGAAACAAAGCTTAATCATGTTAACACCATCTGAGCTGCCTCTACTATTAACCATCACTGGAAATACATTCATAACCTATCTCAAGCTCCTTTTGGAAGACTTCTCTTATTGTGGAACCCTATCATTTTTTCAATGTGTTCATAGACAATACATTCACTCTGAAATCACCCACATCCCTTCTTCTTCATCATTCTTCCTAACAGTTGTATATGCTAAAAATAATAGTGTGCATAGACAACTCCTCCTTGATAAACTCCCTTCTTTGCAACCCTCCAATTCTCTATGGCTGTGCATTAGGGACTGGAATTGTATGCAGTTCTCTTCTGATAAAAATGGAGGTGCCCACTATCTTATCAACAAACTAGACCTTCTAATGTAATATTTGACTCTAACCTTTTACCTATAACTGCTAATGGCTGCTTCTATACTTGGAATAACTCAAACAGATCTGGTAATATGACTTTTTGCAAACTTGATAGATCCTATCAAAATTTCACTTATGTTCTGAATTGGCCTACTCTTAACACCATAATCCCTCCTCCATCATTATCTGACCACTCCCCTTGGTTATGGATCGGGGCAAGGACATTGTGAGAAGACATTCATCATTTTCATTTTTTAATATTTGGTCTAGTCACCCTAAATTCTTAATTGTTACTGACTGTTGGAGAATACATGTTTTTGGAAACCCAATGTTTATTTTGCAGGCAAAACTTAGACATCTTAAAGAAAATCTTAGGAAGTGGGATCATGCTATTATAATACTATAAAAAATACTATAAAATATGAAAATGAAAGAATATTCAAATTAATAATTTTTTTATTAGTATTTATTAATTAGTATTAAGTAGTATTTTTAATTAAGTAGTATTTTGCATTTTGAGTCTTTTTTCTCAATTTAGTTAATTATTTAACTGGAAAAAAGCACATACATATATTAAATAATATAATATAAAAAATGAAACAAACATATGTTATAACATATATAACATTAGGAATGGGAGTAGCTTATCATCTTCTATTAGAGAAAAATTATTTCAAGTACAAAGAGACATTCAAATTAGCTTTGATAATAATGTACTTGCAAATCTTGCAGAACAAGAAGTTAATCTTAACAAAAAGCTTGCTAAAGCTCTAGTGGAGGAAAACAAGATGGCTAAACAAAAGACAAAGCTTAAATGGCAACTTCATGGAGAGAAGAATACTGCTTTCTTCCATAATCCCTCAAAACTCAGCAAGCTAATGCTAATATTACCAATATTCTTGATAAAGAAGGCAATCCCTGTTCCTCACTAGATGCCATACAATCTGCCTTTTTGGACTACTTTCAGAACCTTCTTGCTAACCATGATAACCCTGGTATCCATATGCAACTATGTACACATCCATCTCTTCCAGCCATTTCTGATTATAACAAGGAAAATTGGATTAAGGAGTTTACTGAGGAAGAAATCAAGAGCGCTATTTTTGGTATGAATTCATCTAGTTCTCTTGGACCAAATGGATTTAATGCCCATTTCTATAAGGTAACATGGACTGTAATTGTTGATGATATGGTCAGAGCTATCAAAAACTTCTTCAAACACAATAGAATGGTCTCTGGTATTAATGCCACCAAAATTGCCTTAATTCCTAAGATTCAACAGCCTTCTTTTGTTAATCAATTTAGGCCCATAGCTTGCTGTAATGTAATATACAAATGTATTTCAGGAATCATGGCAGTTGGGATGAAGATTGTGCCTACTGATGTGATTTCTCCTAATCAGAGTGCACTTCTTAATTCGAGAGACATAACAGATAATATTCTTTTATCAAATGAACTTTTGAGAGGTTATAACAGGAAATATATTTCTCAAAGATGTGTATTGAAATTAGACATACATAAAGCTTATGACACCATTCAATGGAAATCTATCATATACATTCTTTATAAAATGAACTTTTACATTCCTTTCTGGCTTGGATCTACACTTGTATATCATCAGTCAAATACTCTCTTAGTTTAAATGGTAATACATTTGGCTATTTTGATGCTACTCAGGGTATAAGACAAGGTGATCCTATGTCACCTTATCTTCTTGTTGTGTAATGGAACTTTTCACTAGCCTCACTATTAATGCTGTGTCTCATAATCTTTTGGATTACCATCCTTTATGTAGGAATAATGGAATAACTGCATTGTAATTTGCTGATGATATCATGCTATTCACTAAGCCTAATGTTAAATCTATAAATGGAGTATTGGATATTTTGAATGCTTTTAAACAGAAGATTGGATTATCAATCGACAGAAACAAATCAAAAATTAGGTTAGCAGGAATGACTAAACTTAAAATGGCTGCTATATATTCATTATTTGGCTTATCTCCTTTTGATGATAATGAAGAATATCTTGGTGCTCCTATGTGCTCCTCCAAAGTCAGGACTAGTCAATGTCTTCAGTTTTTCAAAAAGATTACTACTAAGATCTCCTCTTGGCCAGGTTCTAAATTTTCAATGGCAGGTAGACTTGTGATTGTCAAATCCATAGCCACTTCCAAGTGCCTTTATTATGCTTGAATATTCATTCTGCCTTGCAAGCTCATTTCTATGATCAATTCAGCTTTGAATCACTTCCTTTGTCAGGGAAACCCTTATTCCAGAAAGCTAATCCCTGTTGCTTTTAAAATAATTTGCTTCCCATATGAGTATGGTGGCCTTGGAATTATGAACATCAAGAATGGAACCAGGCCGCTCTTTCTGCACGCATTGACAAACTTCTGAAGTATAACAGTAATTTATGGGCTATATGGAGTAGAAATAATTTGGTCAAGAAAAATAATTTCTGGACTATGATTCTTCCTGCTGACTGTAGCTGGACTTGGAGGAATACTCTTCGAAGCAGATCTGTTTTATACCTATATTTCAAAGTTGCATGAAAAATATGAATGATCTCTCTTTTTGGTTTGATCCTTGGTCGGCCCAAGGGTTTATTCTTGCTGACGTTATTAACTACAGTTTGAGAACAATGATAGGCATCAATGAGAAGGCAAATGTTGCTAGTTTTTGGACTAATGGTTTGATTAACCTCCCCTATTCTAGTTCCTTAATTGTACGGACTGTTTGGAGCATCATTCAAGGCAACTCATATATCTGTGAAAATGATCATGCTCTGTGGAGTGGCAAGCCTCATGCTATAAATTCTATTTATAAATTCCTTGTTAAAATCTCTCATCTTAACAGATTTCTGTGGTATACCAGGATATGGACATCTGCCTCCACTCCAAAAGAAAATATTCTCCTATAGAAGGTTTTAAGAATTGGGCTTCAGACTCCTGAAAATCATAAAGATAAAGGAATTGTTCAGTATTTCGATTGCTTGCTCTGTGGTAAGGAGGAGGAGAATGTCTCTCACTTGTTTTTTGAGTGTGAGTTTACTTATTTTATATGGGATGGCACATTGAATCTTCTGAACATGCATAAGCCTTAAATAAATGCTTCTTTGGAATGGTATATCAATTTCAAAGCAACGAGATGGAAGTCTATTAGGGGTACACTATTGTTAAGAGTGCTTAAGAAGGCTATTTGCCTTATTTTGATGGAGAGGAACAATAGAGTGTTTAGTGGTCATTGTACTACTAAACAAGTACTGTTCCTCTCTATTACAAATCATTTTAGACCTTAATTTTATTCATCTTATATTGTGGGTTCTAGTTATGTTCATGTATTTCAGGATGGTATGCCATCTTTCCTTGTATCTTCTTTTTATTTAATAAAATGGTAGGGGCCCATTCAACCCCGTTGGCTTTTCCGAAAAAAAGAAATAGGCCCAACAACATTTGGAGAAGAAGCAAAATCAAAACTAGATCTTTAAATGAGTTCTATGTGGCAAGAAGGGAAACAGTTATAGGACCATACGCCAAAGATGTAGTCTTGCCTAGAACAACAATTAATCGATCCGAAGATGGACCAAAGGTAAAGGAACTATCGACACCATTAACTTTATATAATACTAAAGTAATATCATCATGAGCATAAGCAGAAACAATAGGCACGGTGCTAGCATTATCGACAACCTTATGAAAGCCTGGCATTGCAATGCCATATTCTAAATTAGATAAACCGACCTTATCAGGTATATCGATTGACAAATCCAGAGACGTCGGTAGATTCTGAGACAGAGAGAGCATTAGCTTGGAGGTAGAAATTTGGGCATGGTCCTTAGTCAAAATAGGAAAAGCCATGTATGGGCGGCCAGATCTAGTTTGTGAGAAAGGACGAGGCTCAAGCAATGCCGCAAATCTTGCTTTTGATTTGTAGTTCTTCACCATCAAATATAGGAGATGGTTGGAGATGAGGAGATGCGAATAGGGGATGGAGGACGAAAATTGGGAGAAGAAGACAAGACATTAAGAAAGGAAAGGCAAATCAGAAAAGGAGGGTCGCCATTTTTGAACATACATTTTTTATTACCATGAGTTCAAAAGGAAATAAATTGATTATTAATTTAATTAAAAGTATATTTAATATAAAAAATTGATAAATGATATGTTTTGTGGTAGTAGTTACAAAGTGTTGTAATCGTAAGAATTTTATCACAATGAGAATAACATAACGTTTTAAATATTCCTAGTCAAGATGTTTCGAGAAAGGATATTCTTTCTTCCATTGAGACTATAGTACATAGCGCTCTCCAAATGTTAGGAAGTGTATTTCTCATGGCTGTTGGGGGGCACCAACGAGTTACGTACTGATAATTACTGAATAACTATAGAATGACTCACTCGAGTGTTCTCTGTTGGTTAATATGACTAAGGTCAAACAGACAATCTTGTAGTAACGATGTTACACAATTTCCTCGACTTGAGAATAATGTGGAATTTCAGTATGGACACTCTACTTTGATTATAGTTAAATCGTGGTATAACAACAACTATAGTTAGAGATAAGTTGAAGTGTTGGAAGTGAAACACTATTCAATAAAGAATTTGTCACCTCGGTTAAATAGGGCTAGTATCACGGTTAACTGTAGTCAACTTAAAATCAAAATCTCTGGCCAGAGCAATACGGTTAATAATAATTATTATATTGAACCAAGGATTTTGTGTTTTGAATTACAAAGTTGAATGTGGATGATGTTGGAGTTTTGACCAAAACCAAATTACATAAGTCCTAATGTGATATAGTTTTAACGAAGAGAATTGGTGTAAAAATTGTTACTACCATGTACTGCTTATACTTGGTAAGATTGGATTTAACCAAAAGACATGTAAGCGATAAATTCAGCTAAAATGTCACATAACTAGCTAAGGTGATGTGTGCACGCTAAAATTTGAATTGTTCGATATTAATTGATGATTGAATTTACACCTTTGTATCGCACAACCGTAATGATGAATTCTTTGAAAAACCACATGATTTAATTAATATATAAAATGTTGTAAATTAATTAATATTTAAGAAATATAATTATTATTTAATTAGTTAATGTTAGATAGTTGTTTGAAATTATTTGAATGTATTATAAAAGTGATAACAGCATGCATCGATATACGATATCGATATACGAATTCTTTGACTCTATTTTATTGACTTGGTCAAATTTATTCAAATAGTTTAAATGGTTTATTTCATTTAATGTATAAATTATTATTATTTTTGCAAAGCAAGCGAGGTTGACTGGACCCTTACCAGATTTATTCAAAGAAAACAAAAATAGGAAAAAAAAATTGGTTATGAACAAGCTCATAACCAAGAAGAAAAGGAAAAAATGGACTATGACAAAGATACACAAAAGGCTGCAAAACAAAAAAGGAAGAGACACAAACAAGCAACACATATGAGGACTACAACCAGTTACCCATATGCATAGAAGTGAAAGCATGTTTGCTAGACCTCATCCCCTGCTCAATGGCATGCATAAGGCTAGTCCATAATACAACATGGTTCCTTCTCTTAATTTCAAAACATCTTATATTCCTTTCCTCCCACACAAGCTTCAAATATTTCTTGATGATGAAAAACAAGACTGCACTATCTTCATTTTTCCACTTCATTTCTTTGCTAATCATGTCCCACTCAATCATAGACACTCCTGACACATGATACCTGCTATCCTTGGCTAATAATCTGCACCACAAATTCAGCAGTTCAGAACATTCATAGAAAAGATGCTGGATACTTTCAACTTGCGAATTACAAAAGGCACATAAAGGATCAACATTCATGCCATAACTGATCATCCTGTCCTTTGTCATTAGGGCATTCATAATGACCTTCCACATCATTAGATTGTCCTTGGCAGAGGAGTCACTACTCCATATCATCTTGTGCCACACAAATTTGGGTAAGCTACCAAGGTTTGTGAGGAGGCCATAAACCAAAGAAATTGTAACGACCTGGAAATTTTAACGATTTTTATAACGTAAATGACTGAAATTTCTCTTGAAATTAAATAATTAAATTTAACAATGAAAATTTGATATTTGAAATACATCTATTTAGACATAGCAAATGTCAGATTTTCATCAGAGAATATGGAAGTTTATTTTGTTGTGTAATTTTATTTAGATTTAAATCAGTTAATATTTGATGGAAATAAAACAATTTCGAAACCTGAATATTTTTATATAATCAAAATGTAAATCATTTTCTGAGTGAGCCGTCATATTTCGTTTCTCCAAATTTGGACTGCTGTAGCTTCGTTTATCTAATTTTCGGCGTTTTAGCAGCAGTTTTGCCAGCGAATATCGAGTTTTGATAGGATGGTCATATTGCTGATATATGTGTACCATTTTATTCATATCGTCGTGCTGATCTCCGTAGTATATTCATTTATGCATTTCGGTGTCAGGTACGCGGCGAAATCTGCGAAACGGTTAGTCGTATCGGTATCTGTTTTTGAGCCTTTTGGTTTTCCCATGTCCTTTCAATTGACCGCCGTGAGAAACAAATAGACACTAGGCTTTTTTATTCCATAATTTATTATCTAACTTTTGCCATCCCACCTGTTCAATATATTTGCTGGTTTCAATATAATTTTGGTTCGTTTGCATATGTCTGTCTCTTCCTTTCTTTTCTTTGCGTTCTACCTTTCTATATAAAAAGAAATTTAATAAATAATAGATGTGTCTGCTTCATTTGGAAATAATATATAGCTTATTATATATATATAAGCTGGAACCTGCTCCTTTTTTTCGAATTCTTTTCATGGTCGAAACTTGCTTGGCCATCTCTTTCCCCGAAGCCGCTCGTCCTCCGTCCCTGCTCGTCCATCATCGAAGCAAACTGCTCGTTCTTCCTTTTGGTGCCATCGCAAAAAACTCCACGTCCATTTTTTCTCTCTCCATAGCAACAAGCAGCGCCACTCTCAACGCTGCAACCCGCCTCCCTCTGCAAAGCCTCACGCCTATCGCTCCAACCACAACCTGGCTTCTCCCCTAGACAGATCTGCCCTCACCTGAGCATCACACATCAATAGAACCTGGTCCCGCCTCTTCATCACCTCCCCTCGCTCACACCTAGATTTGAACCCCAAACGACTAACAGCCTCCATCACCCTTGTTTCACCTGCAGCCGACCTCCACGCGTGCCGACATCACCACACCACATAGCCTGCAGTCGACCATCTCCAGACTCTCCATCTTCTTTTTCGGCCCTTCCCTCTTCATTATAAACACACACACACACATATATATATTTGAAAGAAGTTGCATTTGTTGTGTAGCCTGTTCGTATATGAGAAAGCTGCTTATCCTCAAACCAAGCTCGTCCACCTTCTTTTGCTCGCCTACTTCACTTTCGAACAGTAGCCCGACCTGACACAAGCAGCCACCACTTCTCTTTTCCGTACAGTAAGCTCTGAACACTTTTCTTTCTTATTATATATATATACAAAAGTATTTTGAAATGAAATATGTGTTTTAATATATAATATATATAAATTTTTTTTTACTATATAGAGTTTTAATATATATATATATATATATATGAAGATTTTATTTTAAATATGGATTTAAAACTGAATATTGATTTGTTAGTATTGATTTATATATATTTATAAATAATAATAATAATAATGATGATATATAGATAGTTTGATTTTATAGATGTGTTTAATAAATATCGAATTGAAAATATAATATGAAGATTTTATATTAATATGTGGTTTAATATATGTAAAATATATATGGATATTTTGATTTTTAGAAATGTATAGATTTTAAAATATAATATATATAGATATCTTGATTTTGAAATATATGTAGATATTTTGATTTTAGTTAATGTGTTTAAGAAAGAAACGATTTTGGAATATATATATATACGAGTATGGTGGCACGTCCGTTGGACGTGTGCAAAGAAGGAAATGAGCGTATTTTATCTTGTTACAATTATGATATTGTGAGAGATTACACTGATATTTTGGTTAATTATGAAAAAAAAGAGGAAGAAGATATGAGAACTAAACAGAAATAAGGTACTGTAAGAAAGACAATAGGTAAACCTAATAATGATGAAGCACCTTTGAGTTATATCAACCTATGAATAATCTATAATATTTTCAAGTTTACTTAATAAAAAATTAATTAAAGCATATTAGCTTTTAGATTTTGACCTAGTGCAAGGTTAATTTTGTTTGTCTGATCATTGTAGAGATAGCATAAAGAGTTTGTTGAAATCCTTATTCAGATTAAGAAAAAAGATGGTTGAACAATATATTCAATTTAGATGATCGATGTCAAAAAACTTAAGTACAGTAAATAAGGTTAAAAAAGGTGTAGAAAACTCGGTCCACTTGCCTCCACTCCATAAAGAATTTTGCATATCTATTTCAATATAGTTGCAGTACACATTCATATAGTTGACAACAAACGTGAATAGGCATTCATTAGAACTTGAAACACTTTTGCAAACACCTTATGTGCATACAAATATAAAAGTGGAGATGAAACATAACATACACAGTTGGAAAAAATAACATCAGGACATACAAACTCGTCGCCATTGGATCTCAGCAATACGATCCGAGCAATGTAAACCCAACAGAACCATGTATATTAACCAACACAACCCATTGGCATTGAAAACTTATTGATCTCAAATTAAACATGCTCATGTAAACGTCGAACATAGCAGTTTAAAATATTCAGCTGTGTATGGCTATATCTTACATCAATTAATAAATTTAAATTTTGATAATTAAAGTCAAAATGAACACGTAAAAGCAGTCAGGGATGATACCACAAATAAGTTTGGTACATAATAAGAAAACACGTCACTACTAATGCTACTTTTCATATCAATAAACATCATCAATTCATTGCCACTATTTGCTTCTTCATCACCAACCGCCAATGGATCGTATATGATGTCTGCAATAATAAATTAAACATATGCGTAAGTTCCTACCAAATAGTAATATACTTCAGAAGTTACTCAAGGCAAAACCTCCAAAAATTGATAATACTTCAAAATATATTACAACGCAAACCCTGCCATATTGCTTGTAACTCTGTAGGTAGATTGTCGAAAGTATTTTAACATTCAGATGAAAATAGTGATAACCAAGCCCATTCTTTTGTTGAGAGCATGATCTTTAATTCAGGCAGTCAGTTGAGTGTTTGTAATGATGTGCATTTTTTCATACTTACACTGATTAACTTAGGAGTAAACTAAATACATCAAAAGAACAAAGACCAAAATGAATGAAATAATAAAAACCAAAATCCGAAGATGTTCTTAATAATTATCTACTTTCTATATCGGGTGACAGAAAATTATTTAACACATTATGACCCAGGCTTTAAAAAATAAGTGCTAATTTAATAGCAGCATTAATTGCAGTGGACAAATAAATGAAGGTAGAAGGTAAAAAAAATTGATACTTTAACGTGCATGCAGTGTTACATTTTTTTATGTGTGTACATGCAAAAATTAAACTGAAAGATGAAGGTACCATATATTAATTTATATGTATTGTACATGCTAAGCCATTGGTGAGATTGTAGTACGGTTTTGAGTAGCACAACTGTAAATAGTAATTTAATCAAAAGACAGTTAGAGTTAGTGTAGAGTTAGGAAGAAAATCATTTTTATAATAGTAAAATGATTTCAAGTACAAAGGTCATATTGAAGACAGTGACTAATAAACTTATGGTTCACATGTTGTATAGTGAGGTTCATATATCTTTTTCACATAGATGGATAAGTACATCAATAGTTATCTTTTCACAAATTAAACTCGGTACCAAATATCAGTTTGTACAGTAATACTTATAATACTTCCATTAATAATTTGAATAATAAATTTATAGTTCGCATATTGTAAAATAATACTAATCAATATTTTCAACATGAAGCAGCAGTTTGCATTACAATAACAGTTCTATCAGTAATAATTTCTGATAATAAAATTATATTTCACAATATGTAAATAAGTAGCAGCAGTTTGTAGGTCACAATTTATTTAGTCATGAAGAGAGTCATGTCCTAATCTTCACCTTGCTTCTCATTGTCAACAATGCAGTAGTTGTCCTAGTTAGTAGCCGCACTACTGTTGTGCAAATCATGCCTAAAGTGTAGGAGTTTTTTTTTGGTTTCGTCATGTAAAGCCTGTTATAAAAGGCTGCTAGTTTATTGAATTAAACAACACAGTAGTTATTTGTTTCTCAACTTATCTTTGTATATTCTTATATCCCAACAGAAAGACACCAATGATATTATTTATGGCAAATTTCTATAGTTGAGTTGGAATCAAAAGTGAAAATATGGCAACCATCACATGAATATTTTTAAAACTGTCGATTCTAACATGATAATGGCAACAGTATTAATCTCTGGGTTAGAAAATTTAATTGCTAAACCATAAAATTTCATTAATTCAAAATGATGTTTAGTGTAAAAGTATATATACTCATAAAATGAACTGTAATTATTCTGCAAAACATATTCAACAAAGGTTGCTAGACGGCTTGATTGTTAATTGCAAAAAATGACATCAACATGGAAGCGAAAATGAAAAGCATAACATCAGTGTAGAACATAAAGGGTAACCCCTAAAGATCTGAGAAAATGAACTCATCTTATAGTTGGTGATTAACCACATTTAAAATAAAATATATGGGTGTTCTAAGCTCGTCCCTCACCCTTTTTTCAATGTTATATATAATATTCTATTTATAAAGATAAATACTTTTCATGCACGTATTATTCATACTTCTCATATGATGTTTTTTAAGAAACCGCATTAGGAAGTAAAGAAGAAGACCAAAGCATTAGCTGTGCCTAAGCTTATAAGTATGTTGGCTATTATTTTAGGACAATTTTACACATGCATGTGTGTATACAAAGTGTTCATGGATAATAATTACTTGATTCTAGTTTGGATGCATCCAATGCATCCAAGGCATGAACATAGTAAACCAAAAAATACACCCTTTCCAACCACCCTTTCCAACCACGTTGAACAATTGATGCGCTTCACATGCTAATGGTCAAATTTCCATTAACCTGTACCTAAACACCATACCACATCTTGTAAACTACATAGTATTCTTTTCCTCTCGCTAATTATAATAAGTTAATAACCATTACAGCATAAATATCAGTCCAGTTCTTCATTACGTACACAAAAGCACACATGTCCTGAACATTATCTTTTTGGCAAGTACACTTCTTTTCATTTGTTCAGTCTCTTTCACTTAGCAACCAAAATCATACATTGTTTAAGGAGGGAACAGTAGAAAATATGCAGTAAATAGCAAACACTATTCGTTTCAGCAAATGGCAAAGTAAGTAATTACCAAATCAAAAATCGAAAAAATGATAGCAGGATTCTTACCTAATTGGTGAATCAGACTCAAGCATATATAGCACATGATGATATTACCCATTTGCATACTAAGTCATGAGCATGCAACAGTATTCTAAGAGAACATGTTGTTAGTATAGGGAGACAAATCACTTGCTTTGGTAATTTATCAAAGCAAGGTTACTCTGTTCTGTGTGGATCACCACACAAATCATCTCAATGTCAAAAACTAACAGTACAAACCATATCTGTTCATAACATAATCTTAGACACGAATGAAAAATTCAAACTTTTCTCAAAAATAATCAAACCAATAAAATACATGGTTAATGTCAAAAGAATGTAGTGAGCAAAATTTCACAGTTTAATGAATTTACCTAAAAATATAAGGTCTTTAGTTGTATAATGTATAGAAAATAACTAATTGACAAACTTGAGAATTAAATCTGTAAGCTGATGTAATTTTGAACTAAATTAACAGTTGTGATCCGGTTGACTCAGTGAATTAAGTTTCTTCAATCCTCAAGTAGTTTAGATTTCACATAGTTACAGTAAGAAAGATATTAGCAGAGGCAAAAAATTTGGAAAATTTAATATAATTTACATATTATTATTTTTCAGTAATAACCAAGTTAAAATCAAGTAAAGTACCATGCCCGATTCGCATGAGTCGAATGAGTTGTCCGATTAGATCCAAGCAACATCATCTTCGAAGTAATCACTTCTCCACTCCCTGTAACAACAACGAAACCCTGATTACAGAAATCTGTAAAACACAGATAAACAAAAGTGTAAGACGAAGAACTGGCGAGAATTATCCTATTTTTGCATTTGATGGCGACAGCCTTGGTAGCATACTCGATCTGGAAGAGGCGAGCATTAAACTCATTAAAATCTGGAAGAGGCGAAATTGAGGTCCGTCGTGGTGAAGAATGGGAAAAGGCGAAGGGGAAATGTTTTCGAGGTGAAAGAAAAGTGAGGAGGGGAAAAAAGAAATGTGATGAGGAAAAGGAAAGAGAAGGGGGAGGAAGTTAGGGAGACGTGGGATGATTACGGTGTTAGGACGTGGGATGGGCTGGTGTTGAAAATACAGATTAGCCCTCACAGCATTTTGTACTTGGAGTTTGCAATGTGGGCAAGATGGGAAGTCCGAAAAAGGCTTCACTTTGACCGGTTTGACCAGGTATTTGCATTATAGTATAGATATATAAAGATTTTTTTTTGGCAAAGCCAACGGGGTTGGAATGGGCCCCTACCATTTATTGATATACCAAGAACAAAGAACTACAAGGAAACAAACCTTGTGTTTAAATTAAATATTGATTTTAAAATACATATAATAATTTTATTTTAAATATTTGTTTTTAAATTGAATATTTTTTTAGAAAAAAATAATATAATATGTATCTCGTTTCGGTTTATATCAAGCTGGTTTTGATTTGTTTTCATCGATTCCAAGTTATCGACTTTGTTCGTCGAATTCATGTCCATCGTGCTTTGCTTTGGAATTCGTGCTTGGATTCATAGCTCATTTCATTTTCAAATCTCTCTAGCCTCGAAAGGTGAGCAATCACTCACGATTAACATTATTATATATAGTAAATTTAATTCACATGAAATGACGATGAAATATGCTGTTAAATTTGAATTGTTAAGTTATTTAATTGTTAAATATGATATGACACCATAACCTGTTATATATATTATATTTAAATTTGATACTGATGATATATGCATGTTTTTGATATGTTATATTATTATCATATTTGTTCTCACTCTTCAAGTTTCCTGTTAATTTAGAAATCCCTATGGGTTGACATGATACATACCCGAATGATCTTATAGATTAGGGGAAAGTCGTTATGGGTTGAAATGATAAACCCAAGCGATTTTCATTGATTTTGAATTTTGGGATTGCGGGTTGAAAAGATATACCCATAAATATTTAAATTGCGGATTGAAATGATAAATATCTGTATCACTTGACCATAGGATATAAAATTATATACGGACACCGTTGGTCTATTTTTGAAAAATGATTTCCAAAGTTTGAAAGAAAATATATGAGTTTTGATTTTTTTAAAAAATATATACTATAAAGATTTTTATTTTTAATATGTGTAAAATTTTAGATATTAAATTATATGTTTTGGAACTTGTAAAATCATAAGTTAAATTGTGAAAATGTAAATTTTAAGATTTTTTTATATTTTATTTATTTTTAAAATATATATAATTAAGATTTAAATAGATTTAATAAAAAGGTTTAATTTAATATAATTTAATAAAAATTTAATTCAACTAATATATATAATATGTTTTTAAATATTTATTTACAATTTATATTGATATTTTTAAAATAGATTTTTGTAATAACTTAAGTAAATAAAGATTGGAAAGATAAGTTAAAGTGGACTTGAAATTTTATTTATTTAAGAATTGAATTTAAATAAAATTGATTTGAAACTTATTGATTTGAGAATTTAAAGATATGATTTTATAACTTGATAACTTGATTTTGGTTAAAGAGGATTAAATGAATATTTAAATTTAAATAAAATTGAATTTTAATATTGAAGTTTAATTTAAATTTGTAATTTGAGATTTTATTTAAATGTTTAACCAAAGGTGATTAAATGAATATTTTAAATTTAAATAAAATTGAAATTGAATATTTAAATTTTGATTTAAATTTGTAGTCTGGGATTTTATTTAAATGGTTGTTAAAATGATTAAGTGAATATTTCAAGTTTAAATAAAATTATAGTTGAACTTTGAAATATAAATGAAATTTATCAAGTTGAGTTATTGTAATAGTTTGAATATTTAAACTTTGAAATCTATTGAATTTGAAATTAATTTAATTTGTAGTTCAAACCTGGATTTGAAATCGATATAAATTGAAATGGTCATAAAGAAAATTTGAATTGAACCTTTAACTTTTCTAATTGAAATGGTCAAACATTAAATTTGAATTTTGAAACTTAGGTTGATTTGAATTGATTTGTGAAATTAGAAGAAACAATTCATATTTAAAACTACTTTATATATATATACACATTTTTTATATATAAAATATTTTTAGTATATAAACTATTTCAATCTATAACCTATTTTTAATATATAAACTATTTTAAATATATATAAACTATTTTTAATTTATAACTATTTTTAGATATATAAAATATTTTCAATATTTAAACTATTTAAGTTGGAACTATTATGATTTTGATTTAAAGGATTTAAATGCGTATATTTTGGTATGATGGTTTAAACTATTTTATGGTTATGATTCTGAAAGTGATATGATTTCGAAAGTGAATATGATTTTGAAAGTGGTATGATTTTTGAAATGAATATGATATTTTGATATGAAGTATGAACTGTTTGAAATAAAACGACCATGGTGTTAAATAAGTGTTTGGTTGTTAGAGACCGGGATCAGATATTGTCATACTCTCTGCCAATACCAAAAACCACTTTAACAACTGTGTACGTGGTGGAGATTCCAGAACGAAGTAGGATGGTTTGGCAACGACTCTGTATGAGGTATTAACGCAGCCCTGACTCCCGTGAGTCAGCTTGATGTGGCTAAAACAGGAGCCATACCGGGCCAAGTGAGGTCGCTCCTCTGATCGGGCACATTTCTTCGATACCATTCTATTACTTTGTGATTTGATTGGGTGCACCTTTGATTTGGGAGTGTGTCTCGAGGTGGGCGGTAGTAGCTGCTATGCATTACCACCAGTCAGGATCCACAAAACGGTATAATCCTACCCTGGACATTGCCTCGCGTGCCTTGTCACATGCCTTATCGCGCCCACTACGACTTTGGTTTGTACCGTACCTATGGAGTGCTCCCTGAGTAAACCACCGGTTTGATGGAGCTTACAGTATCTGTATATACTACGGTAATATATATAAAATGTGTTAAGGGGGATATGGGTAATGCCTTAACGCTATTTTAATAGTTTACATTACTATAGACATTATATATGTAGTGTATTGTACTATGTATGTAGATTGTTTAATGGATCCTTAAAGGATGGGAATCCTAAACATCCTTTGAGTTATTTTGTATTTTAGTTGACATTTCACTTGAGTTGATTTACTAGTATAACAATGTTAATCCTGACTCGAGTGTTTTGTGTTTTGCTTTATGCTCGGGTCAGACTGAGTGTCACAGCATTTGAGACTCACCTTTGGAGCTTGGAGCTTCGCCTGGAGATCTATCTGTTATCTGATCAGCTTTCAGTCATTTCAGTTATTCCTAGTTGTTGTTCAGACTTGTCAGTTGCTGTTGTATTTGAGACTACTTTATATTTTAGATATCTGTTGTATTTTATTTTAGACACTGTTGTTTATATAGTAGCTTCATGAACTACTATTTATTTATTCTGCTGCTTATTGTTACATTACTCTGTGTCGGTGATTCTGTGATTGATTTTATTACTGTATATGCTGAGTTTTGCCAAATATTAATTAACAATCTGTTGTTTTGAACAATTCAAGTCTGACATGAGTGGATGATTGTCGATTTGAACGGTTCGAAATACCAGGTCGTTGCAGAAATTGTATGAGGCCTACCATTCCATAGGAGGGAGTCAGTAGCTGTAGGAAGGTATGTATTTCCATGCAAACTATTCCATAAAGCCCTGATTTCCTGGTTGCTTGTATAAGGTAGAAGAAGCTTACCATTAGCAATATGATTAGTGGCTAAAGCACTCCTACATACACCAGACTGGATAATATGATGGGGAGCAAATTATTTACATAAAATAATACCCGTCAATCCAGGGATCGTTCCAGAATCTCTTAACACTAAATTGGGAGAGAGAAATTTTTTAAAAATGGGATAAATATGCTTCTCAAGTCTAGGATCGTTCTCCACACCCAGCTACAGTTCTGAGAAACAACCATTGTCCAGAAATCCTTTGAGCCAATATTATGTTTTTTTGTCCATTCAACCTAAATACTATCATGATCATAGAGCAGTTCACTAAAGTGAAAAATGCAAGCTGCTTTGTTCCATTTGTCCATGTTAAAAATTCCAAGTCCCTTATTTTTAGGTAACTCAAATTTAGCAAAAGAGCATGGGACAGTTTCCTAGAGTGAATTGTATCAGTCCAAAAAAACCTCATCATTGCACTTTTGATCATCTTCAGAAGCTTAGAGGGAAGAATGAAAGCCCTGGCCCAATACACCATCATTGAAAAGATTACTAATTTGATTAACACAAGTCTGCCAGCCTATGTTAGAAATTTGTTTGCCTAGCCCTTCATCATGGAGGTTATCTTCTCATACATAGGAAGGCAGTCTGCAATAGTAACTCTAGAGGTGCAGAGAGGGAGACCAAGGTATGTCATGGCATTGTTCATTGGTTGCAACCCAGATAAAGAAATTAGGTGACCAGCTGCTTCAGTAGATATTCTAGAGGAGATAATTTGAGACTTGGCAGAATTGAGCTTCAACCCAGTAATCTTGTGGAATTTGTCTAGAGTTCTTATGATGCAAGAAATTGAATCATTATTAGGCTTTGAAAAAATCATGATATCATCAGCAAACAGGAGTGAGGAAATGTGAGGTAATTTGCATTTAGGATGATAAAGGATTTCGTTATTATTGAAATTCCTATTAATCATGGATGTTAAGACTTCCATCATAAGAATAAAAATATATGATGATATGGGATCACCCTACTTGATTCCTTGCTTACTTTTAAAATATCCAGAGGTATAACCATTGTATTTTAAAGAAAAGGAGGGAGTTGAGATGAAACTATAAATCCAGGCAACAAATACCTAAGGAAATCTCATCAGTGTCATTATTCTAACAATTGTTGTCTAGTGTATATTGTCATATGCTTTCCTCAAATCTAGCTTTAGCATAGCACTAGGGGTAGCTTGTGATCGAGCATACCCCTTTAGCAATTCATGTGCCAGCATGACATTATCAAGAATACTTCTTTTGGGTAGAAGAGCATCTTTGTTTTTTGAAATAATTCTGCTCAAAACCTTAACCAGCCTGGAAGCCAGAATCTTAGATATACATTTATACATCACATTACAGCAGGAGATGGGTCTAAAGGATGTAACGGAATTTGCTGGATTTGTTTTTGGAATGAGAACAAGGTTGGTTGCATTAACTTCCCCAAGCATTTTGAAATTTTCAAAGAAATTATGAACTGCTTTTAAAAAATCAGACTTAATTATGTCCCAACTCTGAATGAAAAACTGGACATTGAAACCATTAGGGCCCCCGCTTGATTTCTTATTCATGGAGAAGAGAGTGTCCTTAAATTCTTCATTAGAAACTTTACTTATTAGGAGGGTAGCCTCATCAGATATAATTATTGGAAGTTTGATGTGAGACAGTTCATCAAGATTAGGTTGGAACTTAGATGAGCTACCAAACAAACATGTGTAGTATTTGAGAAGAGCAGCATCCACATCACAAGAGGTAGTGTGCAGCACCCCCACTTCATCATATATCGTGCTTATCTTCTCCTTAGTTTGCTTAATCTTACTTGATGCATGGAAAAAAGCAGTGTTGTTGTCCCCTTCAGTTACCCATTTCTGACACAGCTGTTGTTTCCTCATTTTCCCTTCAATGCTCAAGGCTTCATTAAGCTCCTCAAATAGCCTTTTCTCATTTGTTGCAGCAGCAGGGTCAGTAGGATTAGCCAAAATAAATTCCTGAGCCTCCTTAACTTGGATCCTAAGCCTGGTTGAAATTAAAGAACCATCCTCATACTTCTTTTTTTCCCATTCCTTTAGAGCTGATTTAGTTTCCTACAAAAAATATACATTGGGTTTTCGTAATAAATATTAGACCAAACTTTCTGAATTGTATTAGTATACTCAGGTTCAAGGACCCAAGCTGTGACGCCCCACCTGTATACCCATGCTAACCAAGAACACTACAATGTAGTGCTGTCAATTAGCACAGAGAATAAGGCTGTGGAGGAGCGACCATCCATGTAACTTCTTTGTGCGAGCACCGATATGTCAGATAGAATAGAATGCATATCTTTTAAGGAGGAAATCCGACATACCGATACAAACTCAAAGCTATCACACGGTGGCTATATATAATCTTCGGAAACAAACATAGAAATAATCATAACATAAATCAGTCACAGACATCCATATCACAAAGGCGGAAGAAGATATGAATAAATATATAACACATGAAAGTGTACATCAGAGTAGTGGTCGGAAAGATCCACGATAATACAAAAGAATAGCATCACGTGCTATACAAAAGAATAAGTACACAACATAGAGTCAATATCTCAAATGTGTACATCCAAAAACTACTAATCTATGTAGTTAGCCAAAAGTCAGAATAATCCTTAAGAGAAGTCAAGCAGAAGCACCTGTAACATCTCGGTCTGACCCGAGTATTATTTATAAGAAAATAATAAACGGATCAGTCTAGCTATAAATATCAGATGATAAGGTATAGGATAAGTAATATGGCATGAACATGTAACAACCATAACGGCATACTACTATAAGTATGTAAATGATAATCAACAAAAGATTAATCAATATCACAAGAATCTTCTCAAAGATAAAATAGGGTATCATACCCTAAACTTGTATTCATGACAAGTCAATAACACATGAATTCACCAATGCACAAAAACTGATATCATATCAATGAAAATCATGAAAATTGGTGAAGCACTAATTCCAGAAATCATCGCAAGAAATCCAGAAAACACATAAAAAGGGGGAGGCCTAACACATGAACGGGAGCATGAAAACTCACCAACGCGTATAACACATGAACGAGAAGCTATCTCATGGAAGCTATCCATTAAATTTCCACACAGTAATGGCCCGAAGACCGTGGGGCGCTACCCCACATATGTGATGGCGAAACATCACTAAAGCGGGGTCTAGTCTCCCTCGCAGACAAAGAGACATCGCTCAATCGCTAGTCTAAATCACAAAAATGATCGTCATGATCATAAGGAAGTGTCAATTACACTATGCCATTAAATATATGAGTTTAGCTTCATGTCCCATAACCACTAGCTTAACTTAAATATTTACGAACAAACTGTAGATCTCCACTAGGAAATTGTCACAAAAGGGTTCAATCGAACAAGTCCAAGAGCTAACCGACGAAGTGAACGCAAGCGTTTCATACCACTCGTTTTACTAAGTCGTTTAATTCGATTTCTCATCCGAGTGAAGTAAAGGCTTGTATATACTAATAGATTGGAAAACGGTTTAGGAAGAAGAGCTTTGTAATAAAATAGAGTTGAAATCGTTTTGATGAAAGAGTTTTGATATTTACTACTAGTATTGAAACCTTTATATTTTTGAAGTGACAAATAAAACGATTGTTGAAACAATCAATCATCAAAATTCACATACAAAGCCGTGAATCAAATCCAAAGAAATCGATACTAAATCCATCAAAAATGGATATTCACATAAAATCCATAG
Organism: Allium fistulosum; assembly: GCA_030737815.1. NCBI lineage: Eukaryota > Viridiplantae > Streptophyta > Magnoliopsida > Asparagales > Amaryllidaceae > Allium > Allium fistulosum. The sequence continues at coordinate 1,621,456,162 of CM060901.1, forward strand.
AAAGAAGTCATCAAAGTCGGTAAAAGTGATAACGTCTAATCGGATCGACAAAACTCGATTAACATTGGAAGTTTTACTCAGAATTAGGCAGATAGGCAAAACTAGGAATTTCCAGACGTCTGAGGGGTTGGTCCAGACGTCTGGATTTAGTCTCTGGAAATATTCCAGAAAACTATTCAGACGTCTGAAACCCAAAATCAGACGTCTGAAGGCATTCAGACGTCTGGGGAAAAGTCCACACGTTTGGATTTGGGTTCTGGAAATATTCCAGAAAACTAACCAGGCGTCTGAAAGCACGAATTAGACGTCTGACATTTTTTTAGACGTCTGGAACAATAGTTCAAACGTGTGAAATTAGTCACTGCCCTTTTTATTTTTCTGCCGTTTGTTATTTTTCACCAGGAGGCAAAACCAGACGTCTGGCATTGATCTCCAGACGTCTGAACACCTAATCTGGGCTAAAATTTTCCTAGGTCAAGATGGCCAAAATGTTCTCGGAAGCGATCGAGCAAGCGATGACAACTAAGGATTTACGTCAAGTGACAACCCGGTCTTATAGGCGCTTCGATACACCCCAAACAACATATCCAAACATCCATTGAAGGATTTTCACAAGAATTGGACTTCAAAAACCAAAAAATTAGGATATTCACTAATTCAATCCCAAACAAAAGGAAATATACAAAAATAAGTGTTAGGAATTCATACCCAATCACAAAGGTAGATATAGACAAAGATGTGAGATAAAAATCTCACCTTTAAACCCAAAACAAATGAAGAAGAAGCTATAGAGCAATGGCAAGAGCAATCACACTTCAATTCCAACTCAACAACCTTGAATCAAGGCTAAAAGAGAAACATTTCCTAAATTAGGTTTAGGAATTTCTGAAATTGATAAGAGAATGAGTTGGAGAAGAAGAAGAGGAGGCTTACCAAAGCTTCTTCTATTAGTTTGGAGCAAGAACTTGATTTGCAAAATAAAACTAGGGTTTGGATTTTTACTTTCCCATTCCTCTCTCCATTGTTGTAAAAGCTAGAGTATAAGGAAAAAGAAGTAAGGTAATGAAGAGAGGAGGGGGTTGGGACTGACTTAGAAGTGGTTCAGCCCAAACCAAAAGCTCAAAGCAAAAAGTGATGAAAATTTCACTATCTCCAAACATATCGAAGTTTACACTCAAAAAGGTCGCAAACGTCATTTTGAACTCAATGGAGGTGGTCTCGAGTCCTAATTCAACTGTTTGCAAAAAGTAGCTTTTCGGACTAAAATCCGACGAACGATGTTATATTTAAATAAAATATTTAAATATAAAATCGATAAATATGCGGGTTGTTACACAAGCATTATAAAATTTAAAGCTATATACATACATACATACATACATATATATGTATGTATGTAGGTATGTATGTGTATTTTCACATTTAAGTTCAAATGTTTTGAAAACAAGTCGAGGAAAGATGAAAAGAAGGCTAAAAGATTTCCATCTTTATATCTCTTTGATTTCCACTTAAATGTCTTTTACTATTTCATTTAATTCTAGTAAAATGCACCACTACCCGTTCATCTGGACCTTTTGTTTCAAATCTATTCAAACATTAAATTATTTATTCCATTTAATACATAAGTTAATTTTGATATATGTATATATAAACATTTAAATTATTCAGTGACAACTGATGTGCATATAAGTGGGCAATGTATACGTTATAGATGCAAATCCCAACATCTATATATGTATATATTAATTATGTGCACCTTTTGCTATATTACACTTGCACATTTTACATTGGAGTATATTTGGATATACTCATAATTTATGTCCAGAATAAATTTGGTCATAAATGTCATTTAATAAGTTAATCAATTTAATTCATGTGACACCCGCACCTTTATACTCACACTAGCCAAGGACACTACGGGGTAATGCCGTCGACTAGCACGAAGAATAAGGCTGTTGAGGAGCGACCATCTGTGTAATTGATTTGTGTGAGTACCGATATGTCAGATAAGAGGTCATGCATTTCATTTTAAGAGGAAATCCGACACATCAAATACAAACTCAAAGCTACTACACAATGGCTATGTGGCCTTCAGAAACAAATATAAAATAAGCATATCATAAATCAGTCACAAATATTCATATCACAAAGGCGAAAACAGATATGAATATATCACATAGAAGTGTATATCAGAGTAGTGGTCAAACAAGATCCACTACATCACAAAAGAATAGGTACAAGTGCTAGACAAAAGAATAAGTATACATCAAGGAGTCTCTATCTCGAATGTATATATAAAAAAACTACTAAGCTAAAGTAGTTAGCCAAAAGTCAGATGACAGTTCAGATAATAAGTCAAGTGAAAGCACCAGAAACACCTCGGCATAAACCCCTAACCGGACGTTTGACCAATTGAACCAGACGTCTGGTTCATGGCTTTGGATATATATATATATATATTTCTGCCGTATTTTTGTTTTCTTCTGGTGCCCTAACCAGACGTCTGGGTTCTTCAACCAGACGTCTTCTTGCATGTACTGGGCAACAGTTTGCCTAGGCCATTGATGGACAAAAGCAATTCAGAAACGATCGTACGAGCGTCGGAGGCTAGGGATTTATGCCAAGCGACAACCCAGCCCTATAATCTCTTTGATACACCCCAAATATCATGTCCAAATATCCATAGAAGGATTTTCATAAATTTTGACTTCAAAAACCAAAAATTGGAAAATTCACCAAATCAAAAGAAATTGGACATGAAATAGATGTTAGAAATTCATACCGAACAATAATGAAAGCTATAGACATAGATGTGAGTTCAAGAACTCACCTTTAAACCTAAAAACAACGAATGAGAAACTTCAAGGCAAGATCAATCTCTCCTCCACTTAACTTCAAGAACCCTAAATCTGTGATCAAATGTAAATATTACCAAAATTAGGTTATAGGATTTTCTGGAAATTGGAGAGAGATTGAGGTGGAGAAGAAGAAGAGGATGCTTACCTAAGCTTCTCTTTGATTTTGGAGCTTGAATCTTGAATTTCCTAGTAATCTAGGGTTTAGGAATTTTAATTTCCCTTTCTTTCCCCTATTTTCCTTTAGCTTGAGTGTTAGGAAATAATAGAATGAATGAAAAGGAGTTGGAGGAGGAGTTAGGGTATTAGATGAGTTGGTGGGCTGAAACCCAAACCCAAAGCCCAATAGAAAAATAGCAAAATTCTACTCAACTCCAAACATATCGATGTTTATACTCAAAAAGGTCATAAACACCATTTTGGACTCAATGGAAGTGGTCTCGAGTCCGGATTCGACCGTTTACAAAAAGTCATGTTTTGGACTTTTAAATTCAACTAACGATGCTATATTTAAATAAATCATTTAAATATATTATCGTAAAAATATGCGGGTTGTTACAATTCAAGAGGGAGATGAAGGGTTTCTCTCTCTAAATAAAAAAAAATCTTCCCTTAATTAACTGTATAAATTAAGAGAGAAACAAAATGCTTCCTTCTCTAAATAAATTTTAACATGCAACTGTTACACACATTTACACACAAGAGTAAATTTGATATACTCTATTTTATATAAACATCTCATATCGATTAAAATATAAATATTTAAAACCTTTTTAAATAAATTTAAAAAAATAAGATTTTTTTTAACTTTATTCGACTGGATCTAAAACCATTTAGACTTCATAGGCCTAATAGATCCAAAATAGAATTTTTTTGAAATATACATATTTCACCCACTTTTGACTGTCATGGTTCATACAATGATATCAGAGCCAAATAATCTATGCGGTCTAATTTAATCATGTAAGGGTTAACTAGTTAAGCTAGGGTGTCAAGAAAAGCAGTGTCTAGGCTTGGGTTTAGATAATTAAGTATCCTCTCCTCCTTGACCACCGGCCTGGCCCAAAAAGTGAAGTAAGCCCAAAAGTTGCTCTAATAGAAAAGGCTCGATTTGAATTGGGCTTAAGGCTAATTTTCAAAATTGTTTTGAAAATTAAAAATGAAAATTTTAATTTAAAAGTTAATTTAAAATAAGAAATACATTATTAATGTTATAATGTGATTTCAAAATTGTTTTGAAACAAAAATAAGATTTTAAATTATAGAAAATTTAAAATAAGATTTACATTATAAATGTTACTCTAGTACTTTAGTTGGATATTGTTGCTCTATGACTCTATCTTGGCCATCGATCGGGCTTGTCGATCAATCTCTTATGAATATTTAATATAACTACTTAACCGGCTGTGTAGTATCACGCTACACGCCCGTCTCTCTCAAAAAAACATTATAAATGTTATAATATGATTTTCAAAGTTTTGTTCGAAAACAATGTATACTATAAATGTTATACTATAGTTTTCAAAAGTGCTTTGAAAGTATAATAAACAAATTTCAAAAATTTCAATATAAATTAATAAGATTAATAAAGGGGCATTTCATTAGAAGGACAAACTGTACAGTCTAATTAGTTTTTAGGACACACATCCACAGAAATTAATTTCAAGGCCAAAATCAGTAGAATAATTACTTTTAAGGACAAAGTCAGCCGTCCAATTACTTTCAAGGATATAATTTCATAGGTTTTTTGGCCTTAAAAACTAATTATTTTGCATTTTGTCCTTAAAAGTAATTATTTCAGCTGTGTGTTCTAGAAACTAATTGCACTTGCTAGAGAGGCCCTTGTGGCTAATTTCCACATTAATAAATTAGGTAACCTAATTAAATTTTTAATTAATTAAAGTATATACATATACAATATATATGTATATGTAGATATATGTTATGTTATCTAGAATTGTTCAAGAAGATGTAAGTATATATGTATATACAAAAGAAATTTTTGAAATTAATATTTAATTAAATTAGTTAATTAAAAGTTAATAAATAATAAAATACATACATACATAGATATATATATATATATACATTTATTTATATACATGTATAACCCTAAATGTTATGATATACATATTTAATTGAATAACATAAAATTAATTAAAATATTAAATAATTAAGTAAGATTTAATAGATGTGATAAAACAAAAGTGGAATATGATGTGTCTGACATTTAAGAGATAAAACAAAATTATAATTAAACTTATATAATATGGATGTATAAAACAAAAGTGGAAAAGTAAAAAAACCCAAATAGACTTAAGAGATAAATACATGCATATAGTATGTAAACCATGATTTATGATGTGTCCGACACTTGAATCACGAGGGTATTTCATAAGAAATATATTATTTCATAAGTCGATATCACTCAGTATAATATATTAAAAATTATGAATCATTAATATAAAGTTGTCCTCTACAATTTATAAATTAATAGATTGCTTGCATACTCTCTAGTTGTTGATATTCCTCAAACTAGAGATATTATGTGTACCACTATTAGTATATTGACTAAACAAGATAAGATACATGCACGTATTTGTTGATATTTCTCAAGGTACGTGCATTATACTTAAGCTGTCACAAAGTGGTGGGTATGAGTGAATAATCTCTTTTAATTTGTTGATATTCCTCAAGGTCAAGATGAGATTAGGATAAAGACCACGAGTTAGGAGTTGTATTTGATACAACTAATAAAGCGTTATCCATCGCTTGCGTGCCTATGATTTATTGATATTCCTCAAGGTCTGAATCCCAAGGCAAGCTTGTCTATCCAATAGAGAAGTCAAATGATTTCTATGTTTTTTCCTTAGGGTTTTAATAAACATAAAAATCTAATGGGAGCCTTATTAGAAAAATGAAATTGTAACATTTAACCTTTCTAATATTGTAAGAACATTTTCTATATAAAGTTAGGATAATCTACATCGATAAATTTGTGCAATTAATATAATTGATAAAATGTTTATCAATTAAGATATTTAAATGGACCTAATTAAAGATTAACAAAAGAAATATAAAGTATACTTACTAATAAATATTTTCTATATGTTATTATTTCAATACACAAGCAAGTACCTAATCTTATAACTACTAAATACATTCATAATTGGTCACTTACGTGTTTATCTGCCTGAGACTGTGTATTGTCCTTTATGAGTTTTTCGAACTCTAAAAGCACTACTTAAATATGGATATTCTATCCATGTACGATCGCATATAAATGTTATACAGTGAACGGTCGCAATTTGTAATGTAAGAAACTCCAATGAAATTGGTTCATTCGGAATAAGCAAGTAAACTGTAGTGGGAGATCGTATATTTATTATGATTAATTACAATAATGATCTTGTTGTGTTAGATGTAACATTAGACTAAAAGCTACATGATAGGTGTAAGAACTAGATCACTAAAATGTCAGTTTGATCAATTTACAATATTTGATATCCTTAAATGTTAGGGATGATCAAATGCACTTTTGTAAAAGGTTTGGTATGATATTGTAGCGAGGTTTCTTTTGAATGGTTCGACCATTTATGTAACGACCCGGATTTTTAGATGTTTAATTTTGAATATTATATGGTTTTAAATATTGGATTTGGAATTATAATTTTGTTGGTTAGATTATAAAACTGAAATTTTAAGCGATTTCGTAAAAATTGGGAATCGTCGATTTAATCGACACGTTAAAATAGCGATCCGGGGCACATTCTTGGAATTCTACGAAACTAGTTCCATTGGATCCGTAATAGTCTATTATTATTATTATCGGATTTCAAATTTCATAGAGTTTGGTTTTACCATTTGGTCATACGATCTGAAAACGCCTGGAGATAATTAAATTGAATTCAATTTAATAGTCGATTTAAAAATGCTATCTTCCACATACGATCAAATCGGGCTTCGCAACTCGTTCCATTAGGTTTGGAATAGCGGTATAGCATTGAGAACGCTTGGAAGCACACCTCAATAGGGGTTGATATTTTGAAAAATATAAAATAAAAATTTTCAAATCAAAGTCAATTGCAGCCGTCCTAGCATGTACCCATCAGCCACCCTATATGGGTCGTCCTACCTTCGTACACAAAGCCGCCATCTCCCTACAATTTAAATCGTGTGTTCCTCTATCTTCTTCTCTTTAATTCAAAATAAATTCAATAGAAAGAAAAAAAATAAAATTCTAATGTCAACAAAAAAACTTCCTCACGAAGCCACTCCTCTTCCTTTCATAATCGTGTATTCCCCTTTCCCTCGTCTTCTTTGAAACAAATTCAAAATCGATGTATATAATAATAAAAAATTGAACGAAGCTTCTGTTAAAATCAATTCGCGATGCTAGGTGAGCTAGGGTGAGGGCATGCGGCGAGCATAGTGGGTCGCGGTTGCGAGGTAGGTTGAGAGGTGGGTGTTCGGCCGAGTTAGGGATGTCGCATTTGAAGGGGGGGCAGTCGCGTGTTTGTGTGGCAGCCCGTACGACGATGTAAAGGGGAGAGTGGCATTAGATGATCGGAGTCACGATTTCGCATTGTTATCTAGGACGAACTGGACCACGATGGTAAAGTCGCATGTCAGTTAGGTGTCGTATGGGTTGGGTAGGAACTCACGTTCCTATAGCGTGACGGATGAGCGAACCGTGATGAAGGCACAGCGTTGGCCGGAGGTGAGGAGGTGCAGAGGTGGTTGTCGAGAGCGTGCAGCTGAGTAGTGTTTCGCGATTGAGGAATCATTTAGGTAATTAATGTTTATAATTAGTTGATTAAATTAATTAACTAGTAAATTTATGGTCTTTGATTTATTTAAACCTTACTAAATTCGTAACCCTTTTTATACGAGGTTAAAATTGAACGAAATCTGTGCAATAGAATCAAAATTGGAATGATCAACAAATTTAAAAATAAAGGTGAGTAAAATCACACTTATTTGGATTGCTAGTATAATTTAAAAATGTTAAATTTAAATTATTAGTTGCTTGGATGAATTTATAAATAATTATCGGTTTGGATGTTATTATATATATAGTAGTATATATATTGGTAGTTGGATATGTTCCCACATATTTTAGCGGATGAGACTCCATGCGCCCCGTATAATAGCGGATGACCCTATATACCGCGATATCCCCCTCGAAGTGGGATTGGAATTTTTATGTTGTATTAACATCTGTGGATGCAGGGAAACAGGTTGGAGGGATCCAACTGGATTCCTCAAAAATTTATATTGATTGTTTTTAATATATAGTAATATATGATGTGTTAGAATAATCCGTTATATATTATTGCTGAGATGTGAATTATTGGATGCTATAGTAGCACTGGCTTGAATTTTGGTATTTTAAATACCATAAATATTATTTTTGAATTTGAAGAATTAAAAGGAGATTTTGAATATAAAAATATGTATATCAAAATTTGGATTATTTTTAAGAAATTGATTTGGATAAAAGCAATAATTGATTTTGGTTGGTATTTAACTACTCGTAAAAATATTTAAAATAGAGATTTGAAAATAATTTATATAAAGGGTTTTTAGACGATGGATTTTTAAACGATATTTCTAGAAAATATGAAAAGGAGTTGAAATCGATATTTTAAATAGATTTGTGAAATATACGGAATTTATTAAGAAATGGATTTATAAAATGAGATTTTATAAATGGGATTAGTTTTATAAACAAGTGAAACTCAAAGGAGTTAGAAATTTATAAATGATGGTTATAAAAAAGGGAAAAATGAAAATTAATTGATAAATTGGAATATAATTTCACAGGGTGAATTTATATCGAGATATGAAAAATAAATTTTGGGAAAAATAGTGAATTCTATTTTTGAAAAGTGAGGATGCTTAGGAAAATCGGAATGGGATCAATGTGTGGTAAATCGAGAGGCATTTATAAATTGAATTGATTATTTGAATTTAAAAAAAATATCTTTAATTAAAGAAATTAAGTTTGTTTTTAAAAGGAAAATGCTATATATCAAACTGTGAAATTTTAAACTAGGAGAATTAAAGTACATCGAAAAGTGAATTTCTCAAATACTTAATATTTATTTTAATAAATTCTAATTTTAAAAATCAGCTTTGAAATTGATTTTATTGATTTTTATAAAAAGGGTTTCGATATTTTTAAATGACTACTTAAACTTGTTTTAAAAATATTATTCTTTGAAATACTTGTTTTATATATATAGAGAGTTTTGAAGTGATTGAAAATTTTATTTGTAAATTCTCTCGAGATTCGTAAATGGGGCTTATAAATGGATATGATTTTGAGGAGAGGAATTTTATAAGGGATTTGGAGGATATGTAATTTCAAAATGTTGAATATAGGAACTTCGAAAATGAAATCTGAATTCATAAAAGAAGTTATAAATTGTTGGATGGGGTTATAAATAAGTATACTAGGTTTTGGAGATTGTTAAAGGGAATTTATTAATGATTCCGAAGACTTATGAGATAAGTTTCAAAATATTCTCTAAAGCGTTGATATTTGAAATGATTTTGGAAAATAAGACTTATAATGTTTTCCTAAGTATTAAAATGGAAATTTGGAAGTATTTTCTAAGTGCTGAGACGGTTTGGGAATATCTTGTTATGGATTTAAGTATTTGAAATTGTTTTCAAATATTGGAATATGGAAAGGAATTTGAATATATATGTCAAGACCCAAAAGTCGACCTTCGAAAATCGACACCCGTACTTCACTTGTACTCAAAATGCCGTAGATTCAAATGTCGAATCTGGTTCTTGGGAGCTTATAACACAGTTAAGTAAATAACACAGCGGAATAAATGAATAATACATTGATATACAATATCTGATACAACGATGATACAATGAATATCAATATACATCAGAGATATGATACAACAAATAGCAGCGGAAAGAAAAAAATAGATAACTAATATCAGCAGCGGAACAAATAACTCTAAGATAGTCTTCAAGAGAAAACTCCAGCAGTAGCTCGAACTCCCAATAACGATACACCAAGAATAAGCAAGTGCAGTCCGATCCAAAGACTGAACTAGCTCCAGAAAATCTACTGAACCTGACTATCTGAAAAACCCAACTCTAGACTGCTCGTGTAGAAAATTATGAGCACCCAGAGTTTAGGAAATGAACAATAAACTCCGGATCAGTCATGGGACTGGTGTGAGCAACAAAACAGTTTATCTTTAAAACAAATAGCAGAGAATTTTAAAGTCAATTCGCAATGCTTTTTGAAAATGAAACTACCATAAGACCTCCCACCACACACACAATGCAAACGCAGAATTGGAGGAGATTTCTTCTTATGATAGTCAAAGATGCTTACTACGCAAAAATCAAATCACTTTGGATATTATTATTAGTGCATAGTGTAGAAAACATTTCGAAAGTAGAATATAAATCTTAGCTAGCATAGACATTCCGAACTATGCCTACTATAGCTACCATCCAAACAGTGGTGACCACCATAAGTGAATGGCAGGTTCTACAACTAATACCGTACAGGGTTTCGTATTGGAGTTTGGATTTCCAACAAATGATCAGGCCAAGGAACTTCCCATTGCCACATGGAAACGCCTCTGGAATGACGTCCCGAGAACCTAACCGGATCTCCGCCAACACAAGGCCGGGTTACCTCTGCAAAAATAGGTAACTACTGACACGCGTATGTCATCCCCCGATCGTAACCGATCTTCCCGAGGATCCTCGATTTCCAACAACCACATCAGAATAATAATGTAGTAACCACATAGGTTAAGTATCTGGGCTCCATACCATGATACCACCTCTATCCAGAAAGAATGACATACACTAAGGGGCGCTACTCCCTAGAACCTTGCTGCATCTTTCCTGTTTTGACCATTTCCGGGGTGTGAGGCTCGACGAAGTCTCGTCCACAAAGCTACGCTTTGTTCACAAAGCCATGCTTCGGGTCAAACAAATGATCAACCTATGATCACAAAGATATAAGATCAAACAAATGATCATATCGCAAATGATCAAACACTGATCATCACACAGCAACACTCAGCATGCCACATTACCAAATTGGGATATATCGCTGATAAATTTCAACTACATAACCTCTGAGCTCGTACGTCTCAGAGAAGGGTGTTAAGCTAAGAGAATAAATTCTCCGCCACCAACAGATATGTATTTGAAAGAAATCGGCTTTATATCTCAAAGTGTAATGTCAGACATGTATCCATACAAGTCTGTTCCGGGTTCGAACAGAACCGAAGGCACTTCTTACGAAGCCCTTGCAATTCCGGGTATTCACAATCCCGTCCGGACTTCCCATCACAAAGGGTGATAAAATCTCTATACCGGGGACCAGTCGGTGCAGAGACATTCGACGAGTTGTCCTTTCGTTTTCGTAAATATCCGGTCTTCATCACCGGTCTTCAAATGCTATCCATATACGACGTATCATTATTCGGAATGGGTTATATGACCCAAATGTCTTTTCCCGGCTAACCCGAATAACGAGCGAAATCTTTAAAACATATGGATATGGGATTTCAATTAAGTCACAACTTAATAATTCAAACCCTTCTTCCAAAATAGTTTAAACCAATCATCATTTCAAATCTTTAAATAAAAAGATTTATTTCACACCGTTCACCTCGTTTCATAAAGATCTATTCATAGGTTTCAAAACACTTAAATTTCCAATTGGATTAACTCGTTAAATCTTTAAATCAAAGATTTAACTTATAGTTTTCAAAAACAATTTCATTTCGAATGGTTTAAACAAATCATCATTTTAAATCTGTTAAAAATAAACAGATTCAATTCATAGCTTTCAAAAAGAATTCAATTTCATTTATAACTTGGAAAACCATCTTTCAGTTCATACTTGAAATTCCTTTAAATTGGAATTTCATTTCTTATATATATATGAAAACTTTTATCATTTGAAAACAAACAGTTTTCATTTAAGAGAAATCCAATTTTATTTGCACGGGTTAAAGTCCTTGAATTATATTCACATTTCAAAATCAATACGTTTAAAATGGTTTAACCCTTATATTCCTAGTTTCAAATCTTAAGATTCAATTTCAAACTTGAATTCAAATCCAATTATTTAAATTTTCAAAACTCGATTAAGTTATTCAAAATAACTTTTATCTTTGAAATTCCATTTCAAAAGCTTTTTCACTTTTAAACCGAAATTTCTAATTTCAAAATCAATTGAAATTAAAATTTCCATTTCAAAAACATCAAATTTAAATTATCTGTGACTTAACCGATTTCCACGTGAAATCCATATTTGTGTGTGTAAAAGTGTAGTCCAGGGGTTTTACACAGTAGTGCAACATCAATCATCACAGATATATCGATAAGCGGTATAATCGATAACGCTTATCTTCATTCACAGATTCATAGATAAAATAAATTTATCAGTCACAAAGATTCACAATTACAATTCGATGTGGGTTTCGGATAACCAACTGGAATCCGACTCCCTGTCGCATCGAAATCCAAATGCCGTTTTACGGGCCAAGGGTTTCATATTCACATAACAATATATACATCACAGATATAACAGCTTAGCATAAAACATAACATAGCATCGCATCACATAACTGATATATCAATCCATCACATAGCATGTAATAAAATATCAAACATCTATACGTAAGATCAGTTAATTGTTTGAGTAATCCAAATCAGTTTTAATTACTTACGAAAATTACTAATCCTGGTTAATTAACATTAATAAATTACAAATCATTTTGATTTAATTATTCTTTAATCATTTATTAATTAACCATTAATAATAAATTAATTAACCTTTAATTATTAAATAATTTACTTTTAATTATTTAATTTATCAATTTTAATTATTTAATTACTTTTAATTAAGTAATTATCTTTACGTAATTAATTACCTTTAATTCCTTATATTAATTAATCTTAATTAATAAATCTACCTTTAATAAATCACATAAATTAATTTATTCTTAATTAATTTTCCTTGAATAAATTACCCTAATCTATAAATTAATCTTAATCATGTAATTGACTTAACCTAAATCGATTTTTTAATTAACCTTTAATTTATCACATAATAAATTAATCTTTAATTACTCAAGGTCTTAATAAACTTAAGATAAACCATTTATCTTACTTTAATTATTATTTAAACTTTTTAAAAATAACCATTTCAATACCATTTTTCTTTTCCAATCTCAAAACCAAATTTAAACATACTTTAACTTAAAGATCAAATCTTTAAAACATTTAAACTTTTAAAATTTCAACTTTAAAGTTCAAAACCCAAAACAGAACAGATTTCTGTTCTTTAACCTTGGACGAAAATTTCCCGAGCCCAGGCTAATATTTCTCGAGCGTGACTTCGAGTTCCCTCAACATTTCAAAACTATTATATCCTCGCGTTCGACCCGATACAAGACTCGAGCCATCCCCTGGTTTCCCCCGAGTGCAAACCCGAAGAAAGCTTCTTCTTCCCAACATCAGACACACGCGACACTTCGTGCACGTGTACACGCGATTGGCACTGCTCCGATCATCACCACTAGCGTTGACAAGTCGACAACCATCTCCTCTAACGCCACGACCACCCAGGTTCTCGAATCTATGGCGGATTCGAAATCGAGCAACTCCCCATCCACCTGGAACAAAACCCATCGCCTTAAATCACCTCGCTCCGGCGCCTCAGGCCACCAGAGTTATCGAAACTCCGGCTATCGACTCCCCAACACTCGCTCTGCCATCTCCCCAAAGTTCGCCAGACTCGATCAACTAGAGGGGACGCAACAATCGAAACTACAGGGCCTACCAAAACTAGGTTTAGGATCTTTCAACGTTCGCCGCTGCCATCTCGACCATCTGCACCCCCGTTTGCCATCTTTCCTGTAACCACCGATAGCCCCCTACCTCCACACAAGAGCTCAGTCGCCAAAACTCTTCCGATCACCGGAATGAGGTCGAAACCCAAATTGTGATCAACTCCAAACTGCTCTTTATCCACGCAACGAAAAATCCCCATACTTAACCCAAAAATCCTATTTTCCGATGTAGATTCAGATTATGTAATTAAATCGATGATTTAAAATTTTTGAATTTTCCCTATGTTCATCCATTTACTGTAAAAATTAAATTTTCAGAGACAATATTGCAATATTGTACTTAAAACAATTGCTAAACCTTGATTTAAGTTTAAAACAAACTTGTTTGTTTGAAACTCTAAACTTAAAAATGTTTATATGAAGATGTATCAATTTGTTTCTACTTTATCTTGCTCTGTAACTAGAAATTTAGAAGAACAGACCATACCAATTTTCACAGCCCACATATATAGGTACAGAATTTCTTACCTAACATATACAATAAAATACAACATTTATTATGAAATAGATGCATAAGTTTAAATTCAAAGATGATGTGTTTACTCACCGGTTTAAGAAGATGAACAGAACTTGCTTTGTTGTTTAGATTTGCTTGCAGTTTTGAATTTTGTTTAAAGCTTCAACTTGTTTTATTTTCCAGTCTGCAGACTTCAATTTATATTTGCTTCAGGTGGTTGTTTAAGGTTGAGATGATATCACTTCATTTTTTCCTCAACTTGTTTGCAACTGCAGATTTGATTTCCCTTTTAAAACCTGTTTTGTTTTCTTGACTTGAATGATATTTTGAGTTTTCAAGATAACGTTTGTTTCCATTTTTACTCAGTTGTGATTATCGAACTGAAGTGAGGATTGATGCATATAAAAAGAAAGTATGCAGTATATTATTTGTACAAAAAGCATGCTGGAGACATTTGCATTAAATGCATGAAGCATGTTGCATTTATTGCTTTGAGTACTTTCTTCTCTTTTGTTCTATTTTACTAATATTTTGTTTATTTACTTATCTTCATTTCGGCTGAGAGGATTTGTTATGTACAATATGAAAGATATTTTGTTGCAGCCTACTACTTGTCTTCATTTGTTTATACATAGATGCTTTCATATTTCTTTTCTGTTTTGTATTTTCTTGCTTTTGTTTAGTTAATCAACTTGAATATGTTTGACTGTCTAGTGCTCATACTTAAGTATATTTTGTTTTGCTTGTTGACTATGCTTTTGTATATAGATGTTTGTTTTAATATGTTGTTATAGTTTACTTGTATTCTTATTTCTTATTGTTTGTTTTTAACTATATGTTACTTTATATCTTATAATTTATCTTATTATATATATCTATTTGAATTTGTCAAATTTATTTTCTATTCCTAGTTTAAATATTTATTTTTATAAATTCAAACCATTATTAAACCATCAATAATAAATTCAAAATTATTTATTATTATTATTTATATTTTAAAACATCTATCTAAGATTCAAATCACCTATATATGTAATATTTAAAATTAAATGATTTAACTAATTTTAATTTGGATCCGGGGAAACTCGCTCTAACATTCTAATTAAATTAACAAATTTTTATCCAAAAATTTATTTAATCATAAATTTAACTCAAAAATTCATTTAATTATTAATTTAAATAAATTTAAATTTCGGGGTCGTTACAAACTTCCCCCCTTAAAAGAATTTCGGCCTCGAAATTCGTAGGCACGAAAACAAAGACAAAGATAGACAGATTCGAACTCCTATAATTTCTCAAACACTAGATATGGATTCCAAACTCAAGTCAGAATATCTCAGAATACATACCAATTTGTCCCTCTTCGGACTTCGGTATTCAAAAGAAATTACAATAGAATTTCAAAATTTGGTTTTAAACGATATCGTTTTATCGATTTAATTCAATTTATCCTATATTTTATTAATCCAGTTAATCTCAATTCAAAATTTCAAGTTTATTTAAAATTCCCAATTTCAAATTCATTAAGGTTTAAGTCGAAAAGCTGATAAGAAACTGATGAAGATACGAAGTAAGGATTTTCTACAACGATTCGTAGAGCCATCATCATATCGAACTTCTTTCTGTAGCTGGTACGAAGAAATCAAAAGAATTTGGAAAGACGAATCAACGAATATTGATAAGAAATTTATTTCCACTGTTACAGGGTATTGACCATTTATAGTCGTATTCCCTTGTCCCCTATCTCGTCCTCTTCTTGCACTCATACTCACTATCAGTGGATAGTAAGAAAATTTACCGAGACGTTCAGACGGATATCTTAAGGATACACTCATTCTAGAGTTTACTTCACTCTATCTCTAATGAGCTACTTAACGTGTTATACTCCTGAGCTAAAGTTCAACCTTAGCTCTGATACCACTTGTCAAGACCCAAAAGTCGACCTTCGAAAATCGACACCCGTACTTCACTTGTACTCAAAATGCCGTAGATTCAAATGTCGAATCTGGTTCTTGGGAGCTTATAACACAGTTAAGTAAATAACACAGCGGAATAAATGAATAATACATTGATATACAATATCTGATACAACGATGATACAATGAATATCAATATACATCAGAGATATGATACAACAAATAGCAGCGGAAAGAAAAAAATAGATAACTAATATCAGCAGCGGAACAAATAACTCTAAGATAGTCTTCAAGAGAAAACTCCAGCAGTAGCTCGAACTCCCAATAACGATACACCAAGAATAAGCAAGTGCAGTCCGATCCAAAGACTGAACTAGCTCCAGAAAATCTACTGAACGAGGTCCTTGGTTCATTTTTCTAGAGGTGTACTATGATGGGCGGTACCCCAGTAGCCCAGTCATTGTTGTTAGTCCTTGAGAAGGATGGTTTTGATGACAACAACCTTAGGACTTGTTATAAAATATAAATACTAACATTATAGTTTAGATATATATATATATATATGTATGTATGTATATGCAGGATATAAACATGCATGTACCAAGAATGAAGAATGTACAGTATAGAGATACAAGACTGATGAATTTAAACATCAAAGATATCAAGATTGAAGACTCATGAGTATCAAGAAATCAAGTTATCAGGAGTTCAAGATTTTAATAGTACAAGATAAGTATTGAGTCTAGAATTATGTTAAAACTTCATAATAGCACGGAAATCTTCATTCCATATTTCATTTGGGATGGAACCCATTTGTACCTTCTTAGTAGCTTACAAACCCACGACAAGTAGCTTACAAACCTACGACAAGTGGCTTACAAACCCACAAACATCCTGGTTTTGTACAAGTTCTCGAGTCCTGATGTGATGAGATATTCTGCAGGAAGAAGCTTGCAAAACTACTTCAAAATGGTTTTTCAAAATGATTTTCAAAACTGCTTTTCAAAATGTTTTAGCCTTAAAATATTCTTTGTTTTTGTTTTTAAATAAAATCTTGTTTTAAACTTCGTTTGTTTTTAAAACTATCTTCTGATTTTTAAATATTCTTTATAATATATATATTTGAGATTTAAAATCAAATTTATATATACATTCTAAAAATATTTTTTTCTACTCTTCTTTATTTTAAAACATAGGGAAATTAGTTTATTTTACTCCAGAATCATTTCATCTTGTTTTCCTTTCAATATCATTTTCAAAACAAATTTTACATTATTTTTAACTAGGGTATGTCGACATCATGGGATACCCCATGTCGACATGGTGTCCATTAAATTCAAAATTCAAATTTTCAAAAGAAGTGTCTATTCGTCGTATCCTTTCACAAATAGATATGGTTGTTGATTTCCTATAAATACCAGTAGTTCTAAATGAATTTTTAACCAGATTTCATTTGTTTTCTCTTCTCTTCATCTTCCACATTTATTATAAAGAATTCCAAACTATACTCTGCCGAAATACCAAGTGAATCAAACTTGATTATCTCTTGTTTGATTCTCTACCACTCTCTCCGTAAGATCTCAGTGCTATTCAGAGTTATAGGATTATTTGTAAATGAAACTGTTGAGTAAAAGGTGCGATTGAGCCTTGAAATCAATTGGGTGTGATTGTTGCCCTGGACTCAAATACAGGAGGGTGTACCTCGTGGCCTTGAAATCGAGGGTGTAATCTGGGAGATTATTTTTAATAAGAAATCTATACGTTTGTGCGGGACTGGATGTAGGGTAACTCCGAACCAGTATAAAATCCGGTGTGTTCTTTCCTTTACTGCTTTTATTTATTATTTGCATCTGTGTCTGATTCGGTGATTATATCCGTGTTTGTGAATTGCATTTGTTGGTAATTAAATTTACATAAGTTTCAAAAATATTTTGAAAATCCACAAAACAATATTCACCCCCCCTCTAGTGTTATTCCAGCCTTAAGATCTGTAATCTGCATTTCTCACATTTGGTATCAGAGTAAGGTTTTCAAAGTTTTCATAATCTGAATTTTGAAAAGTTTTTAAAAAATGGCTATCAACACTGGTTCTGTTAACACAATCACTAGTTCATTTGTAGAGGGTCAGTCTACTTCCAGACCACCACTTTTTAATGGGAGTAACTATGCATATTGGGCATGTAGAATGAAAATATATTTATAGTCAATAGGATTAGACACTTGGAATATCACACAGACTGAATATTCTGAACCTACAATTAATTTTGCACAGTGGACTACTGAGCAAAAGACTATTGCACAAAATAATTCCAAAGCAATGAATATTTTATTTTGTTCACTTGATAGGAATGAATTCAATAGAGTATCTGTTTGTAAGTCTGCATATGATATCTGGAAAACTTTGCAAGTTACTCATGAAGGAACAAGCAAAGTCAAACAGACCAAAATATCCATACTCACGAATCAGTTTCAATTATTCAAAATGAATTCTAATGAGTCCATTTCAGACATGTATAGTAGATTTTAGGATATTGTGCATTCTCTAATATCATTGGGAAAAAGTTTTTCGAAGAAGATCAAGTTAGAAAAATACTAAATTCTCTTACTCTAGAATGGGATCAGAAAACTCTTGCAATTGAAGAAGCAAATGATATTAGTACTTTAAAGATTGAAGAATTGATTGGAAATTTAATGTCCTTTGAAGTACAAATGCAAGAGATAAGAGATAGCAAGGCATTCGAAAAGAAGTCAATTGCATTCAATGCATTAACAAATGGATCAGAATCAGGAAGTGATGATGATGAAGAAATAGCTTTCATGACAAGGAATTTTCGGAAGTTTCTAAAATACAGAAAGATAAACAACTTCAAAAAGAATGATCATAGGAATTCTGGAAATCATAATGAAGTACCAAACCACGTCAAACGTTTTAACTGTGGCGAACCATGTCATCTCAAAAGAGACTGTCTGCACCCTGATAAGCAAAAGTTTCCTGCAAGCAATGATTATACAAAGAAAAAAAACAGCGTATACCGCTACACTAGACGATTCAGACTCAGACTCATCCTCAAGCGATGATGATCAGAAGACAAAAAATTCAAATATGTGCTTTGCGGCTATTCATGATTCCAATGATCTCAGAGATACAAATCTAGAAAAAGGTACACAT
This sequence comes from Allium fistulosum, assembly GCA_030737815.1. Lineage (NCBI taxonomy): Eukaryota > Viridiplantae > Streptophyta > Magnoliopsida > Asparagales > Amaryllidaceae > Allium > Allium fistulosum. Next base: position 1,621,475,481 of record CM060901.1, read on the forward strand.
TTACAATATATTGGTTGAAATTGTTTGCTTAAAATTGATTGATCGTTTTTTGTTTGAATTTTATTTTTTATTATATTATGATATTTTTTTAAAGTAATATTATTATATTAAAATATTACTCCAGAAAATATATAGACATTAGAAATAATATATAAATATATAGAGATTAAAGTATATAGGAAAATATAGGTCACATGAATTCTCTGACCCATGTCGACATGGTCCTACCCATGATGTCGACATCCCTGTCAGAAATTTGAAATTTGAATTTGAATTCAAATATTTGAACTTCCCTCTACCTTTTCACCAACTCTAATATTCTGAAAAGGCACCTCTTGACCAGAGAACATGACTATTGAATATCTATTTATTTCCCTTATTTTATCATATCTTTTCACTTTCATTTTAAACTTCAAACTCTCTTTCACTCTTTCAAACTTTCTACTCTCTTCAAAAATGGCTTCTTAAGCACTCCATCCACAATGAGGCTGTCTAAAACCATCGAAGAGTATCTCTATAATGATCCGGAAGCAATCAAGGCTTATATAAGCTATGCTAATTACGGAAAAGTTCATATGGGAAGTTTGCTATCTTTAGCGATTTCTCTACATATGAAATCAATACTCTTCTTGAAGAGAACCATATTCTTAGTCTTTTTGATAATTTTGAAAATGATTTTGTTTGTTATCCAAATCTTGTTAAAATGTTTTATGCAAATTTGAATCGCGGTTTTCATGAAGGAAATGAAAATGAAATTTGGAGTAGTGTTAAAGGCACTAAAATTGTTTTAAATTGTGAAATGTTGGGCAACATTCTCAATTGCAAGAATTCTGGAATTGATCTTTCTACTTTCAACATTGATGAACATGATCGTGATACATTTCATCACATTTTCGAAGGAGATGACAACTTTGAATTTAAAAATTGTAACTTTCGTCCGAAAGCTCGTATTGTTAATCTTCTTTTGCAACATACTATCACTCCTAGATCGGGAAATTTCAATAACCCGACTTTAAAAGTTTGTAAAACTCTTTTTGCCATTTTTGGTCATTATGACATTAATTGGGCGCAAGTGATTATGGATGAACTTCGTCCTAAAAATTTGGAAATGGGTAAGAACATTTTGTATCATGGAATCTATCTCACTCGGATTTTTAATTATTTTGGTGTTGATTACAAAAGGAAAGAATTTGTTTCAAGAAAAGTGTTTAATCATGCCAATATTTCTCTTATGAAAATTCCTTTCATATTTCAGCAATATGAATCTCTTACCGAAAAGGATGAAAGTTTGGCACATGAAGAGATGGAGGAAGAAAATGAGGAAGAAGAAGAAGAAGGGGAGGAAATGGAAATTGAAGATACCTCCTTGGAAAGTATTGAATATCCTAACAATCCTTCCAACAAAACACTCCTCAAAAATCAAAAGATCATAGTGGAAAATCAACGGATTCTCAAAAGATCCGTGTAATGGAAAATCAACGGATTCTCAAAAGATCCGTGTAACGACCCTGATTTTTCAGCCCAATTTAAATTTTAAAATATATCGTTTTAGTATAAAATTTTAAAATTTATAAACGATCTCAATTGAATCCTAAACTTCATTTATAAAATGCGTCTAGTTAGTTATGTGTATGGGTAAAGTTTCATCGTAAAATACCACAGTAAATTTCGTTCGTGTTTTATTGAATATCAGTTCATTTTAAAGTGTGAAAAATTTCATCTTCCGAACCTGAATATTTTTACATAGAAAACTTCTAAACCATCTTCTGAGCGTGGCGTCATTTTTCGTTTTCCCAAATTCGGACTTCTTTAGCTCCGTCGATCTTATTTTTCGGCATTTTTCCTACATTTTCCCGATAGTATAAAATTCATATTTTATAAAACTATCATATCACAATCATCTGTGTACCATTGGAAGCGCCTCGTCGCGCTGATCAAAACAGTATATTTATTTGTGCTTATCGGAGTCCGTCGTAAAATTGGCGTGTAAATTAAATCATTCCGAACGGACCGTTTAAACAAATGTCAGCCCAAATTCCTTAGCCCATATCCAAAAGAAAAGGAAAGAAATCTCAGCTAATGCATTTATTACGGTAGTTAGAAGTTGGTGTGGCTTGGGAATTGGTATGGACGTTTGGAAGTTGTGAGTGGATTGGGAAGATAAGGAAACGTTTTGTTTTACAAAAAGGAATTACTGCTCGTGCCTATCTATTTGACTAAAGTATAAAATATTTATTCACTGTTTCATTCACAATCTCCTCCTCTCTGCTTTCGAAACATAAGGTAATGCACGCCTCTTCCATCCTTCTTCTTCCTTATTATTTGTTCTATAAATTAAAAATGGCGTAGAGTAAAAAAAACAAGCTAACGAACACTCGCACCACCACCTCTTCACCACCCCTTTTGTTCCACCCTCCAGCGCACGCAAAGAAGACCCAGAAACTTTCCGTCCATCGACTTTGCACCGCCTCAGTCGCCCTACTCCGTTCACACCTCCTCCCCATTGCCAAACCCACTCCGGATCCAAACTCGGACCACCACGCGCCTTAACCGACCCACGCCTTCGCCTGCCTCCTCGCCATGGTCTCGCACCAGATCCGGCTCACCGCCTTCTAGTGGTGCATGTCTCGTGCATGCCATATATGTGCAGTGACATGCGCACATTCTTCTGAGGAAAGAGGAGTCTCGGTTTGCATTTCTGTTGATGCAGGCTTCGGAAAAAAAAAAGATAAAGAAAAAAAAGAAATGCATGCATGCGTGAGTAGGGTGTATAGGTGGAAACATGTACAAGCTTGAGCTTGCGTAAGAGAGGGGGGATGATGTATATATGTTGAGGTGCATGCATGAAGATTGTTTAAATTCATGCGAGTCAAATGCAAATTGCGCCTGCATTTTTGTTCATGCGAGTGTGGAACGTTCGGCTGCTATATAAAAAAAAGGATGAAACTGAGATTGGCTAATAGTTCTAGATTTTGCTGAAAGGTATTTAAGCAAATTTCTATTGGTTGCCAAAATAGTAACCAGTTTTCTTTGCTTGTTGTTGTAGCAACCGACTGAGCTTTTCGCAGTAGCATCAATTTTCAGCTCCGTTCCTTTTCTTCGTTTTCGGTAAGCACATTTATATAAATTTATAAATTATATACAAACGTTCATTGTATTAATATCGTTTTCTTTTGTCGATATTACAGTGTCCGTTGTTCGCATTATACCGATTCTTTCGTGCTTCTTCTTGCCTTGTGTCCATTTCTTTATCCACGAAAGGTGAATTAATTTTCACGACTATATTCTTATGCAAGTTTGAATTGATGAATGATTGCTATGTGATGTTGAATTGGATGTTAATTGTTATTGTTAAGTGATAAATTATTTGCAAGTTAAAATTGGATATAGGATAGTTAACAATTTAAAATGAATTATATATGTCGAATTTTGATTGTTAAACTTGACCCCTTTATATGATGAATATTGATTAGTTAAATATGACCCCTTTTAATTTGTTAAGTTAATTGACACGTAGAATTTGATAAATCTCACTTTGGACCTTTGAACGTATATTTGATTTATTGTTGTAGTATTGAAATTGAAATTGAACGATAAGTGCAAAACCGTAATGTAATAATCTTTAATCTGCATGAAATGATAGTGTAGATTCTAGAAATAATTATATTAATTTGCATAAATAACAAATGTAATTTAATACGATTATTTTAGGATTATTTAAATTGTCGAATTGTTGTGAATGGATGCTATTGCTTGTTTATTTACTTTGACACCATCCCAGTTATCACACTGCAAGTTCCCTTTGTATGCTTTGATTTTGAATTGAAATGGAATCGGGTTGAAATGATAGATACCCAAATAAACCTTGACTTTGGATAGAAAATTAAATTAAACCCGATTGGTCAATGTTTTGATTTAAAATAAAATAAAGTTTTATTTGACTAATAATATGGTTTTGAATAAAATTTGGAATTTAAATTCGAATGAATGAAAAATGTGAATACTTGTAATTTGAAACAAATATTAACGTAGTAATTGACGAAGAACATTGTTTAAATTTAAATTGATTAATAATGAAGTTTTGGAATTGTTAAAAATTAAGTTTTGAAATTTGTAATAATTAAGTTTTGGAAATTATTAATAATTAAGTTGAATTAGAAATAATTAAGTTTTGAAATTGTTAATAATTAAGTAATAATCAAGATTTGGAATTATTTGATAATTGAATAAGAATGAATTATTTAATGATTAAATTAAATTGGAATTTTTCTTCTTAAGAGAAAGTGAATTTTTGAATAAGTGAAACTAAGTTTCTTTAATTGAGTTTTGAAATCTGTAACTAAGTAAATAATAAATGAAATGAATTTCTTTGATAAGAAATAAAATGCGTTTTATTGAAACAAATGGAAGACTTGTAATTTGAAGAATTGGATTCGACAAATTTAATCAAAAAAATAAATTGTAAGCTTGATATAATAAGTTGAACTTAAGGAAGTAATGTAATGGATTGGGAATTTAATTGAAATTGTTTTAATGATAAATTAATTGAATGAATAACGAATGAAATCGATAATTGAGTTTAAATCGATTTGAACGTTAAATTAAGTTAAATGATTTTGGAATGAACTTATATACAAAATTCAATGAGTATTTGAATTGTTTTGAAATTGAATTATAGAAATTTTAAAATGAAATTGGGAAGTTATGAGATGTAATTTTGGAAATTGATTTAGAAAGACTAACGAAATGTTGATTTACGAATTCTAACTGAAATTGAAATTGATTTGGTTTTGAAATATATTAACGACCAATCGGTGTTATAATTACGAAGGTTATTAAAGGAACCGGAATCGGTTAGGGACATACTCACTGTCTAAACCGAAAACCACTTTAATAACTATACGCGGAGTATGATCTAGAATGAAGTGGTTGGATTGACGAACGCGATGACCTGAAGAAAGAGAACGATAATGGATAGCCTTGACACTTGTGTCAAATTGAAAATGACTAAAACAGGAGCCGTGCCGGGCCAAATGGGGGTTAGCTACCTCGAGCGAACACACTTCTTCGTAAAACTATTCATTTACTTTGTGATTGATTGGTGCGCACCCTTGATTTGGGAGTGTTGTTTCGCGGTGTTGCGATCGCTGCGGCGATGCGTTCGTCTCACCAGTCCGGATCAGGCAAACGGTAGTGTCACTTCCTTGGGTATTGCCTCATATGCCTTGTCATACTTGTATTCCCATATACGCGACCACTACGATTTGTTTTGTGTTATACCTATGGAGTACTCCCTGATATCCCACTAGTTTACGGTGGAGTTTACAGTGCTATATAGTCTATGATGCTTATATAAAATGTGTTAAGGGGAATAATGGTGACGCCTTAACACTATCTTGATATTTTACTTTACTGTTAGACATTATCTATTTATCGTACACTACTATGTATAGATAGTTTATCGGATCCTGAAAGATGTTTATTCCATTCATATTTGAGTTATTATTATTTCAAATTTTGAACCATATTATCTGTATAAGAATATATGTCCTGATTCGAGTGTTTGTTTGTGCATATGCTCGGATCAGACTGAGGATTGCTGTTGCTGTTCTACTTGGAGCTGAAGACCGAAGACTATCACTATCTTATCTTATATTGTTCTTTCTATTTGGACTATTGGACATCTATGTTGTTTTATTTCTTTTATTTGAGACATTGTTGTATTTATGGGTAGCTTCATGAACTACTCTTATGACTATGTTGTATTTCCGCTGCACTATTCTGTTATGATGTATTTTCTGTGATTCTGTGATGATTCTCATTTATATACATATACTCCATTGATGATTCGTGTTTTGCACTATTTAAGTTGACATGTGTGGATTATTGTCAATTTAAATGGTCTAAATATACGGGTTGTTACAGTTGGTATCAGAGCTTTGGTTCCCGACAACCTTAGCCTGTGGAGTTTTTAAGCTCATTAGAGATAGGGTAATATACCCTAGAATGAGGAGAATCATTTCAGAATCCACACCCTTGATTCATCTTTCTTATTGAATTCATTTGAGTAGAATTTCCTTAAGTTCTATAAATTCCTATCTTTGATTCTAAATCACTTTTGGTATTCCAGGATGGCTACCAGAAGAAATGTTAGAGGAGGAAGGGGTGGAAATGCTCCTGGTCCCCATGCTCCAGCTCCCGAAGTCCGATTCTCCACTCTTAGCAAGGAGTATACTCAGATTGGAGGAGTCAAATTTACTGGCTCTGAGAGTATTATCGAAGCACAACAATGGCTAAAGAGTTTGGAAAGGATTTTTACTGGCCTGGAAATTACAGACGCTCAGAAGCGTAAGTTAGCCGCTTGGCAACTGCAAGATGCAGCACAAGATTGGTGGGAATCCGTCACTTCTCGTACCGATGAGGAAACCATCACTTGGGCCCAGTTTAGGTAGAAATCTATCTAAATTACATCAAAATAATTCCTTATATTTCGTCAAAATTTTTGACTCATCTTATATCACTTGTAAATAGGGACTCCTTTGTGGCTCAATGGATGCCAACTGCTGGGAAGGCCCAACTCTATCGGTCTTTTATGGATCTCAAGCAAGGCAACATGACCTTCACTGAGTATGAAAGGAAATTCAATGAACTATCTAAGTTCGGACCCGGTTTGATTAACACTCCTCTGCTTAAGAACGAGAAGTTCATAAATGGCGCACGCCCAGAGTATTACGAGCTCCTCACCACTCATGTCCATGGAACTTTCACTGAGTTGATGGATTTTGCTCTTCGATACGAGGGAAAGCCTAAGGGAACATCTGTCCCCAAAGCTCCAGTTACTCAGACATCGGCTAATCAGTCGGGAAAGCGAAAGCCTTTTGAGCAACAGAAGAAGAATTGGCAGCAGAAATCCGGGCTTGGCTATTCTCAGAAAAAGCCCGTTGACTTATCCTCCATCACTTGTTTCAAGTGCGACTAGAGGGGTCACTACGCCAACAGTTGTCCAACATCTGCCAGTGCCGCTATTCCGCCACCTCAGAATACCAGGAACAACCTCTGTCACGTATGTCTGCAGCCGGGCCATTTCAAGAAGGATTGTCCTATGTCTAAAAAGGGAAAGACAACTGGAGTATTTTCTATGACTTCTTCCACCCATGATCCGCCTACCCCACCTGCTCCGACTGATAACCAAGGTACATTACAGAGTACTTTTATGTTGCATACTTTACCCGTTAAAGTTCTATTTGATACCAGAGCAACACATAGTTTCATATATATTGATTTGTGCAATAAACTTGGTTTGGAACCCATCCTTGCATCTACTTTCTTATGTGTATCAAACCGTATTGGAGGGCCCGCTAACTTTAAAAGGGTTTGCAAATATGTCACTCTTATGCATGGCATTCACCGCTTCACTTGGGATTTCTATGTCCTTGGATTCGAGGCATTCGATATACTATTAGGCGTTGATTGGCTACGAAAGTTCGAAGCCATTATCTCTTGCAAAGCTCGAACCGTCTCTCTTATCGACGACAAGAGTATACCTTTAGTCATTAAAGGTAAATCACCTCAAGAATGTGCTGGGAGTTTTATATTCTCTCTTGACTCTCATCCAAATGAACTAAGCTCTACTCCAGTTGTTCAATTCTTTTCTGATGTATTTGGAGAAGTAAATTCTCTACCACCTCCGTGGGAATCGAATTCCGCATTGATCTTATTCCTGGTGCCCGACCAGTAGTTCTCCCTCCTCGGAGAATGGCTCCTAAAGAGAAGGCTAAACTGAATGCTCAAATTGAAGATTTATTTGCTAAAGGCTTGATTCGGCGAAGTCATTTAGAATGTGGTGCTGCAGTTGTGTTCATCACAAAATCGGATGATTCTGTCAGAATGTGTGTGGACTATAGAGAGCTAACCAAGCTCACACACAAGAACAGATATCCAATGCCCCGCATCAACGATCTATTCGACCAGCTCCATGGAGCTAAAGTATTCTCTCAACTCGATCTGGCTACTGGCTTTCACCAACTCAGAATTGCCGAGGAGAGTATTCCTAAGACAGCATTCCGCACTGAAAATGGTTTCTTTGAATGGCTGGTTATGCCATTCGGTCTTACTAATGCTCCAGCTTATTTCGTCGACTTAATGAATAGAGTTTTCCGGGATGTTCTTAACAAGTTTGTTCTTGTTTTCATCGATGATATTCTCGTCTTCTCTTAGGATGAGAAAGAGCATAGGTCACATTTGGCTTTTGTTCTTGAAATTCTATGCAATCATCAGCTTAAAGCCAAGTTTTCAAAATGCCACTTTTGGAAAGATAAAGTTCGGTTTCTTGGCCATATTGTCTCGGAGAATGGGATTTCGGTCAATCCAGCTAAGATCGCCGTAATCAATGTAAGTTTTATTCTTACTTGTCAATTCTATCAAAACAACTTACCAATATCTTAATTCGAATCTTTGGAATTTGCAGGATTGGGAGACCCCCAAAACTCCCACAGATATCCGTAGTTTCTTGGGTTTGGCCGGCTATTATCGCAGATTTATAGAAAACTTTGCTCGTATTGCCGCACCACTTACCGCACTGACCAGAAAGAATGTGAAATTTATTTGGAGTGAAAAGTGCGAAGCAGCTTTCAATGAGATGAAGCGAAAGTTGACCTCTGCCCCAGTTCTTACAGTTATTGACGGTAGCGAAGGATTGACCGTCTATACTGATGCCTGTCGTGATGGATTAGGAGCAGTTTTAATGTAGAAAGGAAAGGTTATTGCTTATGCTGGTCGTCAGTTAAAGACTCATGAAGCAAATTATGCAACTCACGATTTAGAGCTTCTTGCGGTTGTATTTGCTCTTAAGCTATGGAGGCACTATTTATTGGGAACGAAATTCGAGTTATTTACTGACCATAAGTCATTGAGATATATCTTCTCGCAAAAGGATTTAAATCAGAGACAAGTCCGATGGCTCGAATTTCTAGCTGCATATGATCTTGATATTAATTACACTCCGGGAAAGGCAAATTCCGTAGCCGATGCTTTGAGCAGAAACCAAGCTATGATATGTTGTAATCTTGTTGAGGGAATGTTATTCCAGCTTTCCGTCTCCCCAGCTCTTATGGATCGTATTATAGACAAGCAATATGAGGACACTTTGCTTTATCGCATCAAATAAATAATTCTTGGCAGAGTTGGAAATGCTGATAATAAATTGGGAGCACATGTTGATAGTAATGGAGTCTTGAGAATTGATAATCGCATTTGTGTCCCTAATGTTGATGGTCTTAGACAGGAAGTGCTGAGATAAAACCATAAGTCTTCGCTTTCATTTCATCCCGGTGTCACTAAAATGTACCAGAATATGAAGAATGTAACGACCCAGAATTTTGAACGAATTAAATTGAGAATATTTAATTAATTTTAAATATTTGAACGATGATTTAATTTGAATCCCCGATATAACTTTGAATTTGACGATTAAATTATAAAATTTAATCTATGGTAAGGTGAATAAAATTTCGAATCTTCAATTTAAGCTGAAGAAAAATATTTCGAAAGCTTTTAAAATTCGTATTTATATCGCTGAAGATAATAGAAGCTTCAAAATCGAATTTGAAAGTGAATTGTTCAGTTTGAAATGTGTATCGTTCAACCGATATTTAAAAATAGCCGTCCGAGGCGCAGTCTCGGAATTTGACGAAACCAGTTCCATTGGGTCCGTAATATTGTATTATTATCGGATTTCAATTTTTGTAATATTCGGAGTTGTTACGTGAGCATACGGTGAGCAAACGCGTTGAGATTTAAATCAAATTCAATTTGAATTTAAATATATATAATTGGTCAGCATCAGCCACCCTAGTTTCTTAGCAGACCTACTTTCTGAAACATCGCGTACTCTTGTCTCCCCATCGCTTTTTAAATCATCACGCAACAGTTTTAAATCTGAGAAAAAAAATCGAAATCATCTCGTTCAAAATCAAAGAACAATGGCCGATACTTCTACTCCATACTCTCGTTTAAAATGGTGCCGAGTTCAAAAAGAAAAAAAGAAATCCTTTAGAAATTGCGAATCTTCCCTCCTCTCTGATAATCAAAATCGCGTGCGGTCAAATGGGGTGGCTCGTGTTCGAATCATGTGAATTTCGAAGGAGCAGCCTTCGACTAAGTTGGGTTTCGCGAGCTGGTTAGTGGCGGCGATTAGTCGCGACATGGGTAGGCAACAACGGCGGCGGTAGCTAGGGTTATGGCGAATCGTTGGAAGCATCGCGACTGGGGGATTTTGGGGTTCGATCGTTTCAAATCGGAAGGGAATCGCGACCTTGATGGTCGATCGCGAGTGGAAGGCGTGGCGACAGGGGCGACGTGGTCTTGGCTGGGCATCGCCTGCGAAGAGGAAGGGCTCGAGTGCCGCTCACATGGGATGGCGGAGGCGAATCGAAACTGGGTTCGCGTACGACATTTTGAGATACGGGGTTTCGCGTGCTCGTTCGATCGCCAAGCAGTGTCGACCACCTCGAAGTGGTTTCTGGCAGTGAAATCAAGCAGTGAAGGTATAAAATCTTATTTATACAATTTAATTTATATATAGATAAGTTAAGAATAATATATATACGCGGTTGAAAATATATATATAAGCAGTTTAAAAATTTTAATGTATATACAGGAAATAATGTGTTATAGGAAACTATTAGTTTAAAGATTTTAAATTAAATTATAGTCTAAAACAAAATCTTAGTTAAATGAATGATTAAAATTATTTAAACGGAAATTTGTTTGAAATTGAATTGATTAGATAAAATAAAATTTTACTAAATGGAAACGGATGGTTCGATTTATTTCAAATATTAATCGATTGTATAAAATTATTTATACAAGGTCAACTAAGATCGAATACAATGGAGAAAACAAAAGAAGGATTGGATTGGATTGCAAAATAAAAAGCTAAGGTGAGATTTTTCTCACTCAAAATTGAAGTGGAATTTTCAGTTATTTATTGATTGATGATTGCTATTGGATGTGATATTAGATATGGTAGGATATATCTATATATAGCAATATATACATATTGGCATATGTATATATTGGATTGATTGATTTCCCGCCTCGTATAGCGGATGAGACCCTATTGCGCCGTTAGTAAGCGGATTTTTATAAAACCCATATACCGCGATAATTCCGTACTGGAGCGGAATTGGTATTGTGCTAACATCTTTGGATGCAGGGAAACAGGTTGGAGGGATCCAACTGGACCCCTCACATTGATTGAATTTATTTCTATTGTGATATGAATCTGTGAATGATTATAGTGATGCTATTAATCATATTGATATCTGGAAATTGTTTGAAAGCTAAAATTTAGCTGAATGGATGTTTTGACATCATTGGATTCCAAAGATAAACGAAATTGAATTTTTGAAATTCAAGTAGAAAATTTCTAAGTGAATCAATTTTTGAAATTGAAGAAATTTTGAAGAAAGGAATTTTTAAAGTATAAAAAGTAAATTTTTATAATCGTATTGAATAAATTCCAGAATAAAGTGAAAATGCTAAATAAATGGATTTCGTAAAATAGTGATTATAAATTGTAGAATTTAATTTAAAATTTTGGATTTTTAAATAGATTGAAAGAAACGATTGAAATTTATTTCCTTAAAAAGGAATTTATTAAAAGAAGATAAGTTGGAAATCCAACTAGAAATCTAATTTGGTAAATTGAAATAAATTGGGAAATCAATGTAAGATGATTTCAATTTGAAGAATCCATTTTAAAAACAGAATATTGAATAATTTGAGAAAAAAAATGAGGAATTTACTTAGTAGTGATAAATAAATTTTTAAATCAATATCGACATTGATTTGGGATTGAAGTTTTTATAAATAGAATTGGAATTTATAAAAGTTGTTTATAAATCCGAAATCACTTATTTTGATAAGTAAAAATATAGAAGTTGATAAAAAGAAGATTTATAAGTCGAGGTTGTTATTAAAATAGAAATAGAATTTATAACCGTGTTTATAAATTCGAAATCGATTAAATTTGATAAGTGGATTATAGAAGGTTATTAAAGAAGATATATTCGCGATTTTGGATAGCGAAGTTTTATTGAAATAAAATGTGTAGAAAATATTGAAATGAGGTTAGTGAAGTATATTCACGATTTTGGACAGTGAATATATTATTGAATAAAATGGATTCATTTTTGAAGAAGTGATATTAAAAATGAAGTTAAACATTTTTTAAAGATGTTTTAAAATGTATTGTGAATTGAAAGCATAGATTTCAACATTTATTGTTGAAATAGGCGTTTTCGAGAAATAAGGAAATGGTGGACTATAACACTGTTGTTATAGTAAATGGTTTCCGAAAGGAAATATTTTTTGTATAGTATTGGGATTTATATATCTATCTAAATTTCGAATCCCTATACTAGTGATTTCGAGTCGTCGTAACGATGTTTTACGCAACATTCGTTTTGACTCAAATAGATGTTAAAATTTATGATTTCCTTAAAGAATGAAATTATACTTAATTTTGATTTAAGTATATTGAATATTTTCAAAAGTTGAAAATAAATAGATTTGTGAATTACTTATTAAATAAGTATGGAAATGCTTTTCCAAAATGAAATGAAACGTTTGACAATTTATCCTTGTAAAGATAAATTGAAACAGAATACTGAAAACGATTTGAAAATCGAATATCAGTAGATATTCGAAAGTATAAATTCGATACGGAATTTATAAAAGAAAGCGAAGTTGTTTAAAAATAAATATTGATTTATTTTTGAAGTGTGGAAATTGATTTGAAATTGTTTTCAAATGGTTAAGCGTGGAAAATTCTATATCTAGTAAAGATATTTTTGAAGATGAAATAATTTGGAAAATTATTTGGAATCTGATGATGTTGCGCATCTTTATTGATAGTTAAATAACCGACTATCAATAATTACCTTTAGATAGGTATTTGTTGTGAATTGGATGAATTTGAATGCCACACTTGTTTTTAAATAATCGCTCACTATTCAGGTTAGCCGGGAAAGGACCATGGGGTCGTATAACCCATTCCGAATATGTGATACGTCGTTATGAATTGCATTCGAAGACCGGTGTTGAAGACCGGATATTTTTGAAAACGGAAGGATTACCGTCGAGTTACTCTACATCGGCTGATCTCCGATTTAGAGGTTTTATCACCCTTAGTGACGGGAAGTCCGGACGTGATTAGAAAATTATCCGGAAATGCAAGGGCTTCGTGAGAAGTGCCTTCGGTTCTGTTCGATCCCGGAACAGACTTGTATGGATTGTGTGTCTGACGTTACAATTTGAGATATAAAGCTGATTTCTTTCAAAAACATTTCTGTTGGTGGCGGAGAATTTATTCTCTTAGCTTAACACCCTTCTCTGAGACGTACGAGCTCAGAGGTTATGTAGTTGAAATTCATCAGCGATATATCCCAATTTGGTAACGTGGCATGCTGAGTGTTGCTGTGAAGTGATCAGTGTTTGATCATTTGTGATATGATCATTTGTTTGATCTTATATCTTTGTGATCATAGGTTGATCATTTTTGTTTGACCCAAAGCAGGGCTTTGTAGAAAGCATAGCTTTGTGGACGAGACTTCGTCGAGCCTCACACCCCGGAAATGGTCGAAACAGGAAGGATGCAGCAAGGTTCTAGGGAGTAGCGCCCCTTAGTGTATGTCATTCCTTCTGGATAGAGGTGGTATCATGGTATGGAGCCCAGGTACTTAACCTATGTGGTTGCTGCATTATTATCTATGTGGTTTGTTGGAAATTGGGGATCCTCGGGAAGATCGGTTACGATCGGGGGATGGCATACGTGTGTCAGTAGTTACCTATTTTTGCAGAGGTAACCCGGCCTTGTGTTGGCAGAGATCTGGTTAGGTTCTCGGGTCGTCTATTCCAGGGACGTACCCATCATGGAAAAGGAAGTTCCTTAGCCTGACCATTTGTTGGAAATCCAAAGAAACAATATGCGACTTGTACGGTTTTAGTTGTAGAACCTGCCATTCACTTATGGTGGTCACCACTGTTTGGATGGTAGCTATAGTAGGCATAGTTCGGAATGTCTATGCTGGCTAAGATTTATATTATACTTTCGAAATGTTTTCTACACTATGCACTAATAATAATATCAAAAATGACTTGATTTTACGTAGTAAGCATCTTTGACTATCATAAGAAGAAATCTCCTCCAATTCTGCGTTTGCATTGTGTGTGTGGCGGGAGGTCTTATGGTAGTTTCATTTTCCAAAAGCATTGCGAATTTGTTTTATTTTCTTTGTGAAAAAAAATAACTGTTTTACGATCTCACACCAGTCACCATGACTGACTCGGAGTTTATTGTTCCCTTCTAAACTCTGGGTGCCCACAAATTTTCCACACGGGCAGCCTAGAGTTATGTTATCAGGATATTCTGGATATTCCGGAGCTTTGGAAGCAAGCTGGATGGCGAGACGTAGTATTTGTATCTGATATTATTTATTCCGCTGTGTATTCTGTATGAGGACAAGTTATATAACTGTCCATTGTTGTATATTGACTCTGATGATTGATGTATGTATAAAATGATATAGTTCTTTGTTTTAAAGATTATTCATTGATCTATTATATATTGTTCCGCTGCGATATGTGAGATTCTGATATTGTTTTCTGTTTCTGTTCTGATGTGTTGTTCTTCTTTTCTTTTTCTACTCTCTTCCTTCTGTTTTCTTCTTCTTCTACTTTTTCTTCTTTCTTAAACCCTCACTATTGGAGTTTCCGGCACTCGATTGCTCGGCAGTCGATAAAGTGAGTATCGATGTCGAATTTTCGAAAGTCGAAAATTCCCGTACGTGACAAAGAAGTTATATTGGTGGAGTGGGATGAAGCGCGATATCTCTACATATGTCAGCAGATGCACAACTTGCTAGCAAGTTAAAGCTGATCACAGGAAGACAGCGGGTTTACTTCAACCTCTAGAGATTCCAGGTTGGAAATGGGAGCAAATTTCGATGGACTTTATTGATGGGCTACCAAGAACTAGAAAGGGTAACGAAAGCATATGGGTGATTGTCGATAGACTGACGAAGTCCGCTCATTTTATTCCAGTCAAGTCCACTCATACAGCTTCGAGTTTGGCCGAGATATACATGAGAGAAGTTGTTAAACTTCATGGTGTACCATCTAGTATTGTATGCGATCGAGATCCTATTTTCACCAGTAAATTCTAGAAAGCATTTCAGGATACTTTGGGCACCAAACTGAATCTGAGCACAGCTTATCATCCTCAGACAGATGGCCAAACTGAGAGGGTGAATCAGATTTTGGAAGACCTTCTCCGAGCTTGTATTATTGACTTTGGTGGTTCCTGGGAAGACCATCTTCACTTGGTTGAATTCACTTATAATAATAGTTACCAGGTAAAGAAATTAAATTTCAAATTTGAATAAGTATATTTAAATTTGAATTAATCGTCTTTAATCAACCAGGCAAGCATTGGTATGGCACCGTTCGAAGCCTTATATGGACGGCCGTGCAAATCGCCATCTTGTTGGATTGAGTCTGGAGATAGATTAGTGCTTGGTCCAGAAGTAATTATGGAAGCCTCTGAAAAAGTCGAAGAAATCAGGAAGAAGATAAAGACGGCACAGGATAGACAGAAGAGCTATGCTGACAGAAGGAGAAGAGATCTCGAATTCAATATAGGGGACAAAGTATTTCTGAAAGTGTCGCCTTTGAAGAATATTGTTCGATTTGGAAGGAAAGGGAAGCTAGCTCCCAGATTTGTTGGTCCGTTTGAGATTACAGAAAGAGTCGGAACATTAGCATATATAGTTGCATTACCAGAGAAGTTCGCCGGTGTGCACAACGTGTTCCACGTCTCACATCTTCGTAGAGTTGTGCACGATCCATCTATGACCATCCCTACTGCTCAGTTAGAAGAGATAGTTATTGAACCTGACTTGACTATTGAGCAAAAGCCGCTTCGGATAGTCGATCGTGAGACAAAGCAACTTAGAAGGAAGTCAGTAAATCTCGTCAAAGTCCAGTGGAGTGCAGATGAGCGAGATTGCATAGTATTCGGGATTCAAACCCCGAATTACTAATTCCAGGTATTAGTCAAAATTCTTAAAAATCTATCTTGACTTTTCTACTTATTTCATTCCTACTTCACTCGTCTCGTTCCTTTTCGAGGATGAAAAGTTTTGAGTGGGGGAGATTGTAACGACCCAGATTTTTCAGCCCAATTTAAATTTTAAAATCTATCGTTTTAGTATAAAATTTTAAAATTTATAAACGATCTCAATTGACTCCCAAACTTCGTTTATAAAATGCGTCTAGTTAGTTATGTGTATAGGTAAAGTTTCGTCGTAAAATACCACAGTAAATTTCGTTCACGTTTTATTGAATATCAGTTCATTTTAAAGTGTGAAAAATTTCATCTTCCGAACCTGAATATTTTTACATAGAAAAATTCTAAACCATCTTCTGAGCGTGGCGTCATTTTTCGTTTTCCCAAATTCGGACTTCTTTAGCTCCGTCGATCTTATTTTTCGGCATTTTTCCTGCATTTTCTCGATAGTATAAAATTCGTATTTTATAAAACTGTCATATCACAATCATCTGTGTACCATTGGAAGCGCCTCGTCGCGCTGATCAAAATGGTATATTTATTTGTGCTTATCGGAGTCCGTCGTAAAATTGGCGTGTAAATTAAATCGTTCCGAACGGACCGTTCAAACAAATGTCAGCCCAAATTCCTTAGCCCGTATCCAAAAGAAAAAGAAAGAAATCTTAGCTGATGCATTTATTATGGTAGTTAGAATTTGGTGTGGCTTGGGAATTGGTATGGAAGTTTGGAAGTTGTGAGTGGATTGGGAAGATAAGGAAACGTTTTGTTTTACAAAAAGGAATTACTGCTCGTGCCTATCTATTTGACTAAAATATAAAATATTTATTCACTGTTTCATTCACAATCTCCTCCTCTTTGCTTTCGAAACATCAGGTAATGCACGCCTCTTCCATCCTTCTTCTTCCTTATTATTTGTTCTGTAAATTAAAAATGGCGTAGAGAAAAAAAACAAGCTAACGAACACTCGCACCACCACCTCTTCACCACCCCTTTCGTTCCACCCTCCAACGCACGCAAAGAAGACCCAGAAACTTTCCGTCAATCGACTTTGCACCGCCTCAGTCGCCCTACTCCGTTCACACCTCCTCCCCATTGCCAAAACCACTCCGGATCCAAACTCGGACCACCACGCGCCTTAACCGACCTACGCCTTCGCCTGCCTCCTCGCCATGGTCTCGCACCAGATCCGGCTCACCGCCTTCTAGTGGTGCATGTCTCGTGTATGCCATATATGTGCAGTGACATGCGCACATTCTTCTGAGGAAAGAGGAGTCTCGGTTTGCATTTCTTTTGATGCAGGCTTTGGAAAAAAAAAGAGAAATGCATGCATGCGTGAGTAGGGGGGATAGGTGTAAACATGTACAAGCTTGAGCTTGCGTAAGAGAGGGGGGATGATGTATATATGTTGAGGTGCATGCATGAAGATTGTTTAAATTCATGCGAGTCAAATGCAAATTGCGCCTGCATTTTTGTTCATGCGAGTGTGGAACGTTCGGCTGCTATATAAAAAAAAAAGGATGAAACTGAGATTGGCTAATAGTTCTAGATTTTACTGAAAGGTATTTAAGCAAATTTCTACTGGTTGCCAAAATAGTAACCAGTTTTCTTTGCTTGTTGTTGCAGCAACCGACTGAGCTTTTCGCAGCAGCATCAATTTTCAGCTCCGTTCCTTTTCTTCGTTTTCGGTAAGCACATTTATATAAATTTATAAATTATATACAAATGTTCATTGTATTAATATCGTTTTCTTTTGTCGATATTACAGTGTCCGTTGTTCGCATTATACCAATTCTTTCATGCTTCTTCTTGCCTTGTGTCCATTTCTTTATCCACGAAAGGTGAATTAATTTTCACGACTATATTCTTATGCAAGTTTGAATTGATGAATGATTACTATGTGATGTTGAATTGGATGTTAATTGTTATTGTTAAGTGATAAATTATTTGCAAGTTAAAATTGGATATAGGATAGTTAACAATTTAAAATGAATTATATATGTCGAATTTTGATTGTTAAACTTGACCCCTTTATATGATGAATATTGATTAGTTAAATATGACCCATTTTAATTGTTAAGTTAATTGACACGTAGAATTTGATAAATCTCACTTTGGACCTTTGAACGTATATTTGATTTATTGTTGTAGTATTGAAATTGAAATTGAACGATAAGTGCAAAACCGTAATGTAATAATCATTAATCTGCATGAAATGATAGTGTAGATTCTAGGAATAATTATATTAATTTGCATAAATAACAAATGTAAATTAATACGATTATTTCGGGATTATTTAAATTGTCGAATTGTTGTGAATGGATGCTATTGCTTGTTTATTTACTTTGACACCATCCCAGTTATCACACTACAAGTTCCCTTTGTATGCTTTGATTTTGAATTGAAATGGAATCGGGTTGAAATGATAGATACCCAAATAAACCTTGACTTTGGATAGAAAATTAAATTAAACCCGATTGGTTAATGTTTTGATTTAAAATAAAGTAAAGTTTTATTTGACTAATAATATGGTTTTTAATAAAATTTGGAATTTAAATTCGAATGAATGAAAAATGTGAATATTTGTAATTTGAAACAAATATTAACGTAGTAATTGACGAAGAACATTGTTTAAATTTAAATTGATTAATAATGAAGTTTTGGAATTATTAAAAATTAAGTTTTGAAATTTGTAATAATTAAGTTTTGGAAATTATTAATAATTAAGTTGAAATTAGAAATAATTAAGTTTTGAAATTGTTAATAATTAAGTAATAATCAAGATTTGGAATTATTTGATAATTGAATAAGAATGAATTATTTAATGATTAAATTAAATTGGAATTTTTCTTCTTAAGAGAAAGTGAATTTTTGAATAAGTGAAACTAAGTTTTTGTTTAATTGAGTTTTGAAATTTGTAACTAAGTAAATAATAAATGAAATGAATTTCTTTGATAAGAAATAAAATGCGTTTTATTGAAACAAATGGAAGACTTGTAATTTGAAGAATTGGATTCGACAAATTTAATCAAAAAAATAAATTGTAAGCTTGATATAATAAGTTGAACTTAAGGAAGTAATGTAATGGATTGGGAATTTAATTGAAATTGTTTTAATGATAAATTAATTGAATGAATAACGAATGAAATCGATAATTGAGTTTAAATCGATTTGAACGTTAAATTAAGTTAAATGATTTTGGAATAAACTTATATACAAAATTCAATGAATATTTGAATTATTTTGAAATTGAAACTTTGAAATTGAATTATAGAAATTTTAAAATGAAATTGGGAAGTTATGAGATGTAATTTTGGAAATTGATTTAGAAAGACTAACGAAATGTTGATTTACGAATTCTAATTGAAATTGAAATTGATTTGGTTTTGAAATATATTAACGACCAATCGGTGTTATAATTACGAAGGTTATTAAAGGAACCGGAATCGGTTAGGGACATACTCACTGTCTAAACCGAAAACCACTTTAATAACTATACGCGGAGTATGATCCAGAATGAAGTGGTTGGATTGACGAACGCGATGACCTGAAGAAAGAGAACGATAATGGATAGCCTTGACACTTGTGTCAAATTGGAAATGACTAAAACAGGAGCCGTGCCGGGCCAAATGGGGGTTAGCTACCTCGAGCGAACACACTTCTTCATAAAACTATTCATTTACTTTGTGATTGATTGGTGCGCACCCTTGATTTGGGAGTGTTGTTTCGCGGTGTTGCGATCGCTGCGGCCATGCGTTTTCACCAGTCCGGATCTGGCAAATGGTAGTGTCACTACCTTGGGTATTGCCTCATGTGCCTTGTCATACTTGTATTCCCATATACACGACCACTACGATTTGTTTTGTGTTATACCTATGGAGTACTCCCTGATATCCCACTAGTTTACGGTGGAGTTTACAGTGCTATATAGTCTATGATGCTTATATAAAATGTGTTAAGGGGAATAATGGTAACGCCTTAACACTATCTTGATATTTTACTTTACTGTTAGACATTATCAATTTATTGTACACTAATATGTATAGATAGTTTATCGGATCCTGAAAGATGTTTATTCCATTAATCTTTGAGTTATTGTTATTTCAAATTTTGAACCATATTATCTGTATAAGAATATATGTCCTGATTCGAGTGTTTGTTTGTGCATATGCTCGGATCAGACTGAGGATTGCTGTTGCTGTTCTACTTGGAGCTGAAGACCGAAGACTATCACTATCTTATCTTATCAGTATTGTTCTTTCTATTTGGACTATTGGACATCTATGTTGTTCTATTTCTTTTATTTGAGACATTGTTGTATTTATGGGTAGCTTCATGAACTAGTCTTATGACTATGTTGTATTTTCGCTGCACTATTCTGTTATGATGTATTTTCTGTGATTCTGTGATGATTCTCATTTATATCCATATACTCCATTAATGATACGTGTTTTGCACTATTTAAGTTGACATGTGTGGATTATTGTCAATTTAAATGGTCCAAATATACGGGTTGTTACAATCCGTTAGTAAGAAATTGGATAAAACGACCACTAATATGAACAAGTTCTTTGCTAAAGTTGGTCGGAAACTTGGCTTATCATCATCATCCTCATCCTCTAGCACATTCTAAAAACTAGGATGTGATGTACTAGTTTATTTTGTATGAACTTGTATTGCTCTTTTATCATATTATGAAGTATCTCATGTATTAACTCATTTATCTATCTTATGTTTCTCTACCTTATCGTGTCTCTGGAATAAATGTTAGTATAGTATATAAAGTTTATATATATATATATACATACTTATTCACAAAACAAAGAAGACACATAGATTAACATACCCATGTCGACATACCCCAACCCACTATGTCGACATATAACTGTCTGATTTGGTTATTTTTTTAAATTTTGAAATTAAAATAACTAACTCATGTCTATTCATTTTAAACGAATTTCTGCCTATTTAAATACCTGTTTCTTCCAGAATTTTGTAATTTCTTCATTTCTACTTATCTCTATTTATATCTTTTAACTACTTATCAAAAATGGCTTCCTCTTCTCAAATTCTAAGTGAAAATCTTAAAGAAACTCTCAAATAATTCAGGAATATACTTACTTTTATTCTCCACAATCAAAGGCACTTACAACTAAGTCAAATGCAGATGATAAAAGAACAAGAGAAACATTTCGATGCCCTCCGTTGGATGATTTCTGCCCTAAACAAAGATGATCTCAATGATAATCCTGAAGGAACTTTAATTCAAGATAATGAAGATTGGGAAGATATTAAAAAGGATCCTATCTTTGGAGAAGAAGGATGGGTTGAAGTTCCTAAAAATATTTGATCTCCTTATGGTTTGAATTGCTTGTCTTTGAATTGTTTGATTTGAATTGAATTGTTTGATTTGGTTTGTTTGATTTGATTTGCTTTGATTAGAATTGATTTGATTTGAATGGAATGTATAGAATTATATGAAACATAGTATATGTTTATTGGATTTAAACTATAATATTGGTTATGTTTTCATTAATTAACACATGATATTATATATATATATATATATATATATATATACTCCATCTTAATTTGTCACAGGTACTCCAATAAAAGACTAATGGGGAGTTATATTAGTTTAGGATTAGTTTTTTTGATGACAAAGGGGGAGAAATATAAAATAGAGTAGTTAGAGTAGTTAGGCTTAGATTTAGGGGGAGTTATTAGTTTTAGGGGAAGTTATTATGAAGGAGAAGTATTTTTTATAAACATAGGTTGTCATCATCAAAAAGGGGGAGATTGTTAATCCTTGAGAAGGATGGTTTTGATGACAACAACCTTAGGACTTGTTATAAAATATAAATACTAACATTATAGTTTAGATATATATATATGTATGTATATGCAGGATATAAACATGCAGGTACCAAGAATGAAGACTGTACAATATAGAGATACAAGACTGATGAATTTAAAGATCAATATCAAGATTGAAGACTCATGAGTATCAAGAAATCAAGTTATCAAGAGTTCAAGGTTTTAATAGTACAAGATAAGTATTGAGTCTAGAATTATGTTAAAACTTCATAATAGCATGGAAATCTTCATTCCATATTTCATTTGGGATGGAACCCATTTCTACCTTCTTAGTGGCTTGCAAACCCACGACAAGTAGCTTACAAACCTACGACAAGTGGCTTACAAACCCACGAACATCCTGGTTTGGTACATGTTCTCGAGTCCTGATGTGATGAGATATTCTGCAGAAAGAAGCTTGCAAAACTACTTCAAAATGGTTTTTCAAATAGTTTTTCAAAAATGCTTTTCAAAATGTTTTAGCCTTAAAATATTCTTTGTTTTTTTTAAATAAAATCTTGTTTTAAACTTCGTTTGTTTTTAGAACTATCTTCTGATTTTTAAATATTCTTTATAATATATATATATATACACTTGAGATTTAAAATCAAATTCATATACATTCTAAAAATATATTTTTCTACTCTTCTTTATTTTAAAACATAGCGAAATTAGTTTATTTTACTCCAGAATCATTTCATCTTGTTTTCCTTTCAATATTGATGTGCACGTAAATGTGCATATATTTACATCCATATTTTATCTCTTTTTATTTAAATAAACATCATATTTGGGCATTTGTACATGTTAAAACCAAAATTCAATTATTTTTCAAACCATCATATTTTCATCTTCATTCAGGGGCAAAATGGTCATTTTTGTACATGTGTAAATTTGAGAATTTTTACTTGGACATTTTTGATGATTTTTATAGGAATTTGGATGCATATGGAAGAGGCTTATATGAAGGTACATGCATGCACAAATGAATACAATGGAAAGAAGAGGGAAATAATTCAAAGTGAAGATCATGGAGGACCCCACCTACCCGCCTACCTTAATATACAAATTAGAGGCTAATGAACATGCTTATGGAATTAATGGCTTCATGTACACTTAAATGATGATTAGTATAAGCTAATGATTACTTGGCCTCCACACTTCCTGATGGGTATTTTGGGAAGCCCCCTAAAAATAGAATTAAGGTTTTATGCATGTATAAATAGCCCTCTTATGTACATGTAAATCATCTTCTACTCTTTCATTTTACTTAGGAAATTAAGAGATCAAATTGTAAGCTCAATGTTCTATGAAATAAAAATGGCTTCCAAGCCTCTTTCTTCTTCTTTTTCTACATGCTTTTCTTTGTTTTTATGTTAATACTTTTATTTATGTTCTTTTCTTTGTTAGTAGAATAGTTTTACATTCATGCAAGTAGTGTAGCTTAATTTCTTTTGTTGTAAGTAGTTTAATTACATTCTCTTCTTTGCTTATTCTCTATTTTCTTCTCTTTTTAATGTTGAAAGTTACTTGTGTTGCTTCAATGCCACAAATGAGTAGCTAAACCCCTTCAATTTAGGGGTAATGAAGCTCTCAAATATTATGTAATTTCAACATTTTATGATTTATGATCTCCTGTGGTTTATGCTTCATGAAGTGAGTTTTGATGCAAGTTTATACAAGTGGGTTTGAAGCTTATATTGTTTATGCCAATGAGCTATTCTTATTCAACATAAACACAATTTGCACCATCATTTGCTAATCCATTTTTGATTGTGAAATTAAAGTAAAAATGAAATTTGATGATCTATATTACTAGTTACAATAGTAAATAGATCATACTTAAAATAGCTTTTGTTTTGGCTTCATTTTCATGATAATTATAAGTGGTTTATTTGTTGTATTATAGTTTGATGGTTTGAGTTATGTTAATTAATAATATAAACAAACCATACTTATGATAAATACAACAATATTTCACTTAATATCAAAGCTAGAGATCACAAATTGTTTGTTGATTTACAAAAATATGAGAGTGGATTTGCCTCTAAATTGTTCTCTAGTTCAATAGTTTTTAAATCACATTTTAATTTTAGCTTTAGCTTCTTTTTGTAGTTAACAACTTTCATCTCACTTTGGTCTAATTTGATTGAATAGTTTTTTAATCTCTCACAATTCCCTATGGATCGACCCGTATTCGCCACGTACTACAAAGTGTACGCCGTGCGCTTGCGGTTATATTTTCATTTATAAATCTCCTTTTCCAAACATTTATCAACATTCATATACTTATCTCCTTTACATAAGTATATTCACAAAACATTTATAAGATTCCCATTTCCAAATTTCTTAAACGGGTTTAACTACATTATTTAAATTTGAGAAAAGGATAACTCTAAGCACTATTCCTTCGGTGTTAAGTGTGGAATGGATGTTTCGTACCACCATTTTTTAAAATGTCAACCTCGAGAAACCCAAACCTCGAATTCCTATTGTAATTATCTTCAATAAATCCTTTTATAAATTTTCCTTACCCATGAAATCCTTTTTGCTTTAACCCAAACCCGTTTACAAAACATTTATCAACCTCCATACTCATTTATGAGACTCTTTATAAATATTCAAACCCGGTTATATAAACTTCTTTATAAACTTTCAACCTTGTATAGAACTTCCCTTTATAGACATCCAAATCCATTTATAAAATCTTTTTATAAACATTCAAAACTATTTCTAAAACTCATTTTATGAATACCCCAAAATTATTCATAAACTTCTTTATATAATATTCAAAACAATTGTCAAATCATTCTTCAAATATCTTGTTCAAAATAGAATAACTTTGAAGACCATTTTAAAAGAAAATGAAATGTTAAATTTCCAAAACCAAACAGAGGCTTAATGACACTACAAAAAAATGTGCTTTTAGTAGCATTAAATAGCAGCATTTGAATGCTAAATGCAACTATTTCATCGATCTTGGTATAATCGCAGCGTTCTCATTTTAGATACATTCAATAATATTTTAGGCGGGCTTCGTTTTCGGGTTCCCACTTATTGTGTCATCTCATTTTCATTCTCTTTCGTTGCTGACCCTAAAACAAACTAAAAACCTTAGAAAAAAATCATCTGATTCTGACCATTCTCAAATCCCTAAAAAAATCGCTTAAAGATCACCACCACCACTTGAACAAAACAAGGTTCATATTTATCAAAATCATCACTGATTGAAAAACATAATCAGAATATGTGTTGCGCACCACCACCGATGTATTTAGATATTAAATTCTTTTCCTTTCCCTAGTTTTATTTAGGTATTCAATCCGATTTTGGTATCCAATTCATTTTTTTCCTAAATTGAAATCGATTTTAGGTTGATACATCCTACAAAGAGAGGATGCTTGAAATGGTAGCAGACGAGATGAGTCGCACAGACGTTTCAAAGTAGAATTGGAAAGATATATTTGGGAGTAGATCGAAAAGAATGAACGTAGAGGTGGTGACGTGTCAAGTGGTTGATGGTTAGAAAGGGAAGTGTAGGTGCAAGCTGCAGACGACGAAGTGCGACTGTTAGGTCGATGGCTACAGTTGCTGTGGTTAACGCTGATGAAATTATAGTTTCCAACCGTGGAGATTCAATGGTTGTCCTGATCGGAAAGGGATTGTGATGCCCCACCTCTATACTCACACTATCCAAGGACACTACGGGGTAGTGTCGTCGACTAGCATAAAGAATAAGGCTTTTGAGGAGGGACCATCTATGTAATTGATTTGAGCGAGAACCGATACGTCAGATAGTATATCATGCATTTCATTTCATTTCAAGAGGAAATCTAACATATCCAATCCAAACTCAAATCTACTACATAGTGGCTAAGTGGCCTTCAGAATCAATATAAAATAAACATAACATAAAATCAGTCATAGATATTCATATCACTAAGGTGGAAACAGATATGAATACAACACATAGAAGTGAACATCATAGTAGTGGTCATACAAGATCCACTACATGCCAAAAGAACAGGTACATGTACTACACAAAAGAATAATTATACATCAAAGAGTCTCTATCTTTTATACATGAAAGACAAATACTACTAAGCTAAAGTAGTTAGCCAAAAGTCAAAAGCTAATCCCTGCTAAGAAGTCAAGTGGAAGCACCTGAAACACCTCGGTCTGACCCGAGTATTATTTAAGAGGAAAAATAATAAACGGATCAGTCTAGCTATAATTATCATGTAAGATGAGATAGGATAAGAGATATCACAAAAATATATGATAACAATAATACCATGCTGTGACAAGTATATATTTGATAACAATGAAAATCATACAATATCTCAAGTTTTCTCAAATACCCAAAAAGAATATCATATTCTTGATTTTCGTTCACCAAATCACAAATATTGATAAAGCTTATCAATGCAAATCAGAAAAATTGGTGAAACACAAATTCTAGAAATCCATAGTTAGAAATCCAGAAAACACAAAGGGGGAGGCCTATCACAAACGGGAGCATGAAAACTCACCAACACGTGTATCACAAACGCGGGACGCTAACCCACAAAATGAGCCGAAGCTCCATAAACGGTCTGAAGACCATGGGTCGCTAACCCATAAAAAGCCGAAGCTTCACACAAATCGAGACGCTAACGCATAAAATTAAGCCAAAGCTCCATAGAACGGGGTATAGTCCCCTACGCGGACAAAGAGACATTGCATATCGCTAGTTAAATCACAAAAATGATCATCATTGATCAAAAAGTGTAAAGTGCACTAAGCTAGTAAATAAATGAGTTTAGCTTCATGTCCCATAACCACTGGCTTAACTTAAATATTTACGAACAAATTGTATATTTCCACTTGAAAATTGTCACAAGATTGAGGAAGGTAAAAAGATGGCGCTTTCTGATATCGATTCGCACCTTGAGGCGGCTGCTGAGGCCGGCAGGGAGGAGATCAAGTGCTTGTTCGAACCGCTTATAGCAAAATACAACGCTCACATCCTCATGCATTAGGATTTGAATTTTCTTGGCGAAGGTTACCTCGAATCTCTAGCCGAGGCGTGGGAGACTTTGATAAGGATCAAAAAGGCTGAGTCAGGGACTGAAGAGGTTAACGAAGAAGCTTTAGTGAAGGAATTTCTCCAGGGGAATGAGCCTTTGGACTTGTCTGCAGCGAAGGCTCTCTACAGTAGAGACTCCTCCTCACCGAAAGGAAAAAATGACATTGTCGGCCCGTCAGGGGCCGAGTCTACAGTTCCTCCCCTACTCAATTGACTAATCGCCTACCACTTGAACCCTTCAAAAAACACATTGGCTATGACCCAGAAGATCCTGGTCTTAGTATTCATGTTCTATCTCCTATCCCAGAAGGAGAAACTCCCCGAACAGTTGAGAGTCAACCAGAGATGGGTACATAACTTTCCCTTCTAAGTCACAGGGCCTTTGCTTTCAGCAAGCGATAAATGTATTCTAACACTTGTTTCTTATAATGCCACGTAGGTCATCCCGATCCCGTGCCTACTCCAAGGAGCAATGCCGCCATGAAGAAGGAGGAGAAAATGGGAGAAACAACTCAAGCGGAAGAGATTCCCGGACCTGACGCTTAAGTGATTGAGGCGCTTAACGAAGACAAATCCGACGATCCGTCGCCCGTTGAAGAACATTATGAAGTTGAAATTACTGGCGCCTCCAAACACACTGCAAAGCTGAGCATGAAGGAACATGTCGCTGAAGAGGGGAGAAAGAAAGCCGAAATTAAGGTCGAGCCTCAAGTGGTAGAACTCGATGACCCACTGAACATGCCTTTGAAGATTATTCTTCCAGGTGGGACCAGGCCGTTAGAAGTTCCTCCATCCTCTGGCACCCCTTCTCAGGTGAGCAAAACGTCCAAGAGAAAACACGTGGGGGAGGAGTCGTCTGAGAAATCGAAGCAGGAGAAGAAGCCGAAGAAGTAACTGTCATGCTCGTTCAACGAGAATCAGCCTGGATTATGTAATCATTTTTATTTATTTTCATAGCCGTTGTAGATAGACTTTTTGCCCCTAGTTTGGGAGAAGCTGTAGTAGGACTTCGTTTTGAATTGATGAATAAAACTTCGTTCTTTGTCTTTTAAACGACTTTTGTTTTTCAGCTCACTGTATAACTCGTAGTCGAAATCCGAAATCTTGTGACTTACATAAGCCCTAGTTCCCTTCCATATGACTCGGAGTTTTTTTGGATCGCTTATACTCTGATCCGTACTCTGGGGACTCAGAGTACTCCGGTCCACGCTCAGGGGACTTTGGAGATTTTTTTAATCGTTAATACACTAGTCCGCACTTTGGGGACTCAGAGTACTCTAGTCCGCACACTGGGGACTTAAAGATTTTTTAGTCGTTTATACTCTAGTCCGCACTCCGGGGACTCAGAGTACTCTAGTCCGCACTCCGGGGACTTAGAGATTTTTTAGTCATTTATACTCTAGTCCGCACTCCGGGGACTCAGAGTACTCTAGTCCGCACTCCGGGGACTTAGAGATTTTTTAGTCATTTATGCTCTAGTCCGCGCACTTCAGGAACTCAGAGTACTCTAGTCCGCACTCCGGTGACTTAGAGATTTTTTAGTCGTTTATACTCTAGTCCGCACTCCGGGGACTTAAAGATTTTTTAGTCGTTTATACTCTAGTCCGCACTCCGGGGACTCAGAGTACTCTAGTCCGCACTCCAGGGACTTAGAGATTTTTTAGTCGTTTATACTCTAGTCCGGACTCCGAGGACTCAGAGTACTCTAATCCGCACTCCGGGGACTTAAAGAATTTTTAGTCGTTTATACTCTAGTCCGCACTCCGGGGACTCAGAGTACTCTAGTCCGCACTCCGGGGACTTAGAGATTTTTTTTAAAGTTTGGGTGTGCGTTCATACGCCAGACAAAACAGTGTAATTTAATTTTCGTCATAGAGCTGTACTATACGGAAACATCAACAGCTCATGGAAAAAACGGCTTCAAGCCTTTATTGATCATAACAAAGGAAAACAAACTGAATTGTCTTATTGCATGGCAAAAACTAAAAATAGCGAAATGAACATACACTAGAAATAATTGCAACTAAAATGCAAAAAGAAATAGACTAAGTATAATAACGACGCAAATGCTCGCTATTCCATGCGCGAGGGAATGTCACGCCATCTATGGTCGCTAGCTTGAAAGTTCCTTCTCCAAGCCTCCGTTCGATGACATACGGACCTTCCCATGTGGGATTCAAATGTGATGGGGTCGGAAAAATTCGCTTCAAAACGAGATCACCTGTATTGAAAATTCTCGGTTGGACTTTTTCATTATAATACCGAGCAACTCGGTGCCTATATGCGGCTGCTCTTAAGTCAGCTTCTTCACGTTTTTCGTCAACAAAGTCCAATGATTCCAATAGGAGATTCTGATTTGTCTTGGGATCGTAATAAGTTACCCGATGAGAGGGAACTTCAAGTTCCACGGGTATCACAGCTTCAGTGCCGTATGCCAAGGTGAATGGAGTATGGCCAGTCGCGGACTTGTGGGTGGTTTTGTAAGCCTAGAGCGCTGTCGAAAGCTCATCCACCCACTTGCCTCTAGCCTTTTCCAGTCGTTTCTTCAATATTAGCTTGATTATTTTATTTACGGCTTCCACTTGTCTGTTCGCTTTGGGGTGAGCGACCGCCGAAAACCTTTTATCAATATGATATTTTTGGCAAAATTCTTTGAATTCTATACTTTCAAATTGAGTTCCATTATCCGTAATGATAGTTCGCGGGAGGCCATAACGACATATGATGTTTCGTACAACGAAATTAATTACATTTTTGTTGGTGATCGTAGCCAAAGGCACTGCTTCTGCCCACTTTGTAAAATAATCAACTACAACAATTGCATACTTTGCACCACCCTTGGAAATCGCTAAGGAACCGATTATATCGATCCCCAAAATCGCTAATGGCCAAGGACTAACCATTTGCGTGAGTTCCGTTGGCGGAGCTCTTGGGATTTTCATAAACTTTTGACATTTGTCGCATTTTCTCACGTAGTCTGCAGCATCCCGATTTACAGTTGGCCAATAATATCCATAGCGGAGGATCTTTTTCACGAGTATTTGCCCCCCAGTATGGTCGCTACATTCTCTTTCGTGCACTTCCATCAAAACTTGTTTTATCTCACCATGGGTGATGCACCGGAGTAAGGGAACCGAGAACCCCCTCTGATACATTATTCCATCTTGCATTATATATCTTAAAGCTTTACGAATGACTTGTTGTCTCTCGTTCTTTCTATCGGGCAAGGTTCCGTGTAGTATGTATTGTTTGAATGGGGTCATCCACGACTTCTTTTCAATTTCTATTTCTAGAACAGAATCTATCTCCATTTCGTTTATACTCGGAGATTGTAAAACTTTGACGGGAACCAAGCCCAGCTACTTCGCATCGCCTATACTTGCGAACTTCGCCAATGAATCGACCTCCTTGTTTTGCTCGCGCGGGACATGGGAAATATCGTAGTATTGAAGGTCTGCCAACAGTTCTTGAACTCGTGCAAGGTATGGGCGAGTCTCTGCCCCTTTGCTTGATAGTCTCCACAAACTTGGTACACTACCAATTGTGAGTTGCAAAAGATTTCAATCGATTTTATTCCGAGTTCCCTGATAAGTATCAAGCCAGCAATCAATGCTTCATACTCAGCTTCGCTGTTTGTGGCTGGGAAATTGAGTTTTAAAGCATAACAAATTGATCGATTTTCGGGAGTCACAAGTATTATGCTAGCCCCATAACAACGGTCATTGGATGCCCCATCAGTGTACAGTTTCCATCGAATAAGCGGAATGACACCATAATCATTTGATTCGTCTGACACGGTGAATTCAGCAATGAAGTCTGCTAGCTCTTGCCCTTGTATGGCCCTTCGCGGCAGGTAGGTAATATCGAACTGACTCAACTCGATATTCCATTTTAACATCCTTCCAGAGGTTTCTGGTTGCTGGAGTACTTGTCGCAAGGGTTGATCGGTATAAACACTGATCGAGTGTGCCTGGAAGTACGGACGTAGCTTGCGTGATGCAATCACCCAGCAGTAGGCCAATTTCTCAATTTTGGGATAATTTCTTTCTGCCCCCGTTAGACGTTTACTGACATAGTACACCGACTTTTGAACTCGGTCCTCCTCACGAACCAAAGCTGTACTGATAGCATGTTGGGATACAACCAAGTATACATACAACACCTCATGGTCTACAGGCTTCGACAGCATCGGGGGACTTTCTAAATGCCTTACCAGAGCTCGGAATGCGTCTTCGTAGTCGGGCGTCCATTCAAAATTTATCTTTCCTTTCTTTATTACATCGAAGAAGGGAATACACTTATCTGTGGCCCTGGATATGAATCGACTCAACGCGGCTACTTTTCCATTCAAGCTTTGTACTTGCTTTATAGTTTTGGGTACTTGTATGTCTCAGATAGCTTGAATCTTCTCTGGGTTAGCTTCGATTTCTCGCGCATTAACAATGAAACCCAAAAACTTTCCCGATGCAACACCAAAGGAACACTTCAGTGGGTTGATTTTCATTCCATAATTCCTGAGTATATCAAACATCTCTGCCAAGTCTCGAATGTGGTCATTTGACTGCCGTGACTTCACGAGCATGTCATCTACATAGACTTCCATTGTTCTACCAATCTGGTCTTTAAGCATCCAATTCACCAAGCGCTGATAAGTCGCCCCCGCATTTTTCAGCCCAAAAGGCATCACTACATAAAAGTATAGTCCAACGTCTATGACGAAACTGGTGTGTTCTTGATCTGGAATGTGCATCGGGATTTGATTATATCCCGAGTACGCATCCATAAATGATAATAACTCGTGTCATGCCGTTGAGTCGACCAGCTGATCAATTCTAGGTAATGGGAAACTATCCTTAGGGCATGCTCCGTTTAAATCCGAGTAATCAACACAAGTCCTCCATTTCCCATTTGCTTTTCTCACTAGTACAGGGTTAGAGACCCATTCTGGGTAGAGGGCGTTGCGGACGAACCCATTGGATTTGAGTTTGTCCACTTCCTCTTTGAGAGCCACGGACCTCTCTGGGTCCATGCCTCTCCTTTTCTGCTTTACTAGAACGTACCTCGGGTCTATGTTCAACATATGACTCACAATAGCGGGAGAAATCCTGCACATATCAGAATGTGTCCAAGTGAAAAGATCCAGATTCGCTCGGAGGAAATCAGTGAGATCCTCGATCATCGAGGGGCTGAGTTGTGATCCAATCTTAAGTACTCGCGACGGATCGTCTCGGCTGACTGAAATGTCAATCGTCAGTTCAGCCGGCGCTGCTTTTTCTTCCCTGGGTTTCTCATCATCATCTCTCAGATCTATGTTTCTACAAATCCGATCATGTTGCCTGAGCCAGGGCTCGGGAATTTCTTGTCAATTTTCAATGACTCGGTTGTGGACGGAGCTATCCACAACCTTTCCCTTCTCTCTTCGCCGGGCCTCTCTCAGCTCAGCCACATAGCATGCACGACCAGTCGCCTGATCGTCGTGAACAACACCAACTCCTTTGTCTGTCAGAAATTTCAACGTTAAACACCACGGGGCCAAAGCTGCCCTGAACTCTGCCAAGGCCGGTCGACCCAGAAATACATTGTATGGAGAATCAAAATCCAAACCTATGAAAGGTAGGATTTGCACCCTCCTACGTTCACCTTGCCCTAGTTCAACTGGCAATTCAACATAACCCACCGCATCGGTTGCTGCACCATTAAAGCCATAGATACGAGCTTTATATGGTTTTAAATCTTTCGTTTCCATCTTCATTTGGTCATATGCTTTTTTGAAGATGATGTTAACAGAACTTCCACAATCAATCAAAATTCTTTTCACAAATGCTGGTCCGATTGTCACGGATATGACCATCAGATCAACAATAGGAGCCTCCACCTGATCAGCATCTCTGCTCCTAAATACTATATCATCAGTCATCGTTCGCTGCTGCTTAGCCGGGGATCCATCCTCCGTATTCGAACAACATTCGAAATCTGCATGCCTTAAGGAGTTAGCATACCACTCCATTTCCTGCCAATTCTTGTCTGCAGGGTGAGGTCCACCACCTATTGTATTTATGACCAGTCTCCCTACGGTCCGAGTAGGCTCCTCAGGATGGCGTGGAGCTGGCACGCGACTGGGATTGGACGTTCCCTGTCCACCCTCCTGAGGATCCTTTATAAACTCCTACAACTTTTTCTATCTAATCAACTTTTCTATAGCATTATGGAGGTGCCTACACTCCTCTGTATTGTGCCCGTAAGTCTCATGGAAGCGGCAATACTTCCCAGTCCGCTTTTGCTCTTCAGTAGACTCTTTTGGGTGTGGCTTTCGATATTGGAAAGTATTACAAGTTGACAGGTAAATATTTTCCAGAGATGCATTCAGAGGAGTGTATTCATTGTAAGTTGGGATCCTTGGTTTCCACTTTCCAACTTCCCTTTTCTTTCCGAGATTCCACTAGATCCTTTAGATTGTTCAGGCTTGTTTTGAATATTGACTTATACCTTTCCAGAGTTGTCACCAGATTGTTTTACAGCGATGTTACTCTGCACAGCCTCCTTGCCATGTACTGGTGCATTATCTCGCCTCATCCACCTACCTTCCTCCCTTCTTATAAATTGGTGAGCCTTTGAATAAAAATGTTCTAGCGTAGTCGGAGGCTTTCCCGCCAGCCAATCTCCAAACTCTGAATTCACATTTACCCCTCGCGTCACGGCCATTAAAATAGCATGGTCGTTGGGGTTTCTAACTTCAGTTGCGGCAACATGAAATCTCTGTAAGTACTCTTTCAACGACTCCCTTGGAGCCTGAATCACACTGGACAAGTCTAAGAATTAACCGACAAAGTAAACGCAAGCATTTCATACCACTTGTTTTGCTAAGTCGTTTAATTGGATTTCTCATCCGAATGAGGTAAAGGTTTGTATATACTAATAGATTGGAAAACGGTTTTAAAAAAAGAGTTTTGTATTAAAAGTAGTGTTGAAATCATTTTTGTGAAAGAGTTTTAGTATTTACTACTAGTAAAAAACCTTTGTATTTTAAAGTAACAAATCACAGAAACGATTGTAAAACAATCTATCACAAAAACCCACATTTCAATAACGTGAATCAAAACCACGGAAATCGATATCGAATCCATCAAATGGAAACACCAAAAATCCAGAAAAGAAATCATCAAAGTCGATAATGAATGACAATAACTGATCGGATCATCATAAATCGATAAAAATTGGAAATCCACATAAAAATAGGCAAATATGCTGAAGCTCTGGAAATTCGTTTCAGGTCGCTCAGACGTCTGGTTATGAACCTCAGACGTCTGACCCTGGGTTTTGGAATTTTATTTCCTAAGCCTTAGACGTATGAGTGTTTTCCCAGACATCTAAGCTGAAGCTCAGAGCAGAATTTGCCTAGCCCAAAGATGGGCAAACGAATTTGGAAGCGATCGAACGAGCGACGGTGGCTAGAGTTTTATGCCGAGCGACAACCCAGCCCTATAGGCTCTTCAATACACCCCAAACAACTTGTCCAAATATCCAAAGGAGAATTTTTATAGATTTTGACCAAGATTGGAAAATTCACCAAACCAATTCAATTCAAAAGTAATTGAATAAGAAATAGATGTTAGGAATTCATACCTAACAACAATGAAAGCTATAGACATAGATGTGAGTTCAAGAACTCACCTTTGAACCCAAAATAGAAAAGACAAGCTCTAAAACAAGCTAAGACCAATTCCTCTTCAACCACACCTCTAGAAGCTCTAATCTAACATCACATGCAAAGATTTCCTAAGTTAGGTTATAGAAAATTATGAAAATTGGAGAGAGATTGAGATGGAGAAGATGAAGTGGATGCTTACCTAAGCTTCTCCTTGATTTTAGAACTTGAATTTGAATTTCTAAGAGAAGCTAGGGCTTAGGAATTTCTAATCTCCCCTCTTTCCCCCATTTTTCCTTTAGCTTGAGTGTTAGGAAATTATGAGTGGAATGAATGAAGGGGAGAGGAGTTAGGGTATTTGGTAGAAGAGTTTGGGTTACCTTGTTGGGTTAGTGGGTTAGAAAACAACCCAAAGCCCAAATGAAAATACCAAAATCCTAATCAACTCCAAACATATCAATGTTTATACTCAAACAAGTTGTAAACGTCACTTT
Organism: Allium fistulosum; assembly: GCA_030737815.1. Taxonomy (NCBI): domain Eukaryota; kingdom Viridiplantae; phylum Streptophyta; class Magnoliopsida; order Asparagales; family Amaryllidaceae; genus Allium; species Allium fistulosum. Next base: position 1,621,510,670 of record CM060901.1, read on the forward strand.
GAACTCAATGAAAGTGGTCTCGAGTCCGGATTCGACTGTTTACAAAAATTCATGTTTCGGACTTTAAATTTAATTAACGATGCTATATTAAAATAAATATTTAAATAAATAATCATAAAATATGAGGATTGTTACAGCGATGGCTATTCTTCTCTCTGTTGATCTAAGGTTCAAATTTCATTCCTGTTACCATTTAACGTGTCTAGCTTAATCAATCAGCAACCATATAACATACTGATAACATATGCTATAACAGAGATTTTCCACTTTACTATAAGATAGTTTATAGAATATGTCGCAAATAAAACTAATCCACTTTGTTACAACACATAATCTCTATTTTAGCCACAACTAATTCATTTTTTCTTTTATAAAACAGAATCAATTTTCTTTCAAACAAATATATTCATTTATAGGTTGTAGGCATATCCTTGGACCAAGTTACTGCATTTTGTGTATGTAATGAGTTGATAGGATTTTCGTCCATTAGAAGATTGTCCTCGTCACCGGAGAATTTCGACAAGTCTAGGTCAGTATGAGAGCTTTCTGGGGCCGAAGTAAATAAGATGGAGAATGGGTTGCTACTCATGGCGTCTGATTTAAACTTGCTACTGATTGAAGAGGTTAGTGGTGCTTTTGAGTTTATGTCGACTATCAGGTTTTTATAAATAAAAAGCAAGTAAGTATGTAATTGTGTTGGATGAATGTAGAGTATTTTAATAAAGAATGATGTCTTGTCATTTAATTTTGATAATTTTTGTTGCATAGATGCATGATATCGTTTAATGGAAAAACGTTAGTTTGGCTATATGATATATGTATGTATACGGAACCCCATCACACCTATAAGGACAAATCTTTTGAGGATTTGTTGAATATTTCATAATAATTTCTATTATGAAAGATTCAAAAGTGGTTCAATTTGAAAATATTATGCAATGTTAAGATGGATTCTACAGGGCATGTAGAAAAACATTTTTCAAATCTTCTAATTTCTAACAAATGATAAATGTTGGTAGCCACGCTTAGTAGTTTATATGAACATTCAGTATTATTACTCTAATACGACAACCTTATATGGTTCGAAGAACAATGGATTGCATCATGATAAATAGGTTCTGCTTCGTCACCAGTACACCTTATTTTAATATCATTTGTTATTGCTACAATCTTCAAATGAATTAATTGTGGTTAAAACATATGCTGGTCATGAATTGATTTTGACACCTTATAAAATAAAATCAATTTTCATTGCATATTGGACCCTAAGTTTAATTTTCACAAGCACTATGAGATTTGAAACATGACTTCAAAAAACTGACTAGCGTTTTCTATATAAGGAATATATGTGTGCGCATGAGGCACACTTGTATGTGTTTTATAAGAAAAAAGCACCGGTATTTACTAGCAAGATCTTTGAAATCCGATTGATCCAAAAAAGGATAATCAATATACCAAACAACTGAAACAGAAGTATATAACATAAACCTATCATAATAAATCAGGATTTGAGATGCTTGTGATAGTATTGAGTCATTTTGTGAATGGAGGTGGTCTGTAAACGTTGTATCTTCATCAATTCATCTCAAATATTTGCCAGCCAATATAGAACATGATAAACTTCATATAACTTAGATATATGTAAGGCATCATCATCGATGTTGTCATCATAACCGAGCCCATAACCACGACCACCTATTGCCTAAATAATAATTATCATTGATTATTGATATAATATATATTACTTTGTATTTTGGAACTACCCTTTGTTTTGAGTTTATCTTTGCTTTTATTATCTTCTTTTTGCCTGTGATTTGGATTTGTCAATAATTCACCTCCTCATATAGCGCAGTATACTGTGTTTTAAATTTGTATTTTTGTACAAATTGATAAAACTTGTTAACAAAGATGACAGTAGCATCATGAAGTTGATATAAATATAACGTTAATTTTTTGATTATTTTTGTTAACCCGCCTTTTGGTAAGGCTGTAGGCAGGCGGATTTAACTAAGTCGATTTCTCAGTTATCGAAGATGGAATATGGTAGGTTTGAGTCGACTGGATGGATAGGTAACGCAGCACGTTTGAAAGTCGTTCGGCATGGAAGCCGCTCGGCATGGAAGCCGCTCGGCATGGAAGTCGCTCGGCATATAAATATAACGTTAATTTTTTGATTATTTTTGTTAACCCGCCTTTTGGCATGGCTGTAGGCAGGCAGATTTAACTAAGTCAATTTCTCAGTTATCGAAGATGGAATGTGGTAGGTTTGAGTCGACTGGATGGATAGGTAACGCAGCACATTTGAAAGTCGTTCGGCATGGAAGCCGCTCAGCATGGAAGCCGCTCGGCATGGAAGTCGTTCGACACAAGATGTCGCTTGGCACAGGAAGTCGACTTGGACGAGGAAGTCGCCACAGGAAGTCACTCGGTATAGGAAGTCACTCGGCATAGGAAGTCGCTCGGTACAGGAAGTCGCTCGGCACAGGAAGTCGACTCGGCACAGGAAGTCGACTCGGTACAGGAAGTCGCTCGGCATAGAAAGTCGCTACAGGGAGTCGCTTATACGATGGTGAAGGATGTTAACGTAGCATGTTTGAAAGTCGTTCGGCATGGAAGCCGCTCGGCATGGACGCCATTCGGCATGGAAGCCGCTCAGCATGGAAGCCGCTCGGCATGGAAGCCGCTCGGCACAGGATGTCGCTCGGCACAGGAAGTCGACTCGGTACAGGAAGTCGCTCGGTACAGGAAGTCGCTCGGTACAGGAAGTCGCTTGGCATAGGAAGTCGCTCGGTACAAGAAGTCGCTCGGCACAGGAAGTCGCTCGGTACAGGAATCGACTCGGTACAGGAAGTCGCTCGGCACAGGAAGTCGCTACAGGAAGTCTCTACAGGAAGTCGCTCATACCATGGTAAAGGATGTTGGCTCGGCTATGGTCCTAATGGGCCCGGACTACTAAGGAAGCCCAGTAACTCGGGATTTGCCTATAAATACAGCATGAGGGGGTTCAGAAAGGGGATCTCCATTCTATTTCCCTTCTTCTTCCTCATTAAGGCTACTCTGCCATAATTGTTTTGAAAACTCCAGATTGTAACTATAATTGATTCTCATATCAATATAAAGGAAAATTTTGGAGTGGACGTAGGCCAGAGTCAGCCGAACCACTATAAATCCACTGTTTTTTCTGCTTTCTTTTTTATTTCTACTACTCTTCATATTTATACTCTCTACTTACACTCTATCTGCTATCTGTGACTGTTAGTTGGTGCTTTCATTTACGTTTGGGTGTTAGTGACCAATTTTGGCGCTAACAATTTTGGTACTTTCACTAAGAAGCAAGCACTCGGGGATTTCGGAGTTAGGATTTTGGATTCAAAAGCTTAAGAAATTTGATTCTAGGAAGTAATGGCTAGGCCACCAACAAGGAAGCAAGTGACAGAAAGGAGCAATCAAGAGCGAAGTCAAGAGGCTTCCTCTAGAGCTGGAGCTGGTCAAGCATCCATCTACATCACCAGAGATGAGATGGAAGCGACGCTGAAAAGACAAGAGGAGATGATGCAGGCTCTTCTCAGACAATTTGCACAAGCAGGAAATGCAGGAGCTCAGATCCGTGGAGCTGGATCAGAAGCGCTCAACCAGCAAGCAGAGGGAGTGGCTCAGCAAGGGCAGCCCCCAATCAGTAGACGGCTATCAATCTAGATGGACCTAGACTCGGGGGCACACCACCAGGAAATGCTGGACCAATCCATGGAGGGATACCAGATGATGCTGTGCAACTCGACACCAACATGAGTGAAGGAATACGTGATGAGGAGTATGTGCCAGGATTCCCTCGTGAACTCGGAGGATAGATCAGAGGTAGCGGACAAGGATTACAGTTTGGTGATAATGACAGATTAGTGGAGATGGTCAGACGAGCTGTGAGAGGTGGATTGGTAAATAAAGACTTGGAGGATGTGAATAGGAGTCTCTTTACTCCTACTATCAAGCAAGCTAGGAACCCTCCGGATTTTAAGCTACCAACGTTGGAGATGTATGATGGGAGAACAGATCCCGTCGTTCACCTGACAAGGTACATGAGGCATATGGAGGTACTGGGGACATCGGATGAGGTCATGGCTCGATGTTTCCCTTTGTATTTGACGAATATCGCATCTATGTGGTTCAGACAGCTGGAGAGTGGTTCTATTGACACTTGGACAGAGCTGATTGAGAGGTTTACGAGGCAATTTCGGGTCCATATAGTCAGACCCAAGAACGTAATGACCTTGACATCGATGAAACAATGGAAGGGAGAGTCGCTCAGGGATTTCTTAACCAGATTCAACGCAGTGGTAGCTTCAGTGGATCGACCCGATTAGTCGATAGTTTTGATGGCAGCAGTTTCAGGAATTGCAGATAATTCATCTTTCAAGATATCGTTGGAACAGGACCCACCGAGGGATCTCGGAGAGTTCTACCATGAGGCGGAAAGGTTCCTAAGGTAGGAAGATGCGCAGGCTGAGAGAGTAGGGAGAGAGGATGAAGCTAATGCAATGAGGGGTGGAGGTCCACCCAGGGAGGATCCAAGTAAAGACGATAAAGGAAAAAGGAAAACAAATGGCAACAGTGGCACTTCGAAGAGGCCTCGAAGGGAGTCAAAGTTTTCTTCTTACACAGATTTAACTGAGACTCTAGAAAGGATTTACTTAGATACTCGAGGGTGCCTCCAATATCGAAGGCCGGCAAAGAGAGAGCCTTCTGAATACGAACGGGCATCGAGAAAGCATTGCCTATTCCATGAGCTGGATGGGCACAACACAAACGACTGCAGGCATTTGAAAGATATCATTGATGAGCATGTAAGGAATGGTCATCTACAGTAGTATGTAAGGAATCGAGCTGTGGAAGTGGGACAGGAGCGACCACCGCCTACCTCGAACGAAGATGGCACTGGGCCTAAGCAACGTCAGCTCATTATCAACTAAACAGATTTATGGTTTTGAATAAGTAATATAACTCAAAGTAATACGGCTAGGTCACTTACACACGTACGGGATCGAGGACGGTCCCTAGGCGTGCTCTGAGATGACAAAAAACCATACTACTTGAGTCTATGAAATCATATTTTCTTTATATTTTTCTGAAAACTCTGGTTTCTTCTGTGGCACTTTGGACATTTAATTCCTTTTGTTGCACGAACTTCTGCTTTGATAACTGAATTCTGTAACAATTGGATTTGGATCAGTGTAATAAATAATACAGGTCTCGCGATCACGGTCCTGACCGGTGAGACGGGGCAGTGATCGCAAGTTACGAGTCCCTTCGCCGGAGAGCGATGGAATGGACTCGGAGAGAATATAAAAGTCCTTGGCCGGAGAGCCGAGGCCGGAGAATATCAAAGTCCTTGGCCGAAGAGCCAAGGCCGAAGAATATAAAAGTCCTTGGCCGGAGAGCCGAGGCCGGTGAATATCAAAGTCCTTGGCCGGAGAGCCGAGGCCGAAGAATATAAAAGCCCTTGGCCGGAGAGCCAATGCCGGAGAATATCAAAGTCCTTGGCCAGAGAGCCGAGCCCGAAGAATATAAAAGTCCTTGGCCGAAGAGCCAAGGCCAGTGAATATCAAAGTCCTTGGTCGGAGAGCCGAGGCTGGAGAATATAAAAGTCCTTGGCCGGAGAGCCGAGGCCAGTGAATATCAAAGCTTTTGCCGGAGAGCTGAGGCCGAAGAATATCAAAGTCCTTGGCCGGAAGACCGAGGCCGAAGAATATGAAAGTCCTTGGCCGGAGAGCTGAGGCCGGTGAATATCAAAGTCCTTGGCCGGAGAGCCGAGGCCGGTGAATATCAAAGTCCTTGGCATGAGAGCCGAGGCCGGAGAATACGAAAATCCTTGGCCGGAGAGCCGAGACCGGTGAATATCGAAGTCCTTGGGCGGAAGACTGAGGCCAGAGAACTTACAAGCCCTTGACCGAAGAGCTGAGGCTGGAATAGGGTAACGCGACCCGGCGAGGTCTACGGATTTAAGGTTAAACCCTGAGAGATCATGAATTTAATAATATGGTCATGAACGGGATATGGACTTCGGATATCGGATTTGAGGAAATTCAAAACACACCTTCCAATAGCAAGGCATGTTTTAGGGGGCAAAGTGTTAACCCGCCTTTTGGCAAGGCTGTAGGCAGACGGATTTAACTAAGTCGATTTCTCAATTATCGAAGATGGAATGTGGTAGGTTTAAGTCGACTGGATGGATAGGTAATGCAGCACGTTTGGAAGTCGTTCGACATGGAAGCCGCTCGACATGGAAGCCGCTCGGCAAGGAAGCCGCTTGGCATGGAAGCCACTCGGCATGGAAGCCGCTCGGCATGGAAGTCGTTCGGCACAGGAAGTCGCTCGGCACAGGAAGTCAACTCGGTACAGGAAGTCGCCACGGGAAGTCGCTCGGCACAGGAAGTCGCTCGGCACAGGAAGTCGACTCGGTACAGGAAGTCGCTTGGCACAGGAAGTCGCTCGGCACAGGAAGTCGCTACAGGAAGTCGCTCGTACCATGGTGAAGGATGTTGGCTCGGCTATGGTCCTAATGGGCCCGAACTGCTAAGGAAGCCCAGTAACTCGGGATTTGACTATAAATACAGCATGAGGGGGTTCAGAAAGGGGATCTCCATTCTGTTTCCCTTCTTCTTCCTCATTAAGGCTACTCTGCCATAATTGTTTTGAAAACTCCAGATTGTAACTGTAATTGATTCTCATATCAATATAAAGGAAAATTTTAGAGTGGACATAGGCCAGAGTCAGCCGAACCACTATAAATCCACTGTTTTTTCTGCTTTCTTTTTAATTTCTACTGCTCTTCATATTTATACTCTCTACTTACACTCTATCTGCTATCTGTGACTGTTAGTTGGTGCTTTCATTTACGTTTGGGTGTTAGTGACCAATTTTGGCGCTAACAATTTTGTTAGAGTTTATAGTTTATATTTGAAATTGATATAAATATAATGTAAAATATCAACCAACCATTTCTAATGAAGCATAATGCAAAATATTATTCTCTTAAATATGTATACAATGGTTGGTTATTTTTTCAAATGTGGATATTGGCATATCCTTTTTTGCTTTTGCATTGTTGTAATGTTATTCCAATCCATTATTGGAATTTGACATTGTTAATAATTTTAGTTTATAATGGTTTAGTAGTATTTGATTTTGAAATGGCTATTGGATGACCCAGAGGTGTTACTATCTTCTGAATTTCAAATCACAAATAGTATTTGATCTTAAAATGTATAAATCATTATTTATGCAGAAAGGTAGTATTGCTAATAAATTAAAAGAAGAAATGGATAAAATAACCAGCATTTGTGGCATCTTATTGAAATCTGTGAAGTTTGGTAATATCTTTTGTTTTTTAAATGAGTAAAACATGGCGTTTGAAAGGAGATTATTCTTGGTTTATAGCCAAAAGGTAGGTTGGTGAAACTGCTTTGAATGGCGCTAGTTCAAGGTCACATGCAAACTGATATCAAGAAGTTCCATAAATAGATGTTGCATTCAAATATCAAAAAGGCATTGATGGTATTTTTGTTGTTTCTTATTTTGTGATTTAAGAATTTCTTTATAATTCCCTTTCATTCTGTTCACTAAGAAATGAAGTTATATAAGTTGCTAGAAATATCATATATATTGCATCTGCAGCTCAGTTGATGTGCAGGTCTTTGTATTTTAGAATCTAGCATGCAATTGATTTCAACTCCCGGCCAGCCTTTCGTTATCTTTATAAGTGGAATAATCAGTGGTAAAAATCACATCTCTGAACAATGAATAATATTAGAGTTAATACTTTATAGTCATTGTCAATGTTGCACTACTTATTATTTGGGCTGCTACAATCCATCCCTCCTTTTTATTTGTCTCTTTTCTATATTAATTGCTATGTGATAAGGACTCATATCTTCCTTCTTAGTGGACATTATTTGATCTGGCCAACAAACACTATTTACTTCTTATGTTTGAGTCATTGCCAATATTGCACTATTAGTTTTTGTTGATATTATAACCAAAAAGAATATCCAGTCTGCCTTTATGTTGGTAATGACTGTTGGTTATTTTTAAATATTACTGTTGTGCAATAAACATCAGTAGACTAAGATGTAATCAGTGTTTTAACAATCGTATGCTGAGTGTGGTGGCTACAGTTCAAGTATGAGTCATTATATGAGGATGAAATATTTGGATACCTTTTAATTTAGTGTAGGTAGACAGAGGTTTCGCTTTCAGTTAGTAGGTTCATTGAAGTGGAAGAACACATTTTCAAGGTTATAGGCACAATTGAGCCTCGACAAATGCATAAACAAAGTGAGCACGTAATGGAAATGGCTATGAATCATGAAGGTCAGCATACAGTTGAGGAAGATGGAGATTCTTCTAAGCTGCATGAGAAAGCATGTTGTGGCTTTCCACAGTGGCCACAGGTAGATAAACCTATAGTTCTAGAATTTGCATTGAAAATTCAATATTAAATTTAGTTAAGTTGGCACCATCACTATCAATCTATCGTGCCTTCACTGAAGTGGCAGGATGCCTTCTCCGTCGTCCAAACTTCAACTTACGTGAAATGTTTATTGTTAATTTACTGTCTATTGGAGTTAAGTGTCATTCTCACCAAAATTTTGTCATTTTGCTATATTTAGTTGAAAAATTTGCTATACCTTAACTCATAACTAGTTGGAATCAAAAGTTGGTGATATGTTTTATTTCCTAGAAGCTTTCTACTTCGTTGCTAACAATATGATGCATCACTTATTGCTTATTTTTCTTTTATTTTAGAATTTGTGCTGAGTATGTTTGTTAATTTCTTCTGATAGTAGACTTCAACAATTACTCTTTGTTAAAGTGTCATCCAGCAATTTACCTTGCCACCCCAATAATAAACTAAGAGATATATGCATATATAGCCACTTTATTATTTGTTTTATTTTTGATTCTGCCATAGACTCAAAGACAAATCAAAGGGAAAGAAATCAATAGACAAAAGAGAGTTCTGCTACGTAGTATAATAGGAAGGGTAGGTGATGGGCATATCATTTCACAAATTTGTGATAAAGATAACACATACTTTTATTTGTAGTTACTCTTTGCATTTCATTTTATTTTTTCCCTTTTGGAGATTGCAGTTAAGTCCACACAGACAACTTATACGAAGAAATAAGAACATTTTTAAATGTATACAGTAGCTACATACAATTGTGAACAGGGAATGGCAACTAAGCTTTTAACAAGCCCTGACCGTGCTTGCCAATTAAATCATGAGGTTATGATAGATCCATGCAAATACTCTAGCTAGATACATAGTAGAGATATAGCTGCCTACTTTTGTACCCCGACTATATAATTAATTTAGTAGTACAACATTGTATACGAATATGTTGCAAAAAATTAAATAGATAATTGATGTGTTAATTTTCATGATTATGCCTTGTAATGTTGCAGTTAAGTAAACATGTTCTATAATTTTGAACACTTAAGGGTAGTTTTTAGGATAAGCAAATGGATTTACAGATTTAAACAACGTTTAAGAATTTGTTTTAGGATAGGAAAATAACTGGTATAAACATTTAGAACCTAGAGCTGTTTCTTGACCGCAGTATAGGTAAATTTTCTTGCAAGGCTTATATTGATGTTCAGTTAATATTAGGGACATAATATTTGTTTGGACCTTCAGGGCTTGAGTCACGTAGGAATAAGGTATCTAAGACTTAAGAGCCATTACTGAAACTGTTTTTATTCATTCTCAGCTAGCAAGGGTGTCTTTGGAATCTGTATGTGAAGGAGTTTCTGTTGTTAACACTATCATGAGGGTAATGGGTATCAATCTATACACATTACATCCTGAATCTTGTGTTCAAGGGTTGGTGCTTATCAGCTTTTGTAAAATTTTAAATACAATTTCTATTATGTCTTTCTGTTACTAACTATTTTTGGTTGAATTTGTATAATATAATGTTTGTTTAGGTATGTAAAATAAAGTTTGCACTTATGATTCCTACTTGACTTTATTTAAAGTAAAGCATTATTAGGAGGACATGGAAACTGAGATAAGGGAAGCCAAATTAAGATGTCGATCTACTTATCCTATTTAATCCAGTTTGTCAAAAAGGTATGTGATTTGTGTCTGTTCGAAGGTTGGTTTCAGTTTGCTTTTTATATTAGATAAAACTCAACATTTTTTCTACTGTAAACAATGACGGTTATGCTGCAATCAACTAAGTATTACAAAAATTAACAAGTTTATAACAATAATAATAATAACAAACTAATTTTGATAAAAAATTAACTAAGTTTATAATAATAATAATAATAAACTATAATTTGATAAAATTAACTAGGTTTATAATAATAATAATAATAATAATAATAAATTAACTAAGTCAAGTTAGTTTTATAATTAATAAAAAGAAAAACTAAATTTGTAAAAATTAACTAACTTTAAAATAATAATAATAAATTAACAAATTTTACAATAGTAGCAATAAATTAACTAAATTTATGAAAAATTTATAAGTTCGAGATAATTTATAATAATTTATAATGATGGTAGTATTTTTCTTCGTTTTAGATAACCATGTTTCAAATTCATTGAATTGATTCACTGTCCATCTTTTAATGTTCTTGCTTCACTATACAATTTAGCTGATTCATAGGTTATATTTCTGGTTTAGCGTTCAATAAATTACATATGAAAGGCACTATTGATTTGATTACAATTTCTTAAGGAAACTAAAAAATTTAGGTAGTGTTTGGTAACTATACTTTGACAGTAACTATACATTGACATAAAAAGCTTAAGTTTCCATTATGCATGTAGCTTAGTAACTGTACATTGACAGTAAAAAAATCGCTCTGATGTTGATTGAAGTTGAAATGTCTGTAAAAATTTAGAAGATCTTAAATTTGGTTTCGATGGACACTGTAGTGTAATGCAAACTGTGCACATGATATTGAAGCATGGTATTCAAATATATTAAGATGGTGCATGTTATTAATGTAGAGTGAATATGACCATAACCAACACATGGCATATATTTATGTTAAAAGAGTCAAATAAGCGTAAAAATGTATTGTAATAGGCAATTTAGATTAACATTTAAAGTAAGCATTAATAAATGTGAAAATTTGGTTCATTTTGAGCTAGTTAAAATAATCAAAAACTTTGGTTAATATTGTAATGCATATCCAAGTTAAAATAATGCCCTTAGATCAATGATTAATAAACCACTAGTGGATTGTTGTTTAAGGTTCAATTCATTTTATTTGTCTCGATTTGTAAATGAGTCTAATGAGAATAGTGAACTTGTAGTACACTGTAAGACGACTCAAGGTTAAAAATTGCAGAAAAAGGAGAATATGGTGGGAAAGCGCCTCAAATTGGTGATTGGGATCAAATTGAGTGTTATTATATTAATTAATATGATAAGGTATGATCGATACTCACTAAATCCTAATAAATGTAAAAAAATTAATATTTTCCATACCTAATTTTAATGTAAATATATGGTATGTCATTTTAGTACTCTTTTAGTAGGTCAATACATGCATATATCATTTCTACTCCTGTTCAAATTTCACTTATTCTTCTCCATGTACTAAACTTCAATATATTATGTAGAAAGTGTCTTTTTGGGATGATGAACGACTTACCTACTATATTTGAAGTAGTGAATGGAAAGAGCAAAGCCAAAATCCCTAGCACCAACAACCATAGCAACAACAAGTCCAAGTCAATTACCACTAAAGCGGTAAGATTATCCTTATCCTTGAATTATTTTACTACCGATATTAAGATTATCCTGACATTGTTGTTGGTTATACATTGAAGTTTATTATCTATCATTTCCAAATATCTTGGGAAATAAATGCTCACAACTGTTGATAGGTAGGTCAACGGTCTTATTGAAATTAATATTCGTCTCTAACCCTTGTTAATTTAAGTGGTGTTTTCAGGTCTCATTTTGTTGTTTCAACGTAGAACTCAACATGAATTTTTTTTTGAAGTTGCGTGTTTCTTGAAATTAGTCTCTCGCATCTTTGGTTTACAGTTGAATTCTCTTGTTATAGAAATTGTATGATCTGCTCATTAATTAGCTACTGCAAATTGTTGAAATTAAACAAGAAATAAGTAGTTACAAGGAACCGCATGTATACCTGGAGTATTATCCTGCAAGTATGTAAAAGAAGATTCCTTTTATTTTCCTCAAATAAAGTTGAATTCATAATATGCACTTTAGAAAAAGAGGTAAACCATAATTTAACTTCCCTCATAAATCTTTCTACCTATTTTACAGAGCTATAAAGGTTTATTAACTGACCTGTTTTCTATTCAATTCTGCAGTTCAGTTCATACCTATTTCTTTTAGTTCAAGAACTGATCCAAATTTATTTTTGATGATCGAATGTTATACCATCAAATCTATGCTTATAGGTGATTGATTTCTCACAAATTACACTTGTACATAAAGATAAGAATAAGTATGCAATTATAACAATTTAGTAAGTTGGATCCTTGAAGATTCATATTTTTACCCGTACCATGCATATTCTGATCCTCTGCCTCATGATATACCTTTACACCTACTAATATATTTCATAGGAACACTACAAGTACTGATATACATATACATACAAACTTCGAGTAACCCTAACCCGATATAGATGTGGCATTGGAATTGGGTATATATTGTTACTATAACCGATAGGGATGTCGAAGCTATGCAGGTATAGTAATTCTAATTTCTGGTTTGTTTTGAATTTGCTAATTTTATTTCTTCATGTTTGTTTAAAACTATCTATTTTTCACAAGGAGTGGGTGTAATATCAATGTTAGCTTCAAGCTACTTACCTGCTATGTATAAAAGTATAAAGCAAGCTATTTGTTTGAGTTATATCTTCCAACATACTATTCCCTTTTATGACTCCAAAATTTCCATACATACTAGGTCCGTTTCTCTATCTTTCTATATCTAAAGACGTGTATCTATCGCTTATGCTAGTTTTTAGATCTATGCGATCTATTCTTATAACTAAGTTACTAACATTATCAATTTTTAGTCTATCTGTTCATAAATCATAGGATATCCACTTGTAAGTTCATGCTTTATAACATAAAGAATAGTTTATCGTTTATGTTTACAATCAACATGATCTTCTTCAAAACTGAGATGTTGAAATATATCACTATGACTATTTTTTGCTTTACAATCATAGATGTGGTTCGAAGAAGTAATTGGTGTTGGTTCTGGAGTAACTAGTTTTAAGGAAGGTGATGAAGTGGTTTCCATTTTTAATTTCACGGTAAGAGCTGATCATTGCACATTGTCTCCCACCTTATGTTTAAGTTTAAGTTGATTAAAATATAAGTTATGATATTTTAAGTTTGTGCAATTGAGATAATTTTTAACTTTAATAATGATGATTTGAATAAATCAACTAAGTTTTATATAAAAATTAACTAAGTATTATAAAATTAATAAGTTTATAATAATAGTAATAATAATAATAATAATAATTAACTAAGTTTATGAAAAATTTATAAGTTTGAGATAATTTATAAAAATTAACCAAGTTAATAAAATTTAAGTCTGAGATAATTTATAAGTTAATTAAAATATAAGTCATGACATTTAAGTTTTACCAATTGAGATAATTTATAAGATTGAGTTGATATAAATAAATTTATAAATAAGTTAACTGAGCTTTATAAAAATTTAACTAATTTTTATAAAAATTAACCAAAATTTTAAAAATTAACTAAGAGTTATATAATTTAACTACGTTTTATAATAATTTAATAAATTTATACAAATTAATTAAGTTTTATTATCATTGAACTACGTAAATAAGTTTTTAAAAATTAAATAAGTTTATTATAAAAATTAACCAAGTTTTATAAAAATTTAACTAAGTTTTATTAAAATTATTTTATTTAAGAATAGTTCAACTAAGATGTTTGATATACTTTAAATATGAAACAGTTTCATAGTCATTTGTTGATTGTTAAACTTGTCTACGGGTAATTAGCTTTTTAGGAGTAAAGACTAGCTGCAGCAAAGAATTGTGGGAGATCAAGTAATGAACATGTCTTTAGTTGTTATATATACTATAACATTTTGTCAGTACTTGTTGTGTAAACTTGTTTATGAATGGTTATGGATTTTATGTGAATTTGCTCGGTTTGTCGAAAAACTATTATCGAAATGGTTATGGATATTATATTTGATTATGTAATTAACGTGTTTTTTTAATTGTTTAAATATAATGATTATGTGATTGATTGATTGATTGTTTGAATATGACGATTATGTGATTGATTGCTGGTTGTAATATGACTATTATGTGAGCGATGGCTGGAAATTGTACAAGCCATTAACATGAAATAGCGTGTACAATGTGCTATAAAACAGTTAATAACTTTTAGTAGCATTTTAAAAACGCTACTAAAATAAATGTAAAGAGATGCGATACGACTTTTGAAGCGTTGAAAAAATGCTACCAAAACTTTTAGTAGCGTTTTTAGCAAAACACTACAATACGACATGCTACTAAAAGTCTGAAACTTTTTATAGCGTTTTTAAAACACCACAATAGGTCAAGTTTTGGTAGTGTTTTCTACAACCCTACAAAAAAATTCAGACTTTTAGTTGCATGTCGTATTGCAACGTTTATTGAAACCCTACTAAAAGTTTTGGTAGCATCTTTTCAGCGCTACAAAAGGTCTTTTCTGGTGTAGTGTGACTACAATGGATCATTAAATTTGGGTTTACTTATCCAAGTTATATCATGAGTATTGCCTAACATCATATATGTAAGGTATTCACACATAATATACAATCAATAATAGGGAGATGTCTAAGTTACAAATATAGATACATCCATTATCGGTGAAAAATGTACATATAGAAGTATATTCTATATGCTTAAGTTACCATGACCTGCTTATTGAAATTAACTTCCTTGTGTTTATCACGTTACCAATATTCAACATTTGTGCTAACACAAGTCAACGTACTTCCCATAAAACATGTCAACGTTTTATAATCACTACTTTAATTCATTTGGCTACTTGGTGGTTCAGACGAGAGATCATTTGATTTGAAATCAATTAACCTTAAAAAGAAGACTGATTTAAAACACAACTGATTAAGTTTAAAAATAGCTTTGAAAAGATTAAAGTATATTCAATCAGCTTAAACCCTAATTATATCTTAATTAAATCAAGACTAATTCAAAATTAAACTTAATTAACTTAATGAACTTGGTAAGTCCTAATTAACTTCCGAATGTATCTTAGTTAAGGTTTAAACAATTCATTATTAATTAAACTCTATTAATTAAAAATTAATTAAATAATCACTTAATTAAATAATAACTAATCAACTAATTAACTTAATTAAATAATAATTAACCATTTAGTTACTTCTTAACTTCATAAATCACTAATTAAAAACTTTACTAATCACTAATTAATCATTAACCTTCCTTAAGTGTTACTTAAACCTTAATCACTTACTTAATCACTAACTAATTACTTTTTAATTAATTTATTATTTAAATAAATTATTAAATTGTTTAAACTTAACTCTTTTTAGGTTACTAATCAAGTTCGTAAATCATTTTTAAACATTCTAAAAGAAAACATTTTAAAACAAAAATCGACAATTTTGTCGAACTGCGTCCGTAGCGACTATTTCTATGAGCGCAGTTCCCTTAAACTTAATTTAAGTGAAATATTTCGCTTATTCCTTACTATTGCAAGTTTGAAAACCTAATTTTGAAAGTTTTTGAAACTTAATAAACAAAGATAAAAACTTTGAAACCATTTGCAAAATTTAAAACTAGAAAACTTAGTTTTGATTCCAAATCAGATCTCACGTCCATAGCAACATACAAAGGTGTAAGCTTTGTAATTCTTACACAACATACAACTAGTTTTGATGAAAACCATACCATCAACATACGATACACCAACATCACATTCATACAACCAAACATACCACTTTAAACATCCAAACATGATGTTTAACATCCAAACACAATATTTAACATCCAAACTATGCTAACCACAAATCGCAAATGTATATCATTATCATGGCATGATAAACATGAAATATGGATTTCCACAACATATAATATATGGAAATAAAGTTAGTTCTTTCTAAAAATGAGATAGTTCTACTCACCGAAAATCTTTGAACCCTGAAATGCACAAAAATCATTCCAAAAATATATTATTTTCCACATGATTTTCGGAAATATTACTCTCAGATTTTGAAAAATTGATCAAAGGAAAAGTTTTATAAAATTATTTTCTCTACAAATTAAAAAAAAAGAATCACTCAAATCGGATAACGTTTGAGGTAGATATGGTTAAAAGAAAGAGAGCTATTTTCGGACCTGAATTTCTGAGTTTAAAAGTACACTACAAAGAAATAATATTTTGACAAACCTAAGATTGAAATCAGAAAAGGTGATAACATAGAAAGTTGTTGCTACTGAAATTTTATACGATTTGAAAAAAATAAAATCTTTATTTGGTGTAAAATAGAGGAAGTTGTGGCCGAATAAATTGGAGGAAAAATGGAGAAGAAAGAGTTTTAAAACAAGTTAGCATCTTTAAATCAATTTAAATCTTTTGGTTTAAAATAAAAATAAAACTAACAAAAGAAGCCATGAAACATGAAATGGAGCTTAGAAAAAAGAAAGATGAAGATGTAACTGAGATTTGGTGCATGAATGTGTGTATTTATAGACAAGAAAATCGGTAAATATCTAAACTACCCTTTGCATGAAATAATATAACATGTCATGATATGTTAGGTCACATCACCATCCTCCCTCCCTCTCTAGTCACATCCCTACCTCTCTAGTCTCATCCCCTAGGCTCATGCTTGGATGATGATGATGGTACCAAAGAAATGACAAGAGATAGGTATGTATTTTGTATATATATAAGTGTATATGTATATATATGTTATTATTTTTAAAACCACGACTTGTCACTTCACTTCCTAAACTTAATTAACATAAGATAATATATTATTAAGTGTATTATTATATGGTTAATTATCTACTATATATGTGTATATATATTGCGTAAAGGTAAACAACATTTCTGACAACTTTTCGATGTCAAAAAATCAAAATTCTGAAAAACGTTCTTTGGTCACATTTTCTATTTTTCTACGAACTATCTGTGTTGGTAAAGAAATTTCAAAACTGATTTTACCATTATTATCAAATAATTACAATAGGTTTATTTGTTAATAAAAACCCATATATTTATTATTAAAACTTAACTTGAATTCCCGAAGAAATATATGAAACCGATGATATCAATTGTCGATGTCATAAATACATTTTATTTTAAAAAAAATAAAATAAAATATTTTATTTCATAATCTTGTTTGAATATATATATATTAGTGTATGAATTCAAAACCGTGCATGATCCTTATTTTTGAAAATCAGTTTTATTGATAAAACTATTTTCGGTTGTTTTATCAATATTTTACCTAGGACGATATTTACAAATTATCAATATTTTAGCTCGGTAATTTGTCCACAAATATATTTTCCCAAAAAAAATAACTATTATTATTTACCACTTAAAACATGATTATTTCTTACTTTTGAACCCATATCCAAATATTCTAAAAATAAATATAATTTATCTAAGTGATAAATTTGTAGGTCATTACAAGAATGCAATTGTACTTAGGTTTATGCAAGCAACTCTTTTACAGATCGATTAAAACTTTGGGATCTAATTTGCCTCGATGCTTCAACTATAGGGTTGCCTTGGATTACCATAGGGGATTTTAATAATGCTCTTAACCCAAACAATAAAAAAGGAGGATTGCCTATCTCTTTTACCTATCTAAACATCTTAATAATTGCCATCCTAAATATGGCTTGGTTGAATCTTATATGCAGGGGTGTAAATTTACGTGGAGAAGAAGAGGAATTGCAATGAACATCAACAAGGTGCTTGTTAACTATGATTTTATGTCCATGTTCCCGCAATTCATCACAATCACACTTCCCTTGGCGATTAGCGACCACACCCCTATTCTAATCAGATTCAGCAACCAAAATAAAGTGCAAAAGAAGTGCCTTTCTGATATGTTAATAACTGGTGCTATGTATAGGGATACAATCAATGTATCATAGAGGGATATGCTACTGAAACATAGGGATAGAAAGTCATAAATTCATTTATAAATATCAAGCAATAAAGCATAAACTAAAGGTGTGGAATAGGTTAAGAGCTAAAGAGGACTCTATTTTCAAACTGCAGGAAGAATACAATACATTTTTTATCAAAGCGATCGAAATCCAAAAAAGATGTTTTGTTTGAAAATATGTACTAAAAAAGTTTGAAACTGACTGACCAACTACAAAAGCAACAACAATTCCTCCAACAACAAAGAAAAGTGTTATGGTTGCAACAAGGTGATACTAATTCTAAATTTAGCTATGCAAAAATGTAACAACCCGCATATTTTACGATTGAATATTTAAATATTTTTATTTAAATATTTCATCGTTAGTCGGAATATAGTCCAAAAAGCTACTTTTTGCAAACAGTCAAATTAGGACTCAAGACCACCCCCATTGAGTTCAAAATGACGTTTGCGACCTTTTTGAGTATAAACATTGATATGTTTGGAGTTAGTGGAATTTTGCTACTTTTTCACTTTGGGCTTTGGTTTGGGTTTCAACCCTATATCCTAACTCAAGCCCTTAGCTCCACCCCCACTTATCTTCATTCACTTTATTTTCCTAACACTTTCAAGCTCTAGATAAAAATGGTGGAGGAGAAAAAGAATTAGAATTCCTAAGCCCTAGTTCCATTTGCAAATCAAGTTCTAGCTCCAAATTCAAAGAAGAAGCTTTGGTAAGCCTTCTCTTCATCTTCTCCAACTCGTTCACTTTTCAATCTTAGAAATTCCTAAACCTAACTTAGGAATTGTTTCTCTTTTAAGCTTAGATTCAAGCTTGTTGAGTTGGAATTGAAGAGTGATTGTTCTTGTCATTGCTCTATAGCTTCTTCTTCCTTGTTTTGTGTAAAACGGTGAGATTTTTATCTCACATCTTTGTCTATAACTATCTTTGATGTTAGGTATGAATTCCTAACACTTATTCATGTTCATTTGATTTTGATTTGGATTGATTTGGTGAAAATTCCAATATTTGGTGTTTTGAAGTCAAAACTTTGAAAATCCTAGCTTTGAATTGTGAACATGTTTTGGTGGTGAATCGGAAAGCTTTAGGGCTGGGTTGTCGCTTGGCATAAATCCTTTGTCGCCGTTGCTCATTCAATCGCTCCGAATCCAAGAAGTTGGGTAGGTTTTCCCATTTATGGGCTTTGCAAATTCTGTCCTGCTACAAGCGACAGACGTCTGTGGCTTCAGGAAAAACATTTCCTAAAACAGGCGACAGACGTCTGTGGATTATCCACAGACGTCTGTGACTTCAGTGTTACCATTTCCCGAAACAGGGGACAGACGTCTGTGGCTGTGGATTTCTGGATATTAGCCTATTTTTATGTGGATTTCCAAATTTATCGATTTTTGATTATCCATATAGTTATTGTCAATTAATATTGTAACGACCCAGAATTTTGACCAAATTAAATTGAGAATATTTAATTAATTTTAAATATTTGAACGATAATTTAATTTGAATCCCCGATATAACTTTGAATTTGGCGATTAAATTTTATAATTTAATCTATATAATGTTGAATAAAAATTCAATCTATTTAATACTTGAATAAAAATTTAAATCTTCGATCATAAGCTGAAGAAAAATATTTCGAAAACTTTTAAAATTTATATTGATAATACTGAAGATGACAGAAGCTTCAAAATTGAGTTTGGAAACGATTTGTTCAGTTTTGAAATTTTATTGTTCGAATCGATATTCAAAAATAGTCATTTTTCACACAGTCTCGGAATTCGACGAAACCAGTTCCATTGGGTCCGTAACGTTGAATTATTGCCGGGTTTCAAATTTCGTATTTTTCGGAGTTGATAGGTGAGCACACGACACAAAAACGCGTCGAAATCAAATTGAATTGAATTTAAATTTAAAATTTAAATTGGGTAACATTAGCACGTCGTCTTCCCTTATCTCACGCCAAAGACCACGCCAAGTATCACGGGTACGAAATCGTGCAAACCCATCCTCTCGTTCAAATCAAAACCTGACCGCGTACCCAATCTTCAGCTAAAACCCAGAGATCCACCATTTCATTCGAATTCGAATCCACAAACAAAAAATAAAATAAAATGGCAGACATAGGCAAACTCGAGTTCGAAGGCGGTAGGCTCGGGGGCGATTCGAATCGCGTGAAGACTAGTCGCGATTTCTAGGGCTGGGGCTTCGTTCGAAGTCGCGAACGAGCATCGCGATTGGTAGAGCGACGAATTGAAGGCGGCACCACCGCGCGATGGAGTCGCGAGTAGGAGGATACTTCGGCAATTTGGTAGTCGTGGCCAGAGGCAGACGTGAGGCAGTGGGGGTCAGTCATCGTGCTTGCGAACTGATGGTGGCTGGATGGTCGATGGCCGCGTGTGCGTGCGTGTGATGGAGGCGACTGCGAAGTCAGGTGGAGCAGCGGCGATTGTTCGAAGGGCGGTGTCATGGTTTCTGGGTTGTCGAACTCGATGTTCGAGTTGGGGGTTCGTCGTCCAGAGGAAGTCGCGGTGATCTGGTTTTCGAATTAGCAGTAAGGTATATTATTATTTTATTTTAGCAAATTTTATGTATGCAGTAATATATGACCTTAATTTTGATTTTTATAATATGTTAATATGTTAAATCTAGGAAAAAATAGGTATATAGTAATTGCAGTAAGATAAAATATGCTGTTATCACTTATATACAGTAAAGAAAGAAATTTGTTAGTTAAAAATTTAAATTGTTTAATTTAGTAAATTTTTTAAAAAAAGAATGTATGCAGAAGAAGAAAATTTAAATAAGTAAAATTATTTTATTAAGTTATATACATTTATATATAAATAGTTAAGGGAATGGAAAAATCTGTTTAAAGGAGTAATACTGGTTTAAATAAAACTACCAGTTAATTTAACTATTAAAATGAAATCACCGATGAATCAAATTAGTCAAATGAAATTTATTTTTCGATCTGTTCAAATATTAATAGATTGGTATAATATTTATACAAGGTATAAATCAAGAAAAATCGAGTCAGAGTGGAAATGGATTGCAAATAAAAGCTAAGGTGAGATTTTTCTCACTCAAAATATATTTGGTATTGCAGTTATTGAATTGATTGATTTGATTGCTATTGGTTGTGATATTAGATATAGTAGGATATATCTATATATATAGCAATATATACATATTGGCATATGTATATATTGGATTGATTGATTTCCCGCCTTGTATAGCGGATGAGACCCTATTGCGCCGTTAGTAAGCGGATTATTTTTATAAAACCCATATACCGCGATATTCCACCTTGAAGTGGAATTGGTATTGTGCTAACGTTTGTGGATGCAGGGAAACAAGTTGGAGGGATCCAACTGGATTCCTCAACAGTATTTATTTATTTACAGATATTGATGTATATTCTGTTATCATATGTTGATATATGATGTTTGATGTTGTGATTGACTAATTGGTGCTGTTGCATCATCGGATTCAAGTTTTGGAATTTAAAAATAACGACCTTTACTTTAAAAAGGATTTTAAAGAAATTTTTGAAAGTAGACGTTGTATTGAATTGTTGAATTGATTTATTTTAAATAAATAAACGTTTAAAATTTTGAAGTTATAAAAGTTAAGATTTTTGTGAATTATGACTGTAAGGTGATTTTTGAAATAAATAGTTTAAGCAATTTATAAAATGGTTTGAACTAAGATTTTTCGAATTTTTGTGAACAGTTTATTTAAAAGATTTAAAAAGTTGATATTTATAAATTTAAAATATTGGAATTTTAAAACGAGTTTATAAGTGTTAAAAAATGAAATTTATAGTATTATAAATCGTGAAGATATGGAATTTATAGATTTATAAATTGTGAAGTTATAAAATGGATGAAACTGTAGAATAAAAGATTTATAAGAGATTAACTTATAAATTGGATTTTTGCCTTTAAAGGGAATATTTATCGGATTATTAATAAAGAAGATTTATTAAATTGAAGTTGTTAGAAAATAGAATTTATAAACGTGTTTATAAATTCAAAATCAATTGAATTTGATAAATTAAATGTAGAAGGTTATTAAGGGAAATATATTCGCGATTTTGGATAGCGAATAATTCTTGGGAAAGCGATATGATAAAATGAAGTTAATTGTTTTAAAAGATGTTTTAAAACGTGTTAAGTATCGAATACATAGATTTCAACATTCATTGTTGAAATAGACGTTTTCGAGAAATAAGGAAATGATGGACTATAACACTGTTGTTATAGTAAATGATTTTCGAAAGAAAATGTTTTATGTAGTATTGGGATTTATATATATCTATCTTAAAATCCGAATCCCTATACTAGTGATTTCGAGTCGTCGTAACGATGTTTTACGTAACATTCGTTTTGACTCAAATAGATGTGCTTAAGAGAATGGTTTCCTTAAAGAATGAATATATACTTAATATTGATTTAAGTATATCGAATATTTTCAAATGTTGAAAATAAATAGATTTGTGAATTACTTATTTTTAAATAAGTATGGAAATGCTTTTCCAATATGAAATGAACTGTTTTGAGATTTTATCTTCAAAGATAAAATGAAATGTGGAAATTGATTTGAAAATTGTTTTCAAATGATTAAGTGTGGAAATTTTATGTCTAGTAAAGATATTTTTGAAGATGAAATAATTTGGAAAATTATTTGGAATCTGATGATGTCGCGCATCTTTATTGATAGTTAAATAACCGACTATCAATAATTACCTTTAGATAGGTATTTGTTGTGATTGGATGAATTTGAATGCCACACTTAT
Source organism: Allium fistulosum (assembly GCA_030737815.1). NCBI lineage: Eukaryota > Viridiplantae > Streptophyta > Magnoliopsida > Asparagales > Amaryllidaceae > Allium > Allium fistulosum. Next base: position 1,621,533,675 of record CM060901.1, read on the forward strand.
TTTTGAAATTTTTGCTCACTATTCGGGTTAGCCGGGAAAGGACCATGGGGTCGTATAACCCATTCCGAATATGTGATACGTCGTTATGAATTGCATTCGAAGACCGGTGTTGAAGACCGGATATTTTTGAAAACGGAAGGATTACCGTCGAGTTACTCTACATCGGCTGAACTCCGATTTAGAGGTTTTTATCACCCTTAGTGACGGGAAGTCCGGACGTGATTGAAAACTATCCGGATGTGCAAGGGCTTCGTGAGAAGTGCCTTCGGTTCTGTTCGATCCCGGAACAGACTTGTATGGATTGTGTGTCTGACGATACAATTTGAGATATAAAGCTGATTTCTTTCAAATACATTTCTGTTGGTGGCGGAGAATTTATTCTCTTAGCTTAACACCCTTCTCTGAGACGTATGAGCTCAGAGGTTATGTAGTTGAAATTTATCAGCGATATACTCCCAATTTGGTAACGTGGCATACTGAGTGTTGCTGTGAAATGATCAGTGTTTGATCATTTGCGATATGATCATTTGTTTGATCTTATATCTTTGTGATCATAGGTTGATCATTTGTTTGACCCGAAGCATGGCTTTGTAGAAAGCGTAGCTTTGTGGACGAGACTTCGTCGAGCCTCACACCCCGGAAATGGTCAAAACAGGAAGAATGCGACAAGGTTCTAGGGAGTAGCGCCCCTTAGTGTATGTCATTCCTTCTGGATAAAGGTGGTATCATGGTATGGAGCCCAGATACTTAACCTCTGTGGTTGCTGCAAATTTATTACTTTGTGGTTGTTGCGAATCGGGGATCCTCGGGAAGATCGGTGACGATCGGGGGATGGCATACGCGTGTCAGTAGTTACCTATTTTTGCAGAGGTAACCCGGCCTTGTGTTGGCAGAGATCCGGTTAGGTTCTCGGGTCGTCTATTCCAGGGACGTACCCATCGTGGATAGGAAGTTCCTTAGCCTGACCATTTGTTGGAAATCCAAAGAAACAATACGAGCCTTGTACGGTTTTAGTTGTAGAACCTATCATTCACTTATGGTGGTCACCACTGTTTGGATGGTAGCTATAGTAGGCATAAGTGCGGAATGCCTATGCTGGCTAAGATTAATATTATACTTTCGAAATGTTTTCTACACTATGCACTAATAATAATATCAAAAATGATTTGATTTTGCGTAGTAAGCATCTTTGACTATCATAAGAAGAAATCTCCTCCAATTCTGCGTTTGCATTGTGTGTGTGGTGGGAGGTCTTATGGTAGTTTCATTTTCCAAAAAGCATTTCGAATTGACTTTAAAATTATTTTGTGGTTATAAAGAATAACTGTTTTACGATCTCACACCAGTCACCATGACTGACTCGGAGTTTATTGTTTCCCTTCTAAACTCTGGGTGCCCACCAATTTCCACACGGGCAGCCTAGAGTTATATTATCAGGATATTCTGGAGCTTTGGAGATAAGCTGGATGGCGAGACGTAGTATTTGTATCTGATATTATTTATTCCGCTGTGTATTCTGTATGAGGACAAGTTTATATAACTATCCATTGTTGTATGTTGACTCTGATGATTGATGTATGTATAAACTGACAGTCTTTTGTTTTAAAGATTATTGATTCTTCTATTATATATTGTTCCGCTGCGATATGTGAGATTCTGATGTTGTTCTGTTTCTGTTGCTGTTCTGTTGTTCTCCTTCTTTCTTTTTCTTCTTTCTTTTCTTCTTCTTCTACCTTTTTATTCTTTTTAAAACCATAACTTTTCGGGTTTCCGGCATTCGATGGCTCGGCAGTCGATAAAGTGAGTATCGATGTCGAATTTTCGAAAGTCGAAAAATTTCGGGATGTTACAAATATCATCTTTGATGATTTCTTTTATGGATTTTTGGTGTTTCTATTTGATCGATTTGATATCGATTTCCATGGTTGGATTCACGTTATCGAAATATGAATTCTTGTGATTGATTGTTTCTACAATCATTTCTGTGATTTGTCACTTTAAAATATAAAGGTTTCTATACTAGTAGTAAATATTCAAACTCTTTTACAAAGATGATTTCAACTCTATTTTTAAACATAAAGCTTGCTTTCAAAACCGTTTTCCAATCTATTAGTATATACAAACTTTTACCTCATTCGTATGAGAAAATATAATTAAACGGCTTAGCAAAACAAGTGGTATGAAACGCTTGCGTTTACTTCGTCGGTTAATTTTTGGACTTGTTCGATTGAAACTCTTGTGACAATTTTCGAGTGGAAATCTACAATTTGTTCGTAAATATTTAAGTTAAGCTAGTGGTTATGGGACATGAAGCTAAACTCATATATTTACTAGCTTAGTGTAATCGACAATTTTTATTGATCAATGATGATCGTTTTGTGATTTAGACTAGCCATGTGCGATGTCTATTTGTCTGCGAGGGAGACTAAACCCTGTTTCTGTGGAACTTCAGTTTAATTTGGCGGGGTAGCGACCCATGGTCTTCGGACCGTTTGTGGAGCTTCGGCTCAATATTTATGGTTAGCGACCATGGAATAGCGTTCCATTTGTGATACACGTGTTGGTGAGTTTTCATGCTCCCGTTTGAGATAGGCCTCCCCCCTTTGTGATTTCTGGATTTCTAATTGATGATTTCTAGAATTTGTGTTTCACTAACTTTTGTGTTTGACAATGATATGTTTGTCAATATTTGCGGTTTGGTGAATAAAATAAAGAATATGACATTCTTTTTGATGCTTTGAGATTTCTTGAGATATTGTATGATTTTGTTGTTGTTTAAAACATACTTGTCACAGCTTGACACCATTGTTATCATACGTTCTTATTATATCTCTGCTTTTATCTCATTCCTTTACCTGATATTTATAGCTAGACTGATCCGTTTATTATTTTCTTATTAAATAATACTCGGGTCAGACCGAGATGTTACAGGTGCTTCTACTTGACTCCTCATCTGGGATCACCTTCTGACTTTTGCCTAACTACATTACAATTGTAGTTTTTATTGTTATACGTTTGAGATAGAGACTCCTTGATGTATACATATTATTTTTTCTAGCACTTGTATCTATTCTTTTGTGATATTGTGGTTCTTGTTTGACCACTACTCTGATGTACACTTTTATGTGTTATATTCATATCTGTTTCCACCTTTGAGATATGAACATCTGTGACTGATTTATGTTATGTTTATTTCTATAATTGTTTCCGAGGTCCACTTAGCCACTGTGTAGTAGCTTTGAGTTTGTATCGGTATGTCGGATTTCCTCTTGAAATGAAATGCATGTTATACTATCTGACATATCGGTGCTCGCACAAGGCAATACACGGATGGTCGCTCCTCAATAGCCTCATTCTTCGCGCTAGTTGACGGCATTACTCCGTAGTGTCCTTGGCTAGCATGAGCATAGAGGTGGGGCGTCACAAAAAATGTCAATACGAAGGCATAGAATTAAAATTCAAGCTTTACTCGATGCATAAGAAAAATATGTCTACGACAGCACTAGAATTAAAGTGGAAGATATTTTTTTTATCCGTCATTATTCAAGGATGAAGTAAATTTATTTTTCCCTCGTATTCATACTAGAATGCAAATAAATAACAGAGGTAGAGAATACTTAGCTTCGCCCATCCCTGCTGATGATGTTAAAGCAGCCCGGTTTTCCATTGATGATGCCAGGAGTCCGGGGCCGGATGGCTTTTCCTCTAAATTTTATAAACTACAGTGGGACTTCCTGTGATAAGATATTATTGAAGCAATATCAGATTTCTTTTGTACAAAGAAATTTCCAAAGGGACTAGATCACAATTTCATCACTCTAATCCCTAAAAACGATAAGCCCTAAACGACCTCTGATTACAGGCCTATTGCTTGTGCTAATGTATTATATAAAATTGTTGCAAAGAATTTGTGTCATAGAATTAAATATTTTTTGCCTTTTCTCATTGTAGAAAATCAACCCTCTTTCATTCCGGGTAGAAACATTGGTGAAAATGTTCTGCTAGCACATGAGCAAGTGAGGGATTTTGCTAAAAAGGATAAAGGCAAAATGTGCGTCAAAATTGACCTACAAAAGGCCTATGATATTGTGAATCGTGAATTCATGTGTCATAAGTTATATCTAATGGGGTTCCCTGCCTGTTAATCGAGCTAATTTATGAATGCATTGCAACACCAACTTTTTCAACCATTGTTGATGGAATACCTCAAGAATTTATAACATTTAATAGGGAACTGCGACAACGTGATTTTCTATTGCCCTATTTGATTTGCATAGTAATGGATTTTTTCTATTTTAATGGAGAAAGGTGAATTAGACGATCAGTTACAACCTATATCTACCGTAAAGCCTAGTATAACACATTTATTATATGCAGACGATGTTATGATATTTCTTTCTACCACAACAGATAATGCAATCGATTTGAACAAAAAATTTACTACTCTAGAGGACACCGTGGGTTTGAAGATTAATCAAACAAAGTCACAACTTTTCTTCTGTAAAGGAGCGGCTCGAAAAATGAAAATTTTCAATATTTTACATATAACTGAGTATACGTTACCTATTAAATATCTCAGTGTTCCTCTTACTTCTGATTATATTCATGTCGTTCACTGTTCACCTCTGATAAGCAAGGTAAGTGGTAAATTAAAAGGATTGGATAGCCAATTAATAACAACAGCAAGAAGAGCAGGATTAATTCATAGTACAATTACCCAAATTATGCTGTATTGGCTGTTAATTTATCATTTACTGCTGCCAGTACTTATAAAAGTGGATTAGATGTGTGCAGACTTTTTTTGGAGTGGGAAACTACACAAAATATCATGGGATAATCTGTGTGAACCAAAACTAGAAGGTGGTGTAGGATTATTCAAATTTTCTGACTTAAACACCACAACAAGGATTAAATTGCTTTGGAATCTTCTTACGAAGGACTATTAGCTAATTTCTGGATACTTCCTATCATCAATAATTACTTTGGCACTATGAAATCTATTTTATGACAGCGAGATACATCATGCAAATTCATGAATAGAGTAGTTGTTAATGGGGAGAACACCTCCTTGTGGTTTGATCCTTTCAACCATAAATCATTGGTGGACTTAATTGGGTGGAGTAGAGTGCAAATGTGTAACAAAACTTACTATACAGTCAATCATATAATAAGGGATAACAAGTTACAACCTCAACTTTTATCAGAAACCGTAGAAGTGGCTTCAATAATTGATCAAATTAATCTATCTACGGATCGACCATAAGACTATTAGTAGATATTACAATGCAAATTCGTGTTTTGAAAGGTTTGGGATGTGATCAGGAAACATTCAAAGATAAACATGTTAGGAAATCAATTCTATGGTTTCGATGATAACAACTATACAATGGAAATCGAATGTACATATATATCTATATTTACAGGTAGTTGATAGAGTAACATCACCAAAGAGACTAAAACAACACTCAAGAGAAGAATCAAAAGACGTCAAATCAGTAGAAGTTGAAGAGAAATGGGACATGCACAAGATAAAGCAACATGCACACTTTCAGACGTCTGAGAGCACTATCCAGACGTCTGAATGATTCCTCTGGTTCATAATTCAGAAGCAATCAGACGTCTGGTTACCAACGTCAGACGTCTGAAAAGTACCCATGCATAAAACAGATATGAAGACCAGACGTCTGAGGTTACTTTCCAGACGTCTAATTCGAGACTCGACTGTGCATTTTCAAAGTTCAACTGCCACATTCGAAAAGACACATCCACTTCTCTTTGTCGCAACTCTTCATCACCATCAGAAGCGACTTTACGGAGATTACAACAGATGCAACTATACAAGAAAACTCTTCATCACTATAAAAAGCATCAGGAATTCAAGAGAAGTTATTACCTTACCTACTTACGCTTTTATCTCTTATACTCTGATCTATTCCTGATCTCTAAGCAATCAACTACCTATATTTAACTCTTCCATATATACAGAACTCCTCATTCAAATATTCTCTAGATAGATATATATATATTGGAAGCATTTGTACTCAATAGTCAACATCCGTGTTATAGAACACATTCTTGACAAAGAAACTCTGCAATTGTAAACCTGTTCCTCCGGGTCAAGTGAGGGTTAGTTGAAAGGAAATTCCGAAGAGGAGCTTCGGGACTGGACGTAGGATGGGAGGTCCGAACCAGTATAAAATACCGGTGTGATCATTTTCATTTACTTTGCTACTATCATTTGTCAAGTTATATTATATAGTTAACTGTTTATACTTGCATATATCCTATACGATCCACTCATATAGACTTTCAATTGGTATCAGAGCAAGATTTGTTTAAAAGAACAGTAACACGTTTTTTAATCCTTCTAATATGGCAAGTATTTTTCAAGAAGGACAATCCACAGCACGACCCCCACTTTTTAATGGCTCTAATTATTCATATTGGTCAACACGTATGAGAATTTTTATGGAAGCTAATGGTTTAGAAATTTGGTCAGCCACTCAAGATAAATATGAAGCACCAACTACTGCTATGAACACATGGACCGATGCACAAAAAACATCAGCATCAAATAATGCTAAAGCTATGAATGTTCTATTTTGCTCACTAGACAAAAATGAATTTTCACGTGTCATGTTATGTAAAACTGCATTTGATATTTGGCATACCTTACAAATTACACATGAAGGTACAACAAAGGTCAAACAAACTAAAATTTCAATTTTGCAAAATCAGTTTTCATCATTTAAAATGAAACAAAATGAAACTATAGTAGACATGTATTCTAGATTTCAAACTATTCAACATGATCTTATGGCATTAGGAGTTAAGTTTATTGTTTTTGATTTAGTTTCTCGAATATTCAACTCTTTAACACCTGATTGGGAAAGAAAGGTATTAGCTATTGAAGAAGCTAATGATCTCTCTACTCTCAAAGTTGAAGAGTTGATAGGAAATTTGATGTCCTATGAAGCTAATTTGCAGGCACGTAAAGAATTAAATTCGGAGACGAAGAACATAGCATTTCCATCAATAAAGAATGATAACTCAGATTTAGATGAAAATGAGATAGTATTTATTGCCAAAAACTATAATAGATTCAAGAAATTTAGAAAGATGACCAAGTTTCAAAAAGAAGGAAAAACCAACTCAACAAATCTATCTCAAATTGAGTGCTATGAATGTGATCAATACGGACACATGAAAAAGGATTGCCCAAAACTTAACAATGATAAAAAGAAGAGCAAATTTGAAAAACTCAAAAAGAAGAAAGCTTTCAAAGTAACATGGGATGACTCTGATTCTTCATCTTCAGAAAGTGATAGCGATAGTGACGGAGAACAAGCTAATGTATGTTTTATGGCACAAAAAGATGAGGTATGTCCGGAACTTAGCTATGAAGAATTATTTGAACTTAGCATGGAATTAGATGATAAATTTAGACAAATTAAAAAATTAAACAAAGAATATATAGTAAAAATAAATAGATTAGAACTTGAGGTAGGAATGTTGAAAGATGAAAAATCTAATTTAGAAGAAGAACTTGAAATATCTCAAGAAAAATTAAGAAATAATGTGATAAAAAGTGAGAACATTACTCTAGAAAAGGAAAATTTGCTAAAAGAAAATGTTGATTTTAAAAATAATATTGAATTATTGAAAACAGAAAATAGAGAATTAAAAGAAAAATTAGATAAAATTACCAATAATGTATCAAAATTCAACAAAGGAAAACAAGATTTGGAAAATCTTATCAAAACATCAAAACCATCAGGTAATAGAAATGGAATAGGATTTAAAAAATGTTCTAAACAAAAGGAAAATAATGCTAAAAATATTAATTATATAGAAACTAGGAGTTCATTTAAACAAAAGTTGAATACCAAAAATATGAAAATTTGGGTTCCTAAAACAAATAATAATTTGATTAGACAAAAGCATATCAGTAATTACTTAGAAAATGTAGTCTATAATAAAAACTATATTTATAAAGGTACCAAACCATCTTGGGCGTGGCTACCTTCTTCTAACAATTAGGACCCTAATCAAATATATGGGTACCAATTTAAACATTGTTTATCTTACAGGTACCCAAAATAAAAAATAAGGAGAAATGGATACTAGATAGCGGTTGCTCCAAACATATGACCGGAAATTTAAAAATGTTATCAAATATAACATACATTGATGGTGGAACGGTAACATTTGGAGACAATTCAAAGGGATTTTTCATAGGCATTGAAGAAGTCATCAACTCTGGTATATCTAACTCTCCTATTATTACAAATGTTTTATTAGTAGAAAATTTAAAACACAACCTGTTAAGCATTAGTCAATTATGTGATAAAGGTTTTCAAATAAATTTTGAAAAAGATAGATGTAATATTTTAGATAATAACAAACAACCCATTTTTGAAGGTTTTAGAAACAAAAATATTTATGTATTAAACATGAATATTAATAATAATTCAAACTTATGTTTAGCCACCAAACATGATGATCCATGGTTATGGCATAAACGATTTTGTCATATTAATTTTAAGAATATTAATAAATTAGCTAAATATGAGTTAGTAAGAGGATTACCTAAAATAAGTTACAAAGTAGAAAATTTATGTGACGATTGTCAAATTGGTAAACTAAAGAAAAGCTCGTTTAAATCTAAAAATAATATTTCTACAAAACAACCATTAGAATTATTACATTTAGATTTATTTGGTCCAACACAAATAAGATCTATTAATCACAACAAATATGTTTTTGTAATAGTCGATGATTTTTCGAGATATACATGGACTTTATTTCTAAAACACAAAAGCGATACTTTTGGTATGTTTAAAATATTTGCAAAACGAATTAAAACTCAAATGAATTTGAAAATTAAAAATATTAGAAGTGATCATGGAGGAGAATTCGAAAATGATCTTTTTTCAAACTTTTGCAATAAAAAAGGAATGACTCATAATTTTTCTTTTCTTCGTACACCCCAACAAAATGGTGTCGTAGAAAGAAAAAATCGTACATTACAAGAATGTGCACGAACATTATTAAATAGTAACGGATTACCAAAACACTTTTGGGCCGAAGCTATTGCTACATCTTGTTATGTATTAAACCGAGTAACTATTCGCCCAATGACTAAACAAACTTGTTTTGAAATATTTTTTGGTAAAAAACCTAAAGTATCATACTTTAAAACTTTTGGCTCAAAATGTTTTATATTAAATACAAAAGATAAATTAGGAAAATTTGATCCAAAAGCCGATGATTGTATCTTTGTTGGATATTCGGATCGAAGCAAGGCATATCGAATTTTTAATAAAAGGAATAATACTATAGAAGAGAGCTTACATGTCTCATTCGATGAAAATCCTTTCATACATCAGACTAATGATAAAGAAGAAATTATTCCACTAACAAATTCAACAAATTATATTAATAATGAAGCAAATATACAGAATAACACTATTGTATCATCTCCTAGAATTCTTAAGAATCATCCAATAGATAATATTATTGGAGATATTAATTCAAGTGTTACTAGAAATCAACTAAATCAAATAAGCCATATAGCGTTTGTATCAAACTTTGAACCAAAGAATTATAAAGAAGCCTCAAATGATAATTTTTGTATAATAGCTATGCAAGAGGAATTACATCAATTTGAACGTAATAACGTATGAGAATTAGTACCAAGACCTGAAGATCAATCAGTAATAGGAACAAAATGGGTATTTAAAAACAAGGCGGACGAAAATGGAAATATTGTTAGAAATAAAGCACGACTAGTTGCTCAGGGCTACAATCAAGAAGAAGGCATAGATTACGATGAAACTTTTGCACCGGTAGCAAGATTAGAAGTCATTCGTACTTTACTTTCCTTTGCAACTCATAACAATTTTAAACTATTTCAAATGGATGACAAAAGTGCCTTTTTGAATGGTTTTATTAAAGAAAATGTATACGTTGAACAACCACCACTTTTTGTTCATGAAAAATATCCCGATCATGTTTTTAAATTACATAAAGCACTTTATGGATTAAAACAAGCACCTCGTGCATGGTACGAACGTCTTAAAAATCACCTAATAACATATGGTTTTCATATAGGAAAAATAGATACAACTTTATTTATTAAAAAGGAAAATAACGATATTTTAGTTGTATAAATTTATGTTGATGATATCATCTTTGGATCAACCAACGAAAAGCTTTGTAATGATTTTTCAATTATTATGACAAATGAATTTGAAATGTCACACATGGGAGAATTAAATTTTTTCTTAGGATTACAAATAAAACAACTAGAAAATGGAATTTTTATTCACCAAGAAAAATATTGTAACGATTTATTACATCGATTTAAAATGGATAAAACTTCAAGCAAACCAACACCAATGAGTACCACTATTCACCTAGAAAAAGATGAAAATGGAAAAGATTTTGATGAAAAGTTATATCGAAGCATGATTGGTTCTTTACTATATTTAACGGCTAGTCAACCAGATATTATGATGAGTGTATGTCTTTGTGCTCGATATCAAGCTAAACCAAAAGAGTCTCATCTACGATCTGTTAAGCGCATTTTACGTTATTTATCTAGTACTAAAGATTATGGTTTGTTTTATCCTAAAGGATCACCTTTTGAACTTGTCTCATATAGCGATGCGGATTTTGGTGGTTGTAGAACAGACCGTAAGAGTACCAGTGGAACATGTCATTTTATCGGACAATCTTTAGTTTCGTGGTTTAGTAAAAAGCAAAATTGTGTTTCGTTATCTACTTGTGAAGCTGAATACATCTCCGCAGCTCTAGCATGTGCGCAAGTAATATACATGCAACAAACACTAATGGACTTTGGTAAAATTATCAATAAATCTCCAATATATTGTGATAACACAAGCGCTATAAATTTGTCAAAAAATCCTGTTAATCACTCACGTACCAAACATATAGATATACGACATCATTTTTTACGAGACAATGTTGAAAAAGGAACTATATCTTTAGAATACGTAAGTACCGAAAATCAAGTAGCCGACATATTTACAAAACCATTAAACGAACAAACTTTCATAAAACTCAGACGAAGTTTAGGAATTTGTTCACTTCAAGATCTTAACTAAAATTGAATTAAAAACTAAATTTAGTTCACCTCTTCATTACCACAAATTAATGAATTTCTAAACCATTAAAATTTTAGAAAATTAGTTTTCCTATAAATAAACTTTTCATCATATATAAATACACATGTATTTATATCACAAATATATAAAAAGTATCAAATTCTGAAAATTTAGAAAAACAATGTCTTCTGGGAGTTCCTATATATCTATCTCCGTCCCCACACCGTCGACGGACAGCTCAGCAGACACACCACAACGTCTTTCGACACCTACACCAAACCAAGAACCAACAAATAGGTGGTCCTCGTATCATACGGGTTTTACTCCAGACAATAAGAAGGATAAAAGATCCTTGTTTATTTCTCCTAATACAAAGGAGAAAATTGATGAAATTCATCATTACCAAAAACAACAGATGGATCTTCAACGAGAGCTTTATTTCGAACAGAAAGTTACGGCACGAAGGCTTAGTTTTCTGGAACAAGTGGCGCTAAAGTTTTGCTCGTCCCGAAAGAAAGATGTACATGAACCACTACCAAAACCTTGTAGTTCATTAGATCCATCTTCTTCATATCGCACTCCTTCAGATCCTTCCCCAAGACGATATTCTGGCTCCCCACGGACTCACGAACGTAGGAATATTTGGTCTCCACTTAGACCATGGAAGGATGACGACTCAGGAAATCCTAAAACTTCGTCGCCCTCTAAATAAATAAATCAAATTAATTATTGTATGTATTTATATGTTATAATATGTTACAATAAAGATCTCTATTATCAATATTTAATAAATGAATGTATTCATCAATTTTTTATAGACTATTTTTAGAAAAAATTGTTCTTTCAGACGTCTGACTATGGTTTTCAGACGTCTGATCCACTGATATATGTCACATTTTTACGAATTGTGCATATGTCAGACGTTTGATATAACTATCAGACGTTTGGATTGAGACTCTACCACCTACAAATTATATTCAGACTATTTCAGACGTCTGAAATTTTTTTCCAAACGTCTGATACATCTCTCTGCCTCTAAATTTTTCAAACTTTGCCAAACCAGATGTCTCACATATACCAAACAGACGTCTGCTTGCTTTCTCTGTACAATTTTTAGGGCAAACCAGACGTCTACTTTCAAAATCAGACGTCTGGAATTCAATCGACCGTTATTATAACCCCAAAATAACGTCAGTTGTTTTTCACTTTTCAAACCTCATACCATATTTTCTCTCTGCCGATTTCCAATTATATTACCAAACCCTAATTATTTTCAAACGAAACCACAATGCCTCCTCATACAAAGAATATCAAAGCTCCAAAACGCAAACTAGACCAACAATCGACATCTTCAAATCCTCAAATATGCTCAGATGAGCAGATTGAACGATGGATGCTCAAGGCACCCCATTCAATTAAAAGGTATCAAGAGATTCAAAAGAAAAAACTTCATATATGACCTTTCTATAATTTACTTAAGTTTCCTATGTACGACCTCGATGAACTTTACGAAAATGCTGGATTGGAGACTTTAATTTCTTTCACACCGAATGATGTTCAAATAGATCAACTTGCTATTTTCTTATTCTACGCCAATCTAGATAGCACTGCCGTCTGGAATACCGAAGACGAAGACAATTGGTTGTGGTCAAGTGTTTACGGAAATACCATTCGTTTAACTCCGGGATTAATCGGAAGAACTTTGGGATGCTCCGACACCGGCGAGGATCTACACAACATCCCAGATATGCGTTTTAAGCCGAGGCATAATATCACCCATCAAATATGGGAGGACGAAATGCCCAAATTTGCTTCAAAATATTTGCATCCTAAAGCTCGATTGCTAACAAGGATGATAATCAATACAATTGTTCCGCGGATGGGGAGTCACGAGCAAATAACGGAAATGGAGCATAAAGCACTTTATGCTCTTTTTAGTGGAACAAGGGTAAATTGGGAAAAGTTCATATTTGTCGAGCTCAAACAATTTTGGAATCGATCAAGGCCATCGATTATCTATCCTACCTATATTATGAGACTTCTTCGTGCACATAATATTCCTTCATATCTCTCGACGTTCGAAGAAATTTCCCCAAAATATGCTTCCACAAAATTCTTTTCTTTGATGCATTTGCCTGAAACTCCTTCGGAATTCATGTCTTTTGAAGATTGGACGAATCATCGACAATCTAGAAGAGTTGAAAACCTCCTCAACCATCTGCTGTTCCATCTCAACACCAAGAGCAACAACGAGAAGCTACTCCTCCTCCTCCCACACCATCTAATTATCCGGGATAGGACAAAATTATAGAGACTCGATTGGAAACAAACCCAAATGAAAGTATTCGAGATCTCACACTTCAAAATCAACATATATTATCCTTAAATCAACAATATTTGGCTAGGCGAATTGATAAATTTGAGAGATCATTTTCTACAAGCCACGGTCGAAGAGTCTCTTTCAACTGTTTTATCAGTCCTTAAAGAGGTTCTACAACGAGTTCGTGGTCCAACACCACCCTCTAAGGATTGGCCAACTCCAGTACCTTCTCCTCCTTCGAAACATTCCAAATTCTTTGACGATGAACCTTCAAAGGAAGCTTTGACATCTCCCTTAAAAGCTAGCACTTCTACACAAGATGAGCAAAAGGAAGATAATACAAATCAAGCTTCACCAAAGGAAGGAGATCCAAAACAAGCTTCACCAAAACAAGACGATCCAAATCCAAAATACCACTAGAACTTAGGTCTTTTAGTTGTTTGTATTTTGTGTAAAAATCCTTGTATGTACTTCCTTTCCAGCTTTAATGAAAATTTGTCTTTCCTAAACGATTGGCTTGTTTATTACGATTTCTTTTTTGATAATGCCAAAGGGGGAGAAATATTATTATCATAACACAATAAAAATAAAGCACATATTCAGGGGGAGATTTCTAATCTATATATATAAGTACATTGAATAGTTGTCATCATCAAAAAGGGGGAGATTGTTAGGAAATCAATTCTATGGTTTCGATGATAACAACTATACAATGGAAATTGAATGTACATATATATCAATATTTACAGGTAGTTGATAGAGTAACATCACCAAAGAGACTAAAACAACACTCAAGAGAAGAATCAAAAGACGTCAAATCAGTAGAAGTTGAAGAGAAATGGGACATGCACAAGATAAAGCAACATGCACACTTTCAGACGTCTGAGAGCACTATCCAGACGCCTGAATGTTTCCTCTGGTTCATAATTCAGAAGCAATCAGACGTCTGGTTACCAACGTCAGACGTCTGAAAAGTACCCATGCATAAAACAGATATGAAGACCAGACGTCTGAGGTTACTTTCCAGACGTCTGATTCGAGACTCGACTGTGCATTTTCAAAGTTCAACTGCCACATTCGAAAAGACACATCCACTTCTCTTTGTCGCAACTCTTCATCACCATCAGAAGCGACTTTACGGAGATTACAACAGATGCAACTATACAAGAAAACTCTTCATCACTATAAAAAGCATCAGGAATTCAAGAGAAGTTATTACCTTACCTATTTACGCTTTTATCTCTTATACTCTGATCTATTCTTGATCTCTAAGCAATCAACTACCTATATTTAACTCTTCCATATATACAGAACTCCTCATTCAAATATTCTCTAGATATATATATATATATTGGAAGCATTTGTACTCAATAGTCAACATCCGTGTTATAGAACACATTCTTGACAAAGAAACTCTGCAATTGTAAACCTGTTCCTCCGGGTCAAGTGAGGGTTAGTTGAAAGGAAATTCCGAAGAGGAGCTTCGGGACTGGACGTAGGATGGGAGGTCCGAACCAGTATAAAATACCGGTGTGATCATTTTCATTTACTTTGCTACTATCATTTGTCAAGTTATATTATATAGTTAACTGTTTATACTTGCATATATCCTATACGATCCACTCATATAGACTTTCAAAACAAAGATTTTAGACTAATTTGGCATAAAACAACTGCTTGCAAATTTGCATACACGGCTCATACAGCTTATTTGGGTAGCCTGCCTACACTAGATCGACTATCAAATTGAGGTTTGGATTTAGAGGTGTGTTGTGAGCTATGTAACAACCTAAATGAAAACCATGACCACCTATTTTCTACATGTGTTTATAGTACTTATCTGCGAGATTCCATGATGGCAAAGATCGACCTCCCTTCAGATTTCGATTGGACCTTACAGCAGTGAGTCACGTGCCTTGCAGATCGATGTTCAACGTAATCCGTTCTTCGGGATTTGAGATTCACATCAGCTTCAACACTCATACATCACCTTTGGTTAGAAAGGAATCGATGAAGATTTGAGAGGAAAATATGTTATGCGACACAGATATTAAAACTTATGGAGATAGATTTTCGTCTCCAGCTTAATTGCCGCCATAAGAGAGCTGCGACTGAAGAATGTGAATTGCTAAGGCATTGGGGTATTGAGTTAAATGACCCTAGATGATCATGGCGTTGAAGATTTAGGGTTGTGTTATTTTGTTTGTGGGCCAGTCAGGTAGCATTTAGAAGAGGGTGGTGTTCATTTATTGGGCCGATTTTGCATCAGTCTCAATTTCTTATTTTTGTTTGGATTTTTACTGTACATGAGTTATATAATAGAGGATGTCCTGCTCTTTTTCTTTACTATACCTAAGTTTAAGGAGGCGAATTCTCTATTTGGTTCTTATACGTCATTAATAAAGAACCCATTTTAAAAAAAATTCATACATACATATGCTGCACACATACACACACACACACACACACACACACATATATATATATATATATATATATAAATATATTAATTTTACATATTTAAATATCTTTAACTAGCTTATTGTTTTCAATTTGATACTTATAATTATTTACTTGGAAACATTTGATGTTTTGGATTTTAAATTTAAATCTATTTTATTGACTTGGTCAAATCTATTTAAATAATTTAAATGAATTATTTCATTTAATATATAAATTAAGTTTGACATATATATACACATATATAAGTTTAAAATGTTTTGGAAATAATGTAAGGAAAGATTGAAAGAAGGCTAAAATATTTCCATCTTTACATCTCCTTAGTTTCCATTTAAATGTCTTTTATTATTTCTTTTAATGCCACTTAAATGCACCACTACCCATTCATTTGGACCTTTTGTTTCAAATCTATTCAAACATTAAATTATTCATTCCATGTAATACATACGTTAATTTTGATACTTGTATATATAAACATTTAAATATAAGTTTAAATTAGTTTGTCTTTTAAAAAAGTATAAATTTATTTTATGATAACCATTGCGCATATAAATGGTCAATATAAACGTTATAGATGCAAATCTCAACATCTCTATATGTATATAATAACTATGTACACCTTTTTCCATGTTGCACTTACACATGTAGCACTAAAGTATATTTGGATATATTCACAATCTATGCATATTATAAATTTGGTCATAAATATCATTTAATAAGTCAATCAATTTAATTAAAAAGAGAGATGAAAGGTTTCTCTCTCTAAATAAAATAAAATGTTATCTTAATTAACTGTATAAATTAAGAGAGAGAAACGAAAGGTTCCTTCCCTAAATTATTTTTAACATGTAACTGTTACACACATTTACACACAAGAGTATATTTGATATACTCTATTTTATATAAACATCTCATATTGGTTAAAATATAAATATTTAAAACCTTTTAAACATAGTTAAATAAAACAAGATTTTATTTTATACTTTATTAGATTGGATCTAAAATCCATTTAGACTTCATAGGCCCAATAGATCCAAAATAGATTTTTTTTTAAAATATACCTGTTTCACCCGATTCCAACTGGCCTGGTTCCAAAAATGGTATCAGGGTCAAATTGTCTGCATGGTCTAAATTATCCATGTTAGGACTAACCAATTGAGCTTACCAA
Source organism: Allium fistulosum (assembly GCA_030737815.1). Taxonomy (NCBI): domain Eukaryota; kingdom Viridiplantae; phylum Streptophyta; class Magnoliopsida; order Asparagales; family Amaryllidaceae; genus Allium; species Allium fistulosum. The sequence continues at coordinate 1,621,550,752 of CM060901.1, forward strand.
TTTATTAGGGTACCTAGAAAAGTAGTGTATAGTCTTTGGTTTGGGTAATCAAGTACCCTGTCCTCCTTGGCTATTGGCCTGGTTCGAAAATTGAACTGAGCCCAAAGGTTGCCCCTAATAGAAAAGGCTCAGTTTGAATTGGGCTTTGGGCTAATTTTGAAAATTGTTTTGAAAACTAAAAATGAAATTTTAAATTTAAAGTTAAATTTAAAATAAGATATACATTATAAATGTTATAATGTGATTTCAAAATTATCTTGAAATTAAAATAAGATTTTAATTTAAAAGTAAAATTTAAAATAAGAATTACATTATAAATGTTATAATATGATTTTCGAAGTTGGCATTGAAAACAATGTAGATTGTAAATGTTATAATGAATTTTTCCGAAGTGCTTTGAAAATATATTAAACATATTTCAAAATTTGTAATATTTATTAACAATGTTAATAAATTAAATAAATTAATTTTAATATTTCAAAAGTCCTAAATATCTTTTGCATTGCAAAAGCATAGGTAATTTTCAACCCCTTTGCGATGCCCTTGTGAAAGTGTTGATACTGACCACGACGTTACAATGGCATAGGTAATTAGCGATGCCCTTCCATCACCGTATCACCATGGTATTGCTAACCGAAGTCAGATATCATCCCTTTCTCTCGTAGTGTTTATAGAGATGGATAAGGAGACATTTCAACAAATATTTTCCATTTATCTCTCATCTTCACTCCCTTACCAAGTCATGGTCGACCTCACTTTGATGATTTGGCAATCCATATCATTTTGCAATTATTTACTTGTTATTTAACTAATTAAATACAAATCAAATCTTACATCGATATATGTATACATAACAATTATATATACACATGAATAATTACTAATAGCACCTAGAACATTTCTAAAAGTTGCCCCGCTTACTATAAGCACCACCAAATGCTAAATACACTCATAAATAATATTTTTCTAAATATTAATTATTTTATAACTATTATAAACTAATTAAATCAAGTTGTATTCAGAGATCGAATAGATTTAGTTGTGCGACTCATGGGTGTGAATTCAATCAGCTATTAATATTCAAACAATTCTAATATTGGCATTCACATGCCACATTAGCTAGTGGTGAGATAGAATAAGTGAATCCATCACTTACAGATCTCATCGGTAATATCTAATTTTATATTTACTTAAGAGGTATACCTTTTAGTAATAAAAATTTATATGCTCTCTTCGTTAATGATATATCACTTTAGGATATATGGAGTTTGGTATTCATTAAAACTCCATTATTATCCATACTCAACTCGATTAGTCTGTGAATAAAGTCCTTGGTTAAATAATAACATTTATAATTAACTATTCTACTCTGGCCAAAGATTTTAACTTTTAGTTGACTATAGTTAACCATGATACCAGCCTTATACAATTAAGGAGACAGATTCTCTATTGAATAGTGGTCACTTCCTATGTTTCTATTCAGATCCAACTATAGCTGCTCAATGATCATCATGTCATGATATAACTATAATCAAAGTGGAGTATCACATAGAAGTTCCATAGTGTTCTTATATCTAAAGAACTGTATAACATCGTCATATTAAGATTTCCTATTTGACCTAGTTGTTATCAACCAATAGGAAACTCTTGGACGAGTCATTCCATGATTAGCTTATAACTACGATTTTGTAACCCTTTATTTCCTACCAATAGTTATGAGTAATACACTATCCAACATTTAGAGAACGTTACATACTCGGATCCCTATGAATGTATTGATATCCTTTCCCAAATCATCTTAACTGGGAATATTAAAATAAAATTTTATTTACATTGTTGTTAGTTATTCATGATTGGAACTATTTACAACCACAATCACATCATAGTTTATTTAAGGATTTTTTATTTATATACTTTAAATTAATTACTTAATTAATTATATCGCTATATAAAAATATATATAATAGAAATCAAATATCTTAATTATGAAAAAGATTGATTTTATAGTTAGATGTATGTAAAAATTTACATAATTGCCCCTAGGGATACCACAAACTCTCTCAAATTTGTTATATCAACTACATTATGATAACATAAAATGTGGAATAATATATCCATATGTATAATTAAACAAAAGTTATGTAGTCAGTATTTCCAATAACACCAACCCAAATTATCAATCAAGCACATATACTTAACACAAATACATTGATCCATAAACAAAAACAACACTAGCCACACATCAACTAACAATAAAAAATCTGTAAAAACCAACAATTACACATGCTAACAAATGGTAAATACTAGCAACAACATATATATATATATACCAACATCAAGTAAATATAAATAAATAACAATTACTCACTTCAAATTGTAGGCGCCTTTTAATGATATATAAAAGTGGGCGGCCACTCAAAGCATTGGCTTGCCTTGCAAAAATAGTAATCGTCTCCCAACATGATAAATACAAAAAACTATTCCTCCATAAATAATAATTCCCTCCCAAATAACACATCTCATAATAGTAAATATTGACTCATACAATGAAAAATAGGAGGTGATAATACTTTATTCCCAATATTGGAGAATCATCCCATTATTATTTGTTCAAAAATTATCAACTTACTGTAGATAATATAAATTATTTTATTATTATTTATTGACTCTAAATAATATTATTTTATTTCATATTAGAAGGTTAATTTATAGTTAGTTTTACAAATGATATGTATTTATTGGTAAACAAAAGTAATTCATTTTACAAAGATTGACCCAACTGACCACATGCAGAAAATAAAAAACGCTTTAATATTTACAACTCCATATACTTGTTGGTTAAATGAACTAACATGCTAACATGTAAAAAGGGAAACACTTAGGGTTTCGTTTACTTCCTCTTTCTTTGTCCCGGTTCCAAAGAAAATTACTCTTTTTGATTCTCTCGAGTACCTTATGATTTTCGCAAAGTGATTGGGTGGAAGCCTCGTTAGAAAGCACACATTAATGGTCAAGGAGGCTTTTGGATGATTAGAGATGGTCGACAAGGAAGATCCCATTGTTCCATGATTTCACATTCCCGGTCTGTTTCAAATCTCTTGCGTAACTTTTTGTTGGGGAAAATCCCTTAAGATGATCAGTCTAAGGAAAAAAACCCAACGTAGCGGAAAACAACTGGATCGTGACTGTAGTGAGACGAAACAAACAGAGACAAACACTAGAACAGACAATCACAGATCTATGCAATGCAAAAAAATAAATAATACTATTATTTATAGTGGTTCCACTACCGTGAGGTAGTGTACGTTCACTTGGGGAGAGGAGATTTTATTAATCACTGAAAGATTAGAGTTACAAGATTGATTCACTTTTGGAGGCTATACATAAGAAGAATTAACAATACAGACAAAATTCTGCGGAGTTTCGGCTCTCTAGATAGCCGCCATTGTTGTCCAAAAGCTCCTCTATTTATAGAGTGAAGAAATAAGGAGGGTAGCTGCTATATAGCAGTCCTGAGATTTGGTTCGACACATCTAGTTCGGCAAACAGCACACAAGATCTAGACCGGCATGGTCCAATACCGAACCAAATATTTGGTTCGGCCTTAACTTGATTCGGCATCACTTGTACCGACATTCTGTTCAAAGCATGGTTCGGTGGTTGAATAATAAATCTGGGATGACACTCATCTGGAGCGGCATTACAACACCCGTACGAAATTTTTTGGACTGGTATGCTACAAATCACCAAAAGAAATATTTCATTCCGCAAATTTTTTTTTCACCGCTCCAAAACTTCATGCCTTAATTCCCGAACGATATCCCTAGCATCTCTACCTTTACCATCACCGATCGAGATCACCAACTCCTCACCACCGGACCAATCTAGTTCAGCAAATCAGCTCTTCCACCAAACCACTGATTTGGTTTGGTCCCACTCCCTCCATCACAAATTTGGTCCGGTACTTGCTGCTTCTACCGGACCAATTAGAGTTTGCGACTTCCAACTTCTGCGTTGCTTCTTCTTCTTCATCGATGACTAGCTATGGTTTCAGCCACTCGATTTGGGAATCTCAAGTATCAATTTCTAACAATCTCTACCTTGATACCAGATTTCCAAACAAGTCTTCTGACTCCATCTACACCTTTATGCTCTAAGCAATGGATACTTACCCAATGAGCTTCGGCAATTCCATCACTCATTGCACTCTATCAACGAACTCCGGCAAGACCACCACCCATCAAGAAAGTGTTCGAAGTACCCAGTCCGTGTAGAACCTATCAATCTCCATCTTGAAAATAAATGTTTCCATGAACCATCTCAACTCCCCCCACCCCCCGTGCCAACCCGTGGCACCTAGCAGTTCATTAAGCGAATCAAGTCCGAGCAATGCTCGAACTTAGCAACAGGCAATGACATGGTAAACATGTCTACTGCATTCTCCTTTGTGTGAATCTTTTGAAGACGAACTAGCTTCTCTTCACTCATCGAGACAAGGAATGACTCTCTCACCTCAATATGATTCATCCTCGAGCTGAATGCCAGATTTTCGGCTAAGTGAATTGCACTTTGACTGTCACAATGCACATTCACTCCTTCGTATGCGAAGCCCAAATCACACAACAATCGCCTTAAATAAAGTGCCTATTTAGCTGCTTCAACCGCAACTATGAGCTCTCCCTATGTAGTAGACAAAGCCACAATCGTCTACAACCTCGCTCTCCAACTGATCGATGTCCTACCAATGGTGAACACATATCCAGAGGTTGACTTCCTTCGATCTCTATCACCGGCATAGTCGGAATCACAAAATCCAACCAAGCTGGAATCTCTTCCTCTTCCGCCAAAGACAAGTCCATGGTTTGGAATTCCTCTAAGGTATCTGAAGATACACTTCACTGCTTCCCAATGCATCTTTCCTGGATTTGCCATGAACCTACTCACCAATCCAACCGCCTGTGGAATGTCAGGCCTAGTGTAGACAATGGCATATATCAAGCTACCAACTGCACTTGCATAAGGTACCTTCTCCATGTAGGTCTTGTCCTTTTCCAAGATCGAAGAGCCATTACTGGAAAGCTGTATGTGCAAAGGCATGGGTGTGCGGATTGCCTTTGCCCCTTCCATGCTAAATCGAGCAAGCACCTTTCGAATGTACTCCTTTTGAGTGAGGCTCAAAAGTCCTAGCTTTCTATCCCTTTGGATTTCCATACCTAAAATTTTCTTTGCTTCTCCAAGGTCCTTCATTTCGAATTCCGCTTTTAGCTTTCGCTTCAAACTATCGATTTCGGTCTTATCCTTGGAAGCAATCAATATATCTTCCATGTACAAGAGTAGGCACACCCATTTACCATTCTTTAAATGCTTGGAGTATACACAAGCGTCTTTGATACTACAATCAAAACTAAGTGAAAGCATAAAAGAATCAAACCTTTTGTACCATTGTCTAGGCGACTGCTTAAGTCCATACAATGACTTCTTAAATTTGCAAACCCAATTTTCTTTCCCATCTACAACAAATCCTTCTGGCTGCTTCATGTAGATGGTCTCATCCAAGTCTCCGTGCAAGAACGAGGTTTTCACATCCAGTTGCTCCAGCTTCAAGTCATGAGCTGCAACGATAGCGAGCAAAATGAAGATGGACGTATGCCTCACTACTGGAGAGAATATCTCATCATACTCCAATCCCTTTCTTCGTGAAAACCCTTTAGCAACTAGTCTAGCCTTGTATCTCCCATCATCCTTCAAATTGAACACCCATTTGCAACCTATGGCTTGGCTTCCTTGAGGAGGTGGTACCAAATCCCAAGTCTTGTTCTTCATCAATGACTCTAACTCCTCTTCCATAGCGCACATCCACTTCGAATTGTCACATGACTTCAAAGCTTCATCAAGGTCAAGCGGCTCCTCATGAACCACATGTAGGGCATAGTCAAACTGATTACCAAGGCTAAGGTTCACAAACTGCCAATCACCATACCTTTCGGGCGGCCTAATAGTTCTATGACTGAACCGGGTAGATACTGCTTTGCCTAAACTGCTTTCAGCTCCACCTTGAACTGAACTTCCTCTAGATTCATGCACATCACCAACACTACTAGAAGGTACCTGTGGACTATCCTGTGATGTTTCATCAACCGCGTTTTTCTTGATAGCATCAACAACAACTCTACTATTTGGCTGGAACATGGGAACTTTTTCCATCTCGTTAGGCCTATCAGAATCTTCTGATGTGGTAGGTAGTTTCTCCTTCAGATTGAACATAGCAGACTCATCAAAAGTAACATGTCTGGAATGAACAATCTTCTGATCAATAGGGTTCCAAATTCGATACCCTTCGATACCATCGGTGTATCCCTTTAGTATGCCCTTATATGCTCTAGCCTCCAACTTGTCATCACCTGTATGGTGAACGTACATAGGACAACCAAAAATTCGGAAGTAACCAAGATACACTGCTTTACCTCTCCACTTCTCCCCTGGAATCTTCCCATCTATGGCTGAGCACAGAATTCGATTTATGATATGCGCCGCATTTGATAATGCTTCAGCCCAAAATCCTTTAGATAAGCCCACCGTCAATCTCAAGCAACGAGCCTTCTCCAGTAGAGTCATGTTCATCCTTTCTACAACCCCATTGGATTGCAGATCTTCAGGTGTAGTGAAATGTCTCTGAATGCCATGCTGTCTACAAAAGTAGAGGAACTCCCTAGAGACAAATTCACCGCTATTATAAGATCTCAGCACCTTCAACTTAGAACCAGATTTATTCTCAACAAGGCTTTCCACTTTTGAACTTCTCAAAACTCTATGTTTTGGCCTTCATCACATACCCCCATACTTTATGAGAAAAGTCATCAATGAAAGAGATAAAACACTTTGCTCCTCCAAGAGAAGGAGTAGCAACTGGTCCCCAAACATCTGTATGCACGTACTAAAGTACTCGTCTCGATCTATAGAGTCCAACTCCAAAAGATACTTTAGTTTCCTTGCCTGACACACACTCCTAGAAAAAGTCCATCTTGTCGAAGCTTTCTCCTTTGATCATCTTCCATCTTCGAAGTAGCTCTAAGTCCTTCTCTGAAATATGACCCAACCTGAGATGCCAAAGCTTTGTGGCATCCAATGCACGAGAACTATCTACTCCAACACACGACTCTCCAAGAACTGTTTTTCGTTTCAGCAAATACAGATTTCGGAACACATCTCCTTTCATAAGAACTAGTGCACCTCTCGAACCTTCAGACTATCCTTTTCGATAGTTACCTTGCATCCTAAAGATGCCATTGTTCTAAAGAAATTAAGGACTTCCTAAGACCTAGAACATACCGAACACCTGTCAAAGTGTGTATCACTCCGTCAAACATCCTGATCCTCACTGTACCTTCACCCATTGCTCTATAGCTAGCATCATTACCCATAAGAATAGAGCTTCCCACTCGTCCAACAAAAGAACCGAAGTAATCCTTATTAGGCGTCATATGAAAGGACGCCCCCGAGTCCAGCACCCAATGGTCTGAGACATCCGATACTGCTGTAGACAACACATCGTCAGATACAGAATTCTCCACCGCAAATGATGAAGATCCATCTTCTTCCTTCTTCTTCAAATCTGGACAATCCTTTTTCCAATGACCAGGTTTCTTGCAGATAAAGAACTTCCCGTCCTTAGACTTTCCTCTCCTGCCATTACCGGGCTTCCTGGACTTGGAACGCCCTCTAGAGTGCTAATTCTTCTTATCTTCTCTTCTCTTTCAACAAACAGGCCGTGACTACTACTTCCACCTCTACTTCCTTCACTTATCTCCTTCATCTGATCTCTCAAGCCCTCAGATAGAAGGCTTGACTTCACATCTTCCACTGTCAATGTGTCTCTAGCGAAGATAAGGCTATTAGCGAAACCTGTTTATCGCTTTGGAAGAGAACACAAAAGAATCATTGCCATTTTCTCCTCATACATCTTCAAGTCAACAGTCTTCATCTTCATCACGAGATCATCAAAGAAATTAAGATGTTCTTTCACTGAAGTACCCTCTCTCATCCGCATGGTGAAAAATATCTTCAGTAATATCAGATGGTTAGTCGGAGATTTCTTCAAGTAGAGATTTTCTAGCTTAGTCCAAATGCTCCTAGCAGTGGTCTCACTGCTAATCTCTGAAATGACATTCTCTCCAATAGCTAGTTGCAAAGTAGTAAACGCTCATTTCTCCATCTCCTTCCTTTCTGCGACTAAGATGTCAACCTTCAACTCCTCAGGGGCAAACACTACTGGATGGACTTCATTCCTCATTAGAACATCCTTCATCCTGCACTGCCACTTCTCGAAGTCTTTATCCCTATTCCATTTCTCAATTGCCAACCGTGATCCTGACGCGATATACATCCCTCTATTATAGGGTCTTGTAACAACTGGAGTCGCTTCATCTCTTGCCATAGTGTCTAACACTCCTCAATCAACCTTCCAACTCTGATACCAGACTGTTGGGGAAAATCCCTTCAAATGATCAGTCTAATGAAAAAAAACCAACGTAGCAGAAAACAACTGGATCATGATTGTAGTGAGATGAAACAAACAGAGACAAACACTAGAACAGACAGTCACAGATCTATGCAATGCAGAAAAATAAATAACACTGGTATTTATATTGGTTCCACTACCGCGAGGCAGTGTACGTCCACTTAGGAAGAGGTGATTTTATTAGTTACTAAAAGATTAGAGTTACAAGATTGATTCACTTTTGGAGGCTATACATAAGAAGAATTAACAATACAGACAAAATTTTGTAGATTTTCAGCTCTCTAGGAGGGCTACCATTGTTGTCCAGAAGCTCCTCTATTTATAGAGTTAAGAAATGAGGAGGGGTATCTGTTATATAGCAGTCCTGAGGTTTGGTTCGGCACATCTGGTTCGACAAACAACACACAAGATCTGGACAGGCATGGTCCAATACCGAACCAAATATTTGGTTCGGCCTTAACTTGACATCACTTGGACCAGCATTCTGTTCAAAGCTTGGTTCGGCAGTTGAATAATAAATCTGGGCTGACACTCATTTGGAGCGGCATTACAACATCCGAATGAAAAATTTTGGACCAGTATGCTCCAAATCACCGAACAAAATATTTCGTTCGGCAAATCACCGAAAAAATATTTCGTTCGGCAAATTTTTTTTTCACCGCTCCAAAACTTCATGCCCTATCGCGAACGATATCCCTAGCATCTCTACCTTTAGCATCACCGATTGAGATCACCAACTCCTCACCACCGGACCAATCTAGTCCGGCAAATCAGCTCTTCCACCGAACCACTGATTTGGTTTGCTCCCACTCCCTCTATCACGGATCTAGTCTGGTACTTGCTGCTTCTACTGGACCAATTAGAGTTCACGACTTCCAACTTCTACGTTGCTTCTTCTTCTACATCGATGACCAGCTAGGGTTTTAGCCACTTGATTTGGGAATCTCAAGTATCAATTTCTAACACATTTTGCATAAGGATCTTACAATGGCTGTTGATTATTTCACAAGTTTTTCTCTTTAATATGAAAATTTGATTGAATGTTCTATGGTTTCTTTTACACCAAATTAACCATCCTACATATCCAAAACCAGCTTTTACTAGTTTTAGCCACTCTTGATTTGTTCTGATAATTATTGATAAATGCTTGATTTCATAGCCAATGTCCAGGATTGAGTTACTTGGTATAATTAGATCTCTCAATTTAAATCTCACTTATTTCCATACATAGTTACCGTATCCGCATGTAAAAACACGGATGTTCAATTATGTCTTCATCCCTGTTACAAATTACACAAACATTACTCATAAGCATGACTTGTGGTATGAATTTTTTGAAAGATGGTTGTTTTCTAAGAAGTCTAAACAAGAAAAATTACATCTTCGATTTTGGTTTACTTTTCCAGACTATATTATTCTATTTAAATTTCTTTGTGTGAATGCTAGTTTTCCCCATACCCATCTGAAGATGAACAAATCATCTTTATTATTGTTGGGTACCTGAATCCTTTTAATCCTCTATTGGAAATGTTGATGTTTCTGTGTAACGGCCCGAAAATTTGACGTTGTTAATATCAAAATAATTGAATGTAGATTTTTAATTAGAAGATGAATTAGGTATCTAATTTATAACCATTACAAAGGAATTTCCGAGTTGATCAATTTGATATATAATTTGGATGAATTTGGAGTCACGCTTTGCGAAATAGAGGCGATACAACGTTTTAACAGCGAACGTAGCTGTTTCGAGCCAAACTGAATACACAACCCACAATCCAGCCTAATGACTATAAAAGTGAGGCTACTAAACCCTTTATTTTCATTTTTTTGTCTAATTCTCAAAATTCTTTAATCACTTGCTAATGGCAAATGATTATCTCTAATCCAAAATTGTTCCAAAAATCAAAGTACCCAAACCTCTACATATGATATATCGTTGTGAAGCTCTTGGCGGATGGAGTTGATGAATGGAGTTGACGAATGGTGTTCATTTGTTAAAAAGGTGTTCAAGTTGATCAAAATTCACGGTCAAAGGCATAATTGGCGAAACCCTAGCATCGATTTGGGGTTTTTCGATTTGGACGGCAATTAGCAAAATTGAAAGCATAAATTTATTGGGATCGTCAAGGGGAAGCTAACGATGGTGGTATCATGATCTGAAGTGATAGATTCAACGGTATGTTATAGGGGAAAATATAATATTTATTACGTATATCTAACTCGATAACCTATCTTGTTCAAAATAAAAGGTGTTTTTTCTATTGTATACTTGATATAATGTGTTATATATTAATTGATTGATTTAATTAAAAGATAATTAATAGAAAATCCAAAAATGATATATTTTTTGGTAATAGTTATACAATATTGTAATCGTAAGTAATTTATCATAATGAAAATAAATATACCATTTTAAATATTCCTAGTCAAGATGTATCAAGATTAGATATCGATATATTCGTTAAGACTAGAGTACGTAACGCTCTCCAAATGTTCCGCAGTGGTAGTTATAGGATAACTATGGAATGACTCACTCGATAGTTTTCTGCTGGTTAATCTAACTAAGGTCAGACAAAAAATATCGATGTGACAAAATTATAGAGTTCTTTTGACTTAAGAATATTAGTTATCTTCAATGTGAAAGCTTTACTTTGATTATAGTTAAATCGTGTACATCGAACAACTATATTGGATCGAGTCGAAACATTGGGAGTGAAACACTTCAAGAGAGGATTCATCTCCTTAGTTATATAAGGTTAGTATCATGGTCAACTATAGTCAACTCAAAGTTAAAGTCTTTGGCCAGAGCAATATGGTTAATAATAATTATTATTATTGAACGAAAGATTTTGTGTTTAGACTATAAAGTTGAATGAGGATGATATTGGGATTTTGACCATTACCAAATTCCATAAGTCCTAATGTGATATAGTTTTGACAAATAGAATTGATGTAAATAAATTTCACTACCGGATACCACTTGTAATAAGTAAAATTGGATTTTACCAGAGATAAGTAAGCAATCAATTTAGCAAAAATATCACCTCACTAACTAAGGTGATGTGTGAATGTTAATATTGAAATTGTTCGATATTAATCGCAGGCTGAATTTGCACCTTTCAATCGCACAATCGTAATAATGAATTCTCCGGTAAACCACATGATTTGATTAATTTATAAAATAGTAAATTGATTAAGTTAATTAATATTTAATAAATTTATTTATTATTTAATTTAGTTGATGTTTGGGAGTTTTTTGTAATTATTTGAGTGCATTTATAAAAGTTATATTTACGCGCATTGATATACGATATCAATGTAATTTAAATAAAAGATAATTACATGAAGTGATTTATGTAAATTTTATGTCATCTGAGAGCATGTAATTTCAGCCATACTATGTCAAGAGAGAGGAATGGAGAGAGAGGGATAATCAAGGAAATTAATTAAGGAAATTCTACTTAATAAATGGAAAAGTTTTCATTCTTTAAATTAAAATAAATTCACTAATTCATTTCCTACAGAGAATTCATTCTTTCCCATTCATTTTCTCTCTTCTCTCCTCCTAACTTTCCATGGCAGAAAATAAAATTAAGATTTCCAGATTCTTTCAATTCCAAATAATAATAAAAAATGAAACACAAGTGGTACATCCATCTATTGCAAGGACTGGGTGTGGACCTTGAAGATCTAAGGAGGTATCATCATTTAAGGTGTGTTGCTTTGGCTACATCTTAAGGTAAAGTTCTAATTTCATTAATTCTTATATTTATTTTATTCATATGATTTGGATCTTTTGCATATCACATATGAAAATAAGCTTATTTATTTAACTTGAACTAAATCCCCTTTTATCAATCTTCTTTAATAATGTATGTACATAATATTAATTTAATTTAAATCCATTTTATGTTCTCTCCTTTTGGTTATATGTTAACTTTCTTACCATTAAAGCTATGAAATACTATATATTATTTAATTAGTCACTCATGTTGTTCATATAGTTTAGATCTAGAATTTTATCATGAATTTATATGTGCCTATGTTGTCCTTTTTGTTCTTGTTTTAGAACTATTTATTTAACCCAAAACAACTATTTTGATCGAAACCTAATTTTAAATTCATTGGTATGATTTTATTTTGTTCAACTCAAATAAACTACATATGTTGTTTGTTTGAAATCATTTGAAAATTGAATATAAGTTTTATATGATTGTTTGTACCAAAATTGGGCACAATACTCTTCGGAAGTGTTTGAAGAGATAAAATGAAGAAAGTAAATGTAAAAGAGGATTATCTAACAAACACTCCAACCAATAATCAGAAAACCAGCAAAGAACGCAGAGATTTAGAGTGGTTTGGCGTGTTGCCTATGTCCACTATGAAATGGTTGATCTTTATTAACTTTTTCCTGCTGGTTACAGCTGATTACAACAGTAAATCTCGAGTACAACAGTGAAATTCGAGTATAATGGTGAATTCGGTAGAGTCTGGACATCAGAGAGCCAAAAGATCCCTTTTATGTAGGCTGTGGGATGCTATTTATAGGCGTAGGCTGCAAATATCTCGCTCAGATCTCGGGAGACCTCTTCTGGCATGTGGGTGGGCCCATGCAATCGATCCCATGTGATTTTCACTCGGTTCGTGATCGATACGAACGACTTTTGTATCGATCAAGATTTGGTCCAATCGAGTCGAAATTGGGCATGAACATTCTTTAGGTTGTACGTAAGCTCTTGTGAAAATTTGGTGGCATTTGGACTTGTATGTTGTGAGTTATGATCGATGCAAATTCGAGTTTTCGGTAGGTTGTTTAGTTCATGTCAATACACTTCGTATCGATCTGTTCGTATCGGTCTAAGCATGTGCCTGCGAGTTGACGTGGCGCTAGTTTCTAGGATCAATCCATATTTCATGCCAAATCGACCGAGTACTTCCAAGGTTTTCGCCTCGTTTGTATCGATCCTAATAGTTCTGTTCATATCGATCGGTCGCATTGCTTTGTTCATATCGATCGGTTGCGTTGCCTTGTTCGTATAGATCGATTGCGTTATTCTGTTCGTATCGATCGATTGCATTGTACTTTGTATCGGTGGGAAGTGTTGATTTCGTATGGATTTGTGGTTGATCGATATGAAGCATGTTGAAACTTAATCGATACGAACTAGACACTCGCGCTGCAGTTGATGGATACGAAGTAGGCAATAGCCGACCGATTCGAAGTGAGCATGTCTGCCGATGGATACGAAGAAGAACGTCTTCGATGGATACGAACAAGACGGTTGCATGGCGATGGACTCGAAATCATAGATATGTGATGGATACGAAATCGACTGATGCGAAATGATGGATGTGGCCTGATCGATACGAAATGATGGGTACGAACGAGTTGGTTTCCTTGACTTGTATCGATCATATCTTGAGCATACGAACTCAGATTGACTCGAAATTTGGAACGTCAACTTTTATAGCTTTGCTTGTCGTGTCATGTCAATTGTAGCTCGATTCGGACAAAATTCGTCGATATCCATAGTGAGCGTGCGTATAACCGATCTTCGAGACAGACTGTCCTCGGTTTCCAGTTAAGTTCTTGGTATCACGGCCTTGCCAAAAGGCGGGATAACATTTTCCCCCTAAAGTATGTCTTGTGAGAACATGACGTGCTTTGAAAAGCTGCAATCCCTATTCTGAATAGTTTTATCTGACTTGTTGACCGATAGTTGTCTTTTCATCGAAAGATGTAACATTTGATGGATCTTTAGTACTATAAATAATGAATTGTTGACTGCCAATTGTTGTACTGTGCACTGTTGTAACTGAGTGTTGAATGATAGCAAACTGTTGTTTATTGTTGTAATTGTCGTCAGTTGAGTATTCAATTCCTGCGAGTTTTAAAAATTGGACGTTAGCCCGTTATACATGTACGTATGTTAACCTGACTCTCGTTAACGTTCGTACGTTCACGAGTCGTTGCCAGTTTTTGTTGTATCGAATTTCGTATCGATCCTCTCCTGAATCGATGTGAAATTCGAGTTGTAGCAATGATCGATGGTCATTTTAATTAATTTCTTTCGCATTGATCCTCTCCCGGATCGATTCGAGAAGTTGGAATGCATGCTTCGTATCGATGGATACGAAGTCTTGGTTTTCGAAGTTGGTGGATACGAGATTGGTATTTCGTATCGATAGAGTTGATTTGTCCAGATATAATTTTGCAGTGATCTTCGTATCGAGGCTATGAATCTCTGTAACCTTTAAAATGAGGGATATGAGGTTGTGATTTCGTATCGATGGTTTTATGATGGGTACGAACAGTCCAAACGGTCCTCCGGGTATTATTCGTATCGATGCATTTCAGGTGGGTTCGTATTTCTGCAGGGTTGAAAGCAGTGTACACGAAACATGTGTTTCGTATCGGTGGGATCCAGTGATTCATAAAAGTCTTTGTTGCAAATTTCGTATCGATAAGATCCGAGCCGATGGATACGAATAACTCCTTCATATCGCTTTGAGGGGAAACCTGTGTCCACCGGTCGAGACAATTGGGAGACGAATCGTTTCCCTTCACTTCTTGGGTCCATATAAAAGCGTTTGGACTTAGCCGAATTCATCTATTTATCATTATTTTCTTCTGGCCTTCGCATCATTCCAGACTTTACAGAATCGAGATATCATTCTTGCCTTCGAACCGAACTGAGTTTTAATCCTTCCAATTAATTACCAAAACTAGGTAAATAAGCCATGAACTTGTATCGAAAGACGATAAGACTTAGAATTTCGTGTTGTCTCACTTGCCTTTGAGACTGGTTCTAACGATGTGGTGGCCAGAGGCGATCATCATGAGGTCGAGTAGGGAGGAGATGCCATTTGAGTGGTTTTGGAGAAGATGAAGTGTGGCCTTAGTTTCATATCGATGGATTGGGGAAGAAGACGTCTTGTTTCGTATCGGTCTCAACTGAAAATTTCGTATCGATCTCTTGCCTTAGACTTCGTATCGATCTTTCATTCTTGGATTTTGTATCGACCACCTTCACTTCGATCGCTTACTCTAATTTCGTATCGATTGAGGGATACTAACTTAGTATTGATCACTTCGAATCGATATTGATACGAAGCTGACAAATCCCGATCGATACGAAGTTGGTGCCTCGATACGAGATGGAGTTGTTTGATCGATGCGAAGTTGACAACTCAAGATCAATACGAAATGGATGCTAAATGATCGACACGAAATGGCCACTATGGGTCGATTCGAAGTTACTGGCCCCGATCGATACGAAATTAAGGCCTTTGATCGATGTGAACTGTATACTTTTGGGCCGATGCGGGTTGAACCTTGATGAACTTGATATTTTTTGCACATTTGAACACCTGAGTCCGACGAGCTTCAATCTTGCATAATTGGACTTGACCGTTTCACTGCATATTTGACTGCCCTTCAAAACTCGTCGATGGAACTGTAATTTGACAAACTTAACTAACTCCAACACGGATCGTTCTCCGAAGTTAGGATGGCACGGTTGTGACGGTCAGCGATGACGGTCACTCCGGTTGAATCTCGAAGTCTTGTCCTTTTAACATCTTTAGAACTTGAAGAAATTTAAAGCATTATGTAGCACTGCACTACACAACACATTCACGCACTTCACACTGGGGAACGCATGGGCTTATTATCATCTAATGATGGTTTTTAATAAGTTGATTAGCTATGGAATCCACAAGTTCTCAACAGCAGGAGCTTCAAAGTTCATCCCCTTTTGTCCTAGAGATACCGGCCATCGCGGCCGAAGTTATAGATCCAACTCCGGACGAGCTACCTGGTGCCACGTTTATCATGAATCCACAAGATTCTGTGTCGTCTAACGTCTCCGATGATATGCTAGGACGAATATGTTTAAGGCATGGTCTACCGTTGGACGATGTATTATTACCAGGACTGAATGATAGACCGCATGCTCCCCCAGAGGGGTTAATGGCCTTTAGTCGCCACGCATGTACAGCGGGAACACTTCCTTCGTTTAATCAGTACATTAGAGAAGTGTTGTCTTTCTTTGGAATCGCCCTATCACAGTTACACCCGAACGGATATGATCTGCTCAACAGTCTGTTCATTGTATTTATGGAGCATCATTTCCGACCTCCGATCCCGATTAAAATTAGATACTTATTCAATGTTAAGAGTCGGGGAGATAGTCCCTTGTTCACATTCCTAGAGGCACTCAGGAATTGTCAAGTTGTGACCGGCTCCTGGACCAGACTAAGTTACTTTAAAACCGAGTGGTTCTATGTCCAATGCCCTCCCGGATTTGCTAGCCAATGGTTAGTCAGACGTAAGTGGTGTAATCTTTTCCAGTAGTTAACGAGATAATCATAGCTGATATTAAAACTAATGTCTTCTTTCCTTTACAGTGGTAATTCCACGACCTAACGGCGTGCATTTTAAAGAAATTGTGCGGGTCCTTCAAGAAGTGCTAAGCGAAATGAGAGACATAGACTCGGTGCTAACAGACCGAAACTTGAGAACCGTTGGGCTTATCGAGCGAAACCAAAGCATAAGGCTTGAAGGAATGCAGAGGAAGGCCCTGACGAAGCGGGTAAAGCGCAAAGTGCCCGAGGTCATAATTGCTGAGGAAGGTGATGAAGAACACATGCCTACAAACAACGAACCCGTGGCTGTGCATTCTGACAGTCTTCAGGGTTCAGAGAGAAAGAGAAAAGGCAAGGTAGTTGCTCACAAGCACCCTAAATCTTTGAGGTGGAAATCAATAGTGGTGTCTTTGCCGACCTTCGGCGTTAGAATCTCATAGGCCTCTCCCTCGCCAAGAGAGAGTTCTTTTGAAGGGCTTGCCGACATTCTGATTCCGGACGACGTGTCGCTCCAATACGACACCGGATTGGAAGGGCTTCAGAGCGCCTTAGATTTAGGCAAGGCACTTCCTGCAAGTGTAATTGATATAACCGGTCGGTCGGGGGGTTTACACATACATGCATTCACTTCACGACACTACACGATTTCCAGTCCCAAGCTATTCACTTCCAAAGATCACTAACTTTGTTACTCTTTCTTCTTTGCAGATTCAATGACTAGACGAGATTCCATACTCAGCAGCCTCCGCTCAGCACGTCAGGCATCCAACTCGTACTACGAGTCTCGTCGGAGGGTGGATGACAGAAACCGCGATGGCGGTTATTCTAGTCAGGAACGCTAAGAGGGGAATAAAGACAGAGATTATAGAGAACAGAGATATCGACCCCGATCGCGTTCTCTACCCCCTCGACTCCCTACACAACCTTCTACTCACGGCACACATCCCCCAGAGCCTCCACGCCAAAAACCATCTTCTCATACTCCGAGGTCCGAGTCCCAACGTCGTAGGACTGAGGCCGAACCTCCCACTGTTGCCGAACAAGCCATCACTGAGCTCACTGGAGAAGGGGCTATTAGAATTTCCCAATTAAGAAAAGATTTCCCAAATATATGTTTTGACAGCTTCATCTTCCCCCCTCACTTAAAGAAAATTCCATCGGAAGCAGAAACCACGATGCATGACTATATTCATGACATTTATACATAGTATAAGGAGTGGATGAAAGCTACAGATAAGGCATCAGCGGTGGCTTTCAAGTGAGCTAAAATAATTGAAAAGTTAGAATCTGATCTCGCCTAGAAAGACCCCATCGTCTAAGTGCTTAATGATGAGGCCGAGTCCTCTCGGAAATTAGAAATAGAGGCCACTAAAATGGCCGATGAGGCGAACTTGGCTATGGAGAGGATGAGGCAGGCACACTTCGCTTTGGTGGAGCAGATGGGCCACCGAAACACCACAGTTACCGCTGAGAGGGATGCTGCTTTGAAAGAACTCACCGAGCTAAAAGCCAAATTTTCTGAAATCATCAAGGAAAAAGATGATGCAAATAAAGCAGCCCAGGAGGCGTGTGAGCAAGCCATAGTGCTTCGAGGCGAGCGGGATGCGGCAATGGCTAAGGTTCAGGAGGTGGAGACTAAGGTCAAGGAGGAAGTCCAAATGGCGGAGTCCAGGCTAGAGGCTGATATCGAAGATCTCCTCATCACTTACAATGCTAATGTCTTGAAGCATAGGAATCTAGCCTGGCTCGAAAATTATCCGACACATTTATACAACGCCTGGGGCCGATTGGTAGGAGATGAAAAAGATGCCCACCAAGCTGAATCAATTGACGAGTTCGAGCTTGAGAACCGGGTGTTGAGCAAGGACGAGCGGAAAGTTCTCCATAATACAATGATCTCATATGAAAAGGAGAAGCTTGGCGCTCAGCATTTGGAAGTTGGAGAAGGCTCTGGTGTCGAGCATCATGATACAAGTTCTGAAACTCCCATGCCGACTCAGCCGGAATCCACACCTACGGTTGATCCTCAATCTGTTCCTGCTTACAACCCGGATCAGCCGTAGTTATCTCAATCTAGCGAGCAAATCTTTGAGGCCGTTCAGCCGCCCACAAGTCAAACTGAGGAAGGTACTCTGAACATTTTGTACACTTGTCCCAAAACCATAAGTGCACATGAAGCGATTATTAACAGTTATTCTTTTGTTTTTATCCAGTGATTGATGCTACACCGGTCGTGCCTCCTGCCACTCAAGAACCACATCACATGCAGGAGGCCATTATAACCGAAGCACCCACCACAACGACCACGGCACCGACTGATGGAGCGTAGAGGAGCACACTTATTTTTGATGAGCAGATGATGGAGGAACTCCTCGGTCATCAAAGTGACCCTTTTGCAGACTTGTTGTTCGTTATGCGTGGAAGCGTTCCAATGACAAGTTCCTCGGACCCAACTAAAGGAGTCTCCAGCGATGCGCAAACACTTCACGAGGAGGAAATCCTAGCTGAAATCAATGCTGAGATGGAGGCAGCGGCGCGGGGTAGCGCTTTTGGCGGTGGAATGGCTGGACCTGGTCCGGCTCCTATGCGGATGATATCTTTGGGAGGAACGGTTATTGAGACGAGCGCGCCTGCCCCACCTCCTTCTGTTGATCGTGTCCCTCCGACCCCGCCTGTAGGAAGCGTTCCAATACACCTGAGTTTGGAGGAGGATGTTGATATAATGCCCCCTACTGGAGATCGACCGCCGAAGAGCCAGGGTTCAAAAAGAAAACCGAGTGAGAGCTCCAGCGGGTCAACACCGAAGAGGAAACCGAAGAAGAAAAAAAATAGACATATCTCTTCGGTTCATTTTTGAGTAGATAGGAATTTCTTTAGCTTTTGTTGGCCGTGTATAGATGCAGGCTCGGCCCCTGCTAGTAGATTTTTTTGGATAAACTTGTACTTAGTTTCCTTCTACAAACAGTTGAAATGAAATTCCATTTCGTCTTTAGTCTCGACTTCTATTTAATTGCTTAAGTGTTTCAGCATTTTAACTCCAGTCCGGTACGCTTGTGAAGTTCCTACCGTTGGATTGGATCTGAATTTATTTGTTAAATCCTGAAATCACGACTATGAGTGATGACTGAACGTCAAGTTGGACTCCGATGTTGCATTGTCTCAATCAGTGATTGATGCTTAAGTTCTGTCCCCAATTTCAGGGACGAATTGTAAGATCAAGTGGCAATCGCACTCCACTTTTAACTCATCGAGCTTAACGTCGTCAAATTGATGCTGAAATAAAGAAATTCGAGTGGTCGAATGGCACTCATTCATCCATTGGCAATTGCATCCACGCTTTGTGGATTTGCATTCGTAATTTCGTACGTCGGCGGTCAGGCTCGCCTGCTTCAGTTTCAAGGATACGTCCACGCTCCGGGGACTTAAGTCATTTTCATGGGTGATCAGTCACGCCCGCTTGATGTTTAGATGGATTCGTGGGTGGTCAGTCACACCCGATTTGCATTTACACTCTAACCACGCTCCGGGGACTTAGAGTTGTTTTACGGACGGTCAATCCCAATCCGGTTTGTGTTCAACTCCAATCCACTCTCCGGGGATTTTAAGTCAACGTTTATACTTCAATTCACGCTCTAGGAATTTGGAGTTGGTGTTTATGTTTACACTCCGGTTCACACTCTGGGAATCCGGAGTTAGTTAATGTTTATACTCCAGTTCACACTCTGGGAAATTGGAGTCAGCCGAAAGATTGTCAGTCACATCTGTTCAGGCTTTAGGATTTCGTTCGCACTTCGGGAACGACGAATCTATCAGGATCTTGGACGATTTGTTCACATCTACCCTGAGTTAACAAGCGAGGTCGTTAGATGGATGGATACATCCTCCTCAAACTTGGTCAAGATATGAGCAAAGTTGTTAGGTGGACGGATCCACCCTCTTTGAGACCATATTTGTAAGTTTATACTCCAGTTCACACTTTGGGAATCTGGAGTTGGTTAAAGGATTGTCGTGTATCAATCCTTTTTTGACTTCAGTGTGATGACTTGCCCCTAGCTCGGGCATCATCTAGCGAGTAACCGGTCGTATCACAGTCACTCCCTATTTGAATAAATTCCATCGTCGGGTGGAATTTAGCTCTCCGTGCATAGTGATAGTTGTATGACGCATTCGATAAATCATAGCTCTGGCTCAAAGAGATTGCATTTTATTGCTGAAATAAGTAAATACGGCAAAATCAGTTGCCTTATTACAAATTCAAATTTCGAAATGCAGAAACAAATTACAAATGAAAAATAGAATGAATAAATAAACAGAGCCTGGTATGTGTAGTAGCGACGAAGACTTTCGATGTTCCAGGCTCTCGGAAGAGTGAGACCGTCAACGGTCGATAATTTGAATGTACTATCTCCGAGCTTTCGTTCGATAACATATGGCCCTTCCCAAGTTGGCTTCATATGCGAAGGGAACGAATAAATTCTCTTAAGGATGAGATCACCGAGTTCAAAAGTTCGGGGTCGGACCTTGGCATTGTATAATCAGGCGACTCGACTTTGGTATGCGGCTGCCCTCAAATCATCCTCTTCACGCTTCTCATCCAATAAATCCATAGATTCGGCAAGTAATATAGCATTTGTCTTCGGATCATAGTATGTCACACGATGAGAAGGCACTTCTAATTCGACTGGAATAACGGCTTATGAACCATAAGAAAGAGAAAACGGAGTGTGACTAGTTGCGGACTTGTGGGTTGTTCGGTAAGCCCATAAAACCATAGGAAGCTCATCGACCCATTTGCCCCCGGACTTTTCCAGTCGTTTTGTCAGAATAGACTTTATAACTTTATTAACGGCTTTGACTTGTCCATTCGCTTGAGCGTGTGCGACTGCGGAGAATTTCTTTTGAATGTGGAATCATTGACAGAAGTCTTTAAATTCAGCACTGTCGAATTGGGTCCAGTTATCAGTGATGATAGTATGTGGGAGACCAAATCAGCAGATGATGTTGCGCACTACAAAGTTGATCTCCTTCTTTGTTGTAATTGTAGCAAGGGGTTCAGCTTCCGCCCACTTCGTAAAGTAATCAACTGCCACGATGTCGTACTTCGCACCACCTTTGGCTAGAGGTAGAGAGCCAATAATGTCAATGCCCCATACTGCAAACGGCCATGGACTGACCATTTGAGTTATTTCGGCAGGTTGGGCCCTTGGAATCCGAGCATGCTTCTGGCATTTGTCGCACTTTCTGGCGTAATCTGATGCATCGCGATTTACGGTTGGCCAATAGTATCCATATCTGAGCACTTTCTTGGCAAGGGCTTGCCCCCCGGTGTGATCGCCACATTCCCCTTCGTGCACATTATGCAATACGCGTTTGATTTCATCATGAGCGATACACCGGAGTAAAGGAACCGAGTATCCTCTTCTATACATGACTCTGTTCTGAATAATGAACCGTGAAGCTTTTCGAAGAATCTGTCTCTTTTTACTCCTGCGCTTTGGCAGGGTTCCATGCTGGAGATAATTTTTGAACGGAGTCATCCATGACTCCTTATCGCGAACAACCTCAAATATCAAATCTGTCTCCATTCGGTCGATGCTCGGGGAAGCTAATGTTTCCACGAGAATGAGTCCCATTTGTTGTGCCTCACCTGTACTGGATAACTTTGCTAATGAATCGGCTTTTGGATTGCGCTCTCGGGGAATGCAGTAGATGGCGTAATAATCGAACTGATTTAATATTTCTTGAACCCGAGCAAGGTAAGCAGCCGGTCTTTGGTCCTTGGCCTGCTATTCCCCCCGAACTTGACATATGACCAATTGCGAATCACAATAAATCTCCACAGCAATGACTTTCAAATCTCTGGCAAGCCTCAATCCGGTAAGTAAGGCTTTATACTCAGGCTCATTGTTGGTTGCGCGAAAATCAAACTTTAAAGCATAGCATATTGATCGACCTTCGGGAGTTTCAAGCACAACTCCTGCACCGGAGCAACGGTCATTAGATGCATCATCAGTATGCAGCTTCCAAACTATGAAATCTGCTAGGACTTGTCCCTGGATGGCTCGCCTTGGAGTGTAAGTAATGTCATACTGACTTAACTCGATATTCCATTTAAGTAACCTACCAGACGTCTCAGGCCGCGTAAGGACCTATCGTAATGGCTGGTCGGTGTACACTATGATAGGATGAGCCTGGAAATACGGACGGAGCTTCCTTGAGGCAATAACAAGACAGTAAGCCAATTTCAATAGCTTTGGATATTTTTTCTCAGCTCTGGTTAGTCGCTTGCTAATATAGTAGACCGGCTTTTGTATTCGGTCTTCCTCCCGAATTAGGGCAGCACTGATTGCATTTTCTGATACTGCCAAGTAAATGTACAATTTCTCGTGACCGATAGGCTTTGACAAAATTGGCGATGTGGAGAGGTGTTGAATTAGTGCTTAGAATGCGCCCTCACATTCCGTAGTCCATTCAAAGTTTCGTCTTTCTTTTCGGATCAGATCGAAGAAGGAAATGCATTTGTCAGTAAACTTTGAAATGAACCTACTAAGTGCTGGTACTTTCCCGTTGAGGCTCTGGACTTGCTTTATAGTTCTCGGAGTTTCAAGATTTTTGATTGCCCAGATTTTTTTGGGATTTTCTTCGATTCCTCGAGCGTTAACGATAAAACCAAGGAATTTTCCGAATGCGACCCCAAAGTGACATTTCAATGGGTTGAGCTTCATTCTGTATTCTCGAAGGATATTAAACATTGACTCTAGGTCTCTGAGGTGATTAGTGGAGAATCGTGACTTGACTAGCATGCCGTCCACGTATACCTCCATGGTTTTCCCAATCTGATCGGCAAACATTCGATTAACTAATCGTTGATAAGTTGCGCCAGCATTCTTGAGTCCAAAAGGCATAACTTTGTAGCAATAAAGTCCCATATTGGTTACGAAGCTGGTATGCTCCTGGTCGGGTAAGTGCATTGGTATTTGATTGTAGCCAGAATATGCATCAATGAAGGATAAAAGTTCATGCCCGGCCTTTGAATCTACGAGTTAATCAATTCGAGGAAGTGGAAAACTGTCTTTAGGGCAGGCTTTATTCAGATCAGAGTAATCGATGCACGTTCTCCATTTTCCATTTGGCTTTCGGACAAGTACAGGATTTGACACCCATTCCGGATATAATGCATCTCAAGTAAATCCATTCGATTTAAGCTTGTCCACCTCTTCCTTAAGGGCGGCAGATCTCTCTGGATCCATACCACGCCTTTTTTGTTTGACCGGGATGTGCCGTGGGTCAATGTTCAATGCGTGGCTCGCGATGTCCGGCGAGATCCCACATATGTCAGAATGCGTCCAAGCAAACACGTCAAGGTTTGCCCGAAGAAACTCAACCAATTCCTCTTGCATTTGTTGGCTTAACTGAGATCCAACCTTTATCATTCTAGAATCATCGCTATCATCGATCAGAACATTGATCGTCAGTTCGGCCGGAGAAGCTTGACTATCTTTACTTTCGTCTTCACTTTCGGTGTCTCTTGGGTCAAGATCTCTTTGGAATTGGTTGGGGTGCCCAGGCCTAGGCCCAGGCGTCAATTGTCAATTATCAACAAAACGGACGCAAAGAGATTCCTCTACGCCCTTTCCTTTCTCTTTTCGCTGCGCCTCGCGCAGTTCAGCAACATAACAGGCTCGTCCAGCAGCTTGATCTCCTTCAACGACTCCAACTCCACGATCGGTGGGGAACTTTAGAGTCAAACACCATGGGGCAATAGCAGCCCTGAACTCAACTCGGGTCGGTCGACCCAAGAAAGCATTATATGGCTAGTCTATATCCAAAACAACAAACTGCAGTATCCGGACTCTCCGGCGTTTTCTAATACCTAACTCCATTGGCAATTCCACCACTCCAGTGGGTATAGTTGCACTCTCATTGAAACCATGGATATGGTACTGACAAGGTTTCAAATCTTTAGTCTCCATTTTCATCTGGTCATAGGCTCGCTTGAACAATATATTCACATAACTTCCACTGTCTACCAAGATCCTCTTCATCCAAGCAGGACCTACTTGAGCTGATATGACAAGTGGATCGATAGTTGGGGCTTCGATCCTATCGGCATCTCTGTCTTGGAAGATGATGTCGTCAGTCATCATCTTCTGCTGCTTGGCCAGAGCCCCCTCTTCCAAACTACTACAACACTCGAAACTCGCATGCCTGATAGAACTGGCATACGACTCCATATCCTTCCAGCTTTGGTCTGCTGGATGAGGACCAACACTAATGGTTATCACCAACCTCCCGCCAGTACGAGCGGCTTCCTCTTGTCTTGCCTGATTTGGTGTATGGTTCTGATTCGATGAGCCCGCACCTCCAGATTGCGACGCCCGCACAAACTGTTCCAACTTCCTTTCACGTATTAACTTTTCAATGATATCCTGCAAATGACGGCACTCATTTGTGTTATGGCCGTAGCTTTCATGGAATCTACAAAATTTTCCTGTCTGAATATGTTTCTCCGATGACTGTTTCGGAGCAGGCTTCTTATACTGAATAGTATTGCAGGTTTGTAGATACACATTCTCTAGCGATGTATTAAGAGGAGTATAATTATCAAACATAGGAGCCCTAACTCGCGGACCACGGTTCTGATCCCGTTTTCTATTTTGGTTACCATTGCCTTTCTGCTGATTTTGTTTATTCTGAATGTTCAATTGCACTTTCCTGGAGCTCTCCTTGGATTGTTTAACAGCAATATTACTTCGAATTCCTTCCATACTAGGCCCTGCATCATCCTTCTTCCTAGACTATTTCGCATCCTCCCTTCTCAAGAATTGGGCTGCCTTGGAATAGAAACGGTCCAATGATGCAGGGGGGTTTTCCGGCCAACCAGTTGCCGAACTCAGAATCGGGATCAATCCCTTTAGTCAATGCCATTAGAATGGAGTTATCATTAGGGTTGCTAATCTCAGCGCATGCACCATGAAATCTCTCTAAATAACGCCTGAGTGTCTCTCTAAGAGCTTGAGTGACACTAGATAAAGTATTGACATCCTTCGGTCTTGCGACATGCATACGGAATTGCTCGATGAACTTTGTTGCCAGCTGATCAAAACATGAGATAGATCGAGGTGGCAGTCGGGTAAACCACATAGTCGCTATGCCTCTAGAGAGATTGGGAAGCTTCGGCACTTAACTGCACCATTAGCTCGTGCAGCATTCATCAGCCACTCATACTTTAAGATGTGTTAATTAGGGTCAGAGCTCCCCTCATAAACCGGTAAGGTCGGCATCCTGAATCGCTAAGGTGGTTTAGCATAGAGTATCTCATCAGTAAAAGGAGTATGACTCCGGGAGATTCCCCAGTCGTCATTGCTAAGACCCTGACTCTCACAGATCATCGTCGGAATGTCGGGCATTTGGACATTTTGAGCATGTTGGGCCAAGGTGTGGTCGGGTTCCACAATGCGAGGAGGGGTCTATCGACGGTCCATCTCTCGCCTCCTTGGTTCTACGTATTCGGGGACATAAGGCTCGGGAGTATTATTGCGTTGATGGCGGGTCGGATCCGTTCGGTTCTGAGCGTCAATTCCTAAATCAGTAGTAGTGGTAGTACGATTGTCAGTGATAGGGTATGGGGTAGCGCCTCCTTGGGAGGAGGGTCCAGTCTGGTGGCTGGAGGATGGGCCAACTCTCGGTTGCCCAAGACTTAATGTATTCTGATGCTCAGTGGCCTGTGTGTAACTTCCATTCAGTCGCAGGCGCGTGGATCTATGGTGGTAATCAGAAGAGGCTGAACTCTCGATGGAGGAATAGGAAGCTTGATCCCTCCTGGATCTCCTTCATCATTGACGGTTCAATTGGCCGGTCAGCTCCGCATTAGCATGGAGCTGTTGAGTGAGCTGTTGGCGGCTCTGAGTCAGTTCTTGCATTAGCATATGGAATTCTTCCCTAGTGATAGGGCCTTTCGGATCTGATGGTCCGACAGCATTCTGGTCAACTAGAGGTGGTTGTACGGGGTTCTGTCTGTCCCGTCCTTCCGGATCTGCGGCAGTTGAGGTAGTCCTTGTGTTAACCATGATGAATAGTGAAGCTCTTTCCTAGATTTGATGCAAATCTGAATAGGATGGAAGAACTTTAATCTTTGAGATCTGGATCTTCTTCTTAGATTCGTGCAATCCGATATCGATAGTAGATCCAACGAGCAGGAGAAAAACTGTGTTTTCTCAGTGAAAGCACCAAAGTGT
Organism: Allium fistulosum; assembly: GCA_030737815.1. Classification (NCBI taxonomy): domain Eukaryota; kingdom Viridiplantae; phylum Streptophyta; class Magnoliopsida; order Asparagales; family Amaryllidaceae; genus Allium; species Allium fistulosum. The sequence continues at coordinate 1,621,577,875 of CM060901.1, forward strand.
TTGTACCAAAATTGGGCACAAAACTCTTCGGAAGTGTTTGAAGGGATAAAATGAAGAAAGTAAATGTAAAAAGAGGATTATCTAACAAACACTCCAGACAATAATCAGAAAAACAGCAAAGAACACAAAGATTTAGAGTGGTTCAGTGTGTTGCCTACGTCCACTATAAAATGTTTGATCTTTATTAACTTTTTCTTGCTGGTTACAGCTGATTACAATAGTAAATCTCGAGTAAAACAGTGAAATTCGAGTACAATGGTGAATTCGGCAGAGTCTGGATGTCAGAGAGCCAAAAGATCCCTTTTCTGTAGGCTCTGGGATGCTATTTATAGGCGTAGGCTGCAAATATCTCGCTCAGATCTCGGGAGACCTCTTCTGGCACGTGGGTGGGCCCACGCGATCGATCCCATGTGATTTGCACTCGGTCCGTGATTGATATGAACGACTTTCGTATCGATCAAGATTGGGTCCAATCGAGTCGAAGTCGAAATTGGGCATGAACATTCTTTAGGTTGTACGTAAGCTCCTGTGAAATTTGGTGGCATTTGGACTTGTAAGTTGTGAGTTATGATCGATGCAAATTCGAGTTTTCGGTAGGCTGTTTAGTTCGTATCGATACCCTTCGTATCGATCTATTCGTATCGCTCTGAGCATGTGCCTGCAAGGTTACGTGGCGCTAGTTTCTAGGATCGATCCACATTTCATGCCGAATCGATCAAGTATTTCCAAGGTTTTTGCCTCATTCATATCGATCCTAATTGTTCTGTTCGTATCGATCGGTCGCATTGCTATGTTCGTATCAATCGGTTGCATTACCTTGTTCGTATCGATCGATTGCGTTGTTCTGTTCGTATCGATAGATTGCGTTGTACTTTGTATCAGTGGGAAGTGTTGATTTTGTATCGATTTGTGGTTGATCGATACGAAGCATGTTGAAACTTAATCGATACGAACTAGACACTCGCGCTGCAGTTGATGGATACGAAGTAGGCAATAGCCGACCGACTCGAAGAGAGCCTGTCTGCCGATGGATACGAAGAAGAACTTCTTCGATGGATATGAACAAGACGGTTGCATGGCGATGGACTCGAAATCATAGATATGTGATGGATACGAAATTGACCGATGCGAAATGATGGATGTGGCCTGATCGATACGAAATGATGGGTACGAACGAGTTGGTTTCCTTGACTTGTATCGATCATATCTTGAGCATACGAACTCGGATTGACTCGAAATTTGGAACGTCGGCTTTTATAGCTTTGCTTGTCGTGTCATGTCAATTGTAGCTCGATCCGGACTTGGACAAAATTCGTCGATATCCATAGTGAGCCTGCGTATAACCGATCTTCGGGACGGACTGTCCTCAGTTTCCAGTTAAGTTCTTAGTATCACGGCCTTGCCAAAAGGCAGGATAACAATGATTGTTGCTTGAATATAATTTTTAGTGTATACTTTGTTTGACATTGTTTAAAAAAACCATAAGTGGACTTTTGTGTAAAATTTCATAAACTTTTAAATCCTTCATAATTTAAATTTGCCTTTTAATTTATTATCTTTAAATCCTTCCAAAGTTTAGAAAATATACTTTTGTATAAAATTAGAAGTTTAACTTTAAAATCCTTTCTAAGTTGATACTTGATTCATATTTTTTAACCACAGTTTCAAAATATTAGAATGGTTAATTTCATATGCATATATGTTTAAGAGTTTAATTGCTATTTTTGAAATGGCATTGAACGAGTGAGCATAGGAAGGAGGAAAGTCATCCACCTTTTCCTCCTCATAAGTTTCTACTTTGATTCATTGGTTGTCTAGCTATATGTATATAAGTTATGTTTTGTCTATTAATAAAATTCTTTATTAACATCTTATGTATAAGTGTAATCTTTAACAACCCGAATTCCAGTCGGTTCGGATTTTTTGCAAAAATGCCAAAACCCAAGCCCACTAAAACCCGAGTTGGGAATCTGGTATCCTGCAAATAGGCAAAGACAAATATATAGAGCTCAATTAAATATCTCACAGCGAAATTGACTAAAATATAATAGTAAGTAAATACTCACCAATATAATAACACTTTCTAAATATGTTAGCACCAAAATTGGTCACTAACCTCGTAGAAGAAGATTATGAAGAGATATAAGTGATGAAATCAAATTGAACAGAGAAGACAGTGCTAATCTAAATACAGAAAGTAAGAACACCAAATTTATAGTGGTTCAGCGTAATTGCCTACGTCCACTTTGAGGTTAAACTTTATTGAACTTCTTTATAGTTGATTACAAATACAATTCGTGAATCAAATGCTTGAATGAAGTTGTTAAGTAGAGAAGATGACTCTTGAAAATGGCAGAGTCTCCCCGGTGTTTTCTCTCCAAAACAGGATCCATTTCACTGTGACCCTGCCCCTCTATTTATAGGCAAATATGGGCTGGACTTCCCAAGTGGGCTGGATAGCCGAACGCTCAAGCCCCAGTGCAGTGGTCGCTGTATACCGAACCAGGCGTGCCGAACGCTCTACGCCGAACCATTCCTTCTATGTCGAACGGTATGTTGGTGTCGTGGGAAGTGTAGGATGGTTGTCTGTTGAGGCCGAACGTGCCTCCATCTCAAGCTCTTGAACGAACGGTGTATGCATGCCGAACGATACCGGTATCCTGAGCAGTTGTGCATGCTGAATGTCTCCTGGATGTCGAGTATTACGCCGAACACCATGGGATGCCGAGTACTCCTGTTGCCGAGTAGTCTCGATGCCGAGTGGCCTTTATGCCGAGTACTCTTGTATGCCGAGCAGTCTCGATGCCGAGTGCTCTTGTATGCCGAGCAGCCTTGATGCGGAGCGCCCTTGTATGCCGAGCAGCCTTGATGCTGAGCGCCCTTGTATGCCGAGCAGCCTTGATGCCGAGCGCCCTTGTATGCCGAGCAGTCTCGATGCCGAGCGCCCTTGTATGCCGAGCGTTCTTGTATGCCGCGCACTCTATGACGCCGAGTTCCACTGGATGCCGGTCACTCTCTGATGCCGAGTTCCACTGGATACCAAGTACTAGTTACCTGGTCGAATCTCCAGGAAACACTTGCCCCCCAAAGTGTATCGCGTGGCCGAACGTGATGCGCTTTGAATCTGGTACAATTTACCTCGGAGGTACCTTCTCGAGAATGTTAGTGAAGGAGGTGCAAGACGAAGGAGATTTGGATGCCGAACGATACGCTCGAAGCCGAACGTACCTCGTGTGCCGAACGATACTCTGCTATGATGCCGAACGCTTCGGTGTTGACCGGTTCTACCGGGTATAGCCTCTTCAACTTCTACCTCCCTCTATATAACCAGGTCCTTGTCGTCTCTTTTCCTTTTACGCCTTCTTTTCTGTCATTCCTAGAGACTTGCAATTCTTGCCATCTTATCAGATTTGAGACCTAATCGATCCTTCCTCAACTTCGACTTTCAAACTAGGTATCAATCCTTCTGTGATTAGATTACTTCAACACAAGACTTAGGTTGTTTTCATGGGAAACGTGACCTTTCTATGATCGTATAATATGCGTCGAGCAGAAATGGCTCGCATGCTTGGAGTTGTCTAGTTAGGGCTAGCTCCTTCGTGCCGAACAAGAATGGAAGGAAGAGAAAGATGGGATGCTGAACGGCGTAGTCTTCGCCGGGCGATCTGTCCCTGTCGTTCGGCGCAGATGGAGAAGGTGTAGGGTGGAGTTGAAATCGTGGTGGAGTGCCACTTTTAGCCGAACGATAACCCAAACCGAACAGTCTTGAATGCCGAACGGTATCAATGCTGGACAATTACTAAAATGTAGAGCAATAACTTAGCCGAACGATAACCCAAGCCGAACAATTGACATGCCGAACATTGAATTCAGCCGAACAATTGACATGCCGAACAATACAATTGCCGAACACTCTTTAGACTGAGGAAAACATAGCCGAACACTATACTTAGGACGAATAATCTTGAATGCCGAACAGAACTCTTATCAGGACAATGCCTTAACTGAACGAGACCTTTAGCCGAGAGCTCAACACGCCGAGCAAACATTCATACTGACCTATACTTAGGACGAACAGTACAATTGCCGATCATTACTTAAATGCCGACCAGTATAAATGTCAAACTACACTTAGGCCGGTTACTTTAGAAATCATATGTCTTTTGAATCTGGAACTGTAATCACCTCAATGCGAGCTTTTTGAGACGGTCAGTGATGACGGTCTTCGAAGGCGATGATTCGAAGCTAATCATTATATCTTTAAAACATTCTTATTGCCTGTACACAATTGCTTGCACTAGTTCACACACCACACGGGGGGGGGGGGAAATCGTGTTGCTAATTCTAACGTTCAACGTTTTTTAAGTATAGCTTTCTCAAGCATTCAGCCAGGTTCATTATTTATTCGGGATGTCGAGAAAATCTAGCTCCGCTACCATATCCGACAGGCCTGGGCCGTCATCGAGGCAGGGAGCCGTAGATACTTCTAACCCGTCAACCTCTCCCGCTCATAACTTGGCGCCTGATGCTCTGGAGTCAACCAACTTACTAGACAATCCGATCGATTCTCAAGCCTCGAAGATCAACGAAGCTGCTCTGCGACGGATATGCTCCATTCACAGGATTCCTTTTGCCGAAGTGTTAGTTCCTTCGAGACACGACCGCCCTCATTTGCCCCCAGTCGGGTACACCGCCTGCAACAAGTTCATGTGTTGGATGGGCAGCGTGCCTCCATTCAATTTATTTCTCCGGGATGTGCTGCAGTATATAGACATAGCTCCGTCGCAGCTCCACCCGAATGGCCATGCATTCCTTTATGGGACTTATTTACTTTTCATGGCTGTCTTCTCCAGACCTCCAACCACTGGTGATATCAGATACATTTATATGTTCAAGAGACGGAAAGACAGTCCTTCCTTTATGTTCCTCGAACCATACCACAAATGTCAGATCCTGACAGGGGCATGCAGCAAATTCACCCTGTACAAACAGGAATGGTTCTATGTGCGCTGCCCTTCCTGTTTCGCTAGGAGATGGGTTGAAGGCAGTAAGTCTCTCTGCTGAATCACTATTTGTTTTTAATCGGAGTCATGCTTTTCCTAACTCTTCATTTCATCTTTTCAGGTATCAACCCACGTCCGGAAGGCCGAGGATATTCTGAGGCTGTTGAAGCCATTAGAGCTCTTCCTGCTGAGGATCGAGACATCCGGACTATCATTTCAAATGAATCGCTGTCGGGGTTCGGCTTGCTAGCCCCTGGTCGTCGGATCAGCCTTCCAGAAGGTGTTACAATTCCCAAACCTCCATCTGGTAAAGGGAAAAAACTTGCCGGACCGTCGTCGCGTCGCGCTCCCGACACGCACGAAGAAGGCGAGCGCAAAGAGGATGATGCCCCCGAAACTCAGGGCGAGAACGTGGGTCCCGCTTGGAATCCGGCAATCGAAGTTCAGGATATTGAGACATCATCCTCCCCTTCGAAGGGAAAAAAGAAGTTGAAATATACGGTTCAAAAGGAGAAAGTTGGTGGCACCTCAAAAGTTACGCCTATCCCTCCTGAGAAAGAGGCTTCTTCGCAGCACCTGGAAAGTTCTCTGAGGGGTCTGTCCAACCTGTCCATCCCCGATGATTTACTTAATTACGGGTTCGATGACCCTGAAGCTCTCAAATTCTCTTCGCCCGCTAGAGGCAATGTAGGAGTTCAACTCCCGGCTCAAGGAGACAACACTCCTATTAGCAAAGATAAACGAACGGGTCCGTCGGGGGGAACACTAGGACACACATGCACATGCGCATTCCATAATATACTTCAAGTCTTTTTAATTCGTGAATTCCCCTTAACTCGTTGTTATTTCCATTCTTTGCAGGTCATATGGGCCGCTCTCACGGACTTGATCGCCTTCAGGGGTCTTCTATATTCCATCACTCAGGACGGGATTCCGGTTCAGGCAGACGCAGGGACCGAGGTGATTATGAAGGTAGGGACAATCATCCTCGCGAGTCGTCTCACCGCAAGAAAGCACATTCTCAATCTTCTCAGTCCCGCGATCTTCCTCCTCCAACTGAGCCGGATAAGGAGAAGTCTTTGCAGAAGGGTTATCAGTCTGATGCTGCTCGAGAACAACACTCCAGTTCATCGAGTACGAGGCAAGTTTGATAGCAACGTAAAAGAATGGAATTCTCAAAGCCTCCTCCTCCTACTCCTGCAGTGGACCCGACTGTTGCGGAAAAGATGGTCGACCTTAAGGCCAAGTTTCCGAAAATCTGCTTTGATGGCTTGAAATTCCTCCCAGCCATCCATCACATTCCTGGGCACGTGAAGCAAAGTGCCATTGCCTGCAACAATGACGTCTATGTTCAACATGACGCATTCGTGCACTTGGTGGAGATGATCTCGGAAGTATCTGTCGAGCGTCAACACGAGATTGACCGTTTGAATCTGGAGGCTGACAACGATAAGAAAATCATCAAACTCCAAGACGAAGAGCTCGCTTCGTATAAGTCAAAGCTAGAAGCCGCTGAACAAGGTGCAAAAGATACTGCTGAGGCAGTTAATCGCTTAGAGGTGGCTCACAAAAAGGAGCTTGACGAAGCAGTCCAGCGCAGCGGCGCCCTTGCCCTAGAAAAAGACTCTGTCCAAAAAGAAAGGGACGCGCTCGCTACTCAAGTCAAAGAGCTGAAAGAACTACTCTCCAAGGAGAAAGAAGACAAAATAGCTTCTCAGGAAGAATCACATCGATATTGTGATGAGATTGTTGCTACCCGACTCCTGAAGAAAAAACTCGACGATGAACTTGCCGGGGTCGAAAAAATGAAGGATGAGGCCCGTGAGGAGGGCAAAAGAATGGCTGTGGAGGAGCTTGATCCTCGCCTTGAGGCGGCCGCAGAGGCCGACAGGGAAGAGGTCAAAAGTATGTTTGACCCGTTGATCGCCGAGTACGGAGCCCGCGTCCTTATGCACCGTGACTTAACATTCTTGGGCGACGGCTACCTTGAATCCCTGGCTGAGGCATGGGAAACTCTGATAAAGATCAGGAAAGTCGAGTCAGGCTCCGAAGAGGTCGACGAGGATGCATTGGTGAAGGAGTTCCTAAGGGGGAATGAGCCATCGGATTTATCCGCAGCATTGGCTCTTTATGGCAAAGGCTCTTTCCCTTTGAAAGAGAAGAATGACGAAGCCGGCCCGTCAGAGGCCGACACTACTACTCCTCACATCACCGCTCCTTATGCTGCTCAATCGGCCGGTCGGTCGACGCTTGATCCATTCGAGCAACATGCCAGTTATGATCCCGAAGATCCCGGGCTTGGCGTTCATGTGCTGTCACCTATCCTGGAGGGTGAAACCCCGCGCGCCACCGATAGCCAACCGGATCCTGGTAGGAAATTCTTCTTTCTCTAGAAGTCGAAGAGATCCCGTCATTTTTCAGCAATGGTTATTCGTTCTAATGCCCATTTCTTATATTTTCATGTAGGTCGTTCTGACGCCGAGCCAACTCCAAGGAGCGATGATGCCAAGGAGGAAGCAGAGAAAACAAGCGACGTTGCTCACGCAGGAGTAACTCCCGGTCCAGACGGTCAAGTGATCGGGGCGCTTGATGATGACAAACTTGATACTTCGTCTCCTGTCGAAGGAAGCGATGAAATTAAAATCACTGGCGCCTCTGAGCATACTTCAGAGATGAGCATGAAGGACCGTCTCGCCGACGAGGAGAAGAAAAAGGTCAAAGTCAAAGTTGAATCTGAAATATTGGAACTCACTGACCCGCGTAACAGACCTTTGAAAATCATTCTCCCGGGTAGGTCCAGACCACTAGATGTTCCGTCTCCTACTCCTAACTCCGTTTCTCTAGCAAGCAAAAAGTCCAAGAGAAAGCGTGAGGGAGAGGAGTCGTCGGAAACACCAAAGGAAGACAAGAAGAAGAAGTCGAAGAAATAATCGATGCATTTGCTCAACAAGTTTCCTGCTTAGGTTTTGTAATTGTTTTTATCTTCCGCAACTCGTAGTTTGTATAGGCCTGAATTTTGTAGGAGTGATCGTGTATCCCCATTTTGGACTTATCGAATAAAATTTTAGTTTCTTTTTGTTTGAATGATTCTCTTGTCTTTATTCGGTTTGCTGACACTGTGCTCTGGGGACTTGGAGACTTGAGACTGTTCATACTCTAGTCCACGCTCTGGGGACTTAGAGTCCTCCGCTCCGTACTCTGGGGATTCGGAGATTGGAAATCGTTTATACTCTAGTCCACGCTCTGGGGACTTAGAGTACTCCGCTCCGCACTCTGGGGATTCGGAGATTGGAAATCGTTTATACTCTAGTCCGCGCTCTGGGGACTTAGAGTACTCCGCTCCGCACTCTGGGGATTCGGAGATTGGAAATCGTTTATACTCTAGTCCGCGCTCTGGGGACTTAGAGTACTCCGCTCCGCACTCTGGGGATTCGGAGATTGGAAATCGTTTATACTCTAGTCCGCGCTCTGGGGACTTAGAGTACTCCGCTCCGCACTCTGGGGATTCGGAGATTGGAAATCGTTTATACTCTAGTCCGCGCTCTGGGGACTTAGAGTACTCCGCTCCGCACTCTGGGGATTCGGAGATTGGAAATCGTTCGTACGAGCCTGCATGTCGTGAATGATAATGTAATTTATCATCCAATTAAGAGATATAAAAACTTCATAGAAAATATGGCTTCAAGCCTTTATTAACGAAAATCAACTAAATTGCTTGATTACAACTTTCACAAGGAAACTAAGTCATTATTGAAGGGAAACATGCAGGAAATAACAGTGCCTACAACAAGAAAGGAAAACATGCTAAATGTAATAGTGCCGCAAATGTTCACTGTTCCATGCTCGGGGGAGTGCCGCGCCATCAACGGTCGCTAGCTTGAATGTTCCTTCTCCAAGCTTCCGTTCAATGGCGTATGGACCTTCCCAGCTGGGATTCATGCGTGATGGTACCGGGAAGACTCGTTTCAGAACGAGATCACCCACATCAAAGATTCTTGGGCGGACTCTGCCGTCGTAGTAACGCTTGACTCGATGTCTGTGCGCCGCCGCCCTTAATTCAGCTTCTTCACGCTTTTCGTCGATGCAGTCCAGTGATTCCAGCAAGAGGTTTTGGTTCGTCTTGGGATCATAGTATGTCACTCGGTGCGATGGAACTTCAAGTTCCACGGGTATAACGGCTTCGGAGCCGTATGCCAAGGCGAACGGAGTGTGGCCGGTCGCGGAGTTGTGGGTAGTTCTATACGCCCATAATGCTGTCGGGAGTTCATCTACCCACTTGCCTCCAACCTTCTCCAGACGCTTCTTTAGTATGGACTTGATTATTTTGTTAACGGCCTCGATTTGTCCGTTAGCTTTTGGGTGTGCAACGGCGGCGAACTTTTTCTCGATGCCGTACTTTAAACAGAACTCTTTGAACTCTCTACTTTCGAATTGCGTTCCGTTGTCTGTAATGATGGTGCGTGGAAGGCCAAAGCGGCATATAATGTTTCGTACAACGAAGTTAATGACCTTCTTAGAGGTGATAGTGGCCAAAGGTTCTGCCTCAGCCCATTTCGTGAAATAGTCGACTGCAACTATTGCATATTTCGCACCACCTTTAGATAAAGGCAAAGAACCGATTATGTCGATTCCCCAGATCGCAAATGGCCAGGGACTGATCATTTGTGTGAGTTCCGTTGATGGAGCCCTCGGGATTTTTGCATATCTTTGACACTTGTTGCATTTTCTTGCGTAGTCCGCGGCATCCCAGTTTACGGTGGGCCAGTAATATCCATAGCGGAGGATCTTCTTTGCCAGCGTTTGCCCCCCAGTATGGTCGCCGCATTCCCCTTCGTGAACCTCTCTCAAGACTCGCTTTGTTTCATCATGAGCGATGCACCGCAATAAGGGGACCGAGAATCCTTTTCGATACATGGACCCATCCTGCATTACGTATCGCGCGGCCTTTCGAAGGACCTGCCGTCTTTCGCTTCTTTTTCCTGGTAAAGCCCCGGTCGTCAGGTACAGTTTGAACGGGGTTATCCACGATTCCTTCTCGATTTCTGTTCCCAACACGCGATCGACTTTCATTTCGTCTATGCTCGGGGCATGCAAGACTTCGACGGGATACAATCCCATTTGTTGCGCATCGTCGGTACTCGCGAACTTAGCCAACAAGTCGGCTTCTTTGTTCTGTTCGCGTGGGATATGTGAGATGTCATAACGCTCAAGATTTGATAGTAGTTCTTGGACCTGAATGAGGTACGGAGCAAGCTTTCGTCCCTTTGCTTGGTAGTCTCCCCGTACTTGGTAAACCACCAACTGCGAGTCACAAAAGATTTCGACTGATTCGATCCCGAGCTCCCTGATGAGCTTCAAGCCAGCGATCAGTTCTTCATATTCGGCTTCGTTATTTGTAGCCGGGAAATCGAGCTTTAGGGCATATCAGATCGAGCGGTTTTCCGGAGTTACAAGAACTACGCCCGCGCCGGAGCAACGGTCGTTTGATGCGCCGTCAGTGTATAATTTCCATCGAAGGGGGGGAATGATGTCGTGATCGTCCGGTTTGATGGGTATGGTAAATTCAACGATGAAGTCTGCTAACGCTTGCCCTCGGATGGCTCTCCGTGGTAAGTACGCGATATCGAATTGGCTCAACTCGATGTTCCACTTTAGCAATCTTCCAGAAGTTTCCGGTCGTTGGAGTACCTGCCTCAGGGGTTGATCGGTATAAACACCGATTGAATGCGCTTGAAAGTATGGGCGCAGCTTGCGTGATGCAATCACCAAGCAATAAGCCAATTTCTCGATTTTAGGGTAATTCCTTTCTGCCCCCGTTAAACGCTTGCTAACATAATACACCGGCTTCTGGGCTCGATCCTCCTCACGAACCAAAGCTGCGCTTATCGCATGAGGGGATATAGCCAAGTAAACGTACAGCATCTCATGGTCAACTGGTTTAGATAGCATTGGTGGGCTCTCCAGATGCCTTACCAGATTCCGGAATGCTTCCTCACAGCTAGACGTCCATTCAAAATTTCTCTTTCCTTTATTTATTATGTCAAAGAATGGGACGCACTTGTCAGTTGCCTTGGATATAAATCGACTCAGCGCAGCTACTTTTCCGTTCAAGCTCTGTACCTGCTTTATAGTCCTGGGCGCTTGTACATCTCGAATAGCTTGGATCTTTTCTGGGTTGGCTTCGATTCCCCTAGCGTTGACGATGAATCTCAAAAACTTCCCCGATGCAACGGCGAAAGAACACTTCAACGGGTTAATCTTCATGCCGTAAAACCTGAGTATGGCGAACATTTCAGCCAAGTCTTGAATGTGGTCGTTTGACCGTCGTGAGTTCACGAGCATGTCATCCACATAGACTTCCATGGTTCTACCCAACCGGTCTTTGAACATTCGATTCACCAGACGTTGGTAAGTTGCTCCAGCATTCTTCAATCCAAAGGGCATCACTACATAGCAATACAGCCCGACATTTGTAACGAAGCTGGTGTGTTCTTGGTCCGGAATATGCATTGGGATTTGGTTGTATCCTGAGTACGCATCCATGAATGACAGTAACTCGTGTCCTGCGGTGGAATCGACCAACTGATCGATCCTAGGCAACGGGAAACTGTCCTTAGGGCATGCTTTGTTCAAGTCGGAATAATCTACGCAAGTCCTCCATTTCCCATTCGCCTTCTTTACTAGCACGGGGTTGGAGACCCATTCCGGGTAGAGGGCGTCGCGGACGAACCCATTTGCTTTGAGTTTGTCCACCTCCTCTCCAAGAGCGGCGGACCTCTCCGGATCCATTCCTCTCCTTTTTTTGCTTGACTGGGACGTATTTCGGGTCTATGTTCAACATATGACTCGTGATGGCGGGAGAAATCCCACACATATCAGAATGCGTCCAGGCGAACACATCAAGGTTCGCCCGGAGGAAGTCGCTAAGGTCTTCAGTCATTTCGGGGCCTAGCTGTGATCCGATCTTCAGTATTCGCGAAGGGTCGTCACGGCTAACTAAAATGTCAATTGTTAATTCAGCCGGTGCCGCCTTCTCTTCCCTGGGTTTCTCATCGTCGTCTCTCGGATCTATATCTCCGTAGATCCGAGACCTATGCCCGAGCCAGGGCTCGGGCACTACTTGTCAATTATCCGCATTGAGGATGCGGACGTGATTGTCCGCAACCTTTCCTTTCTCCCTCCGGTGGGCCTCTCGGAGCTCGGCCACATAACAGGAACGACCAGCTGCTTGATCGCCGTGAACAACGCCTACTCCTTTGTCAGTCGGGAACTTCAAAGTTAAACACCACGGGGCTAACGCTGCCCTAAACTCCGCCAGGGCTGGCCGGCCCAAGAAAACGTTATACGGAGAGTCCACATCCAAAACTACAAAGGGTAGAATTCGCACTCTCCGACGCTCGCCTTGTCCCAGTTCAACTGGTAACTCGACATATCCCACTGCATCAGTTGAAGCGCCGTTAAAGCCGTGGATACGAGCTTTGGATGGTTTCAAGTCTTTTGTTTCTAGCTTCATTTGATCGTAGGCCTTCTTGAAGATGATGTTGACTGAACTTCCAGAATCAATCAGAATTCTTTTTACGTATGCTGGTCCGATCGTTGCAAATATGACCATGGGGTCGATGGTCGGAGCCTCTACCTGATCAGCGTCTCTGCTTCTGAACACAATATCGTCTGTCATTACGCGCTGTTGTTTAGCAGGGGCTCCGTCCTCCATGTTTGAACAACACTCAAAATCTGCGTGCTTCAAGGAACTTGCATATCGCTCCATCTCCTGCCAATTCTTATCCGCGGGGTGAGGCCCGTCGATAATTGTATTTATGACCAGCCTACCAACGGTCCGGGCAGGCTCCTCGGGATAACGTGGAGCTGGTGCACGACCTGGGTTCGACGTTCCCTGTCCTCCTTCTTGTGGATCCTTCACAAATTCTTGCAATTTCTTCTGCCTGATCAACTTTTCGATAGCGTCGTGCAAGTGTCTACATTCTTCCGTATTGTGTCCATAAGTCTCATGGAAGCGACAATATTTCCCGGTCCGCTTCTGTTCTTCAGTTGATTCTTTTGGACGTGGTTTTCTGTACTGAAAAGTATTGCAGGTGGATAGGTAAATGTTTTTAAGTGGGGCGTTCAGCGGAGTGTACTCGCTGTAGCTTGGAATTCTCGACTTCCACTTTCCTGCTTCTTTCCTTTTCCCTTGGCTTCTTCCTCCGGACTCCTTGGGTTGCCCAGGCTTGTTCTGGACATTGACTTGGACCTTTCCCGAGCTGTCTCCGGATTGCTTCACAGCAATGTTGCTCTTTATTGACTCTTGGACAGGTCCTGGCGCCTTATCTCGTCGTACCCACCTAGCTTCCTCTCTTCTTATGAATTGGTGTGCCTTAGAGTAGAAACGCTCTAGCGTAGCTGGAGGTTTTCCTGCCAGCCAATCTCCAAACTCAGAGTCTGGATCCACACCTCTCATTACAGCCATCAGAATTGCATGGTCATTGGGGTTACTGACTTCAGTTGCTGCTACGTGGAATCTTTGCAAATATTCCTTCAACGACTCCCCAGGATTTTGGATTACACTTGACAGAGACATCACGTCCTTTGGGCGCGTAGTGTGTATCCTGAACTGCTCAACAAACTTCTTTGCCAACTCCTCGAAATTTGATACGGATCGCGGAGGAAGTCGGGTGAACCACATAGTAGCGATCCCAGATAGAGTAATCGGAAAGCACCTACACTTGGTGGCATCATTCGCTCTGGCTGAATCCATCATCCATTCGTACCTCATGACATGTTGTCTAGGGTCAGTCTTTCCTTCATATGCAGGAATGGTAGGCATACTAAACTTCCTGGGGTACGCCGCTTGCAACACCACATCCATGAACGGAGTATGACTTCTTGACACTCCCCAGTCATCATTTGATAAGCCCTGATTCTCTTTCATCAATTGCCTGATCATGGCTGTCAGATCGGGTGTCTGTATGGAAGGCGAAAGGTTGGAGTCTATTCTACGCGCCTGTCCATGCTGATGCCTTCTCTCTTGGCGATCTGCCAATTGTGCATCTTGAGGTTCGACATCGTTAGCATTCTGATGATCTGTGCCTCTATCTTCCATCTGTATCCCGGTCCTGAAGCTTCCAGCTCTTGCTTGGTCGCGGTCTCCGGCTGTTCGAACAGCAGCATCTGCTCGCGCAGCATCAGTCTTACAGCGTCTGCGCCTGGGAGGTTCATCAGAGGAAGTTGAGCTGTCAGATGAGGAGTAAGCAGCGGGATTGCCCCCAGCATTCTGTTGCTGCTGTTGAGTGAGTTGTGCCATCAGGTTGGCATTAGCTTGCATCTGTTCTCCCAGTTGTCTCCTGCTTTCCATAAGTTCTCTCATCAAGTCATTGAACTCAACTCTGGTGACAACTGGAGTCTGTTCTTGAGCGGCAATCCCTGCACTCGGGATCGCTGGTTGATTGCTAGGTCCTGCTTGTTGCACGCTAGCAGTCTCGCGGGCATCCGCATTATGAGAAGCTGACCTGGTCCGTGGTCTTGCCATTGTAGATTTATTGGTATGAACTCTGAGTAGAATCAACGGATGTCCTATCAGTGAGTCGGATCTTCTTTGGGGGATTTGTTCAATCCAGTAGCTTCAAAGCAGATCCTTGAGGTCTGAGAATTCGATTCTCGGTGAAAGCACCAAAGTGTTAGCACCAAAATTGGTCACTAACCTCGTAGAAGAAGATTATGAAGAGATATAAGTGATGAAATCAAATTGAACAGAGAAGACAGTGCTAATCTAAATACAGAAAGTAAGAACACCAAATTTATAGTGGTTCAGCGTAATTGCCTACGTCCACTTTGAGGTTAAACTTTATTGAACTTCTTTATAGTTGATTACAAATACAATTCGTGAATCAAATGCTTGAATGAAGTTGTTAAGTAGAGAAGATGAGTCTTGAAAATGGCAGAGTCTCCCCGGTGTTTTCTCTCCAAAACAGGATCCATTTCACTGTGACCCTGCCCCTCTATTTATAGGCAAATATGGGCTGGACTTCCCAAGTGGGCTGGATAGCCGAACGCTCAAGCCCCAGTGCAGTGGTCGCTATATGCCGAACCAGGCGTGCCGAACGCTCTGCGCCGAACCATTCCTTCTATGCCGAACGGTATGTTGGTGTCGTGGGAAGTGTAGGATGGTTGTCTGTTGAGGCCGAACGTGCCTCCATCTCAAGCTCTTGAACGAACGGTGTATGCATGCCGAACGATACCGGTATCCTGAGCAGTTGTGCATGCTGAATGTCTCCTGGATGTCGAGTATTACGCCGAACACCATGGGATGCCGAGTACTCCTGTTGCCGAGTAGTCTCGATGCTGAGTGCTCTTTATGCCTAGTGGCCTTGATGCCGAGTACTCTTGTATGCCGAGCAGTCTCAATGCCGAGTGCTCTTGTATGTCGAGCAGCCTTGATGCCGAGCGCCCTTGTATGCCGAGCAGCCTTGATGCGGAGCGCCCTTGTATGCCGAGCAGCCTTGATGCCGAGCGCCCTTGTATGCCGAGCAGCCTTGATGCCGAGCGCCCTTGTATGCCGAGCAGCCTTGATGCCGAGCGCCCTTGTATGCCGAGCAGTCTCGATGCCGAGCGCCCTTGTATGCCGAGCGTTCTTGTATGCCGCGCACTCTCTAACGCCGAGTTCCACTGGATGCCGGTCACTCTCCGATGCCGAGTTCCACTGGATACCGAGTACTAGTTACCTGGTCGAATCTCCAGGAAACAAAATAAGTGTCTTAAAGCTGGGAAGTCTATGCCATCTACCTAACCTGTAGGATGTTATGAGGAGGGGGTCAGAACTAAAGTTCTGGTGAATGAATAAATTATATACTCCTAGGCTTAATTCTATATATATCGTTTTATTTCCATTTACTCTTATATTGGGTTCATTAGGTTACAATACTCTCGCCTCTATTCGTGAACCGTGCCCATCTACTCCATAGTTGATTAAAGCCTAATAACTAAGATATACATATATGTAGCTATATGCTCAATGACCATATTAGTCCTAGGTACCACCCATGGTACGTTCTGTATCCTCCTCGAAAAGGGCTCCATCGTCTTGCTTCGAGAGCATTCCGTGACTACATCTGTAAAGGACTGCTTCGTAACGCCTACAATACAGATGCTCCATCGTCTTGCTCCGTAGCTATATCTGTAAAGGACTGCTTCGTAAGGCCTACAATACAAATACTCCATCGTCTTGCTCCGTGAGCATTCCATAGCTACATCTATAAAGGACTGCTTCGTAAGGCCTACAATACAGATGCTCCACTACTTACTATGAAAACGTAAATCGCGTCCGCACTAGTCTATGCCAGTGCTCGGACATCCACAATGTACCACCCAGTGCGTACATTGAGGACAACGTAACTGTCTACTATCTGAATCCCACCAACAAGGTCTACCTTGTACGGAATTCAGTCGAGGATTTTCAATATCTATAAACGACTGCTTCGTTAGGCCTACAATACAGATATTCTAGTTGGTCTGTGATGCAGCCCAGAAAGTTGAAGACATAGGTCGTGTGCGACCTATGATGCTGGTAAGTCGGGTACGACTTAAGAAGGAAGCCACCGAGTCAAGATTTGGTGAGAAATGGTGGAAAAGTGAAGTTCTAGGTCGCAACCGACCTAACAAAAGCTTTAAGTCGTCCCAACGACTTAGTGAAGATCGGCAACGACTTAGTGGGAGGGTGCGAGTTAACGAGAGGCTGGAACGACTTACCGGGTTAACATGTATACGACCTACCGAGTTACGAAATAAGAAAACAGAGCAAATTGGTGAAGTATTAGGTCGTGGACGACCTAATGAAGCAGGAGTTAAGTCGCAAGGCTTAGGTCACAAGGACTTAGGTCGCGAAGGTCTGATGTCGCTTTTATCTTAAGTCGCGAAGTCCTGGAAACCATTGATGTGTCTGCCGAGTGAATCTCTGCCTTTGATTCCTGATGCCGCTTTGTTTTAGGTCGCAAACTACGGATGCCGTCCATTCTTTAAGTCGCTGAAATATGATGACCATTGATTTCTTTAAGTCGTTGATGCCGCCTATTTTTAAGTCGTTGAAGCCTGGTGCGTTGATTCTTCTACGAGTTAATCTAGGTCGTTGGTTTGTAAGTCGTTGTATGCTGTACTAGGTCGCTGCCGACTTAAGTTGTGTCGCTGTGTTGTAAACTGTTATAAGTCGTAGGTCGTCTGGGTTCATAGGTCGACTGTTGTTAAGTCGGAACCGACCTAAGTACTTGTAATATTTTCAAGTTTTCTGAACTGTGTTGTAAATAGGATACGGCTTATACTAAGTCGGAGGTGTTGTTAAGTCGGTCGCCGACTTAGGAGTTGTCTTTTTTTCTGCTTTGCGTGTTGTAGCCTATAAATAGGCAAGTTGTTTCATTTGTAGAGGTTGTTGAATATTGAATAAAATTCTCTTTTGATTGCTTTGTGCTTTCATTCCAAATTGGTAGTTGAGTGTAATCTCCTATCTCCTCTTTCGGATAATCGAGTGCGCTCGATTCAACGATTGTAGAAGCCGATTCGCGGAATCAAGTGCGCTTGATCAACGCTTGAAGAATTGAAGATCTTTGAACCCGGTATCGTGCGCGATCAACGAGTTCGAGATAGCTAGAGTTCGGTATCTTCGGATCAACGAATTCGGGCAATTCAGCATTCATCAATCCATCGACTGCTACTTTCATCGATCTACATCATTTTTGTAATATCCGCTGCGTCAGTTTGGTATCAGAGCTTGTTCTAGCCAATCATAGCTAGATCGAGACTTGGAGCCTTATTCAATTTGAAGTGTTGAAGAATTTGTGAAGTTTCAAGTATGCCGCCAAGAAGAGCTAATCGCCACCAAAACGTAGAAGCTTTGTATCGAAGAGAAGAAGCTGATGAGATGGAGCAAAGAATCAATGAGAATTTTAGCGAAAAGCTTAACGAAGGAATTGGCCGGTTAGAGAGGCTTATGACGGAGATGAATCAAAATCGGAGAAGGGTTTCACCTAAATCTAATCATGGAGGTAGTAGAGTCTCGCCACATTCCAATCGAAACCGAAGTATTGAAAATGATCAAGGGCGTGGGAGGAACGTGAATGATCGTGAACGGAGGAATGTTGATAGAAGGGATGATGGTGGAAGGCATAATGGTAGTAGAGATGATGGTGGTCAGAATCGACATCGTTATGCATCTGATTTTGAAGAGGAGTATGATGGTGGTAGTGTTCAAGGAAGGGGTCAAGGAAGAAACTATTCTGAGTATGATCACAAATGGGAGTCGGGGATGAAGACCGAAATTCCTGAATTCAAGGGTGGTATGCAAGCGGAGGAGTTTCTAGATTGGGTAGCTAATGTTGAAGAGATTTTTGACTTTAAAGAAGTTCCAGAACATCGTAGAGTGAAGTTGGTTGCTACAAGGCTGAGGGGTAGAGCTTTGGCATGGTGGCAGCAAACCAAGCTTACACGTGAACGTATGGGAAAGTCAAAAATTGAATCTTGGGAGAAGATGAAGAAATTGATGAAAGCAACGTTCTTACCTTACAATTATCAATCTTTGATGTATCAACGTTTGCAAAACTTGAGGCAGGGCACAAAGACAGTTAATGACTATGCTGATGAATTCTATCAACTTATTGCAAGAAATGACATTATGGAAACGGAAGAGCAGCTGACATCTAGATTCATTGGGGGATTGAGAATGCAGATTCAGGATATGGTGAATATGTTCGATCCAAGATCTGTAGCGGAAGCACATCAGAAAGCGTTGGCTTGGGAGAAGCAGGGTAGACGAGGAAGTGGTGTGTTTACTAATTCTAACAATCAAGCGAAGGGTGTTGGAGGAAGTTCTAATGTTTCTAAACCTATCAGTAGACCAGTGGTGAAGGAGGCTGAGAGGGCAAAAGTTAACAATGGGTTTAAATGTTACAATTGTCAAGAATTGGGTCATAAAAGCAGTGAGTGTCCAAAGCCAAAGAAGAGAACCATGATTGCAGAAGTTGAGGATGAGGATGGTGATGGAGATTGTTCTAGCCCAGTTGAGGAGGATGAGCAGGACATTGCGTCAGGAGATGAAGGTTGTAACCTAATGCTGAGGAGATCGTGTTTAACACCGAAGCAGGAGGAAGCTAGTTGGTTGAGGAGTAATATCTTTCAGTCAACATGTACTATTCTGGGGAAGGTGTGTAAGTTTGTGATCGACGCAGGAAGCTGTGATAATATTATTTCAACCGAAGCTGTGACAAAGTTGAAATTGAAAACAGAGAAACATCCGAGTCCATACAAGTTAGCATGGTTGAGAAAAGGAGGAGAAGTGAAAGTGGATAGACGAGTTCGTGTACCATTCTCTATTGGGAAGAAATACAAAGATGAAATATGGTGTGATGTAGTAGAGATGGATGTTTGTCATTTATTATTGGGAAGACCATGGCAGTATGATCGAGCAGTACAACATGACGGTCGGACCAATAGCTACAGTTTTATGTTTAAAGGCACGAAGATTATCTTAGTTCCGAAGAAGAGATCACAAGAAGAAAGTAAGTCCGAAGAAATCGAAGAGCTGAAAACTTTATTATCTTTGAAGGAATTTGTTAAGGAGGTTGAGGAAGAACCAGAAGTATTCTTGTTGATTGGACGTGAGAGCAGTGAAGAGGTTGAGATTCCAGAAGAAGTAAAACCAATTTTGAAAGAATTTGACGATGTATTTCCAGAAGAGTTACCAACGGAGTTGCCACCGTTAAGAGATATACAACATCAGATAGATCTTGTTCCAGGTGCTGTGTTGCCACACCGACCACATTATAGAATGAGTCCGAAGGAACATGAAGAATTGCGGAGGCAGGTAGAGGAATTGCTTGAACAGGGGCGTGTGCAGGAGAGTCTGAGTCCTTGTGCTGTACCAGCTTTATTGGTACCCAAGAAGGATGGGACGTGGAGGATGTGCACTGACAGTCGAGCATTGAATAAGATTACTGTGAGATATAGATTTCCAATGCCGAGGTTGGATGACTTGTTGGATCAAATAAGTGGAGCTACTATCTTTTCGAAGATTGATTTGAAGAGTGGATATCATCAAATTCGTATCAGACCAGGAGATGAGTGGAAGACTGCTTTTAAAACCAGGGAGGGTCTATACGAGTGGTTAGTCATGCCGTTTGGCTTATCAAATGCACCAAGTACTTTCATGAGGGTGATGAATCAGATTTTTAGACCGTTCATTGGGAAATTTGTGGTGGTGTATTTCGATGATATTCTTATTTACAGTGGGAGTCCAGAGGAACATTTGAATCATCTTAGAGAAGTGCTGATGGTATTGCGACAAGAACAATTCTATGCTGCAACGAAGAAATGCGTGTTCATGACGCATAGTGTTTTATTTCTGGGGTATGTTGTTTCAGAGAAAGGAATACAGGTTGACCAAAGTAAAGTTGAGGCGATCAGAGATTGGCCGCAGCCCAAGACGATAACGGAAGTGCGTAGTTTTCACGGGTTGGCTTCATTCTATCGAAGGTTTATACCACACTTTAGTAGTGTGATGGCACCTATTACCGATTGCATGAAAGGTAAACAGTTTGCATGGACAAAGGAAGCAGGGAGTGCTTTTGGGAAGATCAAGGAATTGCTGACGTCTGCACCAATTCTAGTATTACCTGATTTTCAGCTAGTGTTTGAACTACATACTGATGCATCCAAGGTTGGG
Source organism: Allium fistulosum (assembly GCA_030737815.1). Lineage (NCBI taxonomy): Eukaryota > Viridiplantae > Streptophyta > Magnoliopsida > Asparagales > Amaryllidaceae > Allium > Allium fistulosum. Next base: position 1,621,598,578 of record CM060901.1, read on the forward strand.
ATTGGAGGGGTATTGAGTCAGAAGGGACGTCCAATTGCCTATTTCAGTGAGAAGTTGTCAGGAGCAAAGATGCGATACAGTACATATGATGTGGAGTTTTATGCTGTTGTGCAATCTATTAAACACTGGAGACACTATCTATTTCAAAAGGAGTTTGTTCTTTACACTGATCATGAAGCATTGAAGCATTTGCAAGGGCAAGACAAGATTTCAGCGAGACATGCATCGTGGATTGCATATCTGCAACAGTTTACTTTTGTTGTTAAACACAAGTCAGGGGTGACGAATCGAGTGGCTGATGCTTTAAGTAGAAGGAGTCATTTGTTGACAACGATGAAAGTTGAGGTGACTGGTTTTGAATTATTGCCGGAGCAGACTGCTGAAGACTCTTATTTTAAGAAATTTATTGAAAAGGACAATGAAGGGAAGACTGATGAGTTTATGTTGATTGATGGTTTTCTTTTCAAGGGGAATAGATTGTGCATACCGGAGGGTAGTTTGAGAATGAAGATTATCAAGGAGTTACATGAAGAAGGGCATGTTGGAAGAGACCGTACCTTACAGTTAATTTCACAATCCTACTTTTGGCCATCAATGAGGAAAGAAGTGGAGAGGTTTGTCGAGAGATGCCATATCTGTCAAGTTTCGAAAGGAACTGCGACTAATGCGGGTTTATATATGCCGTTACCAGTACCAACTAAAACCATGGGTTGATGTGAGTATGGACTTTGTGCTGGGGTTGCCGAGAACGCAGCGTGGTAATGATTCCATTTATGTGGTGGTTGACAGATTTTCGAAAATGGCACATTTTATTGCTTGTAAGAAGACGGCAGATGCTGTTCATGTTGCTCAGTTGTTTTTCAGAGAGATCTATCGACTTCATGGATTGCCAGAATCGATTGTGTCGGACAGGGATACTCGTTTTCTGAGTCATTTTTGGTTGAGTTTGTGGAAAATGGTGGGAACGAAGCTGAAGTTTAGTAGTGCTTATCACCCACAAACGGATGGACAGACTGAGGTGGTTAACAGATCATTGGGAAACTTGTTGAGGTGTCTTGTTCAAGATAATCTGAAGAGTTGGGATGTGAAGTTATGCCAGGCAGAATTTGCCCATAATCATGCTGTGAATCAAAGTACTGGGTTCAGTCCGTTCCAGATTGTTTATTCAAGTTTACCGAAGGGACCGTTAGATTTAACGATGATACCACACTCGAAGGGGACAATTAAGAAAGCTGCTGATTTTGTTGAAGGGCTGACAGGGTGTCATAAAATCGTTCAAGAACGATTAGAGAAAGCAAATGAGAAATATAAACGAGCTGCAGATTTGAAACGACGAAATGCTGAGTTTAATGAAGGTGATCTGGTTTATGCAGTATTAACGAAAGATCGTTTTCCAGTAGGCGCTTACAATAAATTGAAAGCACGGAAAATTGGTCCGGTGGAAGTTGTGAAACGAATCAATGAAAATGCTTATAAACTGAAGCTGCCAGATGATGTGTATACATCTGACGTGTTCAATGTTAAGCATCTCGTACCATATCACGGGAATGAACGAGCTGATGAAGATGAATTTACAAATTCGAGGTCGAATTCCTCTCAACCTGGGGAGGATGATGCAGCCCAGAAAGTTGAAGACATAGGTCGTGTGCGACCTATGATGCTGGTAAGTCGGGTACGACTTAAGAAGGAAGCCACCGAGTCAAGATTTGGTGAGAAATGGTGGAAAAGTGAAGTTCTAGGTCACAACCGACCTAACAAAAGCTTTAAGTCGTCCCAACGACTTAGTGAAGATCGGCAACGACTTAGTGGGAGGGTGCGAGTTAACGAGAGGCTGGAACGACTTACCAGGTTAACATGTATACGACCTACCGAGTTACGAAATAAGAAAACAGAGCAAATTGGTGAAGTATTAGGTCGTGGACGACCTAATGAAGCAGGAGTTAAGTCGCAAGGCTTAGGTCGCAAGGACTTAGGTCGCGAAGGTCTGATGCCGCTTTTATCTTAAGTCGCGAAGTCCTGGAAACCATTGATGTGTCTGCCGAGTGAATCTCTGCCATTGATTCCTGATGCCTCTTTGTTTTAGGTCGCAAACTACGGATGCTGTCCATTCTTTAAGTCGCTGAAATATGATGACCATTGATTTCTTTAAGTCGTTGATGCCGCCTATTTTTAAGTCGTTGAAGCCTGGTGCGTTGATTCTTCTACGAGTTAATCTAGGTCGTTGGTTTGTAAGTCGTTGTATGCTGTACTAGGTCGCTGCCGACTTAAGTTGTGTCGCTGTGTTGTAAACTGTTATAAGTCGTAGGTCGTCTGGGTTCATAGGTCGACTGTTGTTAAGTCGGAACCGACCTAAGTACTTGTAATATTTTCAAGTTTTCTGAACTGTGTTGTAAATAGGATACGACTTATACTAAGTCGGAGGTGTTGTTAAGTCGGTCGCCGACTTAGGAGTTGTCTTTTTTTCTGCTTTGCGTGTTGTAGCCTATAAATAGGCAAGTTGTTTCATTTGTAGAGGTTGTTGAATATTGAATAAAATTCTCTTTTGATTGCTTTGTGCTTTCATTCCAAATTGGTAGTTGAGTGTAATCTCCTATCTCCTCTTTCGGATAATCGAGTGCGCTCGATTCAACGATTGTAGAAGCCGATTCGCGGAATCAAGTGCGCTTGATCAACGCTTGAAGAATTGAAGATCTTTGAACCCGGTATCGTGCGCGATCAATGAGTTCGAGATAGCTAGAGTTCGGTATCTTCGGATCAACGAATTCGGGCAATTCAGCATTCATCAATCCATCGACTGCTACTTTCATCGATCTACATCATTTTTGTAATATCCGCTGCGTCAGTCTGTCTCTTTTGCATCGTGGCTATGGCCCCACAGAGCCACCGTTCAACTAACCAAAAGACTTTTAAAGGGTTAAGTGGTCGTACCCTACTGCAAACAATTTAACATCCAAATGGCCGTGCCCCTCATCCAATGTCTCGATAGCGAAAGAATCATTGGCCTATTGGTTTAACTCTAGTCTTTTCCGAAATCACTCTTGGTCTTGATGCTGGCCGATATCCGCATGCGACTATCCTTAAACTTACTTGCAAGTACTGGACATACGAATACCCTACTTCGAACACCAAGCCCTTCTGACTGCCTACAAAGGTCTGCTTCGTTAGGCTTACAATGCAAATTCAGTCAAGGCACACTCTCTTGATGGAACACCTACAGACCTGCCCTCGGGGGTGCAGCTTCGTTAGGCCTACCCAGAGGGTCATCCTAGAGTATCCTCACATCCCGTTGAAGTCTCGTACTTCCTTCTAGCCCAAAATAACTAAGTTGGACGTGCTTCTTCTTTGCTGAAATCTGTGATGAACTGCTTCATTAGGCTCTTCATCCTTTGGGATGCTCCAAACGCATCTCACTCTTTTATTAGACCGTAAGCCTAATCTTTAATTTTGCGTTTAGTTTACTTTTCTTATTTTGTTGGCTACTTACATATTCTAAATAGCATATTCTTTCCCTCATCTCACTTCTGGCTATTGTGAGACCACCATTGATCTAATAGGGAATGCTTTTGGTATTGCCACTTCTATTACCTTGCTTATCAACTCAATTTAAGTCTTAAGTTTATTAAATAAGCATATTCTATTATCTTTGTTCTGTTTTCTTATTAACTTAATATAAATTGTTTTAAATAAGCCTCTACTATTATCCTTGCTATCATTGCTTATTTATTCTAAGTCTCAAAATAAGCCTTTCCGTTCTTTTTACTTAATTATAACATATGTTATAATTTTACCTGTAATTGTCACTTTTATCTTCTTTTATAATCTGTATATAATTACAAGTGCCTCTTTTCTATTCTTGCATGTCTTCTTTTATTATGATATAGAATTCTCTTTACTTCCCTTATATTATATACTTTACTTATCATAATAACTGTCTTATTATATCGTCTGCGCAGTAAATGCAGATCCAGGTTCATTATCGTTTACAGCTTCAAATTTTTATCTAATAATTTACTCGATTCCCTTCACACTTTACTTTATTTTCTACTATTCTAGGAAGTAATTCTATTTTATTCGGTTGGTGTTGAAAACTATACTAAAAATCCATTTCAATGTTTTAATACTAATAATACTATAAACAATAATTCGTAACTGCAAGATATTTCTTTTATTATTTTGGGATAGTGTAAAATATAGTGGTTTCTCTATTTTACACTAATTCTCTTTTTCTTTCTTTTATTCAAGAAGTTACATTCATTGTTGTCTTTTAAATATTAAATTATAGAAATGTATCCTATTTTCTAAACCACCAATTAATCTATTACTTACTTCCAAATCAAGTTATTAGATTTATTATTCCCGTTTTAGCGAATTTATTGCAGAATTCCATTTTTCTAGCTTTATTCCAATTTTTCTTATTTTACATCTAATTTCGTAAAATCTAGTATTTTTCCCATTTTAATCCATAATCACGAATTCTCTTTCTAATTATATTATTCGCTTAAAAAGGGAATAAAAAGAAACTAGCATTTAGGCTAAATTATAACTTTAAAATAGATGTATATAACTGTGGATTTCTTACAGTTCAGCATAACTAATTGACAGGGTTAATTTTTGAAATACTGAATAAAATTATTTAATGGGAATCTAACGGTAATATATCATAAACGTAAAAGAAATATAATTAAATCCACTCACATGTCGTCCTTAGCTTCAATCTCTATCCCTTTTAATTTGCTACGCTTTTCTCCGCTTTCCCCCCTTTTTAATTCGTTGTAAGTTCCCTGATTTGCTTGTATGTATATCTTTGCTTAATTTTATTTTTTGTTTGTGGAAAGATTTGATTGATAGAGGAGAAAGGAAGAGGGAGAAGAGAAGAGTTGTTTGCTGTAAATGACAGCAGCTGATTCAGAGAAAATAGTGTGGGCTAGGGTTAAGTTACGTTCAATTTATAGGTGTAGTGAGCAACTATGCACAATCCGATAAACCCTAAAAAAATTCCTCACCATCATTTATTGATTTGTTTACGTTAGCTTATAACATATAATTCTCCAATGTTATTCATTTATTCCTTTGTTATACGACCCTATTAATTCACGTTTACTTCTAAATAAGATTGTCCCATTAATTATCCAATTAATTAGATCATACATACACACACACACACACATATATATGTATATGTATATGTATATGTATATATATGTATATCCAATATTAATTGATTCTTATACGTTATAATTTCTTACCTATTTGAACACTTCAATTAATACCTCTATTAATTGATTGTATATAAAAGTTATACTTTTTTATTTATTCTTATTAACTTGCTTTCATCATAAACTTAATTGCTCCGTTTGATTTTTGTACGCATTCCAATTCTTTTTTTTCTTTTTAACTTGGAAACAAATAATCCTATAACTGGCGTTTTCTTCTAGCTATTTAACTTACATTATTAGCTATTATAACAAGGGCATATTCTTTGATTAATTGACACCCTTTTTAAAACGCTTAACTGATTGCCAATTAATTAATTGACACATTTTTCCATTTTAATCGATATCTAAATTAATTCCTATGTGTCACTCAATCACACATTTATTAGTTGTATATATTTAAACCGCCAATTCATTACCCAATTAATTGACATATAAGTTTTCCTCTTTTATTAATTGATGCTTACTTAATGTCTTTAATTAATTTCTTAATTAATTGATTGCGTCAATTATAAATTAATATATGTAAGTTATCATTTAATTTATTCCCCGCATACATTTCCCTTTATTAGAAGATCTCTTAATTAATTAATGTTATAAATGTGACATATTCTTTGACTAATTGAGGCCTCTTTGTCTCTTAATTAGTTCACCTTTTAATTGATTGATGCGTCAATTAATCACACACTCATTGCCTGCATAAATCTATGTAACCTCTTAATTCTTAAATGCATATATTTGACATTTATATTCTGTTTTGCAAATTATGTTAATTCAATTGATTTTATTTAATTATATAAAAATGCGGGGTGTTACATAATCGCTTCTGCATATGCGTGCACACATACACACACACATACGCACACACATACGCATATTTTGTTAGTTAGAACTTGGACAACAAAGGCATGTGTGAATTCAGTAGTAAATATCATTAAATTTGTCAATTAATTATATAGAGAGAGAAACGAAAGGTTTCTCCCTCTATATTTATAGCACCATCTTCCCTTAATTAATTATTTGTGTTAAGAGAACGAAACAAAATGTTTCTTTCTCTAAACTTTTACATGTTTTTACACATATATACACTACTTATATACTGCACTTACGCTTCACATAAATGAATGCATTTGATACATTCATTATAATACAAACAATTTAAAATTAAATTAAAATTATTTTAAAAAATTATGATAAAATGAAGATTTTATTTAAAAGAAAATTTAGAAAAGTTCTTAATGAATTTAGATTTCATAGGCCCAACAAAAATCCAATTAAGGAATGTCACGACCCGATTTTTCGACGCCCGAAAGTTGACATCAATACGCCCACTGTATCAACTGCCGAACCATCGAATGCCAGAAAACTGAACCATTATGGTTAAAGAAGAAAGAGGTAGAAGAAGAAACAGAATTAATAACAGAATCTCACATTCGCAGCGGAACAATATATAATAGATAAATGAATAATCTTTAAAACAAAGAACTATATCAGTTCATACAATACATCATCAGAGTATATACAATACAACACAACAACGGAAAAGAAATATTATATACTAGTGATACGCCTTGCCATCCAGCTAGAATTCCAGATCTCCACAGCATACTTTTCTGTCTTCGCTCCAGAACAACTGATAACCTGACTCTAGGCTGCTCGTATGGAAAATTATGGGCACCCAGAGTTTAGAAAGGGAACAATAAACTCCGAGTCAGTCATGAGATTGGTGTGAGATCTTAAAACAGTTATTTGCACAAAGGAATAAAAAGAAATCCGCTATGCTTTTGGGAAATGTAACTACCATAAGTAAATGGCAGTTTATACAACTAAAATCGTACAAGGCGCGTATTGTTTCTTTGGATTTCCAACAATGGCCAGGCTAAGGAGCTTCCTTACCGAAATGGGTACGCCTTTGGAAGGACGCCCCCGAGAACCTAACCGGATCTCTGCCAAACAAGGCCGACGTTACCTCACGCTGTAATAAAGTTGTAACTAGGTAACTACCACACAAGTATGCCATCCCCGGTCGTAACCGACCTTTATCCGAGGATCCTCAACACCAACAACCACAAAGCAATAAATTTGCATCAACCACATAAGTTAAGTATCTGGGCTCCATACCATGATACCACCTTTTTCTAGAAGGAAATGGACATACCCTGAGGGCGCTACCCCCAAACAACAACCTTGCCGCATCCTTCCAGTTTCGACCATTCTGGGTTGTGAGGTCCGACGAAGTTTCATCCACAAAGCTACGCTTTTCACAAAATCCATGCTTTGATCAAAAAAGGATCAGCAACACTTAACATGCCACATTACCAAATTGGGAATGTATCACTAGTGACCATCAACTACATAACCTATGAGCTCGTACGTCTCAGAGAAGGGTATTAAGCTAAGAGAATAAATTCTCCGCCACCAACATAAATATATTTGATAGAAACCAGCTTTACATCTCAAAGTGTAACGTCAGACATACATCCATACAAGTCTGTTCTAGGTTCGAACGGAACCGAAGGCACTTCCAAAGAAGCCCTTGCAATCCGGATAATCCCTAATCATGTCCGGATTCCCCATCACAAAGGGTAATAAAAATCTCTATACCGGAGCAAATCGGTGCAGAGACATTCGACAGGTAATCCTTTCATTTTCGAAAATACTCAGTCTTCAACACCATCTTCAAATGTAATCCCATTTCGTCGTATCATTATTCGGAATGGGTTTTATGACATAAAGTCCTCTCCCGGCTTAACCAAAAATGAGCGCTTGTTTTGAAAACAAATTCAAGTGCCATTTCAAAGGCCAATATTGATAGTCGGTTATTTAACTATCAAACAACATTCACAACAATTATCAAATTTAAATAATTTTTACCCAATTATTTATTTTCAAAATATCTTCGCAAGATATATTTTAACACTTCAATACTTTGAAAACCAATTTCAAATCACTTTTCTTTTTTGGAATAAATTTCCAAATGTTATTTATTTCCACTAAAGATTTGCCGAGTCTAGATACTTTAAAATAATTTAAACACTTATCCAAAAGTATATGTATATTTGGAAACACTTGAGATAAAAACTATTTTTAAACACTTTATCTAAAATATTAGTTATGAAAATATTATACTAATATCTCATATAAACTTCAAGCCCAAACTAATTTTAAAAAATGAAATTATTAGATAAAGTATAATTATTTAAATATCCATTTTCTAAATCAAATCTCCATTTGATCTTAAAAATAATGACTTCTATAAACCAAATAAATCTTTACTTTAAAGATTTAAAAACAACTTAAGAAAATAACTTCTCTAGAGTATCCTTTTTAAAACCATCCTTAAAACATTCAATTTATATTCATCAGCTACTTTGAAAACATACTCGGCTTTCCAGTGAAAATACACTTTCCATTTCAAAATGATCCATTTAAATCAATTAATAAATCCTTCTTGACTTATTTCAATTTACATTCCAAATCCGTAATTTCTTTCCACACTTTAAAAATAAACGAACATTTATTTTTCAAACAAATTTCTCTTTCCTTTATAAATTCCATTATAAATTTGAATTTCCAAATATCCAATTTTATTTATTTCTAGTATCCTATGATACCAAAAATATATTCGGCTAAACTATAGCCTTCAAATAAATTCCATTTATCAATATAATCATTCACACCAATATAATCATTCACAAATTATCTCATCACAACATATACAAATAAATTCAAAAATGTGAGGAATCCGGTTGGATTCCTCCAACCCGTTTCCCTGTATCCACAGATGTTAGCACAACAATTAAATACCAATTCCACTTCGAGGTGGAATATCGCGGTATATGGGTTTATATAATATCATCCGCTATTATGCGGCGCATAGGGTCGCATCCGCTATATAATGCGGGAAATCAATCACTCCATATATATATACACACACACTATCATATATACTACCACATCCAAAAAGTCAATCAATAACTGAAATTTCAATCATTTAAATTTGAGTGAGTAGATCTCACCTTTGCTTTTATTTGCAATCCAATCCAATTTTGATTTGATTCTTTTCAAATATTGTCTGTGATAATCCAAACCCTAATCGACACTGCCATCACGCATGCATCTTCATGCCTCAGACCGCACGTCAACATCGCCTCGAGAACGAAGCTCCCATTGTCACCTGAACTTTGATCGAATCCCCATTGACACTTCACCAACGGTCTACCCTAGGCTTCGATCGGACCTTAGCTACGTACGTGCCATCAACGATCATGTCGTCGCGATATGAATTCGAACGGCCTTCCTTGATTATGATCGAACTCGAGCATACCCCCCAATGCCTTCACCGCCGCACCTACATCCAACCCATGCTCTGCCAACTTCGAGACCACCACGGCTCGTGCCCCTGATTCGATCGTGAATTCGTTCGCGAATCGATCTCTCTAATTTAAACGAAGGCACTCGATTACAGAAATAGGGAGGAGAGGGAGACCTATAAATTTAGTTCGGCCATTTTTAACGAGAGAGAGGAATTTGGGAATAAATTTGAACGAAAAGGTTTCGTTTGTTTTTTTTTTTTAAATGAGATATCCATTTCAATTTTTTAAAACAACGCATGTAAAATTTAATAGAGAAAAGAAGCCAGGTGTTTGAAATGATGAAACGTGTTGTATCAACATATTTTATTCTTGACTGATTAAAATATCAAATTAAATTTGAATTTTGATTTTAAATGACTTGAAATCGAGCCGAAAATCTCGATCACCAATCGAGGCGTGCCGCCGGGCATTTATAAGGTTATACCCCTATTCCGAATGCAATGGAAAAGGTTTCGAGTCCAAATTTGATCGTATGGAGAAGATAGCTTTTTGAACCCAACTAATAAATTAAATCTCGATAAAAAATTTCAGCGCGTTTGCTTATCGTATGGCCAACGACAACTCCAAACACTACGAAAATTGAAATCCGATAATAATACACTATTACGGATCCAATGAAACTGGTTTCGTCGAATTCCGAGACTGTACTTCGGAAGGCTATTTTTAAATATCGATTTAAACAATATAAATTCAAAACTGAACAAATCACTTTCAAATTAAATTTTGAGACTTTTATTATCTTCAGTATTATCAATATGAATTTTCTACGCCATCAAATTATTTTTAACAGGCTTAAAATTGAAGAAACAAATTTTTACCCAACTTCAATAAATAAATTTCAATAATTTAATTGCCTAATTCATAGTTATATTTGAAATTCAAGTTTAAAATAACTTCCAATATTTAAAATCAATTAAATATTTCATTTTCAAATGTTCAAAATTCTGGGTCGTCATAAGGAAACTTTTTCAAATTTACCCTATAACTCCGCTGCGGGCTGGCCCAGTTCCAACAATGGCATCAGAGCCGAATAGCATATGCGGTCTTAATTAGTCATGTTATGCCTAACCAATTAAGCTTGCCTACTTAGTATTGTGTCTAGAAAGGTAATGTTTAGGATTGAAATTAGATAATCAAGTACCCTGTCCTATTTTGTTACGGACCTGGCCCGTAAGGTAAGGTAAGCCTTAAGGTTGCCTCTAATAGAAAAGGCTCAATTTGAATTGCGCCATGTGCTAAATTTCAAAATTGTTTTGAAAATCCAAATAAAATATTTTAATATAAAAGTTAAATTTAAAATTAAAACATGCTTATTATAGAAGTAATATTAGAACATAAGTTTTCAAAATGTTTGAAAAGATAATAATATTTTCAAAATGTTTGAAAATATTAAATACTAATTTCGAAACTTAAAATTTATTAATAAAATAAATTAATTAAATAGGTTATATACATGTATTATACATATTGGTATATGTTATGTTATTTTAAAGCGTTTAAGATAACATAAGTATACATGTTTGTATATAAAATAAATTTTCAAAATTCATATAATTTAAATTTTTTTTTGGAACTAGGGAAACCTGTTCAATCACTACCGACATGCGATTCCTGAACAGTAAACATATGGAATAGATGGCTGGCCCACCACAACCGCTATTCCAGGCTAGCCAGACCTTTCGATGGACCTGGTAATAATATAATTTAATTAAAATTGTTCAATTAAATAAATTGATTAAAGATTAAATAAATAAAAGATTAATTAAATAAATAAATAAATAAAAGTTAATCGATTAAATAATAATACACATATATAAGATATTTGTGTCATACTATAAAGGTTATAATATGTGTGTGTGTGTGTATGTTATATAGGTATACTATAAAGGTTACATAGTATATACTATAAAGGTTATAGTAGACATGTCCATTGTAAAAGTTGTATTGGAATACTAATATAAAATAATTAAACGATTAATTAAATAAGTAAAATTTAATTAATATAATATTATACATAAGACTATTATAAATGTACTATGAAATATAATAGTTATATAGTAATAAAACTTATATGATACGAATGTATAAACTAAACGTGAAAAATGAAAGAAACCTTAAATAGACTTAAGAAATAAATATATTGTATATGTACATATGCCATGATTTCTGACGTATTTGGAACTTGAATGACAAAGGTATTTCATAAGAAATACAGTATTCCATAAGTCGATATTACTCGATATATTATATTGAAGATTATGAATCTTTAATATAAAGTTGTCATCTATCATTTATATATTAATAGATTACTTACATACTCTTTAGTTGTTGAGCTTTTCTCAAGCTAGGGATGTTATGTGCAATACTATTATATTGAATAGACGAGGTAAAATAACTGCACATATTTGTTGAGCTTTGCTCAAGGTATGGACGTTATACCTAGGCTATTGCAAAACGATAGGTCTAAATGAATAATCCCACTTTACTTGTTGAGCTTTCCTCAAGATAAAGATGAGATTAGGATAAGAAACCATGGGCTAGGAGCTGCATATGACACAACTGATAAGGAGTTATCCATCGTATGACACAACTAATGAAGTTGAGACTTCTTTGTTTCGTTTAGAGTTTGGTGAAACATAAAAGACTAATAAGAGCTTTATTAGAAAAATGAAACAATAACATTTAACCTTTCTAATATTGTAAGAATATATGCTATATAATGTTACAATATCAACATTGATAAATTTGTTGATTTAATACGATTGATAAAATGTTTATCAGTTAAGATATACAAATGAACTAAATTAAAGATTGACAAACAGAAATATAACATATACTTGCTATTAAATACTTATTGCATGTTAATGTTTTCTATACCCATGAAAGTGCCTAATTTTACGACTATTTAATACATATGTAATTTTGTCCATTATGTGTTTATTTGATCGAGACCGTGTATTGCATTCTATGAGTTCCAACTCAAAAGTAATATAAGACCATGGATACTTAATCCATATACTATCACATATAAGTGTTATGGTGAACGGTCATAGCTCATAATATACAATACTTCAATGAAATTAGTTCATTCAAAGCAAATAGATAAACCATACTGTGAGATCAAGTATTAAAATTTATTAATTACAATAAAGATCGTATTGTGTTAAACGTAACACACAATCAAAACTACAATATAAACCTAAGAACTTAATCGCTAAAATATCAGTTTGATCAGTTTACGTAAGGTGCATCTTATTTGATGTCCTTGAATGTTAAGGATAATCAAATGCATTTTTGTAAAGAGTTCATTTTGATATGGTAGTAAATGTATTCTTTTGAATGGTTCGACCTAACAAATTGTAGCGACCTGAATTTTCAACCATCGAAACTTGGCACCGAATACATCCCCGACATTCCAATGTCGAACATCCAATCGTCCAAAAGGCAGATTATTAGGGTAAAAAGAAAAAGGAGAGAACAAAGAACAGGAAAATCCAAAACTCATAGGAAAATCAGAAAATCACAGCGGAATCATAACATATAATATAACAAAAACAGTAAAAACTATTACTCCAAAATACAGAGTACATCAGAGTTAAAAATAAACTTTATCAGCTGGACAGTTATAAAATTCCGACCTAACAATTACTGGTAGGTATACAATATAGTACGGCGGAAAATAAAACACTTGAATTATCCTAAAAGATAATTAATCAAATTCATAATCAGAGTTGACGGTTAAGCAAGAAATTTTGCTTTGGTAGGGAATGGCTCACTAGAGATAGGGTTAGTAATACACTAGAGTGAGTAACTCATTGGAGATAGGGTAAGTGACACCCTATAATGAGTTTGAGAGTATTATATATATACAAGAGCGTATTTGTTATTGTTATAAAAACGTATTTTGTTAATTGGTCTGATTACTTATTTATGAATTCTGGTCGAGACATGGGATGCCACGGTAACGAATGGGATTTCTAAACACTTGATCAAGCCAAACAAACATGATATTGATTTTTGAAAATTTGGTAAATGAAATATTTTACCTCTATTTTTATATATGAAGGAATAGTTTCAAATTTATATAATTATTTATAGTGTTTGTTTATTAATGATAATACTCCTTTATTATCATTATTGTTTGATTTTACATGCTCAGATAGTTTAGGAGCATTGACTATATTTTTTGGTTGTTAATCCATGCTTAACTAGTTTATGAGCATATATTGTTTGATAATTGTAAGTACATTAAAACAAACACCTCATGAATTAAGTTTCATAAGTTGACTACAAGGTGTTCAGAGTAAATGTTAAGTTAAAGTAATCTTTTAATAAAGGTTTTTTAAAATAATCTAAATGGTAGGATAAGACATTTGGAGAATAAATATTTGAGAAAATTTTATTATAATAAAGGAGAATTATTATAATATGAAACGATTTTATTTATAAAATGTGTTTTAAAAAGGATTTTTGAATTTAAACTCCGGAGTTGTTTGAAATAATTTTGAAAGGTTTTTGAAAAAAAATAGTACTACTTGAAAGTATTTCTCAATGAAAATATTTTGGAAGAGAAATTTTAAGTGGAATGTATTTTCTTTAGGGTAATTCGGAGGAAATCGTCTCGATTAGTTTTGTGGTAATCTGAATAATCTTCCAAGTGACGGTCGGATGTTTGCTTAAACGAACATTGTAGGGCACTTAGTGAATTATCCTTATTATCATTGTGCAATCGAAATGAGTTCAAATTCGGATGAACCCAAGTGAGTTTTAGTAAATGAAACTATTAAAGTTATTTCATAAAGAAATATAAGTTTTTACGATTTCAAAAAGGGTTTTGATATATAAAAAATGGTATTTAATTTTTAAGTTTCCCTAAAGAAATTATTTAAAATAAAAAGGTGTTTTGATAAATTATTTGATAAATGAATATTTCAAAACACTTAGATAGAAAAGAAATAATTTAAATCAAGTATTGAATGGGTTAAATTAGATAGAAAATTTTATTAAATTTATTTAATTAAAACCATATTTTTGTTAATCCAATAAGTTGTGTAAATTATTTAGTGTTATTGAGCTAGACCATGAACACTTTTGCTTAGAGCACTTTAAGGTATAGAGGTCGAAGAGTTGACTCAATTTGAAAGATCAATATTGTGTTTGGACTTCCAATTAAATTTTGAGAAAAATAAAATAAAATTTATGTTTTGTGTATACTATACTCTTAGGACCTAGAAGAGTATTATACAAGTAAATAAGATAGAGGTTTTTGAATTATTATTTATTAGGACTTAAATCGCGGTGGTTTTGAAATCATTTTAAAAGAATTTTTGGAATGATTGTGAAAAGAAATAATAATAGTATGAATTGAAGTATTTGAGAAATATTATTATTTAGATAAAAATTGGAATCTGTTCCAATAGATATTTGCAAAGTGTTTTACATATATTTTTATTTATTGCGATGAATGACTAAAATCAAAGCACGATTGGGAGTTTTCCTTTTTGGGACTCGCCAAATGTATTTACTCTATTGTTTTTAGGAGTTGCTAGAATACCACTGGAGGCTCCATTGTTTTGTTTAGAGTTATACTATGCTCGGAAGGGGGGCGCATTGTAACGACCCGTAATTTTTTCCACTTTGAAAATGGAATATTTAATTTATTTAAATATTCAAATGTAGAATTTTCAAACTTATACAATCATGTTTTATATGATAAATAAGAATGACAAACATATTTTTGATATTGAATAAAGATTTTGGATTTCCATTGTAAAATTGAAAAAAGTTGAATTCCGATAAAGCAGGATAAATATTCGAGAAATTTGTTTAAAGGATAAATAATTCCTTTTAAATATATATATATATAATTGATATCAAACTCATTTAATAATAATAGTAATTTAATTTATAATGGTTTGATAAATATATAAAACCCGTTCTATAAAAATTGACAAATTTCGTCGCATATCGATAAATCGATGTCGTATTTTTATAAATAGATTTGGATATTGTTTTATATTATTTTATAATTCAAATATGCTTGTTTTAATTATTTAAATATAATAACAAATCAATTTTGAAGTTTGGTTTACATGAATAAATAGTTTAACAAAAACGTCAAAATGTGACCGGAAAATGTTTTGTCGATTATAAGTTGCCGCAACGTTATCGCACCTTTGTTAACATGTTTGAAACATAAAATGTATAAATTTTAATACTTATCAAGTTTACTTTCACTAAATAAGATTAGAAAACTTCTATAACATCGTTAAGAAAAGTAAGTAAGTTTAAGAAAAGTCAAAAGTAAACATCAAATCCAAATCACATCAAAATCCAACAAAATAATTACCATTCTTTACTTAATCTTTAAGTGACTAGGACATAAAGTAAATATGTGAAAGATGATGTTAAGTATTGAAAAAGTGGAGATTGCTTTAGGTTGAAGTAAGTTTAGTTTGGTAATTTGGTAAGAGGTTATTCTGGTAAATTTACCACTTCTTTCTTTTTCTATAAATACCCACCTCCTTCTTCACTTTCATTCACATTTCTTCTTCTTCTTCTTTTCTCAAGCTTCTTCATCTTCTTCCTCTCCTCTTTAATGTATTCCAAGCCATAGGAAAAAATTAGAAAAAAATAATGTCAAAATATTTACAAAATATTCAAAAGAAATCAATGTTCATTCTCTTCTAATCAAACTCCTCTTTTCTCCATATTTTACCTCTTCTTCTCTCGGCCATAACTTCTTCAAAACAGAACCAAAATGTAAAATTATTGTCTTCAAATCATGTATTTTTATAGTGGCTACAACTTTCATGTTGACCACTTTGACTCGTTCTAAACTTACCCATGTCAAAAATCCACTTCTTTACAATGCATTCTCTAGCCTAGTTTTAAACATAGAAAATAGCCCATTTTGTTTTGATCATAACTTGATTATAACTGATCCAAATTATGAAATTATTTTTTCCAAACTATATGAAATTCCAGTGGCTACAAGTTTCATGTTGATCACTTATTCCATTTTTGAGGTATGCTATACATAAAACTCAATTCTTTGAAGTGTATTTTTGGGCATATTTTTGTCAATCCAACAACACCTCTTCTTCATTCTATCATATCTCCTCAAAACAACTTGGATTCAAATGATTCTTTTTTTCAAATTCAAGAAAAAATCATTTTCAACAACTTTTTAGTTAAAAAATGTTCTAAATTTTGAGATATATAGGGCCTAAAATCAGATACAAGATAACCTATTTTTCGGATCAAAATCTTGGGAATTCAAGTTCAAAGCTCTACCGCTTCTTCTCTATACTTTCGGCCAACCTCCATCTCAAGCCTCGGCCAATCTATTGGAAGGGAGAGGGTTTTTTTGCTAGTGTTTAATGGAGTAGGAAGTAGTTAGTGAAGTGTTGGTTGATTAGAATGTTGGTAGGAAGTTTATCGCTTTGGTTTATGGTGAGAAACTCTATTTAACATCTATATTTATATATATACATGTTTGATGTTGTGTTATGATTGCTATGGATGCTTATATATAATATGATCATCAATTATTGATTGTTTTATATGATTGTTAAATTGTTTTACCAAGTTACGTTAATACACGTCGATAAGCACAAAGGAAATCACTTTCCTTTTGAAAATGAAATGGTGTATATGGAATTCTTAAACTTTTTGGAATAGTTTTAAAATGAGTTAGAAATGTTTTATAAACATTTAAATATGTTTAAAGAAATAAATAAACAAAAATCAAGATTTCATCTTGTATATTTTAAAATATGTCCAAAACAATTATCCAGAAAAATCGCGCTTTTGCAGCAAAGTGACCAAAGTTTAAAATTGATATTCTAAATGTTTTAAAAATATGAAATAAATTCTAAAAATCCTTTAAAATGTTTTAAAAGAGATTTAAGTTGAAAAGATGGATTTCTAAATGATATAATAGTCGTTTTGAAGAATATAGCTTTTAAAATATATTTGCAACACTTTTTGTAATGCTTTTCGCAGCAGTTTTTAATAACTTTTGAAACGTAGTTTTAAACTTAACAATTCTTCCCTAAATCTTTTGTGAACGATTTTAAAACAATAATTAATTCATTTAAATATTATTTGGAAGTTTTAATAAGAATTTGAATAAATGGTTAAGAGGAATTGTTTATAACACTTAAACAATAATTGAAAAATATTGAATATAATAACAAATTGAGTATGCGGAAACGACTAGTACATTTGTCCCGCCCGTGAGAGCTAAACGGTAAAACAAGGTGTGTAACTAAGGTTTGGAATGGAGCAACCAGTGCCCTGAACTTACCTGGCCTTTGCTTTATCTTTTAGACGAGGGGTGGAACAGATCGAAAGGAAAGCCCGAATGCTCTAAAAGTTCATATTTAAAGTTTTTCCAAGATAAAAGAAAAGATCTTCATGATGTAGGATTACTTGCCACTAGTCCCTGTTGTTGAAATTTACCATATTTAAGGTGGCAGTAGTGCTCTGTTATGAAAATCTTCGATTTGCAAGAATATGATTTGAAGTTAAGAAAGAAATATTTGATTTTGATTTAATGAATGATTTGGGAATATTGTCTCTAAGTTAAAAGTTATAACTTGAACGAAAGAAATCTTTGATTAAGATTTAATAAATGATTTGGAAAAGATTTCCTAAGTAAAAGAGAAAATGATTGGAATTATTCTAATATCTAAAAAGGTTTAATAAATCAAATGATTTGATAAATGAGACTTAATGATTCCATATACACTTGAAAAGAAAATGGAATAAATTGAAAAGAATATATCTAAGAAAGATATTTGATTAAATGGAAAAATAAAGTAATTGATTGATGATTGATAATCGTATATGAACTTAACATTTTTTAATCGATGATTGAATTCGAAGGAACCGGGGTCAGATTTCGATAATTCCTATCTGAAAACCACTTCGAACCAAGATACGTTCGAACTAAAACGTGTTTGAAGACAAATGATTTTGAAGATGGGGATCTTCATGATGTAGGGTTGTTTGCCACTAGTCCCTCGAGGTGAAAATTACCATATCATATGGTGGCAGCAGTGCTCTGTTATGAAAATCTCTAATGCAAGGACTTCTCGCTACTAATGAAGTAGGAGAGTACCTTCGATTTGTCCTGTTCCTGGACAACTTGTATGGACGAATGTCTGACATTGCATTTCTAAGATCATAACATTGACTTTTACAAATGTACATCTGCTTGGTGGCGGAGAAGGTAACTTCTCTTAGCTTAACACCCTTCACTGAGACGTACGAGCTTAGAGGTTGTATGTTCATGAAAGTCAATAGTGTTTTCAAAGACGACAATGTGGTATTCAAAGTGAAGAAGATGTGCTATGTGAAAAGTTAATCGTTTATCTCAGGCCTCATCACCCGAAAATGTCAGAAACAGGGTAGAAGCAGCAATGCTAAGTGGGTCGCTCCCAATTAGGAGATGTCATCATCCTTCTAGATTTACTCTACACATGTCTAAGTATGTGGTGAATGTATGAATCGGGTACTCGTTAATGGTCGGTAACGACCGTGCTGATGACATGTTCGGTACTATCCAGCGTAAGGGGTAGGCCGGTCTTGTGTTGGTTTAGGCGCCGAGTATCTCGACCCTAGGTGCATCCCTGTAGAGGTGTACTGCCGAAAGGTAGTCCCTTACCTTATCATTTGTATGGAATCCATTCTCCAATAAGTGCCTTCAGACTTGATTGTAGAACCTAGTATGGTGGAATTTAATAATGTAACAATTTCGACTAAGATTAATAAGTTTATTTGCAAATGTTTTCAAAAATATGTCATCAGGAATAATATCAAATGTTTTGATATAAAAGTGTTTTAGTTATCATAAGTTAAAAACCCGTCTGTGTTTATGTGTGGGCGTGGTCTTATGAGATACTCTTTCTTTTCAAAGGATTTTATTCAAAGGCTGATATATGACACTGTCATTTATATTTGAGTTTCTCACGCTAGTTTATCAAGCCTGATCCGGGTATTTTCAATACTCGGGTCATATCCGAGTAGTTTCAGGTTTAGTGAAGACGGTTGGAGTTTCCATAGGGGAGCTGGAGATATTCATCTACGTATGAACGTATTCTATTATCCGCTTTGCGTAGTTGTTTGTTGTTTGTCAGCAATTGTAAGGACATATGTTTATAACTGTCCAAGCTGGATTTAGGTTAGACTCTGGTATATGTATTTCAAAAGTTTTCCGTTGTAAAGATATTTGTGCAATGTTATATATTATTCCATTCGTGTGAGATTATGTTCTGTATTTCTTTTCTTTTTCACCCCTTAAAGATCCGTTTATACGTGCAATTTGAGTTGGACATGTGTGGTTTATTGTCGGCTCAAAGGGTACGAAAATTCGGGTCTTCACACGCACCCTCCTAGATCTGGTTTTGTTATATTACTTTTTGAGGGAGTTTTAAAATATATTTTTTAATATAAAACCCAGTCATTCTAAATTTACCTTTTGAAAAGATTTGATGCGTATTGACTTACTTCGGAGCATTCTCTGTATTTTGTTGCATATGGTTGATATGTTGCTTTTTGCTTGCATGTAGCTTTATTTCATACTAGATTTGTATGTAGATTTATATCATGCTAGTTTTTGCATGTAGGGTTGCCTCATTGTTATCAGTTGCATCATATTGCCTTGTTGCTTATGAATGTTGCATTTTTTATGCTATTTGAATTTATGATAGAGATAGCTAGTATATTTCTCTTTTATTAGTATGACTCTCTTTTGGATTTTGTAAGTACAGGTAAGCAGGAATTGGTTGATGATTTTATGTTCCAAATATAAGAGGCCACTTGGCTTTTTTTTCTTTTGTTGGTTTGAGGCCCGTAGAGCCGATTTGTAGTTCTTTCGATCGAGCCACACAAAGGAGGTGCTGTCGAAATTTTCTGTAATATTTGGGAAATAATTAAGTAATAAGTTTAATAACTCATTTTAATTAATAATTTTTTAAACCTTAAGGGTTTGGAGTCATTTTCTTAGTTGGGAATTTCAGGGACGAAATTCTATAAAAGGGGGAGAATGTAACAACCCAAAATTTTGGTCATTTAATTTTAAATGTATAATTAATTTTAAATGTTTAATCAATTTCAAATATTTGAATAACTAGATTTTGAAAATTTATAACGTGAATTCAAATATAGTGATCATTTAAATATTTGAATGGTGAATCAAATATTTTTTAAATGGATTTAATAATCTTATTTAACTCCTTTTAATTAATAAATAATATTGGTGAATTGAATTTGTAAATTTAATTACAAAAACAAATAGATCAGATAGATATTGATTTTGGATTGAAAATATAAAACAATATTTAAATGTGTGAAAAATAGCATTCCGGGCTACTGTCTTAGATTTTGATGAAACTAGTGCTATTGGATCTGGAATAATAAATTATTGTACTCCAACAAGTTTCGTAGCGATTGGACGTACCATTTGGTCATGCGAGCTCGAAATGCATAGCGATTCATTATACAAAATTAAAATAATATAATTGGATTTAAAAACTAACTTTTGTATATGATGGAATTAGGTCCCGAAACTAGTCCCATTGAGCTCGAAATAAGGGTAATTAGCTAGGAACGTCAGTGAGCACACCTTAATTGGAGTTCGAGAAAATTCAAGCGTGAATAGTATCGAGTAGGTTATCTATATAAGGACCATCGTCCCTCGTTTTATTTTCCCAAACCAAAGCCAAACCTTAACAGCCATTTTAAACTTCCCTCCATCCAATGGCCATTATCAATTGGCGCCGATTGGAAGCATTTCAGGCGATGTGTCCAACTACAAAGGAGATCGGCCAGAGAAGTGGAGCATTTTGGTTGGTTGGATCAAGCCATCGTTGACGGCGGCGGCGGCAATTCTTTGTTGAACGACGGTAGTTTGGGTGGATTTTTCATGGCAACGGTGACGAATTAGGGGTGGGACCGGCGGCGTTGGGTGGCTCGTGTTCAGGGCTTGCTCCACTGGTGATGCGGCGGCGCGACAAGGCATATGGTGGTGACAGCGAGCATATGGAAGTCGCAATTTTTAGCGGCCTGGGTTGGTTTTGAACAATGATGGATTAGGCGTCAATAACGTAATTAACCTTTAAATTGTAATTAATATAATTAATTAATCATTGAATGTTCATTATTAAATATCTATTTCATATAAGGTTGGATTTGAACGCGACAAGTTGCATTGTACTTGTGAAAGCATTATCTATGTTTAGGATTTGGAATCGTTGGATTTGGAGCTGTTGAATTTTGAACTAAAATCGAATGTCATTCGATTTTTGACTGAACTAAAACGCGAAAGCGCCAACTGGAATTTCTATGAGTTTACTCACCTTTAAAATTAGCTATATATTTGTGATGCTATAAATTTATTACTGAATGCTTGGTTGGTAGTTTAGATATTGTTGTTGTTGTTTGATTGATTATTTGGTTGAAATCTTTTTTTGGAAAACTTATGACATATTAACTTAATTGCTGTGAACCCATATAATTATATACATTGTCTGTAACATTGCAGGGAATAATTGTAGAGAGACCCCAAGGGGTTTCTTGCCAATAATTGTTATTTATTTTCTTATGCTACTTATATTGATGTTTAGTTGTAATTAATCGTGATATTGTATTTAAATTGTTTAAGTGTCGTTATAACAATTTTCGCTATAACGTTAATTATTGAATATCATCTCTTAAACACTTCGTGTGTGTTGCCTTGAGCTTGTATTTTCACAAAATAGATATTTAAGTTTATTAATCATTTTGATGAATGATATTTTAATTCAATTAATCATTTTAATTAATGATTATTTGAATTAATAATTTTTTTTAATTAATGATGTTTAAAATTAGTTAATTATTTTAATTAATGATATTTGAATTTAATTAATCATTATAAGTAATGATGGTTTAAGTTAATAAATCATTTTAACCAAAGATGTTTAAATTTAATTTAGCGTTTTGATTAATGATATTTAAATGAATTAATCATTTTAATGAATGATATTTGAGTTGAATAAATCGTTTTAATTAATGATGTTTAAAGGTAACCATTTTGAAGAATGATATTTTAGTTTAATTAATTATTTTAGTTAATGATGTTTAAATTTTAGTTAATCATTTTAACTAATGATATTTGAATCTAATTTTTCATTTTAATTAATGATATTTGAATTTAGTTAATATTTTTAATTAATGATGTTTTAAAAGTTAATTAATTGATTTCATAAAAGAGTTTAAAATAAATTAATTGATTTAATAAATAAGTTTTATAGTTAATTAACTTATTTTATGTTTTAAAGTTAATTATCTGATTTAATAAAGGTTTTAAAGTTAATTTACTAATTTAATAAAAGTCTTTTAGAAATAATTAACTGTTTAAATAAAGATAATTGATTGATTTATTAAAAGATATTATGAATTTGATTAATTATCTTTCGAGATAATTAATATTGTTTTTAAAATTATAAAAAAGTATAAACGTGATTAATTATCCTTTAGGATAATTGATGTTGGTTTAAATTTATAAAAGGGATTTTTAATTTGATTTATTTTTTTGGGAAAATTAATGTGGTTTTAAAAGTTATATAAATTATCCTTTGGGATGATTAGCCTTTGACTTAAATTTTTAAAAGTAATTTAATTGATTTATTATCTTTTGGAGTAATAGATATTGTTTTAAAATTTATAAATAAGAAGATCTTTTGAAAAGAAGTGTTTCAAAATAAAGCTAAGTGTAAATTGTTTTGGTTTATAATAAACAATGTTTTGACATTTGTTTTTACTTGGTTTAAAACACTCAGAAAACATAATTTCTTCCATTAAAAGAATATTTTAAAAAGCGTTTTTAAATTGTCTTTAAAAGTATTATAATTAAAAATAAAGCACAAGTGAAAACAACCATTTTATCATTCCCGATAGTTGATTTATAAACTATCGAATTTGATTATGCTTTCTTCTTTATATTTTGTCACTCTAAGATAATATATTGCTCATTTGAGCCTTGTTATCCTTTGTCAGAAATGACTAAACCTAAAGAGCGAGTGGGGGTCAAGCTATATGGGGTTGCTCCCATTAGGGTATTTTCACATCCACTATAGATTGGATACGGTTGTTACGCATTAAGATGTGAAATATTCGGATTCTCGGTAAAAGTTGGCAGGGTCCGTGTTTGAGGTTTTCGAGAGCCATTGGAGTTCTCAAGTATATTTCTAGAGGTATACTTTTGGTAATGGGGGTGCACCTTCCTAGTCATTGTTGGAAAAACTTCTCTTTCCCTTATTGTTAATTCAAATCTTTGAATTATTTTCTTAATTGCATGGAGAACTGCCTTATGCTCTTCTCTATGTTCAATTATTTATGACCATTCTTTCAAGGTCTGGAATTTGATATTATTTATGCCATTCATTAAGTATGGGATTTGTTCTTACTAGTACCCACCCTTTTATTTGGATTGTTTCTTTTGTTCATTTCCATTCTTTCTTAATTGGATTATTGTTCTGATTTGTTTCCCATTTCTTTATTTATGGATGTTCTTCTTGTGAGGTAAAAACTCATTCCGCGTTAGTGGCGTGGTCTCACAGAATTTTTATATGTTCATCATATTACTTGAGTTTTCTCACGCTAGTTTTCCAGACTGGCCCGGGTGTTATTTTATTATAATGCTTGGGTCAGACCGAGTTTTTCCTAGGTTAGCTTCGGTGATATGGAGTTATTAGAGAAGAGCTAGTTGTTCACCTGTCGTAGTGTTTTATTTTCCTTTGTATTATATTGTATACTTATCAGCAATTGTAATGTCAGAATTTTATAACTATCCAGCTGATAAGGTTTGTTTTTAACTCTTATGTACTCTGTATTTTGGAGTAATAGTTTTTATTGTCTTTTTTATATTATATATTGTCGATTCCACTGTGAGATTCTAATTTCCCTTTTCTTTATTCTTTTCTTTTTATTTCGCCCTAACAATCTACCTTTCCACGGTTGGATGTTCGGCATTTGAATAACGTGGATGTATTCGATGTTGACTTTCGATGGTTGGAAAGGCGGGTCATTTCAAATTGTTGTTATCCTTTGTTACTCTTAGATAACAAATAAATAAAGTAAAATTTGTGTTTTGTATATACTCTTAGGATCTAGAAGGGTATTATACAAGTAAATAAAATAGAGTAAACTTTTATTTGTTGTTTTATAAAGAATTGTCTTTGTAAAATATTAATAAACTCAAGTAAAAATTTATGAAGTAATTCCTAAAATAATTTTAGTGTTGAATAAAATACTATATGGAAAATATGAGTGATTTAGAAACAGATTGGTATAATTAAGAAAACAATCGAAGTACGTGAATTGTACGTAGATCATTTTAGTCGCACGGTTCTCGATCTAGGGTT
Source organism: Allium fistulosum (assembly GCA_030737815.1). Taxonomy (NCBI): domain Eukaryota; kingdom Viridiplantae; phylum Streptophyta; class Magnoliopsida; order Asparagales; family Amaryllidaceae; genus Allium; species Allium fistulosum. The sequence continues at coordinate 1,621,623,580 of CM060901.1, forward strand.
CGAATACATAGCTCCAGGGTGATTCACACTAGTTCGAAAGTAGAAGTCTATGTATCCGAGCAAGTGATTAGATCAAATATAGCATACAGATGATTTACGTATATCATGTGGACTTAAGTATAATTGTATACTTAGTATGTGGCTTAAGAAAATTTGTGAACTTAAGCAAAATTCTAAATCTGGTTGTTATTCATTTAACGTTTCATTATAATGTTAAGTGTTAGATTTTTCCCCTTACAGAATTTGATTTGACTTGATTGGTTGTGTTATTTATATACCATAGTTTATAAAGTTTGAATTTTCAAACAAAAGTTTTTGAATTGTCGTTTATTAGGACTTAAATCCCAGTGGTTTTGAAATCGTTTTAAACGAATTTCTGGAAAGAATTTGTGAAAGAAATAGCAATTTTATTATTTTGAATTTTTTTAGGGAAATATTATTATTTTGAAATATTTGAAAGCAATTTTGTGAAGTGTTATTGTTTCAAACATTTGAAAGGAAATATTATAATTTCAATTAAAAAAAATTGGAATATGTTCCAGTAGATGTTTGCAAAGTGTTTAACAAATATTTTTATTTATTGTGATGAATGACTAAAATCAAAGCGCGATTGGAAGTTTCCCTATTTTGAGACTCGCCGGGTGTATTTACTCTATTGTTTCTGAAAGGTACCAGAATACCATTGGAGGCTCCGTTGTTTTTGTTTAGAGTTATACCATGCTCGGAAGGGGGCGCACCCTCCTAGTCATTTTGGATCTAATTTTGATATATTTCTTTTTGAGGAAGTTTAAAAATATATTTTTGAATATAAAACCTAGACATTTGGTTCTAAATTTATGGTTTGAATATATTGGATGCATAGCATTTGTTATAGAATATTTTCTATATGTTGTTGCATATGGTTGATATGTTGCTTTTGGTTGCATGTATCTTTATTTCATACTAGAGTTGTATGTAAATTTATATCATGCTAGTTTTAGCATGTGGGGTTGCCTCATTATTTTCAGTTGCATCATTATTAGTTGTTGCATCATCTTGCTTTGTTGCATATGATTGTTATATTGCTTATGCTATTTGAATTTATGATAGAGATAACTAATATATTTCTCTTTTATCAGTATGACTCTTTTGGATTTTGTAATTGCAGGGAAGCAAGAGATTTCTACTTGACTTTTGGGCACCTGCATTTGCATCGAGATAATAAATTGCTTGCAAAAATATAAATTAAATGCAAAAAGGTACATAGTAGATTTAGAAATTGGAATTGGCTGATGATTTTATAACCCAGATATGGGAGACCACTTGGCTTTTTTTGATTGGTTTGGGCCCGTAGTGGCAATTTGTAGTTTTTTCGATCGAGCTTTGGAAAGGAGGTGCAGCCAGAACTTAGAAAATTTTGAAAATAAATTGCAATTATTTGATTTTTGAAATGTTTAAGGGTTTTGAATCATTTTTCCTACCTTCGGAATTTCGGGTATGAAATTCTTTTAAGGGGGAGAATGTAACATCCCAGAATTTTGGTCATTTAATTCTAAATGTTTAATTAGTATTTAAATTATAGGATTTTTGGAATTTAATAAGTTGAATTCAAATATGTTGATTATTTAATATTTGAATTCTGAATTAAATATTCATTGATTGAATTTAATAATTTTATTTAACTCCTTTTAATTAATAAATAATATTGGAGAATTCGATTTGTAATTTTATTTGCAATAATAAATAGATCGGAAAAATATCGATAATTTCATCGAAACTATAAAAAAATATTTAAAATGTGTGAAAATAGCATTCTAGGACACTATCTCGGATTTTGATGAAACTAGTGTCATTGGATCCCAAATAATAAATTGTTGTATGCTGACGAGTTTCATGATGATCGGACATACCGTGTGATCATGTGAGCTCGAAACATGTAGCAATTAATTCTAAAAATAAATAAATAATATAGTTTGATTTAAAAAGCTAACTTCTATAGATAGAATTAACTCTCAAAAATTGTTCCATTGAGTTCATAATAGGGGTAATCAGCAAGGAATGCCAATGAGCACGCCTCGATTAGAGTTCCTTAATTTTTAGAGCATGAACAGTGCCAGTTAGAAATCCTATATAAGGAACCTTAACCTCATTCGTTTTCTCAAAACCCTAGCAGCCAAAATAAACAACCCCATCATCCAACGGTCCACGATCATCGGCACCGATAGGGAGGTGTTTCAAGTGATGGGTCTAACTACAAAGATGATCGGCCAAGCGAGATGAGGTAGATGGACGTCGGATTGAGTTGCGGTGGCTCGTGGACGTAGCATTTTTAGTTCGATGGTGGCGGCGGCTTAGGAAAGAAGGTCGCAACGTGGTTTGAATATTTCACAGCCTGGGTTGATTAAAGAGCGGGATTAGGATTTAAAACGTAATTAACGTTTAATTAATTATTTAATTATTTAATTGAATTGTTGATTGTTTATTGACTCATATCTTGTTCATATGAGGCCGGTTTCGAGCGGGGTTAGTCTTGTTGCAATAGTAACATCAAACCCTACGTGATGAAATTGGATAGAATGGATTTGGAGCTTGTAATATTTTGGGCTAAAATCGAACGCCCGTTCGATTTTAGTTCAAAAAGGAACGATTCGACGATAACTGGAATTTCTTTGAGTTTACTCACCTTCAAATTTGCTATATAATATATGTGATGCTATAGACTATTGTTGATTGCTTGGATGTTAGTTAAATTGTTGTTTGATTGATTGTTTGGTTGAAATTCCATTTCGGAAAACAGATGACATATTAACTTGATTGGTGTGAACCCATATTATTATATATATTGTTCGTAACCATTATTTACAGGGAATATTTGTAAAGAGACCTAGAGGGGTTTCTCGCCAATAATTGTTATTTATTTTCCTATGCTGCTTATATTGATGTTTAGTTGTAATCAATCGTGATATTCTATTTAAATTGTTTAAGTGTCGTTATAGCAATTTCCACTATAACGTCAATTATTGAATATCATCTCCTAAACCCTTCATGTGTGTTGTCTTGAGTTTGTATTTTCATAAAATAGATATTTAAATTTATTAATCATTTTGTTTAATGATATTTTAATTTAATTAATCATTTTATATAATGATTATTTTAATTTAATAAATTGTTTTAATTAGTGATGTTTAAAATTATTAATGATTTTAATTAATGATATTTGAATTTAATTAATCATTTTGAGTAATGATGGTTTAAGTTAATAAATCATTTTAACTAAAAATGTTTAAATTTAATCAAGCGTTTTGATTAATAATATTTAAATGAATTAATCATTTTAATTAATGATATTTGATTTGAATAAATCGTTTTAATTAATGATGTTTAAAGGTAATTAACCATTTTGAATAATGATATTTTAGTTTAATTAATTATTTTAGATAATGATGTTTAAAATTTAGTTAATCGTTTTAATTAATGATGTTTGAATCTAATTTATCATTTTAATTAATGATATGCCAAGACCTACCCTTGACGACCCCCAAAAATCGACATAAATACGCACATCGTATAACATGCCGAACGATCGAGTGCCGGTAGGACCGATTGTTGAGGAAAAAGAAAGTAGATAGAAGAATAATACTAAACAAAACAGAATCTCACAGCGGACAGAAAAATATATAATATAAATAGTTCTTTACACAAAGCAAAACTGTAATATACACATCTCACTGTAGAGTACACAAAACTATAATTATCAGCCTCGATAGTTATAACATCCAATCCTCACAACTGCTGGTAACTTCAAACAACACTGCAGTGGAATAAAACAAGTACGAGAATACACACTCAATTTGAATTATTAAAGTTTTCAAAAATCCTTTGAAAATCAAAGGTATCTCGTAAGACCACGCCACAAATAAACACGACGGGTTTTTACCTTACGATAACCAAAACATTTCATATCAAATTCCTCTGATATTATAATAGTGCCTAAGTACAAATACTCAAATAGCTGAAATGCTTGCATCTCACGTTTCAGCATAGTTGGGCACAATCAAAACCGTACAACGCTTATTGGAGAATGGATTCCAACTGAATGACTAGGCACTAGGGTACCACTTGTCACAATACATGTCTAGAAATACTGTACCGAGATCGAACCTATCGATCCCTGCCACATAAGGCCGGACTTCCCCTAACCTGGATATTCCGAATAAGATTACCCTGCGGTTGGGATCAGCAACCGCACCACATAGCCGAATAAAAAGGGACTCTAGATAGGGGTAACCTTACCCTACTTGGGTGCGACCCACTTAGCCTTGCTGCATCTCCCTTGATTTTAAGTCATTCCCGGTTGATGAGGCTAGAGGCTACGATTACCTTTTTAGAAATATTCGCTTAGAATGCTCATTGTCCTCCAATGACAATGTACTAATAGCATTCACCCATACAAGCCCGTTCCCGGTCCGAATGGAACCGAAGGCACTATTCCTACTGCATCCATTTTGGAACCACCCTCAGGATTAGTAGTGATTAGCCCTTGCACTTCACTACTCCATCTTCGATTCCATGCTCTTGCCTTCATTAAGAAAACGTACTCGTTGGATCGAAGTGGTTTTCAGATCACAAATCCGATCCCGGTCTCTTCGAAACAACGTTCGATATTTTCGGTAAACTCAACCCTAGTTCTTTAAGAAAAAAATAGACGAAAATAAGATCGGAGACTACCTCCTAACCGTTTATGGACGGATTTCCTTATAAACATCCAAGAAGAACGAAACGGGTTTACACGTACAGTATAGCACCTTGGACAGTAACTGTACAATATAATTCCCGTACTTCTCCCAGATATTTCCAAAGTTATATTTGGGTCCAGATTTGATAGTCGGTTATTTAACTATCAAATAAACAATCAATTCAACCATATATCCATTTTCCACTGAAAACATTAAATCTCCTTTAAATTGAATTTTAAATGCATAAATCTCTTTATCCAATGATACATACTTATCTTAACGAATTTAGTAAAATTACAAACTGTCTGTCAAAATATTTGAAAATTCTTTCTTTTTTAAAAAAACTGTGGAAATTACCACTACGGTATCAAACCATGGATCATGGCTCAATGGCTACGTCTCTATCCCAGAGAAATTCAAGACTTAGCTGCAGGCACTCACTGCCTCCGATTACGCCATGCGAGTATACCCATACTCTTCGAAACTTTATTTAAAAAAATTCAATATAATACTTATGAAATTTCTATAATAATCCTCCAAGTAAAATTTTAGACAAAAACTACTTTTAAATAAATTTATTATATAAAATATAAATATTTAATAATCATTCTTTAAAATAATAATGCTGATTAAACCCCTTTATAATAATTAACTACTATAACTAACTTACTTTATAAATACTTTAACAATTTTTTGAACAACTAAATAATAAATTTTCTAAAAACATTCTTATAAACACTTTTAAACTTTCTAATTAATACTTTAAAATCTTTCCTTTTTAAAATAACTTAACTTCTTAGAAAAATACATTTTCAACTTCAATATGGCCAGTCTGATCATTTATAAATCCCTCTCGATTTATCTCCAATTTAATTTACGTTCTAATCTCGTAAATTTCCTTCCTCACATTACTAAAAATAAAACTACTATTTATTTTTAAACGATTTACCCATCTCCTTATAAATTCCCATTGTGAATTTATAATCCCAAATTATCCACTAATAAATACTTCACTTTATTTATAAACCCAGTTTATAAATCCCATAGTCTCATTTTCCTTTAATAACCATTTTAAAATACTTAAGTCGATTTTAAATCGATTTTTTGAGTTAAAATTCCATTTTAAAAATGGAGCCCTTAGATAACCCAAACTTATTCCAAAATCCACTAATTCCAGCTTTACTACCTTTTTATGATTTAAAATCTTATTTAAAACTGGAACATCAATTTCATATTTTATTCCAAAATTCCCCTTTTGTTTTTCCCAACTATTTAAATCTTAAACTTACAATACATTCTCTTATACTTAAAACAATTTTACTTAAGTTCTTATTTTATAAAAAAAACTTTAATTCACATTTATTCAAAATCTCTATTTTTCCATATCCCGGGATTTATTAAATAGGATTTTAAAATCAAACTATTTACTTTATTCCAAATTCATTCTTTTAATTTATTCAACTTCACAATAATATTTTACTTAAAAATTTCCTTTTATTTTCCTTCAAAATTCAAATATTTATATTTTAGATATTTTAAAATGCCAAAATAATATATCCAGCAACATCATAGCATCCCATAAATTTTATTTTCCAACATAATCTATCACAGATTATTCAACATTTCATATAACACTGAAATAAAAATAAATTCAACATTTTTGAGGAATCCAGTTGGATCCCTCCAACCTGTTTCCCTGCATCCATAGATGTTAACACAATATAAAAATACCAATCCCACTTCGAGGGGGATATCGTGGTATATAGGGTCATCCTCTATTATGCGGAGCGCATAGGGTCTCATCCGCTATATATATAAATGCGGGAATGTCAATCACTCTAATATATATATACCACCGTATATAACATCACGTTCAACTGATAAATATTTATAATTTCAACAATCAATCAATAATTAATCTTACTATTAAAAGTAATTGCGGTAAATCCAAAGTTGAGTGAGATTTAACTCACCTTGGTTTTTTCTTTTATTTGCTAATCGTTCCGATCGAATCCTTTTCACAGCTTCCGCAGCTCCGTACCACACCTGACTGATTTCCTTCGATCTAAACCTTGTATATGTAATTTTTGATTTTATATAAATTAGTGATTTTACCCCTAATAAAAGTTTATCAACTAATTACTTAGTTCAAATTCATTACCCATGAACGAATTTAATTAACCAATTTATTGACTTAATAAAAATAATTAGCCACCTAATTACCTCATATCCAATCGTTATTAAATTATAAGTCATTTAAGTTTTAAGATTTTACCTTAACAACTAATTAAAAAAATTCTATTTGAATGATAATAAATTCTTCAAGCTCACGTTTAAGTTACAAATATGAACCAAGGATAAAAATTCTCACCAAAAACCCACACGGCCAAGGCCAGAGCTACAAACCCGCACCCCAAACATGCTACAGCGCCTTCTTTCCCTCTGCCTGTCGTCACAGCCTTCATCGTTGATGCTCCCTCTGCCTCCGATTCGTCATCGCGTTTGTGCCGAGCCCGCCTCCAGTTTGCCACCGCGACACCAAAACTTTACCCATGCCGCCTCCACCCAGCTTCACGCGCCCCCCTCCATCATCGCATAGACGAAACCATACCTCCTTCCTCCCACGGACTCACGAGTTCGCACTCGTCAAATCGTCGTGCGCGCGCCTAAGGCAAAACGGCCCTAACCTGACAACACTCACGACAAACTCGCCAATCACGCCACCATAACTTCTCCCCTCACGCACGCTCGTTCAGGCCTTTTAGGCGATTCGAATGAATTTGAATTTCCCTCTGGTTTCTCTCTCGCTCGATTCGTTAACTGAAAATGAAGGCAGAGGGGAGAATTTGATTCGATTTGAAGGGGAGGCATTTTTTTTAATTCGATTTTCTTTCTCTTAAAGAATTGATCGGCTATGATGTTTTTTAAAAGGAAGTCAAAAGAGGGAAACGTCTTTCGAATAGGTCTGCTATAGCGATTGATAAGAGAGCAAAAAGTTCGAATGTGAAATCTTTTTGATTGGTCAATATCTTATAATATATATATATATATATATATATATTTGAAATTTAAAACGTCTCGAATTTGCACCTTAAAATCTCGACCTCCTATCGAGGCATGCCGCTAGGCATTCATAATGTTATTCCCCTATTTTGAACGCAATGGAAAGGTTCCGAGTCCTAATTCGATCGTATGAAGAAGATAGCTTTTTGGACCCAGTTATTATATTGAATTTTCGATATGGATTTCAGCGCGTATACAAACCGTATGACCACACGATAAGTCCAAATGCTACAAAAATTGAAATCCAATAATAATACACTATTATGGATCCAATGGAACTGGTTTCGTCGAAATCCGAGACTGTGCCTCGGAAGGCTATTTTTAAATGTCAAATTAAACGATATATTTTTAAAACTGAACAGATCACTTTTAAATTAAATTTTAAAACTTCTATTATCTTCAGTATTATTAATATAAATTTTGTAAGCCTTCAAATTATTTTTAACAAGCTTAAAACTCCAGATTCAAATTTACCCAATTTCCAATTATTTAATTCAACAATTAAATTATCCAATAAATAGTTATATTTGAAATTCAAGTTAAAAATTAACTTTTAAATATTTAAAATCAGTTAAATATTCCAATTTCAAATATCCAAAATTCCAGATTGTTACATGATATTTGAATTTAGTTAATATTTTTAATTAATGGCATTTTAAAAGTTAATTAATTGATTTAGTAAAAGATTTTAAATAAATTAATTTATTTAATAAATGTGTTTCAAAGTTAATTAACTGATTTAGTGTTTTAAAGTTAATTTACTGATTTAATAAAAGTCTTTTAGAAACAATTAACTGTTTAAATAAAGATAATTGATTGTTTATTAAAAGAGATTATGAATTTGACTAATTATCTTTCGGGATAACGAATATTGTTTTTAAAATTATAAAAGAGTATAAATGTGATTAATTATCTTTTAGGATAATTGATGTTGGTTTTAATTTATAAAAGGGATTTTTAATTTGATTTATTTTGTTTGGGAAAATTATTGTGGTTTTAAAAGTTATATAAATTATCCTTCAGGATGATTAGCCTTTGACATAAATTTTTAAAAGTAATTTAATCGATTTATTATCTTTTGGGATAATAAATATTGTTTTAAACTTTATTAATAATAGTTTATAAACAAGAAGATCTTTTGAAAAAGTGTTTCAAAATAAAGCTAAGTGTAAATTATTTTGGGCTTATAATAAACAATGTTTTGATAATTGTTTTGACCATGGTTTTAAAACACTTAGAAAATATAATTTGTCCCGTTAAAAGAATATTTTAAAAAGTTATTTTTAAGTGTCATTAAAACTATTGTGATTGAAAATCAAGCGCAAGTGAAACAACCATCTTATCATTCCCGATAGTTGATTTATCGATTATCGACTTTGATTCTGCTTTCTTCTTTATATTTTGTCACTTTAAGACGATGTGTTGCTCATTTGAGCCTTGTTATCCTTTGTTGGAAATGACTAAACACAAAGAGCGAGTAGGGGCCAAGCTATGTGAAGTTGCCCCCATTAGGGCAATTTCACATCCACTCTGATTGGATTCATTTATTGTGCATTAAGATATGAAATACTCGGATTCTCGGTAACAGTTGGCGGGGTCTGGCTTGGAGGTTTCCAAGAGCCATCGAAGTTCTCAAGTATATTTCTAGAGGTATACTTTCGGTAAGGGGGCGCACCCTCCTTGTCATTGTTGGAAAATCTTCTCTTTCCCTTATTGATAATTCAACCTTTGAATTATTTTCTTGATTGCATGGAGAACTGCCTTGCGCTCTTCTCTATGTTCAGTTATTTTTACCATTCTTTCAAGTCTAGAACTTGATATTATTTATGCCATTCATTAAATATGGGATTTGTTCTTACTAGTACCCACCCATTCATTTGTATTGTTTCTGCTGTTTATTTCCATTCTTTCTTGATTGGATTGTTGTTCTGATTTGTTTCCCATTTTTTCATTTATGGATGTTCTTCTTGTGAGGTAAAAACTCGTTCCGCGTTAGCGACGTAGTCTCACGGATTTTTTTTATGTTCATCATATTACTTGAGTTTTCTTATGCTGGTTTTCTAGACTAACCCAGGTGTTATTTTATTATAATGCTCGGGTTAGACTGGGTTTTTCCCAGGTTGGCTTTCGTGATATGGAGTTAACTGAGAAGAGCTGGCTTTTCACCTATCGTAGTGTTTTAATTTCCGTTGAATTATATCGCATACCTATCAGTAATTGTAAGGTCAGAATTTTACAACTATCCAGCTAATAAGGTTTATTTTTAACTCTGATGTACTTTGTATTTTGGAGTTACGGTTTTTACTATCTTTGTTATATTATATGTTGTTGATTCCGTGGCGAATTTCTGATTTCTCTATTCTTCGTTCTTTCCTTTATCTTTTTACCCTAACAATATGCCTTTCTGTGATTGGATGTTCGGTATTGAAATACCGGGGATGTATTCGATGGTTGAAATTCCAGTTATTCGAGAGCCAAGGGCCATATTGATAATAAAGAAGTATTATCATTAACAAACAAATACTATAAAGGGACAGTTTGGCACAGGTCCCTAATAAGTTTCAAAATACACAAAAACTCCAGTAAAAAAAAGTTTGTAAATTAGGTCCCTAAAATTAAGTTACCGAATAATGGCATACACTTATGCAATTATTCAGTGAATAATTACAGATATTTATGCAATTATATCAAAAAATTGCAGACATTTCTACAATTATTCACTGAAAATTTGCGGAAATTTTCTTAATTTTTTCAAAAAATTACGGAAAATTCCGCAATTATTCACCAAAAAATTGCGGAAATTTCCGCAATTTTTTCAAAAATTTGCGGAAAATTCTGCAATTATTCACCAAAAAAATTGCATAAATTTATGCAACTTTTGGATAAAATTGCATAAATGTCTGCAATTATTCAGTGAATAATTGCATAACTATATGCAATTACTTAGTAACTTAATTCTAGGGACCTAATTTACATACTTTTATTTACTGGAGTTTTTGTGTATTTTGAAACTTATTAGGGACTTGAGCCTAATATTCACTACTATAAATAGTTACTGGCGAATATATCCAACCTTAGCTCTGATACGACTCGTTAAGAGTAACATATAATATATAAATCAAGTCATTACGAAAGAAAGAACTTTATTATAAACAATCATCAGAGTACACTATCCTATTATCAGCCAGGACTGTTATAACAGCATGTCCTTGCGAATGCTGATAAATTCGGCAATCAATACAATGGAAAAATAAAGAAATATATAGACACGTCTTGGGCATCTAGCTCGTTTCATGAACTCCAAAGCATCTAAAGCTAATCTGGAAAATTTGCTCGTTCTGACCCGAGCATTAAAATAAAATAACACTCCAATCAGTCTGGTAATACCAGCATGAGAAAACTCAAGTAATGAAGTGAACATATAATAATTCTGTGAGACCATGTCGCTAACGCGGAATGGGTTTTTACCTCACAAGATCAACATTCATAGATGAAGAACTAGGAAACAAATTAGAACAAGAATTCAAACAAGAATAAATAAGCATAGACAAGGTAAAAATACAAACTTAAAGAACAAACACAAAAAATTAAACATCGAGAAGAACCTTAGTCACTTCTCGGTACAATTAATAAAAAAATTCAATGATTTGAATTAACAACGAAGAAAGGAATTTTCCCACAATATATATGGGACCATGGCGCAAACTGCGGAACAGGTTCCCTTTCATAACAATAGTATCCAATCTCAACCACAGATGCGAATAATTAAACATCGTGAAGTGCTCTCACACTACCCGATGTAATTAAGAAAGGAGTTAATTTAAAAACTTGGAATCAAAGGAAAGAATAGAGAAATTTTCCAACAAATGACTAGGAGGGTGCTCCCCCCTTACTGAAAGTATACCTCTAGATATATACTTGAGAAATCCGATGTCTCTCGGACACGTCTAAGCCGGACCCCGCCAACGGTTACCGAGAATTCGAGTATTTCACATCTCAATGCGTAAAACTGATTCCAATCTAGAGTGGATGTGAAAATAAACTAATGGGAGCAACCCCACGTATCTTGGCTTCCACTTTCTCTTTGGGTTTAGTCATTTCCGACAAAGGATAACAAAGCTCAAAGGGGCAACGAATCATTTTTAAGGTGATGATACACCATAAAGAAAGCTGAATCCAATAGTTAATAAATCAATTACAGGGGATTATTAAAAATGATCATATATGGAAATTAAATTTTATATTCTTACTACTACTCATTGAATCCAAACAAGTGGCATCCCTTAGTTGAAAATGAAGCGGGCAAGTTGAGGTAGTCTTACCTCTAGGCATGCCTTAACGATATTTTTAACCTTCGAGATAGAAACGAGTTCAAGTCTTAATGTTTAAGGCTAAAGTATGACTAAATCCTTTCCACATAAGCGATATCAGATTACGGAAACTTCTTTTCTATAACTGAATCAAAACTTTTACTTTTAAAACCAAACTTGTGCAAGGTTTTCACATTAAAAGTATTAACTTTGAACAACGTTATCAAAATAATTGACTAACTTTAAACCAAAATTTATTACTTAAAGTGATCATTTAACTTTTAAAACAACGGTTAATTATTTCTACAGCTTTATTTAAAATAATTAATCAGCTTTAATCCCAATTCATTGCTTCAAAACAAGACTATTTAAAAAGATTAATTAACTTTAATCATTCTTGTTTAAATGATTAATTAACTTTAAACTTTTATTATTAAACTAGTTAATTAACCTTTGAAACCTTATTATTAAAATGGTTAATTACTCTTAATCTCATTATTATTTAAATAATTTGTTATCTTTAAAACATCATTATTAAAACGACATCATTATTAAAGTAATTAATTGGTTTTAATTTATTATTATTAGAATAATCAATTACTTTTAAAAATTTATTATTGAAAGATTTTATTTTAAACAATCTTTATTTAAATAATTAATTATCTTTGTAAAACTCATGCACAAGAGTTAACAAAACACTTCAAAGGGATACCATTTCCATTCAAACATCACATAACTTAAATATGGGGATACGTATACAAAAGCAAAACACAACCATGTACATATAGAAAACATCACTTATCAAATATTAATCTACTGGCATATAATTCAATGTCCACATAATATAATAGCAAAATGAGGATTTATTCTGCTAAACAGATGTCATTGGGTTTCATATTCTAATGGGGTTACCTAAGTGTAATCGATAAAGAGAATCCCTTGGACAAAATATTCTTTAAAATAGAGTTTGCTTTCAAAACAAAACCGATCTTTTAGAAATAAAGTATGTTTAAACTTTAAAACTTTTATTTATTAATTAAATAACATTTAAACTCTTTATTTAATAATAATTAAACCTTTGATTAATAATTAAATATTAATTAAATAATTAAATGATAATTAAATATTATTTAAAATAGTAAATCTTTAAACTTTATTAATTAATTTTATTAATTAACTTCAAACACCTGTAAATAAAATGGTTAATCACTTTTAAAAACATCATTAATTAAATTAATTAATAAAATTTAAATATAGTTAATTAAGTTAATTAATAAATATTAACCATCATTAATTAAAAATGATTAATTAATTTAAAACATCATTAGATAAAATAATTAATTTTAAATATCATTACCAAAGCAATTAATTAAATTTAAACTCGTCGTTATTAAGTTAGTTAATTAACCTTAATCCCCATTAATTTAAATGGTTAATTAAATTTAAAAACATTATTAAAATTGTTAATTAATAATGAAAATATTTTTTAAACTATTACTTGGAAGTATTTATACATGAAAATATTTCGGAAGAGAAATTTTAAGTGGGATGTAGTTCTTTAAGGTAATTCAAAGGAAATCGTCTCGATTAGTTTTGTGGTAATCTGAATAATCTTCTAAGTGACGATCGAATGTTCGCTTAGGCGAACGTTGTGGGGCACTTAGTGAATTATCCTCATTATCGTTGTGCGATCGAAATGCAAATCCGGACGAACCCAAAGTGTGTTTTAGTAAATAAAATTGTTGAAGTTATTTTATAAAAAATATAGGTAGCACTATGCCATAAAGCGAATCAGACAACATTGGTCACACAACATAAGGTAGATTTTCCGTTATCCCACTTTTTCACATAACACAAGAAATAACCATCTATTGTCCGAGGAGCCCCTGAAATCTTTCGTTTGTTGTCTAATAGCCGGTGAAATCTCTATGAACATGCTTGTTATTCAGACAACATTTTTTTTGTCATCTGATTTAAGTTATCAAAATTTTTAGTATTGGTTCCATCTTTTCCCCCTTAATTATTTCGTAGCCACACTTTTTATTTTGTTTCCCCCATGTATTCATTAATTATTCCCCTTTCTTTTCATTTCTTTTTCCCCCTTCTCTCAAATTAGAGAATCAGACGATGAAACCCTATTCACTCTTATTTACTGTATTTTGATTGTTTCGATTGATTAAACCCTAATCTCACCCTAGCTCCTCTTTTTCGATTGATTGCGTGCTTGAATCTCTGGATGAGGAACCTCTTTGGTAGCTTCTTTGTTGAGCAAGATTGATCTGAAATTTGGTCTGGACTCTTTGATTTTTGTTTTCGATTTTATGCTTTGTGCTCGACTATTTGCCAATGATGATTTTGGGTGAAATTTATAGGGATTGAAACCCTATATTTCATTTTGATATTTTGGTTTAAGTATTTCTACCGACTAGTTCAATTTCACTTTGTGCTCGACTATCTGCAATGTGTTGCCTTGTTTTTTCATTTAGTGTAATTTGGTTTTGGTCATACCTTGTATTTTTGAAACTTGCTGAAACTTGCATTTTGGTTTAATTTGGTTTCTATTGGACTTTTGTTTAGTGCCTTGTGCTCGACTATCTGAAACTTGCAATGTGTTGCCTTGTATTTCTTGCAATGACTAGTTCAACTTGGTTCGGTCATGACTGATTGCAATGTGTTTCCATTGATATGATGCCTTGTTTTGAACTTCCATGTATATAGATACAAGCATACATATGTATGTATATATGTGTGAATGTTTATGGCACTGCCTTGTTTTGGGAATTTAAGTTCGATTGGTTTTATTTCTGATTGATTTTGTTTTCGACTGATTTTGTTTGAGTTTTCTAATAATTTCTGAAATGCTTTTCCAATTCCATAAACTTATGCACACTTGCACTTGAACTATGTACTTCATGATAGCTGCACTGTGTATACATACATACATATGTATGTATATATGTGTCACACCATTTCTTGTTTTTCTATATAGCTATGTGTGAAGCTTTGATACATGTTTGCTTGCCCATGTTTGTTTATCTGCACTTGTACTCCTGTGTATGTCTTTATTTCTGGTTTGCTGGTCTTGCCTTGCACTTGCTATTCATTTTGCGACAAGCTAATGCACTGCCTTGACAAGACAGTGCAAAGCACTACCTTGTCAAGGCAGTGCACACTAGTATATACTTGTATGTACTTGTATGTCCTTGTATATACTTGTATGTTCATATGTACACTCGAGTTTGTATATACTTGCTTCAACACTTGTTGTTTTGCCTGAGCTTGTTTATGTGCGCTTGTATATACTTGCTCTATGTTTTTTCCAATGCATTGTCCATGTTGCACCTGAGTTGAATTGTTGAATTGTTTACTACATATACATGTATGCTTACTACATATACATGTATGCTTTGAACTTGCACCTGTTGCACCTGAGCACTTGCACTTGAATTGTTTACCGCATATAAATGTATATCCATGTTGCATATGAGCACTTGCACTTGTTTATTGCATATACATGTATACTTTGAACTAATGCATGTATGGTTTGCTGTTTGGCTTAAAAATCAAGTTCTCGTTATTTGTCTTATTTGTTTGGATGCTAATTTATGGCACTGCCTTGTTCAATTTGTAGCACTTGTTCAGTTTGAGCATTGTTCATATATGAGTTGAACCATTTTGAGCTTGAACCAATTGTTAAATTTTTTTCCCGAGCTTGTTTGCTCCACTTTGCTCTATTTTTGTTCCGCTTTGCTCTTCTGGTTTAAAACTGAGTTCGGCCTTGTTCATGCTTTGTTCAAGGCAGTGCACACTGGACTTATTGTGCACTTATTTGTAGCCTATGAACTTGAACTGTTTCCTTATTTTCAACTGTGTTGCTAAACCGTGTTTATTTGTGCATTTATTTGTGTCCTATGGACTTATTCAAGGCAGTGCACACTTGACTAATTTTGATAATGGATACTTATAGGAATTTGACTTGTTCATCCTTCGATTCCTAATATTTGACTCTGATTGATTTCCCGGACTTCAATCTTAACTTCGGTTTGCTGTATTGGTTGATTTCCTTGACTTTGAGTATTGGTTGACATTTTTTTGTTTGTTTAGTGATGAGAATCATATAAATGTTGCTTTGTTTTGGGAAGTTAAGTATGATTGGTTTTATTTGTGACTGATTTTGTTTCCAGCTGATTTTGTTTGAGTTTTCTGATAATTTCTGAAATGTGTGCTCTGTCTAGTTTAATGTGTATACTTGTATGTATGTATGTATGTATGTATGTATGTATGTATGTATGTATGTGAATGGTTGCTTAGCCAATGCTACATGTATACACATATTCCATGTATATACATAATTTGTGGCACTTTGATGGCTCGAATCTCATGGCTACGTTTTGAGCTCGAACTTGAACTTCCTGGACTTGAACCACCTGGACTTATTATTATGTGATGATGGTCCATGTTTCTTTTACACTGTGACTTCTTTTTATGTTGTCTTGGTTCATCCATACTCATGTGTTTGTATGTTTATATCCGCATATCACTACCTATAAGTGTGTGTGTGTATGTGAGCTTCCATGTATATACATACATACATTTGTATGTATACATACATACATTTGTATGTATATATGTGTGAATGTTCTTTTATCTACATATATATGTGTGAACTACCTTTTTTATATGAGTTCGATCTAGTTCATATCAAGTAATTTGAGACTTCCATGTGTATAAATACGTATGTATGTATATATGTGTGAATGTTGCTTTTGCACTGTGATTTCTTATTATGCCATCTTCACTTGTGTACGCTGCGCCATATATACATGCATACATATGTATGTATGTGTGGCTGTGTAATGCTGAATGCCTTATGTACACTGCTTGGTCCGACCTTGTGTGCACTTGTCCATGATATTCGATTAAGGCTCGGCTTTGTGATATTCGTAGTGATACACTATGCATATAATAAGTTGTCCGTGCACACATATATGTGTGTGTTTGTATATATATATATATATATATTTGTCCCTGTCTAATACATGAAGAAAAACAAATCCATAAACTGAGGCAATATTAATATTCCAATTCAATTTTATTTTTGCAATTTATGTTTGTTTCTTTTTCCATTTTTTTGCGTTGTTTATTTGACTAGTATAGGAGATGGATGGATGCAAGCTGGAGCAAGCAAATCAAGATCAACATCAAAAATAAAATCGTGTGAGTGTGAGTAAAAGAGATGTTGTATATGAAAGTGTAAAGAAATGTTGTATATATAAGAGTGACAGTGAAAGTTGTATATGAAAATGTAAGTAGAGCGATAGTGAAAGTTGTATTGTATTTGAATTTGATTTGAAATAAAATATATTTTTAGATAAAATACTTGAATTTCATTTTATGAACAATTATTCATATCAGTTAATATTTATTTGTTGTCTAATAAGAACTTCTAGAAATGATACTATAACATCAGACAACATATGGTTTCTTTTGTTGTGCTAGTGCATATCAAAAGACGGGGCATCTCTGTGGTCTGATGTGCAATAAAATGACAGAAGATTTAAGACAATGGAGGATATTCGTCGTTTGATGCCTTTTTTCCATAATGTAGTATGATTTCAAAAAGGGTTTTGAATAAAAAAAAATGGGTATTTAATTATTAAGTTTCCTTAAAGGAAATTTATTTAAAAATAAAAAGGTGTTCTGATAAATTATTTCATAAATGAACATTTTTAAAACTTTTGGATAGAAAAGTAATAATTTAACTCAAGTTTTAAATGGGTTAAATTATATAGAAAGGTTTTCGTAAGCTTATTTTATTAAAACCATAGTTTTTGTTAATCATCTAAATTGTGTAAACTAATTAGTGACATTGGGCCAACCGGCAAGTATCTTCCCTTAGTATACTCTAAGGTAAAGTAGTCCATGGGTTGACTCAGTTTTAAAGGACCCATATTTTGTTTGGACATCCAATTAAATTTTGAGAAAAAATAAGAGTAGATAACAAATAAATAAAGTAAAATTTGTGTTTTGTATATACTCTTAGGAACTAGAAGGGTATTAGACAAGTAAATAAAATAGAGTAATCTTTTATCTGTTTTTTTTATAAAGAATTGTCTTTGTAAAATATTAATAAACTCAAGTAAAAATTTATGAAGTAATTCATAAAATAATTTTAGTGTTGAATAAAATACTAAATGGAAAATATGAGTTATTTAGAAAGAGATTGGTATAATTAAGAAACCAGTCGAACTAAGTACGTAAATTATACGTAGATCATTTTGTTTGCACGTTTCTTGATCTAGGATTTAAATACATAACTTTGGGTGATTCTCATCAGTACGAAAAAGGATTTCCCACTTGATCCTTGTCAGCGAACACTTGATTCAGATTCTCGATATGATACTAAAGTTATCTATCATAGTTTATAGCTATGCAAAGAGAACGGAAGTTTCTAATCGAGGAATCTGATCAGAGTCCACTCTAAGGGGAGAGCGATACTAGTTCGAAAGTAGAAGTCTATGTATCCAAGCAAGTGATCAAATCAAATGTAGCATACGGATGATTTATATATATCATATGGACTTAAGAGTAATCGTATACTTAGTATGTGACTTAAGCAAAATTCTAAATTTGGTTGCTAGTCATTTGACATTTTAAAATAATGTTAAGTGCTAGATTTTTTCCCATGAAATTTGATTGATTAATAATGTTAGTTTATTCTTATACGGAATTTGATCTGATTTGATTTGATTGGTTGTGTGATTTATATACCATAGTTTATAAAGTTTGAATTTAAAAATAAAAGATTTTGAATTATAGTTTATTAGGACTTAAATCCTGGTGCTTTGGAAAAAAAATTTTTGAAAGAAATTGTTAAAGAAATAATAAAAATATGGTTTTGAAAAAAATATTATTTTGATAAAAATTGTAATTTGTTCCAATAGAATTTGCAAAGTGTTTTACAAATATTTTTATTTACTTCAATGAATGATTAAAATCAAAGCGCGATTGGGAGTTTTTCCCATTTTGGGACTCGCCAGATGCATTTACTCTATTATTTTTGGGAGGTACCAGAATACCACTGGAGACTCCATTGTTTTTATTTAGAGTTATACCATGCTCGCAAGGGAGGCGCACTCTCCTAGTCATGTTGGATCTAGTTTTGACATATTTCTTTTTGAGGGAGTTTTAAGATATATTTTTAAATATAAAACCTAGTCACTTAGTTTAAATTTATCTTTTGAAAAGATTGGATGCATATTGACTTATTATGGAGTATTCTCTGTATTTTGTTGCATATGGTTGATATGTTGCTTTTTGTTTGCATGTAGCTTTACTTTATACAAGAATTGTATGTAGATTTATATCATGCTAGTTTTTGCATGTAGGGTTGCCTCATTGTTATCAGTTGCATCATATTGCCTTGTTACTTATGAATGTTGCATTGTTTATGATATTTGAATTTATGATAGAAATAGCTAGCATATTTCTCTTTTATTAGTATAACTCTCTTTTGGATTATGTAAGTACAAGTAAGCACGAGATTGCTATTTGATTCTTGCGCACCTATATTTGCATCGAGATAATAAATTGCTTGCAAAAATATTAATCAAACGCAAAAAGGTATGTAGTAGATTTAGAAATTGGAATTGGTTGATGATTTTATGCCCTAGATATGAAAGGCTACTTAGCTTTTATTTTCTTTTGTTGGTTTGAGGCACATAGAGGCGATTTTTAGTTTTTTCGATTGAGCCACACAAAGGAGGTGCTGCCGAAATTTTCCATAATATTTGGGAATTAATTAGGTAATAAGTTTAATAACTCATTATAATTAATAAGTTTTTAAACCTTAAGGGTTTGGAGTCATTTTCTTCCTTGGGAATTTCGAGGATGAAATTCTATTAAGGTGGTAGAATGTAACAAGGTCATTTAATTTTAAGTGTTTAATTAGTTTTAAATATTTGAATAATTGCATTTTGGAAATTTATAACTTGAATTCAAATACAATGATAATTTAAATATTTAAATTGTGAATCAAATATTAATTAAATGGATTTAATAATCTTATTTAACTCCTTTTAATTAATAAATAATACTAGTGAATTGAATTTGTAAATTTAATTACAAAAATAAATAGATCGGATATATATCGATTTTGGATTGAAAATATAAAACAATATCTAAATGTGTGAAAAATAGCATTTCCAACCACTGTCTCAGATTTTGATGAAACCAGTGTCACTGGATCCAGAATAATAAATTATTGTACGCCGACAAGTTTCATAGCGATTGGACGTACCATTTAGTCGTGCGACCTCGAAACGCGTAGTGATTAATTTTAGAAAATTAAAATAATATAATTGGATTTAAAAAGCCAACCTTTGTATATGATGGAATTAGGTCCCGAAACTAGTTTCATTGAGCTTGAAATATGGGTAATTAGCAGGGAACGCCAGCACGCCTTAATTGGAGTTCGAGAAAATTCGGGCGTGAACAGTATCGAGTTGGTTATGTATATAAGGACCATGGTCCTTCATTTTATTTTACCAAACCAAAACCAAACCCTAGCAGCCGTTTTAAACTCTCTCCCATCCAACGGCCACCATCGATCGGAGCCACTAGGGGCCATTTTGGGAAAAGTTGTCAACTAGCGAATCGTTCGGCTAGCAGAGTTAGACTTGATGGATGATTGGATTGTTGTATGGTGGCTCGAGGAGGTGGCAAATCGAGTGTGATGATAGTGCAATTTTTGGCCAATTTCTCGACGACGGCGGCGATCTAGGAGGTGAGGCCGGTGGCATTCAACACGTCTTGGCAGTGGCGTTCATCAATGTGATTGCGGCGGCGTGACATGGACCACGACAGCGGCAGCGTAGGAAGGAAGGTCATGACGTTGTTCAATTATTTTGCAGCCTAGGTTGATTAAAGAGTGGGATTAGGATTTAAAACATAATTAACGTTTAATTAATTAGTTAATTAAATTGCTGATTGTTCATTGACTCATATCTTGTTCATACAAAGTCGGTTTAGAGCACCGTCAGTCGCGTTGCACTCGTAACATCGAACACTACCTGATGGAATTGGATTAGATGTTTGTATAATTTTAGGGTAAAATCAAATGCCCGTTCGATTTTAGTTCAAAACGGAACGATTCGACGATAACTAGAATTTCTATGAGTTTACTCACTTTCAAATTTACTATATAATATCTATGATGCTATAGGATATTGTTGATTGCTTGGATGTTATTTAAATTGTTGTTTTGATTGATTGTTTGGTTGAAATTCCATTTTGGAAAACAGATCGCATATTAACTTGATTGCTGTGAACCTATATGATTATATATATTATCTATAACCATTGTTTTACAGGGAACATTTATAGAGAGACCCTAAAGGCTTTCTCATTAATAATTGTTATTTATTTCCTTGTGCTGCTTACATTGATGTTTAGTTTTAGTTAATCGTGATATTCTATTTAATTTGTTTAAGTGTCGTTATAGCAATTTTCGTTATAACGTCAATTATAGAATATCATCTCCTAAACCCTTCATGTGTGTTGCCTTAAGCTTGTATTTTCATAAAATAGATATTTAATTTATTAATCATTTTGATTAATGATTTTTTAATTTAGTTAATCATTTTATTTAATGATTATTTGAATTTAATAAATTGTTTTAATTAATGATGTTTAATATTAATTAATCATTTTAATTAATGATGTTTGAATTTAATTAATCGTTTTAAGTAATGATGGTTTATGTTAATAAATCATTTTAACCAAAGATGTTTAAATTTAATCAAGCATTTTGATTAATTATATTTAAATGAATCAATCATTTTAATTAATGAAATTTGAGTTGAATAAATCATTTTAATTAATGATGTTTAAAAGTAATTAACTATTTTGAATAAGGATATTTGAGTTTAATTAATTATTTTAATTAACGATGTTTAAATTTTAGCTAATCATTTTAATTAACGATGTTTGAATCTAATTTATCATTTTAATTAATGATATTTGAATTTAATTAATATTTTTAATTAATGATGTTTTAAAAGTTAATTAATTGATTTAATAAAAGATTTTAAAATAAATTAATTGATTTAATGAACGTGTTTTAAAGTTGATTAACTGATTTAGTGTTTTAAAGTTAATTATCTGATTTAGTAAAAGTTTTAAAGTTAATTTACTGATTTAATAAAAGTCTTTTAGAAATAATTAATTGTTTAAATAAAGATAATTGATTGGTTTATTAAAAGAGATTATGGATTTGATTAATCATCTTTCAGAATAATTAATATTGTTTTAAAAATTATAAAAGAGTATAAATGTGATTAATTATCTTTTAGGATAATTGATGGTTTAAATTTATAAAAGGGATTTTTAATTTGATTTATTTTGTTTGGGAAAATTAATGTCGTTTTAAAAGTTATATAAATTATCCTTTGGGATGATTGACGTTTGACTTAAATTTTTAAAATAAATTTAATTGATTTATTATCTTTTCGGATAATAAATATTGTTTTAAAATTTATAAATAATAGTTTATAAACAAAAAGATCTTTTAAAACGAAGTGTTTCAAAATAAAGCTAAGTGTCACTTGTTTGTATTTATAATAAACAATGTTTTAACATTTGTTTTGATATTGGTTTTAAAACACTTAGAAAATATAATTTGTCCCGTTAAAAGAATAATTTTGAAAGTGTTTTTAAAGTGTTTTTAAAAGTATTTTGATTGAAAATCAAGCGTAAGTGAAAACGACCATCTTATCATTCCCGATAGTTGATTTGTTGACCATCGACTTTGATTTTGCTTTCTTCTTTATATTTCGTCATTTTAAGACGATGTGCTGCTCATTTGAACCTTGTTATCCTTTGTAGGAAATGACTAAACTCAAAGAGCGAGTGAGGGCCAAGCTATTTGGGGTTGTCCCCATTAGGGAATTTTTACTTCTACTCTAGATTGGATTCGATTGTTGCGCATTAAGATGTGAAATACTTGGATTCTCGATAACAGTTGACTGGGTTTGGCTTTGTAACAACCCAAAATTCTAGTCATTTGATTTTAAATATTTAATTAATTTTAGATATTTAAATTTTTGGAATTTAATACTTGGAATTCAATAATAGTGATTGATTAAATATTTGAATTAAGAAATAAATATTTGAATGGTGAACCAAATATGAATTAAATAGATTTAATAATGCCATTTAACTTCTTTTAATTAATAAATGATAATGGTGAATCGTTTTGCAAATTTATTACAATAACAAATGGTGACTGGAAACTGTTTTCCGAATTCTCGACGTTTCATCGTATAAAAGTTGTTTGAAATGTTGTGTACACATTTGTGTGTGTGTGTCTATATATATATATATATATATATTATAATATATGAAATGCTATAAACATAGATTAGTAATTTAATCAGGGTTAAGTTTAATTAATTAAGTTAACAAAATGATGATGTGACACTTTGGCAACTATAATAAAGAAATAAAAGAAAATGTCACATCGGGGGGACATGAATTGACATATTGGCAATTTTAGTAAAAGCATTAAATGACATGGTGGCTTGATGTGAAAGGGGGGAGGCTATGGTGGCATTGATATGATGGGAGGAGGAGGACATGGTGATGTGGCATTCATGGAATGGAGGGTAAAGGACGAGGGGTAGTTTGGTAATTCAACATGTTAACATAATGTATAAACTAATTTTCCTAATTGTTATTTCACTTTCTCATTCTCTTTTATATTTTCAAAACTTTTCTAAGCATGGAAACAAAACTTCCATGGCTTCTCTATTTAGTTTTTAGGTTTTAAAGTTTTTAAAAATCAAATTCTTACTTTAAAAACTAGGTTTTAATTCACTTGTTTTCATCTCCCATTTCTCCATTTTTCCTCCTACTTCATTCGGTCATAACTTTCTCCACACCAAACCAAATCAAGATTTTATTTTTGTGAAACAATATATATCTTCAGTGGCTGCAACTTTGTAGTTTACCACTTTTTCTTATTTCGAGCTTAGGTGCTCCAAAAATTCATTTTTTCACAAGAGTGTTTTTGAACCTAGATTTTGATGTCCGAAAATACTTTTCACTGTCTTGGCTATAACTTCCTCAAAATTTAACTTTTTTGAGTAAATATTTTTTTAAATGTTAGAGGAAAGAATAATCTAAAACTTTACTTTTTACCACTTTTCTAAAATCCTAGAGTAAATGGTTCAAACGTCGAGTGAAAAATGACCCATTTGCAAGAAGAATTTGTGGTTTTCCAAGCTTTCCGAGGGCTAAAGTATTTCAAGTTTTCAAAACCTTTGGTGAGTTTAACTCACATTTAATTTTATTATATCATATTAATGATGTTAAAATCATTTATTGATTGTTTGGATGTTAGTTAAAATTGTTTGATTGCTTGTTTGGTTGAATTTCCGTTTGGAAAATGGATTATATATTAAGTTGATCGTTATAAACCTATATGATCATTTATTTATTATCCATAACCATTGTTTTGCAGGGAAAATCTGTAGAGAGACCCAAAGGCAGTTTCTCGGCCATAAATTATTTTATTTACATCCATATGTTGTTATTGATGGTTCATTGAAATTAATTATTGATATTCCCTTTTATAGTTTAAATGTCGTTATAGCGATTTTCGCTATATCGTCATTTATTAAATTTCAATCCAAAACCCTATCATATGAACTTGAGCTTGTATTTCCGCTAAAAAGAATATTGAAAATTTATTAATCGTTTTGGTTAATGGTAGTTTAAATTAATTAATCTTTTAAATTAACTAATTTGAGTTTAATTAACCAATTTAATAAATGATGATTGAAAATTGGTTTATCTTTAGATTTTGTTTATCATTTTTTCTAATGATGTTTTATACTTAAAATTAATCGTTTTAACTAATAATTACTTGAGTTTAATTAATTCTTTTAATTAACGATAATGGAGTTTGATTAATTTGTTGAACTCACTTAATTATTTTAATTAATGGTAATGGGATTAAACTAATTATTTCACTTAAGGATAATTGAAATTAATAATAATTTTAATGATATTAAAAGTAATTAATCATTTTAAATAATGATAATTGACTTCTGTTAATCATTTTAATTAATGATTGTTTTAAATTTAATTAACTGTTTTAACTAATGATTTTTGGAATTTAGTTCAATCATTTTAATTAATGATGTTTTATAATTAAATAAATCATCTTAACAAATGATGTTTTAATCAATCGGTTTAACCGATGAAGTTTGGATTTAATTAATTCGATTAATTTATGATTATTTTAAACTTCATTAACTGTTTTAATTAATGGAATTTAAATTTACTTATCATTTTAATTAATGATGTTTGATATTAATTATTCATTTAATTAATGACTATTTGAATTTAATAAATCCTTTTAATTAATTGACTTAATAAAGGCGATTAAAGTAAATTAACCAATATAATAAAATTGCTTTAATAAGCTGATTTAAAGTTAATAAACCGGTTTAATGAAGATTTTAAAGTTAATTTACCAATATTATAAAAGTGTTTGGAAATAATTATCTATTTTATTATAGATAATGAATTGTTTATTTAAAGGGATTTTAAATGTAATTAATTATCCTTCAGGATAATTAATATTGTTTTTAAAGTTATAAAAAGGAATTTGAACTCGATTATTGGGATGTTAAGTTGGATAATCTTCTGGGTGTTCGGTCTGATGTTGGTTTAGGCCTTCGGGGTCGCGCACTTGAAAAAATTATTCTCTTAACATTTTAACAATTTGGAGCTAATTTTAAAAGTTTTTTACCAATACAGAAATTAAGCCAAAAAGTTCAGTTCGTTTTTAAAAAGACAGGTTTGATTCGTTTATGGAAATGAATTATTTTTGTAAAGCGAATCAATTATACGGAAATGATTTATTTATATAATTAGCACTAAACATCGAAGAAGTAGACATGTCGCTATTTCGAAAATTAAGAATAATCGTGTGACATGACTTTTGAGGTAACACTACCTTGACTTGTCCGGTATTATTGTTAACCAGAAATAGTACAAGTTTGAATTCAATGAGTGGTGATAAGTATACAAGACTTAATTTCCATATACGATCGTTTTATGTCCTCGATAGTTGGTATCTCAACTATCGGTTACTTTAGCCACTTTTTTCGTCACTCTAAGATGATGTATTGCTCATTTGAGCTTTGTTATCCTTTGCCGGAAATGACTAAAACCAAAGAGCGAGTGGGGGCCAAGCTATGTGGGGTTTCTCCCATTAGGGTATCTTCACATCCACTCTAGATTGGATTCAGTGTTGCGCATTGAGATGTGAAATACTCGGATACTCGGTAACAGTTCGCGGGGTCCGGCTTGGAGGTTTCCGAGAGCCATCGGAGTTATCAAGTATATTTCTAGAGGTATACTTTCGGTAAGGGGGGCGCACTCTCCTAGTCATTTGTTGGAAAATTTCCTTTCCTTATTTGATTCGAAAACCCTATAACTGTTTTAGATTTAAATTGCCACAAGTAGAGCCAAATCCTCATCATGGCAGTTAAGTGTTTATTTAGTCCATTCTATCGAGTTTGGACTGTTACTTTATTTAGCCCATTCCATCGAGTTTGGTCTGTTACTTTATTTAGCCCATTCAACGAGTTTGGATTGTTACCTTATTTAGTCCATTCTATCAAGTTGGACTGTTTTCCCTTGTTCTATCCATTATGTCCAGTTTGGATTTTACTCGGTTTATTTCCATTCTTTCAAGTCTGGTTGATTTTATTTATGCTCAATCTTATTTGGATTTGTATCCTGATATTTATTTCTGCTCTTGCCTGTATGGATTTTATTCTTGTGAGGTAAAAACCCGTTTCGCTAAGTGGCGTGGTCTCACATAATTTTTTAATATATGTTTCCCCTTATTCGAGTTATCTCACGCCGGTATTTCCAGACTGATCTGTGTGTTATTTATTTATAATGCTCGGGTCAGACCGAGTATTTTCCCAAGTTGACCATGGTTTTTTGGAGATCGTGGAGGGTAGATGAAGATTCACCTGTCGTATTATTTTATTTTCCGTTGTATTATATAATATACCTATCGGCATTTGTAAGGTAAGGATTTTATAACTGTATAGCTGATAAGGTTTGTTTTTAACTCTGATATACTCTGTATGTTTTGAGTGATAGTTACTACTGTTCTTGTATATTATATGTTGTCGATTCCATTGTGAGATTATGTTTTTCTCTATTATCTGTTCTTTTCTTTTTATTTACCCTAATAATCTACCCTTTTGTCGATTGGATGCGTGACATTTAAACACAGTGGTAGCATTTGGTGTCGACTTTCGATGGTCAAAAAGGTGGGTCGTTACAGGCTTGGAGGTTTCCAAGAGCCATCGGAGTTCTCAAGTATATTTCTAGAGGTATACTTTCGGTAAGGGGGGCGCACCCTCCCAGTCATTGTTGAAAAAACTACCCTTTTTCCTTTGTTGTTAATTCAAATCTTTGAATTGTTTCCTTAATTGTATGGAGAACTACCTTGTGCTCTTCTCTTTGTTCAATTATTTATGACCATTCTTTTAAGTTGGGAATTTGATATTATTTATGCTCATTCATTCAGTATGGGATTTGTTCTTTCTAGTATCCACCTCTTATATTTTACTATTTATATTTCCATTCTTTCTTGATTGAATTGTTGTTATGATTTTTTTTCCATTTCTTTATTTACAGATGTTATTCTTGTTAGGTAAAAACCCGTTTCGCTTTAGCGGCGTGGTCTCACAGAATTTTTATATATTCATTATATTACTTGAGTTTCCCCACGCTGGTTTTTCAAACTGACCCAGGTTTTATTTTATTATAATGCTCGGGCCAGACCGAGTTTTTCGTAGGTTGGCTTTGGTGATATGGAGTTATGGGAGAAGGGCCGAAGGGTCACCTATCGTAGTATTTTATTTTCGCTGTATTATATCGTATACCTATCAGCAATTTTTAAGGTCAGGATTTTATAACTGTCCAACTGATAAGGTTTATTTTTAACTCTGATGTACTCTGTATTTTAGAGTAACAGTTTTTACCGTCTTTGTAATATTATATATTGTCGATTCCTGTGAGATTCTGATCTCCCTATTCTCTGTTCTTTCCTTTTTCTTTTTACCCTAACAATCTGCCTTTCCGACGATTGGATGTTCGACATTGGAATATCGGGGATGTATTGGGTGCCAACTTTCGATGGTTGAAAAGGCGGGTCGTTACAGTTTGGTATCAGGGCTAAAGGTTAAGCGAAGATCTTGGCTTTGGTAGGGTATGGCTCACTAGAGATAGGGTTAGTAATACCGTAGAGTGATTAACTCATTAGAGATAGGGTAAGTGACACCCTAGAATGAGTTTGAGAGTATTATATATATACGAGAGCGTATTTGTTATTGTTATAAAAATGTATTATTGTAATTGTTTTGATGAGTTGTTTATGAATTCTTGTCAAGACATGGGACGCCATGGTATTGATAGGGATTTCTAAAACACTTGAACATGACAAAGAGACACGATATTGATTTTTGAAATTTTGGTAAATGATATATTTTACCTCCATTTTTATATATAAGGAATAATTTTCAAATTTATATAATTATTTGTTGTGTTTGTTTGTTAATGATAATACTTCTTTATTATCATTATTATTTGATTTGTCATTCTCAGATAATTTAGAAGCATTGACTATTTTTTGTTAATTGTTAATCCATGCTCAACTAGTTTATGAGCATATATTGTTTGATAATTGTAAGTACATTAAAACAAAATCCTTGGGAACTAAGTTTCACAATTTGACTATAAGATGTTCGAAGAAATTGTTAAGTTGAAAGTCATCTTTTAGTACTGATAGGTCAAAAGTAAACTTTTAATAAAAGTTATCTAAAATAGTCTAAATGGTAGGATAAGAAATTTAGAGAATAAATATTGGAGAAAATTTTATTATAATAAAGGATAATTATTGTAATATGAAATGGTTTTATATAAAGGTAATTTCATATAAATTTGATTTATAAAAATGTGTTTAAAAAAAAGATGATTTTTTAATTTAAATTTCAGAGTGATTTGAAATAATTTCGGAAAGGGTTTTGGAAAAAAATATAGTAGTACTACTTAAAGGTATTTCTAAATAAAAATATTTTTGAAGTGAAATTTTAAATGGAATGCATTTTTTTGGGTAATTCGGGGTAAACATCTCGATTAGTTTTGTGATAATCTGAATAATCTTCTAAGTGACGATCAGACGTTTGCTTAGACGAACGTTATGGGGCACTTAGTAAATAATTTTCTTTATCATTGTGCAATTTACGAGGTTAGGCGGGTGGCATTTGACATGCCTTGGGAGGGGCGTTGATCTATGTGATTGCGGGGGCACGACATGGACCATGGCGACGACGTCGTGGGAAAGAAGGTCGCGACGTGGTTCGAGTATTTTGCTACCTGGGTTGATTAAGAGTGGGATTAGGATTTAAAATGTAATTAACGTTTAATTAATTATTTAATAAGTTAATTAAATTGTTGGTTGTCTGTTAATGATAATATATATACGATTGGATGTATTCGCCAATAACTATTTATAGTGTTTGTTTGTTAATGATAATACTTCTTTATTGTCATTATTATTTGATTCCCATGCTCAAATAGTTTAGGAGCATTGCCATTTGTTTGTTGACTATTAATCCAGGCTCAACTAGTTTATGAGCATATATTCTTTGATAATTGTAAGTACATTAAAACGAACCCCTTGTGAATTAAGTTTCACAATTTGACTATAAGGTGTTCGAAGTAAATGTTAAGTTGAAATAAACTTTTAATAAAAGTTTTTTAAAATAATCTAAATAGTAGAATAAGATATTTAGAGAATAAATATTTGATAAAATTTTATTATAACAAAAGGAGAATTATTATAACACGAAATGATTCTATATAAAGTCAATTTATATAAATTTGATTTATAAACGTTGTTTTAAAAATGATTTTTGAATTTAAATTCTGGGTTATTTGAAATAATTTCGAAAGGTTTTTGGGAAAAATATATATCATAGTACTATTTGGAAGTATTTCTAAAATATAAATATTTTGGAACTGAAATTTTAAATGGAATGCATTTTCTTTCGGGTAATTCGAAGGAAACCGTCTCGATTAGTTCTGTAGTAATCTGAGTAATCTTCTCAGTATCGATCAGATGTTGCTTAGGCAAACGTTGTGGAGTACTCAATAAATTATTCTCTTTATCATTATGCGATCAGAATGAGTTAAAATCTGGACGAACCTAAAGTGAGTTTTGGTATAAATTGTTTGAAGTTATTTCATAAAGAAATATAAGTAGCATGATTTCAAAAAGGGTTTTGAAGTAAAAATCTGGGTAATTAGTCTTAAGATTCCTTAAAGGAAACTGGTTTACAATAAAAGTCATTTTGAATAATAATTTGAAAAATGAAAATTTTAAAACCCTTGGATAGACAAGAAATAATTTAACTCAAGGTTTGAATGGGTTAAATTAGATAGAAAGGTTTTGGTAAATTTATTTAATTAAAACCATAGTTTTTGTTAATCTTATAAGTTGTGTAAATTATTTAGTGATATTGAGCCAACCCATGAACATTTTACCTTAGACCACTCTAAGGTAAAGAGATCGACGAGCTGGCTCAATTTTTAAAGACCCATATTTTGTTTAGACTTTCAATCAAATTTTGAGAAAATAAGAGTAGATAACAAATAAATAAACTAAAATTTGTGTTTTGTATATACTCTTAGGATCTAGAAGGGGTATTATACAGGTAAATAAAATAGAGTAAGCTTTTATTTGTTGTTTTATAAAGAATTGTCTTTGTAAAATATTTATAAACTTAGGTGAAAATTTATGTAGTAATTCATAGAATAATTTTAGTGTTGAATAAAATATTAAATGGAAAATATAACGGATTTAGAAAGAGATTGGTATAATTAAGAAACCGGTCGTACTAAGTACGTAAGTTATATGTAGATCATTTTATTTGCACGGTTCTCGATCTAGGGTTCGAATACATAGCTTTAGGGTGATTCATACTAATCCAAAAAAGGATTTCTCACCTGATTCTTATTAGAAAACACTTGATTCAGATTCTCGATATGATATTGAAGTTTTCTATTATAGTTTATGGCTATGCAAGGAGAACAAAAGTTTCTAATCGAGGAATCTGATCGAAGTCCGCCATAGAGAGGTCAAGTGAGTAATACTAGTTCGTTAGTAGAAGTCCATGTATCCGAGCAAGTGATCAGATCAAATATAGCGTATGGACGATTTATGTATATCATACGGACTTAAGTATAATTGTATACTTAGTATGTGACTTAAGAAAATTTGTGAACTTAAGCAAAATTCTAAATCTAGTTGTTAGTCATTTGACATTTTAAATAAAGTTAAGTGTTAGATTTTTCCCTTAAGAAAATTGATTGATCAATAATGTTAGTTTATTCTTATACGGATCTGATTTGATTGGTTGTGTGATATATATACCATAGTTTATAAAGTTTGAATTTATAAACAGAGATTTTGGATTGTTGTTTATTAGGACTTAAATGCCAGTGTTTTTGAAAAAGTGATTTCGGAAGAATTTATGGAAAGAAATAATGAAAATATGGTTTCGAAAAATATTGATGAAGTGTTATTGTTTCAAACGTTTGCAAATAATATTTATGAAGTGAATTTTCAAATATTTTTGTTACGACTAATTTTGGGCAATTGGGGGTTTCCTGATTTGAAAGACTCGCCAAGTATATTTATTTACTCTAGTTGTTTTTTTTAGAGGGAACTAGTACACCACTGGATGCTCCATGTTGTTTTAATTCTAGAGTTATACCATGTTTCAGTAAGGAGAGCCATTTCCTTGTCATAATTGATTTTGATTTAATTCTCTTTGAAGTAAATATGGAAATATATTTTGAATATAAAGTTCGAGCATTTAGTTTGAAATATTTTTTTGGAAAGATTGAATGTGTAGTTTTGATTTCAGAGCATTCTCTGTATTTTGTTGCATATGGTTGATATGTTTCTTTTGGTTGCATGTAGCTTTATTTCATACTAGGGTTGTATGTAGATTTATATCATGCTAGTTTTGCATGTAGGATTGCCTCATTATTATTAGTCGCATCTTATTACCTTGTTGCGTATGATTATTACCTTGTTTATGCTATTTGAATTTATGATACAGATAGGTAGTATATTTCTCTTTTATCAGTATGACTCTCTTTTGGATTATGTAACTATAGGGAATCAAAAGATTTCTACTTGACTGCTTGCATACTGCATTTGCATTAAGATAATAAACTACTTTCCAAAATATAAAAAATTAAATGCAAAAATGGCGTGTAGAAGATTTAGAAATTGGAATTGGTTGAAGATTTTATGCCCCAAATATGGGAAGCCACTTGGCTTTTGTTTTCTTTAATTGTTTTGGGGTCCATAGAGGCAATTTGTATTTTTTGGATCGAGCCGCGCAAAGGAGGTACTGCTGAAATTTTCCATAATATTTGGGAATTAATTAAGTAATAAATTTAATAACTCATTTTAATTAATAAGTTTTTAAACCTTAGGGGCCTGGAGACATTTTCTTCCTTGAGAATTTCAAGGATGAATTTCTTTTAAGAGGGGAGAATGTAACAACCCAGAATTTTGGTCATTGAATTTTAAATATTTAATTAATTTTAAATATTTAAATAATTGGATTTTGGAATTTAATAGCTTATATTCAAATATAAGGATTATTTAAATATTTGAATTGTGAATTAAATATTAATTACTTGAATTTAATAATTTTATTTAACTCCTTTTAATTAATAAATAATATTGGTGAATTGAATTTGTATATTTAATTACAAAAATAAATAGATCGGATAAATACTGATTTTGGATCGAAAATTATAAGACGATATTTAAATGTGTGAAAATAACATTCCGGCGCACTGTCTCGGATTTTGACGAAACTAGTGTCATCGGATCCGGAATAATAAATTGTTGTATGCCAACTTGTTTCGTAGCGATTGGGCGTACTATGTGATCGTGTGAGCTCGAAACGCGTAGCGATTAATTTTAGAGAATTAGTATAAAATAATTAGATTTAAAAATATAACTTTTGTATACGACGGAATTAGGTCTTGATAATTGTTCCATTAAGTTTGTAATAGGGATAATTAACTAGATTTCGAGCGTGAATAGCCACCATTCTCTCCATTTGACAGCCACAAATTGTCGGCTCCGCTAGAGGCTGTTTCAGGCTGAGGCTCCAATTGAGAAATTGTTTGGCTTGATGAGGTGAGTGGGTTGGATGGTGGGACTGGTCGTTAGTGACACTAGGTGGCCAAAATTTGAGTGCGATGTAGATTTGCTTTTGTCGTTTTCCAGAGGGCCTCAGGCGATGAGATAAGGCGTGGATGGTAGCGATGGACTCATCAATGTCGGGGCTTCCTTTGGTGGGCATGTGACGGTCTCAGGCGGCGTGTCGCGGGAGCGACGTGGGTTTGAAGGCAGCGACTGTTGTTTCGTTCGTGACCTGGGTTGATCTAGAAATGGGATTAGTTAAGTTAATTAGGGATTAATAATTTAATGATGTAATTAAAGATTTAATTATATTCTTTAATTTGTAAATCTTATTATCCTCCTAACTTGTTTATACAAGGTCCAAATCGAACCCGGTGAGTTGCATTGTACTCGTAAAAGCATTATCTACGCTTTGGAATTGAATTGCTAGGAATTAGAGCTTGTAGAATTTCAAGCTAAAATCGAACGATGTTCGATTTTAAACGGAACCAAAATGATTCGGTAATAACTGGAATTTCGATGAGTTAAACTCACATTTTTGGTTAATCGGTATATTATATAGTAGATAAAAATTATTTATTGCCTGCTTAGATGTTAGTTATATTATTGTTTGATTGATTGTTTGGATTGGATTCCCATTTTAGAAATTCATATAAATATATATTATTGTTTGTTCCTGCCTAGTAGCAGATGGCAAAAATAACCATTTTGTTGCAGAGGACAAAAAGAAGAAGTCGTAATGTTATCGTAGCAAGCAGGTCGCTACAGAACACTTTGAAAAATAAACATACATATATATAATTTACAGGGGACCTTTGTAGAGAGACCCAAAGGGTTTCTCGCCATAATTTATTTATTTACTATTATCTGCATCTTATTTATACTCTTTTTTGCTTATGTTGATGTTTAGTTAAAATAATTATGACAGTCTATTTGAATTATTTAAGTGTCATTATAGCGATTTTTCATTATATCGTCACTTATTGAATATCATCTCCTTAAACTCTTGTGTGTTGAACTTGAGCTTGTATTTTCACAAAATAGATTTTTATAATTCATTAATCATTTTGATTTATGATATTTGAATTTAATTAATCATTTTAATTAATGATGTTTTAATTTAATTAATGATATTTAAAAATAATTAATCATTTTAATTAATGATATTTGAGTTTAATTAATCATTTAATTACCGATGTCTTAAAATTAGTTAATCATTTTAATTAATGATGATCGAATCTAACTAATAATTTTAATTGATGATATTTGGATTTAATTACTAATTTTAATTAATGATGTTTAAAATTAAGTTAATCATTTCAATTAATGGTGTTTTAAAAGTTAATTAACTGATTTAATAAAAGAGTTTAAAATAACTCAACTGATTTAATAAAAGTGTTTAAAAGTGTTGAAATTCGAGTACAACAGCAGCAATGGAGTGCAAAGTTGGATTTGGCAGAGTCTGGACGTTAAGGAGCAAAAAGATCCTTCTTCTGTAGGCCCTAGGCTCTATTTATAGGCGTAGGAGGCAAATATTTCGCTCAGATCTTGGGAGACTTCTTCTGGCACGAGAGTGGGCCCACGGGATCGATCCCACATGATTTCGACCCGATCCATGATCGATATGAACGAATTTCATATCAGTCAAGATTTGATCCAATCGAGTCGAAATTTGGCAGGAATGTTCTTTAGGTTGTACGTAAGGTCCTCTGAAAATTTCATAACATTTGGACTTGTGGATCTCGAGCTATGATCGATACGAGTTGGTGTTCGTCGGTGGGCTACTTGGTTCTCAAGTGATGACATAGTGTGCACTTTATGGATCGATCCACCTTTTACGCCGAGTTGACCGAGTCGTTTCCAAAGATCTCGCCTAGTTCGTACCGATGATGCTTCCTCGTTCGCATCGATGAAGGATGAACAGTTCGCATCGATGAAAGTTCCTCAGTTCGTATCGATCGTAGTGCTTTGTTCGTATCGATTGGTTTCGCTCTGTTGGTATCGATTTTGTATGCTCTACTTTGCATCGATGGGAGGTGTGTATTTTGTATCGATCGGTGGCCGATCGATATGAAGTGGGTTTAAGATTGATCGATGTGAAACATGCTTTCATGCTACTTGCTGATGGATACGAAGTAGACTCTGTTTGATCGATACGAATCAGAGGTAGGCTGACCGATGCGAAACGGTACAGAAAGGAAGGATATGAAACAGGTGGACTCGGATCGATGCGAAGCGAACTCACCTGTAGCCGATCGATTTGAAACTATGTGTAGTCGATGGATTCGAGACAGATCGATACGACGAAGGAGTTCATCTGGTTGCTCGATGGATGCGAAGATGGAACTGGTCGATCGATACGAAATAGAGTTGATTGATGATGGAGTCGAATAGATCGGTACGAACACAACGTATTCCCCTGATGGATACGAACAGGGCCTCGGGGATGGATTTGAACGAGATGATTTCTTTGACTTGTATCGATCATAACTCGAGCATACGGACTCGGATTGACTTGAAATTTAGAACGTTGGCTTTTACAGCTTCGCTCGTCATGTCATATCAATTGTAGCTCGATCCGAACTCGGACAAAATTCATCGATATCCATAGCAAACCTGAGTATAACCGATCTTCGGGACGAACTGTCTTTGGTTTCTAGTCGATTTCTTGGTGTCACGGCTTTGCCAAAAGGCGGGTTAACACTTGCCCCCCAAAACATGACTTGCGATAGGAAGGTGTGTTTTGTAGTTCGATAAGCTGGATGTTCATATCCTGTTGATGACCTGCAAAGAAATTGATAGTCTTATCTGACCGTGAATGACAATCGTTCGAGATCGTATGTCATTCGAGGTAGTACGTGACCGTTCG
Organism: Allium fistulosum; assembly: GCA_030737815.1. Classification (NCBI taxonomy): domain Eukaryota; kingdom Viridiplantae; phylum Streptophyta; class Magnoliopsida; order Asparagales; family Amaryllidaceae; genus Allium; species Allium fistulosum. The sequence goes on from CM060901.1 coordinate 1,621,659,865, forward strand.
GGGTCGGATGTCATTCGAGGCGAGTTGTGATCGTTCGCGATCGGGTGCCGTTCGCGGCGAGTTGTGACCGTTCGCGGTCGGGTGCCGTTCGAGGCGTATTGTGACTGTTCAGGGTTGGGTGCCGTTCAAGGCGAATTGTGACCGTTCGCGGTCGGGTGTCGTTCGCAACGAGTTGTGACCGTTCGCGGTCGGGTGCCGTTCGCGGCGAGCTGTGATCGTTCGTGATCGGGTGCCGTTCGAGGCGAATTGTGACCGTTCGCGGTCGGGTGTCGTTCGCGGCGAAATATGTGTGCTCGGGCAGGGACTTAGTATCATTAATGTCAGATTTCACGTTCGAGTGAGTTTCTGAGTTGTTTGTGGTGGTGGTTTATCGCCATCTCAGAGCATGTCTGAGGACCGTTCGCGATCCCGTACATGTGTAAGTAGCTTAGCCGTTATGGAGTCACAAATAGCATATTTACATTTAAAATGAGTCTTTCAACAGAAATGTCCAATAAAATCAAGTCCAAACATAAGAAATGGGAAACAAAAGTAAAACAGGGACGTCAAAGTGCAAACACCTACATTGATGCGATTTATAGTCGTATCAGAGCATGCCCGAGGATCATTCGCGGTCCTGTACATGTGTAAATGACTTAATCGCGTTGGTGTGGAGTTTGCTACTTATTCGCCACTATCCCAATCAATTGATGACAAGCTGACGCCTCGATCCTAAGCCATCCCTAGTAGGTGCAGGTGGTGATCGCTCTTGCTCCATCGTTGTGGCTTGCCTCCTTACATATTGCGATAGCAGGCCATTCTGGATATGTCCCTTTATTTCATCCCTCAAGTGCCTGCAATCATTGGTACTGTGGCTTCTTAGCTCATGGAATAAGCAGTACTAGTCTTATTTTCTCTTATTACTGGTTGGGTCCCTTCTCATTGGCTTCCGATAAGGAATATGCCCCCTGGTATCCTGGTAGATTCGCTCCAAAGTTTCATTCAGCTCCGTATAAGAGGTGAATCTGGGTTCCTTTCGCGGTCGCTTTGGTCCATCATCGTTATCCTCGGCTTTCCGTTTCCCTTTATCGTTGCCTGAATCTTTTCTGGGAGGGTCTCCGCCTTTGATTGCATAAACTCTGACTTCTTCTCCTTCCTCCCTTTTAGCATTTGCGTCTTCTAATCGCAGAAATCCTTCGGCCTCATGATAAAATTCTCCCAGATCCATAGGTGGATCCTTTGTCAATGAGTTCTTAAATTCTGTGCCATCAGCTATGCCAGATACAACTGCCATCAAAACCATGGATGGATCTGGTCGATCCACTGATGCTGCCGCTGCATTGAATCGTGTCAGAAAATTCCTCAAAGATTCCCCGGTTCTTTGCTTTAGTGCTGCCAAACTCATCACATTCTTGGGTCTCGAAATGTGAACTCTGAACTGCCTCATAATCTTCTCAGTTAGATCGGTCCATGTTCCGATGGAGCCGCTCTCCAGTTGTCTAAACCATAGTGCTGCAATGTCCGTCAAATACAACGGGAAACATCGAGCCATGACCTCCTCTGATGCCCCCAATACCTCCATATGTCTCATATACCATGTCAGATAAACTGCAGGATCTGTCCTCCCATCGTACGCCTCCAGTGTTGGTAGCTTGAATTCTGGTGGATTCTTGGCTTGCCTGATCGTAGGAGCAAAGGGGCTCCTATTAATATCTTCCAGATCTCTATTCACTAGTCCGCCTCTCATGGCTCGTCTGACCATCTCCGCCAATCTGTCACTATCTCCAAGTTGTAGTCCTTGTGTTGCTTCTGATTTGCCCCCCGAGTTCACGAGGGATTCCTGGAATTTGCTCTCCTGAACGAGCATTCATTTCCCTGTCAATGCCGAGTTGCGCAGTTCCACCTGGTACTCCGCCCGGGATTGGGTCAACATACTCTGGGTAAACGCCCCCTAGTTCTGGGGCTATGCCAGATGGTCCTGCTCCATTCTGAATTCTGGTTGCTTTGTGCTCCCGATTCCTATCTCCAGCATCTCCTTAGGCTGTGTTCCACTGATTTTGTACTCCAACTTTTCCAACTTGTCGAAGTAGGTTCTGCATCATCTCCTCTTGTCTCTTGAACATCGTTTCCATCTCGTCCCTGGTGATGAAGATTTACATCTGATTCGCTTCTAAGGAAGCCTCCTGACTTCCTTCATGCTGACTTCTCTCTGCTCTTTGTCTTCTACTTGATTGTCTTATCATAGCTTTTCAGATCTGAATTCTTAAGCCTTCAAATTCAACTTTCAAGCGGTAGAATCCCTGAGTTCAACTCTCAATGAAAGCATCAAAATGTTTGCGCTAAAATTGGTCACAAACACCCAATTGTCAATGAAAGCACCAATTCACAATCACATATCACAGATAACAAGTATGTAGAAAATTGAAAATGAAGAACACTTAGAAAATTTTGATGAAAGTAGTAAAGAACACAGAATTTATAGTGGTTCGGCGATCCGACCTACATCCACTTTGAAGTTTGATGAATTTATTGATATTCACTTGCAGGTTACAGCGAATTAAAGTGTTGAAATTTGAGTACAACAGCAGCAATGGAGTGCAAAGTTGGATTCGGCAGAGTCTGGACGTTAAGGAGCAAAAAGATCCTTCTTATGTAGGCCCTGGGGATCTATTTATAGGCGTAGGAGGCAAATATTTTGCTCAGATCTAGGGAGACTTCTTCTGGCATGTGAGTGAGCCCACGCGATCGATCCCACATGATTTCGACCCGATCCGTGATCGATACGAACGAATTTCGTATCGATCAAGATTTGATCCAATCGAGTCGAAATTTGGCAGGAACGTTCTTTAGGTTGTATGTAAGCTCCTCTGAAAATTTCATAGCATTTGGACTTGTGGATCTCGAGATATGATCGATACGAGTTAGCGTTCTTCGGTGGGCTGCTTGGTTCGAATCGATCTTATTCGAATCGATCAATGCACGTTCTCAAGTGATGACGTAGTGTGCACTTTATGGATCGATCCACCTTTTACGCCGAGTTGACCGAGTCGTTTCCAAAGATCTCGCCTAGTTCGTACCGATGATGCTTCGTCGTTCACATCGATGAAAAATGCACAGTTCGCATCGATGAAAGTTCCTCAGTTCGTATCGATCGTAGTGCTTTGTTCGTATCGATTGGTTTCACTCCGTTCGTATCGATTGTGTATGCTCTACTTCGCATCGATGGGAGGTGTGTATTTTGTATCGATCGGTGGCCGATCGATACGAAGTGGGTTTAAGATTGATCGATGTGAAACAGGCTCTCATGCTACTTGCCGATGGATACGAAGTAGACTCTGTTTGATCGATACGAATCAGAGGTAGGCTGACCGATGCGAAACGGTACAGAAAGGAAGGATATGAAATAGGTGGACTCGGATCGATGCGAAGCGAACTCACCTGTAGCCGATCGATTTGAAACTATGTGTAGTCGATGGATTCGAGACAGATCGATACGACAAAGGAGTTCATCTGGTTGCTCGATGGATGCGAAGATGGAACTGGTCGATCGATACGAAATAGAGTTAATTGATGATGGAGTCGAATAGATTGGTACGAACACAGCGTATTCCCCTAATGGATACGAATAGGGCCTCGGGGATGGATTTGAACGAGATGATTTCTTTGACTTGTATCGATCATAACTCGAGCATACGGACTCGAATTGACTTGAAATTTGGAACGTTGGCTTTTACAGCTTCGCTCGTCATGTCATATCAATTGTAGCTCGATCCAGACTCGGACAAAATTCATCGATATCCATAGCAAACTTGAGTATAACCGATCTTCGGGACGAACTGTCTTTGGTTTCTAGTCGATTTCTTGGTGTCACGGCTTTGCCAAAAGGCGGGATAACAGATTATAAAGTTGTATATAAATTATCATTTGGGACAAATTAACATTGTTTAAATTTATTGTAACGACCCGTAAAATTTTATTTGTTTTAATAATATATTTAACTGAAATTTTATGAAATTTTAAATTATAAAAATTGGAAATAAAAATTCGATATTTGGAATACGTCTAGTTAAACATAGCAAATGGTAAACTTTCATCAGATAATATGAAAGTTTATTTTCTTGTGTAATTTTATTTCAATTCAAATCAGTTAATATTTGGTGATAATAAAATGTTTTCCAAACCTGAATATTTTTATACAATAAATTTGTAAATCATTTTCTGAGTAAGAAGTCATATTTCGGTTCTCCAAATTTTGACTTCTATTGCTCCGTTTATCTTATTTTTGATAGAATTGCAGCATTTTCGGTACCGATTATCGACTTTTGATAGAATGATCGTACGACTGATATCTGTATACCGTTTTGATAGTCTCATCGTGTTGATCTTTGCGGTATATTCAATTCTATGTTTTGATGTCCGGTACGCGTCGGAAAGTCGAAAAACGAATTCATATCGGTACTGGGTCGTGTCCTTTTGTTTTTCGTGTCTTTCCGTTGTTCCCTGAGACAACTTAACAGCTGTTTGCTTTTATTAATATCCGAATTTGACTCTTGCCCCTTAGTATTCACATCGTTTAAAATATATAAAATAAAAGTGTAGAATTCAAAGCAACGTGTATATAGGATGTGAAGAGGCAAGATCATTTTCATTTGCAAGGCTGTCATGTTTATATCTTTGTCTCTCAGAAATGTGCCTGCTCATCTTCTCCCTCACCCACTCCATCGACCAACACCCTAACCGATCCTCTCCTCACTTCTCTGTTTCACTCACTAGACACCGACCATGTCAGAACGTTTCTCGCCACCTAGAACTCACGAGCACAGCCGAACAACCCAGCATAATCCCCTAGCCTTCAACCTCTAGTACCCGTCATGTCAGCTTCATCTCCGCCATCGAAACCCAGCCAAGCACCCTCTTCGTCCACCACCGTGACTCATCTCCTCTGCTACTTTCATGGCCGCACTTTTCCCCTTCCCTCTGCTAATCGCCCATACGCATAAGCCTTGAAACCGCCATTGACTCCTCCCCTTCAGACTGCCGAATCCAGGCCCTAAGCCCACCATCGAAGCCCTTTGCAGCCTTTACTTTACATATATTAGGTAATCTATATATCTGTTATTATATATTGACTTTCGAATTTTGTAAAGTTAGTTTTTTATATATAGTTTATACATATAATAATTATGTGAATTTATATATATAGTAAACTATCTTGTCTGCAATGAAGAAAAAGGGCTTTTATATATATATATATATATTGTTAGTATATATATATATATATATTACAACATATCATACATTTCTAAAATGTATGATTTAAAGTATATTGGTTTGCATATCAAAAAGGGGTCTGCATGTGTTCATTTGAAGAAACTTGCATCTATTTGCTGGTATACATATAATTTAAGTATGTACGTATAAGTGCAATATATAGACTTACAGTACAATATTAATAAAAGTATTATATTTTATATTATAAAGTTGTTTATATAGTTTTGTTTATTTACAGTTTGTGTTTATAGTTTGTATAAAGGAAATATTCGAAAGGTATATGTCATTCAGTGGTATGTATATATAAGGTTTTATATATTTATACATATGTAGATTTTATATTATTTTAGTTACAAAAGTTATAATATAAAAGCTTATGTTAGTTATATACCTACAAATGAATGTCAGTCTATATATATACATTTTATCTATTGGGTTTTAATGTATTAGTCTATAATAGTATATATATGTAATCTATGGTTTATATATGGAAGTTGTATAAACTTGGTTGTTTGTATATCGAGATTTGTAGTTATATATATTGTTGATGGGTATGCATATTAATACTATTCTGCATAATACATTTGGTTATATATAGGTTTAAATAATTGTTTACAGTTTTATTGTTTGATTTTGTAATAACTTATATACATAATTTGAACTTGCTTGCTTGTTATTTTGGTTTACCTTCCAAGTTCTTTAGTTTATATTCAACAGTTTTAATATATTTACAGTGTTATGAGGTATATAGATGTATATGTTCTATTTTATATAAAAGTTATATAAGCTGTTTATTTTATGTTGTATGTATATAAGCTAAAAAAAATTTAAGTTGCTGTATATATATATATATATATGTGTGTTACACTATATTTCTATAAATCTACTATGTATATCTATATAGTCTGTAAAGATTTTGAATGTGATATGTATGAGTACTTTGATTTTTAATTTTATATATGTTATTTTAAAATAAATATTGATTTCATGGAAATTATATATATATATATATCATTGTTGTTTCTATCAAAACTGATTTTGATTTGTTCTCATCGATTTCCCGTTATCAGCCTTGTCTGTCGTGCCTGTTTTCTTCATTGAATCGTGTCCATCTAGCGTTGCTTTGGAATTCGTAGCTCATTTCCTTGTCAAATCTATCTAGCCTCGAAAGGTGAGCAATCACTTACGATTAACGTTCTTATATTTATTAAATTTGATTTCAATTGAAATGACAATTGAAATATGCTGCTGTTAGTTATTTACATTGCCATATATATGTTGTTATTTGTATCTATTCACATATGACATCTGACACCATTATCTGTTATTTATATTGATGATATATGCTTGTTATATTTTTATCATATCTGTTATCACTCTGCAAGTTCCCTGTTAGTATAGAATTCCCTATGGGTTGAAATAATACATACCCGAATGATCTGTAGAATAGGAGAAAATCGTTATGGGTTGAAATGATAAACCCAAGCAATTTTTATATGAATTGAATTTGGGATTACGGGTTGAAATGATATATACCCGTATATATTTAAATTGCGGATTGAAATGATAAATATCCATATCACCTGACCATAGGATAGAAAATTATATGCAGACACCGTTGGTATATATATATATTTTGAAAATGACTTCTATGGTTTTGAAAATAAATATATTTTTTTAATAAATATTGATTTTAAAGATTTAATAAAGTTGATATATAATATGTTAAGTATTTATTTAAAATATATTTCAAATATAGAGTTTATAACGATTCTGGTTGGAAAGATAAATTTGAAATTAGTTTGAAATTATATTTATTTAAGAATTTTACTTAAATAAGTTTGATTTGAGATTTATAAAATTTGAAATTTTAAAGATATGTTTTATAACTTGAATTTTATTAAAAGTGACTTAAATGAATATTTCAAACTTATATAAATTTAAATGGGATATTTTGTTTATTTAAATTTGTAAATTGAAGTTGTATTTAGATGTTATTGAAATGATTAAGTAAATATTTCAAAACAAAATAATTGTAAAGTGAATTATATATATATATATTATATTATTGAATTTAGTTTTAAAATGTTGAATATTTAAAGCTTTGAAATATACTGAAATTGAAATGGTTTATTTTATGGTTCAAATATGTATTTGAAATCGATAATTTGAAATGGTTTATTGAGAAACTGAATTGAATTGAAATCGATGAATTGAGTTTGAATTAAGTTTGAATTTTGGAATTTAAGTTGATTTGGAATCGATTTGTGAAATTTGGGGAAGCTATTTTATTATATAAAGTATTTTTAAACTATATCTAAAACTATTTATATTTTACTTTATAAATTATTTTAATATAAATTATTTTATTATAAACTATTTTAACTTATAACTATTTAATATAAACTATTTTTATTTTATAAACTATTTTATTATATATAATAATTTTAATTTCTAAACTGTTTAAGAGGAAAGTGTTATGGATTCAAAAAAATACTATGATTTCAAGCTATGATTTCAAAGTGTTATGAATTTCAAGTTTTTGATTTCCAAAGTGTTTTGATTTTAAAAGACTTATGATTTCGAAAGCGATATAACTTTGGAAAGTGATATGATTTTGGAAATGGATTTATTTGAAGTGAAAATGATATCGTTTTGATATGGTTTGAAAAGGAAATGATATTCTAGTTTTGAAGTATAAACTATTTTTAAATGACCATGGTGTTATAATAACAATTGGTTGTTAAAGAGACCGGGATCGGATATGGGCATACTCTCTGTCGATACCGAAAACCACTTTAACAACTGTGTACGTGATGGAGATTCCAGAATGAAGTAGGATGGTGGCGACGATCCTATATGAGGTATATACGTGGACCCGACTCCCGTGAGTTGGCATAAGGTAGCTAAAACAGGAGCAATTCCGGGCCAATGAGGTAGCTCCTCTGATCGGACACACTCCATCGTATGCCATTCTATTACTTTGTGATTTATTTGGTGCGCACCCTTGATTCGGGAGTGTGGCTCGAGGTGGGCGATTGCTGCGGCTCTGCGTTACCACCAGTCTGGATGCGTAATTGGTATATCTACCCTGGCATTGTCTTGTTGTGTCGTGTCACCTACCCTAGCGTGCTTTACTACGAGTTTGATTTGTGTCATACCTATGGAGTATCCTCTGGTAGCTCAAGTTTACGGGGTATTACGGTACTGTATAGACTATTGGCATTATAAAATGTGTTAAGGTGGAAAATGTAAAGCCTTAACGCTATTTTTAAATAGTATACTTTACTGTAGACATTATTATAATAGCGTATATTACTACATAGTAGATAGTTTAACAGATCCTTAGAGGATGGTTATCCCAAACATCCTTTGAGTTACTTGTATTTCAGTTGATATTTCACTTGAGTTGGATTTATTGATATAAGAATGTTAATCCTGTCTCGAGTGTTTTGTGTTTTGCTTTACGCTCGGGTCAGACTGAGTGGCTCAGTGTTCGAGACTCACCTTTGGAGTTGGAGCTTCGCTTGGAGATCCAGCTATCTATCCAGCTTTCAGTTATTCAGTTGATTCCAGTGATGTATTCTGATCTTGTAATTGACTATTGTGTTGAGACATCAATGCATTCGAGGCTTCTGTTGTATCTTGTTTAACTCTGTTATATATATATGGTAGCTTCATGAACTACTATTCTTTTGTTTTCGCTGCTTATTTTTATATTACTCTGTGTCTGTGATTCTATGATTATTTTATTTACTGTATATGCTGAGTTTTGCCAAATATAAAAATTAACAATCTGATATTTTGAGCAATTCAAATCCGACATGTATGGATGCGAATGGTTGAAAATTTCAGGCTGTTACATGTGGTATCAGAGCTTTGGTTTAAGGCAAACTCAGCATATGTAGTAAATTTGATTACGGAATCACTTTCGTTTGAGCTTGAATTTCTTCCTTTTGACTCGGGTTCCTTTGAATTTTGAAACTTTTCCCTCGGTTCCAAAATCCATCCTTGTCTCTCCCTATTCGTGTTTTCTTTATTCCGGAGCATCCCATAGCTCCATTTAATGATTTGTGGGTGAAACTCCTTTACAACAAGCATCGATTCACCGAAGATTTTATATCCTCGGTTTACGATGCTGCTATCTCTTGCGATGCTCGAATTCTATCTCTTGAGATAGAATGTCGATTTTCCTCAAGATTCTGCATCGATCTTATTCTTGAAGTCACGGTTGACCCGGTTAAGGTCGTCCGCGATTGATCTCAGTATATCCATCTTCCTATTTTGAAAATTTAATTATTTTATCTCCAGCTCAAGACTATCTCCTTAGCTAGAATTATTTTGATTAGAGTCCTCTTGTATTTAAATCTCTATCCTTGATTTGAAATCCATTTTCAAATCATCGAGTGAGGGAGTGTATTTGAAATTTATATAAAGTGTTTATATTGTGTTGTTTGAGTTGTTGATGTTGATTTGGGGTTTCGATCGATTCGTCTGATCAGCGCTATCGATAGGAATTCTAAAACACTTGAACAGAGCAAACTGACACAATATTATTTTCAAATTTGGTAAATAAATTTGTATGATTATATTTTATATAAGTATAAATTTTTCTGGAATTTAATAAGTTAATTAAGTTGGTGTTTGAAATGATAATATTTGATTATCATTTATTGTTCAATTTATGAATTTATAAACATGGTTTATAAATTGATTTGCGAACTGAAATGAATTTAAATCAAGAATTTGGGAATTTAATTTCTGGTGATTTCAAACTCTGGTTTTAAAGTTTTAAAATGCATATTATTTAAAGTATTTTCTAATAGAAATCGTTTCCTAAGAAATTTTAAAAAGTTATAAATCGGTACTCTCCTCTTTTGTCGCTGGAAAATAATTTCGGTGATGGCGGCCACATCATCGACCTTCATTTTCGAGTTTCGAAGTAGAGAGACAAATTCGTAGCTTTGCTACACTTTTGTTTTAGAAAATAAATTTGATTTGAATTTCTTAGGTATAATTTGATTTATAACATATATATAAGTATATGATTATAGATTTGGTTTGATTTGATTTCTAAATTGTTTGAAGTTAATCGGAAATTTATTCTTAAATTTCAATTAAAGGGTGATTTTAATTATAAAATGAAGCCAAATTTTTTTGAATAAATGTTTAAACTTGAAATAATTGAATTGATAAAAAAAATTTCTTGTATAATACTCAATTACATTCCAATATAACTTACCTAAATCATTCAGAAGTTGAATATGTAATTGGATAATATACAATATAAGATGATTTTATAAACAAATTTTGAGTGATTATAATAAATGTTATACACTTAATTTTTAGTTATAAAAATGTTAATAGAGATAAATAGAATAATAGGTTGATTGAATAATAAATGAGATAAATTAAATTTTTGTTTTGAAAGAAACCTTTTTGTATCAAATATTAATAAATTGAAATTAAATCAACTTAATGAAATACCTTGAATTTAAAATCAATTATTGAATATTATTTTATTTAAATGAAATTTATATGGTTTTAAATTAATTGTTTTCCAATCTAGTTTCTTATGTTTGTTTTATTCTCCTACCTCCCTCCTTTTCGGGGACGAAAAGTTTTGAGTAGGGGAGAGTGTAACGACCCGTAAAATTTTATTTGTTTTAATAATATATTTAACTGAAATTTTCTGAAATTTTAAATTATAAAAATTGGAAATAAAAATTCGATATTTGGAATACGTCTAGTTAAACATAGAAAATGGTAAATTTTCATCTGATAATATGAAAGTTATTTTCTTGTGTAATTTTATTTCAATTCAAATTAGTTAATATTTGGTGATAATAAAATGTTTTCCAAACCTGAATATTTTTATACAATAAATTTGTAAATCATCTTCTGAGTACGACGTCATATTTCGGTTCTCCAAATTTTGACTTCTATTGCTCCGTTTATTTTATTTTTGACAGAATTGCAGCATTTTCGGTACCGATTATCGACTTTTGATAAAATGATTGTACGACTGATATCTGTATACCGTTTTGATCGTCTAATCGTGTTGATCTCTGCGGTATATTCAATTCTATGTTTTGAAGTCCGGTAGGCGTCGGAAAGTCGAAAAAGGACTTCATATCGATACCGGCTCGTGTCCTTTTGTTTTCTATGTCTTTCCGTTGTTCCCTGAGACAACTTAACAGCTGTTTGCTTTTAATAATATCTGAATTTGACTCTTGCTCCTTAGTATTCACATCGTTTAAAATATATAAAAATAAAAGTGTAGAATTCAAAGCAACGTGTATATAGGATGTGAAGAGGCAAGATCATTTTCATTTGCAAGGCTGTCATGTTTATATCTTTGTCTCTTAGAAATGTGCATGCTCATCTTCTCCCTCACCCACTCCATCGACCAACACCCTAACAGATCCTCTCCTCACTTCTCTATTTCCCTTACTAGACACCGACCACGTCAGAACGTTTCCCGCCACCTAGAACTCACGAACACAGCCGAACAACCCAGCATACTCCCCTAGCCTTCCACCTCTAGTACCCGTCATGTCAGCTTCATCTCCGCCACCGAAACCCAGCCAAGCACCCTCCTCGTCCACCACCGTGACTCATCTCCTCTGCTAATCTCATGGCCGCACTTTTCCCCTTCCCTCTATTAATCTCCCATACGCCTAAGCCCTGCAACCGCTGTCGGCTCCTCCCATTCAGACTACCGAAGCCAGGCCCTAAGCCCACCATCGAAGCCCTTTGCAGCCTTCACTTTACATATATTAGGTAATCTATATATCTGTTATTATATATTGACTTTCGAATTTTATAAAGTTAGTTTTATATATATATATATATTAGTTTATACATATGATAATTGTAACAACCCCCATATTTTACGATTTTATATTCAAATATTTTATTTAAATATAACGTCGTTAGTCGGATTTAAGTCCGAAATGTAACTTTTTGCAAACGGTCGAATTAGGACTCGGGACCACTTCCATTGAGTCCAAAATGGCGTTTGCGACTTTTTTTTTAGTATAAGCTTCGATATGTTTGGAGTAAGTTGATATTTGCTATTTTCTGTTGGGCTTTTTGGGTTTGGGTTTCACCCAACTCATCCTATATCCTAACTCAGCCCTCTCTTCATCCATTCATTCTCATTTCATTTCTTTAAACTCAAGCAAAACTGAAAATGGGGAAAAGGATGAGAAATTAGAATTCAAAACCCTAGTTTCCTTTTGCAAACTCAATTCTTGCTCCAAATTCAAAGAGAAGCTAAGGTAAGCATCTCCATCTCCTTCTCCATCTATCACTCTCTCCAATTTCAGAAAATTCCTAAACCCTAACTTAGGAAATACTTGTTTTGATCTTAGATTGGGGCTTGTAGAGTTGAAGTGAAGAGTGATTGATCTTCTCCTTGTGTTTGAGCTTCATATCATTTGTTTTTGAGTTAAAAAGGTGAGTTTTGAACTCACATCTACTTCTCTTCATATTGTTGATGTTAGGTATGAATTCCTAACACTTATTCATGATCATTTGCTTTTGGTTTGAATTGATTTGGTGAACATTTCTATCTTTGGTGTTTTGAAGTCAAAAACTCTAAAAATCTTAGCTTTGATGTTTGATCATGTTGTTGGAGGTGTATTGAAGAGCCAATAGGGTTGGGTTGTCGATTGGCAAAAACCCCTAAAGCCCATTGCTCGACCGGTTTCAAATGATGAGATTTTGCTCTTCATTTGATATGTTGGAAAACAGTTTCAGCTCCAGCCAGTCGACTGGCCCCCTGCAGTCAGTCGACTGACTGTAGAAACTGAAACTTTCGGGTTTCTGGTTCAGTTGACTGACTGCAGAAGGCCAGTCGACTGACCTGCTTGTTTCAGCCCAGTTTTGCCTATTTTGCTTCGTTTCCAATTTCAATCGATTCGTGTCGATTCCAATTAGTTGTTATTGCATATTTAACTTTGATAATTCCTTTTTGATTTCATACATGGGTTTTTATAAAATGATCTTTTTAAATTGTATTAAAAGCTCGTTTCTCCAATTTAGAATTTCTATTTAAAACACACACACAATTTTGCACTCCGAGCGAAGAGGGAGGAGAATTAAATGATTAGATAAAACGCGTGCTATGAACACGTGCGTTCATCTTTTCAGTTAATTCCTAATCTATTCGTTTGATCGTTTTGACCTTCGGGTCTAGTTTACCGATGAGATGAGGTAAACTTTGTACTACTTTGAGTGTGAAATTGACGGATAGTAAACCGTTTAGTGCGAACGTGGGGTATGGGACTCACGTTAACATTTTTCGGGTTCCTTACTGAGAGTTGTGACACATTCCGCCGGACAGTGGTGTCCAGTACCGCCACTACGGTTTGTTGCCTTCGGGTTTGTTGCCCTGTAGTATCGCTTTTGGAGTTGGTCATTCGTCACCGCTCGAGAGATATTGGGTTTGTTGCCTTCGGGTTTGTTGCCCTATAGTATCGCTTTTGGAGTTGGTCATTCGTCACCGCTCGAGAGATATTGGGTTTGTTGCCTTCGGGTGTTGCCTTTGGGCGTATGGATCCTTGTAATACAGTACTGAGCTCGAGCATTTTTTGTTTCTTTGACAATTACATTTCCTTAGTGTATCGCCCTTCGGTGTAGGTTCTTTGAACCACACGATATATAGTGATTACCTTGTGGAAACTTGTGTTACCTTTATTGGAATTTGTCATTTGCCTTTCGGCTTGTTTTGGGATATGTATGTCCTTGGTTTATTGGAGTTGCCTATGATATGAGGCTTGTTATGATTCATCTTATGTTAAATGATTTGGTTATCTCCTTTGGAGATTAATGTGGTACTTTATGATCTTGTATGTTCATTATCATTGAGTTTATCTAACTGATTTGTTAGCCAGACTAACCCGTGTATTTTATACTCGGGTCAGACCGAGATGTTTCAGGTTAGGTACTTTGGACTTAGCCTATTTTGCTTCCGCATGGACTATTCTGCTAGCTCCTTTTTGTCATAGCTTTTTGTGTAGTCCTTTTTGTCTGTAACTCTAATATGTACTCTATTGACTCGTCTGTATATTGTGGTTTGCTTTACCACTTGACATGTATCATTTTGTAAACTCTGTAATGTATCTGTATATGTGAAAATATATGTGATGATCTACTGTTCTGTGATGTGTATTACATTTGAGTTGTTATATTTTATTCTGATAGATCCTTCAGCCATTTATGGCTTTGTATTAAGTATTTATTGGAGATGTTGATCCACTTGAGTAAGAAGTGGCGATTGTCGGCGTATTCAATAGATAATTAAGACAAGGCTATAGATGGTCGCTCCTATCCAGCTCTATTCTCCGCATTAGCAGACGGTGTTGCCTTGTAATACTCTTTGCTAATGTGGGTCTCGGAGTGGGGCGTTACAATAATTATGTGAATTCATATATATAGTAAACTATCTTGTCTGCAATGAAGAAAAAGGGCTTTTATATATATATTGTTAGTGTATATATATATATTCCAACATATCATACATTTCTAAAAGGTATGATTTAAAGTATATTGGTTTGCATATCAAAAAGGGGTCTGCATGTGTTCATTTGAAGAAACCTGCATCTATTTGTTGGTATACATATAATTTAAATATGTACGTATAAGTGCAATATATAGACTTACAGTACAATATTAATAAAAGTATTATATATTATATTATAAAGTTGTTTGTATAGTTTTGTTTATTTACAGTTTGTGTTTACAGTTTGTATAAAGGAAATATTCGAAAGGTATATGTCATTCAGTGGTATGTATATATAAGGTTTTATATATTTATACATATATAGATTTTATATTATTTTAGTTACAAAAGTTATAATATAAAAGCTTATGTTAGTTATATACCTACAAATGAATGTCAGTCTATATATATATATATATATACATTTTATCTGTTGGGTTTTAATGTATTAGTCTATAATAGTATATATATGTAATCTGTGGTTTATATATGGAAGTTGTATAAACCTGGTTGTTTGTATATCAAGATTTGTAGTTATATATATTGTTGGTGGGTCTGCATATTAATACTATTCTCCATAATACATTTGGTTATATATAGGTTTAAATAATTGTTTATAGTTTTATTG
The DNA here is from genome assembly GCA_030737815.1 of Allium fistulosum. Classification (NCBI taxonomy): domain Eukaryota; kingdom Viridiplantae; phylum Streptophyta; class Magnoliopsida; order Asparagales; family Amaryllidaceae; genus Allium; species Allium fistulosum. Next base: position 1,621,675,251 of record CM060901.1, read on the forward strand.
TTTGATTTTGTAATAACTTATATACATAATTTGAACTTGCTTGCTTGTTATTTTGGTTTACCTTCCCAGTTCTTTAGTTTATATTCAATAGTTTTAATATATATACAGTGTTATGAGGTATATAGATGTATATGTTCTGTTTTATATAAAAGTTATATAAGCTGTTTATTTTATGCTATATGTATATAAGCTAAAAAAAATTTAAGTTGTTGTATATATATATGTGTGTGTTACACTATATTTCTATAAGTCTACTATGTATATCTATATAGTCTGTAAAGATTTTGAATGTGATATGTATGAGTACTTTGATTTTTAATTTTATATATGCTATTTTAAATTAAATATTGATTTCATGGAAATTATATATATATATATATCATTGTTGTTTCTATCAAAACTGATTCTGATTTGTTCTCATCGATTTCCCGTTATCAGCCTTGTCCGTCGTGCTTGTTTTCTTCATCGAATTGTGTCCATCTAGCGTTGCTTTGGAATTCGTAGCTCATTTCCTTGTCAAATCTATCTAGCCTCGAAAGGTGAGCAATCACTCACGATTAACGTTCTTATATTTATTAAATGTTGATTTCAATTGAAACGACAATTGAAATATGCTGCTGTTAGTTATTTACATTGCCATATATATGCTGTTATTTGTATCAATTCACCTGTGACATCTGACACCATTATCTATTATTTATATTGATGATATATGCATGTTATATTTTTATCATATCTGTTATCACTCTGCAAGTTCCTTGTTAGTATAGAATTCCCTATGGGTTGAAATAATACATACCCGAACGATCTGTAGAATAGGAGAAAATCGTTATGGGTTGAAATGATAAACACAAGCGATTTTCATATGAATTGAATTTGGGATTACGGGTTGAAATGATATATACCCGTATATATTTAAATTGCAGATTGAAATGATAAATATCCATATCACCTGACCATAGGATAGAAAATTATATGCAGACACCGTTGGTATATATATATATATTGAAAATGACTTCTATGGTTTTGAAAAGAAAAAAATGGTTTTAATAAATATTGATTTTAAAGATTTATTAAAGTTGATTTAATAAAGTTGATATATAATATGTTAAGTATTTATTTAAAATATATATTTTCAAATATAGAGTTTATAATGATTCTGGTTGGAAAGATAAATTTGAAATTGGTTTGAAATTATATTAATTTAAGAATTTTACTTAAATAAGTTTGATTTGAGATTTATAAAATTTGAAATTTTAAAGATATTTTTTATAACTTGAATTTGATTAAAAGTGACTTAAATGAATATTTCAAACTTATATAAATTTAAATGGGATATTTTTTTTATTTAAATTTGTAAATTGAAGTTGTATTTAGATGTTATTGAAATGATTAAGTAAATATTTCAAAACAAAATAATAGTAAAGTGAATTTGATATATATATGAAATTATCGAATTTAGTTTTGAAATGTTGAATATTTAAAGCTTTGAAATATATTGAAATTGAAATGGCTTATTTTATGGTTCAAATATGTATTTGAAATATGATAATTTGAAATGGTTTATTGAGAGACTGAATTGAATTGAAATCGATGAATTGAGTTTGAATTAAATTTGAATTTTGGAATTTAAGTTGATTTGGAATCGATTTGTGAAATTTGGGGAAGCTATTTTATTATATAAAGTATTTTTAAACTAAATCTAAAACTATTTATATTTTACTTTATAAATTATTTTAATATAAACTATTTTAACATAAATCATTTCTAATATAAATTATTTTATTATAAACTATTTTAACTTATAACGATTTAATATAAACTATTTTTATTTTACAAACTATTTTATTATATATACTAATTTTAATATCTAAACTGTTTAAGAGGAAAGTGTTATGGATTCAAAAAAATGCTATGATTTCAAGCTATGATTTCAAAGTGTTATGAATTTCAAGGTTTTGATTTCTAAAGTTTTTTTATTTTAAAAGACTTATGATTTTGAAAGCGATATAACTTTGGAAAGTGATATGATTTTGGAAATGGATTTATTTGAAGTGAAAATGATATCGTTTTGATATGGTTTGACAAGGAAATGATATTCTGGTTTTGAAGTATAAACTATTTTCAAATGACCATGGTGTTATAATAAAGATTGGTTGTTAAAGAGACCGGGATCGGATATGGGCATACTCTCTGTCGATACCGAAAACCACTTTAACAACTGTGTACGCGGTGGAGATTCCAGATTGAAGTAGGATGGTGGCGATGATCCTATGTGAGGTATATACGTGGACCCGACTCCCATGAGTTGGCATAAGGTGGCTAAAATAAGAGTGATTCTAAGCCAATGAGGTAGCTCCTCTGATCGGACACACTCCATCGTATGCCATTCTATAATTTTGTGATTGATTTGGTGCACACCCTTGATTCGGGAGTGTGGCTCGAGGTGGGCGATTGCTGCGGCTCTGCGTTACCACCAGTCCGGATGCGTAATTGGTATATCTACCTTGGCATTGCCTTGTTGTGCCGTGTCACCTACCCTAGCGTGCTTTACTACGAGTTTGATTTGTGTCGTACCTATGGAGTATCCTCTGGTAGCTCCAGTTTACGGGGTATTACGGTACTGTATAGACTATTGGCACTATAAAATATGTTAAGGTGGAAAATGTAAAGCCTTAACGCTATTTTTAAATAGTATTCTTTACTGTAGACATTATTTTAATAGCGTATATTACTACATAGTAGATAGTTTAACGGATCCTTAGAGGATGGTTATCCCAAACATCCTTTGAGTTACTTGTATTTCAGTTGATATTTCACTTGAGTTGGATTTATTGATATAAGAATGTTAATCCTGACTCGAGTGTTTTGTGTTTTGCTTTACGCTCGAGTCAGACTGAGTGGCTCAGTGTTCGAGACTCACCTTTGGAGTTAGAGCTTCACTTGGAGATCCATCTATCTATCTAGCTTTCAGTTATTCAGTTGATTCCAGTGATGTATTCTGATCTTGTAATTGTCTATTGTGTTGAGACATCTATGTATTCGAGACTTCTGTTGTATCTTGTTTAACTCTGCTATATATATATGGTAGCTTCATGAACTACTATTCTTTTGTTTCCGCTGCTTATTTTTATATTACTCTATGTCTGTGATTCTGTGATTATTTTATTTACTGTATATGCTGAGTTTTGACAAATATAAAAATTAACAATCTGATATTTTGAGCAATTCAAATCCGACATGTATGGATGCGAATGGTTGAAAATTTCAGGCTGATGCATTTATAAAGGTATTTAAATTGATTTATCATCCTTTGGGGATGATAAGTGTTGTTTGAAATTTATAAATGCTAGTTGATAATCGAGAAAATCTTTTAATAGAAATTGTTTAGAAGTAAAGCTAAGTGTAAATTGTTTTGGATTTACCATAAACAATGTTTTAATAACATTTGTTTTAACCTTTGTTTTAATACACTTGGTATTATAATTTGTTTTTCGTAAAGAATATTTCAAAGAGTGTTTTTAATGTATTTTACATATATTTGAACAGTGAAAATCAAGCCCAAGTGTAGATCAAATGTTGTAAAAGTATGATTCATTTATTAATGGAAAGCGTATGCGATTTAATTCCCATACACAAATCACTTTGTTATTTTCAATAGATGATTTATCGATATCGATTTTGATTCCGCTATATTATTTGTTTTTCGTCACTCTAAGACGATGTGTTGCTTTATTTGAGTTTTGCTATCCTTTGTCGAAAATGACTAAAATCAAAGAGCGGGTAAGGGGGACGCACCCTCCTAGTCTTTGTTGTGCTTCGTCATTCTAAGTCGATTTATCGCTCATTTTTAGCATTGTCACCAACATCATGGAAAACTAATACCAAAGAGCGAATGGGAGCCAAGCCGTGTGGGCACACCCATTAGGATATAATCACATTCGTCTAGAAAATTCGGTAGCATGCGTTGATGTGAGTATATTCGAATGCCTGTGGATTTAATGGGGTTCGGCTTGAAAGTTCCCAAGTGTGTTGTGTGTTTGGCATGGATTCTCAAGTATATATTATCTGGAGGTATACTTTCAGTGTAGGGGGAGCACTCTCCTAGCTATGTTGGATAAATTCATTTTTCTCATTTCTATCTTGAACCTTAGAATTGATCGTTTCATCTTTTGTGTTACGCCAATCCAAGAAGATTTGTACTCATTTGAGTGATGTTAGCCTTTGCCAGAAATGACTAAAACTGTAACAGACCCGATATTTTGGACCATTCGCATCCATTATAAGTGTATAGGTAGACACTCATGCCGGAGTTGAATTGCTCAAAATACCGCGTTGTTAATTTAAATTTGGCAAAACTGAACATATACAGTAAATAAATAATCACAGAACACAGACACAGAGTAATAAGTGCAGCGGAAATAAAAGAGATAGTAGTTCATGAAGCTACTATATGGATATATAAAATACATCAGAGTTTACAACAGAAGAGTAATACGATACATCAGAGTTAAACCAGATACAACGGAAGAGTAACACGATACATCAGATACAATCAGAATACATCACTGGAATCATCGAATATCTGAAACCTGGATAGATAGCTGGATCTCCAAGCGAAGCTCCAACTCCAAAGGTGAGTCTCGAAAGCTGAACTACTCAGTCTGACCCGAGCGTAAGGAAAAGACAAAACACTCGAGTCAGGATTAACATTCTTATATTAATAAATCCAACTCAAGTGAAATAGCAATTGAAATACAAGTAACTCAAAGGATGTTTGGAATAACCATCCTTTAAGGATCCGTTAAACTATCTACTATGTAGTAGTGTACGATAAGTAGATAATGTCTATCAGTAATATAAAAGATATCAAAATAGCGTTAAGTCATGGCCCATTCCACCCTTAACACATTTTTATTCCCAAAAGCATATACAAGACCGTAGTTTCCCCAAAACCGGAAGTCACCAGAGGGCAATCCATATACTAAAGGTACAAATCAAAATCGTAGTGGTCGCGCATAAATGGAATACAAGTATGACAAGGCACATGAGGCAATACCCAAGGTAGTGATACTACCGTTCGCCTGATCCGGACTGGTGAGAACGCAACGCCGCAGCGCCCGCAACACCGTGAAACAACACTCCCAAAATCAAGGGTGCACCAATCGACAACAAGTATAAGTAGTTCGAAGAAGTGTGTCCACTTGAGGTAGCTAATCCTCCATTGGCCCGGCACAGCTCCTGTTTTAGTCATTTCCAATTTGACACAAGTGTCAAGGCTATCCATCATCGTTCTCTTTCTTCAGTCAACACGACATCATTCCAACCACTTCATTCTGGATCATCACTCCGCGCATAGTTATTAAAGTGGTTTTCGGTTTAGATAGAGAGTATATCCATAACCGAATTCCGGTCTCTTTAATAACTTTCGTAATTATTACACCGATTGGTCGTTTATATATTTCAAAACCAAATCAATTACAATTTCAATTAGAATTTGTAAACCAACATTTCATTTGTCTATCAAAACAGTTTCCATACTTTACGTTTCAAAACTTCCAAATTACCATTTCAAAATCTTATAATTCAATTTCAATCTTATATTGAAACCAATTCAAATATTGATTCAAGTTCGTACAAAAGTTTCATTTCGAAATCATTAGAATCAATCTAGTTTTACATTCAAATCAATTTACATTCATTTATCGATTTCATTCAATATTCGTTAAGTAAATTTTATCATTCAAAACAATTCTATTAATTTCCAATTCATTAAATCAATTCTTAAGTTCAACTTCATTAAAACAAAACTTACAATTTTGAATTAAATTAAATTCGTCAAATCAATTCTTTCAATTACAAGTCTTACATTAATTCCAAAATATCACATTTTCATTTCTTGTTAAAGAAATTCCATTTCACTTATTTACTCACTTAAATAATTTTCCAAAACTTACTTAATAAAGAAAACTCAATTTCAATTATTTACGAAGTAAAATTCACTTATTCAAAAGTTCAATTTCTTATTAAAGAATTTCAATTCAATTTAATCATTAAATAATTTAATCTTATTTAAGTATTAAATAATTCAAAACTTAATTATTCAATAATTTCAAAGTTTAATAATTTCAAACTCAATTATAATTTCAAACTTAATTATTAAATCATTTCAAAGTTTAATAATTTCAAACTCAATTATAATTTCAAACTTAATTCAATAATTTCTCAAATTAAACAACATTCTTTCATCAATTACATTTTTAATATTTTGTTTCAGATTTTTAAATATTAACACTTTCCTTTCAATAAAAATTCAAATTTCTACTTCATTTCAAAACCATTTTATTTATTCAAATAAAATCTTCGTTTTATTTTAAATCAAATTATTGACCAATCGGGTTATTATTTAATTCTCTATCCTAGGTCAAAGTTCAATTTGGGTATTTATCATTTTAACCCGATTCCAATTCAATTCAAAACCAAAGCATGGTAAAGGGAACTTGCAGTGTGATGACTGGGATGGTGTCAAAGTAAATAAACAAGCAATAACAACAAACAATAACAATCCAATAATCAATTCAAATAATCCCGAAATAATCGTATTAATTCGCATTGTCATTTTTACGAATTAATATAATTATTTCTAGAATCTACACTATCATTTCACGTAGATTAAAGATTATTACATTACAGTTCTTCACTTGTCATCTATTTCAATTTCATACATCATCAATTTTACAATATACATTCAGTGGTTCAAAGTGTAATTAAACCAATCCTACGTGTCAATAAATTTAACAGTTAAAGGGGTCATATTATACAAATGTCAATTAATCAAATTTAACATTTATCTATCCTATATCCAGTTCAATTTCATACTGTTTATCATTTTAACATTAACAATTTAACGTCCAATAGAAACATCAACAATAAATCAATTATCAACCAAACTGTATTATCATCGCATAAATAATTAACAGATAATGGTGTCAGATGTCACAGGTGAACTGATACAGGTAATAACAGTGTCAATATCAAACAGCAGCATATTTCAATTGTCGTTTCAATTGAAATCAAATTTAATAAATAAAAGAACGTTAATCGTGAGTGATGGCTCACCTTTCGAGGCTAGAGAGATAGACAACGAAGTTGAGTTACGAAATCCAGACACGAATCCAAAATGACAAGATCGGCACGAATTCGACGATCAAAACTGATAACAGAAATTTATGGAACACGTCGGAACGAGATTGATGACGATAATTAATATAAGTGAACACATATACATAATTATATGAAACTATATATAATTACTAATTACACAAATATTAAATTATATATATATAACCAGATTTTATACAACTTTAAAACTTAAATAACTATACAGTCGAAACTACCATATATACTTTATAACACAAAAATCAATATTATATACGGTAATATATATACTCGGATATAGCTTACTATAGTATTACATAACTATTAATACTCATTAAAACACATTTCTAAAACAAACTGAAGATGAACCCGCATATCACTATATATTCACAGCAACCAGTATTACATATATCCAACATACTTTATAACTTTTAAAATATAACTAATATATCATATACTCAACCTATACTAGGTAAAAGAATATATATATCGCATCTACCAGTAGAACTACAAACATACTATACTCCAACATTTATGTGCAGACGTACTTTTTAAATTTACGAACATGTATACATTGTTATAATAACATAATTTGAAATAAATGCTTATATATTAATTTAAACTATTGTCTTTTACAATAAAACTTAACATACTGTAACTAGTAATATGGCATACCATAATATATAAAATACAATATATAAACAGACTGAAATATATACAACATATAACCTAAGTCACATAAACCGAACTTGAGTATACACAACAGAGAAGAAGAATATATGACTTATATAATAGATGCAGATCCATAAATATATGCCTTATTACTATATCTACCCTTTCAAAACTGTTCTATAGTTTATATGTGTATACGTATAATAGATTATAACTGATGCAAAAATAGACAACTGTATATACCTATATGCGAAGGTGAAGGACTGGAGATGGTTTGCAAGTGGGGTTGCATGCGTGTGCTTGCAAAGCTGCGGCTAAGATTGGAAGATGCAAGGTCAGTGGGTGTCGATGGGCTGCTAGTAGTTGGAGAGGCCGGGATTTGGAGCTTTGGTAGGCAAAGAGAAGGAGGGTGCTGGGTAGGAGAGGCTGTGACCTCGGTTGTGGAACTCGATTGCTGTTGTTAGTGGAAGAGGAGGAAGGGGCGGGAGACGATCAGAGGTAGGAGGGCGAGAGCGAAAGACGACGGCGGGGACGGAGTCAAGGAAACTGACGCGGTAGGTGGGTGGTTTCGTGGCGGTGATCGGCAGGCTGTCTAGTGGGTGTCAGGTTGTAACAACCCTAGATTTTGGCCTATATTTTAAATTTTGACTTTATTTTTATTTTAAATTATTTTAAACTTGTTCTATTTCAAACATTTCATTTTAAATATAAATGTTGACTATTAAGTGATTTATAGTTCAAACTAGTATAAATTGGATATTTCACTGAAAAGTGAATTTCTATTGAAACTGGTCAAACTTTGACTTTTGAACTTTAAATTTAAATATTTCAAATTCTTAAATTTTATCTTTTATTATGAAAATAGATTTAATTCCATGGATACAGCTTTTCATTTCGTTGGAAACGGAGTTAAATTGTGAAAGTTATGTATATTTCAATATTGTGTGTAAACTGATGTATTTAGCAATATTGTCTATTTTAAATTATATTTTATTTGTCATATTTTGTTCTAATATGTGTTAGTATTTTATTTTATGTATAATTTTGTCTTTTAAATAATTTAAAGTGATTTTTTATAATTTTTCCAAAGCGTATTGAATTTATTTTCTATTTTTAAAGGCTAGTTTCTATTTTTCTGCTATTTTCTTCAATTAAATTATATTTAATTAAAATTTATTTATTCATTTTGTGAATGCATTTTTATTTTATGTTATTATCTTTGTTTATAAATGTTTTACAAGTCCATAAACTTTTTCCAAAGTTCATTGCATTTATTTTTCATATTTTCAAGACTAGTTGCAATTTTTGCTGTTTTACTTAATTAAATTTTATATAATTAATAATTAATTAATTTATTTTTGTTTATTTACTAAATTTTCGTATTTTATCTGAGTTTATATATATATTTCAGTTATATAAAACTTAAAAAGAAATTAGAGGAAATATGAAAAGTTTTAAACTATTGAAATTCCTATGGCTTTTCACCTCCGGACCTTTCACTTTCTCAACTCCTCTCTTCAATGTTTTTGGCCATGCATACCCTATTCTTTTCAGCGGACTTCTTTTCATTTTTTTCACGCAAACACTTCTCTTTCTCCTCCAAAAAAATCACGGCCATGGCTTCAAAATTTTGGATAAAAATTCCTTCTTTCTTCCTTGTTTTCTATGTTTTTTCTATTGAAACTGCATATGCTCTCTACCTTCATAGTTTGGTTCCTCCTCCTCCAGGCTTTGGCCGACCACCACGACCCCCTTCCTCTGACCATCACCCATCCTAGCAACCCTCCTCCTCAGGCCTAACCAATCCAAGTCCAAGATCTACACAAAATCCACCAAAAACCATCACAAACTATCACTTATGACCTAGAATTGTCATCTCCTCCTTCTACCACCTTTTGCCACCACTACCTCCACCACCACCACCTCTGACCTGACCTTCCACCACCTCTGGCCCACACTCCAGCCACCACCTGACCACCACATACCATGGCCAAGCCACATCAGCAAGGGGCCGAACCCTATGGTGCAACAAAAGCCACACTTTGCCTTGAAACCCTTTGGTATTCCATTGCCTTCAACACCTTGTAACTTCCACTCGCCTTCATCACCTTGTAGCCGCACCTTTTCCAGACCATACCTGATCCAAACCATGCCTTTAGCCGTGCCATTTCAGATCTGGAGCTGAAGCATAGGTGGTAGGAAGCAAGTGCAAACACTTTGACTTTGTTTATGCATCCATTTCTAGCATTGTTTATTGAATTTTTGGGTTGAAATCTTATGTTGTTTGTAATTGTTTGGTTTGAATGTGACAAGGCAATTAGCTTTGGCTCTCCCACACTCAAATAATTATCGTGCTCTCGTGCCTCTGGAAATCTTTGTTGTGCGTTTGTGGTTGTCATCTCCAGCTTGAACAGGTGAGTAATTCTCACCAGACAATGTGTACTTATATAACTAGTAAACTGACACCATTTGAATCTGTAAAATTATATCATCCTGTTGTAACTGTTATATTATGATCATATAATGTTTACCCCTGTTATTACATATGTTATATCATCTATTACTGTTATCTCATGCTATTCTGTTTATTTATATCAGTTTATCACACTGCAAGTTCCCTGTAGATTAGAATCACTATGGGTTGAAATGATACATACCCGAACGGACTTTAGAATAAGGAAAAATCGTTATGGGCTGAAATGATAGGCCTGAACGGTTTTTATTTATTTATTTATATTACTTGGGATTGCGGGTTTGAAATGATAAAACCCGGTTTTTCTTTGTAAACTGCGGATTGAAATGATACATATCCGTATCACTTGACCTAGGCTAGAAAATTATATACAGACCCGTGGTTTATATATTTTTTTGAAATTTTTAAAATACTTTTTTTAATGTAAGTATTATGGTATTTTGATTTAAATTTCATTAAAATGATTTCTATAAAGTATTTGTGATTTTCTACAAATTAAATAAGTGAATTAAGTAAATGGTGAAGTAGAATTTGAAATATAAGTTAATTTTGGAATTTATGATTTTGTTTATAAATGGAATTTTTGTAAAGTAAAAAAATATGACAAATTTGATTTAAAGATGAATTTAATGATTTTTATTAAGTAATAATAATGTTTTAAAGGTGTTAATGATTTTGTATAAATTAAAATATGGAATAAATGAACATTTAAGCTGAATTTGGAAATATAACTTAAATTGAATTTTGTGAAATTTGTTTAAAAGTGAAATTTTAATTAATTAAAGTAAATGGAAATAAGCTATATTTTTGGAAATTTAAACTTAGTTGTTAAGTTAATAATTTAATTAAAGAAATGAAAATTTAATTGTTATTAAATTTGATTTTTGTATGGAAATTTGACTTTATAAAATCATAGAAATAAAGGTATTTAAATGATTGTGTTAAATGTGAAATATATGATTTTATAAGTTAAAATGATTTATATTAAAAGTTAATTATTTGTGGAATTGTAAATAAAACTCTGAATATGATTTAACAGCATTTTGAAATGTAATGTAAAGGATATTACAGCATTTTGTAAATGTTGTAGTGTTTTAAATGAACTAAAAGGTTAATTTGAAATAAAGGCTATTATAGCACTTTGTAAGTGCTATAGTGGTTAAACTTAACATGTAAGTTAATTGAAACTTAAAAGAAATCTATTACAACATTTAACGTTGTCTTTTGTTAATTAACTGTTTTAAACTATAACTTTACGTAGCATTTTATAAGTGCTACGGAAACTATATTTTGTTGTTTTAAATTAATTTTAATGAAAAATAATCTCTGGAAAATGATATAATTTTGGGAAATTAAATGTTAAATTTCTAAAGATAATGAAGAGATATTTAAGTGGAAGAATTTGATTTCTAATGTGAGTTTAAAATGGTATTTAAATTTAATAAAATGAATGGATTTAAATGGTATTTAAATGAATAAAAATGAATGGTGTTTTGAATAATATTTTGATATTGTGAAATGAGTTTGAAATGATACTTGATTTCTGACTTATTTAATTTATTTGATAAATGAATATTTGAAGTATATATTAATTGAGTTTATTTAAATGATATTGGATTTATGAAATGTGGGAGATTTAAAGTTTTGAAATATACTAAAGATTGAATATTGTATTTTGTGGATTTAATCTATATTGGGAATCGATAAGATTTGAAACGGTTTGTTGGTAAACTGTAATTGAATTGAAATTTGATGGTTTGAATTTAATAAGTTTGTAAATGTATAGAATTAAAAGATGATTCTAAATATATGATTTTGAAATGCTGTGATTTTCAAAGTATAATGATTTCAAATGTTTTGTTTCAAAAGAGTTATAACTTTGAAAGTATAGACTATTTGAAAGGTGAATATATGTTTGAAATGGAAATGATGTTGTTTTGAAATGAACATAGTTTTGAAATAAAATGATTTTGGTTTCGAAGTATAACTATCAAAGGTATGATATTTTGATATATAAAAATGATTTGAAATAAAGTTTGAAAAGATATAATATTTTGATGTATTAAAATGATTTGAAAAGAAGTTTGAAAGGATACGATATTTTAGAATATTGAAATGATTTGGAAATGATAAATCTTTATTTTGATAAAGACATGATTTTGAAATGATATCTTATTTTGAAGTAAAGTATTGTTTTTAAAAGTTATAACCACGGGTTATAATAACGATTGGTTGGCAAAGAGACCGGGATCGGATATGGACATACTCTCTGTCGATACCGAAAACCACTTTGACAACCGTGTACGCGGTGGAGATTCCAGAATGAAGTAGGATGGTGGCGACGTTCTTAAGGTATGTTACGTGGACCCAACTCCCGTGAGTTGGCATAAGGTGGCTAAAACAGGAGCGATTGACGGACCAAGGAGGTAGCACCTCTTATCGGACACACTTCTTCGATACCATTCTATTACTTGTGATTGATTTGGTGGCCACCCTTGATTGGGAGTGTTGTTCGAGGTGGGCGGTAGTGGCTACTATGCGTCACCACTAGTCCGGATGCGTAATTGGTATATCTACCCTGGAATTGCCTAGTTGTGCCGTGTCACCTACCATATCGAGCTTTACTACGATTATGATTTTAAGATCCGACCGCGTTAAGGTTCTCCATCCCCTTAACGCTATTTTCTATATGATTATACTTTACTGATTAGACATTATTATAATAGCGAATATTACTACATAGTAGATAGTTTAACGGATCCTTAAAGAATGGGCGGTCCCAAGCATTCTTTAAGTTACTTGTATCTTATTACAGTTCACTTGAGTTGGTTTATATTATATAAGTATATATTGTCCTGACTCGAGTGTTTGTGTTTTGCTTTACGCTCGGGTCAGCCTGAGTATTTACAGATTTGGATTTCCACCTTCTGGAGATTTGAATCGCTGGAGATTATCTGCTAGTCTTGTTCTATCGACTTCAGTTATGTTGCTCTGTTCAGCTTGTACTTGGTTATCTTATTTATACTTCCGTTGTACTCTATTTCTTCTATTGTATCTTATGTACTCTGATATATTTATATAGTAGCTTCATAAACTACTATTTCTTTTACTTCCGCTGCATTATTTTACTCTGTGTCTGTGATCTGTGATTATATTTATTACTGTATATTCTGAGATTTGCCAAATTTTAATTACAACGCGGTATTTTGAGCAATTCAACTTCGGCATGAGTGTCTACCTATACACTTATAATGGATGCGAATGGTTGAAAATATCGGGTCATTACAGTTGGTATCAGAGCTTTGGCTTTGAGGCAAAACTCAGCATATAGAGTAGATTTATTTACAGAATCACTTTCGTTCGAGTTTGAATCTTTTCCTCTTGATTCGAATTTCCTTTTAATTTTTGGAACGTTCCCTGCGGTTCCAAAATTCATTCTTGTCCCTCACTATTCATCTTCTTTTGATTCTGGAGTATCCCATAACTCCGCTTCGAATGAGCTTTATAGTGAATTGGTGGTCTCGCCAATATTCTAATGACTTGTAAAAGGGGGAAAACTCCTTTACAAATTTGCATCGATTCACCAGGGATTTATATTTATCCTTGGTTTAGATGCTAATATCTTTTGTTATTCCAAACTCTATCTCTTGAGATCGGATGTAGATTTACCCTAGGAAAATCCACATTTGCTCTTATTCATTAAGTCACGGTTGACCCGGTTAAGGTTGCCCACGATTTATCTAAGCTTATCCATCTTCATATTTTGTTAATTAATCATCTTGTCTTTGTTTCTAAACTATCTCCAACATTTTGAATTGTACTTTTAAATCTATATTTTATTATATATTGTGTTGTTTGAGTTGTTGATGTCGATTTGGGTTTCCGATCGATTCGTCTGATCAACGCTATCGATAGGATTTCTAAAACACTTTGACAGAACAAACCGATACAATATTATTTTAAAATTTGGTTAATTAAATAAATTTTAATATATAAGTAAATTTATGGAACTTAATAAATTGGTTTAAATTGATTATTTAAAATGATAATACTTGATTTATCATTTATTGTTCTACAAAGGAATTTATAAATAGTTGTTTATAAATTTATTTGGGAACTGAAATGAATTTAAAACAAGAAATTTAAAGAGTTTAATTTCCGATGGATTTCAAACCTTGTGTTTAAAATTTTTAAAAGGATATTATTTAAAGTATTTTTGAATAATTTTTTTTTGTCTCTAAAGGATTTTAAAGTTTAAAAATTAAGTGCTCTTCTCTTTGTCGCTGGAAAATAATTTCGGTGATGACTGCAGCATCATCGACGTTCATTTTCGAGTTTCGAAGTGAAGAAACCATTCTGTAGTCTTGCTACAGCTTTGTTTTGGGAAACTTGATTAATATAAATTTCTAAAATATGATTGATTTATAAAATATATAGATATATGATTTAAATTTGATTTGACAAATTATGTACATACATTTATCTATCTCTAAATGGTTTGAAAGGAATCGGAGATTTTATTCTTAAATTCTATCTCAAATAATAACTTCAAGTATAAAAAGAAAATCAAAATTTTTGAATAGATGATTCAAGCTTGAAATGATTGAATTAGGATGTTTATAGTGTATATTAATTTTAGAAAGTTTTATTTGTATAATTCTCAATTGCATTCCAATATAACTTACCTTAATTTTTAGAAGTTAACAATGTAATTGGATAATATACAATATAAAAAGATTTTTATAAATAAAATTTGAGTGGTTATAATAAATATTATACACTTAAATTTTAGTTATAAAAAGATTAACACAGGTAAATAGACTAAAAGGTTAATTGAATAATTTACAATACAAATGATGTTAAGGGAATTAGGAATAAATTAAAACAGTTATAATAAGTGTAAGCATATTTAACATATGTGATAAAATATTTGAGAGGGATAAATTTAATTATAATTAGGAATAAAGAAGAATTAAATTTATTGAATGTTATACACTTAATTTTAATCCAATCATGATTTTAGAGATTGTTTGTTTAAGAAAATTTGATGATAAGATAATGAAATTAGAGATAGTTAAGATTTATTTAACTTGTGTAAAATTAATTATCAGTTAAGCTGAAACCATGGAAATTTCAAACCTATTATCTTATTTTGTTTTTCAAACTTATTACCTAATTTTGTTTTTCAAACTGTCTGTTAGTTGTCCTTATTTTTCCTTATCTTGCTACAGACTGGTATAGGCATCTATCTATAATCTTTTTGCTTATAAATCTTTCTATAATCTTTATAATATTTGGTACTCATTTTAAATCTGAGCACTGCTTTCCACCCACAGACTGTCGGTCAAGCGGAAAGAGTGAATCAGATTCTAGAGGATCTTTTCGTACTTGTGTTCCTGATTCTGGAGAATCTTGGTAAGACCATCTCCACCTTGTTAAACTTACCTATAACCACAGTTATCAGGTATAATTTCAATCTTTTGTCATCTTGTCTTAATCTCATTTCAATTTTATCTTTCCTGGGTTTTCCCGTACTTCATTCCTTTTCGGGGACGAAAGGTTTTGAGTGGGGGAGAGTGTAACAACCCTAGATTTTGGCCTATATTTTAAATTTTGACTTTATTTTTATTTTAAATTATTTTAAACTTGTTCTATTTCAAACATTTCATTTTAAATATAAATGTTGACTATTAAGTGATTTATAGTTCAAACTAGTATAAATTGGATATTTCACTGAAAAGTGAATTTCTATTGAAACTGGTCAAACTTTGACTTTTGAACTTTAAATTTAAATATTTCAAATTCTTAAATTTTATCTTTTATTATGAAAATAGATTTAATTCCATGGATACAGCTTTTCGTTTCGTTGGAAACGGAGTTAAATTGTGAAAGTTATGTATATTTCAATATTGTGTGTAAACTGATGTATTTAGCAATATTGTCTATTTTAAATTATATTTTATTTGTCATATTTTGTTCTAATATGTGTTAGTATTTTATTTTATGTATAATTTTGTCTTTTAAATAATTTAAAGTGATTTTTTATAATTTTTCCAAAGCGTATTGAATTTATTTTCTATTTTTAAAGGCTAGTTTCTATTTTTCTGCTATTTTCTTCAATTAAATTATATTTAATTAAAATTTATTTATTCATTTTGTGAATGCATTTTTATTTTATGTTATTATCTTTGTTTATAAATGTTTTACAAGTCCATAAACTTTTTCCAAAGTTCATTGCATTTATTTTTCATATTTTCAAGACTAGTTGCAATTTTTGCTGTTTTACTTAATTAAATTTTATATAATTAATAATTAATTAATTTATTTTTGTTTATTTACTAAATTTTCGTATTTTATCTGAGTTTATATATATATTTCAGTTATATAAAACTTAAAAAGAAATTAGAGGAAATATGAAAAGTTTTAAACTATTGAAATTCCTATGGCTTTTCACCTCCCGACCTTTCACTTTCTCAACTCCTCTCTTCAATGTTTTTGGCCATGCATACCCTATTCTTTTCAGCGGACTTCTTTTCATTTTTTTCACGCAAACACTTCTCTTTCTCCTCCAAAAAAATCACGGCCATGGCTTCAAAATTTTGGGTAAAAATTCCTTCTTTCTTCCTTGTTTTCTATGTTTTTTCTATTGAAACTGCATATGCTCTCTACCTTCATAGTTTGGTTCCTCCTCCTCCAGGCTTTGGCCGACCACCACGACCCCCTTCCTCTGACCATCACCCATCCTAGCAACCCTCCTCCTCAGGCCTAACCAATCCAAGTCCAAGATCTACACAAAATCCACCAAAAACCATCACAAACTATCACTTATGACCTAGAATTGTCATCTCCTCCTTCTACCACCTTTTGCCACCACTACCTCCACCACCACCACCTCTGACCTGACCTTCCACCACCTCTGGCCCACACTCCAGCCACCACCTGACCACCACATACCATGGCCAAGCCACATCAGCAAGGGGCCGAACCCTATGGTGCAACAAAAGCCACACTTTGCCTTGAAACCCTTTGGTATTCCATTGCCTTCAACACCTTGTAACTTCCACTCGCCTTCATCACCTTGTAGCCGCACCTTTTCCAGACCATACCTGATCCAAACCATGCCTTTAGCCGTGCCATTTCAGATCTGGAGCTGAAGCATAGGTGGTAGGAAGCAAGTGCAAACACTTTGACTTTGTTTATGCATCCATTTCTAGCATTGTTTATTGAATTTTTGGGTTGAAATCTTATGTTGTTTGTAATTGTTTGGTTTGAATGTGACAAGGCAATTAGCTTTGGCTCTCCCACACTCAAATAATTATCGTGCTCTCGTGCCTCTGGAAATCTTTGTTGTGCGTTTGTGGTTGTCATCTCCAGCTTGAACAGGTGAGTAATTCTCACCAGACAATGTGTACTTATATAACTAGTAAACTGACACCATTTGAATCTGTAAAATTATATCATCCTGTTGTAACTGTTATATTATGATCATATAATGTTTACCCCTGTTATTACATATGTTATATCATCTATTACTGTTATCTCATGCTATTCTGTTTATTTATATCAGTTTATCACACTGCAAGTTCCCTGTAGATTAGAATCACTATGGGTTGAAATGATACATACCCGAACGGACTTTAGAATAAGGAAAAATCGTTATGGGCTGAAATGATAGGCCTGAACGGTTTTTATTTATTTATTTATATTACTTGGGATTGCGGGTTTGAAATGATAAAACCCGGTTTTTCTTTGTAAACTGCGGATTGAAATGATACATATCCGTATCACTTGACCTAGGCTAGAAAATTATATACAGACCCGTGGTTTATATATTTTTTTGAAATTTTTAAAATACTTTTTTTAATGTAAGTATTATGGTATTTTGATTTAAATTTCATTAAAATGATTTCTATAAAGTATTTGTGATTTTCTACAAATTAAATAAGTGAATTAAGTAAATGGTGAAGTAGAATTTGAAATATAAGTTAATTTTGGAATTTATGATTTTGTTTATAAATGGAATTTTTGTAAAGTAAAAAAATATGACAAATTTGATTTAAAGATGAATTTAATGATTTTTATTAAGTAATAATAATGTTTTAAAGGTGTTAATGATTTTGTATAAATTAAAATATGGAATAAATGAACATTTAAGCTGAATTTGGAAATATAACTTAAATTGAATTTTGTGAAATTTGTTTAAAAGTGAAATTTTAATTAATTAAAGTAAATGGAAATAAGCTATATTTTTGGAAATTTAAACTTAGTTGTTAAGTTAATAATTTAATTAAAGAAATGAAAATTTAATTGTTATTAAATTTGATTTTTGTATGGAAATTTGACTTTATAAAATCATAGAAATAAAGGTATTTAAATGATTGTGTTAAATGTGAAATATATGATTTTATAAGTTAAAATGATTTATATTAAAAGTTAATTATTTGTGGAATTGTAAATAAAACTCTGAATATGATTTAACAGCATTTTGAAATGTAATGTAAAGGATATTACAGCATTTTGTAAATGTTGTAGTGTTTTAAATGAACTAAAAGGTTAATTTGAAATAAAGGCTATTATAGCACTTTGTAAGTGCTATAGTGGTTAAACTTAACATGTAAGTTAATTGAAACTTAAAAGAAATCTATTACAACATTTAACGTTGTCTTTTGTTAATTAACTGTTTTAAACTATAACTTTACGTAGCATTTTATAAGTGCTACGGAAACTATATTTTGTTGTTTTAAATTAATTTTAATGAAAAATAATCTCTGGAAAATGATATAATTTTGGGAAATTAAATGTTAAATTTCTAAAGATAATGAAGAGATATTTAAGTGGAAGAATTTGATTTCTAATGTGAGTTTAAAATGGTATTTAAATTTAATAAAATGAATGGATTTAAATGGTATTTAAATGAATAAAAATGAATGGTGTTTTGAATAATATTTTGATATTGTGAAATGAGTTTGAAATGATACTTGATTTCTGACTTATTTAATTTATTTGATAAATGAATATTTGAAGTATATATTAATTGAGTTTATTTAAATGATATTGGATTTATGAAATGTGGGAGATTTAAAGTTTTGAAATATACTAAAGATTGAATATTGTATTTTGTGGATTTAATCTATATTGGGAATCGATAAGATTTGAAACGGTTTGTTGGTAAACTGTAATTGAATTGAAATTTGATGGTTTGAATTTAATAAGTTTGTAAATGTATAGAATTAAAAGATGATTCTAAATATATGATTTCGAAATGCTGTGATTTTCAAAGTATAATGATTTCAAATGTTTTGTTTCAAAAGAGTTATAACTTTGAAAGTATAGACTATTTGAAAGGTGAATATATGTTTGAAATGGAAATGATGTTGTTTTGAAACGAACATAGTTTTGAAATAAAATGATTTTGGTTTCGAAGTATAACTATCAAAGGTATGATATTTAGATATATAAAAATGATTTGAAATAAAGTTTGAAAAGATATAATATTTTGATGTATTAAAATGATTTGAAAAGAAGTTTGAAAGGATACGATATTTTAGAATATTGAAATGATTTGGAAATGATAAATCTTTATTTTGATAAAGACATGATTTTGAAATGATATCTTATTTTGAAGTAAAGTATTGTTTTTAAAAGTTATAACCACGGGTTATAATAACGATTGGTTGGCAAAGAGACCGGGATCGGATATGGACATACTCTCTGTCGATACCGAAAACCACTTTGACAACCGTGTACGCGGTGGAGATTCCAGAATGAAGTAGGATGGTGGCGACGTTCTTAAGGTATGTTACGTGGACCCAACTCCCGTGAGTTGGCATAAGGTGGCTAAAACAGGAGCGATTGACGGACCAAGGAGGTAGCACCTCTTATCGGACACACTTCTTCGATACCATTCTATTACTTGTGATTGATTTGGTGGCCACCCTTGATTGGGAGTGTTGTTCGAGGTGGGCGGTAGTGGCTGCTATGCGTCACCACTAGTCCGGATGCGTAATTGGTATATCTACCCTGGCATTGCCTAGTTGTGCCGTGTCACCTACCATATCGAGCTTTACTACGATTATGATTTTAAGATCCGACCGCGTTAAGGTTCTCCATCCCCTTAACGCTATTTTCTATATGATTATACTTTACTGATTAGACATTATTATAATAGCGAATATTACTACATAGTAGATAGTTTAACGGATCCTTAAAGAATGGGCGGTCCCAAGCATTCTTTAAGTTACTTGTATCTTATTACAGTTCACTTGAGTTGGTTTATATTATATAAGTATATATTGTCCTGACTCGAGTGTTTGTGTTTTGCTTTACGCTCGGGTCAGCCTGAGTATTTACAGATTTGGATTTCCACCTTCTGGAGATTTGAATCGCTGGAGATTATCTGCTAGTCTTGTTCTATCGACTTCAGTTATGTTGCTCTGTTCAGCTTGTACTTGGTTATCTTATTTATACTTCCGTTGTACTCTATTTCTTCTATTGTATCTTATGTACTCTGATATATTTATATAGTAGCTTCATGAACTACTATTTCTTTTACTTCCGCTGCATTATTTTACTCTGTGTCTGTGATCTGTGATTATATTTATTACTGTATATTCTGAGATTTGCCAAATTTTAATTACAACGCGGTATTTTGAGCAATTCAACTTCGGCATGAGTGTCTACCTATACACTTATAATGGATGCGAATGGTTGAAAATATCGGGTCATTACACAGGTCGTGGAGGGTTTGGGTCGTGCTTGGGGTTACTGGTGGAGGCTCAGCAAAAGTCGGTACTTGTATGGGAGGGAGGCGGAGGGTGGTAGGAAAATGATGAGCAACACGTCATGGATTTTGAAATGGTAGAGGAAGAATTTTATCTCCAGGCAAACATTTATGGTTATTGGGAAAACAAAGTATAAAGCTTTGGGAATTTAAAATATGAGGCAAACCATAATAGGCTACAGCAATTGAAATATGTATATGAAGCAATGAATGGCATAGCAAAAGGTGGGAGGACGTGTTTCTCTGACACAATGCCTTTTCATAATTCAAACTTTTACAATAGAAGAAGTAGAATAGGAATAGGCTTTGAATAAAATAGGTGTTTGATGTAATAGCAACCGTCCCTCAAAATTAAGCTGACCCTTTAAAGCAAATTGAAATGAAAATAAGTTCTACCTTTTGAGATGGCCCGGGGATGGCAGCAGTTAGGTTCAGTAACCGATGGAATAAATATTAAAATCTCGAATTTTCGCCAGCGGAAAATGCAGCAAAAACGCTGAAAAATAAGATCGACGGAGCCAAAGATGTCCGAATTTGGAAAAACGACAAACTGACATCTTGCTCAGAAGATGGTTTAGAATTTTTCTATGTAAAAATATTTAGGTTTCGGAATTATTTTATTTTCATCGCTTTTTAACTGATTAAATTGAAGTAAATTTACACACGAAATAAACTTTCATATTTTCGGACAAAAATTTATCAGTTGCTATATTTAACTAGACGTATTCCAAATATTAAATTTTATTTCAAAATTTTATCGTTTAAAATTTCACAAAATTTCAACTAATTACGTTATTAAAACAGTTGAAATTTACGGGTCGTTACACTCTCCCCCACTCAAAACTTTTCGTCCCCGAAAAGGAACGAGGTAGGAGAATAGAAACAACCAGAAAGAAAACAGATTTGAAATACAAATAACAATTTATTTAAACCATATAAATTCAAATTTAAATTAATTGATATTCAATAATTGATTTAATCCATTTGATTTCACTAAAATCAATCTCAACTATTTCTAAATTCATCATCTTATTATCCCATTTTCTTAAATTTACCATTTCTAAAACCATAAATTTGAATAGTCTTTTATTATAATCATTTTTTCAGCAATTTAAATTCTTCTTTATTCCAAATTGTTGTTAAGTTTATTTCACTTAATGTATCTTATTACATATATTTAAACCATATAAATTAATTTAAACCCTATAAATTTCAATTAATTTATATTCACTAGTTGCTTTTAAATTCAAGGTACTTCCCTAAGTTGATCAAATTTTAGTTTATTAATTCTTTCAAAACGAATTTATTAATTCTTTCAAAACAAATTTATTTCATTATTAACTGAGTTTACTTATTATCCTATCTAACTCTAGTAACATCTTTATAATCAAAATTTTAGTATATAACATTTATTATAAACACTCAAATTTTATTTATAAATCCAATTTATCTTATATATTATCCAATTACATATTCAACTTCTGAATGATTTAGGTAAGTTGTATTAGAATGCAGTTGAACAATATACAAATAAAATTTTCCCAATTCAATTATTCAAGTTTTAAATATTTATTCCAAATTTTAGTTTTATTTATAATTAAAACCATCTTTTAACAAAATTTAAGAATTAGGTTTCCGATTAACTTTAAATAATTTAGAGATATATAATACATTTATCAAATCAAATTAAATTTTAAAATAAGATACCTATATATATATAATCAAATTATACTGAAGAAATTCAAATCAAAATATTTTCCAAAACAAAACCATAGCAAAGCTACAGAATGGTTTCTTCACTTCGAAACTCGAAAATGAATGTCGATGATGCGGCCGCCATCACCGAAATTATTTTCCAGCGACAAAGAGAAGAGCACTAATTTCAACATTTTAAAAATTCTTTGAAAACGATTTCTATTAGAAAATACTTTAAATAATATATACTTTAAAATTTTAAAACCAAAGTTCGAAATCACCGGAAACTAATAAATTCACAAATTTCTAAATTAAATTCATTTCAAATTCCAAATCAATTTATAAACCGTATTTATAAATTTATTTAGAACAATAAATGATAATCAAATATTATCATTTCAAACAAACAATTTAATTAACCTATTAAATTCCAGAAAATTTTACTTATATATATTTATAATATAATCATACAAATTTATTTCATTTACAAAAATTTGAAAATAATATTTTAAATATTAGTTTACAAATACATTTCTTTGCTCGATGATACAGGAATGAATTTTCAAAATAAGGGTAGGGATTCAAATTTTTTGCAAGACTCAAATCAAAGAGAATTTTGATTCGAAGACAAATTTGAAAGAAAAGATAAGATGATTCAATTACCGGATCGGGATATGGGTAAGCTTATTTAATTTGCGGGCAACCTTAACCGGGTCGTCCGTAACTTCGAGAATAAGATCGATGCTGAATTCCGAGGTAAATCAACAATCGATCTCAAGTGATGGAATTCAGGTATAGCATGGAATAGATAGCATCGTAAACCGAGGATACAGAAATCTCCGGTAAATCAATGCCTATTGTAAAGGAGTTTTGCTCCTTTACGAATCATTCGAAGATTGGCGAGACTGCGGATCTATTATAGATATCATTCAAAATGGAGTTATGGGGTGCTCCAGAATTTGAAAGAAGACGAATAGTGAGGGACACGAATGAAGTTTGGAACCGTAGGGAACGTTCCAAATTTTCAAAGGAATTGAGTCAAGGGAAGAGATTGAAACTCGAATGAGAGTGATTCTGTAAATACATTTACCCTATATGTTGAGTTTTGCCTAGAGCTACCAAAGCTCTGATACCAACTGTAACGGACCCGATATTTTGGACCATTCGCATCCATTATAAGTGTATAGGTAGACACTCATGCCGGAGTTGAATTGCTCAAAATACCGCGTTGTTAATTTAAATTTGGCAAAACTGAACATATACAGTAAATAAATAATCACAGAACACAGACACAGAGTAATAAGTGCAGCGGAAATAAAAGAGATAGTAGTTCATGAAGCTACTATATGGATATATAAAATACATCAGAGTTTACAACAGAAGAGTAATATGATACATCAGAGTTAAACCAGATACAACGGAAGAGTAACACGATACATCAGATACAATCAGAATACATCACTGGAATCATCGAATATCTGAAACCTGGATAGATAGCTGGATCTCCAAGCGAAGCTCCAACTCCAAAGGTGAGTCTCGAAAGCTGAACTACTCAGTCTGACCCGAGCGTAAGGAAAAGACAAAACACTCGAGTCAGGATTAACATTCTTATATTAATAAATCCAACTCAAGTGAAATAGCAATTGAAATACAAGTAACTCAAAGGATGTTTGGAATAACCATCCTTTAAGGATCCGTTAAACTATCTACTATGTAGTAGTGTACGATAAGTAGATAATGTCTATCAGTAATATAAAAGATATCAAAATAGCGTTAAGTCATGGCCCATTCCACCCTTAACACATTTTTATTCCCAAAAGCATATACAAGACCGTAGTTTCCCCAAAACCGGAAGTCACCAGAGGGCAATCCATATACTAAAGGTACAAATCAAAATCGTAGTGGTCGCGCATAAATGGAATACAAGTATGACAAGGCACATGAGGCAATACCCAAGGTAGTGATACTACCGTTCGCCTGATCCGGACTGGTGAGAACGCAACGCCGCAGCGCCCGCAACACCGTGAAACAACACTCCCAAAATCAAGGGTGCACCAATCGACAACAAGTATAAGTAGTTCGAAGAAGTGTGTCCACTTGAGGTAGCTAATCCTCCATTGGCCCGGCACAGCTCCTGTTTTAGTCATTTCCAATTTGACACAAGTGTCAAGGCTATCCATCATCGTTCTCTTTCTTCAGTCAACACGACATCATTCCAACCACTTCATTCTGGATCATCACTCCGCGCATAGTTATTAAAGTGGTTTTCGGTTTAGATAGAGAGTATATCCATAACCGAATTCCGGTCTCTTTAATAACTTTCGTAATTATTACACCGATTGGTCGTTTATATATTTCAAAACCAAATCAATTACAATTTCAATTAGAATTTGTAAACCAACATTTCATTTGTCTATCAAAACAGTTTCCATACTTTACGTTTCAAAACTTCCAAATTACCATTTCAAAATCTTATAATTCAATTTCAATCTTATATTGAAACCAATTCAAATATTGATTCAAGTTCGTACAAAAGTTTCATTTCGAAATCATTAGAATCAATCTAGTTTTACATTCAAATCAATTTACATTCATTTATCGATTTCATTCAATATTCGTTAAGTAAATTTTATCATTCAAAACAATTCTATTAATTTCCAATTCATTAAATCAATTCTTAAGTTCAACTTCATTAAAACAAAACTTACAATTTTGAATTAAATTAAATTCGTCAAATCAATTCTTTCAATTACAAGTCTTACATTAATTCCAAAATATCACATTTTCATTTCTTGTTAAAGAAATTCCATTTCACTTATTTACTCACTTAAATAATTTTCCAAAACTTACTTAATAAAGAAAACTCAATTTCAATTATTTACGAAGTAAAATTCACTTATTCAAAAGTTCAATTTTCTTATTAAAGAATTTCAATTCAATTTAATCATTAAATAATTTAATCTTATTTAAGTATTAAATAATTCAAAACTTAATTATTCAATAATTTCAAAGTTTAATAATTTCAAACTCAATTATAATTTCAAACTTAATTATTAAATCATTTCAAAGTTTAATAATTTCAAACTCAATTATAATTTCAAACTTAATTCAATAATTTCTCAAATTAAACAACATTCTTTCATCAATTACATTTTTAATATTTTGTTTCAGATTTTTAAATATTAACACTTTCCTTTCAATAAAAATTCAAATTTCTACTTCATTTCAAAACCATTTTATTTATTCAAATAAAATCTTCGTTTTATTTTAAATCAAATTATTGACCAATCGAGTTATTATTTAATTCTCTATCCTAGGTCAAAGTTCAATTTGGGTATTTATCATTTCAACCCGATTCCAATTCAATTCAAAACCAAAGCATGGTAAAGGGAACTTGCAGTGTGATGACTGGGATGGTGTCAAAGTAAATAAACAAGCAATAACAACAAACAATAACAATCCAATAATCAATTCAAATAATCCCGAAATAATCGTATTAATTCGCATTGTCATTTTTACGAATTAATATAATTATTTCTAGAATCTACACTATCATTTCACGTAGATTAAAGATTATTACATTACAGTTCTTCACTTGTCATCTATTTCAATTTCATACATCATCAATTTTACAATATACATTCAGTGGTTCAAAGTGTAATTAAACCAATCCTACGTGTCAATAAATTTAACAGTTAAAGGGGTCATATTATACAAATGTCAATTAATCAAATTTAACATTTATCTATCCTATATCCAGTTCAATTTCATACTGTTTATCATTTTAACATTAACAATTTAATGTCCAATAGAAACATCAACAATAAATCAATTATCAACCAAACTGTATTATCATCGCATAAATAATTAACAGATAATGGTGTCAGATGTCACAGGTGAACTGATACAGGTAATAACAGTGTCAATATCAAACAGCAGCATATTTCAATTGTCGTTTCAATTGAAATCAAATTTAATAAATAAAAGAACGTTAATCGTGAGTGATGGCTCACCTTTCGAGGCTAGAGAGATAGACAACGAAGTTGAGTTACGAAATCCAGACACGAATCCAAAATGACAAGATCGGCACGAATTCGACGATCAAAACTGATAACAGAAATTTATGGAACACGTCGGAACGAGATTGATGACGATAATTAATATAAGTGAACACATATACATAATTATATGAAACTATACATAATTACTAATTACACAAATATTAAATTATATATATATAACCAGATTTTATACAACTTTAAAACTTAAATAACTATACAGTCGAAACTACCATATATACTTTATAACACAAAAATCAATATTATATACGGTAATATATATACTCGGATATAGCTTACTATAGTATTACATAACTATTAATACTCATTAAAACACATTTCTAAAACAAACTGAAGATGAACCCGCATATCACTATATATTCACAGCAACCAGTATTACATATATCCAACATACTTTATAACTTTTAAAATATAACTAATATATCATATACTCAACCTATACTAGGTAAAAGAATATATATATCGCATCTACCAGTAGAACTACAAACATACTATACTCCAACATTTATGTGCAGACGTACTTTTTAAATTTACGAACATGTATACATTGTTATAATAACAAAATTTGAAATAAATGCTTATATATTAATTTAAACTATTGTCTTTTACAATAAAACTTAACATGCTGTAACTAGTAATATGACATACCATAATATATAAAATACAATATATAAACAGGCTGAAATATATACAACATATAACCTAAGTCACATAAACCGAACTTGAGTATACACAACAGAGAAGAAGAATATATGACTTATATAATAGATGCAGATCCATAAATATATGCCTTATTACTATATCTACCCTTTCAAAACTGTTCTATAGTTTATATGTGTATACGTATAATAGATTATAACTGATGCAAAAATAGACAACTGTATATACCTATATGCGAAGGTGAAGGACTGGAGATGGTTTGCAAGTGGGGTTGCATGCGTGTGCTTGCAAAGCTGCGGCTAAGATTAGAAGATGCAAGGTCAGTGGGTGTCGATGGGCTGCTAGTAGTTGGAGAGGCCGGGATTTGGAGCTTTGGTAGGCAAAGAGAAGGAGGGTGCTGGGTAGGAGAGGCTGTGACCTCGGTTGTGGAACTCGATTGCTGTTGTCAGTGGAAGAGGAGGAAGGGGCGGGAGACGATCAAAGGTAGGAGGGCGAGAGCGAAAGACGACGGCGGAGACAGAGTCAAGGAAACTGACGCGGTAGGTGGGTGGTTTCGTGGCGGTGATCGGCAGGCTGTCTAGTGGGTGTCAGGTCGTGGAGGGTTTGGGCCGTGCTTGGGGTTACTGGTGGAGGCTCAGCAAAAGTCAGTACTTGTATGGGAGGGAGGTGGAGGGTGGTAGGAAAATGATGAGCAACACGTCTTGGATTTTGAAATGGTAGAGGAAGAATTTTATCTCCAGGCAAACATTTATGGGTATTGGGAAAACAAAGTATAAAGCTTTGGGAATTTAAAATATGAGGCAAACCATAATAGGCTACAGCAATTGAAATATGTATATGAAGCAATGAATGGCATAGCAAAAGGTGGGAGGACGTGTTTCTCTGACACAATGCCTTTTCATAATTCAAACTTTTACAATAGAAGAAGTAGAATAGGAATAGGCTTTGAATAAAATAGGTGTTTAATGTAATAGCAACCGTCCCTCAAAATTAAGCTGACCCTCTAAAGCAAATTGAAATGAAAATAAGTTCTACCTTTTGAGATGGCCCGGGGATGGCAGCAGCTAGGTTCAGTAACCGATGGAATAAATATTAAAATCTCGAATTTTCGCCAGCGGAAAATGCAGCAAAAACGCTAAAAAATAAGATCGACGGAGCCAAAGATGTTCGAATTTGGAAAAACGACAAACTGACATCTTGCTCAGAAGATGGTTTAGAATTTTTCTATGTAAAAATATTTAGGTTTCGGAAACATTTTATTTTCATCGCTTTTTAACTGATTAAATTGAAGTAAATTTACGCACGAAATAAACTTTCATATTTTCGGACAAAAATTTACCAGTTGCTATGTTTAACTAGACGTATTCCAAATATTAAATTTTATTTCAAAATTTTATCGTTTAAAATTTCACAAAATTTCAACTAATTACGTTATTAAAACAGTTGAAATTTACGGGTCGTTACAAAAACGAAAGAGCCGGTAAGGTGAGGTGCACCCTCCTAGTCATTTATTGAAAATTTCCATTTCTTTATTTAGTTCAAATCTTTGAATTGTGTTTCATAATTTGCATCAAGAAATGTTTGAAGCTCTTCTCGATGTCTAATTATATATGTCCATTCAATAAGTTTGGATTTCGTTGCTATCTATGTACATTCTTTCTTGATTAGATTGTTGTTCTGATTTGTTTCCCATTTCTTCATTTATGGATGTTATTCTTGTAAGGTAAAAACCCGCTCTACGTTAGTGGCGTGGTCTCACAGAATTTTTACAAGTTCATCATATTACTTGAGTTTTCTTACGATGGTTTTCCATACTGACCTGGGTGTTATTTTATTATAACGCTTAGTCTGACCGAGTTTTTCCCAAGTTAGCTTTGGTGATATGGATTTATTGGAGAAGAGCTGGATGTTCACTTATCGTAGTGTTTTATTTTCAGCCGTATTATATTATATACCTATCAGCAATTGTAAGGTTGGACTTTTATAACTGTCCAGCTGATAAGGTTTGTTTTTAACTTTGATATACATTGTATTTTGGAGTGACAGTTTTTACCATCTTTGTCATATTATATGTTGTCGATTCCACTGTGAGATTCGGATTTTCCCGTTCTTTGTTCTTTTCTTTTTATTTTACCTTAACAATCTACACTTTCGGTGATTGGATATTTGACACTTGAATACCATGGATGCATTTGGTGACCACTTTCAATGGTTGAAAAGGCGGGTCATTACAATATAGAAAATTGCAATACCGTGGATGTATTCGGTGACGATCTAACTTTCTTACACCTAAAGACGACACTTGATATATCCTTGGTATTCATGTTTCGATCATTTATATGTCCGATAGACAGCTCATTTAGGGTGAAGAAAGAAGAAGATAGAACGGAATCTGTGACGACCGCCCACGACCCCTGCACCAAACCTAGACATAGTGCTCTGTAAAGTGTGCCAGGCAGCCATGGACGGTTGCCAATGGTTAAGTTAAACAGCGGAATCTATCGTATTACTCACAGCGCATGGATAAAATACAATAGAAAATATATATAGTGAAGCTTCACAGAATAGAATCTCATCAATAAAACTTCATAATAGTTGAATACAACATCTGAATAGTCAATACATCAAGCCTCACTACATATCACTAAGAGAATTATACAAAGCAGCGGAACATCCAGTACATATAGTAAGAAAATAATATGTAAGCCTCCAGCTCGTCTTCGTCATCAGCATCGTTGGAAGCAAGAACAGCACCTGTCACCTGCTACCTAGTCTGCCCGTCCCAAAATGGACGAACAGCCCAAGGCAATAAGAGTTAAAACATAAAGCCTTGAGTCAGACAACAGTCTTAGTGAGCGGTAAATTAACTAACAACATACCAAAAGAGCATAAAGGAAAAAGGAATAGGAATCCAACCCTCCCACTCCACCTCTTTCTACAGTGATAGCCCCCAGACACACACTAAGCAGAAGCAAACATAGGAAAGCAAACAATTAAGGTAAAGTAATTATCACTCGAGTCAAGGGCGATGTTTTCCAAGTACAAACCCCCAAGGCCTAAACCAAGATCAGATAAGCACCCAGAAAATACCGCTCTTGAGACCGAATGACGATACAACCAAACAGCCATGACTCTGGCTATCACTGTTATCATTGCTTCGATATCATCGTTAATTGAATGACCAGCTCATTCTTTCATCCATCCGTCAAGGGCTAATGGAAACCCCGGTTCTAGACATAACTCCGCACGTCGTCAAAACCCGTGCCTAGGACTATCGAATCTGCCTAGAGTACTCGACTACCAATCAGTAGCCTTCAGGGACTATCGAATCTGCCCAACGTACTCTTGCTTTGAGCATGCTAGAACCTTCAAGAACGATGAGATCTCAGCCTTCTAGTCATCCTCCACGACGACTATTTCCATACTAGCTCAAGCTCCTCTCGAGCAAACCATTATCCTCAACTCGAACCATTTCACCGAGTTATCAACATGCTTGGAATGATCCCGTCTGGATTAAACCAAGTCCATCTAATACCATGCCTCGCTTCATCTCATCATAGCAAAGCCTCATCACAACATCATCAAATCTATCCATATGAGCTTCATCATCCGCTACGTATGCCACGAGCAGCTTTCCCAATTCAAGAGCCTTTCCCTTAGCTTTTGAATCATCTTCGACCATCTTGTCTAAATCAAATCATCAATCAACTAATTCATAACAATCAATCAAGTCAATCATTAATCCAAGTAATCAAGCATTCAAACATGATCTAAATAACATTTATAACAATAATGGCAATTTCGTAAATAAAGAGTCTAAAGTCTAACAAGCATGAAAACATGAGCAATATCTCTATAATCTTGATGAATGAACTTGCATAGGTTAACATGTAGTAAAATGGATGTCAAATCATCATGAACAATGGATCTATACTTAAGTTTATGAAAATGCATGGAAATCACTATTTTAACCCCAAATCAAGCCAACAATCCGATATACTCCTTTGGATCCGTGTGAGAGATAATCACCACTCACCAAATCACCTAAACAACCCAAAAGCAACACACTTCAGATCTGGACAGCGAAGGATCTAACTCGATCTATCACAAATCCGCTTCAAACGATGAAATCTCTCTTCAATGGATGTAGATCTTCAATCTAAGCTCTTGGATCTTCGATTTGATCTTCGATTTGGATGGAAGGAATCACAAGATTAGAGTGGAGAAAAGAAGTGAAGAAGTGTAGAACTGGAGCTCTCAAAACAGCAGCACTTTGTCGCTTTAAAATCCGGATCCCAAAAAGTGAAGAAAAACCGGGTATTTATAGGCTGAAAATCCCCTAAGTCGTCCGCCTTCATGAGTCGTCCACGACTTAACAAAACCTCACGACTTACGACTCATCAGATCTCACGACTCAACCAACATTACGACTCAACCAACACCACGACCTACGACCTAGCAGATCCTACGACTCAACAACCTTGCGACTTAACACAAGCGTGCGACCTAACCCTTAGGCACGACCTAAGACTCAACGACTCAACCTTCCTTGCGACTTAACGACTCAGGCTTACGCGCATCCACGACCTAACGATTTAGCAAGTATCGCGACTTAACAAAATGTGGCCTAACGACTTAATACCTCACGACTTATCTAAACAAAGTGCTTAGGTTGCTTACGACCTAACTTCACCCAGACATAGGTCGCCTACGACTTAACACGCCATAGCCACCCAACGACCTAACACCTTAACTCGTCCACGACTTATCAAAACCCTAGGTCGCTAACTCCTATAAGTCGCCTACTAACTTAAGTCGTTAACTCCTAAGTCGTCTACCCCTTAAGTCGGTCAAACCCTGTAGGTTGCTCCAATCTCTTAGGTCGTTCACTCGACCTAACCTACCCCACGACCTAAGCTACCACACGACCCAACTTCCAAACGACTTAAGCTACAACACGGCTTAACTTCTAGACAACCTAACTTCTACACGACTTAAGCTCTAGTCGACCTAAACTCTGGACGACTTAACAATACTAACAAATCTAATAACAACTATTTTACGATGTTTCGATCCGTAAAAATACGGGTCGTTACATTCTCTCCCCCTTAGGAATTTCGCCCCCGAAATTCCAAACAAACAAGAGCAATCAAAAACTATTCCGCATGCCTACCATCCATAGCAATCAACAAACCATGCGTCCAATTCTAGCCTAGCATGCAGAATTTTAAAACTAGAACAAGTTACAATATCGTGAGATGACACGACACCTTATGGCCATACCTCGAAGAGTTCAGGATGAGCTGCCTTCATCCTCTCTTCCTCCTCCCATGTACAGTCGTTATCATCATCACTCCATTGTATCTTGAGCAACCTAACTACATTCCTCCTAAGCTGTTTCGTGTCGGTTTCCACAACACGAAGCGGCTTACGAGGTCACTTATCGACTGGATCAACCTCGAAATCTTCACAGCTATCAGCAGAAACCACTGTATTCGAGTCGTGCACATACTTCCGTAGATACGATACATGAAAAACATTGTGCACACCCGACATCTTCTCTGGTAACTCCAATCTGTAGGCGAGCTTTCCAATTCGCTCGATGATCGGGAAGGGTCCAACAAATCTCGGAGACAATTTTCCTTTCTTCCCGTATCGAATAACATTCTTCAGTGGAGAAATCTTCACAAAAACCATATCACCTACGTCGAATTCCAAATCCTTACGACGCTTATCGGCATAACTTTTCTGATGGCCTTGGGCTGCCTTCATTCGTTGCCGAATGAACTCAATGAAATCCAAAGTCTGTCGAATCATCTCTGGCCCAAGTATCAACTTTTCTCCTGTTTCTAACCAACATGTCGGAGAGTTACACGGTCTCCCATACAATGCCTCATACGGTGCCATACCAATGCTTGACTGGTAACTTTTATTATACGAAAATTCTACCAAATGAAGATGATCTTCCCATGGTCCTCCGAAATCTAAAACACAAGCTCTGAGGAGATCTTCCAAAACTCGGTTGACTCTCTCGGTCTGCCCATCTGTTTGAGGGTGATAAGCTGTACTCAAACACAACTCGGTTCCCAAAACTTCCTGGAAGCTCTTCCAAAATCCACTAGTGAACAATGGGTCTCGATCGCTCACTATACTCTTTGGAATACCATGGAATCGAACTATCCACTTAACATACAACTCAGCCAACTTTGATGCAGTCCTAGTCGATCGAACAGGAATGAATCTTGCACTCTTAGTCAGACGATCTACGATGACCCAAATCCCTTCATTTCCCGTTCTTGTTCTAGGTAACCCATCGATAAAATCCATCGATACTTGCTCCCATTTCCATGTAGGAACTTCTAATGGCTGAAGCAGTCCACTTGGCTTCTTTTGTTCGGCTTTTACCAACTGGCAGTTCATGCACTTGGAAATAAAATTTCCAACATCCTTCTTCATACCTTCCTAGTAATAGGTTCTCATCATATCCCGATACATCTTATTTCCACCTGGATGAATTGTTAGCTTCGAGTGATGACTTTCCTTCAGAACTTCACTTCTCAATTAATCTATATCGGGAACAACTAGTCGTCCTTGCTTCCGAAGCCAACCTTCTCGATCGACCTCGAATCCTTTATCCTTTTTTGGGTCCAATCCAGATTCCAAATCACGGATAATCTTGACAAGCTTATCATCCCGCTTTTGGCTCTCGCCAATTCTTTCCACAAGAGTCGGTCTTATTGATAAGTTTGCCAACATCTCAGGTTCCAATTCACATCTGGGCCTGAAGTCGAATCCAGCTAAATACTCAAGATTCTTCCATTCTGAAAAACATGGCTCCCAATCCTGCATGTCTTCGACTTAACGCATCTGCCACTGCGTTACCCTTTCCCGGAGTATAGGCTATACCAAAATCATATGATGACAAAAACTCTAGCCATCGTTGCTGCCGAAGATTCAAATCCTTTTGGGAGAAAAGATACTTCAACGACTTATGATCTGTAAACCACTCAAATCGAACTCCCAATAGATAATGTCTCCACATCTTCAGAGCAAATACAATCGCTGCTAACTCCAAATCATGAGTCGGATAATTCCTTTCATGCGGCTTCAGTTGTCGACTTGCATATGCAACAACTTTTACCCTTCTGCATCAGCACTGCTCCAAGTCCAGTACCACATGCATCGGTGTAAACCACCATCTCATCATTTCCTCTTGGAATAGTCAAAACAGGAGCACTCGTCAATCGCTCTTTCAGGATTCCGAAAGCTTGCTCACACTTAGCATCCCATCTGAATACTTGGTTCTTTTTCGTCAATCCTGTCAATGGTGCAGCCACCTTGGAAAAGTCTTTGATAAATCGACGATAGTATCCTGCTAATCTAAGAAAACTTCTCACATCAGATGCATTCTTAGGCCTAACCCAATCCTGGATTGCTGCCACCTTGGCGGGATCAACCGCTATTCCATCTCCAGAGATAATATGGCCTAAGAACCTCACTTCACTCTTCCAGAAGTGACACTTCGAAAACTTAGCCTTCAGCTGATGTTTTCGTAAGATTTCCAAAACAATACGCAAGTGCGTCTTGTGCTCTTCTTCAGTTCTGGAATAGATCAAAATATCATCCACGAACACTAGCACGAACTTGTTCGGCTGATCTCTGAACACTCTATTCATAAGATCCACAAAATATGTTGGCGCCTTAGTCAATCCAAACGGCATTACCAGCCACTCAAAGAAACCGGATGGTGTCCTAAAAGCAGTCTTCGACACACTATCCTTAGCCACTCTTAACTGGTGAAATCCCGTTGCCAAATCCATCTGAGAAAACACCTTCGCTTCGTGAAGCTGATCAAACAAGTCATCTATTCTCGGCAATGGATACTTGTTCTTTTAGTCACTTTATTCAGCTCACGATGATCCACACACAACCTCAGCGATCCATCCGCTTTGGTTACAAACACAACTGGTGCACCCCATTCGGACACACTACGCCGAATGAATCCTTTCTGTAAAAGATCATCAACCTGCACCCTCAACTCCTGCTGTTCCCTAGGCACCATCCGCCTAAGAGGCATCACAACAGGTCTGGCTCCTTCAACTAGATCTATACGAAACTCGATCTCTCTATGCGGTGGTAACCCTTTGACCTCGTCAAAGACATCCTCAAATCCATTAGCGATTGGCACAGATAACAGTCCATCCCGTGGAACAACCAGCGAATACATGAAGCTCATGAAGACGCCTTCTTCATGCTTACATCGTATCACAATCTTTCGCCCCTCCACATTCTCGACTGTCACCTCCAACCTATCACAATCAACCTTTGCCGCATACTTCCTAAGCCAATCCATACCCAAAATAATTTTGAACCCCGCAAAGTTCAGAACAAAACAATCACAAACAAAAGTGCAACCATGACTCGATACAATCAGACCACGGCATAGCATACACAAACAAGACGAACCCCCAACTGAATTAGTCACAACCAATGGCCTATCAACAATATCCGGTTCTAAACCCAACCGGCCTACAAGTTCATTACAAACAAAAGAATGCGACGCCCCAGTATCAAATAACACTCTAACTGGAACATCACAAATGAAAAGAGTACCCTGAACCACCACACTCTTTCCTTTCTCTTCAGCGGTAGGAGCTTTTGAAGATGATGGAACAGCTCCCAAAGCATAAGCTTGCACAATCTGCTTGTCCTTCCGCGGTTCTGGACAATTCTTCCTGACATGCCCCAGCTTGTCACAGTTGTGGCACTTCACCGGCACCTTCGAATTCTTGCAATCCCTGGAGAAATGACCCTTCTGCTGACAATTGTAGCAGGTCACTTCGCCCTTCGGCTTCTTCTAGCCATCCTTACCCTTTTGCTGCTGCTGCTTTCTCTTCTTGTTTCCACCCTGCTGTGGCTTAGACTCTTCCCTGGTCACAGCAACAACAGATCCTTCCTTAGGAAACAGATTCTCGTGCCTCAGAGCTTTCTCCACAAGCTTCTCAAATGGATCGTCCAAATGATCCACCAACTGCCTCCCAAGATAACTGTCCAAGCCTGTCACAAACTTCTCATTCTTCTGATATGAAGATTCAATATACGACCAGGCATACTTGGACAAAGCTTCAAACTCAGAAACATACTCAAGAACTGGTCTTCCACCTTGCTTGAGCTCCACAAACTTCTTGAACAGAACAGACTTCTGAGCTGTAGAAATGAACTTAGCTTCGAATCTGACTTGGAATTGCTCCCAAGTAATTTCTTCCTCCGGAGTATCAATAGCGATAGAGTTCCACCAATCAGAAGCTCTCCCTTGAAGCTGTCTTGATGCTAACTTCCTCTTAGTCGCATCCTCAATTCCCAAATCACTAAAGATCCTCCTACAAGCATCTATCCACCTCTGGACTTCAATGGTTGATTCTGTTCCCAAGAAAATCTTTCCTCCAAGAGCAGTATAATCCTTACACAGCTTAGCAAAATCCACTGGTCTTGGAGTTTGAACTTGAACTCCAACATCTACTGATGGCCCTGAAGCTGGCATTCTTCTCATGATCGAAGTCATCATAGCTTCGAACATAG
This sequence comes from Allium fistulosum, assembly GCA_030737815.1. NCBI lineage: Eukaryota > Viridiplantae > Streptophyta > Magnoliopsida > Asparagales > Amaryllidaceae > Allium > Allium fistulosum. The sequence continues at coordinate 1,621,712,347 of CM060901.1, forward strand.
CTGCATAATCAGCAGCCCCCTCAGCAGCACGGCCTTCCCTAGCAGCTGGTCTCCCTCTTCGACTTATTCTCAATATCTATAAAAAGGAATGATTAATACACCTTGAGAAACAACTGCATAAGGAATTCAAATCCTTCTAAATTACTATATTATATATAGTAATCATCCATCAAAATACAATTACGTCTCTCATACGTAGTTATGTCAGCGAGCGTTGGGTAAAATCGATTAACCAAAGCTCTGATACCAAATGTGACGACCGCCCATGACCCCTGCACCAAACCTAGACATAGTGCGCTGTAAAGTGTGCCAGGCAGCCATGGACGGTTGCCAATGGTAAAGTTAAACAGCGGAATCTATCGTATTACTCACAGCGCATTAATAAAATACAATAGAGAATATATATAGTGAAGCTTCACAGAATAGAATCTCATCAATAAAACTTCATAATAGTTGAATACAACATCTGAATAGTCAATACATCAAGCCTCACTACACATCACTCAGAGAATTATACAAAGCAGCGGAACATCCAGTACATATAGTAAGAAAATAATATGTAAGCCTCCAGCTCGTCTTCGTCATCAGCATCGTTGGAAGCAAGAACAGCACCTGTCACCTGCTACCTAGTCTGCCCGTCCCAAAATGGATGAACAGCCCAAGGCAATAAGAGTTAAAACATAAAGCCTTGAGTCAGACAACAGTCTTAGTGAGCGGTAAATTAACTAACAACATACCAAAAGAGCATAAAGGAAAAAGGAATAGGAAACCAACCCTCTCACTCCACCTCTTTCTACAGTGATAGCCCCCAGACACACACTAAGAAGAAGCAAACATAGGAAAGCAAACAATTAAGGTAAAGTAATTATCACTCGAGTCAAGGGCGATGTTTTCCAAGTACAAACCCCCAAGGCCTAAACCAAGATCAGATAAGCACCCAGAAAATACCGCTCTTGAGACCGAATGACGATACAACCAAACAGCCATGACTCTGGCTATCACTGTTATCATTGCTTCGATGTCATCGTTAATTGAATGACCGGCTCATTCTTTCATCCGTCCGTCAAGGGCTAATGGAAACCCCGGTTCTAGACATAACTCCGCACGTCGTCAAAACCCGTGCCTAGGACTATCGAATCTGCCTAGAGTACTCGACTACCAATCAGTAGCCTTCAGGGACTATCGAATCTGCCCAACGTACTCTTGCTTTGAGCATGCTAGAACCTTCAACAACGATGAGATCTCAGCCTTCTAGTCATCCTCCTCGACGACTATTTACATACTTTCTCAAGCGCCTCTTGAGCAAACCATTATCCTCAACTCGAACCATTTCACCGAGTTATCAACATGCTTGGAATGATCCCGTCTGTATTAAACCAAGGCTATCTCATACCATGCCTCGCTTCATCTCATCATAGCAAAGCCTCATCTCAACATCAACATCATCAAATCTATCCATATGAGCTTCATCATCCGCTACATATGCCATGAGCAGCTTTCCCAATTCAAGAGCCTTTCCCTTAGCTTTTGAATCATCTTCGACCATCTTGTCTAAATCAAATCATCAATAAACTAATTCATAACAATCAATCAAGTCAATCATTAATCCAAGTAATCAAGCATTCAAACATGATCTAAATAACAATTATAACAATAATGGCAATTTCGTAAATAAAGAGTCTAAAGTCTAACAAGCATGAAAACATGAGCAATATCTATATAATCTTGATGAATGAACTTGCATAGGTTAACATGTAGTAAAATGGATGTCAAATCATCATGAACAATGGATCTATACTTAAGTTTATGAAAATGCATGGAAATCACTATTTTAACCCCAAATCAAGCCAACAATCCGATATACTCCTTTGGATCCGTGTGAGAGATAATCACCACTCACCAAATCACCTAAACAACCCAAAAGCAACACACTTCAGATCTGGACAGCGAAGGATCTAACTCGATCTATCACAAATCCGCTTCAAACGATGAAATCTCTCTTCAATGGATGTAGATCTTCAATCTAAGCTCTTGGATCTTCGATTTGATCTTCGATTTGGATGGAAGGAATCACAAGATTAGAGTGGAGAAAAGAAGTGAAGAAGTGTAGAACTCGAGCTCTCAAAACAGCAGCACTTTGTCGCTTCAAAATCCGGATCCCAAAAAGTGAAGAAAAACCGGGTATTTATAGGCTGAAAATCCCCTAAGTCGTCTGCCTTCATGAGTCGTCCACGACTTAACAAAACCTCACGACTTACGACTCATAAGATCTCACGACTCAACCAACATTACGACTCAACCAACACCACGACCTAAGACCTAGCAGATCCTACGACTCAACAACCTTACGACTTAACACAAGCGCACGACCTAACCTTTAGGCACGACCTAAGACTCAACGACTCAACCTTCCTTGCGACTTAACGACTCAGGCTTACGCGCATCCACGACCTAACGATTTAGCAAGTATCACGACTTAACAAAATGTGGCCTAACGACTTAACACCTCACGACTTATCTAAACAAAGTGCTTAGGTTGCTTACGACCTAACTTCACCCAGACATAGGTCGCCTATGACTTAACACGCCATAGCCACCCAACGACCTAACACCTTAACTCGTCCATGACTTATCAAAACCCTAGGTCGCTAACTCCTATAAGTCTCCTACTAACTTAAGTCGTTAACTCCTAAGTCGTCTACCCCTTAAGTCGGTCAAACCCTGTAGGTTGCTCCAATCTCTTAGGTCGTTCACTCGACCTAACCTACCCCACGACCTAAGCTACCACACGACCCAACTTCCAAACGACTTAAGCTACAGCATGGCTTAACTTCTAGACAACCTAACTTCTACACGACTTAAGCTCTAGTCGACCTAAACTCTGGACGACTTAACAATACTAACAAATCTAATAACAACTGTTTTACGATGTTTCGATTCGTAAAAATACGGGTCATTACAGAATCTCACAAAAATGTGACGAGTAACATAAAATATATAAATGAAGTCTTTACAAAAGAAAGAACTTTATTATAAACAATCATCATCAGAGTACACTATCATATTATCCGCCTGGACAGTTATAACATTCTACCCTTATAAATGTTGATAAATACAAACATCAACCCAGCGGAAAGATAAAGAAATACATAGATACGTCTTGGGCATCCAACTCGTCTCCTGAACTCCAAAGCATCTGATGCTAATCTAGAAAATATGCTCGGTCTAACCCGAGCATTAAAATAAAATAACATCCGGATTAGTATGGTAATACTAGCGTGAGAAACCTTAAGTAATAGGGTGAACATATAATAATTCTATGAGACCACGCTGTTAACACGGAACGGGTTTTACCTCACAAGATCAACATTCATAGATGAAGATATAGGAAACAAATCAGAACTAGAATCCAAACAAGAATAAATGAGCATAGAAAGATAAAAATCCAAACTTAAAGAATAAACACAAATAATTAAACATCGAGAAGAACCTTAGTCCCTTCTCGGTGCAATTAAGAAAACAATTCAATGATTTGAATTAACATCAAGGAAAGGAATTTTCCCACAATATATGTGGGTACATGCCACCAACTGCAGAATGGGTTTCCTTTCATAATAACAATATCTAGTCTCAACCATGGATGCGAATGATTAAACATTATGAAATTCTTTCAACACTTCTCGATGTAATTAATTAAGAAGTTAATTTAAAAGCTTGGAATCAAAGGAAAGAATAGAGAAATTTTTCAACAAATGACTAGGAGGGTGCTTCCCACTTACCGAAAGTATACTTCTAGAAATATACTTGAGAACTCCGATGGCTCTCGGACATGTCCAAGCCGGACCCCACCAACGGTTAACGAGATTCCGAACATTTCACATCTCAATGCGCAAAATCGATTCCAATCTAAAGTGGATGTGAAAATAACCTAACGGGAGAAACCCCGCAAAGCTTGGCTTCCACTTGCTCTTTGGGTCCAATCATTTCTGACTAAGGATAACAAAGATTAAAGGCGCAACGAATCGTTTTTAAAGTGACGATACACCATGAAGAAAGCTGAATCCAGTATTTAATAAATCAACTACCAGGTATTATTAAAAATGATCGTAAATGGAAATTAAATTTCATATTCTTACTACGACTCATCAAATCCAAACAAGTGCCTTCCCTTAGTTGAAAATGAAGCATGCAAGTTGAGGTATTATTATTTCTAGGCATTGCCTTAACGACATTTTTAACCTTCGAGATAGAAACGAGTTCAAGTCTTGATGTTTAGTGTTAAAGTATGACTGAATCCTTTCCACATGAGTGATATCGAATTACAAAAACTTCTTTTCCATAACTGAATCAAAGCTTTTACTTATAAAACCAAACTTGTGCTGGGATTTCACATTTAAAAGTATTAACTTTAAACAAATTTATCAAAATGATTGATTAACTATGCACATATAGAAAACATCACTTATTAAATATTGATCTACTAGCATACAATTCAATATCCAAACAATATAATAGCAGAACGGGGAATTATTCTGCTAAAAAAATGTCATTTATGTTTTATGTAACCAAATGATAGTAAAACGGGGTTCTATTCTGCTAAAAAGATGTCAATTACAATTTAATTAGCAGAACGGTTTTTTATTCTGCTATACAGATGTCATCGGGTTTCATATTAAATTGGGGTTACTTAAAGATAATCGACAAAGAAATCCCTTGTTTACAGATTAATTTACTTTTAAAACCGAATTCGTTCTTGGGCTTCTCATTACAAGTATTAACTTTAAACAACCTTGTTAAAATGTTTCATTAACTTTAAACACCATTATTAAAAAGATTTGACAACCTAAAATATCCTTATTAAATTGATTAATTATCTCTAACTATCATTAATAAGAATGATTAATTATCTTTAAACTTCATTAATTAATTTTATTAATTAACTTTAAATACCTTCAATTAAAAAGGTTAATCGCTTTTAAAAAACATCATTAATTAAATTAATTTATTAAATTTAAATGTCAGTAATTAAATTAGTTAATAAAAACTTAAATATTATAATTAAATTAATTAACAAAAATTAAATATCATTAATTATAAATGACTAACTAATTTAAGACATCATTAAGAAAGAGATTAATTAAAATTAAACTTATTAATTAACTTTAAAAAATCTTTAATTAATAAGGGTTAATTAATTTTAAACACCATAAATTAAAAATGATTAATTAACTTTAATCCACCATTGTTGAATAATTAATTAACCTTAAACATCATTAGATAAAATGATTAACTAAGTTCAAGTATCATTATCAAAGTAATTAATCAAATTTAAACTCATCGTTATTAAGTTAATTGATTAATCTTAATCCCCATTAATTAAAATGGGTTAATTAAATTTAAAAATAATTATTAAAATTGTTATTTAATTTTAAACTCATCATTATTCAAAAACTTTATTAACATTGTAAAACAAAACCCAAGCTCGAGAATAAACCAAAAGGTTGTAAAGAGATAATATTTTTCAAAAGTGTCGATATAGCCATAGTCGATATACAGACACTTCCATAACTACTTTCATGTCATTTAATTTACATCCAAACATCACATAACATAAGCATGGCGTATACACAAAGTAAGCAACATTCATGAATATAAAGAAGGTATCACATAAACAATTTACTTCCACTTTACAACTAGTTTAAGCCACTAATTAACTACTAAAAATGCCTACTTTTTCAAGCACAAACCAAGGTAATAACATAACATTCAAATATTATCAACCAAGCAACTAAAATAGAGATAAGATTATGAATAAATTAAAGTTCAAAATTTTAGCTTAAAAGGCGAGCTTTACTCACAATTATGCTTCCAACTTTTATCCAAAGTGACCCAAGATGTTTTCGACAAACAACAACACTATGACACCTTCCTTCTCCTCCTTTCCTTGCTAAAAGGATCGGCCCAAGGTATGGTGCACACGGCCAAGGGTGGTGGAGCTCGGCCTTGAATGGTACAAGGATTTCGAATTATCAATGAATTCACAAAATTGAACCCGAAAATGGGTCCTTTTCAAACTGATTTTTGGAGAAGTTACTCGCATAATTTTGAGAAGTTATAAAGGGAAAAATTCTTGAAATTTTTTTCTCAATTTCAACAAAAGAATCACTCAATTTTGAATAATTTTTAGGGAGATATGGTTAAAAGAAGAAGATGTATTTTGGGACTTGAAAATATGAGTCCGAAAACATCTTGGAAAGAAATGATATTTTGAAATGGCTATGCTCATAATTTGAAAAAGTGGTACAAATTAAAGTTGTAGCCAGTGGAATTTTCTATGGTTTCAAGAAAATAATTTCTCCATTAGGATAAGAAATGAGGAAGATATGATGGGATGTAAAGGAGGAAAAATTTGAAGAAGTGAAGGGCTATTTATAAGCAAGAGAAAAAGTGAATTACCTAAATGTCCTTTACCCTTCACCAATTTGTGACACCTCAACACCTTATCCCCCTCTCCCTTTACCCTAGAACCCACGCCCCCAACATGTTAAAACATGTTTTAAACATGTTTTGTACTAATTTGTAACTATACTTGCTAATGACTTGACATATTTTTTATTTATTTTTTATTTTCATTAAATATCATATCTCTTTATATTACTTAAATAAATTTATATATAAACAAACATATCTAAATTATTTATGAATGAATGTGTATATTTATACTCTAGGGTTTACAATGTTTCTGATAACTTTTATTCGACAAAAAGTCGAAAATTTGGAAAATGAATTCCGATCACATTTTCGATTTTTCTTCAAACTAATTTTTTTTTTGAAAACTATTGTACCATCATTATTTATTACCTAATAGAGTTTTATTTTAATTATAAAACTTATTATTTGAATATTTAAAATTAAAATATTCCTGAATTAAAGTGGTGAAATTCTGAGTCGTTACGCTCTCGCCCCTTTAAAAGAATTTCGATCCCGAAATTTAACCATAATCCTAACCCAGAAAACAAACCAAACCAAAAATACTTAACTCTATTCATTAATCCATATGATGTACATAGATCATTCCTACAAAATCTTATTTGATCACTCACTCAAATACATAGCTTTACTTTCGAACTAGTATCGCTTACCCGACTTCCTAATGTGGACTCCGATTAGGCTTCTGAATTAGAAATCTCCATCCTCCTGACATAGCAATATACTATGATAGAAAACTTTGGTTTTATATTAAGAACCCTCACAAAGTGTTTTCCATCAAAAATCAAGAGATAGACCCTAATTCGGAATGGTGCGGGACACCTTAAAGTCGTGCACTCGAATCTTAGATCCAACTTGTGTGAAAAGTGGAATGATCTACATTCAACTTACGTACTTATTTTATTGGTTCTTACCAATACTAATACTAATTCTATTTAGACTAAAATTATTTATGTAAACATTTCATAAAACAGACTTAAGCTTAACTTCTATAACATTCTACTACATCCTGCGAGTATATACCACTATCTGTGTAACATCCCACTATTTTGACCATTCAAATCGACAATAAATCCACACTTGTCGGACTTGAATACTTCAAAATAGTGGATTGTCAAGAAAATTTGGAGCAAATGAAATCAAACACAGAATCACAGACACAGAATATCAGAATAACTCGCAGCGGAAATAAAATACCATAGTAGTTCATGAAGCTACTATATACAACTCTCAAAATATATACAAAATCTCATAGTCAAAATACATACAATAGAAGTCAGGATACAAAAGTCAATAATACAGAGGCAATACTGATTAGGAAATAACTGGAATAGAGGTCGATGAACCGATAGACAAATAAGCTCCAACAAATCTCTAGCTCCAGAAGGTGAATCCAAAGCTGTGATTCTTAGGCTGAACCGAGCGTAAAGTAAAACACAAACACTCGAGTCAGGACATACATACTTATACAATGTAAACCAACTCAAGTGAACTGTAATAACAATTCACAATAACTTAAAGGATGCTTGGGATCGCCCATCCTTTAAGGATCAGTTAAACCATCAATTAAGCGGTAATAAACATTATCATAGAAATATCTATATTAAAGTAAACAATGCAAATAACAGTGTAAATGTGACTAGGGTAGCGCAGAGCTGCAGTAATCGCTCACCTCTAGTCCCACTATCCAATTGAAAGTGCGTCCAAATAAATCACAAGGAAATAAAATAGCATACAGAGAAGTGTACCCCATGGTTATAGATTTCAAAATGGTTTATAATTTCGAATTAATATCATTCATTTAAATCATTAAAAGTGAAGTCATTATTCCTTCAAATCAATTATTCAATTCCCAAAATTTTAGCCTTTTTTGAGTTCATTTATTCAGTTAAATATTTCAAATATTGAAATTTTAGCTTTTCGCAACACTTAGAAAATGCTGCGGTGAGTTATATTTGAAAACAATTCAATTCAGCAAAGACAGCATTTAAAACTGCTGTAATAGTTCAGTTTTAGTTGCAAAATAGTTCAATTCAACAAAGACAGCTTTTACAAACTGCTGTACTAGTTCAATTACATTCAAAATCACACCAGCCAACTGTAGCACTTAACAAGTGCTACAATAGCTCTGTTATTAGTTTTAGGTTTTAAATTTAGTTTTTGCGACTACAGCACTTACAAAGTGCTGTAATAGCCCTTAGTTCATTTTAGTCTTTTAGTTCATTTCTACAACTACAGCACTTACAAAGTGCTACAGATTCACTTTAGTTCAAATTTTAGTTATTATTCAGAAACGATAGCATTTCTGAAGTGCTACTAATTTAATTTCCAGATTTACACTAAAATTTCAGAAACAATTAAACTTCAATTTAAACCATTTTAATTGTATAAAAATCCTATTTTTCCACTTTAAAATGGTCATTTAAATACCCTTTAACTTATGATTTTTATAAAGTAAATTTCACAAATAAATATCAAATTTTTCATTACTTCACTTATTAAATTCAAGTGTACAGTTTTTCCTATTCTTTGCATTCACTTAACACTTTAATTTAATTTATCATTTCACAAATAAAACTAAATTTCCATTTTATTTTCTTTTACTTAAACTTCCATTTTTTTTAAAACCAAATCTCACAAATTCCAAGTCAAGTTAAATTGCAAATTACCATTTTAAGCATTCATTTGTTTAACATTTTATATTCATAGAAAAATCAATAACACTTTAACAAATCATTTTAAATTCAAATTTAAATCAAAATATCATAATTTACATTTTTTAAATACTTAAAAATAACCATAAAAAAATATAAAATAACCACGGGTCTGTATACTATTTTCTAACATGTCAAGTGATACGGATGATAAATCATTTCAATCCGTAATTTACAAAGAAAAATCCGGGTTCTATCATTTCAAACCCGCAATCCCAAGTTAAATAAAATAAATAAAAATCTCTCAGGCCTATCCTTTCAGCCCATAACGATTTTTCCCTATTCTAAAGTCTGTTCGGGTATGTATCATTTCAACCCATAGTGATTTTATTCTACAGGGATCTTGCAGTGTGAGAAACAGAATAAAATAAACAATATATCAGAATATAACATAGCAGATGATGTGACAAGTTTATAACAGAGTTTAACATCATAAAATACATATCACAGGAAGGTATAACATGATATAAAATTCTACACATTCACTTGTTGTCACTTCACAAATTATATAAGTATAAATGTCATGAGTGAATACTCACCTTTTTAAGCTGGATTTCGCAAATCAAAACACACAGATAAATTCAGAAAGCACGATATAGCACGACTTTGGATTCAAGTGGAGAGAGAGCCAAGATATTAATCTTGTATACAACAATAAAACAAAGCAATATAAATATATATTTATAATACAAAGATAAATTGAAACAAAGTGGGGTTTGAATTGACAAAAGAGACAAATGGCTTAACCTTGCTTTCAAATCACAAATGCTTGATCACGACCCATCATGGGCTCGGCCATACATGTTTTAGAGGTGGAAATGGTTTGGGTTTGGCACATATATGCATGGCAACAAAGGGATGTGAAGGGGTAGGAGTTTGCAAGCATGGAAGGTCAAAAGGCAAGGCCACTAGGTGGAGTTTTGGTGCATGTAGGCTCGGCCTATGGGTCTATGGGCTCGGCCATGGCTCACTACAGGTCAGGTCAGATCTGAACAAGGCTAGCGGTGGTCGGAGGAGATGGTGGTGGCTATGGCCGAGCAAGGCATGAAGAAGATCAAGGCAAAAAATGGAAAAATGAAGAGGAAAAAGTAGAAGAAAGAGAAGCCATTGCTTTTTTTTTAGAAATGTTTGTGGCCGAAATTTTGTGATGAAGCGAGATTTTTTTCACGTGAAATGAAGTTAAAACACACGGCTAGTCAATAGAAAAGGAACGGCCAAAGTATGTGAAAGGACAAGAAATGAAAAGTCAAATGTTTTAAAGCTTAAGTCTCTTCAAATTTCCACTTCCTTTTTAATTCAATATAAACAAATAAAAATCAGTAAATAAAATAAAAGACAAACAAAAATAAAGTGAAAATGAAAATAAATAATTATTCTTAGGAAAAATAGGAAAATAAATAAAGAAATAGTAAAGTTTATTGAAACTAGAATTAAAATTGTAAACAAAATACAACTGACATTGGAAAATTTCAACTACACTTTTAAAATGTTTCAAAATAATATATATATATATACATAACATGTCATGTTACACATGTAAACATAATTAGAACATGACATGACAAACAAAATATCATTTATGTAAATTAAAATAAACAATTTTGTTAAATAACCAATTTACATACAATAGTGTAAAAAGCATAACTTTCACAATATAAATCAGATTCCAACGAAACGAAAAGCAGTACACTTAAAATTTTATTTACTTTCATAAAATAAAGATAAATTTCAAAAGTTCAAAATTTAAAGTCAAAGTTTGACCACATTGACAAAATTCACATTTCTGGAAAATATTCTATTCATGTTTGGAATTATAATTCTCATAAATCAAAATTTATATTTAAATAAAAAAATTTATTCATTTAAAAAAAAGTTTTTAAATCAGGAAATTCAATTTAAAAATAATTACAAAATACAGGGTTGTTACAATCTGATTCAAACCTTTCCATTTTGAATTTATTTTTCTTAAGAAAATTCGAGAATAAAATACCCAATTTTATTTCAAAACTTTTCTTGAAATGATTTTTATGCATTTTAATAATAAAAATATATTTATATAGCCCGAGTAACCCCAAAATGATACTAAGAAACTGGGTACTACCAAATGTAGAATACAATAGCCAATGATCTTTGTTTGATGATAATAAACATATATATATATATTCATTTAAATGTATTTGTTATTGTACTATTTTATTTTTCATATAGTTAAATAAATATTTGTTGAATAAAATAAATAACACTGAATTCATATTCAAACAAATATTTTATTCAAACAAATATTTTATTACAAATTCAAATAGTAAAAATTTGAGCTCTCGCTACATTTATACATTTTCAATTACACAACAATTTCAAATTACAACACAATTTTCACTATATAATTTTTACATACATTTTCACCCCACTACATTCACCCATCACTCGTATTTGTTCTTCAACTCTATTCCAGTTTGTATCCAGCATCTGAATTATTTGCAAAATAAACGCTGATGCAGTAAAATTGAAAAAGAAATATTTTGCAATTTAAAATGAAGTGTGTGTTTGAAAATATTGTTTGCCTCAGTTATTTGGGTTGTTCGTCATCGTTTATTTTTAATTCATCATACACGAACAACTTGTGACATGCACAGTGTATCACTGTACATGCCACAAGGTCGTGCACACTGATATACACTTGCTTAAAACTGCAAGGACAGGTGAGCACAAGGTCAAACCCAAGCCGAGGCTGGATTCAACTAAGATGCACGCAAAACAACATACAACACCTCAAATATACACATGGTCAGTCCAGACTCAAGTCAAAACAACAAAGACCAAACCAGACCACAATGCAACATGAAACAGAGGCATGTACACAAGCAACAACACATGGAATGCAACCAGATTACAAAATGATTCAAATGCAACAAGGCTCTAGTCCTTCCAGTCACATTTCAGGCATGAATGAGCAAGATGAACTAAACCAGATCACGTAATAACAGACTCCAACCCGAACTCAGTGCAACATAGAACCAGACAACAACAAAGAGAGATAACAACATGAAGACCAACTACATTCAACAAACTAGCATACAAGTATAACATTGATGTGCAGACCACACATATAATGATTTCGACCCAGACCAATATCAGAATCATATACAACCAGAGAGCATGCAAGTGAAGCTCAACAAAGACAACTGCAACACAAAACCACACCACACATACATACAAGATTACATGGGTCAACAAGCTTAAACCGGCTCACCAAAACACATATATACACACATATAAGTATGAAGACAACAGACCATTAAAACTACATGAACACAGAGACAGGCATGGCCACATAAGATGAACTCAACAAGCAAATGGGTCAAAGACAACATTCAGGCATGAACTCAATGAAGCAGTGGACTAACTGGCTAGAGTTACAAACTTATATGTATGCATATATGCAATTATATACATACACATAATAGCACAAATATGTAGGCAACAGTATAACTCGGCTAACAGGTTACAAATGCACAAGAACTAGGATCAAAAACTTGAAGAAATCAAAATTACTAATGCAACATGAATGAATACAAGATTAGGTAAACCAGAGAATACAAAAGGCAACATGGAAGAAAATCAAACTTGATGAGTAGCAATTTCAAACCAAGTCAAGGCCGAGATGAACAAATTCAACAAAAGTCAAAAATATTTGAAAATGGAAAGAGCTTGATGAACAAGCATCACAAATTCGAAAAATCAGAAAACCAAACGCAAGCCATGGTGACCAAGCAAAGTATATTGGTATATCAAAAAAATATTTGAATACATGAACGAGTCAGGAAGCACATGAACCGGGCGATCAAAATATACCCAAAATATTATCACAATTTCAATGCCGAAGTCATAGGAACTGACCCAAAGCAATTCACGGAGCAAATTCAAATGCATGAGAGAAAATAATGGAACCGACTCAAGAAATTTAAATTCATCAATTATGGAACAAGTCAGAAAATAACACCATCGTTCGATTAAAAAATCATGGCCAAGCAAAACTCACCGAATAATTCAATTGAGAAGTATACGAATGAAAATTAAGGGTTTCAATCCTTATAAATACCCATAATCATCATCGGCAATTAAGCATTCGAGTTCGAGACAAAAATCCAGAGCGTACTGTTAAATCGAAAACAAATTTGTAACTCGAATCAAAGTCGAGTTCAAGCATATCAAACAGAGAATAATCAAATCTAAAAATCACGTACCGCATTCGAGCTCGACAATTGGAGCAGCCGCAACACTATCAAAGCCAAGGGATCGATCAACATAGCCAATCAAGTGGAAGCATACTCTCAATCGATCGATTTCTTAGCGGCGCCCCAATTTGAAGAAAACCCTAATTCCAGAGCAAAGCATGAACAAAGCAGGCGGCAGCAAAATAAAGGGATGTTCCCATATCTTTTGGGCAAGGAGAATAGAAAAGGGATATTGAACTTTTAATATATTAATTGGGCTGGCCTGTGTTTATTCATACTGGGTTTTAATTATAAAAGAAAATTAGGGTTTTGTTTTAGTCTTTGTTTTTAGTTGTATTTAATTTGTTAATTACTTTTAAATTGTGTAACTGCCTAGTTTTGTAACTAGGTTACGAACTACGGTGGTGTAGTTCGAGAATTCGCAACTCAGTGGCTGAGTTGTGGCAGGGTTTTGAGCGTAGAGTTAGGTTAGTCATTAGCGGGTGTCGTAATTTTACGTATGTAAGCGTCTGACTACTTAATTTCTAGTAGAAACCTTGGCGGCAGCACGTAGGCAGGTTATTGCCGAAGCTGGGTAAATCTGTGTGTGATCTCTACTTCATTATTTACTATTATTGTTTTTAATTCTGCATTAATTTTTATTATTATTAGTATCACCCTATTCACCTCCCTCTAGGGTGAAAACGATCCTACACCAAATAGTATCATATATTCCCTCACTAAGAAGGGTAATACATATGAGAAGTGTCTACCATCCTAACACATCTCTTTCCCATTTTTTAGTCACTTTCGGGCCACTCGAACTAGTTAACATAAAATTCTTCTTTTATTCAAAATTCACTTTGTAGAATAAATAAAAATATACTTCTTACCTAAATTTTCTTTCCAATATATTTATACTTGTAAAAACAGCCAAGTAATACTATTTATTATTTTCTCCAAAATTTATTTAAAATAATATACATACTTACATACATATATATATATATCAAATCATGTCACGTACCGGAATTTTTCGACTTTCGAAAATTCGGCATCGATACTCACTTTATCGACTGTCGAGCAATCAAGTGCCGGAAACTCCAATAGTGAGGGTTTTAAGAAAAAGAAAAAGGTAGAAGAAGAAGAAAGCAGAAGAAGAGAAGAAAGAACAACAACAGAATAACATCAGATACAGAAACAGAAAACAATATCAGAATCTCACATATCGTAGCGGAACAATATATAATAGATAAACACTAGTCTTTTAAAACAAAGAACTATATCAGTTTATACATACATCAATCATCAGAGTCAATATACAACAATGGACAGTTATATAACTTGTCCTCATACAGAATACACAGCGGAATAAATAATATCAGATACAAATACTACGTCTCGTCATCCAGCTTATCTCCAAGCTCCAGAATATCCTGATAACATAACTCTAGGCTGCCCGTGTGGAAATTGGTGGGCACCTAGAGTTTAGAAGGGAACAATAAACTCCGAGTCAGTCATGGTGACTGGTGTGAGATCGTAAAACAGTTTATCTTTAAAATAAACCACAGGGAAAAACTTTAATGTCAATTCGCAATGCTTTTGGAAAATGAAACTACCATAAGACCTCCCGCCACACACACAATGCA
Organism: Allium fistulosum; assembly: GCA_030737815.1. NCBI lineage: Eukaryota > Viridiplantae > Streptophyta > Magnoliopsida > Asparagales > Amaryllidaceae > Allium > Allium fistulosum. The sequence goes on from CM060901.1 coordinate 1,621,727,413, forward strand.
AACGCAGACTTGGAGGAGATTTCTTCTTATGATAGTCAAAGATGCTTACTACGCAAAATAAAATCATTTTTGATATTATTATTAGTGCATAGTGTAGAAAACATTTCGAAAGTATAATATTAATCTTAGACAGCATAGGCATTCCGCACTTATGCCTACTATAGCTACTATGTTCAATAGCAGGTTACCGCCACATTCCATAGCAGGTAATACAACTAAAACCGTACAAGTCGCGTATTGTTTCTTTGGATTTCCAACAAATGGTCAGGCTAAGGAACTTCCTATCCACGATGGGTACGTCCCTGGAATAGACGACCCGAGAACCTAACCGGATCTCTGCCAACACAAGGCCGGGTTACCTCTGCAAAAATAGGTAACTACTGACACGCGTATGCCATCCCCCGATCGTAACCGATCTTCCCGAGGATCCCCGATTTCCAACAAACCACATAGATAATAATGCAGCAACCACAGAGGTTAAGTATCTGGGCTCCATACCATGATACCACCTCTATCCAGAAGGAATGACATACACTAAGGGGCGCTACTCCCTAGAACCTTGCCGCATCCTTCCTGTTTCGACCATTTCCGGGGTGTGAGGCTCGACGAAGTCTCGTCCACAAAGCTACGCTTTCTACAAAGCCCTGCTTCGGGTCAAACAAAATGATCAACCTATGATCACAAAGATATAAGATCAAACAAATGATCATATCGCAAATGATCAAACACTGATCATTTCACAGCAACACTCAGTATGCCACGTTACCAAATTGGGATATATCGCTGATAAATTTCAACTACATAACCTCTGAGCTCGTACGTCTCAGAGAAGGGTGTTAAGCTAAGAGAATAAATTCTCCGCCACCAACAGAAATGTATTTGAAAGAAATCAGCTTTATATTTCAAATTGTAACGTCAGACACACAATCCATACAAGTCTGTTCCGGGATCGAACAGAACCGAAGGCACTTCTCACGAAGCCCTTGCATATCCGGATAAATTTCTAATCACGTCCGGACTTCCCGTCACTAAGGGTGATAAAACCTCTAAATCGGAGATCAGCCGATGTAGAGTAACTCGACGGTAATCCTTCCGTTTTCAAAAATATCCGGTCTTCAACACCGGTCTTCAAATGCAATTCATAACGACGTATCACATATTCGGAATGGGTTATACGACCCCATGGTCCTTTCCCGGTTAACCCGAATAGTGAGCGCTAATTCAAAAATAAGTGTGGCATTCAAATTTATCCAATTCACAACAAATACCTATCTAAAGGTAATTATTGATAGTCGGTTATTTAACTATCAATAAAGATGCGCAACATCATCAGATTCCAAAAAAATTTCCAAATTATTTCATCTTCAAAAATATCTTTTACTAGATATAAAATTTCCACACTCCAAAAATAAATCGATATTTATTTTTAAACAACTTCCCTTTCTTTTATAAATTCCATAGTGAATTTATATTTCAAAAATATCTACTGATATACGATTTTCAAATCGATTCCAATATTCATTTTCAATTTATCTTTAAGAAGATAAAATCTCAAAACAGTTCATTTCATATTGGAAAAGTATTTCCATACTTATTTAATAAGTAATTCACAAATCTATTTATTTTCAACATTTGAAAATATTCAATATACTTAAATCAATATTAAGTATATATTTCGTTCTTTAAGGAAATCATAAATTTTAACATCTATTTGAGTCAAAACGAATGTTGCGTAAAACATCGTTACGACGACTCGAAATCAATAGTATAGGGATTCGGAATTAAGATAGATATATAAATCCCAATACTACATAAAAACATTTCCTTTCGGGAATCATTTACTATAACAACAGTGTGTTATAGTCCGCCATTTCCTTATTTTTCGAAAACGTCTATTTCAACAATAAAAATGTTGAAATCCATGTTTTCGATTCATAATACATTTTAAAACATCTTTTAAAACAATTACTTCATTTCATAATATCACTTCTCCAGAACATATCCATTTTACTTAACAATATATTCACCGTCCAAAATCGTGAATATACTTCACTATCCAAATTCAACATTTCTACACATTTTATTTAAAAGTTTATCCACTGTCCAAAATCGTGGATATAATTCCTTTAATTAACTTCTACAATTCACCTATCAAAATAAGTGATTTCGGATTCATAAACAACGTTTATAAATCACAATTTTATATTTTATAACTACTTCAACTTATAAATTCCTTTTATTATCCAATTCAATTTATAACTCAATTTTCTACCAAAAGTCCATTCTATAAGTTAAACACTTATAATTCGTTTATTTACAAAAAATCGTTCTTTTAGGACTTCACAAATCATTTATTCTGTCCTTTATAAAACCCATTTTAACATCATTTAAAACGTCTTTAAAACTCCTTTATAATTTCATCACTTTGATTTATAAAAATCAAATTTTATAAATCTTATATATAGAGCTTTCATAATAAATTCAAAAATCTCTATTTAAACCATTTTATAAATAAATCGACTTTTATTTCAAAAACGACACTTCGGTTATATTTCACTAAAAATTATAACTTTTATAACTTTAAAATTTTACGTTTATAAATCGATTCAAAAATTCCATAAAACGTATATTTTCAAAAATCACTTTAAAAACCCTTTTTAAAGTAAAAGTCGTTATTTTTACATTTCAAAACTGAATCCGATGATGCAACAACACCAATCAGTCCATCACAACAGTCAATATCATATATCAATATGATAACAGAATATATATCAATATCTGTAAATAAGTAAATACAGTTGAGGAATCCAGTTGGATCCCTCCAACCTGTTTCCCTGCATCCACAGATGTTAGCACAATACCAATTCCGCTCCAGTACGGAATTATCGCGATATATGGGTTTTAATAAATATTATCCGCTTACTAACGACGCAATAGGGTCTCATCCGCTATACGAGGCGGGAAATCAATCAATCCAATATATACATATGCCAATATGTATATATTGCTATATATAGATATATATCCTACTATATCTAATATCACATCCAATAGCAATCAAATAAATAATTGAAAATTCCACTTTTCAATTCTTGAGTGAGAAGATCTCACCTTGATTTCAATTCCGTTTCAGCGTTTATTTCGAATAAAATTAAACAGACATATAATTTTACCCGAAATTTTCGCTAGCTCAAATAAATTCCAATCCAGCTCCCCAGCATATTATTCGACGATACGAACGCAACGCAACTGGTTTCGTCGAATTCCGACCTCGTACGAAAGAGATATTGCAGTTTAAAGATTACACGAATTAAACGAGAATTAATTTACAATTTAATTTAAAATTAACCCCTACGATTAAATCACGGCCATAAATACACCATAGTCCAGATCTGGTCGTTGAACGCAACCCCATCTTCCCTCCTTCTCCAGTTTTCGTTCGAGACAACGAAACCCAAGCCGCCGTTTTCAAGCAATTTTCGCAACCCACTATACTTGTCGAAATCCCATCACAACCTCCCCTCTTCCTTACTGTCGCAATCCACTAGGTCAACGTGAATCGCCTCGCGACTTCATTCTCCGATCGCCGTTTCCCCCAATCCACGATCTCGCGACATTGCCTCGCGAGCCTCCACGTCGCCATAACTCCCATGCCGCCCAGACTGCAGCTCGACATCACCAGAACTCGCCGCCTTCGCCCCACGCGCTCGCGCCTACGAACGCGAATTGATTTCGCTGGAGAAATCGACTCCACAGTGCAAGGCGATAGATCGAACGAGTTGAATACCATTTCGATTGAGGAGGGAGAGTACGTGGCCATCCTCGTTTCTAGGTTCGAACGAATGGATTCGTTCATTTTTTTTCTTCTAATTTGAAACGAGAGAAGGAGGGCGGCCATTAGATTTTGATTCTGAGGAAAAGAAGGAATAAGAAATGTTGGCGATTTTATTTTTGAACGAGAGAAAAATTGTACGCGGCCATTTTATTTTCGTTTTCTTTGATTTATGAAGAAGGAGAGGGAACAGACGTGATATTTTAACAAAGGAAGAAGGGGAGACCAACGTACGCGACATTGCAGAGAGTAGGTCTGCTTACACGATCTCGTTCGTGATTTTAGGCGTAGAATTAGGGGAGATAACGTGTGATGTTAATTAATATAAATATAGATTTTTAAATTTGAATTCGATATGGATTTCTACGCGTTTTCTAACCGTACAGTCACTAAACAACCCCGATCAATACGAAATTGGAAATCCAGTAATAATTCAATATTACGGACCCAATGGAACTGGTTTCATCAAATTCGGAGACTGTGCCCCGGAACGCTATTTTTAAATATCAATACGAACGATTTAATTTCAAAACTGAACAAACACTTAAAATTTAAACTTTTACCACTTCCATTATCTTCAGTATCATCAATACAAATTTTAAAAGCTTTCAGATTATTTTAATCAGCTTAAAATTGAAGATTTAAATTTTTATCTAACATTCAATAGATTAAATTCTGTAATTTAATCGCCAATTTCAAAGTTATATCAGGGATTCAAATTAAATCATCGTTCAAATATTTAAAATTAATTAAATATTCTCAATTTAATTTGTTCAAAATTCTGGGTCGTTACAGACTTCCCCCCTTAAAAGAATTTCGTCCCGAAATTACAAGTTAGGAAAAAATGTCCTTAACTCGTCTACTATTTTTCACAATTTAAATAGTTATCAATTTTCAAAACAAATCTTTCTACTAAAGATTCATTATTATTTCAACTAAATTTCCAATTTCAATTATAAATTTTAAACAACATTGTTTACTTCAAAATTCAAATTCGAGTTTAAATTCAAATTTTAAACTTTCAAAATTTCTCAAAAATTTTCTAACACTCGAAATTTTCGAAAAATTTCGCCAGCGTCTCCTTTGCGCGGCTAATACGGCACGACTACAAAACGTCCCTACGGACTCTCAGATTTCAAAAAGAAAAAGAAAAAACCAAGCGGCTAGACAAGAAACCAGCAAATCTCATATTTGAAATTTAAATACTTACCTTTTTCGAGCAATTCAAATTATCCTTGAAATCAAAATCCCAATTCCTTTCATATACCTGTATATCCTACTAGCCATTATATCTAGTTACAGCATTCAAACTATTTTGCAAATTTGATTACAAAATTTTCAATATATACTTCTTATATCCTCTTTAAATTCGCTATTGAAGTTACATATTCAATTTCGTTCAATTTTTTCATTTCACATTCATTTGAACTTATAATTCACATTTTCAATTCTATTTGAATTCAATTCAGTCTCATTTACTTACAAATTCAAAATGAACTTTAACATTCAATTTCATTTTCTGGCACTTGCAATCGCAATTTATTCATTCATTCACTAATTTATTCGTTTTCAATTTGAATTTCATTCTAATCAAATTTCAAATATTCTATAAGTTATCAACTTATTAATATTTCGTAAGTATTTTAAATAGGATTCCAGAGTCGTTTCAACTTTTTCAAAACCATTTGAAAACAATTCAAATTATCCTTTTAATTTCCAAAACAAAATCCAAATTTTCCAAACACTTCCATTTAAAACAATTTGGCAGCAATTCCTCTTTTGGAAACCCGAAAATGGACATCAATAATGCTGCAGTCATTACCGAAGTTATTTTCCAGCGACCGAAAAGAGTTTAGAGTTTTTATCTTTCCAAAATACTTTTCAAAACCTTTGAAATTCATTTTCAAATTCAAAAAGATTTAAACTTTCCAAATCTCCAAAATTTTCAAATTCTTTTCAAAACATTTCCAAATACCTCTCTGGAACTCCGTTTCAAATTACAAATCACATTTATAATTTACATTCTCAAATTTCATTTGTATATGGATTTATTTCTTAACTTTGGAGTTATGATTTCAATTTCTTATTCAATTTTAGTGATGATAATTCACTATTATTACTTCCTAACATCCATGCAACCATATACTATAGTACTTTATAGAAAAACATTTCTACAAAAATAGTTTTGGGCAAAATTATTTCATTTACCCTATTTAAAACAATATTGTGCCGAATTGTTCTATACAAGTGTTTAGAGATCCCTATCGATAGAGTTGTACGGACAATACCGACCGAAATCCATATACCACTCAACAAACCAATCATCACAATATAAAACAATTTTATATTCATTAACAAATACGCACTCGTATCTATTATTACACTCAAACTCATTCTAGAGTACTACTGACTCTATCTCTAATGAGTAACACCCAACAGAGCAGGGTTGTCGCTTAACCATATGCTCTGATACCACGCTGTCACGTACCGGAATTTTTCGACTTTCGAAAATTCGGCATCGATACTCACTTTATCGACTGTCGAGCAATCGAGTGCCGGAAACTCCAATAGTGAGGGTTTTAAGAAAAAGAAAAAGGTAGAAGAAGAAGAAAGCAGAAGAAGAGAAGAAAGAACAACAACAGAATAACATCAGATACAGAAACAGAAAACAATATCAGAATCTCACATATCGCAGCGGAACAATATATAATAGATAAACACTAGTCTTTTAAAACAAAGAACTATATCAGTTTATACATACATCAATCATCAGAGTCAATATACAACAATGGACAGTTATATAACTTGTCCTCATACAGAATACACGGCGGAATAAATAATATCAGATACAAATACTACGTCTCGTCATCCAGCTTATCTCCAAGCTCCAGAATATCCTGATAACATAACTCTAGGCTGCCCGTGTGGAAATTGGTGGGCACCCAGAGTTTAGAAGGGAACAATAAACTCCGAGTCAGTCATGGTGACTGGTGTGAGATCGTAAAACAGTTTATCTTTAAAATAAACCACAGGGAAAAACTTTAATGTCAATTCGTAATGCTTTTGGAAAATGAAACTACCATAAGACCTCCCGCCACACACACAATGCAAACGCAGACTTGGAGGAGATTTCTTCTTATGATAGTCAAAGATGCTTACTATGCAAAATCAAATCATTTTTGATATTATTATTAGTGCATAGTGTAGAAAACATTTCGAAAGTATAATATTAATCTTAGCCAGCATAGGCATTCCGCACTTATGCCTACTATAGCTACTATGTTCAATAGCAGGTTACCGCCACATTCCATAGCAAGTAATACAACTAAAACCGTACAAGTCACGTATTGTTTCTTTGGATTTCCAACAAATGGTCAGGCTAAGGAACTTCCTATCCACGATGGGTACGTCCCTGGAATAGACGACCCGAGAACCTAACCGGATCTCTGCCAACACAAGGCCGGGTTACCTCTGCAAAAATAGGTAACTACTGACACGCGTATGCCATCCCCCGATCGTAACCGATCTTCCCGAGGATCCCCGATTTCCAACAAACCACATAGATAATAATGCAGCAACCACATAGGTTAAGTATCTGGGCTCCATACCATGATACCACCTCTATCCAGAAGGAATGACATACACTAAGGGGCGCTACTCCCTAGAACCTTGCCGCATCCTTCCTGTTTCGACCATTTCCGGGGTGTGAGGCTCGACGAAGTCTCGTCCACAAAGCTACGCTTTCTACAAAGTCCTGCTTCGGGTCAAACAAAATGATCAACCTATGATCACAAAGATATAAGATCAAACAAATGATCATATCGCAAATGATCAAACACTGATCATTTCACAGCAACACTCAGTATGCCACGTTACCAAATTGGGATATATCGCTGATAAATTTCAACTACATAACCTCTGAGCTCGTACGTCTCAGAGAAGGGTGTTAAGCTAAGAGAATAAATTCTCCGCCACCAACAGAAATGTATTTGAAAGAAATCAGCTTTATATTTCAAATTGTAACGTCAGACACACAATCCATACAAGTCTGTTCCGGGATCGAACAGAACCGAAGGCACTTCTCACGAAGCCCTTGCATATCCGGATAAATTTCTAATCACGTCTGGACTTCCCGTCACTAAGGGTGATAAAACCTCTAAATCGGAGATCAGCAGATGTAGAGTAACTCGACGGTAATCCTTCCGTTTTCAAAAATATCCGGTCTTCAACACCGGTCTTCAAATGCAATTCATAACGACGTATCACATATTCGGAATGGGTTATACGACCCCATGGTCCTTTCTCGGTTAACCCGAATAGTGAGCGCTAATTCAAAAATAAGTGTGGCATTCAAATTCATCCAATTCACAACAAATACCTATCTAAAGGTAATTATCGATAGTCGGTTATTTAACTATCAATAAAGATGCGCAACATCATCAGATTCCAAAAAAATTTCCAAATTATTTCATCTTCAAAAATATCTTTTACTAGATATAAAATTTCCACACTCCAAAAATAAATCGATATTTATTTTTAAACAACTTCCCTTTCTTTTATAAATTCCATAGTGAATTTATATTTCAAAAATATCTACTGATATACGATTTTCAAATCGATTCCAATATTCATTTTCAATTTATCTTTAAGAAGATAAAATCTCAAAACAGTTCATTTCATATTGGAAAAGTATTTCCATACTTATTTAATAAGTAATTCACAAATCTATTTATTTTCAACATTTGAAAATATTCAATATACTTAAATCAATATTAAGTATATATTTCGTTCTTTAAGGAAATCATAAATTTTAACATCTATTTGAGTCAAAACGAATGTTGCGTAAAACATCGTTACGACGACTCGAAATCAATAGTATAGGGATTCGGAATTAAGATAGATATATAAATCCCAATACTACATAAAAACATTTCCTTTCGGGAATCATTTACTATAACAACAGTGTGTTATAGTCCGCCATTTCCTTATTTTTCGAAAACGTCTATTTCAACAATAAAAATGTTGAAATCCATGTTTTCGATTCATAATACATTTTAAAACATCTTTTAAAACAATTACTTCATTTCATAATATCACTTCTCCAGAACATATCCATTTTACTTAACAATATATTCACCGTCCAAAATCGTGAATATACTTCACTATCCAAATTCAACATTTCTACACATTTTATTTAAAAGTTTATCCACTGTCCAAAATCGTGGATATAATTCCTTTAATTAACTTCTACAATTCACCTATCAAAATAAGTGATTTCGGATTCATAAACAACGTTTATAAATCACAATTTTATATTTTATAACTACTTCAACTTATAAATTCCTTTTATTATCCAATTCAATTTATAACTCAATTTTCTACCAAAAGTCCATTCTATAAGTTAAACACTTATAATTCGTTTATTTACAAAAATCGTTCTTTTAGGACTTCACAAATCATTTATTCTGTCCTTTATAAAACCCATTTTAACATCATTTAAAACGTCTTTAAAACTCCTTTATAATTTCATCACTTTGATTTATAAAAATCAAATTTTATAAATCTTATATATAGAGCTTTCATAATAAATTCAAAAATCTCTATTTAAACCATTTTATAAATAAATCGACTTTTATTTCAAAAACGACACTTCGGTTATATTTCACTAAAAATTATAACTTTTATAACTTTAAAATTTTACGTTTATAAATCGATTCAAAAATTCCATAAAACGTATATTTTCAAAAATCACTTTAAAAACCCTTTTTAAAGTAAACGTCGTTATTTTTACATTTCAAAACTGAATCCGATGATGCAACAACACCAATCAGTCCATCACAACAGTCAATATCATATATCAATATGATAACAGAATATATATCAATATCTGTAAATAAGTAAATACAGTTGAGGAATCCAGTTGGATCCCTCCAACCTGTTTCCCTGCATCCACAGATGTTAGCACAATACCAATTCCGCTCCAGTACGGAATTATCGCGGTATATGGGTTTTAATAAATATTATCCGCTTACTAACGGCGCAATAGGGTCTCATCCGCTATACGAGGCGGGAAATCAATCAATCCAATATATACATATGCCAATATGTATATATTGCTATATATAGATATATATCCTACTATATCTAATATCACATCCAATAGCAATCAAATAAATAACTGAAAATTCCACTTTTCAATTCTTGAGTGAGAAGATCTCACCTTGATTTCAATTCCGTTTCAGCGTTTATTTCGAATAAAATTAAACAGACGTTTAATTTTACCCGAAATTTTCGCTAGCTCAAATAAATTCCAATCCAGCTCCCCAGCATAGTATTCGACGATACGAACGCAACTGGTTTCGTCGAATTCCGACCTCGTACGAAAGAGATATTGCAGTTTAAAGATTACACGAATTAAACGAGAATTAATTTACAATTTAATTTAAAATTAACCCCTACGATTAAATCACGGCCATAGATACACCATAGTCCAGATCTGGCCGTTGAACGCAACCCCATCTTCCCTCCTTCTCCAGTTTTCGTTCGAGACAACGAAACCCAAGCCGCCGTTTTCAAGCAATTTTCGCAACCCACTATACTTGTCGAAATCCCATCACAACCTCCCCTCTTCCTTACTGTCGCAATCCACTAGGTCAACGTGAATCGCCTCGCGACTTCATTCTCCGATCGCCGTTTCCCCCAATCCACGATCTCGCGACATTGCCTCGCGAGCCTCCACGTCGCCATAACTCCCATGCCGCCCAGACTGCTGCTCGACATCACCAGAACTCGCCGCCTTCGCCCCACGCGCTCGCGCCTACGAACGCGAATTGATTTCGCTGGAGAAATTGACTCCACAGTGCAAGGCGATAGATCGAACGAGTTGAATACCATTTCGATTGAGGAGGGAGAGTACGTGGCCATCCTCGTTTCTGGGTTCGAACGAATGGATTCGTTCATTTTTTTTTTCTAATTTGAAACGAGAGAAGGAGGGCGGCCATTAGATTTTGATTCTGAGGAAAAGAAGGAATAAGAAATGTTGGCGATTTTATTTTTGAACGAGAGAAAAATTGTACGCGGCCATTTTATTTTCGTTTTCTTTGATTTATGAAGAAGGAGAGGGAACAGACGTGATATTTTAACAGAGGAAGAAGGGGAGACCAACGTACGCGACATTGCAGAGAGTAGGTCTGCTTACACGATCTCGTTCGTGATTTTAGGCGTAGAATTAGGGGAGATAACGTGTGATGTTAATTAATATAAATATAGATTTTTAAATTTGAATTCGATATGGATTTCTACGCGTTTTCTAACCGTACAGTCACTAAACAACCCCGATCAATACGAAATTGGAAATCCAGTAATAATTCAATATTACGGACCCAATGGAACTGGTTTCATCAAATTCGGAGACTGTGCCCCGGAACGCTATTTTTAAATATCAATACGAACGATTTAATTTCAAAACTGAACAAACACTTAAAATTTAAACTTTTACCACTTCCATTATCTTCAGTATCATCAATACAAATTTTAAAAGCTTTCAGATTATTTTAATCAACTTAAAATTGAAGATTTAAATTTTTATCTAACATTCAATAGATTAAATTCTGTAATTTAATCGCCAATTTCAAAGTTATATCGGGGATTCAAATTAAATCATCGTTCAAATATTTAAAATTAATTAAATATTCTCAATTTAATTTGTTCAAAATTCTGGGTCGTTACAGACTTCCCCCCTTAAAAGAATTTCGTCCCGAAATTACAAGTTAGGAAAAAATGTCCTTAACTCGTCTACTATTTTTCACAATTTAAATAGTTATCAATTTTCAAAACAAATCTTTCTACTAAAGATTCATTATTATTTCAACTAAATTTCCAATTTCAATTATAAATTTTAAACAACATTGTTTACTTCAAAATTCAAATTCGAGTTTAAATTCAAATTTTAAACTTTCAAAATTTCTCAAAAATTTTCTAACACTCGAAATTTTCGAAAAATTTCGCCAGCGTCTCCTTTGCGCGGCTAATACGGCACGACTACAAAACGTCCCTACGGACTCTTAGATTTCAAAAAGAAAAAGAAAAAGCCAAGCGGCTAGACAAGAAACCAGCAAATCTCATATTTGAAATTTAAATACTTACCTTTTTCGAGCAATTCAAATTATCCTTGAAATCAAAATCCCAATTCCTTTCATATACCTGTATATCCTACTAGCCATTATATCTAGTTACAGCATTCAAACTATTTTGCAAATTTGATTACAAAATTTTCAATATATACTTCTTATATCCTCTTTAAATTCGCTATTGAAGTTACATATTCAATTTCGTTCAATTTTTTCATTTCACATTCATTTGAACTTATAATTCACATTTTCAATTCTATTTGAATTCAATTCAGTCTCATTTACTTACAAATTCAAAATGAACTTTAACATTCAATTTCATTTTCTGGCACTTGCAATCGCAATTTATTCATTCATTCACTAATTTATTCGTTTTCAATTTGAATTTCATTCTAATCAAATTTCAAATATTCTATAAGTTATCAACTTATTAATATTTCGTAAGTATTTTAAATAGGATTCCAGAGTCGTTTCAACTTTTTCAAAACCATTTGAAAACAATTCAAATTATCCTTTTAATTTCCAAAACAAAATCCAAATTTTCCAAACACTTCCATTTAAAACAATTTGGCAGCAATTCCTCTTTTGGAAACCCGAAAATGGACATCAATAATGCTGCAGTCATTACCGAAGTTATTTTCCAGCGACCGAAATGAGTTTAGAGTTTTTATCTTTCCAAAATACTTTTCAAAACCTTTGAAATTCATTTTCAAATTCATAAAGATTTAAACTTTCCAAATCTCCAAAATTTTCAAATTCTTTTCAAAACATTTCCAAATACCTCTCTCGAACTCCGTTTCAAATTACAAATCACATTTATAATTTACATTCTCAAATTTCATTTGTATATGGATTTATTTCTTAACTTTGGAGTTATGATTTCAATTTCTTATTCAATTTTAGTGATGATAATTCACTATTATTACTTCCTAACATCCATGCAACCATATACTATAGTACTTTATAGAAAAACATTTCTTTTATATACAAAAATAGTTTTGGGCAAAATTATTTCATTTACCCTATTTAAAACAATATTGTGCCGAATTGTTCTATACAAGTGTTTAGAGATCCCTATCGATAGAGTTGTACGGACAATACCGACCAGAATCCATATACCACTCAACAAACCAATCATCATAATATAAAACAATTTTATATTCACTAACAAATACGCACTCGTATCTATTATTACACTCAAACTCATTCTAGAGTACTACTGACACTATCTCTAATGAGTAACACCCAACAGAGCAGGGTTGTCGCTTAACCATATGCTCTGATACCACGCTGTCACGTACCGGAATTTTTCGACTTTCGAAAATTCGGCATCGATACTCACTTTATCGACTGTCGAGCAATCGAGTGCCGGAAACTCCAATAGTGAGGGTTTTAAGAAAAAGAAAAAGGTAGAAGAAGAAGAAAGCAGAAGAAGAGAAGAAAGAACAACATCAGATACAGAAACAGAAAACAATATCAGAATCTCACATATCGCAGCGGAACAATATATAATAGATAAACACTAGTCTTTTAAAACAAAGAACTATATCAGTTTATACATACATCAATCATCAGAGTCAATATACAACAATGGACAGTTATATAACTTGTCCTCATACAGAATACACAGCGGAATAAATAATATCAGATACAAATACTACGTCTCGTCATCCAGCTTATCTCCAAGCTCCAGAATATCCTGATAACATAATTCTAGGCTGCCCGTGTGGAAATTGGTGGGCACCCAGAGTTTAGAAGGGAACAATAAACTCCGAGTCAGTCATGGTGACTGGTGTGAGATCGTAAAACAGTTTATCTTTAAAATAAACCACAGGGAAAAACTTTAATGTCAATTCGCAATGCTTTTGGAAAATGAAACTACCATAAGACCTCCCGCCACACACACAATGCAAACGCAGACTTGGAGGAGATTTCTTCTTATGATAGTCAAAGATGCTTACTACGCAAAATCAAATCATTTTTGATATTATTATTAGTGCATAGTGTAGAAAACATTTCGAAAGTATAATATTAATCTTAGCCAGCATAGGCATTCCGCACTTATGCCTACTATAGCTACTATGTTCAATAGCAGGTTACCGCCACATTCCATAGCAGGTAATACAACTAAAACCGTACAAGTCGCGTTGTAACATCCCGTATTTTTAAGCTATTGAATTTGAACATTTAATTCGTTTTAAAAGTTAATGTGAATTCTTAATTGATTTTGAAATGGATGGACTTGGGTTCAATCAATGGAAATGAGCTATAATTTTAATTTATAGCAATTCTGGTTGAATTTGATTAATGGGGAAATAATAAATTAAATATTCGGAATTGAGATAAGGGTAAATCTGAATGTAAGTAGTGATAAAAATGGTGTTTAAATGTATTTTAAGTTCAATTGGTTATAAATAATATTGTTGGAATTTTAGATGAATTTTAAAGTCGATAAATTATTATTTGGGATTTTATATTAATTTAAAAATGAATTTAATATCATTAAAATGCAATTTAATCAGATTTTGGTCTGGAATGAGCCAGAATGATTTTTAATGTGTTTATAAATTTTATATGATTTATTGTTAAGTTAATAAAATTTTAAAAGTGAATTTTTAAGCGTTTCTGATAATTTCAGAAAATCGCCCGAATTAATAGACGAGTTAAAATAGCCTTCCGGGGCGCAGTCTCGGAATTCGACGAAACCAGTTCCATTGGATCCGTAATAGTTAGTTATTATCGGATTTCAATTTTCGTAGCAATCGGAGTTGTCGCTTGACCGTGGTGGCTCGAAACGCATCGAAATCGATTTAACCGATTTAATTTTAAATTGATCGTTTAATTTCGTATCTCGCGCATACGATCAAATTAGCTTACGAAACCTGTTCCATCGTGTTCGGAACGCGGAAAAACCCTAGAAACGCCTGTCGGAACGTGAGAATTGGATGTCGTGTGCTTTAACTGTTAAATTGAGATATTTTATTAATTTAATAATATTAAAACAATTATATATATTCATTTATTCTCTTAAACCCTAGCATATACGTTAGCCGCCGTTTCCTTTCATTTCAATGGCCGGGAGTAAACGATCTTCTCCTCCAATTTCCATTCAATCTAATTGCTTTCGCTCAAAACTTTCTACATGAGAATCGAAGTACTCGGCGATAGCTTCAGATCCGTACGGTGGAGATGGGTTGTAGTCAACCAGAGGGGGTGCTAGGTGGTGCCGTTCCTCACCGAGTTGATCTCGTTTTTCGAGCTTGGGAGGCAGCCGAGCTGCACGTGTTCGTGGGCGATGGTGAAGGAGGTAGTGGGCTTCGTCATGGTGGTTGTTGATCGAGTTCGTATGAATCGAGGGTGGAGCGATGACAAACCCTAATCGTGATTTTGGGTTGATTTGTTTCCTGTACGAGTTCGCAAGAGGAAGGAGCAGGGGAACGGGCTTGTTTTCGTGAGGGTGGGCCGTGATTGGTATAAATTAAATAAAAGAAATTGTTTTTAAATTTCAATTCAAAACTTTGTAATATCATAACGAACTCATACGTACTCAGATTTTAACGAAACTGGAAACACCGGGATCGCAGAGACAAACACTACGCTGTGATGCAGATCCGGAGCCAATCCGGGCAAGTAGAAATTTGGGTTGAATTGGACGTCGTCCGGTTTAATTCAAAATTTCGAACGCTCGCCGAACTCAAAGTTAGTTATTCTCACTCACATCTGGATGCTTGACATTATAAATAGTTGATATTTAAATATTTATGTGAATGGTTGATTATATCTGTGATTATCAGTCTGGTTGATATTTATATTGCCATGTGCTAATATCTGTGATGCAGGGAGAAACAGGTTGGAGGGATCCAACTGGATTCCTCACAATGTAGCAATTATTTTATAATTGATAGTGATACCTGTTTATATGTTGTGATTGATAAAATCTGGAATTTTAAATTGTTCTATGAAACTGCTGTATAAATTATAATTCCAGAATTAAATTATAAATGAATAGATTGGGGATTTTAAAAAAAAAGAAATCAAAGAAATTGATAAATAAAGAATTTAAGGGATAATAAAATTAGAATCTGTTTTGGAATGGAAAATGTAAATTGGTAAATTGGAATTTTAAATATTGTGGGAAATTTATCAATCGTTAAATGTGAAATATGAGTTTTCTGGAAATGAATTCTATGAAATTATAAATTGAGTAAAATAACAGCGGTTTATTTTAATGATGAATAGTGATATCGGGAAAAGAAAAATATGTTAAAATGAAGCTTCCGAATTTAAATGTAAAATTTTAAGTGTTAATAGAATATGTTAAAATACTGTTTTCTTCATTGGTATTTTATTTAAGTAAATTGGGAATCTGGCTTTCATTGAAGAATTCACCAAAATGTTTTATTAAAAATGGTTTAAACTATATTGTTAAAGATGAATTTCCAGAATGGGAAATTGAGTTTGAAATTCGGATGAAGTTATAGATAAGTATGGAATTGGGAAATTATGTTGTAAACATAAATTGAATTTGAAATAAATCGTTTGGATTTATATAAAGGATACTTTGGAATGTTGAACGGGATAGTGTTTCTCTAGGAAAACCAAGTTAAAGTTTTAAAGGTTTTTATTTAATTAAAAGTTAAAGTTTAAATTGTTCAAAGAGTATTTTTAAGAAATTATTATTTAAAAGGAGAAGTTAGTAAATTTGCTTTTAAAATTATTTGTTTAAGATATTGGGAAGTTAGTATTATCTTTTAAACTCTACCTATATATTTAGTAAATCAAACCTTTATTTAAATCGAGTTTAGATCTTATTAAATGTATTATTTAAACTAGTTTGGAATTTATCTTTTCTATGTAAAGGTTTAAAAATTTATATTTTGAGTAAATAAATAGAAGTAATTTTCATATTTTAAAGTATATTTCAGTATAAGTATTTTTAACTGTTTTAAATGCAAATTGTTTTATACTTGGTTATTTCCGATGGGAATAAAGGGTAAAAGATTTACCTTGTAAAGGAAGAGTGGAAAATTGTTTCAAATGAGTTTTGAAAATGTGAAAATATATCTTTGAAAGATATTAGAAGAAAATAAATAATATGGAGATTATTTATTGTGTGATGGATGTGTATGGATGTTTGTGAACATTAATTGATAGTTAAATCACCGACTATCAATATTGGCCAAATGCGCTGATCGTTTCGAAGAGACCGGGATCGAGTTTCCGTATACCGGGATTCTAGGTCTGGAGACTCGAAAACCACTTCGATCCGGTTTGTACGTTTCGCGAAAACGATTTCGGAGTCGAAGATGGAGCAGTGAAGAGCAAGGGCTAGTCGCTACTAATCCTGAGGATATTTCCAAAATGGAGGTAGTAGGAGTAGTGCCTTCGGTTCCGTTCGGACCCGGGACGGACTTGTATGGACGAATGCTTTCGTGACATCGTCAGGTGGACGATGGGCATTCTAAGGGATATATTCTGAAAGGTATCGTTTAGCCTCGAACCTCATCAACCGGGAATGACTGAAAATCAGGGGTTATGCAGCAAGGCTTCGTGGGTAGCTCCCACTGGAGGGTAAGGTCATCCCTGTCTAGATGTCCCTTTTTATTTCGGCTTAGTGGTGCGGTTGCTGATCCCAACCGTGGGGTGATTTTATTCGGGATCATCCAGTAAGGGATGGTTCCGGCCTTGTGTTGCAGAGGAGCGGGCGTACTCCTCGGTACGGTGATCTAGGCCACGTACTGTGACAGGTGGTACCCCAGTGCCTAGTCATTCGTTGGAAATCCATTCTCCCTACGTGCCTGTACGGTTTTGATTGTGCCCAACTATTGTTGAAATGTGAGATGCAAGCATTTCAGCTAGATTCTATTTTACTTTATATAGACACTATTATAATATTAGAGGATTTTAATATAAAAGTGTTTTAGCTATCGCAAGGTAAAAACCCGACATGTTTATTTGTGGCGTGGTCTTACGAGATGCTTTTGTTTCAAAGGATTTTTGAAACTTTAATAATCAGTTTGGATGTATTTATGATGCGCTGGTATTCCAGACTGACTCGGGTGTTATTTTATTATAATGCTCGGGTCAGACCGAGTATTTTACAGGATAGGTTGCTATGGAGCTCAGGATAGGAGCTGGAGTTCGAGACGTATTTCTCGTACTTGTATTATTCCGCTGCTGTGATTGTTGTAATTACTGATTGACTGGATATTGATGATTGTATTGATATACTCTGATGATGATGTATTGTATATAAACAGATATAGTTTCATTTTGTGTAAAGATCTGTTCTATATATTATATTTTATCCGCTGCGACTGTGAGGTTCTGATTTGTTTAGTTCTTTCTTCTTCTATCTATTTTTCTTCTTCTACCTCTTCTTTTTACCCAAATGGTTCGGTTTTTCGTGTTAGAAAAACTCGGGTCGTTACAGTGGTATCAGAGCTTAGATTGGCGACAACCTAGGCTTTGGTGGGAAAATTACTCATTTTAAATAGAGTCGGAAGTACTCTATAATGAGCTGAGTGTAATAATAGCTATGAGAGCGTATTTGTTAGTGGATATAAAATTGTTTTTGTACTGTGTTGACTTATCGGTTGAGTGTTTATGAATTCTGGTCGGTGCGGGAAGTACAACCGTATCGATAGGGGTTTCTAAACTCTTAAACAAGATAAACCGACATAGTATTATTTTTAAAGTGGGTAAATGAAATAATTTTACCCAAAATTATATTTTGATATAAAGAAATAATATTCTGAATTATTATTATGTATTGGATGTTTGGTTGTTGATACAGTAAACAAGTAAGAAATTAAAATATGAGCTAAAATTCGAAATGATTTATAAGCCAATAAGAAATTAAAATATTAAAATGGTTTATAACCAAATGGAATTGACTGAATATGTTTTAAATAAGAAAAGTAAAAAAATTTAAATTTGATTTAAACTAGAACTTTGACCCCGGAAATTTTGAAAGGGATTTCAAATGGAATTAAACAAAGTTTTGGGAGTTTGACTTTGTGGAAATGTTAGAAATGTTTTCAAAAGCATTTGTAAAAATGGAGTATATTTTGGGAAAAATATTTTTTTGAATAGAAATTGTTTTGAGGTGGATTTTGGAAGTGGAAAGTATTGAACTCACTTCAGTCGCTGGAAAATAATCCTGATGATGCTGGCCACATCATTAGAATTCATTTTCGAGTTTCTAAAGTGATGGATTGCTACCAAAATAGTGGTTATGATATTGTTTGGACTTGTTTGAGAAATAAGTAATTTTAAAATTTTCAAAAAGGGAAATTGTTTGGTAAAAGCAGATTGTTTTAGAATTTGGTATTTGATTTGGATATCAAATGGAAATGTGTTGATTTTTATTTCAAATTGGTTTTGAAATAAATCCGGGTAAATTGAATTCTGGGAATTCTGTTAACATAAAAATATGGAAATTGAAATAAATCAACTATAACCTTGAAAGTAAAGTTGATTTAAGTGAGAAAGGAAGGATGGAAATTTTAATCCGGAAATTAAAATTTAATTTGAGTAAATGGAAGTAAATGAAGTTGATTGAAATAAGAAGGAAAATGAAATTGTGTTCTAGAATGTAAATTTACTCTGAAGAAATGAAGGTGAATGGAATGAATTTGGGTTTAACTTAAGATAAGTTAAATTAAATTGAAACCTGAAATTGAATTACACCTAAGTAAATTGGAATTCACTTAAAAAAAAAAAAAAAGTATAAAGGTGAAGTGTAAATGCTTATAATTGTGTAAGTGAATTCAAAATTGTGCAAATAACTTTATATTCTTAAGTTATTAAGAGTTATAATTTGACATTGTGATTATAAAATGTAAATGGATTGAAATGAGCAATATAAACTTATAAATAAATAAGTTGATGAACCTAAATATGGAAATTTTGGTTGAAAACCCAAGTAAAATGGAATTATAATCACAAATGGGAAATAGTTGAATGGTATGGTGAATTCAAACTTAATCTGAAATGAAATGTAAAGTAAGATAAGGTAAGGTGAGATATAAAAAGATGAAATTAAGTTGAATATTAAAATTTCTGTTGTGTTATGAATAAGAATGAATGTAATTAAATTCTTATTTAAATTAGTAAAGGAAATGGTTTAAATTTAGGTGGGCTAAATAAAATTTAGATGAACTTGAATTAATTCTGGAAAGGAATTAAATTGAAAATGCATATATAATTTAGTTAACCTTGAATTAAATTTGGATAAGAATTTAATTAAATGGAAATTTAATTTAGTTGAAGGGATGTTGAATGAAGTAAATGCTCACCAAATTAAATTTAAAATGATTGTTTGGCAATGAGTTTTGTGTAAGCTAAATTAAATGGAATTTGTATTGCAATAAATAGAATTTTGATAGTTTGGTCAAAATTTAGAAAGTAAGGAAAAAAATCCAGTTTTGGGATGGGATTTAAGTTTGGTAATAAATGTTGGAAGTGAGAATGTATAATGGGATTAGATTATAATAGTGATGGTTTGAATTGTAAGTAAATTCAAATGAGAGAAATAATTTAAATGGTCTCTTTGTTAATAATATAAATCTAACATGGATTGGATAAGTAAACAAAGAGCATTAAAGTCGTAAATAAATTGAAATTTGATTGAATGAGAATCAGATGGAAATAAAATTAAATAGATAATGGTAATATTGTGAAACTACTTAAGCAAATTAAAAGAAACAAATGATCGTGGATGAGCTTTATTAAGAAATTTGAATGGAATTGGTTGGATAATAAAATTGAATTGAAAGTGAAATGATATTCATTAATTATTGTGGTAAATTAAGAATGAATGAGTTGAATATAACCCAGGATCGAATGATATTAATACAAACTTGAATTTGGTTAATGGAAATAAAGATGTAAGAAAAATGTAATTTAACAATTACATTGGAAAGAGAAAATATTTGGTTTGTGAACCTTGTAATGGAATAAAATTTATATGAATCCAAGTTGGAAATAATTTTAAATGGTTATAAGCTTAAGTGGCAATTGTTTTGCTTGAATGACATGGAAATTTGCATGTATTTGCAATTGAGTGTTTAAAAGCAATTGGAATTGAATTGTGAATAAATTGATGCAAGTGATACGCATGCAATCAAATTGATGTAAATATGAATTGAGAATATTAAACTTGAATGCAAGTCATTCAAGAGAAATAGAATGAAGTTTGGACTTGAATAAGAAATTAAAAGATGATTGAAATCTTTGAATTGTTGATAAAGTATGGTTGACATTGTTAATGATAAAGTTTGCTTGGTTTGGTTATGAAATGGATATGTTTGGCTTGCATTTATATTGGAAATGTTATGAAAATGCTCATATCTTTGAAAACTGATGAGTTTGTTGAGTAAGTACAGGTACGAGAGGCGTTCGAGAGAGTTGGAGCGCGTATATGCGTTATATTAGCCGCTCGCTATTAAAATTTGCTAAAAGGTACGCCTACGCCAAGATAATTGGGAATTTGATATATATATTGTGATATATTTTGGTTTCCGGCCATGTGAGCCGATGTATATATATTTGTGTATCCTGCGATATCGCAGAAGCTCCTCCGTACAAAGGAGACTCCGTCAAAATTTTCCAAAAATTTTGGGAGTTAGAAAATTTTTGGGTTTTTGATTTGCTAAGAAATTGAATTTTTGAAAACGAATGTTAAAATGAAGGCTTTAGAGTAAATAAAGCAAATGGTTTTGAAATGGAGCCGAAACTTTTTGGGAAAGTGAATATAAGCTTTTAACTAAGCAAATTGGATAAGTAAATGAGTTTGAGAGTATATTTTTACCTTAGCAAATTTCGGGGACGAAATTTTTATAAGGGGGGAGGAATGTAACATCCCGTATTTTTAAGCTATTGAATTTGAACATTTAATTCGTTTTAAAAGTTAATGTGAATTCTTAATTGATTTTGAAATGGATGGACTTGGGTTCAATCAATGGAAATGAGCTATAATTTTAATTTATAGCAATTCTGGTTGAATTTGATTAATGGGGAAATAATAAATTAAATATTCGGAATTGAGATAAGGGTAAATCTGAATGTAAGTAGTGATAAAAATGGTGTTTAAATGTATTTTAAGTTCAATTGGTTATAAATAATATTGTTGGAATTTTAGATGAATTTTAAAGTCGATAAATTATTATTTGGGATTTTATATTAATTTAAAAATGAATTTAATATCATTAAAATGCAATTTAATCAGATTTTGGTCTGGAATGAGCCAGAATGATTTTTAATGTGTTTATAAATTTTATATGATTTATTGTTAAGTTAATAAAATTTTAAAAGTGAATTTTTAAGCGTTTCTGATAATTTCAGAAAATCGCCCGAATTAATAAACGAGTTAAAATAGCCTTCCGGGGCGCAGTCTCGGAATTCGACGAAACCAGTTCCATTGGATCCGTAATAGTTAGTTATTATCGGATTTCAATTTTCGTAGCAATCGGAGTTGTCGCTTGACCGTGGTGGCTCGAAACGCATCGAAATCGATTTAACCGATTTAATTTTAAATTGATCGTTTAATTTCGTATCTCGCGCATACGATCAAATTAGCTTACGAAACCTGTTCCATCGTGTTCGGAACGCGGAAAAACCCTAGAAACGCCTGTCGGAACGTGAGAATTGGATGTCGTGTGCTTTAACTGTTAAATTGAGATATTTTATTAATTTAATAATATTAAAACAATTATATATATTCATTTATTCTCTTAAACCCTAGCATATACGTTAGCCGCCGTTTCCTTTCATTTCAATGGCCGGGAGTAAACGATCTTCTCCTCCAATTTCCATTCAATCTAATTGCTTTCGCTCAAAACTTTCTACATGAGAATCGAAGTACTCGACGATAGCTTCAGATCCGTACGGTGGAGATGGGTTGTAGTCAACCAGAGGGGGTGCTAGGTGGTGCCGTTCCTCACCGAGTTGATCTCGTTTTTCGAGCTTGGGAGGCAGCCGAGCTGCACGTGTTCGTGGGCGATGGTGAAGGAGGTAGTGGGCTTCGTCATGGTGGTTGTTGATCGAGTTCGTATGAATCGAGGGTGGAGCGATGACAAACCCTAATCGTGATTTTGGGTTGATTAGTTTCCTGTACGAGTTCGCAAGAGGAAGGAGCAGGGGAACGGGCTTGTTTTCGTGAGGGTGGGCCGTGATTGGTATAAATTAAATAAAAGAAATTGTTTTTAAATTTCAATTCAAAACTTTGTAATATCATAACGAACTCATACGTACTCAGATTTTAACGAAACTGGAAACGCCGGGATCGCAGAGACAAACACTACGCTGTGATGCAGATCCGGAGCCAATCCGGGCAAGTAGAAATTTGGGTTGAATTGGACGTCGTCCGGTTTAATTCAAAATTTCGAACGCTCGCCGAACTCAAAGTGAGTTATTCTCACTCACATCTGGATGCTTGACATTATAAATAGTTGATATTTAAATATTTATGTGAATGGTTGATTATATCTGTGATTATCAGTCTGGTTGATATTTATATTGCCATGTGCTAATATCTGTGATGCAGGGAGAAACAGGTTGGAGGGATCCAACTGGATTCCTCACAATGTAGCAATTATTTTATAATTGATAGTGATACCTGTTTATATGTTGTGATTGATAAAATCTAGAATTTTAAATTGTTCTGTGAAACTGCTGTATAAATTATAATTCCAGAATTAAATTATAAATGAATAGATTGGGGATTTAAAAAAAAAGAAATCAAAGAAATTGATAAATAAAGAATTTAAGGGATAATAAAATTAGAATCTGTTTTGGAATGGAAAATGTAAATTGGTAAATTGGAATTTTAAATATTGTGGGAAATTTATCAATCGTTAAATGTGAAATATGAGTTTTCTGGAAATGAATTCTATGAAATTATAAATTGAGTAAAATAACAGCGGTTTATTTTAATGATGAATAGTGATATCGGGAAAAGAAAAATATGTTAAAATGAAGCTTCCGAATTTAAATGTAAAATTTTAAGTGTTAATAGAATATGTTAAAATACCGTTTTCTTCATTGGTATTTTATTTAAGTAAATTGGGAATCTGGCTTTCATTGAAGAATTCACCAAAATGTTTTATTAAAAATGGTTTAAACTATATTGTTAAAGATGAATTTCCAGAATGGGAAATTGAGTTTGAAATTCGGATGAAGTTATAGATAAGTATGGAATTGGGAAATTATGTTGTAAACATAAATTGAATTTGAAATAAATCGTTTGGATTTATATAAAGGATACTTTGGAATGTTGAACGGGATAGTGTTTCTCTAGGAAAACCAAGTTAAAGTTTTAAAGGTTTTTATTTAATTAAAAGTTAAAGTTTAAATTGTTCAAAGAGTATTTTTAAGAAATTATTATTTAAAAGGAGAAGTTAGTAAATTTGCTTTTAAAATTATTTGTTTAAGATATTGGGAAGTTAGTATTATCTTTTAAACTCTACCTATATATTTAGTAAATCAAACCTTTATTTAAATCGAGTTTAGATCTTATTAAATGTATTATTTAAACTAGTTTGGAATTTATCTTTTCTATGTAAAGGTTTAAAAATTTATATTTTGAGTAAATAAATAGAAGTAATTTTCATATTTTAAAGTATATTTCAGTATAAGTATTTTTAACTGTTTTAAATGCAAATTGTTTTATACTTGGTTATTTCCGATGGGAATAAAGGGTAAAAGATTTACCTTGTAAAGGAAGAGTGGAAAATTGTTTCAAATGAGTTTTGAAAATGTGAAAATATATCTTTGAAAGATATTAGAAGAAAATAAATAATATGGAGATTATTTATTGTGTGATGGATGTGTATGGATGTTTGTGAACATTAATTGATAGTTAAATCACCGACTATCAATATTGGCCAAATGCGCTGATCGTTTCGAAGAGACCGGGATCGAGTTTCCGTATACCGGGATTCTAGGTCTGGAGACTCGAAAACCACTTCGATCCGGTTTGTACGTTTCGCGAAAACGATTTCGGAGTCGAAGATGGAGCAGTGAAGAGCAAGGGCTAGTCGCTACTAATCCTGAGGATATTTCCAAAATGGAGGTAGTAGGAGTAGTGCCTTCGGTTCCGTTCGGACCCGGGACGGACTTGTATGGACGAATGCTTTCGTGACATCGTCAGGTGGACGATGGGCATTCTAAGGGATATATTCTGAAAGGTATCGTTTAGCCTCGAACCTCATCAACCGGGAATGACTGAAAATCAGGGGTTATGCAGCAAGGCTTCGTGGGTAGCTCCCACTGGAGGGTAAGGTCATCCCTGTCTAGATGTCCCTTTTTATTTCGGCTTAGTGGTGCGGTTGCTGATCCCAACCGTGGGGTGATTTTATTCGGGATCATCCAGTAAGGGATGGTTCCGGCCTTGTGTTGCAGAGGAGCGGGCGTACTCCTCGGTACGGTGATCTAGGCCATGTACTGTGACAGGTGGTACCCCAGTGCCTAGTCATTCGTTGGAAATCCATTCTCCCTACGTGCCTGTACGGTTTTGATTGTGCCCAACTATTGTTGAAATGTGAGATGCAAGCATTTCAGCTAGATTCTATTTTACTTTATATAGACACTATTATAATATTAGAGGATTTTAATATAAAAGTATTTTAGCTATCGCAAGGTAAAAACCCGACATGTTTATTTGTGGCGTGGTCTTACGAGATGCTTTTGTTTCAAAGGATTTTTGAAACTTTAATAATCAGTTTGGATGTATTTATGATGCGCTGGTATTCCAGACTGACTCGGGTGTTATTTTATTATAATGCTCGGGTCAGACCGAGTATTTTACAGGATAGGTTGCTATGGAGCTCAGGATAGGAGCTGGAGTTCGAGACGTATTTCTCGTACTTGTATTATTCCGCTGCTGTGATTGTTGTAATTACTGATTGACTGGATATTGATGATTGTATTGATATACTCTGATGATGATGTATTGTATATAAACAGATATAGTTTCATTTTGTGTAAAGATCTGTTCTATATATTATATTTTATCCGCTGCGACTGTGAGGTTCTGATTTGTTTAGTTCTTTCTTCTTCTATCTATTTTTCTTCTTCTACCTCTTCTTTTTACCCAAATGGTCCGGTTTTTCGTGTTAGAAAAACTCGAGTCGTTACACGCGTATTGTTTCTTTGGATTTCCAACAAATGGTCAGGCTAAGGAACTTCCTATCCACGATGGGTACGTCCCTGGAATAGACGACCCGAGAACCTAACCGGATCTCTGCCAACACAAGGCCGGGTTACCTCTGCAAAAGTAGGTAACTACTGACACGCGTATGCCATCCCCCGATCGTAACCGATCTTCCCGAGGATCCCCGATTTCCAACAAACCACATAGATAATAATGCAGCAACCACATAGGTTAAGTATCTGGGCTCCATACCATGATACCACCTCTATCCAGAAGGAATGACATACACTAAGGGGCGCTACTCCCTAGAACCTTGCCGCATCCTTCCTGTTTCGACCATTTCTGGGGTGTGAGGCTCGACGAAGTCTCGTCCACAAAGCTACGCTTTCTACAAAGCCCTGCTTCGGGTCAAACAAAATGATCAACCTATGATCACAAAGATATAAGATCAAACAAATGATCATATCGCAAATGATCAAACACTGATCATTTCACAGCAACACTCAGTATGCCACGTTACCAAATTGGGATATATCGCTGATAAATTTCAACTACATAACCTCTGAGCTCGTACGTCTCAGAGAAGGGTGTTAAGCTAAGAGAATAAATTCTCCGCCACCAACAGAAATGTATTTGAAAGAAATCAGCTTTATATTTCAAATTGTAACGTCAGACACACAATCCATACAAGTCTGTTCCGGGATCGAACAGAACCGAAGGCACTTCTCATGAAACCCTTGCATATCCGGATAAATTTCTAATCACGTCCGGACTTCCCATCACTAAGGGTGATAAAACCTCTAAATCGAAGATCAGCCGATGTAGAGTAACTCGACGGTAATCCTTCCGTTTTCAAAACTATCCGGTCTTCAACACCGGTCTTCAAATGCAATTCATAACGACGTATCACATATTCGGAATGGGTTATACGACCCCATGGTCCTTTCCCGGTTAACCCGAATAGTGAGCGCTAATTCAAAAATAAGTGTGGCATTCAAATTCATCCAATTCACAACAAATACCTATCTAAAGGTAATTATCGATAGTCGGTTATTTAACTATCAATAAAGATGCGCAACATCATCAGATTCCAAAAAATTTTCCAAATTATTTCATCTTCAAAAATATCTTTTACTAGATATAAAATTTCCACACTCCAAAAATAAATCGATATTTATTTTTAAACAACTTCCCTTTCTTTTATAAATTCCATAGTGAATTTATATTTCAAAAATATCTACTGATATACGATTTTCAAATCGATTCCAATATTCATTTTCAATTTATCTTTAAGAAGATAAAATCTCAAAACAGTTCATTTCATATTGGAAAAGTATTTCCATACTTATTTAATAAGTAATTCACAAATCTATTTATTTTCAACATTTGAAAATATTCAATATACTTAAATCAATATTAAGTATATATTTCGTTCTTTAAGGAAATCATAAATTTTAACATCTATTTGAGTCAAAACGAATGTTGCGTAAAACATCGTTACGACGACTCGAAATCAATAGTATAGGGATTCGGAATTAAGATAGATATATAAATCCCAATACTACATAAAAACATTTCCTTTCGGGAATCATTTACTATAACAACAGTGTGTTATAGTCCGCCATTTCCTTATTTTTCGAAAACGTCTATTTCAACAATAAAAATGTTGAAATCCATGTTTTCGATTCATAATACATTTTAAAACATCTTTTAAAACAATTACTTCATTTCATAATATCACTTCTCCAGAACATATCCATTTTACTTAACAATATATTCACCGTCCAAAATCGTGAATATACTTCACTATCCAAATTCAACATTTCTACACATTTTATTTAAAAGTTTATCCACTGTCCAAAATCATGGATATAATTCCTTTAATTAACTTCTACAATTCACCTATCAAAATAAGTGATTTCGGATTCATAAACAACGTTTATAAATCACAATTTTATATTTTATAACTACTTCAACTTATAAATTCCTTTTATTATCCAATTCAATTTATAACTCAATTTTCTACCAAAAGTCCATTCTATAAGTTAAACACTTATAATTCGTTTATTTACAAAAATCGTTCTTTTAGGACTTCACAAATCATTTATTCTGTCCTTTATAAAACCCATTTTAACATCATTTAAAACGTCTTTAAAACTCCTTTATAATTTCATCACTTTGATTTATAAAAATCAAATTTTATAAATCTTATATATAGAGCTTTCATAATAAATTCAAAAATCTCTATTTAAACCATTTTATAAATAAATCGACTTTTATTTCAAAAACGACACTTCGGTTATATTTCACTAAAAATTATAACTTTTATAACTTTAAAATTTTACGTTTATAAATCGATTCAAAAATTCCATAAAACGTATATTTTCAAAAATCACTTTAAAAACCCTTTTTAAAGTAAAAGTCGTTATTTTTACATTTCAAAACTGAATCCGATGATGCAACAACACCAATCAGTCCATCACAACAGTCAATATCATATATCAATATGATAACAGAATATATATCAATATCTGTAAATAAGTAAATACAGTTGAGGAATCCAGTTGGATCCCTCCAACCTGTTTCCCTGCATCCACAGATGTTAGCACAATACCAATTCCGCTCCAGTACGGAATTATCGCGGTATATGGGTTTTAATAAATATTATCCGCTTACTAACGGCGCAATAGGGTCTCATCCGCTATACGAGGCGGGAAATCAATCAATCCAATATATACATATGCCAATATGTATATATTGCTATATATAGATATATATCCTACTATATCTAATATCACATCCAATAGCAATCAAATAAATAACTGAAAATTCCACTTTTCAATTCTTGAGTGAGAAGATCTCACCTTGATTTCAATTCCGTTTCAGCGTTTATTTCGAATAAAATTAAACAAACGTTTAATTTTACCCGAAATTTTCACTAGCTCAAATAAATTCCAATCTAGCTCCCCAGCATAGTATTCGACGATACGAACGCAACGCAACTGGTTTCGTCGAATTCCGACCTCGTACGAAAGAGATATTGCAGTTTAAAGATTACACGAATTAAACGAGAATTAATTTACAATTTAATTTAAAATTAACCCCTACGATTAAATCACGGCCATAGATACACCATAGTCCAGATCTGGCCGTTGAATGCAACCCCATCTTCCCTCCTTCTCCAGTTTTCGTTCGAGACAATGAAACCCAAGCCGTCGTTTTCAAGCAATTTTCGCAACCCACTATACTTGTCGAAATCCCATCACAACCTCCCCTCTTCCTTACTGTCGCAATCCACTAGGTCAACGCGAATCGCCTCGCGACTTCATTCTCCGATCGCCGTTTCCCCCAATCCACGATCTCGCGACATTGCCTCGCGAACCTCCACGTCGCCATAACTCCCATGCCGCCCAGACTGCTGCTCGACATCACCAGAACTCGCCGCCTTCGCCCCACGCGCTCGCGCCTACGAACGCGAATTGATTTCGCTGGAGAAATCGACTCCACAGTGCAAAGGCGATAGATCGAACGAGTTGAATACCATTTCGATTGAGGAGGGAGAGTACGTGGCCATCCTCGTTTCTGGGTTCGAACGAATGGATTCGTTCATTTTTTTTTCTAATTTGAAACGAGAGAAGGAGGGCGGCCATTAGATTTTGATTCTGAGGAAAAGAAGGAATAAGAAATGTTGGCGATTTTATTTTTGAACGAGAGAAAAATTGTACGCGGCCATTTTATTTTCGTTTTCTTTGATTTATGAAGAAGGAGAGGGAACAGACGTGATATTTTAACAGAGGAAGAAGGGGAGACCAACGTACGCGACATTGCAGAGAGTAGGTCTGCTTACACGATCTCGTTCGTGATTTTAGGCGTAGAATTAGGGGAGATAACGTGTGATGTTAATTAATATAAATATAGATTTTTAAATTTGAATTCGATATGGATTTCTACGCGTTTTCTAACCGTACAGTCACTAAACAACCCCGATCAATACGAAATTGGAAATCCAGTAATAATTCAATATTACGGACCCAATGGAACTGGTTTCATCAAATTCGGAGACTGTGCCTCGGAACGCTATTTTTAAATATCAATACGAACGATTTAATTTCAAAACTGAACAAACACTTAAAATTTAAACTTTTACCACTTCCATTATCTTCAGTATCATCAATACAAATTTTAAAAGCTTTCAGATTATTTTAATCAGCTTAAAATTGAAGATTTAAATTTTTATCTAACATTCAATAGATTAAATTCTGTAATTTAATCGCCAATTTCAAAGTTATATCGGGGATTCAAATTAAATCATCGTTCAAATATTTAAAATTAATTAAATATTCTCAATTTAATTTGTTCAAAATTTTGGGTCGTTACAAATCAACTCATGCTTTTGGGAATTTATTAAAATTTGCTTTATCAAAATGATCTTATAGAAAATTGCTATGATAGCATTTCCCCACTCGAAAACACGAAAATGAACACCAATGGTGCTGCAGTCGTTATCGAAATTATTTTCCAGTGACCGAAGTGAGTTTAGTGCTTTCTACTTCTTTTAAAATAATTCCAAAACACTTTCATTCATATATACTTTCAAAATAATACAATTAGTATTATTATATATATTTTTCTCAAAATTTTGAAAACAATTTCCTAAACACCGAGTTTTAAATTCTCAAATTCTCAGTTTGAATCTTCTATTATTTATAACCCCTTTAAATAAATCATACTTAGATAATTTTGCCTTTTTTTATAAAAAAATCATAATGTTTATTCTTAGATTAGATTATAATAAACAACTCTTATTATATTCAAATTTAAGTTTAAGTTTTTATCTCAACACTATCACCGAACGCCTTATAGTCAAATTTTGAAACTGAATTCATAAGGTGTCCGTGTTAAATTTAGCTAAAACAATAATTTCTCATAAACTATCTAAGCCTAACTGATCAATAATAAATGATAATTATCAAGCATTATCATTCTCTAATAACAAACATATCCTATATAACTATAACAATTTTCTGAAAATCTTTTTTTATATATAAATATAATCTAGGTAAAAAAATTATTTACCTAATTTTAAAACAATATTATGTCGATTGGCCTTGTTTAAGTATTTTAGAGATTCCTTCCGAATCCATAAACCACTCAACAGATCAATCAACATAATATAAAACATTTTTATAAAAATAACATATACGCTCTCTTAGGTATATACGCTCAACCTAAGCTCTGATACCACTTGTGACGATCTGCCTTTCTTACACCTAAAGACAACACTTAATACATCATCAGTATTCGTCTGCCGATCATTTTAAGTGTCTGAAAGATATGTCATTTGGGGTGAAGAAAGAAAAAGATAGAACAGAATCTCACAAAAATATGACGGGTAACATATAATATATAAATCAAGTCATTACAAAAGAAAGAACTTTATTGTTAACAATCATTAGAGTACACCAACTTATTGTCATCCTGGACAGTTATAACAGCCCGTCCTTGCCGATGAATACAAACATCAACACAATAGAAAGATAAAGAAATATGTAGATACATCTTAGACATCCAACTCATCTCCTGAACTCCAAAGCATCTGAAGTCAATCTAGAAAATATGATTGGTCTAACACGAGCGTTAAAATAAAATAACACCTAGATCAGTTTGGTAATACCAGCGTGACAAAAATCGAGCAATGGGGTGAACAAATAATAATTCTATGAGACCATGCTGCTAACGCGGAATGGGTTTTTACCTCACAGGATCAACATTCATAAATGAAGAAATGGAAAATAAATTAGAAATACAATCCAAACAAGAATAAATTAGCATAGATGGATAAAAATCCAAACGTAAAGAATAAACACAAATAATTAAACATCGAGAAGAACCTTAGTCACTTCTCGATGCGATTAAGAAAACAATTCAATGATTTGAATTAACAACAAGGAAATGAATTTTTCCATAATATATATGGGACCATATCATCAAATGCGGAACGATTTTCCTTTCATAATTACAATATCTAATCTCAACCATGGATGCAAATAATTAAACAGTGCGAAATGCTTTCAACACTACCCGATGTAATTAAGAAAGAAGTTAATTTAAAACCTTGGAATCAAAGGAAAGAATAGGGAAAATTTTCAACAAATGACTAGGAGGGTGTTCCCCCCTTACCCGAAAGTATACCCCTAGAAATATACTTGAGAACTCCGATGGCTCTCGGACACGTCCAAGCCGTACCTGCCAACGGTTATCGAGAATCCGAGTATTTCACATCCTAATGCGTAAAACCGATTCCAATCTAGAGTGGATATGAAAATACCCTAACGGGAGCAACCCCACATAGCTTGGCTTCTACTCACTCTGTCAGTTTAGTCATTTGCAACAAAGGATAACAAAGCTTAAAGGAGCAACGAATCATTTTTAAGGTGATGATACACCATGAAAAAAGCTGAATCCGATATTTCATAAATCAACTATTGGGGATTATTAAAAATGATCATATATGGAAATTAAATTTCATATTCTTACTACTACTCATCGAATCCAAACAAGTGTCTTCCCTTAGTTGAAAATGAAGCGGGCAAGTTGAGGTATTATTACCTCTAGGCATTGACTTAAGGACATTTTTAACCTTTGAGACAGAAATGAGTTCAAGACTTGACGTTTAGTGTTAAAAGTATGACTAAATCCTTCCCACATAAGTGATATCGGATTACGGAAACTTCTTTTCCATAACCGAATCAAAGCTTTAACTTTTAAAACCAAACTTGGCTTGGATTTCACATTTAAAAGTATTAACTTTAAACAACTTTATCAAAATAATTAATTAACTCCAAACTAATATTTATTACTTCAATATCATTATTTAAATTGATCAACTAATTTTTAAAACAATGGTTAATTATTTTCAAAACAGCTTTGTTTAAAATAATCGTTTAACTTTTAATCCCGATCTATTGGTTCAAAACAACTCTATCTAAAAAAAATAATTAACTTTAAAACATTATTATTAGAATAATTAATTAACCTTTAAACATAATTATTAAAATGATTAATTAAATTTAAAATGTTATTAGTAAAGTGATAAATTAATCTTAAACATTATTAGTAAAATGATTCATTTAGTTTAAAAACACCATTATTAAAATAGTTAATTGATTTTAAATCATTATTATTAAAATATTAAATTGCTTTTAAAACATTATTATTGAAATAATTAATTTATTTTATACCATCTTCATTTAAATAATTAATTATCTTTGTAAAACCCATGCACAAGTTTTAATAAAATACTTCAAAAGGGATACCATTTCCATTCAAACATCACATAACTTAAGTATGGGGATATGTATACAAAAGCAAATAATAATTGTGCACATATAGAAAACATCACTTATCAAATTTTAATCTATTGGTATACAATTCAAAGTCCAAACAATATAATAGCAGAACGGGGATTTATTCTGCTAAACAGATGTCATTTATATTTTATCTAACAAAATAATAGGAGAATAGGGTTTTATTCTTCTAAACAGATGTCAATTATAATTTAATTAGCAGAACAGTGTTGTATTCTGCTAAATAGATGTCATTGGGTTTCATATTAAAATGAGGTTACTCAAGGGTAATCGACAAAGAAATCCCTTGTTTACAGATCAGTTTACTTTTAAAATTGAATTCGTTCTTGGGTTTCTCATTACAAGTATTAACTTTAAACAACCTTGTTAAAATGTTTCGTTAACTTTAAAACACCATTATTAAAAAAATTAATAACCTAAAATATCCTTATTTGTAACGCCCTACCTTTTTGTACGCTTAAGCAGACACACGTGCCAACTTAAACCATACAGAAGGGCGGATTGTTATGGGGTAAATAAGAAAAAGTGGAGAAATAAAAGAAACAAAATAGAATCTTGCAGCGGAACGATAAAATATAATAATCAAATAACAGTTCATGAAGCTGTTTTACAAAACATTTGATTATACTTATACAATACATATCAGAGTTACACATACCAGAGTATGATAATTAATGCAGCGGAATACAATGGTGTAGTGGAATATAATATATAGTAGAAATAAAATCTTCGTCTTCGTCCTCCAGAAATAGAGCCTTCAAATCCTGAAATACTCAGGCTGACCCGAGCGAATTGAAAAGACAAAACACTCGAGTCATAACTAAAAGATCTTATGTAAGTTAAATCAATGAAATAAATATGAGTGTAAACGGCGTCAGAGATGTTTACGAGGTTTGACATCTCCTATCCAGTGTCTAACATGAGTGCAGTAACTTAAGAGATGCTCGGGATTCACATATCCTAAGGATCCGTTAAACTATCTACTATGTAGTAATATTCGCTATTATAATAATGTCTAATCATAAAATAAACATACTTTTAAATAGCGTTAAGGCTTTACATTTTCCACCTTAACACGTAATAGTCCCAATAGTCTATCCAGTATTAGCATACTCCCAAAATGAGGGCTACCCTCGATACTCCACAGGCTACGGGAGAAATCACAACTCGTAGTAAAGCTCGCTATGGTAGGTGACACGGCACAACTAGGCAATGCCAGGGTAGATATACCAATTACGCATCCGGACTGGTGGTGTGACGCCCCACCTCTATACCCTCGCTAGCCAAGAACACTAAGGAGTAGTGCTGTCAACTAGCACGGAGAATAAGGCTGTTGAGGAGCGACCATCCGTGTAATTGCTTTGTGCGAGCACCGATATGTCAGATAGAGTAACATGCATTTTTATTTCAGGAGGAAATCCGACATACCGATGCAAACTCAAAGCTACTACACAGTGGCTATAATAGTTTAGGACAATAGATATAAAAATAACACAGATAACATAAATGCGGAATACAGATGGAACAAAAAGTCTCATATATATAATAACTGATATCAGTTACAATACATTTGACACAATACAAATGGTACAACTACAACTGTTGACTCAAGAAGTTATATATACAAGTACATTATCGACTAATATACATGAATACATTATCATCTTAAAACAGACACACTGACTACTACAACAAGACGAAGACCACTTCAAATGATATAAAAAGTCTTCATAGCTCTAGCAGCAACCCAAAGCTAAAAAACTACAACCTGTAAATACTCGGTCTGACCCGAGTATTAAATTCAAAAGAAAATAATACCCGGGTTAGTCTAATTCAAACTCAGTTATTAATGCACGGAAGCAATAATAATCAAATATCAAATGGACGACAGTCACAGAAATCTCGTATATCCAACCTCTCGATAAGAGAATCGGATAACGACAGATATAACACTAAACAGTGTTAAACAATGAATCAGCAGATTTAAATCATCAACATAGGTAAATAAACAATTTATCAAATCGACTAAATCAATTCAAAACAATCGAAATTGTCACTTTAAAACCATCAAAGTTTTGACCGGCTGCCGTATACGCACGCGTGTACGGCCTCGCCAAAACGGCATAAAAGATCAATGCGTCACGACGCAAAGAAAAATATCAATTCGAAACTGTCAATTCTGGGTGGCTGCAGTGCACGCACGCGTGCACTGCCTCGCCACCACCGAATATAAAGTCACCACCACAATGAAACTGCAGTGGCAAACAGGTATAAAGAGAAAGGCAGGCTGCAACTAAACTGCAGAAAAGTCATCAACAGTTCAAGCATATACAGCAATAAAGATGAATTCGAGTACATCATGAAGCAGAACCAAGTGCAGTTCAACTGAGATGGACAACTCGAGAATAAACATGTACAAACTGTTTCAGTAAAGATCTAAAGTCAGGTGAGGAGGTCAAGATCAAACATGAACAAATGAACAGTCACAAATGACCAGAACAGTAATCAGATGAACAAATATCACAAACGCAGACAGGGCAGAGTCAAAGTACACAAGTGAATCCAATGCCAAAAAATGTCAAAGTTTAGCATCAGGTCAAAAACAATGGATCAAGCTATGGCAACAATAGACAGTGAGTCAAAGTGTGGTTTAAGCCAGGGTACCTAGCATGAACACTGCAAAAATTCCAACCACTGCACAATACATAATGACTCGAAGAAATACCAAACCAAACTTCAGACATATATGGATGCAGACCAACCAAGGCGGGTAACAACACGACTCCAAATGAAACGAGTCAAATTACATGCAAGTCGACTAGCAGGGCATGCAGACAAACGTACATCAAGACCACAGTAGTAACAACTCATGTGGACAGTGAACTTAGGTATGAAAATATGACATAATGCTCAAGAAGAAACTACATATGCACTCTATCATATGCAAGCCTCTAAATCACGGTCTGGGCATATAAAATTGACCGTAAAAAAATGACAATGAAGTAGTCTGGGCATTCTAATGTGCAATATATGCAAGTGCAGTGTGCAAGAATAAGCTACCCAGTATCAACATATTTAAAGTGAATGCGAGGACAGCTAAAGACAGTAACAAGAAAGTGCCAACGGGACTACACATCAGTTCACCCGCGTTCGAGTGGAAAACAAGACAAGTCGAAATTACAGAGTGAACCAAATGCAACAGTTCGAACATACCAAATAAACAAGTGCACCTTCAAACACTTGAACCACTGACCGACCCCAAGCAACACAGTGGGACAAATATGCAAATACAACATAATTAATATCAGTGTACATGAGTAATCACTGAACAAGGGAGTTGCCTCAAAGACTAGACGAACAAATCCAGGTGTAAGGCATAATAATGCACAGGGACAAGATCGAAAATGCTATCAGGGATGAACAAAACAAATTGGCCAGAGTCATGAATCAGTAGAAAATCGAACAGGGTCGCAAGTGGAGCAATTCAACGTCACAAACTGTAACATCCCGAAAATTTTTGACTTTCGAAAATTCAACATCGATACCCACTTTATCGACTGCTGAGCCATCGAATGCCGGAAACCCGAAAAGTTATGGTTTTAAGAAAGAAGAAAAAAAAGTAGAAGAAGAAGATAGAAGAAAAAGAAAGAAGAACAACAACAGAACAACAGAACAGCAACAGAAAACAATATCAGAATCTTACACATCGCAGCGGAATAATATACAATAGATAATTACTAGTCTTTTAAAACAAAGAACTATATCAGTTTATATATACATCAATCATCAGAGTCAATATACAACAATGGACAGTTATATAAACTTGTCCTCATACAGAATACACAGCGGAATAAATATATCAGATACAAATACTACGTCTCGCCATCCAGCTTGCTTCCAAAGCTCCAGAATATCCAGAATATCCTGATAATATAACTCTAGGCTGCCCGTGTGGAAATTGGTGGGCACCCAGAGTTTAGAAGGGAACAATAAACTCCGAGTCAGTCATGGTGACTGGTGTGAGATCGTAAAACAGTTATTCTTCACAAAGAAAATAAAACAAATTCGCAATGCTTTTGGAAAATGAAACTACCATAAGACCTCGTGCCACACACACAATGCAAACGCAGAATTGGAGGAGATTTCTTCTTATGATAGTCAAAGATGCTTACTACGCAAAATCAAATCCTTTTTGATATTATTATTAGTGCATAGTGTAGAAAACATTTCGAAAGTATAATATTAATCTTAGCCAGCATAGGTACCATTATACTATGCCTACTATAGCTGCTATATTAGATAGCAGGTTCTACAACTAAAACCGTACAAATTTCGTATTTGGGAAATGGATTTCCAACAAATGGTCAGGCTAAGGAACTTCCTTTCCTCCTGCCGAATAGGATCGCCTCTGGCTGGACGTCCCGAGAGACAAACTGCTCTCTTCCAAACAAGGCCGGGTTACCCCTGTAACAGGTAACTCACGAATATGTCATCACCCGGTCCTTTGGGACCTTTATCCGAGCGCTCGATATCCAACATCACACATCATAAAGAAAGTGTATCCACATGAGTAAGTATCTGGGCTCCATACCATGATACCACCCCTTTCCAGAAGGAAATGACATACCCTAAAGGGCGCGACCCTCATAACCTTGCCGCAACATTCCTGTTTCGACCATTTCCGGGTTGTTGAGGCTCTGACGAAGTCTCGTCCACAAAGCTACGCTTTTTCAAAAAGCCACGCTTTGGGTCAACAGATGATCAACCTATGATCACAAAGATAAATGATCAAACAAATGATCATATCACAAATGATCAAACACTGATCATCACACAGCAACACTCAGCATGCCACATTACCAAATTGGGAATATATCGCTGATAACTTCAACTACATAACCTCTGAGCACGTACGTCTCAGAGAAGGGTGTTAAGCTAAGAGAATAAATTCTCCGCCACCAACAGATATGTATTTGAAAGAAATCAGCTTTATATCTCAAAGTGTAATGTCAGACACACAATCCATACAAGTCTGTTCCGGGATCGAACAGAACCGAAGGCACTTCTCACGAAGCCCTTGCAAATCCGGATAATTTCCAATCACGTCCGGACTTCCCGTCACTAAGGGTGATAAAACCTCTAAACCGGAGATCAGTCGATGTAGAGTAACTCGACGGTAATCCTTCCGTTTTCAAAAATATCCGGTCTTCAACACCGGTCTTCAAATGCAATTCATAACGACGTATCACATATTCGGAATGGGTTATACGACCCCATGGTCCTTTCCCGGTTAACCCGAATAGTGAGCGCTTATTCAAAAATAAGTGTGGCATTCAAATTCATCCAATTCACAACAAATACCTATCTAAAGGTAATTATTGATAGTCGGTTATTTAACTATCAATAAAGATGCGCAACATCATCAGATTCCAAATAATTTCCCGAATTATTTAATTTCCAAAAATATCTTTACTATATATATATTATTTTCCACACTTAACCATTTGAAAACAATTTCAAATATTCACTTTACAATTTATCTTTAAAAGATAAAATCTCAAAACAGTTCATTTCATATTGGAAAAGCATTTCCATACTTATTTAAAAATAAGTATTTCACAAATCTATTTATTTTCAACATTTGAAAATATTCAATATACTTAAATCAATATTAAGTATACATTTCATTCTTTAAGGAAATCATTAATTTTAACATCTATTTGAGTCAAAACGAATGTTGCGTAAAACATCGTTACGACGACTCGAAATCACTAGTATAGGGATTCGGAATTAGATAGATATATAAATCCCAATACTACATTAAAAACATTTCCTTTCGGAAATCATTTACTATAACAACAGTGTTATAGTCCACCATTTCCTTATTTCTCGAAAACGTCTATTTCGACAATAAATGTTGAAATCTATGATTTCGATATTTCACACGTTTTAAAACATCTTTTAAAACAATTACTTCATTTCACAATATCGCTTTTCCAAAACTATCCATTTTACTTAACAATATATTCACTGTCCAAAATCGTGAATACACTTTACTAATTACATTTCACCATTTTCTACACATTCTATTTCAATAATAATTCGCTATCCAAAATCGCGAATATATCTCCTTTAATAATCTTCTATATTTAATTTATCAAATCCAATTGATCTCGAATTTATAAAACAACGTTTATAAATTCTATTTCTGTTTTTAATAACAACTTCAACTTACAAATCTTCTTTTTAATAATTCGATAAATATTCCATCTAAAGGTAAAAATCCAATTTATAAGTTAATCTCTTATAAATCTTTATTCTACAGTTTCATCCATTTTACAACTTCACAATTTATAAATCTATAAATTTCATTCACTTACGGATTCCATAATATTTCATTTTTAACACTTATAAAATTCGTTTTATAAGTCCAATATTTTGATTTATAAAATATCAATTTTATAAATCTTTCTATACAAATCGTTTATAGTTATTCAAAAATCCCAACTTAAACCATTTTATAAATAAATCAACTTTTGTTTCAAAAACAACACTTCGGTTATATTTCACTAAAAATTATAACTTTTATAACTTTAAAATTTTACGTTTATAAATCGATTCAAAAATTCCATAAAACGTATATTTTCAAAAATCACTTTAAAAATCCTTTTAAATTAAAAGTCGTCATTTTTACATTTCAAAACTGAATCTGATGATGCAACAACACCAATCAGTCCATCACAACAGTCAATATCATATATCAATATGATAACAGAATATACATCAATATCTGTAAATAAGTAAATACAGTTGAGGAATCCAGTTGGATCCCTCCAACCTGTTTCCCTGCATCCAAAGATGTTAGCACAATACCAATTCCGCTCCAGTACGGAATTATCGTGGTATATGGGTTTTATAAAAATCCGCTTACTAACGGCGCAATAGGGTCTCATCCGCTATACGAGGCGGGAAATCAATCAATCCAATATATACATATGCCAATATGTATATATTGCTATATATATAATAGATATATCCTACTATATCTAATATCACATCCAATAGCAACAATCAGTCAATAAATAAATAACTGAAAATTCCACTTTCATTTTTGAGTGAGAAAAATCTCACCGTGATTTTTCGATAGCAATTTGTAGCGTTTATTTCGAATGAAACTAAACGTGCGTTTAATTTCACTCAAAATTTTCACTGACCCCGATCGCTACCAATCCAGTTGCATCGCGTAGTATTCGACGACACGATTCTGGCGCTACCAAATTTGTTGAATTCTGATAATATATGACGAAGTTATGATAATTCAAACTTTACACAATTTTAAATACAATTTAATATACAATTTCTTTTATATTTTTAAACCCATTTAATCTGGACCGTGGGTTTCAGGCAAAGAAAATCGTGGCCACACCTATCTTCATCTTTCCCGTTCGTATCCAGGCATTCTTCACGCGAGAACCCAACGTGCCGCCACGAAACCCTAGTTCAACGCGACCCATTATCCATTTTCACGACGATCAGTGAACTCCGTTCGAAAGCCCATGCCTCCATCTACCATCGTGCCAAAAATCGCCCAGCTCGGTCACGCTTCTTGCACACAAAACGATGTCGAACGTGACGACTTCGTGGTCTATTTGCCGATGATTCACCACCCCATATTCGATCACAGCCGTTCATATCGAAGGTCTCCTGAAGCTCTACGTTTTTGTAGTTGGGGTCGTTGCCTAAAAACGCGTAGATGAAGAGATTGGAGAGGAAGAAAATCGATGTTTTCTGGGCGTTCATTGATAACTGGCGGCTGGGGCATTTTGAAACCCTAGCTCTTTTTTTTTATTTTTGTGAATAAAAGATGGCCTATTTATAGAAAATATCGAACACTATTCCTCCGGAATTTCCAAACTCCGATTTACGCGCGGTGACTAGCGTTTCTGGGGTTTACCCCGCGTTCCGGACACAATGGAACGTGTTTCGGAAGCTAATTCGATCGTCTGTGTGAGATATGGATTTAAACGATCAATTTAAATTAAACCGATTTAAACCGATTTCAAGGCGTTTTGGCTTGCCCCGGACAAACGGTAAATCCAAAAATTACGAAATTTGAAATCTTACAAAAATATCACATTACGGACCTGATGAAACTGGTTTTGTCGAAATCCGAGACCGTTTGAAAAATGACTATTTTTAACTCGACGATTTAAAATTAAAAAGATATCGATGCGTTTCGAGTTGCCCTGGTCAAACGATAACTTCGATTGCTACGAAAATTGAAATCCGATAATAACTAACTATTACGGATCCAATGGAACTGGTTTCGTTCAATTCTGAGACTGTTCGAAAATTGGCTATTTTTACAGTCGATAATTAAATATTAAAATATTCAATTTTCACAGATTAACTCCAAATTCAATTTTAAAAGTTCTATAACCTTTCTATAACTCCAGTATGATTAAATAAAAATTTACAAATCATTTTCAATCATATTAACTCGATTTTACA
This sequence comes from Allium fistulosum, assembly GCA_030737815.1. Classification (NCBI taxonomy): domain Eukaryota; kingdom Viridiplantae; phylum Streptophyta; class Magnoliopsida; order Asparagales; family Amaryllidaceae; genus Allium; species Allium fistulosum. The sequence continues at coordinate 1,621,769,407 of CM060901.1, forward strand.
ATTATCTCTGGAATTTCAATCGTTAAATTATCGATTTAATTATCAAATTAAATCCAGTATCCTTTAAATAAATTATTCGACTTATAAATTCCACTTATTAATATTTAAAATCAATTAAATATTCAAATTTTAATTATCTAAAATTCTGGGTCGTTACAGACTTCCCCCCTTAAAAGAATTTCGTCCTCGAAATTACAAGTCAGGAAGAATGGTCCTTAACTCGTCTACTATTTTTCACAATCTAATAGTTTTATCAATTTTTTCAAATCAAATCTTTCTACTAGATATTCGTTATTAATTCAACTAAATTTCCAATTTCAATTATAAGTTCCAAACAACATTGTTTACTTCCAAATTCAAATTCGAGTTTAAATTCAAATTTTAAACTTTCAAAATTTCTCAAAAATTTTCTAACACTCGAAATTTTCGAAAAATTTCGCCAGCGTCTCCTTTGCGCGGCTAGTACGGTACGACTACAAAACGTCCCTACAGACTCTCAGATTTCAAAAAGAAAAAGAAAAAGCCAAGCGGCTAGAGAAATAAGTCATCAAATCTCATATTCGAATTCAAATACTTACCTTTTGTCGAGCCATTCAAATTTATCTTCGAAATTATATTCCAATTCCTTTATACCTGTATATCCTACTAGCCATAATATCTAGTTGCATATATTCAAACCATTTCGTACATTCAATTACAAAATTTTCAATATAACTGCTTATATATTTTTACTTCACTATTGAAGTTATATATCCATTTTCATTCAATTCACATTTCAAATTTCATTTGAATTCAATTCACAATTCCAATTTAATTTGAATTCTATTTAACTTCTGAATATTGAATTTTATCAATTATCTTTCATTCACAACTGCATCATTTTAAATTAGTTTCATTTACTAATTTATCTCAAATTGTAATTCACTTTATTCAAATTTGTTTTCAACATTCAGTTTCAATTCCAGTTTTATTCTTTCATTCATTCCCAAAATTTATTTTCAATTTACCATTTTGGTTTATAACCACTTATAATAAACTGGATTTCAAATTCCATACGAATTTAATTCATTCCAAACCATATTAATTTGCCATTTCTTCAATTAGTTTCAGTTACTACTTTTATTTCAATACTTTACTCTACAAATTCGAAATGAATTTTTTCAACATTCAATTTACTTTCATTAAGTTGATTCACTTGTACTTGCATTAATTTAACTCCATCTTTTAAGTTAAATTTATTCTATCAAAAATCAAATTGTATAAGTTATCAACTTAATAATATTTCATAAATATTTTTATATAGCATTCCAGAGTTTACCAACATTTCAAAATCATTTTGAAAACAATTCAAATCATCCTTTGAATTTCAAAAACAAAACCCAAATTTTTTCAAACAACTTTCGTTTAAAACAATTTGGCAGCAATTCCTCTTTTGGAAACCCGAAAATGAACATCAGTGATGCTGCAGTCATTACCGAAGTTATTTTCTAGCGACCTAAAAGAGTTTAGAGCTTTCATCTTTCCAAAATACCTTTCAAAACCTTCTAAATTCATTTTCAAATCAAAAAGGATTTAAACTTTCCAAATCTCCAAAATTGTCAAATTCTTCTCAAAACATTTCCAAATACTTCTCTGGAATTCTACTTCAATTATAAGTCACATTTATAATTTACATTCTTTAATTTCATTCGTATGAGAATTTATTTCTTAACTTTGGAGTTACGATTTCAATTTCTTATTCAATTTTAGTGATGGTAATTCACTATTATTACTTCCTAACATCCATGCAACCATATACTATAGTACTTTATAGAAAAACATTTCTTTTCTATACAAAAATAGTTTTGGGCAAAATTATCTCATTTACCCTATTTAAACAATATTGTGCCGAATTGTTCTATATAAGTGTTCAGAGATCCCTATCGATAGAGTTGTACGGACAATACCGACCAGAATCCATATACCACTCAACAAACCAATCATCACAATATAAAACAATTTTTATATTCACTAACAAATACGCACTCGTATCTATTATTACACTCAACTCATTCTAGAGTACTACTGACTCTATCTCTAATGAGTAACACCCAACAGAGCAGGGTTGTCGCTTAACCATATGCTCTGATACCAAATGTAACATCCCGAAAATTTTCGACTTTCGAAAATTCAACATCGATACTCACTTTATCGACTGCTGAGCCATCGAATGCCGGAAACCCGAAAAGTTATGGTTTTAAGAAAGAAGAAAAAAAAGTAGAAGAAGAAGATAGAAGAAAAAGAAAGAAGAACAACAACAGAACAACAGAACAACAACAGAAAACAATATCAGAATCTTACACATCGCAGCGGAATAATATACAATAGATAATTACTAGTCTTTTAAAACAAAGAACTATATCAGTTTATATATACATCAATCATCAGAGTCAATATACAACAATGGACAGTTATATAAACTTGTCCTCATACAGAATACACAGCGGAATAAATATATCAGATACAAATACTACGTCTCGCCATCCAGCTTGCTTCCAAAGCTCCAGAATATCCAGAATATCCTGATAATATAACTCTAGGCTGCCCGTGTGGAAATTGGTGGGCACCCAGAGTTTAGAAGGGAACAATAAACTCCGAGTCAGTCATGGTGACTGGTGTGAGATCGTAAAACAGTTATTCTTCACAAAGAAAATAAAACAAATTCGCAATGCTTTTGGAAAATGAAACTACCATAAGACCTCCTGCCACACACACAATGCAAACGCAGAATTGGAGGAGATTTCTTCTTATGATAGTCAAAGATGCTTACTACGCAAAATCAAATCCTTTTTGATATTATTATTAGTGCATAGTGTAGAAAACATTTCGAAAGTATAATATTAATCTTAGCCAGCATAGGTACCATTATACTATGCCTATTATAGCTGCTATATTAGATAGCAGGTTCTACAACTAAAACCGTACAAATTTCGTATTTGGGAAATGGATTTCCAACAAATGGTCAGGCTAAGGAACTTCCTTTCCTCCTGCCGAATAGGATCGCCTCTGGCTGGACGTCCCGAGAGACAAACTGCTCTCTGCCAAACAAGGCCGGGTTACCCCTGTAACAGGTAACTCACGAATATGTCATCACCCGGTCCTTTGGGACCTTTATCCGAGCGCTCGATATCCAACATCACACATCATAAAGAAAGTGTATCCACATGAGTAAGTATCTGGGCTCCATACCATGATACCACCCCTTTCCAGAAGGAAATGACATACCCTAAAGGGCGCGACCCTCATAACCTTGCCGCAACATTCCTGTTTCGACCATTTCCGGGTTGTTGAGGCTCTGACGAAGTCTCGTCCACAAAGCTACGCTTTTTCAAAAAGCCACGCTTTGGGTCAACAGATGATCAACCTATGATCACAAAGATAAATGATCAAACAAATGATCATATCACAAATGATCAAACACTGATCATCACACAGCAACACTCAGCATGCCACATTACCAAATTGGGAATATATCGCTGATAACTTCAACTACATAACCTCTGAGCTCGTACGTCTCAGAGAAGGGTGTTAAGCTAAGAGAATAAATTCTCCGCCACCAACAGATATGTATTTGAAAGAAATCAGCTTTATATCTCAAAGTGTAATGTCAGACACACAATCCATACAAGTCTGTTCCGGGATCGAACAGAACCAAAGGCACTTCTCACGAAGCCCTTGCAAATCCGGATAATTTCCAATCACGTCCGGACTTCCCGTCACTAAGGGTGATAAAACCTCTAAACCGGAGATCAGCCGATGTAGAGTAACTCGACGGTAATCCTTCCGTTTTCAAAAATATCCGGTCTTCAACACCGGTCTTCAAATGCAATTCATAACGACGTATCACATATTCGGAATGGGTTATACGACCCCATGGTCCTTTCTCGGTTAACCCGAATAGTGAGCGCTTATTCAAAAATAAGTGTGGCATTCAAATTCATCCAATTCACAACAAATACCTATCTAAAGGTAATTATTGATAGTCGGTTATTTAACTATCAATAAAGATGCGCAACATCATCAGATTCCAAATAATTTCCCGAATTATTTAATTTCCAAAAATATCTTTACTAGATATATTATTTTCCACACTTAACCATTTGAAAACAATTTCAAATATTCACTTTTCAATTTATCTTTAAAAGATAAAATCTCAAAATAGTTCATTTCATATTGGAAAAGCATTTCCATACTTATTTAAAAATAAGTATTTCACAAATCTATTTATTTTCAACATTTGAAAATATTCAATATACTTAAATCAATATTAAGTATACATTTCATTCTTTAAGGAAATCATTAATTTTAACATCTATTTGAGTCAAAACGAATGTTGCGTAAAACATCGTTACGACGACTCGAAATCACTAGTATAGGGATTCGGAATTAGATAGATATATAAATCCCAATACTACATTAAAAACATTTCCTTTCGGAAATCATTTACTATAACAACAGTGTTATAGTCCACCATTTCCTTATTTCTCGAAAACGTCTATTTCGACAATAAATGTTGAAATCTATGATTTCGATATTTCATACGTTTTAAAACATCTTTTAAAACAATTACTTCATTTCACAATATCGCTTTTCCAAAACTATCCATTTTACTTAACAATATATTCACTGTCCAAAATCGTGAATACACTTTACTAATTACATTTCACCATTTTCTACACATTCTATTTCAATAATAATTCGCTGTCCAAAATCGCGAATATATCTCCTTTAATAATCTTCTATATTTAATTTATCAAATCCAATTGATTTTGAATTTATAAAACAACGTTTATAAATTCTATTTCTGTTTTTAATAACAACTTCAACTTACAAATCTTCTTTTTAATAATTCGATAAATATTCCATCTAAAGGTAAAAATCCAATTTATAAGTTAATCTCTTATAAATCTTTATTCTACAGTTTCATCCATTTTACAACTTCACAATTTATAAATCTATAAATTTCATTCACTTACGGATTCCATAATATTTCATTTTTAACACTTATAAAATTCGTTTTATAAGTCCAATATTTTGATTTATAAAATATCAATTTTATAAATCTTTCTATACAAATCGTTTATAGTTATTCAAAAATCCCAACTTAAACCATTTTATAAATAAATCAACTTTTGTTTCAAAAACAACACTTCGGTTATATTTCACTAAAAATTATAACTTTTATAACTTTAAAATTTTACGTTTATAAATCGATTCAAAAATTCCATAAAACGTATATTTTCAAAAATCACTTTAAAAATCCTTTTAAATTAAAAGTCGTCATTTTTACATTTCAAAACTGAATCCGATGATGCAACAACACCAATCAGTCCATCACAACAGTCAATATCATATATCAATATGATAACAGAATATACATCAATATCTGTAAATAAGTAAATACAGTTGAGGAATCCAGTTGGATCCCTCCAACCTGTTTCCCTGCATCCAAAGATGTTAGCACAATACCAATTCCGCTCCAGTACGGAATTATCGCGGTATATGGGTTTTATAAAAATCCGCTTACTAACGGCGCAATAGGGTCTCATCCGCTATACGAGGCGGGAAATCAATCAATCCAATATATACATATGCCAATATGTATATATTGCTATATATATAATAGATATATCCTACTATATCTAATATCACATCCAATAGCAACAATCAGTCAATAAATAAATAACTGAAAATTCCACTTTCATTTTTGAGTGAGAAAAATCTCACCGTGATTTTTCGATAGCAATTTGTAGCGTTTATTTCGAATGAAACTAAACGGGCGTTTAATTTCACTCAAAATTTTCACTGACCCCGATCGCTACCAATCCAGTTGCATCGCGTAGTATTCGACGACACGATTCCGGCGCTACCAAATTTGTTGAATTCTGATAATATATGACGAAGTTATGATAATTCAAACTTTACACAATTTTAAATACAATTTAATATACAATTTCTTTTATATTTTTATACCCATTTAATCTGGACCGTGGGTTTCAGGCAAAGAAAATCGTGGCCACACCTATATTCATCTTTCCCGTTCGTATCCAGGCATTCTTCACGCGAGAACCCAACGTGCCGCCACGAAACCCTAGTTCAACGCGACCCATTTTCCATTTTCACGACGATCAGTGAACTCCGTTCGAAAGCCCATGCCTCCATCTACCATCGTGCCAAAAATCGCCCAGCTCGGTCACGCTTCTTGCACACAAAACGATGTCGAACGTGACGACTTCGTGGTCTATTTGCCGATGATTCACCACCCCATATTCGATCACAGCCGTTCATATCGAAGGTCTCCTGAAGCTCTACGTTTTTGTAGTTGGGGTCGTTGCCTAAAAACGCGTAGATGAAGAGATTGGAGAGGAAGAAAATCGATGTTTTCTGGGCGTTCATTGATAACTGGCGGCTGGGGCATTTTGGAACCCTAGCTCTTTTTTTTTATTTTGTGAATAAAAGATGGCCTATTTATAGAAAATATCGAACACTATTCCTCCGGAATTTCCAAACTCCGATTTACGCGCGGTGACTAGCGTTTCTGGGGTTTACCCCGCGTTCCGGACACAATGGAACGTGTTTCGGAAGCTAATTCGATCGTCTGTGTGAGATATGGATTTAAACGATCAATTTAAATTAAACCGATTTAAACCGATTTCAAGGCGTTTTGGCTTGCCCCGGACAAACGGTAAATCCAAAAATTACGAAATTTGAAATCTTACAAAAATATCACATTACGGACCCGATGAAACTGGTTTTGTCGAAATCCGAGACCGTTTGAAAAATGACTATTTTTAACTCGACGATTTAAAATTAAAAAGATATCGATGCGTTTCGAGTTGCCCCGGTCAAACGATAACTTCGATTGCTACAAAAATTGAAATCCGATAATAACTAACTATTACGGATCCAATGGAACTGGTTTCGTTCAATTCTGAGACTGTTCGAAAATTGGCTATTTTTACAGTCGATAATTAAATATTAAAATATTCAATTTTCACAGATTAACTCCAAATTCAATTTTAAAAGTTCTATAACCTTTCTATAACTCCAGTATGATTAAATAAAAATTTACAAATCATTTTCAATCATATTAACTCGATTTTACAATTATCTCTGGAATTTCAATCGTTAAATTATCGATTTAATTATCAAATTAAATCCAATATCCTTTAAATAAATTATTCGACTTATAAATTCCACTTATTAATATTTAAAATCAATTAAATATTCGAATTTTAATTATCTAAAATTCTGGGTCGTTACACAAACAATCAAGTGAAGGCCGAAGCCCTCTAAAATTCATGAAGTAGAAATCTCAACTCAAGATAATGCCAAAATCAATGCCGAGAGTATAGAATGTCCAAAAATTTCAAACTTGTTAAAATCAGAGAAATCATGAACAACGACATCAGAGAAATTATCAAAACCGAAACCAAATCAAACGCAAGCATATTATTAAGCTGAATTAGATGTGAGTGAGGGACGATTCACTCACCTTATTAACGTAGCGGAGACGAGCTGCTCCGAGACGAGGTCGAGGCGATCAGAGAATCGAGCAACAGCGAACGAGCGCAAGCAACCCAGAGAATCGACCATCAAAGAACGAGCGTAAACCAGAGCCAAAGCCTTAATTCGAGAAAGAAGAACGAAGCTGCCAAAGCCCTAATTTTGTCGCTTGGCCGCCATTTTTCATTCGAATGTTTTTTTCTTTTAGGGTTTTAATGAATGAGAAAGTGAAAAAGGGGATCGGGTTAGAATGATTGCCAGATAAAGAATGGTACTGGTATCCTCTCTTCATCAAAACAAATGGGCCACTATAAAATAAAAAGGTATATTTATTTAAAGCCCAAATACTTTTAACCATGTTTATGAAAGAATTTCAAATTGATTTTTAGTTTCAATAAAAATTTACGAACGATTTAATCACCTAATGGCGATAATTAATTGGTACGAATTTGCGGGTTGTTACAGACTCCCCTCCTTAAAGAAATTGCGTCCTCGCAATCATAAGGAATAAATGGACAAAAGGTAACAACCATAAGAGCATGGCAATGTCGAATGCATAAGCAAAGCAAATGTCAGCAGGGGAAGTATTAGATAGGAAACCAAAAGATTTGATTGCTTCAAGTCAAAAGAATCAACAATCGTGGGGATCAAGGAATGAAAATCAGACGACTATCAAAACCAAGAATCAATCGAGTTCCAGCATTTAAAAGAAAAAGAAAATAGAGCAGAATTCACGTACTGCACGAATTGAATGTGAGTAAATCAAATTACTCACCTGAATCACCAGAGAAAAAGACGAAGCTCAAATCTCAAAATCGCAAATATTCAATCATCAAAAACGATAATCGAATTTTCAAATCGCAAATAGGTTTAACTATCAAAAATGATAATCAAATTTCACAAATATCTGATTATCAAAAACGATAATCAGAAACACAAACATTCGATTAATCAAATCGAAAAATATTTAATTATCTCAAACGATAATCAAATTTCACAAATATCTGATTATCAAAAACGATAATCAGAAAACAAATCAAATGTCTAATTATCTCAAACGATAATCAGAAAACAAATCAAATATCTAATTATCTCAAACGATAATCAGAAACACAAATATTTAATTATCACAAACGATAATCAAATTTCACAAATATCTGATTATCAAAAACGATAATCAGAAATCACAAATATTCGATTAATCAAATCGAAAAATATTTAATTATCTCAAACGATAATCAAATTTCACAAATATCTAATTATCAAAAACGATAATCAGAAAACAAATCAAATGTCTAATTATCTCAAACGATAATCAGAAAACAAATCAAATATCTAATTATCTCAAACGATAATCAGAAACACAAATATTTAATTATCACAAACGATAATCAAATTTCACAAATATCTGATTATCAAAAACGATAATCAGAAATCACAAATATTCGATTAATCAAATCGAAAAATATTTAATTATCTCAAACGATAATCAAATTTCACAAATATCTGATTATCAAAAACGATAATCAGAAACACAAACATCTGATTATCAAAAACGATAATCAGAAGTCCTAAATATTCAATTAACGAGTCCGGAATTAACCGAAGTAGTAAAAGTATGGTTTCATACTCCGTACTTTTGCTAAATCGTTTAAATCTCTTTATCGTTTCCTTGAAAGTGCAGGATTGTGTGTTTTTAAAAATAACATTTCACATTCTCAAATGGACAAGTCCGGAATTAAGCGAACCAGTAAAAGAAAGGGGTCATAGTCCTCGATTTTGCTGAAACGTTTAAATCGCTTCCTCATTCTATTGAAAATGCAAACTGTAAGAATTTTGAAAACAATTTTAATTTATATTTTGAAACAACTTTTAAAAAAATAACGAATTTTGAAAATACGTGATTAAATTAGCAATATTAGTGTTGCGGGAGAACCGCTTGTAAATCCATTTCAAAATTGACGGTTACTGAAGTTAACACGTCAAAATCTCATCAAAATAACTGGCATCGAAATATAATACCAAATGAATTTTTATTCATCAAAAATGTCACAAGAATCTTCTCAAAGATAGAAAGGGATATCATACCCTAAACTTGTATTCATAACAAGTCAATATCACATGAATTCACCAATGCACAAAAATTGATAAACATATCAATAGAAATCACGAAAATTGGTGAAGCACAAAATTCCAGAAATCATCATAAGAAATCCAGAAAACACCAGAAGGGGGGAAAGGCCTAGCATAAAAACGGGAGTATGAAAACTCCAAAACACCGGTATCACAAGATGAGACGCTATCTCATGGTGGCTAACCATTAAAGTTTCACACAGGAATGGTCCGAAGACCGTGGGTCGCTATCCCACACGTGTGAGTCGGAATCACACAGACTGAGGTCTAGGCTAACCTCGTAGAGAAAGAGACATCGCACATTTGCTAGTCTAAATCATAAAAAGGAAAAGGGGAAGGCCTATCACAAAATGGGAGCATGAAAACTCCAAAACACCGGTATCACAAGACGAGACGCTATCTCATGGAAGCCATCCATTAAATTTTCACACAGGAATGGTCCGAAGACTGTGGGTCGCTATCCCACATGTGTGAGTCGGAATCACACAGATTGAGGTCTAGGCTAACCTCGCAGAGAAAAAGATATGTGTGAGTGGAATCACACAAATTAAGGTCTAGACTAACCAAAAAGCAAAAAGGTATGTGTGAATGGAATCACACAAATGGTGTCTAGTCTAACCTCGCAAACAAAAAGATATGTGTGAGTGGAATCACACAAATTAAGGTCTAGACTAACCAAAAAGCAAAAAGGTATGTGTGAATGGAATCACACAAGTGGTGTCTAGTCTAACCTTGCAAACAAAAAGATATGTGTGAGTCGGAATCACACTACTGCGGTCTAGACTAACCTTGCGGACAAAGAGATATGTGTGAGTCGGAATCACACCACTGCGGTCTAGTCTAACCTTGCAAACAAAGAGATATGTGTGAGTCGGAATCACACTGCTGCGGTCTAGACTAACCTTGCAAACAAAGAGATATGTGTGAGTCGGAATCACACTACTGCGGTCTAGTCTAACCTTGCAAACAAAGAGATATGTGTGAGTCGGAATCACACTACTACGGTCTAGTCTAACCTTGCAAACAAAGAGATATGTGTGAGTCGGAATCACACTACTGCGGTCTAGACTAACCTTGCAAACAAAGAGATATGTGTGAGTCGGAATCACACTACTGCGGTCTAGTCTAACCTTGCAAACAAAGAGATATGTGTGAGTCGGAATCACACTACTGCGGTCTAGACTAACCTTGCAAACAAAGAGACATCGCACAATTGCTAGTCTAAATCATAAAATGATCGTCATGATCAACGAGAAGTGTCAATTACACTAAGCTAGTAAATATAAAAGTTTATCTTCATGTCCCATAACCACTTGCTTAACTTAAATATTTACGAACAAACCGTAAATCTACACTAGAAAATTGTCACAAAAGGTTCAGTCGAACAAGTCCAGGAGTTAACCGACGAAGTAAACGCAAGCGTTTCATACCACTTGTTTTACTAGGCCGTTTAATTCAATTTCTCATACGAGTGAAATAAAGGCTTGTATATACTAATAGATTGGAAAACGGTTTAAGAAAAAGAGCTTGGTAGTAAAATAGTTTTGAAATCGTTTGGAGAAAAAGGATTTTAATATTTACTACTAGTATAGAAAACCTTTATATTTTTAAAGTGACAAATCACAAAAATGATTGTAGAAACAATCAATCACAAGAATTCACATACAAAGATGTGAATAGAATCCAAAGAAATCGATACTGAATCCATTAGAAAGTATGTTCACAAAAATCCCGAAGAAAATGTCATCAAAGTTGCTAATCAATGATAGCAACAAATCGGGGAAATAATCAAGAATCGATTAAATTTGGAAACCAAGTCAATTCACTAAAATTTCACATTCGAAGACGTGAATAAAATCCAAAGAATTCGATTCCAAATTCATCAAAGTAGGAATACCCAAAAATTCCAAAAATAGAAGTTATCAAAATCGACAAAGGTGATAACAACTAATTAGAAAAGAAGAATCGATTATCAACTGGAAAAACAAAGCAAAACGAGCAGAAATGCATAAATGACTTCAACAAAAGTAAGAATCAAGTCACTGTCGAACACAAAATGAATCAATATCATCATCAAAGAATCCAACGGCAAACAAAATCAGAGTCTTGGAAATCAAGAAATCAGCAATTTCTCAAAAGCAAAGTGACCGAAGTCAAATGGAATTCAAGCCGAGGAAAACACAAAATATCAAGTTCAAAATTGCTGAGATTCGAACAAAATCAACATCGGCTAAATCAATTCAAATCCGAAAACACAAGAATAAGCGTTGGGAATTCATACTTAACAGTCAAAAATAATCATATGTAAAGATGAGAGATAAAACATCGACAAATAGTTGTAACACATGCTCCATCTAAGTTATGTTTAACAATTGTCCTAAACCCCAGGCTCTGATACCAAGCTGTGACGCCCCACCTCTATACCCTCGCTATCCAAGAACACTACGGAGTAGTGCTGTCAACTAGCACGGAGAATAAGGCTGTTGAGGAGCGACCATCCGTGTAATTGCTTTGTGCGAGCACCGATATGTCAGATAGAGTAACATGCATTTTTATTTCAGGAGGAAATCCGACATACCGATGCAAACTCAAAGCTACTACACAGTGGCTATAATAGTTTAGGACAATAGATATAAAAATAACACAGATAACATAAATGCGGAATACAGATGGAACGAAAAGTCTCATATATATAATAACTGATATCAGTTACAATACATTTGACACAATACAAATGGTACAACTACAACTGTCGACTCAAGAAGTTATACATACAAGTACATTATCGACTAATATACATGAATACATTATCATCTTAAAACAGACACACTGACTACTACAACAAGACGAAGACCACTTCAAATGATATAAAATGTCTTCATAGCTCTAGCAGCAACCCAAAGCTAAAAATCTACAACCTGTAAATACTCGGTCTGACTCGAGTATTAAATTCAAAAGAAAATAATACCCGGGTCAGTCTAATTCAAACTCAGTTATTAATGCACGGAAGCAATAATAATCAAATATCAAATGGACGACAGTCACAGAAATCTCGTATATCCAACCTCTCGATAAGAGAATCGGATAACGACAGATATAACACTAAACAGTGTTAAACAATGAATCAGCAGATTTAAATCATCAACAGAGGTAAATAAACAATTTATCAAATCGACTAAATCAATTCAAAACAATCGAAATTGTCACTTTAAAACCATCAAAGTTTTGACCGGCTGCCGTATACGCACGCGTGTACGGCCTCGCCAAAACGGCATAAAAGATCAATGCGTCACGACGCAAAGAAAAATATCAATTCAAAACTGTCAATTCTGGGTGGCTGCAGTGCACGCACGCGTGCACTGCCTCGCCACCACCGAATATAAAGTCACCACCACAATGAAACTGCAGTGGCAAACAGGTATAAAGAGAAAGGCAGGCTGCAACTAAACTGCAGAAAAGTCATCAACAGTTCAAGCATATACAGCAATAAAGATGAATTCGAGTACATCATGAAGCAGAACCAAGTGCAGTTCAACTGAGATGGACAACTCGAGAATAAACATGTACAAACTGTTTCAGTAAAGATCTAAAGTCAGGTGAGGAGGTCAAGATCAAACATGAACAAATGAACAGTCACAAATGACCAGAACAGTAATCAGATGAACAAATATCACAAACGCAGACAGGGCAGAGTCAAAGTACACAAGTGAATCCAATGCCAAAAAATGTCAAAGTTTAGCATCAGGTCAAAAACAATGGATCAAGCTATGGCAACAATAGACAGTGAGTCAAAGTGTGGTTTAAGCTAGGGTACCTAGCATGAACACTGCAAAAATTCCAACCACTGCACAATACATAATGACTCGAAGAAATACCAAACCAAACTTCAGACATATATGGATGCAGACCAACCAAGGCAGGTAACAACACGACTCCAAATGAAACGAGTCAAAGTAACATGCAAGTCGACTAGCAGGGCATGCAGACAAACATACATCAAGACCACAGTAGTAACAACTCATGTGGACAGTGAACTTAGGTATGAAAATATGACATAATGCTCAAGAAGAAACTACATATGCACTTTATCATATGCAAGCCTCTAAATCACGGTCTGGGCATATAAAATTGACCGTAAAAAAATGACAATGAAGTAGTCTGGGCATTCTAATGTGCAATATATGCAAGTGCAGTGTGCAAGAATAAGCTACCTAGTATCAACATATTTAAAGTGAATGCGAGGACAGCTAAAGACAGTAACAAGAAAGTGCCAACGGGACTACACATCAGTTCACCCGCGTTCGAGTGGAAAACAAGACAAGTCGAAATTACAGAGTGAACCAAATGCAACAGTTCGAACATACCAAATAAACAAGTGCACCTTCAAACACTTGAACCACTGACCGACCCCAAGCAACACAGTGGGACAAATATGCAAATACAACATAATTAATATCAGTGTACATGAGTAATCACTGAACAAGGGAGTTGCCTCAAAGACTAGACGAACAAATCCAGGTGTAAGGCATAATAATGCACAGGGACAAGATCGAAAATGCTATCAGGGATGAACAAAACAAATTGGCCAGAGTCATGAATCAGTAGAAAATCGAACAGGGTCGCAAGTGGAGCAATTCAACGTCACAAACAATCAAGTGAAGGCCGAAGCACTCTAAAATTCATGAAGCAGAAATCTCAACTCAAGATAATGCCAAAATCAATGCCGAGAGTATAGAATGTCCAAAAATTTCAAACTTGTTAAAATCAGAGAAATCATGAACAACGACATCAGAGAAATTATCAAAACCGAAACCAAATCAAACGCAAGCATATTATTAAGCTGAATTAGATGTGAGTGAGGGACAATTCACTCACCTTATTAACGTAGCGGAGACGAGCTGCTCCGAGACGAGGTCGAGGCGATCAGAGAATCGAGCAACAACGAACGAGCGCAAGCAACCCAGAGAATCGACCGTCAGAGAACGAGCGTAAACCAGAGCCAAAGCCTTAATTCGAGAAAGAAGAACGAAGCTGCCAAAGCCCTAATTTTGTCGCGAGGCCGCCATTTTTCATTCGAATGTTTTTTTCTTTTAGGGTTTTAATGAATGAGAAAGTGAAAAAGGGGATCGGGTTAGAATGATTGCCAGATAAAGAATGGTACTGGTATCCTCTCTTCATCAAAACAAATGGGCCACTATAAAATAAAAAGGTATATTTATTTAAAGCCCAAATACTTTTAACCATGTTTATGAAAGAATTTCAAATTGATTTTTAGTTTCAATAAAAATTTACGAACGATTTAATCACCTAATGGCGATAATTAATTGGTACGAATTTGCGGGTTGTTACAGGTGGTGACGCATAGCAGCCACTACCGCCCACCTTGAACAACACTCCCAAATCGAGGGTGCGCACCAAATAAAATCACAAGTAATAGAATGGTATCGAAGAAGTGTGTCCGATCAGAGGTGCTACCTCCATGGTCCGTCAATCGCTCCTGTTTTAGCCACCTTATGCCAACTCACGGGAGTTGGGTCCACGTATATACCTTAGGATCGTCGCCACCATCCTACTTCATTCTGGAAACTCCACTGCGTACAAAGTTGTCAAAGTGGTTTTCGGTATCGACAAAGAGTATGTCCATATCCGATCCCGGTCTCTTTAACAACCAATCATTATTATAACACCGTGGTCATTTAAAAATATATATATACTTTAAAACCCATAATATCATTTCCATTTCAAAACATAACCTTTATTTCAAAATAGTATATACTTCAAAACTAAATTCAATAATATATCATTTAAATAAAATCTAAATTTTCAATTACTATTCTTACCTTTATTTATAAAACTTGAAATATTCTTTAAAACCATCTTAAACCCAAATCACATAATGCAGTCATATTCTTAATCTCAAAATTTCAATCGGTTTCAAATCAGTATATTCAAAGATAATTCTTAAATAAATTCTATTTCAAATAAATTCATTTTTTTCAAACCATATTACTTTCGTAGTTATAACAGTTTCAAAACCAACCCTTTGAAACAATAATACTTTAATTCCGATAAAACATTTCAATTTTGATATATATTTCAAATCTTTAAATATTCCAAAATTTCCAAACCAAATCTGATAATCTCATATATTTCTTAATTCAATTTACTATTATTTAGTTTAAAATTATTTATTAAATAAATTCAATAGCATTTACATAAAGCTCAAACTTGAAATATTCGTGAATCAACTTAAAACATCATCAAGTTATACATAGCTTAAATTTTAAGAATTTAACTATATATAAAATAATATTTATTTAATATCAAAATCGGTATTTATATAAACCCTTATTTTTCCAAAAGCCATAGAAATCATTTCAAATATATATATATATAGACCAACTGTGTCTGTATATAATTTTCTATCCCATGGTCAAGTGATACGGATATTTATCATTTCAATCCGTAATTTAAAATAAAATTACGGTTATATAACATTTAAAACCGCAATCCCGAATAAAATAAATCCATAATGAACTTGCAAATTATAATGATATAAAATAAAACATCCATTCATCCAATATCAATCATCAAGTATTTATCACAATCATCATCCAATTAAATCAATAACATCAAAATAGAATAGATAATAAATAACAGGCATTTACTGGCAGTTTATATTCAATAACAAATTAAATAACTATTTAACTGGCGGTTTATATGCAATAATAAATTAAATAACAATTTAATTCAATAAATTTAATTTAACTGAGATGATGATTAAAAATATGCCAAACAGTCATAAATAAATTTCAAATAACATCATATATCAATTTAACAAACATAAGAAATTTTAGAAGTTGTGAGTGGGTTAAAACACTCACCTTTTGAATTTAAATTGAATTTAAATCCAATTTAAACCCAAAAATTTCCTAGTCTCAGAATTCGTCCAAACCAGTGCCAAAAAGTCCGGAATTTCAATACGATCCTAACGCAAAAATCCACGCGTGAATTGGAGTTCGGATGAGAAAGTTACAGCGATTTGAATGAGTTGAAATCAAAATTAAATAAAATAAATAAAACAGGCTATTACCAATTACATTGCCACGTCACTGCAGCTTCCTTCTCTCATGCGTTCAACTACAGTAAACACGCACCCAACATCCAACTTTGATCGCGCCTTCTCGCCATTGATTTGAGCACCAATTCCGAAAACAAACACTAGACGCAGATTCGAATTGTCGAGATATACGATATATAATTTTTTTGAGGAGTTTGAAATTTTAGATTTGAATTTGATTTGTGTTTGGATCTAAAATTTGTTTGTCTGCCATTGAGGAGGAGAGATAGTTGGATTACGTATAGACAAATGAGAAATAGAGGTAGGCTAGGGTTTATAACGGGTATTTATAGGGAAAGCTGAAATAGAATAAATGGAATTTACTTTATCTCCAATTATTAATTACCATCAGTTAAGCTCTTAACATTTTTTCCCTAAATTTAATTGCACTACATTAGATACTGCATAAATTCTTATTTATATAACATTAAGGTTCTTTTAACTCTGATTTATTTCCAATTTTATTAAAATTTGATTTCTCATTTCAATTAATAGACTGAATAAACGGGCAACACATTAATATCGCCATCGTTTACTTTTAACTGTGTTCATAAGTTTATTGTTTACAGACACCAGTTACTCATTTACAAAATTTCAATTTCGTAATCACATTCAATCTATTTTGTATTACTTCATTGGTTTATATATACCTTGAATTCATTTAATCACCACTAATTGAGTCAATTACTGCAATTGCTTTCGCATTAAAATTTTGAACTAAACAAATAGGTAACTTATACAATTGTAACCATTAAAAATTTAATCAACTTTAAGTTTATTATTTTCAAGCAAATAATATGATTACTTATAGAACATTGACTTCTTATTTATTGTAATCCAAATTCATTAATTTATTAATGCTTACATTTATTTCCTATATCCAATTTGTTACAACTTTACCTATAATTAACACTATTTCCTTTATTTAGGTTATTATTTCAAACATAGATCACAAGCTTACATTCCTTTATACTATCTTAGGGAACCAATGTACATTTCTAATACTTTATTGCAATTATTGAAATCAAATTTGCAAATTTACTAGATACAACAAATTATGACCTTACAGTTATTTAAATTAATTGGGATTGCGCAAAAAAATTATTTATTAACATAATTGAATTAATTTATATTCAGTAACCAATGAATCAATATATATTTCACACATAAATACACTGATTGTATTGGTTTATACTATATTCCATCTTAAACTAAGTCATAACATTTGAATCATTATATTAAATTGGAAATGTTCATTCACGTTCATTACTTATTAACTTGCAATAACGTATTTCTTTAATTTACATCCAATTACTGTTAACCATGTTTTTATGGCATAATCAATTCAATACTTACCTCTAATTTCTCATATTCAATTTATATCTAGGTATAAACCTTCACTACTCCATTTATTACTTTACACAATAAAATAACATTTAAACTCATAAATGTAATACCCAATTTCATTTTAAATCCAATTGATTTCCAATCAAAGTTTATACATATTTCAAACCACTATTGTAATTACTCCCAGAACATTGGTTTTATTAAATGACCATTTATTATTGTGATATCCCGGAATTTTGGCAATATCAATTTAATAATATTTATAAATAATTAAATTGATTTGTTGATTTTATTTTGTAAATTGACAAGTTTAACTCTTTTAAAAGTTAATAATATTTTAAATTGGCAATACTTATTAATATCTTTTCTAAACAATTTAAAATTGGTAAGATTTATCTTCCAAAGCTTATATAAATGTTTTCTATTTATAATGTATATATATTGATGTATATATTATAAATAGGGAGTCTTTAATTTAATAAAGGATATGTTTTCAAATTATAATATATATGTATATATATTGTGATTGGAGTTATGTTATAAAATTCAAACATAAGATAAATTGATTTGTAAAAATATATATAAAGTTAAAATAAGTTTCTCAAGCATATAAAAATATATTATAAATATTTGATCAAAGCATAAGTTATTTTAAATAATTGTTTCTCACATTTGTATATTTATTAGAAATCTTAAAGCTTATTTGTAAATGGATAAATACATTTTTATACATATAGATATATATTATTTTTAATATACATGTAGGATTTAAATATATCAAAATAAAAAGAAATTAATACTTGTAAATTAATTAAAACAAGATTAACACTTGTAAACATTTTAATACTTGGTAAAAACATTTGTAAATTTAATAGCATATGTGTAAGCAAAGTAGAGTATTAAGGGGACAAGTGTCAATTCTCTTGATAATTTAATTTAAAATTATTATAAAAAAAGAAGAAAAATCTGTTTTCTCTTTTCAGTTTTAAGATTATCTTTTCTTCTTTTCTCAACCAAAAGAAATTCGAATCTAAAAATGCAAAGAAGGATGAAACCTGAAATCAAATTGCAAAGAGGAAATGTAAAAACTGGAAATTCTAATGCAAACTTAAAGGAGATCAAAGGCAATTCAGTAGCAGTTCTAAATCAATCAACAAGCAATTAAATTCAAAGATCAACATCAAGATTCAAATTCAACTAAAGAAAGGAAGTTCAAAATCAAGTTTAAAATCTGGGACAAGTCTGGAAACCATCAGCCTGTAGTGTTTTCTGCTCTCTGTTCCTTGGTGAGTAAATGGATTTTTAAAAACAGTTTTAATCTTGGATTTCTACTTGTTCTTGTGAATGAACATCTTCCTGTTATCTGAATACTTGAGTTAAATTGGATGCATGTTTGAATTATACATTTTTTTGAATGTCTGTAGTTTACATAAGCCTCTGTTTTAAATAACAGTGAGTAAACCTTAAATTTAAAAACAGTTTTCAATCTTGTTTCATTTTGTTACATGAATGAAATTCATGTATTAGCCTTAATATTGAATTGAATGGATGCATGCATGTATACTAGTATTGTTGCCTGTGAATAACTAGTTATGTTTGAATATAGGCTCTGTATGTTTATAGAATTTGATTTTCTTTTAAATATCTACATCTCATAAATTAATCACTGATAACTTTTGAATTGTAAATAGAAGATGATGGAAATTATGTAACATCACTAATAAAAATGAGTTCTGGAAATTATATTCAGAATTGGTCTCGAAATTTCATAGTATACAGTGAAATTTGTAATTTGGGTAAAATTTTATTTATTTAATTTTAAGATTAAAGTGTACGATTGGATTTGCGATGGGAAATCACGAATTTCAGTATGTAAATCACGTTTTTTAGCTTAGAGTTTGTCGAGTTCTTCTAAGATGAACGGGAAAGTTATGCTGGGCAAATTCAGGCGATCAAGCAAATGGGGGACCTCGGGGTTGTGGCCAAAGGAGGATGGAAGGATGTAGGTCATCGAAAAAATGGTGGTAAATTTTCTTGTTGGCCGAGGCGTTGGTTTTTGGTAGGAATAGGGTTTAATACCCTGGTTTTGACGATGATGTTCTAATGGGTTGCGCGGCGTCAATAGGCAACCGGAGGCGATCGCGGTCATTGTCGAAGGGTCTGGAGGATGTGGCGTAGCTATGGTGTAGTCGATGGGTCTTCTCGAGGTGTGTGTTGCCGTGGATGATGGATTTACTGATGATGGTGGTTCGATCAGTTTGGGTTCGAGGATGGAAATCGATGTTCGATCGAGTTTGGGTTTTCTGGGTTGCGCGATGGGTTATCGTGGTCGAGTGTGACTTGTCGGAGGCCGGAGTAAGGTTCGTCGACGATCAGTAATGGTGTACACGTACACGTACACGTTTTTGTGCATCTGGGTGGATTGGTGGTTTGGGGAAGAAGGTTGAGATCAGGGTCTTTCTCGGGATTTTGTTCGCGTGACTCGAAGCAGGAGTGTTGTGGGTTGTCTCGAGAGTTACTTCGAGTTTCTATGGGTTTTACTCGGGTTTTAAGTTGTTCAGGTTTTAAATTTTAAACAGAATGTTTAAGTTTTTAAGCAAAGTTAAACAAGTTTTTAATTATAAAATAAATTGTTTTCAAAAGAATAATTGTTTTAAACAAGTTTTTAAATATTTAAATAGATAAGTTTAAAAAGGGTAGATAAGTAGATTTTCAAAATGTTTTTGTATTAAAGTTAATTTAATAACTTTGGAAGTTTAAAGGTTTTGAAAGTTGAAGTAGAAGTTTATGTTGTTTTAATTATAATTGAATTCTAAAATGTTTTATTTTAAATAAAGTTTAAAGATAAGGATTTGGTAATCAATTATAATAAGGATTTATCTTAAGTAATTAAGAGTTTGATTTAATTAAAGATAATTAAATTTGAAAAGGAAATTTAGATAATTAAATTATTTCAATTATAAAGTGTTATTGGTAAATAATTGATTTAAATTAAGATAGTAGTTTCTTAATTAAGAACCTTTAATATAATAAGTTAAGAATCATTTAATTAAATTTAAATGATTAAGTTAAATTAATTAATTTGTGATTACTTAAGATAATCACTTATAAATTAAGTTAAGTATAATTACTTGATGAAGTGATTAAGGAATAATTACTGAATGTAATTAAGTAAAAGGAAAGTTATTTAATAAAATAATTAGAGGATAAATATTTTATGAAAGTAATTAAATAAGAAGTAATTAAGGTTAATTACTTAGTGTTATTAATTAAATAAATTATTTAATTAAGTTAATTAAAGGATTAAGATTAATTATAAGGTAATTAATTAATTGTTAAGGTAATTAATTAAAAGTAATTAATTAAGGAAGATAATTAATTAGAGTTAATTACTGGTTAAGTTTAATCAAAGGTGATTAATAAATTATGGTTTAATTAAAGGTTAATTACTTAATGTAATTAATAATTAATTAAAGGTGTAATTAGGGATCATTAGTTTATAATTAATGATGTGATTAAGAGTTGATTAATTAAGATTAATTAATCCAATGACAACTAATTAATTGTAATTAATTAAGGATTAAAGTAATTAATTATAATTAATTAAATAATGATGTAATTAAAGGTTAATTACTGTATTTGGTTAAGGATAATTAATTTGTGAAATTAATTAAAGATAATTACTTAAATGTAATTAAAGAATGATTAATCAAGGTGATTAATTAAAGTGGATAATTAGAGAAAGATTAATTAATTTATTTGTAATTAATTAATGATTATATAAGTAAGATTTATAATAAAATAATTAATTTAATTTACTTTAAATTAATTAAGAGATGAAGTAATTAATTTAATTCACTTTAAATTAATTAAAGATAGAGATAGTTAATTTAATTCATTTTAAATTAATTATGTTGTGATTAAGTAAATCATTGCTTATATAAGAATGGATGACATTGATTGTCTTGAATGGATGTAATCTCAGAAATGAGATAAGATGTTGTGTGATATGAATGCTTGGTTGCATTATGATGATAATATAGATTAACTATTGTGAAGTTGATATGGATTACCTATTTGGTTATGAATCATCTGTTTAATTGATAATGTGATTATCAGTTGTGAATTGTGAATTATCTATCTGTATGAATATAGATAAGTTAAACTGTTTAAACCTTTAAACAACTTGGCCTTAAAAGATACGTTTTGGATTTCGATGAGACCGGGATCGGGTTTCCGTATATCGGTATTCCAGGTCTGGAGACCCGAATACCACATCGATCCAAATTAACGATAGGTCGTGAATCTCAAGTGAAGATGAAGATTTAGAGTGCAAGGGTTATTGTCGTTAACTCTGAGGGTGATTCCAAAACGAGTGTAACGAGATAATGCCTTCGGTTTCGTTCGAACCCGGAACGAACTTGTATGGATTGAATGCTTTCAGCACATCGTCAGGCGGACGATGAGCATTCTAAGTGATATGTTCTGATTAAAGGTAATCGTAACCTCAAGCCTCATCAACCGGGAATGGCTAAAACAGGGGAGGTGCAGCAAGGCTTCGTGGGTAGCACCCACTGAGAGCAAGATAGATCCCTGTCTAGAGGTCCCTTTTCTTTTATTCGGCTTAGTGTGTGGTTGGTCGCGCCAACTACGGGATTGTCTTGTTCGGAATTATCCAGTAAGGGATGGTTCCGGCTTTGTGTTGCAGGGGAGCGGGCGTACTCCTCGGTACGGTGATCTAGGCCACGTACTGTGACGGGCGGTACCCCAGTAGCCCTGCCATTGTATGGAATCCAAACTCCAATAAGTGCCGTACGTATTAGTTGTGCCCAACTATGTTGAAATGTGAGATGCAAGCATTTCAGCTATTTCTGTATTTTACTTGAAAACCCTAGACCCTATTATAATACAATTAGATTTCCTATCAAACGTTTTAGTTAGCGTAAGGTAAAAACTTACCCATGTTTATTTGTGGGGAGTCTTACGTGATACTTTTGTTTTCAAAAGTTTACAAAGTTAAGAAACCTAACCGTTTACTCACACCAGACCCATGTCTGACCCAAGTGTTTATTTCTGTTTTATAAACTCTTGGGTACTCAAATTTTTACGAGTAGCCAAGGGATTCAGGTTTAGCTTTGACGAATATTCTGGAGGAGCAATGAAGAGGAGGCTTCGGCGTTCGTAGATATAGTATTCCGCTGTGTTGAGATCTGTGTTAGAGTCTTGTATTGTATTGAGTTGTAATATCTAGACAGATGTTTATAACTGTCTAGTATGTGTTGTATAGTTGTGTAAACTCTGATAAGTGTTGTATACTATGTAATAGTTTATGTTATTAATATAATTTATTCGTTCCGCTGTGAGATCGTTGTTGTTGTTTCTTTCTTTCTTCTCTTCTTTTCTATTTTCTACCCCTTTCTTTCTTCATAATGATGCGACTTTCTGGGCATAGAAAGTCGGGTCGTTACATATGGTATCAGAGCAGTAGGTTGAGTGAATACCTAGGCTCTGAAGTGGTGTCTATCTTGAGAGCGCGTAATTGTTAGTTATATAAAAATGGTTTTATATTGTGTTAATTGATCGGTTGAGTGGTATATGGATTCTGGTCAATACGAGTAGCTAACGTTATTGATAGGGATCTCTAAACACTTGAACCAGGCCAACGGACACAATATTGTTTTAAAGAGGTAAATGAAATAATTTTACCCAGAAATAATTTCTATATAAAAAAAAATAGTATCATTTTAAATATATATATATATATATATTTCTACCTATTTGTTGGGTTACCTGTTCGGGTTTTCCAATATAAGTTAAAGGTAGATAAGGTGGTAGTGTGAGTAACACGACTACCAATAGTTAGAATTTGAGTGTTGAGGTTGGAAGTATATCTGACGAGACTGTAGACCTAATACTGTCTCGAGTGAACTTTGTTGTGGTGTAAAGATTTCACCGATCTCTGAAGGAAACCAGTTATGGTTTAGAGTTTATCTTTGAAGTTGGATGAATAGAGTAGATCTATTGGATGAGCTGAAGAGAGTGATGGTATTTTGGTAACCTCAGGAAGTAGTAGCTGTGTGATGAGACACGGTGGCTATGGACGTTTCTGAAGATGTTTCTTCTGGAACAAGTTTGAAGAAGTGAGTCTGTTTCGGTGTTGTGGCTGAGTCCAGTGGGGTGTTTCTATTTGCTTTGAGGTCCGAGTTTCTCGAGGAGTTTCGGATAAGAAGTCTTTGGTTTGTGGCAGCAACGCGACTCGGAGTGTTCTATGTTGGCAGAAAGTTTCTGGCTGAGCAGTTTTTCTGAAGGTGAAGTTCAAAAGCAGTAGAGTGAATCCATTTCTTCGATGGATTGGTTAGTCAAATATAAGCTGTTCTGATTAGTGAAGAGAGAACAGTTATCTTTGGAAATTAGGCCGAGCTGATCGCAAAAGTGACTTGCGATTGTTTAAGTATTCTCTTGGGATTATTGGAGATTGAGATTCCGTATCGACTTGATTCGTGGAGTTACTGGTGGTCCAGCTTAATAGAAGGATGTCTCCGAAAGAAGAATTTGGTGATGCGGCTCAGGATTCTTTGGAGAGGGATTGATCAGTTCTAATTTTCTAGAGGGGATTCTGCTAGGATGTTTTGACCAAATTGAATGGAGTCGCTAAGATTTTATGGTATGGTAAACTGCGGATGATCAAGTTTGTGCTCGAGTTTCTCCGACGGCATTCTCATCTGTTCAAGATCAGAGTTGTGCAGCGAAAGCAAGATAGCAGCTATTCTAGAGTGGAAGCAACCGGGAGTTGTAATTTTCTTGGAGTAGAGGATTTCTATAAGAAATTCAAGTATAACTCTAAGTGTGAAAAAAAATTTCGGGATTTGGAGGTAAAGTTGTCAAGTGCAACTGTTTTGACTTTTTCAGATAGGAGAGGTAGTTCGAAGTTCTCTAATGTTTGTAGAGTAGAGTTGTGTTTTGGATTTCGGCATATTTTTGAGAAACCATTTTGTTGAGTAGGATCCGGAAATTGGGTTGATGTTGGTCTAATCTGTTTCAAGAAGCATCAGCAAGGGTTAAGCTGATCAGGAAGAATGAAGTGACTCAGGAACGTCAAAGGAGTTATGCAGTTAAGAATGGATGGAATTTGGAATTTGATGTTGAAATTGGATATTGTTTAAGTTTTTCTCCGATCAAAGGAGATATAAGATTTGGTAAGACTGGAGAGTAAGCTCCAGAAGTATTATGAGATTTTTTCTGTGTTCTTTGGAGATTAGATTTTGATTCCCAGGATTGAGTTGCCAGTTCGGATAACTGGAATTCATTTTATTTCACATATCTCTGAGGAATATGTGTATGATTCATCGAGTGATGGAATCAGCAGTTCAGAAGGATAGTTGGGATGGTTTTGAGTTAGTCTGATATCTAGTTCAGATTTGTGATCTAGAAAGGAAGGACTTCTAAATTATTGTAGATAGTTAGTTTAGATCCTGTAGAACGAGTCTCCCGGTATATATATATATATACTTGGGAAAACTCGAGGAAATTCTATCCAGAATTTGTCTGGATAGTTAAATTTGTTTGATTAAATTGTTTGCTATGATTGTTAGAGTATGATTGATATGTATGGTTGTTGTTTGAAATTAAAATTTGCTGGGTTATTAAATTATCTTTGCTTTTAAATTTCGGGGACGAAATTATTTTAAGGGGGGAGGAATGTGATATCCCGGAATTTTGGCAATATCAATTTAATAATCTTTATAAATAATTAAATTGATTTGTTGATTTTATTTTGTAAATTGACAAGTTTAACTCTTTTAAAAGTTAATAATATTTTAAATTGGCAATACTTATTAATATCTTTTCTAAACAATTTAAAATTGGTAAGATTTATCTTCCAAAGCTTATATAAATGTTTTCTATTTATAATGTATATATATTGATGTATATATTATAAATAGGGAGTCTTTAATTTAATAAAGGATATGTTTTCAAATTATAATATATATGTATATATATTGTGATTGGAGTTATGTTATAAAATTCAAACATAAGATAAATTGATTTGTAAAAATATATATAAAGTTAAAATAAGTTTCTCAAGCATATAAAAATATATTATAAATATTTGATCAAAGCATAAGTTATTTTAAATAATTGTTTCTCACATTTGTATATTTATTAGAAATCTTAAAGCTTATTTGTAAATGGATAAATACATTTTTATACATATAGATATATATTATTTTTAATATACATGTAGGATTTAAATATATCAAAATAAAAAGAAATTAATACTTGTAAATTAATTAAAACAAGATTAACACTTGTAAACATTTTAATACTTGGTAAAAACATTTGTAAATTTAATAGCATATGTGTAAGCAAAGTAGAGTATTAAGGGGACAAGTGTCAATTCTCTTGATAATTTAATTTAAAATTATTATAAAAAAAGAAGAAAAATCTGTTTTCTCTTTTCAGTTTTAAGATTATCTTTTCTTCTTTTCTCAACCAAAAGAAATTCGAATCTAAAAATGCAAAGAAGGATGAAACTTGAAATCAAATTGCAAAGAGGAAATGTAAAAACTGGAAATTCTAATGCAAACTTAAAGGAGATCAAAGGCAATTCAGTAGCAGTTCTAAATCAATCAACAAGCAATTAAATTCAAAGATCAACATCAAGATTCAAATTCAACTAAAGAAAGGAAGTTCAAAATCAAGTTTAAAATCTGGGACAAGTCTGGAAACCATCAGCCTGTAGTGTTTTCTGCTCTCTGTTCCTTGGTGAGTAAATGGATTTTTAAAAACAGTTTTAATCTTGGATTTCTACTTGTTCTTGTGAATGAACATCTTCCTGTTATCTGAATACTTGAGTTAAATTGGATGCATGTTTGAATTATACATTTTTTTGAATGTCTGTAGTTTACATAAGCCTCTGTTTTAAATAACAGTGAGTAAACCTTAAATTTAAAAACAGTTTTCAATCTTGTTTCATTTTGTTACATGAATGAAATTCATGTATTAGCCTTAATATTGAATTGAATGGATGCATGCATGTATACTAGTATTGTTGCCTGTGAATAACTAGTTATGTTTGAATATAGGCTCTGTATGTTTATAGAATTTGATTTTCTTTTAAATATCTACATCTCATAAATTAATCACTGATAACTTTTGAATTGTAAATAGAAGATGATGGAAATTATGTAACATCACTAATAAAAATGAGTTCTGGAAATTATATTCGGAATTGGTCTCGAAATTTCATAGTATACAGTGAAATTTGTAATTTGGGTAAAATTTTATTTATTTAATTTTAAGATTAAAGTGTACGATTGGATTTGCGATGGGAAATCACGAATTTCAGTATGTAAATCACGTTTTTTAGCTTAGAGTTTGTCGAGTTCTTCTAAGATGAACAGGAAAGTTATGCTGGGCAAATTCAGGCGATCAAGCAAATGGGGGACCTCGGGGTTGTGGCCAGAGGAGGATGGAAGGATGTAGGTCATCGAAAAAATGGTGGTAAATTTTCTTGTTGGCCGAGGCGTTGGTTTTTGGTAGGAATAGGGTTTAATACCCTGGTTTTGACGATGATGTTCTAATGGGTTGCGCGGCGTCAATAGGCAACCGGAGGCGATCGCGGTCATTGTCGAAGGGTCTGGAGGATGTGGCGTAGCTATGGTGTAGTCGATGGGTCTTCTCGAGGTGTGTGTTGCCGTGGATGATGGATTTACTGATGATGGTGGTTCGATCAGTTTGGGTTCGAGGATGGAAATCGATGTTCGATCGAGTTTGGGTTTTCTGGGTTGCGCGATGGGTTATCGTGGTCGAGTGTGACTTGTCGGAGGCCGGAGTAGGGTTCGTCGACGATCAGTAATGGTGTACACGTACACGTACACGTTTTTGTGCATCTGGGTGGATTGGTGGTTTGGGGAAGAAGGTTGAGATCAGGGTCTTTCTCGGGATTTTGTTCGCGTGACTCGAAGCAGGAGTGTTGTGGGTTGTCTCGAGAGTTACTTCGAGTTTCTATGGGTTTTACTCGGGTTTTAAGTTGTTCAGGTTTTAAATTTTAAACAGAATGTTTAAGTTTTTAAGCAAAGTTAAACAAGTTTTTAATTATAAAATAAATTGTTTTCAAAAGAATAATTGTTTTAAACAAGTTTTTAAATATTTAAATAGATAAGTTTAAAAAGGGTAGATAAGTAGATTTTCAAAATGTTTTTGTATTAAAGTTAATTTAATAACTTTGGAAGTTTAAAGGTTTTGAAAGTTGAAGTAGAAGTTTATGTTGTTTTAATTATAATTGAATTCTAAAATGTTTTATTTTAAATAAAGTTTAAAGATAAGGATTTGGTAATCAATTATAATAAGGATTTATCTTAAGTAATTAAGAGTTTGATTTAATTAAAGATAATTAAATTTGAAAAGGAAATTTAGATAATTAAATTATTTCAATTATAAAGTGTTATTGGTAAATAATTGATTTAAATTAAGATAGTAGTTTCTTAATTAAGAACCTTTAATATAATAAGTTAAGAATCATTTAATTAAATTTAAATGATTAAGTTAAATTAATTAATTTGTGATTACTTAAGATAATCACTTATAAATTAAGTTAAGTATAATTACTTGATGAAGTGATTAAGGAATAATTACTGAATGTAATTAAGTAAAAGGAAAGTTATTTAATAAAATAATTAGAGGATAAATATTTTATGAAAGTAATTAAATAAGAAGTAATTAAGGTTAATTACTTAGTGTTATTAATTAAATAAATTATTTAATTAAGTTAATTAAAGGATTAAGATTAATTATAAGGTAATTAATTAATTGTTAAGGTAATTAATTAAAAGTAATTAATTAAGGAAGATAATTAATTAGAGTTAATTACTGGTTAAGTTTAATCAAAGGTGATTAATAAATTATGGTTTAATTAAAGGTTAATTACTTAATGTAATTAATAATTAATTAAAGGTGTAATTAGGGATCATTAGTTTATAATTAATGATGTGATTAAGAGTTGATTAATTAAGATTAATTAATCCAATGACAACTAATTAATTGTAATTAATTAAGGATTAAAGTAATTAATTATAATTAATTAAATAATGATGTAATTAAAGGTTAATTACTGTATTTGGTTAAGGATAATTAATTTGTGAAATTAATTAAAGATAATTACTTAAATGTAATTAAAGAATGATTAATCAAGGTGATTAATTAAAGTGGATAATTAGAGAAAGATTAATTAATTTATTTGTAATTAATTAATGATTATATAAGTAAGATTTATAATAAAATAATTAATTTAATTTACTTTAAATTAATTAAGAGATGAAGTAATTAATTTAATTCACTTTAAATTAATTAAAGATAGAGATAGTTAATTTAATTCATTTTAAATTAATTATGTTGTGATTAAGTAAATCATTGCTTATATAAGAATGGATGACATTGATTGTCTTGAATGGATGTAATCTCAGAAATGAGATAAGATGTTGTGTGATATGAATGCTTGGTTGCATTATGATGATAATATAGATTAACTATTGTGAAGTTGATATGGATTACCTATTTGGTTATGAATCATCTGTTTAATTGATAATGTGATTATCAGTTGTGAATTGTGAATTATCTATCTGTATGAATATAGATAAGTTAAATTGTTTAAACCTTTAAACAACTTGGCCTTAAAAGATACGTTTTGGATTTCGATGAGACCGGGATCGGGTTTCCGTATACCGGTATTCCAGGTCTGGAGACCCGAATACCACATCGATCCAAATTAACGATAGGTCGTGAATCTCAAGTGAAGATGAAGATTTAGAGTGCAAGGGTTATTGTCGTTAACTCTGAGGGTGATTCCAAAACGAGTGTAACGAGATAATGCCTTCGGTTTCGTTCGAACCCGGAACGAACTTGTATGGATTGAATGCTTTCAGCACATCGTCAGGCGGACGATGAGCATTCTAAGTGATATGTTCTGATTAAAGGTAATCGTAACCTCAAGCCTCATCAACCGGGAATGGCTAAAACAGGGGAGGTGCAGCAAGGCTTCGTGGGTAGCACCCACTGAGAGCAAGATAGATCCCTGTCTAGAGGTCCCTTTTCTTTTATTCGGCTTAGTGTGTGGTTGGTCGCGCCAACTACGGGATTGTCTTGTTCGGAATTATCCAGTAAGGGATGGTTCCGGCTTTGTGTTGCAGGGGAGCGGGCGTACTCCTCGGTACGGTGATCTAGGCCACGTACTGTGACGGGCGGTACCCCAGTAGCCCTGCCATTGTATGGAATCCAAACTCCAATAAGTGACGTACGTATTAGTTGTGCCCAACTATGTTGAAATGTGAGATGCAAGCATTTCAGCTATTTCTGTATTTTACTTGAAAACCCTAGACCCTATTATAATACAATCAGATTTCCTATCAAACGTTTTAGTTAGCGTAAGGTAAAAACTTACCCATGTTTATTTGTGGGGAGTCTTACGTGATACTTTTGTTTTCAAAAGTTTTCAAAGTTAAGAAACCTAACCGTTTACTCACACCAGACCCATGTCTGACCCAAGTGTTTATTTCTGTTTTATAAACTCTTGGGTACTCAAATTTTTACGAGTAGCCAAGGGATTCAGGTTTAGCTTTGACGAATATTCTGGAGGAGCAATGAAGAGGAGGCTTCGGCGTTCGTAGATATAGTATTCCGCTGTGTTGAGATCTGTGTTAGAGTCTTGTATTGTATTGAGTTGTAATATCTAGACAGATGTTTATAACTGTCTAGTATGTGTTGTATAGTTGTGTAAACTCTGATAAGTGTTGTATACTATGTAATAGTTTATGTTATTAATATAATTTATTCGTTCCGCTGTGAGATCGTTGTTGTTGTTTCTTTCTTTCTTCTCTTCTTTTCTATTTTCTACCCCTTTCTTTCTTCATAATGATGCGACTTTCTGGGCATAGAAAGTCGGGTCGTTACAATTATAATTTAATTTCCTTAATTAAATCCAATGTTTACATTTCTTTTCACATTCCAAATTTTATAACTAAGTATACATCTACATTATTCCCAACTTACAAATTTTGAATTAATTACTATTTATTAGTTGCTTTACTGATCAATTCAATAATTGCATTGGTTTCTCTTATATTAAATTTATTACCCAACATTCCTATATTCATCTTAGATTTGTTTAAATGGCTATATTCCATAATGTGAAATCTTGTCTATTACACATATTAATTTTGGTTTTAAAACTAATTAATAAAGTTTCCTTAGTCCAATCCTTTTTACCAATTTAATTTACATTCACACTTCCGTTATTATTTCAACAATCATTAAAGTAACGTTTATCAACAACACAAACATTATGATTTATTTATCTAACATTGATTGTATAAGTTTCCCATTTATTACGTATTATAGTATCAATTGATATAATTTAAAATCTATTTCCCAAATCTATTACTTTTCAATCAATTAAAACTTCACAATTGTTTACATCAATTGGGATTTACACTACATTTATTATTTATCAACTTGTTCTTACCTTATTACTTAAATTTACGTTCAGTTACTATTGAGCAATACTATTTCATTTCATTCAATAATTCCACTAGTTTTACTCAAATTCTCGTTATTGTAAACCTTATTTGTTCATTAAAATTAAATTTTGATTCCAATTAAATCAACAAATTCAACATGCAATTTATAATAGTTATTTACAAGTATGAATGGAATTAACATTTATTTCAAATATTATCTTAGTTTATGTAACGACCCGGAGTTTTCGAACCCGAAAACTCCAGATAGTTATGAAAAAGAAGAAAGAGATAGAAGAAGAAGAACAAGATCAGAAACATCAACATCTCACATTCGCAGCGGATAAAATATAATAATAAATAATAACAGTTTACAAAACAATATTATTTCTGTCGATTACATTTTAATACATCAGAGTTACACATTTATACAGACACTGGATATACACAATTATCAAGTCTCAGATATACAATAATAACACAGTAGAAACACTCCATACGTTCCTGCCATCCAGCTCGACTCCTGAACTCCAGAACGTCCTTACCTGGAAATCTGTAATACTCGGTCTGACCCGAAGGCTTTGCTGGCGATGGTGGTTGGCGTTTTAGTTGGTCAGTTTCGTTCCTGTAGGATTCTATGTTGCTCGATTTTGGGTTTTGGCGAAATTGATGATTCTGGGTGATCGAAAGGCTAGGGCAGGTAGTCGTTGACGTGTGGAGGGTGGCAGCGTCTATCGTCGTGGCTCTGATGATCGGTGCACATGCACGAGGTATCAGTGTATCAGGTTTTGGTTTTGGGTTTGGGAAGACAAAGTTGCTCGGGTTCGTACGCGTGTGGTTGAGTGTTTGACTCGAAGTCGATACGATGCGGGGTAACTCGGAGGTTGGCTCGGGAAAAACAAGGGAAAGCTCGGGTCCATTTATATCAGATACCAGATTTTCAAATTTTAAAAGGAAACATGTTTTTAGGATTTTAAATTTGAAAATAAATCATGTACAGGTTAAAAATTTAAAAGTAAAACTTTGTACAGTTTAAAAAAAAAGGAAGATCCAAGTTTAAAAATAAAAGAGAATCATAACAAGTTTTAAAATTTTAATTTTAAACAAATTAAGTTAAAGAGTTTTAATTCTTTGTTTTTTTTTTAATTCTTGAGTTTATTTAAAATAAATTTAAATGTTATATTTAAGTAGTTTAAAGATGGTGGTTTTTATTAAGAATTTTAAGTTTAAGCTTAATTAAGAAATTACTTCAAAAGAGAATGATGTTTTAAAATTGTTATTTGAATTTAAAGTCTTAAGTTAATTTATGGATTTATAAAGATTTTGTTTCAAAGATTAAAGGTTTAAAGATTAAATGTTTTTAAAGAAATTAATAAATAATTACTTTGTGTAATTAATTTAAGGCTAATTAATTATTGAGATTTAATTAAAGAGAAATTAATGTAATTAAATAAAGGATTTATTAATTAAGTTTAATTAATGTAAGTAATTAAGGTAATTACTTAAAGATAATTACTTAATTAAGGGTAATTAATTAATGATTGAAGGTTGATTGAATTATTAATTAAGATAAATAAATTAAGGAGATTAATTAAAGATAATATGAATGGTTAAGGCTAGTTAATCTATGGAGTAATTAAAGGTTAATTACTTAATGTAATTAAAGAGGATAATTAAGGGATGATTAATTAAAATGGTTTGTAATTAATTAATGTTAAATAACTAGGATTTGAAATTTATTCATAAGTAATTAATCTGGGTTAAGTTAATTTCAGATAATGAATTGATCTTACTTATGGATGATTGAGTAATAGTGAATGCCTTGGATTAGTTGATATATCTGATATGTGATTGTGATGCTCTGTGATATGAGATGTTTCGGATGAATTGTGATAATGTAAGTTATTTATCTATGATATAATTGTTATGTGAATATGATATCCTGAATTTAAATTTGTTTAACTTAAACATCTTAGCTTAAAAAGGATGACATTTGAATTCGAAGAGACCGGGGTCGGATATCAGTAATATCCGAAACCACTTCGATTAGTGATCTGTTATAATTCTTTGTAAATTTAATTATGGAATCAAATAGGCTGGAATGGGAGTGATGATTTCCAGAGCATTCTCACCAAAGCTATTTCCTCTATTTCAAAAATGTTTTCTATATTTTCATAAATTATTTTCCAAGTATTTTCACTGGGTGTTGAGGACGGGTTTACCAAGTACTTATAGATTTTCAGTTCTACGTCTGATCAACGTATGACCAAATTTCTATGAGAACAAGGATGGACTGGTTGAGACATCGAGTTATAAAAAGTATTTTTTTATAAAAACTATTTTTGATAATATTATATAGATTATTAAAATGTTTTAAATTTTTTTTTAAAATAAAAAAAAAAGTTAAGAATTAAGATGTCTAAGGAATAATTTAACTGATAATCAACATTGTAATAAAATTCTTGCTTCGTTCCTTTTCGAGGACGAAAAGATTCTAAGGGGGGAGGAATGTGATATCCCGGAATTTCAAGCAATTTAAAATGTGATAATTTCCTTTATAAATTATTTAAAGTTGGTAAATTTGTTGTTTTCAAACAAGAATAATATGATTTTTAATAGAATTATTGTTTATAAATTTAATTTATGTGTGTTTAAATATATATATGTTTGAGTTGATTTTAAATTGGATTTTTAAATTGCATTTGAATTTGGATTTAAACTTGAATTTAAAGGATATATATATCTTTAAAATATTTTGGATATAAAATATATGGATAAGGTTTTTATTTAAAATAAGATTTGTTTTATATTGTTTTTCCTAAAAGAGTTTCATTTATATATAATTGAGAAAAGTATTTATTAAATAAGATATGTATTTATCTATTTAGGAAATTTAATTTAAAAGCTTTAAAAATCATTTACAAATAATATAAAAATGAATTAGGACAAGTGTTAAGTTCTAAACCTCTTAAGTAACATGTGTTAACATAATAAACAATGGTAGAGACAAGTGTCATTCCTTTTATTTTTATTTTCTCTAATTTTAAATAAATCCTAATTTACATTATATAAACAAGCATCTACCTTCTTCATTTCTTTTCCTATCTTCAAAATTTCTAAAGCAAAGAAAACAAAATCGAATCCTATAAAGCAAATCTCAGATCGAAACTTAAAACCCTGTAATTCATTTTCAAACCTGAAACTAAAAACCAAAACTAGAATCCTGTTCTAAAGCAAATGCCACAACTTCATCTATATTCATCTTCAACCTGAATTAAAGCATGCAGTAATTAAGACCAACCCAATATTACATCAACAATCAAGTAATAGGAAAATTCAAAAGCAATCAACTACCTGAATCATCAAGCAAATTCAAACTAAATCAAGTTCAGAGGTCAGATCAAGTTTTCAAAAACAAGTGCAGGCTTCTATGTTCAAAGCAGGTGAGTGATCTAACCTAGTTTTCTCTGTTTTTAGAAATGCCAGTGAGCAAACCACTTGACTCTGTTATAACTTTTGATGTGTGGATTTATACTCGAAGTATGTGCTTGTATGATTGTGTGAATATGCCTGCAAATATATGTATATAGGTATATGTTAAGTATGCATGTCTGTGTGCTCTGCTCTGGTTCACAGAAATTAAAAACAAAGTATAAATGCAATAACTTTTCTCCAAAACTCTTATTTCTGTAAATGTTTAAAACAAGAAGTATTTAGTTTAACAAGATCTAAGTTTTAAAAATACATCTAAGTAAAGTAAGTTTGTAAATTTTCTGGAAATTAAGGAAGACAGTGGAAATTGAAAACATATCAGATTTTCGATTTAAAAAATTCATGGTTTCAGGTTTATAATTTGTTTTGTTATCAAAAATCATGAATTTTAGAAGTTAAATCACAATTTTTAGTGTGGGATCAAGTGAGTAAATCAGGGTTGACCAGAAAATGGATTTTGAGGCTTTGCTGGCGATCGGTGGTTGGTGAGGCCTCGGGATCGTCACTGGTGGAGGCTGGGGTGTTGTGGATCTTAGGAAAAATGGTTGATAGATTTCTTAACTACTGTGGTGATCAAATCACGTCGAACTAGGGTTAAAGCCCAGATTTTTGTTAGCGTTGGAAAATTGATCGCCGCAGCGTCGTTATTGCTTCGGGTCGCACCGGACCGGGGGAAACAGGAAGAGGGAACTCTGGAGAACATTTATATACACTCAACTCGTTCTAGGGTACCATTGACCCTATCCTTAACGAGTAATCCCAACAGAGCCAAGGTTCTCACTTAACCTTTTGCTCTGATACCAAATGTTCTCCAGAGTTCCCTCTTCCTGTTTCCCCCGGTCCGGTGCGACCCGAAGCAATAACGACGCTGCGGCGATCAATTTTCCAACGCTAACAAAAATCTGGGCTTTAACCCTAGTTCGACGTGATTTGATCACCACAGTAGTTAAGAAATCTATCAACCATTTTTCCTAAGATCCACAACACCCCAGCCTCCACCAGTGACGATCCCGAGGCCTCACCAACCACCGATCGCCAGCAAAGCCTCAAAATCCATTTTCTGGTCAACCCTGATTTACTCACTTGATCCCACACTAAAAATTGTGATTTAACTTCTAAAATTCATGATTTTTGATAACAAAACAAATTATAAACCTGAAACCATGAATTTTTTAAATCGAAAATCTGATATGTTTTCAATTTCCACTGTCTTCCTTAATTTCCAGAAAATTTACAAACTTACTTTACTTAGATGTATTTTTAAAACTTAGATCTTGTTAAACTAAATACTTCTTATTTTAAACATTTACAGAAATAAGAGTTTTGGAGAAAAGTTATTGCATTTATACTTTGTTTTTAATTTCTGTGAACCAGAGCAGAGCACACAGACATGCATACTTAACATATACCTATATACATATATTTGCAGGCATATTCACACAATCATACAAGCACATACTTCGAGTATAAATCCACACATCAAAAGTTATAACAGAGTCAAGTGGTTTGCTCACTGGCATTTCTAAAAACAGAGAAAACTAGGTTAGATCACTCACCTGCTTTGAACAGAGAAGCCTGCACTTGTTTTTGAAAACTTGATCTGACCTCTGAACTTGATTTAGTTTGAATTTGCTTGATGATTCAGGTAGTTGATTGCTTTTGAATTTTCCTATTACTTGATTGTTGATGTAATATTGGGTTGGTCTTAATTACTGCATGCTTTAATTCAGGTTGAAGATGAATATAGATGAAGTTGTGGCATTTGCTTTAGAACAGGATTCTAGTTTTGGTTTTTAGTTTTAGGTTTGAAAATGAATTACAGGGTTTTAAGTTTCGATCTGAGATTTGCTTTATAGGATTCGATTTTGTTTTCTTTTCTTTAGAAATTTTGAAGATAGGAAAAGAAATGAAGAAGGTAGATGCTTGTTTATATAATGTAAATTAGGATTTATTTAAAATTAGAGAAAATAAAAATAAAAGGAATGACACTTGTCTCTACCATTGTTTATTATGTTAACACATGTTACTTAAGAGGTTTAGAACTTAACACTTGTCCTAATTCATTTTTATATTATTTGTAAATGATTTTTAAAGCTTTTAAATTAAATTTCCTAAATAGATAAATACATATCTTATTTAATAAATACTTTTCTCAATTATATATAAATGAAACTCTTTTAGGAAAAACAATATAAAACAAATCTTATTTTAAATAAAAACCTTATCCATATATTTTATATCCAAAATATTTTAAAGATATATATATCCTTTAAATTCAAGTTTAAATCCAAATTCAAATGCAATTTAAAAATCCAATTTAAAATCAACTCAAACATATATATATTTAAACACACATAAATTAAATTTATAAACAATAATTCTATTAAAAATCATATTATTCTTGTTTGAAAACAACAAATTTACCAACTTTAAATAATTTATAAAGGAAATTATCACATTTTAAATTGCTTGAAATTCCGGGATATCACAGTTTACATTAACATAATAATTTATTACCTTTAATGAATTTAATCCCCAATTTATTACATGCAATCAATTTGACCTTACATACTTCAATATTCCCACCTTCATCTTAATTCTAATACACTATAGTATCAAATTTCAATTTCTCACCATAAACCCATTTATTATAAATTACATACCCATTTATTATTTCAAATAAATAGATTGATTCAATCCAACTCTTTTATTAAGTCTATATTAATCAATATAATATTTCATTAGTTAATTCAAATCTTACCTTTAATTACTTATTCCATTTTATACCCAAGTGCAACAATTTACCCTATTTCATTATTATTGATTTCACTTCAATTGTAATAATTAGTTTTAATAACCATTGCTACACTTAATTCTTAACATTTACTTTATTATCAATTATAAAAATTTTATTTCTTTTTAAATTTAGTTACAAAAATCTTATTAAAATGACAAATTTAATTAACGAAATTTACGGGTCGTTACACTCTCCCCCACTCAAAACTTTTCGTCCCCGGAAAGGAAAAGGAAGAGAAAGAAGAATTAAGAAATCAATATATCTAACTTAAACATTAGATTTATAATTAAATAAATTTACAAAATAAAATAATTTTTAAAATAAATGTACCGATTTATAACCATTAAATCTTTTATACTTAAATTATTAAAGTTTGGAAAAACATT
This sequence comes from Allium fistulosum, assembly GCA_030737815.1. NCBI lineage: Eukaryota > Viridiplantae > Streptophyta > Magnoliopsida > Asparagales > Amaryllidaceae > Allium > Allium fistulosum. The sequence continues at coordinate 1,621,807,738 of CM060901.1, forward strand.
TTCAATTTTTCTCTAAGTCCAAAATTTATGGAAAATTTAGACAGAGTCTCCTTTGTACGGAGAGGCTCGGAAGAAAATATAATATCAAATATACAATATACAACTTAAAATTTCCAAAATAATATATCCCAACACGGGAAAATAATATAATATCGCTAGAAACCGAAATCCGGAAACGTACCTATTAGTCGGGCAAACAACGCTTAAATTATGAAACCAAAAGCAGTAGCAATTGCTTTCATAACCTGCATTTCACTTATATAATCTAAAAGAGTTAACAATTATATAAATGAAATATTTGGAGTTGCTTAAATCAATATAACAATCAACATAGCAACCATCACTTGCAACAAGCAAACAACCATCATATAAAGTCAACACACATCCATCATTCATTCATATCAAACACAATAAATAGTTGTTCGGGTTCAAAACTTTAAATTGTATAAAATGAAAAATAACTACTAAGTGCACCATTTACTCAACAGTCTTAGATGGAACTAAATAGATTATTTATTCATCCAATAATTGTAAAGTATCCTTGCCCAAACAACCATAAACCAAACAAACAACAAATTCAAACAATAGATCACATTCATTATTATTAATTTCATTCCATATATTGTTGCTTGATTTCCTCTTCATTCAATTAATACTTATCTTTATTAAATTTATTCACATCATGTCAATTCTCTTCTTATTGTATTATATTTATTCATTCATGACTTGATTTCATTTATTTACATTCATTTATTAATAATATTCATGTTCAATTCAGTTACTTGGCATAACCATTTATTTATACTACTTTCATTTCTATTTTATTTATTACCGTGACATTTCAGTTATAACTTAAGTTTACAACAATTTCAACATCAAATTCTTATTTATAAAAGCAAATTTACTGAACATTTTCATTATATAAGTTTACTCGTATGATTTTCATTACATTTTCTTATTAAACATTTCAACTTTTAATATTTGGTAATTTATATATATGCTTTTAAAGAATGTAATTAAAAGTTATACAAGTTTATTTTATTTCCTTTAATTAATTCATTGTTCAATAAATTTTATCTATGGTTTTTAGATTACACATTCCAACTTCTTTAAATTTATTTATAACTTAACATTACAATTCTTATTTCATTTAGAGGTTTCAATTTTTTAGTTAAGTTCCAATTCACTACCCTAATTGAAACTATTAATTCATGGAAACTTAAGAGCTAAATACAGGGCCTTATTCAAAATCATTTTAAAATAACAAATAAACATATGCTTGCAATTTATATATCTAATTATATTTAAAACAGTTTAAAATTTATATTTGTTTATCAAAATAAATCTGTAGTAAAACTACTACAGTGGCCTTCCCACTTCGAAACTCGAAAATAAATGTCGATGATGCGTGCACTCATCACCGAAATTATTTTCCAGCGACAGAGAGGGAAGTACAGAACTTATTTTTCCAAAAATCTTCCTTAAAACAATTCTAATTATATTGAAATATTTATATCAGAAAAATACTTCTAATAATATTATTACTATATTCCAAAATCATTTAAGAAGAAATTTCCGAAAACCCCGGGACTTAGATTCTAAGTTTCCAATTTCATTTATTTTATTTAAATCTTATTTCAACTATTATTTATAAATTTCATTACCTAACAACCAATATATTGCAACCAAATATATCTTTATAAAATATTTTACTTTATATAAAAAACATAATAGGCAAAATTATTTCATTCACCTATATTAAAATAAATATTATGTCGGTCTGTCCTATTAAGTTTTTAGAAATCCCTATTGATGTCATAGCGTCCCATGCACCAACCAGAATTTATAAATACAAAACGGAACAGATTAACACAATATTAAAATCTTTTATAACACAAACAAATACACTCTCTCATATATATACACTCAGCGACTCCCATAGGGTATTACTACCCTATTAATAAAGAGTCAAACCCCACAAAGCTAAGGTTTTTCGCTAAACCAAAGCTCCGATACCAACTGTAACGCCCCACCTTTTTGTACGCTTAAGCAGACACACGTGCCAACTTAAACCATACAAAAGGGCGGATTGTTATGGGGTAAATAAGAAAAAGTGGAGAAATAAAAGAAACAAAATAGAATCTTGCAGCGGAACGATAAAATATAATAATCAAATAACAGTTCATGAAGCTGTTTTACAAAACATTTGATTATACTTATACAATACATATCAGAGTTACACATACCAGAGTATGATAATTAATGCAGCGAAATACAATGGTGTAGTGGAATATAATAAATAGTAGAAATAAAATCTTTGTCTTCGTCCTCCAGAAATAGAGCCTTCAAATCCTAAAATGCTCAGGCTGACCCGAGCGAATTGAAAAGACAAAACACTCGAGTCGGAACTAAAAGATCTTATGTAAGTTAAATCAATGAAATAAATATGAGTGTAAACGGCGTCAGAGATGTTTACGGAGTTTGACATCTCCTATCCAGTGTCTAACATGAGTGCAGTAACTTAAGAGATGCTCGGGATTCACATCTCCTAAGGATCCGTTAAACTATCTACTATGTAGTAATATTCGCTATTATAATAATGTCTAATCATAAAAGAACCATACTTTTAAATAGCGTTAAGGATTTACATTTTCCACCTTAACACGTAATAGTCCCAATAGTCTATCCAGTATTAGCATACTCCCAAAATGGGGGCTACCCTCGATACTCCACAGGCTACGGGAGAAATCACAACTCGTGGTAAAGCTCGCTATGGTAGGTGACATGACACTACTGGGCAATGCCAGGGTAGATATACCAATTACGCATCCGGACTGGTGGTGACGCATAGCAGCCACTACCGCCCACCTTGAACAACACTCCCAAATCGAGGGTGCGCACCAAATAAAATCACAAGTAATATAATGGTATCGAAGAAGTGTGTCCGATCATAGGTGCTACCTCCTTGGTCCGTCAATCGCTCCTGTTTTAGCCACCTTATGCCAACTCACGGGAGTTGGGTCCACGTATATACCTTAGGATCGTCGCCACCATCCTACTTCATTCTGGAAACTCCACCGCGTACACAGTTGTCAAAGTGGGTTTCGATATCGACAGAGAGTATGTCCATATCTGATCTCGGTCTCTTTAACAACCAATCGTTATTATAACACCATGGTCATTTAAAAATATATATATACTTTAAAACCCATAATATCATTTCCATTTCAAAACATAACCTTTATTTCAAAATAGTATATACTTCAAAACTAAATTCAATAATATATCATTTAAATAAAATCCAAATTTTCAATTACTATTCTTACCTTTATTTATAAAACTTGAAATATTCTTTAAAACCATCTTAAACCCAAATCACATAATGCAGTCATATTCTTAATCTTAAAATTTCAATCGGTTTCAAATCAATATATTCAAAGATAATTCTTAAATAAATTCTATTTCAAATAAATTCATTTTTTTCAAACCATATTACTTTCGTAGTTATAACAGTTTCAAAACCAACCCTTTGAAACAATAATACTTTAATTCCTATAAAACATTTCAATTTTGATATATATTTAAAATCTTTAAATATTCCAAAATTTCCAAACCAAATCTGATAATCTCATATATTTCTTAATTCAATTTACTATTATTTAGTTTAAAATTATTTATTAAATAAATTCAATAGCATTTACATAAAGCTCAAACTTGAAATATTCATGAATCAACTTAAAACATCATCAAGTTATACATGGCTTAAATTTTAAGAATTTAACTATATATAAAATAATATTTATTTAATATCAAAATCGGTATTTATATAAACCCTTATTTTTCCAAAAGCCATAGAAATCATTTCAAATATATATATATATAGACCAACTGTGTCTGTATATAATTTTCTATCCTATGGTCAAGTGATACGGATATTTATCATTTCAATCCGTAATTTAAAATAAAATTACGGTTATATATCATTTAAAACCGCAATCCCGAATAAAATAAATCCATAATGAACTTGCAGATTATAATGATATAAAATAAAACATCCATTCATCCAATATCAATCATCAAGTATTTATCACAATCATCATCCAATTAAATCAATAACATCAAAATAGAACAGATAATAAATAACAGGCATTTACTGGCAGTTTATATTCAATAACAAATTAAATAACTATTTAACTGGCGGTTTATATGCAATAATAAATTAAATAACAATTTAATTCAATAAATTCAATTTAACTGAGATGATGATTAAAAATATGCCAAACAGTCATAAATAAATTTCAAATCACATCATATATCAATTTAACAAACATAAGAAATTTTAGAAGTTGTGAGTGGGTTAAAACACTCACCTTTTGAATTTAAATTGAATTTAAATCCAATTTAAACCCAAAAATTGCCCAGTCTCAGAATTCGTCCAAACCAGTGCCAAAATGTCCGGAATTTCAATACGATCCTAACGCAAAAATCCGCGCGTGAATTGGAGTTCGTATGAGAAAGTTACAGCGGTTTGAATGAGTTGAAATCAAAATTAAATAAAATAAATAAAACAGGCTATTACCAATTACATTGCCACGTCACTGCAGCTTCCTTCTCTCACGCGTTCAACTACAGTAAACACGCACCCAACATCCAACTTTGATCGCGCCTCCTCGCCATTGATTCGAGCACCAATTCCGAAAACAAACACTAGACGTAGATTCGAATTGTCGAGATATACGATATATAATTTTTTTGAGGAGTTTGAAATTTTAGATTTGAATTTGATTTGTGTTTGGATCTAAAATTTGTTTGTCTGCCATTGAGGAGGAGAGATAGTTGAATTACGTATAGACAAATGAGAAATAGAGGTAGGCTAGGGTTTATAACGGGTATTTATCGAGAAAGCTGAAATAGAATAAATGGAACTTACTTTATCTCCAATTATTAATTACCATCAGTTAAGCTCTTAACATTTGTTCCCTAAATTTAATTGCACTACATTAGATACTGCATAAATTCTTATTTATATAACATTAAGGTTCTTTTAACTCTGATTTATTTCCAATTTTATTAAAATTTGATTTCTCATTTCAATTAATAGACTGAATAAACGGGCAACACATTAATATCGTCATCGTTTACTTTTAACTGTGTTCATAAGTTTATTGTTTACAGACACAAGTTACTCATTTACAAAATTTCAATTTCGTAATCACATTCAATCTACTTTGTATTACTTCATTGGTTTATATATACTTTGAATTCATTTAATCACCACTAATTGAGTCAATTACTGCAATTGCTTTCGCATTAAATTTTTGAACTAAACAAATAGGTAACTTATACAATTGTAACCATTAAAAATTTAATCAACTTTAAGTTTATTACTTTCAAGCAAATAATATGATTACTTATAAAACATTGACTTCTTATTTATTGTAATCCAAATTCATTAATTTATTAATGCTTACATTTATTTCCTATATCCAATTTGTTACAACTTTACCTATAATTAACACTATTTCCTTTATTTAGGTTATTATTTCAAACATAGATCACAAGCTTACATTCCTTTATACTATCTTAGGGAACCAATGTACATTTCTAATACTTTATTGCATTTATTGAAATCAAATTTCCAAATTTACTAGATACAACAAATTATGACCTTACAGTTATTTCAATTAATTGGGATTACACAAAAAAAATTATTTATTATCATAATTGAATTAATTTATATTCAGTAACCAATGAATCAATATATATTTCACACATAAATACACTGATTGTATTGGTTTATACTATATTTGTGACGCACCACCTATATACCCACGCTAGCCAAGAGCACCACAGGGGTAATGCAGTCAACTAGCGCGGAGATTAAGGCTGTTGAGGAGCGACCATCCGTGGAATTTCTTTGTGCGAACACCGATAGGTCAGATTGTAACGACCCGGAATTTCCAACCCAATTTAAAATTTTAAAATCCAACGTTTTAATATAAAATTTTGAAATTTCTAAACGATCTCAATTAACATCCAAACTTTGGTTATAACATGCGCCTAGTGGGTTATTGAGAGTGGTAAAGTTTCGTCGTAAAATATCACTGGAAATTTTGTTCGCGTTTTACTGTATAACAGTTCATTTTAAAACGCGAAAAATTTGATCTTCCGAACCCGAATATTTTTACATAGAAAAATTCTAAACCATCTTCTGAGCAAGACGTCATTTTTCGTTTTTCAAAATTCGGACTTCTTTAGCTCCGTCGTTCTTATTTTTCGGCGTTTTTCTTGCATTTTCCCAACAATATAAAATTCGAAATTTATAATCAAATCGTACCACAATAATCTGTGTACCGTTGAAAGCGCATCGTCACACTGATCATAACGGTATATTATTTGCGCGAATCGGAGTCCGTTGTAAAAATTTCGTGTTAATTTATCGGTTCCGAACGGACCGGTTAAATAAAACCTCAGCCCAAATTTGTAACTCGTATCCATTCAAATTTGAAAATAAACTTTTGAGCTGATGGTGAATTCAAGGAGGCGGTTGGTAGCTAACATAAATGGCATGGGAAGTTGAAAAAAATTTGGGAAACAAACAGCACGTTTAGTATTTCAATATGGCAATTACTGTTGTTTTGGGTTCCTAAAATATAAAAAGAAACATATCTGTTCATTTCAGAACATTCACTTCGTTACAGGTATCTTCCTTTTTCCTCTTCTTTATACTTCTTCCTTCCCATTTTCTTGCTTCTTCCTCTGTCAAAAATTTTGTAAAAGAAATGCAAGGGAGAATACATGAACTGGCATCTCCATCATTCACTCCACTGTGCCATCATCACCCGCTATCGTCCCTCCTCCGCCTCCACTTTGCTACCTCCCCTCTGCCTCATCCTTCCCAGCCTAACCATTCCTCCCCTGCCGCACCGCCCCGATCACCATCCTTCGCCTTCGCTCCAAACTCCGTTCCCACCCACTTGACCGCCTGCATTCGCCTCAACCCGCCACTCAGTCCACCGCCCCGCTGGCCTCCAGCCACCACCCAGACCACCTCACCCTTCCAGCATCGACCGCCCACACCCCACTGCCCTTCGCACCACCCAGCCACCACGTCGCCAACCACCTACCAGCCACTGCATCCCACTTCCGCACCTCAGCCCAACCACCATCCCCGCCTCCTCTTCTCCCAGCCTTGCCTGGCCACGTGTGAGTGAGTGTACGTGCGTGTGTTTGTATTGCAAGTGTGTGCATGTGTGTGTGGTGTGGTGTTGAGTTGTGAGGTGGCGTGCTCCAAATCGGCGCGAGCATGTAAATGGATGCGTGCATGGGGTAACACATGCGTGTGTTGTACTATATGCGAGCGTGAGGAGGGAGGTAGATAGAAATGTACAAACATGTACATGCTTGAGTGATGGAAAGGGGATGCTGCATTTTCTAAGTCTCGGCAGGAAAGAAAGGAAAAAAAATGAAGGGTGCATGTGTTTGGTGTGTACGTGGATGGGGGAAGTTGAATGGGATGGAAATTCTCATATTTTGTAAATGTGTGCGTGTGTTTCTTTATGAAAAAAAAAGAAGAAAGAGTGTAAAAAAAAAAGAAAAAAAATGAAATCGACGGTATCGATTTGTTGTGTAATTAGTAACCGACTTTTCTTTGCTTGTTGTTGCAGCGACCGACTGAGCTTCTTTCACAACAGCAAATTTTCAGCTTCGTTCTTTCCTCCGTCTTAGGTAAGCGCATTTATATAAATTTATAAATTATATGTGAACGGTTGCTTGAATTAATATCGTCTTTCTTTTGTCGATATTTACAGTGACCGTTTGTTCATAGCGGACCGACTTCTTTCGTGCTTCTTTCGCTTCGCCGTCTAATTTCTTTCTCCACGAAAGGTGAATTAATTTTCACGACTATATTCTTATGCTAGTTTGTTTTATTGAATAATTGCTATGTGATTGAATTGAATGTTGATTGCTAGTATAAAGTGACAAATAAATTGCAAGTAAATTTGATATAGGATAGTTAACGAATTTAATTTGGATTATATATGTTAAATTCTGATTTGCTAAACCTAACCCCTTCATATGTTAAATTCGATTAGTTAAATTGACCCTTTTAATTTGTAAGTTAATTGACACGTAGAATTGACAAATTTCACTTTGGACCTTTGAACGTATATTGAATTAACTATTGTAGTTGAAATTGAATGACAAGTGAAACCGTAATGTTATAATCTTTAATCTACTTGAAATGATAGAGTAGATTCTAGAAATAGTTATATTAATTTGCGTAAATAACAACGCGAATTAATACGATTATTTCGGGATTATTTGAAATTTGTTAAATTGTTGTGAATGGATGCTATTGCTTGTTTATTTACTTTGACACCATCCCAGCTATCACACTGCAAGTTCCCTTTGTATGTTTTGATTTTGAATTGAAATGGAATCGGGTTGAAATGATAAATACCCAAATAATTTTGACTTAGGATAGAAAATTAAATTAAACCCGATTGGTCAATGTTTTGATTTAAATAAAATAAAGTTTTATTTGACGAATAACAAGGTTTTGAATAAATTGGAATTTAAATTCGAATGAATGTAAATGTGAGTATTTGAATTTGAAAACAAATATTAACGCGGTAATTGAACAAAAGAATATTGTTTAAAATTTAATTATTTAATAATTAAATTTAGAATTATTTGATAATAAATTTCTGAAATTATTAATAAGAGTTTTGAAAATTATTAATAATTAACTTTTGAAATTATTAACAATTAAGTTTGAAATTATTAATGAATGAGTTTGAAATTATTAATAATTAAGATTTGAAATTATTGAAAATTTGATGAGATCGAATTTAAATAAATTAAATTGAATATCTTTATTAGGAGAAATTGAATTATTGAATAAGTGAAACTAAGTTTCTTTAACTAAGTTTTGAAATTTGAAAGAAATTTCTTTGATAAGAAATAGAATGTGCTTTATCGAAACAAATGAAAGACTTGTAATTTAAAGAATTGGATTTGACAAATGAGATTTAAATAAAGTTGTAACCTTTGATAATAAAAATGAATTTTAGAAGTAATGAAATGAATTGGAAATTTAATTGAAATTGTTTAACGATAAATTAATTTAATGAATATCGAATGAAAGCGATAATTGATTTAAATCGTTTTGAACGTTAAATTTAGTTAAATGATTTTGGAATGAACTTATATACGAAATGCAATGAATATTCGATTTGTTTTAATTGAAACTTTGAAATTGAATTATAGAAATGTTGAAATTGAAATTGGAAAGTTTGAAACGTAATTTTGGAAATTGATTTCGAAAGACTAACGAATTGTCGATTTACGAATTCAAATTGAAATTGAAATTGTTTTGGTTTTGAAATATATTAACGACCAATCGGTGTTATAATCACGAAGGTTATTAAAGGAACCGGAATCGATTTAGGACATACTCACTGTCTAAACCGGAAACCACTTTAATAACTATACGCGGAGTGATGATCCAGAATGAAGTGGTTGGATAGACGAACGCGATGGTTGAAGAAAGTGAACGATAATGGATAGCCTTGACACTTATGTCAAATTGGAAATGACTAAAACAGGAGCCGTGCCGGGCCAATGGAGGATTAGCTACCTCAAGTGGACACACTTCTTCGTAAACTATTCATTTACTTTGTGATTGATTGGTGCGCACCCTTGATTTGGGAGTGTTGTTTCACGGTGTTGCGGGCGCTGCGGCGTTGCGTTCTCACTAGTCCGGATCAGGCGAACGGTAGTGTCACTACCTTGGGTATTGCCTCATGTGCCTTGTCATACTTGTATTCCTTTATACGCGACCACTACGAATTTGTTTTGTACCTTTAGTATATGGATTGCCCTCTGGTGACTTCCGGTTTTGGGGAAACTACGGTCTTGTATATGCTTTTGGGAATAAAAATGTGTTAAGGGTGGAATGGGCCATGACTTAACACTATTTTGATATCTTTATATTACTGATAGACATTATCTATTTATCGTACTCTACTATGTATAGATAGTTTATCGGATCCTGAAAGATGTTTATTCCATCCATCTTTGAGTTATTGTTATTTCAAATTTTGAACCATATTATCTGTATAAGAATATATGTCCTGATTCGAGTGTTTGTTTGTGCATATGCTCGGATCAGACTGAGGATTGTTGTTGCTGCTTACCTAGAGCTGAAGACTTAAAGACTATCTTATCTTTATCAGTATGTTCTTTCCATTTGGACTATTTGGACATCTATGTTGTTGTATTTCTTTTATTTGAGACATTGTTGTATTTATGGGTAGCTTCATGAACTACTCTTATGACTATGTTGTATTTCCGCTGCACTATTCTGTTATGTTATATTTTCTGTGATTCTGTGATGATTCTCATTTATATACATATACTCCATTTATGATTCGTGTTTTGTACTATTTAAGTTGGCATGTGTGTCTGCCTATGCACTTGGAGGGTGCAGCATGATAGGGGGTTCTCGCATTTGGTTTGGTAGCGAGCGGATGACTCTTACTCCTACATGTCCCTGCGGGGTTGGTGCAGTCGAGAGGCTGGCTGTAAAGGCAGAACACAGGTACTGCTGTATGCTATGGTGGGCGTTACCCCACTGACGCGGTCCGTTACAGTTGGTATCAGAGCTTTGGTTCTCGGTAACCTTAGCCTGTGGAGTTTTAAGCTCATTAGAGATAGGGTAAACATACCCTAGAATGAGGAGAATCATCTCAGAATCCACATCCTTTGATTCATCTTTCTTATTGAATTCGTTGAATAGAATTTCCTTAAGTTCTATAAATTCCTATCTTTGATTCATCTTTGATTCTAAATCACTTTTGGTATTCCAGGATGGCTACCAGAAGAAATGTTAGAGGAAGGGGTGGAAATGCTCCTGGTCCACATGCTCCAGCTCCCGCAGTCCGATTCTCCACTCTTAGCAAGGAGTATACTCAGCTTGGAGGAGTCAAATTTACTGGCTCCGAGAGTATTATCTTAGCAACTCAGAAGGAAGTCTGTAAATCTCGTCAAAGTACAGTGGAGTGCAGATGAGCGAGATTGCACATGGGAAACTGAGGATAGTATTCGGGATTCAAACCCCGAACTATTAATTTCAGGTATTATTCAAATTTCTCGAAATCTATCTTGACTTTTCTACTTATTTCATTACTACTTCACTCGTCTCGTTCCTTTTCGAGGACGAAAAGTTTTGAGTGGAGGAGATTGTAACGACCCGGAATTTCCAACCCAATTTAAAATTTTAAAATCCAACGTTTTAATATAAAATTTTGAAATTTCTAAACGATCTCAATTAACATCCAAACTTTGGTTATAACATGCGCCTAGTGGGTTATTGAGAGTGGTAAAGTTTCGTCATAAAATATCACTGGAAATTTCGTTCGCGTTTTACTGTATAACAGTTCATTTTAAAACGCGAAAAATTTTATCTTCCGAACCCGAATATTTTTATATAGAAAAATTCTAAACCATCTTCTGAGCAAGACGTCATTTTTCATTTTTCAAAATTCGGACTTCTTTAGCTCCGTCGTTCTTATTTTTCGGCGTTTTTCTTGCATTTTCCCAACAATATAAAATTCGAAATTTATAATCGAATCGTACCACAATAATCTGTGTACCGTTGAAAGCGCATCGTCACACTGATCATAACAGTATATTATTTGCGCGAATCGGAGTCCGTTGTAAAAATTTCGTGTTAATTTATCGGTTCCGAACGGACCGGTTAAATAAAACCTCAGCCCAAATTTGTAACCCGTAGCGGTTGGTAGCTAACATAAATGGCATGGGAAGTTGAAAAAAATTTGGGAAACAAACAACACGTTTAGTATTTCAATATGGAAATTACTGTTGTTTTGGGTTCCTAAAATATAAAAAGAAACATATCTGTTCATTTCAGAACATTCACTTCGTTACAGGTATCTTCCTTTTTCCTCTTCTTTATACTTCTTCCTTCCCATTTTCTTGCTTCTTCCTCTGTCAAAAATTTTGTAAAAGAAATGCAAGGGAGAATACATGAACTGGCATCTCCATCATTCACTCCACCGTGCCATCATCACCCGCTATCGTCCCTCCTCCGCCTCCACTTTGCTACCTCCCCTCTACCTCATCCTTCCCAGCCTAACCATTCCTCCCCTGCCGCACCGCCCCGATCACCATCCTCCGCCTTCGCTCCAAACTCCGTTCCCACCCACTTGACCGCCTGCATTCGCCTCAACCCGCCACTCAGTCCACCGCCCCGCTGGCCTCCAGCCACCACCCAGACCACCTCACCCTTCCAGCATCGACCGCCCACACCCCACTGCCCTTCGCACCACCCAACCACCACGTCGCCGACCACCTACCAGCCACTGCATCCCACTTCCGCACCTCAGCCCAACCACCATCCCCGCCTCCTCTTCTCCCAGCCTTGCCTGGCCACGTGTGAGTGAGTGTACGTGCGTGTGTTTGTATTGCAAGTGTGTGCATGTGTGTGTGGTGTGGTGTTGAGTTGTGAGGTGGCGTGCTCCAAATCGGCGCGAGCATGTAAATGGATGCGTGCATGGGGTAACACATGCGTGTGTTGTACTATATGCGGGCGTGAGGAGGGAGGTAGATAGAAATGTACAAACATGTACATGCTTGAGTGATGGAAAGGGGATGCTGCATTTTCTAAGTCTCGGCAGGAAAGAAAGGAAAAAAAATGAAGGGTGCATGTGTTTGGTGTGTACGTGGATGGGGGAAGTTGAATGGGATGGAAATTCTCATATTTTGTAAATGTGTGCGTGTGTTTCTTTATGAAAAAAAAAGAAGAAAGAGTGTAAAAAAAAAGAAAAAAAAATGAAATCGACGGTATCGATTTGTTGTGTAATTAGTAACCGACTTTTCTTTGCTTGTTGTTGCAGCGACCGACTGAGCTTCTTTCGCAACAGCAAATTTTCAGCTTCGTTCTTTCCTCCGTCTTAGGTAAGCGCATTTATATAAATTTATAAATTATATGTGAACGGTTGCTTGAATTAATATCGTCTTTCTTTTGTCGATATTTACAGTGACCGTTTGTTCGTAGCGGACCGACTTCTTTCGTACTTCTTTCGCTTCGCCGTCTAATTTCTTTCTCCACGAAAGGTGAATTAATTTTCACGACTATATTCTTATGCTAGTTTGTTTTATTGAATAATTGCTATGTGATTGAATTGAATGTTGATTGCTAGTATAAAGTGACAAATAAATTGCAAGTAAATTTGATATAGGATAGTTAACAAATTTAATTTGGATTATATATGTTAAATTCTGATTTGCTAAACCTAACCCCTTCATATGTTAAATTCGATTAGTTAAATTGACCCTTTTAATTTGTAAGTTAATTGACACGTAGAATTGACAAATTTCACTTTGGACCTTTGAACGTATATTGAATTAACTGTTGTAGTTGAAATTGAACGACAAGTGAAACCGTAATGTTATAATCTTTAATCTACTTGAAATGATAGAGTAGATTCTAGAAATAGTTATATTAATTTGCGTAAATAACAACGCGAATTAATACAATTATTTCGGGATTATTTGAAATTTGTTAAATTGTTGTGAATGGATGCTATTGCTTGTTTATTTACTTTGACACCATCCCAGCTATCACACTGCAAGTTCCCTTTGTATGTTTTGATTTTGAATTGAAATGGAATCGGGTTGAAATGATAAATACCTAAATAATTTTGACTTAGGATAGAAAATTAAATTAAACCCGATTGGTCAATGTTTTGATTTAAATAAAATAAAGTTTTATTTGACGAATAACAAGGTTTTGAATAAATTGGAATTTAAATTCGAATGAATGTAAATGTGAGTATTTGAATTTGAAAACAAATATTAACGCAGTAATTGAACAAAAGAATATTGTTTAAAATTTAATTATTTAATAATTAAATTTAGAATTATTTGATAATAAATTTCTGAAATTATTAATAAGAGTTTTGAAAATTATTAATAATTAATTTTTGAAATTATTAACAATTAAGTTTGAAATTGTTAATGAATGAGTTTGAAATAATTAATAATTAAGATTTGAAATTATTGAAAATTTGATGAGATCGAATTTAAATAAATTGAATTGAATATCTTTATTAAGAGAAATTGAATTATTGAATAAGTGAAACTAAGTTTCTTTAACTAAGTTTTGAAATTTGAAAGAAATTTATTTGATAAGAAATAGAATGTGCTTTATCGAAACAAATGAAAGACTTGTAATTTAAAGAATTGGATTTGACAAATGAGATTTAAATAAAGTTGTAACCTTTGATAATAAAAATGAATTTTAGAAGTAATGAAATGAATTGGAAATTTAATTGAAATTGTTTAACGATAAATTAATTTAATGAATATCGAATGAAAGCGATAATTGATTTAAATCGTTTTGAACGTTAAATTTAGTTAAATGATTTTGGAATGAACTTATATACGAAATGCAATGAATATTCGATTTGTTTTAATTGAAACTTTGAAATTGAATTATAGAAATGTTGAAATTGAAATTGGAAAGTTTGAAACGTAATTTTGGAAATTGATTTCGAAAGACTAACGAATTGTCGATTTACGAATTCAAATTGAAATTGAAATTGTTTTGGTTTTGAAATATATTAACGATCAATCGGTGTTATAATCACGAAGGTTATTAAAGGAACCGGAATCGGTTTGGGACATACTCACTGTCTAAACCGGAAACCACTTTAATAACTATACGCGGAGTGATGATCCAGAATGAAGTGGTTGGATAGACGAATGCGATGGTTGACGAAAGTGAACGATAATGGATAGCCTTGACACTTATGTCAAATTGGAAATGACTAAAACGGGAGCCGTGCCGGGCCAATGGAGGATTAGCTACCTCAAGTGGACACACTTCTTCGTAAACTATTCATTTACTTTGTGATTGATTGGTGCGCACCCTTGATTTGGGAGTGTTGTTTCACGGTGTTGCGGGCGCTGCGGCGTTGCGTTCTCACCAGTCCGGATCAGGCAAACGGTAGTGTCACTACCTTGGGTATTGCCTCATGTGCCTTGTCATACTTGTATTCCTTTATACGCGACCACTACGAATTTGTTTTGTACCTTTAGTATATGGATTGCCCTCTGGTGACTTCCGGTTTTGGGGAAACTACGGTCTTGTATATGCTTTTGGGAATAAAAATGTGTTAAGGGTGGAATGGGCCATGACTTAACACTATTTTGATATCTTTATATTACTGATAGACATTATCTATTTATCGTACTCTACTATGTATAGATAGTTTATCGGATCCTGAAAGATGTTTATTCCATCCATCTTTGAGTTATTGTTATTTCAAATTTTGAACCATATTATCTGTATAAGAATATATGTCCTGATTCGAGTGTTTGTTTGTGCATATGCTCGGATCAGACTGAGGATTGCTGTTGCTGCTTACTTGGAGCTGAAGACTTAAAGACTATCTTATCTTTATCAGTATGTTCTTTCCATTTGGACTATTTGGACATCTATGTTGTTGTATTTCTTTTATTGAGACATTGTTGTATTTATGGGTAGCTTCATGAACTACTCTTATGACTATGTTGTATTTCCGCTGCACTATTCTGTTATGTTATATTTTCTGTGATTCTGTGATGATTCTCATTTATATACATATACTCCATTTATGATTCGTGTTTTGTACTATTTAAGTTGACATGTGTGGATTATTGTCAATTTAAATGGTCCAAATATACGGGTTGTTACACAGATAGTATAACATTCATTTCATTTAAGAAATCCGACGTACCGATACAAACTCAAAGCTATCGCATAGTGGCTATATATAATCTTTGGAAACAAACATAGAAATAAACATAACACAAATCAGTCACAGACATCCATATCACAATGGCGGAAAAAGATATGAATATATAACACATGAGTGTGTACATCAGAGAAGTGGTCTGAAAGATCCACGATAATACAAAAGAATAGCTACAAGCTACACAAAAGAATATGTATACATCACGAAGTCTATATCTCAAATGTATACATCCAAAAACTACTAATCTAAGTAGTTAGCCAAAAAGTCAGAGTAATCCCAGAAGAGAAGTCTAGCAGAAGCACCTGTAACATCTCGGTCTGACCCGAGTATTATTTATAAGAAAATAATAAACGGATCAGTCTAGCTATAAATATCAGATGACATGATATAGAATAAAAGATATGGCATAGACATGTAATAACCATAATGGCATACTACTATAAGTATGTAATTTAAAATCAACAAGAGATTAATCAATATCACAAGAATCTTCTCAAAGATAAAATAGGGTATCATACCCTAAGCTTGTATTCATAACAAGTCAATGACACACGAATTCACCAATGCACAAAAATTGATAAAACTTATCAATGAAAATCACGAAAATTGGTGAAGCACAAATTCCAGAAATCAACACACGAAATCCAGAAATCACAAAAAGGGGGAGGCCTATCACAAGAACGGGAGCATGAAAGCTCACCATCATATGTATCACACGAACGAGACGCTATCTCATGGTAGCTAACCATAAATTTGAGCCGAAACTCCACACGAATGGCCCGAAGGCCATGGGGCGCTACCCCACATATGTGAGTAGAAACATCACACAAACAGGGTCTAGTCTCCCTCGCAGACAAAGAGACATCGCACAATTGCTAGTGTAACGACCCAGAATTTTGAACAAATTAAATTGAGAATATTTAATTTATTTTAAATATTTGAACGGTAATTTAATTTGAATCCCGAATATAACTTTGGATTTGGCGATTAAATTATAGAATTTAATCGATTGGAAGTTGAATAAAAAATTTGAATCTTTCGTTTTAAGCTGGAGAAAAATATTTCAAAAGCTTTTAAAATTCGTATTGATAATTCTGAAGATAACAGAAACTTCATAATTTAATTTCAGACTGTTTTGTTCAGTTCTGGAATTTATATCGTTTGAATCGAATTTAAAAATAGCCGTCCGAGGCGCAGTCTCGGAATTCGACGAAACCAGTTCCATTGGGTTCGTAATATTGAATTATTGTTGGATTTTAAATTTCGTATCGATCTGAGTTGTAGTGTGACCATACGGTGGGTAAACGCATTGAAGTTAAATCGAATTTGATTTAAATTTTAAATTTAAAAATTGGGTCGACATCAACACGTGTCTCCTTTAATCACGCCTGGAATCACGAAAGAAATCATGCAAAGGCATGGCCAAAGTCTCGTTCAAAAGAAAATCACGCACTTTTGTCTCCTCTTCGTTTCTTTTTAAAATCCTGCTTCTCCCTTCTATACGAAATTTTTATCGTTCCCATTCGAAATCAATTCGAGAACCATTTCGTTCAAACAACAGAATGAATGGCCGCGTCCTCCTAATCAAATTCAAAGTAAACGAATCCGCGTTCGTTTCCCCTCTCTCGAAAAATCGAAGTGGTCGATTTGGGAAATTAGGGCGCGAGTGTTTTTCGCGATCGCGACTGGGGATGCGATGTCGAGATTGGTGTGCGACGCCAGGGAGTAGGGTTCGTGCGATGGGGTCGTTCGCAAGCAAATACGCGATACTGGAGGCGCGCACTCGCGCTTGAAACTAGGGCAGCGGCATCAAAAGGGAGGCAGTGCTCGAACTCGGGGACGCGACAGTTCGTGGATAGGCGATTGACGAGTGGAAGTTCGAGGGGAGTTCTGGGTTTCGCGAGCTCGAGCAAGCAGTGGAAGAAGGTCGATTCGACCTGGAGGGCTAAGTTCGGGGTGCGACGACTTCAGGATGTCGTGGCGACGAAGTTGATTCGCGAGCTCGATTTTGCAATGGTACGCTCGCGCTCGAGGCAGAGGGCGGCGACATGGATTCGTCGACATCACCAGCAATTATGGTGGATGGCTCGCGTGGGTGCAGTGTCTTAGGGCTCGATTGCCGTGGCATCTCCTTGTAAGGTAATTAGCTTTTCGAGATTTTTAATTTGATTTAGATCTGAAAAATAAAAAAAAATAAAACATTTTATAGTAAAATAAATTTCTATTATAATTCAAAGTGGTATATATATATACGCATAAAGTTGGAAAAATATACAAGAATTTGTATAACAGTTGGTTAATTTAATTTATTAAAAGGGATTTAGCTTTAAGTTTAATTTTCAGTTAAATCAATCTATTAAAAAGAAATTGGTTTAAAAAAATAAAACTAAGTCACTGGTTAATTAATCTATTCGAAAGGAAATTTAGTTCAATTTGAAATTCTAGTTAAATTAATTTTAAAAGGAAAATTGATTAAAAATAAAATTTTGGTTAAGTAAATAAATAGGAAGATAATTTGAGTGTTCGATTTAATTCGAATATTGATAAACTGTGTAAATATTATACAAGGTATAAATCAAGAAAATCAAGCCGGAATTGGAAAATGGTATTGCAAAATAAAAGCAAAGGTGAGATTTTTCTCACTCAAATGAAGTTGGATTTTGATTGACTGATTGATTGCTGTTTGTATTAGATATAGTAGGATATATCTATATATATAGCAATATATACATATTGGCATATGTATATATTGGATTGATGATTTCACGCCTCGTATAGCGGATGAGACCCTATTGCGCCGTTAGTAAGCGGATATTTTTATAAAACCTATATACCACGATATTCCACCTCGAAGTGGAATTGGTATTGTGCTAACGTCTTTGGATGCAGGGAAACAGGTTGGAGGGATCCAACTGGACCCCTCACATTGATTGAATTTATTTCTACTGTGATGTGATAATCTGTGAATAATTATTGATGTTATTGAATTGATGTCTGGAAATTGTTTGAAAGCTAAAATTTAGCTGAATGGATGTTTGATATCATTGGATTCCAAAAATAAACGAAATTGAATTTTTGAAATCAAAATAGAAATTTCTAAGTGAATTAATTTTAGAAATTGAATAAATTTTGAAGAAAGGAATTTTTAAAGTATAAAAAGTTAATTTTTATAATCTTATCGAATTAATTCCAGAATCAAGTGAAAATGTTAAATAAATGGATTTCGTAAAATAGTGATTATAATTTGAAGAATTTAATTTAAGAATTTGGATTTTTAAATAGATTGAAAGAAATGATTGAAATTTATTTCCTTAAAAAGGAATTTATTAAAAGAAGATAAGCTGGAAATCCAACTAGAAATTTAATTGGTAAATTGAAATAAATTGGGAAATCAATGTAAAATGATTTCAATTTGAAGAATCCATTTTAAAACAGAATATTGAATAACTTGAGAAAAAAATGAGGAATTTACTTAGTAGTGATAAATAAATTTTTAAATCAATATCGAAATTGATTTAGGATTGAAGTTTTTATAAATAGAATTGAAATTTATAAAAGTTGTTTATAAATCCGAAATCACTTATTTTGATAAGCAAAAATATAGATGTTGATAAAAAGAAGATTTATAAGTCGAGGTTGTTATTAAAATAGAAATAGAATTTATAACCGTGTTTATAAATTCGAAATCGATTGAACTTGATAAATTAAATATAGAAGATTATTAAAGGAGATATATTCGCGATTTTGGATAGCGAATTATTATTGAAATAAAACGTGTAGAAAATAGTGAAATGTAATTAGTGAAGTATATTCACGATTTTGGACAGTGAATATATTGTTAAGTAAAATGGATATGGTTTTGGAAAAGTGATATTTGAAATGAAGTTAATTGTTTTAAAAGATGTTTTAAAACGTGTGAACTATCGAAATCATAGATTTCAACATTTATTGTTGAAATAGACGTTTTCGAGAAATATAAGGAAATGGTGGACTATAACACTGTTGTTATAGTAAATGATTTCCGAAAGGAAATGTTTTTTATATAGTATTGGGATTTATATATACCTATCTTAAAATCCGAATCCCTATACTTGTGATTTCGAGTCGCCGTAACGATGTTTTACGCAACATTCGTTTTGACTCAAATAAATGTTGTTATAGTAAATGATTTCCTTAAAGAATGAAATATATACTTAATATTGATTTAAGTATAGTGAATATTTTCAAATGTTGAAAATAAATAGATTTGTAAAATACTTATTTTTAAATAAGTATGGAAATGCTTTTCCAATATGAAATGAACTGTTTTGAGATTTTATCTTCAAAGATAAAATGAAATGTGAAAATTGATTTGAAATTGTTTTCAAATGGTTAAGTGTGGAAATTTTATATCTAGTAAAGATATTTTTGAAGATGAAATAATTTGGAAAATAATTTGGAATCTGATGATGTTGCGCATCTTTATTGATAGTTAAATAACCGACTATCAATAATTACCTTTAGATAGGTATTTGTTGTGAATTGGATGAAATTGAATGCCACACTTATTTTTGAATAATCGCTCACTATTCGGGTTAGCCGGGAAAGGACCATGGGGTCGTATAACCCATTCCGAATATGTGATACGTCGTTATGAATTGCATTTGAAGACCGGTGTTGAAGACCGGATATTTTTGAAAACGGAAGGATTACCGTCGAGTTACTCTACATCGGCTGATCTCCGGTTTAGAGGTTTTATCACCCTTAGTGACGGGAAGTCCGGACGTGATTAGAAAATTATCCGGATATGCAAGGGCTTCGTGAGAAGTGCCTTCGGTTCTGTTCGATCCCGGAACAGACTTGTATGGATTGTGTGTCTGACGTTACAATTTGAGATATAAAGCTGATTTCTTTCAAATACATTTCTGTTGGTGGCGGAGAATTTATTCTCTTAGCTTAACACCCTTCTCTGAGACGTACGAGCTCAGAGGTTATGTAGTTGAAATTTATCAGCGATATACTCCCAATTTGGTAACGTGGCATACTGAGTGTTGCTGTGAAATGATCAGTGTTTGATCATTTGTGATATGATCATTTGTTTGATCTTATATCTTTGTGATCATAGGTTGATCATTTTTGTTTGACCCGAAGCAGGGCTTTGTAGAAAGCGTAGCTTTGTGGACGAGACTTCGTCGAGCCTCACACCCCGGAAATGGTCGAAACAGGAAGGATGCAGCAAGGTTCTAGGGAGTAGCGCCCCTTAGTGTATGTCATTCCTTCTGGATAGAGGTGGTATCATGGTATGGAGCCCAGATACTTAACCTATGTGGTTGCTGCATTATTATTTTGATGTGGTTTGTTGGAAATCGGGGATCCTCGGGAAGATCGGTTACGATCGGGGGATGGCATACGCGTGTCAGTAGTTACCTATTTTTGCAGAGGTAACCCGGCCTTGTGTTGGCAGAGATCCGGTTAGGTTCTCGGGTCGTCTATTCCAGGGACGTACCCATCGTGGATAGGAAGTTCCTTAGCCTGACCATTTGTTGGAAATCCAAAGAAACAATACGTGACTTGTACGGTTTTAGTTGTATTACCTGCTATGGAATGTGGCGGTAACCTGCTATTGAACATAGTAGCTATAGTAGGCATAAGTGCGGAATGCCTATGCTGGCTAAGATTAATATTATACTTTCGAAATGTTTTCTACACTATGCACTAATAATAATATCAAAAATGATTTGATTTTGCGTAGTAAGCATCTTTGACTATCATAAGAAGAAATCTCCTCCAATTCTGCGTTTGCATTGTGTGTGTGGTGGGAGGTCTTATGGTAGTTTCATTTTCCAAAAGCATTGCGAATTGACATTAACGTTTTCCTGTTGTTTATTCTAAAGATAAACTGTTTTACGATCTCACACCAGTCACCATGACTGACTCGGAGTTTATTGTTCCCTTCTAAACTCTGGGTGCCCACCAAATTTCCACACGGGCAGCCTAGAGTTATGTTATCAGGATATTCTGGATATTCTGGAGCTTTGGAAGCAGGCTGGATGGCGAGACGTAGTATTTGTATCTGATAGTATTTATTCCGCTGTGTATTCTGTATGAGGACAAGTTTATATAACTGTCCATTGTTGTATCGAGTTGTATACTGACTCTGATGATTGATGTATGTATAAACTGATATAGTTTTTTGTTTTAAAAGACTAATGATTATCTATTATATATTGTTCCGCTGCGATATGTGAGATTCTGATTGTGACGACCGCCCATGACCCCTGCACCGAATCTAGAGATAGTGCGCTGAAAAGTGTGCCAGGCGACCATGGACGATTGTCAAGGTAAGATTAAAACACAGAATCTATCGTATTACTCACAGCGCATGGACAAAATACAATAGAACATATGTATAGTGAAGCTTTACAGAACAAGATGACATCTTATAAAACTCCATAATAGTTGAATACAAGCATTCATATAGTCAATACATCCAGCCTCACTACATATCTCTCAGAGAATACAAAACAGCGGAATATCCAGTACATATAAGAAGATAATACGCAACCCTCTAGCTCGTCTTCGATATCAGCATCGTGAGAAGAGAACAGCACCTGTCACCTGCTACCTAGTCTGCCCGTCCCAAAATGGACGAACAGCCCAAGGCAATAAGAATTAAAAACATAAAGCCTTGAGTCAGACAACAGTCTTAGTGAGCAGTAAATTAACTAACAACATACCAAAAGAGCATAAAGGAAAAGGAATAGGAATACAACCCTCCCACTCCAACCTCATTCTACAGTGATAGCCCCCAGACACACACTAAGCAGAAGCAAACATAGCAGAGCACACAATTTAAAGTAAAGCTACTATCACTCGAGTCAAGGGCGATATTTTCCAAGTACCAAGGCCTAAATCAGATAAGCACCCAGAAAATACCGCTCTTGAGTCCGAATGACGATACAACCAAACATCCATGACTCTGGCTATCACTGTTATCATTGCTTCGATATCACCGTTAATTGAATGACCGGCACATTCTTTCAGCCGTCCGTCAAGGGCTAATGAAAACCCCGGTTCTAGACATAACTCCCGCACGTCGTCGCAGCCCGTGCCTAGGACTATCGAATCTGCCCAGAGTACTCGACCATCAACAGTTGGCCGTTGGGACTATCGAATCTGCCCAAACGTACTCTTGCTTAGAGCATGCTAGAACCTTCAACAACGATGTTATCCAAGCCTCCTAGTCATCCTCCTCGACGACTATTCTCATATCCATTCATTATCCTCAACTCGAATCATATCACCGAGTTATCAACATGCTTGGAATGATCCCGTCTGGATTAGACCAAGTCTTCATCACATGATTGCCTCGCTTCATTACATCCTCGCAAAGCCTCATCTCATCATCACATCATCAAATCTATGCATAAGAGCTTCATCATCCCGCTACATATGCCACGAGCAGCTTTCCCAATTCAAGAGCCTTTCCCTTAGCTTTTGAATCACCTTCGATCTAAATCTAGTCATCAATCATCTAGTTCATAACAATCAATCAAATCAAACATCAATCCAAGCAATCAAGTATTCAAAAATGATCTAAGTAGACAATTATAACAATAATGGCATTTTCGTAATTAAAGAGTTGAAAGTCCAATAAGCATGAAAACATGGATTATATCTCTACAAACTTGATGAATGAACTTGCATAGGTTAACATATGATAAAATGGATGCAACATCATCATAAACAATGGATCTATATGGATCTACACTTTGGATGAAGAAAATGCATGGAAATCACTATTTTAACACCAAATCGGGCCAACAATCCAATATACTCCTTTGGATCCGTGTGAGAGATAATCACCACTCACCAAATCACCTAAACAACCTCAAATCAACACACTTTAGATCTGGACAGCAAAGGATCAAGCTTGATCTATCACAAATCCGCTTCAAATGAAGAAATCTCTCTTGAAAAGATGAAGATCTTCAATCTAAGCTCTTGAATCTTCAATCTTGATCTTCGATTTGGATGGATGGAAGCACTAGATTAGAGTGGAGAAAAGAAGTGAAGAAGTGTAGAAGTCGAGCTCTCAAAATGGCAGCACTTCGTTGCTTCAAAATCCGGATCCCAAAAATGAAGAGAAGCTCTCCTATTTATAGCAGAAAACAGCCCTAAGTCGTAACTCGGCTATCTCCTTAAGTCGCTGCCGACTTAACACTATGCCGACCTACGACCTAAAAACCCCCACGACTTAACAGAGCCTCCGACCTAACCCTTAGCCAACAACTCCGACATAACAGACAAGCCTACGACTTAACATGCGCGCGACCTAACTTATTCGAGCTACACGACCTAATACACGCACGCTCCCTCCTAAGTCGCCTGGACGACTTAACAACTTAGCACCATTCGACTTAACACTTAGAAAAAAAACTTTGCGACCAACAGATGCTACGACTTAACTCCTCAGCGACCTAACGCATGACGACCTAAAACAACACGCGACCTAACACTCGCGCGACCTACGACTTAGAATACACGCGACCTAATACTTAAGCTATTTCCTACGACCTAACAACTCATACAACAAACTACTCACGCGACCTAACTGGGTTATGTTCTAACTCCTTAAGTCGCCTAATCCTTAGGTCGCTAACACGCTACCCTTCTTAGGTCGCTAACCTATAGGTCGCTCCAAGATACTAAGTCGCTAACCCGGTAACCATTAGGTCGCTAACTCGCCCTGCCGACCTAACACTTAGCTCACCGAAACTCTTAGGTCGCTCACAACATTCCTTAGGTCGTTGCCGACCTAACTCTACCCCAGAATACTTAGGTCGCCTACCACTCTTCCTTAGGTCGCCTGAACCTCTTAAGTCGGTCACGACTTATCTCCTAGGTCGGTCACTACCTTAAGTCGGTGAGTTCCTTGAGTCGGCAACTCGACCCAGACCTGTTGCTTAACTCGTCCAAACTCCTAAGTCGGCTACGACTTAGGACTTAAGCAAAATTCTGCCAAAACCAGAAATGACTTGACAACCATACACCCAAAGGTCAATCATTTTAGAATGTTTTGATCCGTAAAATACGGGTCGTTACATTCTCTCCCCCTTAGGAATTTCGCCCCCGAAATTCCAAACAAACAAGGCAATCAAAGCTATTCTGTACGCCTATCATCCATAACAATCAATAAACCATGCATCCAATTCTAGCTTAGCGTACAGAATTCTAAGACTTAGAACAAGTTACAATTTCATTAGATGACACGACACCTTAGGGCCATACCTCGAAGAGTTCAGGATGAGCTGCTTTCATCCTCTCTTCCACTTCCCACGTACAGTCGTTATCATCATCACTCCATTGTATCTTGAGCAACTTAACTACCTTCCTCCTAAGCTGTTTCGTGTCGGTTTCAACAACACGAAGCGGCTTACGAGGTCTTCTATCAACTGGATCAACTTCGAAATCTTCACAACTATCAGCAGAAACTACTGTATTAGAGTCATGCACATACTTCCGTAGATATGATACATGAAAAACATTGTGCACACCCGACATCTTCTCCGGTAACTTCAATCTGTAGGCGAGCTTTCCAATTCGCTCGATGATCGGGAATGGTCCAACAAATCTCGGAGTCAATTTTCCTTTCTTCCCGAATCGAATAACATTCTTTAGTGGAGAAATCTTCACAAAAACCATATCACCAACGTCGAACTCCAAATCCTTTCGACGCTTATCAGCATAACTCTTCTGACGGTCTTGGGCTGCCTTCATTCGTTGCCGAATGATCTCTATGCAATCTGAAGTCTGACGAATCATCTCTGGCCCAAGCATCAGCTTTTCTCCAGTTTCCAACCAACATGTCGGAGAGTTACACGGTCTTCCATACAATGCCTCATATGGTGCCATACCAATGCTTGACTGGTAACTGTTGTTGTACGCAAACTCCACCAAATGAAGGTGATCTTCCCATGATCCTCCGAAATCCAAAACACAAGCTCTGAGGAGATCTTCCAAAACTCGGTTGACTCTCTCAGTCTGACCATCTGTTTGGGGATGATAAGCTGTACTCAAACACAACTCGGTTAACTTCCCAAGACTTCCTGGAAGCTCTTCCAAAATCCACTAGTGAACAATGGGTCTCGATCGCTCACTATACTCTTCGGAATACCATGGAATCGAACTATCCACTTAACATACAACTCAGCCAACTTTGATGCAGTCCTAGTCGATCGAACAGGAATGAATCGTGCACTCTTAGTCAGACGATCCACAATGACCCAGATCCCTTCATTTCCCATTCTGGTTCTAGGTAATCCATCGATAAAATCCATCGACACTTGTTCCCACTTCCATGTAGGAACTTCTAATGGCTGAAGCAATCCGCTTGGCTTCTTCTGTTCGGCTTTTACCAACTGGCAATTCATACACTTGGAAATGAAATCTCCAACATCCTTCTTCATGCCTTCCCAGTAGTAGGTTCTCTTCATATCCCGATACATCTTGTTTCCACCTGGATGAATTGTCAGCTTCGAGTGATGACTTTCCTTCAGAACTTCACTCCTCAATTCATCTATATCGGGAACAACTAGTCGTCCTTGCTTTCGAAGCCAACCTTCTCTATCGACCTCGAATCCTTTATCCTTTTCTGGACCCAATCCAGATTCTAAATCACGGATAATATTGACAAGCTTATCATCTCGCTTTTGGCTCTCGCCAATCCTTTCCACAAGAGAAGGTCTTATCGATAAGTTTGCCAACATCTCAGGTTCCAATTCGCATCTAGGCCTGAAGTCAAATCCAGCTAAATACTCGAGATTCTTCCATTCAGAAAACATGGCTCCCAATCCTGCATGTCTTCGACTTAACGCATCAGCCACTGCGTTACCTTTTCCCGGAGTATAAGCTATACCAAAATCATATGATGCCAAAAACTCTAGCCAACGTTGCTGCCGAAGATTCAAATCCTTTTGGGAGAAAAGATACTTCAACGACTTATGATCCGTAAACAACTCGAATCGGACTCCCAACAGATAATCCCTCCACATCTTCAGAGCAAATACAATCGCCGCTAACTCCAAATCATGTGTTGGGTAATTCCTTTCATGCGGCTTCAGTTGTCGACTGGCATACGCAACAACTTTATCCTTCTGCATCAGCACTGCTCCAAGTCCAGTACCACATGCGTCGGTGTAAACCACCATCTCATCATTCCCACTTGGAATAGTCAAAACAGGAGCACTCGTCAATCTCTCTTTCAGGATTCCGAAAGCTTGCTCACACTTAGCATTCCAACTGAACACTTGGTTCTTTTTCGTCAATCCTGTTAACGGTGCAGCTACCTTGGAGAAGTCTTTGATAAACCGTCGATAATATCCTGCTAATCCAAGAAAACTTCTCACATCAGATGCATTCTTAGGTCTAACCCAGTCCTGGATTGCTGCCACCTTAGTGGGATCAACCGCTATTCCACTTCCAGAAATCACATGGCCTAAGAACCTCACTTCACTCTTCCAGAAGTGACATTTCGAAAACTTAGCCTTCAGCTGATGTTTCCGTAAGATCTCCAAAACAATACGCAAGTGCGTCTTGTGCTCTTCTTCCGTTCTGGAATAAATCAGAATATCATCCACGAACACAAGTATGAACTTGTTCAACTGATCCCTGAACACTCTATTCATAAGATCCACAAAATATGCTGGCGCGTTAGTCAATCCAAACGGCATTACCAGCCACTCAAAGAAACCGGATGGTGTCCTAAAAGCAGTCTTCGGCACACTATCCTTAGCTACTCTCAACTGGTGAAATCCCGTTGCCAAATCCATCTGAGAAAACACCTTAGCTTCGTGAAGCTGATCAAACAAGTCATCTATTCTCGGCAATGGATACTTGTTCTTCTTAGTCACCTTATTCAGCTCACGATAATCGACGCACAATCTCAACGATCCATCTGCCTTGGTTGCGAACACAACTGGTGCACCCCACTCGGACACACTACGCCGAATGAATCCTTTCTGCAAAAGATCATCAACTTGCACCCCCAACTCTTGCTGTTCCCTAGGCGCCATCCGCCTAAGAGGCATTACAACAGGTCTGGCTCCTTCAACTAGATCTATACGAAACTCGATCTCTCTATGCGGCGGCAACCCTTTGACTTCGTCAAAGACATCCTCGAATCTATTTGCGATAGGCACTAAAGACAGTCCATCCCGTGGAACAACTAGCGAATACATGAAGCTCATGAAGACGCCTTCTTCATGCTTACATCGTATCACAACCTTTCGCCCCTCCACATTCTCGACTGTCACTTCCAACCTTTCGCAATCAACCTTTGCCGCATACTTCCTAAGCCAGTCCATACCCAAGATAATTCCGAACCCCGCAAAGTTCAGAACAAAGCAATCACAAACAAAAGAGCAACCATGACTCGACACAACTAGACCACGGCATAACATACATAAACAAGACGAACCCCCAACTGGATTAGTCACAACCAATGGCCTACCAACAATATCCGGCTTCAAATCTAACCGGCCCACTAGTTCATTACAAACAAATGAATGCGACGCTCCAGTATCAAACAGAACTCTAACTGGAACACCACATAGAAAAAGAGTACCTTGAACCACCACACTCTTTCCCTTCTCTTCAGCAGTAGGAGCTTTCGAAGACGACGGAACAGCTCCTAAAGCATAGGCTTGCACAATCTGCCTGTCCTTCCTTGGTTCTGGACAATTCTTCCTGAAATGCCCCGGCTTGTCACAGTTGTGACACTTCATCGGTGCCTTCGGATTCTTACAATCCTTAGAGAAATGGCCCTTCTGCTGACAATTGTAGCAAGTCACCTCGCCTTTCGGCTTCTTCTGGCCATCCTTACCCTTCTGTTGCTGCTGCTTCCTCTTCTGGTTTCCACCCTGCTGTGGTTTAGACTCTCCCTTGGTGACAGCAACAACAGGTCCTTCCTTAGGAAACAGACTCTCATGCCTAAGAGCTTTCTCCACAAGCTTCTCAAATGAATCGTCCAAATGATCCACCAACTGTCTCCCAAGATAACTATCCAAGCCGGTCACAAACTTCTCATTCTTCTGATAAGCAGACTCAATATATGACCGGGCATATTTGGACAAAGCTTCGAACTCAGAAACATACTCAAGAACTGATCTTCCACCTTGCTTGAGCTCCACAAACTTCTTGAACAGAACAGACTTCTGAGCTGTAGAAATGAACTTAGCTTCAAATCTAGCTTGGAATTGCTCCCAAGTAATCTCTTCCTCCGCAGTATCGATGGTAATAGAGTTCCACCAATCAGAGGCTCTCCCTTGAAGCTGCCTTGATGCCAACTTCCTCTTAGTTGCATCATCAATTCCCAAATCACCAAAGATCCTTCTACAAGCATCTATCCACCTCTGGACCTCAATGGTAGATTCTGTTCCCAAGAAAACCTTCCCTCCAAGAGCAGTATAATCCTTGCACAGCTTAGCAAAATCCACTGGTTTCGGAGTTTGGACTTGAACCCCAACATCAACTGCCGCCCCCGGAACCGGTATCCTTCTCATGATCGAAGTCATCATAGCTTCGAACATGGCTGCATAGTCAGCAGTCTCTTCAGTAGCACGGCCTTCCCTAACAGCTGGTCTCCCTCTTCGACTCATTCTCAATATCTATAAAAAGGAATGATTAGAACATCTAGAGAAACAACTGTATAAAGGACTCAACTCTACTAAGCTACTATATTATATATAGTATTCATCCATCAAAATACAATTACGTCTCTCATACGTAGTTACTTCAGCGAGCGTTGGGTAAAATCGATTAACCAATGCTCTGATACCAAATGTGACGACCGCCCATGACCCCTGCACCGAATCTAGAGATAGTGCGCTGAAAAGTGTGCCAGGCGACCATGGACGATTGTCAAGGTAAGATTAAAACACAGAATCTATCGTATTACTCACAGCGCATGGACAAAATACAATAGAACATATGTATAGTGAAGCTTTACAGAACAAGATGACATCTTATAAAACTCCATAATAGTTGAATACAAGCATTCATATAGTCAATACATCCAGCCTCACTACATATCTCTCAGAGAATACAAAACAGCGGAATATCCAGTACATATAAGAAGATAATACGCAACCCTCTAGCTCGTCTTCGATATCAGCATCGTGAGAAGAGAACAGCACTTGTCACCTGCTACCTAGTCTGCCCGTCCCAAAATGGACGAACAGCCCAAGGCAATAAGAATTAAAAACATAAAGCCTTGAGTCAGACAACAATCTTAGTGAGCAGTAAATTAACTAACAACATACCAAAAGAGCATAAAGGAAAAGGAATAGGAATACAACCCTCCCACTCCAACCTCATTCTACAGTGATAGCCCCCAGACACACACTAAGCAGAAGCAAACATAGCAGAGCACACAATTTAAAGTAAAGCTACTATCACTCGAGTCAAGGGCGATATTTTCCAAGTACCAAGGCCTAAATCAGATAAGCACCCAGAAAATACCGCTCTTGAGTCCGAATGACGATACAACCAAACATCCATGACTCTGGCTATCACTGTTATCATTGCTTCGATATCACCGTTAATTGAATGACCGGCACATTCTTTCAGCCGTCCGTCAAGGGCTAATGAAAACCCCGGTTCTAGACATAACTCCCGCACGTCGTCGCAGCCCGTGCCTAGGACTATCGAATCTGCCCAGAGTACTCGACCATCAACAGTTGGCCGTTGGGACTATCGAATCTGCCCAAACGTACTCTTGCTTAGAGCATGCTAGAACCTTCAACAACGATGTTATCCAAGCCTCCTAGTCATCCTCCTCGACGACTATTCTCATATCCATTCATTATCCTCAACTCGAATCATATCACCGAGTTATCAACATGCTTGGAATGATCCCGTCTGGATTAGACCAAGTCTTCATCACATGATTGCCTCGCTTCATTACATCCTCGCAAAGCCTCATCTCATCATCACATCATCAAATCTATGCATAAGAGCTTCATCATCCCGCTACATATGCCACGAGCAGCTTTCCCAATTCAAGAGCCTTTCCCTTAGCTTTTGAATCACCTTCGATCTAAATCTAGTCATCAATCATCTAGTTCATAACAATCAATCAAATCAAACATCAATCCAAGCAATCAAGTATTCAAAAATGATCTAAGTAGACAATTATAACAATAATGGCATTTTCGTAATTAAAGAGTTGAAAGTCCAATAAGCATGAAAACATGGATTATATCTCTACAAACTTGATGAATGAACTTGCATAGGTTAACATATGATAAAATGGATGCAACATCATCATAAACAATGGATCTATATGGATCTACACTTTGGATGAAGAAAATGCATGGAAATCACTATTTTAACACCAAATCGGGCCAACAATCCAATATACTCCTTTGGATCCGTGTGAGAGATAATCACCACTCACCAAATCACCTAAACAACCTCAAATCAACACACTTCAGATCTGGACAGCAAAGGATCAAGCTTGATCTATCACAAATCCGCTTCAAATGAAGAAATCTCTCTTGAAAAGATGAAGATCTTCAATCTAAGCTCTTGAATCTTCAATCTTGATCTTCGATTTGGATGGATGGAAGCACTAGATTAGAGTGGAGAAAAGAAGTGAAGAAGTGTAGAAGTCGAGCTCTCAAAATGGCAGCACTTCGTTGCTTCAAAATCCGGATCCCAAAAATGAAGAGAAGCTCTCCTATTTATAGCAGAAAACAGCCCTAAGTCGTAACTCGGCTATCTCCTTAAGTCGCTGCCGACTTAACACTATGCCGACCTACGACCTAAAAACCCCCACGACTTAACAGAGCCTCCGACCTAACCCTTAGCCAACAACTCCGACATAACAGACAAGCCTACGACTTAACATGCGCGCGACCTAACTTATTCGAGCTACACGACCTAATACACGCGCGCTCCCTCCTAAGTCGCCTGGACGACTTAACAACTTAGCACCATTCGACTTAACACTTAGAAAAAAACTTTGCGACCAACAGATGCTACGACTTAACTCCTCAGCGACCTAACGCATGACGACCTAAAACAACACGCGACCTAACACTCGCGCGACCTACGACTTAGAATACACGCGACCTAATACTTAAGCTATTTCCTACGACCTAACAACTCATACAACAAACTACTCACGCGACCTAACTGGGTTATGTTCTAACTCCTTAAGTCGCCTAATCCTTAGGTCGCTAACACGCTACCCTTCTTAGGTCGCTAACCTATAGGTCGCTCCAAGATACTAAGTCGCTAACCCGGTAACCATTAGGTCGCTAACTCGCCCTGCCGACCTAACACTTAGCTCACCGAAACTCTTAGGTCGCTCACAACATTCCTTAGGTCGTTGCCGACCTAACTCTACCCCAGAATACTTAGGTCGCCTACCACTCTTCCTTAGGTCGCCTGAACCTCTTAAGTCGGTCACGACTTATCTCCTAGGTCGGTCACTACCTTAAGTCGGTGAGTTCCTTGAGTCGGCAACTCGACCCAGACCTGTTGCTTAACTCGTCCAAACTCCTAAGTCGGCTACGACTTAGGACTTAAGCAAAATTCTGCCAAAACCAGAAATGACTTGACAACCATACACCCAAAGGTCAATCATTTTAGAATGTTTTGATCCGTAAAATACGGGTCGTTACACTGATATTGTTTCTGTATCTGATATTGTTCTGTTGTTCTTCTTTCCTTTTCTGCTTTCTTCTTCTTCTCTCTTTCTTCTATCTTTTCTTCTACTTATTCTTTCTAAAACCCTCACTATTGGAGTTTCCGGCACTCGATTGCTCGGCAGTCGATAAAGTGAGTATCGATGTCGAATTTTCGAAAGTCAAAAATTTCGGTATGTGACAGCTAGTCTAAATCGCAAAAATGATCGTCAATGATCATCAAGAAGTGTCAATTACACTAAGCTAGTAAATATATGAGTTTAGCTTCATGTCCCATAACCACTAGCTTAACTTAAATATTTACGAACAAACTGTAGATCTTCACTAGGAAATTGTCACAAGTGGTTCAATCGAACAAGTCCAAGAATTAACCGACGAAGTAAACGCAAGCGTTTCATACCACTTGTTTTACTAAGCCGTTTAATTAGATTTCTCATCCGAGTGAGGTAAAGGCTTGTATATACTAATAGATTGGAAAACGGTTTAGGAAAAGAGCTTTGTAATAAAATAGTGTTGAAATCGTTTGATGAAAGAGTTTTGATATTTACTACTAGTATTGAAACCTTTGTAATTTTTAAAGTGACAAATCACAAAAATGATTGTAGGAACAATCAATCACCAAAATTCACATTCGAAGACGTGGATTAATTCCAAAGAAATCGATATCAAACCCATCAAAATGGATATTTCCGAAAATTCCCGAAGAAAATGTCATCAAAGTCGATAATAAATGATAACAACAAAAGGGAAACAACACGAATCGATTAAAGTTGGAAATTCAAACAAATAGGCAATATAGGCATAATTGGCAAAAGGGAGCAGGTCGGTCAACCACTCACTGAGTTCGGTTGACCGGACCAGAGGCAGAAATGCTCGGGTAGCAGGTCGGTCGACCGGACCCTGAGTTCGGTCGACCGGAGCCTGTTACCAGTTCTACCAAACCAGAGACAGAGAAATGCTCGGGTAGCAGGTCGGTCGACCGAACCCTGAGTTCGGCCGACCGAAGCCTGTTACCAGCACTCCCACGCCTATCTAATGAATGCCAATCCCTTCCGAATTCCAATCGGTCGAGCAACGACACTAAGGGTTTACGCCCATCGACTACCCGGCCATATAAGCTCTTCGATTCATCACCAAAAACATGATCAAAACATCAAAGTTAGGATTTTCAAAGAATTGAACTCAAAACACTAAAAATTGGAATATTCACCGAATCAATCCAAACCAAAAGCATTTGTACAAGAATAAGTGTTAGGAATTCATACCTAACAATCGAAGATAAATATAGATTAAGATGTGAGATAAAAATCTCACCTTTTCACAAAAACAATGAAGGAGGAGCTTGAAAGCAAAGGGAGAATCAACCACTCTTCAACACAACCCAAATGAGCTTGAATCTACGCTCAAAAAGGAGAACATTCCCAAAGTTAGGTTTAGGAATTTCTGAAATTGATAAAAGAATGAGTTGGAGAAGAAGAAGAGGAGGCTTACCAAAGTTTCTTCTATTAGTTTGGAGCTAGAACTTGATTTGTAAATGGAAACTAGGGTTTGGAGTTTTAAATTCCCATTCCACTCACCATTAATCTCTTTAGAACTGAAAAGTAGAGGGGGAGGGAGTGAATGAAGAGGGGGTTTCAGTTTTGAGTATTATGTTAGACATAGGGCTGAACCCAAACCCAAAGTGAAAATGGTCAAATTTTTGCTAGCTCCAAACATATCAATGTTTATACTCAAAAAGGTCGCAAACGTCATTTTGAACTCAATGAAGGTGGTCTCGAGTCCTAATTTGACCGTATGCAAAATGTAGCTTTTTGGACTAAAATCCGACTGAAGATAAAATATTTAAATAAAATATTTAAATATAAAATCGATAAATATGCGAGTTGTTACAATATTCCATCTTAAACTAAGTCATAACATTTGAATCATTATATTAAATTGGAAATGTTCATTCACGTTCATTACTTATTAACTTGCAATAACATATTTCTTTAATTTACATCCAATTACTGTTAACCATGTTTTTATGGCATAATCAATTCAATACTTACCTCTAATTTCTCATATTCAATTTATATCTAGGTATAAACCTTCACTACTCCATTTATTACTTTACACAATAAAATAACATTTAAACTCATAAATGTAATACCCAATTTCATTTTAAATCCAATTGATTTCCAATCAAAGTTTATACATATTTCAAACCACTATTGTAATTACTCCCAGAACATTGGTTTTATTAAATGACCATTTATTATAATTTAATTTCCTTAATTAAATCCAATGTTTACATTTCTCTTCACATTCCAAATTTTATAACTAAGTATATATCTACATTATTCCCAACTTACAAAATTTGAATTAATTACTATTTATTAGTTGCTTTACTGATCAATTCAATAATTGCATTGGTTTCTCTTATATTAAATTTATTACCCAACATTCCTATATTCATCTTAGATTTGTTTAAATGGCTATATTCTAGAATATGAAATCTTGTCTATTAAACATACTAATTTAGGTTTTAAAACTAATTAATAAAGTTTCCTTAGTCGAATCCTTTTTACCAATTTAATTTACATTCACACTTCTGTTATTATTTCAACAATCATTAAAGTAACGTTTATCAACAACACAAACATTATGATTTATTTATCTAACATTGATTGTATGAGTTTCCCATTTATTACGTATTATAGTATCAATTGATATAATTTAAAATCTATTTCCCAAATCTATTACTTTTCAATCAATTAAAACTTCACAATTGTTTACATCAATTGGGATTTACACTACATTTATTATTTATCAACTTGTTCTAACCTTATTACCTAAATTTACATTCAGTTACTATTGAGCAATACTATTTCATTTCATTCAATAATTCCACTAGTTTTACTCAAATTCCCGTTATTGTAAACCTTATTTGTTCATTAAAATTAAATTTTGATTCCAATTAAATCAACAAATTCAACATGCAATTTATAATAGTTATTTACAAGTATGAATGGAATTAACATTTATTTCAAATATTATCTTAGTTTACATTAACATAATAATTTATTACCTTTAATGAATTTAATCCCCAATTTATTACATGCAATCAATTTGACCTTACATACTTCAATATTCTCACCTTCATCTTAATTCTAATACACTATAGTATCAAATTTCAATTTCTCACAATAAACCCATTTATTATAAATTGCATACCCATTTATTATTTCAAATAAATAGATTGATTAAATTCAACTCTTTTATTAAGTCTATATTAATCAATATAATATTTCATTAGTTAATTCAAATCTTATCTTTAATTACTTATTCCATTTTATACCCAAGTGTAACCATTTACCCTATTTCATTATTATTGATTTCACTTCAATTGTAATAATTAGTTTTAATAAACATTGCTACACTTAATTCTTAACATTTACTTTATTATCAATTATAAAATTTTTATTTCTTTTTAAATTTAGTTACAAAAATCTTATTAAAATGACAAATTTAATTAACGAAATTTACGGGTCGTTACATTATTAAATTGATTAATTATCTCTAACTATCATTAATAAGAATGATTAGTTATCTTTAAACTTCATTAATTAATTTGATTAATTAACTTCAAATATCTTTAATTAAAAAGTTTAATCACTTTTTAAAAAAAAATCATTAATTAAATTAATTTATTAAATTTAAATGTCATTAATTAAATTTGTTAATAAAAACTTAAATATTACTAATAAAATTAATTAATAAAAAATAAATATTATTGATTAAAAATGACTAACTAATTTAAGACATCATTAAGAAAGAGATTAATTAAATTTAAACTAATTAATTAACTTTAAAATGTCTTTAATTAAAAAGGGTTGATTAATTTTAAACACCATTAATTAAAAATGATTAATTAACTTAATCCATCATTGTTAAATAATTAATTAACCTTAAAAATCATTAGATAAAATGATTAACTAAGTTCAAGTATCATTATCAAAGTAATTAATCAAAGTTAAACACGTCGTTATTAAGTTAATTAATTAACCTTAATCCCTATTAATTAAATGGTTAATTAAATTTAAGAACAATTATTAAAATTGTTAATTAATTTTAAACTCATCATTATTCAAAAACTTAATTAACATTGTAAAACAAAACCCAAACTCGAGAATAAACCAAAAGTTTGTAAAGAGATAGTATTTTTCAAAAGTGCCGATATAGTGATCGTGTAACGACCCGTATTTTTACGGATCGAAACATCGTAAAACAGTTATCATTTGGTCGCATTGTTGATAAGTCGTCCATAGTTTAAGTCTTAGGTCGTATGAGAGTTTGGAGCGACCTAAGGAAGTGGGCAAGTTAAGGAGTGGACGACCTAGGGAAGTGGAGCGACCTAAGGGAATCGGCGACCTAAGGGAATCGGCGACCTAAGGATTTGGGGATAGGTCGTATAGTAGTTAGGTCGTGTGGTGGCTTAGGTCGTGGGTAGGTTAGGTCGAGTAAGCGACCTAGGAAATTTGAGCGACCTATAGAAGTTGCCAACCTAAGAGAGTTAGCGACCTATAGGAAGTTGCCGACCTACAGAAGTTGCCGACCTAAGAGAGTTAGCGACCTATAGGAAGTTGCTGACCTATAGAAGTTAGCGACCTATTAGTTAGCGAGTTAGCGACCTAGTGGTTAGCGACCTAAGATGTTAAGTCGTATCCTAGCTAAGAGTTAGGTCGTGAGCTTCTGTGTAGAGTTAGGTCATGAGCTTCTGTGTTGAGTTAGGTCGTAGGCGACCTAAGATAGTTAGGTCGCGTGTGTGTTAGGTCGCGGATGCGTGTAGGTCGTTGGATCTGTTAGGTCGTAGGTCGCGGATGCGCGTAGGTCGTTGGATCTGTTAGGTCGCATGGATGCGCATTCGTTAGGTCATAGAAGCGCATCTGGGTTAGGTCGTAGGTCACGTGGATGCACAGATATGGTTAGGTCGTAGAGGCTTGGGGCTGTTAGGTCAAAGGTTTTAGGTCGTGGGGTTTTAGGTCGTAAGTCGTGGACGACCTAACTCCGAGCGAACGACCTAAGGTGGATTTCAGCCTATAAATAGGAGGGTTCTTCTTCATTTTTGGGATCCGGATTTCGAAGCGACGAAGTGCTGCCATTTTGGAGAGCTCGACTTCTACACTTCTTTTCTCCACTTTGATTTAGTACTTCCTTCCATCCAAATCGAAGATCAAGTCGAAGATCGAAGAGCTTAGATTGAAGATCTACATTCTTCGAAGAGAGATTTCATCGTTTGAAGCGGATTTGTGATAGATCGAGTTAGATCCTTCGCTGTCCAGATCTGAAGTGTGTTGCTTTTGAGGTGTTTAGGTGATTTGGTGAGTGGTGATTATCTCTCACACGGATCCAAAGGAGTATATCGGATCGTTGGCTTGATTTTGTGTTAAAGTAGTGATTTCCATGCATTTTCTTCATCCTAAGTATAGATCCATGTAGATCCATTGTTCATGATGATTTGACATCCATTTTACTACATGTTAACCTATGCAAGTTCATTCATCAAGATTATAGAGATATTGCTCATGTTTTCATGTTTGTTAGACTTTAGACTCTTTATTTACGAAATTGCCATTATTGTCATAATTGTCTATTTAGATCATATTTGAATGCTTGATTACTTGGATTAATGTTTGACTTGATTGATTGCTATGAATTAGATGATTGATGATTTGATTTAGACCGAAGATGATTCAAAAGCTAAGGGAAAGGCTCTTGAATTGGAAAAGCTGCTTGTGGCATATGTAGCGGATGGTGAAGCTCATATGGATAGATTTGATGATGATGTTGAGATGAAGCTTTGCTATGATGATGATGGGGCGAAGCATGATATGAGATAGTCTTGGTCTAATCCAGACGGGATCATTCCAAGCATGTTGATAACTCGGTGAAATGGTTCGAGTTAGAGGATAATGGTTTGCTCAAGAGGCGCTTGAGCTAGTATGGAAATAGTCGTCGAGGAGGATGACTAGAAGGCTGAGATCTCATCGTTGTTGAAGGTTCTATCATGCTCAAAGCAAGAGTACGTTGGGCAGATTCGATAGTCCCTGAAGGCTACTAATTGGTTGTCGAGTACTCTGGGCAGATTCGATAGTCCTAGGCACGGGTCACGATGACGTGCGGAGTTATGTCTAGAACCGGGGTTTCCATTAGCCCTTGACGGACAGATGAAAGAATGAGCCGGTTAATCAATTAACGATGATATCGAGGCAATGATAACAGTGATAGCCAGAGTCATGGATGTTTGGTTGTATCGTCATTTGGTCTCAAGAGCGGTATTTTCTTGGTGCTTATCTGATCTTGGTTTAGGCCTTGGGGTTTGTACTTGGAAAACATCGCCCTTGACTCGAGTGATAGTTGCTTTATTTTAAATTGTATGCTTTGCTATGTTTGCTTCTGCTTAGTGTGTGTCTGGGGGCTATCACTGTAGAAAGAGGTGGAGTGGGAGGGTTGTATTCCTATTCCTTTTCCTTTATGCTCTTTTGGTATGTTGTTAGTTAATTTACCGCTCACTAAGACTGTTGTCTGACTCAAGGCTTTACGTTTTAACTCTTATTGCCTTAGGCTGTTCGTCCATTTTGGGACGGGCAGAATAGGTAGCAGGTGACAGGTGCTGTTCTTGCTTTCCACGGTGCTGATGTCGAAGACGAGCTGGAGGCTTGCATATTATCTTCTTACTATATGTACTGGATGTTCCGCTGCTTTGTATAATTCTCTGAGTGATATGTAGTGAGGCTTGATGTATTGACTATTCAGATGTTTGTATTCAACTATTATGAAGTTTTATTGATGAGATTCTATTTCTGTGAAGCTTCACTATATATATATTCTATTGTATTTTGTCCATGCGCCGTGAGTAATACGATAGATTCTACTGTTTTAATTTACCCTGACAATCGTCCATGGTCGCCTGGCACACTTTACAGTGCACTTTCTCTAGGTTCAGTGAAGGGGTCATGGGCGGTCGTCACATTTGGTATCAGAGCTTTGGTTAATCGATTTTACCCAACGCTCGCTGACGTAACTACGTATGAGAGACGTAATTGTATTTTGATGGATGATTACTATATATAATATAGTAGCTTAGTAGAGTTTGAGTCCTTTATGCAGTTGTTTCTCTAGGTGTGCTAATCATTCCTTTTTATAGATATTGAGAATGAGTCGAAGAGGGAGACCAGCTGCTAGGGAAGGCCGTGCTACTGAGGGGGCTGCTGATTATGCTGCTATGTTCGAAGCTATGATGACTTCGATCATGAGAAGGATGCCAGCTCCGGGGCCATCGGTGGATGTTGGAGTTCAAGTTCAAACTCCAAGACCGGTGGATTTTGCTAAGCTGTGTAAGGACTACACTGCTCTTGAAGGAAAGGTTTTCTTGGGAACGGAGCCAACCATTGAAGTCCAGAGGTGGATAGATGCTTGTAGAAGGATCTTTGGTGATTTGGGAATTGAGGATGCAACTAAGAGGAAGTTAGCATCAAGGCAGCTTCAAGGAAGAGCTTCTGATTGGTGGAGCTCTATCACTATTGATACTCCGGAGGAAGAGATCACTTGGGAGCAATTCCAAGCCAGATTTGAAGCTAAGTTCATTTCTACTGCTCAGAAGTCTATTCTGTTCAAGAAGTTTGTGGAGCTCAAGCAAAATGGAAGACCAGTTCTTGAGTATGTTTCTGAGTTTGAAGCTTTGTCCAAGTATGCCCGGTCGTATATTGAATCTTCGTATCAGAAGAAAGAGAAGTTTGTGACAGGCTTGGACAGTTATCTTGGGAGGCAGTTGGTGGATCATTTGGACGATCCATTTGAGAAGCTTGTAGAGAAAGCTCGAGGCACGAGAATCTGTTTCCTAAGGAAGGATCTGTTGTTGCTGTGACCAGGGAAGAGTCTAAACCCCAGCAGGGTGGAAATAAGAAGAGGAAGCAGCAACAGCAGCAAAAGGGTAAGGATGGCCAGAAGAAGTCGAAGGGCGAAGTGACCTGCTACAATTGTCAGCAGAAGGGCCATTTCTCTAGAGATTGTAAGAATCCGAAGGTGCCGGTGAAGTGCCACAACTGTGACAAGCTGGGGCATGTTAAGAGGAATTGTCCAGAACCGCGGAAGGACAAGCAGATTGTGCAAGCTTATGCTTTAGGGGCTGTTCCATCGTCTTCGAAAGCTCCTACCGCTGAAGAGAAAGGAAAGAGTGTAGTGGTTCAAGGTACTCTTTCCATATGTGGAGTTCCAGTTAGAGTGTTATTTGATACTGGGGCGTTGCATTCTTTTGTTTGTAACGAACTTGTAGGCCGGTTAGGTTTAGAACCGGATATTGTTGATAGGCCATTGGTTGTGACTAATCCAGTTGGGGGTTCGTCTTGTTTGTGTATGATATGCCATGGTCTGATTGTATCGAGTCATGGTTGCTCTTTTGTTTGTGATTGTTTTGTTCTGAACTTTGCGGGGTTCGGAATTATTTTGGGTATGGACTGGCTTAGGAAGTATGCGGCAAAGGTTGATTGTGAAAGGTTGGAGGTGACAGTCGAGAATGTGGAGGGGCGAAAGATTGTGATACGATGTAAGCATGAAGAAGGCGTCTTCATGAGCTTCATGTATTCACTGGTTGTTCCACGAGATGGACTGTCATCTGTGCCAATCGCTAATGGATTTGAGGATGTCTTTGACGAGGTCAAAGGGTTACCGCCGCATAGAGAGATCGAGTTTCGTATAGATCTAGTTGAAGGAGCCAGACCTGTTGTGATGCCTCTTAGGCGGATGGCGCCTAGGGAACAGCAGGAGTTGAAGGTGCAGGTTAATGATCTTTTGCAGAAAGGATTCATTCAGCGGAGTGTGTTCGAATGGGGTGCACCAGTTGTGTTTGCAACCAAAGCGGATGGATCGTTG
The DNA here is from genome assembly GCA_030737815.1 of Allium fistulosum. Taxonomy (NCBI): domain Eukaryota; kingdom Viridiplantae; phylum Streptophyta; class Magnoliopsida; order Asparagales; family Amaryllidaceae; genus Allium; species Allium fistulosum. The sequence continues at coordinate 1,621,849,169 of CM060901.1, forward strand.
AGGTTGTGTGTGGATTATCGTGAGCTGAATAAGGTGACTAAGAAGAACAAGTATCCATTGCCAAGAATAGATGACTTGTTTGATCAGCTTCACGAAGCTAAGGAGTTTTCTCAGATGGATTTGGCAACGGGATTTCACCAGTTGAGAGTGGCTAAGGATAGTGTGCCGAAGACTGCTTTTAGGACACCATCTGGTTTCTTTGAGTGGCTGGTAATGCCATTTGGATTGACTAATGCACCAGCATATTTTGTGGATCTGATGAATAGAGTGTTCAGAGATCAGTTGAACAAGTTCTTGCTAGTGTTCGTGGATGATATTCTGATTTATTCCAGAACTGAAGAAGAGCACAAGACGCACTTGCGTATTGTTTTGGAAATCTTGCGGAAACATCAGCTGAAGGCTAAGTTTTCGAAGTGTCACTTTTGGAAGAGTGAAGTGAGGTTCTTAGGCCATGTTATCTCTGGAAATGGAATAGCGGTTGATCTCGCCAAGGTGGCAGCAATCCAGGATTGGGGTAGACCTAAGAATGCATCTGATGTGAGAAGTTTTCTTGGATTAGCAGGATATTATCGTCGATTTATCAAAGACTTCTCCAAGGTGGTTGCACCATTGACAGGATTGACGAAAAAGAACCAAGTGTTCAGATGGGAAGATAAGTGTGAGCAAGCTTTCAGAATCCTGAAAGAGCGATTGACAAGTGCTCCTGTTTTGACTATTCCAAGTGGGAATGATGAGATGGTGGTTTACACCGACGCATGTGGTACTGGACTTGGAGCAGTACTGATGCAGAGGGATAAAGTTGTTGCGTATGCAAGTCGACAACTGAAGCCGCATGAAAGGAATTACCCGACTCATGATTTGGAATTAGCGGCGATTGTTTTTGCTCTGAGGATGTGGAGACATTATCTATTGGGAGTTCGATTCGAGTTGTTTACAGATCATAAGTCGTTGAAGTATCTTTTATCCCAAAAGGATTTGAATCTTCGGCAGCAACGATGGCTAGAGTTTTTGGCATCATATGATTTTGGTATAGCTTATACTCCGGGAAAGGGTAACGCAGTGGCAGATGCGTTAAGTCGAAGACATGCAGGATTGGGAGCCATGTTTTCAGAATGGAAGAGTCTCGAGTATTTAACTGGATTTGACTTCAGGCCCAGACGTGAATTGGAACCTGAGATGTTGGCAAACTTATCGATAAGACCCACTCTTGTGGAAAGGATTGGCGAGAGCCAAAAGCGAGATGATAAGCTTATCAAGATTATCCGTGATTTGGAATCTGGATTGGAACCAGAAAAGGATAAAGGATTCGAGGTTGATCGAGAGGGTTGGCTTCGAAAGCAAGGACGACTAGTTGTTCCCGATATAGATGAATTGAGGAGTGAAATTCTGAAGGAAAGTCATCACTCGAAGCTGACAATTCATCCAGGTAGAAATAAGATGTATCGGGATATGAAGAGAACCTACTACTGGGAAGGTATGAAGAAGGATGTTGGAAATTTTATTTCCAAGTGCATGAACTGCCAGTTGGTAAAAGCCGAACAGAAGAAGCCCAGTGGATTGCTTCAGCCATTAGAAGTTCCTACATGGAAGTGGGAACAAATATCGATGGATTTTATTGATGGGTTACCTAGAACAAGAACGGGAAATGAAGGGATTTGGGTCATCGTAGCTCGTCTGACTAAGAGTGCAAGATTCATTCTTGTTCGATCGACTAGGACTGCATCAAAGTTGGCAGAGTTGTATGTTAAGTGGATAGTCTGATTCCATGGTATTCCAAAGAGTATAGTGAGCGATCGAGATCCATTGTTCACTAGTGGATTTTGGAAGAGCTTCCAGGAAGTTTTGGGAACCGAGTTGTGTTTGAGTACCGCTTATCACCCTCAAACAGATGGTCAGACCGAGAGAGTCAACCGAGTTTTGGAAGATCTTCTTAGAGCTTGTGTCTTGGATTTCGGAGGATCATGGGAAGATCACCTTCATTTGGTGGAATTTTCGTATAACAACGGTTACCAGTCAAGCATTGGTATGGCACCGTATGAAGCATTGTATGGAAGACCGTGTAACTCTCCGACATGTTGGTTAGAGACCGGAGAAAAGCTGATACTTGGGCCAGAGATGATTCGACAGACTTCAGATTGTATAGAGATCATTCGGCAACGAATGAAGGCAGCCCAAGACCGTCAGAAAAGTTATGCTGATAAGCATCGTAAGGATTTGGAATTCGACGTAGGTGATATGGTTTTTGTGAAGATTTCTCCACTGAAGAATGTTATTCGATTCGGGAAGAAAGGAAAATTGACTCCAAGATTTGTTGGACCATTCCCGATCATCGAGCGAATTGGAAAGCTCGCCTACAAATTGGTGTTACCAGAGAAGATGTCGAGTGTGCACAATGTTTTTCATGTATCGTATCTACGGAAGTATGTGCATGACTCGAATACAGTGGTTTCCGCTGATAGCTGTGAAGATTTCGAAGTTGATCCAGTCGATAAGAGACCTCGTAAGCCGCTTCGTGTTGTGGAAACCGACACGAAACAGCTTAGGAGGAAGGTAGTTAAGTTGCTCAAGATACAATGGAGTGATGATGATAACGACTGTACATGGGAGGTGGAAGAGAGGATGAAAGTAGCTCATCCTGAACTCTTCAAGGTATGGCCCTAAGGTGTCGTGTCATCTAATGACATTGTAACTTGTTCTAGTTTTAGAATTCTGCATGCTAAGCTAGAATTGGATGCATGCTTTGTTGATTGCTATGGATGGTAGGCATGTAGAATAGTCTTTGATTGCTCTGTTTGTTTGGAATTTCGGGGGCGAAATTCCTAAGGGGGAGAGAATGTAACGACCCGTATTTTTACGGATCGAAACATCGTAAAACAGTTATCATTTGGTCGCATTGTTGATAAGTCGTCCATAGTCTAAGTCTTAGGTCGTATGAGAGTTTGGAGCGACCTAAGGAAGTGGGCGAGTTAAGGAGTGGACGACCTAGGGAAGTGGAGCGACCTAAGGGAATCGGCGACCTAAGGATTTGGGGATAGGTCGTATAGTAGTTAGGTCGTGTGGTGGCTTAGGTCGTGGGTAGGTTAGGTCGAGTAAGCGACCTAGGAAATTTGAGCGGCCTATAGAAGTTGCCGACCTAAGAGAGTTAGCAACCTATAGGAAGTTGCCGACCTATAGAAGTTGCCGACCTAAGAGAGTTAGCGACCTATAGGAAGTTGCCGACCTATAGAAGTTAGCGACCTATTAGTTAGCGAGTTAGCGACCTAGTGGTTAGCGACCTAAGATGTTAAGTCGTATCCTAGCTAAGAGTTAGGTCGTGAGCTTCTGTGTAGAGTTAGGTCGTGAGCTTCTGTGTTGAGTTAGGTCGTAGGCGACCTAAGATAGTTAGGTCGCGTGTGTGTTAGGTCGCGGATGTGTGTAGGTCGTTGGATCTGTTAGGTCGTAGGTCGCGGATGCGCGTAGGTCGTTGGATCTGTTAGGTCGCATGGATGCGCATTCGTTAGGTCGTAGAAGCGCATCTGGGTTAGGTCGTAGGTCGCGTGGATGTGCAGATCTGGTTAGGTCGTAGAGGCTTGGGGCTGTTAGGTCGAAGGTTTTAGGTCGTGGGGTTTTAGGTCGTAAGTCGTGGACGACCTAACTCCGAGCGAACGACCTAAGGTGGATTTCAGCCTATAAATAGGAGGGTTCTTCTTCATTTTTGGGATCCGGATTTCGAAGCGACGAAGTGCTGCCATTTTGGAGAGCTCGACTTCTACACTTCTTCACTTCTTTTCTCCACTTTGATTTAGTACTTCCTTCCATCCAAATCGAAGATCAAGTCGAAGATCGAAGAGCTTAGATTGAAGATCTACATTCTTCGAAGAGAGATTTCATCATTTGAAGCGGATTTGTGATAGATCGAGTTAGATCCTTCGCTGTCCAGATCTGAAGTGTGTTGCTTTTGAGGTGTTTAGGTGATTTGGTGAGTGGTGATTATCTCTCACACGGATCCAAAGGAGTATATCGGATCGTTGGCTTGATTTTGTGTTAAAGTAGTGATTTCCATGCATTTTCTTCATCCTAAGTATAGATCCATGTAGATCCATTGTTCATGATTATTTGACATCCATTTTACTACATGTTAACCTATGCAAGTTCATTCATCAAGATTATAGAGATATTGCTCATGTTTTCATGTTTGTTAGACTTTAGACTCTTTATTTACGAAATTCCCATTATTGTCATAATTGTCTATTTAGATCATATTTGAATGCTTGATTACTTGGATTAATGTTTGACTTGATTGATTGCTATGAATTAGATGATTGATGATTTGATTTAGACCGAAGATGATTCAAAAGCTAAGGGAAAGGCTCTTGAATTGGAAAAGCTGCTTGTGGCATATGTAGCGGATGGTGAAGCTCATATGGATAGATTTGATGATAATGTTGAGATGAAGCTTTGCTATGATGATGATGGGGCGAAGCATGATATGAGATAGTCTTGGTCTAATCCAGACGGGATCATTCCAAGCATGTTGATAACTCGGTGAAATGGTTCGAGTTAGAGGATAATGGTTTGCTCGAGAGGCGCTTGAGCTAGTATGGAAATAGTCGTCGAGGAGGATGACTAGAAGGCTGAGATCTCATCGTTGTTGAAGGTTCTAGCATGCTCAAAGCAAGAGTACGTTGGGAAGATTCGATAGTCCCTGAAGGCTACTGATTGGTAGTCGAGTACTCTGGGCAGATTCGATAGTCCTAGGCACGGGTCACGATGACGTGCGGAGTTATGTCTAGAACCGGGGTTTCCATTAGCCCTTGACGGACGGATGAAAGAATGAGCCGGTCATTCAATTAACGATGATATCGAGGCAATGATAACAGTGATAGCCAGAGTCATGGATGTTTGGCTGTATCGTCATTCGGTCTCAAGAGCGGTATTTTCTGGGTGCTTATCTGATCTTGGTTTAGGCCTTGGGGGTTTGTACTTGGAAAACATCGCCCTTGACTCGAGTGATAGTTGCTTTATTTTAAATTGTATGCTTTGCTATGTTTGCTTCTGCTTAGTGTGTGTCTGGGGGCTATCACTGTAGAAAGAGGTGGAGTGGGAGGGTTGTATTCCTATTCCTTTTCCTTTATGCTCTTTTGGTATGTTGTTAGTTAATTTACCGCTCACTAAGATTGTTTTCTGACTCAAGGCTTTATGTTTTAACTCTTATTGCCTTGGGTTGTTCGTCCATTTTGGGACGGGCAGACTAGGTAGCAGGTGACAGGTGTTGTTCTTGCTTTCCATGGTGCTGATGTCGAAGACAAGCTGGAGGCTTGCATATTATCTTCTTACTATATGTACTGGATGTTCCGCTGCTTTGTATAATTCTTTGAGTGATATGTAGTGAGGCTTGATGTATTGACTATTCAGATGTTTGTATTCAACTATTATGAAGTTTTATTGATGAGATTCTATTTCTGTGAAGCTTCACTATATATATATATATATATTCTATTGTATTTTGTTCATGCGCCGTGAGTAATACGATAGATTCTGCTGTTTTAATTTACCCTGACAATCGTCCATGGTCGCCTGGCACACTTTACAGCGCACTTTCTCTAGGTTCAGTGCAGGGGTCATGGGCGGTCGTCAATACGGACACTTCCATAACTACTTTCATGTCATTTGATTTACATCCAAACATCACATCATGTGTAACGACCCCGAATTTTATATAAATTTAAATTGACAATTAATTGAATTTTTGAATTAAAATTGTAAAATTTATTGATAAATGAATCCGAGTTTCCCCGAATTCAAATAAATTCTATATAAATCAAAAAAAATTAAATGTTGTATATATATATATGTAAATATGTGAATATATATGTATACGGGCATATATGAGTAAATTTGAATATATATGTATATATATATATGTTGATAATTGAATTTAAATCTTAATAAATGGTTGAAAATAAATTATAACAATATATAAACATTGAACACAAGTATAAAAATAAATAATTTTAAAATTTAGAATTGATGGTTAATAATAATTTGGATTTATAAAATAAATAAATAGAAATATAAGACAATAAAATATTAAAGTAAAATAATAATAATAAATATTTAAATTAGAGATATTAATATATATAAGATAAATTATATAGATTTGTAAAATAGAAGTAAACATATAAATTAAATCCTAACAACATAAATATATTCAAGTATGAAAACAAAACAAAAGAAAATAAAATACATGTACACTTGAAAATGAAAAAATACATATTCATAAACAGGAATGTAAACTTGAACAAGAAAGAAAGACAAATGTATATGTGTTGGTTGGCATGAGAAGACAGTTCAAATGCAAAAGGTAAAGATATGTTCATGTATGCAAGTGTACAACATGAAAAGAAAAATGTACAAAGCAATTAATGCTAGCACACCACAACATGGCTATCAGCCTCCAATTAAAACCAATCTCAGCTGGTCAATCAATAAACAAAGGAAAAGAATGTAGCCTGTAAGTAGAAATGCAAGTATATATTCAAACATACAAACGAATGAAAAGGGAAAATATGTTCAAGTATCAAACAAAACAAGAAAACATATAAAAACATAAAGTACATTAACATTTAAAGCTTTCATCTCAACAAATAAACAAAGTCAATTCGAGAACACTTCAGCCTCCTTATGCAAAAGAAAAATCTCTGATGATTGTACAACATAAATTATATCAACTTGTACAAACCAAAAATTATCACATGTACAAATTGTATACCCAGTAACTCATTTCCATATACATCAACTTTCTTACCTCAGTCTCGATTATTCTGAACTGTGAAAAAGAAGAAAAAAAACTAAAATATACCATCATCAAAACTCAAACAAAATATAACTTAAAACAACTATTTAATTTATAAAAATCAGAGATCAACAAAAGGGAAAGAAAGATTTCAGCTTGCAAATGTTCAAGTCTGGTTCTTCATCAACTCTGTTCTTCTTCTCTGGAAAACAATGTGAGTAAACCTCTTGAACCTGTTATTATATTTTGATGTTTGGATTGTCACTTAAAGTATGTTATGAAGATTGTTTGTATGGCTGTTAAAAATACATGTATGTATGTATATATATACACAAATGAGTATATGCATGTCCGTGTTCCAGGCAACATGTCTCTGTTTAGTTTTACAGGCTCATCTCCCCTAAATAAAAATTCAATTTATCTTTATTTAAGACAGTATAGGTTATGATGTCTTAAGAGAATATGTTTGTATGAATGTAATACAATTTTTAAAAATAATTTCACATGAAATTACTAAGTTTTCCTCTGATAATATTGAACTATACAGCAAGAACAAATATATCAGAAAATTCGACCAACATAATTGAAAGTTTCATATATATATTCTGGTTCGTACTCAAAAATGATGATTTTTGGCGACCGAATTATAAATTTTAAGTTTATAAATGATGAGGAATCGCGAGTTGAACAGAATGGACATTTTCGTCAAAATCCGATGATCAACGATGATTCGAAGGTCGTGATTCTTGGAGAAGGTAGTTTAGCATCGGTGATGATCAGAAAAATAATCAGAGAAATTCTAATTTGTCATGGTGGCCATGCGAAGTAAATGTAGGGTTTAATAACCCAGTTGAGTCAATGAAGTTTTGGGGAAGTGTTCATCAGCGTTGGGCACGAGATGGCGATCGCACCTAGGGGAAAATGTTCATGGGTCGTAGGGGCAACTTTGGTCGAAGTGGCGTGGTTGACGATGGACGTGATCATCGTTACGGTGAAGTTTTGTTGAGCCGTGGGGTTCCAGTTTTTGATCAAATAGCTCGTTTTCGTTTTGTCGTCGAATTCATCGATTCGTGGTGTCGTGTTAGTCGACAGGGTTGCTAATGATTTGTTGACGGCGGTGAAGTTGATCGGAGCTCTGGCAATCTCTGGTGCACGTGCACGCGTGAAGATGTGTATCTGGGTTGTTTTGAGTTGTGGAAGAAGAAGAAGGCTCGAATGTGTGCTCGAAGTCGATCTTGGGGAAGATGTTGGTTTACTCGAAGTAGAACGTGAGTAGCTCGGGATTTCGCATGTTTGTCTCGAGTATTCACTTGAGTAAATTTGTGTTGGGCTCGAAGAAATTTTGGTATGGGCTCGGGAAGTTTGTGAACAGGTTTAAACCAAACCTGTTTCTGTTTCTATGAATTTAAACTGATTTTTTTTAAATTTTAAATCAAGGTTTAAAACTGAGTTTAAATCAAAATGTAAATTTAAAGTGTTAAGAAAATTTGCTTTAAACCTTATTAAAAGTAAATAAGGATTTATTTTAAATTTTAAATCTGAATTGGAATCTAAAAAAAAAGAAATTTGAAACAATGTTTTTAACCTATGATAAATAACAATTAAATCATGAATAAAAATGAGTTGACTTTAAATTAATGAAGATTAATGATTTATTATTCATTAATTAATGAGTTCTTAATGATTAATCAGTTTATCATCAATAATGATAAATATAAGAAATTTCTTTAGGAAAGTGATTAAAGAAATTTTAATTGTTAACGAAGGTCATTAACTAAGATTTTTAAATAATAAATTAATGTGATTAATTGTAACAATCAATTGGATTAAATTAATTAATGATAGTCATTTATGAAATTGTGTAAGTATAATTACTCTATGGAAGTAATTAAGAAATTAATTGTTCATTGAAATTAATTAAGAATGATTAATTAAGGATTAATTATTAATTAAGGGTAAATTAATGATTAATCAAAGGATAATTTATTAAATGATTTGTAATTAATCAATTATTAATTTACCATGACTAGTAAAATTATTCATAGAAATTAATCTGATTTAAATTAATCAGATAAATAAACTAACCTTATCTATGGATATTTGGATTCTATTGGATGACTTGATTGTTTGATATCCCTGATTTGTGATGCTTTGTGATATATCCTAATTTATGTTGTGATATGTTTCTCTGGGATGAATGTAATTAATTCCCTGTGATGTAATGTATTATCTGTGATATATATTTATCTGTGGATCTGTGAATAAGGATAAGCATTATAGTTTATACTGTTTATCAACTATATCTCTGTATTCTGATCTGTGATGATTTATTGATGTTGCACTACTGTGTGAAACCCCTGGACCACACTTTTACACACACAAATATGGATTTCACGTGGAAATCGGTGAAGTCACAGATGATTTAAATTTAATATTTTTGAAATTGAAATTTTAATTTCAATTGATTTTGGAAATGGATCTGGGTTAAATGTTAACGCTTTTGTAAATGAGTTTCAAAGATAAAAGTTATTTTGAATAACTTAATCGAGTTTTGAAAACTTAAATAATTTGATTTAAATTTGAATTCAAGTTTGAAATTGAATCCTATGATTTGAAACTAGGGATTAAAGATGTTGTACAAGTTATATATGGGTTAAACCATTTTAAAGGTATTGATTTGGGAATTTGAATTTAATTCAAGGGTTTTAACTCGTGTAAATATAACTGGATTTTTCCAAAACGAAAACTACTTGTTTTCAAATAATAATATCTTTCATTTTAAGAAAGGATTTCTAAATTGTGTTAAAAGGTTTCAAGTTTGAAATGGAATTGAAATGTTTTGAAAACTATGAAATGGGTCTTTAATTCAAAGACCGGACGAGTTAATCCAACTTGAAATGTAATTGTTTTGAAAGACTATGAATGAATCTTTGGAAACGAGTTTTGAAAGCTATAAGTTAAATCTTGATTTAAAGATTTAATGAGTAAACCTATTCAATTAAAATGGAAATTGTTTTGAAATCCATGAATGGATCTTTGTGAATGGGGTGAACTTTGTGAATTGAATCTTTTTGTTTAAAGATTGGAAATGGTAATTTGTTTTAACCATTCGAATGAAAAGTTTTGGGCTTTAAGCTGTGATTTAACTGAGACCCCAGTATCCATATGATTTTTAATTGCGCTCGTTATTCGGTTTAGCCGGGAGAGGACCTTTGTGTCATATAACCAATTCCGAATAGTGATACGACGATATGGATAACATTTGAAGACCGATGGTGAAGACCGGGTATTTGCGAGAGCGATAGGATGACCTATCGATTGTCTCTGCACCGAGTAGCGCCCGGTATAGAGATTCCCTAAGTGATGGGAAGTTCGATCGGGATTGTGAATACCCAGATTGCAAGGGCTTCTTCGGAAGTGCCTTCGGTTCTGTTCGAACCCGGAATAGACTTGTTTGGATGTGTGTCTGACGTTACACTTTGAGATGTAAAGCTGGTTTCTATCAAATACATTTCTGTTGGTGGCGGAGAATTTATTCTCTTAGCTTAACATCCTTCTCTGAGACGTACGAGCTCAGAGGTTATGTAGTTGATGGTTACTAGTGATACATTCCCAATTTGGTAATGTGGCATACGAAGTGTTGTTGATCATTTGTTGATCAAAGCGTGGCTTTGTGAAAAAGCGTGGCTTTGTGAAAAAATGTACTTTATGGACGAGACTTCGTCGAGCCTCACAACCCAGTAATGGTCGAAACAGGAATGTTGCGGCAAGGTTTTTAGGGGTCGCGCCCCTAGGGTATGTCATTTCCTTCTGGATAAGAGGTGATATCATGGTATGGAGCCTAGATATTTTACCTATGTTGATGCTACAAATTTATTATACTGTGTGGTTGTTGCTTTGTGGTTGAGGATCCTCGGATAAAGGACGGTAACGACCGGGGGATGGCATACTTGTGTGTTAGTTACCTAGTTACAGCTTTACAGCGTAAGGTAGCGTCAGTGTGTTAGTTACCTAGTTACAGCTGTACAGCGTGAGGTAGCATCGGCCTTATGTTTGCAGAGATCCGGTTAGGTTCTCGGGGCGTCTTTCCAGAGGCGTTTCCATTTCGGTGTAAGGAAGTTCCTTAGCCTGACCATTTGTTGGAAATCCAAAGAAACAATACGAACCCAGTACGGTTTTAGTTGTAGAACCTGCCATTTACTTATGGTGGTCACCACTGTTTAGATGGTAGCTATAGTAGGCATACAATAATGGTTGTATGTTGGCTAAGATTAATATTATACTTTCAAAATGGTTTTCTGCACTATGCACTAGTAATAATATCAAAAGAGTTTTGTTTGCGTAGTAAGCATGTTTGACTATCATAAGAAGAAATCTCCTCCAATTCTGCGTTTGCATTGTGTGTGTGGCGGGAGGTCTTATGGTAGTTTCATTTTCCAAAAGCATTGCGGATTTCAATGTTTAAAAGCCTTTTGTATTTGTTTAAAGTAAACTATTTTTGTTTGCTCATACCAGTCCCATGACTGACCCGGAGTTTATTGTTCCCTTCCTAAACTCTGGGTGCCCACAATTTTCCACACGGGCAGTCTAGAGTTGGGTTTCTCAGATATTCAGGTTTAGTAGATTATCTGGAGCTAGTTCACTTCATCGGAGTGGATGTCTGCACCTGCTTATCTTGGTGCATTGGTTGGTGTTTCGAGCTTGATGTTGGAGAAGTTGGATTCATTCTCTTTTGAGGATCATTTGGAGTTATCTGTTCTGTTTTCCGCTATATCATTATTTCTCTGCTATTGTTGTATCATATTGATATCATTGTTGTATATCATTCTGGATATTGTATTCATTGGAGTTGTATATGATATCATCTATTCATTTCTTTTTTCCGCTGTGTTGTTATACTTAATGGTGTTATAAGCTCCGGTGAACCAGATTCGGCGTTTGAATCTGCAGCATTTTGAGTACAAGTGAAGTACGGGTGCCGATTTTCGAAGGCCGATTTCAGGGTCATCACATTTGGTATCAGAGCTGAGGGTAAAACTTTAGCTCAGGAGTATAACACATTAAGTAGCTCATTAGAGATAGGGTGAAGTATACCCTAGAATGAGTAATCTCTAAGATATCTGTCCGTACGCCTCAGTAAATTCTCTTGCTATCTACTGATAGTGAGTATGAGTGCAAGAAGAGGATGAGATAGGGGACATGGGAATACGACTATAAATGGTCAATACCCTGTAACAATAAGGAAGTAATCTTTTCTCTATCAATCTCTTTTGTTCGTCATCTTTCCTCAATTCTTCGATAATTTCCGGTAGATCCCAGAAGAAGATTTGATATATTTGCATGGGACATAAACTCCAAATGGGTCAGAATGGTTTGTTTGCATGAATTGGTTGCTTTGGTTGATAGGTATACTTTAGTTTCTAAACTAAAAGCTTTGGAATTGTATCCATATATCTATCTATTCTTTGGGTCCGGATATGTTCTACGAATGGTTAGTTATCCCTTTGAACTAACCGACGCCATTGCATATTTCGTAGATGCGGATAACCTGAGTATTTTGTGGATTGTTAAATAGATTCGTTCTTGTATCTATTATTGATATTCTGATTTGGTAAGCCAAATGCAGAATAGATGTTCAGTTTGATTTGATGAAACATTCTTCATCTATCTTTGTGTCTCCCTGGCAAATTTCAAGGACGAAATTCTTTTAAGGGGGGAAGTCTGTAACGACCCCGAATTTTATATAAATTTAAATTGACAATTAATTGAATTTTTGAATTAAAATTGTAAAATTTATTGATAAATGAATGCGAGTTTCCCCGAATTCAAATAAATTCTGTATAAATCATAAAAATTTAAATGTTGTATATATATATGTAAATATGTGAATATATATGTATACGGGCATATATGAGTAAATTTGAATATATATGTATATATATATATGTTGATAATTGAAATTAAATCTAAATAAATGGTTGAAAATAAATTATAACAATATATAAACATTGAACACAAGTATAAAAATAAATAATTTTAAAATTTAGAATTGATGGTTAATAATAATTTGGATTTATAAAATAAATAAATAAATAAATAGAAATTTAAGACAATAAAATATTAAAGTAAAATAATAATAATAAATATTTAAAAAAGAGATATAAATATATATAAGATAAATTATATAGATTTGTAAAATAGAAGTAAACATATAAATTAAATCCTAACAACATAAATATATTCAAGTATGAAAACAAAACAAAAGAAAATAAAATACATGTACACTTGAAAATGAAACAAATACATATTCATAAACAGGAATGTATACTTGAACAAGAAAGAAAGACAAATGTATATATGTTGGCTGGCATGAGAAGACAGTTCAAATACAAAAGGTAAAGATATGTTCATGTATGCAAGTGTACAATATGAAAAGAAAAATGTACAAAGCAATTAATGCTAGCACACCACAACATGGCTACCAGCCTCCAATTAAAACAAATCTCAGCTGGTCAATCAATAAACAAAGGAAAAGAATGTAGCCTGTAAGTAGAAATGCAAGTATATATTCAAACATACAAACGAATGAAAAGGGCAAATATGTTCAAGTATCAAACAAAACAAGAAAACATATAAAAACATAAAGTACATTAACATTTAAAGCTTTCATCTCAACAAATAAACAAAGTCAATTCAAGAACACTTCAGCCTTCTTATGCAAAAGAAAAATCTCTGATGATTGTACAACATAAATTATATCAACTTGTACAAACCAAAAATTATCACCTGTACAAATTGTATACCCAGTAACTCATTTCCATATACATCAACTTTCTCACCTCAGTCTCGATTTTTCTGAGCTGTGAAAAAGAAAAAAAAACTAAAGTATACCATCATCAAAACTCAAACAAAATATAACTTAAAACAACTATTTAATTTATACAAATCAGAGATCAACAAAAGGAAAAGAAAGATTTCAGCTTGCAAATGTTCAAGTCTGGTTCTTCATCAACTATGTTCTTCTTCTCTGGAAAACAATATGAGCAAACCTCTTGAACCTGTTATTATATTTTGATGTTTGGATTGTCACTTAAAGTATGTTATGAAGATTGTTTGTATGGATGTTAAAAATACATGTATGTCTGTATATATATACACAAATGAGTATATGCATGTCTGTGTTCCAGGCAACATGTCTCTATTTAGTTTTACAGGCTCATCTCCCCTAAAGAAAAATTCAATTTATCTTTATTTAAGACAGTATAGGTTATGATGTCTTAAGAGAATATGTTTGTATGAATGTAATACAATTTTTAAAAATAATTTCAAATGAAATTACTAAGTTTTCCTCTGATAATATTGAATTATACAGCAAGAACAAATTGTTTCCTGGGGATTTGACCAGGCAACTAGTACTCGGCAATAAGTGCTCGGCATCAGAGAGCGACTGGCATCAAGGAGTGTTCGGCGAAGCACTGGCCATCCAGGAGTGTTCGGCGAAGCAACTGACATCCATGAGTGCTCGGCGACAAGTGTGCTCGGCATAGTACTCGGCATCCATTAGTGTCCGGCATCGAGACTGTTCGGCGTACCAGAGTACTCGGCGTCAAGGCTGCTCGGCATACAGGAGTACTCGGCATCCCATGGTGTTCGGCGAGGCACTTGACAGCCAGGAGTGTTCGGCGAGGCACCCAACATCCAACGAGTGCTCGGCGACAAGTGTGCTCGGCGTCAAGACTGCTCGGCATACGAGACTGTTCGGCGTACAGGAGTACTCGGCGTAAGGGCACTCGCGTCAAGAAGAGCGTTCGGCTTCAACTGACTAACATCCTACACTTCCCAAACATCAACCACCTCGTTCGGCATAGAAGGGATGGTTCGGCGCAGAGCGTTCGGCCTCAACAGACAACCATCCTACACTTCCCACGACACCAACATACCGTTCGGCATAGAAGGGATGGTTCGGCGCAGAGCGTTCGGCGAACCTTGCTCGGCATACGACGACCACTGTACTCGGGCTGGAGCGTTCGGCAATCAGCCCACTTGGGAAGTCCAGCCCATCTTTGCCTATAAGTAGAGGGGCAGGGTCACAGTGAAATGGATCCTTTTTTGGAGAGAAAACACTGGGGAGACTCTGCCATTTTCAAGACTCATCTTTTCTACATAACAACTTCATTCAAGCATTTGATTCACGAATTGTATTTGTAATCAACTATAGAGAAGATCAATAAAGTTTAACCTCAAAGTGGACGTAGGCAATTACGCTGAACCACTATAAATTTGGTGTTCTTACTTTCTGTATTTAGATTAGCACTGTCTTCTCTGTTTAATTTGATTTCATCACTTATATCTCTTCACAATCTTCTTCTACGAGGTTAGCGACCAATTTTGGTGCTAACACTTTGGTGCTTTCATTGAGAGTCGAATTCTCAGACCTCAAGGATCTGCTTTGAAGCTACAGGATTGAACAAATCCCCCAAAGAAGATCCGACTTACTGATAGGACATCCGTTGATTCTACTCAGAGTTCATACCAACAACTCTACAATGGCGAGACCACGTACCAGGTCAGCTTCTCTTAATGCGGATGCCCGAGAGACTGCTAGCGTGCAACAAGCAGGACCTAGCAATCAACCTGCGATCCCGAGTGCAGGGATTGCCGCTCAAGAACAGACTCCAGTTGTCACCAGAGTAGAGTTCAATGACTTGATGAGAGAACTTAGGGAAAGCAGGAGACAACTGGGAGAACAGATGCAAGCTAATGCCAACCTGATGGCACAACTCACTCAACAGCAGCAAACAGAACGCTGGGGGCAATCCAGCTGCTTATTCCTCATCTGACAGCTCTACTTCTTCTGATGAACCACCCAGGCGTAGACGCCGTAAGACTGAAGCTGCAAGGGCGGATGCTGCTGTTCGAACAGCTGGAGACCACGACCAAGCCAGAACTGGAAGCTTCCGAACCGGAATACAGATGGAGGATGGAGCTCCAGATCATCAAAATGCTAACAATGTTGAACCTCACGACGCACGATTGGCAGATCGCCAGGAAAGGAGGCATCAGCATGGACAGGCGCGTAGAACTGACTCCAACCTCCCAGCTTCCATACAGACACCCGATCTGACAGCCATGATCAGGCAATTGATGAAAGAAAATCAGGGCTTATCAAATGACGACTGGGGAGTGTCAAGAAGTCATACTCCATTCACGGATGTTGTGCTGCAAGCGGCGTACCCCAAGAAGTTTAGCATGCCAACCATTCCTGCATACGAAGGAAAGACTGACCCCAGACAACATGTAATGAGGTATGAATGGATGATGGATTCAGCCAGAGCAAATGATCCCACCAAGTGTAGGTGCTTTCCGATTACTCTATCTGGGATCGCTACTATGTGGTTCACCCGACTTCCTCCGCGATCCGTATCAAATTTCGAGGAGTTGGCAAAGAAGTTTATTGAGCAATTCAGGATACACACTACACGCCCGAAGGATGTGATGTCTCTGTCGAGTGTAATCCAGAATCCCGGAGAGTCGCTGAAGGAGTACTTACAAAGATTCCATATTGCGGCAACTGAAGTCAGTAATCCCAACGACCATGCAATCCTAATGGCTGTAATGAGAGGTGTAGATCCGGATTCTGAATTTGGAGACTGGCTGGCAGGAAAACCTCCGGCTACGCTAGAGCGTTTCTACTCCAAGGCACACCAGTTCATAAGAAGAGAGGAAGCTAGGTGGGTACGACGAGATAAGGCACCGGGACCTGCCCAAGAGTCAATCAAGAGCAACATTGCTGTGAAGCAATCTGGAGACAATTCGGGAAAGGTCCAAGTCAATGTCCAGAGTAAGCCTGTACAGCCCAAAGAGTCTGGAGGAAGAAGTCAAGGAAAGAGGAAAGAAGCGGGAAAGTGGAAGTCGAGAATTCCAAGCTACAGCGAGTACACTCTGCTAAACGCCCCACTTGAGAACATTTACCTATCCACCTGCAATACTTTTCAGTACAGAAAACCACGTCCAAAAGAATCAACTGAAGAACAGAAGCGGACTGGGAAATATTGCCGCTTCCATGAAACTTATGGACACAACACGGAAGAATGCAGACACCTGCATGATGCTATCGAGAAATTGATCAGACAAAAGAAGTTGCAAGAATTCGTAAAGGATCCACAGGAAGGAGGACAGGCAACGTCCAACCCAGGTCGTGCACCAGCTCCACGTCATCCTGAGGAGCCTGCTCGGACTGTTCGAAGACTGGTCATAAATACAATTATCGGCGGACCTCATCCCGCAGATAAGAACTGGCAAGAGATGGAACGATATGCAAGCTCCTTGAAGCATGCAGATTTTGAGTGCTGTTCGAACGTAGAGGACGGGGCCCCTGCTAAGCAGCAGCGCGTGATGACAGACGATATTGTGTTCAGGAACAGAGACGCTGATCAGGTAGAGGCTCCGACCGTCGATCCCATGGTCATATCTGCAACGATCGGACCAGCATATGTAAAAAGAATTTTGATTGATTGTGGAAGTTCAGTCAACATCATCTTCAAGAAGGCCTATGATCAGATGAAGCTAGAGACAAAAGACTTGAAACCATCCAAAGCTCGTATCCACGGCTTTAACGGCGCTGCGACTGATGCGGTAGGATATGTCGAGTTACCAGTTGAACTGGGACAAGGCGAGCGTCGGAGGGTACGAATTCTACCCTTTGTAGTTTTGGATGTGGACTCTCCGTATAATGTTTTCTTGGGTCGGCCGGCCCTGGCTGAATTTAGGGCGGCACTAGCCCCGTGGTGTTTGACTTTGAAGTTTCCGACTGACAAAGGAGTAGGCATTGTTCACGGTGACCAAGCAGCTGGTCATTCTTGTTATGTGGCCGAGCTCCGAGAGGCCCACCGGAGGGAGAAAGGAAAGGTTGCGGACAATCCCGTCCGCATCCTCAATACGAATAATTGACAAGTAGTGCTCGAGCCCTGGCTCGGGCATAGTTCTCGGATTTACGGAGATATAGATCCGAGAGACGACGATGAGAAACCCAGGGAAGAGAAGGCGGCACCGGCTGAATTAACAATTGACATCTCAGTTAGCCGTGACGACCCTTCGCGAATACTGAAGATCGGATCACAGTTAGGCCCCGTAATGACTGAAGACCTTAGCGACTTCCTCCAGGCAAACCTTGATGTTTTTGCCTGGACGCATTCTGATATGTGTGGGATTTCTCCCGCCATCGCATGTCATATGTTGAACATAGACCCAAAATACGTCCCAGTCAAGTAAAAAAGGAGAGGAATGGATCCGGAGAGATCCGCCGCTCTTGGAGAGGAGGTGGACAAACTCAAAGCAAATAGGTTCGTCCGCGACGCCCTCTACCCGGAGTGGGTCTCCAACCCCGTGCTAGTAAAGAAGGCGAATGGGAAATGGAGGACTTGCGTAGATTATTCCGACTTGAACAAAGCATGCCCTAAGGACAGTTTCCCGTTGCCTAGGATCGATCAGTTGGTCGATTCCACAGCAGGACACGAATTATTGTCATTCATGGATGCGTACTCAGGATACAACCAAATCCCAATGCATATTCCGGACCAAGAACACACCAGCTTCGTTACAAATGTCGGGCTATATTGCTATGTAGTGATGCCCTTTGGATTAAAGAATGCTGGAGCAACTTACCAACGTCTGGTGAATCGAATGTTCAAGGACCAGCTGGGCAAAACCATGGAAGTCTATGTGGATGACATGCTCGTGAAGTCACGACGGTCAAACGACCACATTCAAGACTTAGCTGAAATGTTTAACATACTCAGGTTTTATGGAATGAAGATCAACCCGCTGAAGTGTTCTTTTGGCGTTGCATCAGGGAAGTTTTTAGGATTCATCGTCAACGCTAGGGGAATCGAAGCCAACCCAGAAAAGATCCAAGCCATTCGAGATGTACAAGCGCCCAGGACTATAAAGCAGGTACAGAGCTTGAACGGAAAAGTAGCTGCGCTGAGTCGATTTATATCCAAGGCAACTGACAAGTGCATCCCGTTCTTTGATATAATAAAGAAAGGAAAGAGGAATTTTGAATGGACGTCTAGCTGCGAGGAAGCATTCCAGAACCTGGTAAGGCATCTGGAGAGCCCACCAATGCTATCTAAACCAGTTGACCATGAGATGCTGTACGTGTACTTGGCTATATCCCCTCATGCGATAAGCGCAGCTTTGGTTCGTGAGGAGGATCGAGTCCAGATACCGGTATATTATGTTAGCAAGCGTTTAACGGGGGCAGAGAAGAATTACCCTAAAATCGAGAAATTGGCTTATTACTTGGTGATTGCATCACGCAAGCTGCGCCCATACTTTCAAGCGCATTCAATCGGCGTTTATACCGATCAACCCCTGAGGCAGGTACTTCAACGACCGGAAACTTCTGGAAGATTGCTAAAATGGAACATCGAGTTGAGCCAATTCGATATCGCGTACTTACCACGGAGAGCCATCCGAGGGCAAGCATTAGCAGACTTCATCGTTGAATTTACCATACCCATCAAACCGGACGATCACGACATCATTCCCCCCCATTCGATGGAAATTATACACTGACGGTGCATCAAACGACCGTTGCTCCGGCGCGGGCGTAGTTCTTATAACTCCGGAAAACCGATCAATCTGTTATGCCCTGAAGCTCGATTTCCCGGCTACGAACAACGAAGCTGAATATGAAGCACTGATCGTCGGCTTGAAGCTCATCAAAGAACTCGGGATCGAATCAGTCGAAATCTTTTGTGACTCGCAGTTGGTGGTTTACCAAGTACGAGGAGACTACCAAGCAAAAGGACGAAAGCTTGCTCCGTACCTCGTTCAGGTCCAAGAACTACTATCAAATCTTGAGCGTTATGACATTTCACATATCCCACGAGAACAGAACAAAGAAGCCGACTTGTTGGCTAAGTTCGCAAGTACCGACGATGCTCAACAAATGGGATTGTATCCCGTTGAAGTCTTGCATGCCCCGAGCGTAGACGAGATGAAAATCGATCGCGTGTTGGAAACAGAGATCGAGAAGGACTCGTGGATAACCCCATTCAAACTGTACCTGACAACCGGGGCTTTACCAGAAAAAAGAAGCGAAAGACGACAGGTCCTTCGAAAGGCTGCGCGGTACGTAATGCAGGGTGGATCCATGTACCGGAAAGGATTCTCAGTCCCATTGTTACGGTGCATCGCTCATGATGAAACGAAGCGAGTCTTGAGGGAAGTTCATGAAGGGGAATGTGGCGACCATACTGGGGGGCAAACGCTAGCAAAGAAGATCCTCCGCTATGGATATTACTGGCCCACCGTAAACCGGGATGCCGCGGACTACGCAAGAAAATGTGACAAGTGTCAAAGATATGCAAAAATCCCGAGGGCTCCGTCAACGGAACTCACACAAATGATCAGTCCTTGGCCATTTGCGATCTGGGGAATCGACATAATCGGCTCTTTGCCTCTATCAAAAGGTGGTGCGAAATACGCAATAGTTGCAGTCGACTATTTCACGAAATGGGCTGAGGCAGAACCTTTGGCCACTATCACCTCTAAGAAGGTCATTAACTTCGTTGTACGAAACATTATATGCCGCTTTGGCCTTCCACGCACCATCATTACAGACAACAGAACACAATTCGAAAGTAGAGAGTTCAAAGAGTTCTGTTTAAAGTACGGCATCGAGAAAAAGTTCGCCGCCGTTGCACACCCAAAAGCTAACAGACAAGTCGAGGCCGTTAACAAAATAATCAAGTCCATACTAAAGAAGCGTCTGGAGAAGGTTGGAGGCAAATGGGTAGATGAACTCCCGACAGCATTATGGGCGTATAGAACTACCCACAAGTCCGCGACCGGCCACACTCCGCTCGCCCTGGCATACGGCTCTGAAGCCGTTATACCCGTGGAACTTGAAGTTCCATCGCACCGAGTGACATACTACGATCCCAAGACGAACCAAAACCTCTTGCTGGAATCACTGGACTACATCGATGAAAAACGGGAAGAAGCTGAATTAAGGGCGGCGGCGCACAGACATCGAGTCAAGCGTTACTATGACGGCAGAGTCCACCCAAGAATCTTTGATGTGGGAGATCTCGTTCTGAAACGAGTCTTCCCGGTACCATCACGCATGAATCCCAGCTGGGAAGGTCCATACGCCATTGAACGAAAGCTTGGAGAAGGAACATTCAAGCTAGCGACCGTTGATGGCGTGACACTCCCCCGAGCATGGAACAGTGAACATTTGCGGCACTATTACATTTAGCATGTTTCCCTTTCTTGTTATAGGCACTATTGTTTCCTGCATGTTTCCATTCAATAATGACTTAGTTTCCTTTTAAAGTTGTAATCGAGCAATTTAGTTGATTTTCATTAATAAAGGCTTGAAGCCACGTTTTCTATGAAGTTTCTATATCTCTTAATTGGATGATAAATTACATTATTCTGCACGACATACAGGCTCGTACGAACGATTCCAAATCTCCGAATCCCCAGAGTGCGGAGCGGAGTACTCTAAGTCCCCCGAGCGCGGACTAGAGTATAAACGATTCCAAATCTCCGAATCCCCAGAGCGCGGATCGGAGTACTCTAAGTCCCCGGAGCGCGGACTAGAGTATAAACGATTCCAATCTCCGACTCCCCAGAGCGTGGATCGGAGTACTCTAAGTCCCCAGAGCGCGGACTAGAGTATAAACGATTTCCAATCTTCGAATCCCCAGAGTGCGGAGCGGAGTACTCTAAGTCCCCAGAGCGCGGACTAGAGTATAAACGATTCCAAATCTCTGAATCCCCAGAGCACGGATCGGAGTACTCTAAGTCCCCGGAGCGCGGACTAGAGTATAAACGATTCCAAATCTCTGAATCCCCAGAGCGCGGATCGGAGTACTCTAAGTCCCCGGAGCGTGGACTAGAGTATAAACGATTCCAATCTCCGAATCCCCAGAGCGCGGATCGGAGTACTCTAAGTCCCCAGAGCGTGGACTAGAGTATAAATGATTTCCAATCTCCGAATCCCCAGAGTGCGGAGCGGAGTACTCTAAGTCCCCAGAGCGCGGACTAGAGTATAAACGATTCCAATCTCCGAATCCCCAGAGCGCGGATCGGAGTACTCTAAGTCCCCGGAGCGCGGACTAGAGTATAAACGATTCCAATCTCCGAATCCCCAGAGTGCGGATCGGAGTACTCTAAGTCCCCAGAGCGCGGACTAGAGTATAAACGATTTCCAATCTCCGAATCCCCAGAGTGCGGAGCGGAGTACTCTAAGTCCCCAGAGCACGGACTAGAGTATAAACGATTCCAAATCTCCGAATCCCCGGAGCGCGGATCGGAGTACTCTAAGTCCCCCGAGCGCGGACTAGAGTATAAACGATCCCAAATCTCCGAATCCCCAGAGCGCGGACTAGAGCATAAACTATTTCAAGCCTCCGAGTCCCCGGGACACAGAGTCTGCAAGAAGTCCAAGTACTCGAAAGATGTGGGACGAGAGGTACGCCACGTCCAAAAAATGTTTGAACAGCGCAAGAATGGACTGGGAGATAATGCAACTCATAAGAACTTGAGTTATGGCTACAATTAGTCAGCAAACCAAATAAAGACAAGAGAAGCATTCAAACACAAAAGAAACTAAAACTTTATTCAATAAGTCCAAAATGGGGATACATGACCACTCCTACAAAATTCAGACCTCTCTATACAAACTACAAATCATGGGAGATAAAAACAATTACAAAGCTTAGTCAGGAAACTTGTTGAACAAGTGCATCGATTATTTCTTCGACTTCTTCTTCTTGTCTGCCTTTGGTGTTTCCGACGACTCCTCTCCCTCACGTTTTTTCTTGGACTTTTTGCTTGCTAGAGAGACGGAGTCAGGAGTAGGAGACGGAACATCTAGTGGTTTGGACCTGCCCGGGAGAATGATTTTCAGAGGTCTGTTTCGCGGGTCAGTGAGTTCCAGGACTTCAGATTCAACTTTGACTTTGACCTTTCTCTTCTCCTCGTCGGCGAGACGGTCCTTCATGCTCATCTCTGAAGTATGTTCAGAGGCGCCAGTGATTTTAACTTCGTCGCTTCCTTCGGCAGGAGACGAAGTATCAAGTTTGTCATCATCAAGCGCCCCGATCACTTGAGCGTCTGGGCCGGGAGTTACCCCTGCGTGAGCAACGTCGCTTGTTTTCCCCGCTTCCTCCTTGGCGTCATCGCTCCTCGGAGTTAGCTCGGCGTCAGAACGACCTGCACGAAAATATAAGAAGTGGGCATTAGAACGAATAACCACTGCTGAAAAATGACGGGATCTCTTCGACTTCTAGAGAAAGAAGAATTTCCTACCAGGATCCGGTTGGCTATCGGTGGCGCGCGGGGTTTCACCCTCCAGGATAGGTGACAGCACATGAACGCCGAGCCCGGGATCTTCGGGATCATAACTGGCATGCTGCTCGAATGGATCAAGCGTCGACTGACCGGCCGATTGAGCAGCATAAGGAGCGGCGATGTGAGGAGTAGTAGCATCGGCCTTTGACGGGCCAGCCTCGTCATTCTTCTCTTTCGAAGGGGAAGAGCCTTTGCCATAAAGAGCCAATGCTGCGGATAAATCCGATGGCTCATTCCCCCTCAGGAACTCCTTCACCAATGCATCCTCGTCGATTTCTTCGGAGCCTGACTCGACTTTCTTGATCTTTATCAGAGTTTCCCATGCCTCAGCCAGGGATTCGTGGTAGCCGTCGCCCAAGAATGTTAGGTTGCGGTGCATAAGGACGCGGGCTCCGTACTCGGCGATCAACGGGTCAAACATACTTTTGACCTCTTCCCTGCCGGCCTCTGCGGCCGCCTCAAGGCGAGAATCAAGCTCCTCCACATCCATTCTTTTGCCCTCCTCACAGGCCTCATCCTTCATTTTCGCGACCCCGGCAAGTTCACCGTCGAGCTTTGCCTTCAGGAGTCGGGTAGCAACAATCTCATCACAATACCGCTGTGATTCTTCCTGAGCGGCTATTTTGTCTTCTTTCTCCTTGGAGAGTTGTTCTTTTAGCTCTTTGACTTGAGTAGCGAGCGCGTCCCTTTCTTTTTGGACAGAGTCTTTTTCTAGGGCAAGGGCGCCGCTGCGCTGAACTGCTTCGTCAAGCTCCTTTTTTGTGAGCCACCTTTAAGCGAGTAACTGCCTCAGCAGTATCTTTTGCACCTTGTTCAGCGGCTTCTAGCTTTGACTTATAAGAGGCGAGTTCTTCGTCTTGGAGTTTGATGATTTTCTTATCGCTGTTAGCCTCCAGATTCAGACGGTCAATCTCGTGTTGACGCTCGACAGATACTTCTGAGATCTTCTCCACCAAGTGCACGAATGCGTCATGTTGAACATAGACGTCATTGTTGCAGGCAATGGCACTTTGCTTCACGTGCCCAGGAATGTGATGGATGGCCGGGAGGAATTTCAAACCGTCAAAACAGATTTTCGGAAACTTGGCCTTAAGGTCGACCATCCTTACCGCAACAGTTGGGTCCACGGCAGGAGTAGGAGGAGGAGGCTTAGAGAATTCCGTTCTTTTACGCGGCTCTCGAACTTGCCTCGTACTCGATGAACTGGAATGTTGTTCTCGAGCAGCATCAGACTGATAACCCTTCTGCAAAGACTTCTCTTTATCCGGCTCAGTTGTAGGAGGAAGATCGCGGGACTGGGAAGATTGATAGTGTGCTTTCTTGCGGTGAGACGACTCGCGCGGACGATTGTCCCTATCTTCATAATCACCTCGGTCCCGGCGTCTGCCTGAACCGGAATCCCATCCAGAGTGATGGAATATAGAAGACCCCTGAAGGCGATCAAGTCCGTGTGAGCGGCCCATATCACCTGCAAAGAAGGGAGATAACAACGAGTTAAGGAGAATTCACGAATTAAAAAGACTTGAAGTATATTATGGAATGCGCATGTGCGTGTGTGTCCTAAGTGTTCCTCCCGACGGACCCGTTCGTTTATCTTTGCTAATCGGAGTATTGTCTCTTTGAGCTGGGAGTTGAACTCCTACATTGCCTCTAGCGGGCGAAGAGAATTTGAGAGCTTCAGGATCATCGAACCCGTAATTAAGTATGTCTTCAGGAATAGAAAGGTTCGATAGACCTCTCAAGGAACTTTCCAGATGCTGCGAAGAAGCCTCTTTCTCAGGAGGGGTAGGCGTAACTTTTGAGGTGCCACCAACTTTCTCCTTTTGAACCGTGTATTTCAACTTCTTCTTTCCCTTCGAAGGGGAGGATGATGTCTCAATATCCTGAACTTCGATTGCCGGATTCCAAGCGGGACCCACGTTCTCGCCCTGAGTTTCGGGGGCATCATCCTCTTTGCGCTCGCCTTCTTCATGCGCGTCGGGAGCGCGACGCGACGACGGTCCGGCAAGTTTTTTCCCTTTACCAGATGAAGGTTTGGGAATTGTAACACCTTCTGGAAGGCTGATCCGACGACCAGGAGCTAGCAAGCCGAACCCCGACAGCGATTCATTTGAAATGATAGCTCGGATATCTCGATCCTTGGTCGGAAGAGCTCTAATCGCATCGACAGCATCAGAATATCCTCGGCCTTCCGGGCGTGGGCTGATACCTGAAAAGATGAAACGGAAAGTTAGGAAAGACATGCTCGAGTTAAATACGAATAGTAACTCGGCAGAGAGACTTACTGCCTTCAACCCATCTCCTAGCAAAACCGAAAGGGCAGCGCACATAGAACCATTCCTGTTTGTACAGGGCGAATTTGCTACAGGCCCCTGTCAAGATCTGGCACTTGTGGTATGGCTCGAGGAACATGAAGGAAGGGCTATCTTTCCGTCTCTTGAACATATAAATGTATCGGATATCGCCGGGGGTTGGAGGTCTGGAGAAGACGGCCATGAAAAGTAAATAAGTCCCATATAGAAACGCATGGCCGTTCGGGTGCAGCTGCGACGGAGCTATGTCTATATACTGCAGCACATCCCGGAGAAATAAATTGAACGGAGGCACGCTGCCCATCCAACACATGAACTTGTTGCAGGCTGTGTACCCGACTGGGGGCAGATGAGGGCGGTCGTGTCTGGAAGGAACTAACACGTCAGCAAAGGGAATCCCATGAATGGAACATATCCGTCGCAGAGCGGCCTCGTTGATCTTCGAGGCTTGAGAATCGATCGGATTGTCCAGTAAGATGGTTGACTCCAGAGCATCGGGCGCCAAGTTATGAGCGGGAGAGATTGACGGGTTGGAAGCATCTGCGGCTCCTTGCCTTGCTGACGGCCCAGGCCTGTTAGATATGGTGGCAGAACTAGATTTTCTCGACATCCCGAATAAATAATGAACCTGGCTAAATGCTTGAGAGAGCTATACTTAAAAAACGTTGAACGTTAGAATTAGCAACACGATTTTCCCCCCATGTGGTGTGTGAACTAGTGCAAGCAATTGTGTGCAGGCAATAAGAATCTAAAGGTTCTAAAGATGTAATATTTAGCTTCGAATCATCGCCTTCGAAGACTGTCATCGCTGACCGTCTCAGAAAGCTCGCCTTGAGGAGATTACAGTCCCAGATTCAGAAGACATATGATTTCTAAAGTGACCGGCTTAAAGTGTAGTTAGACACCTATCATGTTCGGCATTTTTAATGTTGTTCGGCATTTGTATTGACCGGCTAAAGACATTATCCGGTCCAAGAATTGTCCGGCAATTGCTTTGTTTGACTAAGGTAATGGTTCGACCTAAGGGTTGTTCGGCTGAAGTCAGTGTTCAGCATGTCAGTTATACTGTTCGGCTAAAGTCATCGTTCGGCATGTCAGTTATACTGTTCGGCTAAAGTCATCGTTCGGCATGTCAGTTATACTGTTCGGCTAAAGTCATCGTTCGGCATGTCAATTATGTTGTTCGGCTAAAGTCATTGTTCGGCATGTCAATTATATTGTTCGGCTAAAGTCAGTGTTCGGCGTATCAATCGTATTGGTCGGCTAATGTCATCGTTCGGCTAAAAGTGGTGCTCCGCCACGATTTCAACTCTACCCTACACCTTCTCCATCCACGCCGAATGACAGAGACGGATCGCCCGACAAAGACTACGCCGTTCAACACCCCATCTACCCTTCTATCGTTCGGCACGGAGGAGCTATCCCCAATTAGACAACTCAAAACGAGCAAACCACGATGAACCTAAAATGGAAGTAGTGCAATTGTTAGAGGAAGGATACCTAATTCGACGATCGAAGTTGAGAATGGATTATAAAGGCTTTATATCTGGTAGGATGGAAAGAGTTGAAAGTCTCTAAGGAATGGCTGAAGAGAAGGCGTAAAGGGAAGAGAGACGGTGAGGACCTGGTTATATAGAGGGAGGTAGAAGTTGAAGAGGCTATACCCGGTAGAACCGGTCAACACCGAAGGGTTCGGCATCGTAGCAGTGTGACGTTCGGCACACGAGGTACGTTCAGCTTCGAGCGTATCGTTCGGCATCTAAATCTCGTTCGTCTTGCACCTCCTTCGCTAGCATTCTCAAGAAGGTACCTCCGAGGTAGATTGTATCAGATTCAAAGCGCATCACGTTCGGCCACGCAATACACTTTGGGGGGCAAGTGTTTCCTGGGGATTTGACCAGGCAACTAGTACTCGGCAATAAGTGCTCGGCATCAGAGAGCGACTGGCATCAAGGAGTGTTCGGCGAAGCACTGGCCATCCAGGAGTGTTCGGCGAAGCAACTGACATCCATGAGTGCTCGGCGACAAGTGTGCTCGGCATAGTACTCGACATCCATTAGTGTCCGGCATCGAGACTGTTCGGCGTACCAGAGTACTCGGCATCAAGGCTGCTCGGCATACAGGAGTACTCGGCATCCCATGGTGTTCGGCGAGGCACTTGACAGCCAGGAGTGTTCGGCGAGGCACCCAACATCCAACGAGTGCTCGGCGACAAGTGTGCTCGGCGTCAAGACTGCTCGGCATACGAGACTGTTCGGCGTACAGGAGTACTCGGTGTATGGGCACTCGGCATCAAGAAGAGCGTTCGGCTTCAACTGACTAACATCCTACACTTCCCAAACATCAACCACCTCGTTCGGCATAGACGGGATGGTTCGGCGCAGAGCATTCGGCCTCAACAGACAACCATCCTACACTTCCCACGACACCAACATACCGTTCGGCATAGAAGGGATGGTTCGGCGCAGAGCGTTCGGCGAACCTTGCTCGGCATACGACGACCACTGTACTCGGGCTGGAGCGTTCGGCAATCAGCCCACTTGGGAAGTCCAGCCCATCTTTGCCTATAAGTAGAGGGGCAGGGTCACAGTGAAATGGATCCTTTTTTGGAGAGAAAACACTGGGGAGACTCTGCCATTTTCAAGACTCATCTTTTCTACATAACAACTTCATTCAAGCATTTGATTCACGAATTGTATTTGTAATCAACTATAGAGAAGATCAATAAAGTTTAACCTCAAAGTGGACGTAGGCAATTACGCTGAACCACTATAAATTTGGTGTTCTTACTTTCTGTATTTAGATTAGCACTGTCTTCTCTGTTTAATTTGATTTCATCACTTATATCTCTTCACAATCTTCTTCTACGAGGTTAGCGACCAATTTTGGTGCTAACACAAATATAATCAGAAAATTCGACCAACATAATTGAAAGTTTCATATATATATTCTGGTTCGTACTCAAAAATGATGATTTTTGGCGACTGAATTATAAATTTTAAGTTTATAAATGATGAGGACTCGCGAGTTGAACAGAATGGGCATTTTCGTCAAAATCTGATGATCAACGATGATTCGAAGGTCGTGATTCTTGGAGAAGGTAGTTTGAGCATCGGTGATGATCAGAAAAATAATCAGAGAAATTCTAATTCGTCATGGTGGCCATGCAAAGTAAATGTAGGGTTTAATAACCCAGTTGAGTCAATGAAGTTTTGGGGAAGTGTTCGTCAGCGTTGGGAACGAGATGGCGACCGCACCTAGGGGAAAATGTTCATGGGTCGTAGGGGCAACTTTGGTCGAAGTGGCGTGGTTGACGATGGACGTGATCATCGTCACGATGAAGTTTTGTTGAGCCGTGTGGTTCCAGTTTTTGATCAAATAGCTCATTTTCGTTTTGTCGTCGAATTCATCGATTCGTGGTGTCATGTTAGTCGATAGGGTTGCTAATGATTTGTTGACGGCGGTGAAGTTGATCGGAGCTCTGGCAATCTCTGGTGCACGTGCACGCATGAAGATGTGTATTTGGGTTGTTTTGAGTTGTGGAAGAAGAAGAAGGCTCGGGTGTGTGCTTGAAGTCGATCTCGGGGAAGATGTTGGTTTACTCGAAGTAGAACGTGAGTAGCTCGGGATTTCGCATGTTTGTCTCGAGTATTCACTTGAGTAAATTTGTGTTGGGCTTGAAGAAATTTTGGTATGGGCTCGGGAAGTTTGTGAACAGGTTTAAACCAAACCTGTTTCTGTTTCTATGAATTTAAACTGATTTTTTTTTAAATTTTAAATCAAGGTTTAAAACTGAGTTTAAATCAAAATGTAAATTTAAAGTGTTAAGAAAATTTGCTTTAAACCTTATTAAAAGTAAATAAGGATTTATTTTAAATTTTAAATCTGAATTGGAATCTAAAAAAAAGAAATTTGAAACAATGTTTTTAACCTATGATAAATAACAATTAAATCATGAATAAAAATGAGTTGACTTTAAATTAATGAAGATTAATGATTTATTATTCATTAATTAATGAGTTCTTAATGATTAATCAGTTTATCATCAATAATGATAAATATAAGAAATTTCTTTAGGAAAGTGATTAAAGAAATTTTAATTGTTAACGAAGGTCATTAACTAAGATTTTTAAATAATAAATTAATGTGATTAATTGTAATAATCAATTGGATTAAATTAATTAATGATAGTCATTTATGAAATTGTGTAAGTATAATTACTCTATGGAAGTAATTAAGAAATTAATTGTTCATTGAAATTAATTAAGAATGATTCATTAAGGATTAATTATTAATTAAGGGTAAATTAATGATTAATCAAAGGATAATTTATTAAATGATTTGTAATTAATCAATTATTAATTTACCATGACTAGTAAAATTATTCATAGAAATTAATCTGATTTAAATTAATCAGATAAATAAATTGACCTTATCTATGGATATTTGGATTCTATTGGATGACTTGATTGTTTGATATCCCTGATTTGTGATGCTTTGTGATATATCCTTATTTATGTTGTGATCTGTTTCTCTGGGATGAATGTAATTAATTCCTTGTGATGTAATGTATTATCTGTGATATATATTTATCTGTGGATCTGTGAATAAGGATAAGCGTTATAATTTATACCGCTTATCAACTATATCTCTGTATTCTGATCTGTAATGATTTATTGATGTTGCACTACTATGTGAAACCCCTGGACCACACTTTTACACACACAAATATGGATTTCACGTGGAAATCGGTGAAGTCACAGATGATTTAAATTTAATACTTTTGAAATTTTAATTTCAATTGATTTTGGAAATGGATCTGGGTTAAATGTTAACGCTTTTGTAAATGAGTTTCAAAGATAAAAGTTATTTTGAATAACTTAATCAAGTTTTGAAAACTTAAATAGTTTGATTTAAATTTGAATTCAAGTTTGAAATTGAATCCTATGATTTGAAACTAGGGATTAAAGATGTTGTACAAGTTATATATGGGTTAAACCATTTTAAAGGTATTGATTTGGGAATTTGAATTTAATTCAAGGGTTTTAACTCATGTAAATATAACTGGATTTTTCCAAAACGAAAACTACTTGTTTTCAAATAATAATAGCTTTCATTTTAAGAAAGGATTTCTAAATTGTGTTGAAAGGTTTCAAGTTTGAAATGGAATTGAAATGTTTTGAAAACTATGAAATGAGTCTTTAATTCAAAGACCGAACGAGTTAATCCAACTTGAAATGGAATTGTTTTGAAAAACTATGAATGAATCTTTGGAAACGAGTTTTGAAAGCTATAAGTTAAATCTTGATTTAAAGATTTAACGAGTAAACCAATTCAATTAAAATGGAAATTGTTTTGAAATCCATGAATGGATCTTTGTGAATGGGGTGAACTTTGTGAATTGAATCTTTTTGTTTAAAAGATTGGAAATGGTAATTTGTTTTAACCATTCGAATAAAAAGTTTTGGTCTTTAAGTTGTGATTTAACTAAGACCCCAGTATCCATATGATTTTTAATTGCGCTCGTTATTCGGCCTAGCCGGGAGAGGACCTTTGTGTCATATAACCCATTCCGAATAGTGATACGACGATATGGATAGCATTTGAAGACCGGTGGTGAAGACCGGGTATTTGCGAGAGCGATAGGATGACATATCGATTGTCTCTGCACCGAGTAGCGCCCGGTATAGAGATTCCCTAAGTGATGGGAAGTTCGATCGGGATTGTGAATACCCGGATTGCAAGGGCTTCTTCGGAAGTGCCTTCGGTTCTGTTCAAACCCGGAACAGACTTGTATGGATGTGTGTCTGACGTTACACTTTGAGATGTAAAGCTAGTTTCTATCAAATACATTTATGTTGGTGGCGGAGAATTTATTCTCTTAGCTTAACACTCTTCTCTGAGACATACGAGCTCAGAGGTTATGTAGTTGATGGTTACTAGTGATACATTCCCAATTTGGTAATGTGGCATACGAAGTGCTGTTGATCATTTGTTGATCAAAGCGTGGCTTTGTGAAAAAGCGTGGCTTTGTGAAAAAGCGTGGCTTTGTGAAAAAGCATGGCTTTGTGAAAAAGCGTGGCTTTGTGAAAAAGCGTGGCTTTGTGAAAAAACGTAGTTTTTTGGACGAGACTTTGTCGAGCCTCACAACCCAGTAATGGTCGAAACAGGAATGTTGCGGCAAGGTTTTTAGGGGTCGCGCCCCTAGGGTATGTCATTTCCTTCTGGATAAGAGGTGATATCATGGTATGGAGCCCATATATTTTACCTATGTTGATGCTGCAAATTTATTATACTGTGTGGTTGTTGCTTTGTGGTTGAGGATCCTCGGATAAAGGTCGGTAACGACCGTGGGATGGCATACTTGTGTATTAGTTACCTAGTTACAACTGTACAGCGTGAGGTAGCGTCAGTGTGTTAGTTACCTAGTTACAGCTGTACAGCATGAGGTAGCGTCGGCCTTGTGTTTGCAGAGATCCGGTTAGGTTCTCGGGGCGTCTTTCCAGAGGCATTTCCATTTCGGCGTAAGGAAGTTCCTTAGCCTGACCATTTGTTGGAAATCCAAAGAAACAATACGAACCCAGTATGGTTTTAGTTGTAGAACCTGCCATTTACTTATGGTGGTCACCACTGTTTAGATGGTAGCTATAGTAGGCATACAATAATGGTTGTATGTTGGCTAAGATTAATATTATACTTTCAAAATGGTTTTCTGCACTATGCACTAGTAATAATATCAAAAGAGTTTTGTTTGCGTAGTAAGCATGTTTGACTATCATAAGAAGAAATCTCCTCCAATTCTGCGTTTGCATTGTGTGTGTGGCGGGAGGTCTTATGGTAGTTTCATTTTCCAAAAGCATTGCGGGTTTCAATGTTTAAAAGCCTTTTGTGTTTGTTTAAAGATAAACTGTTTTTGTTCGCTCATACCAGTCCCATGACTGACCCGGAGTTTATTGTTCCCTTCCTAAACTCTAGGTGCCCACAATTTTCCACACGGGCAGTCTAGAGTTGGGTTTCTCGGATATTCAGGTTTAGTAGATTATCTGGAGCTAGTTCACTTCATCGGAGTGGATGTCTACACCTGCTTATCTTGGTGCATTGGTTGGTGTTTCGAGCTTGATGTTGGAGAAGTTGGATTCATTCTCTTTTGAGGATCATTTGGAGTTATCTGTTCTGTTTTCCGATGTATCATTATTTATCTCTGATATTGTTGTATCGTATTGATATCATTGTTGTATATCATTCTGGATATTGTATTCATTGGAGTTGTATATGATATCATATATTCATTTCTTTTTTCCGCTGTGTTGTTATACTTAATGGTGTTATAAGCTCCGGTGTACCAGATTCGGCGTTTGAATCTGCGGCATTTTGAGTACAAGTGAAGTATGGGTGCCGATTTTCGAAGGCCGATTTCAGGGTCATCACATCATGTAACATAAACATGGTGTATACACAAA
This sequence comes from Allium fistulosum, assembly GCA_030737815.1. Taxonomy (NCBI): domain Eukaryota; kingdom Viridiplantae; phylum Streptophyta; class Magnoliopsida; order Asparagales; family Amaryllidaceae; genus Allium; species Allium fistulosum. The sequence continues at coordinate 1,621,882,087 of CM060901.1, forward strand.
TCAAGCAACATTCATGAACATAAAGAAGGTATTACATAAATAATTTACTTCCACTTTACAACTAGTTTAAGCTACTAACTAATTACTAAAAATGTCTAACTTTTTCGAGCACAAACCAATGTAACTGTTTGATGTGTGTTTAGTGTTTGATGATAACAAAATATATATCAAATTATAGATGTGTTTGCAGATTTTACAAATACAGGAATAAATATTCGTGTTGAAGTAATAATACTATTGCACAGAATTTAACAAATTCAAACAGTATTTTTATTTCAAATATAATATTTTATTCAGTACAAAGTTTTCAGTACATTTCATAATTACTTACATTACACTGATTTCATATTTACAGTACACTCTCATTCATACAATTTATTGTTACATTTCTGTCCTCACTACATCACTCATACACTCAGTATTCTTCATCTGCATTGTTCAGCTCCAGTATTTGTCTTGTCTCCTATGTACCTGTATAATTAAAAACTACAGCAGTAATCTGAAAAGAAATAAATTTGATTTGCAAAAATATAAAACTGTCTCAGGAATATGGGTTATCGTCATCATCTTTGATTGTGTAATATCTGTGCATATCAGTATTCATATCAGGGACAGTTAATTACGAGTGGCTGCAACACACACGTATACATGTGTGCACTGCCTCGCCAACTCGAGTGCACAAGGTCAAATCAAAATCAGATTCAACACAAGTGCAAATGGCCTCGACCAAAATTCAAAGTATCACTGCAACAATAAAACTGTGCATGTACACAGGTACATGAACTAAAAACAGTTTCAAGAAGCAACAAAGTCAAGCTTTGAAACAGTTCAAGTGAAAAGCATGAAACAGTTCAACTGGACAACAAGCAGTAAAACCAAGACTAAAGATTACAAAACAGTATGCATCAGATCTGAAAGATAAATGTATGCACATCAAATCACAAGCTACATGAATGCTCAAAAACAACATGCACATATATGAAGACTACAGGCAAATGGTCAAGTGCACCAGTTCAAAGTTCACAGGGAAATCAAATGTACAACTGCAGCACCAAAGTCTCAAGTGACCAAGAGCACCAGAGTCAAATATCACAAGTGAAGACCAACTAGTTCAAAACTACAATTACTTCACTAATTCAACTCAATGCATGTACAAGTGAGCACATGAACACAGCAGTCTCAATCAAGACACAATGGCAACTGCAAATAACAAAATGATCAACCAAGTTCAACAATCAAAGTCAGGTACAAGATCAACAATGTACACAACAGCTACAGTGAAATTCAAAGTTAAATCCAACAGCAACATCAAAGTGCAGTGAAGTACAACAGTGAAGGCAGGAAACAAACTCAAGTCCAAATGAACAAGTGACAGTGCAACCAAAAATGACATCAGTGAAGCTACAGAGAAACAACTTAAAATGACATAGCACTGGAACTCAACAAACCAACAACATGGCATGTTAGTGTCAAATGAAAGAATGATACAAGATTCAATGAAGACTGTAAATTCAGGTCAGTAGCTGATCAAGTAAGTCAGGATGACCAGAAAACAGTGGAAACATGATGATCAAAATTACTCAAGTCAGCAGTATCATCATGTGCAACCAGACAAGTAAACAAGCAATACAATTCTACAGAGATGTTTGGGTACGCAGAGGCAAAGAAATAACAGAACAAAAACAGTACAAACCATATCAAAGAGGCCACAGAATATTATCAACAAAGTCAGATGATCAGAGACGTGAAGCAATTTTAAGAGAAAAAGGGGAATCAAGTTTTAAATTGTTTAAACAGTCAAAAATTAATCCAGAAGTCAAGAAGAGTCAAAGCCGTGATCAAAGAAAAATAAAGTCAGCGAAGTAGTGAAAAAGCTATTTCAAAATATCACAACATTATAAGAGGAAAGTTTCTGAAACAACAATTCAAAAAAATTCAAGTGCGTATTTTTGAAAAAGTCAAAAATCAAAAGAGGAAAGTATTTACCGCATTAATCAAGCAAGATCGAACGATACAAAATCAAAGCCGTGGGTTAAAAGAAATTTCCCAAAATATCGAGATGTAAAAACGGCAAGTATAAACAACGTGGTGATCAAGACAATCAAATCAGGCGCCTATATAAACAACCCCAAACATCATCATCGACTGAGGGGTGAAGAACAGAGCAAAAACCAGATCATCACAGAGCAACAGAGCAATCAAGTTCAAATATAAATCAGAGAAAAACAATGAGCAGAAATCACATACCAATTCTAGAGAAGGCCGAAGCCATAAACAACAAAGAAAAGCCCTAATTCCAGAATCAAGCAAAAAGGAGACGACGCCTCAACTATAGATTCGCCAGAGAAGCCGACGCCTCAATTACAGATTCGCAAGCTAAGTCCAGAATCGCCAATCAAAAAGAAGTCGAAGCCCTAATCGCCATTTCTATTTCTCAAAGGATCGGGCCGAAGCAAAAAGGATCGAAGACAACACAAGCGGGCCGAAGTTTTAAGTGCAAATAAAATAAAATAGGGCCGGGTCTTGTTTATTATTAAGGATTTAATTTTTAAATTGGTCTAAGGGTTTTAGTTTTAAATTTGGGCCGGGTTTAAAATAATTTAGTATGGGCCTAGTTCATTTGCAAAATTGTCTTAAATTATCAATTTATATTTTGCCCTGGTTTTTAAACTGTATTTTGTTTTTCAGTTTTGTACTTTGTCAAGTCAAATTAAGGTAAATCACCACCTAGGGGTTAGGTAGTGTCAGATTGTCTAGTTAGGGTTAGTTCAGTGAGCAGGGTGTGCGAGTTTACAAAGCTCTATAGGCGGAGCAGGGTGTGCGAGTCTGTAGGAGTGTTTGTAAGCGGGATACTGTTTAATCCTAATAGAAATCTGGGAATGCAGCAGTAGGCAGGGGTTGCCGAAGCTGGGTAAATTTTGTGTGTGATTTACTTTTCAGCATATTTGTTTATCTGCAGTTTGATTACGTGTTTAATTCGTTAAAATTTGCTATAACCCTATTCACCCCCCCCTCTAGGGTTAATCTAGATCCTATAGTAACAACATAACATTCGAATATTATCAACCAAGCAACTAAGATAGTGACAGGATTATGAAGAAAAAAAAGTTCAAACTTTTAGTTTAAAAAGGCGAGCTTTACTCACAATTATGCTTCCAACTTTTTCCAAAGTGACCCAAGATGTTTCCGACAAATAACAACACTACGACACCCTCCTTCTCCTCATTTCCTTGCTAAAAGGATCGACCCATGGTATGGTGCATACGACCAAGGGTGGTGGAGCTCGGCCTTGAAAGGTAGAAGTATTTTGGATTATCAATGTCACAAAATCAAACCCGAAAATGGGTCATTTTCAAACTGATTTTTGGATAAGTTACTTAAAGAATTTTGAAAAGTTATAAGAGGAAAAATTCTTGAAAATTATCTTCTCTACAGTTTTAAAAAAATGAATCACTCAATTTGGATACCATTTGAGGGAGAAATGGTCAAAAGATGAAGAGGTATTTTCGGACTTGAAAATATGAGTCCGGAAACACTCTGCAAAGGAATGATATTTTGACATGGTTAAGCTCAAAATTTGAAGAAGTGGTACCAATAAAAGTTGTAGCCATTGGAATTTTATATGGTTTCAAAAAAAAAATTGTCCACTAGGATAATAAATGAGGAAGATAAGATATGATAAAGAGGATGAAAACTTTGAAGAAGTGAAGGGCTCTTTATAAGCAAGGGAAAAGGTGAATTACCTAAATGCCCTTGGTCCTTTACCCTCCACCAATTTGTGCCACCTCAACACCTTGCCCCCTCTCCCTTTACCCTAGAACTCCTCCCCCCAACATGTTAAAACATGTTTTTAATATGTTTTGTACTAATTTGTACCTATGTTTACTAATGACTTGACATATTTTTCATTTATTTATTATTTTCATTAAATATCATATCTCTTTATATTACTTAAATAAATTTATATATGTATATATATACACACATACACACACAAACATATCTAAATTATATATGAATGAATGTTTATATTTATACTCTAGGGTTTAGAATGTTTCCGACAACTTTTATTTGACGAAAAGTCAAAAATTCAAAAACGAATTCCGGTCACATTTTCGATTTTTCATCGAACTAAGTAATTTTATAGACAAATTTTGAAAAATATTTTACCATCATTATTTATTATTTAATAGAGTTTTATTTTAATAATAAAACAAATTATTTGAATATTTACAATTATTTAAATATTCCCAAATTAAATGGTGAAATTTCGGGTCGTTGCATTTAAAAAACAAAACGAATGTATAAGAGTAGATGCGATTTAAGGTACAGTTGGGATGAATAGAGTGAATGACCACCTCTACTTCATAAAGAAACATCGGAAACGAGAATTGCAATAATAATTATTGATACTTATATTGGAATAAAAAATATGATTTTTATTCTGAAAATGTATTTCGTAAAGAAAATTGTTTTTTATGAGCTTTATTCTTTGAATTTAAGATATTTGATCAAAACTCTCCACTGTAAACTAGCTGTAGTATATGAAATAAATGGTCTACATTAAGTGGATGATGGACCTCCACATTCAGTATGCCATTGTGGTAATGGCAAAAATATTGGGAGCATGCTATATAACACTAATTGAGTGCATCAAGTTACGAAAATTGTTTTCGTAAAACGTACCGCACATTATTTATGAAATAAAACTATAATATGGTTTTTGTTTTCAAAACAAAAGTGATGCATTGTAAATACTGAAGTATCTAACATTATTTACAATTATTTTGGAATTATAAACTAAGTTGTAGTTTTGAGCATCGATTTCTATTATATAATTATGAATCAATGATACTGGTAATTATATCTCATATAATTAAGGGATTATATCTCAAACAATTAAGGGCTATGCACCCATTTAATGGGAGCGTCATAAGAGTTGATGAACTCTTCGGATTAATACATCTAGATTTATGCAATCACAAGTATGATAACACCAAAATGGTTCCACACACTTTGTTGCATTCGCTGATGAACTATCATGAGCATGAATATGTTTATTTAATACATTGTAAAATATATTATAAATTCATAGAATATATAATGGAACTAAATAAATAACATGCAATAAAATGATTCAGTTTGATCGAATGGGTAAGTATATTGAAAAGAGTTCCAAACGTACCTAAAATAAATACAGATTCAGTCTTAAGAGTCACTCCTCCTTAAAATACATAATGATGTTTTGATAAGTACTAATCGAACTTTATTGGACAACAGATGATTATATAATGAGAGAAATCGAGTCAAATTCTTTCTAAAGTGTGTACTTAAGAGTGGTACATAAGGTTAAGATTTATATCATCCAAAGAGTAGTTCACAAAGTCATACAAGACAAGGGTTTATAAGAAACTCCATCATGTCCTAGGCCAAGGAGTTGGCAGGTTATGCAAATTGAAAAACTACACGTAATAATTGTATGTAAGGGATCTTGTATGAATCATCCCAATAGAATTTTGGGAACGATGGTCATTAGATGACTAATTTATGGTGTGAACATAAATATATTGTAAAACTAATGCAAAATCAGTTTTATCTCATAAAATGTTTATGAATGCCCGCTCCATTGCACTGAGAAACAATTGTTGTTTCAAGAAATAACAATTTCATAGAAAAAGTATTTCTTTAAGAAATTATTGGTATAAAATAAATTTGCATACGATCTAAGGATAAGGCTATTACAGGGGATGAAATGAAATTGACCGAACCTAAATGAATACAATACATTAAAACGTTTAATGAGTATTCTTTTTCGTTAAAAAGAAACTATGAGTTTCTTATCAATGTTAAGAATAAATAATCCTCGATTGTTTAAATTAAACCATTAAGAGTATTGACCTTATGATATGGCATGATGCGCATATCTAAAACAGATTACAAGTACATTATCAAAATATGATTTTGGTAGTTGTACCTAAATGGATATGATCCATTGGCTGCAAATGTGTCTTTAAGAGAAAAAGAAATGTAGTTGGAATACATTGAGAAATATTGATAAGAATAATATCATACATTTCAATTGCTGAAATTAATGTAACAAATTCACTATTCTAAATGCTTAAGTTAATTCGGATTTACTCATGAAATTATCGCTTGGTATGACTTTATGTTTTGGTACATAAATGTTAAAATGGAAAATTCTAAATAATGATTTAGAATTGACTATTTGTACATAACAATTAAAGTGTCTTGAAGTCGGTAGGAGCATATTGAGTTTGTGGTTTTTTGGATATGACCCAAGAACAGATACGAAAGTGTCATTCGTCATGCAACAAAATTGAACAAGTGTTTTGATAAAAATATCTAATAGTTTGATTGTCAGTCAAAATGTAGAGGAAATGCGTGTTCATAAGAAATGAAGTTAAAAGGTACATAGATATATCTAAACCATTATAAACAACACATTGCTGATTTTTAATGATGTGCTTATGTTAAAAAATCAGCTTTAGTTGTTTTAATACTTGACGTTGGATTCACAAATGATGTCTTTCATAGATAGTATAAAGGACATTGGGAATGTCCTAGACAATATGCAGAAGCACCTTATTAAAGTGTTTAATAAGGAACATGTGAAATGGATTCCTTATGCATTGGTGATAGGAATTAGCATACATATTATATTGATTACAATTTTCTGATTTCTATATATATATTTGATACATGGAATAAATATCAAATCCAAATTGATATCACCAAATGGTTATTTGAGGTGTTCACTTGTATTTATAAAATACTAAAACGTTGTTTATAGAAAAAATGAACTCCTTATGAAAGAGTGTTAAGGCTCAAATTTCATAAGTGATATTGAGTATAATATGTCAACAATAAGTTCAAGTCAAGAAGCTTTAAGTTGCAAATGTTCCAAACAAAATATTGTGGCTAATTCAATGAAAATGTTAAGTACATCACCTTGAATAGTGCCATAATAAAAGCAAAGAGTATATATATATATGCATAAATTTATAACTGAGTTGAGGGTGATTCCAAATGTTGAAAATCCCATAACATTGTTGTATGATAACAATGTCATGATATGGTTCATAACAGAACTTAGAGCTCATTAGTTGTTGAGAGACATATTATGAATTGTTCGACATGATAAAGGTAGTTTATTAGCATCAGAGAGAGTTGATTGAAAGAGTAGAAAATAGAAACATAATATCATATCCGTTCATTGAGGGACTGACCCAATTGTTTTTTAGAAAACCGATTTGAGGAGTTGGAATGATATTCCACAATTGATCCCAACTGCAAGTAGGAGATTGACGGAGTTAGGGGTATGCCCTAGGGGCAATTATGTAATTTGTTACATATATCTAACTCGATAACCAATCTTGTTCGAAATAAAAGGTGTTTTCTTTCTTTATGTACTTGATATAATGTGTTGTATATTAATTACTTTAATCTTATTAAAAGTATAATTAATAGAAAATCCATAAGTATGTTTTGTGTAATAGTTACAAAGTGTTGTAACCATGAGTAATTTATCACAATGAAAATAAAAATACCATTTTAAATATTCCTAATCAAGGTGTATCGAGACTGGATATCGATATATCCGTTGAGACTTGCACACGTAACACTCTCCAAATGTTGGACAGTGTATTACTCATGACTGCTGGGGATACCCATGAGTTATATACTGATAATTATTGAATAACTATGGAATGACTCGCTCGATGGTTTTCTATTGGTTGATATAACTAAAGTCAAACATAAAATATCGATGTGAAAAAATTACACAGTTCTTTTGACTTGAGAATGTTAGGAAATCAAATTCATAGTTTTAATGACAACAACTATACAATGAAAATCAAATGTACATATATATGTATACAAGAACTTGCTAGAGCAACATCACTAGAAAGACAAGAACAAGGCTCAAAGAAAGTTACAAAAGACTACAAGTCGATAGGATTAATGGATCAATGACATAGATGCACAGATTCAACATGCACAGGTTTCAGACGTCTGGGTGCACTAGCCAGACGTCTGAAGAAATCCTCTGGAATACAAAATAGACAAGACCAGACGTCTGGTAGATACACCTAGACGTCTGGAAATCTACCCTGTATAAAAATTATATACTACCAGACGTCTGATACAAATACCAGACGTCTGATTTCAAACTCGGATTTCAAAGAAGAACTTCAACTGTCACATTCAAATAGACATCTCTGCTTCTCTTCGCCGCAACTCTTCATCATCAACAAAAGCAACTATAGAGCACTCATTAATGGATGCAACTACTCAACATACCTATCTACAACTATATATAGCATCAGGAATCAAGAGAAAGAATAGCTGACTACCTTACAACTCGACTCTCTATCTTGATCATCTCTTGTTCTAATCATCCACTTGCTATACAATCTGAAAATCAGAGATCATACACTTCTATATTCTCTCGAACAATATTGTATTCAATCATCCAAGAGATATAAGAAGTTCAATTGTACTATATAGTCAAAATCCGTGTAATAGAGAACACACAGTTGACAAAGAAACTCTGCTATTATAAACATGTTCCTCCGGGTGAAGTGAGGGTTATTTGGTGAAAGGAAATTCCGAAGAGGAGCTTCGGGACTGGATGTAGGACGGGAGGTCCGAACCAGTATAAAATCCCTGGTGTGATTATTCTTATTTACTTAGATTAATATTGTTTTAGTTGCATCATATATTTTGCCACATATACTTGCATATACACTGCACGATCCACCCCGTATAGACTTTCAATTGGTATCAGAGCCTGGGATTCTAGAGATCGTAACAACATCCTAGAATAAATGGCTATAAAGAGATCTACTCAAGGCAGTAGGAAGAGGAAGATCCATAAAGAAGAATCAAAGGAGAAAACAAACAATTGCTTCATGGCTAAACTCAGATCACAATCGGTATGCTTAGATTCTTTATATAAAGATCTTCTGTCAGCACATGATGAATTATTAAAAGATTGTAAAACCTTGAATAAAGTTAATAGAATTGCTTTAGAAAAGTTAAAAGATTGTGAGCAAGAAAATTCCAGTTTAAAAGAGGAAAATAACTTTTTGATAAAACAAACTAAATGTTTTGAAAATACCGTAGAAGAACTTATTTCACAAAAAGATTTCCTACAAAAAGAAAATGAGCAGTTAGAAGATAAAAACAATGATCTTTTAGAGGAAATAAACGTTTTGCAAAATAAAAATACTATCTTTGATAAAGAAAAGGAAACTTTTTCAAAAGAAATTACAGATTTGAAAAGACAAAATGATTTATTACAATCATCTTTAGATAATTCAGAATCTCGAATTTTTCTTCTCGAAAAAGAGAACTGTACGATAAAAAGGGAGAATTCTGAATTAAATAAGCAAATTGATATTTTGAAAGACGGTAATATTTCTTTTGAAAATAATTTTAACTTCAAAGCTAAACTTGATAAATTTACCACTGAAGTCACAAAATTTAATAAAGGTCAAAACGATTTAAACATGATTTTATCTAGTTCTAGACCTTTACATGACAAAAGTGGTTTAGGATATAATAAAAATGATCATAGAAATAGCACTAGATACGCTTTCATGTATAGTAAAAATGTTAGTGCTAGCACTAAATTTCGAGTAAAGTCTAGATCAAATTCTTATAGAAATTCAAATACTGTTATGGTCAATAATATTTATAATTTCTCTAGAAGTACAAAATCATTGAACGGAAATATGAATAAAAATTATCTAAGTATTTGGGTTCCTGTTAATTGGAAAAATAGAGAAAAATACATTGATGATTATTTTGATATGGTAGTTAATAATGGAAATTATATTTATAAAGGTTCAACCACACCCAAATGGGTATGGTTTCCAAATATCTAACCCCCCGGACCCTAACATAGTAAGTGGGTACCAAAAAATGATTTTTATTGCAGGTACTCAGAGAAACAAAAGGAAAGATTTTGGAATTTACAAATATGATTCCCACATTCTTTTTTGATAATGACAAGGGGGGAGAGATAATGGAAAGCACATTCTTTTTTTATAATGACAAAGGGGGAGAGATAATGGAAAGTACATATTCAGGGGGAGATTTATAAAAATTACACATAAGTACATTGTATAGTTGTCATCATCAAAAAGGGGGAGATTGTTAGGAAATCAAATTCATAGTTTTAATGACAACAACTATACAATGAAAATCAAATGTACATATATATGTATACAAGAACTTGCTAGAGCAACATCACTAGAAAGACAAGAACAAGGCTCAAAGAAAGTTACAAAAGACTACAAGTCGATAGGATTAATGGAGCAATGACACAGATGCACAGATTCAACATGCATAGGTTTCAGACGTCTGGGTGCACTAGCCAGACGTCTGAAGAAATCCTCTAGAATACAAAACAGACAAGACCAGACGTCTGGTAGATACACCCAAACGTCTGGAAATCTACCCTGTATAAAAATTATATACTACCAGACGTCTGATACAAATACCAGACGTCTGATTTCAAACTCGGATTTCAAAGAAGAACTTCAACTATCACATTCGAATAGACATCTCCGCTTCTCTTCGCTGCAACTCTTCATCATCAACAGAAGCAACTATAGAGCACTCATTAATGGATGCAACTACTCAACATACCTATCTACAACTATATATAGCATCAGGAATCAAGAAAAGAATAGCTGACTACCTTACAACTCGACTCTCTATCTTGATCATCTCTTATTCTAATCATCCACTTGCTATACAATCTGAATATCTGAGATCATACACTTCTATATTCTCTCGAACAATATTGTATTCAATCATCCAAGAGATATGAGAAGTTCAATTGTACTATATAGTCAAAATCCGTGTAATAGAGAACACATAGTTGACAAAGAAACTCTGCTATTGTAAACCTGTTCCTCCAGGTGAAGTGAGGGTTATTTGGTGAAAGGAAATTCCGAAGAGGAGCTTCGGGACTGGATGTAGGACGGAAGGTCCGAACTAGTATAAAATCCCTGGTGTGATTATTCTTATTTACTTAGATTAATATTGTTTTAGTTGCATCATATATTTTGCCACATATACTTGCATATACACTGCACGATCCACCCCGTATAGACTTTCAGAGAATACTATTGATCTTCAATGTGAAAGATCGGTTTTGATTATTGTTAAATCATGGCATGGCATCTATCGAATGACTATAGTTAGGTCGAGTGGAAACAATGAGAGTAAAACACAATTTAAGAGAGGATTCGTCTCCTCGGTTATATGAAGTTAGTATCACGGTCAACTGTAGTAAAATCAAAGTCAAAATATCTAGCTAGAGCAATAAGTTAATAATAATTGTTATTATTAAACTAAGGATTTTGTATTTGGACTATAAGTTGAATGTGGAAGATATTGGAATTTTGACCATTGCCAAATTCCATGAGTCCTAATGTGATATAGCTTTGATGAAGAGAATTGGTGTACATGATTATCACTACTAGGTACCACCTATAATAAGTAAAATTGGATTTACGAAAAAATGTATAAGCGATAAATTCAACCAAAATGTCACATTACTAGCTAAGATGATGTGTGAACGTTAATATTCGAATTTTTTGATATTAGTCGTTGATTGAATTTACACCTTTGAGTCGAACAATGGTAATGATGAATGCTTCGAAAACCACATGATTTAATTAATTTATAAAATGTTGTAAATTGATTGATATGTAAGAAATATTAATTATTATTCACTTCATTTGATGTTTGGGAGTTGTTTGTAATTATTTGAATGCATTTATAAAAGGTATATTTTCGCACATTGATATACGATATCGATGTAATTTAAATAAAAGATAATTGCATGAAGTGATTTATGGAAATTTTATATCCTTTGATGGCATGTAATTTCAACCATATGATGTAAAGGGAGAAGAGTGGGGGTGTAACGACCCGCTATTTCAAACTATTCGCATCCACACATGTTGGACTTGAATTTCTCAAAACAATATATTGTTAATTTATATTTGGCAAAACTTAGCATATACGGTAAATAAATCAATCATAGAATCACAGGCACAAAGTAATATAACAATAAGCAGCGGAATAGATAAATAGTAGTTCATGAAGCTACTATAAAACATCAGAGTCTGAAACAAAATACAACAGAATCTCAAATACAAATGAATCTTTAATACATAAGCAACTGATGAGTCTGAGCATAAATGACTGGAATAAACAGATTTAACTAAAAGCTGGATAGATGGATCTTCAAACAAAGCTCCAATCTTCAAAGGTGAGTCTCAAACGTTGTGACACTCAGTCTGACTCGAGCATAAAGCAAAGCACAAAACACTCGAGTCGAGATTAACATTCTTATATTAATAAATTCAACTCACGTGAAATGTCAACTGAAATACAAGTAACTTAAAGGATGTTTGGGATTTCCATCCTCTAAGGATCCGTGGAACTATCTATTATGTAGTAATTTACGTTATTATAATATGTCTATAGTAAAGTAAACTATTAAAATAGCGTTGAGGCGTTATCAATATCCCCCTTAACACATTTTTATATATTCACATAGTCTATACGGTACCGTAATTCCTCCGTAAACTGGAGGGCTATCAGAGGGCACTCCTGTTAGGAACTAGAGATAATGGTTTTGATGAAAACACCTTTGTAACTTATTTTATTATAACTTATATACTAACATTATTGTCTAGATATATATATGAATGTTATTGTGCAGGATATATATAAGGCAGGTACTGATTATTGATGACTGTACATTATAAAGATTAAGAATGAAGAAATCAAGTTTGAAGACTCATGAGTATCAAGATCAAGATTTCAAGATAAGTGTCTAGTTTTGTTAAAACTTCATAATAGCATGGAAATCTTCATTCCAAATTTCATTTGGGATGGAACCCATTTCTACCTTCTTAGTGGCTTACAAACCCACGACAAGTAGCTTACAAACCTACGACAAGTGACTTACAAGCCCACGAACATCCTGGTTTTGTACAAGTTCTCGAGTCCTGATGTGATGATATATTTTGCAGGAAGAAGCTTGCAAAACTACTTCAAAATGGTTTTTCAAAATGATTTTCAAAATGTTTTAGCCTTAAAAATTATCTTTTAAAATGATTTTCAGAAAGATGTTTTAGTCTTGAAATATTCTTTGTGTTTGTTTTTAAATAAACTCTTGTTTTAAACTTCGTTTGTTTTTAAACTATCTTCTGATTTTTAAAAATTCTTTTATAATATATATATATATACTTGAGATTTAAAATCAAATTTATATATACATTCTAAAAATATATTTTTCTACTCTTCTTTATTTTAAAACATAGGAAAATTAGTTTATTTTACTCTAGAATCATTTCATCTTGTTTTCCTTTCAATACCATTTTCAAAACAAATTTTACATTGTTTTTAACTAAGGGATGTCGACATCATGGGATACCCCATGTGAACATGGTGGTCGTTAAATTCTAAAGTTTCAATTTTCAAAAGAAGTGTCTATTCGTTTAAATCTCTTCATGAATGGTTATGACCGTTACTGGTCTATAAATAGCCTTCACAAACGAATTTTTTAACTAAATATTTTCTTATTTTCTTCACTCCTTCTTCTCCACAAATCCATATTCTAAAATTTTCATATTTTTAAGATCGTGCCAAAATTTTGCCGAATTCTCAAGTGAATCAAATTAGAATATCATTCTTGTTTGATTCTCTACCCTCTCTCAAAGATCAAAGTGCTATTCAGAGTTATAGGATCAATTTGTAATCAAAAGTTTATCGAGTCTCTCTATAAGGTGTGGTTGTGCCTAGAAATCAATTGGGTGATCTAGTGTCCCGTAAATCAAGAGAGTTTGCCCCGGACTCGAAGACAGGAGGGTACCTCAAGGCCTTTAGAAATTGAGGATTGTAATCTCGACATTGGTATAATAAAAATCTATATGAGGTGTTTGCCTTGGTGCAGGACTGGACGTAGAGTAACTCCAAACCAGTATAAAATTCGTTGTGTTCTTTCCTTTTACTGCTTTTTATTTACTTTCTGCATCTGTGTTTGATTCTGTGATTGTTCTGTGATTAAGTTTTGCATTTGTTTATATCATAATTTTTAAATTAGTCCATATAAGTCTTAGAATCCATTAAACACTATTCACCCCCCCTCTAGTGTTAAATTAGCCTTAAGATCCTTAATCTGCACTCCCTTTCAGTTGGTATCAGAGCGTAGGTTTTCATGGTTTTCATAATCAGAAACTTGAAAAGTTAAAATGGCATTTTTAGGAAATTTTGTTAATACTAGTTTGAATTTATGCATTTCATCAAAGTATCATAAGTCTGCATTTAGTTTTTATGAAAAATCAATTTATCTACCGAATTGGTTTGTTATGCAGGAATAGACATGTTACATGGTTTTTGAAGAATCAACAACCAATGGACAAACTATGCAAATTGAGAAAGATAATGGATACTTGATAGTGGTTGTTCAAGGCATATGACTGGATATCCCGAGATACTCAATGACATTATATATCAAGATGGTGGATTGGTCAACTTTGGAGATAACTCAAAAGGATATGTGATTGGCATCGGCAATGTCGGTAATTCTAAAACTCCTCTTATTTCTGATATTTTGCTAGTTAGGAATTTAAAACATAATTTGCTTAGCATCAGTCAACTATGTGATAAAGATTTTAAAATTAAATTTGGAAAAGATAAGTGTCACATCGAAGATAATAAGTCAAATATTTTCTTTGAAGGAATTAGGAAGAAAAACATTTGCATCTTTAGTATGAAAGTTTCAAATGATAACTTATGTCTTTTGGCTAATACAAGTGACCCTTGGATTTGGCATAAAAGATTTGGTCATTTAAATTTCAAACTGTTATCTAGGTTATCAAAACTTGACTTAGTTAGAGGTCTTCCCAAGTTAAACTTTAAAGTAGATAGTATATGTGATGCTTGCCAATTAGGAAAACTTAAGAAAAGTTCATTTAAACTAAAAGATATGATTTCTACTTCTAAACCTCTAGAATTACTTCATTTAGATTTATTTGGTCCATCTCAAGTTCAATCAATTAATCACAATAAATATGTTTTTGTAATTGTAGATGATTATTCTAGATATACTTGGACAATTTTTATTAAACTTAAAAGTGATGCTTTTGAATTATTTAAGAATTTTGCTAAAAGAATTCAAAATCAACTTTCTTTAAAAATAAAAACTATTCGTAGTGATCATGGTGGAGAATTTGAAAATGAAAATTTTGAGAATTTCTGTAATCAAAAATGAATTACTCATAATTTCTCTTTTCCAAGAACTCCACAACAAAACGGAGTGGTAGAACGTAAGAATAGAACGATTCAAGAGTGTGGTAGAACAATGCTTTCTGATAGTAACTTACCTAAAAACTTTTGGACTGAAGCAGTCGCTACAGCTTGTTATATATTAAATAGGATTTTAATTAGACCATTAACTAATAAAACACCATATGAATTACATTACAATAAGAAACCCATAGTAGCTTATTTTAAAGTTTTTGGTAGTAAGTGTTTTATTCTTAATACAAAAGATAATTTAGATAAATTTGAACCTAAATCCGACAAAGGTATCTTTATCGGATATTCTAATAGAAGTAAAGCATTTAGAGTTTATAATTTAAGAACTAACACTATTGAAGAAACAATGCATGTATCTTTTGATGAAAATTTTAAAGATACTATATAAATAGAAGATGAAGAAGATTTTGTAACTTTAAATAATGAACCTAATGAAACTAATTGTGAAATCATTCAACCTAATAAAAGAATTAGACTATTAAAAGATCATCCTGTAGAAAATATACTAGGAAATATTGAATCTATAGTTAAAAGAAGAAATCAACTAAATAGTATGAGTAATGTAGCTTTTATATCAACTATTAAACCTAAAAATCCAAAGGAAGCATCATCTGATGATTCATGGATTCTTGCTATGCAAGAAGAATTGAATCAGTTCACTAGAAATGATGTTTGGGAACTTGTTCCTAGACCTGAGGATAAAAGTATAATTGGAATAAAATGGGTTTATAAAAATAAAATAAATGAACTTGGTGAGGTCGTGAGAAATAAAGCTCGTTTAGTCGCGCAAGGTTATTGTCAAGAAGAAGGAATTGATTATGACGAAACCTTTGCACCCGTAGCAAGGCTAGAAGCTATCAGGATTCTACTTGCTTTTGCAAACTACAATAATTTCAAATTATATCAAATGGATGTTAAAAGCGCTTTTTTAAATGGTTTTGTAAAAGAAGATGTTTATGTTGAACAACCTCCACTTTTTGAAGATAATAAATTTCCAAATCATGTATATAAATTAAAGAAAGCTTTATATGGTCTGAAACAAGCTCCTAGAGCCTGGTATGAAAGACTAAGATCTTATTTACTACAATCTGGTTTTGAAATTGGTAAAATAGATACAACTCTTTTTATTAAAAGAAACAAAAATGATATTCAATTAGTACAAGTATATGTAGATGATATAATATTTGGATCAACTAATAACATAATGAATAAAGAATTTTCAGATATAATGACTAAAGAATTTGAAATGAGTCATATGGGAGAACTAAGTTTCTTCTTAGGACTTCAAATCAAACAATAAGATAAAGGAATTTTCATTAGTCAAGAAAAATATGCTAAAGATTTAATTAATAAATTTGGATTGACCACTTCTAGTGGGAAACCAACTCCAATGACAACTAATGTAGCTTTAAGTAAAGAAGATAAATCAAAAGATGTTGATCAAAAATTATATAGGGGAATGATTGGTTCGCTGCTTTATATAACAGCAAGTCGTCCTGACATCACGCATAGTGTCTGTCTCTGTGCAAGATACCAATCTCAACCTAAAGAAACTCACTTAAAAGCTGTTAAAAGAATTTTAAGATATGTAAAACATACTTTAGATTATGGTTTATTTTACCCTAAAAATGATGTATTTGATTTAATTTCATATTGTGATGCTAATTACGCTGGTTGTAAATCCGACCAAAAAAGTACAAGTGGAACTTGTCACTTTCTAGGACATTCTCTGGTTTTCTGGTTTAGTAAGAAGCAAAACACTGTATCCATGTCAACAACTGAAGCAGAATATATATTTGCTGCTTTGGCTTGTTCTCAAGTTATATATATGCAACAAACTTTAAAAGATTTTGGATTAACTATAACTAAATCACCAATTTATTGTGATAATATTAGTGCAATAAACCTATCTAAGAATCCAACTCATCATGCTAGAACAAAACATATTGATATTAGACATCATTTTCTTAGAGATAATATAAGTAAAGAAGTCATAACTCTTGAATATATTAATACTGAAAAACAAATTGCTGATATATTAACCAAACCATTAAATGAACAAAACTTTACTAAATTTAGAAGAGAATTAGGTATATGTTCATTAACTGAAATATAAATTATAAATAATACAAGTATATTTAATAATTAATATAAATAAAAATTTCTCAAAAATTGAACTGGGCATGTCGACATGACCCAACCCCCTATGTCGACATACAGGCCGAGATTTTCAAATTTAAATTTCCCTCTAAAATTAGTTATTTGGTTATATATTTATATATTTCGACTTTTAATCCTTTTCTATGTTCTATTCTCTGTAATAAACTTCTAAAACAGTAAATTAATGGCCAATCTTTGGTGTATAAAATCTTGAATTCCATTTAACTTAGGTTGCTATATTTCACTCATACATAGTTATTATTCTTATGTCATATGTTTGTTTATCTCATTTTCTATTAAGTTCAAGGTTTATAGGTTATTTTTGTTGATGACAAAGGGCGAGAAGTTATATAAAATAGTAGGCTTGGAGTAAGAGGGAGTTGTTGGTGTAAGGGGGAGTTATGGTATGATCGAAGTGGTAAGTATATTTTATAAGGTTGTCATCATCAAAAAGGGGGAGATTGTTAGGAACTGGAGATAGTGGTTTTGATGACAACAACCTTTGTAACATATTTTATTATAACTTATATACTAACACTATTGTCTAGATATATATGAATGTTATTATGTAGGATATATATAAGGCAGGTACTGATTATTGAAGACTGTACAGTATAAAGATCAAGAATGAAGAAATCAAGTTTGAAGACTCATGAGTATCAAGATCAAGATTTCAAGATAAGTGTCTAGTTTTGTTAAAACTTCATAATAGCATGGAAATCTTCATTCCAAATTTCATTTGGGATGGAACCCATTTCTACCTTCTTAGTGGCTTACAAACCCACGACAAGTAGCTTACAAACCTACGACAAGTGGTTTACAAGCCCACGAACATCCTGGTTTTGTACAAGTTCTCGAGTCTTGATGTGATGACATATTCTGCAGGAAGATGCTTGCAAAACTACTTCAAAATGGTTTTTCAAAATGATTTTCAAAACTGCTTTTCAAAATGTTTTAGCCTTAAAAATTATCTTTTAAAATTATTTTCAAAAAGATGTTTTAGCCTTAAAATATTCTTTGTGTTTGTTTTTAAATAAAATCTTGTTTTAAACTTCGTTTGTTTTAAACTATCTTCTGATTTTTAAAAATTCTTTTATAATATATATATACTTGAGATTTAAAATCAAATTTATATATACATTCTAAAAATATATTTTTCTACTCTTCTTTATTTTAAAACATAGGAAAAGTTTATTTTACTCCAGAATCATTTCATCTTGTTTTCCTTTCAATACCATTTTCAAAACAAATTTTACATTATTTTTAACTAAGGGATGTCGACATCATGGGATACCCCATGTCGACATGGTGGCCGTTAAATTCTAAAGTTTCAATTTTCAAAAGAAGTGTCTATTCGTTTAAATCTCTTCACGAATGGTTATGACTGTTACTGGTCTATAAATAGCCTTCACAAACGAATTTTTTAACTAACTATTTTCTTCACTCCTTCTTCTCCATAAATCCATATTCTAAAATTTTCATATTTTTAAGATCATACCGAAATTCTGCCGAATTCTCAAGTGAATCAAATTAGAATCTCATTCTTGTTTGATTCCCTGCCCTCTCTCGAAGATCAAAGTGCTATTCAGAGTTATAGGATCAATTTTGTAACGACCCCGAAATTTAAATTTATTTAAATTAATAATTAAATGAAATTTTGAGTTAAATTTATGATTAAATAAATTTTTGAATAAAAATTGTGAAATTAAGTTGATTAAATGGAGCGAGTTTCCCCGATATCTAAGTATATACTGTATAAATCATTTGAGATTAAAATGAATAATTGTGTGTGTATATATATATATATAGTTTTATAAAATTAGATTTTTTTTACATATCTAAGTAAATCAATACAAAGTAAACTTTAAACAACAATGTTAAAATAGAAAATTATTTATAAAGTAATAAAATAAAATACAAGTTAAAAAGGAAAGCAAGCCAAATAAGCATGTACACTTGAAACAAAACAAATAAGTAAATATATGTAAAGGATGAGTAGGCAAGTAAAGGAAAGTAGATAGTAGATAAAGTAATAAACAAAAGAAACAAATAAGCAATGTACAAACAAATAAAACTAAATATACATCTATGAATAAAAGAATAACATGAAAACAAGTACAAAGCTAATAAATGAAGCCACCACACTATCTCAATATCTTCTCAGCCGAAAGAAAGGAAACAAAGTAAACAAAAAAATATATATATTTAAATAGGTATGTAAGTGTACCATATAGACAAAGTCATTTAATGCTAGTAAGGCAAAACATGTTGTACAAGATGAACACCCCTGTACAAAGTTTCTACCCAGTAAACTTCATTTTCCTTATACCTCCTCTTCATTTCATTTTCGTCCCTTGATACAAAACTGAAATGATAAGAAAGAAGCAACATCTATTTGCAACCAGAGATGCTCTTCATCAAAACATTGAAAAACCAAAAAATAAGCATCACTGTTTTCAACCTCAAGTTCATTCAATCAGGAAAGAAAAAAAAAGAAAGAAAAGCAATTGCAAATTTTCACAAGCCAGTGATATATCAAACTCTGTTGTTCTTCTCTGCTTCAACAAAACCAAGTGAGCAAACTTTAAATTTTAAACTAGTTCTTTGACTCGGATTATTCGTGATGATCAATAGGTGTTTGTGTATGCTTGCTTGTATATGTATTCATAGTAAGAACAGTATGTATGTTTTGTTACAGGCAGATAAGCTAGTTCCAGGTTTACAGAGTAAAACTTTTAAAAGGAAAAATCCTTATCACTTAATCTAGTTTTAGATAGGATCTGATTATCAAACAAATATTGTTTGATTTGACCTAGACTAATGTTTAAATATTTTAGTTAGCCAAGATAAGGCTTGTTGTCTCTGGAAGTATTTAAAACAACTGTGTATGTTGAACAAAGTTAAAACTCAAACTTTTTAATTTATAAATTCAGTATTTTAAGTTGAATACATCAACAAAAATAGGATTTTTAAAGATAAAATGATGATTTTAAATTGTGTATGTGATGAGCAGTTCAAAGATGAACTGGAAGTGAGTTTCGACCAATTTCTGGTGAACTCGAAGTCGAGGGTGGTCGGGGTTGCGTGAGTGGATGAAGAAGCCTATGGGGGTGATGGGAAAAATGATCGGAGATGTTCACGTTCACCGTGGAGGCAGCGGCAAGCCTTTTTCGTTTGTAAACCTAATTTTGACGTGGTGCTGTATTTCGATTCGTGCATCGTTCTCAGGCGACCGAGTTCGTCGTGCGTTGGGGAGTTGGTGGAGGAGGTGTTGAGGAGTGGATGGCCGAAGTTTCGTGGATTCAGATGATCGGAGCTGCGTGAACGTGGCGTTGCCAGGTTTTGTGGTGGGGTCGCTGTCGAGTGTTCCAGGTTTCGAATTTCACTCGAATTCGCGTTCGAGTTGAACCGGCCGGAGTTGGGTGGTTGGAAGCGGAGCTGGGGATGACCTTCGACTTGCTCGAAGCATGGGTGGCAATCGGAAGTGGCGAACGGAGGCGTGCACGTGCACGTGCACGGTGGAGTGATTCTCTGGTGAACTGTTTTTGGTGGGTTCGAATTTAGGCTGGAAGAGACTCGAGATTTACTCGGGTAGGTCGTTGTTTTACTCGGGTAAATCCCTATTTTACTCGAAGTATATTGGGGTGAGCTCGGGTAGTTTGGTTGACAAAGTTTTAACCTGTAACTTGTTGCACAGTTTTAAGTGTTGGTTTAAAATTGAAACCAGGTTGGACTGAGTCCAAAGAAAAGTTTAATTCCAGATTTTTGAAGAAATAAAGTTTTAAATTTAAATAATTTTAAATATTTTAAATTAAAGGGAATTTGATTTAAATCCCTTCCTAGCAAAATATTGCTTTAAGTTATAATTTAAAGTTTTAAAAGTTAGTTTATAAAGTGATTTAAAGTTAAATTAATGATCGTTTGAACTTGGAGTTTAAAATGAAAGTTCAAAGGGAAATTTGAAATAAATGTTTCCAACATATGGAAGTGAAATTTAAATAAATAAATGAAAAATGGGTTTCTTTAAGTAATAAAGATTAAAGCCTTAAATTCATTAACCATTAAAGTAATTAAAGTTGATAATTGATAATTTGTATTTATTTTGAATCTTAAATTGAAATGGAATTTAAAAGTAAATTCAAAGGTAAAATGTTTTGAAATGCATTTGTAAATGACAATTAAGTCATTAATAAGAAGAAATGATTTATCTTAAAGATAATTAAATAATTAATGGTCAATTAATGGGTCATTAAGAATTAATTAATTAAGTTAATTAATTAAGGAATTATAAATTAATGAAGATGATTAAGGAAAGATAATAAATTAAGGGCTAATTAATCAATGCGATTAATTAAGGATAATTAATTTAAGAATAATTTATTAATTATTAATGGTTAGTTAATAAATGATTTAAAGGATAATTAATTATACTGGTTTGTAATTAATTAATGGTTAATTAACCCGGATTTGAAATTCATAAGAAATTAATCTGATTTGAATAAATCAGATAATTAACTGTCCTTGCTTGTGAATATTTGAATTTGATTGGATGATTGAATTGTTTGATATCCCTGATTCGTGATATTTTGTGATACCTCCTGATTTATGTTGTGATCTGTAATTTACTTATCTGTGATGTATATATTGTTATGTGAATATGAAACCCTTGACCCGTAAAACGGCACCTGAATTTCGATGTGACAGGGAGTCGGATTCCAGTTGGTTATCCGAAACCCACATCGAATTACAATTGTGAATCTTTGTGACTGATAAATTTATTTTATCTATGAATCTGTGAATGAAGATAAGCGTTATCGATTATACCGCTTATCGATATATCTGTGATGATTGATGTTGCACTATTGTGTGTAAAACCCCTGGACCACACTTATACACACACAAAAATGGATTTCACGTGGAAATCGGTTAAGTCACAGATAATTTAAATCTGATGTTTTTGAAATTGAAAATTTTAATTTCAATTGATTTGAAATTTGAAATTCGGGGTTAAAGTGAAAAGCTTTTGAAATGGAATTTCAAATATAAAAGTTATTTTGAATAACTTAACCGAGTTTTTGAAAATTTAAATAATTAAATTTTAATTTGAATTCAAGTTTGAAATTAAATCTATGATTTGAAAACTAGGGATAAAAGATGATATAAATGTGTTTGTATGAATTAAACCATTTTAAAGTATTAATTTGGGAATTTGAATTTAAACCAAGGATTTCAACTCGTATGAATGAATCAGATTTTCTGAAATGAAACTGTTTGTTTTAAAATGATAAAAGCTTTCAGATAAGAAATGAAATTCCAGTTTAATTAAAGGAATTTCAAGATCGAATTGAAAAATTATTTTTTTCAAGTTATGAATGAAATCTTTTTGAAAGCTATGAATTAAATCGGTTATTTCCAACAGATTTAAAATGACGATTCGAAATGAAATTGTTTTGAAAGCTATAAGTTGAATCTTTATTTTAAAGATTTAACGAGTTAACCGAATTGAAATGGGAATTGATTTGGAAAATCTATGAATGAATCTTTGTGAAATTAAGTGAACTTTGTGAATTGAATCTTTTTGTTTAAAAGATTAAAATGGTAATTTGATAAACCATTTGAAAAGAAAGTTTGGGTTTAAGTTGTGACTTAATTGAAATCCCAATATCCGTATGTTTTTAAATATTTCGCTCACTATTCGGGTTAACCGGGAAAGGACCTTTGGGTCGTATAACCCATTCCGAATATGTGATACGTCGTATATGGATAGCATTTGAAGACCGGTGTTGAAGACCGGATATTTTTCGAAAATGAAAGGACAACCTGTCGAATGTCTCTGCACTGAGTCGCGCCGGTATAGAGATTTATATCACTCTTTTGTGACGGGAAGTCCGGACGTGATTGGAAATTTATCCGGAATTGCAAGGGCTTCGTGAGAAGTGCCTTCGGTTCTGTTCGAACCCGGAACAGACTTGTATGGATACATGTCTGACATTACACTTTGAGATATAAAGCCGATTTCTTTCAAATACATTTCTGTTGGTGGCGGAGAATTTATTCTCTTAGCTTAACACCCTTCTCTGAGACGTACGAGCTCAGAGGTTATGTAGTTGAAATTTATCAGCGATATATCCCAATTTGGTAATGTGACATGCTGAGTGTTGCTGTGTGATGATCAGTGTTTGATCATTTGCGATATGATCATTTATTTGATTTTATATCTTTGTGATCATAGGTTGATCATTTGTTTGACCCAAAGCATGGCTTTGTGACAAAGCGTAGCTTTGTGGACGAGACTTCGTCAGGACCTCACAACCCGGAAATGGTCAAAACAGGAATGTTGCGGCAAGGTTATGAGGGTCGCGCCCTTTAGGGTATGTCATTTCCTTCTGGAAAAGGGTGGTATTATGGTATGGAGCCCCGATACTTACTCATGTGGATACACTTTCTTTATGATGTGTGATGTTGGATACCGAGCTCGGATAAAGGTCCCAAAGGACCGGGAGGTGGCATATTCGTGAGTTACCTGTTACAGGGGTAACCCGGCCTTGTTGGCAGAGAGCAGTTTGTCTCTCGGGGCGTCCCGCCAGAGGCGTTCCCATGCGGCGGAAGGAAGTTCCTTAGCCTGACCATTTGTTGGAAATCCATTTCCCAATACGAAACTTGTACGGTATTAATTGTAGAACCTGCCATTTACTTATGGTGGCGCCCCACTGTTTAGATGGTAGCTATAGTAGGCATAGTTCGAAATGTCTATGCTGGCTAAGATTAATATTATACTTTCGAAATGTTTTCTGCACTATGCACTAATAATAATATCCAATTGATTTTGCGTAGTAAGCATCTTTGACTATCATAAGAAGAAATCTCCTCCAATTCTGCGTTTGCATTGTGTGTGTGGCGGGAGGTCTTATGGTAGTTTCATTTTCCAAAAGCATTGCGGATTCCAATGTTTAAAATCTTTTGTTGATTGTTTAAAGATAAACTGTTTTTGTTGCTCACACCAGTCCCATGACTGATCCGGAGTTTATTGTTCCCTTCCTAAACTCTGGGTGCTCATAATTTTCCACACGAGCAGTCTAGAGTTGGGTTTTTCAGATAGTCAGGTTCAGTAGATTTTCTGGAGCTAGTTTAGTCTTTGGATCGGACTGCACTTGCTTATTCTTGGTGTATCGTTATTGGGAGTTCGAGCTACTGCTGGAGTTCTCTCTTGAAGACTATCTTAGAGTTATTTGTTCCGCTGCTGGTGTTATCGTTTTCTTTTCCGCTGCTATTTGTTGTATCATATCTCTGATGTATATAGATATTCATTGTATCATTATTGTATCTGGATACTGTATCAGATATTGTATATCTATATTCTTTTATTTCCGCTGTGTTGTTTACTTAATGTTGTTATAAGCTCCGGCGACTCGGATTTGAACGCTCGAATCTACGACATTCGAGTACGATGTAAAGTATGAATGTCGATTTTCGAACGCGAAAATCTGGGACGTTACAAATTTGTAATCAAAAGTTTATCGAGTCTCTCTATAAGGTGTGGTTGTGCCTGGAAATCAATTGGGTGATCTTGTGTCCCGTAAATCAAAAGAGTTTGCCTCGGACTCGAAGACGGGAGGGTACCTTAAGGCCTTTAGAAATTGAGGATTGTAATCTCAACATTGGTAAAATAAAAATCTATACGAGGTGTTTGCCTTGGTGCAGGACTGGACGTAAGGTAACTCCGAACCAGTATAAAATCCGGTGTGTTCTTCCCTTTTACTGCTTATTATTTACTTTCTGTATCTGTGTTTGATTCTGTGATTATCTGTGATTAAGTTTTGCATTTGTTTATATCATAATTTTTAAATTAGTCCATATAAGTCTTAGAATCCATTAAACACTATTAACCCCCCCCCCCCTCTAGTGTTAATTAGCCTTAAGATCCTTAATTCGCACTCCCTTTCAACTCCATAGGTATGGTACAAACCAAACTCATAGAAGGCGCTCTAGGGCATGTGAACACGACACTCGAGACAATGCCAGGGTAGATTTACCGATTGCAGAACCGGGCTGGTGGTAACACATAGCAGCTACTACCGCCCACCTTGGAACACAGTCCCAAATCAAAGGTGCACCCAATCAAATCACAAAGTAATAGAATGGTATCGAAGAAGCATGTCTGATTGGAGGAATGACCTTACTTGGCCCGGCTATAGCTCCTATTTTAGTCGCATCTAAGCTGACTTACGGGAGTCAGGGTCACGTCAATACTTTATACAGAAATCGTTCGCCAAACCATCCTACTTCATTCCTGGAATCTCCACCACGTACACAGTTGTTAAAGTGGTTTTCGGTATTGGCAGAGAGTATGACAATATCCGATCCCGGTCTCTTTAACAACCAAATGCTTATTTCACACTGTGGTCATTTCATTTCAAATAGTTCATATTTCATATCAAAATATCATATTCATTTCAAAACCATATCAATCCGATATCATTATTCACTTTATATAATATTCATTTCCAGAATCATAACACTTTTTTTTTAAATTATAACACATTCGAAATCATAACACTTTTGAAATCATAGCACTTTTGAAATCATAACACTTTTGTAATCATTACGGTTCCAACTTAAACGGTTTAGATATTAAAATAGTTTATATATTAAAATAGTTATAAATTAAAATAGTTTATATATATTAAAATACTTTATATAATAAAATTAGTTTCCTCTAATTTCGCAAATCAATTTAAATAATCTTAAATTACACCATTCAATTTAAATCAATTCCAGTTGAACCATTTCAATTTAAAGTTCAAAGATTCAAGTTTAAATATTCAAACATTTACAATATAAATTTTATTTATATTTCAACATTTAGCTTTAATTTAATTCAAATTGGAAATTATTCGCTTAATCATTTTAATAGCAATTTAATTAAATCCCATTTTATAAATTTAAGTCAATATTAAATATTCAATCTCAATTTTATTTAAAATTGAGAATATTCATTTAATCACTTTTTATCAAATCAAGTTATAAATCATACCTTTCAAATCTCAAAATCAATAAGTTCAAATAAATTCTTATTTAAATTCAATTATTAACCAATTTAAATTCCAAGTCAACATTAATTTATCTTCCCAACCTTTATTATTAAAGTTATAAAACATATATTTTTAAAATATTAATACAAATTTTAAATAAATACTTAAACATGTTATAAACCAATTACATTAAATGTTTCTTAAATTAAATCTTATTATTAAATTCATTTATATTAAATCTTATTTTATATATTTTTTAAAATAATAAAATTATAAGTAAAATCTTAAAAATTATATTTTCAAAACTAACTTATAAATTTTTTTTGAGAATAATGTGTGATCCTCTAATAAAAGAGGAGAGCACACATGAAACTATATATATAACATAGCAAAGTGCTGCCAACATGCCTGGTAGGTGACAAATCTAAGTACAAGTAATAAAGGAGAACACAGGTACCCCTATAATGAGCTCCGGCAAAGCCACCGCCCATTACACCCCAAAATCGAGCTCTGGCATGGCCACCGCCCGATAGTGGGGTGTTGGAAGTACCTGGAAAGACTGAATAGCATCAAAAGCCAAAGATACTGAAAGCCAGCACAATCTAGAAGGAAACTCTATGTAGCTGCCTCAGTAAGAATTTGCTAATCTGGAGAAGAAAGACTAATGATCCAGAAAGTAAAAATCCACTCTGAAAACTCTAGTATAGTTGCAAGTAGCACCTGACACAATCAGCAATCCTGGAAATGGCTATCCTGCACACCTGTAAAGAGACACTAACATCCTATTTATCCCAAACCTGTAACATAACTAGGAAAATAATTAGATTGAATCACATATATGTATATAAATATAATTTATATACATATATGTGTAAATAAAATAAAATGAGATATAATAAAGCAAAGATAATATAGTACAAAAACTAACAGTTCTAAAAAGTAAGGGAAATATGGTCCAAACTGAAGAAAATTAACGAACAATAAAAACTAGACAATTCTAGAATTGTCATTGTGGACCTACAAATAAGAGCAAGTTATGGTATACCCGGGGATCATCATTTAAATTTGAAAAAATATTATTGTTATGTTTGAATATATTAATATTATTACTAACCTTGTTAAGTTATTCCTTGAAAAGATTGTTTTTAGCTAATTTAGATTTAGGATTAGAAATCCAATTAAAGCAAAAAGATGAAATTAAAAAAAATCAATTTATTGAAATGATTATTGTTATTATTAAAAATTCGTTGATTTCTTTCAAACCAAATGTACCAACAGGATATAGTGAATAAAGTATCAAGTAAGTATCTATTATCCTTATTAAACTTAAATCTAAAAGTGTTCCAATAGAAAACACAATCAGTAATTCGAGTATTAATATTAAAGCTAAAAATATTAAGGGTATTCATAAGAATAAAACAAGTGTCCATACAATCATAGTAAATATGATTAATATCCTCAAAATGCATATTACAAAAATAACATTTGTTGTCAATATGTGTATTTTTTCTTTTTAAAAATTCTATAGTATTTAATTTTCCGTGCATAATTAGCCACATGTGGATTTTTGATTTAGGAGGAGCATTTGATTTCCAAATAAATTTAAAACAATTATTAGTTACTCCCGAAAAATTAATAAATCTATAAAAAGAGTTAGAAGAATATTTCTTACTTTTATCCCACTCCCAACTAATATAATCATTATCGTTATCCATATTATAAAGATTTAGCCTAGCGTAAAGCAAATTAAGCTGCCTAAGGGTAGAACCTACTAGAATTCTGTTAAAACTAAAAATCCAAGGAGGGTCATTTTCGGGAGAAAAAACTTCTGAAATAAATGCATATTTAAAGTTACAAATATCATACAACTCTCTAAACTCAATCCTAAGAGGAATGACGGAAATCCAACTATCGTGCCAAAAAGAGGTATTATTGCCAGAGTGAACAATTCTATTAATGCCTAAATTAAAAATCACATTACATTTTAAAATGGATTTCCAAAAATAAGATTGTT
The DNA here is from genome assembly GCA_030737815.1 of Allium fistulosum. Classification (NCBI taxonomy): domain Eukaryota; kingdom Viridiplantae; phylum Streptophyta; class Magnoliopsida; order Asparagales; family Amaryllidaceae; genus Allium; species Allium fistulosum. The sequence continues at coordinate 1,621,910,662 of CM060901.1, forward strand.
TATAAGAAACCGCTGGACTAATTTGATAAAGATTATTACTACCATTATAATAATATTTAGAAATTATTTCTTTCCAGGTGGCATTATCGTCAATGTCCTTGAACTTCCATAACCACTTACCTAGAAAAGACAAATTCATATTATGCAAATTAATAACTCTTAAACCTCCTTCCTTTTTAGATTTACAAACAGTTTCCCAATTTACTAAACTTTTTATGCAGCTGTTTGAATTATCACCGCTCCATAAAAAATCTCTTCTGATTTTATCTATTTTATCAATCACCCAATCAGGAAAAAGATGCATAGACATCCAATAGATCGGGAGAGCTGATAAAACAGAATTAATTAAAACAAGTCTACCCGCTCTAGATAAAAGTCTCTCATTCCAATTAAAAATCTTATGTTTAATTTTATCTATAATTATAAACCAATCGTCATGTTTTAGTTTAGTAGGCCTAATCACAAAGCCAAGATAGTCAAAAGGAAAACTCATAATTTTACAATTTAGCGTTTTAGCAACTAAATTTTCAACTTTTTCAAAATCATTTAAAACTAAAACTGAACTTTTATCAAAATTTATTTTTAAACCTGATAGGAGTTCAAAACTATATAGAATAAACTTAAGACAAATAATGTGTCTAGGAAGATGAGAAGAAAAAAGCAAGGTATCATCTGCAAATTGAAGGACTGATATACCGTTACGCGATATATCATTACCTATGTTTCCCAGTGATCCATTATCAACCACTTTTTTAATTATCTTAGCAAAAAACATCTGTGGCTAAGTTAAAAAGAAAAGGCGATAAAGGATCCCCTTGCCTTAGACCTCTCTTAGATTGAATTTTATTTCCTAAAATACCATTTACCATAATACTAGAATTACTAGTTTTAAGCAAATTCATGATCCAACTAATCCATCTAGGACTAAAACCTCTAGCATGAAAAATATCAACTAGAAAATCCCAATCTACCGAATCAAAAGCTTTTGCAAAGTCTAGTTTTAAAATAGCACAGGTAATATTATTCTTACAACAGTGATTAATGTATTCTTGAACAACTGCCACACCATCAGTGATATTTCTCCCTTTAAAAAGCAGATTGTGAACAGTCAATTAGATCATTCATTCTAGAACTAAGTCTATTAGCTAAGACTTTTGAGATAATTTTAACGGAATAGTTGATTAATGAAATAGGTCTAAAATCTTTTAAATTATTAGCACCTACTTTTTTATGTAATAAAATAACATTTACGAAATTAAATCTTCCCAATTGTAAATTTCCATTATAAAATTCATTAAACATGCTAATTAAATCTAATTTTAAAACATCCCAAAATGTTTTGTAAAAGAAAATAGGGAATCCGTCCGGACCCGCGGATTTATCACCTGGCAAATCATTAATAGCTTTTCGGATTTCCTCTTCAGTAAAAGGAACATCTAACTCTGAGAGATTAAAATTGGAAACAGCCGGATATAAATCATTCCATCTAACATTAATTCTATGATTGTTTTTGTTACCAAAAATATCTCTATAATAGTCTGTGAATGCCTTATTGAGATCTCTTTAATCGACTAATTCTACATTGTTAACTAGAATGGAATTAATCGTATTGCTTCGTTTTCTACCATTGGCCATATTATGAAAAAAAAATTAGTATTATTGTCTCCTTCATTAATCCACTGAATTCTGGATCTTTGCTTCCACATAACTTCCTCCTTTTCTAGAATAGAGTCAAGTTCTTCTTTTAAATTTGTAAGAACATTCCGCTCACCTACATTTAATTGTCTATTTTCTTCTATTTTATTTAGTTTAAGCATCTCGTTAAGAATATTTTCTTTTTTAATTTTAATACTACCAAAAATATTTTTACTCCAATTTTTAAGAAAAAACCTAAGTTTCCTTAGTTTTAAAACAAATTCTTTTGCTGAATTATCTCCATTTCTAATATTGTACAAGCTCATAGAAGTCCAATTATTAATTATTAAGTTCGATAAATTAGATTCTAATAACCACATTTTTTCAAATTTAAATGATCTACTAAAAACCCTATGATGATCACAGGTGAGAATAATGGGACAACGATCAGAAAAAGTGTAAGGCAAACCAGACACTCTACAGATAGGAAATTTATCCTCTATTTCATCACTAACGAAAAATCTATCTAGAAGAGCCATAGAAGGGGACTCCCTAGAATTTCTCCAAGTAAAATCTCTATTAGAGAGAGGAATTTCAATCAAATTTGAATTAATAATAAATTGATCGAATTCCTCCATAGCAGAGAAATCTCCCTCCCTTGGAGCTCGCTCACCTATAAAACGAGTAAAATTAAAATCACCCCCCAAAATCCAAGAGCCCGGCGCTAAAGATCTAAACTCAAGACATTCATTCCAAAGAATCTGACGACCTAATTTTGAGTTTGGCCCATAGACATTAGAAATGTTTAAAAAAGAATTATCAGATAGATTAATTAGAATTATGTGTAACGAGTGTTGTTTGGTAATACATTGGAGTAGTTTAAAATAGTTGTCCCCCTAACCAATCGTTAAACCTCTAGATGCACCCACCGAAGGTAAAAAACCCATTTTCTAAAATGATATCCACCTAGTCTTCTATAAAAACAAATATCTGGACACTCAATTTTAGTCTCCTGAAGAAGTGAAATGTCAATAGAATAGTCTTTAAAAAAAGCTCTAACCTTATCACATTTATTTAAGTCATTCAAACCTCTAATATTCCAACTAATGATCCTCATAAACCCGTTGACCTAGCCCTATCAAATTCCTTACTTCTAATAAACTCACGATCTAACTCTATATCAGCAAAAATAAAAGCAGTATCACTGGCTAACTGACTGAACTCAGAAGCTGACAAATTACCTAAAGCATAAGATGAATATGTACTACCCAAATCAAAATACATACCTGAGCTTGAATCCGTAGCACCGCTTACAGTACTCGAACCAGGAAACTTACCCAAAGACTGAGAATGACTGCATCGAATCCTGACACTATGATGAACCGACCCACTAGATGCTAGAGACTTCCTTCGTCTACCTCTCTTCGATGAAATATAACAAGAAGTTGAATTAATACCTAACTCCCCATTTTGAACATCCGAATGAAGTCAAGATTTCCCTTCATACGTTTGCAAAAATGCAGAATCATTAATGTAACAACTCCTCACCAAAACTAACGAATCCACTTCATTTGTTAAATCACTACACAAACCAACAGACTCTAAAGCTGCCACAGGATCAGAAAAAACCCCTTCCAGATTATCAATTCCACCCAAACCCGCACCAGTTGATACTTCTTTATCACCACTATTGTCACAAGCAACACCACCATTGAAGGTGTTGGAAACAACGTTAACTCCAAACAGACTCACCTCAGAATGACTACCGACAACCAGAGAGAGGCTTGAAGAATTCGAATTGATTACATCAACCATTGTCGAATTCTATGCACCATGCACATCTGCAGAAGCGTGCATATCATCTAAAGAAACAGTGATCAATTTTGTGTTCTCTCCAGACAAGATTTCAAAATCAACATAAGCTCGAGTCTCTAGCTCAGCATCTTTATCATCATCGTTCAGATGATCAAATGACATGATCCATTCACAAAAATCACCTGGCTCAAACTTATATTCATCGCCTGGATAAACATAATCTTCAGTGACAAGTGAATCTCCTAGTTCATCCACCAACACTCCATCTCGTTTACTATTATCCATCATAACATTCTGATCATTAAAGTCGACAACATACGGCAAGTCAACATCTATCATATTCGACCACAGATCACTACTAAATACCTTAATGGAATTAGAAATCCGGTCTACATCCATTCGATTATCCAGATCTTTTCTAACATCTGGTGTGATTTTCTGGTAATCCAAGTCATGATCAAGCAAGAATTCACTCAAAATATAACAATCTTTAATACTGCCACCATTATTATCAATAGAGACACTGTTACAAACATTTGCTCTCATTTGATTTTCAGTCGAACTATCAGACAAGGCATGAACACTCATATCACTATCCACTTCGTTCTCAATAAAATCAGTGATAATTGCTGAATCTAGGCACTCGAATCTGTTAGTAGTAGGAACCTCAAAATTCACCAATCTACGAGTATAAGGTTTACCTTTTTTGGTCTTTATATGAGTAAAACTTTCATTCAATTTGTTTCCACATACCTTTGTGACAGAAGAATGAGGGCAATTATTACACAGTGCGACTACAGCAAGATCATACAAAAATGGGTCGAATCTAGATGATTCCTCTCTCTTGACAAAATCAAGAAGATCTTTTTCTTTTTTACCCTTATTCGATTCAACAAGATTTTCCTTTTTCAAAACATTAGGAGGAGAATCAGATTTGCCGTAATATAACTCTGGATCACCGAATTTTTCTCTATAACCCTTACCGATGTTCGGTGAGTTAATAATGTTGAAATGGAACAGAAAATCTTCTAAATACTTAATTTTTTCATTTTGATTTTTCCATAGATGATCCAATAAGATCCCCTTCAACAACATACATTTTAACATGAATTGGAAGCCGTGATCTACCAGAGTAGCAGGGGAAACGGAGTTGCTCAATTTGGATGAACAAGCATACTTCTTATGGCCTGACTTACCACAAGCGAAGCACTGATAGGGTCTCGGCATTGAAAAGCGTAATGATTATAACCACCGCATCTAAAACAGTAATCCTTTCCTTGAGTCGATCCAATTCTTGTTCGAAGAATTCGATGGGGAGCTCTGATATCCATGAAGTGGATGTCGATCCTTTACCACTTGCGCATATGATCGATAGGGTAAAGAATCGCGATGTATACAATCAGATGAGAGGAAAGAAGACGATTGAATCGAGGAAGAAGAATTGTGAGAGCGAGAGAATGAGACAGACGCCATATTTTTTTTACTTTATTTTATTAAAAAAAACTAACTTATAAATTTAAAATCTCCAAAACATATAATTTTAAAAATAAAAAATTTAGACATGTATAAAAATAACATTTATACATATTATATTTTAAAAATCAATATTTATTAAAACCCATGTATTTCCTTTCAAAACTTTGGAAATCATTTTCAAAATATAGACCAATGGTGTCCATATATAATTTTCTATCCTATGGTCAACTGATACTAATATTTATCATTTCAATCCGCAATTTAGATATCTACGGGTATGTATAATTTCAACCCACAATCCCAAAAATTCAAAATAAATGAAAATCTCTTGGATTTATCATTTCAACCCATAACAATTTTCCCCTATTCTACAATATCGTTCGGGTATGTATCATTTTAACTCATAGGGAATTCTAAATTAACGGGGAACTTGCAAAGTGAGAACAATTATGATAAAAATATAATATATCAACAACTGGCATATATCATCAGTAATAAATTAAATAAAATATACACAACATGATATGGTGTCATATATCATAGGTGAACAATTACAGATAATGGCATAACATATTTAACAATTAAATAACTAGCAATTTAAATTTAAAAACATATTTCAATTGTCGTTTCAAGTGAAATCAAATTTACTAACTATAAGAATGTTAATCGTGAGTGATTGCTCAACTTTCGAGGCTAGAGAAATTAGACACACAACAAACTACGATTCTGAATCACAAACTCGACAATCGACCAATTCAACGACAAATCCCGAAGCAAAGCACGATGGACTCGAGATTGATGAAATAAAGCTGATAAATAAAAAAATCGATGAAAACAAGTCAAAATAAACATGATTAAAATGTAAAGAAAATATATTTTATATCCTTTTCCTAAAAATCAATTTTCAATTTAAAACACATATTTAAAATAAAATCTATATATATATTAAAATCAATAATAAATAAAAAAATAAATAAAATAAATAAAAAAAAAATTTATGTATATTCAATTTCAAAATCATTTTTTTCTCTTTCTTTAAACACATCTAATAAAATCGAATTTCTATGTTATATATATACGCTATGCAAACAAATATAATTTTATATATTACATTTTAAAATAAATAACCAATATGAACGCGCGGCTAAATAGAAACAAACATATATGCGATGTATATACATCTCATAATATATATAGGTAAGATTTTATACTCAAGCTAAAAACTATAAATAAGAAGATATATATATATAACAAAGAAGTCATAGCTCTCATCTCAACATCTGTTATACTGTATATATGCGAATATAGGTAATCTAGTATGCAAGAAAATGTATAGACTTATACTTTATATATATGAACTAATTGTAAACAAAATTTTATAAACTCATATATAAGATAATTTGGAAAAAAAACATATATATATATATAGCTTGGTATCTTATATATATTTTTAGAGGAGGGGAAAAGCTTGACAGATATGAAAACAACTAACATACTATATATATAATAACAGAGGAGGGACAGGCTTTAGGAAAACTTGGAAGAAAACACGAGCATGCTTTGGGTTTGAAAGCAAATACAAATATGGATGCTTCGGGTAAAATAAGTTGTATAATATATATATATATATATATATCCTTCTCATGATGCAAGAAACTAGATCTACCACTTTGATGAAGCAATAAAATAAAACTTGCTTTATCGCAAATATATATACACGAGAAAAGATGCCTGCACGTGATCGGCTGCTCCCGTAGGGAGGAAGTGGAGCTGCGGGCGAATCAGGAGGCGCGGTGGCAGACGTGAGGCTGAGGGCAATGGCAGTGAGAAGTCGGATCAATGGGAGTGTGTGTACGATGTACACGTGGAGAGTTTTTGGGACCTACGTGTGAAGATGCTGGGTAACGGCAGCAGGGAGGTGGTTACGGGCGGGCTGTTGTGAGGCCGGAGCAGGTGGTGGGCGAGTGGGATACGGTGGATCAAGGGAGCAATGGCGGATGACGGCACATGGGCTAATGGGTTGTTTGGTTGTGGTGTGGGTTTGGGATGGTGATGGCAGCGGGTTTGATCGGTGGTGGAAGTTTGGCAGGCTTCGGTGGAGATAGGCGATCTGGAGTGGGGCACGGGTGGTGTACGAAGTAAGGTGGAGGAGGAGAGGCTAGCGGGTTCGGCTGGCTACTGCGTAACAGGCGGTAGAGTGGATGGCGATGAGGAGAAAAGGGCACGACAGGTGGAAAAAAGATGGATGAAGGCAGTCGAGGCCGAAGGGAAGGTCGACAAACGAGATGATGAATGTTGGAGGGCTTGCGTGGAATAAATGCGATGAGCAGGTCCGTGGAAAGAAGATATTGAATCAAGAAGATGAGCAAAAGAAATTAAGCAAACAGGGAATTTTCTTTTTATAATAGAAAGCTTGAACAAAAGAGGAGAGAGAGAGAAATAACCAGCCACATGAATGAATATATATCGACTTCTTTATTATAACTATTATATTTATTTATTTTGGATTAATGAAAAAAACCAAAGAAGTGAAAAGGGCAGAAAGAAAAAGATTAAACGAACTAGTTATATTATAAATTGAAGCTAGGGGAAAAGTAAAAGTCCAACTAGTGAATTCAGGGCAATAATTAAATGCAAATGGCTATTGGTTATCTCGGGAACACGAAAGGACACAGGGAAACAAAAAGCTCAAAACTTATACCGATACGGATAACCGTTCTACGGATTTCTCTGCGTACTGGACTCCAAAATGCAGAAATGAATATACTGCAGAGATCAGCACGACAAGACGAACAGAATGGTACACAGATATGAGTGATACGGTCAACCTATCAAAAGTCGATATTCTGTTGCCAAAATGCTGCTAAAACGCCAAAAATAAGATAAACGGAGCTAGAGCAGTCAAAATTTGGCAAAACAAAATACGACGTCTCACTCAAAAATAGTTTACATTTTTTTGTATAAAAATATTCAGATTTCAATAATATTTTAATTACATCAATTTTAACTGATTTAAATTGAAATTGAAATTACACAACAAAACTAACTTTCATAGTTTCAAATGAAAATTTACCATTTGCTATGTCTAAATAGACGTATTCCAAATATCAAATTTTCATTGCAAAATTTAATTGTTTAATTTCAAGCAAAATTTCAGTTAATTACGTTATAAAAACCGTTAAAATTTACGGGTCGTTACAAGGGGAAAGAGATAATCAAGGGAATTACTTAGGGAAATTTTAATTAAAGAATGGGAAAGGTTCCATTCTTTCAATCAAAACAAATTCACTAATTCATTTCCTACATAGAATTCATTCTTTCCTATTTATATTCTCTCTTTTCTCCTCCTAAACTTCCATGATAGGAAAAAAATTAATATTTCCAAATTCTTTCAATCCCAAATAAAAAAACATTAAATAAATTGAAACACAAGTGGTTCATCCATCTCTTGCAAGGATTGAGTCTGGATCTTGAAGATCCAAGAAGGTATCATCATTCAAGGTGTGTTCCTTTAACTATATCGTAAGGTAAAGTTCTAGTTTTATTTATTCTTATATTAGTCTTATTCATATGATTTGGATCTTTTGCATATCACATCTGAATATAAGTTTATTGATTTAACTTGAACTAAATCCATATTTATCACATCTTCTTTAATAATGTATGTCATAATATTAATTTAATTTAGATCCATTTTGTGATATTCCCATTTGATTACATATTAACATTCTTACCATTAAAGCAATGACATATTACATTTTAGTTAATTAGTCATTTATGTTGTTCATATAATTTAGAACTGGAATTTTACCATGAATTTATATGCGCCTATGTAGTCTTTTTTTGTTCTTGTATTAGAAACTATTTATAACAAAAAGCAACTATTTTGATTAAATCCTAATTTTAAATTCATTGGTATGATTTTATTTTTGTTTCAACTCAAATAAACTATATATGTTGTCTATTTGAAATCATTTGTAAATTGAATATAAGTTTTATTTATTTGTTGCTTGAAATAAATTTTTATTAAATACTTTTGCTTGAAAGTTGTTAAAAAACCATAAATGGACTTTTGTGTAAAATATCATAGACTTTTAAATCCTTCCTAATTTAACGTTGCCTTTTAATTTGTTGTCTTTAAATCCTTCCTAAATTTAGAAAATATACTTTTATGTAAATTTGAAAGTTTAACTTTAAAATCCTTCCTAAGTTAAGAACTGATTCATATTTGTTAATCACAATTTTAACATATGAGAGTGGTCAAAATTAATTTCATATGCATATATGTTTAAGAGTTTAATTGCTACTTTGAAATGGCATTGAATGAGTGAGTAAAGGAAGGAGGAAATTCCTCCACCTTTTCTTCTTCATAAATGTGTACTTTAATTCATTGATTGTCTTGCTATATGTATATAAATTAATTTTGTCTATGAGTAAAATACTTTGTTAATATCATATGTATAAGTATAATCAGTTTTGCTTATACATATATATACATGAATATTTTGTTCGTCGAAAACTTGGATAGCAAAGGTATGTGTGCATTCAGTAGTAAATATCATTTAATATGTTAATTAATTATAAAGGGAGAGAAATGAAAGGTTTATCTCTCTATATTCATAGGCCCAATAATGATCCAATAAAGGAAATTTTCTAAAATTTACCCTTTAACTACGCTATAGGCTGGCCGAGTTCCAACATGAAGAACTATAAATCGATCGAAGTTTAAAAATTAGGGTTCAAAAACCCTAATGTTCACGGCAGCGGCGTTAGGTGGGCCCGGAGTTGGCTGGGGGGCGGCGGCCTTGTAGGGCGAGCGAAGGCGTGGTAAACGCGGGATTCAACGTCAACATTGGACGCCTATAGCGGCATGTAGTATTGGTCAAAGGTGCGCCTGGAAAGTAACGGCATGGTTTTGGAAACGACTCCAAATTTGCAAAGAATGTAAGTTTACAATTGGGTCCCTGTTGTTTATAATTACAAATTAAACCCTAGACCTTCCAACCACTATAATTTTCACATGCAAACTCAGATTCACATGCGGTTTCTTCCATTGGATTCATGATGGAATTCAGGACTATTTAGCACTAGGCCTACTGAGATTGAAGGCTATTAGCAAAAGCACATTGGTATAATTATTTAATTTAATTAATTGAATTTTAAATTATAAAATAGATATCTATTGATGAAAAATCATAATAATTGATATAAGTTGTGCTTTGTTTATGACTGTTTGGTTGATATGATATTTTGTGTGTATCGTGCCTTGGTTGGGTAATTATCGTTGATTATTATATTTTTATGTTTAATTGAATAAATATTCAAATTGAATTGGAAAATAATCAACTGAGTAAAATGGATAATAATAGGAAAATAATTTAAATAAATGATAGATGTGATTATTTATAGTTTCTGTGTGATGTTTATAGATAACAATGGCTGAATGAATAAAATAAAATTAATGAAAGAAATTAATAAGTTTATTATTTATGAATTTCTAGGGAGATTCATAAATAATAATGGTAAATATATTTCAAACTAAATTTTAAATGTTTATCATTATCATTTAATAATGTGGTATTTTATAAATAATAATAATAATATGGCTTTTGGGAAAATTACGATGTTTTAAGTAAGTGACAAAAAGGTTGATTTCATGGTATTTATAGTATGAGATATTATTATTATTATTATTTAAGTAATAAAATAAAAGGGTATTTTCTAAAGAATAATAATAGTAGTAAACAAAAATTTTCCAAGGGTGCCTTTGGATAAAATAATTGCTATTTTGAGATAAATAGAAATAAAAAGGAGTTTCGATGATTTTAAAATAAAATGTTGTATTTTTGGAATAAATAGTAATAAACTGGTTTTAGAAGGTATTAAAGTGGTTTTAATATATATAATTTTTTTTGGCAAAGCCAGCGGGGATAAATGGCCCCTACCATGTATTTATAATGAAAAGAAAGGTTCTTACATCATAAATAGGAATTACAGTGGTTAACTAAGAAGAGGAAAGAAAGGAAAATGAAAAAACAAGAACAAGAACTACACAAACCAATAGTTATTCCCAAAGTCGAACCACTACCTCTTCGAAGGGGTAGGAAGAAAGAACATCACAGTGTGGATTTGTTTGCAGATTCGATGAAATACATCATGTCTCTTTCGAACATTGTTGGTAAACAAGATGTCATTTCTCTCTCGCCACAGTTCAGCAGCAGTAACCTTTAAGTAGAGTAGCAAAGCATGAGCATCGGCAGTTTTCCATTTTGTTGCAGCATATATATTAAACCATTCAATCTTGCTGTCCCAAACTGGTCTTGAATACCCTCCCCTCAATCTAATTTTAGACCAGATGAAGTATGTGTACGGGCAAGAGAAAAAAGGTGATGAACATCTTCCTCACTATTTTGACAAAATAAACACATTATGTTCAAGGTAAGGCCTTTTCTACTCAGGTTGGCCTTGGTATGTATAGCATTTTTGAAGATTTTCCATAGCATAAAATTTAATCTCTCACTTGTATGCCGATTCCAAATACGTTTATTCCAGGAAAATCTGTTATGAGTAATTTCTTCATCCAGAGCAGTGTATATTATGGCAGTGAGTGTTCCTTGTGCTTATTAGTCTATTTGTATTCATCCTTTGGAGCATAAGAGTATGGTTGGTGAATACTTGTTCCATTTACTGTTAAGGTCAGGGTAGCTCAAGATAGGTAATTCTATCTTGCCTTGTCTGATATATATAATTATTTTGATGTAAAATAATAATAATAATATCACTTTAAAAAGAGATTTGATAAAGATTACTATTTTGATTTAAAATACGATGCTTTAGGATATGTGAAGAAGTTGAAGTACAATAAAGGATTTATAGAGTGTATTATCATTTAAAAAGAATTATTATTATTTTTGGGATGAATAAATAAAGGTAATTCTATATTGAATGATAATAAGACAATTTTATACTTAAGACAATAATATATGCAAATATATTTTGATGATTATTGAATGCGTGATTAATTGTTAATTGTAGTTATATGTTTGATGTTGATGATGGTATCGCATTTTTGATGAGCGTGCGATATTTTACCATTATCGCTACTAGTTGATGGTAGTTCATTATGGTTATTTGATGATGGATATTGTGTTACTAATATTGATTGGACTAGTACAAATTTGATGATTTATATTTACATTGATGATGATGTATGTAAGTATATTTGGCCATTGTGATTTTTTAATTTGACGGATTAGGATTGGCATTAGATATTATTAATGTTTGATGGATGTGCACTATTATGGTTATTACCCTATAAGATGATTTATTGTAATGGATGAATAAGAATATTGTTTTATTCTTGTAATATTTGCATTTGGTTATATTGGTTGAAATGGTTGCATGGATGTTACCCTATCAGATTCCATAAATATTTTGGACAAAGAGTCTTCATTTCGAATTTTTTACAAAACAATGTTTTCCTATAAAAAATTGGAATTGATTTTAAAATGGTGAAAATATTTTGGGAAATTGTTTTGTAAAATGTTGTGATATTTTAGGAAGAAAAAGGATTTTGGTTTTAAAGTAGATGGATGCATTGAGTTGAAGATAAAATTATTTTTCTTTAAAGATATATTGGAACACTCCTCGTTATTGGACCGCGCTTTGGTATTTTGGTGGGTTATTCTTGTCATCAAATGAAGAAATTACTATAAGAGGATTTTGGAATCAAATTTTTTCAACGTGATCTAAAGATTTGAAGAAACGAGATCCGATATTGAAATTCTAGACTTGACGACTCAATGATGGAAGTTGTGATGACGATCTATAAGGACAAATTCTATGACGGGAACTTACAAAGTGGAGCGAGGACATGCTCTACTATGTATATGAAGTGTGATGAGGGACCATTGATACTCGAAGATTTCGATGCATACTCACAAAGCATGGGTATGTGAGGACGTTCACCTAGGCCAGACGTGACTTGGATATTCAAATGGGATATTCGTCTTACCTTGGGACCACCAGATAGGAAGTCTAGTTCCTGACCCTCTAAGTGTCATGGATGCGAGCAAAGGAAACAGAATGATGATGAATACTCATGTCCTAAAAACAATACTCTAATGATGGTGAGTATTCATTGACCTTATGATGGTGGTCATTTGGAAGAGACCTTATGATATGGGACCGAGGATTGATGCAGTTGCAGTATGAGTAGATGGCCATATTATTTTGAGGATTAGGTCGTAACGTATATTATTTTGAGGATGCAGTCATAACTACACGGATGTTATTTTCAAGATATAGCCTTGACTAGGCACATGTTATTTTGAGGACGTGACCATAGGTGGGTGCACAGGATATTTTGGATGGTGTGAAAATGGAATGGTACACCAATTGTTATGAAGATGAGACTATGAGGAAGTTCATCGACGATTTTGAGGATATACATACTATGATGGATTAAAAACTTAATGAGTACCACTAAGGAATCAAAATGACAATTGGGAAGGTTTAATGTATATGTTTATTAAAATAAATATCAGCTTCCACAAATATTTTGGACAAAGAGTCTCCAGTTTGAAATTATTACAAAACAATGTTTTCTTAAAAATTATTTTGGAATTGGTTCAAAAATGGTGCAAATATTTTGGAAAATTGTTTTGCTAAATGATATGATATTTTAGGAAGAAAAATGATTTTGATTTTAAAGTAGATTGATGCATTGACCTGAAAATAAAAATGTTTTTCTTTGAAGATATATGGGAACACTCCTCGTTAGTGGATCCCTCTTTGGTATTTTGTGTGGGTTATCCTTGTCATCAAATGAAGAAATTACTCCAAGAGGATTTTGGAATTGGAATTTCTTCGACGTGGTTTGAAGATTTGAAGAGTTGAGATCCGATATTGATGTTTCAGACTTGACGACTCAATGATGGAAGTTGTGATGATGATTCATAAGGACAAGTTCTATGATGGGAACTTGTGAAGTGGAGCGAGGACTTGCTCTATTATGTATATGAAGCGAGATAAGGGATCAATGGTACTCGAAGGTTTCGATCTGTGCACGTAAAGCATGGGTATGTGAGGACTTCACCTGCGCCAGACGGGCCCAGATTTTCAAATTGGATATCCATCGTACCCTGGGCCACAGACGGATAGTCTATTTCTTGGCCCTCTAAGTGGCATGGATGATATGACGACCCACCTTTTTGGATGGTTTAAATCGACAATAAACCACACATGTCTAACTCAAACCATTCAAAAGGCAGGATTGTCAATGGGGTAAATAAGAAAATAAGAGAAAAGAAGGAAAAACAAAACACAGAAAGCGGAATGACAAAATATAATAATCAAATAAACAGTTCATGAAATTGTTGTATAATATACATTTGATTACACAATTTTTACAACAATTAGAGTACAAACAACAACATACCAAAAATGGTGTAGCAGAAAATTTTCTAATAATATAATATAACAAACATCGTCTTCGTCCTCCAGATATAAAGTCTTCAACACTGAAATGCTCAGGCTGACTCAAGCGTAATGAAAAGACAAAACACTCGAGTCAGAACTAAAATATTCTCATGTAAGTTAAATCAACAACAAATAAATATGAGTGTAATAGCTTTAGAGATGTTTATGGGATTTTACATCTCCTATCCAGTGTATAACGTGAGTGCAATAACTTAAGAGATGTTACGGGATTTTCCATCTCCTAAGGATCCATTAAACTATTTATATGTAGTAATATACGCTATATATGTAGTCTCTACCAGTAAAGTATATTGAAAATAAAGTTAAGGCGTTACCCATATCCCCCTTAACACATTTTTATAGGCATCGTAGTCTATACATAACTATAAACTCCACCATAAACTGGTGGGTTATCAGGGAGCACTCCATAGGTACGACACAAACCAAAATCATAGTGGGCTCGATAAGGCATATGATAAGGCACGCCAGGCAATGCCCATGGTAGGATTCTACCGTTTTGCACTCCTAAACTGGTGGTAATGCATAGCAGCTACTGCGCCCACCTCGAGACACACTCCCATAATCAAATCGAGGGTGGCCACCAATCAATCACAAAGTAGCAGATATGGTATCGAAGAAACGTGTTCGATAGGATGAGCGACCTCACTTGGCCCGGTATAGCTCATGTTTTAGTCATATCAAGCCGAGCCGAAGGTCAGGACTGCGTTCTTACCTCATATCGATAGCGTTCGCCAAATCATCCTACTTCGCTCTGGATTCTCCACCACGTGCACAGTTGTTAAAGTGGTTTTGGAATTGGCAGAGAGTATGACAATATCCAACCTCGGTCTCTTTAACAACCAAACGCTTATTTTACACCGTAACCATAAAAATACCTTCATATCAAGATATCCAAATACTTATTCCAAAAGTATAGATATATTCATAAATACCGCGGAATATTTTCTTTCAATCAATTTCTAAAATAATTTATAAATCCCTCTTAAACCATTTATAAACTATTTATATGCTTTAGAACCATTTATAAATTCCAAAACAGATTACAACTATTTCCCTTTTCTAAACTTCTATGCAAATTCCTTTAAAACGCTTCCAAATCCCTTTATACATGTTCTTTTATAAAACCCTTTATAAAACCCTCTAAAACCTTTATAAACTCCTTTATAAAACCATTATACAATCCTTTATAAAAATCTTTTATAAAAATCCTTTTATATGATCCATTATAAAATCTCTTACAAAAAACTTTTATAAATTCCTTACAAAACCTTTTACAAAATTCTAAAATCTTTTTATCTATTAAAGTTATTATAAAAGTCTACATTTATTATCTTAAATTAAATTTTTTAAATAAATCTTTCAAAACTATATTGAATATTTTATTAAATTAAATTTTTAAACTGTTTTTAATTATATTACATTATTTAAATTATATATTTTAAAACTAAATAAAATTATAAGTTAAAATCTTAAAATTTAGATTTTTAAAACTTATATTAACTAAAATATAAAATTTAAATAAAATCTTTAAATTTAAATTTTAAAAATCAAATTTGTTAAATCAAAACATACTTTACAATTTTAGAAAATAATTTAAAATCGACCAATGGTGTCCGTATATAATTTTCAATCCTATGGCCAAGTGATCAGTTAAATTAAATTTTAATTTTAATTTCAGGGATGGATATATATCATTTAAACCCAAATCAAATGTCATAGGTATATACCATTTCAACTTATTTCTTAATTTATTAAATTTTGGATTTATTTGATGCCTGTAACATCCAGGGTGAATAACAGGAATAAATCAGCATAAACAAGCATCGAAACATCTAACATATCAATCATTAGGCATCCATCACAATCAACATCCAAAACAGTCACATGTCATAACAGATTACTAGTTATAAATTCTTGGGTGTTTAACTAGCAAATTAAATTTCAATTTCAATTTACATGTCAAAATTCAATTTCAGTTTCAATTTAACTGTCAAATTAAATTACACTATCGATGCAATTCAATATAAATGTCAATTTTAAACCACCAAACAACAATTAATAAATTTAAATCACTTCATGATTTCAATTTAACAAACATCAAAATATTTAGTATTTTGTGAGTGGTTTGAACACTCACCTTTGATTTTTAGTCGAATTAAAATCCAAAAGAACCCTAAATTTGAAAAATCTCCAAATCCAGCCAAACGAGTTTCATACCATCTGAAATTTTGATACGATCCCAACAAAACAAACCGCGCGCGAGTCCGAGCTCGTATGCAAAAGTTATTAACGTTAGAAGGTTTGAAATTTTAAATTGAAATTAAAAATAGAAATAAGGGCAATAATTTAAATACCCAGCAACTCCTAACCCTAGCAGTCATGCTCGAAACCCACGTACTCGACTTTCAGCTGCCATCTTCACGTCCAGATCGTGGCCGCCATACAGGCCGGCCCCCAGATCCAACCACGTCGCCATGTCTCCCATCTCTGGCCGAGCTTCCTGGCCACGCTCGGCCCTCCACATTGCCGCCAGAGGCGGTCCGCCGTCGTACACTTCAAACAAGGTTTCTGGCGATTTCATCGACGATCTTGACAACCCAACTGCAAAGATCGACACTGCTCATAATCCTCTTCCAGACGCCACTCCCCGATCGTCCAATGGTCGACGATCCACCGTCGATCACGAAACCCTAATTCCAACGGCCGGGAATGTTTCATCAAATTCCAGCCAAACCAAAACTCGATTGCAAAAACGAATAGCAGCCGCGGATTACGTTCGTTGAGAGCTTCACAACGATATATTATATGATAGGGTTTGAGGAGTTTGAATTTCGGAGTTTGATTTGGAATTGGGAATTAGGGTTTTGAATTGTCTGCCATTGAGAAGGAAGAAGCGAACAGAAAATTGGACGTACAGACAATAGAAATAAGAAACTGCTAGGGTTTATAACAGCCTATATAAGAATGGATGGAACATATCAAATGGGTCAAAGCGCTAACAAAGACCCGAAAAGCCTGTTTCGTTCCCGAAACGAAACTAGGTCATCCCATATATCAAAATATAGGTTTTCGATATTTTTAAACTCAATGGAACTAGTTTCAAACCCTAATTCCATTGTATAAAGAAGTTAGCTTTTAAAATCAAATTATATTCATTTAAATTCCATTAATTGATTTCTACACGTTTCGAGCTCGCACAATCAAATGGTAAGTCTGATCGCTACGAAACTTGAAATCCTATAATAATTCACTATTATGGATCTGATGAAACTAGTTTCATTGAAATCCAAGACAGTGCCCAAAAACCTAATTTTACACGTTAATTAAATAAATTATTATTTTAAAATCAATTTAATCACTTTTAAACTCAAATTTAAAAGTTAACAATTTTCATCATTCTTGATTACAAAGAAATTAATAATATTTTTAAAATTAGAATTTCCATGTTAAATCCAACATTGAATTATTACATAAATTTCAGCGTTCAATTTCAACTGAAATAAAACCATTCATTATAATTTAAATTCCAATAAATTCTTTTATTTTATCTTATTTTCAATCAAATTCTTTTATTTGATTTACAAGTTCTTATATTAAATCAACTATTACCTTATGACTCTAATTAACATAAGTTTTATCCTACTATTCTCTTATTCTACAGTTATCATCTTAACTCAAATTAACTGCAATATTTAATTACATTAATTCCAACAATTATTTTATTCCTTATTAACTTACAATTGTATCCAAATTAAGCTCTACAATTATATTTCAATTAGAAATAACATTCATTTCATCCTTATAACATTAACGTTCAAAATTTACAATCGATTGAATTTATGTTAACATAGTTTTTAATTACGCTCAATCAATATTATTAATTATATTCAAATTTGCATTACTATCTTTCACTTCACTATAGTTATTGTTTTAAAATTCATTTAAGATTAAGTTATGAATTCTAACAATCTTTTTCATTAGTAAATCATAAATTTTAATTTCTCACAATATTAAATTCCATAATCTTATTAAATTTAATATTTTTAATTTTCAAAAATACGGGTTGTTACAGATGCGAGCAAAGAAAACCGAATGATGATGAATACTCATGTCCTAAAGTACAATCCTCTAATGATGGTGAGTATTCATTGACCTTATGATGGTGGTAATTTGGAAAAGACCTTATGATGTGGGACCGAGGATCGAGAATAGATGCAGTTGTAGTATGAGTAGATAGCTATATTATTTAAGGACTCAATCATGACTAAGCATTTATTATTCTGAGGATGCAGCCATGACTATACAAATGTTATTTTGAGGATACAACCTAAATTAGGCACATTTTATTTTGAGTATGTGACCCTAAATGTATGCACAGGATATTTTGGATGGTGTGAATATGGTATGGTGCACCAATTATCATGAAGATAAGACTACGAGGAGGTTCATCGATGTTTTTAGGATTCACATACTATGATGAATGTGTTATCTGCATAGGAATTAACATACACGTGTTATTGATTGATAGGATAGTAAGATGATGATACTATATTATTTTGAGCATGTATGTTTATATTTTCATGGACTATGCTGGTTATTGATTTATGTGTATTCATTCGTTTGTACATGCATGTTTTGATCAATATATGTTTTGTTGTGGACTTTTATTATGCTTGAATTATTAAGACACATGATATGGGTTAATCTATGATTAAGATTATGTCACCTTTTATTGATGGAGTGTTACATTTACATAATGTTGTTTGAATTGTATGATCGAGGAAGTGCATTCATTATTATAGTATGTATATGTAGAAATGTGAATTCATTGTTGTGAATGAATTGTAATCTATCATGATTGATGGTGTTATATGGTTGTTATATGCTGCTTTTATAAGTAGCTACTCTATGATTGATGTATTTCCCCACATTTTGTGATCAAACCAGTAACAATGATTTATTGATTTGGTTGGAGTTTGTTTTTGGGGAATTGCGATGACGCAATTGTTTTAAGTGGGAAGAATGTAATAACCCAAAAATTTGACAATGTTAATATTAAATTAACTACAATTGAATTTTTAACTAACAGGTGATTTGGATATCGTATTTATAACCATTATGAACGTCTTTCAGAGCTGCTCAGTTTGACGTACAATTTTGATAGATTGGAGTTACGGTTTGCGAAATAGAGGCGATACAGTGTTATAATAGTGTGCGTAGCTGTTTTGAGCCAAACTGGATACATAACCCATAATCCAACCTAATGATTATATAAGTGAGGCTACAAATTCTTAGTCATCACCTCTGTCTTCTTTTTTCTATTCAATCCCTAAAATTCCTTAATCACCTGCTAATGGCAAATGATTATCTCCAACCCAAAATTGTTTCAAAAATCAAAATATCCAAACCCCCTACATATTATATATTATTGTGAAGCTCTTGTTGAATGATGTTGACAGATAGTGATTGTTTACCGAAAAGTGTTTGATTTTGATCAAAAATCATGGTCAAAGGCGTAATTGGAAAAACCCTAGCACTTATTTGGGGTGCTCTGATTCAGATGACGATTGGTGAATGTGAAATCATAGAGTTGTAGAAATTGTCAAGGGAAAGCTAATGACGGTGGTCTCCTGGTCTGAAACACTGTAAATTGGTTGAAATTATCAAACTAGGGTTCAAAAACCCTAATATTCTCGATGGAGACGGCGATGTTAGGTAGGGTTGGAGTTTGCCAGGTGGTGGTGACTGTGTAGGGCGAGTGAAGGCGGGGTTTAGTGTGGACAATGGAGGCCTATAACGGCATGTAGCAGCGATCAAAGTTATGGTTGGATGGTAACGATATAGGTTTGGGCATTGCTCCAAATTAGGGAAGAAGGAAAGTTTACAATCTGGTCCTTGTAGTTTCTATAATTACAAATTAAACTCTGGACCTTCTAACCTCCATATCTTTCACGTACGAACTCTGATTCACGCGTGGTTTCTTCCATTGGACCCGTGATGGAATTTCGGATGGTTTAGCATTGGTTTACTGACATTAGAGGCTGTCAGCAAAAGCGCGATGGTATGAACTATTTAATTTAAATTTAAATTATAAAATAGATATCCATTGATGAAAAATCATAATAATTTAGATATGTTGTGTTCTATGGATGCCTATTTGATTGATATGATATTTTGTATGCATTATGCCTTTGTTGGGTAATTATTGTTGATTGTTGTATTTCTTTGTTTAGTTGAATTAAATATTTAAATTGAATTGGGAAAGTAATCAATTGAAATAAAATCGACAATAATAGGAAAATAAGATAAATGAGAGATGTGATTATTTATAGTTTCTGTATGATGTTTGTAAATAATAGTGATTGCATGAATAAAATAAAATTAATAGAAGAAACTAACAAGTTTATTATTTATGAATTTCTAGGGAAATTAATAAATAATAATAGCGGTAAATATATTTCAAACTAAATTTGAAATTTTTATTATTGTCATTTAATAAAGTGTTATTCTATATTATAATAATAATAATAATATGGTTTTTGGGAAAATTACGATGTTTTGAGTAAATGACAAAAAGGTTGATTTCACAATATTTATAGTATGAGATATTATTATTACTACTTGAGTAATAAAATAAAAATGTTTTTATGGATAATAAAATAATACTAATGAAATGTTTTCCAAAGGCGTCTTTGGATAAAATAATTACTATTTTGAGATAAATAGAAATAAAAAGGAGTTTCGTCTATTTAATGTAAAATGATGTATTTTTGGAATAAATAGTAATAAAATGATTTTGGAAGTTATTAAAGAGGTTTTAATATATATTATTATTTTGATGTAAAATAATAATAATATCCTTTTAAAAAGCGATTTGATGAAGGTTGTTATTTTGATTTAAAATAAAATACGATGTTTTGGGATATATAAAGAAATTAAAGTACGATAAAGGATTTAAAAAGTGTATTATCATTTAAAAAGAATTATTATTGTTTTTGGGATTAATAAATAAAGGCGATTTTATGTTGAATGATAATAAGACAATTTTATACTTAAGAGAATAATATATGCAAATATATTTTTATGATTATTGAATGTGTGATTAATTGTTAATTATAGTTATCACATATGTCAGATGTTTGATGATAGTATCGCATTATTGTTGAGTGTGCTATATTTTACCATTATCGCTACTAGTCGATGGTAGTTAATTATGGTTATTTGATGATGAATATTGTATTACTAATGTTGATTGGACTAGTACACATTTAATGATTATATTTACACCGATGATGATTTATTTAAGTATATTTGGGCATTGTGATTTTTTTATTCTATGGATTGGGGTTGTCATCGAATATTGTTGATATTTGATGGATGTGTACTATTATGGTTGTTACTCCATAAGATGATCTATTGTGATGGATGAGTAGGAATACTATTTTTTGCTTGTAATATTTGCATTTGGTTGCATGAACGTTATCGTTGTTATGTACTAACAAATATTTGGATGCAAGAGAAGAGTAGGAAACAGAACTACGTGACCATGATCTATCAAAATGGGTACATAGGTAGTCATTTCCTATGCAATAGCTATTGAGTTTATGGTCGTAATGTATAAGGTTAGGCACAGTCCAAACTTAGTTAAAGCATTTTCTTTATTCTATGTGCATGTGCATTTGTAAGTTTGCAGGTGAAAGCAAAGAAAGGAGAAAAGGGTCTAGAAAAAATTGCATCCGCAGGATAGATCGATATATCTCTTGCATCAAAATCACAATTGTTATTTTAATAATTGATTTATTGAAAAATGTATAATACCTGATGTGCTAAATTTGTGTAATATTTAATTATTGATACAAGATCGCATACATGCGTTGATGTTTAAATTCCGCCATGAGGTTTTTCCTTTTATTCATTGTTTTAGAATTTTTAATTTTTATCTACCTATGGTCCATTGCTTTTAATGTCTGAAATCAGTTGTAAGCATATTTTGGTGTCGTGTATAATTTATTTTGATTGTTAAAAATAGCGAGTCGTCACACTTAGTATCATAGCTTAGGTTTAGTAATTCCCTAAGCCTTGGAAAGGTTTAACCACTAGAGTGTGATGATTTACACCCTATGTTGGATTAGAAAGAGGATGAGAGAGCATTTTGATTGAAAGTATTATGCTTTGTGTGTTGGGTTGTTTGTTAACCGTCGTTACCTCACCCTAAGATGATGTTTAATTATGATGACCTTTGTGTGGAAGATAAATAAAGTTGGTTATAATTTAGGTGACATGTACCCGATGTTAGGCTTGTCAATGGATACCCAAAAAATTCAAAATCCATCTGTATCTGTATCCGTATCCAAAAAGCAAATAAATATCCGATATTCGAAAAAATGGATGTGGATGCAGTTACGAAGGTATCCATATTCGAAAATTATCTATCTGATTTTTGTCAAGATTATAGTTAATATCTTATGTATTTTAATACAAAAATAAACATGTGTCTTTTTTATATTAAGTTAATGGTTTGTGTTATATGAATTCAACGCATATTAATTGCTTAACCTATTTATTATTATTATGTTTTTTTTATTTTTCACCCTTTTTAATCAGTGGGATTGAAAAACAATTATGCCAAATCAGAATTTTCTATTTATATTTCTCGATTTATCGATCGTTAGCGGATAGGATAATTGTTCGATATTCATTTGTACCTACGAATGTGGATATCCGATATTCGAAAATGGTTTGGATGCGGACACAGATATGACACTATCCATATCCAAAAGAACCCGCTTACATGCCTACCCGATGTTGCTTTTTATTTTTAAAGTGAACAATATTTATTTGGAAAACTTATAAAATATACAGCTCGAATTTTAAAGATATTTTATTAAAAAAAGAAAAATGGTTATTTCCTTAAAAGTAATTTTTTGAAATTTATAATGAGAATAGCAATTTATTTTAAATTGCTTCTCCAGCCACTCAAAATATATCTAATTTTTGGAAAAACATTTTAAAATGTAATGAGATTTTTAATTTAGGAATAAATACAATAGTTCACTCTGGAAATCGTACTTCGTTTTGGCATGACCGATGGATTTCGATCTTGCCTCTAAAGATAGAATTTAAGGATCTGTATGATATTTGTAACTTTAAGTATGCTTTAATCAATGAAGTTTATTCTCCAGAAAATACTCCTCCTTGGAATTTCAGTTTTAACAGAATTTTAGTAGATTCAACTTTTAGACAACTTTCTTTGCTTTATGCCAGATTAAATCTTTATAATATTGATAATGATAATGATTTTATTAGTTGGGAATGGGATAATAGTAAGAAATATACTTCTAATTCTTTCTACAGATTCATTAATTTTTCAGGTACAATTAATAACTCATTTAAATATGTGTGGAAATCTAATGCTCCTCCCAAATCCAAAATTCACATGTGGTTAATTCTTCATGGAAAACTCAATACAATCGAATTTTTAAAGAGAAAAAATATTCAAAATAATAATAAATGTTATTTTTGTAATCTTTATCTTGAGGACATTAATCATATATACTATAATTGTATGGATTCAAATTACATTCTAATTAACACTCTTAAAATTTTTAACTTTAATATAACAACTATAATTTCAGATTGTGAATTTTACTGGAATAATTATAGATTCAAGTTTAAAAAGAATATTAGATTTTTACTAGACACTTTATTCATTATTATTAGTTGGTTTATTTGGTTTGAAAGAAATCAAAGAATTTTCAATCATAATAATTGTCATTTTAACAAATTGATTTTTACAATTTCTTCTTTTTGTTTTAATTGGATCTCTAACCCCAAATATAAGTTAGCTAAAAATATCCTTTTCAAAAGTTATCTTAATAAGGTTAATCATAATATTAATTTATTTAAGCACAACAATAATTTTCTTAACATTAATAAAAGTATAATTAATATTTTCTCTAATTTAGATGATGACTTCACTTCAAATCATAACTTACTTATGATTAATGGTTCATAAGATAGATCCGTCTTTTTATTTGTACTAGTCACTGTTTTGGTATTGGCTTTTAGGTTTTTTATTTATACTGTTATTGTCCAGTTAGTATTATTCAGTTTTTATTTCCTTCCTTATTAATACATATATATGTATATTTATTATATAAATATACATATATATGTATCATTCTAATTCTTTCTTTAGTCTTTTTCCAGTTGCAGGTATGGGGGATAGGATATCAGGTTCACTTTGCAGGTTTTCATATCTTCAGATTGTTGGACACTAGTTGGTAGAGAGGAGGGTACCCCTTTCACTTGTTCAGAGGCTTCAGAGCGATTTCTTTTTCAGCAGA
Organism: Allium fistulosum; assembly: GCA_030737815.1. Lineage (NCBI taxonomy): Eukaryota > Viridiplantae > Streptophyta > Magnoliopsida > Asparagales > Amaryllidaceae > Allium > Allium fistulosum. The sequence goes on from CM060901.1 coordinate 1,621,935,435, forward strand.
TCCACTTCAGAGCAAATGCTTATTCACCTCCCCTGATTCAGTTGGTTGGAGATTCCTCATTAGTCTGGGGCATCATCCAGTAGTTTTTTGTTTTTCCTCTAGTTTTTTTAGGTACTTCTAACACTTTATATCGGGCGTTGGCCATGCCGAAGCTCGATATTGGGGTGTGATGTAACAACCCTAGATTTTACATATAATTTAAAATTTGATTTTATTTTATTTTGAAATTATTTTTAAGCTTGTTTCATTTCAAACATTTCATTTTTAAATATAAATGTTGATTATTATGTGAGTTATAGTTTCAAACTGATATAAATTGAATTTTACTAAAAAGTGAAATTCTGGTCAAACTGTTCAATCTTTGACTTTTAAACTTCAAATTTAAATTATATAAAATCTTAAATTTTATATTTTATTATGAAAATATATGTAAATACTTGAACACTGCTTTTTGTTTCGTTGAAAACGGAGTTAAATTGTAAAAGTTATGTATATTTCAATATTGAGTGCAATTTGTTTTATTCTGCAATTTTGTTATTTTAAATTGTATAAAGTATATTTTCTTTTTCATATTTTATTTTAATATGTGTTAATATGTTATTTTATGTATATTTTTATCTTTTAATAATTTTAAAGTGATAATATAATTTGTCCAAGTTTACTTGAATTTATTTCAATTTATAATGCCTAGTTTCCATTTTTCTGCTATTTTCTTCATTAAATTATATTTAATTAAAATATATTTATTTATTTTTGTGAATTCATTTTTATTTTGTTTTCTTATCTTTATTTATAAATATTTTTCAAATATATAAAGATTTTCTAAAGTTCATTTGAATTTGTTTCAAATTTATAAAGCCTAGTTATGTATATATTGCCATTTTCTTTATTTATTTGATTTTTATTTAAATTTATTTATTTTCTTTTCTTATTTATTTTATTTTCTGAGTTTAATTATATTTATTATCAGCCTTGTTATGTATTTAAAAAATTAAAATGAATTTGTGGAAATTTGAAAAGACTTGAAACTCTTTATCTCCTTTTGACTTTTCCTCTTCCGCCTTTTCATTTTCCAACCTACATCTCATTAAAAAAAATTGGCCGTACAATACTTTTCTCATTTCAGCTGACTTCCTCACTTTTTTTCACGTATTCTAACCTTCTCAAACCCACAAAAAAAATCACGGCCATGGCTTCAAGAGATTGGGTAAAATTCTTCCTTCCTTTTTCTTGTTTTCTACCATTGTTTTGCATATGCTCTCTACCTCATAGCTTGGCTCCTCCTCAACCAGATCTGACCCGACCACCACCACCCCCTTCCTCTGACCATCACCCATCCTAGCAACCCTCCTCCTCAGGCCGAACCAATCCAAGGCCAAGATCTACACAAAATCCACCAAAAACCATCACAACCTATCACCTATTGCACTAGCCTAGCCTAGGTTGTCATCTCCTCCTTCTACCACCTTTGGTTGCCACCACCTCCACCACCACCACCTCTGACCTGACCTCCAACCTCTGCCACATCACCCACCACCACCTGCACCACTGGTTGGGCCCACACAGCCCATGGCCGAACCAAAGTATAGCATAGATGTGATGTTATTCGCCTTGTAGTGTTGCTATGTTGCACCTAGACTTCACCACATCAAAACCCATGTGTAGGCCGACCCTTGCACACCCAAACCTGACCCAATTCCCTGTATTAGCTGAGCTTAATCACTGCATAACTGAAGTACCTAAGGTAGAGAGCAAGTGCAAGTCAATTGTTGTTGTTTTGGGTATAGATTTCTTATGTTATTTGACGATAAATTTGTGTTGTAACTTATGTATTATTGTATTGTTTTGTGTAAATGTTTGAACAAGTCAAATTGCTTTGGCTCTCCACTCCCAAATCATATTCGTGCTCTCGTGCCTTCGAAGATTCTGTGTTGTGTGTTTTGGTCGTCATCTCCAGCTTAAACAAGTGAGTAATTCTCACCAGACGATGTGTACTTATATAACTAGTAAAATGACACCATTTGAATATGTAAAATTATATCATTCTGTTATAACTGTTATATTATGATCATATGATGCTCACCCCTGTTATTACACCTGTTATATCATCAGTTACTATTATATGATGTTATTCTGTTATTTATATCAGTTTATCACACTGCAAGTTTCCTGTAGATTAGAATCACTATGGGTTGAAATGATAAATACCCGAACGGACTTTAGAATAGGGAAAAATCGTTATGGGCTGAAATGATAGGCCTGAATGATTTTTATACATTTCATATTACTTGGGATTGCGGGTTTGAAATGATAGAACCCGGTTTTCTTTGTAAACTGCGGATTGAAATGATACATATCTGTATCACTTGACCTAGGCTAGAAAATTATATACAGACCCGTGGTTTATATATTTTTTTGAAATTTTTAAAATATTTTAAAAATGTAAATATTAAGATATTTTGATTTAAACTTTATTAAAATGATTTGTATAAACTATTTGTGATTTTCTACAAATTAAATAAGTGAATTAAGTAAATGGTGAAGTAGAATTTGAAATATAAGTTAATTTTGGAATTTATGATTTTGTTTATAAATGGAATTTATGTAAAGTAAGAATATATGACAAATTTGATTTAAAAATGAATTTAATGATTTTATTAAGAAATAATGATTTTATAAAGTGTTAATGATTTTGTATAACTTAAAATATGAAATAAATGAATATTTAAGCTGAATTTGGAAATATAACTTAAATTGAATTTTTGTGGAATTGGTTTAAAAGTGAAATATTAATTAAGTAAAATAAATGGAAATAAGTTATATTTTGGAAATTTAAACTTAGTTGTTAAGTTAAGAATTTAATTAAAGAAATGAAATTTTTTAATTTGATCTTTGTATTGAAATTTGACTTTATAAAATCATAGAAATAAACGTATTTAAATGATTGTTTTTAAAATGTGAAAATATATGATTTTATAAGTTAAAATGATTTATATTAAAAGTTAATTATGTGTGAAATTGTAAATAAAACTCTGAATTTGATTTGACAGCATTCTTGAAATGTAATGTAAAAGATATTACAGCATTTTTAAAATGCTGTAGTAGTTTTAAATGAACTAAAAGGCTAATTTGAACTAAAGGTTATTATAGCACTTTGTAAGTGCTATAGTTGTTTAATTTAACTAAAGTTTACTTGAAATTAAAAGAAACCTATTACAGCACTTAAGTGTTGTCTTTTGTTAATGAACTGTTTTTAAACATAACATTTCGTAGCATTTTCTAAGTGCTGCGAAAGTTGAATTTTCTTTGTTTAATAAATTCAAATGAATAGATGATCTTTGAAAAAGATTAAATTTTGGGAATTAAATATTTGATAATTAAATATAATGAATTGACTTTAAATGATTTAAATGGAATAGTTGATTTCGGAAATACAACTAATTTGAAATGTGATTAAATGGTATTTAAATTTAAATTAAATAAATGATGTTCTGAAATGATATTTTGATATTTTGAAATGAATTTGGAATGATATTAAATCTTGGAATGAATAAGTGAAGTTTATATTAGTATGAAAAATATTTGGTTTACTTGTAATTTGAATCTATTTAAAAGATATTGGACTTATGAAATATAGGATAATAAAGCTTTGGAATTTATTTTATAATTTGAATAGTTATTTTGTGGATTAAATCTATATTTGAAATTTATAAAATTTGAAATGGTCTATGGAAATTTAATTGAAATAAATGATTGAATTGAATTGAAACTTTGGAAATTTTAATACTTGATTTGAAAGTATAATAATTACACTTTTAAATGGTTTAAATGAATTATTTTGATTGAAATATAACCTATTTAAAAGGTGACTTGAAATGATAATAAATGAATTATATTTTTAAATTTAAAAGGTATTTAAAGTTGAATATTTAGATTTGAACTCAAATGATATTTTGGTATATTAAAATGATTTGAAATGAAGTTTTGGAAAGATTGATATTTTGGTATATTAAAATGATTTGAAATGAAGTTTTGAAATTATATGATATTTTAAATTATTGAAATGGTTTGGAATTGATTTAATCTTTATTTTGATAAAGATTTGGATTTGAAATGATATTCTATTTTGAAGAAAAAAAATAACTGTTTAGATTTATAACCACGGGTTATAATAACGATTGGTTGTTAAAGAGACCGGGATCGGATATGGACATACTCTCTGTCGATACCGAAAACCACTTTGACAACTGTGTACGCGGTGGAGTTTCCAGAATGAAGTAGGATGGTGACGACGATCCTAAGGTATATACATGGACCCAACTCCCGTGAGTTGGCATAAGGTGGCTAAAACAGGAGCAATCTCGGACCAGTGAGGTAGCACCTCTTATCGGACACACTTCTTCGATACCATTCTATTACTTGTGATTGATTTGGTGCGCACCCTTTATTTGGGACTGTTGTTCGAGGTGGAGCGGTAGTGGCTGCTATGCGTTTCCATCAGTCCGTGTGCGTAATTGGTATATCTACCCTGGCATCGCCTTGTTTGCCGTGTCACCTACCATATCGAGCCCACTACGATTTTGGTTTAAAGATCCGACCGCGTTAAGGTTCACCATCCCCTTAACGCTATTTTCTATATGATTATACTTTACTAATTAGACACTACTGTATATAGCGTATATTACTACATAGTAAATAGTTTAACAGATCCTTAAAGAATGGACAATCCCAAGCATTCTTTAAGTTACTTGTACCTTTATTACAGTTCAATTGAGTTGGTTTACATTATATAAGTATATATTGTCCTGACTCGAGTGTTTTGTGTTTTGCTTTACGCTCGGGTCAGCCTGAGTTATTCACAGATTTGGATTTCCACTCTCCTGGAGATTTGAATTGCTGGAGATTATCTGCTTGTCTTGTCCTATCTATTTCAGTTCTGTTGTTCTACTCAGCTTGTACTTGGTTATTGTATTTAGACTTCTGTTGTACTCTATTTCTTCTGTTGTATCTTATGTAACTCTGTTATATTTATATAGTAGCTTCATGAACTACTATTTCTTTTACTTCCGCTACATTATTTTACTCTGTGTCTGTGATCTGTGATTATATTTATTTACTGTATATTCTGAGATTTGCCAAATTTTATTTACAACGCGGTATTTTGAGCAATTCAATTCCGACATGTGTGTCTGCCTATGCACTTGGCCGGTGCAGCATGATAGGGGGTTCTCGCATTTGGTTTGGTAGCGAGCGGATGACTCTTACTCCTACATGTCCCTGCGGGGTTGGTGCAGTCGAGAGGCTGGCTGTAAAGGCAGAACACATGTATTGCTGTATGCTATGGTGGGCGTTACCCCACTGACGCGGTCCGTTACAGTTGATATCAGAGCTTTGGCTTTGAGGCAAAACTCAGCATATGGAGTAGATTTATTTACAGAATCACTTTCGTTCGAGTTTGAATCTTTTCCTCTTGATTCGAATTTCCTTTGAATTTTTGGAACATTCCCTGCGGTTCCAAATTCCATTCTTGTCCCTCACTATTCATCTTCTTGTGATTCTGGAGTATCCCATAACTCCGCTTTGAATGAGCTTTATAGTGAATTGGCAGTCTCGCCAATATTTTAATTTTCTGGTAAAGGGGGAAACTCCTTTACAAATTTGCATCGATTCACCAGAGATTTATATCTATCCTTGGTTTAGATGCTAATATCTTTTGTTATTCCAAACTCTATCACTTGAGATCGGATGTAGATTTACCCCAGAAAAGAATACACATTTGATCTTATTTTCTAAGTCACGGTTGACCCGGTTAAGGTTGTCCACGATTTATTTAAGCTTATCCATCTTCCTCTTTTGTTATTTAATCATCTTGTCTTTTGTGTCCAACCTATCTTCATAACATTTTTAAAATTGTACTTGTAAATCTATGTTTTGTTTTATATATTGTGTTGTTTGAGTTGTTGATGTTGATTTGGGTTTCCGATCGATTCGTCTGATCAACGCTATCGATAGGATTCCTAAAACACTTTGACAGAACAAATTGATATAATATTATTTTAAAATTTGGTTAATGAAATAAATTTTGATATAAGTAAATATTATGGAACTTAATAAATTGATTTAAATTGATTATTTGAAATGATAATACTTGATTTATCATTCTATAAATGAATTTATAAATAGTTGTTTATAAATTTGATTTGGGAACTGAAATGAATTTAAATTAGGAATTTGAGAATTTAATTTTCGATGGTTTCAAACTTTTTGTTTTCAAGTTTTAAAAGGATATATTATATAAAGTATTTTTGAATAGAAATTTGTTTCTAAAGAATTTTAAAGTTTTAAAATTTTAGTGCTCTTCTCTTTGTCGCTGGAAAATAATTTCGGTGATGACCGCGGCATCATCGACGTTCATTTTCGAGTTTCGAAGTGAAGAAACCATTCTGTAGTTTTGCTACAGCTTTGTTTTGGGAAATTTGTTTGATTTGAATTTCTAAAAGATGATTTGATTTATAATATATATAGAGATATGATATAAATTTGATTTGACAAATTATGTACATACATTTATTTATCTCTAAATGGTTTGAAAAGAATCGGAAATTATATTCTTAAATTCTATCTTAAATAATAACTTCAAGTATAAAAAAAATCAAAATTTTGAATAAATATTCAAGCTTGAAATGATTGAATTAGAATGTTTATATTGTATATTGATTTTAGAAAGTTTTATTTGTATAAATTCTCAATTGCATTCCAATATAACTTACCTTAATTTTCAGAAGTTAACAATGTAATTGGATAATATACAATATAAAAGGTTTTATAAATAAAATTTGAGTGGTTATAATAAATGTTATACACTTAAATTTTGGTTATAAAAAGATTAACAAAGGTAAATAGAATAAAAGGTTAATTGAATAATTTACAATATAAATGATGTTAAAGGAATTAAGAATAAATTATAGCAGTTATAATAAGTGTAAGTATATTTAATATAGATGATAAAATATATTGAGAGGAATAAATTTAACTTTAATTAGGAATAAAGAGGAATTAAATTTATTAAGTACATTATGAGTATAATAATGATTTTTCCAATCCATGATTTCTGAAATTGTTAGTTTAAGAAAATTGGATGATAAGATAATGTAATTAGAGGTAGTTAAGGTTTATTTAACTTGTGTAAAATTAATTATCAATTTAAGCTAAAACCATGGAAATTTCAAACCTATTATCTTATTTTGTTTTTCAAGCTTATTATCTTATTTTGTTTTCAAACTGTCTGGTAGTTGTCCTTATTTTTCCTTATCATGCTACAGACTGGTATAGGTATCTTTTTATAATCTTTCTGTTTAGAAATCTTTCTATAATCTTTAATAATCTTTGGTACTTATTTTAATCTGAGCATTGCTTGCCATCCACCTTGTTAAACTTACATATAACAATAGTTGTTAGGTATAATCTCAATCTCCTTGTCATCCTGTCTTAATCTTATTTCACTCTATTTTTTCTGTGCTTTCCCATACTTCATTCCTTTTCGGGGACGAAAAGTTTTGAGTGGGGAAGAGTGTAACAACCCTAGATTTTACATATAATTTAAATTTTGATTTTATTTTATTTTGAAATTATTTTTAAGCTTGTTTCATTTCAAACATTTCATTTTTAAATATAAATGTTGATTATTATGTGAGTTATAGTTTCAAACTGATATAAATTGAATTTTACTAAAAAGTGAAATTCTGGTCAAACTGTTCAATCTTTGACTTTTAAACTTCAAATTTAAATTATATAAAATCTTAAATTTTATCTTTTATTAAGAAAATAGATGTAATAACTTGAACACTGCTTTTTGTTTCGTTGAAAATAGAGTTAAACTGTAAAAGTTATGTATATTTCAATATTGAGTGCAATTTGTTTTATTCTGCAATTTTGTTATTTTAAATTGTATAAATTATATTTTCTTTTTCATATTTTATTTTAATATGTGTTAATATGTTAATTTATGTATATTTTTATATTTTAATAATTTTAAAGTGATAATATAATTTGTCCAAAGTTTACTTGAATTTATTTCAATTTATATGCCTAGTTTCCATTTTTCTGTTATTTTCTTCATTAAATTATATTTAATTAAAATATATTTATTTATTTTTATGAATTCATTTTTATTTTGTGTTCTTATCTTTATTTATAAATATTTTTCAAATATATAAAGATTTTCTAAAGTTCATTTGTATTTGTTTCAAATTTATAAAGCCTAGTTATGTATATATTGCCATTTTCTTTATTTATTTGATTTTTATTTAAATTTATTTATTTTCTTTTCTTATTTATTTTATTTTCTGAGTTTATTTATCTTTATTATCAGCCTTGTTATGTATTTAAAAAATTAAAATGAATTTGTGGAAATTTGAAAAGACTTGAAACTCTTTATCTCCTTTTGACTTTTCCTCTTCCGCCTTTTCATTTTCCAACCTACATATCATTAAAAAAAAATTGGCCGTACAATACTTTTCTCATTTCAGCTGACTTCCTCACTTTTTTTTCACGTATTCTAACCTTCTCAAACCCACAAAAAAAAATCACGGCCATGGCTTCAAGAGATTGGGTAAAATTCTTCCTTCCTTTTTCTTGTTTTCTAACATTGTTTTGCATATGCTCTCTACCTCATAGCTTGGCTCCTCCTCAACCAGATCTGACCCGACCACCACCACCCCCTTCCTCTGACCATCACCCATCCTAGCAACCCTCCTCCTCAGGCCGAACCAATCCAAGGCCAAGATCTACACAAAATCCACCAAAAACCATCACAACCTATCACCTATTGCACTAGCCTAGCCTAGGTTGTCATCTCCTCCTTCTACCACCTTTGGTTGCCACCACCTCCACCACCACCACCTCTGACCTGACCTCCAACCTCTTCCACATCACCCACCACCACCTGCACCACTGGTTGGGCCCACACAGCCCATGGCCGAACCAAAGTATAGCATAGATGTGATGTTATTCGCCTTGTAGTGTTGCTATGTTGCACCTAGACTTCACCACATCAAAACCCATGTGTAGGCCGACCCTTGCACACCCAAACCTGACCGAAATCCCTGTATTAGCTGAGCTTAATCACTACATAACTGAAGTACCTAAGGTAGAGAGCAAGTGCAAGTCAATTGTTGTTGTTTTGGGTATAGATTTCTTATGTTATTTGACGATAAATTTGTGTTGTAACTTATGTATTATTGTATTGTTTTGTGTAAATGTTTGAACAAGTAAAATTGCTTTGGCTCTCCACTCCCAAATCATATTCGTGCTCTCCTGCCTTCGAAGATTCTGTGTTGTGTGTTTTGGTCATCATCTCCAGCTTAAACAAGTGAGTAATTCTCACCAGACGATGTGTACTTATATAACTAGTAAACTGACACCATTTGAATATGTAAAATTATATCATTCTGTTATAATTGTTATATTATGATCATATGATGCTCACCCCTGTTATTACACCTGTTATATCATCAGTTACTATTATATGATGTTATTCTGTTATTTATATCAGTTTATCACACTGCAAGTTCCCTGTAGATTAGAATCACTATGGGTTGAAATGATAAATACCCGAACGGACTTTAGAATAGGGAAAAATCGTTATGGGCTGAAATGATAGGCCTGAACGATTTTTATACATTTTATATTACTTGGGATTGCGGGTTTGAAATGATAGAACCCGGTTTTCTTTGTAAACTGCGGATTGAAATGATACATATCTGTATCACTTGACCTAGGCTAGAAAATTATATACAAACCCGTGGTTTATATATTTTTTTGAAATTTTTAAAATATTTTAAAAATGTAAATATTAAGATATTTTGATTTAAACTTTATTAAAATGATTTGTATAAAATATTTGTGATTTTCTACAAATTAAATAAGTGAATTAAGTAAATGGTGAAGTAGAATTTGAAATATAAGTTAATTTTGGAATGTATGATTTTGTTTATAAATGGAATTTATGTAAAGTAAGAATATATGACAAATTTGATTTAAAAATGAATTTAATGATTTTATTAAGAAATAATGATTTTATAAAGTGTTAATGATTTTGTATAACTTAAAATATGAAATAAATGAATATTTAAGCTGAATTTGGAAATATAACTTAAATTGAATTTTTGTGGAATTGGTTTAAAAGTGAAATATTAATTAAGTAAAATAAATGGAAATAAGTTATATTTTGGAAATTTAAACTTAGTTGTTAAGTTAAGAATTTAATTAAAGAAATGAAATTTTTTAATTTGATCTTTGTATGGAAATTTGACTTTATAAAATCATAGAAATAAACGTATTTAAATGATTGTTTTTAAAATGTGAAAATATATGATTTTATAAGTTAAAATGATTTATATTAAAAGTTAATTATGTGTGAAATTGTAAATAAAACTCTGAATTTGATTTGACAGCATTCTTGAAATGTAATGTAAAAGATATTACAGCATTTTTAAAATGCTGTAGTAGTTTTAAATGAACTAAAAGGCTAATTTGAACTAAAGGTTATTATAGCACTTTGTAAGTGCTATAGTTGTTTAATTTAACTAAAGTTCACTTGAAATTAAAAGAAACCTATTACAGCACTTAAGTGTTGTCTTTTGTTAATGAACTGTTTTTAAACATAACATTTCGTAGCATTTTCTAAGTGCTGCGAAAGTTGAATTTTCTTTGTTTAATAAATTCAAATGAATAAATGATCTTTGAAAAAGATTAAATTTTGGGAATTAAATATTTGATAATTAAATATAATGAATTGACTTTAAATGATTTAAATGGAATAGTTGATTTCGGAAATACAACTAATTTGAAATGTGATTAAATGGTATTTAAATTTAAATTAAATAAATGATGTTCTAAAATGATATTTTGATATTTTGAAATGAATTTGGAATGATATTAAATCTTGGAATGAATAAGTGAAGTTTATATTAGTATGAAAAATATTTGGTTTACTTGTAATTTGAATCTATTTAAAAGATATTGGACTTATGAAATATAGGATAATAAAGCTTTGGAATTTATTTTATAATTTGAATAGTTATTTTGTGGATTAAATCTATATTTGAAATTTATAAAATTTGAAATGGTCGATGGAAATTTAATTGAAATAAATGATTGAATTGAATTGAAACTTTGGAAATTTTAATACTTGATTTGAAAGTATAATAATTACACTTTTAAATGGTTTAAATGAATTATTTTGATTGAAATATAACCTATTTAAAAGGTGACTTGAAATGATAATAAATGAATTATATTTTTAAATTTAAAAGGTATTTAAAGTTGAATATTTACATTTGAACTCAAATGATATTTTGGTATATTAAAATGATTTGAAATGAAGTTTTGGAAAGATTGATATTTTGGTATATTAAAATGATTTGAAATGAAGTTTTGAAATTATATGATATTTTAAATTATTGAAATGGTTTGGAATTGATTTAATCTTTATTTTGATAAAGATTTGGATTTGAAATGATATTCTATGTGACGACCCGAAATTTTTGAGCATTTGAAATAGGAATATTTAATTAATTTTAAATATTCAAAAGATAATTATTAACTTTAATTTCAAATATCATTATTGATTAGACAAGTAATTGTTGAATTTAAATTATTGAAATTGGTAAATTATTGAATCTGGAGCTTTAAGCCTGTTAAAAATAATTTGAAGACTTATAAAATTTATATAGACAATACTGAAAATAATATAAGAGTTCGAATTGAATTTAACGATGATTCGTTCAGCTTTGAAAATTTTACTTGTTTAAATTGAATCTAAAAATAGCCTTCCGGGGCACAGTCTCGGAATTCGACGAAACTAGTCCCATTGGATCCATAATATTTATTTATTATCAGGTTCCAAATTTTGTAGCATTCGGAGTTATCGTCTGATCATACAATAAGTAAACGCGATGGAAATTATCCTGAAATTTAAAATAACGCTGGTTCAAGAAGCTTCCCTTATATTATATTGCTGAGCCTTGCGTTGGAAGCCAAAAGAAACAAAAATAATATAAACCAAACAGCCGAGAAAAATCTCGAAACCATTTCCTTGTTCGTTCAAATTCGAGAATCATGGCCTATAGAAAAAAAAAATCTGTTTACTTCGAAGTTACAGCTCAATAACAATCTCCATGTTTGCGATGCTGGAACCCAAAAGAAAATAACCAGGGTTTCGCAAATCAACGCCTTCTTAATAATCATCGATGCGAACTCGGCTATTCCATCAGCCATCGTCGACTCATCCTTGCCCTACGCGAGATTTTCTACTGCTGATTTAAAGCCGGCTACAGTCTCTTTATACTGTCACTGCTAATTTGTTGAGGCGACTCGATATCGCGATGATGTCAAGGCAGCTCGATTTGGAAGGGTACTCGATTGTGGAGCTAGCGGTGGCGTTTCGATCAACGAGGCGAAGCGGAGGCACCCGGTGGTAGTGGCGAACTCGATTCCAGTCGAGGTTCGAGCAGCAGGGTGCGACGTCGAGGAGGTTCAGATGGAAGGGTCGTCGTTCATTGTTGAGGTGGAGCGGTCATTGATTCGAGCAGACGCTCGCAGGTGGTGTTCGTTCGGGGTTCGTCTTTGTCCAAGAGGTAGTTATCTGCTTCTTCTTACTTATCCAATATCTATATACAAATGAACATTAGGGTATAAACGTAAGTCATTTACAGTAACTAAAATTTTATAAGTATATATGGAGTTTAAAATAAAGTAAAACAAGTAATAATAAAATAAAAATGGATCTACACATTGATAAACAGTGAATATATATATACAGAAAAGATTTCGGAAGTAGGAATTATTAGTTAAAAAGTTGGTTAGGTAAATTTATTAAAATGGTAATTGATTGTTTGATTTATTTCAAGTGTTAATAAATCGCATAATTGTTTATACAAGGTTAAATTTTGAAAGGAACAAGTCGAGATTGGGTTTGGATGGCAGAATAAAAGGTGAGTTAATCTCACTCAGTTAGATTTAAATTTAAATGGTTAAATTTAAATAATTTATTGAATGGTTGATTTGATTGATATGATGGTATATATAGTAGTATATACCAATATATACATATTGGCATATGTATATATTGGAATTGTTGATATTCCCGCATTATATAGCGGAAGAGACCCTATGCGCCGCATAATAGCGGATGATATTTTATAAAACCCATATACCGCGATATTCCACCTTGAAGTGGAATTGGTATTGTGCTAATGTCTGTGGATGCAGGGAAACAGGTTGGAGGGATCCAACTGGATTCCTCAAAATATTTAATTTTGTTTAAATATTTTGTGATATGTTTGTTGATATCCTATGATGATTTATATTGGATAATCTGGTTGGATTGAATTTCCCAGTATAATGAGTTATCAAAAGAAATTGAATTGGATTTTTGGAAAGAAATAAAAGAGTAAAATTCAAGTTAAATAATTCTAGTGAATTCGAATAAATTAAATAAGGAATTGTAAAAGAAATAAAGAAATTTCTTAATTCGAACAAATATGGGGAAAGAGGATTTTGAATTTAACAGGGAAGAAATAAATCTTTAACTAAAGTGATATTATCTAAAATAAAAAGGATTGATTTTATTGAATTTAAAGATTTAATTTAATTAAAATATTAATTGAAGAAGTTTGGAAATCCGAAATTGGTATTTTAGTTAAAAGGGTTTTAACTCATAATAAAGAAATAAAATATGAAAGTTAATGTATTTGAAATAATTGAAGTAAATAGGGAAATTTATTTCAAGGTGAAGAAAAATGGAAATCAATTGGAAATTGATTTAAGTGTTTAAAACTTGGATTTTTAAAAGAGGATGAGGTTTTAAAATTTATAAACTGGGTTTATGAAGTGAAATGAAATATCGGTGGATATTTTAAATATAAATTCAAGGTGGAAATTTATTGAGGAATGTAAATGTGTTTCAAAATAAATGGTGATTTATTTTTAAAAGATATGGAAGAAAGTGTATTCCCTGGATAGCCAAGTACGATTTCAAAGAAAATTCTTAAATATAAGTTAAAAGTTTTCATGTTGTTTAGAAAGGGATGTTTAGAAATTTATTGTTTCTAATATTTAAATTCTAAAGTAAATATTTTCCAAATCTATTATCGTAATAATTATTTAAAGGGTGATTAGTATTTTATTTAAAAGTGGAAACTTAGTTTTATATTTTATAAAGTAACCTTATTTTAAATATTCACAAAAGTATTATTTTTAATTAAGTATTAAAGTAGTTTTTCCAAATTTAAAGGTTAAAGTGTTTTAAAATTATTTTAAAATTAAAAGTATTTTGTACTTGGTGATTCAGTGGAAATAATTATTTGGGAAATGTATTCCGTAAGCGGAAACTGTTTTGAAATTGTTTTCAAAAGGAGTTTGAAAATAGAAATATATCTTGGAAAGATATTTGGGCAAATAAATAATGTGGGAAATTATTTATTGTGTGATGGTTGCTTGTGGATGTTAATTGATAGTTAAATAACCGACTATCAATATTGGCCAAATGCGCTGATCGTTTCGAAGAGACCGGGATCGGGTTTCCGTATACCGGGATTCTAGGTCTGGAGACTCGAATACCACTTCGATCCGGTTTGTACGTTTCGTGTAACGTGTTCAGAGTCGAAGATGGAGCAGTGAAGTGCAAGGGCTAGTCGCTACTAATCCTGAGGATATTTCCAAAATGGATGTAGTAGGAATAGTGCCTTCAGTTCCGTTCGGACCCGGGACGGACTTGTATGGACGAATGCTTTCGTGACATCGTCAGGTGGACGATGGGCATTCTAAGGGATATGTTCTGAAAAGGTATCGTTTAGCCTCGAGCCTCATCAACCGGGAATGACTGAAAATCAGGGGTTATGCAGCAAGGCTTCGTGGGTAGCCCCCACTTGAGAGTAAGGTCATCCCTGTCTAGATGTCCCTTTTATTTCGGCTTAGTGGTGCGGTTGCTGATCCCAACCGTGGGGTGATTTTATTTGGAATTATCCAGTAAGGGATGATTCCGGCCTTGTGTTGCAGGGGAGCGGGCGTACTCCTCGGTACTGTGATCTAGGCCACGTACTGTGATAGGTGGTACCCCAGTGCCTAGTCATTCGTTGGAAATCCATTCTCCCTACGTGCCTTGTACGGTATTTGTTTGTATACCTAGTATGCTGGAATTTAATCATGTAACAATTTCAGCTATTTTATTAAGTATTTGTGAATAGACACTATTATAATATCAGAGGATTTTTATAAAAAGTGTTTTAGCTATCGTAAGGTAAAAACCCGACATGTTTATTTGTGGCGTGGTCTTACGAGATGCTTTTAGTTTCAAAAAGGATTTTTGAAACTTTAATAATCAATTGAGTGTGATTTTCTCACGCTGGTATTCCAGACTGACTCGGGTATTGTTTTATATGATGCTCGGGTCAGACCGAGATAAACAGGTTCAGATTGATGTTGTGGAGCTCAGGAGATGAGCTGGATGGCGAGACGTATCTCCCGTACTTGTTTATATATATATATTCCGCTGTGTTGATTGTTGTACTCTGTTGTATTGAGGACATGATATGATTATTGTCCAGTTGTATGTTATGTGTTCTCTGGTGTATACTCTGATGCTATATTATATAAAACTGATACAGTTTTGATTTGTGTAAAGATCTGTTAATATATATTATATTTTATTCCGCTGCGATGGTTAGATTCTGTTGTTGTTTTCTATTCTTCTTCTTCTTCTACCTCTTCTTCTTAAATTAAATGGTTCGATTTTCCGGGTCTGGAAAGTCGGGTCGTTACAGTGGTATCAGAGCTTAGGCTGGCGACAACCTTGGCTCTGGTGGGAATTTTGAGAGTATTAATAGATATGAGCGCGTATTTGTTAGTGAATATAAAATTGTTTTATATTGTGTTGATTGGTTTATTGAGTAGTTTATGGATTCTGGTCGATGTGTGGGACGCCACAACATTGATAGGGATCTCTAAACACTTGTATAGAACAATTCGACACAGTATTGTTTTAAAGTAGGGTAAATGAAATAATTTTACCCAAATTATTTTTGTATAAAAAGAAACGTTTTGTAAACTATTCTAGTTAATATATATGGTTGTTTGGATGTTAGAAGTGATAATATGGAATTATTATCATTAATATATGGAAACTTAACTAGAAATTGAAATTTATAACCAAAGCAAAGAATAAAATTTTATAATAAAATAAAATTTGAGATATAGATTACAAATGTAATTTATAAAATTGAAATAAACTTCATATACAAATGAGATTTGTACTTTAAAATAGAATTCCAGAGAAATGTGGAAAATAAATCGGAATGGATTTTAAGTTTGGAATTTTGGGAAAGGTTTGAAATTCCTTGAGATTTGGAAATAGTTTTCAAAGAGTTTGAGGAAATAATAAGTGGTATTATTTCAGGAATATTTTGAGTTGAGTTTGGAATCTAGAAGGATTTGAAATTTAAAAATATTTGAAATGGTTTAAAGAGATAAAAGCATATAATTCTCTTCCGGTCGCTGGGAAATAATTTCGGTGATGACTGCAGCATCATCGATGTTCATTTTCGAGTTTCCAAAGAGAAATTGCTACCAAACCGTGTTAAATTGGGATTGTTTGCAAAACTGGATTTGGTTTTGAAATTCAAAGAGATAGCTGAATATACAAAAGGAGTTTGGATGTGATTGATTTCAAAGGTGATTTTGAAATTTTGGGAAATTGTTAAAAACTCTGGAATCTTATTTTAATTGTTTATAGAAAAACAAATAAAAAGAAATAAATATACTTGACTAAATTTAATGTATAATCCGGAATAAAGAGTAAAATGTGAATGGGATTGCTTTAATGGATTGAAGTGATGAAATAAACCAAATATTAGGTATAAATTGGAATAAATTACTTAATGGAGTAATGGATTATGGAAATAGAACCTTAATTGGCTGAAAGAAAGTTGAGTTTGTAATTTGGATATGAAATGGGAAATGAACTTAGATTAAGTAGAAATTATTAATTGCAATCCGAGATAAAATACTAACAAATCGAATGTGGATGATATAAATAAAGCTCGACACATATATTTTGGATGCTGTTAAGTGAAATAAATTGGAACAAAATTAACTTAAGTGTGAATGAACTCAAGTATAAATAAATGGAATATGACCTTGAAATATTATCCAAATGAGTTTGGGTTATGGAATTTAAATTGGTTAAATAGAAATTGAATTGTGAATTAATAAAATTGGGTAGTGAATTAAAAAAATGAATAGTAAAATCAGAATTTGAGTTATTAATTAAAATTCGACTTGGAGTATCAACACATTAAATATAAGTGGAAATGTGTTAAACAAAAATGAAAATTTGAATTAAAATAGTGATGGCTTGTATTGCAAACGAAAATTCAAGTGGGTATGAATGACAATGGCCTTGGATATTATTCAATGAACGGAATATTGAATTTAGAATTAAAAAGGGACAAATTGAATGAATTGGTGCAAACTGCAATGAAAATGAACTTAAGTTGTTAACTTAAGTAAATGTTGGATGAAAACTGTACTCAAATCGAGGTTGTTGAAATCAATTGAGAATTAATTATTGAATGAAATAGCCTGGATTGTTTTCGAGCTAAATAAATGGATGTGAATAAATTAAATGGAATGGGTTGAGTATTGTTTGGAAAAAAAAAGGGAATAAGGGTCGAAACATTTCATATGTGCTTATGGAAGTATATAACATGCATTGTTTGTAGAATCCATGTTTTAGAAATTTAAATTTTAGTGAAATGTAAATAAACTTTGTATATTTGGCACTTACATGTTGTAATTGAGTTAGTACAGGTTCAGGGAAGTCGGTTGGCCGAATCTGATGGCACAACATGCTAAAATAAATAACCGCTTTGCTTTAAAAATGCTAAAATAAGGTACGCTTACGCAAAAAAATTCAAAATAGGAGATATGAACTGCATATATTGATATATATTGTGATTTCCGGCCTGAGGCCGATGTATATATATATTTGTGCATCCTGCGATATCGCAGAAGTCCCTCCGTACAAAGGAGACTTTGCCAAATTTTCTGGAAATTTTGGGAGTTAGAAAATTTTTGAAATTTTTGAAAATTTCCATTAACGACAAATGATTTAAAATTGTTAAGCAAATAAGGTTGAAACTGAGTATTGAAATCTATTTAAAATGTGAAAGTAAAGTAAGTGAAATCGAAGGAACTAACGAAAGTAAAGCTTGCAAACAAACTTTTAATTGAGATTTAAATTAATTAGTAAGTGCAACTAATTCAATATTCAAAGTGGAAGATAAATTGAATTCAAGTGGAAATGTAAACGCAAAAGTGGATAGAAATGGATAGGAACTTCAATAGTGAAGTGAAAATATGTATAAGCAGTATGTAAAATGTTTATCTTAAACTTAAGAAATGAATAGTGAATTCTTAAGAAAATGTGGTACTGAAAGTATGCTAAGTGAATAATTGAATTAAGGTGAAACTGAAGTTGTGAAATGGGATAGTTGTGAATAAGGGGATAACAATAAAAAAGGAATGTGAATAAAAGAGAATTGATATAACTGATAATCAATTGGAATTTATACGTAAGATGTACGTATATTATTTTATTCGCATAGCTATTTGGTCCAGATGTCGAACACAGAATTTCGAGATAGATATATCGATCCGAGTTGGAATTTTTCACTCGATTTTCGACGGCGAACCTGGATATGGATTGTTGATTGATTCTGGATATTCTCTATCTTAGTTTGTGGCTATGCAAGGAGAATGACGGTTTCTGATCAAGAAACCAGATCTGAGTCCGCACTAGGAAGTCGGGTGGACGATACTAGTTCGGAAGTGAGATTGTGTGATCGATTGAGCGATCAATTGTGATATTGCATACGGATGATATATGTGCATCGTACGGGCTTAAGTAAAGCAAATATTGAAAATTTGTAAAGAAAAGTATAAAATGACTTTGGAATGGTGATTGAATATTATTGCTTAGTAGGATATACAGGTGTATAAAGGCAATGGATAAATTGGGATTTTTGATTTTAGAAGATGAAATTTAATGGCCCGACAAAAAGGTATGTATTTGAATTTCTATATGAAATTTGATTGGGTTTTTGATCCAGCCACTTGGCTTTTTATTTTCTTTTTGAGATTGGGAGGCCGTAGAGCCATTTTGTAGTAGTACCGAGCTAGCCGCGCAAAGGAGACGCTGGCGAAATTTTTCGGAAATTTAGGGAGTTAGAAAAAATTTTGAGAAAATTTTGATAATTTAAAATTTGAATTCAAATTTAAATTTGAACTGATAGGAAAGATAATATTGTTTGGGACTTAGGAGTAAGTTTGAAAGGTTAGAAAGAGGGATAATGTATCTCTATTTAAGGATTTGTTTTGGGAGGTGGTTAAAACTATTTGGGTTAAGGAAATAGTAATGGGTATTGGATCATTCTTTCTAACTGGTAATTTCGGGGACGAAATTCTTTTAAGGGGGGAGGAATGTGACGACCCGAATTTTTTGAGCATTTGAAATAGGAATATTTAATTAATTTTAAATATTCAAAAGATAATTATTAACTTTAATTTCAAATATCATTATTGATTAGACAAGTAATTGTTGAATTTAAATTATTGAAATTGGTAAATTATTGAATCTGGAGCTTTAAGCCTGTTAAAAATAATTTGAAGACTTATAAAATTTATATAGACAATACTGAAAATAATATAAGAGTTCGAATTGAATTTAACGATGATTCGTTCAGCTTTGAAAATTTTACTTGTTTAAATTGAATCTAAAAATAGCCTTCCGGGGCACAGTCTCGGAATTCGACGAAACTAGTCCCATTGGATCCATAATATTTATTTATTATCAGGTTCCAAATTTTGTAGCATTCGGAGTTATCGTCTGATCATACAATAAGTAAACGCGATGGAAATTATCCTGAAATTTAAAATAACGCTGGTTCAAGAAGCTTCCCTTATATTATATTGCTGAGCCTTGCGTTGGAAGCCAAAAGAAACAAAAATAATATAAACCAAACAGCCGAGAAAAATCTCGAAACCATTTCCTTGTTCGTTCAAATTCGAGAATCATGGCCTATAGAAAAAAAAAATCTGTTTACTTCGAAGTTACAGCTCAATAACAATCTCCATGTTTGCGATGCTGGAACCCAAAAGAAAATAACCAGGGTTTCGCAAATCAACGCCTTCTTAATAATCATCGATGCGAACTCGGCTATTCCATCAGCCATCGTCGACTCATCCTTGCCCTACGCGAGATTTTCTACTGCTGATTTAAAGCCGGCTACAGTCTCTTTATACTGTCACTGCTAATTTGTTGAGGCGACTCGATGTCGCGATGATGTCAAGGCAGCTCGATTTGGAAGGGTACTCGATTGTGGAGCTAGCGGTGGCGTTTCGATCAACGAGGCGAAGCGGAGGCACCCGGTGGTAGTGGCGAACTCGATTCCAGTCGAGGTTCGAGCAGCAGGGTGCGACGTCGAGGAGGTTCAGATGGAAGGGTCGTCGTTCATTGTTGAGGTGGAGCGGTCATTGATTCGAGCAGACGCTCGCAGGTGGTGTTCGTTCGGGGTTCGTCTTTGTCCAAGAGGTAGTTATCTGCTTCTTCTTACTTATCCAATATCTATATACAAATGAACATTAGGGTATAAACGTAAGTCATTTACAGTAACTAAAATTTTATAAGTATATATGGAGTTTAAAATAAAGTAAAACAAGTAATAATAAAATAAAAATGGATCTACACATTGATAAACAGTGAATATATATATACAGAAAAGATTTCGGAAGTAGGAATTATTAGTTAAAAAGTTGGTTAGGTAAATTTATTAAAATGGTAATTGATTGTTTGATTTATTTCAAGTGTTAATAAATCGCATAATTGTTTATACAAGGTTAAATTTTGAAAGGAACAAGTCGAGATTGGGTTTGGATGGCAGAATAAAAGGTGAGTTAATCTCACTCAGTTAGATTTAAATTTAAATGGTTAAATTTAAATAATTTATTGAATGGTTGATTTGATTGATATGATGGTATATATAGTAGTATATACCAATATATACATATTGGCATATGTATATATTGGAATTGTTGATATTCCCGCATTATATAGCGGATGAGACCCTATGCGCCGCATAATAGCGGATGATATTTTATAAAACCCATATACCGCGATATTCCACCTTGAAGTGGAATTGGTATTGTGCTAATGTCTGTGGATGCAGGGAAACAGGTTGGAGGGATCCAACTGGATTCCTCAAAATATTTAATTTTGTTTAAATATTTTGTGATATGTTTGTTGATATCCTGTGATGATTTATATTGGATAATCTGGTTGGATTGAATTTCCCAGTATAATGAGTTATCAAAAGAAATTGAATTGGATTTTTGGAAAGAAATAAAAGAGTAAAATTCAAGTTAAATAATTCTAGTGAATTCGAATAAATTAAATAAGGAATTGTAAAAGAAATAAAGAAATTTCTTAATTCGAACAAATATGGGGAAAGAGGATTTTGAATTTAACAGGGAAGAAATAAATCTTTAACTAAAGTGATATTATCTAAAATAAAAAGGATTGATTATATTGAATTTAAAGATTTAATTTAATTAAAATATTAATTGAAGAAGTTTGGAAATCCGAAATTGGTATTTTAGTTAAAAGGGTTTTAACTCATAATAAAGAAATAAAATATGAAAGTTAATGTATTTGAAATAATTGAAGTAAATAGGGAAATTTATTTCAAGGTGAAGAAAAATGGAAATCAATTGGAAATTGATTTAAGTGTTTAAAACTTGGATTTTTAAAAGAGGATGAGGTTTTAAAATTTATAAACTGGGTTTATGAAGTGAAATGAAATATCGGTGGATATTTTAAATATAAATTCAAGGTGGAAATTTATTGAGGAATGTAAATGTGTTTCAAAATAAATGGTGATTTATTTTTGAAAGATATGGAAGAAAGTGTATTCCCTGGATAGCCAAGTACGATTTCAAAGAAAATTCTTAAATATAAGTTAAAAGTTTTCATGTTGTTTAGAAAGGGATGTTTAGAAATTTATTGTTTCTAATATTTAAATTCTAAAGTAAATATTTTCCAAATCTATTATCGTAATAATTATTTAAAGGGTGATTAGTATTTTATTTAAAAGTGGAAACTTAGTTTTATATTTTATAAAGTAACCTTATTTTAAATATTCACAAAAGTATTATTTTTAATTAAGTATTAAAGTAGTTTTTCCAAATTTAAAGGTTAAAGTGTTTTAAAATTATTTTAAAATTAAAAGTATTTTGTACTTGGTGATTCAGTGGAAATAATTATTTGGGAAATGTATTCCGTAAGCGGAAACTGTTTTGAAATTGTTTTCAAAAGGAGTTTGAAAATAGAAATATATCTTGGAAAGATATTTGGGCAAATAAATAATGTGGGAAATTATTTATTGTGTGATGGTTGCTTGTGGATGTTAATTGATAGTTAAATAACCGACTATCAATATTGGCCAAATGCGCTGATCGTTTCGAAGAGACCGGGATCGGGTTTCCGTATACCGGGATTCTAGGTCTGGAGACTCGAATACCACTTCGATCCGGTTTGTACGTTTCATGTAACGTGTTCAGAGTCGAAGATGGAGCAGTGAAGTGCAAGGGCTAGTCGCTACTAATCCTGAGGATATTTCCAAAATGGATGTAGTAGGAATAGTGCCTTCGGTTCCGTTCGGACCCGGGACGGACTTGTATGGACGAATGCTTTCGTGACATCGTCAGGTGGACGATGGGCATTCTAAGGGATATGTTCTGAAAAGGTATCGTTTAGCCTCGAGCCTCATCAACCGGGAATGACTGAAAATCAGGGGTTATGCAGCAAGGCTTCGTGGGTAGCCCCCACTTGAGAGTAAGGTCATCCCTGTCTAGATGTCCCTTTTATTTCGGCTTAGTGGTGCGGTTGCTGATCCCAACCGTGGGGTGATTTTATTTGGAATTATCCAGTAAGGGATGATTCCGGCCTTGTGTTGCAGGGGAGCGGGCGTACTCCTCGGTACTGTGATCTAGGCCACGTACTGTGATAGGTGGTACCCCAGTGCCTAGTCATTCGTTGGAAATCCATTCTCCCTACGTGCCTTGTACGGTATTTGTTTGTATACCTAGTATGCTGGAATTTAATCATGTAACAATTTCAGCTATTTTATTAAGTATTTGTGAATAGACACTATTATAATATCAGAGGATTTTTATAAAAAGTGTTTTAGCTATCGTAAGGTAAAAACCCGACATGTTTATTTGTGGCGTGGTCTTACGAGATGCTTTTAGTTTCAAAAAGGATTTTTGAAACTTTAATAATCAATTGAGTGTGATTTTCTCACGCTGGTATTCCAGACTGACTCGGGTATTGTTTT
This sequence comes from Allium fistulosum, assembly GCA_030737815.1. NCBI lineage: Eukaryota > Viridiplantae > Streptophyta > Magnoliopsida > Asparagales > Amaryllidaceae > Allium > Allium fistulosum. Next base: position 1,621,958,885 of record CM060901.1, read on the forward strand.
ATATGATGCTCGGGTCAGACCGAGATAAACAGGTTCAGATTGATGCTGTGGAGCTCAGGAGATGAGCTGGATGGCGAGACGTATCTCCCGTACTTGTTTATATATATATATTCCGCTGTGTTGATTGTTGTACTCTGTTGTATTGAGGACATGATATGATTATTGTCCAGTTGTATGTTATGTGTTCTCTGGTGTATACTCTGATGCTATATTATATAAAACTGATACAGTTTTGATTTGTGTAAAGATCTGTTAATATATATTATATTTTATTCCGCTGCGATGGTTAGATTCTGTTGTTGTTTTCTATTCTTCTTCTTCTTCTACCTCTTCTTCTTAAATTAAATGGTTCGATTTTCCGGGTCTGGAAAGTCGGGTCGTTACATTCTATTTTGAAGAAAAAAAATAACTGTTTAAATTTATAACCACGGGTTATAATAACGATTGGTTGTTAAAGAGACCGGGATTGGATATGGACATACTCTCTGTCGATACCGAAAACCACTTTGACAACTGTGTACGCGGTGGAGTTTCCAGAATGAAGTAGGATGGTGACGACGATCCTAAGGTATATACGTGGACCCAACTCCCGTGAGTTGGCATAAGGTGGCTAAAACAGGAGCAATCTCGGACCAGTGAGGTAGCACCTCTTATCGGACACACTTCTTCGATACCATTCTTGTCACGTACCGAAATTCTCGACTTTCGAAAATTCGACATCGATACTCACTTTATCGACTGCCGAGAAATCGAGTGCCGGAAACTCCAATAGTGAGGGTTTTAGAAAGAAGAAAAAGGTAGAAGAAGAAGAAAAGAAGGAACAGAAAGAAAAAGAATAACATCACGGAAGAACAACAGAACAGAAAACAATATCAGAATCTTACACATCGCAGCGGAATAACATATAATAGATAATCAACAGTCTTTTAAAACAAAGAACTATATCAGTTTATACATACATCAATCAGAGTCAATATACAACAATGGGCAGTTATATAACTTGTCCTCATACAGAATACACAGCGGAATAAATAATATCAGATACAAATACTACGTCTCACCATCCAGCTTATATCCAAAGCTCCAGAATATCCAGACTATCCTGATAACATAACTCTAGGCTGCCCGTGTGGAAATTTGTAGGCACCCAGAGTTTAGAAGGGAACAATAAACTCCGAGTCAGTCATGGTGACTGGTGTGAGATCGTAAAACAGTTATTCTTTATAACAACAAAATAATTTTTAAAGTCAATTCGAAATGCTTTTGGAAAATGAAACTACCATAAGACCTCCCACCACACACACAATGCAAACGCAGAATTGGAGGAGATTTCTTCTTATGATAGTCAAAGATGCTTACTACGCAAAATCAAATCATTTTGATATTATTATTAGTGCATAGTGTAGAAATCATTTCGAAAGTATAATATTAATCTTAGCCAGCATAGGCATTCCGCACTTATGCCTACTATAGCTACTATGTTCAATAGCAGGTTACCGCCACATTCCATAGCAGGTAATACAACTAAAACCGTACAAGTCACGTATTGTTTCTTTGGATTTCCAACAAATGGTCAGGCTAAGGAACTTCCTTCTCCACGATGGGTACGTCCCTGGAATAGACGACCCGAGAACCTAACCGGATCTCTGCCAACACAAGGCCGGGTTACCTCTGCAAAAATAGGTAACTACTGACACGCGTATGCCATCCCCCGATCGTCACCGATCTTCCCGAGGATCCCCGATTTCCAACAAACCACATAGATAATAATAATGCAGTAACCACAGAGGTTAAGTATCTGGGCTCCATACCATGATACCACCTTTATCCAGAAGGAATGACATACACTAAGGGGCGTTACTCCCTAGAACCTTGCCGCATCCTTCCTGTTTCGACCATTTCCGGGGTGTGAGGCTCGACGAAGTCTCGTCCACAAAGCTACGCTTTCTACAAAGCCCTGCTTCGGGTCAAACAAAATGATCAACCTATGATCACAAAGATATAAGATCAAACAAATGATCATATCACAAATGATCAAACACTGATCATTTTACAGCAACACTCAGTATGCCACGTTACCAAATTGGGAGTATATCGCTGATGAATTTCAACTACATAACCTCTGAGCTCGTACGTCTCAGAGAAGGGTGTTAAGCTAAGAGAATAAATTCTCCGCCACCAACAGATATGTATTTGAAAGAAATCAGCTTTATATCTCAAATTGTAACGTCAGACACACAATCCATATAAGTCTGTTCCGGGATCGAATAGAACCGAAGGCACTTCTCATGAAGCCCTTGCATATCCGGATAATTTTCAATCACGTCAGGACTTCCCGTCACTAAGGGTGATAAAACCTCTAAATCGGAGATCAGCCGATGTAGAGTAACTCGACGGTAATCCTTCTGTTTTCAAAAATATCCGGTCTTCAACACCGGTTTTCAAATGCAATGCATAACGACGTATCACATATTCGGAATGGGTTATACGACCCCATGGTCCTTTCCCGGCTAACCCGAATAGCGAGCGATTATTCAAAATAAGTGTGGCATTCAAATTCATCCAATTCACAACAAATACCTATCTAAAGGTAATTATTGATAGTCGGTTATTTAACTATCAATAAAAATGCGCAACATCACCAGATTCCAAATAATTTTCCAAATTATTTCATCTTTCAAAATATCTTTTACTAGATATAAAATTTCCACACTTCAAAAATAAATCGACGTTTATTTTTCTAAACAGTTTCCCTTTCCTTTATAAATTCCATATTGAATTTACATTTTTCGAATATCTACTAATATTCGATTTTCAAATCGATTTCAAATATTCAATTTCATTTTATCTTTAAGAAGATAAATTCTCAAAACGTTCATTTCATATTGGAAAAGCATTTCCATACTTATTTAAAAATAAGTATTTCACAAATCATTTATTTTCAACATCTGAAAATATTCAATATATTTAAATCAATATTAAGTATACATTTCATTCTTTAAGGAAATCATTAATTTCAACATCTATTTGAGTCAAAACGAATGTTACGTAAAACATCGTTACGACGACTCAAAATCACTAGTATAGGGATTCGAATTTTTTTAAGATAGATATGTAAATCCCAATACTAAAAACATTTCCTTTCAAAAATCATTTTCTATAACAACAGTGTTATAGTCCACCATTTCCTTAAATTTCTCGAAAACGTCTATTTCAACAACAAGTGTTGAAATCTATGCTTTCGATTCATAATACATTTTAAAACATTTTTAAAATGTTTAACTTCATTTTAAAGTATCACTTCTTCAAAAAATGAATCCATTTTATTCAATAATATATTCACTGTCCAAAATCGTGAATAAAATTCACTTAACCCAATTTCAATTATTTCTACACATTTTTATTTCAATAAAAATTCGCTATCCAAAATTGCGAATATATCTTCTTTAATAATCTTCTATATTTAATTTATCAAATTCAATCGATTTCGAATTTATAAAACGAAGTTTATAAATTCAATTTCTGTTTTAATAACAACTTCAACTTATAAATCTTCTTTTTATTGACTTCTATATTTTACTTATCAAAATAAGTGATTTCGGATTTATAAACAACTTTTATAAATTTCAATTCTATTTTGTAGAAACTTCAATACCAAATCAATTTCAATATTGATTTAAAAATTTATTTATCACTACTAAGTAAAGTCCTCATTTTTTTCTCAAATTATTCAATATTCTGTTTTAAAATGGATTCTTCAAATTTTAATCATTTTACATTGATTTCCCAATTTATTTCAATTTACCAATTAAATTTCTAGTTGGATTTCCAGCTTATCTTCTTTTAATAATTCCCTTTTTAAGGAAATAAATTTCAATCGTTTCTTTCAATCTATTTAAAAATCCAAATTCTTAAATTAAATTCTTCAAATTATAATCACTATTTTATGAAATCCATTTGTTTTAAAAGACTGTTGATTATCTATTATATGTTATTCCGCTGCGATGTGTAAGATTCTGATATTGTTTTCTGTTCTGTTGTTCTTCCGTGATGTTATTCTTTTTCTTTCTGTTCCTTCTTTTCTTCTTCTTCTACCTTTTTCTTCTTTCTAAAACCCTCACTATTGGAGTTTCCGGCACTCGATTTCTTGGCAGTCGATAAAGTGAGTATCGATGTCGAATTTTTGAAAGTCGAGAATTTCGGTACGTGACAGCGTGGTATCAGAGCATATGGTTAAGCGACAACCCTGCTTTGTTGGGTGTTACTCATTAGAGATAGAGTCAGTAGTACTCTAGAATGAGTTGAGTGTAATAATATATACGAGTGCGTATTTGTTAGTGAATATGAAATTGTTTTGTATTGTGTTAACTTATCGGTTGATTGTTTATGGATTCTGGTCGGTGCAGTCTAGCTAACTGTAATCGATAGGGGTTTCTAAACTCTAAACAAGATAAACTGACACAGTATTGATTTTAAAACGGGTAAATGAGATAATTTTACCCAAAACTATTTTTGTATATAAAAGGAATGGTTTTCTATAAATTATTATGATATATGGATGCATGGTTGTTAGGAAGTAATGATGTTAATTATCCTCATTAATATATATGTGGAAATTGTATGTGAAATTGAAATTAAAACAAAGAACCAGGAAATAAATTCATATATGAATGAAATTTAAAGAATGTAAATTATAAATGTGACTTATAATTGGAAGTAGAATTCCAGAGAAGTTTTTGGAAATGTTTTGAAAGGAGTTTGAAAATTTTGGAAATTTGGAAAGTTTAATTTCTTTTTGATTTGAAAATGAATTTCAAAGGTTTTGAAAAGTATTTGGAGAGTTGAAAGCTCTAAACTCTTTTAGGTCGCTGGAAAATAACTTCGATGATGACCGCGGCATCACCGGTGTTCATTTTCGGGTTTCCAAAAGAGAAATTGCTGCCAAATTGTTTTAAATGGAAAGTGTTTGGAAAATTTGGGTTTTTGTTTTGGAAATTTAAATGGAATTTGAATTGTTTTCAAAAATGGTTTTGAAATTGTTATTAAGACTCTGGAATGCTATATAAAGATAATTATGAAATACTATTGAGTTGATAACTTATACAATTTGAATTTTGATTGAATAAATTTAACTTAAGAAATTTTAAGTTGAATTAAAGTAAGTATAAGTGAATCAATAAAAATCCAAGTGGTAATTTTTGAATATAAGTTATATAACTTATAAAATGAGAAAAAATAGAAGTGAAACGAAGTGTTAGAAAGTGGTTAAACAGTTTTATTAAGCAAAATAAAATGTGATTTTGATTAAGTGATGAAATTTAACCTTGGTAAAGTTAAATTAAATTGAGAATCTGAATTGGATTGATAAATGAATTAAGCTATTGAACTAAATGAATGTTGAATCAGTCTAATGTAAATGAATTAATGAATGAATAAATTGAATGGAATCAATTGCAAATGAAGTGAACTAAAGATAATTCAATATTCAGAATAGAAGATAAAATTGAATTCAAATAGAATTGAAATTGTAAACTGAATCCAAATTAGATTGAAATTGTAAATTGAATTTAAATGAGAACGTGAAATGCAAGATTGAACGAAATTGAATATGTAACTTCAATATAAACGGCTTATATATTTTTAGTTTGTAATAGAATTTGCAAAATGTTTGAATGTGTAACTAGATATTATGGCTAGTAGGATATACAGGTGTAAAGAAATTGGGATTTGATTTCAAAGATAATTTGAATTGCTGGAAAAGGTATGTATTTAAATTTGAATATGAGATTTGATGACTTATTTCTCTAGCCGCTTGGCTTTTTCTTTTTCTTTTTGAAATCTGAGAGTCCGTAGGGACGTTTTGTAGTAGTGCCGTATTAGCCGCGCAAAGGAGACGCTGGCGAAATTTTTCGAAAATTTCGAGTGTTAGAAAATTTTTGAGAAAATTTTGAAAGTTTAAATTTAAATTTGAATTTAAATTTGAATTTTGAAGTAAAACAATATTGTTTGAAAACTATAGAAGGTTTATAAATTTAGTTGAATGATAACGAATTTTTAGTAGGAAGATTTGTTTTGATAAATTGATAAAACTATTGAATGTTGAAAAATAGTAGACGAGTTAAGGACTTTTTTTCCTAACTTGTAATTTCGGGACGAAATTCTTTTAAGGAGGGAAGTTTGTAACGACCCAGAATTTTGAACAAATTAAATTGAGGATATTTATTTAATTTTAAATATTTGAACGATGATTTAATTTGAATCCCCGATATAACTTTGAATTTGGCGATTAAATTATAAAAATTTAATCTATTGAATTGAATAAAAATTTATATCTTCAATTTTAAGCTGAAGGAAAATATTTCGAAAGCTTTTAAAATTCGTATTGATAATACTGAAGATAATTGAAGTTTCAGAATCGAATTTGAAAGTGTTTGTTCAGTTTTGAAATTATATCGTTCGAATCGATATTTAAAAATAGTCAATTTTCACACCGTCTCGGAATTCGACGAAACCAGTTCCATTGGGTCCGTAATATTGAATTATTATCGGATTCCAATTTTCGTATTTATCGGAGTTGATATGTGAGCGCACGGTGAGTAAACGCGTTGAGATTTAACCGAATTCAATTTAAATTTAAAATTTAAAATTAGTCAACATCAGCCACCCTAATTTTCTTAGCAGACCTACTCTCTGCAATGTCGCGTACTCTTGTTCCCCTTCTGTTTCTTCTATCACGCAAGCAGTTTCATCTCGTTCAAAAATAAAAAAATGGCAGACAAATCTCGTTCAAAGAAAACAAAATGGCCAAGCAAAACCAATACTTATTCGTTCAAAAGAAACTCACAACTTCCCTTCCAAATGAAATCAAACAAGAAAAAAAATGGCGGTCTACTGCTCGAAAAACAAATCGCGTTCGAGTTCGAGAACGGCAGTTCGATAGAATTCGTAAACCAAGGCATGAGGTGCGTTCAACTTCGTGGAGGCTCGTGCTAGGGCACGATTGCATCGGCAGGGCAGGCGTAGTCGCGATTGATGGGAAGGCGCGACCGATGTCACGAAGTTGCGAGGGGCTCGTCAGCCATTTCGAAGTCGCCAGATCTGCTCGAGGTCGACATCGCGCGAGTTGGAGGTAGGCATGGCGGTGGCCATCGTTGATCGAAGTGATGGAAACGGCATGGCAAAGACGAAGGCTGGGGACTGCGATGGAAGGCGTGGTGGCGCTGTCACGTACGCGAGTTTCTGGTGATGCGTGGCCTTGGCAGCTAGGGCTTGGCGGCGAAGCACGGTCGGGGCCGTAGATTACTCGTGAATTTATCGCGAGGGAGACTGGTTCTCGAAATTGCAGTGAGGTATTTTTTTTCCAGGTCTGTTTAAATTTAAATTTAAATTTAAATTAAATAAATATTTAAAAGGAAGAATTGGGTTATATAAAACTGAAAATAGATATATATCTATATATATAAGATTTCTGGAAGAAAAAAAAATATAGGGAGCTTACTGTGATAATTTTATGTACATAGAAAAGTGAATATAAAAATATAGAGTATCCTCTGTATATTTGTACATGTATATCTCCACATGTAGGTTCTGGTTAAAACAAAAAAAAAAGATATAGGAGTTTAAAATGGTTGAAAGATTTTGTAGAGTTGATTTTCGAATCTATATAAATTTATTTTTTAAGTAAGGGTTTCAAAGGAAAAAGAAAAGAAAATGTTTTGTTAAATAGAAATTGGTTTAAAACAAAACCATTGAATAATTAAAATTACCAAACAGAAATTGATTACTCGATTATTTCGAATATTGATGAACGGTATAAATATTTATACAAGGTCTAAAAGAGATCGAGAATCAAGTCGGAAATGGTCAAAATGGAAATGGATGGCAAAATTAAAATCTAAGGTGAGATCTTCTCACTCAAAAATTGAATGTGGAATTTTTGCAGTTATTGATTGCTATTGATGTGTGATATTAGATATAGTAGGATATATCTATTATATATAGCAATATATACATATTGGCATATGTATATATTGGATTGATTGATTTCCCGCCTCTTATAGCGGATGAGACCCTATTGCGCCGTTAGTAAGCGGATTTTTATAAAACCCATATACCGCGATAATTCCGTACTGGAGCGGAATTGGTATTGTGCTAACGTCTTTGGATGCAGGAAAACAGGTTGGAGGGATCCAACTGGACCCCTCACATTGATTGAATTTATTTCTACTATGATGTGATAATCTGTGAATGATTATAGTGATGCTATTAATCATATTGATATCTGGAATTTATTCAATACGATTATAAAAATTTACTTTTTATACTTTAAAAATTCCTTTCTTCAAAATTTCTTCAATTTCAAAAATTGATTCACTTAGAAATTTTCTACTTGAATTTCAAAAATTCAATTTCGTTTATCTTTGGAATCCAATGATGTCAAACATCCATTCAGCTAAATTTTAGCTTTCAAACAATTTCCAGATATCAATATGATTAATAGCATCACTATAATCATTCACAGATTATCACATCATAGTAGAAATAAATTCAATCAATGTGAGGGGTCCAGTTGGATCCCTCCAACCTGTTTTCCTGCATCCAAAGACGTTAGCACAATACCAATTCCGCTCCAGTACGGAATTATCGCGGTATATGGGTTTTATAAAAATCCGCTTACTAACGGCGCAATAGGGTCTCATCCGCTATAAGAGGCGGGAAATCAATCAATCCAATATATACATATGCCAATATGTATATACTGCTATATATAATAGATATATCCTACTATATCTAATATCACACATCAATAGCAATCAATAACTGCAAAAATTCCACATTCAATTTTTGAGTGAGAAGATCTCACCTTAGCTTTTAATTTTGCCATCCATTTCCATTTTGACCATTTCCGACTTGATTCTCGATCTCTTTTAGACCTTGTATAAATATTTATACCGTTCATCAATATTCGAAATAATCGAGTAATCAATTTCTGTTTGGTAATTTTAATTATTCAATGGTTTTGTTTTAAACCAATTTCTATTTAACAAAACATTTTCTTTTCTTTTTCCTTTGAAACCCTTACTTAAAAAATAAATTTATATAGATTCGAAAATCAACTCTACAAAATCTTTCAACCATTTTAAACTCCTATATCTTTTTTTTTGTTTTAACCAGAACCTACATGTGGAGATATACATGTACAAATATACAGAGGATACTCTATATTTTTATATTCACTTTTCTATGTACATAAAATTATCACAGTAAGCTCCCTATATTTTTTTTTTCTTCCAGAAATCTTATATATATAGATATATATCTATTTCAGTTTTATATAACCCAATTCTTCCTTTTAAATATTTATTTAATTTAAATTTAAATTTAAATTTAAACAGACCTGGAAAAAAAATACCTCACTGCAATTTCGAGAACCAGTCTCCCTCGCGATAAATTCGCGAGTAATCTACGGCCCCGACCGTGCTTCGCCGCCAAGCCCTAGCTGCCAAGGCCACGCATCACCAGAAACTCGTGTACGTGACAGCGCCACCACGCCTTCCATCGCAGTCCCCAGCCTTCGTCTTTGCCATGCCGTTTCCATCACTTCGATCAACGATGGCCACCGCCATGCCTACCTCCAACTCGCGCGATGTCGACCTCGAGCAGATCTGGCGACTTCGAAATGGCTGACGAGCCCCTCGCAACTTCGTGACATCGGTCGCGCCTTCCCATCAATCGCGACTACGCCTGCCCTGCCGATGCAATCGTGCCCTAGCACGAGCCTCCACGAAGTTGAACGCACCTCATGCCTTGGTTTACGAATTCTATCGAACTGCCGTTCTCGAACTCGAACGCGATTTGTTTTTCGAGCAGTAGACCGCCATTTTTTTCTTGTTTGATTCCATTTGGAAGGGAAGTTGTGAGTTTCTTTTGAACGAATAAGTATTGGTTTTGCTTGGCCATTTTGTTTTCTTTGAATGAGATTTGTCTGCCATTTTTTTATTTTTGAACGAGATGAAACTGCTTACGTGATAGAAGAAACAGAAGGGGAACAAGAGTACGCGACATTGCAGAGAGTAGGTCTGCTAAGAAAACTAGGGTGGCTGATGTTGACTAATTTTAAATTTTAAATTTAAATTGAATTCGGTTAAATCTCAACGCGTTTACTCACCGTGCGCTCACATATCAACTCCGATAAATACGAAAATTGGAATCCGATAATAATTCAATATTACGGACCCAATGGAACTGGTTTCGTCGAATTCCAAGACGGTGTGAAAATTGACTATTTTTAAATATCGATTCGAACGATATAATTTCAAAACTGAACAAACACTTTCAAATTCGATTCTGAAACTTCAATTATCTTCAGTATTATCAATACGAATTTTAAAAGCTTTCGAAATATTTTCCTTCAGCTTAAAATTGAAGATATAAATTTTTATTCAATTCAATAGATTAAATTTTTATAATTTAATCGCCAAATTCAAAGTTATATCGGGGATTCAAATTAAATCATCGTTCAAATATTTAAAATTAATTAAATATCCTCAATTTAATTTGTTCAAAATTCTGGGTCGTTACAATTCTATTACTTGTGATTGATTTGGTGCGCACCCTTGATTTGGGACTGTTGTTCGAGGTGGAGCGGTAGTGGCTGCTATGCGTTTCCATTAGTCCGTGTGCGTAATTGGTATATCTACCCTGGCATTGCCTTGTTTGCCGTGTCACCTACCATATCGAGCCCACTATGATTTTGGTTTAAAGATCCGACCGCGTTAAGGTTCACCATCCCCTTAACGCTATTTTCTATATGATTATACTTTACTAATTAGACACTACTGTATATAGCGTATATTACTACATAGTAAATAGTTTAACAGATCCTTAAAGAATGGACGATCCCAAGCATTCTTTAAGTTACTTGTACCTTTATTACAATTCACTTGAGTTGGTTTACATTATATAAGTATATATTGTCCTGACTCGAGTGTTTTGTGTTTTGCTTTACGCTCGGGTCAGCCTGAGTTATTCACAGATTTGGATTTCCACTCTCCTGGAGATTTGAATTGCTGGAGATTATCTGCTTGTCTTGTCCTATCTATTTCAGTTCTGTTGTTCTACTCAGCTTGTACTTGGTTATTGTATTTAGACTTCTGTTGTACTCTATTTCTTCTGTTGTATCTTATGTAACTCCGTTATATTTATATAGTAGCTTCATGAACTACTATTTCTTTTACTTCCGCTGCATTATTTTACTCTGTGTCTGTGATCTGTGATTATATTTATTTACTGTATATTTTGAGATTTGCCAAATTTTATTTACAATGCGGTATTTTGAGCAATTCAATTCTGACATGTGTGTCTGCCTATGCACTTGGCCGGTGCAGCATAATAGGGGGTTCTCGCATTTGGTTTGGTAGCGAGCGGATGACTCTTACTCCTACATGTCCCTGCGGGGTTGGTGCAGTCGAGAGGCTGGCTGTAAAGGCAGAACACAGGTATTGCTGTATGCTATGGTGGGCGTTACCCCACTGACGCGGTCCGTTACAGTTGATATCAGAGCTTTGGCTTTGAGGCAAAACTCAGCATATGGAGTAGATTTATTTACAGAATCACTTTCGTTCGAGTTTGAATCTTTTCCTCTTGATTCGAATTTCCTTTGAATTTTTGGAACGTTCCCTGCGGTTCCAAATTCCATTCTTGTCCCTCACTATTCATCTTCTTGTGATTCTGGAGTATCCCATAACTCCGCTTCGAATGAGCTTTATAGTGAATTGGCGGTCTCGCCAATATTCTAATTTTCTGGTAAAGGGGGAAACTCCTTTACAAATTTGCATCGATTCACCAGAGATTTATATCTATCCTTGGTTTAGATGCTAATATCTTTTGTTATTCCAAACTCTATCACTTGAGATCGGATGTAGATTTACCCCAGAAAAGAATACACATTTGATCTTATTTTCTAAGTCACGGTTGACCCGGTTAAGGTTGTCCACGATTTATTTAAGCTTATCCATCTTCCTCTTTTGTTATTTAATCATCTTGTCTTTTGTGTCCAACCTATCTTCATAACATTTTTAAAATTGTACTTGTAAATCTATGTTTTGTTTTATATATTGTGTTGTTTGAGTTGTTGATGTTGATTTGGGTTTCCGATCGATTCGTCTGATCAACACTATCGATAGGATTCCTAAAACACTTTGACAGAACAAATTGATATAATATTATTTTAAAATTTGGTTAATGAAATAAATTTTGATATAAGTAAATATTATGGAACTTAATAAATTGATTTAAATTGATTATTTGAAATGATAATACTTGATTTATCATTCTATAAATGAATTTATAAATAGTTGTTTATAAATTTGATTTGGGAACTGAAATGAATTTAAATTAGGAATTTGAGAATTTAATTTTCGATGGTTTCAAACTTTTTGTTTTCAAGTTTTAAAAGGATATATTATATAAAGTATTTTTGAATAGAAATTTGTTTCTAAAGAATTTTAAAGTTTTAAAATTTTAGTGCTCTTCTCTTTGTCGCTGGAAAATAATTTCGGTGATGACCGCGGCATCATCGACGTTCATTTTCGAGTTTCGAAGTGAAGAAACCATTCTGTAGTTTTGCTACAGCTTTGTTTTGGGAAATTTGTTTGATTTGAATTTCTAAAAGATGATTTGATTTATAATATATATAGAGATATGATATAAATTTGATTTGACAAATTATGTACATACATTTATTTATCTCTAAATGGTTTGAAAAGAATCGGAAATTATATTCTTAAATTCAATCTTAAATAATAACTTCAAGTATAAAAAAAATCAAAATTTTGAATAAATATTCAAGCTTGAAATGATTGAATTAGAATGTTTATATTGTATATTGATTTTAGAAAGTTTTATTTGTATAAATTCTCAATTGCATTCCAATATAACTTACCTTAATTTTCAGAAGTTAACAATGTAATTGGATAATATACTATATAAAAGGTTTTATAAATAAAATTTGAGTGGTTATAATAAATTTTATACACTTAAATTTTGGTTATAAAAAGATTAACAAAGGTAAATAGAATAAAAGGTTAATTGAATAATTTACAATATAAATGATGTTAAAGGAATTAAGAATAAATTATAGCAGTTATAATAAGTGTTAGTATATTTAATATAGATGATAAAATATATTGAGAGGAATAAATTTAACTTTAATTAGGAATAAAGAGGAATTAAATTTATTAAGTACATTATGAGTATAATAATGATTTTTCCAATCCATGATTTCTGAAATTGTTAGTTTAAGAAAATTGGATGATAAGATAATGTAATTAGAGGTAGTTAAGGTTTATTTAACTTGTGTAAAATTAATTATCAATTTAAGCTAAAACCATGGAAATTTCAAACCTATTATCTTATTTTGTTTTTCAAGCTTATTATCTTATTTTGTTTTCAAACTGTCTGGTAGTTGTCCTTATTTTTCCTTATCATGCTACAGACTGGTATAGGTATCTTTTTATAATCTTTCTGTTTAGAAATCTTTCTATAATCTTTAATAATCTTTGGTACTTATTTTAATCTGAGCATTGCTTGCCATCCACCTTGTTAAACTTACATATAACAATAGTTGTTAGGTATAATCTCAATCTCCTTGTCATCCTGTCTTAATCTTATTTCACTCTATTTTTTCTGTGCTTTCCCATACTTCATTCCTTTTCGGGGACGAAAAGTTTTGAGTGGGGGAGAGTGTAACAACCCTAGATTTTACATATAATTTAAATTTTGATTTTATTTTATTTTGAAATTATTTTTAAGCTTGTTTCATTTCAAACATTTCATTTTTAAATATAAATGTTGATTATTATGTGAGTTATAGTTTCAAACTGATATAAATTGAATTTTACTAAAAAGTGAAATTCTGGTCAAACTGTTCAATCTTTGACTTTTAAACTTCAAATTTAAATTATATAAAATCTTAAATTTTATCTTTTATTAAGAAAATAGATGTAATAACTTGAACACTGCTTTTTGTTTCGTTGAAAACAGAGTTAAACTGTAAAAGTTATGTATATTTCAATATTGAGTGCAATTTGTTTTATTCTGCAATTTTGTTATTTTAAATTGTATAAATTATATTTTCTTTTTCATATTTTATTTTAATATGTGTTAATATGTTAATTTATGTATATTTTTATATTTTAATAATTTTAAAGTAATAATATAATTTGTCCAAAGTTTACTTGAATTTATTTCAATTTATATGCCTAGTTTCCATTTTTCTGCTATTTTCTTCATTAAATTATATTTAATTAAAATATATTTATTTATTTTTGTGAATTCATTTTTATTTTGTGTTCTTATCTTTATTTATAAATATTTTTCAAATATATAAAGATTTTCTAAAGTTCATTTGTATTTGTTTCAAATTTATAAAGCCTAGTTATGTATATATTGCCATTTTCTTTATTTATTTGATTTTTATTTAAATTTATTTATTTTCTTTTCTTATTTATTTTATTTTCTGAGTTTATTTATCTTTATTATCAGCCTTGTTATGTATTTAAAAAATTAAAATGAATTTGTGGAAATTTGAAAAGACTTGAAACTCTTTATCTCCTTTTGACTTTTCCTCTTCCGCCTTTTCATTTTCCAACCTACATATCATTAAAAAAAAATTGGCCGTACAATACTTTTCTCATTTCAGCTGACTTCCTCACTTTTTTTTCACGTATTCTAACCTTCTCAAACCCACAAAAAAAAAATCACGGCCATGGCTTCAAGAGATTGGGTAAAATTCTTCCTTCCTTTTTCTTGTTTTCTACCATTGTTTTGCATATGCTCTCTACCTCATAGCTTGGCTCCTCCTCAACCAGATCTGACCCGACCACCACCACCCCCTTCCTCTGACCATCACCCATCCTAGCAACCCTCCTCCTCAGGCCGAACCAATCCAAGGCCAAGATCTACACAAAATCCACCAAAAACCATCACAACCTATCACCTATTGCACTAGCCTAGCCTAGGTTGTCATCTCCTCCTTCTACCACCTTTGGTTGCCACCACCTCCACCACCACCACCTCTGACCTGACCTCCAACCTCTGCCACATCACCCACCACCACCTGCACCACTGGTTGGGCCCACACAGCCCATGGCCGAACCAAAGTATAGCATAGATGTGATGTTATTCGCCTTGCAGTGTTGCTATGTTGCACCTAGACTTCACCACATCAAAACCCATGTGTAGGCCGACCCTTGCACACCCAAACCTGACCGAAATCCCTGTATTAGCTGAGCTTAATCACTGCATAACTGAAGTACCTAAGGTAGAGAGCAAGTGCAAGTCAATTGTTGTTGTTTTGGGTATAGATTTCTTATGTTATTTGACGATAAATTTGTGTTGTAACTTATGTATTATTGTATTGTTTTGTGTAAATGTTTGAACAAGTAAAATTGCTTTGGCTCTCCACTCCCAAATCATATTCGTGCTCTCGTGCCTTCGAAGATTCTGTGTTGTGTGTTTTGGTCATCATCTCCAGCTTAAACAAGTGAGTAATTCTCACCAGACGATGTGTACTTATATAACTAGTAAACTGACACCATTTGAATATGTAAAATTATATCATTCTGTTATAACTGTTATATTATGATCATATGATGCTCACCCCTATTATTACACCTGTTATATCATCAGTTACTATTATATGATGTTATTCTGTTTTTTATATCAGTTTATCACACTGCAAGTTCCCTGTAGATTAGAATCACTATGGGTTGAAATGATAAATACCCGAACGGACTTTAGAATAGGGAAAAATCGTTATGGGCTGAAATGATAGGCCTGAATGATTTTTATACATTTCATATTACTTGGGATTGCGGGTTTGAAATGATAGAACCCGGTTTTCTTTGTACTGCGGATTGAAATGATACATATCTGTATCACTTGACCTAGGCTAGAAAATTATATACATACCCGTGGTTTATATATTTTTTTGAAAATTTTAAAATATTTTAAAAATGTAAATATTATGATATTTTGATTTAAACTTTATTAAAATGATTTGTATAAAATATTTGTGATTTTCTACAAATTAAATAAGTGAATTAAGTAAATGGTGAAGTAGAATTTGAAATATAAGTTAATTTTGGAATTTATGATTTTGTTTATAAATGGAATTTATGTAAAGTAAGAATATATGACAAATTTGATTTAAAAATGAATTTAATGATTTTATTAAGAAATAATGATTTTATAAAGTGTTAATGATTTTGTATAACTTAAAATATGAAATAAATGAATATTTAAGCTGAATTTGGAAATATAACTTAAATTGAATTTTTGTGGAATTGGTTTAAAAGTGAAATATTAATTAAGTAAAATAAATGGAAATAAGTTATATTTTGGAAATTTAAACTTAGTTGTTAAGTTAAGAATTTAATTAAAGAAATGAAATTTTTTAATTTGATCTTTGTATGGAAATTTGACTTTATAAAATCATAGAAATAAACGTATTTAAATGATTGTTTTTAAAATGTGAAAATATATGATTTTATAAGTTAAAATGATTTATATTAAAAGTTAATTATGTGTGAAATTGTAAATAAAACTCTGAATTTGATTTGACAGCATTCTTGAAATGTAATGTAAAAGATATTACAGCATTTTTAAAATGTTGTAGTAGTTTTAAATGAACTAAAAGGCTAATTTGAACTAAAGGTTATTATAGCACTTTGTAAGTGCTATAGTTGTTTAATTTAACTAAAGTTTACTTGAAATTAAAAGAAACCTATTACAGCACTTAAGTTTTGTCTTTTGTTAATGAACTGTTTTTAAACATAACATTTCGTAGCATTTTCTAAGTGCTGCGAAAGTTGAATTTTCTTTGTTTAATAAATTCAAATGAATAAATGATCTTTGAAAAAGATTAAATTTTGGGAATTAAATATTTGATAATTAAATATAATGAATTGACTTTAAATGATTTAAATGGAATAGTTGATTTCGGAAATACAACTAATTTGAAATGTGATTAAATGGTATTTAAATTTAAATTAAATAAATGATGTTCTGAAATGATATTTTGATATTTTGAAATGAATTTGGAATGATATTAAATCTTGGAATGAATAAGTGAAGTTTATATTAGTATGAAAAATATTTGGTTTACTTGTAATTTGAATCTATTTAAAAGATATTGGACTTATGAAATATAGGATAATAAAGCTTTGGAATTTATTTTATAATTTGAATAGTTATTTTGTGGATTAAATCTATATTTGAAATTTATAAAATTTGAAATGGTCTATGGAAATTTAATTGAAATAAATGATTGAATTGAATTGAAACTTTGGAAATTTTAATACTTGATTTGAAAGTATAATAATTACACTTTTAAATGGTTTAAATGAATTATTTTGATTGAAATATAACCTATTTAAAAGGTGACTTGAAATGATAATAAATGAATTATATCTTTAAATTTAAAAGGTATTTAAAGTTGAATATTTAGATTTGAACTCAAATGATATTTTGGTATATTAAAATGATTTGAAATAAAGTTTTGGAAAGATTGATATTTTGGTATATTAAAATGATTTGAAATGAAGTTTTGAAATTATATGATATTTTACATTATTGAAATGGTTTGGAATTGATTTAATCTTTATTTTGATAAAGATTTGGATTTGAAATGATATTCTATTTTGAAGAAAAAAATAACTGTTTAAATTTATAACCACGGGTTATAATAACGATTGGTTGTTAAAGAGACCGGGATCGGATATGGACATACTCTCTGTCGATACCGAAAACCAATTTGACAACTGTGTACGCGGTGGAGTTTCCAGAATGAAGTAGGATGGTGACGACGATCCTAAGGTATATACGTGGACCCAACTCCCGTGAGTTGGCATAAGGTGGCTAAAACAGGAGCAATCTCGGACCAGTGAGGTAGCACCTCTTATCGGACACACTTCTTCAATAACATTCTATTACTTGTGATTGATTTGGTGCGCACCCTTGATTTGGGAGTGTTGTTCGAGGTGGAGCGGTAGTGGCTGCTATGCGTTTCCATCAGTCCGTGTGCGTAATTGGTATATCTACCCTGGCATTGCCTTGTGTGCCGTGTCACCTACCATATCGAGCCCACTACGATTTTGGTTTAAAGATCCGACCGCGTTAAGGTTCACCATCCCCTTAACGCTATTTTCTATATGATTATACTTTACTAATTAGACACTACTGTATATAGCGTATATTACTACATAGTAAATAGTTTAACGGATCCTTAAAGAATGGACGATCCCAAGCATTCTTTAAGTTACTTGTACCTTTATTACAGTTCACTTGAGTTGGTTTACATTATATAAGTATATATTATCCTGACTCGAGTGTTTTGTGTTTTGCTTTACGCTCGGGTCAGCCTGAGTTATTCACAGATTTGGATTTCCAGTCTCCTGGAGATTTGAATCGCTGGAGATTATCTGCTTGTCTTGTCTTAGTTTTGTTGTTCTACTCAGCTTGTACTTGGTTATTGTATTTAGACTTCTGTTATACTCTATTTCTTCTGTTGTATCTTATGTAACTCTGTTATATTTATATAGTAGCTTCATGAACTACTATTTCTTTTACTTCCGCTGCATTATTTTACTCTGTGTCTGTGATCTGTGATTATATTTATTTACTGTATATTCTGAGATTTTCCAAATTTTATTTACAACGCGGTATTTTGAGCAATTCAATTCCGGCATGAGTGTCTACCTATACACTTATAATGGATGCGAATGGTTGAAAATATCGGGTCGTTACATGTGATGGGTGGTGGCCTTGCCGGAACTCATCTTAGGAGTACCTGAGATTCGATATATATGTATTTAGTTTTTTGTTACCTGCCAGGCTTGTTGGCAGCTCTTTATATCAGTGATATATATATATATATTCGCATGTGTGCTCTCCTCTATTCGAAGAGGATCACACATTTTTCTCAAAAAAAAGAATAAAGTAATTAATATGAAAATAAAATATTCTAATCAAGATATTTTCATAAGGAAAAGTGAACATGGTAAAAATATTTTATTTCAAAGTACATTTAGTAAAAAGGTGTTTAAATTAGATATTATAAGTTTATTTCAGTTTTTGAAGAGATATTTTTATGCGAGAAACTTTAATTAGTTTTAAAACATTCTTTGGGATGTGCTTCTATAAGTAGTATTACGATTTAGACATGTTTTTATTAAAAGTGGAAAATTTATATCTAAGAAAAGAAAATTTTATTGATAAATATTTTATTTGAAAATATTTTTAAGGGATGTTTGGTTTAAAATATTTTATTAGGAATGTTTCGGTTAGGACATCTTAGTTGAAGTTGTTTCTAATTTGGAATATCCTTTGAAAAAAAGAGGATATTTTGTAACCTCGTTATGATTTAGAAATCTTTGCAAAAATATTTTGTTAAGAGATATTTTGGAAATAAATATTTCTATTAAAGGTATTTTAAAGTTCAACTGTAAGGTTTGAGGAGTATTAACTTAATAAGATATTTTAAGAAGGAGAAAACTATCTTGATGAAATGTTCTTGTCAAAAATACCATTTTGGAGAATTTTTAGTGAGAACCCTTATCTTAAAAGAAGAGAATATTTTGTTGAAACTTAATTTATAATAAATATTATATGACTTAGAGAAGATTTATTATGAGAAGTTATTTCCATAAAAAAATATATTTTATTTCGGAGGAATTATTTTCTCAAAAAGAAGTATTTGAAAATTTTATAGTGAAAATATTTTTTATTCGAGAAATTAAGTTATTGGTGAAAATGTTTGAAAATAGTTTGATGGGATGTATATAGGAGAAACTATTGGATTGATACGGGACACATTTATTTTAGTCTTAGTAGGATAACATAGTTTCCTAAGTTGAGGAAAACTAGATATTCGGAACGACTAAGAAATTTGAAGATGTTCCTTGAAGAGGAGAATAGTAGTTAGAGAATTCTGGTGACTAAAGCTTGATGAGTACTACCGAGGAATCAAAATGACGATTGGGGAGGTTCAATATATATGTTTATCAAAATATGCTTTCTAAATCTACTTTTTTTTAAATAAATATCAAATTCCATAAATATTTTAGACAAAGAGTCTCTATTTTGAATTTTTTACAAAACGATGTTTTCTCAAAAAAAATGGAATTGATTCAAAAATGGTGAAAATATTTTGGATAGTTGTTTTGTAAAATGGTGTGGTATTTTAGGAAGAAAAAGGATTTTGGTTTTAAAGTAGATGGATGCATTGGTTGAAGATTAAAATGTTTTGTTTTAAAGATATATCGGAACACTCCTCGTTACTGGATCCCACTTTGGTGGGTGGGTTATTCTTGCCATCAAATGAAGAAATTACCATAAGAGGATTTTGAAATTAGATTTTTTTTGACGTGATCTAAAGATTTGAAGAAAGGAGATTCGATATTGATGTTCCACACTTGATGACTCAATGATTGGAGTTATGATGACGATCCATTAGGACAAGTTCTATGATGGTAATTTATGAAGTGGAGCATGGACATGCTCAACTATGTATGTGAAGTGTGATGAGGGACCATTGATACTCGAAGGTTTTGATCTGTTCCGTATAGCATGGGTAAGTGAGAACGCTCACATAGTCCAGACGGGCCTTGATCTTCAAATGGGATATTCATCTGACTCTGGACCACTAGAAAGGTAGTCTAGTTCCTGACCCTCTAAGTGGCATGGATGCGAGCAAAGGAAACTGAATGATGATGAATACTCGTATCCTAAAGTACAATACTCTAATGGTGGTGAGTATTCATTGACCTTACGATGGTGGTCATTTGGAAGAGACCTTATGATGTGGGACCGAGGATTGATGCAGCTGTAGTATGAGTAGATGGTCATATTATTTTGAGGATGCAACCATAACTACATACATGTTATTTGAGGATACAGCCTTGACTAGACATATGTTATTTTGAGGACGTGAACATAAGTGGGCGCACATGATATTTTGGATGGTGTGAAAATGGAATGGTACACAAAATTGTTATGAAGATGAGACTATGAGGAAGTTCATCGATGTTTTTGAGGATACACATACTATGATGGATGCGTTGTCAACATAGGAATTAACACACATGTTTTATTGGTGTAGGTTAGTATGGTGATGATACCATATTATTTTGAGTATGCATGTTTATTTAGATGGGTTATGCTGGTTATTGATTTATGTGTATTCATTTGTTTGCACATGCATGTCTGATGAGCCTATGTTTTGTTGTGGACTTTTGTTATGCTTGAATTGTTGAAACACATGATATGAGTTAGTCTATGTTTGAGATTGTTTCACCTTTTATTGATGGAGAGTTAACTTTACATAATTTAGTTTGGATTGTACGATTGAGGAAGTACATGCATTATTACAGTATGTACATGTAGAAAAGTGAATTTATTGTTGAGTGAAGTGTAATGTGTCATGATTGATGGTGTTATGTGGTTGTTGTATGCTACTTTTATAAGTAGTTAATTTATGATTGATATATTTTCCCACATTTTGTGATTGAACCCGTAATGATGATTCATTGACTTGATTGGGGTTTGTATTTGGGGAACTGCGATGATGCAACTATCTTAAGAAGGGAGAATGCAACCACCCAAAAAATTTGACATTTTTAATTTTAAAGTGATTAAAATGGATTTTTAATTAAAAGATTATCTGGGTATTGTATTTATAACTGTTACGAATGTCTTTCTGATTTGATCAGTTTGATGTATAATTTTGACAGATTTGGAGTTACGGTTTGCGAAATATAGGCGATATAGTGTTATAACAGCGTGCGTAGCTATTTCGAGCCAAACATGATCTATATCCCATAATTCAGCCTAATGACTATATAATTGAGGCTGTTATCCCGCCTTTTGGCAAGGCCATGATACCAAGGACTTAACTAGAGACTGAAGACAATCCACTCCGGAGATCAATTGTCTACAAGCTCACGATGGATGCAGGCAAACTTGGTCCGAGTCCAGATCGAGTCACAATTAGCATGATACGATAAACAATGCTGTGCAAAGCAACATTCCAAATTTTAAGTCAATCGGAGTCCGAATGCTCAAGTTATGGATCGATCAAGAATCCCAAAGTTACAATTTGTATAGATGATTTCGTATCGATCATTATCGATACGAGACACACACGACTCCAGAAAAGTGGAGGCAAAGCATTGATCCATCACAATTTCATTCCGTATCCATCATTTCATATCGATCAGTATTGATACGAAATGTGTGCGACTGCAG
This sequence comes from Allium fistulosum, assembly GCA_030737815.1. Classification (NCBI taxonomy): domain Eukaryota; kingdom Viridiplantae; phylum Streptophyta; class Magnoliopsida; order Asparagales; family Amaryllidaceae; genus Allium; species Allium fistulosum. The sequence continues at coordinate 1,621,981,190 of CM060901.1, forward strand.
GATATAGCATCCATCAGTCTGTATCGACCACTTACTCGATCGATACAAAAAGTTTAGTTTATGATTGATACGAGAAGCAGAGTACAAGATCGATACGAACAGCAAAGCATTAGATGGATACGAAAGAAGCAGTCAACCCCAAAGAAGTAGTCTCACCACTATGCACAAATCATGAATCTCCACAAAACGTGCATGCCACGTCATCAATACGAAGGTATCGATATAAGGGCTTCAGCCACTCCAAATTTACAACCTTGATCGATCAATAACTCCACAACCACAACTCCAAATGCAATGAGATTTTCACAGCAAGATGCACAACACATAGGGAACATCCGTGATCGATCGCAGCTCAATTGGAGCAGTTTCTGATCGATACGAAGTGATGTTGGATCGATCCCAACTTGGTAGCTTGGTAGTCCAATAGCAGCAGGGGATCCCAACTTGGTAGCTCAATTGGAGCAGTTTTAAATCTCCCCGAGATCAGCCGAGATGAAAATCCAAGATATTAGCCAAAATCCGAGATTTGGTAGCTTGGTTAGTTATAAGTCTTTTAAATATCGCCCGAGACAGCCGAGATATTTGCCCGAGATATTGGCCAAAATCCGAGATTTGAAACCTTACGGCAAGTGACCCTGGATCGATCATGTAGGGCCACCTCGACTTGAGAAAGAGTATTTCGAGATTCAAGGCAGATATTTCCAGCTCCACACCTATAAATAGCACCTCCATTGCAACTAAAAAGGGACTTTTATGCTGCTGCTTGATTTGAACTCCATTGTAATTCAAGTGTTAGCTATTGTACTATTGTAACTCAGTTTCTAATCAGCAATAAACATCAAAACCTTCAAAGTGGACGTAGGCAATAATGCCAAACCACTATAAATTCTTGTTTTCTTTCTGTTACTGCTTATTTTCTTGGTGTGATTGTTAGATTAGTCTCATTTTTCGTTTTACTTCTTCATTCTAATCTCTTTAATTACACCCGACGAGTGATGTGCCCATTTTTGGTACAAATACTTTGGTGCTTTCACTGAGAAAACTTTGTTTTTTCTCTGGTTTTGTGGATCCCCTACTGCTATTGGATTGCTAAAGTCTAAGGAGGAGATCCAGATCTATCTTCCAGTGGTTCCTTCTATTCTATTCGGATTGTTCCAGTTCTAAGAAGAACTACAATCAACATGGTGCGTACTACCAGAACCGCTTCCAACGCCGCTGATCCAAAAGGAAGGGATATGCAAAATCCAGCTGACTACTACAGGCCAAACACCAGCTGGAGCTCCAGATTCATCTGATCCAGTAACTAGAGAGGAATACCAGACCCTCATGCATGAGCTCGCTCAAAGCCAAAAAGAACCCACTCAATAGATCCGCGCCAACACGGAACTTATGAACCAGCTGAATGAAGAAAGGAGAGGGAAATCTAAAAGGGAGCATACCTCTTATTCCTTGTCTGAAAGCTCGGCGTCATCTGACTTCTATCACAAATCTATACGACGCCGGTTAGATGAGAATTACGCGGAAGCCTCTAGGCACCCGAATGCTGCAAATCTTGGACAGGCCGGAATAGGTCCTTCTACATGACATGAAGTTGCACCCTCCTCTCGAGGGGGAACACTTCCTTACAACACTGCTCATGACAACGCAGCTACTGCTATATATCTGGGTGCTGGGATCCAGAACCAACCAGATCCAACCCTTCGTCACCGCACTCATGCCCAGGATCCTCACTTCCACGTAGCCCGGGAGCCAAGGAGGCATGGAACGGACCGTAGAAAGCGACCGGCATTCTCGTGACATGGAACCCAACCATGCCTTGACCCTGAATCTCCAGGTGTCTGATATTCCAACTATGATACGCCAGATGATTAGAGACAGTCAAGGCCTCACAAATGATGGTTGGGGAATTTCTAGAAGTCATACCCCATTCACTAATGACATTTTACATGCGGAGCCACCCCGTCGATTCAGGATGCCGAACTTACCAGTGTATGAAGGAAACTCGGATCCTAACCAACATATTCTGAAATATGAATGGCTCATGAATGTCGCTCGAGCTGACGATGCGGTTAAGTGTAGAAGCTTCCCTATCTCCTTGGGGGGCATTGCGACTATGTGGTTCACCCGTCTGCCACCAAGATCTATTTCATGTTTTGACCAGTTAGCTACTAAGTTTGTTGAGCAGTTCTGTATGCATGCTGCGAGACTGAAGGATGTTAATACCTTGTCCAGTGTTACTCAAGCTCCAGGAGAGACTCTTAGGCATTATCTGGAAAGGTTCCACGCTGCTTGTGTTGAGGTCAGCAATCCCAACGACAACTCTATTCTGATGGCATTGACTAAAGGGATCGATCCTGAATTTGAGTTTGGTGATTGATTGGCTAGGAAACCTCCCGCTTTGCTAGACTGCTTCTATGCAAAGGCATCCCAGTTTTTAAGGAGAGAAGATGCCAAAAAGGCTAGGAAGCAGGACATCGCGGGGCCCAAAGGTGAAGGCATCCAGAGTAATGTTGCAGTGAACCAGACCGAGGAGAACTTCGGTAAAGTATAGTTAAATATTCAGAATAAACAAAGTCAGCAGAAGGGTGATGGAGGTCAAGGAAAGAAGAGAGACCCTCATCGTTGGAGACCCAGAGCTCCTATATTCGATCGATATACTCCCTTGAACACGTCGCTAGAAAATGTTTATCTTCAAACCTGTAATACAGCGCAGTATAAGAAGCCAGCTCTGAAATCATCATTGGAGAAGCATATTCATACTGGGAAGTTTTGTAGATTCCATGATTGCTACGGCCATAACACCAATAAATGCCGTAATTGCAAGATATCATTGAAAGGTTGATCAGAGAAAGAAAGTTAGAGCGGTTTGTCCAGGCGTTGCAGGATGGTGGTGCGGGCCCATCTAACCCCAATCGGGATCAAGGCCAGGCTAGGCCTGAGGAACTCGCGCGTACTGGCCGAAGGTTGGTAATTAATACTGTGAGTGGTGGTCCTCATCCAGCTGATCGAAGTTGGAAGGAAATGGAGTCATATGCTAGTTCGATTAGGCATATGGACTTCGACATCGTTTTCAGAAGCCGTGATGCCGATAGAGTCGAGGCCCCCACGATTGATCCATTGGTCATTTCTGCCCAGATAAGTCCTGCTTGGGTGAAGAGGATCTTGGTTGACAGCGGAAGTTCTGTGAATATACTTTTCAAGCGTGCTTACGATCAAATGCTGATGGAAGCGAAAGATCTGAAACCGTGTTAGTCACACATACATGGTCTCAATAGAAGTGCAACTATACCAGTTGGAACGGTGGATTTACCTGTTGAGTTTGGCGTTGGTGATCGCCGAAGAGTTCGGATGTTACAGTTTGTGGTGTTTGATGTACATTCCCCATATAATACTTTTATGGGCCGACCGGCCCTTGCGGAGATTTGGGCAGCTATTGCCCAATGGTGTTTGACCCTGAAGTTCTTTACTGACAATAGGGTTGGCGTTATACATAGTGATCATGCGGCTGGACGTGCCTGTTATGTTGCAGAGCTACGAGATGCGCAGCGATAGGAGAAAGGTAAGAGCGTGAAGGAATCTCTCTGCATCCATTTTTTGGAGGATTGACAGTTAACGCCCGGGCCTAGGCTTGGTCGCCACGACTAGTTTCCTAAGGATCTTAATCCTAGAGACAATGATGATGAAGGGTAAGTCAAAGAATACTAGGCCTCCCCGACGGAGTTGAAGGTTGATGTTCCGACCAACGATGATGATGATTCCAGAGTGGTAAAGGTCGGATCTCAGCTCGGCCCCCAGATGAGACAGGAACTGGTTGATTTTCTCCGAGAAAACCTTGTTGGATTTTCCTAGACTCATTTAGACATGTGTGGGATCTCGCCGAACATTGCGAGCCATACACTAAATATCGACCCGCGGCATGTCTCGGTGAAACAGAAAAGGCGCGGTATGGATCCAGAGAGATCTGCCGCCCTGAAGGAAGAAGTGGATAAATTCAAGGCTAATGGGTTTATTCGTGATGCTTTATACCCGGAATGGGTATCAAATCCAGTGCTTGTCATAAAATCAAATGGAAAATGGCGGACATGTGTGGACTACTCAGATTTGAACAAAGCCTGCCCCAAAGGTAGTTTCCCGCTTCCGAGAATCGATCAACTGGTGGATTCAACAGCTAGACATGAGCTCTTATCTTTCATGGATGCATACTCTGACTACAATCAGATCCCAATGCACCTTCCTGACTAGGAGCATACTAGCGTTATCACTGATCCGGGAATTTATTACTACAAGGTGATGTCGTTTAAACTCAAAAACGCTGGAGCAACTTATCAGAGGCTCGAGAACCGAATGTTTGCAAACCAGATCGGGAAGACTATGGAGGTGTACGTGGATGATATGCTCGTGAAGTCGCGGCTATCCAACAACCACATCAATGATTTCGAGACGATGTTCAACATACTCCGACTGTACAGAATGAAACTCAATCCATTGAAGTGTCATTTCGAAGTTGCATCTGGAAAGTTCCTTGGATTTATTGTCAACGCCAGAGAAATTGAAGCTAATCCCGAAAAGATCTGGGAGATTCGGAATCTCGAAACTCGCAGAACCATTAAGCAGGTGCAGAGTCTTAATGGGAAGGTGGCAGCCTTAAGCAGATCCATTTCCAGAGCCACGGACAAGTGCATTCCCTTCTTCGATCTGATCAGAAAAGGGAATCAGAATTTTAAGTGGATAGAGGAGTGCGAGGGCGCATTCCAAGCACTAGTGCAACATCTGGCAACACCACCCATCTTGTCAAACCCGGTTGACCACAAGAGGTTGTATGTCTATCTGGCGGTATCAGCAAATGCGATCAGTGCTGCGTTAGTTCGAGAAGAGGATCGGATCCAACGATCGGTCTATTATATCAGCAAAAGATTGATGGGGGCAAAAAGAAACTACCCAAAGATAGAGAAGCTGGCTTATTGTCTTATTGTAGCCTCAAGAAAGCTCCGCTCATATTTCCAGGCTCACCCGGTCACTGTTTACACCGACCAGCCGTTACGACGAATCCTGACATGACCTGAGATGTCTGGTTGGTTGCTCAAGTTGAACATCGAGCTGAGTCAATTTGATATCACTTATACCCTAAGGCGAGCTATTCAAGGACAAGTTCTGGTGGACTTCATAGTTGAATTCACCGTACCGGAGGACTTGCCCGAAACCAGTGAACCTCCTGACTATATATGAAAGCTATACACCAATGGTGCATCAAATGACCGGTGCTCAGGCGCTGGAGTGGTGCTCGAAACCCCAGAATGGCGATCCGTATGCTATGATTTGAAGTTTGACTTCCGTGCAACTAACAACGAAGTTGAGTATGAAGCCTTGCTTGCTGGACTGAGGATTTCCAAAGATTTGGGAGTCATTGCTGTGGAGATTTACTATGATTCACAACTGGTGGTGTGCCAGGTTCGAGGAGAGAATCAAGCCAGAGACCGAAGATTGGCCACCTACCTTATGCGGGTCCAGGAAGTGTTAAATCAGTTTGACTATTATGCTATCCAATGTATACCCCCAAGAGCGAAATCAGAAGGCCGACTCTTTAGCAAAACTGGCCAGCACTGGCGAAACACAGCAGATGGGACTCGTCCCCATGGAGACACTTACTGCTCCAAGTATAGATCAGATGAAGACAGACTGGGTTCATGAGGCAACACCCAAGAGGGAGTGGTGGATGACTCCAATCAGAAACTATCTTGAGTATGGAACATTACCCGAGCGCAGGAGTAAGAAATGACAGGTTCTTTGAAAGGATTCACGGTTTGTCATCCAAGATGGAGTCCTGTACAGAAGGGGATTTTCTGTTCCTTTACTCCGTTGTATCGCCCATGATGAAATCAAGCGAGTGTTGCATGAAGTGCATGAAGGAGAATGTGGCGATCACATTGGGGGGCAAGCCCTTGCAAAGAAGATACTCAGATATGGGTATTACTGGCCAACCGTAAACCGAGATGCATCGAATTATACTAAGAGATGTGATAGGTGCCAGAAACATGCTAGAATTCTGAGAGCCCCACCAACCAAAATTACTCAGATGGTCAGTCCATGACCATTTGCCACATGGGCATTGATATAATATGGTCCTTGCCCATAACCAAAGGTGGTGCAAAGTACGCCATCGTTGCAGTTGACTACTTTACCAAATGGGCGGAAGCTGAGCCCCATGCTACTATCACGACGAAGAAAGTAATCAACTTTGTTGTGTGCAACATCATCTGTCGCTTTGGCCTCCCACAGAAGATTGTAACTGACAACGGGTCCCAATTCGATAGTGCCAAGTTTAAGAATTTGTGCCGACGACAATGAATCGAGAAAAAGTTCTCGGCGGTAGCTCACCCTCAAGCGAATGGACAAGTCGAAGTCGTCAACAAAGTCATCAAGTCTATTTTGAAGAAACAATTGGAGAAGGCTGGAGGTAAGTGGGTCAATGAGCTCCCCATGGCCTTATGGGCATATCGAACTACCCACAAGTCCGTGACTGGCCATACTCCATTCGCACTTTCTTACAGCTCTGAAGCCGTTATTCCAGTTGAGCTAGAGGTACCATCTAACCGTGTGACTTATTATGATTCAAAGACGAATGCCATCCTACTTGCGGAACCTTTGGATTTATTGGATGAGAAGCGTAAAGAGGCTGATTTGAGGGTAGCCGCACATCGCAACCGAGTCGCCTGATTATACAATGCTAAGGTCCGACCTAGAACCTTTGAAATTGGAGATCTCATGCTTAAGCGAATCTATCCGATCCCTTCGCACATGAAACCGACATGGGAAGGACCGTATGTCATCGAACGGAGGCTTGGAGATGGCACATTCAAGCTATCGACCGTTTATGGTCTCACTCTACCGAGGGCATGGAACAGCGAGAGTCTCCATCGCTATTACATTTAACATGCTTTCATTCATTTAGTCCGCTTTCCTTTTGAAGTTTGTTTATGCAATTCAAGAATTTGTACTTGTAATAAGGCAACTGACTTTGCCATGATTTCCTATTTCAACAATAAAGCACAGACTCATCAAGCCAGATTAGTGATTCCTAAAATGCATCATGCAACCGCCATGATGTACGAAGAGCTGAGTTCCATCTTACGGTGGGACTCATTCAAATAGAGAGTGATTGTGATCCGATCAGTGACTCTCTAAATGAAACCCCGAGCTCGGGGGCAAACAACAATCAATTAAAAGAGAGTTGAAACACGAAAATTCTCCAACGAACTTCAGCTCCCAGAGTGCAAGCTCCAAAATCAGGACGTGAGTCAACCATCCAGCTCGAGGAGGATGGATCTGTCCATCCACGACCTTGCTTCCTTACATGGCTCGAGGAGGACGGATCCGTCCATCCACGACCTCGCCTCTTTCCAAGCTCGAAGAGGATGGATCCGTCCATCCACGACTTCGCTTACTGGATTAAGGAGGATGTGATCCGATCATCCACGACCTTAACCAACTCCTTATTCCTAGAGCGTGAATAAGATCCTAATCCTTAAATAGATGTAATCGACCATCTGTCAACTGATTCTAAATTCCCGGAGTGTGAACTAGAGTATAAACATTAAACGGGTGTGATCAACCACCCACAAAATAACTTATGTCCTTGGAGTGTGGATGTAATCCTAAATAATAAGCATGTGTGATTGACAGTCGGCTTACAAACCTAATCCCTAGAGTGTGGATGCAAATGCTAGCAAATGAGCGAGTGTGATCCGACTGCTCAAACTCATGTTACTTTAACTTGGTTCCGACTAAGTTAAATCAAAGTTAGTGAAGGAGGAGGACGACTGCCAACTAACTACTTCAAGTATCCCCATAACTGGGGCCATAACTTAAGTACCAGCCGTTGGCCGAGACAACGCAACGTTGGGACTCAACTCAACGTTTGATTATGACCCGAGGCCATGACCTCAAGACTTAGAGACCGAACTCAAGTTCGACTCAAAGACTAAAGCTTCATGAGTACATTGAATGGAAATGTGAAATGCATAAGTACTTAAACAAATAAACACAAAGTTATGCCAAAAACAAAAAAGGAATTATATTCATACTATTCTTCAGAAAAGGAGTACAAAATATGTCCAAAGAATTCCTATAAGCGGGGGGGCGAGCCCGCATCTATACATGGCCTACAAAATCAAAGAAAATAAGCTTATTCTAACTATCCACAAAAGAGGAAGTCAAAACGCAGATTTACGCCTTTGGTTTCCTGTCCTTTTTAGTTTTCTTTGGCGTAGATCCGCTTGAGCTACCATCCAGACCTCTCTTGGAACCCTTGCCTCCCGGCTCGCTTCAATTGGCTTGTTTCTAGCCGGGGGAATCGATGTGGTCTCCCCTTGGGAGCCCGCGGGGATTAAAGTATCCCCTATATGTGAAGCTGGTGGAATAGTGGCACTTTCGATACCAGAAGAATAAGGCGCGCTAGTCTCAATCATGGTGCCACCTGGAGAAATCACGAGAATCAAGATCGGGCCAGGACCACCATATCTCTGCCGACTCTAAGATCCTGCTCCATCTCAGCCTTAATTTCCCTCATTATTTTTCCCTCCCGGTCCATGCGCCCACTCATTGGGATACTGCTAGTCGGACCCAAGGAGCCCGTAATAATAATGTCTTCATCTACATTAAAGGGCATCTCAATGCTCGGATCGCTTTGGCCACTGAAAAGCGCTTCCATCAGTTGGTCATGAAACATACAGCCACTACCATGCATCTCCCCGGCCAAAGTAGTAATCGTCATAGTTGTGGCCTCTGTTGTTAACGCCTCCTGCTCGTGATGAACTTCTTGAGTTGCAGGAGGGTTGGCCGATGCGGAATCTAAAGGCTGAATAAAGATAAGAGAATATATTAGTAATATCCTTTGATAACGTTCCTGAATTTTGAAGAATAGGAGAAGTGTTCGGAGTATCTTCCTCAGGCTGGCTCCCGGGTTGGGCCGACATGCCTTTTGAGCTACGCTCGATGACTGGAGAAAGATGTGGCCAGTCGGGATCGTACCCCGGGATGACTGAGGGGTCGGCAAAAGATGTGGGCGCAGGTTGAGATGCTGGAGGCACCTTAGAAGCAGCGTCATGGTGTTCGCCCACAGATCCTTCTCTGGCCTCTGGGTATTTAGCAGCAAAGGCTTCTCTCTGGAGCGAGATAGTTGTGTCATGAAGGACTTTGGGCTCGTCTCCAATCAACACTTGAGCTTCCAATTCAAACTCATCAATAGTTGCAACTTTGTGGAATCACCTTTTCATCTTCAACCAGGTGGCTCCAGGCCTTATACAATTGGAAGGGATAGTCCTCGCCAAGCCAGTTCAAGTTGCGATTCCTTAGGACGTTTGAATTGTAGGTGACCAGCAGGTCCTCGAATTTACCTTCCATCTTGGCTCGATGGCTTTTATTTCCCTTTCGACCCTAGTGTCGGCTTCTGCGACCTTTTGATTCACGATGTCCCTCTCTTCTATAAGCTTCACCACCTCCTCGCATGCTTCCTAGGCAACCTTATTAGCTTCATCTTTTTCATTGGTGGCCTCAGTTAGCTTTGCCTTTAATTCGGAAACTTCTTTTAGCACGGCATCCCTTTCTTGAAAGATCATGGTGTTGCAATACCCCATCTCTTGCACCAAGTCCATATGAGTTTTTCTCATTTCTTCCATGGATTTCTTAGCTTCCTTGGCTCTCTGGCCGGTCTCCATCTCAGTTTTTCTTGAGGACTCGAGTTCATTGGAGAGCACCTCTATTATTCTGTCCTTGTGAGAAAGATCGCCCTTCAATTTCTCAATCGCCTTGGCTTGTTTAAAGGACACGGCCGAGACCCGCTCTGCCGTCTTGACCCACTCACGGTATTAGCTGTATGCATCATGCACATAGTCTTGCACTAGGTTTTCTATGTCATTTGGGATTTTCTTCAAGTTGGGGGGAAAGTGGAAACCATCGAAGCATATGTTTGGAAAATCCTTCTTCATTTTAGCAATGCGGAGGCTCCTCCCCCATTGGCTCTATAGCGGATTATTCTACGGTAGCAGGAGCGGCTGTTTCACTTTTGTGGCACTGCTCGTCGGTTTTTGGAGCGTGAGATGGCGCTGTTTGGTGCAAAGATTCAGAAGAGGGCCTGCTGGGGCCAGAAGGTTTAGAAGGCACTTTCGGCGACGGAAATCGTGACCTGGAGTGGCGCTTGCTTTGGTGTGATTTTCTTTTTCCATGTCGTAGCGTTCATGTTCCCAGCTAGAATGGTAGCCAGGGCCATAATCTCTCTCACTCTCATGACGATGTGATTCAAAATGCGATCTAGACGACTGAGGCGAAGAACATAGTTTATCAAGCATAGAACCTTGTTTCACCATTGTATCTGCAAAAAAGAAGAAGAAAATCAATCACCACTGGATATTGAGAAGCACATGATGGAATGTTGTGTAATGCCGTGAAGTGTGTGTATGCATGTGTAAACCCCCTAACCGACCGGTTGTAGCAGCTTTGCTTATTGGAGTTGACTCCCCTATATCTATTGAAGTTAGGCCTGCGTTGGTTCTTGAACGGGAGTGGAGCCCCTCTAACCCAATATCAGGGGATGATGGTCTATCCCGGGAATGGGAATATCTGATAGCCCCTTTAGCAAGCTTTCTATTTGCTAGGAAGAGGTCTCTGGACCTATGGAAGTAGCCACAAGTTGAGTTGCTTCGGGAGTCTTTCGCCTCTTGATTTTATAGACAGGAGCTTTGCTTTTTCTCATTAATTCGGACGGCCGAGGGCCATGTGAAAGCACGACCGTGGGCTCGTGACCAGCTTTTGTATCCTCATCATCGTGAGGTTCGATGATTATTATGTCGGGTGTGGCCTAAGCTCCCTCAAATGGGGGCACGATAGGAGCCCGTCTTTCGTCTTGTCTTGCTGGGGCCACTCTTGGAATCCCCGTGAGCCCTATTCTCTGTCTTTTCTCTAAAAGCCCGGCGGCGATCAAATTATCGTCGGTGAGAACTTCATCTATTTCTCTTAACCCAGCAGACACCGCCTAGAGTGTCCTCACTACCTCTTTATACTGCGCTCCTTCGTGCCGTGGAATAAAAGCTGTAAAAGAAACACATCAATGTATTCAACATCGATCTATATTATCCAGTTATGGTTAAAAACGAAACGAGTAATAGCACTTACGTTTGGCAAGCCATCGCCTGGCAAATCCTGGTGGGCATCTCACATAGAACCACTCCATTTTGAAGTAGCTCAACTTGCTCCATGTGCCAGCCACCACTTGGCAGTTCCTAACAGCCTCCAGGAAGGTGAATGATGGATTATCCGCCCGACTCTTCACATTGAATAAATATCTGATCTCGTCGACATTCGGGGGACGAAGGAGATGTTCCATAAATATTATGTACAAGCTGTTGAGTAGCGCGTATCTGTTCGGATGAAGCTGAGAAGGCGCGATCCTCAGATAAAATAGCACATCCCTAATGAACTGGTTGAATGGGGGCATTGTTCCAGCCCAGCACATAAATTTGTTGCATGCGGTGAATCCCTCCGGGGGATAGTGTGCTCTATCTTCCGGACCTAGTAGCCAGACTTCTTCAAAAGACAATGCATGCCTGAGGAAAATTCTACCTAGCACCTCTTCTGTAATCTTGGACTAGACAGAATCTACTTGATTCATTATCACCGCTGCATCCAGTAGCTCATTCGAAGCAGAATTCACTATATTAGCCGGGATGTCCAACCTATCTATTTTTGAGAATGGAGGACTTTGAGCTTCTTGCTGTTCTGAGCTTCCAGGATCCATAGCTATTGAACTCAGTAAAAATCACAATTAGATGGTAAAAAATCCATATCCCCCCAGTGCAAAGTGAGTGATCGTGTTGTGTAGTGAAGTGTTGCACGTTACTCTAAATTTCTACAAGGTTAAGAGAACGATCCATATTAAAAGTTTGTTATGTTTAACAAGTTACAGTTCCATCGACGAGCTTCGAAGGAAAGTCATATATGTGGTTCTATGGGAAAGTCCAAATATGCAAGGGTAAATGCTCGTCGGAATCCAACGTTCAAACGTGCAAAAGGTATGGCATTCGTATCCATCATGTTTGAGTTCGGATCGTTCCCTTGAATCAAGCTTTCGTGTAGATCGCATGTCACTCGTTCATATCGATCACTTTACCCATAGCCTTCATTCGTATCGATGCTCTCCGTATTGATCAGTTCGTATCGATCAGTCATCTTCCTCATCTCATTTTCAGAGGTAAGCTTTCGTAACGATCCAAGAGACATAGTTATTTCGTCTCGATCAAGGGGGCAGAACTTCAACTTCACCCACTTGTGTAGATTGATAGATCAATCCACAATTAGTGTCCATATCCATCGATACGAAACCACTGCTCGCCTACCATCGATACGAACTCATGGTTTAAACCACATAAGCCTGAAGCCAGTGGCTTCGAGCCGGGTTTTCTCTCCTCCAACCATCTATCCCATGGATCCATCTCATCTCCTTCTTGTCCAATTCCCCAATCACCATTGCCGGCTCTCTCAACTTCATCTCAGTTACACTCCGGCGCTAACGACACCAAAGATGGCGATAACGGTGAGCGAGGGGGCACGAAACTTGAATCTCGTCGTTATAGGCGCGATTCTATTAATTATTTACCTAGGTTCGAAAGATCTGGGTTAAGGATTAACGATTTGGGGTTTGGGGATGAGGGTTCTGCAATTTTTCTTTCTTTTCCTTTTCTCTGATTGGATACGAAATAGCAAGGTGAATAAATATGCTAAGGACAGAAAAGTATATATACTCCTTCGTATCCAACGCGAAAAACGATTCGAATCCCGGTTTTCTCACCGATTGAATCGGTCAAATACCCATCGATACGAAACGCACCATGTACTTGTGTTTGGATCGCTCGTATCCATCGATACGAAGTGCATCTGGATCCCTATATCTCATATCCATCGATACGAAACGCTACAATACGTTTGTGCTTGTAACTCTCGTATCCATCGATACAAAGAGCACATTTGTACATCAATTCAAACTAGTCCGTATCCATCATTATGGAACATGCCTTTTGCAACTTCATCTCGTATCAATCACCACCGATACGAAATTCAATTTGATGCACCCCAGATCGATCCAGGAGAGGATCGATACGAAGAGAGGCAACAAAAAAACCATCGATCGTTGTTACAACTCGGATTTCACAATCGATCCAGGAGAGGATCGATACAAAACTCGATCCAAAAGGAACCATCAATCGATGGTAAGAACGTTTTTTCACCAAAATCCTTTTTTGTTTTTATTTTTTAAATAAAAAAACTTGATAACCACCCGTCAACGTGCAAGCGTGAATGGGGGTCAGGTCCATATGCATACATGTACCTACATGCTATACTAACATTTGAATTTTGAAGTTAACAGGAATTGAATGCTCACCTGGTGACAACCAGAACAATAACAACGAATTGCTAACAATTGACCTTCAACTACAACAAAGACTGCGTGATCATTGACAGTCTACAACTCAACATTTATACTACTGGAAATCGACCAGGAGTCACATCCACCAAAGATTATATCTCTTGATGAAGGGACAACAACTATTCAGTGAATCAGATAGAGCCTTTTCAGAATGAAGATAGTAGCTTTTTAAAGCACGTCATGTTCACACAGGACGTACTTTGGGGGGAAAATGTTATCCCACCTTTTGGCAAGGCCATGATACCAAGGACTTGACTAGAGACTGAAGACAATCTGCTCCGAAGATCAGTTATCTGCAAGCTCATGATGGATGCAGGCAAACTTGGTCCGAGTCAAGATCGAGTCACAATTAGCATGATATGACAAACAGTGCTATGCAAAGCAACATTCCAAATTTTAAGTCAATCGGAGTCTGAATGCTCAATTTATGGATCGATCAAGAATCCCAAAGATACAATTCGTATCGATGATTTCATATCGATCATTATCGATACGAGACACACACGACTCCAAAAAAGCAGAGGCAAAGCACCGATCTATCTTAATTTCATTCTGTATCCATCATTTCGTACCGATCAGTATCGATACGAAATGCGCATGACTCCAGGATATAGCATCCATCAGTCTGTATTGATCACTTACTCGATCAATACAAAAAGTTGAGTTTATGATCAATACGAGAAGCAGAGCATAAGGCCGATTCGAACAGCAAAGCATCGGATGGATATGAAAGAAGCAGTCAACCCGAAAGAAGCGGTCTCACCACTATGGACAAATCATGGATCTCCACAAAACGCGCATGCCACGTCATCGATACGAAGGTATCGATACAAGGGCTTCAACATATTTGCAACCTTGATCGATCAATAACTCCACAACCACAACTCCAAATGCAATGAGATTTTCACAGCAAGATGCACAACACATAGGGAACATCCATGATCAATCGTGGCTCAATTGAGTAGTTTCTGATCGATATGAAGTGATGTTGGATCGATCAAGGATCGATCCCAAGTGACCCTAGATTGATTATGCAGGCCCACCTTGACTTGAGAAAGAGTATTTCGAGATTCAAGGAAGATATTTCTAGCTCCACACCTATAAATAGCACCTCCATTGCAACTAAAAAGTGACTTTTATGCTGCTGCTTGGGTGGAACTCCATTGTAATTCAAGTGTTAGCTGTTGTACTATTATAACTCAGTTTCTAATCAGCAATAAGCATCAAAACCTTCAAAGTGGGCATAGGCAATAACGCCGAACCACTATAAATTCTTGTTTTCTTTCTGTTACTACTTATTTTCTTAGTGCGATTGTTAGATTAGCCTCATTTTTCATTTTACTTCTTCATTCTAATCTCTTCAATTACACCCGACGAGTGTTGTGCCCATTTTTGGTACAAACAAAGGCTACAAAATCCTAGCAGTCACCTCTATCTTCATTTTTTTGTCTAATTCTTGAAATTCCTTAATCACTTGCTAATGGCAGATGATTATCTCTAACCCAAAATTGTTTTAAAACTCAAAGTACCTAAACCCCTACATATTATATATTTGCGAAGCTCTCGACGAATGAAGTTAACAAGTGGTGTTTGTTTATCAAAAAGGTTTTCGAGTTGATAAAAAATCATGGTCAGAAGCATAATTGGAAAAATTATAGCACTAATTTGGGGTGTTCTGATTTGGATGATAATTGGTGAAATTGTAAGTATAAGGTTGTAGAGTTCATTGAGGGGAAGCTAACGACGGTGGTCTCATGGTCTGAAGCACTAAATTGGTCGAAATTTGTAAATTAAGGTTCGAAAACCCTAATATTATCGATGATGATAGCGATGTTAAGTGCGGCCGGAGTTGGCCAGGTGGCGGCGATCGTGTAGAGCGAGCAAAGGCAAGGTGAACGCAGGGTTTGATGTGGAGAATGGAGGCCTATAATGGTGTGTAACAGCGATTAAAGCTCTGTAACGACATAGGTTTGGGCACGGCTCCAAATTTGGGAAGAAGGAAAGTTTACAATCTAGTCCCTGTAGTTTCTATAATTATAAATAAAACCTTGGACCTTCTAACCTCTATATCTTTCACATACAAAGTACGATTCACGCTTAGTTTCTTTAGTTGGACTCGTGACGAAATTCCGGATGATTTGGCATTGGGTTACTGAGATTGGAGGCTGTTAGCAAAAGTGTGTTTTTATGAATTATTTAATTTAGTTAATTGAATTTTAAATTATAAAATAGATATTTTTTTGATGAATAATCATAATAATTGATATATGTTGTGTCATGTACTGTTTGGTTGATATTATATTTTGTATGTATTGTGCATTGGTTGGGTAATTATCATTGATTGTTGTATTTTTAGGTGTGTAATTGAATCAAATATTTAATTTGAATTGAGAAATAATCAACTGAAGTAAAATGAATAATAATGGGAAAATAAGATAAATAAATGATAGATGTGCTTATTCATAATTTATCTATATGTTTGTAAGTAATAGTGGTGGGATAAAATAAAATAAAATTTATGGAAGAAATTAATAAGTTTATTATTTTCGAATTTCTAGGGAAATTCATAAATAATAATGGTAAATATATTTCAAATTAAATTTGAAATTTTTATTATTATCATTTAATAAAGTGTGATTTTATAAATAACAATAATATGGTTTTCGAGAAAATTACGATGTTTTGAGTAAACGATAGAAAGATTGATTTTACGATTTATATAATGAGATATTATTATTACTATTATTTGAGTAATAAAATAAAAAGAAATTTTCTAGATAATAATAATAAAGAAATGTTTTTCAAAGGTGTCGTTGGATAAAATAATTACTATTTTGAGATAAATAGAAATAAAAAGGAGTTTCGATGATTAAAAACAAAATGCTGTATTTTGAGAATAAATAGTAATAGACTTGTTTTAGAAGGTATTAAAGAGGTTTTAATGTATATATATATATATATATATATATTATTTTGATGTAAAATAATAATAATATCGTTTTAAAAATTGATTTGTTGAAGATTACTATTTTGAATTAAAATTTGATGCTTTGGGATATTTGAAGAAATTGAAGCACAATAAAGGATTTAAAGAGTATACTATCATTTAAAAAGAATTATTATTGTTTTTGGGATGAATAAATAAAGGTGATTTTATGGTGAACGATAATAAGATGGTTTTATACTTAAGAAAATAATATATGCAAATATATTTGATGATTATTGAATGCGGGATTATTTGTTAATTGTAGTTATCACATATGTTTGATGTTGGATGGTGGTATCGCATTTTTGATGAGTGTGTGATATTTTACGGTTATCGCTACTAGTTGATGGTAGTTAATTATGGTTATTTAATGATGGATATTGTGTTACTAATATTGATTGGACTAGTACAAATTTGATGATTTATATTTACATTGATAATGACGTATGAAAGTATATTTGGGCATTGTGATTTTCTTATGTGACGGATTGGGTTTGTCATTGAATATTGTTGATATTTGATGGTTGTGTACTATTATGTTATTACCCTAAAGATGATTTATTATGATGGATGAATTGGAATATTGTTTTCTGCTTGCAATATTTGCGTTTGGTTGCATTGGTTGAAATGATTACATGGATGCTATGGTTGTTATGTACTAGCAAATATTTGGATGCATGAGAAGAGTAGAAAATAGAACTACGTACGCTTGATCACTCAAAAGGGGTACGTAGGCAGTCTTTTTCTATGCAATAGCTTCTGAGCCTATGGCCGTAGTGTATAGGGTTATGCACAGTCCAAGTATAGTTTAAACTTTTTTCTTTATTATATGTGCATGTGTATTTGTAAGTTTGTAGGTGAAAGCAAAAAAAAGACAAAAGTGTATGGAAGGAATCGCATCTGCATGATAGACGGTATATACCTTGCATAGAAATTACAGTAGTTGTTTTAAAAATTAATTTATTGAAAAATGTATAATATCGGATATGCTGGATTGGTGTAATATCTAACTATTGATATGAGATTGCATGTATACGTTGATGTTTAAATTCCATTGTGAGGTTTTCCCTTTTTATTCATTGCTTTATAATTTCTAATTTTTTATCTATCCATGAACCGCTGCTTTTAATGTTTGAAATAGTTGTAAATGTATTTTGATGTCGTGTATAATTGATTTTGATTGTTAAAAATAGTGGGTCATCACACTTGGTATCAGAGCTTAGGTTTAGCGATTTTCTATGCCTTGGGAATGTTTAACCACTAGAGTATAATGATTTACACCTGATTTTGGGTTAGAATATAGAATGAGAAAGCGCTTTGATTGATAGTATTATGCTTTGTGTGTATGGGTTGTTTGTTAATCGTCGTTACCTCACCCTAAGATGATGTTTATTTATGATGACCTTTATGTGGAAGAAAAATAAAGCAGGAGTAGTGTAGAATGAACACTTATAAGAGGGGTTAAGTGTTGGTTATTCATTGTTTTAGAGTTTTTAAATTTCATCTACCTACGTTCCATTGCTTTTAATGTCTGAAATTAGTTGTAAGCGTATTTTGATGTTGTTTATCATTGACTTTGGATGTTAAAAAAGTGGGTCGTCGCATTGTATTTTTGTTTTCTTCACTTAAATTTTTGTTTATTCTATGTTTTTTGGTTTCCATGTGCATTCATTGACGATGTAGCTTACTTTAAGATTCTTGCCCCCTCCCCAAACATGTCAAAGAGGCATATCCGAGCTAGATGATTAATTTTCCAAGGGTCAAACCACAAGCTAGCATTATTGTCATTAACAATTTTCCCGTTAAAAGCCCCAATGCATTGTCTCTTACTTTTAGCATGTTTTTTATGGTTTCAGATATTGAAATTTTGATTTGCATTTCCCATAAGTTTTTTAAGTTTATATATCTGTTAAAAATCCATTTTTCCCGTATTGTTTTTCCATTTAACAAGTTCCAAAGTCTTTTTAAACAGAATACGACATTATTATCTCTCAAAATTTTAAACCTAGACCCCCATTTCTTTATGGATTGTAACTAAATACCTAAAACTTTGTTTCTACCCCCACGCCACAAAAATTTGCCACATATTGATTAACAATATCAATTATGTCAACACATGCCTTAAAGAATTGAGCCCAATAACAACTATAGGGTATATAACAGCTTTGATCATTACTACTTTGCCTATTATGCTAAGTAGCTTGCTTTCCTAACCTTCAATATTTTGTCCCCTATTATCAAAAAAAATTTAATATGGGTGATTGAGAGTGGTATTCTAATGTATGTGATGGGGAGATTATTTATATAAATTTGAATTTTAACTCCATCAATAATTCCAAGTTATTAACTTTAGAATTTCCCCAATGTCAATATTCGATGAAATTCCCCAATAAACAGATTTGGAATTGCACCAAAATCGTGATGACCTAATCCCTTATCACTTACTGTTCAAACGATTTATTGCAGGGACACAACGACATTGACAGATGCAATGCAAGTGGGAAACGATGAAAGAGTTTATAATAATCACATTGATGGAAACGTAGTGAATCGATGTATGAAGATTACATGACAGTGGAGTAAGCGCCAACGGTGAAATGGGGGAGAAGATAATGCAACTAATAGGTCATGTGGGGGCATCCACAATGTCTGATTGGAAGGTATATGGATGAAAAAGGCCATGATATTAGTGCGAAGGAGAGTCTAGTAAAAATGAATGATGAATAGGTTTCACTAATGATTACATACCTCATATATGAATAACCCGAAGAGTGAAAAGTTTATTGAATAACGATTACAACTTCTAAAATGTGAATAGGATATGATATCCTAGTTGCTTAGAGTTGCAACTATGAGTCACTTTAAATAATGTAATGATATGTGTATTATCACTGATATAAGCAGAATCGATGGGACGTAGGTGGGTTTAGATTATAGAGTGTGTGACATATTTATTTCTTTATATGTCACATGCATATCACCTGACATCGCATGATTGTATATTTTTGTTGCTCTGTTATACTTACAACTATATTTCTATCCCGACTTGAGGTTTTGTTTTGCAACATCTCCTTGGGTCAATATGAGGTTTGTCATTGTTTCACAATTATTACTCTAACATGCTTTAATGTTACCACTTTGGAGAATGTAGTAGATGAGCTTACCTATAGGGTATCTTTTGTCACTCTTACACTTGCCTTAGAGGATTTGACCTACAGAGCTTGACTTATGTTGCCTATCAAGGTTATATGGAATTGGGAATCATCAAGCTATATTTAGAATTGGTAGATTTGGAATAGTTCGCTCTGTATCATTGTATATATATATATATATGTATGTATGTATGACTCAATAGTCAGGTGTTGTTTTAATTAGTTGAAATTTTTGTCTGTATGGCTCTATTAGTGAAGATACTGTGATGTTTTGAAACGCCTATTTATATTTCAGTTCGATATGTATATTCTCGATTCCACCTTGAGATCCCCACTTGTCATTTACTTATGACCTGTTATGTGAATTACTTAAATTTCTATCTGCTACTTCCGAGCCCTTTGATCCGATACCTCAGGTGGTAAACTCCCTTCGATAATTCAATCACTGGTATTGGGACGTCACATGTGCAATTATTTGTCACTAATATAACCTAGCATACAATTCCATAGATAATTATTATTTATGTCAACATTGGAAAAACTACTAATAATGCAACTTTGATTAAGATTAAGTACAAAAATGCCATTATCCAAAATGCCATCATAGATATTATTTCAACCAAACACAATATTCATAATATTATTGTTACAATGAAAACCAGAACCAGTTTCAGACTGTCTTGAAACAAATATAATATTACAAATAAAGTTTCTTACATTATAGCAATTATTCAATACTAAATTATAACCAAAGGCGAAATTAAATGATAGTCTCCAACTATAATTGCATAGATCCATCAACAACTTGAAGCCTCATTTCACCTTTTGCCACATGTCATTTGCTCCTAAGTCCTTGTAAATAGTTATAGATATGGGTTCCAGATACGGCATCTAAAACCCAAGATAATTTAGTGATTGCAAAAAAAATTTGAATTATAAACATACCAGTGCAAGCAAAAGACTTTTCATTTTCTTCCTTTGACAAGTTTTAGGTAGTGCGAATAGTTCTGTTTCCAATGCCCTATCTTGTGGCAATAGTGACATTCACCTTTGTCAGTGGGAGCATCCTTATTACTCTTCAAAGAGCCCCACTTATGTATCTTCGAACCTTTCGAAGACGACACCTTTTCCTTTACAGCCAATACTGAGTTTTGATCCTTGAACGAACCCTCGGTTGATCTCAACATATTGGGTAGCTTTGTGAAGTTTATATTTAATGGCTTATATTGTAATTCAATATAAATGGATAAAATGTGGTGTCAGCGAGAGAAGGATCAATCTACTTGCAGTTCATTGCTTAACTTGATGTCTGGCTTGGAAAGTCTATCAATATAGGCTTTCATTGTCAAGATGAAATCCTCAACACAACCACCACTACTCATCTTTGTATTGGAAAATTTCTTAGTGATCTCATAACTTGCAGAATGAGATTGTTTCTCAAACAAAGCCTTGAGGTTTTCGAAGATTTTATGGAAAACATATTCTTGTGCCACCTTTGTAACAGCTTGTCTAAAGTAGACCACACGAAAGCTTGAGCAATTTTGCAATCGACTATCCAAGTATTAGTGATATCTTGATTGTCATCAATGGGTTTCTCTCTTAAAGGTTCATTTATTGACGACGATAACTTTTCATATGTTAGTGCTATATTGATTGTTATCTTTATTATAACCATCGACTATCCAAGATACTAGTGCTATCTTGATTGTTATCTGCAAGTTTCTCTCTTAAAGGTTCATTTATTAACGACCATAAATTTACATATGTTAGTGCTATTTTAATTGTTATTAGTAAGACGTGGTAGATGTTGTTATAATATTAGATAGGTTAGAGGTTAAATTTCATCTATCTGATAAGCTCCAGTTAGACTTTTATGTTTCTCAAAACCCTAAGAGAAAACATAGAAATCATTTGATTTCTGAGTGTTAGGACTCGCATGCCTTGGGATTCTGACCTTAAGTTTGTTTAATAAATCATAAGTCAGCAAGCGATGGATAACACATTATTGGTTGTATCACATACAACTCCTAACCCATACTCCTTGTCCTAATCTCATCTTGATCTTGAGTTTTCTCAACAAATCGAAAGATATTACTTATATCTACCATTTCGCAAAGGCCTAAGTATAGATGTATGCACCTTGAGTTTGCTCAACAAATACGTACATGTTCCTTACCACGTCTATCAAAATATTAATATTACTACATGTAACGCCTCTAGCTTGAGTTTGCTCAACAAATAGAGTATATGCAAGTAATTTATTAACATACAAATGGTAGATGACAACTTTAATATTATAGATTCATGGTCTATAATATATTTATTTGGGTGATATCAATTTAGGGAATAATACATTTGTTTTGAAATACCCCTGTGATTCAAGTATCAAACACATCTGAAATCACGGTATATATACAATACATATATATTCATTTCTTAAATCTAATATGGATTTTTTATAGTTCCATTCTATTTAATAAAATCATATTCAACCTAATTTTAGTTTTATAAATTAAATCATATTTAATTAATTTAATTAATTTTTCTAACTAACCTTCAATTTAAATTTGAATTTCAACCATTGAATTTTACTTCATTCATCATTAACAGTTTAAAAATAAATATAGACTATAATATTTATAGTAATTATGTACAAATTTCATTATACATGAGTGTTATTAATTAATTTAATTAACTGTAATTAAAATAATATTGATTAAACTCAAAAATTTATCATCATTTACCTTAAACATTTTAAGACAAATACGCACACGTCTTTGTATATGTTTTAGTTTAATTAATTAGCTTCTAATTAATTGATTATTTATTTATTTAACCTAACTAATTAAATAATTGAAATAAAAATGTTGAAATTAATATGTTAACTCTCAAAACCAATTTTGAAAAGTTTATAACATTTATGACATGTCATATTTTAAACTTAACTTTTAATTTTTATATATAATTTATAAATTTTCAAAACATATTTTGAAATATTAGCCTAATGCCCAAAATCAATTTGGGCCTTTACATTGGGGATAACCTTAGGGATTACTTCATCCTTCGAGCCAGGCCAGTAGCTAGGTAGGGCTGAGTAATTAATTATCCAATCCAACCTTCGATACCACCTTTCTAAATATCCTACTAAATGGATAGCCTTTAATCATTTTGTCCTAACATTGCTAATTTATGCCACATAGACCATTTTGGCTCTGATATAACATAAGAAATCAATTTTCAAGGCAAATTTAAGTAATTAACATATACAGTTTATTACATATGTATATGCAAATATTATAATGTTATAAAATATTCTTCTTCTTCCTTTTTTAACAAAATGCTAAAAAACCAAAAGGAATTAGAAAAATTAATCATATGTAAATTCGTGATAAGAACAATCCGATCCAAATAATATAGAGAATAACAACAAGTTATCAAAAGGGGATAGAGAATCTAATATATATCAATCATGATCAACATATAGTGAATGGAAATCAAGAACAAAAGCGGATCTAAATCAAATCAACGTAATAACCATACTATTAATTGAAATGAAAAAGAGATTTGGATTACATGTTGCAAGATAAACAATTAAAAGATGAAATGAATCATAAAGAGTCCAGGCATATAAACAAGAAAAAAACAAACAAGTTAAATCGGAGTAATACCTTAGGATGTTGTCAAAAGTAGTACCTTAAACGATGAAATGATCCTCCTAGATTCAATATTTTCGATCTCTAGATATGAATCAAGAGATAAGAACCACATACTGTTTTGATTTTGGAATTTTCTCAGGCTCTGGAACCTATTATTTTCAGCTTGGATGGGGAGGAATGGGCTTAAAATTTTCCAAATCCATTTAGCATTTAACGCAGTTAAATCCAATTTAGATGTTATACTGATATCTTATATCGATAAGCGTATGCATAACTTTTTATATATACACATCTCGTTGAATACTAAGAGTATTCAAGCAACAAATAAAATTTAATAATTACTATCTCATAAATATTAATTAATTTACAACTATTATAAATTAATTAAATTGCATGGTTAATTTTCGAAGTATTCATCATTTCAGTTGTGCGACTCAAAGTTGCAAATCCAGTCAGCAATAATATTGAACAATTCGAATATTAACGTTTACACAACGCATATCTTAGCTAGTGTGTGACATTTTGGCCGAATTTATCGCTTACACGTCTTTTTGGTAAAATCCAATTTTAAGTAGTACCCGGTAGTAACGATTATTTACACCGATTCTCTTCGTCAAAATCTATATCACATAATTTAGTTTTGGTCAAGGTTCCAACCGTCCATATTCAATGTTGTTTGTCCAAACACAAAGTCTTGGTTTAATAATAAGAACCACATATTATTTTGATTTTGGAATTTTCTCAGGCTCTAGAACCTATTATTTTCAACTTCGATGGGGAGGAATAGGCCTAAAAAATTTCCAAATCCATTTAGCATTTAACACAAATAAATCCAATTTAGATGTTATATTGATATCTTATATCGATAAGCGTATGCATAACTTTTTTATATACACATCTCATTAAATACTAATAGTATTCAAACATCAAATAAAATTTAATAATTAATATATCATAAATATTAATTAATTTACAACTATTATAAATTAATTAAATCGCATGGTTAATTCAAAGTATTCATCATTTCAGTTGTGCGACTCTAAGTTGTAAATTCAGTCAGCAATTAATATTGAACAATTTGAATATTAACATTTACACACTACATATCTTAGCTAGTGTGTGACATTTTGGCTGAATTTATCGCTTACACGTCTTTTTTGGTAAAATCCAATTTTAAGTAGTACTTGGTAGTAAAGATTATTTACACCAATTCTCTTCGTCAAAATCTATATCACGTTAGGACTTACAGAATTTAGTTTTGGTCAAGATTCCAACACTGTCCATATTCAATGTTGTTTTTCCAAACACAAAGTCTTGGTTTAATAATAAAAATCATTATTAACTGTACTACTATGGCCACAGACTTTGACTTTGAGTTAACTATAGTTGACTGTGATACTAACCACGTATAACCGAGAAGTCGAATTCTCTATTCAATAGTGTTTCACTTTCGATGCTTCAACTCATACCCATCTATAATCGTTCAATGGACGTCATGTTATGATTTAACTATAGTCAAAGTTGAATGTCAACATTGAAGTTCAACAGTATTCTCAAGTTGAGAGAATTGTGTAACATAGCCATTTCGAGATTCTTTGTTTGACCTTAGTTATATTAACCAACAGAAAACTCTCGACTGAGTCACTCAAAGTTATTCAATAACTATCAGTATATAACCCCTTGGTGTCCCCCAACGGTGATGAGTAATACATTGCTCAACATTTGGAGAGGGTTATGTACCCCAGTCTCAACGGATGAATCGATATCTTTTCTCGAAACAACTTGACTATGAATATTTAAAATAACATTATGTTATTTTAATACGATAAATTTCTCATGATTACAAAACATTGTAATTACTATTACTTAACATATCACTAAAGGATTTTCTATTTAATATACTTAAATTATATAATTAATTAGCATATCACAGTATGACAAATATATAATAGAAAAACAAACAACTTTTATTTTGAACGAGAATTTATTACACAGTTAATAATTTACAATAAATTACATAATTTCCCCTAGGGCACACCCTTAATTCTATCACTGAAGTCCAATTTCCTCACAATTAAAAATCCTCGATTAAGGTTTCGTCGCCTCAAAGCCTTTAACCACTAATTTGGTTCAAATTCAGCATTGTATCGAAAAAAGAATTAGTAGCGTCCCTTTGGCCCGTCAAGACGAACAATTTGATATATAATTTGATGTCTTTTGGACACTATTCATTTTTTGACATATTTTGTATTAAGATTACTGACTACCATTAAATGTATTTAGGGAGGATATCGAGATTAGGGAAATAGATATGATGGAGGCTAGAGTTAAGAACTACACATATTTATGATGATATTCAGGTATTTGGGTCTAAAGCGTTCTAGGCCCAAAAATACCCAATTCGTTCAACGTATTCAAATTCTAACCTGTTATATATCAAAATTCTTTTCTCGAATATTCTAAACGCAGTGGAAACATCAAAATTAAAAAAGACAACTCTTCTCTACATCCCTTTAGGGTAAAGATTATAGATGATTAACTAATATTAAATATGTGGAATTTGTGGGTTCTAACATGCAATATATCACTCTCACGTAGACTAGCCAAATCCAGGACATGAGGTTGTGGAATATAATCTGTCTCTGATGATACAAAGCAAAATCTAGACATGACCATTACCAACACCTACACCACCCCCCTTCTACATGTTAACCCACACAGAGAATGTAGAATATATCTAATAAACCCAAGCTTCCTTCTCCGTTGTCTATGCTCCTCCCCTTGGGTGGCTTGCTCTTGTACAATGGAGCATTGAATTGCAATAATTTCCTTTTTTTCAAAATCTGCTTCATCAGGGAAGAGGATTCATCATGTGGAATAAAATCATCATTACTATAATCACCACTAACACTACTACTATCATTATCAGTTGGTGCACTCTCATGAGAAGGACCCTGTCTATATGAGAAATACGGTACAAAGGCCCTGCGAATACGCATGGTCATAAACACCCCCTGATCAGATGTAGACATGTCAATTGACAGTTTTTGATGCAAATAGTATCATATCTGCATCAACATCCGTAATCATTTTTGGATATCAGACATCAGCATCCACGAATGCGGACGAATATCTGATAATTATCATATCCACTGACGATTGATAATTCAAAAAATATAAATATAAAATTTTGGTTTAACATAAACTTTTCAACCATATTGATTATAAAAGTATGGAAAATAAATAAATATGATAAACAGTTAAAACACAATGATTGCATATAATATAAGTCATTAACTTAGTAAAACAATAAATAAATATCATTCATTGTACTAAAAATTCACATAATATAAACTTAACCTTAACAAAACTAAAACATGTAACTTTCAAATGCAGTTGTTTTCATATTCTCATCCACGTCCGTTTTTCTAGATATCGAATATTCATCCGTTTTTTAAATATGAATGCGGATGAATTTCAAATTTTTTGGATATCCATTGACAGGCTTAATCAAATGTCAAATATCTTCCATCTTTTAGTCTAACTCTGAAATGTTTGAAAACACTAGTCAGAAGATTCCCATAAGGATTATACTCCCTGGGTGAACTTGACTTATTTCCCACAATATTTTTTGAAAAATACCCTTCGATCAATTAACTCCAAAGGTGGAACCCAGTGCACGAGGCCCCCGCATGATAGCGAGTTCTGAGGAGGTCGATAACGTACGCAGTCTTTCCCTCGCATTGCGAAGAGACTGTTTCCGGACTTGAGCTTGAACGCTCAGATCACCATGCGAGTGACCTAACCGTTGCGCCAAGACTCCACCTCTGACCAATTAACTCCAATAGGGATAGCAATGGGGCGAGTCTAGGGTTCAAACCCGGTCGACCCGCCCCTGTTTTGGTCTGTCCAACCCGCCCCATTGTCATTCCTAAACTTCAATCTCTCAAAAATCGTAGATGTGATCCTCTGCAGTAATGGATAGATTTGGTAAAAATTCCATGTTTTAGGAATAATTTTATGTTGCAACATCGCTCATATCAACATCGTCTAACGATACATTTGTTTGTAATACGAAAGGGGCGCACAAAAGAGACACGAAAAAGAAGAATGAAAGAGGAACGATTCGCGAATGAAAATACGTTCCTGTGTTACAAAAGGGGCATTTTGAAAGAAGCACGGAGGTGAAATGGAGAAGGAAAAAGGATGGTTTATAGGATGAAGAAGGAAAACCGTTCACCGACCTCTCATTTTTGTCTATTCATCTTTACTAGACAAGATGGTGGAAACCAACGTCAGACACGTTCAAAGTTATGCAAATGCAAACAGGACAAAAATGTTCTACTAACGCACCCTAAATCAATTGAATTGGAAGGAATTAACAAAATGAAACCCATTGTCCTTGCATGTAATGGTACATTTTCAACATTAAATTACATATTTTCAATTTCAAGGTTTGCATGGAAAAAGGTGGGGCATCTCGAATGCACAAGGTATTCAATTCTACAAGTAAAGTCTACTTTCCATGATTTTTATCTCAGTAACGAAAACATCTTGTTAGGTTCTCAGCATGTGTACAAACTTAATATACCAAAATCTGGATTTGATTTCCTCTTTGGTGTACTACCAAACCGAAATCTTTTGTGTGCGCAGTTATGCGCCATCACAATTGGTACATATTTGCAGTGTAACAATGTTTAAGTATCAAGTGGGGTGACTCATATCCCTACTTTAGGTTAACGATATTCTTGTCGGGTGAGTGACCATATCTCCACTTGATTGGTGGAGTGTAGATCCAAGAATCATTCACATACCTTAAAACAATGATTATATACACTATTCCAAAATAAGAGTATGGTTAAACTGTCTCGATAAGCAAAACTACTTTTGGTTATGATTCCCACACCAACCCAAGTATCATTATAAATCATGTTTCACAACAAAGCAGTTTTTCATATAAAACTGTAATAAAACAAGAAGAAAAAAAGGAAAAAAAAAATCCAAGACCTAAAAAGGGTAGCTTTAGAATACAATGTTATATTATAGACATAATATAATCATCATCCTACCATTTGATTATAGAAAGCGCCCTACGTTTCACATTTAATAACTTCTTCCTCAAACTGTTATGCTGCTCGGGCGCAATGCTCAAACCGAACATCTCCTTAAGTGCATGTCCGGACCCATCGAGTCCGATTAACTTCCCAACTATGTATGCACTTTCTCTTATATGCTCATGATCTTCGGTTTTCGTCCAAAGCTTTTCGATTAGCTGCCATTTTCTCTGCTTTGAATCGAGAGCTATTCCCCAATTCTTGTAAAGGCTCTCTCTTTCTTCAGCTGAGAGTTTCTTTGCCATTTGCCTGCACAGCATTGCTCTTTCTCTTCCAAGCTTCCTGTTACTGTTGTGAACATGGAACCTTTAATTTGTCAAAATTTTCATATGTAAAATATGTTTTTGAATATTGTATTACATGGTGATGTCCTAGTCACTTTTACACATGGAAATTGGTAAATATACAGAATTACAAATTAGGTTTCCATGTAATAAGTGCTTATCGTCATTCCTCAAAGTTCTTGATACAGGAAAATAGGCTGAAGTAAATAGTTTAGGATTTATTTTAATTTTTTTGTACCAAGGACGTAGGTTAAAAGTTTTAGATTAAAGGACAAAGCAATGTTGTATGCATATAGCATTTGTTTTAAAGT
Source organism: Allium fistulosum (assembly GCA_030737815.1). NCBI lineage: Eukaryota > Viridiplantae > Streptophyta > Magnoliopsida > Asparagales > Amaryllidaceae > Allium > Allium fistulosum. The sequence goes on from CM060901.1 coordinate 1,622,010,167, forward strand.
AATATTATATGTATATAGCATTTGCTATAAATATAGTATTTTTGCCGTAAATATAGTACTAACTTAATTTAGTATTTACAAAGACAACGCTATATATATGAACATAGCATTTTGTTAATATTTTTCCTTAAACTTCTGAGGCGGTGTCCTTGGTTCAAAAATTTTCCCCAACTTTTTCCTTTTAATTAATTCACTCTTCTTAATACTTATAAGACACTATAAAAACATCATAAAGCAATAAATTTCTGATTGTAACAAAACATGTTTACATTCAGTAATCCCACTTGTTATTCATAACAAACAAAACAGTAGTATCTGATGGTGAAATCAAGCAATTCAAGTTTAATATTATAGTGGAGAATTTACCAGTTTGAACCACTTCCCAAAACAAATTACACATAAGCCACTTTCAATACTATTTACAAAATTAAACTTGGTTTGGCCTATGTGGTATAAAGCAACATTTTGTACTGGCTCGCTTCCAAAAAATGCAGTGGGATTTTATCAAAAGAAAATTGTGCTGAAGCAGTTCCAAAAGCCATAGTACTTTTAGAAAAAGAAAAAAAAATTGTACTGATACACTTCAAAAGTGAGCTAGTACAAAATGTCGCTTTATGCCATAGAGGCAGAAACGTATTTGTTTATGTAAATAGTTAACGAAGTGTTGATTGTATAATTTGTTTTGTAAAGTGGTCTAAATCATTTGTTATCAAAAATATTAAAATTCTACGATTTGAATCACATTTTCTATCGAATCTTTCTCATTACGATTCGATTAAAATCGCAATCAAGGAAAATCATTCAATCTATAGTGGCATGCTTGGATATACAATTCTAATCCCACTACTTTCTAAACAAATAAAACCGGAACAAAAGAGAAAATTGAGTTTTATGTTTAAATATAGAAGTTCAAATATCAAAATCAATTTGCACAAATATTAAAATATGGATCTTTAAAATGTACGATTTATGATTTAAATTCCATTTCAATTTGAAATTCAAACTTTACACTTTACGATTTGAATCTCATTTGGAAAACTTACAAATGTCCCATTATAATTTTGCAAGTACAACCTGCAGTTGCATTTTATAAGCTTTCTAAATCATTAGGAGCTACCCAAAATATGAACCAAGGCACTCAAACATTGGTTAATCATTGTTTAAAAATTTAGCAGCTAAAGAAGATGGAATTACCTTGAAGCCATGGTCACAGGTTGACCACCTTCACTTGTTTTTGTATCCACAATTGCTTGACAAAATGATTTTTTGAGAAAAGAAAGCCTCCTGAGTTCAACGTCCATGTAGATAGAGTCGGTTGGATCGCCTTTAAATAGCAAGAAGAAGTATGCTCTGTGGACCAAGGAAACACTGCATGCATCCCAAAGGTTAATAATCTCTTGTTGCTTCTTTTTAAACTCTAAGGACCATCTTAAAGGAGATTCGATTGGGTCTAATGTTTGGTCATTCCCGATTCTGCTTGTGGTTTCTTGTGCGTCTGTTTCTGTGTCCTGATATCATTGTTATGCAGAACTCGGATTAGGTTAAGCACATACAAATTATCAATACTTGAAATTTAACAAAAGCTTGTTTGAATTTTTTGAATTGTTGATTGAAAAACTTCTGATTGAGACTGTAATCATTTTTATTTTTGAAAACCCACAATACATGTTATGTTTGTTACATTTGTAAATCTTCAGGAATGCATGTATGTCCTTAACATACATCTGGATAAATCAAGAGATTGTGCCATGATCATGTTTAGAACTATGCACCTCTCGTTCATCAACTTGATGTTTTAACCATTTGACAACCTCGTATGGGTTTTTTAACTTTCATTTTTTGTTTGCTCCTATTTATAATGCAAAAGAAGTGTGGTTAGCTTTGAATTTTATTGATGTTAATTAAATAGCTTATGCAAGTGGTATGTTTAATGGATATACACACACAATAAACTCTTAGTTTGTTTCAAATATGTTTCGAATCAACAAGTAAAAAATATATTTTCATTATCGACCAATGGTTTTGAATGGGTTAAAACTTGAAAGTGTAGAAACAATATAGAAAAAGTTGCAGATGATCTCAACAACATTAAGATTGTATTTAGAAATTTGTGGTTCATTTTGTAGATTTAGATATTAAAAGTCTAAAGAAGATTTTGAGTAGGATTTGAAGCATGGAAGATGGGAACTTAACATATATGAGTGTGTATTAATGCATGCATGTATGTATATGTATACATATGTACATATAGGAAGGGTTATGCAACACTCCTCTTTTTACCACGCCCTACGCCTTATAAAGTTGCATATTTTAAAATGAAAACAAAATTAGGTGACGTCAAATATACACTAGGAGCATCATCTTTGTAAAAAATGATATCTTTTTTAGAACTTCTAACATGCTCAACATGTTAGATCAATAAATGTTGGTGAAACGGTTATTTTAATCATCACTTTGAAATATCAAATTGACTACGTTATACGTATCCAAATTAATCAAAATTTGAAAATGATATCGAGTGAAAAAACATATCTACATAATTTCGTTTGATTTCAATTTATGCAGCTCTCTAAGTTGTAAGTATAAATAGAATGTAGCAAAAGAGGGGTTAGGGCAACCGTTCTATATAAAGAGCGAGAGAGATAGTGGAAGGCATAACACCATACAATTGACATGCAGTCTATGTTGTGGATTCAGTACACACTTTCCTGGAATTGACAAGGATAAACTTGGTACAAATATAAGGAAAGACATGTGGCAATCCTCCAGTATAAGAGCAACTGCACTCAAATAATAATTGTCAAAGCAATCGACAATTTTGAACACAAATATAAAATGCATCAATCAAATATTGGCGATGTAATTGGTTTCGATGGAGCCCATTTGATAAATTAACATTGTGTCGGTTGAGTTGTCGAAAATTGATAACTCAATTGCTCAAGCAATTCATAGGTTCCAATTTATTAGGACAGATTCCTAACACTTTTATATTCAATTTGGCTCCAAATTCACATAAAACCGTAGTAACGTACGGCGAACGGTGCAAAAAGGCGCAAAGCCTTTCTGGAGCCTTTGCACATGGCACGACAAATGGCGCATGCCATTTTAATTTGCTGCACACGTTTAGAATTTTTTTTATAAATTTAATATATATATATACAATAAATTTAAAAAGTTCAATATTTTTGCTAAGCATGTGCAACAAAGATTTTTTTTAGGTATTTTGCAAAAAAAACACCAAATATAATATTATAAACATAAAATTTAAAGGATAACGGTTTTCTAAAGCCAAAATCCAATATAATTATATATATTACTAATAAACTAGAAACCTGAATATGATTCAATCATTATATTTTCCAAATCAATGTCTGCATCATCAAATTCATAAGCTTCTGCATCTTCCTCATCCATCTCATTTAAAATTGATTCTTCTTCGTGAAGATGTAAAAGAGCTGAAATGGATGCTGAAAAACCTCTCGATGTAGATGTCCTTCTACTCGGATATTTTGCTTCTTCCACTCTTGCTACTCTAGCAACAACACCCCAAGTCATGTCATCATCATCATCATCAAATACAAGCTCGTCTTCAGCATCGGATATATCATCCATATTTCTCGTTAATCATTCATTACAATCATCAATATCATTCAAGGATATTGAATCAATAGTGTCACAGATGTTGTATTGTACCTTCTTTTTAATGCTCCATAATATGATGAATACTATTTTTTTTACAGTTTGGATTATAAAAAATGAAAAACAAATATATAAAAATAAAAAAACAATAGTATAATGAAAAGGCATGCCATATTGCGCCGTGCGTCATTTTTGCACCGTGCACCATTTGCGCAATTCGTCACATCTTTTCATGTACGCTGCGCCACAAAGAAGAAAGCCGCAAACGATGCACCGTGCACCATGGCGCACGCCTTGGTGCGTCTTTTATAACTATGCATAAAACTACCAATTTAATGCAAGTTCATCAAAATTAATGAATTAACAATTCAATTAATACCATGAATGCATTTATTATTGTCAATTAGTCAACGAATTGTAAATTTACAATTGATGCTTTTGACAACTGAAATTTTTAATTATAATGTTGTTATTCATTCACAAAATGACAATTATTAATGCATCATGACATCAGCTGAATTATCATTAATTTTGATTAAAGCGTACTAAAGCAGCAGTGGTGTAATTTCTCTAACACTGTTTAAATCATACTTTTAGAAATGCACAAAATTGTGAATATATGTTTATATCATACTTAAAATCATCTCTAGAAAAATTGTTTCATTTGAATATACTTAACACATCAAGGTTTGTATTTTTCATCAATGTTTAAAATAGATGCTTTAAAGTTTACTTTTAACTTATAATTTGAAAGAAACTAATTTTTTTAAATTAGTCTCATTTTTTTGTGGAAATGGTATTCAAGATATAGATTAAATATTTCTAAATCTTATTATTTGAAGAAGTTTGACTTAACATATAAAGAAGGTGCTACAAAAGAGTGGTGTCATATACGGTTGAGATTTTGATAAAGCTTCCAACTAATGTGTGATGATCTCATTAATAGTTCAAAGAAACCCGATATATGTGCGCACGCGCGTGTATTCATAGTTCAAAGCTTCCCTCACACACACACACACATGCAGACACAGACACACACAAAATATTCGGTGATAGTTGAAAGTATCTGTTAGAGGCCACATATATCTTTTTGGCAATAACGGATACTATTGTAGCTTTTCGGAATATGAAATTCTAATCCTAACAGCCAACAAACTGTTTTCGAATGGAGTGTTGCCCACACCCCACTAGGTAGTGTTACTCTGGTACCCCCACTTAGGAGGTTCCCCGCCTCCCAGGGAACCCGTTCGTAGTGGCATTCAAAATTTATAGCAAACTTCCAACATAATACTCTGTCTAAAACATATTGAAAACTGTTACCTGGTCATCCAATTCCCCTCGATAATGAAAGCTAGCCATTTTCAAATCAGCAACAAAATCATGGATATCAGGAATGACAACTTCTTTAAACTCACTTGGAACACTTTCTTCTTCAAATGCAGTACTTCTGTCAGAATTTTGATACTCATCTCTGGAAGAAGTTGTGACTTCACTTTCAGAATTTCGATACTCGTCTCTGGAAGAATTTGCAACTTCACTTTCAGAATTAAGCGCGGCATATATTCTTTGGAATCTTTTAATTCTGCCACTAAAATCTTCATGAGAACCATTAAGCGGAGTCCCATGATTATTCTCTTCTTCACAGAACCTACTGTTAGAATAAGGCTTGACAAAATTGTTAAGTCTTTCTTTCAGATTTTCAAGAAGTTGTTCCACTGGAACATAGGAAGAGCTTGGATTTTGCTGCTCGCACTCTGCCTTACTATCAATTTCAATGCACCCAAGTATCTTGCACTGAACTTCAGAATCTTCATCACTTACGCGAGTTGTTTTGCCTTCAGTATGCATGTAGATTTCATTTTGATAACTGACTGATGCATCTTTATCTCCTTTCTTCACAAGTACAAAACAGAATATTTTACTAGAAAATCGAAAATAAGGTACTAAATACAGATACTACAAGACTAAGCAAACCAATGAAGGCGATGCACAAGGTTTCCAAACGGAATTTAAAATAAATCATAAAGTTTAAATTTTAAATTGAAAGTAAATCAAAATCGCGGATCAAAGATTCAAAAGACTTGCATCAATGCTAGAAATTTGCTCTACAAAGTAATTAGAAAATATTTATGTATGTGAATGGATGAATTCCTTTTTCCATTTTCTTTGAAATATAAATTTTGAGTTGTCATACTTCTTATTTCACCATGGATTAAATTATTATTATTTTCGTTGCGGTTTGAATCGAGTTTTGAACCGAAATTTATGATTCAAAATGTAAGATTTCACTTAATTGCACATACTAGTTTGGTTGAAGAATGATCCGATTGTTTCCCCACAGTACAAAGCAAATCCTCTATTAGAGTTTGATACAAATCTCTCTGATGTATCAACCCCTTTATCTCATTCTCCATCTTCTCAATTTTTGCATCTTTTTCCTTCAGTAATATTTCGAAATGAGATTTAGTAGACCTCAATTTTGGGTACTTCAGCTCATCTTCTAATCTGGAAAGTTCTCTCCGTAAATGCTTAACCAAAGACTTATCGGACCTGACCATGTTAACATGTGCCCGGGTAACCACTTTTTTTGCACAACTTGCAAACAGAAGTGTACTCTTGGATTGCTCAATATTACTCCTTCCTGGACAAATTGTGCATATCACAGCAGTTCTAGCATTGCCTCCTAATGACGGTTGCAGTATTCTTGTTAGCTTTGAATCACGATACGGAATATGCCCATGTTTTCCTTTACTGCAGTAAGAAAGAATAAATTATAACAATGCACTATAATATCTTACAAGATTTTTTTTACCCATTTGGATGACTTTCTAAAACATGTTACGCATTTAGATTACTTTGAAAACTATTTACTAACATAGAATACTTTCTGTCAACATGACAAAAAATGATTGTTTTGTTCTTCAATGGCACTGATACACTTAAAAAAAAGTGTGCTGATGTTGTTCAAATAAGTCAGAGCATTTTTTGTGGAAAGAAAAAAGTTGTACTGACACTGTATAAAATACTTCTAGTGCTTCTTTCAAAAAGAAGAAATTTCTAATGATGCTATTTGAAGTAACCTCGTACAGAAAATCAATTTCTGCTAGGGCTGCACAAAGTATGGGTTGGATCGAGTTGGATCAAATACTTCATCCAACCCATATAGGTATGGGTTAAAGATAGGTCAACCCGTACCCGACCCCATATGAGGTTGGATATGGGTTGGATTGAAGTATGGATTGGGTTAGTTAGTAGGTTTGGTTGAGTTACATAAGCCTAATACAAAAATGAGAATTTGAAGAAAAAATCAAAATAAGATATTAAAATGTTCAACTCAAAATAGCATATTTTAGTTAGCATAATGCATTAAATATAACCGATTCACTACAACTATTTTATTAGAATTTCATTATAAAATACATCACGTATAATTGATTCATTACATATTAGAGTAAGATTTTCATTTCATATATTAAAATGTTTTTCAAAATCTCTTAGTCAATCCTATGTGTTTTGATTGCTCTAATTTTACTTGGACTGACATCGAATATTATTTTTAAATATATTTATTCTAGAATACATATACTTTATTCTAAATGTTGAATGTTCCAATTTTACATGACTTGATATTGAATGAGTTTTTTTATGTAGGATTGGGTTGGGTTAAAATCGGGTTGGGTTGAATAAAATATCATATTCGACCCGTATATGGTATGTGTTACAAATTGTAACTTATATCCGACCCGAATTAGGTTGGGTTGGGTCGAGTTTATATGGGTTGAGTTGAGTTGGTGGGTCGGGTTGGATCGAGTATGAATTGTGTGCACCCCTAATTTCTACCACCATGGCAGAAAATTGACTGCTGCTGTTATATGTTTTTTATCACGATTAACAAGCAGTTTCCAAGAAGTAGACCAAAGGTAATCCAATTATTTTAAAGGAATAAAAATAAAATAAAAAATTAAAATAAAAAAGGAACTTCACAAGAAGGCTAAAACAAAATCATGTTATAGTTAATTGATTATTACCTAAGCTTGCGAATAACTGTGCTAAGTGAAAGTAAACTCTTATTGATGTGACCACCTTCAATTAAGCGATTTCCAACTGATAATGCTTGAGATGCACGTTCACTGCCTGCCAAATCTACAAAATTCTACATTCAAAAATATAAGTTGGCATCCACTTTACACACTCATTTCTATACAAAACACAAGAATTGTTTGATACCAAGCTAGCTGCAAGTGCATTTGAACTTCCCATGTCTGCAAATTCACGTGCTGAACTTTCAATATTCTGCAAGTGATACATCATTAAATTTTAGGTTAATTCAAGCTACTTAACGGTCATATATATAATAAATGCATACTAGTTTGAGTATCTGATGAGATCGTGAACTTGACTCGTTCAGGAAGGTCTCTACTATCTGCCTCTGAGCTACAAATATGTGGTATATAAAGTAGTCAAGCAAACAGAGTGTTTGATAAAGAAAACAAACAGAGATGGACACACTTTTCTTTCTGTACTTGTCTCAAAACTGGACAAATTTACCCCAATGGTAATGCATCAAAAAAATTCTAAATTGCACTTAAAACAACTAAAAATAGCACAGAGTCAAACTCCTCATAAGCCAAATACTATAAATTTTGCACACCTTCACACACGGCAAGAAGTTCCTTCAAATGATTCCAGTCTCTTAACAGCACCTCTGTTAATTTTTCAACAACAGTTCCTTTCTGCAAATAACTGAGTGTGTTAGTCAGTTAGACCTCAAAACAGAAATAATAAATAAATAAATAAATGGAGACTTTTTACCTCAGGATCATCACGAACCCTAAGTGGAGTGTTATCCATGCTAAGGAGATCTCTTACTACTTCATTGTAAATTTCTATTGCCGAGAATTTTAAAATATACTCTCTTTCATCGTGCTAAAATAAGGAAAAAAATGAACAAACAAAAAAGTTAACTAAATCATGTATAAGAATTAGGAGAAGAAAAGAAAATTACTCTATTCAGGAAAGTACCCTTTTAATGTAATCAAAAATATCTTCCATTGCATATTTGGTTATTCCATGCATTGTGTAAGTCTTTCCACTGCTTGTTTGCCCATATGCAAAAATGGTTGCTACAAGGTTCCATAATTGCATGTTAACACATGCACCTCAGTTGCACGCTGAAGTACATAATGGACATATATAGAGCGAGACTGAGAGATCGACTTACAGTTAATACCATTGATAACTGAAAGTGCAATTTCCTTTGCTGCTTCCTCATAAACTTCTTCTGTGCTGCTCTCGCTTCCAAACACTCTGTCTGTATAATATTTTGGAAGGATACACGTTCAGAAGAGAAGCATAAAGATATCGTGCATTTTGAGTATAGGGAGCACACGACATCAAATCGGTAGAGATGAACTAATTAGATGAAAAACCATGGCATTCAAGGTATATCATTAGTAAATAAATTAAGCTCCATTTTGCACATATCATTTGAAAAGGCTGTTCATCAACAAAATGCTTGATTATTCTTGATATACACTACTAGAGAAACAATTATTTTCTCTAAAGAAATTCATTGGCTAAGAAGATGAGAATACCACCTCCTTTACTAATGCCATGTTGCGACAATTGACTATTCCATTGAGACCCATTAATCATGCGGGCAACAAACTATAATGGACTTACTTACTAGCTGACTAATAGTAAATCAGAAATGAGATACCATAAGATTTTCAGCTGTATAACAAGATAGACAAGAAGAACTTAAGTTAAATATTAGTAAAACTGCACAAGCAATTAGAAAAAGGATAAACAATAAAAGATTCCTGGAACTTGCTCCTTCTAAAACTACTTCAATGCACCAGGCTTAAAATAATGATCCGTTAAGGAATATAAAAAAATAATGCGACCAATTGTTAACTAATGGCCAGCCCTCTTTCAAGAAAAATAGGATATAAATATACAGACAATAGACTATCATACAAAATCTAACATAAATAGAGCATACCATTATATTCTGCTCCCAGGTATTTAACATTGATAATTAGTTCTAATACCTGGATTGTTTGGCATAGTTTTTTTCTTTGTTTCTTTTTTCCTTCAAATAAGCCAATTAAAGAATAATGATAGTAACAGACATGCAGTACAACCTCACAATATGGTAGTGCAGAAAGCAACAGCAGATATGTTACTAGTTCATTAACGCTAAAACCATCCAATCTAAATATACCGCAAACTATATTAAATGCATCAAAAAAAGCCAAATAATATAACAGTTACCAAATGTATAAGAAGTTGGTGCATTGGATCTTTCACCAAGGTTATTCCTAAACCTAATAGTAGCATCACTGACACACTCCCATTCAGAGTAATCATTCTCCGTTATTTCCCGGTCATTTAATGGTCTTAATCTTACTGAAACAAATATTTTCTCCAACGTTGCTACTTCAGTCCCTTCCACTTCCATGTCAGCATCTACATACTCGTCTCCACTAGTCGCACCCTTTTCTCCAATTTCCATTATCCTCCTAAGATAAAGATTGCATTTTTAGTGACTTCTGAATTCTGATTGCAATAGTATGGTAATAGAATTGTAGTGTCGCAATCAAGTCAAAGATATGTTTACTGTTAAGAAGTTTGCAAAGGTAATAGTCAAGGCCAGCACGTAGAAAATTGATGTACTTAATAACTGATCATACTAACAAGCATTGAGAATGTAACGATTCTCAAAATTTGAACAGTATTTTGGCAATTCTCACAATTTAAATAATACATATTCCTAATTGTGATTATTATTATTATTTACTCAACTTTAAGTATGGTGAACGATCTCAAGCTAAAATAGTGAAATGGCAGCAGGTTGGTGCTGCTTATCATATAAAACAAGTCATAATTAATATATAAAATTTTCAAAATATGAGGCGGAAAAGCTTGATCAAAATTAACTTAAATGTGATTTTGTGGTAATAATATGTATAAAACTGAAAGCATAGGTAGATAGGCAGAGCTTGGCACATTGGACCACTAAGAATAATTTAAAATGCAGTCAGGAAACAACAAATTAAACTAGTTATTTCAAGTGACAAGTAACTACAATGAAGAGAATAAAAAATATGAAAAAAATGGGTTATTTAAACTTTATATATTGTTTTGTACCTCAAAAATACAGAAGTTTATGAGAAGAATTCTCTTTATTCTCCCTTTCTCTCTTCTTCTTATTACTGTTAAAATCCAGTCACTTATATACAGAAATTGGACAGTTAAATAAATTGGAAAACAGAACATAAAGAGAACTATTAAGGGTACATTTGTCTAGATAATAATGAAATCTTTGGATTTTCATCTGTATCTTTGGTGGTTGTCATCCTTGCATCAATAGTGCATGAACTTGAATGAAATAACACACTTTTTCTTCTAGCAAATAAATAGATGCATGTATACCATTATGTAAGAAAAATGAAATAAATAAAGTACATATTTTAGTCTCCCCAATATCTTCCTTTGGCAATATCATAATTAACTTGTTTATTATTTCATCAACATGCAGTAAAATTCAGTTAATCTAATATCTAATACAATATAAATCTAGTAGATTAATAGGTACCTTATTTGAAGGAACACAAAATGGCATGCATTCATTCACCATCATATATAAAACCTCAGGATCAACCAACTTCTCTTTAGTTAGTATTGCAGGGAGTGAAAAATTGTGATGGTATATCCAAAAGTCCCCAAACGTCTTAACAGCAACTTCAATAGTATCCTCATTCATTTCATATTATCACCCATCATTCATTTGTACAGTATTTTTTTATTCAAAAAAAAAATATTGCTTTTATTTTCAGCTGCTGGAAAAGTTTTGCATGGTTGGCTAGCTGAGTCCCTTAAAAGAATCGTGTCTAGAATATCACGACCAATTGGTTGAAAGAGACAGTTTTTTTACTTTAAGTCTTTGAGCTTCAGACCCTCGATTTTCTTGCAATGTGGTTCTGAAATTGCAGCGCCATTTGCTACCACTGGTACACTATTCTCCGCAAATTATTTGGAGCAATAAAATTCCTCCATCAACATTGCCCAATGATCATACCGACCATTGAACTTAGGAATCGAAGGTAGCCCAAAGGTGCTCTCTGCCGCCATTCCTTAATCACCATGCTTCTTCAGAAATTGCCGTTTCGTTCTTACACACATACTCGCAGAATCATGCGTCTATGATGTGGCTCCGATACCGATTGTTGAGAACAATGTGAAAATTTTAATATCCCTTCAAGTTTTTCACTCAAGCCGAAACTTTTAAATACCAATTGTCTCTGGAATCTCTGATACCAATTTTTTGGAAGCAAACAATTAGCTTCTAAGTTCTAAAGCCTTACAAATGAGAATTACCTTCGTCTCCGACCAGCAACTCAACTACCCTCACTAATCATCTACGCTCCCTCTTCACCTTTCAACCGTTGGCCAAAGTTTTTTATCGAGAATCACCGGGATCTGTGGCTTGAGACACCGGAGGCGATTATCAGCGGAGCTAGGCGATTACCGCACGGTTATCAGCTAGTTTGTGCGTTCTTTGGCATTGGCCGAACATTTGGTGACAGATTTTGGCTAGGTTGGCCAGAGCTGAGACATGCTGGTGTGGAAGAGAAGATTCGGACCTGACCAGCACATCAGGCAATCAAGGATCAGAAATTGTCAAACGCGCAGTAGGATCGACAGTTGGTCGTCTTCCTTTGGCCTACCGTTAGCAGACATAAAATGCCGCGGAAGGATGCGACGGATCAGAAATCCCAACGTCCCAAACTCGTCATTTGACCGTTAGAGCAAATGGGGAAAACGCGGACGCGTCGTGCCGTTTTCTCTAAAGGCTGATTCCTTTTTCCTTCCTCCTTCCTTCCTTCTGTTTATTCACCCTCCATTCCACCTCCACACCTGCAAATTCGAACCTTCTTCATTTTCGGCATCGCAGCCCGATTATTTTTTCAGGTTATTTTCTTTTACGTTTTTGTATTCATTCTATTGGGATCTATAACATAACATGTATTTTTCTTTGAATTCTTTGCTATAATTTATAATTTTCATATGATGGATATTTTGTGTGAATTTTCATAGACTTGTATGGAATTTTTATCGAAAATAAAGAATTCTTTCAGCTCACGACGACAAACGTATTTAACGACAGATTGAATCTTGACTGATCTCATGCACAGCTTAAGAACAAATGACACAACTTGAAGTATTCTTGAGTTGACTGGAATGGACTGCTACAGATTGAAGGAGGGATTTGAGGTCTGGAAAACAACTACAATGACGATCCCAAGGAATGGTGGAATACCACTGCACGAAGATTCAAGAAATTCAGAAAAGAGTCCCCTTTCAAATTTAGAGAGTTGGATAAGCATTTTGAATGCTGCATAGAAAAAGGAACCTGTAGATATCTGATACCTCCTACTCCATCCGCTCGGCTTTTTACTGCCGTCGATACAGATTATTACTCCAATTGGGTAGCCCGTGACAGTTACTTTGTCGTCTAGACGAAATAGACATACTGAGCATGGCACCTCGAACAAGCATGACGTTGGAAGGTCTATCGTTCATACAGATCGTTTCAACAATGTCGTGCAGCGTTGTTATGCTATACTATCTCCTATTATAACTATTCTGCGGTGAGAGCTTATGTTACTTTTTCACAATGAATTCGCAAACTTGAATATTGTGGGAAAATAGACTGATGAAGAAGTAGCAGGATTTATAATGTATGAGTTGGAGTTGTTGCGTGGTCGTCGGTAGTGGTTTTTAGTTTGTTTTTTGAATGTATTTGAATTTAAAAATATATTAGTTTGTTTTATTGAAATTGAGCAACTTTTTTTTATTTGCAATTATTAAACGCATATTACATAACAAAAATAATAATTAATTGATTAAAATCAATTAAATTAAAAATCACATTTTAAATACTCCCCTCGAATACCACTTTCGCATCGTCAAACACATTCCCCTTTCAACCAACTTCCCTGCTCAAATACCTCGCTCAAATGCTACCCTCGCTTCGCCGAGAACGGACCATAGGATTTCAACGTGTAAAGTGCATGACGGTGAGCAGTAAAATTTGTTGATTGAATTAGTCTGCAGTTTAAAACTTTTATTAAAATCTTCAAAAAAAATGACTTATTTGAATAGAAGCATCCATCTTTATTAATTGGTATTTAAATATATTTTGTAGTGGTCTAAAAAAATACTAATTCTCGGGATATTTAATTTATTTAGTTATTTAATAATTTTTATTTTTCTAGAATAGGAGTGGAAATGTAACAAATGTTCAGAAAAGTGTCAAGTGGCATGTCTCTGGGTTTTAAAAGTATTAAATTCTAACCTTTGAGAAATCAAAATAAGTGTTATTCTGGAATAAAGCATCACTCTTATTCAAAAAAACAAAAACAAAAAAGAACAAGAGTGGTAAAACTTAAACATTTTTAATTCTAAACCATGTGAATTAATGGAAATTTGAATACTAGAAAAATCAACCAATATTTCTATTGGTTTACCAAATTTTTGAAAATATTAATTATGGAATTTCTAGTGTTCAAAATTGTAATTTTCAGATATAATGTTTTCTAAATTAATTTAAAAAAAATTGTACTTTTAGTTTAAGATTTTGTTGTTTTAGAACTTTGGATTTTGGGAGAAAATTTAATTTCCAAACTATTAGACTCAAAAAATTAAAATTTAAAACTTAAACTTTCAAATTTGAAATTGTTAAAGATTTGGATTTTTACAAGTTTGGACTTTGTAGATTGAAAATTTTAAATTTTGAAATATCAAAAATTATTAATACGGCTGTAAACAGATGAACCTATTATTCAGTTTTGGAACTAATAATTAGCAATAAGAAAGGGTTAAACATTTATTTCTAGAAAGTAGTTTAAATCGCAAGAGTTACAAAAAACTAACAACAATGAATGTTTTGACTAATATTTCAAAAATTCCATTAAAAAAATTTTAAGAAAAACAAGCACAACTTTAGCTGGAAAATTTTGGTCGGAGGTTATACTGTGTTTCAAGGTTCTTGTACATTTACTTGATATTTTCATGTTGAAATGGACAAGAATTAATCCAAGTATTTTATCTTATTGTACGATGCATTTTATGATTCTTGATTTGGTACAAGGAGATCAAATCTGTGAATGTGTTGATTAATTGATAGTTGTTGGGGTAAATAAGAAATTAGGGAAGTTCTTTCACCAATCACTAAAGGTTCTCTCGGTTGATGCTATCTCACTCGATTTTCTTTGACCATGTTGTGTATATATGGAAAATAAATGGATAACTATTCTGGATTGATGTATGTGATTTGTGTACGAGGAATAATTAATATTGATTTTCTCCTTTAAACAGAATTGATAAACACAAAGGATGAGCTTTGACTTGTGGTCTGTGACCTATAACCTATGTGAAGGAATCGGTCCGGTCGAAAGCGGATGAAAAAGGTATATATTTCAAAAAAAAAAAATTGGATCTGTTGAGCCTATGAAGTATAAATGAATTTTAGATCCAATCTAAAATATTTTAGACAAAATCTTTGTTTTATTTAATTTTTAGTTTATAAGTGTATCAAATATGCTTGGTTGTGTAAAAAAAATACGCTTGGTTGTGTAAAAGTGCATGTGTTATAGATAAGAAGTGTATATTGTTAATGCGACTGTATGTAGGTTCTAACATTTACATCACAACATACTCATTTCCCCTCTATATACACATACACACCCCCTCTTTTGTTGTCCGTGGTTTATTTTCTTGAGAAAAATGAAGATCCTCTCTTCAAGAAGGAGAGTACTCATGTATTTTATGTTGGAAATAGGTCAGCTTGCAGTAGATGTAATGGGTGAATCTTAACTTTTTTTTACCTTATTGGATCTTTATTGGGCCGATGAAGTCTAATTTATTTAGAACATTTCTAAATTTCTTTTAAATAAAATCATTATTTTATTTAAATTTATAATATATTTTTATTTTATGTAATTATTATTACAATATATATATATATGTGTGTGTGTGTGTATGTATCATACACACACATATACATATACATACATACATACATACATATATATATATATATATATATATATATTTGTGTGTGTGCGCATGTATCTACGTGTGTGCATGTGTAGCATAGCAATCCATGTAAGGTATAATATGCCCGTGTATAAGTGTTGAGATTTATACTACAACAAACATGTTAGCTCATCTAGCTAGTGCACCTGTCCAAATGTATGTTTATATACTTTAATTTATATGTTCAAAATAATAATTATATATATATATATATAAACATATATAAACTATGTTTTATTTAAATAATTATATATAAACATGTGCCTATTTAAATAAACATATATAAACTATATAATTATATATAAACTATGTTTTATTTAAATAATTATATATAAACATGTGCATAGAATTTAATCATGGTAATTTATAAATAAATATATACATAGATATGTATTTTAAATATTTATAAATTATATCAAAATTAATTTTTTAATTAAGGACGAAAGCAATATATGTATGTATAAAAAATTATTTAGATATATATATATATTAAATATATATTTACATATATGCATATAAATGATATAATATATATATATTAATACTTTCAAAATAAGAATATATGTGTTAGAATACATATACATATTAGACGTTGTGCATGGTAGAAAAAATAATTTTTTTTATTCTAAAATATATTTTAAATAAATATCCTTATGGATTTTGTTTTAAAATTTAATATAAAATTAATTTTGAAATAGACTTTGAATTTTAAAATTTTTGTAAAAAATCTAAGCGATATTTTGATGTTTTACTTTTAAAATATAATTTTATAATTTAAAATTATTTTAATATTCAGCTGTCTTTAAAATATTTAAAATAAATAAAAAATATTGTTTTATTTTGTCGAAAGTTTATCGAATACTAATTTGATTTTATAAAATATTTTTTTTATATTACATGTCTAATTAAATAATTAATTTAAAACAATATTTAAAAATTATATATATATATATATTATTTTATCTCTGCTAAAAATTATGTGTGTGTGTGTGTATAATACTAATTATATAAAATTATAAAATCGCATTTTGCATATATTAAAATGTAATATTAAATTTATAAAGTTTATATGTATAATTAAATATTGTATATTAATTAGCAAAATAATAAAATTTTGTTTTTTTAATTGCGTCGTGTGCCCCTTAATGGTATATAAATGACATAATTTGTTTAATGTAAAATTAAAAACATACAACCAATCTAATTATGAAAATATATTTGTATTTTTGAATCGTCGCCTAATTAATAATATATAATATATGGTATGATTTATATGTAGATGCATTGATATTCATAAATAGATTTAAAATACACCTTATATCCAATGCCTATGAATACACCTTGAAACGATGATAATTGCTCCTTGAACTGATTTTCGATCAAGTAGAGTGCTAGTCCCTGAACCGATGACCACCAGCTATCGAATAACACTTGATTTGATTTGATTTGAACTTGGATTAATGAAGGTAGGATAGGAGAAGACTAATTTCGGCCTGATCTAGGAGAGTTTTGAAGGCTTCAAAAGTCAGGCAAATGATGAGGGTAGGGATATTTATATAAAGGTAGAGAAGGAGAAAAGTTAGAATATAATCTTTATCCATTCACCTTCCATCCTAGCCAATCAAATCAAAGTCTCTCCAACCCATCTTTTTTAGTTGCTTATAACCCCTATAATAACCGAACAAACCAGCTCCCTTAGTGGGCTTTAATCCATTTAGAGCCCAAATAAAATATTATGCAATTAAACCATATTTAACGGTTATCAATATCGTATATCGGTTAATATATTTATAACTATTATAAGTATATTTAATAATATTTTTTCATCAAATCAAAATCAAATTTTATAAGTATTTTATAAATATTAATTAATTTAATTAATTTATAAAATAAAAAATTAATTAAATCGTTTGGTCAAAGGAGAATTCATCGTTTCGGTTATGTGACTCGTTAAGTGTAAATTTGGTCAGCAATTAACATCGAACGATTTGAATATTAACGTTTACACGTCACTTAGCAGGTGATGTGATATTTTGGCCAAATTTATCGCTTACTTGGTTTTGGTAAAATCCAATTTTACTTTGTTAAGCGTTACCCGGTTGTGACTTTTATTTACACCAATTCTCTTCGTAAAACTATATCACTTTGGACTTGTGAAATTTGGTAATGGTCAAATTTCAAATACCATCCACATTCAACTCTATGGTCCAAACACAAAGTCCTTGGTTTAATAATAATAATAATAATAATTAGCTAAGATGCTCTGGCCAGAGACTTCGACTTTGAGTTGACTTCAGTTGATCGTGCTACCAATCTCACATAACCGAGGAGACGAATCCTCTCTTAAATGGTGCTTTACTTTCAATACTTCCACTCGACCCACCTATAGTCATTCAATGGACATCGTGCTATGATTTGACTATAATCAAAGAGAGCTTTCATATTGAAGATCAACAATATTCTCAAATCGAGAGAACTGTGTAAATCAATCACATCGATATTTTCTGTCTGACCTTAGTTATATTAACCAACAGATAACTATCAAATGAGTGATTCCATAATTATCCAATAACTATCAATACGGAATCCTTAAGTGCCCCCAACAATCATGAGTAATACACTGCCCAACATTTGAAGAGAGTTACATGATCTAGTCTCAATGAATACGCCAATATCAATCTCGATACATCTTGACTAGGAACATTTAAAATAATGTGTTTTATAATATTGTGATAAAATACTTAGGAGTAAGCATTATTTGGTTAAACCAAATAAACCAAACCAATTTATTTTGGTTGGTTTGATTTGGTTTTAAAATTGGGTTGGTTTATGATCAGTCCATAAAAAAAATTAGTTCGGTTATTGGTTTAACCAAATTAACTGAACTTTTATTATAGTTTTAAAATCATCGATGTTATAACAAATTTTTTAGATTAGTTTAGTGATCCAAATAAATTTTAGTTATTATATATGTGTCAAAATTACTTTTAGAAAACATAAGAATGATGAATAAGAATACTTTAATCATATATTTATGTCTTATTTCAAATTACAATAAATATTTCAAAAATAAAGTGTAAGACATTTTTAGTTCGGTTAGATTGGATAACCAACCAAAACCAACCAAACTTATTTTGGTTGGTTTAGTTTAACAATTTTCATCATCGGATAAACCAAACCAACCAAATGCTCAACAATACTCATGATTACAATTATTTGCAATTGCTATCACAAACACACCACTTATGGATTTTCCATTAATTATACTTTTAATTAAATCAATTAATTAATATAACATGTTATATCAAGTATATAATAGAAAGGAAACACCTTTTATTTTGAACAAGATTGATTATCGAGTTAGATATATGTAACAAATTACATAATTACCTCTAGGGCGTACCCTAACTCTATCAATCTCCCACTTGCACTTGGGGTCAATTATGAAATCTTATTCCAACTTCTCCAACTGGTTTGCTCAAAAAACCAATCGGGGCAGTCCTTTGGTGAACGGGTATGCTATTGTGCTTCAATTATCTACTCCATCAATGAACTCTCTTCGACGCTGATAAATTATTTTATCATATGGAACAATTCGAAGTATATCTCTCGACTTCTAATGAGCTCTAAGTTCTGTTACGAACTACATCGTGATATTATTATCATATAACAATGTTATGAGATTCTCAACATTTGGAATCACCCTCGGCTCTGTTATAAATTTGTGCATTTATTATATATACATTACTTTTATTGTGGCGCTATTCAAGTCGATGTACTTATCCTTTTCATTAAATCACCCACGATCTCTTCTAATTGGAATATTTTCAACTTAAAGATTCTTAACTTGAATTTATTATTGACATATTATACTCAATATCATTTATGAAGTTTGAGTCCGAACACTTTTTCATAAGGTGTTTGTTGCTTCTAAAAACAGTTCTCTAGTATTTCATAAATACACGAGATTACATCAAATAGCCATTTAGTGATATCTATTTGGATTTGATATTTTCTTCATGTATCAAATACATAAACAAATTATGATATCATAGACAATATAACATGTATGATAATTCCTATTGCTAATGCATAAGGAATCCATCTTACATGTTCTTTTTTTAACATTTTAATAAATGGTCCTTGCATATCGTTTTGGGACATTCCCAATATCTTTTATACTCGCTATAAAAGATATCACTTACAAATCCAACGTCGAGTATTAAAACAACTAAAACTGATTTTAAAATAAGTACATTGTTAACAATCAACAGTGTGTTGTTTACTTATGATTTGGAAATATCTATGTAACTTTTAACGTTCTTTCTTATAAACACGTGCTTCCTCTGCATTTTGACTGATAATCAGACTATTTGATAGATCTATCAAAACATTTGTTCAACTTTGATGCTTTTTAGAATGATACTTTTGTATCCAAAAACCCACAGACTCAATATAGCTCCCACCGACTTCGAGATACTTTGCTTGTTATGTGCAAACAGACTAGGCTAAATCTATATTCAAAACTTTCTGTTTCAATGGATATATACCAAAATATAAAGTCATACTAGATGATAATTTTGTGAGTAAAATCCGAAATAACTTGAGCACATCGAATGGTGAATCTATTATGTTAATTTCAATAGTTGAAATTAACAGTATTATTCTTATCAATATGGCTCACCATATTCCAACTATATCTGTCTTTCTCATAGACACATTTTCGGCCAATGAATCATATCATTTTGGATATAGTTATCAAAATTATATTTTGATAATGTGCTTGGAATCTATTCCAAATTAGTGATCTTACTGGTTTAATTAAACAACCGATGATTATTTATTTTTGACATTGATGAGAAACTCATAGTTTCTCTTTAGCGTACAAGAATACTCATTAGATGTTCTAATGTATTTGTGTTCATTTAGATTTGGTCTATTTCATTGCATCCCTTGTAATCAATTTTATCATTGTATCATATCCAGATTTATTTTATACCAGTAATTTCTTAAAGAAATTCTTTTACTACGAAGTTGGTATTTCTTGAAACAACGGTTGTTTCATGTGTAATAGAATGGACATTCATAAGCATTTTATGAATTGCCTTACATAAAACTGATTTTGCATTAGTTCACAATATATTATGTTCACCACATAAATTAATCATCTAATGATTATCATTCCCAAAATTCCCTTGGGATGAGTCATACATGATCCCTTACATATAATTATTACGTGCAGTCTTTCGACCCGCATAACCTGCCAACTCCTTAGCCTAGAATATGTAGGATTTTTTCATAAACCCTTATCTTGTATGGTTTTGTAAACTATTCTTTGGATGATATTAATTTTAACCCTGGGTACTACTCTTAAGTACACACCTTGTAGAAAGAGTTTAACTCAACTTCACTCATCTTTAATCAGGCTTTGTCCAATAAAGTTCGATTGCTCCTTATCGATACATAATTATGTATTATAGGGAGGAGTGACCTTTGAGACTAAATCTTTATTCATATTAGGTACATAAGAAACTATTTCCAATATACTCACCCATTCGAGCAAACCGAATCATATATGTTGCATTTTATATTATTTACTTTCTATGAGCTTATCGTATACCTATACATGTGTATCAAATACACATGTTCATGTCTGTGATAACTCATTAGTGAATATGACAAAGTACTTGGAACCGTTTTGCTATTAATAGACATACGATTGCATAAATCTATATGTATCAATCTGAGGAGTTCATCAACTCTTATGACACTCCCACTAAATGAGTGCATAGCCCTTAAATTGTTTGAGATATAATTAACCAGTATCATATTATTATAATCATATAATAAAAATTATTTCTCAAAACTATGGCTTAGTCTATAATTTCAAAATAATTGTAAACAAATTTAGATAATTCGGCATTCTGAAGTGCATCACTTTTGTTGTGAAAACAAATACCACACTATAGTTTTATTTCATAATGAATATTCATTTCACATTGAAATATAACTATGTCTATTTTTTTAGTCGATACTGAAAAATAACCATTATTTCATAAATAATGTTCGATATGTTTTACTAAAACAATTTCGTAATTTGATGCAATCAATAAGTGCTATATGGCATGCTCCCACTATTTCTACTATTACTACAATAGCATACCAAATCTGGAGGTCTGTCATTCACTTAATATAGATTATTTATTTCATATACGACAACTAGAATATAACAGAGAGTTCTTTGATCAAATATCTTTGATTAACTATCTTGAACTAAATAAAATAAATCTCATAGAAAACAATTTTTTATATGAAAATACGTTTCGGAATAGAAATCGTATCTTTCATTCCAATGTTGAGTATTAATTATTATTATTACCATTACTGTTTTCGATGTTTCTTTATGAAGCAGAAGTGACTGTTCACTCTTTTCATCCCAACTGTACCTTAAATCACAACTACTCTTGTACACTCATTTTTCTTTCTAAATGGTCGAAACATTCAAAAGAATACCCTTATCACAACATCATAATGAACTAGTTACAAATGCGCATTTGATCATCCTTAATATTTAAGAACATCATATGTTGCACTTTGCATAAACTGATCAAACTGACATTTCAACGATCGAGTTCTTAGATCTATCTTGTAGTTTTGGTCTAGTGTTACATTTAACATAGTACGATATTTATTGTAATCAATAAAATTGAATACTCGATCTTATAGTACGGTTTATTTGTTTTGTTTCAAATGAACTAATTTCATCTAAGTATCGTATATTATGAATTGTGATTGTTCCCCATATAACACTTATATGCGATGGTATATGGATCAAATATACACAGCATTGTATTGCTTTTAGAGTTCGAAACTCATATAATGCAATATACGATCTTGACCAAATAAACACATAAGCGAACAAATTATGAATGTATTTAATAGTTGTAAAATCAAGTGTTTGCATGGATATTGAAACATTAACATGCAAGAAGCATTTATTCATAAGTATATGTTATAATTCTATTTGTCAATTTTCAATTTGGTTCATTTGTATATCTTAATTGATAAATATTTTATCAATCATATTAAATGCACAAAGTTATCAATGCAGATTATTATAACATTATATAGCATATGTTCTTAAGAAAGGTTAATTTTATCATTTCATTTTTATAATAAGACTTCCATTAGTCTTTTATGTTTCACCAATCCTAAGCGTAACATAAAAGTCTTTCGACTTCGCTAGTGAGTGTTAGGACTCGTATGCCTTGGGATTCTCACCTTGAGGAAAGCTCAATAAATCATAGGCCCGCATATGATAACTTATTATCGGTTGTATCACATACAACTCCTAAGCCATGGTACCTCGTCCTAATCCCGCCTTTACCTTAAGGAAAGCTCAACAAGTAAAGTGAGATTAATTAATCGACCTATCATTTTGCGACGGCCTAAGTATAATGCACAACCTTGAGGAAAGCTCAACAAATACGTATAGTTATCTTACCTCGTCTATTCAGTATATTAATAGTACTACACATAACATCCCTAGCTTGAGGAAAGCTCAACAACTAAAGCGTATGCAAGTAATCTATTAATATATAAATGATAGAGGACAACTTTATATTGAAGATTCATAATCTTCAATATATTATATCGAGTGGTATCGACTTATGAAATAATGTATTTCTTATGAAATAATGTATTTCTTATGAAATAATGTATTTCTTATGAAATACCCTCGTGATTCAAGTGTCGAACACAACGGAAATCTCGATATACACATATTTACATATGTATTATTCCTTAAGTCTATTTGGGGTTTCTTAATATTTCACCTTTAGTTTATACATTCATATTATATAAGTTTTATTATTATATAACTTTTTTATTTCATATTACTTATATAATAGTCTTATGTACATATTATATTAATTAAATCTTATTTAATCTCAATTAATTAACATTTTAATTAATTTTTAATTAATTTAATATATCATTTATATTAATAACTATTATATTCTATAACCTTTATAGTATAACACATATTTCTCGTATATGTGTAATTTTATTTAATTTATTTATTTATTTAATTAACCTTCGATTAATTTATTTATTTAATTAACCTTCAATTAATTTTTTTAATTATTTAACCTTCAATTAATTTATTTAACTAATTAACCTTTAATTAATTTATTAATTAAATTATATTAATTTCAAAAAATCATATTATATACATGCATGTACTCTTATGGTATCTTAAACATTTTAAAATATCATAATATATATCAAAATATATAATACATGCATATATTTTTCACTGATTAGCTCATTTAATTAATTAATTAATATTATTAGTCTTATTAATAAATTTATCAATGTGTCTCTAGTAAAGATAAGGCTGTTAGCGAAACCTGTGTAACGCTCCGGAAGAGAACACAAAAGAATCATTGCCATTTGCTCCTCATCCATCTTCAAGTCAACAGTCTTCATCTTCAGCATGAGATCATCAAAGAAATTAAGATGTTCCTTTACTGAAGTACCCTCTCTCATCCGCATGGTGAAAAATGTCTTCAGCAATATCAGACGGTTAGTCAGAGATTTCTTCAAGTAGAGATTTTCCAGCTTGGTCCAAATGCCCTTAGTAGTGGTTTCATTGCTAATCTCTGAGATGACATTCTCTCCCATAGCTAGTTGTAAAGTAGTAAACGCCCATTTCTCCAACTCCTTCCTTTCCGCGACTAAGATGTCAGCCATCAACTCCTCAGGGGCAAACACTACTGGATGGACTTTATTCCACATTAGAACAGTCTTCATCCTCCATTTCCACTTCTCGAAGTCTTTATCCCCATTTCATTTCTCAATTACCAATTGTGATCATGATACATCCCTCTAGTATAGGGTCTTGTAACAACTGGAGTCGCTTCATCTCTTGCCATACCATCTAGCACTCCTCAATCAACCTTGCTGCTCTGATACCAGACTGTTGGGGAAAATCCCTTCAAATGCTCAGTCTAGGGGAAAAAATCCAATGCAGCGGAAAACAACTGGATCGTGATTGTATTGAGACGATACAAACAGAGATAAACACCAGAACAGATAGTCATAGATCAATGCAATGTAGAAAAATAAAAAACACCAGTATTTATAGTGGTTCCACTACCGTGAGGCAGTGTACGTCCACTTGGGGAGAGGAGATTTACTAATCATTGGAAGATTAGAGTTACAAGATTGATTCACTTTTGGAGGCTATATGGAAGAAGAATTAACAATACCGACAAAATTCTGCAAAGTTTCAGCTCTCTAGGATGGCTGCCATTGTTGTCCATAAGCTCCACTATTTATAGAGTGAAGAAATAAGGAGGGGCAACTGCTATATAGCAGCTCAGCAATCTGGTTTGGCGTCATTTGGTTCGGCACACATTTGGTTCGGCAAACACGACAGCTCATTTTGGTTCGGCATTACCCACTTCAGTTTTGACCGTCATGACCGAACGAAATGTTTCATTTGGAAAATCATCGAACGAGATATTTCGTTCATTTCATTCGGCAAATCACTGAACGAAATATTTCGTTCGGTAATTTTCTTTCTCTTCCACTTCTCTATTTTACCGAACGAAGCTTCCTTTTCTCACTGCTCCAAATCTCGTCTTCAACTTTACCGAACGAGATTTTTTCTTCCTCAATACCGAACGAGGTGATCATGAGGCCCAAATCAGCACCAAGCGTCTCCCGAACGAGATTTTCTACGTTGCTTCTTCTTCATCATCGATGATCAGCTAGGGTTTCACTCGATTTGGGAATCTCAGGTATCAACTTCTAACAATCTCCACCTTGATATCAGATTTCCAAACAAGCCTTCAACTCCATATACACCTTCATGCTCCAAGCAATGGATACTTACACAATGAGCTTCGGCAATACCATCACCCATAACACTCTATCAATGAACTCCGGCAAGGCCACCGCCTGTCAACAAAGTGTTCGAAGTACCCGGTCTGTGAAGAACCTATCAATCTTCACCATGAAAACAAATGTCTCCATGAACCATTCCAACTCTCCCTCCCGTGCCATCCCGTGGCACCTAGCACTTCATTAAGCGAATCAAGTTCAAGCAATGCTCGAACTTAGCAACAGGCAACGACTTGGTAAATATGTCTGTTACATTCTTCTTTGTGTGAACTTTCTGAAGACGAAATAGTTTCTTTTCACTCGTTGAGACAAGGAACGGTTCTCTCACCTCAATATGATTCGTCCTCGAGCTGAATGCCAGATTTTCAACTAAGTGGATTACACTCTGATTGTCACAGTACACATCCACACCTTCATATACGAAGCCCAAATCACACAACAGTCCCCGCAAATAAAGCACCTCCTTAGCTGCTTCAACCGCGGCTATGAGCTCTGCCTCTATAGTAGACAAAGCCACAATTGTCTGCAACCTTGCTCTCCAACTGATCGTTGTCCCACCAATGGTGAACACATATCCGGAGATTGACTTAATAAAAGAAAGTTGTTGATTTGTATTATTTCTCAAATATATATAAAATGTTGTACATACTCGTATTGTATTTATACAAGCAAAATGCTGTGGGCTTGTGTATAGGCCCAAACTCACTTACTTAAAACCGCAACTTATTTACAGCTGCTTATACACGAGTAATACAAACTTTTGTTTCATTCTCTATTACGCCCCCTCAAACCCAACATCTAGGGTTAGGGTTTGCGAATGAAACTCTCAAAATCTGGAGCCGCCAGTGAAAAAATGGCTCCTTCAGGTTCTTTGATGTAATTTCCTTTCTCTATCAAACTTTGGTTGAGCCGAGGGACTTGATCAGTATAAAGAATGATTTGTAGATTGTGGGACAAGTTCACTTTTGGTCGAGCTGTAAGATGAGGCTTCAATGATTCTTCTTTTCATCTTCAAAGGCTTCGGGAATATAGATCGGAGTTTTAGATCTGAGATTCCTATTGGCTTCGTCCACATTAAGCTCTCGCCTAAATCTAATAAAGTTTAGTCGAGAGAGTGGTTTGGTTAGGATGTCGGCCTTCTGGTAAGTTGAAGGTATGTACCTGACTTCTATGTTTTTGTTTATTACTTGCTCTCTCACAAAGTATAAATCGAGTTCAATGTGCTTTGTGCGAGAGTGGAGTACTGGATTCGCTGAGATTGAGATTGAACTTTGATTATCGCACCAGATAGTTGGTTTGCTGCATAATTTGATATGTAGTTCATTTAGTAGTGATGTTAACCACATGATTTCTGCAGTAGCACTAGCAATACTTCTATACTCAGCCTCTGTGCTGGATCTAGATACAGTTGATTCCTTTTTTGCACACCATGATATAGGATTTTTTCCTAGATAGACACCGTATCCTGCAGTGGATCTTCTATCATCCTAATCAGTAGCCCAATCTGAGTCAGTAAAGCCATTAATACATAAAGTAGTACTTGCTTGCAGAATTAATCCTTGATTGATTGTACCCTTCAAGTATCTTAAAATTCTTTTCACTGCTTTCCAATGTTCATCAAGAGGCTTTTGCATAAACTGGCTCACTTTGTTTACACTGAATGAAATGTCTGGTCTGGTGATAGTAACATACTGTAGTGCTCCTACGATGCTTCTGTATTGCTTATCATTTAGAATTGGTTCACCTCTATTTTTTGAGAGATGACTGTTGCTTATCATTGGAGTGGGCAAGGGATTTGCTTTGTCCATTTTGGCTTTAGCTAGTATTTCATTGATGTACTTTCTTTGGTTTAAGTGGATTTCTTATGTTGATGTTCTTTTGACCTCTATGCCAAGAAAGTAGTTTAGCTCCCCCAAGTCTTTGATTGAAAATTCTTCTTTCAGGCATTGTGTGATATTCATGATTTCTGATTTGTTATTTCCTGTAATAACAAAGTCATCAACATAAATCAATATATAGATTATTGTGTTATTAAAGAATTTAGTGAATAGGGAGCTGTCAGATTTAGTAGAGTTGTAGCCATGTTTTGCTAAAGTTGTCTTTAGCTTGTCAAACCAAACTCTTGGTGCTTGCTTGAGCCCATAGAGTGCTTTGTTGAGTTTGCGCACTAGCTGATTTTTGTTCCCTTTGGTGAACCCATGTGGCTGCTCCATATATACTTCCTCCTGCAGTTCACCATTAAGAAAAGCATTATTAACATCTAATTGTTTGATGGGCCAATTCTTATGCAAGGCAATTGTTGATATGACCCTGATGGTAGTGAGTTTCACAACAGGGGAAAAAGTTTCATTAAAGTCAAATCCATTTTGTTGTGAATACCCCTTTGCCACCAATCTTGCCTTGTATTTAAGAATTGAGCCATCTGGATTTTTCTTTAATCTAAATGTCCATTTGCATCCAACTATATTTTTATTCACTGGTAGAGGTACAAGATCCCATGTCTTGTTTTTTATCAGTGCATTATATTCCTCTTCCATAGCATTTTTCCAATTATCATCCAAGATTGCTTGCTAATATATGCTTGGCTCAGTGATATCAGACTCAATGTTGTATATCTTTGGCTTGAATATCCCACACTTTGCTCTTGTCATCATATGGTGTCCAGTATTTGCAGGTGTAGGTGGATGTTTGTCTTCATCAGCAACTTCTGGTTGAGTACTGTATGACTGAGTGTCATGCAGTACTTGACAGGGGTCTGGGTGATGACTTGTATCTTGTGTCACACTGTCAGATCTTACTGGTGCATCAGCATGTTCTTGACCTGGTTCATTTGTGGGCACTGTGTGTTGAGGGCTGATGTCACCTCTTTCATGATGACCAATGCTATTAATTTGTATGACAACTTCTGGTGAAGATAGCACTTGAGGTATTGAAAGTCTTGAATTGCATATTTTTTGAGTTGTTTTGATTGCTGCATTGCTAAAATGAAACTCATGCTCATTAAATATAACATGTCTGGGTATATATATATTTTGCCATTGCTATCAAGGCATTTATATCCTTTCTGACTTGTAGCATATCCTAAGAAGGTACATGGTTTGGATCTGTAATCAAGTTTGTGTGTGTTGTATGGTCTTAGGTAAGGAAAGCATAGGCATCCAAAAGTCTTCAGACTTTGGTAGTCTGGTTTGACACTGAATAGCACTTCTATTGGACTTTTAAACTTTATAACTTTTGTAGGCAGTCTATTAATTAGATAGACTGCAGTAAAGAAGGCATCTGGCCAGAATTTCAATGGTAGAGATGCCTGTGCTAGCAGTGTTAGACCAGTTTCAACTATATGCCTATGTTTCCTCTCAATAAGACCATTTTGTTCTGAAGTGTATGGACATGTAACTCTCTGTGTAATTCCCTTCATTTGAAAGTAACCTTTCAGGGGTAAAAATTCTTTACCACCATCAATTTGTATGACTTTTAATTGACAGTTTGTCTGCCTTTTTGCATTATAAATAAACTGTAACATAGCATCTTTAGTTTCAGATTTGGATTTTAGAAAGTAAATCCATATATATCTAGAATAGGCATCAATAAATGAGATATAATACTTATAGCCATAATCGGTGTGTATAGGGGCTGGCCCCCATAAGTCTGTAGCAACAAGTTCAAGAGGTTTTTTATAGACAGTCTTTGAATATGGAAATACAAGCTTGTGACTCTTGCCCATTTGACAAAATGTGCAAGTGTAAGAATCAGGAATTTTACTAATATGAGTATTGTCACAGCTTCTCAAAACATGTTTGATTACATTCAAACTGGGATGTCCCAACTTACAATGCCATACATCAAAGTTTTCAGCATTTTTAATTTGAGAAACATGACACCGTTTTCATTATTTTCAACATTTCTTGAATTTGGGACATTAAATTTGTATAGCCCTTTATGTTCTTTACCCTGCAAAAGAACTTCATTAGTTAGATTATCTTTGACTAGGCAATATGTAGAGTGAAACTCAAAGTATGCATTATTGTCTTTGGCAAATTGTGACACACTCATTAGATTTTTTCTGATCAATGGAACCATCAACAAGTTATTAAGGTATAACTGTCTGGTTTCATTAATGCTTGCATTTCCAATATGAGAAATCTTTACAGATTTACCATTTCCCATATATAATAACTATGTACCTTTGTATTCTCTGTTGCCAAGATTCAAGTTGCCCATATTATTTGTCACATGATTGGTTGCCCCAGAGTCTGGATACCAGCTGTCATCATGTATGTCTTCAACTTTTGCTATGTTTGTGTTAGCATTGTCTAATGTTGTCTCCTGTTGCACACTGACCATGTTGATATTGGGATTTTGAGATCTTGAGTTATTGTTGCCTTGCTGTGCTGGTGTAAAGTTGACATCAAATCTGAAATAGCACTTATTGGCAGTGTGACCATATTTCTCACATATTTGGCATCTTGGTTTGTTGTTGTTATTGAAATTCCATCTGCCGCCTCTTCCCCTGAATCTGCATGACTGACTACCTCGAGAATTATTTGGTTGATTTCTGTTGCCTTGATTTTTTTCTTGATTCTTACTTTTGTTTACTGATACATAGTTAGCATTGTATTCCCAATTTGCTGGTTTCTTTTGCTCTAGTCTTCCCTCATGTGCAATGAGAATAGATTGAACACTTTGCAGTGATGGTAGATTTTCATTAGATGATATTATAGCAACTACTGCTTCATGGTCTTCATCCAATCCACTTAGGATGCATAATATTTGTTCTATGTCAGTTACCTTATGTCCAGCTGAGGCTAACTAATCACATATTGTCTTGGCCTTAGAAAGATATTCTCTCATGCTGACATTATCTTTTCTCAAGTTTTGCAACTGCCTTTTATATTGCATTATTCTGGCTGCAGATTGAGAGCTAAAAATTTGTTGAATGGTATGCCATATTTCATGTGTGTTTTGCATCCAACTAACTGTGGTAGTAAACTGGCACTAATAGATGATAACAACCAAGAACTGATTAGACTGTCTTGTCTTTCATGAATTGTGTATTCAGGATTACTTACTAATTTTCCTTCATGATCTATAGTGAATCTTGGAGGAGTGATTAGAGTTCCAAGAATATATTCTTGCAGCCCATATCATGTGATAGCAGTCTCAATCTGGAATTTCCAAAGCAAATAGTTGGATTCATCAAGTTGAATGGTGATGATCTGACTTTGTGGCTTGATTATAGATTTAATGAGTTCTTGGGTGGTATTGGATTGTTGCTGAGTGGTTCTTGATTCTTGATGGGGTGTATTGGTGTTATCACCCCCTCCTTCTGACATGGTGATGAAAACTTGTCAAGAAGATGATGAAAAAAGTTGAATAACAGTAATGCAAACATATTAGAAGTGAAGTGTAGCCAGATTCAATTTGAATGATGATTCAGATATGACAAGTGGCTCTAGGCACGGCACTTCGGGTAAGTTGATCAGAATCTTGATGAACTGATGGAGTGGTGGCAGCCAGAGGGATGATATATGATGAGTTTGTCTTTGATATCTCCCTTCTTGGCAAGGTAACTGCTTCCAAATGATGGTAAACTTCAAGATTTGTTGCACAGTTGTTAAACTGTGTGACTGAAATCTCAAATGATGAGATTGTTCTGATGAGATTCAAACTCATTTCCCTTTTTTTGAAGGTTTTGATCAATTTGTTGTTAAGCAATTTAGATTTGCTCTGATACTAAATAAAAGAAAGTTGTTGATTTGTATTATTTCTCAAATATATATAAAATGTTGTATAGACTCGTATTGTATTTATACAAGCAAAATGTTGTGGGCTTACGGATAGGCCCAAACTCACTTACTTATAACCGCAACTTATTTACAACTGCTTATACACGAGTAATACAAACTTTTGTTTCATTCTCTATTAGACTTCCTTCGATCTCTATCACCAGCATAGTCGGAATCACAAAATCCAACCATGCTGAAATATCTTTCTCTGCCACCAAAGACAAGTCCATGGTTTGGAGTTCCTCTAAGGTATCTGAAGATACACTTCACTACCATTATATAATTTGTTGTAGTAGTCCAGAGATTCCTAGACTAGCACAGTTTTATCATAGATAAACCGACCATCAGCTGTAGCAATTATCTGTACTTTATTTCGGTGTTTTCTAATAGACATCCTTGCATGAAAAAACCTAGAGTTTGTATCAGCCCCCTGTAGCCATAAGGTTTTGCTCCTTTGCATCGGTTCATCATATTGCAGTCTGAGTTGATAATTTAAATCTCCATATATTAGCATCATTTTGTCATATGCATTAGTGTTCTCAGGGCCATCATCAGTACGGGCAAATGCATGGGAGTAGGCTTCTTGTAATTTTGTAACTTCATTTTCTGCCTTTCTATTTTTGTTCCATAATTTCAAACATTTCTTTGTCTGCTATAGTTTGAAAGTAAGGTTATGTGTAAAGTCTCCCCATATAGAAGCTCTTAACCCCTCATTGATGCATTGGTCATATACGCACTAGGTGTTAATGTACCTAAAAGGCACATTTTGTCTTTTTTTGCTTGCCTGTGAACTGAATATAAATGGGAGTATGATCACTAAGCAAGGTAGGAAGTGCCTGTGCAGATAGGTTTGGAAATGGTTGTAGTAATTCTTAATTCACAAGCACTTTATCTGTATTTGTTGCCATGCCTCGTTTTCACCAAGTATATTTACATCCTTGTAAACAACATTAAACAAGCGCACATTGTAAAATACAATTATTAAAACTAGTAAGATAAGAAAAAGGAATGGGTAATCTTCCTTCTTATTTTTCGGGTTAAGAGCATTATTAAAATCCCCAAATGCAAGCCACGACACATAAATAGATGAAGCATTAGAAATCATCTTAGTCCATAGCTTCTCCCACTCTCGAATAGAATTACTTGCATAAACAAAAGAGATAGTACATTGGAATCTGTTATTGTGGATTTCGATCGAGACCGCTCAAACTCGAATCCCCAAACGCACGCGGAAAAGCTAGATCGTGATAGATAGTGCAAAACAACCGATCACCACTAATTTAAATATATCCAAAGACAAACACGATCACAATAACACCACAAGCAATATATGATAACAAGCAATAACGAAAGCAATAAATCACACACCGATTTATAGTGGTTCCACTAACGTCGCGTTAGTGTACATCCACTTTGAGAGAGATCTTTTATTATCACCAAATAAGAAGAGTACAAGAGATTGATTACAATGATCTATTCAATAAGAATATCTGTTTGAGGAGATTAGAATTGAAGAAATAGATTTTTGCCTAAAACCCTAATTAATGGAGGACTAAACCCTTGAATAGAGATGATCAGCCACCTTTGCTTCTAAACCTGAATGGAGAATATATACTAATGGAGAAAACCCTGACGAAAGTCCACTTTGCTCCTCAACAAATCACAAAACAGCTCAAAGACTCGGCCTAGAAAAACAGGAAAAACGCCGCCTTAGACGTCTGGTCCCTTATCCCAGACGTCTGAGGCCAAGTTCTGGATGACAGAACCAGACAGGACCAGACGTCTGGCCAGAGGGACCAGACGTCTGCAGGACTTCACTAGACGCAACCAGACAAGACCAGACGTCTGGCCAGAGGGACCAGACGTCTGAAGGAGTTCTCTGGAAACAGCCTGAACCTCGTAAGACGTCTGGCCCTCTCAGCCAGACATCTGACCTACAGCAGCAACACCAGCACTTCCCTTCTATCTCCTTCCTCCGAACTCCGATTTGCGAATCGTTTTCTCCGATACGAAGCTACTTCCGACCTCTCCAAAACTCCATATAGTGTCGCCAAAATTTAACACTCCACCTCGACACTATATCCATCTCCAATTCCAATGGTACCATACCATCAACAACCGATAGCTCCAACTACCAACACTTCTACCTTCAACCAAACATGAATGTTTCCCCAACGGGTTCCGGCACAGCCACCCCCCATTGCACTCCATCAATGAGTTTAGGCACAAAGCCCCCACCCACCAATGAAATGTTGAAAACATCCAACACCGTCTCACCAAAGACAAGAGCACTAGGAGTGTACACTAGCACTACACCAAGAAGATAGAACGACAATCTCATACCAATACTCTTTTTCATCTTCACAAGTATCTCTCTCAACCGTGCCACCTCGTGGCACCTAGCACTTCTCCAAGCGAATTAAGTCCGAGCAATGCTCGAACTTCCCAACCGGCAATGCCTTAGTGAACATATCCACCGCGTTCTCCTTTATGTGCACCTTTCGAAGATATACTTGCTTATCCTCATCCATGGCTACCAAGAATGACTCCCTCACTTTTATATGCTTAGTCCGTGAGCTAAATGCCAAATTCTCCGCCAAGTGAATAGCACTTTGGCTATCACATTGAACATCAATGTTATCGTGTTCAATACCCAAGTCACACAACAATCGCTTCAAATAGAGTGCTTCCTTCGCCGCCTCCACCGCGGCTATGAACTTCGCCTCCGTAGTGGATAAAGCTACTACAGTCTGCAATCTAGATCTCCAACTTATGGCCGTACCACCAAGTGTGAAGACATAACCGGAAGTTGACTTTCTCCTATCTCTATCGCTGGCGTAGTCTGAATCACAATAACCAACTAAGTTGCAACTCCTCTTCCCACTACCGCCAAAAACAAGACCATGAGATGACGTACCCCTAAGGTATCTCAATATAAGCTTCACAGCTTCCCAATGCGATTTTCCCGGATTAGACATAAAACGACTAACCACCCCGACGGCATTTGCTATATCGGGCCTTGTACACACCATAGCGTACATCAAGCTTCCAACCGCACTTGCATATGGCACCTTTTCCAAGCCTTGTCTTTCTCCAAGATAGGTGACCCTTTACTCGAAAGCTTCACATGCAAAGGTAAAGGTGTATTTGACACCTTTGCATTCTCCATGCTAAACCGGCAAAGCACTTTCTTTATGTACTCCTTTTGAGTCAATCTCAACTCAAAATGATTTTGATCCCTTTCTATCTCCATGCCCAATATCCTCTTTGCTTCTCCAAGGTCCTTCATTTTGAATTCCGACTTTAATTTTAATTTCAACTTGTTGATTTCATTCTTGTCCTTCGAAGCAATGAGCATGTCGTCCACATACAAGAGTAGATACACCCAACAATCATTTCCCAACTTCTTGAAATAAACACAAGCATCCTTGATGCTTCTATCAAAACCATTTTCAAGAATAAAATGATCAAACCTCTTGTACCATTGTCTAGGTGATTGCTTCAACCCATATAGTGATTTCTTCAACTTGCACACCATATTTGACTTACCATTTACAACAAAACCTTGCGGTTGCTCCATGTAAATGTCTTCATCCAAGTCACCATGCAAGAAGGCGGTCTTCACATCAAGTTGCTCCAACTCCAAGTCGTGAATAGCAACTATGGCAAGTAATATCCGTATGGAAGTATGATGCACGACTGGTGCGAATATCTCATCATACTCCATACCCTTTCTCTATGCAAACCCCTTAGCCACTAGCCTAGCTTTGTATCTTCCATCATCCTTCACCTTGTATATCCATTTGCACCCAATAGCACGGTTTCCTTTAGGAAGTGGAACCAAATCCCAAGTTTGATTCTTCAACAATGATTGCATCTCTTCCTCCATGGCACAAATCCACTTCGAGCTATCACTCGAATTCATGACGTCATCAAGGTCCATTGGCTCATCTTGGACTACATGAAGCGCATAGTCCAACTTATCACAAAAGCTAAGATAGTTCCAATCACCATATCTTTCGGGTGGTCTTATGGGACGACGCCCAACCCGAGTAGCAATATTTTCATCCAAACTCCTTTCGGCTCCACCTTGAACTGAAACTTCTCCAGGCTCGTGTACATCACCAACACTACTAGAGGCACCACGTGGACTTTGATGTAACATCAACCGCATTTTATTCACAAGCATCTTCCACTACTCTATATCCTCTACCACTGGGACGAAATGGTGGAATAATTTCCTTCTCCTTCGATTCATCACGAACCAAGACCGGAATATCCGATGAGCTCTCATTCTCCTTGAACAATGATGACTCATCAAAAGTAATATGACGAGAGTTTGTCACCTTCTTCATTTCCGGATTCCAAATCCGATAGCCTTTCACTCCATCCGTATAGCCAAGCAAAACCCCCTTGAAAGCTCTTGGTTCAAGCTTATCATTACACGGATCATGCACATAAACCGGACTTCCAAAGACATGAAGATAGCTCAAGTCAATACTCTTTCCCTTCCACACTTCCTCCGGAATTTTGTTATCAATAACCGAGCACGGAATTCGATTAATGATATGCGCCGTGGTTGACAAAGCTTCGGCCCAAAATCCCTTAGACAAACCCGATGTCAATCTCAAGCATCGAGCTTTCTCTAGTAGAGTACGATTCATCCTCTCCGCAACTCCATTTGATTGCGGATCTCCCGGTGTAGTAAAATGTCTCCGGATCCCATGATGCTTGCAAAACTCTAAGAATTCTCCGGAAACATACTCCCTGCCATTGTCGGACCTAAGAACCTTCAAAGACTTACCACTCTCATTCCCAACAAGAGCCTTCCATGCTTTGAACTTTGCAAATGCCTCCGACTTAGCCTTCATTACATACACCCAAACTTTCCGAGAAAAATCATCTATAAAGGAAATATAATACTTTGCTCCTCCCAAAGAAGCTACCGGTGCCGGTCCCCATACATCCGTGTGCACATACTCAAGAATATTTCTTGAATCATGTTTTCCTTCACCGAATGATACTTTTGTTTGCTTCCCCAAGACACACTCTTCGCAAAACTCCAATTTGTTGAAACTATCACCATCGATCATCTCCATCTTCCGAAGAATCTCCAAACTCCTCTCCGAGCTATGACCCAACCTCAAATGCCACAACCTTGTCGCATTCAAGCCACGAGAACTATCAACACCTACACAAGTTTCACCTTCTACGGTCTCTCCACGAAGCAAGTAAACACCATGAGCCCTAGCACCTTTCATGACCACAAGTGCCCCTTTCGAAACCCGTAAACAATCACTCTCAATAGTGATCTTACAACCAAGAGAATCCAATTGCCCCAAAGAGATAAGAGACTTCCGAAGTCCCGGAATATAGCGCACATTGGTGAGAGTACGAACCACCCCGTCAAACTATCTACTATGTAGTAGTGTACGATAAGTAGATAATGTCTATCAGTAATATAAAGATATCAAAGTAGGGTTAAGCAGGGCCCATACACCTCTTAACCTGTTTATTCCCAAAAGCATATACAAGACCGTAGTTTCCCCAAAACCGGAAGTCACCAGAGGGCAATCCATATACTAAAGGTACAAATCAAAATCGTAGTGGTCGCGAATAGGATAATCAGTATGACAAGGTACATGAGGCGATACCAACTAGGATACTAGTAGTTGCCTGATCCGGACTGATGTTGGGCATAGCAGCTACTACCCCAACACCGCGAACAACACTCCCAAATCAAGGGGTGCACCCAAATCGAATCACAAAAGTAATAGATATGGTATCGAAGAAGTGTGTCCGCTAGAGATGGCGATCCTCAATGGCCCGGCGCGGCTCCTGTTTTAGTCATGTCAAGGGTCATCCAAAATCGTTCTCTTTCTTCAGTCAACGCGTTCATCAAAACCATCCACTTCGTTCTGGATCAACACTCCGCGTATAGTTATTAAAGTGGTTTCGGTTCAGATAGAGAGTAT
The DNA here is from genome assembly GCA_030737815.1 of Allium fistulosum. NCBI lineage: Eukaryota > Viridiplantae > Streptophyta > Magnoliopsida > Asparagales > Amaryllidaceae > Allium > Allium fistulosum. The sequence continues at coordinate 1,622,047,581 of CM060901.1, forward strand.
ATCCATTACCGATCCCGGTCCTTTAATAACTTTCGTAATTATTACACCGATTGGTCGTTTATATATTTCAAAAACCAAATCAATTTCAATTTCAATTCGTAAACCAGCATTTCATTTGTCTTTCAAAACCAATTTCCATACTTTACGTTTCAAAACTTCTAAATTTACCATTTCAAAATCTTATAATTCAACTTCAAATTTCTGTTTAAAAGCAATTCAAATATTGATTCAAGTTCGTATATAAGTTCATTTCGAAATCATTTAAATCAATTTAGTTTTAACACTCAAATCAATTTACATTCATTTATCGATTCCATTCAATATTCGTTAAGTTAATTTATCATTCAAAACAATTTCCATTAAATTTCCAATTCATTAAATCCATTCTTAAGTTCAACTTCATTAAATCAAAACTTACAATTTTGAATTAAATTAAATTCATCAAATCAAATTCTTTAAATTTCAAGTCTTACATTAATTCCAAAATATCACATTTTATTTCTTGTTAAAGAAATTCAATTTCACCTATTTACTTACTTAAATGATTTTCCAAACTTTATAAATAAAGAAACTCACTTTCAAGTATTACGAAGTAAAATTCACTTATTCAGAATTCAATTTAATTTAATCATTAAATAATTCAATCTTATTTAATTATTAAATAATTCAAAACTTAATTATTAAATAATTTCAAAGTTTAATAATTTCAAACTTAATTATAATTTCCAACTTAACTCAATAGTTTCTCAACTTAAACAACATTCTTTCATCAATTACATTTTTAATAATTTGTTTCAGATTATTAAACATTAACATTTCCTTTCACTTAAATTCAAATTTCAACTTCATTTCAAAACCATATTATTTATTCAAATAAAATCCTTATCTTATTTCAAAATCAAGTTATTGACCAATCGGGTTTATTTAATTTTCTATCCTAGATCAAAGTTCAATTTTGGGTATTTATCATTTCAACCCGATTCCAATTCAATTAAAAATCAAAGCATAACAGAGGGAACTTGCAGTGTGATAACTGGGATGGTGTCAAAGTAAATAAACAAGCAATAACAACAATCAATATCAATCCAATAATCAATTCAAATAATCCCGAAATAGCCATATTAATTCGCATTGTTATTTGTACGAATTAATATAATTATTTCTAGAATCCACACTATCATTTCACGTAGATTAAAGATTATTACATTACGGTTTTCACTTGTCATCTATTTACAATTTCATACATCATCAGTTTAAGCAACATACAATTGATGGTTCAAGGTGTAGTTAACAATCCTACGTGTCAATAAATTTAACAGTTAAAGGGGTCATATTATACAAATGTTCGTTAATCAAATTTAACATTTAATTATCCTATATCAAGTTCAATTTCATACTATTTATCAATTTAACATTAACAATTTTAACGTCCAATATAAACATCAACAATCAATCAATTATCAGCCAAACTGTATTATCATCGCATAAATAATTAACAGATAATGGTGTCAGATGTCAAAGGTGAACTGATACAGGTAATAGTATATAAAACAGTGTAATTAACTAACAGCAGCATATTTCAATTGTCGTTTCAATTGAAATCAAATCTAATAAATAAAAGAACGTTAATCGTGAGTGAGTGCTCACCTTTCGAGGCTAGAGCGATAGACAATGAAGTGGAGGTACGAAATCCAGACGCGAATTCCAAAGTAAAGCTAGATTGACACGAATCAATGAGTAGAGCTGATAATTAAAAATGGACGAAACCAATCAGATAGGGATCGATGAAGATAATTGATACAGGTGAACTTATATATAACTATAAATAACTATATATAAAATCATATACAACTTACAATTTACAAGTAACTTCCAAAATTTATATATATATACACACCATATGGCTTGTAACCACTATATATAAAATTATATACATGTTTTAAAACGTACCTTTATCTATATACATTAACATATAAACCAGCCTGAAACTTATATACAAATATATAAAACAACAGACTAAACGTAAAATATAACTATTTAATTTACATACTACTAATACTTACAAAAATATACTTACAAATATAGCAGGCACCGGACATGTGTCATATGATACTAAGCGTACTATCTAATTTACATAACTAATAATAGTATATTAGTTAGCTGTCAAACATGTAACCTGTACACCATTAAACAATGAAAATATGAACCCTTCACAACTCATCAAGTCATTGTAGAAACATATAGCTTATAGGTATATAGTAATATATAAACCAATCAATCAAAAGTTTATAATATAATATATATAAAACAATCAAAACAACTTCACTTTAAATATACATACTTTTATACGCACGGTACTTTTATATTGAAATACTGGATATCTTTGTACATACGGGTTATTAGCAAGTTTTTCATTTTATTTATTTCCCTTTTGTTTTCTCCTACTGTATTTCATTCACAGTCTCCTCATGCTTTCATCGTCATGTTTCTCCATTCATCGCCATTACTTCGGGCTTGGTTAAATTATCTGTTATCGGGCCTTTGCCTTTTTAACTATTTCAAAAATATATATAAACAAACATGACATATCTTTATTCGACAACGTACATCTACCTACCTAGACAAATATGCGTACCTCCACATATGTATTTAACTTTATATATATTCATAAGCACCAAAAGTTTATAAACTAATATAAAAACTGTCGAACATGCATTCAACCAGCATATTTGCAGCAACATCTTTATTAATATAGAGATAAAATCTGAAGTGAAATACTTATTCTACATAATATCTATATTATTATATATATAAACATCAATATGCAAACTTACCTTATGTAAAAGAAGGCTGCAGAGGGAAGATATAGGGCAGCGACACGGGTTAGCAGAGGAAGGAGAGAAGACGAAAGGTGAGACGGGCTCGGCTGATGCAGTGGCAAAGGCAGGCCGAGATCAGGGAGGGGCAAGCAAAAGGTGGTGAAGGGAAAAATATGGATCGGTTATGAACAAATCTGGCTTCAGGCAAATGGAAGACAGGTCTATCGCACGAGCAAGCGGTGATGGTCGAGCAGTGTTGGACCCGGGTTCCGGCAATTCTCAATTGGTGGAAGAAAAGTGGTCGGCTTGGGCCGCTGTCGATTGGCAGAGCAAAGCTGTGCTCGGCCTGGAGGCAATTGGGTTTGCGTCTTCACGAACGCGAGGTGGTGGAGGCGGTTTCTAGCGCGAGGAAGAGGGGAGGAGCCATCGACTTGGGTGCAGAGTGTAGGCATTGGTGGATGTTTGCATTCAGTTGATGTGTGAAGGGAAATGGGAGAGGTAAAGGGTGGGGAAGAAGAATAAATGTGAGGAGCTGAAAAGCTTTTTGAAAATATAAAACAATATAACAAATGCCACTTTTCAATTAAGACGTTTTGAATAAAAGTTTACAGTGAAGATATATATGTTTCTCTGAAAAGTATAACGAGTAGAAGAGGAACGGACCTTTGTAAAATAAATTGAAATGATGGGTGACCCTTGAAATTTGCAAAAGTCACTAAAGCATTTATTATATTGCTTGGGATGCACGTTTAAAATTTGGAACACAAAAGAAATCAAATAGTCACGGATCCGGTACCGATACGGTTCCACGTTTTACAGATTTCGCCGTGCACTGGACACCGAAACGAACGTATAAATATATCGTGAAGATCAGCTTGACGAGACGATCAATACGATATACAAATATCAGTGGTACGATCATCCGATCAAAAATCGATATCGGTACGAAATGCTGCTATTTTGCCGAAAATAAGATCGACGGAGCAATAGATGTCCGAATTTGGAAAAACGACAAACTGAAGTCTTGCTCAGAAGATGGTTTAGAATTTTTCTATGTAAAAATATTTAGGTTTCGAAAACATTTTATTTTCATTGCTTTTTAACTGATTAAATTGAAGTGAATTTACGTGCGAAATAAACTTCCGTATTTTCGGACGAAAATTTACCAGTTGTTATGTTTAATTAGACGTATTCCAAATATCAAAATTTTATCGTTTAAAATTTCACAAAATTTCAACTAATTACGTTATTAAAACAGTTGAAATTTACGGGTCGTTACATAATAAGTTATGTAAACTAATAATTATTTATAAAAATAGTATGCATTGCATCATTTTTACTATGTTGGATTTCCAAAATTCCCGACTCTTCAGTTATGCATCTTCCAACTTTGATGATTCCAATTGCTTAAACACGATCCTTGACAAAAAGATATATGCAAATAATATGATTATGGACTAAATAACATGATCTAATAAAGGTGCATATGATAATGTGTTTTAAGTAAGACTAAAAATCAATCTTGATCCATCATAGAATAAAATTTTACATTGAGCTAGAGTTGGAATCAAATTGATTAACACTAAAGATAATTAACTATAATTAATTTTATAAATCCAAATTAAATGAAATTGGTACCAAATAATTTCCTTTAGTAGTTGCATGATAATATTATGTGATATGACCCATTTTATAAATTTTCCAAATTATAAAAAATAAAATAACATAATTTCAAACTAACTTTATGAAAATCATTGATAATTACCTCAATACTCAATAAGATCCAAAAAAGAGAATTAAACAGCACCACTGGAAGATGTATCAAGATATAGATTAACAAAGTTGGTTAATCTAAGACTTTACAAAGATAAGTTTAGGCCTTGTAAGAGAGCATACCATTTGAATAAAAAAGATTGAAAGATCACATATTTAGAATTGAACTTTTAAAATGTAAAAAGTATACAAAATCATATCAAATAAACAAAAATCAAATGAAAGTAAACTTTGAAACAAAACTTAAGAACAAAAACAAAGTTCAACTTTACATCTAACAAACTTTGTAAATCAATATGAAATTCTGTAGTATCCATATATTTGCAAATTAGTAACTTTCGCAGGAGCAAATGAAGGGAATCGTATTCATAATCATGCAAACTGGGAAAAAATAGAGTTTTAGGTACAAAAACTTGAAGAAAAGTTTTTAAATAAGAAATCAGAGCAAAAAATGCAAATTCAACCTCAAATCGAATGAAAAGACAAATAAAAAAACTAATAACCTTTAAACCAAGCTCGATTGATCTAGTAAACTAAATTTTATTAAAGACCTTCAAATTTTTCCATAAAAACAATAGCACTAAAGGAACCGATATAAACACAATCACTGTAAAACATGAATAATATCATAAATACTTGAGGATAAATATGAAGTGAAGAGCTATTGACGAATTTAATCAAATTCTAGTTCAATTAAAAAGAATTAAAGAGATCGAATGTTTGGAAAGTATCTTTAATTTGATTAAGAATGAGAGCAGAATTGTTTTGGAATTGTGGCTTATATATAAATTGGAGAATGGGAAGAAACAAAGTTGTTAGAAAGAATGAAATGGAAGTAAAAGAATTAAGAGATGAAAATGTCTGAGTAGATACAAAAATAATGAATGAAGGATTAATGTAGAAGGAAATAAGAATAGAAATAGTCAAAGATTGAATTTGTTATATAATTGTATAATATGTATGATACGTTCATTATGCATTAATGATACCATTAACTTTTTCATGTATTTTAATGAGATCATTACATCTGGGATGTAAGAAAATAAAATTATAAGGAGACCATTACAGTTGGAAACCGGGCATTTGCATAACTTGTCAAACCTTTGGCCACCTTATGGAAGCATGTTCTCATCTGTCTGTTATTGCTCCTATGCCGCTTTCTGATAGGATCCCACTTCCTCGTCCCCTGGTCAGGAAGTGGGTCCCGAAAGTTTGCCATGTACTTATAGCTTCTCCTCCCCAGAATGTCCCTCCCATTGCTAGTATTCCTTCTCATATTGCAGTCGCAAAGGTGGATGATGTCATAGAGTCTCCTTCTGATATTATTATTTGGAACATGGATAAGCAATCTTGGATCACATACCTTTGATATGAGATATTCTCATGTGTGTGATACTTACCATACGTTTGTGAGTGATGACGAAGGTAAGAGTAGACGTCTCTTCTATCACATTGATGATGAGGGTCTTACCCTTACTAGGGTGTGTGATATTGAGGAAGTGAACAAGAATTTGTTTTGGGATACCACTTGGAATAGGGAATATGTTTATAGTGATGCCTCCATCGGCTTTGTTCCTAACATTGCTCTTCTTTTCTCTGGGTTTTCTATGGTTATTAGTCCTGTCTCGACTGATGATAGTAGTAGATCCTCCTCTTCTGAGAGGGCCTAGTCATGGTTGTTAGTAGTTTAGGAGCACTGCCTAACTCCAGTGTTGTATCTTTTATTATTAGCAATTGAGGTGTTTGTTGCCTCTCACCTGTTTTGCATTTTTTTTAAAGTGGTCTGGCCATTATAAAACCAGTTATAGCTGAATAGTGCATATGCAGAACACCTTTTTTTATATCTACAATAACAGTGGCACGGTCCACTATAAAACCGGCTAGCCTTACTAAAAAAATTTATAAGGATTTGAATGTAAATAATTCCTCGAATTGCTGAGAAGTATATAAGTTGAGAAGAATTGTGGAAGGAGTATATTAAAGGTCACATGTTCTCTTTTATATATAATAGAATAGATTCGATGTCGGGTTTTATAATTTCTTTAGCTATAAATAATGTCATAAACCGCAAGTTTAAATCACTATGCATGAAACGAAAATGATATAGGTTATGCGATGGGCTATAGCGACATTTCAGAAATAAATGTCGTATTGAAAGACAAATGATTTAAAAGTAATAAATTTGACATATATCGAGAATGGCATAGAGTTTTGACTATTAGAATTCAATGACCGCAACTTGAATCGTGACGACCTTGTCCCTCTTCACTGTATCCAAATAATCTGTTCCACTAAGACATTGAAGATCGTCGAAAGCATTGTGCAAATGAAGAGAAATAGCGCCACCATATGGAAAACTTAAAATGGACTATTGCATGATTAAGATATATCACACTTTCAAATGCCATGAGGGCAGGTGGAACTAAGGAATCATGTGAAGTGCACATCACAATTGATTGGAAGTACATAAGTAAAAAATACCGTGATGACTTGTCGAGACAGATAATCTAGTAGAGGGTAAATCCATTGATGAGATGCATCAACGTGTAATCCTACCGGAATTCATAGAATAGAGTATGATTTAGCACTCTCGTAAGAAAAGATAGAAACACCGATACATCATAAAATGACTATTTTGAATATTTGATTTGAATTTATACAATACAAGGTAACTCATAGGTATAATGGATAAGATGCTTGATTAGAGTTGCAACTATGTATGTTATATTGAATAATGTCATGACATACGTGTTATCATTGATTTTTGAAAATGTTGGTTTCGGGAATTTGTTTAGTATGAGTGACCCTGTGTGTAGTTGTTATTCCTATAAAACCCAACTAACATATTCGTCTATTTTATTACACGATTATACTTACAATTAGAAATCTAGTTTGACACGAGGTTTTAGTCTATGACATCTCCTCCGGTCAAACTTAGGTTTTATTCTAGGATAATTTCATTTTCCTGCTTCGAAGTTATTTCCTACGATATAAAGATAGATGGAGACTAACATACTATATACGAGTTTAGAGTTGTAGTTGACCTGAAGTTGCAGGTAGTGCCCTCTGTACCATTAGAGGAATGGTTGGAGTCATTTGGATCGAGAATAACAGAGAGACCCAACTCGAGTCAGTAGAGTTGTATTAGTTTGTATGTTAGTTCTGTTGTATATAGTTTACTATGGTTATAGTGGGACGCCATGGTTTTTGAGGTCGTTTGAATATAGTTTGCCTAGTTAATATTATTGTAGATATGTTGTGTTTTGATTTGATGTCCATTTGTATATAACTTCTGACACACGCATACGCACACACGCGCATGCGCGTGCACACACACACACACATACACACACCTATTTTATTCCATTGTAATTTAAGACATTTATTTATTGTGTTCCTGATATATGATATGTACAAATTCTTAAACTTGTGTTGATATGAGATACATATCATTTCAGATATATTCAAATACTAAAATGTATTCTTATTAATCCAAAGTAGCGTATATGAATGATCGCTCCTCTTGATTCCTTTGATATGGGCTATCGAACAGTGATTTCACTCTTCGGTAATTTGGTCACTAGAACGGAGTGTCACACTTTTTATTGTGGTGTGACATAAAGTAAAATCAAGTTATTCATATTAAGAGTATAAATTAATGCGTATACCAAAATGAACACCATCAAGAAACTATTATATATATATATATATGTTGGGTTTTTTTGAAGAAAGTGTGGTACCTTATTCCTTTAGAGCTCAATTTGATTACTTGGAGTCTCGAATCCAAGACCTCTAGAACTTCAGTCTAGAGCACCTTGTCACTTGCCACTTGAGCAATTGGTGATTGGTTATTGTAACAACCTAACTTTTTCGCTGCCATAAAATTACCGTAGAATGAAAAGCTGGATTGCTTTAAACACAATATTAAACAAAGAGCTGAACTAACTAAATATATCTTTTAGAACTCACAGCGGAATAGATAAAATAATATAGATAAAACAAACAAATCCCATCTATATACAACATAAGTCATTCATAGTATTCATACATACACACATTGTTACACCATATATACCACATATACAAATAAACAGACAACATATGCAAACGTTTTCATAGTCACTGCCTTCAACGTCACATCTGCCATGGTTACTTCGTTCACGTAATGTGTATAAATAGTGGGTCAGACACATATATCTGGTGAGTAAAAATATTACCAAGTATATATTGCTAACATGATTTCATAAATATCATATAAAAGCTAATGCTTACTTTACCTCAACCTGTCTCACCTATATTTACACAGTTGGTCAATCATAACAAATATAATGTGGGGATCACTATCATATACTTAACAACATTTAACATATGATAGAGTTAGTTAAACATAGACCAAACCATTTACACATAAGAGACGAAAAGAGTTAGTTAAACATACACTAACCCGGCGATATACACAGAGTTAGTTAAACATAGACTAATCCCAAGATATAGTTAAACATATACTAATCCTGTAAATGTAGACAAAAGCATGAGTTAGATATACGTAGACTAATTCATGTATTCGTAAAGGATAAGTAAACACTGCCCAACTTCTTTAGAAACAACTTAACTTGATCGTCACAACATACAATCATCAAAACACGTCTCTAGACGTTAAACACTTCCCGATGTCACTAAGAAACCAACACGTTGCTCACCTTCCATTTCATATAGGCTTGGCTGAAGTAAAACTGCTTCAGCCTGGTCTAGGTTCAATCTGGCATTCTGAATGCTGGTCGGTGGACTGGTGTACTCAACACCGGTGGATCGGTGTACTTGCCGATTACCAGAAAACCCATCATCTTTCTTCCAAATTTCGAACTACAACTATCATTTATTGTTTTTTTTCTTTTCTAATTCTCTTAAACATCATTTGCTACCACTCTAACCTTCCATATGTAATATATCATCTATATATCTTAGAAACAAGCACTAACCATTAATAACTTAACCATTTAACACTAAATTCATTTAATACACAATCATACACTTATTAAATCCTAATTAAATCTTCAATAAAATCATATAATCCTATAATCACTTTAGTATTAATTCCCTAATCCAGTTTACCCAATTCTTACATCATTTACCCTATTCAGCAATCATATAATATAAACTACTTTCATGTAAGTAGTATATATCCCAATAATGATTCCCACTCACCAATTCACGCCTTTAAGCCTTAAAAATCACCAAATTAGCCTTCAATCCCTTGCTGTTCAGAATTGTCGTTCTTTGAAATTTCTTGATTCCACTAACGATGGATATCTTCTTGTAGCCCTCTTCGCGCTCGTCGATTTGAGATATATATATATATATATATATATATATATATATATATGTCTAAGGTTTGGTTTAGATTTGAAAAAGAAATGGTGATCTCATAGAAGAGAATGAAGATGGAGAAGAGAAACTGAAAAGTACGCGAATGAAAAATGAATTTGAATTCTACGTGGTCTGTTTATAATTTCTGAACCATCTCTTCAATCTAATGGGCCTAGGTCCGTTTAAACAAATCAAAACCCACTTATAAAATGCACTTGACTTCTTCATACGAACTCCGATCCGGACAAATCAATATACCATTCTGACTAGAAAAACAAGCTCCACGCAATGATACAAATCTCGTCGTCTGATTCTAACGTTTGTAAAATTATTATTTTGCCCTTGCTAATAAAATATACATCTAAATCCCATGGGGTATTGCAATTATATTGATTGGCTTTTCACATAAAAGAATTATGTTTGTATCATTTTTATATTATATGTGAATCTCGCTTTCTAATCACATTCAAACTATTTGTTTCTTTTACAAATTTTTGAAATAAACTCTCTACTCTCACGATTCCATTTAAATCTAACACCTCTTCATGTTCATATAATGGCTCAAATGCCAATACAGGGCCGGCCCGAGCTAAAATTGTTGCCCCAGCCAAGTTCGAGAAAAAACGCCCTTAAAAAATAGTCTATGTGACAGGAATTGAACTCCGGTTGTTTTGTATATTGAGCAATGAACAAACCATTTGAAACATAACCCGATTATTAACTAAATTATTCTTTCATATTATTTAATTTTAATCATTTTAAATAATCAACATTGTTCCCGCCTTCATGGTTGCCCCCTCCACGTCCGCTGCCTTAGATGACTGCATTGACAGCCTACCCTAAGGCCGAGCCTTTGCCTACATGTAGGCTATCAAATAATAATAACATAATTGTAATATCTTCCACAACTATGTTTCATTATTGTCAATTACAAATCAAGAGTTACAAGGACAAAATATCATGGAAAGACCACATAAATATCAAAAAATTTACCATACTCATAACTTCAAAAATAGGATCACTTTTTATGGATTCGTTGGGAATACTTCTGATCTAGTTCGTGGCCTATTAGAAGTAGAAGGCGCTCTTGCGGGATCCTCACGGACAGAAAAGGATTTGCATAAACCTCTGATGAATGCATAGAAGAAACAAATATTGAAGATTATTATAGTTAATAAAGTTCATAACCGAAGGGAAATGATTAGGACGTTCAAATAATTTTACAAATGTTTTTGTAAATACTTAGTGTTGCGAGGTATTATTGTTTAGTGTATGTTTAATAAATTCTATGAAGTGATATCCAACAATACATATATTATCCTACAATGTTTATATCTTTTTTCTAGATTGAGGAATACAACATGTGATTTGTTTTTGTGACTTTAAACTATAAAAAGAAAACAATGTCATATTTTAAATCTCAAAGTGTTAGTATTTGATGTCCATTTTAAATTTTTCAAAGCTTTTGCCGAAATTCCCTTTGGAGCTGTCAATGTGACATCTAAATTATCATTTTCCACAATTTATCGTGTCGTGTGCGTAAGTATTATTAAAATGCAAAATATAAAACTGTTTATTTTATTTTATTTTATTTTTTTGAAAAAGAAAAGATAGTTTTATACTTTAACAAACATATTCACATTTTAAAAAAAAGGACAGGGAGCAGTAAACATAATTTAAATACCAATAAAAACAAAAAAGACCATCCTAGTATTTTGCTCAAAGTGGGCCTTTTGCTTCCTCAGAAGTCTGACGCACCGCTAACTTTTTCCTTTCAACCTCCAGTCGAACCTTCAATCCAGTTCAACTTTATAAAATGAATCGGAGCATCATTCTCTCTCAGGCCAGTATTCTTCTTATCTCTGTTCTTTTTTACTCCCAACTATCATCTTGTCTCGGGATTGGGTTTCGCTATCACAGAAGCAATGGCATCGAAAGCAAATATCTGACCCGTGAAGAAAAATGGTTCAATCAAACGCTCGATCACTTCTCACCAACTGTTAAGTTCATACTTCACTTGCTCCTCCTCAGTTCATTTTTAGATCTAATTTACTTCGGACCATGTGTTTATAGTTTAAACCATGTTTTGTTGTTTGAACAATTTTTTTGATAATCATCTAAAAGCAATTTTGAATGGTAACTTGTATGTTAGTTTTAAGTAAATAATATAAAGTAGAATTGTTTGGATAACCTGAGTTGAAATTTTGGTAAAACATAGGTGTAAAAGATGAAATATTGCGTATGACTTCTTAACTTATGCATTGTTGAACATACCGGAAGTCTATGATGTGGTGATTAGTAGCATGTTAAGAGATAATATAGCTTTGGTGATTTAATGCAGGATCATCGTTTATTTGGTCAGCGTTACTATGAATTTCTCGATTACTTTCAAGCTCCAGATGGACCAATATTTTTAATTATTTGTGGCGAATCTTCATGCCCTGGCATTGCTAATGACTATTTATCAGTAAGTCTTTGTACTCATTCTCATGTCAAGTATCTTGATTTCGAGACTAATACGTTTAGTTTGGGATTATATACTTTGTAGGTATACAATATGTTAATATTAAGGGCATACATCCATTCAACAACATTTATTCCATGGGGCTTTCATTCTTCTTAAGATACACATGTGAATGTTACATCAATTTTTTCTCCCTATATCATTCTTATCAGTATACATGTATATAACCATATGAATCATATGATTAGGCTGTTGTAAATTAGGTTTATATTACATGTGTGTGTGCGCGCACACGCACGAGGAATGTTTAGTGTCATCTCTCTTTTAGAGTACCCCTATTATATTTTGAGTACCACTGCTTCAAATGCTATAAAAATTTGTAGATATGTTCGACCATCTCCACTAAAATTGGGCTCATTTTAATTTGATGTCTAAAATTAATGGTTAAAGTAAATCTTTTGCCGGTGAATATTGTGTTATAATTTTGAAGAAGTTAGAAATTTCACAGTGGACTACATTTTTGTAGAGATGTTACTCATAATGTAGATTAAACATCTACAAAATTTTGTAGCATTTTGAAACAGTACGGCTCAAATAATATAGTAGTGGTGCTAAAGAAATGTTTCGAAAGAGGGGTGCGTCGAATAAATTTTTGCGTAAAAACTAAAATAAGGTCTCTTATTTACACACAAACAAAAAAAAATCCGTTATGAACATAAGTGAACAAATTGAGATCAGAGACGAAAATCGAGAAAAAAATGGTGTATAAAAGGAGAAGGATTAGTAAAAGAGAGAAAAATGTTGGGTTATGGTGTTGAAAGAAATGGTGTATGCAAGCGCGCGTTGTGCTGCAAGCGCGCACGTGTATCCACACACACCTGTGACAAACAAAGATAGAGAATTCAAACTTTGACTTTTGAAATATCATAACGAAGCACATGGATTGTGACTTGAGACCAATACCGTTTCTAGGTTGATAACCAAGTTTGTGCACTTGTCTTAGCTAATATCTACAGGATAGTAATAATATCATATTTAGTATGCTCCAATTAGGTCAAGCCCATGGCCTGCCCTAAGTTTTCCTGGTCTAGGAAAATTTAGGAATCAGTAACCAGTCAGTAGGCGACTTCTAAAAGGAAACATTATAGCATAATCACTTAAAACAAATGAATATGATATATCATATCCAGATTATACGTAGAAGTCTAAATTCATCCTCACCCGTTTATACTGCTTGATACTGATTTGAACTATTTGCTCAGTTTACCTTAAATCTCATTCAAGTAAAGTAACTAATCTGTTTTAGACAAAGAAGCTCTTTAAGCAAGACCAATAGAGTGTGCCACATCTTAAATAGAAGTTTATTTGTTCTTGTGATTGATAATCATATTATCTTTTCCATCCATTTATGGAGTTGAGCGCAAGCGCGTGCGCGCATACACATAGAGTTTTCAGTTGTAAAAAATAAGGAACTTTGGGGGACTAGGTACCCATCTACCTTATGTACAACCAAAGTCGGTTCTTGTCAAGGCCATCTATCTATTCTTTGGATCATAACATATGAGTGTTAAATGGTACCCTATTGATTAAAAGCTTACTTTTGAATGCAACAATACTATCTTTGCCATTGGCATTATCTCCAAGTTCTTTGGTGTGTGCGATGTAGTATAATATGTTTGTGTTTAAAGAAATATTTGAATATTCTTTAAACACAAACATAACAACAATAATAATAATTGGTTGGAGGAAATAGTTTAGGGTTTTTTGGACCAAGGATGCAAGTCAAAATTTTTGGGTTGAAGGGTAAAATAATGCTATATGTATATAGCGTTTGTTATAAAGTAATACTCTATGTATATAACATTTGTTGTAAATATAATATTTTTAATGTACATATAATGCTAACTCAATTTAGCATTTACACAGATAATGCTATACTAATATAGCATTTTGTTAATATTTTTCCTTCACACTAAAATTTTGAGGCGATGTCTTTGATTCAAAAATTTTCTACAACTTTATCCTTTTAACTAATTCTATAACCATTACCGATATGAGAAATCCATTACCGATATGGGAAAACCGTTACCGTACCGATACTATTGGTAAGTCAAAAATAACTACTAATACTTTGCCGTTACCACTGGTAAAATGTTCGTTGTTGTACCAATAAATCGGTAAACCGTTGACTGATAACGGTAAATTTACTACATAATGCCATCAAAATTTTACTGTACTGAAATCTTGATAATGATAAGAAAGTAAATATTTTGTTATTAATTCTAATTACATTAACGCTTATATAAACATTTTGACTTATTTTAGTCGATAGAATTTTTTTATTGATTCATCGCAAATTATTTACTACAATACGTTGCTAACAGTATCTTTGAAGTTAATAATGCCAGAAAAGTAATAATCATAAATGATATTACAAGCATCTGCTTAAAGTTTAATAAACCTTCAGAAGTTTTTTGGTTATGATTAATTAAAATAGTGAAAAAAAGTAAAATTAAAATGATTGGTATGTTTATCATTATCACTGGTTTTGACAATTTTTTACCACTAATAACGGTAAATTTACCATTATCATACCGGTAGTATTGATATACCGATGTAGCTCGATATTGATATTACTAATTGCCTGGTATTAGTTTACCATTACAATAACAACTCTAATAATTCGTATGAAATCATTGAATTATGGATTTGTCCATAATTTAGATAAGCATAGATTATTGGAAAAATATAAAGAAAAAGATACGAACTTTTTGTGGGGACTATGATTCGAACTCATGATTTCATTTATATATCCTTTCGATTAAATGTCAACTTTTATCTCTATTGCAATTCAAATTTGCAAGCTCATTTGCATATAAGAACATTTTGAAAAGTTTGCAGCGGATCAAAAAATTGTCAACCTATTACAATTACTATTTAAGATATATATGGCGCTCCTCATAGTCAAATCCAGTCCTCCGTCTCCAAATTATTTCACGTCTTCCGGTGAAACTTATCCATTCAAGTATATTTTTACAGTTTAACAAAGTAGAAGCAGGTGGTTGAAGTTTATTTGGAACATGGAGACAAATGATTCAAACTCCTCATTGTTGTCTCATATTTCTGCCTTGATGATGCCATATGTATATACTATATATAAGCATATATCTACATTTACCTGTATATAAAAACCTTTAGCTTTTGCTTCTGCGAAAAGGAAAAGTGATTCACTAAGAAATAAAACACTTCAGTTGGCATATTATTAAATACTGCATAATATAATGATTGCGCATGAATGGAATGGATGTACTATTTAAATATTTTGGCTCATTGTAAAGGAGTGTGGGGGTGACTATCACAAACAGTTTCCCTTGTGGTATAGGTGTTGGCAAAGAAATTTGGTGCTGTGGTAGTCTCACTTGAGCATCGCTACTATGGAAAAAGCACTCCTTTTGAATCAACAACCACAGAAAATTTACAATTTCTTTCTTCAAAGCAAGCTCTTTTTGACTTGGCTGTTTTTCGTCAATATTATCAGGTATGTTTTCCCAGATATATTGTCAATCCAATATAGGCATATTTGCGTAGATAAATTAAACTTATCAATCTCAATGAGGTATATTTGATTATTTTCCTAGATGAAACTTCTATATGTATACATACACATACATATACATACATACATACACATATTTACATATGCATACATATAATGTATATTTATGTATATACATGCATACATGCATATATGTGTGTGTGTATGCACGTATATGTGTGTGTGTGTGTATATATGTATACACACACACATGCAGGCATGCATAATTTGCTATGTGATGTGTCCTTTAATGAGATTGGAAACTGACGATAACCGGAATAACTGTTACGTGCATGCAATGGTTTGAATCACAATACAAGACGAAATCCAACCTGCAATCACAGAAGCAACTAATTGATTGTCGCAAGCGATGAGAAACAAGCTACACCAAACAACTTTCACCTTTAACAACTGATACCAGCTCAAGCAATCAATTTCTCAACCAAGAACAGTAAACCAATCACAAAAATTAACCAAGCAATATGAAAATGCTATAATACAAATAAATGATGCACGATGTTTGTAATAGTTGTTCTATCGATGCGATAATGTAAATCCACTTTAGGAAGAAGTTTGTATTATTGAGTAAAGAGATACAGGAAATTGGATATTTCTCAAGAGAATGTTGATGGCTAACCTAGATTTAACACGAGGATAAGCTGAATGAATGAGCAATTGATTCTTACATAACTCATCTACGTCATCTACAAACATTGCATTTAATATGAATCAGATCCAAATCTTCGACTAAACCACACACTACTGGAAAAGCCCGAGCCCATTGCAGTGTACCAGCAAACCAATTCATTTTCAAGAAGCACCAACATTTTCTCAGATCTTCACAAAGCAGTTTAGCCCAACACCTGTTAAAGTTACTGCATTATTTCGGCCAGCCACAATTAAAATTGAAACACTAATATTACCAACCATAATTGAGCACTATTTTTTACCACCGTTCACTATAATTCAACGGCAGGCAATGTAAAATGCTCCAGCCAATTGTGAGTGTATCAGGAAATTTTATTAGTGCATATCCATATACACACTTTTCTATAAAATAATAATAAACAAATAAATACTTTCCTTTTTCATTACTTCATGATTTAATCCCTTCCAATAACGCTCGGCAACCATAAATAGTTAAATACTGGCCCAAGTGGTGATACTGAGTTTAGTATTGATTGTAAATAATATTGCGTGCACAATTATTGTTTTTGTACATTTTCCTGTAAGTATGAAGTACGAACTATGAACAAACAAATCGACCTGTTCTTTCTAGCCCAAGTCACTCTCTAGATATGTCATCTTTTTACATGATATTATTGCAATCTTGTTTTCATCTGAATTTCTGCTCTCACAGCATTTGTCTTACAAAGTTGACTTTGTTATAACGTTCATTACTTGTTGCTAGAAAACATCATATGAATTCGCAAACTTTTATCTCATTATGCCATAACGTTTTTTTTTTCCTTCATTTTATTCACACAGGAATCCTTGAATGCAAAATATAATAGAACCGAAATTGACAGCTCTTGGTTTGTGTTTGGTGTTTCATACTCTGGAGCGCTCAGCGCTTGGTTTCGATTAAAATTTCCTCATTTGACATGTGGTAGTCTTGCCAGCTCAGCTGTTGTTCTAGCTGTTTACAATTTCACCGATTTCGACAAGCAGGTGACATATTTTATAAAACATAGTTTTACATTGATGTAAAATGCGTCAAAATGCCAGTCATATGGTACTGAAATATTTGTAATTTTAGTACATTCAAGTGCAATATCCTAAATATATTGGACGTTGAGTGCAGGAAAAATCAATAAAGTAATCATGTATAAAGTAGGAATAACAAATTAAGGCATTTCTCTGCAATTCAGCTCTCATTTCCAGCTTGTTTGCTTGATTATGACAAATCTTACTGTTTCTGAAGGTTGGTGAATCAGCTGGTCCTATATGCAAACCTGTGCTTCAAGAAATTACTGCACTTGTCGAAGAGCAACTTTTATCTGATGGCAAAGCAGTAAAAAAATTGTTTGGTGCAACTCAGGTTTTATTCAATTTATGTACCACTAGTACTTCACATGAGTGCATTCATGCAATGATTCTTTTTGTAAGCTGCTAGAATATTGGCACACACATGTTGTCTGCACATACAATATTATCTGGCACAATCATAGCTGCCACGAATCTTGTTTACTTGTGGTGGATTGCTAGAGGAGAGGGTTAGCTGCGTAATTACTAGAGATGATGACTTATCTATTTGTATCTTATTATTAGTGGGGAAAACATGAATATGGAAAATTACTCAAAACTAGACAAAATGCACTTCATTCTGGCAATTATTACTCTTGTATAATCTCTAAAAATCCTTGAATGTAGTTATTGTATTTATTAGTAGTATAGGCGCACACAGTATGCACATGAATAGTATTTACTGTAGATGTAAAATTGTTTTTGTAATTATTTAATAATTGATCGTGTATGCATTAAAAAAATGCGGTTTTGCTGTCAATAATCACATTTCAATGTATATTTATTTTATGGGAACAGCTCTTATAAAAAACTCTCTGGAAAGCAATCTTACATTCTCTTCTGGAGGATGAAGAGAGGAGAATGCAATGGTAAAATTGGAGTTTAAAAAAGTAGCATACAGTTGAAATGAGGTAGTTTTAGTTATTATTAGTGAAGAGTTGCGATACACGTGCATACTAACGAATCATTGAGGTTTATCAATCTGTGTGTGTATTTACCGGCTCCTCATGTTTTAAGGGGAATTTTTTTTTTCAGTTTACTGGCAAATCTCTCCATGGTTTCACTCCTTCATTTGTTACTTAAAAAATCATTGATGGTTAGGATTGCTTGACGTTCAGTATAAGTTTTCATTTATCTCCTTTCTGCTGTTATGTTTGGTATTTGTGAAATTTTATGGGAATCTCCATGTTTATGAAATGATGAGATTTCCGTGAACAACCACTGTAGTTCCTTCCCTTTTTGCCTCTTTCCTTTTTCCTTTGTTATTTGGCGGTCTACTTTGATTTGGATAAGAACTTATATATATACATATGTACGTATGTGTGTGTATATATATATCCATACACACACACACACACACACACACACACACACATATATATATATATATATATATATATATATATATGTGTTATAACAATGGCAGTTAGCTTTTACCCATCATTATTTTTTATAACAAGATTAATACTTAATTTAAGCTGAACACTCATTTTGGTGTCTCGTGGAATCAAAACCAAGATCTCTACAAACCAATTTTACCACTTGAGCTATTGATCCAACGTTTTATTTTTATTTATATAGCATACTCATTTGTTTTATTTTTAAATCTTTTTATATGGTTAATTGGTGCCAATAGAATTAAATCCAACACCTCTAGATAAACTATCTAGAGACATACTCTGACATTTATGTATGCTATAAAGTATAAACAATAACAAAACACTAATAGAGAACAAACTAGCTGCCATTGCTGGAACAAATATTCCAATTCTTATCCAAATCAAGAGGGGACCAGCGGGTAACAAAGAAAAGAAGTAAAAAGATAATTACGAGCTTGAAGTGTCCAATTACAAACAATGGATCCCCGTAGAATTTCACAAATATAAAATATAATAGTAGAAAGAAGAGAAACAAATACATAAGCTGCATACCACGTAGGCCTTGAGATCAAGGAGTTTCAAGTAACAAACGAAGGAGTGAAAACTGTGATATTGTTAGGAAACTCAAAAAATATAATGAATTCTACTAAAAGATATTCTTTCTTTTCAAGTGGATCTCCTTAGTAACATTGCATTTTGAGGTTGTTGAGTTTATTTTTATTTGAAACATTAACTTCAACTTGAAGATGTTTAGTTTGACATTGTCTTTTTTGAGGTTCTAGATTTATTTTTGATCAATGACGGGAATGAAACATGTACATTGTCGGAAGAAACAATTGTAGTAGGGATCACAGATGATGATTCATTCATAAAGACAATGTCCCTTACTTCATAACTTACATCTCGTAAATTGTTTAGAATAATTAATAAAGTAGTTGCTATCTTTAATGCCTAATCCCAGAGTTATTGCGATAAGTTGGAATGAAGAATCATATTCCCCACTTGTCCAAATTCGACACTTCATCATAAGAGGTAAATATACAAGTAAATATAAGTTATCATAAAGATTAACAGATTAAACCCAAGTAATGTTTGAATTTACTGACGAATTAATCCGAATGTTTCTAAATGAACAACTATAACTAAAGAACAATAATAACTAAATGAACAACAATAACTTGATTTGTTCAATTTAGAAATACAAATAGAATTCTATCCACATGACAGTACAGTAAAACTATTAAATAAACTCAAACAAACTAATTGAGTTTTCGATAATAATTTAAGATGTCCAATATACATTACTTTTACCGGCTTTCCATTATCCATATAGATATGTCTTTCAACATCTGTTAAATTTCGGTAGCCGAAGGAAGCATTTATACAAACACTTATGCAAGAAGCCACTAAGTATTTATAGTTACTGAAGCAAAATTTACCTCAAAACATGTTAAAGTAAGAAATACACCTTTCATAATACGACATGTGTGATATTCATACAATTCTCTTGATATGTCCAGAACAAGGTTTAAGGTATCGGTCGGTACCTCGGAATTTCGGATGTGCTGTACCGGTATCGGCTAACAACGAGCCGAAATTAGGGTTTAAATTTGGTTTCGGCAATCATTAAAAAAACATAATCATCAAAGTAACCCTAAATTAAAGGAATTGACATGGCAAAATCACGAGATCTGAAAAGAAAAAGGCAAACCAATTCGAATAAAAGTTCAATCAACAACATAAATTATCGAACGTGATTACACAGTGAAGGATTCGATTTTTCCATCTATAAATTAAGTCGAAACCGATGTAAGAAATCATAAAAAAATACAACAGCTTGTTCGACAGCATCGATCAATCTCTCGACAGCAGCAACGAGTTGTGCAGCAACGAAGGGGAAGGTTGTCATCGAACTCAGCAATGAAGTTTTTTTATCCGCGTGTTTTTCTCTTTCGAATTTGTTTTGTTTTCAAACTGCTCTGGCGAGTGAATCAAGTAATTAAAGTAGAGGGGCTACGTTTTTGGGCTTTTTTTTGGGCTCTAAGCTTTTAATTAAATGTAATAGCAGTTTTCTTACTGTAAGTATAATTTATTTAATGTACTAGCAGCAATTTAATGTTAAAGATGCGCGTTTAATTAGTTGCAATTCTCATGAATAGAGATGATATTACATATTTATAGCCTTTAATTTAATGCCTTTACTTCAACTTATGTTCGACATTCAATACTTTGTATAAACATATGAGTGTAAACTCTAATTTAATTTGGGCTGGATTTTGGTAGGGTTGTGTAAACTCTAATTTAATTTAGCTTAGTGTAATTCAATCTAGTGTAATTTTAATTTAAGTTTGTTTAAATATTGTTCACAATTCCAGGTAGACTATGGACAATCAAACAAACACTACAGAAATCGGTTGGAATTGCGGTACCCTGATCGATGGCAATGTTCGAAAAACAAAATGCAGTTTCTGCAGTAAACAAATCAACGGTGGTGGTGGTGTAACACGTCTGAAGGAAAATTTGGCAGGCATAGGCGGCAATGTAATAGCATGTCCAAACGTTCCTTAAGATGTTAAAAAAATTGTACGAGCTCATGTTTTGGAAAGAAAAATGACCGTAATAAAGGAAGACTAGAGAAACAACATGTACAAAAAGAACCGATGAGTAGACCTCAACAACATAACTCGGAGTGAAGATGATGAAAACGAAGATGATAGGGATGTTCGTCGTGCTATGCAGGAAAGCAAAGATACATTTAGAGAACAGAAGATGCAAAGATTTCACAAACAATTAGGTGTCGGTTCTAGTCAACCAGAGCGGAACGTACCTGATGGTTGGAATACTCAGAAACGACGAAAAATTATAAATTTTCTTGTGTACTCCACACATGAGACGATATTTCTCAAATCTGTAGATGCTACCAATGAATTTCAAAGTGGGGAATATATATGCGGATTGATGAACGAAGTTGTAGAGTCTATTGGAGAAAATAGAGTAGTGCAGGTAGTGACGGATAATGAGGTCAACTACAAAGCAATTGGTTAATTGTTGATGCAGAAAAGAGAACATTTATACTGGACATCATGTGTAGCACATTGCATTGATCTGATCTTAGAAGATATCTCGAAAGAACCGGAGGTAACAACTGTTATCTCAAATTATCAATTAAGACATTCATATACAATCATGGTTGGTTACTTTCTATAATGAGAAAAAAGACAAATGACAAAGAATTGATTAGATCGGTAGTGACTAGGTTTGCCACTCATTTTATTACATTAAACTATTTAGAAACACAAAAATGACTTGAGAAGAATGATTGCTACGAGGGATTGTGCATCTAAAATGCCTAGACTCGCTATTAAGGACAAAAGAACAGCAACCGATGTCTCTGATCTGATTTAAAATGATACTTTTGGACTGCTGTTGCTTCCATCATTCTTGTATTTGAGCCACTAGTCAAAGTTTTAAGAATGGTGGTAGTGACGATAAAGGAGATATGGGCTACCTTTATGAAGCGATGTATCTCACGAAAGAGTCAATTAGGAAAAACGTCGGCTCAAGGTAATCAAAAAAATGGTGGGACATTATAGATAAAAGATGGAAAAACAACCACATCGACCAATTTCGCGGCGGGTATTTTAAATTATTACCTTACAAATAGTCAAAATTCATAACATTCATGTTTACACTGTTTAAAATATAGGTTATTTTCTTAATCCTATCATTCAATATGATGATGCGGTAAATGATAGTGAAGTATTAAACGGATTCAACAACGTCGTTGAAAGAATGATCCCAGACATGACACAAATCGAGATTGGAAAAGAGGTAAATTACATCAAATATTTTATTCAAAACATATATCCAATATTTAATTTTTACATCCACGGATGGAAAATTACAGAATGAAAATTGACGCATTTGGCTCTTTAAAAGCAAAAGCAGCTATAAATACTCGTTCTCTTGGTCAGTGGTGATCAATAATTTATAAAGAGGATGCTCCAAATCTAACACGTTTAGCAATGCATATTCTAAGTCAGACGATTTCTTCTCCAAACTGTGAAAGAAATTGGACTACATTTTTCATGATTCATACAAAATTGAGAAATAGAATCAAAATGAAAAACTAGAATAACTAGTGTATGTACATTACACTATATGATTACGAGCAAATAATGTTAAACATCGTGATACAAATGATCAATTAATTGATCTGAACTTTATATTTCACGAGGAAGATCAATTAACAGAGTGGACTACTGAAGTTGAACCATAGTTGCTTGACGATGATCTTTTGATGGTTAATATGATGAATGATGTCGTTGCTGCAGTGGATGACATACCTGCATGAACAACAAATCAAAGCACTGAAAATAGTAGTGGCTCCTCAAATGATGATTATGACAGTACTGGTGGTAACAGTATCGGTTTAGCGAGTAATTATGGCGTTGGATCTAGTGATGGTGGCGGCTCGCATAGACCAACTATATCCTATGTGAGAAGAAGATGTGTGATGGGCAATCGTGACAGGAGAGACAATAATTTGAATATTGAATATGGACAACAACAAAATTACGATTATGCTAACAATTCATAGATCCACCTAACCATAGACACTCTACTTCTGACTACACCGGAAGCTATCATTATCACGGAGCAAACGAGAATTATAATAGTGATATACCAAGTAATCAAAATAGTCAAACTACATATATAATACAGAATGATAAACCTTCCTCATTTGATAACACGTTGGCAATGTTTCTAGATACAAGACAAATACAATATGGTTATCCACCATACCATACGACACAAATGGATGAAGAAAATTATGAGAACAATCCATATACATCTTCAAGACATAGTTTTTGGATGTAGTAAATTTATGATGCTGTATGTTGTATTCTATTTCTTTATAGACTATATTTTATATTTTATATTTTATTTATCGTTATTACAAGTTTATTAACAAACTACTGAAAACAAAATCTGGATCGAAACCGAAACAAAACCGAAACTTTCGAAATTTACGAAATCATCCAAAACTAACAAAATTTCAAATGAGCGAAACCGAGATCGAAACCGAATTCTTGAACTTTGGTCCAGACTTTCCATAAAGGAACAACCATCAACATCCTTATGTTGTTTCTTTTGTGTCGAACCCTTAACAACTTCCTTTATCCTTTTTTTTGGAAAAAAATGTATGCTAAATGAGTACTTTCTAACTTGTCACGATTCAATCTGTCTTCTTGCACACAATACGAGATGAGCTCATTAAAAGGTCATTTCTCCTTTAGATAGTAATAATGATCTTAAATTGATAGTATTGTGAAGAAAGAGAAATCAATATCAATTTGTATGCGCAAAAAATCCGAAAGCTCAAGCGTCATAATTTTGAAGTAATATTAGACTTTTCCATAATTTACTTCTTTGTGTTCCCTTTGTTTAGATACTTAATGGAAATCAAGGATTGCAAAAGCATGCTTGTTTTTGTCTTATCGTTTTTGGTGAAACGCTTTTCAATCTCAGCAAGGATCTATTTGGTATTGATTGTCCATCCTTAAATGCCTTCAAAATGTTGTACCATATGATCAATAGACTTTGCAATTCGAAGTATCCCACCTCTCAATGTTTTTGGGTAAACTATAAGAACATTCAACTATGAAATGTAAGATTTGGATCAACGCAGCCAAGAACAAACAATAATTTTGCTTATTAATCGTTAAAGTTGATCCCAAACAAAATGGAAATATTGTTAAAATTAGTAGATATCATAGTCAAATTAGCCGAAATTTGAATAAAGTTTTCATCAAATATGCTCACATTAAAAGTCAACCGTGGTAGATTCAAATAAATGATAAGTCTCTTCTCAAGATGCCTATTAATTATCACATATTGTCATCAATCAATCATGTGTAAATAATTCAGTCAAATATTAACCTTCGGTTAATATTCACATGAATTGCGTAAATTCAGTCAAGTATCAAACTTCTTCATAAATAATTAAAACAAGAGAGGTCATTTTGGTGGTGTATTGCTTCAATTAGCTCACTTGAAATGTATGATAAGCATAATTAATTCACAAAGAGACCATAAATATTTCAAATTTTAACCTTTTTTGTTGAAAGACTAATTTCACTATAGTTACTAATTAATTCGATCGTAATTCATTATATATGCTTTCGGTGAATACGAGATATTGATATTAACTATACTATGAAAGTCAAGAATTTAGATAGACTAAAATAACTTTCGGGCTAAATCCATCAAACCGTGGAATAAACATGTAACCGCAACATTTATTTCACAACGGGTTTTACATAAAAAATAAATGTACCATGTATCCATGTGGTAGAATGGTTATATTTGTGGCTACCGTAAGGCAAATAAATTTGAGTGCCAAGTGATACATTGTGTAGTCTATCGATTAAAGCAAAGCAATATGCTGAGTCCAATAACTTTGGTCATATAACTTGGATACATAAAGTGTGCAAATAAACTTCAGATATTAGTTATTTTTAGTTTCATTTCACTTTATTTAAAAAAGGCTTCATAATAATTTTATCGGAAATTATGACCTAATAAAACATCTCTTGAACCTTCGTTTATCCTGTACTTAAATTTGGAAAATTATATAATTATAATTGTGTGTCCTCACAATTACAACGGTGGTCAGAAGTTATCTATTATCACATAAGCATTATAATACTCCTTTCTTATTTAGAATGCTAACCATTGTATATTAAATCGTGGCAAATTAATTATTTAGAACGCTAATCATTGTATATTAAATCATGGTAAATTAAATCTTAAATAGGATCATTAATATGAGATTACTTTATATTTCGGATATAAAGATTAGTGCCTGAGTACCTTGTGATCTTTAGAATCCACTAAAGCCACACAAAATATTGCCATTCAAATCATGCCCATAAGCCTTAATTTATTGATTGATTATAACATTTTCCCAAACATTTATTGTTCCAAAAGCATGTACTTCCCTGTAAGCAGAGAATGAAAGGACGGTGAGATTAACTAAAAAATAAATAAAAAATTATTGCTTGCATCTATTCACTATAACTTGATAATAATTATTTTACAAGCACATAAGAAGAAGACAATGTTGAGAACTCCCTGAATCCATATATAATGTTTAAACCTCTACTTTGATATTTTATTTTATTTTATTTTCACATATAATAAAATTAGAATTTTCTCAACAAAATCAATTATTGGTGGGTCTGATATCACTTGTTAGGAATTCAATATACTTTAGAATAATTAACTATCGAAACCTATTTATAAACCGATAACCCATTTTGATTCCATTGAGAAAAATACAATAAAGATAAATATGATCGCAGAAGCCATATCTAAATCATTGGTGATTGAAAGGGAAGAACCCCTTATTAATAATGATGATATTTTCTAGTTTGGCGCCGTCAACGAATTAGAAACCTTCAATGTCTTACACATTACTTACATGACATTTGTACTCTTCAACCTTAAAACTTTATCTCT
Source organism: Allium fistulosum (assembly GCA_030737815.1). Classification (NCBI taxonomy): domain Eukaryota; kingdom Viridiplantae; phylum Streptophyta; class Magnoliopsida; order Asparagales; family Amaryllidaceae; genus Allium; species Allium fistulosum. Next base: position 1,622,074,248 of record CM060901.1, read on the forward strand.
AAATTGATCACATCAGTTAGAGTTAGTAAATAAAAGACAGCATCACACATTTTAAATTTTTATGTGTGGCCCCACATGTTGAATTTTTCCAACAACTAAGAAGTACTAGTAACTGTGAATGTTATTACTTCTGTGAGAAATGAAGATATAAAGGTTAATATATACATATTACCTGTACTACACAATAACCTTCATGTCATTATCTTTAGGCTGAAGGTTGGGCAACCTAGATTCAATCATTTAAACCCTGGTTTAACAATTTTAAACTAACAAGTGGAAAGAATTTTAGGTTCAACTAGGGCAAGTCCAATCCTTTGACTGGACATGTATGTATACTACCAGTCCAAGTTCCATAAGGAGGACAAATGACTTCATAATTTTACAAATCGTTATTACAATTTATAGCTTGTGAACGCAAGATACATAAGCCCAGTGTGTTATACATAATATTAATATAATACACGTTCCATTTTATCATGCCAGTATTCTTGTAATTGCAGCTAAAGAATGATGCCGACTTCTTATACTTGTTGGCTGATGCTGCTGCTATTGCGGTTTGATTTTTTGCAATTACCATAAAGTTATATATATCATATAGGCGGATCATGGTTGATGTCTCCTGTTGTATGTAGCACAGTTTCAATATGGAAATCCAGATATTCTGTGCCCACCACTTATTGATGCAAAGAAAAAGGGAAAGAATCTAGTGGTAGGTGTGATGATATAAATTTTGGAAAATAAGTAAATACATTATTTCAGAAAGTGTTTGCTCATATATGATTAATTAGTTACAGTATTGTATGTACTGGAATTCCTCAAATGGATGTTTTTTTTATTCCGTACAAATGGAATATATATATTATTTATGGAATGTATATATTATTTGGTTTTGTCTATTACAACAAATATATTGAAATATATTTATGATGGCCATGTCTGTACACAGGAAACATATGCTGACTATGTGAGAAATTACTATCTTGGTAGTTTTGGGACACCGGTTCAAACTTATGATCAGCAACATCTTAAGAACACAACTGCAAGCAAAGATAATGGTAATTAACTTTTGATCTCGAAAGCTATTGCGACTTCATATATAATTTATTTGGTTTTATGTTTGAAATATAAGGCGATAGGTTATGGTGGTTTCAAGTTTGCTCCGAGGTTGCATATTTTCAAGTGGCACCGAAAAATGATAGTATCCGCTCTTCAAAGATTGATACAAAGTACCGTGTTTAGTGATTTATTTTACGGTGTTTGTATTTCTTGAATATGTGCATTGATACTATTGAATTACAGATATCACTTGGATCTTTGTAAAAATATTTTTGGAGAAGTCTATCCTGATGTGTATATGACCAACATCTACTATGGAGGAACAAGAATAGCAGGTTGGCACATTTCTCTGATATGTTTTTTTCTTGAAGAAAAAGAAAAGAAAAGGAAATTGATGCATCTTCTTAGTGGTGTCAACCACTATAAAGTCTTTGCGATAGTTTTCCCATCTTCGGTTTTCAAGTACATTAACCAATTTTAACATTTGAGCCGTGTTTCATTACATTTTTTATTTACAAAAAGAAAACATGAGTGAAAGTTATAGATTATGGATATGATGATAGAATATTTCGAAGTTTGTTCGCTGAATTGAATATTTCTATATATTTATGTTCTAAAGGTTTAATTGACTACTGCCATCTTCATATATATGCAGGTTCCAAAATAATTTTCACTAATGGTTCACAAGATCCATGGCGCCATGCTTCAAAGCAAAAATCCTCCAAAGATAGTGAGTTTTAATATTTACCGCGATGATTGGTTTGATGCCTTACACATACATTTATTTTACCCCTAACAAAGGTTTCTTAGATGTGATAATTGAACACTTAGATTTGTTTGCATGAATGCACTTGTCATGCTGTGCACTCATTATGGCAGTGTCAAAATTTTACTAGTAACGCACCGTTACTATCAAGAATACATAACGGAACTGGTTGAATGTTCCTATTAATTTATTACAACTTCACTGCACCAAACTGAAAATATAGTCATATACGGTTTGCACAAAACCTTATGTTTTGTTCAGGTTTCTCTTTTTTTGTGTGTGTGTAAATGGGTTATTCGAGAAGGCACTTGACAAATCCGACTCTGACTATAGTTGTTGACAGAAATTTTTGAAATAATTTCAGTGCCTTCGTACATTGTTGAATGCCATAACTGTGGTCATGGTAGCGACCTGAGAGGATGTCCTCAGTCTCCTTTTGTCATTGAAGGTATGTAAATTTTCTTTTATTGTAGATAGATGACAATTTTGGACAGTAATGAAACGGAGTGATTATATGGTATTAATCATTCTTCACCTGTTTTGAGTAATAGAATATTAAGTTTCAGATGGGATCCAAATACAGTTGTGCTTTTTATTTTGGATTATAATCATATTTAGAAAAGAGTGTAATGTATGGGAGATCTATGATTTTGCTTACTTCCCTTTCCATTTCTCAGTTATTACATTTTCAGTTATATAGCATGTTGTTACTTGCAATGAAATAAAAATGTAGGTAATGCTGAAAACTGCACTTCTGCTGAAGCAGTACATAATGTGAGACAGAAGATTTTAGAGAACATTGACCTGTGGCTTTCAGAATGTCAATCTGGTATGAGCTTCAGGAAATGTTTGTTAACTCAACTTAGTAGCAAAAAAACACTTAGTAGTAATGGTTTAGTAGTTTTGAAGGAAGGAAAGGAATAAAAATGGATCTGTAGTGAAGGAAAAGCGTATTGAAATATAAGTGAGTTCTTGATACATTATAGAATCATCTACTAAGTATTAAATTCTAATTGTAAACAAGCGCGTTTAGTCAACATTCATCCATCAGGCTTTTTGTTTGAAACAACTAGTAAAAACACTTGTTTATGAGTTAACAAAGGGACATGTGATCAAATCATAGATAAATGTTAAAAATTGTTACATTTCAGCAATTACCAAACGTTACAGTCTTACTTTACTGGCTTCCTTTTTCACTGCAAGCATGATTTGGAACATTTTCATTGACTTTCTCATATTATTCACTAAACCGTACCTTTTCTGTTTCTCAGAACCTGATGACGACGATCCTGATTCAGTCTTCACAGCAAAAAGGATGAGTTATACTATGTAAATTTCACCCAAATCATAACTCCTTGTAATGTCGTATTCTATATAACAATGTAATCATAATGCACATCATTCTACAACCATAATCATATCTGTTGTTCATTTGTATATCATGCATTTTTTCATATATGAAAATTTACTGAATGATGTTATTTTCTTCCTGGTTATTTTATGCCATTTTACAATTTGTGTATTTTGGTATGGGTTACAGAATTTTCCTTTTCAATGGATTTTTATCAATGGTCATATCTTTAATCAAATTTAGTCTTTTAGATGATTTTTAATAATTACTTTCCATGTTTTTTCATTGAATCGTTTTTACTTCTATGTAAATATATTTTCTTCTCATAGATGCATAACTCTCGGATTTTCGCCTGGTTTTACTTACGACTCACCTTCACTTTCAAAGCAGTAGTATCGCTACGCAACAACTACTTTGCTAAGATATAGAGAGGCATGCTTAATTCTGGATCATGACTGCGTCACGTGATCCCATATTTTGTGAAGCAAGAATGGACCAGATCTATATAACGTCGTATGAAAACCGCTCATTGCGATTAGGGTTCGTCTGTAGAGAGGATCTGAAATGGCTGACGGGTGCGAACGTTGGGATCTGGAGGTGGTACGAACTTGATGGGGGGTACTGATCGTGCAACCATAGCCTTCTCTGTCCTCGTATTTGCAGTTAACATGCCCGAACGCGGTTTTTCAAGTAGTAATGAACGACGATTGGTTTCTTCGGAGGTGCAGTTATCAGAGGGACTGAGTGGAGGAGGCGGTCACCGCGTGGATATTGCTGTTAAAATATGAGTCTATCCATTTGCTCTACTTATAAATGGATTGAATCAGCTCATTTATAAATCTTTATTAAATAGATAATAAACAGATTAATATATTTTTTAAAATGTTATAAATGAACAATCCATTTATTAAAAATCATCCTGTGAATACACCCTATAATTCTTCACAGTGACTAACGATTGTATTTAAAAAATAACATACTACATCCCAATATTTGATCTCCGTTCAGATAGAAGTTGCTATTTTTTTTCGAACTGCAATAACTTCTTTATACTAACTCGAAATCAGATGAGGATGAACTTCGATCTAAATTACGAACAGTATGGAACACTCAAATACTTCATCTTGTGAACGCATAGTGTAGTTCTACATTGTGACTAGTTCCCATGTTTGAACTCCGTCGGGGCAGAAGCCGCTATTTTTTTTTGATCGGACTGCAGTAACTTCTTTATACTAACTATACTTCAACCGATAAATTCACATCTACATTACGGACTACATGAAACACTCGGATACTTCATCTTGTGAACGCACACTGTAGTTCTTCATGGTCACTAACGGTTGTACTTAGAAAATAATGTGCTGCATCTCATGTTCGAACTTCGCCTAGACAAAAGTCGCTACTTTTTTGGTTCGGTCTGTAGTAACTTCTTCATGCTAATTCGGAATCAGCCAAGACTTTGATCGATGAACTCCCTTGTAAATTATGGACAATATGAAACACTCGGATATTTTATCTTATGAATGCATACTGTAGTTCTTCATGGCGACTAACAGTTGTATTTAGAAAATAACAGGCTACATCCTCATATTTGAACTCCGGTTAGGCAGAAACCGTTATTTTTTTGTTTAGACTGAAATAACTTCTTGGTTCTAACTCGAAATCAGGCGAGACTTCGACTGATGAACTCTCACCTAAATTACAGACGATATGGAACATTCAGATACTTTATCTTGTGGACGCATGTTGTAGTTTTTTATGATGACTAACGATTGCACTTAGCAAATAATAGACTACATCCTCCTATTTGAATTTTGATGAAAATTAAAATTGAAATTTTAAATTTTAAATTTTGAAATTTTAATTTTTGTCGATATTGAAAACATAAAAATTAAAATTAGAATTATTTTATATCTATTTGTTTTTTGTTAGTCAAATCAAATTTAAATCTTTAAATGGATTAAATGGATAATCCGTTTATTAAATGGGTTAGGTCAGACTGACCCATATATTAAATGGTCATAAATAAGTTAGGTCAAATTAGATCCAATCTATTTTGATTCAACCCAACCCATTTGATGGACCTACGTGGATCACGAGAATGCTAAGAACAATTGCAAAGGCACGTGAGGATTTGCTGTTTTAATTTGCAATGGGTCACCGAAATAATTATTTAAGTAGGGCTAAAGCTAAAATGACCGAATCTAAAATACGAAATGAACTACGGATTGAATCTAGACCATCGCCCTGAATCTAGACCATCGCCCTCAATTCAAAATTTCAAATGCACATACTAATTTCTCATCGTGTAATTTCTTGTGCTATTAATCTGGTCGGAATAGCAAATCACTTTAACTAGTGGGCTTGACTTTAGAGTTTTGAGCATAACATTGGACTTGCAATGTTTACATCCCACCGCTCTTTGGAAAACCAATACTAATGATTAGTTTGGAGTTAGCGGTTTCACTAAAAATAAACTTAAAAGACCGTTGGTTAGAATCATCTTGAGATGGATGATGTTGGCATGTTCCCATAAGAAGGCAGAAAGATTTGTGGGAATAGTATTTAGCGAATATGTGTATTTCTATGTGCTATATTTGTTCTCTACTATATATATGTATGACTAGATGAAAGTAGCTCAACATCAGTTGAGTAGTGTAGCGTAGGTTTTTGTAAATGGATACTTTTGGATACGGATAGTGTCATATCCGTATCAGCATACGATGCAGACAAATATCAGATATTATTCGACCAATTCACAACCAATAAATCTATATAAATAAATAGAAAATTTTGATTTATCATAAATCCATTTTGGTACTAAACATATAAAAAATAATAAATACACTAAGAAAAATAATTTTTAAACGGTAAAAATTGATTTTTATATACATATTAATTTTTTTACCTAGATAAAATAGTAAACGACTATCATTTTATATACTAAAATACATAAAAATAGTGGAAATTTAGATCGCATCTTTAAAACGGAAGAATATTGCAAAGCGGGTCCCTGTGTAAGTTTCAATATAAAGCGGTTCCCTTTTTTTGCTGCAGAATACTTGCTAACATTTCAGCAACTATTCAGAATACTTGCTGATAGTAAATATTGTTGCTGAAATGTCAGCAACAATTGAATATTATTGCTGATAATCATGCAATTGTTGCTGAATAATTATATATCAACTAAACTTTATATTAGTGCAACAATATGTGCAATTATTCTACATTGTTGCTGATATGTGCGCAGTTATTCCATAAAATAAGGTAATTTTGGCTTATTATTGCTGATTTGTATGCAACTTTTATGAATTATTGCTTTTTTCGCTGCAATTATTGGAAATAAGCTACGTGTTCTATGCAATATTGATTATTTTCAATTATACGCAATTTCATCATTTTTTCCTTGATTGTTGTGCAATAAATAATATGTTGTTTGAATAAATGTATATAGTAAATTTGGAAGATTGAACTAAACAGAAAATTGCATGAAACAACGCAATTTTTTACTAAAGTTGCTGAAATATCGACAATTTCAAGAAAAATTGCAGAACTTCCTGAAGTGCGAATTTTGTTGTTTTTTTGGGTTTTGATGAATTTTTTTGTGTTTTTCTTGCATTGATATGAAGATGATTATATGTTGAAATAAGTTTTGAAGTTTGTCAATTTTTTACGATGTTTTTTGTTGTTTTTTTTTATTTTCGAAAAACAGGGACCTAATTTATAAAGTTTTAAGACAAGGACTTTTCGTGTATTTTGAAACCTACCAGGGACCTGTGTCAGAAGTACCCTAAAAAATAATTATAATCTTGATGAAAATCGGACAGACAATTATCGGATACGAATACGACCATTTTTAAAATATCGAATAATTTTTCATATTTCGGACACAAATATTGAATTTTTTGAGTACTCGCTGACTGCCCTAGTGTAGTGTAGTCTATAATTTAGTATCTTGAAAAAGAAATAAAAAAATGAACCAATTTTCAAATATTCTGTTTGCGCACATGCGCGCGTGTTTATTTTTAATTATTATTCTGAAGAAAGTTGCCTAGATGAGTAGGTGAGGTGGTAAGCCATGTTTGGCATCTAGGTGAAGCTTAGACAGACGACTAAGCGGTAAGCCTTATCCAATGTCTAAACGGGTCTGTGAGGACACTTACAATAATTGAATCCATTCGCCATTAACCCAAAGCCAACTTAGCAGACCCTTCGAACTTGGAATTCTTTGAAAGATCATGTTCGAATCCGCTGCGTCCAAAAAGAAAAAAGAAGTTTGCTAAAACCCTAAATCCAATCCTACTATAATTCCTCTCTACCTTCAAGCAGTCGCGATGCCACTACATTTAATTGCCGCATCCTTTGGCCATGACCATCAACCACGTCTGTACACCACCACCCATTGATTTGATGCATGTGTCCAGGCTTCAGGTTTTGACTATAGACAAGCCATTTGTTTTTACCCCTTTGTGGTTTATCGGTTATTTCAACTCAAGTTATGTCTTCATTAATTATGTTGTATATGCATATAAGTTGTATAAGCAAAACTTTTTGACGTTGATTATGATACCTCGTTTACTCTGTAAAAAAATTAGCCTAGGTTATGTTTACTCATTATGAACTTAATGATGTTCTAAAATGGTTCATATCTTTTATGCATTCAGTCATCCATGATATTTTATGTGATCTATTACAAATTGAATAAAAGATTCATAATTATGATAATATGAAAGAAATATTGGTATGGAGTCTCGTGCATCATTTTAAATAGCGGAACTTGATCGATAATTTTCCATCAAGCACCGCTAGCTCAAATGACAAGTGTTAAGACGCTTTAAACCGAAATTCTAGAGGTTTGTGATTCGAATTTCTAAGATATCAAAACGAGTGTTGTTCTTGAATAAAGTACCACTCTCATATTAGAAAAAGCGAACACTTCCAGCAATTCTGTAATAAAATGGAACAGGAAAGAATTTATCATTTGATTTTTCGCAGACCAATGAGCATCTGGAGGTTATAAACAAGATCATACGGAATACCATAAAGAAACACCTCGAGAGTTTCAAGGGAAAATTTGTTCAAAGGAGCTAGCCAAGCCACATCGATCTAGAACTGGGCATTTGCATTTTGCAGTGATCTAGAGGTTCGAGGCAATGCTTCTTATCGAGACTGGTGTACCTACCACCAATAATTAACTTTATCATTGAAAAAAACCGAGGAATTGCCTCAAGTAAACCTAGATATGATTGAAGAAAAATAGCTGGAGGATTGTACAATTCACGTCAACTTGGATCTTTGAGAGCATCCCAAAATTCCCGAATGATGCAAGTATATGGATGATCTAACAATACCATGCTACAAAGTAATTTTTGTTTCTATACACTAATTTTGAATTTTAACCAAATGTAAAGACTCATGCTACAAAGTAAATTTTGTTTCTATAGACTATTTTTGTATTGTAACCGAATCTAAATACCCATAAACGGACGGAATGATGGATTGTTTTTTATGCTTCTTTATTTCTCAAAATACGAAAAGAAAAAAAACTGTTTTATTTTTTCTATGTTAACTTTATTTTTTAAATTGATCGTTTTGTACGATCTACAATGCATTGTATACATTTTTATAAAGACGAAAATCCAAAACTAAAAATGACACAACCACCCCCAACCTAAGTTTTAAAAGGGTCGTACCAGAGTAGGACTCACACTGTCGTCCTCGAAAGAATGTCCGTAAGCAGTGGAATATGACTAGGATGCGACATAACCACTTGAGAAACAATTGCACAATCACACAGAAGACGCCCAAAAATACAATCAAATTACAGCTTCTTCTACACTTTAAGCTCAAGCACATTCCAAACAATGTAGGCAACAACAATAACAATACAGTAAAGTACAACAAAAAAAATAAAATGAAGCAACTTCAAATTACCTATCCACATGTTTGCTTTTCTCAACACTGAACTTCCATTCTAAACTCTAGCATCATATATTGGGTACAAAATGTCACTCCCTTGTAATGGAGCAGTCATTATGACAAATACACTCTATTTTGCCTGTTTCAACAAAAAGATGTGGACATGTACAGGTTCTCACTTTAAATAAGTTGAAGCAATCCACAAAGTCACATAACTAAGTAATGAGGTGGTGACTTCCAAACTTCTAGGACCTTTTAATATAGGAGGAACAACAGAGACCATTAATAAAGTGCCCAATAACCATGATCCAAAGAAAGCAGCGACTCTGAACAATGGCAAGAGACCAAAATATGAGATAATATTCCCAATTTGAGGTTGATAAATAAGTCCTACATTTACCTACCTTATTATATCTAAATTGAATACATTATGCAGGGATCATGGTTCATCACAATAAAGTCAATATACAAATGAAATTAAAAGTTGTTATGGGCTCGGTAAATTTCCCGTTATTGTAACTTTATCAGTTAATTGGTTACAAAATTTTAAACTAAATCAGTACAATTGGTATTATAACCATAAATTTACCATTTGTAATGCTAAAACATCTGTAAGATTTTCGATAACGGTGATTTGCTAATCCATCTATAATACGTGGATGCTCCTATAATCAGTCGTGTTACATACATTTAGAATCGAGCAAATCATCATATTTAGCTTAGGAATTCAGTTCAAATGATGTTAATTGTTTTTTTCCCACTGATATTTTTTATTAACTAACAAAGAAATGTATGATAAAACATTATTAGTGTAAAAAATATCAACCTTTAGTTTTTTAGACAAACAATATTTTACCACTAGCTGTGTAAAGTTTACCATTTTTATCAACATATCAGCTTTCTGTATACCAACAAATCAGCAACGGTATGCAACTTCAGCTAACCAGCAAGGTTGAAACAGCATTTGAAAAACAGTAGTCGTAACCGTTACCATAACAACTCTAAATGAAATGGGCTTATTATTCAAGATCAAAAGATTTAGCAATCTTACCCATATAAGAATGCTCGCATTTTACTCTTGAGCCTGGCATATAAGAAGTATATAGACGCGATAAGAGAAATGGCCACTTGTAGAGTGGGTCCTTCTTCAGTAGGAAATAACACCGTAAGCACTCCAAGAACAACAAAAACTGCAGCCGTCTTTACAATGAAGTTCGCAGCTGGAGTCTGAAATCTGCTAGCAATAGCCTTGACAACACGTGACTGAGTAACAGCGTTTACTTTCTTCTTTATGTCAATTTTGGGGTTTTTTCTGTTATAGAAGCTCTGCATTATTATTTTGTCATGTGCTGATTCGATTGCATCAACACTAGGCTGATGTGACCCATACATGTTTATCAAGTATTTTCTTGCAGCTTGAATCTCTTCTTCGGATGCCTCTCTGCTAATCCCAAGTCTTTGGTAGGGATCCTTTACATTAATTCTTGGAAAGATGCCTGAATTAACATAGAAAATAAGACAAAACTGGAGTAAAAGATTGTATACGTGTATTCATAAAAATTAATCACAAAAACTTAAAATCTTGTATGAACTTTGTTCCAAATCAGATCACCCAATTACAATTTGAAACTCTGATTCTAAACACAATTAACATCGCAGTCGGGATAATTGTTTGAATAAATAGTTCAAATTCTATTGTTTCATAAACAAGATAGAGATGGATGTAACAAAATAAAAAGTAAGTTCAGAAGTAGAATCTCAAGCATCAAACTCGATTTCAAAAATAAATTACTACCAAAGAAAAAAGAATCGACGCTTTCACGCAATTAAATGTCATTTACTAAACTACATAAACCAAATTTATAGCATACAAGTATGTATAGAAAATAAATATGATTTTTTTGAATCTACAATGTATGATGTGATTCCTGTTTCGATCTTAAATTTGGACTTTACGATGCACGATTTAAATGCTAGTCTGCATGCCTGGTTCAAAAGCATTACATGGAGCAAACTATATACATGCAGGTTTTGCAATGTTGAATGATAGTGTTGCATGAAGATGGAGAAAAATTGAAGAAAACCAGTTCTTACTACATGTATAATTGTACAAGTAAAAAAAAGGGTACGTCTAACAAACATTATACTAGCATGAATACATGACATTAACCCTCACTGCTTACTCGTCCCTGTTAACTTTAAGCGAACAATCCAATTTTTTCATACCAACAAGGACATGCTTAGCATCTGGACGTAGCTTGTTATCACAAAACTACAAATAGCCATCTTTATTACACTGTAATCCAATTTGTATCTATGTCCATCTCTTATGCTAAAGATAAAAATGTTCTGCTCTCCATTGCTTTGTTACCTTACATGCCATAATTAATTAAATGTGAACCTTTCTAACTACCTCTTTTAAACTCTTGGTCAGCTTGTATGCATATGTATTGGAACATGAAAATCTTATAGGGCATTTTTTAACTACATTAAAACATGGTAAAAATACGAGTTTAAAGCACCGGTGGGGTAGGTTACATATGCCATGACATACAATCAGATCCCATTAGTTTATTATGTTGGGTTTTAACAAAATAACTCATTCGATTACTATTCATCTAAGCTTTAAAAAGGAGAAATAATATGGCTGCAAAAAGTTTTATTTTATTTTGTTTTAATTTTATAAAACTAAAAGAATTACAATCATATTTACACAACGCTATGACACATGATAGATTTAACGGATTAGCCATATTAGCCATTGACAATGAAATTTTAGACATAACAAAATACTACCATAACAAATAATTTTCGAGAAAAAGTTGTTTGCAATGTCATTTTTCAGCAAAATAAATAAATAAAATAAAATAAAAAGAATTAACTTTGATATATAAATCCAATTTTCTAATCTTTCTCCCAAACCCCGTAACTTTTAAGACTGATTTTGATGAATGACACGGACATTTTTCTTTTCTTATATATACTAATGCCACACATGTATTAAAATCAATAACAACCCGCTAAATTAAGTAGGTGATATAAATTTTACCAGTTGAATCATCAGCTGCATCACCAAATGCTGCAGAGACTCTACTTTTTATTAACCGAGTCCGCCTGCTCAAATCTCTAGAAATAGAGATTCTCAAATATTTCCTGATGCAGTAAACTACGTTTTCAAAGTTGATCGTATCTGTGAAATCATAAATAATACCCAATACAATTAATAAAATGGACAAATTCTATCATGTTTACCTGCGCACATGAGATAAATAGACCATGTTGTCCCTCAAAAACACATTACAAACCGAAGGCACAGCCGACCTATGTAAGGACCTTAAATCTCTTGCATTTGCCATGTAACGTGAGACTTCTGGAGGATTAAAAGTTAACCCAGAAATCGACATTGTGAACTCTGCAGTCAGTTACCTGTCATATTACTTTACTTTTGAACTTAAGACGAGCACTTGAGTAGCAATGTCCAGAATACAACAAGAATGAAACAAAAAACAGGAGTTTGAAAAGTAAATTATAAAGCTTGTAAGAGCATAGCCACTTTCAATCAAAAGATTGAAAGCGGTCAAGTTCTTCCCCAAGTTTATGGATTCAAACTTGGTAACTTGTCATAGTCCTTCACCAAGATAATATTCAATTCACCATAATATTATCAGATTGGGTAAGAGCATGTTAGGCAATAGCTTATAAGTTACTTTTCATCACTTGAAGTGTTTGGCAACAAAAAGTAGCAAACAAGTTTACAAGTATGAAAACTTGCCTATGAATAATTTCCTATTTTACAACTAAATTTTACCCAATTTCTAACCTATCTATCCAAACACTTCTGCCTGTTAGTGTTCCCATAAAATTACTTAGTTGCAGCGCAAAACCAATTTTAAGTAGTTTCCCAGAAAAATGTTGCTAAGCGTGCTCTAAGTTACCTTCGGTGCATAGCTGGAAAATGTGAAATGAAAACCCGTTTCGTCTTATTTGAATTTTACATGTCTGAAATTGAATATCATAGAATTTGTTTATAGTCAAGAAGCAGTAACGAGGGATTCAAAAACAGAATTTGAGCTTAACAAAGAGAACAACTTGTTTCATCGAAAGATAGATTATTGCTCCAAGATTCATTACTGAATAGCAATATTGCAGAAAAGAAGCGTAATTTTAGAGCTGAGCAGATTTGTAATCAATAATACAGTAACAGAGTATTCTGATAAATGTTTGAGTAACTAAACTGGAAAAACGAAGAAATTTTTTGCAAATTATGGATTACCAGTAAGCTCTGCCTAGAGGAAGAAGATTGCTTGTTCAATTACAAAAAAAAATGGAAAAAAAACAAAATTTTGGACTGACATAGCAAGAAACCCTAATTTTTGGGTTTAATCCATTTCTTGGGTAAATCAGGCCAGACCCCATTATCTTATGGGCCTGTAATAAGGTCCAGGCCTAACATGTAGATATGGGGAGTACTAATAATGTTTCTGTTTTTATTATCGTGTTATATAAAGCCCATGTTTTAAATCGAATTAACAAGTATGCATGGCAATTGTAAAGTAAACCTTAACCCAGTGTGTACAATGCGTTCCCTGTACTTTGTCCAAACGGATTTCTCCAAAGCTTTCGACTCCGATTTGTTGGGATTCCATTTTAGAGATGCTTAGACATAAAAGATTTACTTTGAAATTGATCTCTAGGATTCGGAATATTCTTTTCTTTTCTACGTTCTCCGTTTTCGTCAATGGACAACGAGGCAATATAATAAAATCTAATGAAGTACTAAGTAATGGAGATTCAGTGATCCCCTCCTTTTTGACTTGGTTGTTAATGTTTTTGCTATCATGTAAGCAAAGGCTTCTCATGTTGGTCTTATTAACTGATTAGGAGCCGTAGCACTTCATTATGCAGATGACTCATTGATTTTTATCTTCCCCAACCCGACTCACATTACTACATTGAAGCTCATGTTATACTACTTCGAACTAATTTTGCGGCCGATGATCAACTTCCAAAGAGCTCTATCACTCTGGTTAGTGCAACCAGAAGACTGCTAGAGTTGTTGCTTCATCTCTTAATTGTATTTTACTGTGCAACCCACACTTTTGGGCATACCGATTCAAAACCTAAAATGACTTTCGAACTCGCGTCGTGTCAAGAAGTACAAGTCATTGGGGTTTTAAAACATTTCATGATATAGCGACTAATATAAATTTAAAACATTCCACACTTTCATATCTCACAGCGGAAGAAAATAAAATATAAATACTAAAAACAATCCAGATCAAATAATAGTCTCAAAAGCACGTAGTCCATAAAATAAACGACATAAAAAAGTTCCAAATAAAAAGAAGATGTGACTGATAATAGAATATGATAAATAATACATGTAGAGTAACTGTAAATAAATACTCTGGACGTCTAGTCTCCTCATCTACACACTATACCTGAGCCAAATCACCACTGACATGTCCTTCTACAGTGGATGTAAAAGGGAAAGAAAAGGAATGTATCAGACAAAGTCTGATGAATGAATTATATTACTGACGTGTGGTGTTCATAAGCAATTAACTTCATTTATAGCTTACATGACCTAGGGTGTCCATTTATGTTTAATTACTACATATAAAGGATTGATTATTTTACAAATCAAGAATATAATTTTAGTTACACCTACAACCATAAACAACTTATAAAGGTATTCGATCAACGATACAGGAATCAACATCTAACAATTCTAAATCAACTCATAATATGTGAATCTTGATGATTAACTTTCTAACCAACATTGGAACAACATTCCTGAATAACACTACAAGTCTTTAGTTGCCATTATTAGTTGCCATTCTTTAAGTATATTTTATTTTACTAACGCTGCCGAAATTTACCGTCCTTTCCACCAATGGGAACATATTTTTACATTTTCTTATTTTCACGTTTCCCACCTCTTCATATTTCCTCTCCACTTTACAGCAATTCTAACTGCTCCTCTCCGTCAATATTAAACTGAGCCCAACGTTTCCTCCATCGTCATTATCGGGCTACTCGACTTCGTCAATCCACTCCTCTGCCCATAGTCGATCGACCCCTCCTTCAATCTGCTATCGTTTGATTGAGATATATGCACAAACCCTAATCGATATGGATTTTGTGATTGTATATGGATTTTTATGGTTCGATGTTGATTTATATCGCTCCTATTACCAAGCTGGAAGAAGCTCCAAGAGGCTGAAGGAAGCTCAAAGAAAGAGAATGGTGCTAAACTCTTTGCTTTTTAAATATTATTTTCTCTAAAACCTAATTTTGAATTTTGAAAATTGTTTTGATTGTTGTCCTCTCCATACAAATTTGGGAGATATCAAATGCGAGATTTCTTGCCATGAAGTCACTAAATTTGCCGAGGTATCTTGGTTTTTCTCTCTCTCTTTCATATCTACTGTTGATTTATTTTTGTTTGAGTTGTTAAACTTTATGGATTTTATAGTAAATTGTGTCGATTGATCTAATGAGTGGTTGTTATGTTGGATGTCTCTCAATACAAGTAATGATAATCTTTCCCATCTATTGTTTCTGGAATGAAGCCATTGTTCTCCCTTGACCAATTGAACTTCTATACGGAGAAACGGTTTTTTTCGACTCAATATGAAAATTTATATTTTTTAATGCTTGTTCCAGCATTCTAATCGCCTTCATGGATATTACACCCAGGATCATTCTGTTGAGATGTAGTGCAATTTACATGGATGCACATGTGTCCTATTCTTTAGGAATAATAAGTTGTTGTTGAGTCTTTCTATGCTTTGTTTTAGGATCAAGTTGTGTGTGAATAAGTCTATAACATACTGCTATAATTTAGTGCACCGGGTCTTGTTTTATATTTTGTTCTACAACTTGTATCGTTTCGAGTTTTCAGTTGAGTAATAAATAAAAACTGTTGTTTCCTATTTTGTTTACATGGTATCAGAGCCAGGTTGAATACTAAATGTGTGTGCTCATTTACTCAACTGAAATTTCACCAGCAAATTTTTTTTTGATTCATTTGTCAAAATGAATGGAAACATTAGTGCATCCCCAAGTTGCAATAGAAAAACTGGATAGTAGCACTATAGCTACTGGAAGCTTTGTATGGAAGCCTTCTTACAAGGACAAGATCTTTGGGAGCTTATATCTGGTGAAGAAACTACAATTTCTACTGACAGTCCACAAAACCCTGATGTGTGTAGGAAGTGGAAGATCAAGTGTGATAAGGCATTGTTTGCTTTACAGACATCGATCGGTAAGGACTACATTGATCATGTTCGCGAGCTAAACTCCCCAAAATTAGTATGGGACACCCTTGAGAAGTTATTCACGCAGAAAAATACTATGAGATTGCAATATCTAAAACACAAACTTGCCTCCATTACCTAAGGTAAACACTCCATTTCTGATTATTTTTTGAGGATAAAAAATCTATGTGCTGAGATTTCAGAGTTAGATCCCGCTGACTCGATCAAAGGAGCAAGAATGCATCATTATGTCATTTGTGGCTTAAGGAAGGAATTTATGCCTTTTATCTCCTCTGTTCAAGGATGGGCAACTCAACCAACGATTATGGAATTGGAGAATTTACTTTCAAATCAAGAGGTTTTGATTAAACAAATGACAAACATGTCTATCGTTGAATCAAATGATGTGCTTTTCATTAAAGACACGCGACGTGATATACATCAGCCAAAACCTTTATCAGGTGATAAAAGCAAGCAAGGAGTTAATGGAGAGCAAAACTGCTCTTCATTTTCTTGTCATAGATGTGGAAAACCAGGAAACATCAGGAAAAATTGTCAGGTTAAGCTTTTCTGCAATAAGTAACGCAAACCAGGTCATATTAAACAAAGGTGTCAGACAAGGTTTACAAATAAATCGGCGAATGTTGTTCATGAAACAAAAGAGAATGATCAAGTGAAGTGGGAACATTGCTACTTAATTGAAGTTGTTAAGGAGGTAGACAATGTGGAATCTGATATGCAATCCAATACAAGTCAAACGCCAAATATTGCCGTCAACTATGACCAGGACTGGATTGTAGACTGTGGTTGCTCGCATCATGCCACCGGCAATGTAACGACCCGTAAATTTTAACGGTTTTAGTAACGTAATTAACTAAAATTTTGTGAAATTTTAAAAGATTGAATTTTTAACTGAAAATTTAATATTTGGAATACGTCTATTTTAACATAGCAACTGGTAAATTTTCATCTAATAATATGGAAGTTTATTTTCTTGTGTGATTTTATTTACATTTAAATCGGTTGATATTGATGATAATAAAATATTTTTCAAACCTGAATATTTTTATACAATAAATTTGTTAAACGTCATATTTCGTTTCTCCAAATTTTGACTTATTTCTTATTTCTGGCAAATTAGCAGCATTTCCGGTACCGATTATCGATTTTTGATAGGATGATCGTACCACTGATATCTGTATACCATTTTGATCGTTTCGTCGTGCTGATCTCTGCGGTATATTCAATTCCGTGTTCTGAAATCCGGTATGCAGCGGAATCCGTGTAAATGGTAACCAGTTTGTGTCTTTTGATTTCTTACACCATTTCATATTCCACCGTTTAAACCAAAAGCCATTAGCTTTTAGAGTTCCCAGAAATCCACGTTCTCACTGAAACACATCTATACCATTGTTTTTCATTTTTTTAATTTCAAAAGAGAAAAAAAAACTGTTCGTATGCATTTTTGCCTAATTCCCTCTCTCGTGCTTCAAAGCCAAGCAACCGCATCTCTCTCCCCAGCATACCCACGAATCCACACCCTTCGCCTCTTCCCTATCTCACGGCCCCCAAGCCTGTCGCCCTCTCATCGGCTAGCCAAACATCCAAGTTCCCCTGCAAGTGAAAAACCCTACCACTTCCCTCTTTTTCCTCCACGCTTCTTCAGCCGTGATCGTCTCCTCTTTGCCGCGCCTCTCCAACATTCGCGCAGTCAGTCTGCATGCATATATTCTTATATGTAAGTTTGTATAATATGTTGTCTTTATATATATATATATGTTAATTTACATAAGTTCTATATTATTTTGTTGTCTAGTGAAAGCTTATATATGGGTTTAGTTTATATATTAATATATATACAGTTCGTATATGCATTACTTATATTGGATCTGTGAGTATAATATAAGAGCTTATATTAGTTTATATACACATATGCATGCCTGTTAACTTATTTATACGTACCCTATGTTAAAGAAGTACTATATATACACCTATGTATAAGAGCTGCAGTCTCTTTTTTTATATAGACAAGTTTAAATATATAGTGTCGGCATATTTGTGGTGAGTAGTTTGCATGTGTACGTTAGTTGTATATATATTTATATCCATTAGTTTATATGTAAGTGTATATATTCTTAAATACCGCTGTTCGTATAAGTGTTATAGTGCGTATATTTAAATGAAATAATGTTCACAGTGTATATATATATATATATATTAGTCTATTTATGTAGCTATATATTTATATATAATTTATATAAAGTTTGTTTATAGGAATATATATATTCTGTTATGGATATAAATTATATTATGTTATAGTTGTTTATAGATAAAGTTGTTTATAACATATATTTATACAAAGTATATAATGTTTAAAGCATGTGTTATATAAGAAGTTTTCATTTAAAAAGGTATGAGTAATATATTCTGTTGGATTTGTGAACACATTTATATACATTAAGGCTGTAATATATATATATATATATATATATATATATATATATATATATATTGCACTACACGTGCCTGTCAATTTATAGTTTTATATATATGTGTGTGTTTTAATAATAGTAGTAGTTAAGTAAGTTATATTCAATAGTAGTAATATACATAAAATGCATGCTGCTGTTATATATATATGCCAGTATATAAGTTTTAACAGGGCAAATTATATATATGTAAGTATGGATTTTAAAATATAAGTTTATCTAGGGTGTGTCAAACCTGTTTGCTGTATGTATATATATATATATATATGTACAGTATTCTAGATTTTAAATAAAGTATTGTCTGTCGATTTTAAATAGTATATATGTTTTAAGTATAATATATATGTTATATATTATAAAGAGGAGCAGTATTACATAGTATATTATAAAGCTATTGATAAACTGGTCTGCTTGTTTTAAAGGCTATATTGTACAAGTGTTGCTGAGTACAGTAATATATTAGTATATATTGTTGATTTCAAAGTACTATACATATGTAAGTTTTATATACAGATTTATATTATATCAACAATAGATAAGTTAGTTATAAACGTTGATCTGTTTTGGGTTTATAATTGTGTAAAGTTTGTATAAATTTTATTTTAAACATTGATTTTAAAGATAATATATATGCTTATATATATATATATATGAATTTATATGTAAGTATTTGTGAACTTAGTTTTTCCAATTTATATATATAGATTTTATTTTATAGGCGTAGAGTTAAATATTGATTTAAATATATATATATATATCTTATTTAAATGTGTGTTTTAAAATTTAGTTTAGAGGAAAATTTTAGCATATATTTGTTTCAGTTATATCAAGATGGTTCTGATTCGTTTTTTCTTCCAACTCCTATCCATCAACCTTGTCGTCGATTTCGTGCCAATCGTGCTTCGTTTTGGAATTCGTGCTTGGGTTGTAACTCATTCCATTGACGAATCTATCTTGCCTCGAAAGATGAGCAATCACTCACGATTAACGTTCTTACATTTATTAAATTTGATTTCAATTGAAACGACAATTGAAATATGCTGTTGTTAGTTATTTACATTGCTATATATATGCTATTATCTATATCTATTCACCTGTGACATCTGACACCATTATCTGTTATTTATATTGATGATATATGCCTGTTATATTATTATCATATCTGTTATCACTCTACAAGTTCCCTGTTAGTATAGAATTCCCTATGGGTTGAAATGATACATACCCGAACGATCTGTAGAATATGAGGAAATCGTTATGGGTTGAAATGATAAACCCAAGCGATTTTCAATTGAATTGAATTTGAGATTGCGGGTTGAAAAGATATATACCCGTATATATTTAAATTGCGGATTGAAATGATAAATATCTGTATCACTTGACCATAGGATAGAAAATTATATACAGACACCGATGGTCTATATATAAATATTTTGAAAATGATTTCTATGGTTTTGAAAAGAAATATATATATATGGTTTTAATAAATATTGATTTTAAAGATTTATTAAAGTTGATATATATTATGTTTAGGTATTTATTTAATGTATGTATTTTCAAATATAGAGTTTATAATGATTCAAGTTGGAAAGATAAATTTGAAATTGATTTGAAATTATATTTATTTAAGAATTTTACTTAAATAAGTTTGATTTGAAATTTATTAAATTTGAAATTTTAAAGATATGTTTTATAACTTGAATTTGATTAAAAGTGACTTAAATGAATATTTCAAACTTATATAAATTTAAATGGGATATTTTGTTTATTTAAATTTGTAAATTGAAGTTGTATTTAGATGTTATTGAAATGATTAAGTAAATATTTCAAAACTAAATAATACCAAAGTGAATTTGATATATATATATGAAATCATCTAATTTAGTTTTGAAATGTTGAATATTTAAAGCTTTGAAATATATTGAAATTGAAATGGCTTATTTTATGGTTCAAATATGTATTTGAAATCGATAATTTGAAATGGTTTATTGAGAAACTGAATCGAATTGAAATTGATGATTTAAGATTTGATTAAATTTGAATTTTGGAATTCGATTTGATTTTAAATCGATTTGTGAAATTTGAGGAAGCTATTTATTTATATAAAGTATTTTTAAACCATATCTAAAACTATTTATATTTTACTTTATAAATTATTTTAATATAAATCATTTTCAATATAAATTATTCTATTATAAACTAGTTTAACTTATAATTATTTTATATAAACTATTTTTATTTTATAAACTATTTTATTATATACTGTTATTAATATCTAAACTATTTAAGGGTGGAAGTTATGATTTCAAAGTTAAGGTTTTTCATAATATTATGATTTCAAAGTGTTTGGTTTCAGAAGTGTTATAACTTTGGAAGTATTATGATTTTGGAAATGGATATATTTGAAGTGAAAATGATATTGTATTAATATGGTTTGAAATGGAAGTGATATCGTTTTGATATGGTTTTGAAATGGAAATGATATTTTGGTTTTGAAGTATGAACTATTTTGAAATGACCGCGGTGTTATAATAACGTTTGGTTGTTAAAGAGACTAGGATCGGATATTGTCATACTCTCTGCCAATACCGAAAACCACTTTAACAACTGTGTACGCGGTGGATATTCCAGAATGAAGTAGGATGGTGGCGACGATCCTATATAAGGTATACATGTGGACCCGACTCCCATGAGTTGGCATAAGGTGGCTAAAACATGAGCAATTGACGGGCTAATGAGGTAGCTCCTCTTATCGGACACACTCCATCGTATACCATTCTATTACTTTGTGATTGTTTGGGTGCACCCCTTGATTCGGGAGTGTGGCTCGAGGTGGGCGATTGCTGCGGTTCTGCCTTACCACCAGCCCGGAAGTGTAATTGGTATATCTACCCTGGCATTGCCTAGTTGTGCCGTATCACCTACCATATCGAGACCACTACGAGTATGATTTGTGTCGTACCTATGGAGTATCCTCTGGTAGCTCCAGTTTACGGGGTATTACGATACTGTATAGACTATTGGCACTATAAAATGTGTTAAGGGGGATATGGGTAACGCCTTAACGCTATTTTAATAGTTTACTTTAATTTAGACATATTATAATAGCATATATTACTACATAGTAGATAGTTTAACGGATCCTTAGAGGATGGTTATCCCAAACATCCTTTAAGTTACTTGTATTTCAGTTGATATTTCACTTGAGTTGGATTTATTGATATAAGAATGTTAATCCTGACTCGAGTGTTTTGTGTTTTGCTTTACGCTCAGGTCAGACTGAGTGATACAACATTCGAGACTCACCTTTGGAGTTGGAGCTTCGCTTGGAGATCCATCTATCGATTCTGCTTTCAGTTATTCGGTTAGTTTCAGTGATGTATTCAGATCTTGTATTTGACTATTGTATTGAGACATCTATGTATTCGTGACTTCTGTTGTATCTTGTTTAACTCTGTTATATATATATAGTAGCTTCATGAACTATTATTCTTTTGTTTCCACTGCATTATTGTTATATTACTCCGTGTTTGTGATTCTGTGATTATTTATTTACTATATATGCTGAGTTTTGCCAAATTTAAATTAACAATCTGATATTTTGAGCAATTCAAATCCGACATGTATGGATACGAATGGTAAATTTCAGGATGTTACAGGCAATGAATCTTTACTTTCTGAAGTTCGTCCCCACAAGGGCAAGCAAGCTATTATCACTATAGACAACACTACTCATCCAATTGCAACCGAATGCAGTTTGAAAGTTGAAGTGGATGGTATAAATTGCAGCGGCATCGCTTTAAGCAATGTTTTTCATATTCCCGGGCTTACGGAAAATCTTTTATCGGTCTCTCTAATTACTAGCTCAGGGAGGTATGTTTTATTTGGTCCTAATGATCTCCTTATTGTTGATAAATTGAAAAATTATGATGGTGATGTTCTTTTCTGTGGGGAAAGGAAAGAATCTTTGTATGTATTATCTGCTAGTGAAGCTTATGTAGGTAAAACAGGCCAAAATGATCGAGCATCTCTTTGGCATGCTCGTTTAGGCCATATTGGCTACCAATTATTGAAGCAAATATCAACAAAGAAGTTGCTAGATGGTGTTCCTTTATTGAAAGAGGTACGCCAAGATATTATATGCTCTAGATGTCAATATAGAAAGTCGCATCGTCAACTGTTTCCAAAATCAACGAATAGTGCTTCACAAAAGTTTCAACTAGTGCATTCAGATGTAATGGAGCCAACTAAAACTCCTAGCTACAGTGGATTTCACTATGTAATGTTGTTTGTAGACGACTTTTCTCGCTATTCATGGGATGTATTTTCTTGAACATAAAGGTGATGCATTTTCAAGTTTCATGTAATTTTGCTGCTTGTAGAGAAAGAGCATGAATCAAAGGTGAAGTGTTTGTGGATTGACAATGGCGGAGAATACATGTCTGAAGAGTTCCTCTCGTATTGCAATAATCATGGTATTATTAGGCAAATGACATGCCCAAATACCCCACAACAAAACGGTGTTGTTGAGCATAAATTGGCACACCGTACTTCTATGAGCTTGTCATCGTTACATGAAAAAAATCTCCCAAAAGAGCGGTGGGTAGAAGCTATACAGTGCTCTTGTCATGTCATCAACTGATTGCCACCTTGGTCAGGTAGCACAAAATCACCTTTTGAAATTTTATATAGTTCAAGGCCTAATGTAAGTTATTTTCGTGCTTTTGGTTCGTTATGTTATGTTCATATCCCTAAAACTAACAGAACTAAATTTGATCCCAAAGCTAGAAAATGCGTATTTGTTGGTTATGGTTCTCATAGAAAAGGTTAGAGATGCATGGATCCTATAACGATGAAGTTTATAGTTTCAAGGGATGTTGTATTCGATGAGCTATCAACTTATTACCCTGCTGATAATAAAAGAGAGGACTCACGATTCATAATTTTAAATCCAACCACACTTGACCTGTTTTCAAGCGAAGATGAATCCAATGATGTAGAAACTGTTCTTATGCCTCATGCTGAAGATGAACATGATGTCACATTATGTAGATCAACTAGATAAAGGAAGTAGCCCTCCCATTTGTCTGATTATCAAGTCTAGATGAATCAATGCGTAGTTACTGCTTGTTTTCAAATGGGAGATGCTTATGAAAATGAGCCAAAATGCCATAAAGAAGCTAAGAATATCTCTGAATGGATACAAGCAATGAGTGAGGAGATCAAAGCTTTAAATAAAAATGATACCTAGGAGCTTATTCCAAGGCCAGAAGGTGTTGGGCTGCTGAGCTGTAAGTGGATTTATAAGGTCAAAAGGAAGGTTGATGGTGCAATAGCAAAGTATAAAGTACGCCTAGTCGCACGTGGGTTTTCTCAACAATTTGGTTTGGACTATGAAGAGACCTTTAATCCAATAGCTAGGATGGTCACTGTACGCACAATAATCTCTTTAGTTGCATATAAAAATTGGAGCATTTGATAGCTGTAGAAGCACTTTGCTTCTCACCTGTTTTGTACTCTAAGTGGAATGGTCACTATAAAACCATATAGTTGTTTCTGTGCATGTGCAGAACACCTTTTCTTCACGTATATATACAGTGGCACGACCCACTATAAAGTCGGCTGGCTTTGCCAAAAAAAATTGGAGCATTTGGCAACTCGATGTGAAAAATGCATTCCTTTATGGCGAGATAGATCACGAAATATTCATGGAACAACCTCAAGGATTTGTATCATCAGAGCTTCTCAATTATGTTTGTCGACCCAAAAAGGCTTTATATGGTCTCAAGGAAGCTCCGCGAGCTTGGTATGGTAAAATTTCTCAATATCTTGCATTTTGTGGTTTTATTTATTCACATAGCGACCCTGGCTTGTTTGTTAAGAGTTTTTTTTCAAAGTATCTATTACTACTTTTATACGTAGATGACATGATAATCACCGAAGATGACAATGATGAAATGGTTCATCTTTGTGATGAATTATCTGTTCGATTTGAAATGAAAAATCTGGGAGAAATAAACTGCTTTCTTGGATTAGAAATTGAGAAGATTGATGGGTATTTTGTTTTTCAACAATGCTACGCTACAGGTTTGTTGAATCGCTTTGGAATGAAGGATTCATAACCAGAAAGTACCCCTATAGAATCAAATCTAAAGTTGCAGAAGCTTGAAGGAGAACCTTTGGAGAATGCTACATTATTTCGCCAACTTGTTGGTAGTCTATTTTACTTAACTATAACCAGACCAGATATTACTTATAGCGTAGGTGTGGTTTCTCAGTTCATGGATATGCCTTGTGTTGGTCATATGGTTGCAGAAAAGCGAATACTTCGCTATGTGAAGGGAACAATCAATTTTGGTTTGAAGTATAGGCAAAACATGTCTTTTTCATTGTGTGGGTTAGCTGATGCGGACTGGGCAGGTGATGTGAATGATAAATGTTCAACTACTGGTTATTGTTTTCATACAGGGCTCTGCTGTCATCTCTAAGTGTAGTAAAAAGCAAAGAACAGTTGCACTTTTAAGTACCGAATCCGAATATGTGGCAGCAACTATGACCACATAGGAGTGCATTTGGATCAAGCGCCTAGTTTAAGAAATCACTGAATTCAATGAGTATCTGTTTACCATATATTGTGATAATCAAAGTGCAGTAAAACTTGTTGAAAATCCAGTTTTTCATGCTTGATCAAAGCATATCCAAATACATCACCATTTCGTTTGAGAGAAAGTATTGAAGCAAGATATTAAACCGGAACTAATCAGAACAATATCTCAAGTTGCTGATGTGCTTACTAAAGCACTACCAAAGCCAAATTTTGAGCAGTTTTGTAGAGCCCTCGGCCTGGTTGATCGGGATTCTGCACTAAGGGGAAGTGTTGAGATGTGGTGTAGTTTACATGGATGCACATGTGTCCTATTCTTTAGGAATAAATAGTTGTTGTTGAGTCTTTCTATGCTTTGTTTTAGGATCAAGTTGTGTGTGAATAAGTCTATAGCATACTGCTATAATTTAGTGCAACGGGTCTTGTTTTATATTCTGTTCTACAACTTGTATCGTTTCAAGTTTTTAGTTGAGTAATAAATAAAAACTGTTGTTTCCTGTTTTGTTTACACATTCCTTACATATACTTACAAATACAGACGATTTACATCAATAAATTGAGTTTAACTGATAATTACATATATGCAAAAAAGTAAAAATGCATTGAATGCTCTGTTTGAATTTCTACTTCCTTCTTCTACATTTTGAAAGAAAAGTTTAACTTAATGCGTTCAAATCTGTTGAATTAAACGCTTAATGGTACCACGACTTCACCTTTTGGTTTATATTCTTGAAGCAATTTTGGAAAAATGAAAAGTAAGAATTCATTTAGTGCTTTGCTTCCTTAGATCTGCAAATAGTAATATGGTCCTCTATATGATAATAGTATGTCGTATATTTTTCTATTTCATGAATATTAAATTTCACATGTCCACTGTAGAATTGTGTTATGTTTTTAACTATCTAAGATAGGAATAAAGTAAGATAGTATTTATTAGCAAGTAAAGAAAGATAGTATTGAATATTGAATATTGATTAACTGGATGTACACCGGAAGTGTTGTATTGGATTTATATTAATAATGTTCAAAATTAAAGCTTGCTGCCTCCATATTTTTTAACCTATGGTCTTGAAGCACAATTAAACAAGAATGTATTCCGTACTTTTGTTTCTTCCATTTAAAATTGGCTATTGGATTTGCTGTGTGATTATGATGTGTTGTTTGCTGCCTCTATATTTCATGCAGATGTAGTCCGAAACTTAAAAACCATGTATATAGCAACTTGAATAGAAATCTTTCAAACTGGCTTCATTGTCCCAGTGGTTAGACACTTCAACTTTAATGCGAAAGGTCACTGGTTCGAAACTTGCGTAGCGTGTTTCGAACATACATTAGTACTACCATCTAAGTATCCAATTTCAAAAAAAAATTGATATCTTTCAATTATTTGTTATTCAGATTTGATGACTTTAAGGTAAAGCATATTATTCGTCAGTCCAATTACAAAAACTACCTATTCACCAGATAGATTAGATGTGTAGCCATAGGTTTTCTCCAACTTCAACCACTACATGTTAGTTTGGGGAACTGGGTTTATTTTTTTTGAATATCCTTTTTTGTGGCATATTTACTTGTTATTCTAGCTACTATTCTAGTTGGGGATATCAACAACAAATTTCTGTCTTTTCAAGTACTTTTGATTTATTTCTTCAATTAAATAATAAAAAACCTAGAGAAAATGTAAAACTCAATTTATGAACACTGAGTTAAACTCGATTAAAAAATAAAATGAGTTGAACTTAGTTCAAGTAGTAAATAATTGTGAATATTTAAATTGGCTGGATTCATTGTGAATATTTAATAGTTAAACTCAGTTCAAGTATTAAACTCAGGATTTTAAAAAGGCTAGAGTCATTGTGAATATTTAATATTCAAATCACAAGTTTTTGGCGGAAGTTAATTGTAACGATTCAGAATTTTGGTTATTTGAAATTGGAATATTTAATTGGTTTGAAATATTTAAAAGTTAATTTACTTGAATTTCAAATATAACGATTTATTTGGTAATTTAATTATTGGATTAATAATTGGAAATTGGTTAAAACATTGAATCTTGAGTTTTAAGCTTGATAAAAAATAATTTAAAGGCCTATAAAATTTCTATAATAAGAATGAAGGTAAATAAAATTTTTGAATTGAATTTAAAAGCGATTTACTCGATTTTAAAAATAACTTGTTTGAATTAACAAATAAAAATAGCCTTCTGGGGCACAGTCTCGGATTTCGACGAAACTAGTTCCATTGGATCCGTAATAGTGTGTTACTATTAGATTTCAAATTTCATACTGTTTGGAGTTATCATTTGATCGCACGGGATAGAAACGCGCTGAAATTTATATCGAAAATTCAATATAATAATTGGGTCCAAAAAGCTATCTTCTCAATACGATCGAATTAGGACTCGAACCTTTTCCATTGCGTTCAAAATAGGGGTATAACATTATAAACGCCTAGCGGCACGCCTCGATAGGAGTTCGAGATTTTGAGTTACGTAATCGAGACGATTTGAAAATTTAAATAATATTTATATGTTGACCTGGCCTTTTATTCACATTAGCTGCTTTTCTCTCACTTCAAAACACTGTAGCCTTTCTTCTACATGCAAACATCATGTCTCCTTCTCTTTTAAAAATCACGTTTTCCCACCTTTAAACAGCCGATTACAGAGGAAAAAAAATGAAAACTGTAAAAAATCTAAATCTCTCAAATTACAAAATCGAATAAATTTAACGCTGTAAATCTTCGAGCTGTGGCAATTTTGGTTGTTCGAGTATGTTATGTGGGTGCAATCGAACATTGGGGAGGTGACGATTTTGAGCGGCCGAACTAGGGTTCTAGAATTTGATGGTTATACGAGGAGATAGGACTCGGCGTCGATTTCTTTGGGTTTGACGAACGAAGGCGCACCTGCAGCCATGAATCGGTGATATGCAATGTCAGTTTGGCCATCGCGACAGCAAGCTACTGGGGGAAGTCGCGTTCTCTTCTGGTGGCCATGGGGTTCTGTGTTGGTGACTGGCGTGTAGGGGACGTCGAGAGGTGGAGGTTGGTGATGGCGGCATCGATCGTAGTGGGTATGGAGGTGTGTCAGTGTAGCGACGTGCATGGTTGTTTGGGTTGCCATGTACAGGCGTGGGATCGACATTTGGGGAAGAAGATGTTGTTGGGCCAGGCCATATTCTTGGGTGAATATTTTATTTAAAGTGTAAATTGTTTCAATAATAAATAACAAATGGCGACTGGATCTAGATCTGGAATTCCCGAAACCCTAGGCACGGAAGAAGATGATGACGGCGGCGGATGGAAGGAGGTTAAGCATAGGGGAAAGGCTAAGATCTCGTTCGCTGATGCTCTCAAATCTAATAAGGGGATTCAAAAAGCGAAATCATGGATTGAGGCAGTTGGTTCTAGAATCGAACTCAAGGGTAATGCAAATTACTTTGAACCGCAATCCAATGGAGAGGATACATACCAAATAATTGATGAAGAGGATTATGCTGAATCTAAACGGCTTTGGCAGCACTCAATTTATGCTTATATGGAAGGCAAACGCCTATATTTCATACACTTTAATGCCTATATTAAAACCACATGGAATCCGAAAGGATCTTGGGATGTCTTTCCTCGAGACAATGGTTTTTACCTGATTAAATTTGAACTGGAGGAAGATTATCAAAGAATCATTAATGGCGGACCTTGGTTCATGGACATCAAATTAATTATACTACGAAAATGGGAGGCCGATTTCAATTTCGAACGTGCTATGTTAACAACTTATCCTATTTGGGTCAAATTCAATAACTTGGATCTTGCTCTATGGAATATGCGATGCATTAGTAAACTTGCAAGTCTAATAGGTAGGCCTATTGACATTGATGAAAATACAATAAAAGTTAAACGCATCAAATATGCTAGGGTTTTGGTTGAGATCTCAGCCAATACTGTGTTGCCAAAAATAGTTAAAGCCATAGATAAAAAAGGTAACGTGTATGAACAGGAGGTGGATTACGAATTTGTACCACCTAAGTGTGGGGAATGTATGTGCTTTGGTCATACAAACCAGCAGTGCCAACTTAGCATGGCAGATAGGCAGAAGAAAGTATGGGTACCTAAAATCATTACAGACCCCACAACAGAATTACCTGAGACTGGAAGCCCAAAAAATGAAGAGGAGATTACAAAAAACATACAAAATATCTCCCCCACTAAAGAACAACCAAATCAACACAAGTGTCCTACGGAGTTGGACTGCGGATTAGAGCAAGCATCTCATCTAGCTCCTGCTCAGTCAGAGAAGACACCTTGTATAGGGGATCACTCGGATAGTTCTGATCCAGCGATTCCACCTGCACAGTCTAAAAATCTTCCAAAGGCCTCGCAGGCATTGGATCCATTGTCTGATGAACACAAGGAGGCGGGGGGAGGAGTTGCCGGGTTCCCTAGAGGACATCCACAAGCTGGGCATTGAACTGGACTCGTCTGGTGATGAGGAAGAAGAAGATTTGTCAAAGGATATTAGTAAGTACACTGAATACAATTTAGCATATGATAATCAATTCACCACTGGTGGAAAAGAAAGAACTGTCAGATCAGTTATGGTAGGAACTGCTCCAGTTACTCGGAGCAAATCTACCAAAAAATCTTAAATGTCTATCATATGTTGGAATGTGAGAGGTCTAAATAATGACACACGTAAACTAGACCTCCACATTATTAAATCTAAATATAGGCCTACTATTTTAGCTCTTCTGGAAAACAAGTTGAACAATAATAACATAGAGATGATTAGAAACCATTTTGGAAATCAGTGGACTTTTTCAACAACACATTCTAAAGGTAGAATTATAGTTGGGTGGGAAAGTAATTATTGGAATGGCAACATTATAAACATGAGTGATCAACAAATGACCATAAAATTTCACAACATCGGTGGGCTGGAGATAGTTATAACATTTGTTTATGCTAAAAACCTAGCTTCTGAAAGAATTGAGTTATAGAAACAAATAACTAATAACTCAAAAAATATCAATATCCCTTGGATAGTTACTAGAGATTTTAATGCTGTTTTAAAAACTAATGAGAAAAAAGAGGGCCTTACATTGAGGGTAGCACATGTAGCAGAATTCAATAATTGTGTTCTATCCAGTGGACTTGCTGAAGCACACCACTCTGGTCTGAAATTCACATGGAAAAGCGGTGAGTCAAAGAAAATTACATCAAGATTAGACAACGTACTCGAAAATTCAAAGCTATCCAACAAATTCCAAATTTTAGAGTAACTGTTCTACCTTGCTCCATAAGCGATCATTGTCCCCTCTTGTTACAATTCAATGGAGATGAAGAAATGCATAAAGGAAAACCTTTCCGATATGCAAATCATTGGCCTTTGATAGAAGGATTTGATGATGTAGTGAACTTTAACACAGTAAGTATTCCTCCAGGCAATTACATGTTTCGACTTGTCATGCTCATCAAAATCATGAAAAACAGACTAAAAGATTGGAACAAATGCAGACCAAAAACCACTGACAAAATCACAGAATCCAACAACATTTAGAAAACATACAACATAGACTGGATGATGATCCTCTACACGAAGGTCTAAATGCAGATTTTTACTCACTTCAAAAACAGCTAAAAGAAGAACTACACAAGCAAGTAGTGGAGTTGAAGCAAAAAGCTAAAGAGAAATGGCTACAACAAGGAGATGAATGCAATAAATTTTTTATACTAAAATGTCCTTAAGACAACATCATAATAATCCACATAATATTTTAAATGAGCAGGGCAATGCTTTCAGGCACATCAAGGACATAAAAGATCAAGCCATTTCATATTTCTCAAACCTATACAATGGTGATTATAACAATCAGTTACCTCATATCAACTGCGGAAGGAAAGTCTCTACTGAGGGGGCCAGCATGTTGACTGCTCCAATCTTGGAAAAGGAACCGAGGAATGATGTCTCCTCTATCCACAGTGATTCCTCCCCGGGACCTGATGGAATGGGGGCAGCCTTCTTCAAAATGTATTGGATACACCTGAAAGATTTCATGCTAAAAGCTTACAATGAAGCACTAGAAACTGGTGAATTCATACAAGAAATTAATCACACATTCATCTCCCTCATCCCAAAAACAAAGAAACCAGAAAGAATTGAAGACTACAGACCAATTGCCAGTTGTAATGTCAGCTATAAAATTCCGAGTAAAATTATTTGCATGAGATTGAATAAAGTCCTTCCAGAATTAATCTCCCAATGTCAAAGTGCATTTATAAAAGGCAGGCTCATATCAGAAAACTCTCTGATGGCTCATGAACAAGTCAGGAATTTTAATAAACAAGGGGCTGATAAATTGTGCATTAAAGTGGATCTGCAAAAAGCCTATGACAAGGTGAACGGAGGATTTATAATACATATGCTTGAATCTATGGGGGTTCCAATGAAGCTATTAAAACTGATTAAATACTCTCTAGACACTCCTACTTACTCAATCATGATTAATGGAATCCCTAAAGGATATATCTGGAGCAATCGGGGAATTAGACAAGGTGACCCCCTCTCCCCATACTTATTTGCAGTAGCTATGGAATGGTTCACCCTGCAAATGGAACTGGCATGTTTTCATGAATACATACATCAAATTTATAATAACCTCCCAAGAATCACACATTTACTATATGCAGATGATCTGCTAGTGGTGGTAAAAGGTAATTTGAAAGCAATTGACAAAATTAAGGATATATTTACAAAACTAGAGTATCTTGCTGGGCTTAAACTGAATGAATCTAAAACTAAGTGCTACTTTAATAAGCACTGCTCAAACAAGCAGGCTATGTTAGAGAGATTGGGATTCTCGGAGGGACACCTTCCAGTTAAATATTTAGGAGTTCCTCTTTCCAATAACACTATCACAGATGTTGAGTGTGGCAAGTTGGTGGATGACATAAGAGATAAATTACAAGGCTAGAGATCAAAGCTTCTTTCTTTTGCAGGCAGAGTAGAATTGGTGCACACAATTATCATATCTAAAGTTAGATTCTGGTTACAATCTTTCCAAATTCCAGATTGCTCGATTACAAAAATTAATTCAGTCTATGCGGACTTCATATGGAGAGGGGGGATGCATAAAGTTAAGTACTCTGACTTATGCAGGAAAAAGGAGGAAGGAGGTGTTGGCCTGAAAAATCTTTTTGAACTAAAAAAAGTATATGGTCTGAAATTAGCTTGGAATGTTCTTACTTCAAACAATTTATGGGCTACATGGATGAGGTCTAGATATCTTAAAGATAATTTTTGGACTGTTAAAATTGACAACAATGCTTCTGTTACTTGGAAGAATATTCTAAAACTAAGGGATGAACTACAGAAGCATTTAGACAGAGAAATTGCAAATGGTAGAAACACTAACCTCTGGAGAGACCCATGGCTAAACTCTAAAAGTTATATTGACAGGTTAGGATGTGATACCTTCTCAGCATATGAAGCTCCAAACTGTAAGGTGGCTGACATTATAGACAACGGAGAATGGCAATGTAACAACAACTTGCTAATCCTAAATTATAAAGAAGAGATTCGAGGTAAAGACATTCACAGAGACAAACTGGAGGACATATGGACATGGAAGAGGAACTCTAACAGTTACTTTAGGTTTCGAGAAGTGTGGGAAGAATCAAGGAAAAAACACCCTTTGGTCAAATGGTCTACAGTAGTTTGGAGCAGATCCAATTGTCCTAAAATGGCGCATACTCTTTACAAGGCTATTCTCGGAAAATTACCTACTACAGATAGATTACATAAATGGGGAGTTTTAAACGACACAATTTGTTATCTTTGCCATAATGCAGATGAAACGCATGAGCACTTATTCTTTGAATGTGAATATTCCAAAAGAGTTTGGAGCATTCAAAAACTGAGATGTCTACTTACTACCAATGTTCGAAACTTAGCAGAAGAGGTTGATTACCTGCACGGAGGGAGTAATCTTACGAAGTTGATGAAGGAGACTGGAAAAATTGGACTCACAACCTCCCTGTGGCACCTCTGGAGGGAGAGAAACTGTCGGGCTTTTGAAAATAAACAACAGGATGTATTAACACTCACGAAACAGATAAACAGAAATATTAGCCTAATTATTGGGCAGATACCGATGAAAGTTCTTACCATTGCAACGGCACAAGAAGAACAACTAATGGAGATGTTGATGATGAAGGAATTGAACGAACGAGTTCAATTAGAGAATTGGGAGTCGCCATAACCCTAAAATGGAAGTTTTTAGTTGCGGGTGTTTGTTTTGTCTGGAATAGATTGTCGGATGTGTTTCTCTATTGTGTAATATCTTTATGAATCTGTATTATGCCGCTTTGGGCCGCAAAGCCCATCTTATTAATTAATTAACCCAGTTTCAAAAAAAAATCATCAACTTATAAAATCTAGAACTCCTACATACGAGGTCCGATTCAGACGATTTAAGTTGCATTGGGATCGTATTGTCATCATCTACACATAGGAAATGGTTTGGACAAATTCGGAGCTTGCTAAATTTTCAGATAAATTCAAACACGCTCGGATTAAATCGAAACCAGAACGCGAAAACGACAATAAAAATCAAGGTGGGTTAATCTCACTCATTTTTGGATTACTAGTTAAATTTTAAATAGTTAAAATTAATTATTGGATGTCTAGTTGAATTTGATAAGTATTATCAGTTTGGATGTTATTATATATATAGTAGTATATATGTTAGTAGTTGGATTGATATTCTCGCATATTTTTATCGGATGAGACCCTATGCGCCCCGCATAATAGCGGATGACCCTATATACCGCGATATCCTGCCTTGAAGCGGGATTGGTATTTTTATGTTATATTAAAATATGTGGATGCAGGGAAAGAGGTTGGAGGGATCCAACTGGATTCCTCAAAAATGTTGAATTTAATTTCATATGTTGTGATATATGATATGTTTGAATAATCAGTGATAGATTATAGCGTAATTTGAATTTGTTGGATGCTATAGTAACACTGGTCTAGATTTTGGTATTTTAAAATACCATAAGTATTATTTTTGAGTTTGTAAAGAAATTAATAGGGGATGTTGGAAGTGAAATATTATATTGAGTTTGGAATTTATTAAAGAGGTATTGTTTTGGATAAAAAACCAATAATTTAAATTTTAAATTTATAATTAATTATTTCGTGAAATAATTTTAAATAGAAATTTTAATCTAATGTATATAAAGGATTTTAAACAAGAAACTCAAGTAATATGTGTTTAAAAAGAAAAAGGGGTTTAAAAATTGATATTTAAATAGTTGGAAAAATAAAAAGGGAATTTGGAAATAAATATAAAATTGGTTATTCTGAATCTTAAATAAGATCTCTAAATTTTGAAATGGAAGTAAAATTGAGATTTGGTTGCTTTTGGAATATAGTTGGGTTATTGAAGAAGTTAATTTATAAATGGAAATTCAGTTTAAGAAATTGATTTATAAATGGAATTCAATTTAGAAATCAATTTATAATGGATGTAAGTGATGTGAAACCGTTATAAACTGGAATTGAAGACTGTAAGATTTATAAACAATGTTTATAAATAAAGTGGAGTGATTATCATTTAATAAATTGAAGGTATAAATTCATGGTAAGAATTTATAATGAGGTGGGTAAATCAGTTTAAAAATAAATGATAGATTTACTTTTAGAAATGTAAAAAAGGGGATTTATGAAATAGGGACGTAAATCAATTGGTGATAAATCGAGAGAGATTTATAAATGGTAGACTGGTTATATTGGAATCGGAAATTATATTTTTATCAAGAAGTTGAGTTGTTTGTAAAAGGAGGATTTTTAATTATTAAACTAGGTAATTTAAAATGTTTTTAGCATAAAAATATTCTAGAAAATTAGTTATTTAAATATTTTTAAATTGTCAAAATGGATTATAAGTTTATAAAGAAGTCTTGTAAATCGATTAGAATTTTATTAATAAATCAAAATTAATTATTGTTCCAAAATTGTGTAATTAGTTTAAATTGTTTAAATTATATTTAATTATTAATTAAGTTAGTTTATAATGAGTTGACATTAAGTTAATTATTATTTAAGAATTAATTAGTATTATTATTTTAAAGGATGAATTATTCAATATTAATATTGTTTTATATAATAACTTGTATTTAAGAGTATTTTCCTAAATTAAACTTGGAAAATTATTATAGAAACTTTATAAATATTATTTTGAGAAAATTATTAAATATAGTTTTTGGAAAGTAATGGTATACTTTCATGGCGAAATCGGAGGCAGAGATTGCCTGCAGTTAAGTTTTGGATTTCTTTGGGATGGAAATGTAATCATTGAGCTGTGAATCCATGGTGGATACTGAGTGATGCTTTCCATATTTATTTTAAAGGGTTTTTCAAATATTTTTGAAAAGAATGGTTAGTGAACGTACTTACTCCAATAAGATAAATACATACCTTTTGATAAAGAGATTTAATTTATTAAAATTAAATTAAACGAGACTTAGTGTTTTTAGTGGAAAATGAACTCTTTGGTTGAATGATTGTTCATTTGATAGTTAAAAAACCGACCATCAAATCTGGACCAAAAATATAACTTTGGGAATATCTAGAAGAAACACGAGAATTATGTGGTACAGTTACCGTTCGAGGTGCTATACTGTACGTATTAACTCATTTCGTTCTTCTAGGACGATGATAAGGAAATCCGTCCACTAACGGTTAGGAGGTGATCTCCGATCTTATTTTCGTGTGTTTATTTCCTAAAGAACCGGGGTTGAGTTTACTGGAAATATCAGACGTTGTTTCGAAGAGACCGAGATCAGATAAGTTATCAGAAAACCACTTCGATCCAACGAGTACGTTTTCGAAGTGAAAACAAGAGCATGGAGTCGAAGATGGAGCATTGAAGTGCAAGGGCTAATCGCTACTAATCCTGAGGATGATTCCAAAATGCATGTAGTAGGAATAGTGCCTTCGGTTCCATTCAGACCCAGAACGGACTTGTATGGATGAATGCTATCAGTACATTGTCATTGGAGGACAATGAGCATTCCAAGTATGAATTCCTTAAAAGGTATTCGTAGCCTCAAGCCTCATCAACCGGGAATGACTGAAAATCAAGGGAGATGCAGCAAGGCTAAGTGGGTCGCACCCAATTAGCGTATGTTTATCACCTTTCTAGATACCCTCGGATATTTTTACTACGGTGCACGAAAGAACTTGGTAAGGGTGCGAACACCGAGGTGATAGCATATTCGGCACTATCCAGGTTAGGGGTAGTCCAGTCTTGTGTTGCAGGGGATCCCGACGTGGTCCTCGGTATATTTTTCTAGATGTGTACTGTGATATGTGGTACCCCAATGCCTATTCTTTTGTATGGAATCCATTCTCCAATACATACCTTTACGGTTTTGGTTGTAGAGCCTAGTATGCTGAAATTTAATTAATGTAACAATTTCGGCTAATTGAATAAGTATTTGTACCTAGACACTATTATAATATCAAATGATTTTGATATAAAATGTCTTGGTTATCGTAAGGTAAAAACCCGTCGTGTTTATGTGTGGTGTGGTGTTACGAGATACCTTTGTTTTCAAAGGATTTTGATAACTTTTATAATTCAAATTGAGTGTATTTCTCACGCCAGTTTTCCAAACTGACTCGGGTGTTATTTTATTATAATGCTCGGGTCAGACCGAGTATTACAGATACAAGATAGGATGCTATGGAGCTCAGGAGACGAGTTGGACGACGAAGACGTATTACACGTATTTGATTTTATTCTGCTGTGTATTGTAGGCTGTTTATTGAGCACTTGTGAGGACAAGTTATTATAACTGTCAAGTATTGAGTTATTGATGTGTTGTACTCCGATGATGTAATGTGTAAATAACAGTTGTAGTTCTCTTTGTATAAAGATATGTTATTATCTATTATTCCGCTGTGATTATGAAATTCTATGTTGTTGTTTCTGTTTTTATTCTTCTACCTCTTTCTTCTTTTCCTCTAACGATCTGGTATTTCCGGCACTCGATTGTGTGGAATATATATGTATATGTTTTTTGTTTGATGATAATAAACATATATACATTCATTTAAATGTATTTGATATTGTACTATTTATTTTTCACAGATAAAATAAATATTTGCCAAATAAAATAAATAACACAGAATTGGAATTCAAACAAATATTTTATTCAAACAAATATTTATTACAATTTTGATAGTACAATTTCAAGCTCTCACTATAACTATACAATTTCAGTCACAATACAATTACATCACATAGTTACATCAGTTCCTCACTACATATCACTCACACTAGTATTTATCTTCAACTTCATTCCAATGTGAATCCAGCATCTGAGCAATCTGCAGAAATATACATTGACGCAGTAAAATTGAAAATAAAATGTTTTTGCAGTATAAAACAAAATATGGATTTTGGAAATAATATTTGCCTCGGTTAATTGGGTTGTTCGTCATCATTTATATTCGAATTCATCACACACGAACATTGTGACATGCACAGTGCATCACTGTACATGCCACAAGGCCGTGCACACCGAAATATACACTTGATAAATTTACAGGGACAGGTGAGCACAGGTCAAACCCAAATTACAGGATTCAACTCAAGTGCAATAAAATAATGTCACATCTTTCAGCACAAGGTCAAATCCAAATCAGATTCAACACAGGACAAGAACAGTGCAACTCAATGCAATAATCAAGTGGTCAAGACAGTCTACACAAATTCAATGAGGCACCAAACAACAAACAAAATGCAAAGGCCAAGCCATTGTTGCCATGACTCAACTCAAATGCAAAAGCAACAATACAAAACAAAGAAATCAACACAGTATACAACTGATCTTCAAGCCCAACTCACATGAACACATGAATACAACAGTGGACAGGAAAAATAAATACAAAGCATATGCCATCATATGTTCATGAAACCAGAGTGCTCAAGAACCAGACTTGAAGCTACAAAGCAACAGACCAATCAAAGATGTCAAGTGAGACCAGAAGTGAGACCAGATGCAAGTGAAACCAACCAACCAACCAACCAACAAACAAAGGAATCAAACCATCAAGAACAAAAGCATGTAGACATCAAGCTACTGAGTTCAAAGTTTTTTTTCAAACACAAACCAAAGTGTTCAAATGCTCCAGACAAGTTCAACAGCAAGATACATGTAATCAAGCAATCAAAGTGCAACAGAGAATAGCATTCATGTATTAAATGACTACAGAACATCAAGATGAACCAGACAAGATATAACAACAAAACAGAAATGAACTCGACCAAGTACACATCACAACAGGTTACAGCGCATATCGAACTCAACAGTGGAGAACAAGAATTATACGAATTAACCAAGTCAGAAAGATTGCAAGTTCAAATTAGACGTCGTGAACAAAGCAAGGTCACAGAGGCAACAACAACTACACTAAGGGATGAACACACGTGAATAGAATGCATAGGTCAGGGAAGCAACAAATGTACTAATACAAGGACCGGTAGTGTCAAACAGCAGGTCGAAAAAGTTGCAGTTAAACCGACCAGAGAAGATGGCCAGAGACGAAGCTCACAGGGGCCAGAAAGTCGAAGTCAACCAGAAAATGATCGAAGCCAATGCTATGAATTGAAACAAGTCAAAAATCAACATTGTCAAACAAAGTCAAGGCCAATGTCAACAAAGAAATACAAGTCGAAGTAAGAACCGTGGGAAGCAAGGAATCGAACAAAGTTAGAGACGTTGTGAACGATACTGTGGTGGCCAAGTAGTTTGACCAAGAAAAGAATCATCACGTAATGAATACCGTGATTATCACGAAATAGAAAAACTAAAT
Source organism: Allium fistulosum (assembly GCA_030737815.1). Classification (NCBI taxonomy): domain Eukaryota; kingdom Viridiplantae; phylum Streptophyta; class Magnoliopsida; order Asparagales; family Amaryllidaceae; genus Allium; species Allium fistulosum. The sequence goes on from CM060901.1 coordinate 1,622,113,580, forward strand.
ATACGCATATGAAATATTCAGAAATCATCAGCATCATTGAAGAAAAATCAAGCGGCCGAGCAAAATTTGTTGACAAATTCAAACAAAGTTATACGACGAAAATCAAGGATATCGTATCCTATATAAACCCATCATCACTGGCAATAAAAGTATCGAATTCAAGTATTCAATCAAGTAAACTAAAGGCATAAATTACATACCTAAGTCAGAGACGAATTCGATCAACGAGGAGAAGCCGAAGCCAAGCTACGAAGAAACAATCGATCGACAAAAGCAACGAAGTTCAAAATCATCTTTCGATCGAGAATATAGAGTCGGTAGCCTCAATTTCACAACCCTAATTCTGTTTAAAGCGGAAATGAATGTTATCCCAACTTTTGGCAAAGTCGAGATACCCAAAGATTAACTGAAAATCAATGATTATTAGTCATGAACATCGATTGTGCATCGCAGGTTCACCACAGATATCGATGAATTTTGTCCGAGTCCGGATCGGGCTACGATTGACAAGACACGTCAAGCAAATCCATGAAAGCCAGTGCTCCAAGTTTCAGGTGGATCGGAGTTCATATGAACGAGATATGATCGATACAAGTTAGATAAAGTGCGCTGTTCGTATCCATCAAAGACCCGTTCGAATCGATCAGATTTCGTATCCATTATGTTTGCGTAGATCGAATCCATCAGGTGTTCTCGTGTCCGCATGTTCGAATCCATGACGTTCGACTCGATCAATCCGCGCTGCTTCGCATCCATTGGTGCACCTTGCTTCGAATCGGTCGGTTTCGTACCCATAAGTCTTAGTTCGTATCGAAAGAAAGGAGGCTTGATCGAATCCATCGGGAAGCCTTGATTTCGTATCCATTAGTCTTCGTATCCAGCTGGCATCGATGGATTCGGGCAACGTCTCTGATACGAGTAAGGCGAAGTTTAAGGGGAGACGCGGTCGACTCGGAGTAAGTGGTGGATCTACCCGAGGGATGCGCGCTACGCCACTGCAAAACCACGTGCTGTATCGATGCGAAGTCATCGATACGAATTCATGGATTCGAACCGGGCAGCGCATATGGAGCCTTGATCTCGTATCGATCATATCTCACAAATCCCTGATCCAAATGCAACGAAATTTTCACAGTAGCTTCCACACAAGGTAAAGAGCAATCCTGCCAAGTTTCAGCTCGATTGGAGCATTTTCTGATCGATACGAAGTTCTTTCGAATCGATCCCAGATGGGGTTGAAACTTGGTGGGACCGGGCGCGTGGACCCACTCGCGTGCCTGAAAGAATCTCCCAAAGTTTGGGTGCGATCTCAGCCTCCTACGCCTATAAATAGCCCCCTGAAGCCTACAGAAAAGGGATCTTTTTGGCCATCCTACGTCCAGACTCTGCCGGATTCAACTCTACTCCTCTCCATTGCTGTCATATTCAGATTCATTCATTGTATTTGTTGTAATCATCTGTAATCAGTGAAGAACATCAATAAAAGATAAAAATCCTTGAAGTGGACGTAGGCCGGAGATAGCCGAACCACTATAAATTGTGTGTCACTGTTCATTATTTCTGGATTGTTGTTTGTTGCTTGCTTAGATCTGATATTTGTGTTTGAATATTGCTGATTTGTATTCATACACTGGTGCTTTCACAACACTTGGGGTTTGTGACCATTTTTGGTGCAAACACTTTGGTGCTTTCACTGAGAAGAACTAGCACCCGCTACACCAGATTCGAAGTTCAGATTTGAAAACTCGAAGATTTGAAGACAATGACTCGACAAACAAGTAGAAGACAAAGAGCCGAGAGAAGCCATCAAGGAGGAAGTCAAGAGGCATCCTCTGGTGCTGGAGAAGAACCAGCTTCGATCTACATCACTAGAGACGAAATGGAGACCATGACCAATCTGATGCACGAAAGAATGATGAAAAGTCAACAAGAGATGCTACAGAATTTCTTTGAACAGATGAGAGCTGCAGGGATGCAGAGCCTAGGACCAGCTACAGCGGCTATGAATGTGGAACAAGGAGCTAGGATTGCGGAACCTAATGAAGGACAAAATGCAGATCTAGAGGACAATCAACAAGGACTCGGGGGCAGACCCTCGGGATCCGATGCTGGAAGGCCGACAGACGGAGCTCAACAAGCTGGGGCCAATGCTGATGCTAACGGGCCACACGAGGAATACATACCAGAATACCCTTCAAGACCAAGAGGGCAACCCCAGGATGGAGATGAAAAGATGGCTGGATTAGTGCGACGACTCATGAGAGGAGGATTGTCTAGCGGAGGATTGGAGGAAGTCAGTCGGAGTCCGTTCACTCCAAATATCAGGAATGCAAGGAACCCTCCAAAGTTCAAACTGCCGACGCTGAATCCGTATGACGGGAAGTCGGATCCGACCATGCACATTACCAGATACATTCGACACATGGAAATACTGGGAGCATTCGAGGAAGTGATGGCACGATGTTTCCCTTTATTTTTGTCAGACTTGGCTGCACTTTGGTACAGGCAATTAAAGACTGGATCGATCAGGACATGGGGCGAGCTTGTAGATTGCTTCATGGAACAATTTAGGGTCCATGTTACAAGACCCAAGAGTGTGATGACTTTAGCTTCGATAAAGCAAAGGACCGGAGAGTCCATAAAAGGTTTTCTGCTGCGATTCAACGCAACGGTGGCTTCGGTAGATCGCCCGGATCCATCGATGATTTTGATGGCGGCGGTGGCAGGAGTTGGAGAAGGCACCGAATTCAAAGATTCGTTGACAAGAGATCCACCACAAGATCTTGGAGAATTTTACCATGAAGCTGAGAAATTCATTCGATTAGAAGAATCACGAGCCGAGAGGCAGGAAGTAAATGCTGCACAAGGCGAAGGAACCGCCACGGAACAGTCCAGGGCAGACAAAGCAAAGAGAAAGCAGGATGACGCACATGATGGTCCTGATAAACGGAAGAAATTCCGAGAGCCTAGATTCAGGCAATACACAGATTTGACGGCAAGCCTAGAAAGGATTTACACTGAAACTCGGGGGCAACTCCCCTATCGAAAACCACCCAGGAGAGATCCCACAGAGCGGGAGCGTAGAACCGGAAAATATTGCCTCTTCCATGAGCTGGATGGGCACGCAACCGACGAATGTCGCCACCTGAAGGATGAGGTGGAAGAATATGCCAGGAGTGGTAAACTGCCACAATATGTCAGAGAACGAGCAACGGCGGTAAGGCCTGAACAACTACCGCCTCCCCCTAACAGAAACGATCCTGGATCGGGATCACGACTCATCATCAACTGATTAAGATGGCAAGGGCCAAGTTCGAGATTTGGACTTCGGCCAAATAATTTCATTAGATTTGCTTTTAGAATAAACAGCTATCCCACTTACTCATGTACGGGAACCAGAGAGATCCCCAGGCGTGCTTTGAGATGGAGATAGACCGATCTGCCCGGAGAGGCAATGTCTAGATTTCCTGGTGTTTGAGATTGAACATCTAGGACCTGAATTTAATAAATAAATTTGAATTTCTTGAAATAAACCTTTGACCGGAGAGTTAAAGGATAAACATTAAATATTAATATAAAAATGATCGCTTTATGATCCTACCCAGAGAGGCGGGGTCCGAAGTGCAAGAAGTGAGTTGCTTCGCCAGAGAGCGACATGATCGACTCACTTAAGCATCGTTTCCTATTCACCGGAGAGTGATTCGATAAGAGCCTGGATAGGCTATGATCGGCCGACGATTCAGGTCAAGACATCGCTTAATGTTCAGATACACTGAACCGGAGTGCGAGAAGTGGGTCGCTTCGCCGGAGAGCGACAGGATCGACCCACTTAACGTTGTTTCCCCTTCACCGGAGAGTGACAGGATGGGATCCAGCAGAAGCCCGGAGAGGCTACGATCGGCCCAGAACGTCCAAGACATCGCTTCACGTCCTAACTGGGGCCAGAGTGCAAGGAATAGAAAGCAACGCCGGAGTGCAATAGGATCTTTCTATTCAACCGCTAAGTCTAGAATGGGCTTCGCAAGGGTCCGGAGCGATCGTCAACAGTCTGGAGAGACTGTAGAATTTCATTCTTAACTTCCACTGGCAGAAATTGATAACGCTTCGGCTTCGAACGGCCATGGACTTGATTGAAAATGCTATAAGCTATGAGTAAAACATGAACTCACTGCATCCAACTTAAGACTAATCAAAACACGCCTTTTACCAAAAAGGCATGTTTTGGGGGGCAAAATGTTATCCCAACTTTTGGCAAAGTCGAGATACCCAAAGATTAACTGAAAATCAATGATTATTAGTCATGAACATCGATTGTGCATCGCAGGTTCACCACGGATATCGATGAATTTTGTCCGAGTCCGGATCGGGCTACGATTGACAAGACACGTCAAGCAAATCCATGAAAGCCAGTGCTCCAAGTTTCAGGTGGATCGGAGTTCATATGAACGAGATATGATCGATACAAGTTAGATAAAGTGCGCTGTTCGTATCCATCAAAGACCCGTTCGAATCGATCAGATTTCATATCCATTATGTTTGCATAGATCGAATCCATCAGGTGTTCTCGTGTCCGCATGTTCGAATCCATGACGTTCGACTCGATCAATCCGCGCTGCTTCGCATCCATTGGTGCACCTTGCTTCGAATCGGTCGGTTTCGTACCCATAAGTCTTAGTTCGTATCGAAAGAAAGGAGGCTTGATCGAATCCATCGGGAAGCCTTGATTTCGTATCCATTAGTCTTCGTATCCAGCTGGCATCGATGGATTCAGGCAACGTCTCTGATACGAGTAAGGTGAAGTTTAAGGGGAGACGCGGTCGACTCGGAGTAAGTGGTGGATCTACCCGAGGGATGCGCGCTACGCCACTGCAAAACCACGTGCTGTATCGATGCGAAGTCATCGATACGAATTCATGGATTCGAACCGGGCAGCGCATATTGAGCCTTGATCTCGTATCGATCATATCTCACAAATCCCTGATCCAAATGCAACGAAATTTTCACAGTAGCTTCCACACAAGGTAAAGAGCAATCCTGCCAAGTTTCAGCTCGATTGGAGCATTTTCTGATCGATACGAAGTTGTTTCGAATCGATCCCAGATGGGGTTGAAACTTGGTGGGACCGGGCGCGTGGACCCACTCGCGTGCCTGAAAGAATCTTCCGAAGTTTGGGCGCGATCTCAGCCTCCTACGCCTATAAATAGCCCCCTGAAGCCTACAGAAAAGGGATCTTTTTGGCCATCCTACGTCCAGACTCTGCCGGATTCAACTCTACTCCTCTCCATTGCTATCATATTTAGATTCATTCATTGTATTTGCTGTAATCATCTGTAATCAGCGAAGAACATCAATAAAAGATAAAAATCCTTGAAGTGGACGTAGGCCGGAGATAGCCGAACCACTATAAATTGTGTGTCACTGTTCATTATTTCTGGATTGTTGTTTGTTGCTTGCTTAGATCTGATATTTGTGTTTGAATATTGCTGATTTGTATTCATACACTGGTGCTTTCACAACACTTGGGGTTTGTGACCATTTTTGGTGCAAACAATGAACGAGAGCCAAAGCCCTAATTTCAGAAAGAGGAACGAACGAAAGAGAAGCCACCATTATCACATGCAAAGAAACGGTCTAAAGAAAAAAGGGGGCCGGCCTTAATAATTTGATCAAGGCTTTTTTTTATTTTAGTTTTAATTTTTGGGCCTGGTCTATTTGTTTAATTAATTATATAAGGCTCCATTTTAAATTAGGGTTTTTCGAGTTATTCTTGTTTTTTATTTTCTGTATTTTTCAAAACAAATCTGGGTAAATCACCACCTAGGGTTTAGGTAGTGTCAGATTGTCTAGTTAGGATTAGTTCAGTGAGCAGGGTGTGCGAGTTTGCAAAACTCTATAGGCGGTAGCAGGGTGTGCGAGTCTGTTAGAGTGTTTGTAAGCGGGAGACTGTTTAATTCTAATAGAAATCTGGGAATGCAGCAGTAGGCAGGGGTTGCCGAAGCTGGGTAAATTTTGTGTGTGATTTACTTTTTAGCATATTTACTTCTCTGTAGTTTGTTATCGTGTTTTATTCAGTAAATTCGTGAAAATTTGTTATAACCCTATTCACCCCCCCTCTAGGGTTAATCTAGATCCTACAAGTGGTATTAGAGCCCTGTATTTTTTCTTTAACTCTAGAGTCATGAATCCACCAAATAATGCTTTTTCTGAGGGGCAATCTATTGTTAGGCCACCCATGTTTAATGGGAATGATTATGCTTATTGGAAAGTTAGGATGGGTATTTATCTTAGTTCTGTTTATTATGATGTTTGGGATATTATTGAAACTGGCTATAAAGCTCCCACTATAACTATTGGTGATACTGAGATTCCTAAACCTAAGGATAGGTGGGACGCTAAAGATAAGAAATTAAAAACTACAAATGCTAAAGCTATGAATGCTTTGATATGTGCTCTTGATAAAAATGAATTTAATAGAATTTCTCATTGTAAAACTGCGCAGGAAATTTGGCATACCTTGGAGGTGACACATGAAGGAACTTCTCAAGTCAAGGAGTCTCGTCTAGCCCTATTCAGCAATGAATACGAGAATTTTGTAATGGACAAAGGCGAGAGCATAAAGGACATGTTTGGACGCTTTTCAACTTTGGTGTACAATGCTAGAGCGCTTGGGAAGGTATTCACTGAGGTAGAGATTGTGAGGAAGGTGTTACGAGTCTTACCGATGAACTTTGAGGCAAAAGTCACGGCAATACAAGAATCAAAAGATCTGAGTAAACTAAGCATGGAGGAGTTGATCGGCAACTTGATGACATATGAGCTTGAGCTAAAAAAAAGGAGGAACGCAACAACTCCGAATCAAATAAGAAGACGATTGCCTTAAAGAGCAAAGAAGAGAGCGATGAAGAAGAAGAAGATCCAATTGAAGAGCTTGCAATGGCTGTCAATAATCTTAGAAAATGGTCAAGATTCGGGCCACGCAAGAGGAAAACAAATGGTAATAGGTCAAAAGATTCTGACAATTCCGATAATGAATTGACTTGCTATAACTGCAATAAGCCTGGCCACTTCAAACAAAACTGTCCACTTCTCAAAAACAACAAAGGAAAGAAAAAGAAGAAGAAGGCCTTTGCAGCAACTTGGGATGATGAAGAAGGAGAGGAAGTTTCGAATAATAGCTCAGAGGAGGCTAATTTGTGTCTTATGACAAAATCAGATTCAGATGCAAGCTCGGAGGAATCTAGTGAGGTAAGTGACTATTCTTATAAAGAACTTGTTTTGATGTGTTGTGATTTTACTAAAACAATTGATACTCTTGATTCTAAAATTGAAAAACTGAAATCTGATTGGAGAGAACTTGTCCATGAAAATACTAGGTTAGAAACTGAACTTGAAAATATTCAAAACCTAGACTGTAAAAAATGCAAAATTCTAGATTCAGAATTATCAAAGCTTAAGAATAGCTTTAAGAATCTTGAAAAAGAAAACTTGAGTCTTAAGGAAACCATTGACACTAGGAAAAAGGATTTTATAAATATATGCACCTCACTTGTGACTGAAAACACAACACTAAAAACCAAAGTCCAAAATCTTGAGAAAACTCTGAATAACTTTTCAAGAGGAGAAAAATCATTCAACATGTTATTGGGAAATCAACTTTTTGCTAACAACAGAAAAGGACTAGGTTTTGGGAAAACACAAGTTGATGATAATGCAAAAGGTAAGAGTGTCTTTGCTAGATGTGAAATAATTGGTCATCGTGTTGAAAATTGTAGTCATAGGAACAAGAACACAAAATTTATTCAAGTTTGGGCTCCTAAGAATTCTACAAACAAATTTCATGTCTATTGGAACAAGAATAAAAGGACAAAACAAGTTTGGGTGCCAAAAGGAACATATATTAATAGTTTTGGGTCTACTCAAACATATTCATCAAATTATTCTGCCACTAACAACCATGGACCTATAAAAACAAATAGGTCACAAAAATCTTTTACCGTGTAGGTGTGGTGGCAGGCTAAGGAACAACTTTAGTGTTATCTGGATTCTGGCTGTTCCAGACACACAACAGGCGACAAATCAACGTTCCTTAGCCTATTATAAAGGTGACAGATTCACAATGGGCAAACAACGAAAGATTATCGTTCAGGTAAAACAGGTAATTGAATTTATTTTCAAACGATAAATAAAATGTGAAAATCTGCACCATAATCTGAATTAAATCAGTCAGTTATGTGAAATGATTGATGATGTTAATTCTGATTTTTTTTACCAATCATCTTTAAATAGAATTACTTGAAGTAATTATGATGGTTGACAGATTCTAACTTACTTGATATGATCTTACATGACTTGCTCTTATCTATGACTTTGATTTGTGCTTAAAAGTTGACCAATCATTTTTTTTATTAAACTTAATCTGTTTGGTCAAATTATGATGTTGATTGATTACTGATTACTCATGCTATAAAAAGGATTTTTAGAAATTGTTGAAACTGTTGAAACTTTATTGATGAAACTTCAAGAATTTGTTTTTGAAATAATAATGATGGTTTAATGACTGTTGATCTTACGGTCTCTAAATCTGACACTGTGATATTTGATTGATGGTTAACACGACTTCAATTTAAAGTCAAGTTTGTTGAAAATAACTCTGAGATAGTTTGTTGAAATTTCACATTCTGGTCTATGACATCCAACGAGTGAATATTGAGTAAAATTTAAATTCAGATGCAGATCACACTGGTAATATAGTTGATAGAAAAATTACTAGTGGAATGTGATTATATTTCGAGACATTCATTTGTTGCATCATTTTTCAAAGAAAACATTTGCATGTTTTTTTTTTCACTTGAAATAATTTTCATTTTAGCAGAAATTTTTCTTAAAAACCCCTTCTAGAAAATAATTTATGTTGACCTTGTATCAGATTAGTTATTTAAGAAAATTTGATAACTATTTTTGAAATTGATTAACTGATCTGACCCCCTAATAATTATCTAAAAAGATAAATAGTGATTGAAAATAAGATGAGTGTTGATATTAATCATATATTATGACTTGAAAAAGTATAATTAGAATTTTTTTTATAGAAATTTAAACGAGTTATAAAAATTTTTTGTTGATAAATATTCCATGATCATTTCTATTTCTATCATTTTTCTATCGACCGTCACTCATCAAAAATCAATATAGTATGTCAATATGTGGTAGTTTAAACGGGAAATCATTTGTGCTTCAATTTTATTATATTTCTAACAATAAATAATAATATCCAAAATATTCACTCTCATTTAAAAGTCCTCACGGTTATGCATGAGTGAATTACTTGGATTGGTGATTATGTGCTTCCATGCTCATTTAAAAGTCCTCACGGTTATGCATGTATGGAATGCATATCAAAATTAATTGATTAAATAGACAAGTTGATTCTAATCCCATTTAAAAGTCCTCACGGTTATGCGTGGTTAGAAGATACTTAAATTCATTTTTTAAATTTTTTTTGGGATAATACTAATCTCATTTAAAAGTCCTAACGGTTATGCATGGTTAGTAGATATTCAAATTTCCTGAAATAAATATACCACAAATAGACACAACTATACGGTTTTTATGATATCATCCTATCATTCTAAAGTGGAATATGCATCAATTAAAGTATTTATGATTTTTGTTTGATTTTCTTATTGAAATTAATATTTACACTCGATTGAGTCTTAATATTGTATTAATGTCTATCACTATATCTCTATTTTTCTATTACTATTATTCTTTTGCTGATAACAAAAGGGGGAGAGAAAAGTTAAGATTTTGAAAATAAAGGTCAAATATTTTCTAGTAGCATCAAAGCTCATTTGAATCATTTGAATATTTTATTCTCATGCATATATGAAGGGGGAGTATTGTGTAGAGAGGGAGTATTCAAATAGGGGGAGCAAACTGAATAATCAAATACATTTAATATAGTCAAAATCTTAAATATATGTTTGTTATCATCAAAAGGGGAAGATTGTGGAATATGCATGTATATGTTTTTTGTTTGATGATAATAAACATATATACATTCATTTAAATGTATTTGATATTGTACTATTTATTTTTCACAGATAAAATAAATATTTGCCGAATAAAATAAATAACACAGAATTGGAATTCAAACGAATATTTTATTCAAACAAATATTTATTACAATTTTGATAGTACAATTTCAAGCTCTCACTATAACTATACAATTTCAGTCACAATACAATTACATCACATAGTTACATCAGTTCCTCACTACATATCACTCACACTCGTATTTATCTTCAACTTCATTCCAATGTGAATCCAGCATCTGAGCAATCTGCAGAAATATACATTGACGCAGTAAAATTGAAAATAAAATGTTTTTGCAGTATAAAACAAACTATGGATTTTGAAAATAATATTTGCCTTAGTTAATTGGGTTGTTCGTCATCATTTATATTCGAATTCATCACACACGAACATTGTGACATGCACAGTGCATCACTGTACATGCCACAAGGCCATGCACACTGAAATATACACTTGATAAATTTACAGGGACAGGTGAGCACAGGTCAAACCCAAATTACAGGATTCAACTCAAGTTCAATAAAATAATGTCACATCTTTCAGCACAAGGTCAAATCCAAATCGGATTCAACACAGGACAAGAACAGTGCAACTCAATGCAACAATCAAGTGGTCAAGACAGTCTACACAAATTCAATGAGGCACCAAACAACAAACAAAATGCAAAGGCCAAGCCATTGTTGCCATGACTCAACTCAAATGCAAAAGCAACAATCCAAAACAAAGAAATCAACACAGTATACAACTGATCTTCAAGCCCAACTCACATGAACACATGAATACAACAGTGGACAGGAAAAATAAATACAAAGCATATGCCATCATATGTTCATGAAACCAGAGTGCTCAAGAACCAGACTTGAAGCTACAAAGCAACATACCAATCAAAGATGTCAAGTGAGACCAGAAGTGAGACCAGATGCAAGTGAAACCAACCAACCAACCAACCAACAAACAAAGGAATCAGACCATCAAGAACAAAAGCATGTAGACATCAAGCTACTGAGTTCAAAGTTTTTTTTCAAACACAAACCAAAGTGTTCAAATGCTCCAGACAAGTTCAACAGCAAGATACATGTAATCAAGCAATCAAAGTGCAACAGAGAATAGCATTCATGTATTAAATGACTACAGAACATCAAGATGAACCAGACAAGATATAACAACAAAACAGAAATGAACTCGACCAAGTACACATCACAACAGGTTACAGCGCATATCGAACTCAACAGTGGAGAACAAGAATTATACGAATTAACCAAGTCAGAAAGATTGCAAGTTCAAATTAGACGTCGTGAACAAAGCAAGGTCACAGAGGCAACAACAACTACACTAAGGGATGAACACACGTGAATAGAATGCATAGGTCAGGGAAGCAACAAATGTACTAATACAAGGACCGGTAGTGTCAAACAGCAGGTCGAAAAAGTTGCAGTTAAACCGACCAGAGAAGATGGCCAGAGACGAAGCTCACAGGGGCCAGAAAGTCGAAGTCAACCAGAAAATGATCGAAGCCAATGCTATGAATTGAAACAAGTCAAAAATCAACATTGTCAAACAAAGTCAAGGCCAATGTCAACAAAGAAATACAAGTCGAAGTAAGAACCGTGGGAAGCAAGGAATCGAACAAAGTTAGAGACGTGGTGAACGATACTGTGGTGGCCAAGTAGTTTGACCAAGAAAAGAATCATCACGTAATGAATACCGTGATTATCACGAAATAGAAAAACTAAATATATGCATATGAAATAGTCAGAAATCATCAGCATCGTTGAAGAAAAATCAAGCGGCCGAGCAAAATTTGTCGACAAATTCAAACAAAGTTATACGACGAAAATCAAGGATATCGTATCCTATATAAACCCATCATCACTGGCAATAAAAGTATCTAATTCAAGTATTCAATCAAGTAAACTAAAGGCATAAATTACATACCTAAGTCAGAGACGAATTCGATCAACGAGGAGAAGCCGAAGCCAAGCTACGAAGAAACAATCGATCGACAAAAGCAACGAAGTTCAAAATCATCTTTCGATCGAGAATATAGAGTCGGCAGCCTCAATTTCACAACCCTAATTCTGTTCAAAGAGGAAACGAACGAGAGCCAAAGCCCTAATTTCAGAAAGAGGAACGAACGAAAGAGAAGCCACCATTATCACAAGCAAAGAAACGGTCTAAAGAAAAAAGGGGGCCGGCCTTAATAATTTGATCAAGGCTTTTGTTTTTATTTTAGTTTTAATTTTTGGGCCTGGTCTATTTGTTTAATTAATTATATAAGGCTCCATTTTAAATTAGGGTTTTTCGAGTTATTCTTGTTTTTTATTTTCTGTATTTTTCAAAACAAATCTGGGTAAATCACCACCTAGGGTTTAGGTAGTGTCAGATTGTCTAGTTAGGATTAGTTCAGTGAGCAGGGTGTGCGAGTTTGCAAAACTCTATAGGCGGTAGCAGGGTGTGCGAGTCTGTTAGAGTGTTTGTAAGCGGAAGACTGTTTAATTCTAATAGAAATCTGGGAATGCAGTAGTAGGCAGGGGTTGCCGAAGCTGGGTAAATTTTGTGTGTGATTTACTTTTCAGCATATTTACTTCTTTGCAGTTTGTTATCGTGTTTAATTCAGTAAATTCGTGAAAATTTGCTATAACCCTATTCACCCCCCCTATAGGGTTAATCTAGATCCTACAAGTGGTATCAGAGCCCGGTATTTTTTCTTTAACTCTAGAGTCATGAATCCACCAAATAATGCTTTTTCTGAGGGGCAATCTATTGTTAGGCCACCCATGTTTAATGGGAATGATTATGCTTATTGGAAAGTTAGGATGGGTATTTATCTTAGTTCTGTTTATTATGATGTTTGGGATATTATTGAAACTGGCTATAAAGCTCCCACTATAACTATTGGTGATACTGAGATTCCTAAACCTAAGGATAGGTGGGACGCTAAAGATAAGAAATTAAAAACTACAAATGCTAAAGCTATGAATGCTTTGATCTGTGCTCTTGATAAAAATGAATTTAATAGAATTTCTCATTGTAAAACTGCGCAGGAAATTTGGCATACCTTGGAGGTGACACATGAAGGAACTTCTCAAGTCAAGGAGTCTAGTCTAGCCCTATTCAGCAATGAATACGAGAATTTTGTAATGGACAAAGGCGAGAGCATAAAGGACATGTTTGGACGCTTTTCAACTTTGGTGTACAATGCTAGAGCGCTTGGGAAGGTATTCACTGAGGTAGAGCTTGTGAGGAAGGTGTTACGAGTCTTACCGATGAACTTTGAGGCAAAAGTCACGGCAATACAAGAATCAAAAGATCTGAGTAAACTAAGCATGGAGGAGTTGATCGGCAACTTGATGACATATGAGCTTGAGCTAAAAACAAAGGAGGAACGCAACAACTCCGAATCAAATAAGAAGACGATTGCCTTAAAGAGCAAAGAAGAGAGCGATGAAGAAGAAGATCCAATTGAAGAGCTTGCAATGGCTGTCAATAATCTTAGAAAATGGTCAAGATTCGGGCCACGCAAGAGGAAAACAAATGGTAATAGGTCAAAAGATTCTGACAATTCCGACAATGAATTGACTTGCTATAACTGCAATAAGCCTGGCCACTTCAAACAAAACTGTCCACTTCTCAAAAACAACAAAGGAAAGAAAAAGAAGAAGAAGGCTTTTGCAGCAACTTGGGATGATGAAGAAGGAGAGGAAGTTTCGAATAATAGCTCAGAGGAGGCTAATTTGTGTCTTATGACAAAATCAGATTCAGAAGCAAGCTCGGAGGAATCTAGTGAGGTAAGTGACTATTCTTATAAAGAACTTGTTTTGATGTGTTGTGATTTTACTAAAACAATTGATACTCTTGATTCTAAAATTGAAAAACTGAAATCTGATAGGAGAGAACTTGTCCATGAAAATACTAGGTTAGAAACTGAACTTGAAAATATTCAAAACCTAGACTGTAAAAAATGCAAAATTCTAGATTCAGAATTATCAAAGCTTAAGAATAGCTTTGAGAATCTTGAAAAAGAAAACTTGAGTCTTAAGGAAACCATTGACACTAGGAAAAAGGATTTTATAAATATATGCACCTCACTTGTGACTGAAAACACAACACTAAAAACCAAAGTCCAAAATCTTGAGAAAACTCTGAATAACTTTTCAAGAGGAGAAAAATCATTCAACATGTTATTGGGAAATCAACTTTTTGCTAACAACAGAAAAGGACTAGGTTTTGGGAAAACACAAGTTGATGATAATGCAAAAGGTAAGAGTGTCTTTGCTAGATGTGAAATAATTGGTCATCGTGTTGAAAATTGTAGTCATAGGAACAAGAACACAAAATTTATTCAAGTTTGGGCTCCTAAGAATTCTACAAACAAATTTCATGTCTATTGGAACAAGAATAAAAGGACAAAACAAGTTTGGGTGCCAAAAGGAACATATATTAATAGTTTTGGGTCTACTCAAACATATTCATCAAATTATTCTGCCACTAACAACCATGGACCTATAAAAACAAATAGGTCACAAAAATCTTTTACCATGTAGGTGTGGTGGCAGGCTAAGGAACAACTTTAGTGTTATCTGGATTCTGGCTGTTCCAGACACACAACAGGCGACAAATCAACGTTCCTTAGCCTAGTATAAAGGTGACAGATTCACAATGGGCAAACAACGAAAGATTATCGTTCAGGTAAAACAGGTAATTGAATTTATTTTCAAACGATAGATAAAATGTGAAAATCTGCACCATAATCTGAATTAAATCAGTCAGTTATGTGAAATGATTGATGATGTTAATTCTGATTTTTTTAACCAATCATCTTTAAATAGAATTACTTGAAGTAATTATGATGGTTGACAGATTCTAACTTACTTGATATGATCTTACATGACTTGCTCTTATCTATGACTTTGATTTGTGCTTAAAAGTTGACCAATCATTTTTTTTATTGAACTTAATCTGTTTGGTCAAATTATGATGTCGATTGATTATTGATTACTCATGCTATAAAAAGGATTTTTAGAAATTGTTGAAACTGTTGAAACTTTATTGATGAAACTTCAAGAATTATTTTTTGAAATAATGATGATGGTTTAATGACTGTTGATCTTACGGTCTCTAAATCTGACACTGTGATATTTGATTGATGGTTAACACGACTTCAATTTAAAGTCAAGTTTGTTGAAAATAACTCTGAGATAGTTTGTTGAAATTTCACATTCTGGTCTATGACATCCAACGAGTGAATATTGAGTAAAATTTAAAGTCAGATGCAGATCACACTGGTAATATAGTTGATAGAAAAATTACTAGTGGAACGTGATTATATTTCGAGACATTCATTTGCTGCATCATTTTTCAAAGAAAACATTTGCATGTTTTTTTTCACTTGAAATAATTTTCATTTTAGCAGAAATTTTTCTTAAAAACCCCTTCTAGAAAATAATTTATGTTGACCTTGTATCAGATTAGTTATTAAGAAAATTTGATAACTATTTTTGAAATTGATTAACTGTTCTGACCCCCTAATAATTATCTAAAAAGATAAATAGTGATTGAAAATAAGATGAGTGTTGATATTAATCATATATTATGACTTGAAAAAGTATAATTAGAATTTTTTTATAGAAATTTAAACGAGTTATAAAAACTTTTTGTTGATAAATATTCCATGATCATTTCTATTTCTATCATTTTTCTATCGACCATCACTCATCAAAAATCAATATAGTATGTCAATATGTGGTAGTTTAAACGGGAAATCATTTGTGCTTCAATTTTATTATATTTCTAACAATAAATAATAATATCCAAAATATTCACTCTCATTTAAAAGTCCTCACGGTTATGCATGAGTGAATTACTTGGATTGGTGATTATGTGCTTCCATGCTCATTTAAAAGTCCTCACGGTTATGCATGTATGGAACGCATATCAAAATTAATTGATTAAATAGACAAGTTGATTCTAATCCCATTTAAAAGTCCTCACGGTTATGCATGGTTAGAAGATACTTAAATTCATTTTTTTTAAATTTTTTTGGGATAATACTAATCTCATTTAAAAGTCCTAACGGTTATGCATGGTTAGTAGATATTCAAATTTCCTGAAATAAATATACCACAAATAGACACAACTATACGGTTTTTATGATATCATCCTATCATTCTAAAGTGGAATATGCGTCAATTAAAGTATTTATGATTTTTGTTTGATTTTCTTATTGAAATTAATATCTACACTCGATTGAGTTTTAATATTGTATTAATGTCTATCACTATATCTCTATTTTTCTATTACTATTATTCTTTTGCTGATAACAAAAGGGGGAGAGAAAAGTTAAGATTTTGAAAATAAAGGTCAAATATTTTCTAGTAGCATCAAAGCTCATTTGAATCATTTGAATATTTTATTCTCATGCATATATGAAGGGGGAGTATTGTGTAGAGAGGGAGTATTCAAATAGGGGGAGCAAACTGAATAATCAAATACATTTAATATAGTCAAAATCTTAAATATATGTTTGTTATCATCAAAAGGGGAAGATTGTGGAATATGCATGTATATGTTTTTTGTTTGATGATAATAAACATATATACATTCATTTAAATGTATTTGATATTGTACTATTTAGTTTTGACAGATAAAATAAATATTTGCCGAATAAAATAAATAACACAGAATTGGAATTCAAACGAATATTTTATTCAAACAAATATTTATTACAATTTTGATAGTACAATTTCAAACTCTCACTATAACTATACAATTTCAGTCACAATACAATTACATCACATAGTTACATCAGTTCCTCACTACATATCACTCACACTCGTATTTATCTTCAACTTCATTCCAATGTGAATCCAGCATCTGAGCAATCTGCAGAAATATACATTGACGCAGTAAAATTGAAAATAAAATGTTTTTGCAGTATAAAACAAAATATGGATTTTGAAAATAATATTTGCCTTAGTTAATTGGGTTGTTCGTCATCATTTATATTCGAATTCATCACACACGGACATTGTGACATGCACAATGCATCACTGTACATGCCACAAGGCCATGCACACTGAAATATACACTTGATAAATTTACAGGGACAGGTGAGCACAGGTCAAACCCAAATTACAGGATTCAACTCAAGTTCAATAAAATAATGTCACATCTTTCAGCACAAGGTCAAATCCAAATCGGATTCAACACAGGACAAGAACAGTGCAACTCAATGCAACAATCAAGTGGTCAAGACAGTCTACACAAATTCAATGAGGCACCAAACAACAAACAAAATGCAAAGGCCAAGCCATTGTTGCCATGACTCAACTCAAATGCAAAAGCAACAATCCAAAACAAAGAAATCAACACAGTATACAACTGATCTTCAAGCCCAACTCACATGAACACATGAATACAACAGTGGACAGGAAAAATAAATACAAAGCATATGCCATCATATGTTCATGAAACCAGAGTGCTCAAGAACCAGACTTGAAGCGACAAAGCAACAGACCAATCAAAGATGTCAAGTGAGACCAGAAGTGAGACCAGATGCAAGTGAAACCAACCAACCAACCAACCAACAAACAAAGGAATCAGACCATCAAGAACAAAAGCATGTAGACATCAAGCTACTGAGTTCAAAGTTTTTTTTCAAACACAAACCAAAGTGTTCAAATGCTCCAGACAAGTTCAACAGCAAGATACATGTAATCAAGCAATCAAAGTGCAACAGAGAATAACATTCATGTATTAAATGACTACAGAACATCAAGATGAACCAGACAAGATATAACAACAAAACAGAAATGAACTCGACCAAGTACACATCACAACAGGTTACAGCGCATATCGAACTCAACAGTGGAGAACAAGAATTTTACGAATTAACCAAGTCAGAAAGATTGCAAGTTCAAATTAGACGTCGTGAACAAAGCAAGGTCACAGAGGCAACAACAACTACACTAAGGGATGAACACACGTGAATAGAATGCATAGGTCAGGGAAGCAACAAATGTACTAATACAAGGACCGGTAGTGTCAAACAGCCGGTCGAAAAAGTTGCAGTTAAACCGACCAGAGAAGATGGCCAGAGACGAAGCTCACAGGGGCCAGAAAGTCGAAGTCAACCAGAAAATGATCGAAGCCAATGCTATGAATTGAAACAAGTCAAAAATCAACATTGTCAAACAAAGTCAAGGCCAATGTCAACAAAGAAATACAAGTCGAAGTAAGAACCGTGGGAAGCAAGGAATCGAACAAAGTCAGAGACGTGGTGAACGATACTGTGGTGGCCAAGTAGTTTGACCAAGAAAAGAATCATCACGTAATGAATACCGTGATTATCACGAAATAGAAAAACGAAATATACGCATATGAAATAGTCAGAAATCATCAGCATCATTGAAGAAAAATCAAGCGGCCGAGTAAAATTTGTTGACAAATTCAAACAAAGTTATACGACGAAAATCAAGGATATCATATCCTATATAAACCCATCATCATTGGCAATAAAAGTATCGAATTCAAGTATTCAATCAAGTAAACTAAAGGCATAAATTACATACCTAAGTCAGAGACGAATTCGATCAACGAGGAGAAGCCGAAGCCAAGCTACGAAGAAACAATCGATCGACAAAAGCAACGAAGTTCGAAATCATCTTTCGATCGAGAATATAGAGTCGGCAGCCTCAATTTCACAACCCTAATTCTGTTCAAAGAGGAAACGAACGAGAGCCAAAGCCCTAATTTCAGAAAGAGGAACGAACGAAAGAGAAGCCACCATTATCACAAGCAAAGAAACGGTCTAAAGAAAAAAGGGGGCCGACCTTAATAATTTGATCAAGGCTTTTGTTTTTATTTTAGTTTTAATTTTTGGGCCTGGTCTATTTGTTTAATTAATTATATAAGGCTCCATTTTAAATTAGGGTTTTTCGAGTTATTCTTGTTTTTTATTTTCTGTATTTTTCAAAACAAATCTGGGTAAATCACCACCTAGGGTTTAGGTAGTGTCAGATTGTCTAGTTAGGATTAGTTCAGTGAGCAGGGTGTGCGAGTTTGCAAAACTCTATAGGCGGTAGCAGGGTGTGCGAGTCTGTTAGAGTGTTTGTAAGCGTGAGACTGTTTAATTCTAATAGAAATCTGGGAATGCAGCAGTAGGCAGGGGTTGCCGAAGCTGGGTAAATTTTGTGTGTGATTTACTTTTTAGCATATTTACTTCTCTGCAGTTTGTTATCGTGTTTAATTCAGTAAATTATGAAAATTTGCTATAACCCTATTCACCCCCCTCTAGGGTTAATCTAGATCCTACAGATTGCTCGGAATGTTATACAGTGGACATATTGATGTCGATTTTTGAGCATCGAAAATATGGGCCGTGACAATTATGGAACTGAATAATTCCTAGTTCAAGTATTATTAATTGACACTTTCTTATCATAGTTCTAAGTAGATATTGCATATGTACTAGTGCTGTACATGGGTATTAATTTGTATCCAAAGGCCGAATTGTTTCAACTATGTTTGAAATTTTAGGTTCAATCTTGAACTGCATGGTTGTAAGAAAGCTAAAAGAAAGCGGTCGTGGGAAATGAAGTCGACTCAAGTGGAGCAGGTTTGAGAAGTTTTATGATTATCAAGCATTCTCTTCCTTGTATTTCATATATGTCAATTATAGGATTTTCTTAGAGTAATAGGTTATAAAGTTGGACGTTCCTCGTTTTCTCAATAACTGTAACTTGTGTGGTGTGTCTCCTATGGTTTAAACGTAGGCTTTTAAAGTTCATGTAATCCCATTCTTTTCCCAATTAATTTAAGGGTTGAATCTACTGTTTATCTTATAAACTGAGTTTAACTTAGTTTATCAGTCTTATACTAATTGAGTTTAACATAGACTCAAGTGGACAAGATAACGATAACTTGTGCTTATGATGTGCTTGGAAATATGTGGGCAGCAATAGCCAATTACTGCTTAGAAGATTAGAATTTAAAATGTAGTACTATGAATTGCTTCGTAGAACCGTGAAAAACCACGCAAGGATGTAAAATCATAGGGATATCTGTCAAAAGCCTATAGTATTGAATTCAGTAAATCAATGGTCAAAAGCCTGGAAGGTGGATTTTTTAGAAAATTTTCTTATGTGCATTTTATTCAAAGGTTTAAGTAAAAAATATTCAGTCAAAATAGAATATGTTTTGATGAATGTCATTCTTCGATTAATATGAATCCTTGTACAATTGGGGTTTCTGGGGAAGGGGAATTATTTGCTGTTGATACTGAAAATCATAATATCATTTGTTGGCATCAAAATTGGCCACCAACACCCAATTATACGTGAAAGCACCAATATATAGTCACAGATCACAGATAGTATATGATGTAGAGAATATAACATGAAGAATAAGCAAATTAAAATGAAAGCAAGCAAAGAAGACAAGATTTATAGTGGTTCGGCTAATTCCGGCCTATGTCCACTCCAAAACAATCCTTTTTATTATACTGAAATTAGATTACAGTTACAATTCAAGATTCTAGAATGGAAATGGCAGGGGAACCTCTGGGTAGAAGATGAAGAGAAATCGAATGAAAATCCTTTTTTTGAAGCCAAGCCTGCTGTATTTATAGGTGAAACTTCGGCTATAGGGCCTT
The DNA here is from genome assembly GCA_030737815.1 of Allium fistulosum. NCBI lineage: Eukaryota > Viridiplantae > Streptophyta > Magnoliopsida > Asparagales > Amaryllidaceae > Allium > Allium fistulosum. The sequence continues at coordinate 1,622,134,326 of CM060901.1, forward strand.
CTCGCCTACATGGGCCCACCATAACGACCGTCAAGCCCAACTCGACCAAAAATAACGATCAACCTATCTCTGCCTATCGATATTCCTCCATTTCATTCAATGCTGATCCCTCTTTCTGAAATGTGCCAACCCATAGCGTTCCAACAAGCTACACCGATCCATCCACCTCCAAACCAATGATGATCCCCCCTTCGTTCAAACCAATGCCGATCCCACTTCTATGAGCTGAGCATACTGATCCCTCCTCAATTAAGAGTGCCGCTCCATCCTGAATGCCTACCCAAGCTACGCCTTTCTCCAAGCCCTACCGACCTAAGCTATGCCGACCCCTAGCCTTCCTCCTAGTCCTACCGACCCGAGCTATGCTGATCCCTTACTTGAGAGTTGACGTGTGTCAATCTTTTCTAGCCTACAATGCCGAACCCTTCAACACAAGCCCCTAAGCCAATCAAACATGCCGATTCTTCATGCCATGAAACTATGTCGATCCAAACCATGTTTCTTCATGCCTTGCCAACCCCTTCTATCCGACCTCTACTATGCCGAACCCTTCCTATGCCGAGCCCGGCTAATCCAACCCATGTCGATCCATATCACACCGAGCCCTCTTATGCCGATCCTTCTTTATTCAAACCAACATCCACCTCCCAAGTACCCTGCATCGTTTATCTACCTACTAGGTTTAATCCGGGCTTTGTATTATTATCCATAGTTGATTATCTATCTATCCATTGAACCAAATCCATGATATTCCAGCATCGATAAATGTAAACTTTATTGGGTTAAATCCACATGTATGCTACCTTGCCAAAAGGCGGGTTAACACTTTGCCCCCCAAAACATGTCTTGCGATAGGAAGGTGTGTTTTGAATTGCCATAAGTCCAAAATCTGAAGTCCATAACCCATTGACCGTTACATTATCCAACTTAAAATCCAATCCGTTGCCAATCCGATTCCTTGATCTCTCCGGATCATTAGCGAAATCCATGACTGTTCCGGATATATATCCAATTCTGAATCCATTAACCGAACCGTCGATCTCTCTGGATCGTTTTATCCAAGTTCTGGACCTCTCCGGGTCCATATCCAAATTCGGGACCTCTCCGGGTCTGTATCCAAATCCGGGACCTCTCCGGGTCCGTATCCAGATCCGGGACCTCTCCGGGTCCATATCCAAATCCGGGACCTCTTCGGGTCGCTTTATCCTACTCCCGCCTCGACTCTCCGGTCGAGGGCTTATCCATGGTTGTCCTTCTCCGGCCTCGACTCTACGGTCGAGGACTTAATCCATGGGGTATCCTACTCCGGTCTCATTCCCTAGTCGAGGACTTAATCCATGGGGTATCCTACTCTGGCCTCGTTCTCCAGTCGAGGACTTAATCCGTGGGGTATCCTGCTCCAGCCTCGATCCCTAGCCGAGGACTTAATCCGTAAATATCCTTCTCCGACCTTGACTCTTCGGTCGAGAACTTAATTTGTGTTCGAGTCCATCCTATTGCTCTCTGGCGAAGGGATTCGTAACTTGCGGTTATTTCCCCATCTCTTCCGTCGAGGCCGTAACCGTGACCTGTATTATTTATTACATTAATCCAGATTTAATCATTCCAGAGTCTAGTTGGTAAAATATAAAATAAAAGCCCGTACAACCGAAAAAACTAAATAGCCATAGTATCAGAAAAACCAGAGTTTACAGTAAATAGAAAAAACAAAAATTTCATAAACTCGAGCACCATGGTTCATTGTCATCTCAGAGCATGCCTGGGGATCGTCCTCGATCCCGTACATGTGTAAGAGACTTAGCCATTTTACTACAGGGTTTATTACTTATTCCATGCCATAAGTCCAATCAGCTAATAACAAGTTGATGATGATGCCTTGATCCAATGCCATCTTCATTGCGAGATGGGCGGTGGCTGCTCCTGTTCCGCTGCCACAGCTTGATTCCTTATATATTATTGCAAATGACAATTCCTCACATGTTCCTCAATGATATCCTTCAAATGCCTACAGTCATTCGTATTGTGTCCATCCAGCTCATGGAATAGGCAATGCTTTCCTAATGCCCGCTCGTATTCGGAGGGTTCCCTTTTTGCCGGCCTTCGATACTGGAGGTGCGCTCATGTATCCAAATAAATCATTTCTAGAGTTTCAGTCAAATCCATATAAGAAGTGAATTTCGATTCTCTCCATTGCCTTTTCGTGATATTACTCCCGTCATTCATCCTCAGTTTTCCCTTATCGTTCTTGTTTGCATCTTCCGATGTTCCTCCACTTTGCATGGTATTCACCTCTAGTTTGTTTGCTTGTGCGTCTTCCTGTCGTAGGAACCTTTCTGCTTCATGATAAAACTCCCCTAAATCTATAGGTGCATCCCGTGCTAGTGAATCCTTGAACTCCATGCCATTAGCAATGCCAGATACAGCTGCCATACGGATCTGGACGATCCAGTGATGCCGCCGCAGCATTAAACCGTGTTAGAAAACTTCTCAGGGACTCTCCGGTCCTCTACTTTAGTGTTGCCAAACTCATCACATTTTTGGGTCTCGAAATGTGAACTCTAAACTACCTCATAAACATTTCAATCAATCTGTCCACGTACCAATAGAGCCACTTTTCAATTGTCTGAACCATAGTGCTGCTATATCCATCAAATACAAAGGGAAGCACCATGCTATGACCTCCTCCGATGCCCCCAGTACTTCCATATGCCTCATGTACCTTGTCAGATGAACAGCTGGATCCGTTCTTCCATCACATGTCTCCAGCGTTGGTAGTTTGAATTCCGGTAGATTCCTGGCTTGCCTAATCATATGAGCGAAGGGGCTTCTATTCACATCTTCCAAACCCTATTTACCAATCCTCCTCTCATGGCCCGTCTGATCATTTCCGCTAACCCGTCGTTGTCATCAAGTGGTAGTCTTTATCCGTTGCCTCCAACCCTACCCCCCGAGTCCGCGAGGGAATCTTGAAATATGCTCTGCTGAACGAGCACCCATATCCCGATCAACGCCAAACTACGCAGCACCACCTACTATCCCGCCTGGAATCAAGCCAATATAATCCAGGGGTATGCCCACCGATCGTTCTATAACGATCGGCATTGCTTTGCCCGATCGTTCCTGGTTGGTCAGGGGCTGCTCCCGGTAGCTCCATTCTATCCTGTATCCTGGTTGTTCCATTTCCTTGGTTCTGATTCTAAACTTCCTATGCACCTGCTGCTCCAACTCCGCGATCCACATTTCTAGTATTTCCTACTAATCCATTCCCTTGGTTTTGCACTCCAGTCTATCCAATCTGTTGGAATATATTCTGCATCATTTCCTCTTGTCTCTTCAACATTCTTTCCTGCATAGCATCCATTATTGTCTCCATCTCGTCTCTGGTAATAAAGATTGAGGTCTGATTAAACTCCTGAGGAAGCCTCCTGACTTCCTTCATGATGGCTCCTCTCTGTTCTCCGTCTCCTTGTTGATTGCCTAGCCATTACTTTCTAAATCCAAGTTCCCAAGCTTTCAAATCCAAGATCCTAACTCCCAAATCCCTGAGTGCAAGCTTTCTCGGTGAAAGCACCAAAATGTTGGCGTCAAAATTGGCCACCAACACCCAATTATACGTGAAAGCACCAATATCCAGTCACAGATCACATATAGTATATGATGTAGAGAATATATTATGAAGAATAAGCAAATTAAAATGAAAGCAAGTAAAGAAGACAAGATTTATAGTGGTTCGGCTAACTCTGGCCTACGTCCACTCCAGAGCAATCCTTTTTATTAACTGAAATTAGATTACAGTTACAATCCAAGATTCAAAATGAAAATGGCAGAGTAACCTCTGGGTAGAAGATGAAGAGAAACCGAATGAAGATCCTTTTTTCAAAGCCAAGCCTGCTGCATTTATAGGTGAAAGGGCCTTCTCACCTACATGGGCCCACCATAACGATCGTAATGCCTAACTCGACCAAAAATAATGTGTCACGTACCGAAATTTTCGACTTTCGAAAATTCGACATCGATACTCACTTTATCGACTGCCGAGCAATCGAGTGCCGGAAATTCCAATAGTGAGGGTTTTAAATAGAAGAAATAGAAGAAAAAGAGAAGAAGAAAGAAGAAAAGAGTAGAAAGAGAGAAGAACAACAGAACAACATCAGATACATAAAACAATTTCAGAATCTTACACATCGCAGCGGAACAATATATAATAGATAACACTAGTCTTTTAAAACAAAGAACTATATCAGTTTATACATACATCAATCAGAGTCATATACAACAATGGACAGTTATATAACTTGTCCTCATACAGAATACACAGCGGAATAATACAAAAATATAGGTGATACGTTTCGCCATCCAGCTTGCTTCCAAAGCTCCAAAATATCCAGAATATCCTGATAACACAACTCTAGGCTGCCCGTGTGGAAATTTGTGGGCACCCAGAGTTTAGAAGGGAAACAATAAACTCCGAGTCAGTCATGGTGACTGGTGTGAGATCGTAAAACAGTTATTTATCTTTAAAATAAACAACAGAAATTTTTTAAAGTCAATTTGCAATGCTTTTGGAAAATGAAACTACCATAAGACCTCCCACCACACACACAATGCAAACGCAGAATTGGAGGAGATTTCTTCTTATGATAGTCAAAGATGCTTACTACGCAAAATCAAATTCTTTTTGATATTATTATTAGTGCATAGTGTAGGAAACATTTCAAAAGTAGAATATAAATCTTAGCCAGCATAGGCATTCCGCACTTATGCCTACTATAGCTACTATGTTCAATAGCAGGTTACCGCCACATTCCATAGCAGGTAATACAACTAAAACCGTACACGTCGCGTATTGTTTCTTTGGATTTCCAACAAATGGTCAGGCTAAGGAACTTCCTATCCACGATGGGTACGTCCCTGGAATAGACGACCCGAGAACCTAACGTTACGGTTAGATCTCTGCCAACACAAGGCCGGGTTACCTCTGCAAAAATAGGTAACTACTGACACGCGTATGCCATCCCCCGATCGTCACCGATCTTCCCGAGGATCCCCGATTCGCAACAACCACAAAGTAATAAATTTGCAGCAACCACAGAGGTTAAGTATCTGGGCTCCATACCATGATACCACCTTTATCCAGAAGGAATGACATACACTAAGGGGCGCTACTACCTAGAACCTTGCTGCATCCTTCCTGTTTCGACCATTTACGGGGTGTGAGGCTCGACGAAGTCTCGTCCACAAAGCTACGCTTTCTACAAAGCCATGCTTCGGGTCAACAAATGATCAACCTATGATCACAAAGATATAAGATCAAACAAATGATCATATCGCAAATGATCAAACACTGATCATTTCACAGCAACACTCAGTATGCCACGTTACCAAATTGGGATATATCGCTGATAAATTTCAACTACATAACCTCTGAGCTCGTACGTCTCAGAGAAGGGTGTTAAGCTAAGAGAATAAATTCTCCGCCACCAACAGAAATGTATTTGAAAGGAATCAGCTTTATATCTCAAATTGTAACGTCAGACACACAATCCATACAAGTCTGTTCTGGGATCGAACAGAACCGAAGGCACTTCTCACGAAGCCTTTGCATATCCGGATAATTTTCTAATCACGTCCGGACTTCCCGTCACTAAGGGTGATAAAACCTCTAAATCGGAGATCAGCCGATGTAGAGTAACTCGACGGTAATCCTTCCATTTTCAAAAATATCCGGTCTTCAACACCGGTCTTCGAATGCAATTCATAACGACGTATCACATATTCGGAATGGGTTATACGACCCCATGGTCCTTTCCCGGCTAACCCGAATAGTGAGCGTAAATTTAAAAATAAGTGTGGCATTCCAATTCATCCAATTCACAACAAATACCATTCAAGGTAATTATTGATAGTCGGTTATTTAACTATCAATAAAGATGCGTAACATCATCAGATTCCAAATAATTTTCCAAATTATTTATTTTCCAAAATATCTTTACTAGATATATAATTTTCCACACTTCAAAAAAATAAACCAACATTTATTTTTTTGAAACGAATTCTCATTTCTTTTATAAATTCCATAGCGAATTTATATTTCAAATATCTACTGATATACGATTTTCAATCGATTTCAATATTCATTTCCGATTTATCTTTACAAAGATAAATTCTAAAACGTTTCATTTCATTTGGAAAAGCATTTCCATTCTTATTAATAATAAGAAATTCACAAGTCTATTTATTTTCAACATTTGAAAATATTCGATATACTTAAATCAAAATTAAGTATAATTTCATTCTTTAAGGAAATCATTTATTATAACAACATTTATTTGAGTCAAAACGAATGTTACATAAAACATCGTTACGACGACTCCAAATCACTAGTATAGGGATTCGAAATTAGGATAGGTATATAAATCCCAATACTACATAAAAACATTTCCTTTCGGAAATCATTTACTATAACAACAGTGTTATAGTCTACCATTTCCTTATTTCTCGAAAACGTCTATTTCAACAATGAATGTTGAAATCTATGATTTCGATATTCAATATATTTTAAAACATCGTTTAAAACAATTAACTTCATTTCAAATATCACTTTTCCAAAACCATATCCATTTTACTTAAAAATATATTCACTGTCCAAAATCGTGAATATACTTCACTAACCACATTTCAATCATTTCTACACATTTTTTTTTCAATAAAAATTCGCTATCCAAAATCGCGAATATATCTTCTTTAATAATCTTCTATATTTAATTTATCAAATTCAATCGATTTCGAATTTATAAACACGGTTATAAATTATATTTCTATTTTAATAACAACCTCGACTTATAAATCTTCTTTTTATCAACTTCTATATTTTTACTTATCAAAATAAGTGATTTCGGATTTATAAACAACTTTTATAAATTCCAATTCTATTTATAAAAACTTCAATCCCAAATCAATTTTGATATTGATTTAAAAATTTATTTATCACTACTAAGTAAATTCCTCATTTTTTCTCAAATTATTCAACATTCTGTTTTAAAATGGATTCTTCAAATTGAAATCATTTTACATTGATTTCCCAATTTATTTCAATTTACCAATTAAATTTCTAGTTGGATTTCCAGCTTATCTTCTTTTAATAAATTCCTTTTTAAGGAAATAAATTTCAATCGTTTCTTTCAATCTATTTAAAAATCCAAATTCTTAAATTAAATTCTTCAAATTATAATCACCATTTTACGAAATCCATTTATTTAACATTTTCACTTGATTCTGGAATTAATTCGATAAGATTATAAAAATTAACTTTTTATACTTTAAAAATTCCTTTCTTCAAAATTTATTCAATTTCTAAAATTAATTCACTTAGAAATTTCTATTTTGATTTCAAAAATTCAATTTCGTTTATTTTTGGAATCCAATGATATCAAACATCCATTCAGCTAAATTTTAGCTTTCAAACAATTTCCAGACATCAATTCAATAACATCAATAATCATTCACAGATTATCACATCACAGTAGAAATAAATTCAATCAATGTGAGGGGTCCAGTTGGATCCCTCCAACCTGTTTCCCTGCATCCAAAGACGTTAGCACAATACCAATTCCACTTCAAGGTGGAATATCGCGGTATATAGGTTTTATAAAAATCCGCTTACTAACGGCGCAATAGGGTCCATCCGCTATACGAGGCGGGAAATCATCAATCCAATATATACATATGCCAATATGTATATATTGCTATATATATATATAGATATAATCCTACTATATCTAATATCACAAATCCAAACAAATCAAACAATCAATAACTGCAATCCAAATTTATTTTGAGTGAGAAAAATCTCACCTTAGCTTTTTATTTTGCATTCCATTTTCCATTCCAGATTGTTTTCTTTGCAATTTTTACCTTGTATAAATAAATTTATACAATTCATTAATATTTGAATTCACTAACCAATAAATCAATAAATTTTGATTTCCAACTAACGTCTTAATTAAATAATTATTTAAATTAAAAGTCAAATTTCTTTTAATATCCAAAATAAACTTACTGTTAATGTTTGATAACTAAATAAATAAACAATTTACCTAAATTAAATTAAAGTTCACTTAATCTCATATTCTAAAATACTGAAATTTAAAAGCAAAAACTAAATTTATTTAACTCAAATTTTATATTTAAAACCAAATTCCCTTTATATAAATTTCCTTTAGTAATTTAAATAATTTTTTAGATAATCAATTAAACGATACACTTATACTCTATCTTCTGTAAATAATCAAACATTTTCACTTAAACTAAATTAATACAAAAACAGTTACCTCACTCGAGCATCGCAGTTGACTGAGGAACCCACGGCGAACTAGCATCACAACACAACTGTCGACATGCCCCTCGCGACTTCCCAGCTCGACTCCCACGGTGCCGCTTCATGCCAATGCCGCCGCCTGCCCTCGCGAGCGCGACGTTGCCTACGCGATTTCCTACTGCTCGATCGCCTGCCCTAGCTCACGACCCATCGCCTGAACGCCACCCAGAGTTTATCGCCAGTCAGACTCGCGACACCCAAATCACGATTGAATCGCGCGCCTCTAATCGCGATCCCCCTCCAACCAATCACCTGCTCGACTTCGCCATGCTGTTCAAATTCGCGACCGCCAGTCAGTTTTCGAGCACGCGAAACCCTACACGAGCCACCGCCATCGCGACCCTCGCGAACGCTTCCACGCCTCAGCGCTGATTCCAGTTGCCATGCGTGTGCGAGCACTACCAGCTCGAGCTCGAGCTCCCTGGATTCGCGACTAAATTTTGAAGAGGAACGAGATTAAACGGGTTTCGATTGAATTCAAAAATGAAGAGGAAGCCATTATTTGTTTTGATTTTATAACGAATGAATTTGAAAGAGGGGAAACGAACGAGATTTGTTAACTATTTGCTCGGCCATAAATTGATTTCGAACGAAAGTTGTTTTCGTTTTGAATCCGTTGAACAGAGTGGTATTTACAAAGGGAAGAAGGGATGCTTCGCACGATCAGCTTCGTGATTTTCGGCGTAGATTTAGGGAGATGACGCGCCGAGGTTTGACTTAATTTTTAAGTTTTAAATTTAAATTGAATTTCATTTTATTCAACGCGTTTGTCTATCGTGTGCTCACATAACAACTCTGAAAAATACGAAATTTGAAATCCAGTAATAATTCAACATTACGGACCCAATGGAACTGGTTTCGTCGAATTCCGAGACTGCGCCTCGGACGGCTATTTTTAAATATCGATTCGAACAATATAATTTCAAAACTAAACGAAACACTTTGAAATACAATTCTGAAGCTTCTATTATCTTCAGTATTATCATTACGAACCAAATTCAAAGTTTTATCGGGGATTTAAATTAAATCATCGTTCAAATATTTAAAATTAATTAAATATTCTCAATTTAACTTGTTCAAAATTCTGGGTCGTTACATAATGACCGGCCTATCTCTACCGATCGATATCCCTCCACTTCATTCAATGCCGATCCATCTTCCTGAAATGTGCTGCTCCATACCAACAAGCTACACTAATCCATCCACCTCCAAACCAATGCCGATCCCTCCTTCGTTCAAACCAATGCTGATCCCACTTCTATGAGCTGAGCATACCTATCCCTCCTCAATTAAGAGTGTCGATCCATCCTGAATGCCCACCCAAGCTACGCCTTTCTCCAAGCCCTGCTGACTCGAGCTATGCCGACCCCTAGCCTTCCTCCTAGTCCTGCCGACCCGAGCTATGCCAATCCCTTACTTGAGAATTGACGTGTGCCGATCCTTTCTAGCCTACAATGCCGAACTCTTCAACACAACCCCCCAAGTCAATCAAACATGCCGATCCTTTATGCCATGAAACTATGCCAATCCAATCCATGTTACTTCATGCCTTGCCGAACCCTTCCATGCCGACCTCTACTATGCCAAACCTTCCTATGCCGAGCCCAGGTAATCCAACCCATGCCGATCCATATCACACCGAGCCCTCTTATGCCGATCCTTCTTTATTCAAGCCAATATCCACCTCCCAAGCACCCTGCATCATTTATCTACCTACTATATTTAATCCGAGCTTCGTATTATTATCCACCGTTGATTATCTATCTATCCATTGAACCAGATCCATGATATTCCAGCCTCGATAACCGTGAAGTTTATTGGGTTAAGTCTGCCAGTATGCTGCCTTGCTAAAAGGCGGGTTAACATCATTAAAATCACTCCTCTTCTCTCACAATATATGGTTTTTACTCCTAGTTGTGCTCATATCTGATGTCTTGATGAAAGTTCAGTTGATGAATGATTTGAGGTGTCTGCTAACATTAGTTGTGATAGATATGAATTGTTGTGTTTGGAAAATATAATATATGTGTATAGCATTGCACATTCTGCTCTTTTATGCAATTGCTTTAGTGGCTTCAAACTGAGGCTACTCTTGCCTATTCTCGATTCTAGACTTGTACTTGCATTAAGATCCTCTACCATGTTAATATATTAGAGCATGGGCTTATCCACCTACATTGAACATAATATTTACCAATTTAAAATATTTGCATATTAGTGGTGCAGGGCAGTGCAGAGGATCGTATTCCGAGTGGATGGACTAATAATAGAGTCACTGGTTGTCTATGGTTCACTCATGTTTGTTTATGACCTTTATATTAAAGTTGTTTAAATTTTTATATTATGTTACTTCATTATATATAAATGTAGGGGGTGCAAGTATGCATCATAAGCATACTCCAGTATAAGGAAGCTAAACTCAAGGTAAATCTATTATTATAGAAAAGCATAGTGTGTTGTTTATTTAGTTAACGGATATAAATGCCTAGTTAGGAACCTTGATAAAATAAGAGTGTAGAGGCAGCAAAGGAACCTTGGCCTTGGGACTCATATATGTCTGAGTTCGCTTCAATGTTAGGCGACCAACTATGACATGGTCCATTAATGATACTTATTATTGTTGTTATTCGTAACATCAGAAAAGTGTTACGAAACTATTATATAGTAACGTCAAGCGTTACTAAACTATATACACAAATTGCTAACAGTAACGTTACAAAAGCATTACGAAACTATTACAATTATGTTGCAAATTGCAACAACAGAAAACCGTCATAGGTACGTCGCAAAATCGTTACGAGTAGTACTTGTGCAGTTGACAAATAAGCAGTAAAAAGCGTACCGATTAGGTTGTCTGAGTCCAATGTTTGAGAACTGCTTCCTTGAAACAATATTGCTCCCTTTACGGCGCTTAAGGATATCGAGCAATTATTTCCCAAGATAAAACGGACCTTCTCTATGATGATGCGCAACAATCGCAGAACAAAACGTACTCAAGAGAGTGAATTTTAAGAACAGAATGCTATGAGAAGAAAGAAATGTAGAAAAACTAAATTGTGATTCCATTGTTTTCTGTCTACCTATATATAGGCATGGGGAGGTGCGCCTATTCGTTAATAGGTGCCTGTTCAAATAGATGCGACTGTTGGAAAGGTTGCGACCCTTTACCAGGCGGCGCGACCGTTTGAATTCGAACGGACAGAAATAAAAAAAACTATTCTGTCTGAACAGCCACGCCAAGCCAACTACCAACTGCAAAGTGCTAAGTGCCTCTAATACACCTCAAACGCCCATTTCGCCCGTGCCGCTGATGCGGGTGCGGGTTAGGGTTTGGGCGCGCGCGCGTGCGGGGTGGTGCGTTGCACCACCCTTCATGGCTTGTATTTCTCTTTGCCTATAGGAATTATCATAGTGTCCACATCTTAGTATATAAACACAAATAGTTTATTTTATTCTAAGATGTGGAACTATTCAAGTTCCAAGGCAATTAATGCCTTCACATTCCCCAACATTTCTCATTCATTTCTAATAATCCCCCACACGAATGAGTCTTGTTCAATTGGTTCGTAAAATTATGCGAAACATTTATTGTATCAGTAAAAGTAGCACATTGGCCTTGAACTTTCCTAGTGTTTTATCCTTTTGACTTACTGGCGAATCAGTGGACTAGGTTATCTTTGAACTATAAGCCTTTTGTGTAATCTAAAATAGACAACATGCAATAAGTGTTTCTACTCCTCCTTGGTTCTCTGTTTGTGTTCATTTTCTACCATGAACAACCAGCTTGGTCTCATGAGTGCTTAGGAGAATTTGGCCTTACAATTCTCCTTAAAGCGGCACCTTCGCACTCACGTAGGTGATTCTACAATGGGTATTTTTATAATACTCTTCTTGGTTCTAAATATTACCAAGTATAAACATCAATAAAAGTATAAAAACTTATCCTATTTTCCGGTGAGTAGTGCACTGACTTATCTTAGGAATTGTTTGAATATTCACAGTGCTATCAAGTCTATCTAAACTTAGTTGTCCTTTTGAACCTAGATCTTGGGATCTCCAGTCAGCTAGGTAGGGTTTCCGTTTAAAGAAAATTTTAGTTTATGGGCCTTAACCCCATTCCTATCAATATGATATTAACCTTCTCTCTAGGTAAACCTTTTGTTAGTAGATCCGCTATGTTATCATTTGATCTTACATAGTTAATTGTGATAACCCCATTGGAGAGAAGTTGTCTTATAGTTTTATGTCTACGACGAATATGTCTAGACTTGCCATTATAAAGCTTACTATTGGCCCTTCCAATAGCTGATTGGCTGTCGCACCGTATGCTTATTGGAGGTACAGGTTTTTCCCAATTCGGAATACCTTCTAAGAAACCTCGAAGCCAATCCGCTTCTTCTGCGGCTTTGTCTAAGGCAGTAAATTCTGATTCCATGGTTGATCTTACTATACAGGTTTGTTTATAGGATCTCCAAGATATTGCCCCACTAGCTAAGGTAAACACATATCCACTAGTGGATTTTGTATCTGATGAATCGGTTATCCAATTTGCATCATAATACCCTTCTATTACAGATGGGTACCTATCATAATGTAGTGCATGACTTTGTGTATACCTTAGGTATCCTAATACTCGAATTATAGCTTTCCAGTGATTCTTTCTTGGATTGCTAGTATATCTGTTGAGTTTACTTACAACATATGCTATATCAGGCCTAGTGCAGTTCATTATGTACATAATGCTGCCTAGTATACGAGAGTACTCAAGTTGATAAATACCATCACCGCTATTTTTAACCTAGTTTTGGTTCAAATCTACGGGTGTTTTGGCTGATATTATATTGCGTTGTTTAAACTTTTCAAGTATTTTCCCAATGTAATGTGATTGGGACAACACATATCCTTGGTTGGTTTTATGTATTTTTACACCAAGTATCACATCAGCGATTCCTAGATCTTTCATATCAAATCTGACGGAGAGCATATCGTTTGTAGATTTTATTATCTCCTTTTTACTTCTAAATATTAGTTGATCATCTACATATAGACATACAATGACATATCCCATTTTGTATGTTTAGAATAGACACATTTGTCACATTCATTTATATGAAATCCATTTAATATCATATTTTCATCAAATTTTTCATGCCATTGTTTAGGCGCTTGTTTAAGCCCATACGGTGATTTTCTTAATCTACAAACCATACTTTCATTTCCAGTTTTTAGGAAACCTTCAGGTTGTTTCATGTATATTTCTTCTTCCGGTTCTCCATTTAAAAATGCTGTCTTTACATCCATTTGACGTATTTCTAAATCGAGTATGGACGCGATTGCTATTAGCATTCTTATTGATGTTATTCTAGTTACTGGAGAATAAGTATCAAAATAGTCCAGGTCTTCCTTTTGTCTGAAACCTTGAACCACAAGTCGAGCTTTATACTTGTCTATTGAACCATCAGGTTTCAATTTCTTCTTAAATATCCATTTATTACCCAAGGTCTTGCATCCTTGAGGTAAATCAACTAACTTCCATGTATGGTTTGCTATAATGGACTCGATTCATCATTAATAGCCTCCTTCCAGTAAGGGCATCAGTGGAGGACATATCTTGTTTGTATGTTAATGGATCGTCTTCTAACATAAATGTGTAAAAGTCTGGACCAAAGATTTTTGATGTCCTTGAACTTTTGCTTCTCCTTGGTTCCTCCTCTTGTTGATTAGCACTATTTTGCTGATCATTATCAATATTTTGTTCAGTATTCTCAAGAGAATTGGAGATTTCAGTTTCCCTTGGTCTCTTTTGAGAATAATTTTCAATACCTTGTTTTAAAGGGTATACATGCTCGAAAAATCTAGCATTTCTTGACTCAATGATGGTATTTACGTGAATGTCATCAATTTCGGATCTGTGTACCAAAAACTGATAAGCTGCACTATTTTGTGCATATCCAGTGAATACACAATCAATTGTTTTTGATCCAATTTTGACTTTCTTTAGTTTAGGTACCTCTACTTTTGCAAGACACCCCCACACTTTTAAGTATTTGTAGTATGGTGGTCTATTTTTCCAAAGTTCGTAGGGAGATTTTGAAGTTCTCTTTCATGGTATCTTATTCAAAATATGATTTGCAGAAAAATAGCTTCTCCCCAGAAGTTATCTGGTAAGCCAGAACTAATTAGTAAGGCATTCATCATTTCTTTAAGAGTTCTATTTTTCCATTCGGCTATACCGTTGGATTAAGATGAATACGGGGCCGTAGTTTGGTGTATAATACCATGTTCGGCATAGAATTCCTCAAAGGGAAATTCATATTCTCCTCCTCCATCGCTTCTTAAAGCTTTTATTTTCTTGTTGAGTTGATTTTCAACTTCTTCTTTATACTGTTTAAACATGTCGAATGCTTCGTCCTTACTTCTAAGGAGATACATGTAATAGTGCCTTATACAATCATCAATAAAGGTAATGAAATACCTTTTTCCACCTCTAATTTGACACATTTTTAAGTCACATACATCTATGTGTATTAGGTCTAGAGGTTCAGTTTCTCGTTCAACATGATGAAACGAGGTTCTTGTCAATTTTGCTTCTACACAAACTTGACATTTATAGTTGGAATCTATGTTGCATTTTGGTATAAAGTCTAGATTAACCAATTTTCATAAGGTATCGAAATTTACATGGCCTAATCTAGAATGCCATATGTTAGAGGAATCAACAATATAAGCAGAAGATACAATTTTATTCATATCATTGTTTGGTACAATAGTGGTTATATTTCCTTAAATAAACCATCACAAGCATATCCTCTTCCTACATATACTCCATTCTTTGACAACACAAACTTATTAGACACAAAAGTGAGTTTGATGCCATGCTTACTAAGCAGCGATCCAGAAATCAGGTTCTTGCAGATCTCTGGAACATGAAGAACATCTGTCAAAGTTAGTTCTTTTCTAGAAGTCATTTTCAGCACTATGTTTCCATTGCCTTCGACTTTTGATGCAGATGAATTACCCATAAAAAGTCGTTCGTCTTCAATAGCAGTTTGTAGGTTGTAAACATCCACTTATTTACACATATGTGTCATATGGCTCCTGTGTTTACAAACCATTCCTTCGAGTCACCAACAAAGTTGCATTTGGACACTATTGCACATAAGTCCATTTCAAACACGCCTTCTGAGATGTCAGCCATGTTTGCTTCTGATTTCCTTTTCTTGGTTGCGCGACATTCGACGGCTTTGTGTTCTTTCTTCCCATAGTTATGGCATGAACCCTGAAATTTCTTTGATTTCTTAGGAGCATGTTCACATTTTCTTTTGTTGAGTTTCTCTGACTCGACTACGTTAGCCTTGGCAATCATAATATGCAAAGTCTTCTTCACATATTTTCGGTTATCTTCCTCAATCCTCAATCGGATTACAAGTTCCTCCATTGTCATCTCCTTGCACTTGTGATTAAGGTAGTTTTTGAAATATTTCCATAATGAAGGAAGCTTTTCAATTGCAGTGGCAACCTGAAAGGATTCGCTTAAAGTCATTCCTTCATCGTACAATTGGTGAATGACGACTCGTAACTCTTGAATCTGGTTGATAACGGTCTTTGCATCAATCATTTTGAAGTCAAGGAATTTTCCTGCTATGAATTTCTTCATGTCCACATCTTCGGTTTTGTATTTTTTCTCTAATGCTATCCAAAGTTCTTTGGAAGTTTGAGCAGTACAATACACATTGTATAGGCTATTGTCGAGCCCATTTAATATGTAGTTCTTGCATATAAAGTCAGAACTCTTCCAAACATTCAAGGCTTCAACTTTTGTTGCATCGGGTTCCAATTCTTCGACTACGGGAGCATCTTCTGTAAGAAACTTTGCAAGGCCCAAAGTCATCAAGTAAAACAGGTGCTGCCAGCGTTTGAAGTCCATCCTTGTGAACTTTTCCAACTGTCCTCCATGAGACAGTGCCATTGTTGGAACCATACTTGTAGACTGAGCAGTAATTACAGTCTATGTTGGTGCATAATTGTTGCTTTTATGAGACATTTTCGTCTACAAAAACAGCCAACAGCAAATCAATATTGTTTCAAGATTGTTATTCGTAACGTTAGAAGAGTGTTACGAAATTGTTATATAGTAACTTCAGAAAAGTGTTACTAAACTGTATACACAAATTGCTAACAGTAACGTTACAAAAGCATTATGAAACTATTGCAATTATGTTGCAAATTGCAACAACAGCAAACCGTCACAGGTACGTCGCAAAATCTTTAGGAGTAGTACTTGTGCAGTTAACAAATAAGTAGTAAAAAGCATACCGATTAGGTTGTCCGAGTCTAGTGTTTGAGAACTGTTTCCTTGAAATAATATTGCTCCCTATACGGTGCTTAAGGATATCGAGCAATTGTTTCTCAAGGTAAAACATACCTTCTCTGTAATGATGCACAACAACCGCAGAGCAAAATGAACTCAAGAGAGTGAATTTTAAGAACAGAATGCCGTGAGGAGAAAGAAATGCAGAAAAACTAAATTGTGATTCCATTGTTTTCTGTCTGCCTATATATAGACGCGAGGAGGTGCACTTATTCGGTAATAGGTGCATGTTCAAACGGATGCGACTGTTGGAAAGGTTGCGACCCTTTACTAGACGGTGCGACCGTTTGAATTCGAATGGACAGAAATTAAAAAAATGTTCAGTCTGAACAGCCACGCCAAGCCAACTGCAAAGTGCCTCTAATACGCCTCAAACTCCCATTCGCCCAGGCCGTGGGCTCAGGCACGAACGCGGGCGCGCGCGCGCGTGCGGGTTGGTGCGTTGCACCATCCTTTATGGCTTGTATCTCTCTTTGCCTATAGGAATTATCATAGTGTTCACATCTTAGCATAAACACAAATAGTTTATTTTATTCAAAGATGTGGGACTATTCAACTTCCAAGGCAATTAATGCCTTCACATTCCCCAACATTTCTCATTCATTTCTAACAGTTGTTTGTATTCTAAGAAACACAATATGTGCAATGCCTTGTATTTATATTATACATTAATAAAAACAAGCCAAATCTATGTTGTAAGATAAAAAATACCATGCATGTTAATCTTTCTATTTATTTATTTATTTCTAGCATTAGATAAATTACCTAAAATTCAATTTGAAACATATAAGTTTGATTTTTATATAGTGGAGACAGATGCATTGTAAAAAAAATCCAATATATTTTCATGTAGCATGGTGATTATAGTATAATATCTTGTATGTTACATGTGTTTGGCAACATGTATTTGACTAATTCGAAGATCTAATATATACATGTGTATGGTTGTGGTCATATCATAATAAGACAAGTGTTTGGAAAATATAATAAGATATGTGTATAGAATTGGCTATTCTGGTCTTGTATGTGATTGCTTTATAGTATACTAACATGCTATCCAGTTTGATGCCTACAACTAGATTAAGTGGGTGATGTAGCATATGTGATATGGGTGAGATAAGCAGGTTCTGGTATGGGGTTTCAGATGAGGATGTTACACGTACAAGAAACAGGTATGCTCCATGTCGTTACTTTTTCTTATATGCCAGTCATTTCTCTATTACACAATAAAATTTGAAAACTGAAAGTTGTATGTTGTTAGGCTTGAGAAGTTAAGCTGCCAATTATGAGTTTAAACCTGGTACAATTAGCATTTTCAATAAGCTATGCCATTAGTAAGCGATATACATATCTTTTCGTACTTGTTAAGCCATTAGTAAGTGATATACATATCTTTTCGTACTTGTTATGTCACCCTATGTTGATGGTAGTGATATTGCCATATTAATCTGCTTAAAATAGTCATATATGGATGAGCTGTATATGGTATATCGCTTATCTTTTCACATCTAAGAAAAATAATATATTGAAGACAAAATAAATGGAGATCAATATTACAAATAATTTCACATATTCAAGCAAGAATGGATGATTCTCGTATTATTGTGCTTGCATCATATACATCTTTTGACATTTGATGACACTGGTATTTTATAATCAAGAGTTCTCATCGTTGACTATTGATTTTGTTCAGCTGTTAAGATTTTTGTATAAGTTCTCATTGTTGATGGTTAAACTTATCCATAACTAATTAAGCGTTTTGAAAAAAAGACCGGCTACAATAAAGGAATGGTACATGGTTCCAACCGTCATTTATATTATATTATTTTGTTAGTAGTATAAACTTGTGTCTATGAATGTTCAAGAGTTTTATGTGAACATATCTATTTTGTCTAAAGACATTTGTATCAGAATGGTTATGGATATCATGTTTTGTTATGTGATTAATGTGTTATGTCAGTTATTTGAGTATTATGATTGCTTGATTGCTACTTTTTTTAACCAAAATCTATTAGTTACTATTGTATAATATACACAACGAGCAAAATGTAGCAGAACGGAATAAACAACCAATATGGAAAATATCTAGTAAAAAGTGTAGCAAAATAATCTACAAAATTTAGTAGCGTTTACTATGTGCTACAGAAATTATATAGTAGCATTTTTAAAATAGAACTATAGTCTTTAGTGCATTTATTTGACTTTACGAAAGAAGCTTTCTATTATGCACAACAAACGTTACAATATGTTGGTTTTACGAAACGTTTACTGGAAATGTACCAAAAAGTTATAGACTTTTTGTTGCACTTTCAATAACGACATTTATTATAACGTTGCTATAGGTTTTGGAAGCATTTTCTGGATGCTACCAAAGCCATTTTTTGGTGTAGTCTAACAAACTACTTATATCACACTTACACACTAAGCAAACATCACAATGCTTGGGTTCGCGTCTAGTATACTATCTCGACGGTTTATGGTCTGCCTAAGCATTCGTGTCGACATTTCAATGGTAAATGTGTCTTATGCTCTTTATCATGCAACTTGAAATATTCGAGAAATCACTATAGCGATTTCCCTGTAGGTCCAGCTGCTGCCCAACTATGTAGCCCTACTATTGCAGATGCCTACGCCTTCATTCCCTTGTTCCTACATGTTTAACATGTTACCAGGGTATATTAGTAACAATAAGAGCTTCTAATTGCGCTGTTAATGCTCGCCCTGTCGAGTTCGACGCTATGCCTGCTATGAAGTGATACTACTTGTTGCACCTGCTCTATGAAGCTACGTGAACTAATAGTCGATAAATTAAAATCCAAGTCCCTTACTTTTCCTACTTAGCCAACATCAGGTCTAGGTTCAACTTGCGCTTTCTAGAATAATTCAGACATATGATTCCCTAATTTGGACATCTGACCTTCACTTATAAAAAATTGTTCTCTAGGCGTTTCGATATCGAACTCCAATTTTCAAACATCTAAGTTCGGTTCCAGACATCTGAAAAAAGATTCAGACGTCTAAATCGAGACAATTTTGAACAAGCTGCCCTTAGGTTAGAATTTTCTGAAATCTAGACGTCTAACTTCGATTTAATACATCTATTATTAATTTTCAGACGTCTGAACAAATTTTCAAACGTCTGGTTTATGTATTTCCATATTTTGAAGTTCGTTGGTTTTTGTTTTTTTCATTCGTCTTCTTCGTGGTTTTGAATATAGGTTTAAGAAATTGTTTTCAACCAGATTTTTATGTATAGTCATATCTTAGTTTACATGAATTTAACCTGTTAATTTTCATGATTATATATGTATGTTTACACCATTTTTATTAAAAACTACTATGTGCTTCCAAAGAAAATTCTTGTATGTTTAAATTTCGAAATCAGTTCAAGGTGAAATAGAAGGGTATTTGATTTCTTCATTTTCAAACATTAGAGGTAGAGATTCATTTTCATAGAATTATGTATGAATTTCACTAATCTAAAATTTCCCCCTTTTCGATAATTATTCAATTAAATTAACGAATAGAGTTTCCCATCATCACCATTCATTTTAACTCGTAACTGAAATTGTAATTCAAAAATCGATTCAAGTTAGAATTATTATCCAATTTCATAAATTTTATTTTCAAAATATATAGAATTATAAAGTAATTCAATTACTTATAATCATCATAAATGTAGTAATCAACTCACTCGTCTTTTTGATGCTTTCCTCTTTCTAACCTTGATTTAAATCTAGATCTCCTTGATTGATTCTCCTTTCTCCTCTTTTTCTCTTCTAATTTGGATTCCCTTTCGCTATCTTTTAATTTAATTCCTCCTTGTTCTATTTTTATTTTTGTTTATAAAATTTTCTTGAGGAGAAAAGGAGTTTTGTTTAGATTTAGAAATTTTTAAGGAAGCGAAAAATGAAATATATGTATAGAGTGGCGGCTAGGATTTTGAGTGAGAAGAGATGAGGGTTATGGTCTTATTGGTAGTTGAAATCAAGGGTTTGCCGAGTTAGACCCGAAATTCATATTTACGAAAATGCCATTGGTCATATTTTTCGCTATTTTTATAGGTTTTATTAAACGTAACAATTTATATATGTTTTCTAACTATAAACGTCGTTCTAGACACAATGGAATAGGCCCCGTGGCCTAATTCCAACGTTTGTGAATATTTATGTTTTTACATATTAAAGTAAACTTGCATTTTCCCCTTATTATTATTTTAATCAATTTATTAAAATTTCTAGGGTGTTACATTCTCCCTCCTTAAAAGGATTTCGTCCCCAAAATATCTAAGGATGGAAAAATATAATTCGCTCGTACAATCAATATTTACAACCATATATTCAATTATCAACCATTTGCAAACATTGTTCTTAAGCTCAAAATTTCTAATGCAGCATGTCCATATGGATATGGAATGCATATGAACATATAAGTAATGCAAAATTAGGCAGTCTACCGAACTAGTTGACCTCTTAAATGCAATTGCTCAAGTTATGTATCCAAAATGTATGCAATGCCCTATATACTTGTAATTCTACATGGATGCACAACCATTCAACATATATGCAAAAATGCAACAACCATATGCATATAACTGATAAAATAAATGAGTTCTTCTGAGTCCTGACTAGAATATCCCATCAATTTATGCAGTTGTCCTATATATATATATATTTGTATGTATGTATATGGAATGCATATGAACTAGTCAGGACTCAGAATTACGAGGACAGCTGCATCTTCAAAATCATATAGAATCAATTCATGCTTCATTGTATTGATTCAGTTGTCCTCATACTTCTAAGTCCTGACTAGAATGAAATGAGTGCATTTGGTCAGTCGATCGACTATGACCCAAATACACTCATTCCCCCTTCTACTCCTAAATATTCCATCAATAAATTCCATAAAGGTACTTTATTATTTCCACCTTGGAATATCCAGCGACAATAATAGTCTATCAGGCTTTTTCTGCTTTTCCTTTACCCTTTGACAAGTCACACATTTAGAAACATACTCCACTACATGCCTCTTCGTACGAGGCTGATAAAAAACTTTCTTCATATCATGATACATTTTATCACCATCCAGATGAATGGTCATCCTAAAACGATGGGACTCTGTAGTACCATATCAATTAACTCCATAATAAAAGGAACACACAACCTATCGTCTCTTTACAAACCCCCTTTCAAATCAATGAAATTGTAACGACCCAAAATTTCACCGCTTTGATTTGCAAATATTTAATTAATTTTAAATATTCAAATAATAGATTTAATAATTAAATAAAACTCATTTAAATAATAAATAATAATGTGAAATAGTTCTCCAAATTTGTTTACAAAAATATTTAGTTCGAAGAAAAATCGAAAATGTGGCCGGAATTCGTTTTTCGAATTTTTGATTTTTCGTCGGCTAAAAGTTGTCGAAAACGTTGTGAAAACTTTTGTATAGATATACACATTTATAATAAGTAGAATACTTATGTATTAGTGTATATATGTATATACTTAGGTTAGTATTCAAGCAAGATGTGACATATAACCATATTTGTTTTAAAAACTTAAAATATAAGATTCCTTAAGTAACATAATAAAACTAATATAGCATTTTAAACTTGTTGTCTAAGCAAAGGGAAGGGGGAACAAGCTTATGGGTTGAGGTACATGACGGCAAGGTGCATGATGTGGCAAGAGGAGGTGGAGGGTAAAGGACCAAGGGCATTAGGGTAATTTACTATGTTTCTTGCTTATAAATACCCCTTTAATTTTTTAATTTTTGCCTTTTCTTTTTTCTACCATATCTTTCTCATATCTTAACCAAATGAAGCTTTTCTTTTTTTAAAACGTATAAATTTCCAGTAGCTACAACTTTCATGGGTACCACTTCTTTAAATTTTGAGCTTAGTCATGTCTAAATCTCATTTCTTTTAGACTCATTTTCGGATCTAGATTCTCAAGTTCCAAAATACCTCTTCTTCTTTTGACCATATCTCCATCAAAACCGATCCAAATTGAGTGATTCTTTTTTTGAAATTGCAGAGAAAAGAATTTTCAAGAACTTTTCCTTTTACAACTTTTCAAATTCCGTGAGTAAGTTGTCCAAAAATTAGTTGAAAGATGACCCATTTTCGGGTTTGATTTTTGTGAATTCGATGATCCGAAGACCCTCCACCTTTCAAGCCCAAGCTCCACCATCCTTGGGCAGTGTGCACCATACATTGGCCGAACCATAAAGCCACCATAAGGCCACCAAATCTTGTTCTTACCAATCAAAGCTAGGATCTAGGTTGATCTAAAGTTCTAGTGGATGTTCAGAGTGGTTTGGTAGCTTTTAGGTGAGTATAGCTCATGAATTCATTTAAAAGTTATAACTT
Organism: Allium fistulosum; assembly: GCA_030737815.1. Taxonomy (NCBI): domain Eukaryota; kingdom Viridiplantae; phylum Streptophyta; class Magnoliopsida; order Asparagales; family Amaryllidaceae; genus Allium; species Allium fistulosum. The sequence continues at coordinate 1,622,157,453 of CM060901.1, forward strand.
TAAATATGATGCTTATTTTGATAATGAAATCATTGTCAGTGATTTGTATATTGATGTTGATTAAAATGTTTTTATATATATTTGATGTGATGTTTGATTCGACTTAGAGATCAAAGTTGAAATGTGTGTATGGATGGAAAGTTATTTTCTTTTCTTGGTTATGTAAACCATGACTTGTATATGTGTTGTGTTTGTATTGTATATGATAAAGGTTAGCACTTGAGTATGAGTTTCAATGTAAAATGAAAATTTTGTATTGGGAATCATGGTTACGACATTGAAATCCTTTGGTTTTTCAAAAACTTATTTTTCTTACTTACTTTTAGAAATGTTTTCATTTAGTTTCAAAAACTTTAATTTGTTTTTCATAAATTTATAAATCAAGTTAAAGTATAAAAACAAGAATTTTGAAGCTAATCAAAATAAAGGTTTAAGTTTTGAAAACCACTAGTCGTATAGCGATAGTCGCTATAAATTCAGTTCGTGAAAGACGAACTCTTTTTAAATTTAAAGTGTTTAACTTAAGTATCTCTTTGAAAAGTTTTTTCAAACATATTTAAATATTTAAAAGCAATTATTATTTAATTACTTAACAATTATATTTATTTAATAATTATTTAATTAACATATTAAGTAAGGCGATTAGTACTTGATCATTAATTAGGTTAGGGTAATTAGCACTTAATTATTTATAAATAAGTTAATTATAATTTGTTAATTATTAAAGAGTTAATTATTATTTAATTAATTATTTATAGATTAATTATTATTTAATTTAGATTAATTAAATTATTTAATCGAGAAGGATTTAATTATTAATTAATTATTAATCAAGATAAATTTAAGTTAAGATTTAATTAAAACTTAATTATGATTCAATTATTTTAAATAAAGGTTTAATTTATTATTTAAGTTTTAATTAAGGATTATTTAATTAATTAATTGAGATTAATTAATATTTAATTATTCCTTAAAAGTTTGAATTGTTATTTAATAATTAGTTAAAGATTAATTATGGTTTAATTATTTATTTAAGGGTTAACTATTATTTAAATATTATATAAAGGATGATTATTATTTAATTATTTATTTAAAAGTTAATCATTGCTTAATTAGAAATTAAAGTTTAATTATTAGTAAAATAAATATTTAAATGTTATTTAATTATTGAATAAAAGTTTTAAAAATTTAAACCACCTTATTTCTAAAGATTGGTTTTGTTTCTAAAGCAACTCTCTTTTAATTCTTTGTCGATTACCTTTAAGTAAACCCAATTGAATATGAAACTCAATGAAATCTGTTTAGCAGAATAAATCACCGTTCTGCTAATTAACATGTATTTGACGCATGTTTGGTAGAATAAATCACCGTTCTACCATAGTTCACCAAGTAGATTATGTTGACATCTATTAGGCAAAATAAAAACCCATTCTGCAATTATATTAACTTAGACATGTGTTTAGCAGAACAAATCTCCGCCTGCTATTTTGGTAACTTGGAATTTACTTATATAATTAATTGTTACTGGCTGATTCCCTTATACATCTCTACTTATTATATAAATACCCATATTATAACTTGAAAAGTAACTTAGTTAAATGAGAACCATTATGGTCACTAAGCTTCTTTCTGATTTTATGGTCAACCATACTTTTAATAACGGTTTCAACTTAAGTAATGATTTTAGTAAAGGTGTTTTAAATAATCGTTTTGTTTATCAAATGGATTTATTAAATGAGTTTATTACGGGAGTTCTGTTTTAAACAAGGAATATTTATAAGAAAGTTTTATAAATTATTTTGGATATTTATAAAGGAAGTGTTATAAATAATTAAGATGATTTATAAAGAGTTTTGTAAATGGGTTTGGAATTTAAGTAAAGGAGATTCATAAATAAAAGAGATTTATAAAAGAATTTGAGATTGGATTTCCTTTAACGACCATAATTTTTGTGGTATGGACATTTTTTCCACACTTAACATCGAAGGAATATTATTTGAGGTTGTCTTTATCTCTAGTTTAAATAACATTTTGTTTTTGATATTACTTCGAAATGAGAAATCTTTCACAAATGTTTTGTGAATATACTTATATCGGTGAGATAACTATATGATTTTTATAATAAACACTTTTGAAAGGAGTTTTAAATAAATGAAAGATTTATTTTGAGGCTTAGTGGTTACTATGGTTAATTAAATCTCTAAATTTATGCTTGTTTGGTTATTTGATAGTTAAATAACCAACTATCAAATCTGGACCAAAATATAATTTTAGAAATATCTAGGAGAAACACGTGAGTTATATGACACAGTCATCTGCAATGATGTTGTACTGTGCATATAAATCTCATTTTGTTTTCTTGAAACAAATGGTAGGGAGATCCGTCCACTTAAACGGATAGGGGGTGATCCCTGCTCCTATGTATTGTCAGATTATTTCCAAAAAAATTGGGGTTGAGTTTACCAGAACTATCTAATGTTGTTTCAAAGAGAGCGGGATTAGATAAGTATAAATTATTCGAAAACCACTTCGATCCAACTCAAGCATTTCGAACTGAAGACATCTTGAAGAATATAGAATCAAAGACCGAGCTTTTGAAGTGCAAGGGCTACTTGCCACAAATCCTGAGGGTGATTCCAAAATGGATGTAGTGGAAGCAGTGCCTTTGGCTTTGTTCAGACCCTAAACGAACTTGTATGGATGAATGCTGGCACTGTATTGCTGTTTGGAGGGCAGTTTTAGCATTCCAAGATGGTCTGCTAAGAGGAAAGGTAAAAGCGTTGCCTCAAGCCTCACAACTCGAGAAATGGAAAAACAGGTAGATGCAGCAGGACTATGTGGGTCGCTCCCATTAGGGTCTGTCATCACCTTTCCAAATTATTATATTATGGATTTGCTTGTGCATGAAAGCTCTCGATAAAGGTTGGGAACAACTGAGGTGATTACATATTTGGTACTATACAAGTTTAGGGGTAGGCCGGTTCTACGTTGGCAGGGGCGGACCAAGTTCAGGGTCTGACCCTAGGTACATTTTATCTAGAGGTGTACTGTACGGAAGGTAGTCCCTTGCCTTTCCATTGTCGAAATCCATTCTCCAATAAGCATCGTGTGGACTTGATTGTATACCTATTATGCTGTAATTTAATAATGTAACAATTTGGACTAATACGTATTTGTATTCTTGACATTATCATAATATCATTGGATTTTCTATAGAAAAGGTTTTGGTTATCGTAAGGTAAAAACTCGTCCGTGTTTATGTACGGTGTGGTCTTACAAGATACCTTTGATTTTACATGGTTTTACAAGTTAAAGAAATAAAATTCCTCATGATTTGAGTTTCTCACACTGGTTTTACCAGACTCACCCGAGCGTTGTTTTCCTATAATGCTTGGGTCAGCCCAAGCATATTTTTAAAATTTAGCTGGACACTTTGGAGCTTCCAGGAGACGAGCTGGATTTTCCAGGACATATATACGTACCTTATATTCTTCCGCCGTTCTGTTTTGTTCTTGTCTATATTTATCAGTAATTGTAAGGATAGGCTGTAATAATGTCCAGGCTGATAATATGTTAGTGTACTCTGATGTTGTGTATGAATAAAGATGATTTCTTTTTGTAAAGATCTTGTGTGTGTAATATATTGCTCGTCACCATGTGAGATTCCGTTCTGACTTGTTCTTTCTTTACCCAAAATGACCTATCTTTCGGATGCTTAAATATCGGCACACGGATACCGAGGATGTATTAAGTGTCGTCTTTAGGTGTAAGAAAGAAAGATTGTTGCAGGAATAGCAGTCCAAATGACTCGAATGCTCTCCCATGTTCAGATTCTCTAAAATATCCAACAACTCCCTGTCTTACTTCTGACTTGAACCAATATTGTCCATAAGTGAAGGCTGAACATCTAAAACCGCCAACAATCCTAGTGTAATGTCCGATGAAGGTTGAAAATAAATGTAGAAATGAACTTCAAGTGATTCCACTCTAAGAACATAGGACTTAACATCGCATGCTTTCTACTTAAGGCATCAGCTACTACATTGTCTTTGCCTAGAGTTTAAGGGATACCAAAATCATAAGGCGCCAAGAACTACATCCACCTTTACAGCCTCAAATTTGGATCTTTCTTGGAGAATAAATACTTCAGAGACTTATGGTACATGAATAGCTCAAACCACTCCCTTAAAAGATAATGTCTTCATGATTTGAGAGCAAAGACAATAACTATCAACTCAAGGTCAGGGGTGGATAGTTTCTCTCGTGAACTTTCAATTGTCGAGTAGTATAACAGGCAACTCTACCCTCCTGCATCAACACTACGCCCAGTCCTATACCACAAACATCGGTATACACCGCAAACACCTTCGTACCATCGAGGAGTACTAAAACATGTGCACTAGTCAACAACTCTTTCGGCTTAATAAAAGTACCTTCGCATTCTAAGCTCCACGAGAAAACTAAATTCTTCTTGGTAAGGCGTGTCAACGGCGTGGAAATTTTAGTGAAGTCCTTACTGAACATCATATAGTAGCCCACCAAAGAAGGAAACGTCTAAAATCCATAGCACTATTTGATACATGCCAATCTCATATTGTAGCAATTGTACTAGGATTGACCGTTAGTCCATGCATAAAGACAACATGTCCTAGAGAGCGAACCTCCTTGCGCTAAAAGTGACATTTGAAAAACTTCGCCTTTGGCTTATACCAATGAAGAGTATCAAGCAGTTCTCCTAAATGCAACACGTGCTCTTCCTCTCTTCTCGAATAGACAAGTATGTCACTGACGAATATCACCACGAACTTATTCAATAACCCTCTGAAGACTCAACTCATGAGGTCAACAATATATGTCGATGCATTGGTCATTCCAAATAGCATGACTAACACTCATAAAGTGCATCATGTGTACAAAAAGTAGTTTTCCAAATACCATCATCGGCTATATGCATCTGTTGGAATCTAGTAGCCAAGACAAGCTGAGAGAGTACTTTTGCATCAACCAACTGATGAAAGAGATTGTCTATATGGAACAGTTGATATTGATTCTTCTTTGTCAGCTTATCCAATTCACGATAATTGATGCAAAACCTTAAAAATAAAGATAATTAGTGCTCCCCACTCCAAAATACTTATCCGAATAAAGCCCTTCTCCAATAATTCATTCACTTGCTTATTCAGCTCGCATCTTTCTTTAGGAGTCATATGCCTAACGAGTAAGTTTATGGGTCTAGCATTCTCTTCAAGATAAAACTAAAATTTGATCTCCCTATGAGGAAGATGACTAAAAACTTTAGAAAATTCATCTGGGTAATCATGAACTATTAGTACTAAAGCTAATCATCAGGTGTCAAATCTAAAGAATATAGGTAACTCAACATAACTAAACTCCTGGGGTCGCAATAAACCTCATGGATGTTCAAACTATAAGTAGCTAACCAAACTACCTTCTTATCACAGTCTTGCACTGCCCCATACATAGTCATCCATTCTATTTCCAAAATTAAACCAAACTCAGAAAATCTCAAAACAAAAGCATTGCAATCAAACTCTACACCAAAAATATACAAATTCATAACCTTACAAATCATGGATAAATGAGTCGATCCTCCAACATGGTTTGATACCATGATAGGGTCTATAACTATACTAGTTTCTAAATGCAATTCATCAACTAGTCTACTTGAAATAGAAGAGTGTAATGCCCCGGTGTCAAATAAATTACTAATAGATAAATCAAAAATAGTTCACAGACCTTCAAGAATGACCTTCTTTCCCTTATCTATAGTTGGAGCAGAGCTCGAGCTAGGAATAACATCTAGTGCATATGCGGGAACCATGTGCGTAGAAGTATTAGCTGCACTCAAACTCTCTCTCTCTCTCTCTTTATGTGGCCAAATTGGTTGGGGTTGTAGCATTTGATTGTCACAATGCCCGCCCTACAATCCTTTGCTATATGCTCTCTACCTTGGCACTTCTTATACTTGAACTTTGGCTTCTCTATCTTGTCCTAAGCTCTTATTCCACTTTTGCGGTGGCCTTGCTGAACTGGCTTCACTTTTTCCTTCTTAGGTTCCTCCTTCCCAATTGAATTCAACAACGCCATCTCAACCAAGCTCTCAAAAACAGCTCCAGTAGGTACATAGCTCAAAGAAATAATTCTCAAAGATGGATTTAGTCCCTTAGTAAACTTCATCACCTTCTTTACTGGTGTATTAATAAGGTCTAAACCATACCTCGCTAGTTGATTAAACTCATTCACATACTCCTTGACGGTGTGGCCACCTTGCTCTAAATGAATGAACTTTTCTAACTTCGCTGCTTATTCTGCCTCAAAAATGAACTTGTCTCAAAGTGCCTTCTAAAGTCAATTCAGGTAATATCAGTCTCACCTATCCCGGATACAAAAAACTCCCACCAATTTAAGACCTCTCCTTACAAATGCCACGAAGCAAACTATCTCTTTATCGCATCCTCCACCCAACGTAGAAAATATCCTTTTACAATTTCTTAGCCATGCTTATGTCTATACAGATGATTCAGTCCCATGATAATTCTTCCTACCCAAACTTTGTTAAATTCTTGCATGGCTTGGGAAAGTCCAAAGCAGACGAAGGAGTAGGCTGCAATTGGTGCTTGCACTGTGGGTCCTCCACTAGGGTCAGGTTCAGTCTTGCCCCTTTCTTAAAAATACCAGTGGAACCATATAAGAAAGTTCATGCTTGGAACCTAAGCTGCCTCAACAGAACTGTTTCCATTTTGATTGCTCATTCTCAGCTATTTGTAAATAGGAATTGTTAGCAACTTTCCTCCGATGGTGTTATGCATTACCAGAATTGTAAGGTTGTGTTACGCTATACTTATTTATCTGCAATAATAATTTTTAAAATATACAAGTATGCTCTTTTAGTATGCACCAAATGCCTAAAGAATCCTAAACCCAGCGCACCAATACCGGACACACCAATTCAAAGCCTAAAATGACTTTCGAACTCTCGTCGTATCAAGAAGTACCAGGCATTGAGGTTTTAAAACATATTATGATTCAGAGGCTAATATAAATTTAAAGCATTCTACACTTTTAGATCTCCCAACGTAAGAAAATAAAATATAAATACTAAAAATAATCTGGATCAGATAATAGTCTAAAAAGTACGGTAGTCCATACAACAACTAACATAAAAAAGTTCCCAAATAACAACACGATGCATATCTGATAATATTATATGATAAACAGTACATGGAGAGTAAATGCAAATAATATACTCTGGATGCCTAGTCTCCTCCCTCACGCACTATATCTGGAACAAATCACCTGCTGGCATGTCCTCCTATAGTAGATATGAAAGGGAAAGTAAAGGAGTGGATCAGACAAAGTCTGGTGAATGAATTATGTTACCAGTGTGTGGTTTTCACAAGCAATTAACTTCATTTATAACCTACATGGCATAGGGTGTCCATTTATGTTTTATTACTAATTCTAAAGGATTGGTTATTTTACAAATCAAGGGTATAATTTTAATTAGACCTACAACCATAAGCAACTTATAAAGGTGTTGGTTATACTATAGTTGATATCAACAAGCCGATTATACTATATCAACAATTTATGGCTTACTAAGCATTAGTGTCAACATCTTAATGATAAACGTGTCCAATGCCCTTCATCATTTAACCCGAAGTATTCAAAAAAATCACTATAGTGATGTCCTTGTAGGTCCAGTCGTTGCCCAGCTATGTAGCCCTACTATTGTGGATACCTGCGCCTTCCTTCCCTAGTTCCTACATGCGTAACATGCGAGCAGGGAATCTCGATAACAACAAGAGCTTCTAATGTGCTGCTAACTCCAGCTATGTCGAATTCTACTCTATGCCTGCTATGAAGTGATATCACTCGTTGCACTTGCTCCATGAAACTACGCGAACTCTTTATAGTCGATAAGATGATCGCCTAACTTGGCATGCACCATGTCTAGGTTCAACCTGTGCTTTTTGGAATAATTCAGACATCCGGTTCCTAATTCGGAAGTCTGACCTTCACTTATAAAAAATGTTTTCTAGACATTCAGACGTCTAACTCAAATTTTTAGATTTATAGCTTCGATTTTAGACGTCTGAAAAAGGTTTAAACATTTGAATGAAGTCAATTTCGAACAAGTTTCTCTCGAGTTAGAGTTTCCTAAAATCCTGACGTCTAGCTCCTATGTCAGATGTCTTGACTTAATTTTCAGACGTCTAAACGAATTTTCGTCTAGTTCATGTATTTCTAGATTTGAAATTTTTGTTGTTGTTTTCATTTGTCTTGTTCGTGATTTGTGTTGGAACCGGGTCAGTCGAAAGTGGGTGAAAATATGTGGATTTCATAAAAATTCCTTTATTGGGGCTATGAAGTCTAAATTCATTTAGATCTCATCTAAATTTTCTTTTAAATAAAATTAATTATTTTATACGATCAATTTGAAAAAGTTTAAATTTTGTATAAATTTAAATGAATGAGTGTATCAAATATACCCATGTGTGTAGCAGTTCTTATTAAAATTAATTTAAGAAGGAAACCTTTTGTTTCCTTCTCTAATACTTGTGCAATCAATTAAGAGAATAAATAGCGTTAACTAAAGAGAGAAACCTTTCATTTCTCTCTCTCTTTGATTAGATTGATGATTTGTTAAATGTTATTGATAATTCATTTAAATATGGAATGAAATATATAAGTATATTCAAATATTCAAATATGCTCCAATGTATGCTCCAATGTACTCTTTGATTAGATTGATGATTTTTAATTTAGAGTTGAAAGATTTTGAAAACCATTTTTGGTTTTCCGCCATGGAAGGTCAGGAGGAGAGAAAAGAAAAAATATATGAGAAATAATGAATGGTTTGTAGAAAATGAATTATTGGATATGTTTTAATTGGAAGAATGAAACATTTCTCATTCTTTAAAACTTCCATAATTAATTCCCTTGATTATCACTTTCTCTCTACTACTTTGTCATTACATGGTATGGCTGAAATTACATACCATCAAATGACATAAAATTTTCATAAATCACTGCATGTAATTATCTTTATTCAAACCCGTTTAAAATTACATCGATATCGCATATCAATGCATGCAAATATAGCTTTTACGATTGCATTCAAATAATAACAAACAACTCCCAAACATCAACTAAATTAAATAATAATTAATATTTCTCAAATATTAATTATTTAGAATATTCTATAAATTAATTAAATCAAGTGGTTTTTCATAGAATTCATCATTACGGTGGTGCGACTCAAAGGTGTAAACTCAATCAGCGGTTAATATTGAAAAATTCGAATATTAACGTTCACATGCCACCTTAGCTAGTGGTGTAACATTTTGGCTGAATTTATCGCTTGTACATCTTTTGCTAAAATCCAATTTTACTTATTATAAGCGGCGCCTAATAGTGACGATTACTTACACTAATTCCCTTCATCAAAACTGTATCACTTTGGAAGTAAGGAATTTGGTAATGGTCAAATTCCAGTAACATTCAACTTTATAGTCCAAACAAAGTGAAGTGACCCACTTCTCTTATCGTTTATTTATAGTGAATTTTCTGTTAGATTTTTTTTACAATATATATATATATATATACTTTTTAATGGATCACTTCTCTTAATTTAATTTCCCAAGATCCTGAATTTTTACTAATATAAATATATCAGTATTTAAATAAATTCTATCATTTATATATATGAAGATATATAAATGGTTCTTTGCTTATCAGAGTGATTTAAAACAGCAAAGCAACTCATTCCCACCTTATTTCTCATATTAGAGATTTGGTGTCACATAGCCATTTCTATTTATCATATATATATATTTCTTTTAGAACTCAAGCTTGATTAACTTTAGGATTAGATATCCTAGTTCTCTTATTTTCTTGTTCTACCTCACAAAGTAATTGACTCCTGAATTTACAAGCCATACCCTTTAATCCTGGGATTTTGTAATCTGATACTTATTGTTCTATATCAAGTAAAAGGTGTTCAACCTAACTCATGCTTATTAGTTTGGCTTGTGTTACTCATTTTAATTTCAAACAACTTTTATATCAGGTGAAATATCCATGCTTTGATTTATAAAGTTGCAATAATCATGTGAATGTTGAAATGATATACTAATTTAGAGGCTAAGCAGAGGAAAAAAATACAGTCAGATCAAAGTGCTAACTCGAACTATAATGCTAAACAGAGGCTAAGATCATGTGTGCAGTCAGTATGCTTAAGGCAAAGTAAACAAAAAGGATCAGACAAAATGCAAGACTTCCAAGTGAACTTATGATGAAGACATCTGATGTTTTCTATGAAAGAGAACAATGATAGTAGTCACTATTCTATTGAATGATGGAATTGCTCATTACAATCAAGACCATATGCATCTACCATATACCACAGGTTGTGATCATGGCCCCATACTATCAGATTTGAATTAAGTATCTAGATAATAGGAATTAGTTAAGTATAATTGCAGTGAAGTCTACAAGTACCAAGCATGCGTATGAGCTTATTACACCAAGCAATACAAGTTTTCACTGGGAAAATCAAATGCTCTAACCAGATTACAGGCTATGCCTTCCAGCCTTAGCATAGGCTTATATCAATTATAAGTCATGGTTAAGCCTTACTGGTTAGCCAATTTAGGTTCAACTCAACCTTTACAAAATTCATTGATAATGCTATATTCCTTTCTCCCTATGATTGTTCCAACTCTACCATTTTAAAAGTTCATCTGACTTTACTAAAGGAGACATGAACACATATCAAATTACATGACATGATCTTCTTTATCTTACTTCACCAGAGACTGTGAAGATCAAATTCTTAAAACCCAAATCCACATATGCATATATATAATACTTAAAAATTCCTACAAGTTCTCTTCTCAGAAAAACAAACACATAACAATCCAGAAAATACTTAAACCATAATGATATTTTTGGCTCGGTTTAATTATTACAACAAATCTGCCAAACTCCTTAAACATTCTAAATGCAAGTAAGTCTTCAATTGTCCATGCATACAAGTTTCCTATGCTTCCTTTCCTGCAGCAATATCTAGAGCTGCCTCCATAAAAATGAGACACCCCAGATGTTACAAAGCAACAAATAGGGTCAGAATATAATTCTGGTATGAGTGAAATCAAATTGTAATATCTTGTCATTTTTAAATTGTAGTGCAGAGTATCAATATGCTTGAAGCAATTTGGATTCATGATGCAACTGGATATATATATGTATGTATCTAAGCTCCTACCACAATCATGCACACAAGCAACCATTCAATCATTCCATACAGTATACATGTACACACACTCTTATGGAATTAACTCATTTTAATTTCCATAGTTCAACTTCAAAACTTGATTTATCAATTTAATTTGGTCATGTCTCTTTTTGCCATTGAACACCATGTGTGCATTGCAAGGGACTCAATTCTGTTAACCCCTGCACAAAGGCCTATAGGACTTAAACAAGTCATGCACATACCCATCATACTCCTTATGATGAATAGATCAAGGCTTTTCTCCTAGATTAGTTTTATAATCTAGTGACCAGTCTCATTTCTTATTTCAGAAAGATTTATTAACTCCTGGATTGCTTTTACTTTCTTTCTTTTTCTATGAATCAGAGAGAGAGTTAATCTTACTCAGGGATTTCAACTGACCCTACATTCATTCATGAAAATCATGTTTTCATTTCATTTTTCTTTCCAGTTGTCTCATTCAAATTTTTTTTATCACTTGTATACTTTTGTATTCCAGAATGTCATGATCTCTTAACAAATCCAGTAGTGTTCCATTAAAATTTCTTATGCTTAATTCTATTGTGAACATAGGGTAAGGTTTTTAGAGAAAAACCCCTAAAACATTTTTAGCCTTAGATCTGAACAAATCAACACATAAATAATTTATTGCATTGTTCATTTCTAATTTAAAACAAACTAGACATAAGCATGAACCTCCTTTGTTCACACTGCCTGGTTTATCTTTCAATTTTTACCCTACTTCATAATAAAATTGTATTTATCTTACAATCATAAATACAAACTGATGGTTTATGGTACTGGATCCATCTCAGAGATCATGGCATTACTATTATCAAACAATCAAATGAAACATATCAAAGCATCAACCAAAGATCTATCAATACACCAACCATGCTTAGCATTCATTAATTCAGAGAAAGAAAAACAAGTTGATCAAGAACAAAAGAAAATAAAATGGCTGCCCTTAACTTGGGTCTTAATGCCTTAGCCTCATGAGATTGATTAATCACTCACCTTTCCCTTCTTTTTCCCCGAGATTGCCTAAGCTTGCAAACAGTGTATGTTCTTCTTCTTTTTTTAAATATGTTTCTGTTTTTCCCTCAGAGAAAAACCTCTGCTTCTTTTCTTGATTTAAATCATTTTCACTAGGGTTTTACTGAAGGGAAAAACCCCTTTTATCCTCACATCACTCAAAGAATTATGTGTGTGCTGTTATGGCTAAATGTGCCATTTTCCCCTAGTTTCTATTTCTGGTAAAAGCAGTTATCCACTGCTTTTCCCTGTGTACATGCAATTTGCATGTTTCAGTTGTATATTATTTTCATGTGGCTTATCTTTCAAAATTTTACTTATGTATAACTAATATAAAACAGGTTTTTAAAGCATTTTAATTTATCAAAGAATATATCATTTTCTCCTTACCTAATTGTTGAAAACAATTTTCTCTTTACAGAATTATTTTTATTTTCTTTATGTTAAACTGTAATATATATGTATATCCTCTTTATCAATTAACCTCTGGTTAATATCTCAAACCATCTGTTTTCTCTTGATATGTAAATGTATTCATATTCTTAATTACTCCGGTGTTCTTTCCTTATTTATCTTATGTTTATTCTTTCTGGGTATATATATATATATATAAATACAACATATGGTAACATATGTCCATATATACACTCAGTTATATATCCTCTTCCCTCTGAAATACTATTTCTTATTACTGTTTATATTCAAGATACATATATGTATATGTATACATGTGAATATAAGACTTACTCAATTTAACTATTATTACTTTTAACTCATTCTCAATATTTATCTTCAGACTACATATATATATATATTTGGTTTTGAAAGTTTTCTCTTTTTTTTAATTATTCTAATCTCAATAATTTGGGTCTTCACATACTCTCCTCCTAAAAGGAATTGTGTCCCACAATTATTCTCTCATACATTTCCATCCAAATGTATACAAAGCTTAATTTCTATTTTAAATGAAATTTCAGGAACTCATTCATTCTCAATCAATCAAACATACTTAAATAATTTTAAGGTCTCATAATAATTTTTTTTAACATACCTCAAGCAGAAAACAGCTTAGGATATTTATCCTTTATCCTCTCTTCAGCCTCCCAAGTGCAATCATTCCCATCCAAACTCCATTGGATTTTAACTAGTTTGATTATTTTATTTCTCAGTTTCTTTTCTTCTCTAGCCACAATGCCCACTGGTTCCTTTTTATAAACCAGATTTTCTTGAATTTCAACATGTGTAGGAGATTCAAGAATGGACTCTTTATCATGCACCCATTTTCTCAATTGGGATACGTGAAATACATCATGTATTTTGCTCAATTCCTCTGGTAACTTCAACATATAAGCTAAAGTTCCTATTCTTTGAACAATCTCATATGGTCCTATATACCTTGGTGACAGTTTCCCTGCTTTGCCAAATCTCAATATTTTCCTCATTGGTGAAACTTTAAGAAACACATAGTCTCCCACCTCAAATTCTACTGGCCTTCTCCTTTTATCTGCATAGGCTTTCTGTCTCTCTTGAGCTACTCTCATTCTTTGCCTCACCAGTTCAATTCTTGCAGAAGTTTCTTTTACATGGTCTGGTCCAAGCAACACCCTTTCACCAGCCTCCATCCAACATGCAGGAGATAAACAAGGCTTTCCATACAAAGCCTCAAATGGAGCCATTCCTATAGTGGACTGGTAGCTATTATTATAAGCAAACTCAGCTAAATAAATATGATCCTCCCAGTTGCCTCCAAAATCAAGTATGCATGCTCTCAGCAAATCCTCTAAAACTTTATTAACAATCTCAGTTTGCCCATCTGTTTATGGGTGGTAGGATGTGCTTAGGCTTAGTTCTGTCCCCATAGCTTCTTGAAAGCTACTCCAAAACCTTGAAGTAAACAGGGTATCTCTATCACTAATGATAGTCTTGGGGATGCCATGCAATCTCACTATCTCCTTCACAAACAATTGAGCTAGCTTGTGAGCATTTCTGTTTGAACTTATTGGGATGAAGTGTGCTGTTTTTGTGAGTCTATCAACCACTACCCAAATACTATCATTGCCCCTCCTTGTTCTTGGCAAACCATCCACAAAATCCATTGATATACTCTCCCATTTCCAAGTAGGCACTTCCAAAGGTTGCAATAGGCCTGAGGGTCTTTGATAGTCTGCCTTTACTTGTTGGCATGTCAAGCAATTTGCCACATATTTTGCTACTGCTCCTTTCATTCCTGTCCACCAGTAATTTCTCTTGAGATCATGGTACATTTTTGTACCACCTGGATGGATAGTATATTTTGTTTTGTGATGCTCATCCATAACTTCTTGCTTTAGTTCCTCTATATTTGGTATGCAGAGTTTCCCCTTTTTCCTTAAGTATCCTTTATCATCTACCTCATAGTTTTCCACTGTCATGCCTTGGGATATCATGTTCTTTTTCTCCTTCAAATTTATATCTTGATTCTGCATTTGTCCTATTTTATCAACCAGTGTTGATTTTAAGGATATGAGGCTTAATTTACCATATTCAATCATCTTACTGTGTGTCTTATCTGATACACTAGTTTCTTCTTTCACTTCCACCTCACTAAGAATTGTCAAATCCTTGAACTCTGCCATCATTAAGCTTGCCAATTTAGCTTGATGTCTACTTAATGCATTTGCTACTTTATTAGCTTTTCCAGGGGTATACAATATATCAAGATCATAGGCAGCTAGAAATTCTACCCACCTATGTTGCCTCATGTTCAAGTCTTTTTGGGAGAACAAATATTTAAGTGACTTGTGATCAGTAAACAATTCAAACTTAGCACCCAATAAATAATGTCTCCATAGTTTCAATGCATACACCACAACAGCTAGTTCTAAGTCATGTGTAGCATACCTAGTTTCATTTGGCTTGAGTTGCCTTGATGCATAAGCTATGACTCTACCATGTTGCATAAGCACTGCCCCCAATCCAGATCCACTAGCATCTGTGTAAACTACTAATTCTTCATTACCCTTTGGCACTTGTAAAACTGGAGCTTCTACCAGTGCCTTCTTTAGTGATATGAAAGCTTGTTCACACTTCTCTGTCCACACATAGGGTTGCTCCTTTTTAGTTAACTTGGTCAATGGGATAGCTATCCTTGCAAAATCTTTTATAAATCTCCTATAATAGCTTGCCATTCCCAAAAATGACCTCACCTCAGTCACTGATTTGGGTCTACTCCAAGATTGCACTGCCATCACCTTATTTGGGTCTACACTAACCCCTTGTTGTGATACAATGTGCCCCAAAAATTTTACTTCCTTCTGCCAAAATGTACATTTAGAGAATTTGGCTTTTAAATCATGTGCCCTCAGTCTAGATAAAACCAGATGCAAGTGTTTTGCATGTTCTCCTTCTGATTTTGAATATACTAATATGTCATCAATAAAGACAACCACAAATTTGTCTAGAAAATCTCTAAATGTTCTATTCATTAAATCTACAAAATATGATGGTGCATTTGTCAATCCAAAAGGCATCACCAAAAATTCATATAATCCATACCTTGTGTTGAAGGCAGTATACTTAATACTTTCTTCCTCCACCTTCATCTGATGAAACCCAGAGGCTAAATCTAGCCTTGAAAAGACCTTTGCTCCATTTAATTGATCGAATAGATCATCAATTCTAGGAAGTGGGTATTTGTTTTTAATGGTGACTTTGTTTAATTCCCTATAATCAATGCACATCCTCAAAGTACCATCATGCTTCTTCACAAATACAACTGGAGAACCCCAGTTTGAACTACTAGGCCTTATGAAGCCTTTCTGCTCCAGTTCTTCCAACTGATGTTTCAACTCCACTAGTTCTTTAAGACCCATCCTAGTAGGTTTCTTGATGATTGGACTTGCTCCTGGGATTAGTCTTATTTGAAATTCTACTTGCCTATTTTCTGGAACACCTATGACTTCACCAAAGACATCTGGGTATTCATTTATAATTTTTATGTCTTCCAGTGTTAATTCTTTCTCAGTCATGCTATATACTTGGTTAAGGTAATTGATTTTAGCAATTTCACTCATGATTATAATATTCTTACCATTTTCTGTTTTCAGAGAAATAGTGAAATTTTCCAAATTCAAAATTGCTTTGAATTTGCTCAACCAATCTACCCCTAAAATAATTCCTATTCCAGGGTATTTCAATACAAACAAATCAGATTTAAACACATTTCCTCCTATGTTTAATTCTACCCCCAGACATTTTAATCCTAGCAAACAAGAGCTACCCAGTGGGCTTTGAATAAACAAGGGATTATCAACTAAATAGCATGTGAGAGTCAATTTATTCACTATGTCTTGGGATATTAATGAATGTGTTGCTCCAGTGTCATATATAACTGAGATGGGGTGATCTTTAATTAGAAGTATACCTTCCAATTGTCCAGAACTTCCCACTGTAGTTGCTTTTGCTTTGCCCTCAAGTGCTCCTACCTTTGCTCCCCTTTTGAATTCTGGGCAGTTCCTCTTAATATGGCCTTCCTTCCCACAGTTATAACAGCTGAATGGTGCCTTCTTGGCTGCTTGACACTTATTACTCATGTGTCCTTCTTTGCCACAATTGTAACAAGTGACCTTCTTCTTAGCTTCCCCAGTGGTTGTTCCTTCCATTTTCTTATCCACATTCTTTTTGTCATAGGGATGTGTCCTATTTTTCCCTTTCTTTTGATTGTTAGCCCTCATGCTCCTAAATTTTTCCCTTGCATTGTCATGTTGTTCAAAGGAAAGAGCAAGGTCTATGACTTGATCAAATGTTTTATCCTTGTATGGTAACATTGCTCTACCCAGACCTGCATTTAGTCCTTGGATAAATCTTGAATTCTTTGATTCTTCATCTCCTATAAGCATAGTTCCATATTTGGATAAACTCTCAAATTTTTGAGTGTATTCAGTCACACTCATTAGTCCCTGCCTTAGCCTTATAAATTCCTCAAGCAATGTTGCCTTAGCTGTTGCTGGAACGAACCTTGCCTCAAGCATCTCCTTGAATTGATCCCATGTTATCTCATTTTCTGGCCTTCCTGTGATGATCACCTCCCACCAATCTAAAGCTGCTCCTTTAAGTCTCCTTGAAGCTATCTGCCTCTTCCTTTGGTCATTAATTTGCATATCTGCAAATATCCTTTCCAAAGTTCTCAGCCATGTCTGCACTCCCCTAACTCCCTCAGTGCCTTCAAAATCCTTGCCTCCTAAATTTGAGAATGTCTTCAATAGTTTGGCTAGCTCCTCATGAGGATTCTCTTCCCTATGCACTGCTCCCTCTCTAAATGCCCTCACCAAATCTTGCAAATTGACCATTGGTGTTGTATTGGAGGGTCCTGCTCCATGACTTGGTGGTCTTCCTACCATGGTTCACTATTCAATTGCATAGCTAGTTAGTCATTTTTCTAATTTAAGTATTTTATGCAATTCATTTCTACTATGGATATTTATTTCCATCATTATTGTATATATATATTTTTTTTATTTTTTTTTAGAATTTTACCCCTTCAAGAAAATTGGATAATATTTTTATGCTATGTTTTGACAACATAGCTCTAATACCAACTGAAGTGACCCACTTCTCTTATCATTTAATTATAGTGAATTTTCTGTTAGATTTTTTTTACAATATATATATATATATATACTTTTCAATGGATCACTTCTCTTAATTTAATTTCCTAAGATCCTGAATTTTTACTAATATAAATATATCAGTATTTAAATAAATTCTATCATTTATATATATGAAGATATATAAATGGTTCTTTGCTTATCAGAGTGATTTAAAACAGCAAAGCAACTCATTCCCACCTTATTTCTCATATTAGAGATTTGGTGTCACATAGCCATTTCTATTTATCATATATATATTTCTTTTAGAACTCAAGCTTGATTAACTTTAGGATTAGATATCCTAGTTCTCTTATTTTCTTGTTCTACCTCACAAAGTAATTGACTCCTGAATTTACAAGCCATACCCTTTAATCCTGGGATTTTGTAATCTGATGCTTATTGTTCTATATTAAGTAAAAGGTGTTCAACCTAACTCATGCTTATTAGTTTGGCTTGTGTTACTCATTTTAATTTCGAACAACTTTTATATCAGGTGAAATATCCATGCTTTGATTTATAAAGTTGCAATAATCATGTGAATGTTGAAATGATATACTAATTTAGAGCCTAAGCAGAGGAAAACAATACAGTCAGATCAAAGTGCTAACTCGAACTATAATGCTAAACAGAGGCTAAGATCATGTGTGCAGTCAGTATGCTTAAGGCAAAGTAAACAAAAAGGATCAGACAAAATGCAAGACTTCCAGGTGAACTTATGATGAAGACATCTGATGTTTTCTATGAAAGAGAACAATGATAGTAGTCACTATTCTATTGAATGATGGAATTGCTCATTACAATCAAGACCATATGCATCTACCATATACCACAGGTTGTGATCATGGCCCCATACTATCAGATTTGAATTAAGTATCTAGATAATAGGAATTAGTTAAGTATAATTGCAGTGAAGTCTACAAGTACCAAGCATGCGTATGAGCTTATTACACCAAGCAATACAAGTTTTCACTGGGAAAATCAAATGCTCTAACCAGATTACAGGCTATGCCTTCCAGCCTTAGCATAGGCTTATATCAATTATAAGTCATGGTTAAGCCTTACTGGTTAGCCAATTTAGGTTCAACTCAACCTTTACAAAATTCATTGATAATGCTATATTCCTTTCTCCCTATGATTGTTCCAACTCTACCATTTTAAAAGTTCATCTGACTTTACTAAAGGAGACATGAACACATATCAAATTACATGACATGATCTTCTTTATCTTACTTCACCAGAGACTGTGAAGATCAAATTCTTAAAACCCAAATCCACATATGCATATATATAATACTTAAAAATTCCTACAAGTTCTCTTCTCAGAAAAACAAACACATAACAATCCAGAAAATACTTAAACCATAATGATATTTTTAGCTCGGTTTAATTATTACAACAAATCTGCCAAACTCCTTAAACATTCTAAATGCAAGTAAGTCTTCAATTGTCCATGCATACAAGTTTCCTATGCTTCCTTTCCTGCAGCAATATCTAGAGCTGCCTCCATAAAAATGAGACACCCCAGATGTTACAAAGCAACAAATAGGGTCAGAATATAATTCTGGTATGAGTGAAATCAAATTGTAATATCTTGTCATTTTTAAATTGTAGTGCAGAGTATCAATATGCTTGAAGCAATTTGGATTCATGATGCAACTGGATATATATATGTATGTATCTAAGCTCCTACCACAATCATGCACACAAGCAACCATTCAATCATTCCATACAGTATACATGTACACACACTCTTATGGAATTAACTCATTTTAATTTCCATAGTTCAACTTCAAAACTTGATTTATCAATTTAATTTGGTCATGTCTCTTTTTGCCATTGAACACCATATGTGCATTGCAAGGGACTCAATTCTGTTAACCCCTGCACAAAGGCCTATAGGACTTAAACAAGTCATGCACATACCCATCATACTCCTTATGATGAATAGATCAAGGCTTTTCTCCTAGATTAGTTTTATAATCTAGTGACCAGTCTCATTTCTTATTTCAGAAAGATTTATTAACTCCTGGATTGCTTTTACTTTCTTTCTTTTTCTATGAATCAGAGAGAGAGTTAATCTTACTCAGGGATTTCAACTGACCCTACATTCATTCATGAAAATCATGTTTTCATTTCATTTTTCTTTCCAGTTGTCTCATTCAAAATTTGTTTTATCACTTGTATACTTTTGTATTCCAGAATGTCATGATCTCTTAACAAATCCAGTAGTGTTCCATTAAAATTTCTTATGCTTAATTCTATTGTGAACATAGGGTAAGGTTTTTAGAGAAAAACCCCTAAAACATTTTTAGCCTTAGATCTGAACAAATCAACACATAAATAATTTATTGCATTGTTCATTTCTAATTTAAAACAAACTAGACATAAGCATGAACCTCCTTTGTTCACACTGCCTGGTTTATCTTTCAATTTTTACCCTACTTCATAATAAAATTGTATTTATCTTACAATCATAAATACAAACTGATGGTTTATGGTACTAGATCCATCTTAGAGATCATGGCATTACTATTATCAAACAATCAAATGAAACATATCAAAGCATCAACCAAAGATCTATCAATACACCAACCATGCTTAGCATTCATTAATTCAGAGAAAGAAAAACAAGTTGATCAAGCACAAAAGAAAATAAAATGGCTGCCCTTAACTTGGGTCTTAATGCCTTAGCCTCATGAGATTGATTAATCACTCACCTTTCCCTTCTTTTTCCCCGAGATTGCCTAAGCTTGCAAACAGTGTATGTTCTTCTTCTTTTTTTTAATATGTTTCTGTTTTTCCCTCAGAGAAAAACCTCTGCTTCTTTTCTTGATTTAAATCATTTTCACTAGGGTTTTACTAAAGGGAAAAACCCCTTTTATCCTCACATCACTCAAAGAATTATGTGTGTGCTGTTATGGCTAAATGTGCCATTTTCCCCTGGTTTCTATTTCTGGTAAAAGCAGTTATCCACTGCTTTTCCCTGTGTACATGCAATTTGCATGTTTCAGTTGTATATTATTTTCATGTGGCTTATCTTTCAAAATTTTACTTATGTATAACTAATATAAAACTGGTTTTTAAAGCATTTTAATTTATCAAAGAATATATCATTTTCTCCTTACCTAATTGTTGAAAACAATTTTCTCTTTACAGAATTATTTTTATTTTCTTTATGTTAAACTGTAATATATATGTATATCCTCTTTATCAATTAACCTCTGGTTAATATCTCAAACCATCTGTTTTCTCTTGATATGTAAATGTATTCATATTCTTAATTACTCCGGTGTTCTTTCCTTATTTATCTTATGTTTATTCTTTCTGGGTATATATATATATATATAAATACAACATATGGTAACATATGTCCATATATACACTCAGTTATATATCCTCTTCCCTCTGAAATACTATTTCTTATTACTGTTTATATTCAAGATACATATATGTATATGTATACATGTGAATATAAGACTTACTCAATTTAACTATTATTACTTTTAACTCATTCTCAATATTTATCTTCAGACTACATACATATATATATATTTGGTTTTGAAAGTTTTCTTTTTTTTTATTTATTCTAATCTCAATAATTTGGGTTTTCACACAAAGTTCTTGGTTCAGTAGTAACAACTATTATTAACCGAACTACTCTAACCAAAGATTTTGACCTTGAGTTAACTTCAATGAACCGTGATACTAACCCCATATAAATGAGGAAACGAATCCTCTCCCGAATAGTATTTCACTTTCAATACTTCCACTCGACCCAACTATAGTCATTCGATGGACACCATGCCATAAATTAACTATAATCAAAGAAGAGCTTTCATATTGAAGGCCAACAGTATTCTCAAGTAAAGAGAACTATGTAAATTAGTTACTTTGATATTTTTTGTTTGACCTTAGTTATATTAACCAGCAGAAAACTATCGAATGAGTCATTCCATAGTTATACAATAACCATCAACACATAGCCACTTGGTGCCCTTAGTAGCCATGTGTAATACACTACCCAACATTTCAAGGGCGTTACATGCTCTAGTCTCAATGGATGCATCGATGTCCAGTCTTGATGCATCCTGACTATGAATATTTAAAATGATGCGCTTACCATATTGTGACATAATACTCATGGTTATAACTATTTGTAACTGGTATCAAAAACACATCATTGTGGATTTTCTGACATATATACTTAAATTAACTAATTAATTATTTATAACATTTTATAACAAGTATATATAATACAAAGGAAACACCTTTTATTTCGAACATGATCGGTACCGAGTTAGATTTATGTAACAAATCACATAATTGTCCCTAGGGCATACCCCTCACTCTATTAGTCTCCCACTTGTACTTGGTGTCATTATGGAATCTTATTCCAACTTCCCCAATCGATTTCTTGAAAATCAATTAGGTCAATCTCTCAGTGAATAAGTGTGCTACTATGTTTTAATTATCTACTGTGTCTATCAATTCTCTTTGATGCCGATAAAATATCTTTATCATGTGGAACAATTAAGAGTATTTTTCTCAACCTCCAGTAAGCTCTAAATTCTGTTACGAACTATATCACAACATTTTTATCATATAACAATGTTATGAGATTCTCAACATTTGGAATCTCCCTCGACTCGGTTATAAATTTGTGTATTTATTACGCATATACATTGCTTTTATTATGGCACTATTTAAAGTGATTTACTTAGCCTTTTACTGAATCATCCATCATCTCTCATTTGGAACATTTTTAGCTTAGCATCTTAACCAAAATTTGTACACGAATTTTATATTGTCATACTATACTCAACATCTATACTATATTATTATTAGTGAGTTCAGTTTCAAGCTCACAGAAGCCTCCTTGAATTTTGGCAACTGAACAGTCTCCAAATCTATTTTACTATATTTTATAATATTTTCCTTTCTTCTTTTATCATGCCTTTCTCCCATATCTGTATGTTCAAAAAAAAACGAAAAAACAATATTTCTTTTCACTGCTAATGGCATCTCATCTCCCC
The DNA here is from genome assembly GCA_030737815.1 of Allium fistulosum. NCBI lineage: Eukaryota > Viridiplantae > Streptophyta > Magnoliopsida > Asparagales > Amaryllidaceae > Allium > Allium fistulosum. The sequence continues at coordinate 1,622,180,447 of CM060901.1, forward strand.
TCCACTTCTAGATTGTCGATTGGTAGATCTCCTATGGTTCGAATGCTTCTGGCATTTGATTTCATGTTTAAGCGGATTTATTCTACCGTTGCCTAGGTTTTCAGGTAATTTTCCATTGCAATTTTCATCCATCTTTCCGAATTTTTGAAATTCATTTCAATGTTTTGGTAAATCTTCTTCATTTATATGATTTCTTTCCTTATCAGCTGCGCCCACTTACAATTTGGTATATGACATTACTTACATTTTTATTTGACTTACATTTTTAATTTGGTATATTCTAATTATTTTAGTGATTTTTTAGATTTAAGATCTTCTATTTTGTTGATTACCGATTACTTATTTTTTCATAATTCATGAACAGTGGAAGAAAAGGAGAAGAAACATAATAGGGAAGGCTATTTGGTTTCTGGGCAATTAATGGATGTAAGTGCTAAACTGCTATTCTTAAAATTTATCGAATTTTGCTCTTTTTTATTTTAAGATATTTAATATACAACCCAATACAGAAGAGTCCATTCTCAATTGAAACAACAGCTATTTGATTTTAAGGCATCTAACGTCAAAGGTCGCTTTTGGAGAAATGACTTTTGACGAATTAACTCCTAATTTGCTGCTTTTATGGATAAGGTTTGTTCTAATTTGTCCTCTATCAATTTCATTTTGATGTTATTGGTTTCAAGATTTTACATGCCTCAGCCCAAAGTTTTGATGTTGTTATTTGTTTACAAATGTTATTTTCTTTGGCTTATTTACTATTACGGCCTACTTTTACTACCTGTTTACATCATTTTGGTATCATTCTCCATTGAGAAGTTTTAAAATTAACTGCTACTCCTGTAAAGTTGGATAAATATGTGTTAGCATTTGCCTTAGTGATGGACTTTGAATATTACATTTACAGGAACACATAATAAGTTCGATCGACAAGACTGGAGAGATGAAATCTGGAAGGAGTAACGATGGTCATGACCTTGAATGTTAATTATCAGTAAAATTTTAAATCCTACCTGTTTTTCAGAATTTACATTTATAACCTGTTACGTGACTGCTGTTTCACAACATTTGACCACTGTACAGCATTTGACAAAGAAGCTAAGGGATTAATTGGACAAAGGGTTGATGAAATTCTATGCATCTATAAACTGGTAATTTGTAAATATTACTTACTCACCATCTTCTACGTTTAAATTGTACTTCATTTGATACAACCGTGTCTATTACAGACCATAAAACATTAATTGTTCCAATATTTATGAAAAAATTGTTTTCGAGGTCTTCAATTATATCTTTTGTTTCTATATGACACCACCCTAACTTTTATACAAACACACTGATTGTGCATCAATTACTTCTAAATAATGCAAACATTTTAAATGTTCTTCCATGCAGGAGAATGGATTTCAGAAGAATGGAAGTATATTTCAAAAATTGTCAAGGACTGATGCGTAGTTCAAGTTCAGGCCAAACAATTATGAGCTAGACAACACCAATACCTTCTTAATCGCTAGAAGAGTTATCAAGAGTGCGGCAACGTGCGAATCAAAGACAATTCTTTTGCAGGTTATCTTTGTACACAATGTACATGCATTCAGTTGGAAAAAGTATGGTTAATAACACAATTATGATAATAATTTTTTTAATACATGTACCACCACGTAGCTAACAGAGTTCGACTTTAAATGACTAAGCATGGGCAAACCAGTCTGACACGGTTGGATGTAGAAGATAGCCGAGGTTTAATTTACTGCATATAAAATTATTTTATCTTGACAGTAGAACCTTTCATGATTATCAAATGCTTGGTCTTTTTATCAGTAGGAGGAGCAATTCAACAATTCAATAACACTTAAAGCCGAACAACTTGCTTCTAAAAGAGGGAAAAAAGGAACTGTTACCCAAGTAAGGTCGGTGTTTGTCTCTTCTAAAAAAATCATAGTTAACGTTATATCGTTTTTTTCCCTATGAGCAAATTATATTCCATAATTGTTCAGCCAACCCATTTAAAACGGTGAAGTTGTTATACTATGCTTACTCAATATTACACTTATTTGCTGTGACTTTCCACTTCCACTATATTGTTTTTTATACTATCGGCTGAATTTGTTTCTAAACACATATTACTATTCTCCAAAATGTACTGGAGAGGTAATCCATGCAACCAAAATTTGGGTGGTAATGTCTGCGGTTCTAACCACGTAAACATCGATATATCTACCAACTCATTGCTATAATACGGTGCTAATAGTACACACATTATTCCAAGCTGACATATGTCCCTTTCTGACTTCAATCCTGTTTTTTTGACCTTTTTTTGACACCCACACAAAACTACTTTAACAAAGATTAGATTTCAGTAGCAATCATGTTGTGCAGAAGCCCGACCAACCCAATCGGTACTAAGACTCGCCAACTCCTACTACGTACTTTGGTTTATGTAGTGCAGTAGCCCGACCATTGTTTTTTGCAACAACATTTGCTGGATGTTTGTACACATTCAATTTACAGTCATTTTAATTACAATATTTTGGCTATACCATTTTCTTCTTATTTATTTGATTTTATTTCGATTAAGGAGTCATTGACAATTTTACATTTTTTTTCTCCACAACTATGGTTGCTATCTACCTGATATAAAAGAATAACTCTAAGCATTCCATTATCTCCTCCAATCTAAATTAATCTGCCGACATGTTAACCACTTGCTAGATATCAACTCCATCTCCATTTCTATCTATATGATCAAATTTCAGCGTTGCTATCTGTTTGTCTATCTTTCTCTCATTCATAACATATACGAATCCGACAAACTATGTCCTTTCATTTTTTTCATTTGTTATATGTGTACCATTCAAACATTTTATAAATAAACTTACACGCTAGAAACAATAAAACCTGTAAAAATGTACGTTGATTCCATGTTAGTTTAATTATTAAAACAAACTTTACTGAAATTTATTCTATATTCCAATATCTTATTGTTTTACAGATGTTTCTTCTCCAAATACATTTACCTTTTCTAATTTAAACCTCCTTTTTTTTACTGTAGTCGGGCTTAGAGGCGATGAAAAGGAAACTATATTATTATACTCTACTACATAAACTAATATATTTTAGTTCCTTATGACACTGCATTACAACCTGCATGGTTTAAAAAAAAATTATGCCACTGGTTCGAATAGCTTTTTTGTTTCTGTTATACCCAAGTAACTTACAGCATTTCTAACTCATTCAGCATTTACTAACTTACTTTAATCATCCAGTTATTCTGCTACAAATAATCCACTTAGTAAATCATGTTGGTCTTAGCTATGAACCTTTTCTATTCCCTGCCATTTAGTTATTGCAAAAAGTATAAACATGTAATTACATATTTCTACAAACTGTCATGTCTATGTTATTTTAACTTTGATATGCATATTGGAATGATTTGCCAATGAACTTTTATCATTTTCACCTCAAAATAATGTTACAGTGTTTTATGCAGATGAGATGAATATTCTTGAACTAAACAAGAAGTTTTGAAAATGTTAGAGTACACAAATCAACTTTGAATCATCAATTTTGTTTTCCTGTGGTCAAAAGGGGACATTTTTGTCATGGTATTGAAGTTGATGTGGTGCATCATGATAGCTAACTGACCGGTATATGATTTACATGAATTCCATATGATGTTCTTCATCAATTTACAGTATTAGTGATACTTATTTGTAGTTTATTGCAATACTATATGGGTTACATTTATTATGAAGTATCATCCTACTTTATGTTCAATATCATTTATTACTGTTTCCCATATACACCATGCTGTTCTGCTCAATTACTATTTCGTTAATTGTTAACTACTTATGACAGTCTACAATTAATCTATTTCTAATTGTTTCCATTCAACTGTCTATCAAGTAAATGATATAATTCTAGACAATTATAGGTATTACTCAACATTGTTAAATTCATTGACAGTGAATCCTCTTAGCTCTTATGCGGAAGGAATTGAATTTTTTTTCAGTCTGACATTCTGATCCTGAGCATGGACTCATGGTATACTCAAGGATGGAATAAGAAGCTCACCCACAAAATAGAATGATATGATATAATTTTATATTTCACCTTGATCCTCCTAACAATTAGACAATAAACAATGTTTTGCTTTTATAATGTTAACTTACCATAATATTATATGTGCACTGTGCTCGACTTTTACACTGTAAATAGTCTGTACTTTGAAAGTTTTAACTTTACTATTTGTACATCCATTATTTTAATCAAATGAATCTACCCTATTTTTTATGACCCGTCTGGATAAAGATACCCAAACAAATAGTAATATACATGTTTTTTTAATAGTGCACGAAGGTACTAATTTATAATTTTTACTGTTCTTGATTTTCGGATGTACAGATTTTCAAAATACTGTTTCTTCTTAATCCTCCTGAGGCAAAATGGATTGGATTCATTGATAATTAAATTAAAAGTCACATAATATAAATCAATCCTTATTAAAAGTTTCTTTTTTGAAATTGATATGTGTTTTCTACTATCTCTAGCGTCGCTGAAATCCACTTTCATCACCATCAATATATTTTGTTACGTAGCTACCGGGTGAGTTCATATCTTACTCATGCTACTCAGTACTAAATAGTTAAACTAATTCGAACAAATTATTAAAAAAACCCACTATTTTTATTATCAAGTCATTATATCTGAATAATAGGAAGGACACGTGGTTTACTTTATACTTTGGAAAACTTTGAAACCTGTAGGACTGTTTGTTGACTCGGTTTTTCCTTTTACACTTCATAAGATTTTTTAACAATCGATATACAAATTTTTTATGTAATAATTTCTTCTCTTTTGCATTAGAACTTTACTTCGCCTACATAGTTTTAAACTGTGGACTACAGACTTGATTTATGAATGAAATAACGTTGTACACAGTAATGGTTATTATGAAGATTGATGATTTATTTACCTATAATATAGAGGTTTACTAGCAAGATGTGCACATAACTTTTTCATTTTTTATTAGTAATATGTGTTTAGCTATTTGCAATTATTACATTGTATCTCGACCGAAGTTTTTTTTATCATCTACATTATAATGTGTATGAACATGAAAACTCGTCCAATCTTTCCTTACAGATACTAAGAAAAAAGGTGTTCAACCGATCGGTTAGCAAGGTGAAAAAAATATTATAACCTGTAGTATTTGCTCCTTTTAATCTCCTTTTGTATATGTATAGAGTTGCACGATGTGAATATGTGATTATATAATACATAAGGTGGTTGATCAATATTGTGCAAAATGTATTTTCACAATATCTACACTATTATTTCATATTTATCTGCTGCTACGCTAATATTATTTGTGTGTGAGTTTGTCATCAAGGCTTCAAAATATTAGGTGAGGGATGAGTGAAACATGTATACATTGAAAATATCTTTTATCCAAAGAAAAAATATACATCCCGTACCGAGTTTTTTAACTACATAAATGACTTCTGCCTGTTTATATTCCTACCTGTTACAGCATACAACATAAGACAGAAAGCATCATAAATTGAAACTGAATAGTTTCCATTTAATTTTAACTGCAATACATTTATTTTAAAAGATTACCAAAGGTCAAAAGATATTACATCTACATTCTTATATAACTTAGCAACCAACTATTAATTAGCTAAATCATTATTTTTTTCCACCTTTTCCAATCATGGATGCTATACACTCACCTATAGAATCACTTACTATTGACAGTGTTGAAGCAACAATTCGAGTTCGCATTGCCAGGCTGTGGGACTCCATCAATCTAAAAAACAATGATGTTTTTGGATTCAATATGCAGCTGCTCGATAATAAGGTTAGCTCCTCAAACAGTTTTTTCCTACAATGAAATAGACCAGTCCATTAAATAGTTCAGACGATTTTATAGTCCCGAGGTTGATGATGGATTGATAGAAAAGGAAGAACTACAGTTACCAATTTTCAAAAATAAACTACGCTAACTATAGATGCTTGACCAAGTTTTACTCTGTGCAATCGTGCCTCACTCCGTTTGAGATAAACTTCATCTTTTCCATTCTTACTTTACAATCAGCAATTTATTCTTTTACTACTGGCCATATTTTTAATCATCTTATAAATAATTTGAATCCAATTAGTTATGCAGACATATACATGCATCTCGAACTTAACTTGGATTGTGACCAGAACCTATATGACCAAACACTACATAAAAATTACTGTCATTATTTAACTGTACCTCCGGTCTTACTTGAATAAATTGATAATAATATTTTCCAACCTTTGATTTAATTTATGTGTGTGTATATATACACACAAACATATTTTACTCAAAAAATGAAAAAAATGTTCAATTGTGCCAATCCTATCTGTTATATAATAGTATTAAACAATTCATCAGTATACCTGCATGTTCTATAATATCATCATCATTACACGACATATATATAGTTATACTGTTCAAGAAAAAATTGACCATGTTTATCAGAAAAACCAAAGTAGAAATATATCTAACATGCTCCATATGATTGTAGAAGACCCCTATTAATATCATACTTTACTTCATTTACTTACCAACCAAAATCAGTTTCCACTACTATATATTCATAATATTGTACATTGAGCAATGCCAACTTTAATCCTATCAGGTCATGTTCTTGCTATTTTATAATGATTTTAGAAATATGGACTAGCTTCTTTTCCATCTATGGTCACAACAATGGCAACACCTATGCCTATTTTGGATGTATAAGAGATGATTAAAAAACTTTATAACTGACCCCTACATGTCAAACTTAGTTTGACTTGCTCTTTTGTACAACTACTTTTCTGTACCTAAATTTTTGTGGTCAATGCAGTGTTCTGATTTTAGGTGGTTTACCATTTTGGTCTACGGGTAAAGTACTATATACTTTATCCCTCTGATCTATTTATTAGTTGATTGAGCCATAAGTCATGTTTATATTTCTTTCCCTCAAACAGTAGAACTGCTCAACTATCTCAACATAACTAATGCCCAAATCAATAGTCATTCTTTACACGTTTCCACAGCTAAATATCTTGCGAAGTTGCGCATCAGTTTGAAAGAATTCGTTTTCTACTTAAGTCAATTAATATTTCTTTTAATACAGTACATAGCTTGATGTCTGTTTTGTAAGAGGGTTATATATGGGGTAGACAAATATATGACTTATCTTCATTGAATGGCATTTTGTGCACGCACTTCTTAGATTATTTATATCAAATTACACCTCCTACTACGCTTTATATTTTAGTAAGGGAAAATAATGATGCTAACTATACACTTGCTTCATCGATAGGCAACAACCGGCTCTGATACAGATGGACCATTGATCACTATGGATTTAGAAAGCTTCTACAAGTGACTGACCAACCACAACTTCACTACAATGGTACACAATGTACTGTTAGCACTTTGAATATATATTTCCTTTCTTACAGCAGCTTTTTTTTATTATATATGAATTGAAAATTTTCATCATGCCATTTTCTTTCACTTGATTTGGTAGTTAATCATATAAACAGTTGACTGAAAGAAAACAAATCTGCTTTTCGCTAAATATGTGCTTATGACTTGATCTTCTCTGTTGTACAATCAATATTACATGTGTAAGAGTATAGAAGTGTCATTTCGCTATACTTTGTGTAGTTTACAATGTACGGGTCATTCAGAAAAAGCCTGAACCAAAAATATGTGAGAAACTGTATCCTTTTGATAAAACAGACAATATAATACTATGCGCAACATTATCTTTTACATAATAACATAACCAAAAATTTATGAAATTTCATGGGACACCGACATTTGTTTCACTCATGGTTCAAAATTCCGGCGGAATTCCGGTTATTCCGGTGATTCCGTTCCGGTTTCGCTCATAACCGGAACGGAATCCGGTCAAAATTCCGGATTTGCTTTTCAAATATTGAAAAATATTTAAAAAAATAAAAAAATACTACAAGCATATAGTAATTAAAAAAAGGAAAACAAATTAAACATGACAATAAATAAATGGACAAAAATCATGCGTATAGACAAAAAAATTTGTTATACTTTTGTTAATTTACATAGAATCATAATAAAAATTTCAAAGATTGACCAAAATTTTAAAATCTCAAATGAACAATACATAATCTTAAACATTGGTTTTGTAATCAAAGTGTATTTTATATGTAACGTAAAAAATGTACTATAAATTTATGACCGTATTGGATATTTATTAGCGTAAATAGCAAATTAAAGCAAAAAATGTACCGGAATTTGAAAACCGGAATTAAAATGGAACTTCAGAAATTTCCAGAACGGAATCGAAAATTTTAAAATTACCAATGACCGGAACGGAAAACGAAATTTTGAACCTTGGTTTCACTGTTATTTTTTTTAAGTTCATTAAAAACGTATTTCAGTGGTTCTTGAAGAAATGCTAGAATTTCCACACTTACAAAAAAGCAATTACTGTCTACGGAGACAAAACTATCAAATCGAATCTTAATACTTGCTCCAATTTAACAAACTATTTTCTATTCACTTTATTCACACTTTGAAAAACAACTAAGATTTGTTTAACATTTGTTTTACGGGTGAAGGCCGTATCTACATATCCTTTTTTATCACCTACATACACTCAACGGCTTTGTAAGTAATTTACTAAATTGCTTACTTTATGCTTAGTTTATTGGTAATGATGCAGCTATTAAATTATATGGTCCTATATAAGACTTTTAAAAAAAAATTTCCTACTATCTTTTGAATAACATTCTTCTTTTATGCGGTTTCAATATCATGATTAATTATCAAGTTATGTTTACTTTACTATTATTCGTAACAAAATTAACAGAGCATGCGCGCGCACGCGCACACATAACAGTGAACCATTGTGGCATTAGTAAATCATTTATGTATGTATAATTTGGGTATATATAAAGGTATAAAATTAGCAACAGTTCGTCAAATATTTAACAGCGAACCATATTTCCCAATACTTTTGTTACTTCTTAACACATAATTTTTTTATGTCATATGATTTACATCCACGGGGACAAACACACATTAGTTTGAAAATATTTTGTTATTATGATTTCTGCAATATTCTGTAAATGCATTGTTTAGTTCATGATCATTTAATTACTGTTTGTTTCAAAAGTTGAACAATATTTAGTTAGAACTGCTCATTGTATTTCTTCCACTACTTCCCACTTACTCATGTTGTATTACCCATGTTAAATATGAAGCTGCTAATAATAACATGCCAAAGATAGCTGCAATATGTCCACGTACACGCTATGTTGACAGTTGGGATTATGTTGCTTTAACTCTTTTGTTTTATTGTTGAGTTTCAAATTTAATAATATACTTACTGTTGGAGAATTAGTTACATTAGTGCTTTTAAATGTGTGCTTCGAAAATAAACCCTTAGCATTTTTTACTATGCACACATGATTTTTCTTTCAGACACAGCTACCTAATTGACATAATAATATATTCTGGTGTACCTTTCTCTTTAGAATTAAATATTGACTGCTCAGTCATGTAATTTTTACTGATTTTCGAGTTGACTGTGATATCTTTTTTATTATGAGCAACATACCTATGGGACTGCATGATGCTTTTAGGTCAATTTTATTCCGCAACATGCGTATCTTTCTGTGTGGAATTCCACTTATTTCACAGCTTCTTAATTCAATTTTCTGATTCAAGGGAAGTCTTCTGCCTGATACATCTTCTATAGAGTTTTCATGTATTCTTAGATAGTTGTGAAAATAGAAAATTTTGCCAAATAAATGTTGCATTTGTGAGCATTTTTTGATAAAATTTTATTATACAATACATATAACTACAGCCCGTGTGCGTAGCACGGGTTCGCACTAGTTACATATGAAGTCTGAGTCCGAATACTCCTTCATAAGGAGTTCGTTGTTTTTATAAACAATTCTTCTGTATTTTGTAAAGACATGAGAACACTCTAAACTACCATTTAGTGACCTTAATTTGAATTTGATATTTTCTTCATGTATCAAATACATAAACAAATCATGATATGTAGACAACATAACATGTATGATAATTCATATTGCTAATGTACAAGGAATCCATCTTACATGTTTCTTATTAACCATTTTAATGAGGCGTTTCTACATGTTGTCTAGGACATTCCCGATGTCCTTTATACTCACTATAAAAGACATCATTTGCAAATCCAACGTCGAGTATTAAAACAACCAAAAGATGATTTTTAATGCAAGTAGATAGTTAATAATCAGCCGCTATTGTTTTCTTATGTTTAGAAATATCAATGTATCTTCAACGTTCTTTCTTATCGACACATGCTTCCTCTACATTCTAACTAAAATCAAACTATTCGATATTTCTATAACATACTTGTTCAATTTTGATGCTTGTCGAATGATTTTTTCATATCGGTTCTTAGATCATATCCAAAACCTATAAACTCAATATCACTCCCACTAACTTTTAGACACTTTGGTTGTTATGGGAAAACATGCTAGTCTAAATCTTTATTTAGAATTTTCTGTTTCAATACATATGTGCCAAAACACAAAGTCTTACTAGGTGATAATTTTATGAGTAAATCCAAATCAACTTTAGCATATCGAATGATGAATCTGTTATGCTAATTTCAATAATTGAAATCCATATGTTATTCTTATCAATTTTTCTCATATATTCCAATTACATTTATCTTTCTCTTAAAGACTCATTTGTGACATATTTCTTTGGTTACAACTATCAAAACCATATTTTGGTAATGTACTTGGAATTTGTTTCAGATTTGTGCATCGTACATATCATAGAGCCAATACTCTTAATGGTTTAATTAAACAAACGAGGATTACTTATTCTTGACATCAACAAGAAACTCATAGTTTCTCTTTGACATGCACGAATACTCATAAACATTCTAATGCTCTGTTCATTTAGGTTTGGTTAATTTATTTTCATCCCTTGCAATCAATTTCAACCTTGGATCGTATCCATATTCATTCTACTACCAATAATTCCTTAATGAAATTCCTTCACTACAAAGTTGGTATTTCTTGTAATAACAGTTGTTTCTCAGTGCAAATGGAATTGGCATTCATAAATATTTTATGAATTTCCTTATATTAAACTGATTTGGTATTAATTCATAATATTTATGTTCATAACATAAATTAGTCATCCAATGGCTATCGTTTCCAAACTTCTTTTGGTGTGACACAAGATCCCTTACGTACAATTATTATATGTTTTCTTTTGACCCACACAACCCACTAACTACTTGGCCTAAGATATTTGGGGTTTCTTATAAACTCTTATCTTATGTGATTTTACAAACTATACTTTAGATGAATAATTTTAACGTCCTGTTTTACTCTTAAGTATATGACTTTGTAGAAAGAAGTTAACTCAACTTCACTCGCTACTAATCATACTTCGTTCAATAAAGTTTGATTGCTCATTACCAAATCATCATTATGTATCATAGGGAGAAGTGACGATTGAGATTGAATCTTTATTCATTTGTAGGTATGTTCGGAAATCTTTCCAATATACTCACCTATTCGATCAAATCAAATCAATTTTATTTTCTATCGCATGTTATTTTATTTACTTCTGTTTTATACTCTATAAGCTCATCATAGACATACTGCATGTGTATCAAATACACACGTGATAACTCATCAGTGAATATAATGAAGTACATGGAACCGTTTTGGTTTAACTAATCTACAATCGTATACATCTATATGTGTCAATCCGAAGAGTTCACTAACTCTTATAACATTCCCACTAAATGGGTGCTTTTCCCTTAAATGTCTGAGATATAATTAACCAATATCATATGTTTGTTAATCATATAGTCAAAAATGATTTCTCAAAACTACGGCTTAGTCTATAATTCCAAAATAATTACAAGTAATTTTAGAGACTTATGTATTTCCAATGCATCACAAATACCAGTACTATAGTTTTATTTTATAATGAATATTCATAAAATTCCTATTAAAGTAAAACTTTGTCTTTTTTTAGTTAATACTGAAAATAATTATTATTTCATAAATAATGTTTGATATGTTTTAAAAAAATAATTTTTGTAACCTGATGCGACCAATAAGTGTATATGGTATGCTCCTACTATTTCTGCTATTGCTATAATAACATATGTAATATGAAACTCCATTAAACCACTTAATGTATAATATTTCTTTCGTTTACCGTAATAGGTTTACAGTCGATAATATTCAGATCAAATATCTTACATTAAAAGAAATAAATCTTATAGAAAATAATTTTCTATTTGAAAATACATTTTGGAATAGAAATCACATTTCTCATTCCAATTTTAAGTATCAATTATTATTTTATAATTATTGTTTCCAATGTTTCTTTATGAAGCAGATGTGGCCATTCACTCTGTTCATCGCAATTATGTCTTAAATTACATCTACTCTTGTACATTCACTTTCCATTCTAAACGGTCGAACCATTCCAAGGAAACTCTAAGTAAAATATCGTGAAGAACTCTTTACAAAAGTGCACTTGATCATCCTTAACTTTTAAGAATATTAAATAAATTGCACTTTACGTAAACTGATCATACTGACATTCAGTGATCAAATTCTTAGATCTATCTTGTAGCCTTTGGTTAAGTTTTACATTTAACACAACACAACAAAATAATTATTGTAATCAATCATATTGAATATCCGATCTCACACTACAGTTGCTTAGTTCAATGAACTAATTTCATCAAGGTTTTGTACATTACGAACTGTGGCCATTCACCATATAACCTTTTATGTGATTGTATATGGATCGAACATCCATATTCTTGTATTGCTTTTAGAGATCGAAACTCATTAAATACAATACACAGTCTCGAGCTAGTAAACTCGTAAGTGACCAAGTTACGAATGTATTTTGTGGTTGTATGAAAAGGCACTTGCATGGGTTAACATGCAAAAGTGTATTGGTAAGTATATTTTATATTTCTTTTGTAATCTTTAATTCAGTTTATTTTTATATTTTAATTGATAAACATCTTATCAATTATATTAGTTACACAAATTTATCAATGTAGATTATTATAACCTTATATATTAGATGTTCTTACAATATTAGAAAGGTTAAATGTTACCATTTAATTTTTCTAGTAAGACTCCCACTAGATTTTTATGATTCTCAAAAACCTTAGAAAAACAAAAAGTCTTTTGATTTCTCCAGTGGGCGTTAGAATCACGTGCTTTAGGATTTTATCCTTGAGGAATGTCAACAAATCATGGGCCCACATACGATGGATAACTCTTTATCGATTGTATCATATACAACTCTTAACCCGTGGTACTTGTTCTAAGCTCATCTCGACCTTGAGAAATATCAATAAGTAGAATGATATTATTCACTCGTACCCACTATTTTATGACAGGATAAGTATAAATGTATGTACCTTAAGGAATATTAATAAATACGTACATATATCTTACCTTATCTATTTAACATATTAATAATACTACACATAACATCCTTAGTTTGAAGAATATCAACAACTAAGGAGTATGCATGTTATCAATTAATATACAAATGGTAGAGGACAATATTATATTAAAGATTCATAATCTTTAATATATTTAATTAAGTGATATCAACATATATGGAATAATATATTTCATTTGAAATACCCTTATGATTCAAGTGTCGAACATATCTGAATACACGATATACATACATTTACATATGTATTTATTCCTTAAGTCTATTTAGGTTCCTTTAACGTTCCACCTTTTGTTTACACATTCATATTATATAAGTTTAATTATTATATAACTCTTATATTTCATTAACTTATATTATAATTGTATAACAATATATTAATAAAATCTTATTTAATTAATTTAGTTAACTCTTTAATTAATTTTATAATATTAGTCCAATATTACTTTTATATTGGACATGTATATTATAATCTTTATAGTAATGCATATATATCATATATGTGCGTGTATGTGTCTTTAATTTAATTAATTACCTTGAATTAATTTATTTAAGTAAATCCTTTTAATTAAATTACATTAATTTTGAAAGTCATTTTATATATACATACATGTATATTTATACTATCTTAATCATTTTAAGATAATAAAACATATATCAATATATATAATATGCACATATATAAGTATATATATATATATGTGTGTGTGTGTAATTAATCAACTTATTTAATTAATTTATTTTATTAGTCTTATTAATAAATAGTTTTCGAAACTAATGTTTAAACTCTAAATTTTAAATTTTCAAACACTTTGAAGATATTACTATATTTTCAAACATTTTGAAAACTTGTGTTATATCATCACTTTTATAATAAATATATTTCATTTTAAATTTAACATTTAAATTTAAAATCTTTACTTTAGTTTCAAAACAATTTTGAAAATTATCCCAAGGCATAATACAAATTGGGCCTTTTCTACTAGGGGCAACCTTTCGGCTCATTTCACTTAAAAGGTCAGGCCAATAACCAGATGGGACATGGTACTTGGTTACCTAATTTCAATTCTAGAAATTACCTTTCTAGTCACCGTACTAAGTGGGTAACTCAATTAGTTAGTTCTAACATGATTAGTTTAGACCGCATAGACCATTGAGCTCCAATATCATTATTGGAGCCAAGTAAGTCAGAAGCGAATGAAATATGTGATTTCGAAAAAATCCATTTATTGGACTTTTAACGGGCCTATGAAGTCTAAATTCATTTAGATCCCATTAATATTTTCCTTTAAATAAAATCAATTATTTTATTTCATTAGTTTGAAAGAGTTTGAATTTTGTGTAAATATAAATGAATGAGTGTGTCAAACACACTCATGTATGTAGCAATTACTAATTAAAATTAATTTGAGAAGGAAACCTTTTGTTTACTTTTCTAATACTTATGAAATCAATTAAGGGAATAAATATCACTAATTAAAGTGAAAACATTTCATTTCTCTCTCTCTCTCTCTGATTAGATTAACGATTTGTTAAATGTCATTGATGATCAATTTGAACATGGCATGAAATATGAGAATATTGTCCAAATATACTCTAATGTATGCTGTATAAATGCAACATATGAGAAGTATGCACATATGATGTTTCCTTTATATATGCCTTTGTTATCCATATTATTATTGTAACGACCCGTAAATTTTAACCGTTTTAATAACGTAATTAGTTGAAATTTTGTGAAATTTTAAACGATAAAATTTTGAAATATAAATTTGATATTTGGAATGCGTCTAGTTAAACATAGCAACTGGTAAATTTTCGTCCGAAAATATGAAAGTTTATTTCGCGCGTAAATTTACTTCAATTTAATCAGTTAAAAAGCGATGAAAATAAAATGTTTTCGAAACCTAAATATTTTTACATAGAAAAATTCTAAACCATCTTCTGAGCAAATGTCATTTTTCGTTTTTCCAAATTCGGACTTCTTTAGCTCCGTCGATCTTATTTTTCTGCGTTTTTGCTGCATTTTCCGCTAGTAGAAAATTCGAATTTTTCTAATTCGATTGTACCACTGATTTCTTTATACCGTTTTGATCGTCTCGTCGTACTGGTCTCTGCGGTATATTCCATTCTGTGTTTCGGAGTCGGTTACGTGTCGGAAATTCGCGAAACGATTTCTCATATCGGTACCGATTAAGCCTTTTGACCATTCATTGTCCTATAGTGCAAAGCTGTATAGCCACTATCCTTTATTTTTTTCAGAATTCGATATGGTGGCTGTCACTATTCCCAACAGTTCATTTATGACATTTTCTATTTCTATTGGTTCTGCAGTTCAAACAAATTAAAAAGGATATTGTTGCATTGAATCTTGAACTGCTCCTCTATTTCTCTTCCTCTATATTTTTTTTTCTTTTTCTTCTTTTCACTTCACTTTGTTCGGCTGTTAAGAAAAAAAAATCCTGTCCATGTGAAACTTACACTCGGTCTCTGCCACCTCAGACCTCGCCTACAACCACCTACCCTTCCACCAAGCAACCACCGCTCCAAGCTTTTCCATTATCCAAGCTCGCCATCCCCAAGGTAACAGCCTCCATGTCGAAGCCTAACACCACGTCAGTCTCTAACCCAATCCGCACTTGCACGAGCCGAGCCACCACCTCCTAAGGTCGAAACTGTTAGTTCTTTTCTATAGTTTGTTTGTATATATATATATATATATATATATGCGTATATATATATCTATCTGTTGCTATATTTATGAAAGTTTGCAAAACTATTTTGAGTGTTCTTATATATATAAATCGGCAATCTATGTATATATTGATTCGTTTATTTATTTTGAACTTTTTTTTTGATTCGAAGGATAACAAACATGCCGACCTATTTTGTTTATAAACTATATGTATATGTCCTCAGTTTCTATAGTTTATATATCATTTAAGAATATAAGTTATATTGATTTTATTATATTATATGATAAAGTTTGTCAGGGTGGTTCTATAATTATATATATAAAGTAAGAAAAGAGAGAAAATAGTACGCGTAAGTTTATATATATATATATATATATATGCTGGTGTGAACATATGTCTGCATGTAGAAGAGTTATATAAGAAAGTATATGTATAAAGTTATGTTGATATTTGGTAGTTGAATGCTTTATATAGTATAAAGTTGTCCTATGTATATTTGTACAGTCTGTAAAAGTTATATTTATATAAACAATGGTAGGTTCTAGTTTATATAGTATAGGATTTGTTGTACATATTCTATTATATTATAGTATATTATGTAAAGGGAAGTGTACGTAAGGGTATGCATAGAGATATATTTAGCAGGCACACATTTCTTCAACCCAAAACAATGTCTGCCACATATGTGAGTCATTATATATAGGTAGTTTGATTTCAGGATGCCTATAGATTTTATAATATAATATAAACTGGTATTTCGGTTTTGATATAAATATTTTTTTTATATATATGCGTTTAAATTTTTAATGACTTTCAAATATTTTTTTTAAAATACGTGTTTTGATTTAAACATTGATTTTTGAAGAGTGTAATAAATAATAATAATATAATATACTCTTTATTTCAACTATATCAAGCGGATTCTGATTAATTTCATCAACTCCTTATCTATCAGCTTTGCCCGTCGAATCCGTGTTTCGCTTACTTCGCTTTGAGATTTGTTGCTGGATCTGTCGATGGTCTAGATCGTGATTCAAATCGTAGCTTGTCGTGTTATCTATTCTCTCTAGCCTCGAAAGGTGAGCAATCACTCACGATTAACGTTCTTTTATTTATTAAATTTGATTTCAATTGAAACGACAATTGAAATATGCTGCTGTTAGTTAACTACACTATTATATATGCTATTACCTGTATCAGTTCACCCGTGACATCTGACACCATTATCTATTATTTATGAAATGATAATCCAGTTTTGGTTGATAAATGATTTATTGTTTGATTGTTGACATTGGACGTTAAATTGTTAATGTCGAAGTGATAAATAATTTGAAATTGAAATCGACGTAGGATAATTAGATTTGATATATGTGTTAAATTTGATTAGATGACAGTTGCATAATATGATCCCTTTAAATGTTTAAATTATTTGACATGTAGAAATTTGGTTAAGCACACCTTGAACCTTTGAATGTATGTTGTAAATTTATGTAGTATGAAACTGGATAATAGATATCAATTGAAGAACCGTATAAATATTAGTGTAATAATCTTTAATCTACATGAAATGATAGTGTAGATTCTAGAAATAATTATATTAATTTGCACAAACAACAATGTGAATTAATACGATTATTTCGGGATTATTTGAATTAATTATTGGATTGTTATTGATTATTGTTATTGCTTGTTTATTTACTTTGACACCATCCCAGTTATCACACTGCAAGTTCCCTTTGTTATGCTTTGATTTTTGAATTGAAATGGAATCGGGTTGAAATGATAAATACCCAAATTGAACTTTGACTTAGGATAGAGAATTAAATAAAACCCGATTGGTCAATGATTTGATTTTAAAATAAAATGAAGATTTTATCTGAATAAATAATATGGTTTTGAAACGAAGTTGGAATTTGAAATTTAATGAAAGGAAATGTTAATAATTAATAATCTGAATCAAAATATAACATAGTAGTTGATGAAAGAACGTTGTTTTAAAATTCAGAATTATTAATAATTAAGTTGAAATTATTCAATAATTAAGTTTTGAAATTATTAATAACTAAGTTTGAGATTATTAAATAATTAAGTTTTGAAATTATTTAATAATTAAATAAGATTGAATTATTTAATAATTAAATAAAATTGAATGCTTTAATAAGTGAAATTGAACTTCTTGAATAAGTAAAATTAATTTTCTTTATTAATTGAGTTTTGAAATTTGTAACTAAGTAAATGAATAAGTGGAATTGAATTTCTTTAACAAGAAATAAAATGGGATTTATTGAATTAATGTAAGACTTGTAATTGAAAGAATTGATTTGACGAATTTAATTTAATTCAAAAGTGTAAGTTTTGATTTAATGAAGTTGAACTTAAGTAATTGATTTAATGAATTGGAAATTAAATAGAAATTGTTTTGAATGACAAATTTACTTAATGAATATTGAATGAAACCGATCAAGGAATTTAAATTGATTTGAATGTTAAATTAAATCAATTTAAATGATTTCGGAATGAAACTTATATACGAACTTGAATCAATATTTGAATGGTTTTAAATAAAAATTGAAATTGTATTATAAGATTTTGAAATGGTAATTTGGATGTTTTGAAGCGTAAATTTTTGGAAATTGATTTAGAAAGAAAAATGAAATGTTGGTTTACAAATTCTAATTGAGATTGAAATTGATTGGGTTTTGAAATAAATAAATGACCAATCGGTGTAATAATGACGAAAGTTATTAAAGAGAACGGAATCGGTTAGGGACATACTCACTGTCTAAACCGAAAACCACTTTAATAACTATACGCGGAGTGTGATCCAGAATGAAGTGGTTGGAATGATGTACGTGATGACTGAAGAAAGAGAACGATAATGGATAGCCTTGACACTTGTGTCAAATTGGAAATGACTAAAACAGGAGCCGTGCCGGGCCAAATGGGGTTAGCTGCCTCGAGCGAACACACTTCTTCGAAAACTACTCATTCTTGTTATCGATTGGTGCACCCTTGATTTTGGGAGTGTTGTTTCGCGGTGTTGCGATCGCTGCGGCGATGCGTTCTCACCAGTCTGGATCAGGCAAACGGTAGTTTCACTACCTTGGGTATTGCCTCATGTGCCTTGTCATACTTGTATCCCTATATACGCGACCACTACGATTTGTTTTGTGTTATACCTATGGAGTACTCCCTGATATCCCACTAGTTTACGGTGGAGTTTACAGTGCTGTATAGACTATAACGCTTATATAAAATGTGTTAAGGGGAATAATGGTAACGCCTTAACACTATCTTGATACTTTATATTACTGATAGGCAATATCTATTTACCGTACACTACTACATAGTAGATAGTTTAACGGATCCTTAAAGGATGGTTATTCCAAACATCCTTTGAGTTACTTGTATTTCAGTTGCTATTTCACTTGAGTTGGATTTATTGATATAAGAATGTTAATCCTGACTCGAGTGTTTTGTGTTTTGCTTTACGCTCGGGTCAGACTGAGAGATCCAGTATTCGAGACTCACCTTTGGAGTTGGAGCTTCGCTTGGAGATCCAGCTAGCTATCCAGTTTTCAGATATCTAGTTGATTCCAGTGATTGTGTTCTGATTCTTGTATTTGACTATTGTATTCGAGACATCTGTTGTACCTTATTTAACTCTGATATGTATATAGTAGCTTCATGAACTACTATCTTTTGTTTCCGCTGCATTTATTACTCTGTGTCTGTGATCTGTGATTATTTATTTACTGCATATGTTCAGTTTTGCCAAATTTAAATTAACAATTCGGTATTTTGAATTATTCAAGTCCGACATGTGCGGATGCGAATAGTCCAAAATAGCGGGTCGTTACAATTATTCAAATACATACATACATATTTAACAAAGCTTATATATATACATAGACATACATAAAATGTGTTAAATTATATTTCACTATTTTATAATTTGAAATTAAAAACAACAATTTTGAATCTAGTTTGGATGTTAGGAAGGGTTAAGACTAAAATTATGATTTTACATAAAGTCCATTTTATAATTCTTTAGTTAAATTAAGACACACACACACCCCTATATACAGATCATTATAAATATTGTTTTAAACTTAAAATAACATTTGTAAGATAAAATTTATAATATAGCATATACTTTAAAGTAAAGTAACAATTTGAAGTCTAACTTTAATTTAAAAGGAAATTCAAGGGTTTATGATATTTTGCACAAAATTCTAGCTATGTTTATAAAGTTTTTTTTTTGAACTTTGAGATAGAATTATTGAATAACCAAAAGGTTGTATTCAAAATAACAAACACAAAAAACATATATACAAATACCAATAAACTACATTTGTTTTCTATTTGAATCAGTAATAGAATTATATTATTAATCAGAATTTAGGTTTCAAAAAAATTTATATTTAAACAGCAAATTTAAAACAATAACAAAAATAAATTGGACAAATCAGGGACATACACAAATATATATATATATATATATATATTGTAAAGGTTTCAAATTTAAACTATATATAGACAATATGAAAAATTAATTAAATGTGTAAACATATGATGTAGATCTAATGATGACAAAATCAATAGGTAAGTAATCAAAGTATACCTTTAAATGGACCCAAATTAAAATAACATGGTGAACATATATCACTAATTAAGGTGCAGCAAAAGGGGATCTAATCTATGTAACCAATTAAACAAATATTCAAATGAGATGAAATTTGTGATGGATCCAAATTAGGGGTAAGCATGGTCGGTTAACCGAACCGATCACTTAGTTTGGACGGTTAACTAGTGAAAAATAACGGTTCGGTTAACCGTTTATCGGTTAAAATCGGTCAACCATACCAACTGAACCGGTTAAATTTAACCGCGGTTAATCAGTTTAATTTAATGGTTTGGTTAATCGTTTGAACCAAATGGTTAACCGTTGCACGGTTAATCGTTTAAGCCCAACGGTTAACCGTTGCATGGTTAATTGATGGTTAACCATATATATTTCAACATACATAAACTGAACTGCTGTCTATAGCAGAGCACAGAGCAGAGCACAACACATAAACTAATTAACTACGTTCACAACAATCCACCATATAGTTACATACAATAAACTAAGTTCACAACAAACAACAAAATAAACCTCAAAATAAACAACAACATACAGTTTACATTCATAGTTTGATAATGCATTAATATAAATGGTTTGAAGATTGAGCCTCGGCAACTGAGCTAGTGAGCTTCAAGTCCATCCATTTTCCACTGCAAAATGCAAATTTGTAGAACTATATTAGTATATTGCTATAAATAAACATAAACTGAGCTAGTGGCTCATTGGCTGTATTGTTTTAATGTGAATGCAACTATAAATTGAAACTAAACTTAAAAAATACTGAAATTTAAGGAAATCCTTGTATTACATATGCCGATACTAGGATATTTGATACACTTCACTTGATTTTCCCATAATTCTTACAACTACTAAGTTAAGTGTACATACACTTACTATCGTACAATAATTTAAACAAAACCCCACTAACTAACATATAAATCCAAAAGTCAAGCTCATGGTAGCGACAATATTATTTGATTAACCAATTTAGAATAAACTAAACATACATACACATCCTCATCCACTCTTGCAATCAACATCCAACCAACCTAAAACAATTTCTCCTTATTTTCCATAGCAATCAACTCCTTGTTTGCAATTTGAAGACATAATACAAAATTATAATATTTAGTATTTTGTACATTTTAAATATCTTGATTGGGTCTATCTATCCATTTACACACATTATTTGAAGAGATAACACTAACCATTAATAATAAATTAGAAATTTAATGATAATGTAAAAGATAAATGACATGCATATCTTTGGTTAAAATATATAATATAAGATAAAATTGATATATTTAATCGAGCTAGTGGCTCATTGGCTTCAAGTCCATCCATTTTAGCATGTATTATGAAACTAAACTATAAACAAGCAAAGTGTAAACCATGCAATGGTATATATGAACCGAGCTAGTGACCATTATGAATTGTTGCTCGAATAGTGCTATATAGATGAGATTTATAATATAGTCACTGTAAAGTTATAGTGTGAACCATGCAACTATAAACTGTAAACTCTAAACTATAAACAACAAGTAAAGTGTGAACCATGTGACGGTATATATGAGATTTATAGTTTAAGCCAATTCCAAACTATAAACAAGTGTAAAAATAAAATGGACTGAGCTAGTAGCATATATATGAAATTAGCATGTATATTAAGTTTTAAAGAAATCAAGTTCATGCAAGTGTGACTGGTAGTAGCATTTTTAGAATGCGTGGGGATATGTAAGGCAAATTCAAAAGCAGAACATGTGGCATCATGAGTTGACTTATCAAGTGCAACATCAAAAGTATGATTGAGCTAAACATGTAGTTTTTCTTTTGGAAACTTGGGTCTATTGGAAATATTGGGTTCGATATGTAACTTAGCATAGTTGCATGATGTGAAAACTGCTCTAATTTGCTCAGGGTATGAGCTCGATCTTAAAGTATTTACTTTCATTGTTTCTAAGCACACAAAGTGAACCTTGGTAAAAGATTTTATTAACGACTGTTGAGTTACATCCAAATCAAGTGGTGTAATTTTGTATTGTGAAATTATTTTATTCATGGGTCCTAAATAATTTTTGGGTTTAATAAGTTTAGAACTTCAACTTACCAATAAACTAGGATGGATGCAGTGCTCATTGTTTTAAATTTTTAGTGTAAGTAAATTACACTATAAACTTTAATTATAAATTATATATTATATAACTAAACCCAAGTTATATGAAATAACTATAAATTAAACTGTATATATGAAAGAAATTACACTACAAAATTTAACTGTAAAATTTAAACCACTATAACACCGTTAAATAGACTGTAAATTAAACTGTAGATTATCTGTGTAAATTAAACTGTAAATCTAACTATATACTCTCATACCTGAACCTGAGTACAAAAATAACGATAATTTGGAATTATGGGTCATTGTTCATATAACATTCACTTATCACCTGAAATCAAACAATCATGTAAATAATAGGTTACTACTACATATTATAAACTAGAAATGTACTTGTTCTGTTTGCTAGGACTTACCTCATTTGTAATGACCCGTAACCACTTTGAAAATAAAATATTTAATGTATTTTAATATTCAAACATATAATTTTCAAACTTAAATAATCATGTTTTATATAATAAATAAGAATGGTAAACTTATTTTTAGAATTGAATAAAGATTTTGGACTTTTACCGTAACATTGACAAAAGCCGGTTTTGGATAAAGTTGGATAATGGTCAAATAATTGTTTTAAAAGATGAATAAATCCTTTTAAAATCATTATATAAAGATAATAATAGGTTGATAAAAGTTTTATAATCATATATATACTTATATTATAGTGATTGATAAATTTCATCGCGCATTAACAAAATCAATGTCATATTTTGCAAATGAATTTCAATATTATTTTATAAGCCAAATATAATTGTTTTAATTATTTAAAAATGATAAGAAATTTATTTTCAAATTTGGTTTACATGAATTAATAGTTTAACAAAAACGTCAAAATGTGACCGCAAAATATTTTGTCGAAAATCAACGTTTTGTCGAATAAAAGTTGCCGCAACGTTGTTGCACCTTTATGTACATATACATGTACACATTTTTAAATATTTTAAGTATTAACAATTAACTAATCAAGTTTACTTTTGCTAATTAAGGTTAGAAATTTCTAGAAAAACATTAAGAAAAAGTAAACATAAAAGACAAAATCATGTTAAGTCAAATCAAATAAAATCTTTACTTTATTTTCCCTTATGAATTAAGTGATTAAGACATAAAGTAGTGATATGACAAAGTAATGGTATGTGTTGAAAAAGTAAGATAAAGTAAGGATATTTTGGTAACTTTGTAAAGGGATAATTTTGTAATTCACCACTCCTTATATAAATACCCATCCATTCTTCTCATTTTCTTCACACTTCTCATTCTTCTTCATCTTCATTTTGAGCTTTCTTTTGCTCATTAATGGCTTCTCTTCTTTTAGAGAGTTGGGAGGGTTAAAAATAATGGAGTGCTTAAGCACCAATCCACTATTTACTCTCTAACCTCTTCTTAATTCACTTCTTCTTCTTCTCTTTTTAAATGGCCTTAGGCCATGAGTATTGAGATGGGGAGGCTATGGCTGTGGGCTATGGAGGTAGGAGGAAGGTTTGGACCGAGAGCAAAGTGGAGGAGGAAGGATGGTCGTGAGCATGGGAAAGGTGGTGGAGTTGTTTATGGATATATTAGTGAAGTATATGTTAGTTTAGTGAAGTGTGGTTGGATAAGAATGTTGGTAAGAAGTTAATCAATTTGGTTAAAAGGTGAGTGCTCATTTTTGAATTAACTAATAATTCCAAGTTTAATAATATGAAAGTTAAATATCTTAGATGATTAATATGTTGATAACTTGGATGCAAACTTGGTTGTTTACATGATTGTTAATATGGACGATTACTTGGTTTGATAAATGATAAGAGAAATTGTTAGAAATTAACTATAGTTAATTAAATTTAAATCCATATAAATATGTGTATAAAAATTATTTAGCCTCTTAATGATTTTAAAATATCTAACAAGATTAAAAATGAATATTATAATAATATAATATTATGAAATGATTTAAAAGTGAAAAAGAGATTTAATATGGAAAATATTGGTTTAAATATTTGAAAATGGTTTATAAACATTTAAAAGTGTTTTGGTGAAGTTTGAATGAGAATTGAAAATTTAGCCAAAAATAGGCGCGTCGCGTAACGGTAGTTCGCGGTTTCGCGCCGTAGAATTCAAACAAGTGTAGAGAGTGGAATATAGCTCGGAATTCTTCGAGATAAGAATTTTACAAACTATTATATCCATAGTTTTCCAACGAAGAAAGAAAATAAAGATTTCATTAAGTAGATTTTGAAATGTGTCCAAAACAATTTTCTAAAAACATCGCGGTTTTGCAGTTCGAAATCCAAGAAGGAATTTCTTTATAAATGATATTTTTAAATGATAAAAAATACGAATAAATTTGATAAATCTATTAAAATGGTTTGAAAGAGATTTGAATTGGAAAATAATAATTTTCAAACATTAGAAAGTTGTTTTAAATCAAATAAGCTGTTTTAAGCACTTTCACAGCACTTTTCTGCTGCAGTTTCTATAGCTTTTGAAATAAAGATTTAAACTTAACGATTCTTTCTAGAACCATTTATAAATATTTTTAAATGAATAATTAAGTGTTTTAAAGATAAATTGGAAGTTTTATAATTCTTTTAGAAAGAGTTTAAATAAACAGTTAGTATAACACTTAAACAATATAATAGAAATCATTTCCTGGAATGTAATAACAAACTGAGTTTACAGAAATGACTAGTACATTTGTCCCGCTTGTGAGATCTAAATGGTAAAACAAGTTGTGTAACTAAGGTTAGGAATGGAGCAACCAGTGCTCTGAAATTACCTGGCCTTTGTTTTCTCTTTTAGACGAGGGGTGGAACAAATCGAAAGGAAAGCCCAGATGCTCTAAAAAGGTTTTTCCAAAGTAAAAAGTGAAGAGTTTTCCAAGAGTTAACAAGGATTTGAATAAAATGGTTTTGGGTTTGTTTTAACGATGTTTTACATAACACCATTTTTAACCCATTTAAATGAGGATTTGGAAATAGAAAATCTTTATTAAATGTATAAACGTGATTTTAAATAAGATGACTTGGTAATTCCCAAGATTAAAGAGGAGTTTTAAATGAAAGATTTAAAGAAATAATGTTGAAATGTTTTCCTAAGTAGAAGAGAAAATAATTTGGAATTATTCCAAGATTTAATAAAGGTTTAAATAAACCAAATGATTTGATAAAAGAGGCTTAATGATTCCATATACTCTTGAAAAGAAAATGGAATAAATTGAAAAGAAAATATATAAGAAAGATATTTTATTTAAATAAAAGATGAAGTAATTGATTGATGATTGATATCCATATATGAACTGAACATATTTTTATCGATAATTGGTTTCGAAGGAACCGAGGTCGGATTTGGGTGATTCCTATCAAAAAACCACTTCGAACCAATGTATACGTTCAATCATGAAGACGTGTTGAAGATATCTAAAAAGGATATTTGATTTAAATAAAAGGTGAAGTAATTGATTGATGATTGATATCCATATATGAACTAAACATCTTTTTATCGATAATTGGTTTCGAAGGAACCGGGGTCGGATTTGGGTGATTCCTATCCGAAAACCACTTTGAACTAATATATACGTTCAAAAATGAAGACGTGTTGAAGATGATGATTATTGAAGATCGGAGATCTTCATTAGCTGAAGGAATGCTTGTTGACATTCTCTGGGTAGCTTCCAATATAGAGACATTTATTATAGCAGTGGTCCTATGGTATTTTAAAATCTTCGGATTACAAGGACTAATCGCTACTGATCCTAGGGATGATTCTCGATAGGATGCGCATGAGGAGTGCCTTCAGTTTCGTTCAATCCTAGAACAAACTTGTATGGATGAGTGTCTGACATTGTATTGTGGAGTCACAAACGTTGACTTTTACAAACGTACATCTATTTGGTGGTGGAGAAGGCAACTTCTCTTAGCTTAACACCCTTCTCCGAGACATATGAGCTCAGAGGTTGTATGTTCATGGAAGTCAAATAGTGATCAAAGAAATGGCAATGTGGCATTCAAAGTGGAACCTGTTATGATCAAAGCGTGGCTTTGTATGAAAAGCGTGGCTTTGTATGAAAAGCGTGGCTTTGTCTAAGTTGAGCGTAACCTCACTCCCAAGCCTCACATCTCGGAAACACTATGTTACATATTTCAGGCTTAGTATGACGAGGGTGGTGTATGATCCCTCAAGGTGACTGGCGGCATATGATCTAGTCACCAAGGTGTCCAGACGGGAACCTTATTGTATGGTATAGTGGCGTATGAGTCCTTGCATGAGGAGCCACCAGATATCAAGAAGTTTGGCAATATGAGGAATAGTGGTGTGTGAGTCCTCGCATGAAAAACCACCGGGTTCCGGTTGCTATTCATGGTTATCGAGGTTCCTTATTATGTTAGATCCAATATGAGCTTTACAATTTTGATTGTAGTCCCAAAATAGCTGTAATGATTTGCAAACATTTCAGCTACCCCTTTTGATTTCCGTCTGGTATATTCCGTTGACCTAGTCTGGATATATTACCTTAGACTTAGTCCGGGTATTAATACCTTATTTGAATAAATTTATTTGAAAGATGTTTTCTAAAAGAATGTCCTTAAAGATAATATCAAATTATTTTGGTAATGAAAGTGTTTTGGTTATCATAGGGTAAAAACCCGTCTGTATTTATGTGTGGGCATGGTCTTATGAGATACCCTTCTTTTCAAAGATTTTGATAACATCGTCATGAGTTATACATTTAAAAATTTCGAGTATCTCACGCTGGTTTATCAAGCCCGATCAGGGTATTTTTAATACTCGGGTCAGATCCGAGTAGTTTCAGGATTAGCTGAAGAAGCTTGGAGTTTCCAGAGGAAAGCTGGAGACCTTTTCATCATCGTATGGACGTCTTCTATTATTCGATGCATCTATTGCATTGTTTTGTTGTTTGTCAGCATTTGTAAGGGCAGGTGTTATAACTGTCTAGGCTGAATCTAGGTTAGACTCTGATATATATTTTAAAATTTTCCACTGTAAAGATTATTGTTGAAATAATATATGTTATTCCATTCGTGTGAGATTCTGTTTTGCTGTTCCGTTCTATCTTATATTTCTTTCTACCCTTAATGATCTGCTTGTTCGTGCAATTTGAGTTGGACATGTGTGGTTTATTGTCGATGCAAAGGGTATGGAAAAACGCGTCGTTGCATCATTTATAGCTATGATGCTTAGATAGTTGTTTCTAAGATCAATTACATGTCAAATATACTATACTGTGAAAACATATTATATTATTATATTTAATTTAATATAATAGTATTTGATTCAATGTTTACGTTATGATGCTTAAACAGTATAAATTACATATCACATTAATATACAGTTATAAATTACAATTATAAATTAGAGTTTAATTACAGCTATACATTAATATACAGTTTAATTACAACTACACATTAATAATAGCTATACATTAAATGTATATTAATGTATAGGCAAATTGTATAGGCAAAATGTATACATTAATATGCAGTTTTAATAGCTTTACAGTAATATTAATATACATTTAACAGCTATAGGCAAATTATATAGGAAAATTGTACACATTTAATATGTATATTAATATTTAAATGTATATTAATATTTAACAGCTATGTATAGGAAAATTCAAATTGTATAGTCAACTAGCAAATTTTATGCATTTAAATGTATATTAATATTAACAGCTACGGGAAAACTGTACAGGTGGCAAATTGTATACATGTAACAACTTTACATTAATATGATAGGAGTGATTAAACTGTAATTGATAATAGCTATAGTATACATTTAAATAAATATAATAATTAAACACATAATAACTAAATAAAATAGGTAAAAATGAAAACATACTCACATTATTCCTTTTCGGCTAGTATTCATCATATTTCAAAGCCTCAAATGCCAAATTAATGGGAATCGCAGGCTTGTAGTGCAACATAAATATTGATTTCACGAAATCGATAATGGATGTATTCACTATGTATTGATCAAAACCGATAGTGGATATGTATTGATCGAAATCGACATGATATGTATTGATTGAAATCAAGATTTTGATTTTGTGGATCTAGGGTTTTTTACTTGAACGAGAGGAAATACGAAATGAAAGAAAGCGGCGTTCCTATGTTTTGCTTTAGGGTTTTAACTTTTAGGTAGGAAATGTGATGGGCCGGTTACGGTGTTGGTAATACTACAGATCTGATAGCTGTTTGCTTCAAAACTTGTTTGGTTAAACGATTAACCATGGATAACCAATGTGTTAACTATTAACCGAACCAAATTTTATCGGTTAAGGTCGGTCGGTTAACCGATAAAATCAGTTAAAGCGGATCGATCGACATTGGTTAAGTCAGTTAAGTCGGTTAAGTCGGTTAAATGCCCACCCCTAATCCAATCATATAAACGAGGTGAATGATGAATAAATGAAATTAGAATTATTACCTTAAGATATTGCCAAGAGAATGCACCTTGAATGAGGAAATTTCCTTAGAACTCCAATTTCCACACTCAATCCTTCCAAGAGATGGATGCACCACTTGTCTTTTATCCATTTGATGTTTTTTAAGAGTTGAAAGATTTTGGAAACATTTTTTTGTTTTCTTCCGTGGAAGATTAGGAGGAGAGAAGATAAAAAATGAACAAGAAAGAATGAATTGTCTATAGGAAATGAATTAGTAGATATATTTTAATTGAAAAAATGAAACGTTTCTCATTCTTTACTTAAAACTTTCATAATTAATTCCCTTGATTATCTCTTTCTCTCTCCCTCCACTCCTCTGTCATCACATGGTATGACTGAAATTACATGCCATCAAATGACATAAAATTTCCATAAATCACTTCATGTAATTATTTTTTGTTCAAACCCGTTTAAAATTATATTGATATCGTATATCAATGCGCACAAATATAACTTTTATAATTGCATTCAAATAATTATAAACAACTCACAAACATCAGATAAACTAAATAATAATTAATATTTCTTAATATTAATTAATTTACAACATTTTATAAATTAATTAAATCAAGTGGTTTTTGGAGAATTCATCACTAGGGTTGTGTGACTCAAAGGTGTAAATTCACTCGGCGGTTAGTATCGAACAATTCGAATATTAACGTCCATATGTCATCTTAGTTAGTAGTGTGATGTTTTGGCTGAATTTATCACTTACACATCTTTTGTGTACTTATTATAAGCAGTACCTAGTATTGACGATTATTTACACTAATTCTCTTCGTCAAAGCTATATCACTTCGGACTTAAGAAATTTGGTAATGGTCAAAATTCCAATATTGTCTATATTCAACTATATAGCCCAAATACATAGTCCTTGGTTCAATAGTAACAATTATCATTAATTGAACTACTCTCAATGTACATTAAGAAGTAGATATCATCCAGGAGCTCTTCAATTTGATCTAGTTGGCTGTTCATCCCATCGCTCTTCGCTCGGAGCTCCAAATCCATCTTTGTCTCGGTCTCTTTTTCGATGGTCACAACCTCAAGTTAAGTGAGGCTCTCTCATCTTCTAGTTCTTTTCCATTTTCTTAAATTAAAAAAACCTAGGTTCTACTTTGCTTGTTATAGCTTGGATTTCACCCAGTCTCTTTAAATAATTGACATTTACATTCTTATAGTCCTTATACAGTCATTTGCTTTGGAATTATAGTCCTCCTTTAGTTCCTTAAGTCAATAGTGTGGTCCTTCTTCAGCTTTGCTATTTCATTAGAGTGAAGTCTCTTGATTTTCTCGATCTATTTAGCCGGATCTTTCCAATGTATCCAACACTGCTCCATGTGCTATGTCTTTCTCATGTAGTGCTTCCTAAGCTCAAAAACCTGAAGTTTTGATCAACATTTTTCCCGATGATCTGCTCACCAACCTTTATCACTTTGGCATGAAATTCTGACAGCACCTTCATAATACTAAATCGATCCCCAAGAAGGTCGATCATACCGGAAAAAGTGGTAGTTGGGGGATTTGCTAGTAAGCGGGCTATGGGATCCCTAGGCTTATATGGTTGTTGAAATTCATCATAGTTAGGGTCACTGGGATCAGTGACGATGGTCATTTCTTCTTTCTTCTTCCCTTTGTCCTTAGGGGCAATTATGATCTCCCATTGTCAGTCTGTCCTCTCTTGCTACTTGGACGTTTCTGAATCTGAGAGGATAAAAGGTGATGCCCTTGGAGATTTAGATGGATGGGTAGGCATTTTAGATCCTGACTTACTGTCGGGAGATCGAGACCTTTTCAAGAACCATTACGCTGATCCTGACCATCCTTCTCTCCGATCGGGCGATAAGAAACCATCTCCCCTATCTTGAGTTCTGTGGCTGGCTACCCAATATTTTTGCTTAGTCCAAATGATGAGGCATCCTTTTTAATGTTTGTTTGAGGGATATCCGGCTTTAGCTATTTGAACTTGGACTAAAGCTTGCTTCTTCTAAAGCTCATACTTTCTATAAAAAAATACAAGGATAAAGAGTTAAAACCATGCTACGGCCAAGAAATACATCGGTGCAATATAGGACATGTGAGTGAAAAGTGCATAGTGTTTAAACAAACCCTTAGGGTCCTTATATGTCTCTAAATGTTGTCGAATCTCCGCTATTGAGACGAAGTCCCCATAAGCGATCCCTAGTTCAGGGTTCTGTAAATAGTCGGAGATAGTAATGCCCCATATGACAAATTCCTCTAGATCCTCAGATTAAAAGGTTTTGTTCAAAGCTTCCTGTAACGACCCAGAATTTCAGTCATTCAAAATTGGAATATTTAATTGATTTTAAATATTCACAAGTTAATTTTATACGTTGAATAACTTATATTTCAAATATAATGATTTATTTGATAATTAAATTGATTAATTTAATATTTGGAATTATTTAAATAATTGAGATTTGAATTTAATTTAAATAAAAATGATTCAAATGCTATTTGAATCGGAATGAAGTTAGTAAACTTTTGAAATTGAATTAAAAGTGATTAATCGAAAATTGGAAATTTTATATTTAATTTGTCGAGTTAAAAATAGCCATTCGGGACACTGTCTCAGAATTGGACAAAACCAACTTCATTGGATCCGTAATAGTATATTATTGTAGGATTCTAAATTTCATGTCAATCGGACTTACGGTTTGGTCGTGCGAAGCTGAAACGCATAGAAATTTATTTAAGTAAATTTAATTAAAATAATTCGATTCGAAAACCTATCTTCTATATATGATGGAATTGGCCTCCGATATATATTCCATTGTGTTTGGAATAGGGGTAAAACATTATGAACGCCAGGCGGCACGCTTCGTTTGGAGTTCGGAAAATATTCGGATGAATAGTGTCGCGGAATTTTATATAAAAGGACATCACTTTTTCCAATTTGCAACAACCCTAGGGTTTCCTGCTGTAACGACCCGAAATTTTCGATCGCGAAAATTCTAGATAGTTAGGAAAAGAAGAAAGAGATAGAAGAAGAAGAAACAAAAACACAACACTGATTCTCACAAAACGCAGCGGATCAAAATATAATATCAAATAATAACAGTTTACAAAAGAATACCTGTCTCTGTCAATTATATTTTTACATCAGAGTTACACTCATACACAAACACTGGACATATACAAATCGCATGTCTCAGATAAACGGAAATAATATCACAGCGGAAACACTCCATACGTTCCTACCATCCAGCTCGCCTCCTGAGCTCCAGAACGTCCTTACCTGAAAATCTGTAATACTCGGTCTGACCCGAGCATTACATCAAGTAACACCTGGGTCAGGCTGGAAACCAGCATGAGTAAACCCAATCAAGAATTACAAAAGCATACAACTTATATATATAACCGGGGTAACTTGCATCAATTTCAGACTCTCAAATTGTTATAGGCATCACTTATTTCACTCACAAATTTCTAAGTACCAAACTTAGATTTAATGGTCCAGTTCACTTAAATCATCCCATTCCAGCCTATTCATATCAATCTATAAAGAATCGAAGTGGTTTTGGGTATTTACTAATACCCGACTCCGGTCTCTTTTGAGTCCAATGTCATCTTAACCCAAGTTATTCAATTAAAATACAATTCACTTTATTATTGGATAACACTTTACATAGCAATTCATAATTGATAGATAATCACATAATTTCTGTTCCCCCATAAATATCATATCACAAAGCAATTCATATCAGAGATATCAACCAATCCAGGACACTTATCATCATTCAAGCATTATCAATTCATATCATAATTAATTTAATTACTTAAATTAAATTAATCCTTAAGAATTAATCACTTACATGCTCATATTAATTATATACTAACTTTTAATTAATTAATCACTCCTTGATTAACTTATCAATCAATTATAATATCCAATCACCAATTAATTACCCTTTTAACTGTCACTTAATAAACCTTAATTGTTGATTAATCTCTTTCAATACAAAGTAATCAATCCTTAATTACTTTATAATAGATTAATTATCCTTTAATTAACTGATTAATTTTTCATCAACTATTGATTGATAACCTTAATTATTAATCAGTATCTCTTAATACTAATTAATTAATTAATCAAAATTATCCTATAATCACTTCATTGATCAATTATCCTTAATTTATCAATCCCTTAATCACTTGCATTAATTATGCGAATTAATGATCCTTACCAACTTCTTTAATTAATTGTTTTTCTAAATCTTTATTCATTAATCAGCTTAATTAATAGAAGTCTGTAAATTCAAAATCAATTTAATTAACCACTTTAAAAACAACAAATCTTATACATTTGAATTTGAAAATTATTAAATTTATCACCAATCAAATTTTGAATTCCATTTGTTTTAAAAGAAATTACCTTTCACAAATTCACTTTAAATATATTTAAAACTTAGTTAAACATCCTCTTTGAAACTCAATAGCTTAAAAAACTTAAAAATCTTTAAACACTTTAAAACTATTTGAAAACATTTTGCTTTAAATTTTGAAAACTTGTTAACATTTTCTTTTGAAACTAATCACTTTAGTAGCCCTTTAAAACTTCAAACTTGTATTCAAATTTTAACATTTGAACATTGTTTCTCTAACCTTTTAACCCCGGCTCGAAAAAACCCACGCGATCACGAATACAAACCCAGATTCGAAGATACAACTAAAAATCGAAAAACGAGCCTTCGAACAAAATATGAAACAAACGCCGACGACAATTCATCTCGCCGTTGATGATCATGGCGACTGAAACTCACAGACTTGCTTACAAACCCGACACAACTACGATTTTACCCGAGACACACACGAGCAAATCCTCACGCAAACTCGAGCACTCACGATCGGCCACCGCTCCGAGACAACCACGCAACCTTCTCGAGTCAAACCCGAGATTCCTGCTTCTTCCCAAATCTACCATCGCCAGATATACAAAGGTGCACCGTGCACGTACACCGTCGATCCATCGCTCTCCGACCCTTCCTCTGATCGTCGACCAGTCATCGACAACCTCGCCGTCCCTCTCGATAACTCAAATCGTCGATATCACCCATGAATCGAAATCGAACCCATCGTTCGAAAATCTGGAACCCACCACCATCGGAAATTCTCCCCTCACCGTCGATCCTGACCTAGATAAACCTCGCCGTCCTCACCAGAGATTCGCCTCGACTCCAGCACCGATTCCTTATCACACAATCACCTCCGACCCACCCTAGACTTCGCCATTACCTTGAAAACATCGACGTCCCAAATAATTGACGAAGCCCTACTCCGACCTCCTCTGGCCACCATGACCAACAATAAAACACTACTCCATTTTTTCTGCAATCCTCAACCCACTGGCCACCACCAAACCAAACCCCGATGATCCACTCGCCGCAAATCGACGGCAATAGACAAAAACTCAGATTCAGTTCAACTCAAGAATTCTCTACAAACCCAATCCTAAAAATCACGATTCCTGTCCCTAAATTCATTATTTACAATAACGAATCTGATCATGGATTTAATTCATGAAATTAAAATGTTTGAATTTTCTGATTTCTCAAGGTTTTTTTACTGTAAAAACTTATTTTAGAAATATTAGCTAAATAATTCCATCTGGAATTATTTTTAAAAATGACCTTACCTTGTTATAATCATTTTCTATTTTATGATCAAAGCTTGAATTTATTTAGATAAAAAGATATGAATTTGTTTTCTTTTCTTGAGTCTGTGAATACAATAACAACAGAGGCCATAAATATATATATAACAGACATATATACTATATACAGAAAAGTTCAACTATATTCAAATTTAGAAACATCCATGCACCACATAATTCATCACCACTGCACAGATCTAACACATGCATCAAATAAATAAAAGTTCTTAGCTTTTAAAAGTTTCTGTTTACTCACCTTATGTATGAATAGAGAAAGCCTGGAAACTGATCTGCAACTGGAAATGATTTGATAACTAGATAAGCAAGCTTAAATTGATCTAGAAACTTGATTTGCTTGTTGGATTTTATTGAGTTTGAATTGCTTAGTTTCAGGTTGAAAACTTGGTGAAGTTTTTTTGTGTTCGTGAGCTAAAGTGTATATGGAGGTAACTAAGCACTGTATATATAAACATAGAAATGAAGTGTTAAAGAAGCCAAGCTGAAGTATTGGTGTACAGGCTTTTGCCCTTTCTCTTTTTATTTTTATTTTTTTAACTTACTTCAAATGAAAGAAATGAACATAGGAGATACGTATATACAGAGAAGGGTAGGCTATATCTCGTACAGGCCACATTTTTTTCTTTGTTTTATTTTGATTTGATTCATATGCAGACCTGATTTTGATTTCATATGACAGCCCTTGATTTTTGTTTTGACCTTGATGAAATGTTTTGTATGCTTGAGTTGATATTTTATGTGCTTGAGATGATGTATATTAAATGCTATGTCCCCTTGTATGTTTGCATACATATCCATACCCTTAAGTATTATACATATATATCTATACATTTTATACATACGCTTTCTATACTTATGTGCATTTTGTAATTATATATCTATATTCTCCATATTTATGTACTTGTATATACATATACTTTTCTATATTTCATTCATATGGGCATATGCACAATTATATATTTCCCACTTTTACATACTAATACATATTTTATCATTAGATATTTTTATATATATCTCCTATTATTTCCTATTTACTTATATATTTGCTTCCTATGGTTGCACATACATACTTATATACTTATATATATATATATTTAACCCTTACAAACTTGTATATATTTATATATATTGTATGGATATTTTTATCTTAATTTAAATGGTGGGGTTTTATATGTTCATATAATTTATTGTTCTATGAGGTTTATAATTCAATATTTATTATGGTTTCCAAATCAACATATATATCCAGATATTTTTAATTATCAGAAATTCATTTGTTCGACCCATCAAAATTAATATCCCGATATTTTAAACCAGTTAATTTCCAATTAACAACCATTAAAAATCTGGGTCGTCACACCTGCCCTAGCCGCCACTTTTGAATTCAATGGCCAAAATCATCCCATCATCTTGCTCCAAAATCTCACGGTCCAGCCACTTTCACCAAAATCTTCCTAAAGCAATATCGTAGAGGGCATCGAGATCTCCAACTCCAATTGTGATGATGGGTTTTCAAGCGACGACATGGCGGCGATTAGCATTCGAAGGCACAACATTTTGGGCTCGATTTCTCGGCCTAGGATCACCAGAACTGGCATGGTCGTGGGCGGTGGTGCACGGCATGAAGGGCGACGATATGGTGAGGTCTGATCGTCTTCTGGATCGCCGAGGTGGGAGCGGCGCGTGGAGGAAGAAGGCGATGTGAATGGGTTTCCTTACGAGAGAGGAAGAAAGGATGGAGCGACCAGTTCTGCTCCATTCAAAAATCAAGGGCCCGGATTTGTTTAAGTTTATTATTAAAATTAATTTTGTAAACTAATTTTATTTAAAATCGTGTAATCTTATAAATGCTATATCTAGTTCATACGAGGTCGGATTTGCATGAAACGAATTGCATTGGGTTCGTATTTTAAAATACTACGCTGTGGAGTTGGATTGGAGTTGATTTGAGCTAATGGAAATTTTGGTTAAATTCGAACGCTTGTTCGTTTTAATCGAAATAACACGCTGCAAAGACGACTGGATGCAAAGTGAGTAAAACTCACTCTTTCTGACTCGCTTATATTTTTATATAAGTTGGAATATTTTTATTATGCTGTTTTGATGACTGTTGGATGTTATATATATATGTATGTATATATATTGGATGTTTGGATGTTATGCTGTTGTAGTTAGTAGTTGGATATATTCCTACCGATTGGAGCAGATGAGACCCTATACGTTCCCGTGTATGAGCGGATGACCCTTTGTACGCGCGTCTGCCTCGAAGCAGACATTGTACATATCTTCTCATATGTATATTTGTTGCAGGTGATAGGTTGGAGGGATCCAATAGGATTCCTCACTATGGTTGATATTTATTTACACATATTGTTTTATATGTTGTATTATGTGATATTTGATGTGATGGATGCCATGATTGCTATTATTGAAGTGAATCCCCTTATTCTGCACTTTTGTAGCGTTGGGCCTATTTCTGAAATCTAAAATACTAAAATAATGATTTCGATTTAAAACGGATGTTTAAGTGATTTTTGAAGTTATATAAATTTTAATAATTAGTTGTAAATTATTAAAAGAAGAAGTTTACGTAAATGGAATCAAAAATATGAATTTTGAAATATGGAGTTAACTATTTTGTAAAATAAGTTAAATTGAGAATTTTGAACTTATTGTAAATGGTTTATGTATAAGATTTATAAAATTGATATTTTATAAATAAAATTAATGGAATTATAAACGAGTTTTATAAGTGTTAAAAGTTATAAATAAAATCTTATAAGTAAATAAGATTTATAAAGAATGAAGTTA
This sequence comes from Allium fistulosum, assembly GCA_030737815.1. Taxonomy (NCBI): domain Eukaryota; kingdom Viridiplantae; phylum Streptophyta; class Magnoliopsida; order Asparagales; family Amaryllidaceae; genus Allium; species Allium fistulosum. The sequence continues at coordinate 1,622,218,428 of CM060901.1, forward strand.
TTAAAAGAATGAATTTGTAAAATAAGAGATTTATAAGTAAATAAACTTATAATGGGATTTTGACATATAAATGAGATATAAATGGAAGTTGTTAATGGTTTTTATAAAAGGAAATATATTCACATTTTTAAAGAGAATAATTCTTTAAATGAATGTTTTGGAAAGTGATATTATAAAATGGAGTTTAAATGGTTTGAAAATAAAATGATTTGTAAATCTACTTATTATTAAAATAAGTAATGAAAATGTTTTCCAAATATCCAATAAGTGAAATGGTTTTGAATATTACCTTTTTAAAGATATTTTGAAGTGAATAATTAGAAAGTGATTTGATTTATAAACGATTAATAAAATCAGGCCCAGTGACTACTTATGTGCTAGATTTTGTTTGTTGCTTTGATAGTTAAATAACCGACTATCAAATTTGGCCATTTTAGTTTCTCGACTTGATGTGGAAACTATTTAGTCGTACACTTAGTACGTAGCCATCTGTGTAGGCTTGATTATCGTTTGTATTGAGAATGCTGATTCGAGTAGTGCGGAATATTACTCCTATCTACCGAGCTTCCTTCTTGGCCGAAGGATAGCAAGTTGAAAGTTGGAAACATGATAAGTCTACGAGACTTAGTTTCTGTATGAGGTTGAGTAACGCTTTTGCGTTATTGGTGCGAAGAGACCGAGATCGGTTTATTCGAAAACCACTTTGGACCAACCTATATGCGACGATTGTGCAGGTTTGTTGATGATACCGATACTTAGGATTTTCATAGTGAAGGACTGCTTGTTGATCATTTGGGGTTAAGATCCCAATATACATATAGTAGCAGTAGTCTCTTCGTTATGAAATATCCATTGCAAGGGCTGTCGCTACTAATCCTATAGGATGTTGTAGGAGAGTACCTTCGGTTTGTCCTATTCCTGGACAACTTGTATGGATGAGTGTCTGATATTGCATTTCTAAGATTACGTACATTGGTTTTTACAAACATACATCTATGGTGGCGGAGAATGCAACTTCTCTTAGCTTAACACCCTCCTTGAGACGTACGAGCTCAAGGGTTTTATTTTTATGGAAGGCAATTAGTAGTCAATGGAAATGGCAATGTGGCGTCCAAAGATGATGATGATGTGATATGTGAAAGGTAATCGATATCTCTTTTGGCCTCAATTCCCGGAAAATGACTGAGACATAGATAGAAGTAGCAAGGCTAAGTGGGTCGCTCCTATTAGGATACGTCATCACTCTTCTAGATATATCTTTACATGCTATTATGTCGTGTATATGATTATTGTTGATGTATGCTTGTGGCCATGGATTTAGGTTGGTAACGACCGGAGAAATGACATATTCGGTATTATCCAGGAAGGGGTAGGCCGGTCATGTGTTGGTTTAAGTGCCCAGTATCTGGACCCTAGGTACATCCCTCAAGAGGTGTACCGAGTTTGGCTCAGAAAGGTAGTCCCTTCACCTAGTCATTTTATGGAAATCCAAACTCCAATACTTGCCTGCCATTTTCTATTGTAGAAGCCTTGTATTACAAGGTGTATGCTGGAATTTAATAATGTAACAATTTCAGTTATGATTAATATTATTTGTATAATAGACACTATTATAATACAAGGGAATTTGATATGAAATGTTTTGGTTATCGTAAGGTAAAAACCTTGTCGGTATTTATTTGCGACGTGGTCTTACGAGATACCATTTGTTTTGATAAATAAAGTTTGGTAACCTTAAAAATTTAAAATTCAGTTGAGATGTGTTTTCTCATGCTGGTTTACCAAACTGATCCGGGCGTTCTTCCCTTTCAATGCTCAGGTCAGACCGAGTATATTTACAGGTTCAAATTTAATGCTTTTGGAGCTTCAGCATGCGAGCTGGAGATCTTCATGTCGTGTACACGTATCTGTTTATTTTTCCGCTACTTTGCATTGTTGTTGTAAATTATCAGCATTTGTGAGGACATGTTATTATAACTGTCCAAGCTGATGATTACTTATTGTGTACTCTGATATTGATTTATGTATATTACAGTTTCTCTGTGTAAAGATTATCGATCTATATTATATGTTATTCCGCTGCGATGTGAGATTCTGTATTGTTTTGGTTCTACTTCTCTCTCTTCTTCTTCTTCTTCTCTTCTCTTCTTCTTTCTTCTCTCTTTCTTCTCACCCTCTCTTTTCTTTCTCATGATCATCTGCAATTCTGTTCGCTTTGGGTCGACATGTGTGGTTTATTATCGGTTCAGAGGGTATGGATTTGCGGGTCATCGTAGGTGGTATCAGAGCTTAGGTTTAGTATACTCCTAGGCTTTGATGTGTACTCATTATAGACATGGTTAGTAATACCATAGAATGAGTTGAGTGTGTGTGTGTGTATGAGCGTGTATTTGTTAGTTATATAAAAATGTTTTATATTGTGTTGATGTATCTATTGAGTGGCTTATGAATTTTGGTCGGTATGTGGGACGCCACTGTATCGATAGGGATTTCTAAACTCTTAAACAAGGTAAACCGACATAATATTTTTTTGAATGGGTAAATGAAATAATTTTACCTCGATTATATTATATATATATAATTATATATATTGATTGTTGGTTGTTAATGAATGGTAATATTTAATTATTATCATTTGTTATTTGCTATGTTTAATAAAAAGTTGTTATTATTATAAATCTAAATAGGATAAATAAATTTGGAATGAATCTTATATAAGTGAAGTAAAATAGTGAAATTATATAAGTAAAAAATTATAAATGTGATTTATAAATATAAAAAGTGATTTAAAAAAATATAAAGCACTGAATTCACTACCGTTGCTGGGAAGTAATTCGGATGGTGACTGCAACATCATCAGTATTCATTTTCGAGTTTCTAAGTGATGGATTTGCTACATTATTAATTTACTAATGAAGTTTTGTTTTGATAAAACAAGTTTTGAATTTAAAATCCAAGTGTGATTTGATAAGATATAGGAAAATAAGTTTTTGAACTAATAATATGAAAATGGTATATATAAGGAAATTTGAAATTGGAATATGAAATTAAGTTTAACTTAAGTAAAGTTAAATAAATTGAATTAGTAAATGAATTATATGAATTGAAGTTTAACTATGCTAAGTTAAATAAATCGAAATGAATTTGCAATGTATCAAATAAAAATGAATATACACTGAAGATGTAAAGTGATTAGATAACCATGAATTGTGAACGTAGCATGTGAATAAACTTGAGTATAAAGACTCATGAATGTTTAAATAAATAAGTTGTATAACTTATAAATTTTAGAAATAATAAGTTGAAACAAGAAAATTAAATGGTTTATATGAATGTTAAGAAATGAGAATCTGAATTTGAATTATAAATGGAAATATAACTTAAGTAGAATTAAATGAAGTTGATTTTGATATTCAAAATGAATTAATAAAACGAAGCTAATGGAATGAATAATGAACTTAAGTTATTAAACGAAATTCTACTTTATTGCAAAATGAATTGAATTGAACTAATGAAATAAATTAGTTAATTGAATATGATTTTGAATGTTGTTTGAAAAAATTAAATATAACTTAAGTTGTGGATTTGTAATAAAAATAAGAAGTGTTGCATAAAAATATTAAAACGAACTTAAGTAAAGAATCTATGTAATGGTTGTTAAGTGTTATTAGTGTTAAAGAAAATATACTAAGTGAAGAATGAATGTAAATGAACGTGATTATAAACTCATATAAATAATAAAAATGAATGTGAATATGAAATTGAATATGGAATGAGATGTTGTTAAACATGAATTGAAATTAAGTGAATATTAGTAAGTGGAATGTAAACGAAGCGAATATGAATAATTGAATGTGAGTAAAATGAATGTAAGTAAATTACATGTAAGTCATAAGCGAATGTAAATGGGATAGAAACTAAATGGTAAATGAATAAATTTAATGGATATTATTTGTTTGATGATTTCTTATGTTGCATGTGTTTCATTTGCATATGATGATTGTATAGCTATGTTATATATTGATATTACTTTCAATATATATGTTTCTCATTTGGTTGTTGAGTGTTTAGTAGGTGCAGATGGCATTTGCTTTGCATTTGGAGCTCGCTTTCGCGCTATATTGCTTATATATGCTTGCTAATAATATATAAGGTACATATCTCGGATTACATATCGTACTTTTACACTTTTCCCTACGGGATGCCTCATCCTTGATGATGAGATGTATATTTGTGATTATATATATATATATATTGTGATTTTTCCAATTGAACCGCACAAAGGAGACTGGTAAATTTTTCTGAAAATTTAAGGCGTTAGAATTTTTTTGAAATTTTTGATAACTAAAAATTTGATTTTGAGTTATAATTTGAAATGATATTAGTTGATTTTTGGAATTGTATTAGCTAATGACTATGAATGAATTTAGAAACTTCGAGAATGTGATAATGAAGTTGCAACTATAAATGTTAGAAAAGTTAAAAGACCTAAGAGATTTGGTAATCCAACTTAACTAAATTGATTTTGCAAAGTTAATGGACTTTATAGCTTTTTCTTACTTGGTAATTTTAGGGATGAAACTCTTTTAAGTAGGGGAGAACCTCAACATCAAGATTGGTTCCTAGAAGAATGGGCTTCATTCCGATCCGAGGTGGTGGTGTCATCCTCCTACTCTCGTATGGATTTTAACCGACCGCTTATATGGAGCTCAATCCTGAAGGAATCTAGTTTTGAACTTGTGGCATCTGTGTGCACTAAAGGGTCGATACTGGAAGGAGCCGACATCAAATCAACACCAGAAGCGGTGGCTGAGAATATCGTCCCTCACTCATTTCACCCGCATTAGAGGTTTTTCCTTCCATTTTCTTTACAGGTATGCATGTGGAGGGAACTTTACATTTCCCAATGGAGCACTCGTCAACTAGCAACTCAAGCTGTCTAAGATTATCGTCCGTCAATAGGCGGAGAACCTCCCTCTATTCTATGGGAATTTTCTTTAAGTTCTTCAATACCTCATTTAAATCATCGCTCATCGTAGCTCTTACCAAACCTAAGGGAGTAACCAGAAAAGGAGGGTCAATGGTTGAAACAAAGTCTTTTTTGGGTAAGAATGAACATGAATAAGTAGTTAGAGTGGCTTACATCCTAAGTGCCATTAATGGAAGTATGGAGAAGTATACGAATGAAAAAGTGCTCATTTGTAAACATACTGTACTTTGAGTCCAAATCCTTTACCAGCTTAAACTTGCTTCCTACATTGAGATAAATAAAAGGGGAAGTTTCCCCATATTGCTAATTCATTTTAGAGGCATGATACCCCATATCGCTTATGAATTTTAGAGGTGCAATATCTCATATTGCTTATGCATTTAGAGGCACGATACCCCATATTACTTATGCATTTTAAAGGAACGATACGCCATATCGCTTATGTATGTTAGAGCCTCGACAGCCATGTTTTGATAACAAATGTTGTATGGATTTTGCTAAAAGAAATTATGTATGAAATATCTCATATTTCATTATGGATGTGATTATTGATTGAACATATTTTGATGAATGATATTACATGTCTTGTTATCATTTGATCAGTTAAATCAACATATTTCATCATTGTCATACTCATATCTACATTACCCATCACTATATATTAGGATTTAGAAATAGAATGACTAGTTAGGTTGTTCCAGTAGTGAGTATAGTCAGACAAAACTCTTGAGTGAGTAGAATTGCATCCAGAAGATCAGATAGATAAATTGTGTAAGGATGCTATGAACTGATTAAAACCAGATAAGATATGACTCATGGATTCAAAACAAGATAAGATTTAGATGGGACTAATTTAGGGTCATGCCTTATGCTTCAGCTATTAGCCCCCGGTTGGTAAAGGTCCACGATACCAATGTGTAGGGCTTTGTCAATAGTGAGACTAGAAGATGTGTATACACATAAAAGAACTCGTAGCTCTATACGCTCACCAAGTTGTCTAATTTGTTTGCCTCCTAACCGTATTTGGAGATTTTAGGATATCTAGTTATGTTTTGGCCCGAGTCAGCCCGATAGGTTATTATTTAGCCTGTGAAAACTAATAGATTCATAGCGACCCTACGAAAACTATGATCTGAGGCAGACAATCAATTTTATGGGTTGGGTAAACTTTGAGAATGCATAGCCCTTTATCGACAGACCAGACATACTTACTAATATTTCATGCATACGATTATATTATGTTGTTCTAACCATTTCGGTTGCAGGTGCATGATTTATGATTGGTATATTTTGATAAGATACTAGAATCGGGAAAACCCGTTCCACTCAATGGCGTGGTCTCACTAGATATCTATTTTGGTTTGAGATGGTATAGGTATTATTCACACCAGAATTTTTTCAGACTCGAAGTTTTTTCCCTTAAACTCCCGGGTGCTCGCTTGAGTAGGCCGAGAGTAGGGTTTTCAGGTTAAGACGAATAAGCTTTCGAAGACGTGCAGGATGTAAGCTAATATTAGTAGTTTATTTCCGTTGTGTTGTTTAAAGTTTAAGCTTTGTTTGAAAGGATGTCATGACAGTAATTATAAATGTCGAGTAATTAGACTCTGATCATCCAAGGGGGCATCTTCATATGTCGCTCTTGGAATATATTTGTATTTATTATATTTTCTCTGAACGTGTAATCCATGGGATTATGTAATGAATGTAAAATTTTAATTAATGAAATGTGTTTTGAAAATTTTCATATTCATGTACTCTTGATGTTATGTATACAATTAAATGATCTCAGTTTATCATTGGAAAGTAACACTATTGATGGCTGCAGCATTGATAACACTATTTTTAGGCCGCAAACTGGAAATGTTACAACTTGGTATGAGAGCATAGGTTTATGCAAAACTTAAAAGATTTTGAAAACATAATCCAAATAAATCAGAGAATAAGATTAGGGTACGCGCTTAGGATTGAGATTCCACTTTCGAGGAGAAACAATCATTGGAAGATTCATTCTCAACGGTAGTAATTTGAGATTGAAATTACATTCAACACAAGGATAGTTCACTTTTTTAGGACCCTTTTGATTCAAAGTGTTCTTAAACTTCATAGTAACGCTAACTATGGTGATAAAATTTCGATCAAGAGAGAATACCTACAAAATTGGAGACCTTATAGATAAGTAATTGCTCTCCATTGAGCTTGAGCATAGCTTCATCTGGTGAGTCATATCTATCAGTTCTTCGAGAGTTGTTGTCTTCACCTGAGTTCATTTCTCTGACTGTTTCTGTTATAATTGCACTTTATAATCTGTTAGTTTCGCCAGACATAGCTCCTACTGACGGTTTACCTCAAGTTCCATTATGGTCACCATTTAATGCTTTTACTTCATCTTCTTCTAACCCACACTACTTCTCCTTCAAAAAATCTAGAGAGAATACCTACAATTTTGTAGGTATTCTCTGCCCCATTATGGGAAGAAAGGCACATTTTTCCAGAAGATCATAAACAATTTGCTTTATGAACTTATGCGTAGTTATTGGTCTCTTGTCAGCTTAGCCCCATCGAATCGATGCTTGTTGCCTAGGCAAACATCAGGGAGAATCAGAATCTTACAATAGATTCATTCATCTCTCACATCAAAGACTCGAGCTGCAACAAACATTACTTTTGTTTGAAGGGGGCACAGATGAAGCTATGCTCAAGCTCAATGGCGAGCAATTACTTATCTATAAGGTCTCCAATTTTGTAGGTATTCTCTCAGAGAATACCTACAAAATTACTTATCTATAAGTAATTTTGTAGGTATTCTCTACATGATAACGCATAACGATATAGTAACGAACTTGTAATTGCTATATATAAGTACATATTCTATCTCTATTCACCCCTCTCTCATAGACCATTCATCCGTACCTTACAAAGACTCATATGCAGATCACGAGAAAGCATGATATGAAGGTAGGAAATGGAAGAGTGAATCTAGATGGAGGAAGCACCATAACTAATGGAAATGAAAGAATTTGGATTGAACAACTAATGCTAATCCAAATGCAAATGCTAATGTGAGTGCTAGAACCCCACCAGTAGATATGAGGACTATGTATCAATCCTTTGTAAATATGATGAAAGCTGGAGTTGTGGCTGGTTTGGTTGGAGAAAACGCTGATAATTCGGGAGGTGCTAATCCCGAGGTATCTACTCGCAACAATCATGCCGCGTTGAGCCGTGATTATAATCACCGTGGAGGAAATCCTAGAATAAAAAGTGTTATTAAAGTTGAAAATTGGCCGTTGCACTGTGAAAGGATCTTTGCTAACTTGGGCTTAAACGATGAGCAGAAGAGGAGTTGGCATCTAGACAGTTGCAAGGAGCTGTTTTGTATTGGTGGAACAGCGTGACTGTAGGAATACCAGAGGAGAATTTGACTTAGGCTAAATTTAGAAGAAGATTTGAGGAAAGGTTTTTGTTCGAAATAGACAAGTTATCTTTGCTTGGGAAGTTTATTAAATAGGAGCAGGGAGAGATGTTTGTACTGCCGCATCTTAGAGATCCATGCGTTGTGGTGGTCGAGATGGCGTTAAGGAAGAAGGAATGATTTTGACATTTGGAAAGGACAAGCCTATGGAGACTTAAGGTTTTCAAGGCAATAAAAGGAAGTTCTTTAATAAGAAGGGAGCTCAGATGGACGGAGCTGCCAAGAAAGGGAAGGCTAACATTGTTTGCTATAAGTGTCATAATTAAGGGAACTTTGCTAATGAGTGTAAATCTGGCAATGGAAGGAAGGCTGTGGGAAAGAAGAATGTGAAGTGTTACAATTGCAACCAGATGGGGCATTATAAAATGAATGTTCAGAAACGGCCAAAGCTATTAAAGGAATTTTTTTTGCTCTGGAACCATTAAGCTCTGGACTGACCGCGGAAGAGAAAGGAAAGTCTATGATGGGAGGTATGTTTTTGATTCATGGCATACTTTTTAAAGTATTATTTGATACTGGCGCATCACATTCTTTTGTCTTGCAATGTTTGGTAGATAAGTTGAACCTAGAACCATCATACCTTATTACTTCCTTAAGGGTTGCAAATCCAATAGGAGTTATGCAACTCTTGGGATGAGATTTGACCATTTATAATTTGAGCTATTGGGTCATACATTTACCTGCAATTCACATGTATTTGATTTTGTGGGTTTTCGGATTATTTGGGTATGGATTGGATAAGAAGATGTGATGCTAGGATATTTTGCCAAGATAGGAAGCTATCGTTAAGACACCCTAATAGCCATAATCGAATTATATACTCAGTATAAAATTCGAGTTTAGATGTATATGCTTTATTGGGTTTGAAGGAAGAGGAAGATGAGGTGAATCGGGTTTTTCTTGTAAGAGAGTATGCCGATATTTTTTGCCAGTATAGGACTACCACCAAAACGAGCTATTGAGTTTCGAATAGATCTTGTACCTGGAGCTGAACCCATAAGTAGAGCGCCTAGTAAAATGACACCTATTGAGATGAAAGAGTTAAAGGTGCAGCTAGTGGACATAGAAGGGAAGAATTTTATTAGGCCAAGCAGTTTGTCGTGGGAAGTGGCCATGGTGTTTGTGAAGGAACCGAATGGGTCATTTATGATGTGTATTATCATAACTTAAATGAAAAGACAATAAAAAATCGATATCCTTTCCCGAGAATAGATGATTTTTTGATCATTTGAGTAGAGCCAAAGTGTTTTCCCAATTAGATGTAGCAACAGGGTTCCATCAATTAAGAGCGGTAGAGGATAGCATTCCATTAACTATGTTTCGAATAAGATATGGCTCGTACGGAAGGTTATCCATGCACTTTGGATTGACCAATGTGCCTGCCTACTTTGTGGATTTGATGAACCAAATCTTCCAAGAGCATTTGAACATATTCATGTTAGTGTTTATAGATGAAATTCTGATATATTCTAAAAATGAACGAGATCATGAAATTCATCTTAGAATAGTGCTAGAAATGTTGAGGCAGCATCAACTAAAAGTAAAGTTCTCAAAATGTCACTTTTGGAAGAAAGAAGTAAAGTTCCTTGGTCATGTAGCTTCAGAGAATGGGTTATCAGTAGATCCAGCTAAGATTGAAGCTGTTAATAATTGGAAAAGACTCGAGACTACGACCGAAATAAGAAGTTTTCTGGGGTTAGATGGCTATTGTCAGATATTCATTAAGGATTTCTCTTGTGTACCGGCACCTATGACTAAACTAACCAGGAAGGATGCAATGTTTGTTTGGACCGAAATGTGAAGAAGCATTCTTAAAGCTAAAACATTTATTGACAAGCCTGTGTTAGTTGTTCTAGATGGAAATTAAGACATAGTGGTGTATACTGATACATATAGATAGGGTTTGGAGTTTTGTTAATGCAAGGAGCTAAAATGATTGCCTTCGCTTCTCGATAGCTTCGACCCCTAAAGTTACTCATGATTTAGAGTTGGCAGCGGTGATCTCTGCTTTGAAATTGTGGAGCACTGTCTTTTGGGAGAAAGATTCGAGTTATTTACAAATCATAAGTCTTTAAAGTATTTATTCTCTCAAAAGGAGTTGAATATGAGACAACAAAGGTGGCTGGAGTTTTTAGCAGCTTATAGTTTTGATATTGAGTATATTCCAGGGAAAGGAAATAACGTTGCAGATGCACTTAGCAGAAAACATCAGAATGTGGTGTTAGCTTTGTTAGCAGAATAGAAAGATTTAGAGTCATTGACCACTTATGGTGTTTGGTTAAAATCTATGACTAGTTCTAATTGGAACAATGCAACGTTGTCATGTTTGGAAGTTCAACCAGTAATGATCGAAAGAATTAAAGAGAGATGATCCATTACTAGCTGAACAGATCAGAAGACTTGAATATGGAACTAAGATTGACGATTTAAAAAAAAAATCTTGACCAGAATGGATGGTTGAGGAAGAAGGGACGATTGTGTATTTCAGATGTTGGTGACCTAAGAAAGGAAGTTCTTAGGGAGTGTCATCGATCGATGTTTGCTATTCATCCTGGAGGAACTAAAATGTATCAGGATATGAAGAGGAGTTTCTTCTCGAAAGGAATGAAAATGGATGTAGGATTAGCGGTAAAGCAATGTATGAATTGATAGCAAGTAAAAACCGAGCATCAGAAACCAAGTGAATTACTTCAACCTTTAGAAGTGACACGTTAAAAATGGTATTCTATATCCACAGATTTTATTGATGGGTTGCCTAGGTCAAATAAGGGAAATGAAAGTATTTGGGTCGTGGTAGATGGACTGACCAAGAATGCACACTTTATTACCGTTAAGTCGATAAGGATGACACTTACTCTGACAAAATTATTTATGAAGAACATTGTAAAACTACATGGGATTCCTAGTAGTATAGTTAGTAACAGTGATACTTTATTTATTAGTGAATTTTGGAAGAATCTGTAAGAAGTGTTAGGTACCAAGCTGAAGATGAGTACATCTTACCATCTACAAATTGGATGGGCAAACAAGAAGAGGTAACAAAGTTCTTGAAGATATGTTAAGGGTTAGTGTACTAGACTTTTGAGGGTCGTGGGAAGACCATTTGCACTTAATCGAATTTTCCTATAATAATAGTTATCAAACTAGTATGAGAATGGCTCCTTTCGAAGCTCTTTATGGAAGGCCATACAAATCACCAGCATTTTGGCTAAAGACCGGAGGTAGATTAATTCGTGGTCTAGATATGGTGAGAGAAGCTACAGAGAAGATTGAGTTGTTCCTAGCAAGGATGAGGGAAGCCCAGTCTAGGCATAAAAGTTACGCAGACAAGAGGCATAAGGATCTAAAGTTCTCAGTTGGAGACCACGTTTTTATTAAAGTATCACCGATGAAGGATGTGGTACGGTTTGGAATGTTAGGAAATCAGCACTAAGATATGTGGGTTTTGTTCCTATTATAGAAAGGATCAGGAAACTCGCTTATCAGATATAGTTATTGAATAGTTTGGCAGCAGTTCATAATGTTTTTGATGTTTCTCATCTTAGAAAGTGTGTGCATGATCCAGAGACTATTATTATGCAGAATGTATTAGAAGATTTAGCCATGGAACTAGATATGACTTTGTTAGACAACCATTCATGTTGTAGTAAGAGATGATAAGAAATTAAGAAATAAGACAGTCAAGTTAGTAAAAATCCAGTGGAGTGACAATAAGAAAGGCTGTACTTGGAAGACAGAAGACATGATTAGAGATACTTATCTTGAGTTGTTTTGATGGTATGTTCTATATCTGATATATAGACTTTTACTAAGGATATGCCAGTATTGTTGTTATTTGTTTGTCATGCATGTTTGCATGATTGTTATGTTTTTTGTATTCCTTATCGTAATTTCGAAGACAAAATTCTTTAAGGGTGAGCCTGTAACACCCCTAATTTTTATAATATTATTCAGAAAATTTAATTAGATAAATTAAATAGAATAATGTGTTGTGATAAGGAGAATGTGATTTGTTAACTAATTTGAGTGGGACCCTAATTAATCAATTAATGAGAATGTTTAAACATAGAATAGAAATTGATTAATTAGAGGGAAATAATGGGAATAGTTCCTTTTATTCATTCCCTAAACTGTTCCTCTCTCATTCGTTCTTATTTTATCTTCATTGATCAAAACTAAACCTAAAGGAGGTCGGCCATTACTAATAAGAAAAGAAGAGGAAATCTAAAGAATTCTAAAGGAAAAGCTTAAGGGAACTAATATACATCAAATCTCAATATCTCTTATCGAATCTAAGGTGAATAATAGTTAACTATCTCATTTGTTTATGCTCGATTTTGGATAGATGATTGATTTTCGAAATTGTTATGATAATATGCCATGTTACGGTTGATAATATCATTGTTTGATTGAATGATGATTTATTGGAATTTTATGGAATTTTTCTAGTGGGTTTAAAGGCAAAAACCTGCCTTTTTTCTCTTATTGACTTGAAATCTGAATATATTGTGTAAAACATTATTTTAAAGATGATTTTTTAATTTTCCAAATTCGTATGAATATTTTATGAATTTCCTAAGGGGAAAAAGTGTTTATATAGTATTTTAATTACTAAAAATAATTAATTTATATTTTAGTCCCAAAATTTTTGTATACGCAAGAAGAAGAAAATTAGAATTTTTGGTGATTTTTGGAGAATTTTTCCTAAAAGTTATGATTTTCTATGAATTTATTATTCTAAAAAAGCTTTTAATCAATATTAATATAATATATTAATTATAAGGGTTTGCAAAGTTATTTGAGAAGGTAGAACGTGATCTACTAGCAAATTCTGAAAAGTGCAAGAGATGGTGGAAAATATTATCTTTAAAGGAAATAAATCGGTTTTTAAATTATTTATAGAAATGTCATTATCACAATAACACAGAGACACGATACCCCATATAGCTAATGCATTTAGAGGCGTGATACCCCATATTTCTTATGCAATTTAGAGGCACGATACCTCATATTACTTATGCATTTTAGAGGCACGATACCCCATATCTCTTATGCATATTAGAGGTGTGATACCCCATATCGCTTATGCATATTATATTAGAGGCGTGCTCCTCATATCGCTTATGCGTATTAGAGGCGCGATACCTATATCGCTAATGCATTTTAGAGGCGTGATACCTCATATTGCTTATGCATTTTAGAGGTGCGATACCACATATTGCTTATGCATTTTAGAGGCGCGATACCCTATATTGGTGATGCATTTTAGAGGCGCGATACCCCACATTGCTGATGCATTTTAGAGGCATGATACTCTATATTGCTTATGCATTTTGGAGGCGCAATTCCCCATATCGCTTATGTAATTTAGAGGCTCAACAGCGTTGTTTTGGTAACAATTATTATATGGATTTTGCCAAAGGAAATTATTACTTAACCTAAGTAGTTTTATTATGGATGTGACTATTATTTGAACATATTTTGATGAATGATATTATATGTTCTTGTTATCATTGGATTGGTTAAATTTCCATATTTTATCATTGTCATACTCATATCTACATTAGCCATCGCTGCATCTTGGGATTGATAAATAGAATTAATACATAGGTCATTCCAGTACTGAGTATAGTCAGACTAAACTTCTGAGTTAGTAGAATTGCATCTAGGAGATCGGATAGATCAATTGTGTTAGGATGCTTTAAAATAGATAAGATATAAGTCATGGATTTAAAACTAGATAAGATATGACTCATGGATTTACAACCTGATAAGATATGACTTATAGATTTAACACCAGATAAGATTAAGGTAGGACTGGTGTAAGGTCGCGCCATGTGCTTCAGCCATTAGCCTCTAGTTAGTAAAGGTCCGCAATTCTAGTGTGTAGGTCTTTGTCAGTAGTGAGACTAAAAGATGCGTATGTACAAAAAGGAACTCGTAGCTCTATATGCTCACCATGTCGTCTAATTTGTTTGCCTCCTAACCGTATTGGGAGATTTTGGGATATTTGGTTATGTATTGGTCCGAGTCAGCCTAATATGTTATTAGTTAGCCTGTGAAAACTAATAGGTTTATAGTGACCCTAGCAAAACTATGAATTGACATAGACAGTAAATTTTATGGGTAGGGTAAACTTTGGGGATGTATAACCCTTTATCGATGGTCTAGTCATACTTACCTATATTGCATGCAATATGATCATATTATGTTGTTCTAACCATTGTAGTTGCAGGTGCATGATTTATGATCGACATATTTTGATAAAATACTAGTGTGGAGAAAACCTGTTCTGCTCAACGGCGTGGTCTCACTATACTTTTTATCTAATACAAAGTTTTTGTTTTCCCCTTAAACTCTTGGGTGCTCACTTGAGTAGGCCGGGAGTAGGGTTTTCAGGTTAAGACAAATAAGCTTCCGATGACTAGCAGGAGACAAGCTAATAATAGGAATTTATTTCCGCTGTGTTGTTTAAAGTTTAAGCTTTGTTTTGAAAGGATGTAATAACAGAAATTATAACCGTCGAGTAGTTTGACTCTGATATCCCAAGGGGGCATCCTCATATGTCGCTCTTGTAATATATTTGTACTTATTAAATTTTCTTTGAACGTGTAATCGATGGGATTATGTAATGAATGTGAAAATTTAATTAATGAAATGTGTTTTGAAGATTTTCATATTCGTGGGCTCTTGATGTTATGTCTACAATTAATTGATCTCGGTTTGTCATCGGAAAGTAGCACTATTGAAGACTGCAGCATCAATAGCGCTATTTTTGGGCCTCAAGTTAGGTGATGTTACACCCCATCGTTTGATCTTTGACCAATCCTACATGCTATCATAGTTTGATGAAGTACTTATGAGTGTGGTCGTTGTTCTTATCTTCATAGGTTATCTCCCCATTCCTTCAACGCCGGTTCAAGCTTTGATTTCAAAGATCCTAATTTTCATTTCACCATACCTGAGAACATCCAAGTATCTCACCATCTCATCGAATCCTACTATTGAGAAACCATGCCTTTATTTAAGAGAGTTTAACGATCAAACTACTTTGATGATCAATGACGATATCCTTGCTTGCCATTGGTGATGTGCACATAGGTGCGTAGTGCATGCATGATAAAACCTTCCCTTTTTTATCAAAATTCTAATAAAATATTTTACAAAATTAGTTAAAATAAAACCAGATTCAACTTAATTTTTTTTAAATAAATATTTTTTCAGATAATCTTGTCGGTTGATTACACCTTGAGCCGTAGCTTCGCCTATGAGAATCATATCTCTAACTTAGGAGTTGCAAAGTCCACCATTAGGATATAATTTATTTTTATATCAAGAGAATGATTTTCTATGTGAGATATTGGATTCATCTATGTTTGTTATAGCAGTGTTAATGGGCTATGTAGATATATCTTGCCCAGACACACCGTTCAGGGTAAGTCCATTATAAATGAGATCTTATCTCACTTAATCAATTAAAACTATTTAATTAATTCGTACCCACGTATATTTTGACCCGCGTTATTTTTAAGAAAAAAATTGACCACCAAAGTAAAATATATAAATATAACAAACACATATATATTATTTAATATATCTAAATTATTTTATTGGCCTAAAAAGTAATTCAGTAAATCTATAATTATATATTTTATTAATTTACTTTAGGCCCTATGATAACAATTAATTTTAGGCCCTATAATAATTATATATTTTACATATAACTTTAATAAATTATTTTAATAAATTATTTTTGATAGAAACCGGGGTTTCGGTTGTGATGTGACTCCCAAGTGTGAACTTAGCATAATGTTTAAACAACTTAAATAGTAAAGCTTGTATAGACTTGATTGAAGCTTAGTGGTTTGACATAAGTTTAGCCGCTTAAAGATTATATAGGCAAAATCCAATTTCCTATTTATTAAAGCGACATCCTTAAGCAACAATATATTATGCATGTTTTCTCTTCATCATCACTATATCACTTAGATATCTAAAGCTTGATTAATGGTCAAAACTCTATAAATATCTGTAGTTAATTGTGAAGTTAAACACTGAATTTGTGACGCCCCACCTCTAAACCCACGCTAACCAAGGACACTACGATGTAGTGCTGTCAATTAGCACGGAGAATAAGGCTGTGGAGGAGCGACCATCCATGTAACTTCTTTGTGCGAGCACCGATACGTCAGATAGAATAGAATGCATATCTTTTAAGGAGGAAATCCGACATACCGATACAAACACAAAGCTATCACACGGTGGCTATATATAATCTTCGGATACAAACATAGAAATAGTCATAACATAAATCAGTCACAAACATCCATATCACAAAGGCGGAAGAAGATATGAATAAATATATAACACATGAAAGTGTACATCAGAGTAGTGGTCAGAAAGATCCACTATAATACAAAAGAATAGCATCACGTGCTATACAAAAGAATAAGTACATAACATAGAGTCTATATCTCAAAGGTGTACAACCAAAAACTACTAATCTATGTAGTTAGCCAAAAGTCAGAGTAATCCAGAAGAGAAGTCAAGCAGAAGCACCTGTAACATCTCGGTCTGACCCGAGTATTATTTATAAGAAAATAATAAACGGATCAGTCTAACTATAAATATCAGATGACATGATATAGGATAAGGGGTATGGCATAAACATATAATAACCATGATGGCATACTACTATAAGTATGTAAATGATAATCAACAAGGGATTAATCAATGTCACAAGAATCTTCTCAAAGATCCAAAGACATAAAAAGGTAATGACACACAAATTCACCAATACCCAAAAACCTGATATCATATCAGTGAAAATCACAAAAGTTGGTGAAGCACTAAATCCAGAAATCAACACACGAAATCCAGAACAAATCCCAGAAATCAACACACGAAATCCAGAAATCACTAAAAGGGGGAAGTCCGAACACACGGACGAGAAGCTATCTCATGGAAGCTATCCATTTAATTTTTCCGAACACACGGATGGCCCGAAGGCAAGTCCGAACACACGGACGAAGAGACATCGCTCAATCGCTAGTCTAAATCACAAGAATGATCGTCATGATCATAAGGAAGTGTCAATCACACTAAGCTAGTAAATATATGAGTTTAGCTTCATGTCCCATAACCACTTGCTTAACTTAAATATTTACGAACAAACTGTAGATCTTCACTAGGAAATTGTCACAAAAAGGGTTCAATCGAACAAGTCCAAGAGCTAACCGACGAAGTGAACGCAAGCGTTTCATACCACTCGTTTTACTAAGTCGTTTAAGTCGATTTCTCATTCGAGTGAAGTAAAGGCTTGTATATACTAGTAGATTGAAAATCGGTTTGAGAAAACGAACTTTTGATATTTAAAATAGTGTTGAAATCGCTTTGATGAAAGAGTTTTGATATTTACTATTAGTATTGAAACCTTCATATATCTTTAAAGTGACAAGTCATAAAACGATTGTAGAAACAAATCAATTCACGTTCGAAGACGTGAGTAAAGTCCAAAGAAGTCAGTCCCAAAATCATCAAAGTAGAAATTCTGATAAATGCTTTTCAGATGAGATTGCCTACGCAGAGTAATACGGGGTTCGACCTAAGGTCTGCGACCTAAATGTGAGCGACCTAACGAAGTGCGCGACCTAATAGTGAGGCGCGACCTAAGGTGATTCGCGACCTAAGGGTACGCGACCTAACATGGTTCGCGACCTAAGACTCGCGACTTAAAGTTTGCCTGGGAAGTCGAGCGACTTAAGAGGCATGGGAACCAGCGACCTAAAACTTCGACCTAAGGATACGCGACCTAAAGGCTTGCGACCTAAAGGCACGCGACCTAGAGGTGAACGACCTAACGAGGTCCAGGGGAAGCGACCTAAAATGCTTCGACCTAAGGATACGCGACCTAAAGGCTTGCGACCTAAAGGCACGCGACCTAGAGGTGAACGACCTAACGAGGTCCAGGGGAAGCAACCTAAAATGCTTCGACCTAAGGATACGCGACCTAAAGGCTTGCGACCTAAAGGCACGCGACCTAGAGGTGAACGACCTAACGACGTCCAGGGGAAGAGACCTAAAATGCTTCGACCTAAGGATACGCGACCTAAAGGCTTGCGACCTAAAGGCACGCGACCTAGAGGTGAACGACCTAACGAGGTCCAGGGGAAGCGACCTAAAATGCTTCGACCTACGACTTATTTCTCTGCGACCTAAGCCAGAACGACCTAAGCACGCAAGCGACCTAGGCCTTAACTCGCGAACGACCTAAGAAAGGGATGACTTTTCAACGCGCGACCTAAGGCTTAGCGACCTAACGAAGCCAGAGCGACCTAAGTGCAGGAATTTCCCAAAAACGCTGAAAGTTGGAGTTTTTCGCCGATTCGATCCAAACCAAAAGCAAATATTCATACAAATGCAATAGGGGATCATTCCCAACAGCCCAATGACATCTATAGGCAAGATGTGAGATAAAAAATCTCACCTTTTCCACGAAATTGATGAAGATGAAGATTGAAAGCAAGGAGAAGCAATCCAAAGCTTGAATCCACAATCTTCTACTTGAATTTGATGTTGAATCTCGGATTTGCAATAGAATTTGAGTTGGGAGTTTTAATTTCTCTTTCCCACCACCATTTTTGACAAAGCTTGAAGTGTTTGAACAAATGAGAAAGAGGGTTGGGCTGAATTAAGAAGGTGCAGTCCCAACCAAAGTCACAAGTGGGAAAAGTGACGAAAATTTCACTATCTCCAAACATATCGAAGTTTACACTCAAAAAGATCGCAAACGTCATTTTGAACTCAATGGGGGTGGTCTCGAGTCATAATTTGACCGTATGCAAAAAGTAGCTTTTCGGACTAACCTCCGACTAACGATAAAATATTTAAATATAAAATCGATAGATATGCGGGTTGTTACAGAATTTCTTGCTTCAATCCGGTAATAGTTATCGATTGATCGATTTGCTTTGGCCAAGACTTTGATTCTGTGTAGTTAAAACGCTTAGCGTTTTTATAGTGGTGGAGATGCAAAAGGCTATAGTGGGAATATATAAAGGTGTAAAACTCTTTATTGAAGATAAAATCAAATATCTAAGGTAGATTTATACTCATTCTATAACAACTCGTTATTGAGAAGCAATTAATTAACATTAATAATAGCATTTTAATTAATTAAAGTGGATTTTAAAGATTTATTCAGAACGGTTTTAAATTTATATGAAAATATTGAAATTTAATAATGAAGTGTTTTATGGGGAAATGGGAATTTAATGAAAAATCATTTTTGTGACAAATATTTAAACTTGAGAGTTATTACTAAATGAAGAATTTAATTATTTTTTAGAAATGTTGATATTATAAGATTAAAACGAATTTAAATATATAAAAAATAGTTGTAATGTATTTATAAATTTAGAAATGATATTAAATAATATTTGAAGTTTATTTTAGAAAGGAAAGGGATTTTATTTTATTTTAATAAGGAGTCTTGGGATTTATTTAATGAACGAGTTCAAAATGTAAATAAAGAATGATTTGAGTATAATGAGTTAAAATATGAAAATAATATTTTATAAAAATTATGTAATGGATGAATAATATGAATTTGAGTAGGAAATAATTTGTAAGTGGAGATTTGAATTAATTTTAGGTTAATCAAAAAAATTTAAATCGAGGAAGGTTTAAGTAAGATAATTTTGATACAATAAATTAAAATAAAAGAATTTATGGAAACTAAATTCTATAAAAAAATTTATAATATTATGTATTCATTTAAGTAATGAAAATATGATTTTTATTTGGGAGTTTGATATTAATTTGGTTCAAGTAAAATAATTTTTTTAGTACAAGTGTGTAATAAGAGAAGGAAAGAAAAAGAAACGGGTTAGAATTTGTGTAAGGCCCAAACCCCACTTTTGTTGCACAAAACCCATATCTAGACAATTCTTTTTCTAGAATTATCTACACTCATCATTCATGTACTTCACCTTCAAGCCTCCTCCTCCATTTTCATTTTTCTCCTTCATGAAACTAAATTATTTCAAAACCCTCTCCTAATCTAAAAATTAAAATAAATAGAAATAAATTCTTAAAAATCCCCAAATTAATATATTTGCATCTCAACATGTCAACACACCTATTGCGATGAAAAAGTTAGGAATTTGCTCAAGTTTTGGAGTCATGGGAATTTTCAAGTAAGGTAAAAGTAGAGAATATTAGAGCCAAGGAAGAATATGGAGCTTAGCAATCTAAGGTGAGTGAATTTCACGCACAAATCTACGTTATAATACAAAATATAATGTGTTTGCCTCTGGTTGATCTATGTAGTAGTCTGTAAATTGTGAATGCTCTATTGTTTGCTTACTATCAAACATTAAACTTTTAACTCATTCATTATCAATAAAATCCTCTTTGATGCACTACGATTTTGTGTCGCTATTGTATGAATTTGGATGTATGAACTGAACTTCGGGAATGTACTTGAAATTGGGTTCAATCGAGGAAAGAAGTAGTCAAACGAGTGGCGACTAGAGTGGGCAAACCTGGAGCAACATGATTTAGGTATGGCACCAACGGTTGAGCCCCTCCCAATGAGTGGTCAACTGCTCATGGTTTGTTGGTCGACCATCGGCAGTCGACACCTAGAGCTTGTAGCTCGCAGTTTGTTCGATACATTACTTTAAAAAAGTATATATTTTATATGAAAAATAAAATAAAAATTATATTTGGAAAGTAAAATAAGATATTTTCTTAATATGAAGCTAATTATAGAAAGATTTTATTTTCATCAAAAATAAATTAAGCAAAGATTTATTTATTTAAATTAAATAGGTATTGGTTTTGGGGTATAAAAATTCATTTGAAAATCGTATAAAATTTTAGAAAAATACGAAATGGTCTCTAATTAATATCATGTGACTTTTCAAAGCATATTTCATGAATTTTGAATATAATATAAAAATTTTAAAAATATATTTTATGGATTTGTAATAAAAGAAATTCATTTGAATATGATAAAATTTTACTTAAAAATAGTATATAATTATACAAAATTATAAAATAATTGTTATGAGTAATAACTGGTTTTACAAGCTATTCTATGTTTTAAAATATAGGAATGGGTTTTCGAAAGTTATCTGTGATTGTTAAAGTTCTTCTTTAGATTTATAAAAGGTTGAAAAATAATTATTTTAACGATTAAAAAAATATATATGCTTTATCAAATATATTTATTTTATTTTTAAAAAAAATATTGTGTGCGATAGTTGCTCTAGTTCTATATAGCAGGAAATTTGAATAAATGAATTAGTAATACCATCTGCTATGGGACTTTCGGTGATACTTTTTTGATTATTCTTTGGACTCGTTCTATAGAATAATATTATGTGGAATTCGAGATTGTGAGAAATTTTAGTAAATGGATAATACCGTTTGGTATGGGATTCTCGGTAATTTTTCCGCATACTCCTAGGACTCGTAGTATAGAATATTATGTGAGTGTAATTTACGAGCATTAAGTAAATGTTCGAGTAACAGTATTTGGTATGGGACGCCTAGGTTGATACTTGTTCGATTACTTTCTATAAGTGGATATCACTCATCAAGGTCAAGTCTACAGGGTATTATATTTATGGTGACATAAACTTAGAGGAGCAGGCTAAAAGCCATAAGTGTGTCTATCTATTGAGTGTATACTCCTATTAAACCAGATTGGCTAGTATCCATCCTAATGGCCAAATTAGGAGGTTGCCCCCGAATTTATGACACACCTTTGATGTGTATATGGCTGAGAACTGCCACCCTTATGTCACTTAGGCCTAGAGTCTGCTACCATTGAGGCACTTGCAGGGTCATGACCATCGCATAGCATAGTCTTTCACTGGATGGATTTTGGGTCACAATGGCCGTCGAGGTAACCGATGTCTGTAGGTGTAGCATTGAAAGTATGCAAGGAAGGCCCTGAGAGAGAGTTGAGAGGTATCAGTCTCTCGTTTGGTTATTATTGATATTTACACATACTTATTCACCTATATGAGATCATTGGGTATGCGGCAGAGAGCCGGTTAGATCATTTGTTGAGACCAATGTTGAAATAGTTATTTATGATTTTGAGAGCATATAGGACTGAGAGTCCAAATGACTATCCATGATACAAAGAGTTGAGTGGTTTATTATAGGTCCGGGACCATTTGATTATTTCATTGGCTAAAGCGAAGCCGATTGCTATGAGGTTGAAAGTCTAGATGATTATTATGTGATTATCGATCTCTTTGATTATGTGGTGAACTGTGGGTCCCTGTAGTTGTGTAACACCGTATACATTAATCATACATCATCGAGGATAGTTAGAGATGCTGAGAGCATGGAGTTTGACCCTGTACCTATCTCTTATGGTTATCTGAGAGATGATCTTGGATACGGAGGTTCTACCGTATTTGTGTTTCTGGTATGTTTGATTTGGATGACTGTATGTGTATGTTTTCATATGTGTTAATTATGACGAACTTTGGGTATGTCTACTTCATGATTATCCGAGAGATAATCATGGACATTGCTGAGAGCATGCCCTATGTAGTTACTAATCTCTTATATTTGTAGATAGTTAGATGTATGGATGATTCACCCTTGACATTATACTCCTAGTACGTAGTTTAACTTGACTTTTTATATGGGTAATATTATTGGTCCATGGTTTTTGGTTA
Source organism: Allium fistulosum (assembly GCA_030737815.1). Lineage (NCBI taxonomy): Eukaryota > Viridiplantae > Streptophyta > Magnoliopsida > Asparagales > Amaryllidaceae > Allium > Allium fistulosum. The sequence continues at coordinate 1,622,241,595 of CM060901.1, forward strand.
TGATACTATTATTGCAATGCATATTGACACCTGCATTTTAGACATAGTCAAACCGTGTGTTATTTATATAATACTCGAGTCAGTTAAAGACATTTCAGGTTTAGGGACATGATGACCAGTTTATGGATGATGGACTTGGATGGAGGCTAGGGTCATATTGAATCTCATCATGTATTATTTTACCTTATATATGTATGATATTGTGATGTATATAAAACATTCATTATATATTTTTGAGATAGTGGGAATTTGAACTATTTTGTTTCCCACTAAGTCGTGTATATATTTATACTATATGCTATCACTGTGTTAATAACTCTCTATTCGCATTACCATTCATTGAATATTTTGTATTGTTCTATCCTGGAAATACAAGTGTTTATTGCTTTATGACGATATTGTGTACGTATTGGTAAGTTAATTATTTGATTTTTGAATATCTACCATCGCCTCATTCTCCATATTTTCAGACAACATTACCTAGTAATACTCTTTGGTAGTATGGGTATAGAGGTGGGGTTTTACAGTTGATATCAAAGCTAGTTATTACTAATAGCAACATGATAGGGGGTTCTTGCATTATGATCAGTGGCGATGATTTGACTCTCACCCCTATACATCACGTTTAGGGTTCACTGTGACAATCGAGAGGCTGGACGTAAAACCAGTGTGTTTAAGATACCGACAGTGGCTATAGCAGAGCTCTTACCTGTAAAAGACACTATTATAGTTAGTATTAAAGCAAGTTCAGAATAATACATTGTATATATGAGACACGAGTTATAGCCTTAGATAAGACTTAAAGTCCCTGTTCCTTGGGTATGTTGGATAGTTACCCTATAGTGAGGAATAATAGGAGTATATATTACTTATTATATGGTGATTAATGGGGTAATCATTAAGGGTAATATTTGTATTTTTCTTATTGTGAAATATTTGTCTCTTTTACCTTCTAAGAGTCAGACTCTGTAAGAGATACCGAGTAGCCGATAATGTCTATGAAGACAGAAGTAATCGTCCGATCGGTAGAGTTGGGTTTGTTAATGAATATTAGACCTATGGTGGCTTGATATTGATTTGTTGTACTCTGATCCGTTAGTGATCAGATTGTGCAGGGGAAGTAGGTGAATTGCCCTTCGTTGAACACATTGGATGTTTGTTTCTTATATATGCTTAATTGGTTGATTGTTGCTTGTATTAAATTAGTGATTACTGATATTAAGACCTTGTGATGACTTCAGTGGTGAAGCTACCTCTAGGAATTTTGAGAATTGTATTTAATGTAAAATAACATAATATTTAATATATATACCCTTGATTAAAATTATGATATGTGTTTAAAATTGATGCTTGCTTGATGTTGTGTGGTGTTTGAATTGATGAAAGTGATTTATTGTTTATATATGTTTGAAAAGGAGCTTTGATATATCAATGTAAGCAAGCTTATGTTTTAGAAAAAAAATCATTTGATTCGTATATAAATAGTATTAGAAAATGTTTCTACGAAAGTAAGCGAATGTTTTAAGTAGGAACCTTTTGATAAAATATATGTTTGTAGAAGTGATATTTGATTAAGTTTTATTATAAGTAAATTATTATTTTATAAGGTACGTTTTTTCTATATAAGGTGTATAAATAAAATATTTGAAGAAATTTTGAAATATATTGATGTAAATATGTCCATTGAATGCTTTAAGAATCCTGGTCAATGCCTTTAGCCAACGATATCTATACGGGTTCCTAAACACTAGGACAAGACACTTGGACACATTGCTTTGCTAAGATTTCAATGGTTTGAAAAGATTAAACTTTTTTGAAAAGATTTGAATGTTGAAGGGATTGAATATTTTGAACAATATCAAAATTAATATTTTGAGGAAGGTTAATTATTTTGAAAAAAATGATGCTCTAAGGAAAACATTTGTATTAATTTTGGAGAACAATGTTTGAAAATAAAATAGATTTTTCGAACGGAGTATTATCAGATATAGTTCAAAAAAGAGAAATCAATTAGTATTTTGATAAATTATATATAAATTAGTTTTGTATGTATGTATATTATTTGGAAACGTAAACTACCGATTGGAAAGATATTTTGGTAAATGGTTTGAGATGGGAAATTATCAATTATTTTGGTATAGTAATGTATTGCTTTGAAAGTAATAAAGCTATTTTATAGGGAAAGTTTTGCATACATCTCTAATAAGTTTGCAAATACACAAAACATCCCTCCGTTTTAATTATAAGTTTCACATCCCTATTTTTGAACGCGGCAATTTTATTTCTGAAAATACCCTTTTGTCTTCTCCAATCAAAACACAGAGCCATCGAATAAGATTTCATCAACAGTTGTTCTAAAAAAACGATAATCTGCTGAAATATCAATCGCCATTTATTCCAAAACAGTTGATGTAACAACCCAGTATTTTGGACCATTCAAATCGACAATAAATCCACACATGTCAGACTTGAATAATTCAAAACAATGGATTGTAAATAAAATTTGGCAAAACTCAGCATCTACAGTAAATAAAATAATTACAGATCACAGACACAGAGTAATATAATAATAATGCAGCGGAAACAAAAGGATAGTAGTTCATGAAGCTACTATATATATATAACAGAGTTAAACAAGATACAACGGAAGTCTCGAATACAATAGATGTCTCAATACAATAATCAAATACAAGATCTGAATACATCACTGGAATCAACTGAATAACTGAAAGCAGGATCGATAAATAGCTGGATCTCCAAGCGAAGCTCCAACTCCAAAGGTGAGTCTCAAATGCTGTATCACTTAGTCTGACCCGAGCGTAAAGCAAAACACAAAACACTCGAGTCAGGATTAACATTCTTATATCAATAAATCCAACTCAAGTGAAATATCAACTGAAATACAAGTAACTCAAAGGATGTTTGGGATAACCATCCCCTAAGGATCCGTTAAACTATTTACTATGTAGTAATATACGCTATATACAATAGTGTCTAATTAGTAAAGTATAATCATATAGAAAATAGCGTTAAGGGGATGGAGAACCTTAATGCGGTCGGATCTTTAAAATCATAATCGTAGTAAAGCTCGATATGGTAGGTGACACGGCACAACTAGGCAATGCCAGGATAGATATACCAATTACGCACACGGACTGATGGAGCACATAGCAGCCACTACCGTCCACCTCGGACAACACTCCCAAATCAAGGGTGGCCACCAAAAATTACAAAGTAATAGAATGGTATCGAAGAAATGTGTCCGAGAAGAGGTGCTACCTCACTGGTCCGAGATCGCTCCTGTTTTAGCCACCTTATGCCAACTCACGGGAGTTGGGTCCACGTATATACCTTAGGATCGTCGCCACCATCCTACTTCATTCTGGAAACTCCACCGCGTACACAGTTGTCAAAGTGGTTTTCGGTATCGACAGAGAGCATGTCCATATCCGATCCTGGTCTCTTTAACAACCAATCGTTATTATAACACGGTGGTCATTTACAAATATATATACTTTTAAAAACACAATTTTTTTTGCCATTTCAAAACATATCCTTTACTTCAAAATAGTATATACTTTAAACCAAAATATTATTTCTATTTTAAACCCAAATTATCAATGTATTATTTCCATTTCAAAACCCAATTCAATAATATATCATTTCCATTTCCAAAACAATTCAATAATATCTCATTTAAATAAAACCAAATAATTTATAAAGTAAAGTATCAATAGTTTTAAATATAATTTAAAATTTCTTCATAAAATAAAATAGTTCCTCAAATTTCACAAATCGATTCAAATTAACTCGAATTCCAAAAATTTAATTTAATCAAATCTCAAATCATCAGTTTCAACTCGATTCAGCTTCTAAATAAACCATTTCAAATTATCGATTTCAAATACATATCCGAACCATAAAATAAGCCATTTCAATTTAATATATTTCAAGGCTTTAAATATTCAATATTTCAAAACTAAATTCGATAAATTTATATACATATCAGATTCACTTTACAATTATTTAGTTTTGAAATATTAACTTAATCATTTCCATAACATTTAAATACAATTTCAATTTACAAATTTAAATAAACAAAATATCCCATTTAAATATATATAAGTTTGAAATATCCATTTAAGTCACCTTTTCAAATTTCAAGTTGTAAAACACTTCTTTAAATTTCAAATTCAATACATTTCAAATCAAACTTATTTAAGTATAATTCTTAAATAAATATAATTTCAATCAATTTCAAATCATTATAAATTCTATATTTGAAGATATAGGTATTAAATAAATACTTAAACATATTATTTATCAACTTTATTAAATCAACTTTAATGAATCTTTAAAATCAATATTTATCAAAACCATATATTTCTTTTCAAAACCATAGAAATCATTTTCAAAACATTTATATATAGACTAATGGTGCCTGTATATAATTTTCTATCCAATGGTCAAGTGATACGGATATTTATCATTTCAATCCGCAATTTAAAATATATATACGGGTATATATCTTTTCAACCCGCAATCCCAAATTCAATTCAATGAAAATCGCTTGGGTTTATCATTTCAACCCATAACGATTTTCTCCTATTCTACAGATCGTTCGGGTATGTATCATTTCAACCCATAGTGATTCTATACTAATAGGGAACTTGCAGAGTGATAACATATATGATAATAAAATAACAACAGCAACATGCATATATCAACAATATAAATAACAGATAATGGTGTCAGATGTCACAGGTGAACAAATACAGATAATGACATATATAATAATGTAAATAACTAACAACAGCATATTTCAATTGACATTTCAATTGAAATCAAATTTAATAAATATAAGAACATTAATCGTGAGTGATTGCTCACCTTTCGAGGCTAGAAAGAAAGATTCGACAACAGAGTGAGTTACGATTCCAGTCACGGATTTCAAAGCAAAGCAAGATTGAACGCGATTTGGACGAACAAGGCTGATAATCAAGAATTGATAAAACGAATCAGAACTGGATCGATGAAAAAAAATTGGAATAGTTGAACTATATATGTCTAACTATATATAATTATTTATATAAAATCATATTTTAAATTCTAAGCTCATATTAAATTAAATATATAGGCATTTCAAAATCATCGTTTGAATCAAACACATATATACATAATATATGATTTGAAATAAATACTAATATAGATATATAAGCATATAACTTTGCATATATCCTACATAAACACAATATTTAATTCAAAATACATATACATTTTAAATAAATATTAAATATAAATATATATACTGCCATCTTATAACCAATACATACCAGTACACCAACCTATGCAACCACGGTTAACATATGACTTATATAAATAAATCTGTATATAGCATCTAACATACAATTAAATTATTAACAACAGCTATATGCATGAACACTTTGAATCACCAGTAAAATATATAACAAACATATATAGCTGATCTGTAACATGCCTGTATATGACTAATATATATACACTGGCGTGCATATGTATATTCAACTAACAAATCTAATATATATGCATCATCAGTACACCCTTATGCGTGAATCAAATCAACATATACTACATTCTTAAAACAACAAAACATATTATATATAATAACAGACAACTTTTATAATCAAATATACTAACCAATTTTGTTATGCTCTATATAAACTGTCATTAAACTGTAACTTCATGTATAATTTATATACTGTTATAAACTAATGTCCAAACTAAACAGAGTGGGTACTTGATAAAATAAGAAATTCATATAAACTGCATATAGCTTTCATGCAATCTCTTTATATAATTCCACTTATAAATATAAATATATATACATCACACTATCCTGACACAACCTCCAAATATTGTTATAAAACCATATAAGCTTACGTTACGGTAATATATGTATGTAACTGAGAGTATGGGAAAAATTTACTTTACTATAAAATCAATACTTTATAAAAATCGATATATATATACATAACTTATATAAACTTATAAAATATAACTACATACCATATAAATCTATGAGTAGAGAATAGAAATGTATGAGAAAGTGATGTGGTGGCTTTAGCAGAGGTCTATAGGGTGGCGAAGTCGAAGGGAAGAGGTGGCTTGCGTGCAGCTGTGAACGAGGCAGGGAAAAGGCATGGATGAGGAGGCTTCACGTGGGGATGGGGTTGCTATCAGGCGGGTCGGCTGTAGCAGTGATGGTGGCTATGGAGGAGAGAGTGTTGTTGGGTGCTTGCATTGACATCACGTGGAGGCAGCAGCGCGGTGGTGGGTGGTTGCATGGCTCGGACGTGAGGTGGCTCGAGGATCGGGAGGCGGGTGAGGTTGAAGGTGGGTGTCAGGCTGATGGAGAGGTGGCGGTGACAGGCTGGCCGAGATGGTGGTTTGAGCTCGGGTGGAAGGGAACGGTGGGGCGGAGGAGATTGGATCGAGGCCGCGGAGGAACTATCAGAGGCGGAGCGTGCTAGTGGCTCGGTTATTTGGAAGAAGGGAAGATCTGGGATAAAACGAAACAGAGGAAAAAGTGGAGGAAGAAGGAAAGAATGAAAAATAATAGTTAATGTTTGGTTTATTTCTGGTTGACGACAGAAGAGCAAAAGTGAAAGAAATTTGCAGATAAATACGAACGTAAATGTAATGGCAACAGTCACTGACTCTTGAATCAGGTAAATAATTTAAAGCAATTGATTATTTGCTTGAGATACACGGTAAAGATTTCAAACCGATAAGGAAGTTAAAAGTAATTTCGATACCGGTACGACGCACAGTTTATTGTTTTCGTCGCGTACCGGACCTCAAAGCGCAGAATTAAATATACCGTGGAGATTAACACGACGAGACGATCACAACGGTATACAGATATCAATGGTATGATCATCCAATCAAAAGTCGATAATCGATACCGAAAATGCTATTCTTTTATCAGAATTAAGATAAACGGAGCAATAGAAGTCCGAATTTTGAAAAACGAAAGATGACGTCTCACTTAGAAGAGGATTTAGAAATTTTCTATAGAAAATATTCAAGTTTGGAAAACATTTTATTACCATCAATTTTTAACTGATTTGAATTGAAATAAAATTACACAAGAAAATAAACTTCCATATTATCAGATGAAAATTTACCAGTTGCTATGTTAAAATAGAGGTATTCCAAATATTAAATTTAAATTTCAAAATTTTATTGTTTAAAATTTCACAAAAATTCAATTAATTAAATAAATAAAACCACTGAAATTTCCGAAAATACCCTTTTGTCTTCTCCAAACAAAACACAGAGCCGTCGAATAAGATTTCATCAACCGTTGTTCTAAAAAAACGATAATCTCCTGAAATATCAATCGCCATTTATTCCAAAACAGTTGATCGGAGATGAAATCGAATCCACTTGAAAGGAAAACTAAAATTCAGAAGATGAAAGCAATAAAAACCAAAAAATCGAACGTTATCAATTAAATTTCTTTGTAATATCAATTTTTATTCTATTACAATTGGTTCGATATGTTGTTAGGGTTTATCGACTGTTCAGTAGAAATTTTTAATAATTACAGCCAAGTTTGCAAATATTTAAAATAATTGCAGACAAGTCTGCAATAATTTACAAGTTTAACTACTATAATCCATTTAACACACACACAACGTCTGTAGTTTATTATTCTCTTAAAATCATTTATATTCATCTTTCTTCCAATTATTCATAATAATTGCAGAGATCTATGCAACTATTATGAATAATTACATGCGTGTCTGCAATTATCTTCAATAATTGCATGTATGTCTGCAAATGTTCTAATTAATTGCATGCTCATCAGCAACTATTCATATAAAAGCATTTCAATCCAAAACTAGACATTTATAACTGTAAATAACAAAATAAAGAATTTTAGTTCAATTATGAAGATTAAATTCGTCATTCTCTGCAGTTATTCATAATATTTGCATAGTTATCAGTAATTATTCTCAATAATTGCATTTATTTCAGGAATTATTCATGTAAAATCATTTCAATCCAAAAATTCATCTTCCTATGCAATTATTCATAATAATTGCATAGTTATCAGCAATTATTCTCAATAATTGCATTTATTTCTGCAAATATTCAGAGTAACTGCATTCTTATCAGCAATTATTCATGTAAAATCATTTCAATCCTAAATTCAACTTTCTTAATTACATTCTTATCAGCAATTATTCATGTAAAATCATTTCAATCCTAAATTCATCTTTCTCTGCAATTATTCATAATAATTGCATAGTTATCAGCAATTATTCTCAATAATTGCATTATTTCTGCAAATATTTAGAATAATTGCATTCTTATCAGCAATTATTCATGTAAAATCATTTCAATCCTAAATTCATCTTTCTCTGCGATTATCCATAATAATTGCATAGTTATCAGCAATTATTCTCAATAATTGCATTTATTTTTGCAAATATTCAGAATAATTGCATTCTTATCAGCAATTATTCATGTAATCATTTCAATCCTAAATTCATGTAAAATCATTTCAATCCTAAATTTATCTTTCTCTGCAATTATTCATAATAATTGCATAGTTATCAACAATTATTCTCAATAATTGCATTATTTCTGCAAATATTCAAAATAATTGCATTCTTATCAGCAATTATTCATGTAAAATCATTTCAATTGTAACGACCCAATATTTTGGACCATTCGCATCCTTTATAAGTGTATAGGTAGACACTCATGCCGGAATTGAATTGCTCAAAATACCGCGTTGTTAATTTAAATTTGGCAAAACTGAACATATACAGTAAATAAATAATCACAGATCACAGACACAGAGTAATAAGTGCAGCGGAAATAAAAGAGATAGTAGTTCATGAAGCTACTATATAAATGTATAAGTTACATCAGAGTTAAACCAGATACAACGGAAGAGTAATATGATACATCAGATACAAATCAGAATACATCACTGGAATCATCGAATACTGAAAGCAGAATAGATGGATGGATCTTCAAGCAAACTCCAACTTCAAAGGTGAGTCTCGAATACTGGTACACTCAGTCTGACCCGAGCGTAAAGCAAAAACACAAGACACTTGAGTCAGGATTAACATTCTTATATCAATAAATCCAACTCAAGTGAAATAGCAATTGAAATACAAGTAACTCAAAGGATGTTTGGAATAACCATCCTTTAAGGATCCGTTAAACTATCTACTATGTAGTAGTGTACGATAAGTAGATAATGTCTATCAGTAATATAAAGATATCAAAATAGTGTTAAGTCATGGCTCATTCCACCCTTAACACATTTTTATTCCCAAAAGCATATACAAGACCGTAGTTTCCCCAAAACCGGAAGTCACCAGAGGGAAATCCATATACTAAAGGTACAAAACAAATTCGTAGTGGTCACGAATAGGGAATACAAGTATGACAAGGCACATGAGGCAATACCCAAGGTAGTGACACTACCGTTTGCCTGATCCGGACTGGTGAGAACGCAACGCCGCAGCGCCCGCAACACCGTGAAACAACACTCCCAAATCAAGGGTGCACCAATCGACAACAAGTAATGAGTAGTTCGAAGAAGTGTGTTCACTTGAGGTAGCAAATCCTCCATTGGCCCGACACGGCTCCTGTTTTAGTCATTTCCAATTTGACACAAGTGTCAAGGCTATCCATTATCGTTCTATTTCTTTAGTCATCACGAACATCATTCCAACCACTTCATTCTGGATCACACTCCGCGTATAGTTATTAAAGTGGTTTTCGGTTTAGATAGAGAGTATATCCATAACCGATTTCCGGTCTCTTTAATAACTTCCGTAATTATTACACCAATTGGTCATTTAATATATTTCAAAACCAAATCAATTTCAATTCAATTAGAATTCGTAAATCAACATTTCATTTGTCTTTCTAAACCAATTTCCATAATTTACGTTTCGAAACTTCCAAATTACCATTTCAAAATCTCATAATACAATTTCAAATTTTATTTAAAACAATTCGAATATTGATTCAAGTTCGTATATAAGTTTCATTCCGAAATCATTTAAATAAATTTTATTTAACATTCAAATCAATTTAAACTCATTTATCGATTCCATTCAATATTCGTTAAGTTACTTTATCATTCAAAACAATTTCTATTAAATTTCCAATTCATTAAATCAATTCTTTCCGTTCAACTTCATTAAATCAAAATTTACAATTTTGAATTAAACTAAATTCGTCAAATCAATTCTTTCAATTACAAGTCTTACATTAATTCCAAAAATATTACATTTTCATTTCTTGTTAAAGAAATTCCATTTCACTTATTTACTTTCTTAAATAATTTTCCCAAAAACTTACTTAATCAAGAAATCTCAATTTCAATTATTTACGAAGTAAAATTCACTTATTCAAAAGTTCAATTTTACTTATTAAAGAGTTCAATTCAATTTTATCATTAAATAATCCAATCTTATTTAATTATTAAATAATTCAAAACTAAATTATTAAATAATTTCAAAGTTTAATAATTTCAAACTTAATTACAATTTGAAACTTAATTCAATAATTTCTCAAATTAAACAACATTCTTTCATCAATTACATTTTTAATATTTTGTTTCAGATTATTAAATATTAACATTTTCCTTTCATCAAAATTCAAATTTCAACTTCATTTCAAAACCATATTATTTATTCAAATAAAATCTTTGTTTATTTTTAAATCAAATTATTGACCAATCGGGTTTTATTTAATTCTCTATCCTAGGTCAAAGTTTAATTTGGGTATTTATCATTTCAACCCGATTCCAATTCAATTCAAGATCAAAGCATAGCAAAGGAAACTTGCAGTGTGATAACTAGGATGGTGTCAAAGTAAATAAACAAGCAATAACAACAATCAATATCAATACAATAATCAATTCAAATAATTCCGAAATAATCGTATTAATTCACATTGTTATTTGTGTAAATTAATATAATTATTTCTAGAATCTACACTACCATTTCATGTAGATTAAAGATTATTACATTACGGTTTTCACTTGTCATTCAATTTCAATTTTTACACTACAACAATTAATCCAATATACGTTCAATGGTTCAAGTGTAATTATCACTATTTTATATGTCAATTAATTTAACAAATAAAAGGGGTCATATTCAACTAATCAAATTCAACATAATGTCAATTCAAATTTTTAATTATCCTACGTCAAATTTTACTTGCATAATATTTATCACTTTATACATTTCAATTTTAATGTCCAATTGTAAACATCAAACAATCAATCATTTAACAACCAAACTGGATTAACATTGCATATATAACAGATATTGGTGTCAGATGTCATAGGTGAACTGATACAGGTAATAACAGTGTAAATATCTAATAGCAGCATATTTCAATTATCGTTTCAATTGAAATCAAATTTAATAAATAAAAGAACGTTAATCGTGAGTGAGTGCTCACCTTTCGTGGCTAGAGAATATAGGAGATGACACGGGTACGAACACAGATACGGACCCTGAAATTTAGTTATGATTCCAAGCGCGAATTCGCACGAAGCTAGATTGGCACGATTTCGACGATCAAAGCTGATAGATAAAATCGATGAAAACAAAATCAGTTTGATAGAGACAGGAAATATAAAATGTATTTCATTAAAGATAATTTTTTTAAAAAAAAACACCTCTTAGAAATATACAAAGCTAATTCATGCGTTAATAAAATCAAATATGAATATACTATACTATATTTAAAACAATACATATAATATTATAACCAATGTTTTATAGAACTAGTGTAAACTTAACACATATATTATATATAAAACTGCGACCAGGTATATATAAAATTAAAGTCAAACATATATATAGGCTATCACTTTTTATATTAGAACCCACACATATATCTCACGCGATTAACATATATACACGTTCGTGTAAAACATCAAAACAAAATATACACTAGCCTGCTAATATATATGGATATATTGCATACGTATAAACAACTGTAAAGTGAAATAAAGATATATGTATGTATAAAACAACTGTAAAGTGAAATAAAGATATACGTATGTATAAAACCGAATTTTACATACTGATTATAATCACAAATATAAGAAGACACGTGAGCCTAAGGGTGACAATTATAAGAAGGCTACATCACAAGAATAAGTTAGTATATGTAAACTATGGATCCCTTCTACAAACAACAGCTACTACACAAAAATCTTCACTGTAACACAATGAAATATAATACAATAAAAATAAAGTATAGTATGCATGTATAAATAAGCTACTGGCATACAAAGGTACTTATAAACAAGCTCATGAAGTTCATATATACAGTAGATTAAAACAAATAGAGCTTATATTATATATATACGGCAATAAACTTTTTCCAAAATAATATATATAGATATACTTACAAAGAAAAGCATAGAAAGGGGAGATGCGCATGGACAACTCGCCCAGGTCTGAGTGTAGAGGAAAGTGACGCAATGAGGTGGGGTGGAGTGTGGTGGTGGGAGGTCGGTCTCGGTTCAAGGCTAGAGGTCGTTGAATGGCTGGAGCGGGTGCGGCGGTGGTCGGGTAGGAACAAAAAAAACAGACGCGGGTGGGCCGATGGTGGCTGCCGCAGAGGTCGACGGTGATGAGTAGATGACGGGATCGGTAGGTGCGGCGATGGGGAGGTGTTTGGTCGGAGACGCGGTAGCCTGGGCGATGGAGAGGCGCACCAGAGGAAGGAAAGGAGGCTGGTCATGGATCTCGGGGTAATAGTCTCCAATGAAAAAATTGTAACCGAGAATGTGAACAGAGGAATTTTGAGAAGAGGATGGTGGGATGAAGAAAATACTGTATCCAACATGACTTTACTCATTTCCCATTTCCAAATGAACAGGTTATATTAAATTGTGTTAAATGAAACTGAGAAGGTGAGCGCACCAAAGAAAAGCAACAATCACGGGAATATGAAAACAAGTGCTTGTTCAATTTTCAAGTTGGACAATCAAAAGGCACATGAAAAGGCTAAAAACGGTACCGATACGGTTGGCATTTCGCAGATTGCACCGCACACCGGATTCCAAATTTGACAATCGAATATACCATAGAGATTAGCACGACGAGACGATCAAAATGGTATATAGATATCAGTGGTTTGATTGAAAAAAAAAATTCGAATTTTCTACTAACGAAAATGCAAGAAAACGTAGAAAAATAAGATCGACGGAGCTAAAGAAGTCCGAATTTTGAAAAACGACAAACTGACATCTTGCTCAGAAGATGGTTTAGAATTTTTCTATGTAAAAATATTTAGATTTCGGAAACATTTTATTTTCATCGCTTTTTAACTGATTAAATTGAAGTAAATTTACGCGCGAAATAAACTTTCATATTTTCGGACGAAAATTTACCGGTTGCTCTATTTAACTAGACGTATTACAAATATAAATTTTTTATTTCAAAATTTTATCGTTTAAATTTCACAAAATTTTAACTAATTACGTTATTAAAACAGTTGAAATTTACGGGTCATTACACTCTCCCCCACTCAAAACTTTTCGTCCCCGAAAAGGAACGAGGTAGGAGAATAGAAACAACCAGAAAGAAAACAGATTTTGAAATACAAAATAACAATTAATTTAAACCATATAAATTCAAATTTTAATTAGTTGATATTCAATAATTGATTAAATCCCTTTGAGTTTACTAAAGTTAAATCAATCTATCTATTTTCTAAATTCATTATCTTATTATCTAGTCATCCTCAATTTCAAATTTTAAATCATCAGTTTGTATAATCATTTATTGTACTCATATTTTATTCAACAAATTTAATTCTTTTATTCCAAATTATTATTAAGTCTATTCCACTTAATATATCTTATTACATATATTTAAACCATATAAATTAATTTAAACCATATAAATTTCAATTTATATTCAATAATTGGTTTAAATTTAAGGTATTTCCATAAGTTAATCAAATTTCAATCTATTAATTCCTTTAAAACAAATTTATTTGCCTCATCTGTTATTCAATTAACCTATTATCATATTTATCTCTATTAACATCTTTATAATAAAATTTAAGTGTATAACATTTATTATAACACTCAATTTTTTATTCATAAAACATTTTATATTGTATATTATCCAATTACATTTTAACTTCTGAATAATTTAGGTAAGTTATATTGAAATGCAATTTAGTACTATACAAATAAAATTTTCAAATTCAATTTTTCAATTTAAATATTTATCCATAATTTAGCTTTATTTATAATTGAAAACATAATTTTAAGAATAAAATTTTCGTTTAATTTCAAACCCTTTAGAGATAATTATGTATATACTATATATATCAAATCAAATTAAAAATAATATGCCCATATATATATATATATATATAAATCAAGTCATACTTAAGAAATTCAAATCAAAATATTTTTCCAAAACAAAACCGTAGCAAAGCTACAGAATGGTCTCTCCACTTCGAAACTCGAAAATGAATGTCGATGATGCAGCCGTCATCACCGAAATTATTTTCCAGCAACAAAGAGAAGAGCACTGGTTTCAACATTTTAAAATCCTTTGAAAATGGTTTCTATTTGAAAATACCTTCAATAATATACATTTTAAAAAAAATTTAAAAAACCAAAGCTTGAAATCACTGGAAATTAAATTCTCAAAATTTTGAATTAAATTCATTTCAAATTCCAAATCAATTTATAAACCATATTTATAAATTCATTTAAAACAACAAATGATAATCAAATATTATCATTTCAAACAAACAATTTAATTAACTTATTAAATTCCAGAAAATTTTACTTATATATTTATAGTAAAATCATACAATTTCATTTATCAAATTTGAAAAATAATATTGTGTCAGTTTGCTCTGTTCAAGTGTTCTGGAAATCCTATCGATAGCGTTGATCAAACGAATCGATCGGAAACCCAAATCAACATCAACAACTCAAACAACACAATATGTAACACATTTTAAATTTTAATTTACAAATACACTTTCTCGCTCGACGATACAAGGATGGATTTCAAAATAAGTATAGAGATTCAAATTTGATGGCTCAAATCAAAGAGAATTTTGATTCGAAAATAAGTTTGAAACCGAAGATAAGATAATTCAATTACCACAATCGAGAGATGGATGAGTTTATTTAATTCACGGGCAACCTTAACCGGGTCGTCCGTAACTTCAAGAATAAGATCGTTGTAGAATTTTGAGGTAAATCGACATTCGATCTCAAAAAATAAAATTCAGGTATAGCAGGAGATAGATAGCATCGTAAACCGAGGATACAGAAATCTCCGGTAAATCAATGCCTATTGTAAAGGAGCTTCACCCCTTTACAAATCATTCGAAGTTTGGCGAGACCGCCGATTCATTATAAGGGTCAATTGAAGTGGAGTTATGGGATACTCCCGAATTGAAAGAAGACGAAGAGTGAGAGACACGAATGAATTTTTGAACCGCAGGGAACGTTCCCAAATTCAAAGGAATTTAGTCAAAAAGAAGAGATTGAAACTCGAATGAGAGTGATTTTGTAAATACATTTACCCTATATGTTAAGTTTTGCCTAGAGCTACCAAAAGCTCTGATACCAACAGTAACGACCCGATATTTTTGACCATTCGCATCCATTATAAGTGTATAGGTAGACACTCATGCCGGAATTGAATTGCTCAAAATACAACGTTGTTAATTTAAATTTGGAAAAACTGAACATATACAGTAAATAAATAATCACAGATCACAGACACAGAGTAATAAGTGCAGCGGAAATAAAAGAGATAGTAGTTCATGAAGCTACTATATAAATGTATAAGTTACATCAGAGTTAAACCAGATACAACGGAAGAGTAATATGATACATCAGATACAAATCAGAATACATCACTGGAATCATCGAATACTGAAAGCAGAATAGATGGCTGGATCTTCAAGCAAACTCCAACTTCAAAGGTGAGTCTCGAATACTGGTACACTCAGTCTGACCCGAGCGTAAAGCAAAAACACAAGACACTCGAGTCAGGATTAACATTCTTATATCAATAAATCCAACTCAAGTGAAATAGCAATTGAAATACAAGTAACTCAAAGGATGTTTGGAATAACCATCCTTTAAGGATCCGTTAAACTATCTACTATGTAGTAGTGTACGATAAGTAGATAATGTCTATCAGTAATATAAAGATATCAAAATAGTGTTAAGTCATGGCCCATTCCACCCTTAACACATTTTATTCCCAAAAGCATATACAAGACCGTAGTTACCCCAAAACCGGAAGTCACCAGAGGGCAATCCATATACTAAAGGTACAAAATAAATTCGTAGTGGTCGCGAATAGGGAATACAAGTATGACAAGGCACATGAGGCAATACCCAAGGTAGTGACACTACCGTTTGTCTGATCCGGACTGGTGAGAACGCAACGCCGCAGCGCCCGCAACACCGTGAAACAACACTCCCAAATCAAGGGTGCACCAATCGACAACAAGTAATGAGTAGTTCGAAGAAGTGTGTTCACTTGAGGTAGCAAATCCTCCATTGGCCCGGCACGGCTCCTGTTTTAGTCATTTCCAATTTGACACAAGTGTCAAGGCTATCCATTATCGTTCTCTTTCTTCAGCCATCACGAACATCATTCCAACCACTTCATTCTGGATCACACTCCGCGTATAGTTATTAAAGTGGTTTTCGGTTTAGATAGAGAGTATATCCATAACCGATTTCCGGTCTCTTTAATAACTTCCGTAATTATTACACCAATTGGTCATTTAATATATTTCAAAACCAAATCAATTTCAATTCAATTAGAATTCGTAAATCAACATTTCATTTGTCTTTCTAAACCAACTTCATTAAATCAAAATTTACAATTTTGAATTAAACTAAATTCGTCAAATCAATTCTTTCAATTACAAGTCTTACATTAATTCCAAAAATATTACATTTTCATTTCTTGTTAAAGAAATTCCATTTCACTTATTTACTTTCTTAAATAATTTTCCTAAAAACTTACTTAATCAAGAAATCTCAATTTTAATTATTTAAGAAGTAAAATTCACTTATTCAAAAGTTCAATTTTACTTATTAAAGAGTTTAATTCAATTTTATCATTAAATAATCCAATCTTATTTAATTATTAAATAATTCAAAACTAAATTATTAAATAATTTCAAAGTTTAATAATTTCAAACTTAATTAAAATTTCAAACTTAATTCAATAATTTCTCAAATTAAACAACATTCTTTCATCAATTACATTTTTAATATTTTGTTTCAGATTATTAAATATTAACATTTTCCTTTCATCAAAATTAAAATTTCAACTTCATTTCAAAACCATATTATTTATTCAAATAAAATCTTCGTTTATTTTTAAATCAAATTATTGACCAATCGGGTTTTATTTAATTCTCTATCCTAGGTCAAAGTTTAATTTGGGTATTTATCATTTCAACCCGATTCCAATTCAATTCAAGATCAAAGCATAGCAAAGGAAACTTGCAGTGTGATAACTGGGATGGTGTCAAAGTAAATAAACAAGCAATAACAACAATCAATATCAATACAATAATCAATTCAAATAATCCCGAAATAATCGTATTAATTCACATTGTTATTTGTGTAAATTAATATAATTATTTCTAGAATCTACACTATCATTTCATGTAGATTAAAGATTATTACATTACGGTTTTCACTTGTCATTCAATTTCAATTTTTACACTACAACAATTAATTCAATATACGTTCAATGGTTCAAGTGTAATTATCACTATTTTATATGTCAATTAATTTAACAAATAAAAGGGGTCATATTCAACTAATCAAATTCAACATAATGTCAATTCAAATTTTTAATTATCCTACGTCAAATTTTACTTGCATAATATTTATCACTTTATACATTTCAATTTTAACGTCCAATTGTAAACATCAAACAATCAATCATTTAACAACCAAACTGGATTAACATTGCATATATAACAGATATTGGTGTCAGATGTCATAGGTGAACTGATACAGGTAATAACAGTGTAAATATCTAATAGCACCATATTTCAATTGTCGTTTCAATTGAAATCAAATTTAATAAATAAAAGAACGTTAATCGTGAGTGCGTGCTCACCTTTCGTGGCTAGAGAATACAGGAGATGACACGGGTACGAACACAGATACGAACCCTGAAATTTAGTTATGAATCCAAGCGCGAATTCGGACAAGAAGCTAGATTGGCACGATTTCGACGATTAAAGCTGATAGATAAAATCGATGAAAACAAAATCAGTTTGATAGAGACAGGAAATATAAAATGTATTTCATTAAAGATAATTTTTTTTAAAAAAAACACCTCTTAGAAATATACAAAGCTAATTCATGCGTTAATAAAATCAAATATGAATATACTATACTATATTTAAAACAATACATATAATATTATAACCAATGTTTTATAGAACTAGTGTAAACCTAACACATATATTATATATAAAACTGCGACCAGGTATATACAATATGATATGAAATAGACATATAGACAGATAACAAAAATGAATCTGTATATATATATATAAAATTAAAGTCAAACATATATATAGGCTATCACTTTTTATATTAGAACCCACACACATATCTCACGCGATTAACATATATACACGTTCGTGTAAAACATCAAAACAAAATATACACTAGCCTGCTAATATATATGGATATATTGCGTACGTATAAAACAACTGTAAAGTGAAATAAAGATATACGTATGTATAAAACCGAATTTTACATACTGATTATAATCACAAATATAAGAAGACACGTGAGCCTAAGGGTGACAATTATAAGAAGGCTACATCACAAGAATAAGTTAGTATATGTAAACTATGGATCCCTTCTACAAACAACAGCTACTACACAAAAATCTTCACTGTAACACAATGAAATATAATACAATAAAAATAAAGTATAGTATGCATGTATAAATAAGCTACTGGCATACAAAGGTACTTATAAACAAGCTCATGAAGTTCATATATACAGTAGATTAAAACAAATAGAGCTTATATTATATATATACGGCAATAAACTTTTTCCAAAATAATATATATAGATATACTTACAAAGAAAAGCATAGAAAGGGGAGATGCGCATGGACAACTCGCCCAGGTCTGAGTGTAGAGGAAAGTGACGCAATGAGGTGGGGTGGAGTGTGGTGGTGGGAGGCCGGTCTCGGTTCAAGGCTAGAGGTCGTTGAATGGCTGGAGCGGGTGCGGCGGTGGTCGGGTAGGAACAAAAAAAATAGACGCGGGTGGGCCGATGGTGGCTGCCGCAGAGGTCGACGGTGATGAGTAGATGACAGGATCGGTAGGTGCGGCGATGGGGAGGTGTTTGGTGGGAGACGCGGTAGCCTGGGCGATGGAGAGGCGCACCAGAGGAAGGACAGGAGGCCAGTCATGGATCTCGGGGTAATAGTCTCCAATGAAATAATTGTAACCGAGAATGTGAACAGAGGAATTTTGAGAAGAGGATGGTGGGATGAAGAAAATACTGTTTCCAACATGACTTTACTCCTTTCCCATTTCCAAATGAACATGTTATATTAAATTGTGTTAAATGAAACTGAGAAGGTGAGCGCACCAAAGAAAAGCAACAATCACGGGAATATGAAAACAAGTGGCTGTTCAATTTTCAAGTTGGACAATCAAAAGGCACAGGAAAAGGCTAAAAACGGTACCGATACGGTTGGCATTTCGCAGATTGCACCGCACACCGGATTCCGAATTTGACAATCGAATATACCGTAGAGATCAGCACGACGAGACGATCAAAATGGTATACAGATATCAGTGGTTTGATTGAAAAAAAAATTCGAATTTTCTACTAACGAAAATGCAAGAAAACGCAGAAAAATAAGATCGACGGAGCTAAAGAAGTCCGAATTTTGAAAAACGACAAACTGACATCTTGCTCAGAAGATGGTTTAGAATTTTTCTATGTAAAAATATTTAGGTTTCGGAAACATTTTATTTTCATCGCTTTTTAACTGATTAAATTGAAGTAAATTTACGCGCGAAATAAACTTTCATATTTTCGGACGAAAATTTACCGGTTGCTCTGTTTAACTAGACGCATTACAAATATAAATTTTTTATTTCAAAATTTTATCGTTTAAATTTCACAAAATTTTAACTAATTACGTTATTAAAATAGTTGAAATTTACGGGTCGTTACATCAATCCTAAATTAATCTTTCTTAATTACATTCTTATTAGAAATTATTCATGTAAAATCATTTCAATCCTAAATTCATCTTTCTCTGCAATTATTCATAATAATAGCATAGTTATCAACAATTATTCTCAATAATTGCATTTATTTATGCAAATATTCAGAATAATTGCATTCTTATCAGCAATTATTCGTGTATCATTTCAATCCTAAATTCATCTTTCTTAATTACATTCTTATCAGCAATTAGTCATGTAAAATTATTTCAATCCTAAATTCATCTTTCTTTGTAATTATTCATAATAATTGCGTAGTTATCAGCAAATATTCTCAATAATTGCATTTATTTCTGCAAATATTCAGAATAATTGCATTCTTATCAGCAATTATTCATGTAAAATCATTTTAATACAAAAAAAGAAACTTGATATAATTATTCATAACTGCAAATATTAAGAATCTCATATTTTGTAAAAAGCTTGATTCGTCTTCAATTTAATTGCAGTTTTCCATTTAAATCGAAAAATAAACCTTCGATTTTGTAGAGTCTTCAATTTAATTTCTTGATTCTCATATTGGGTAGACTCAGCTCGATTTTCAATCTGATCAGAAGAAACTGAAGAAGAAGAATCGAAGCTCGACAGTGAAGTGCAAGGGTAATTTGGGGAAAAATAGGCGGAAAACAAAAACAGGGACGTAGAAAGTATATTTATTTTGACAGGGATCCATTTTGAATTAAGTTCCATTTTAAGGATGTGTGCCTAATATTCACTATTTTATAATTGTAAATGTTTTAAGCGATGATTGTAGCCATAGGACAGTAGTAGACAGTTGTGGTCGTCGGCGAGGCAGTTTTGATCACATGATCAACATCGCAGCCAATCGGAAACTTAGTCAGATGACAATGCAACGTCGCTATATTTTATAGTATTTGGAAATTAAATAAATATATGTATATATTGATGATGTATGATAGTATAAACTATATGTAAATTTTTTTATGATTGTGTGTGATTCAGTGTGGATTCTATGATAGTTGTACTGATGTATAGTGAGAATAGTGTTAGCACCCAAAATTGGTCATTAACACCCAAGAAAGGATTTGTTTAGAGAGATTAATGAAGATAGAAAATTAAAATAGAGGAATGTATGCAGAATTAACTACAGAAACAAGAACACCAGAATTATAGTGGTTCGGCGTAACTGCCTACGTCCACTTTGAGTTTAATCTTTATTGCTTCTTCAAATTATTGAATACAGATACAATCTGTACACTAACGACTTGATTACTAGTTTGGATCGAAAATAGATGGGTCTTCGAAATGGCAGAGTCTCCCCGTCGTTCTCGAAAAAAGGTCCATTTTCACTGCACCCCTGCCCCTTTATTTATAGACGAAGACAAGCTGGACTTCCTCCGTGGGCCCAGGAGCAAGGTACTTCGGCCCATAGTAAGTGACTTCTACGCACCGAGCCAAGCATGTCGAATGACCAATGCCAAGCGAGAAATGTCGGGCGACACTATTCGAACGAAGGCTGCCAAGCGATGCTTTACCGACCGAAGGGAGCCGGGCGATGCTTACCGAATGATTCTTGCTGAGCAAGAAATGCCGAACGAGGAATGCTGAACGATGCTTGCTGAATGAGGGTAGTCGAGCGAAGTTGGCCGAACGAGGAATGCCGACCCAGGAGCACCGAACGATTACGACCATACCAGCATAGCCGAACCAACGTGCACCGTCTTATATTTGCCGAACCACCAATATCGGGCCAGCCCTTCTTCGTAGATGACTCGGAGTAATCCCCTAACTGACTCGAAGTGAGGAGCGACACGAGCTAAAGCGCCAAAGGGTTTGTCCTCTACTGCCCAACAACTTGCTACCTCTCTGAAGTCTAATGGGCCACACATGCCGAGCCATGAATGTTCGATCCAGAAATTACCGAGCGACAACTTAAAGCCAAGCCACAAATGAAATATCGACCCACACACACAAGCCGATCCATCAAGTGATGCCGACCCACACTTATGCCATCCCACCGATCCACGTAGTCTTCCCTTTATGGCCGAGCGACATGTGACTAAGGCATTCATGTCGAATGCCCCAATGACGAGCCACTCTTGCCGAGCGACATGTACCGTGCTCCTTTAACTTCTTTCCTTTAGCCAACGGCGTTAGCCGAACGATGTACAACCCCTTTACTCCGGCTGAGCCATGTCTACAGGCCGATCCATCCAAATTGACTTCTATAACCAGTATCTTGTAGCCGGGCCAAGCGTCCAGGTAACAAATAGTAAAATATAATTTTGTGAATTGGATGCTTTGAGATTAAAAGAATCTTTCATAGGATAGGTGTATTATTATTGTTATTATTGGTACGTGCACAAATTTTATTAAGATGATTTATAAAAGTGATTTATGAGTAATGGATTTCAGAGAATGATTATTTTAATGAAGATAAATGTTGAAATTAAAAATGAAGTTTTAAATGATGGAACGTTTTATTTGAAGAAAATAAAATCTCATTTTGTTTTATGTACATCATCCATTACTACTAGATAAAATTTACTAATTCTAGACTTCGAAGTGGAAATTCTGAAATGAAAATTAAAAGTGATTAGTAATTGGAATTTATGAATTTTCTTTTGAATGGAAAAGAAATATTTTATAAAATAAACTATTGTAACAAAAATCACGTTGGAGTTTGTAAAGTTTATTATACATATTAAAGATAAAGATATGTATTAAAGAGCATGTTTTTGTAAGAAATATAGTTTTAATTGTGAAATGTAATTTTTTGTAAATGTGTTTGAGGCTCTCTATGGTAAGTATATTTTAAAATCTTCATAGGAAGTTAAATATTTCAACACCTAGAAGTTTTGATATTCTAAAATGGAAATGTGATTATTTTATAAATGAATGCAAAGTGTATGTATAAATTAGTTTTCAAACTATAAATAAATGATATCAGAAGGAAGAGAAAGTTATGTAAAGTTGTATTTTGAGGTTGAAGAATATTTGATAATATCGATGTATATTAAAAGAGTTTATTTGGAAAATGAAAAACAAATAAGAATTTGTAAAGGAGTTCTTGGTAATACATATTTCAAGAAATGTTTATATTGTTTGTATAGTGCAATTTTTTAAGAAGAGTATTTGAAAAGAGGCTTTATTTATGATAATGTATTTTGGAATTTAAGGAAAGCATTTTGAAACGATGATTAAATTAATTAAAGAAACTGATGTAGTTTTCATCGTGGGATTTTCACTATAAAGGATGAATTGTATAAATTATAATTTGCTAGAAGTGAATTCAAAATTAAATATATTGAAATGAGTTGAGCTTTAATCAATATTAAGACTCAAAGCGAGATTTTGATTTTGAAAAGTAAATTATAAGTTGATATTTTAATATTTTGTAGAAAAATAATTATTTGATATTTATAAATATAAAAGAATTTGTTTAAGAATTGATACGATGTTTTATACTGTGCTTTGAGTATTGAAGGTTTTCAAGATACACTTCGTGCCATTGAGATTACTTCCAAGTTTCCTAAAAATTTCTACAAATGGAAAACATTTTGATTCTTCTGCCTAAGAATTAGAATCTTCCAAACGACTTCATTTAAGCTCATAGTCCATGATCACGAGCAATGAAAAAGGGAGATAAAAATATGAGCTTTGTGTATGCCACTGATGAAAGGTCTAATCATTAAATTTGTATTGGTGTCAGATCGATGTAGATCACTAAACGTGCTAACCCGTTATAGTGAAGGTAGAGCAGTATTTATACCTTTTAATGATTGAATGTTTTGCATTTGAGTGTAAATTATTGATGGCGTTGTTATGCTAGAAGTTATTGGCTTAGTGATAGATTTTTCCCAAGCAGAAATTGCGAGGACGCGGTTTCCTTAAGGGGGTCCTATAACAATCCAGTGTTCAGAAAAAATTAATTAACATTAATAATAGTGTTTTAATTAATTAAAATAGATTTTAAAGTCTTATTGTGAATGATTTTGAACTTGTATGAAAATATTAAGATTTAATAATAAGTTTTTCATAGGAAAATGAAAATTTGATGACAAATCATTTTTGTGACAAATATTTTAAACTTGAGAATTATTACTAAATGAAGAATTTAATTATTTTTGAGAAATGTTGATATTTTAAGATTAAAATGATTTTAAATATATTAAAAATGGTTGTATTGTTTTTATAAATATATTGATAATAAATAAAATTTGAAGTTTATTTTTGAAACGATAGGAATTTTATTTTATTCTAATAAGGAGTTTTGGAATTTAATGAATGGGTTCAAAATGTAAACAAAGAATAATTTAAGTAAAATGAGTTAAAATATGAAAATAATATTTTATAAAAATTATACAATGGGTGAATAATATGAATTTGAGTAGGAAATAATTTTCAAGTGGAGATTTGAATTAATTTTGGGTTAATAAAAGAATCTAAATAGAAGAGGGTTAAGGTAATTTTGATACAATTAATTAAAATTAAAGAATTTATTGAAAAAATAAATTCTATAAAAATTTCATAATGTTATGTGATCAGTTAAGTAATGAAAATATGATTTTTATTTGGGAGTTTGATATTGATTTGGCTTAAGTAAAAGATTTTTTTTGTAGAAGTGTGTAGTAAGAGAAGGAAAGAAAGGAAAATGGGTTAGAATTTGTGTAAGGTCCAAGCCTAATTTTTGTTTCATGAAACCCATATCTAGACAATTCGTTATCTAGAATAATCTTCATTCATCACTCAAGTAATTCACGTTCAAGCCTCTTTCTCCATTTTCATTTTTCTCCTTCATGAAACTAAATTATTTCAAAACTCTCTCCTCTTCTAATAATTAAAATAAATAGAAATAAATTCTTAAAAATCCCCAGAGTAATATATTTGCATCTCAACACAGCAACACACCTATTGCCATGAAAAAGTTAGGAATTTGCTTAAGTTTTGGATTCATGGGAATTCTCAAGGGAAAAGTAGAGAATGTTGTAAGCTAAGGAAGAATATGGAGCTTAGCAATCTAAGGTGAGTGAATTCCACTCACAAATCTTTGTTTTAATACAATGTATAATATGTGTCTCTGTGATCTTTGTAGCAGTCTATAAATTGTGAATGCCTTATTGTTTGCTTATTGTTAAACATTGAACCCTTTAACTCATTCATTGTCAACAAAATCCTCTTTCCTGCACTGTGATTTTGTGTTACTATTACATGAATTTGGATGTATGAGTTGAGGCATGGGAATGCACTTGAAATTGGGTTCAACTGAGAAAAGAATCCTTTGAACGAACAGCGACGAGAGTGGCAAACCTAGAGCTACAAACTCTAGGTGTGACTAACGATCGACCCTCTCCCATTGATAGATCAACCGCTCATGGTTTGATGGTTGATCGTCGACGGTTGACCCTTGGAGCTTATAGCTCACGGTTTGTTCGATAGATTACTTTAATAAAATATTATAAAAAATGAAATAAATTTCTTTTTGGAAAGTAAAAATAAGATGTTCTCTTAATATAAAGTTGTTTTGTTAAAAATAATGTATTTTCATTAAAAAAAATTAGTCAAAGATTTATTCATTTAAATTAAATAAGAATTGGGTTAGGGTTTAAAAATTCAATTGAAAATCCTATAAAATTATAAAAAAATATGAAATGATCTCTAATTAATATCGTAGGGCTTTTCAAAGTATATTTCATGAAATCTGAATAGAATCTAAGGTTTTGAAAAATATATTTTATGGATTTGTAATAAAAGAAATTAATTCGAATATTATAAAAATTTATTTTAAAATTGTATTTAATTATAGAAAATTATGAGACGATTGTCATGAGTAATAACTGGTTTTACTAGCTATTTCTAAGGTTTTAAGATATAGGAATGGGTTTTCAAAAGTTATTTGTGATTATTAAAATTCATTTTTAGATTTATAAAAGGTTGAAATATAATTATTCTAACGATTTAAAATATACATGCTTTATTAAATATATTTATATTTCTTTGTAAACAAATTTGTGTGTCATAGTTGCTCTAATTATTTGTAGCGAGAAATTTGAACAAATGAATTAGTAATACCATCTTGAATGAGACTTTTGGTAATACTTTTCCGGTTTTCTATAGGCTCATTATATAAAATAATATTGTGTGGAATTATGGATTGTGAGAAATTTGAGTAAACAGATTAATACTACATTTTGGTATGGGACTCTCGGTGATATTTTTCCGCATACTCCTCGGACTCGTAGTATATAATATTATGTGAGTGTAATTTACAAGAATTAAGTAAATGTTCGAGTAACAGCAGGTGGTATAGGATGCCCGGGTCGATACTTGTTCGATTACTTTCTGTTAAGTAGATGCTACTCGCCAGGGTAAAATCTATGGGGTATTATATTTACAGTGATGCAAACTGAGTGAGCAGGCTGAGAATCATAAGTGTATCTATCTATCACGTATATACTCTTATTATATGAGGTGGAGTAACGTAGATTGGCTAATATCTATCCTAGTGGCCTGATTGGTAGGTCGCACCCCGAATCTGTGGCACACCTTTGATATGCATATACACCAGCCTTTCTATCACCTATGATAGAGTTAGGGGTAGCCCTGATAGTGTTAGAGGTATGCCCTATGGACAATTTGTAGAATACAATAGCCTATGATTTTTGTTTGATGACAATAAACATATATATATATATATATATATATATATATTCGTTTAAATGTATTTGTAATTGTACTATTTTATTTTTCCACATAATTAAATAAATATTTGTTGAATAAAATAAATAACTCAGAATTCATATTTAAACAAATATTATATTCAAACAAATATTTTATTACAAATTCAAATAGTACAAATTTGAGCTCTCACTACATTTACACATTTTCAATTATAATACAACTTCTATTACAACACAATTTTCAATATACAATTTTTCATACATGGTTCACCTCACTACATAATTCACTCAACACTCGTATTTGATCTTCAACTCTGTTCCAGCCTGTATCCAGCATCTGTACTATCTGCAAAATAAACACTGATGCGGTAAAATTGAAAAAGAAATATTTTGCAGTACAAAATGAAGTGGGTGTTTGAAAATATTATTTGTGTAATAACCCGCCACTCATTCCACAGAATGACGCATCATTAATAAGAAAGAAAGGGGTAGAAAATAGAAAAGAAGAGAAGAGAAGAAAGAAAGAAACAACAACAACGATCTCACAGCGGAACGAATAAATTATATTAATAACATAAACTATTACATAGTATACAACACTTATCAGAGTTACACAACATATACATCACATACTAGTCAGTTATAAACATCTGTCTAGACATTACAACTCAATACACTACAGAGATACAGACACAGCGGAACTACTATATATATCTACAACGCTGAAGCTTCCTGCTCCATTGCTCCTCCACAATTCGTCAAAGCTAAACCTGAATCCCTTGGCTACTCGTAAAAATTTGAGTACCCAAGAGTTTAGAAAACAGAAATAAACACTTGGGTCAGACATGGGTCTGGTGTGAGTAACAGGTTAAACTTGTTTAACTTTGAAAACCATTTGGAAAGAAAAGGTATCACGTAAGACTCCCCACAAATAAACATGGGTAAGTTTTTACCTTACGCTAACCAAAACATTTGATAGGAAATTCGATTGTATTATAATAGGGTCTAGGGTTTTCAAATAAATATGAAATAGCCGAAATTGTTACATTATTAAATTCCAGCATACATAAGTATACAATCAAGTCCGTTATCACTTATTGGAATTTGGATTTCCATACAATGGCAGAGCTACCGGGGTACCGCTCATCACAGTACGGGGCCTAGATCACCGTACCGAGGATCACTCCCAATCCCCTGCAACACAAAGCCGGAACCATCCCTTACTGGATAATTCCGAATAAAATCACCCCACAGATGGCCGTCGCCAACTGCACCACTAAGCTGAAATAAAAGAAGGAACTCTCTAGACAGGGATGACCTTACTCTCAGTGGGTGCTACCCACGAAGCCTTGCTGCACCTCCCCTGTTTTAGCCATTCCCGGTTGATGAGGCTTGAGGTCACGATTTACCTTTAAATTAGAACACATCACTTAGAATGCTCATCGTCCACCTGACGATGTTCTGAAAGCATTCAATCCATTCAAGTTCGTTCCGGGTTCGAACAAAACCGAAGGCATTATCTCGTTACACTCGTTTTGGAATCACCCTCAGAGTTAACGACAATAACCCTTGCACTCTGAATCTTCATCTTCACTTGAGATTCACGACCTATCGTTAATTTGGATCGATGTGGTATTCGGGTCTCCAGACCTGGAATTCCGGTATACGGAAACCCGATCCCGGTCTCATCAAAATCCAAAACGTATCTTTTAAGGGCCAAGTTGTTTTAAGGTTAAAACAATTCAATTCTTATCTATATACACAAAGATAGATAATTCAATAGATAATCTACATTATCATCCCAAACAGATAATTCACATTATCATTATAATTCAACCAAACATCCATATCATATATCAATCATATCTCATCAGAGATATCAAACAAAGAAATACATTCAATCTCATTCATCCATCCTTAAGCAATGATTTATATCATCTAATTAATTTAAAGTGAATTAAACTAATTACTTCATTCTATAAATCCTGCTTACTTAATTATTAATTAAACCAATTAATTAATCATTACTCTAAGTATCCATCTTAATTAATCATTCCTGATTAATAATCCTTTAATTACTTTAAGTAATTAATACTTAATTAATTTCACAAATTAATCATCTTAAACCATTCAGTAATTAATCTTTAATTACTTCATTAATTAATTAACTATATTTAATTACATTAATCCTTAATTAATTACAATTAATTAATTACTTTAATCACTAATTATTGATTAATTAGTTTAATTAATCAAATCCTTAATTTCATCTTTAATTATATTAATTAATGATCCTTAATTACTCTTTAATTAATTACTCCATTTAAATTAATTACATTTCATAATTATTCTTTAATTATAAATCACCTTTGATTAATCACATTTAGTAATTAACTACCCTTAATTACTCTTCCCTTAATTAATTATTTCTTAATTAATTATCCTTTAATTAATCCCTTGATTAATTATTCAAAATAATTAAACTCAAATTACTTTTATTAAATCATCCTTAGTTAATTACATCCACTAATTAACTTTAATTACTTTTCTAAGTAATTTATACTTTCACTAATTACATCTAAGTAATTATGAAATCACCAAGTGATTATCTTAATTTAATTAAACAAATTAATTTAAACTTATCAAATTTATTTAATTAATTACCTTAAGTAATTAATTTCTTTAATTACTTCCATTAAGTAATTATACTTAACCAATTTATAAATGATTATCATTACTTAATAAAACAAATCACATTAATTAATTACTCAAAAATCTCTAATTAATGATCCCTTATTAATTATTAACCATTCTTTAATTACTTCTTTAAGTAATTAATTTTAAATCAACTATTATTAATTTATATTAATAAATTCTTAATTACCAATTAATAAATCTCTAATTACTTTATTAATTCCTTAATTAATCTTTAATCACTTGATTAATTAATTTCTAATCATTTATTAATAATCTATACTTATCTAAAATAAATGATTCTTAATTTCAAATTAATTAATCCCTTAATTAATTAACTTATCATTTAATTATTTAATTAATTAACACTAAACCATGAATTAATTAAATTATCAAATTACTCTTAATTACCTTATTAATTTAATGTCTCCTAAATCATTAAATCTCTAAATTAAAGTATTAACATTACAACTACTATAATTATTATTTACAAAAGGCTTTGAAATCTTTTACTTTTAAATCTCTCTTATATTTCATTTCCAATTAAAGATTTAAAATAAATTTCAAATTTAACTTTAACCAAATTTAAATTAAATTTACAAATCCCTTTTTTAAACCAATGTTAAAGAACACTTAACATTTATAAAGAAATTTACAAGATTTTAAATCCATCCTTTAAAATTCAACCCTTTTATAATTTACTTTAAACATCTTAAATTTGTTTAAATATTATAATACAAATTTATTCATTTCACATCTGGGATACAAATTTAAACTTGAACCCATATTTTAAACTTGATTTAAAACTTAGTTTAAATCCTGCCTTAAAAATTTAAACTCATTTTAAATTTTTAAAACACTGCCAGTCTTAAAAATTGTAACCCAAAATTACCCGAGCCCACTCAATTTTTCCCCGAGTCAAAACCTGAAACCCCCGAGAAAACTTCGAGTCACTCACGCGTTTTTCTCGAGTGCTTTTCCTCTGTTAATTCCCAAACCAAAACACTGACACGCTGATACTCGTTCACGTGCACACACGAGATGATCGCCTCCGACCCTCGATGACTACGCTAGCATATCGTCCACGGCCATCTCTTACGATCTCGATCACCAGAAACTCGAACAACATCAACAATTAAAATCGAACATTAATCTCAACCTGGAACAAGAAACTGGAAATCTTCCCAAACCTGTCAACGACTCGTATTCCCTCCTCCGACCACCATCGTCGTTGAAACTTTGGTGAGAACTTCGTCAACCCACCCTCTTCCAGTACCCAAAACCCCAGCCAACTCGATCACCAGAGGAAAACGAACTCAAGCAAAATCGTAACCCAGTAAAACTAGGTTTCCAAAACTCAAATCAAAAACATCATCAGCACAGTCATTAATAATTCCAACTGGTATTTTTCCGATCATCCCTAAACCCCCGACCACCTTCATCAACCATCACGTCGCCTAATTCGTCGCCGATCGATGACAATTTACGAAAATATGTTTTCTGTTCAACTCCAGATTTCTCAATGAATATAAACTTAGAAATCATGAAATGATTTTCAAAAATCATTAGTTTCTACTACGTATCTGATCATGAATTCAAATCATGAAACTAAGGTAATCGATTTTTTGACTTATATTAGTTCATCTCTGCTATTTTCTTCTTCCAGAAACATTTACCCAATATTTTCACTGGAACCCATTTTTAAAACGAATATCTTGTTAATTCAAGCATATTTCATTTATACATCTAACCCTATAGAAGAGTAGAGAAAGAGAGATTGAATTTTTTTTTTGATCATTGTTTAAAAACTGTAACTTGAACAGAGCCTTACAAATATATATGTACAAACCTTCATACTCAATCAATTTCATATTCATATATATTCAAACATATTTACATCCATGCAGCAATTTTCACAATATTATTTCAAATATTCATCACATGCAAACCAAGATTAAATCAGTTTTAAGCCTTGATAAAATAGTTTACTCACTTGTTTGAAAGAACAGAATACAGGCTTGTTTATGTAAACAGACAGGGTCATATAATATATTTATACCAATTCACATAAATTCAAATTAAGAACTTCAATACAAACCAATATCATCACATGCAAACATATATCATAAACTTAAGTTTTAAAAATGAATGTTACTCACCATTTTTAAAAGCAGAGAAATTTCCCAGGCTTTAAATTTTGATCTGGCAATTTCTTTTGATTTAAAACTTGAATTGTTTTGATCTGAAAAGCTTGTTGCAGAGATTACTGCTTGATTCCAGACTTGCTTTTGATTATCTGCTATAGGCCCTTTCTCTTTAATTTTTGAAAATGCTTTGCATGCTCCAATTTTGATGTTGAAAAAGAATTGCAGGTTGAAGAAATGTTTACAGACTTGTTTTGAAAATGAATTACAGAGTTGGAAGAAGCTTTTCAGAGGATTGATAATCTCTGGTTTATGAGGAAGGTTTGATTACAGGTTTTGGTTTTGATAATTTTGGTTTATAGGAGTGTTTGATTACAGATTTGATAAATTTATGGTTTGGATTTAAATAGATTATTAAATTACCTTTGTTTTAAATTTCGGGGACGAAATTATTTTAAGGGGGGAGGAATGTGATATCCCGGAATTTTGGACAATATCAATTTAATAATCTGTTTAAATAATTAAATTAATTTGATAATTTTTGATAACAAGTTTGGGATCGGGTTTGCTACATTACCTGTAATAACCCGCCACTCATTCCACAGAATGACGCATCATTAATAAGAAAGAAAGGGGTAGAAAATAGAAAAGAAGAGAAGAGAAGAAAGAAAGAAACAACAACAACGATCTCACAGCGGAACGAATAAATTATATTAATAACATAAACTATTACATAGTATACAACACTTATCAGAGTTACACAACATATACATCACATACTAGTCAGTTATAAACATCTGTCTAGACATTACAACTCAATACACTACAGAGATACAGATTTGATAAATTTATGGTTTGGAAGTTTTTGAGTTACAGATTGTTTTGAAAATTTGTCTCCGGCTGAAGATTTTGAAAATGAGAAGATAAGGGAAGAAATAGAAGAGAAAGGAGGTGTATGTTTATATAAGTTAATTTGTAGTTTATTTAAAATAAAAGAAAACTAAAAATTTTAAAAACTTGACATTTGTCCTTCTCATATCCTAATCTTATAACACCTATTATATTAAAGTCTTAGGAACTAACACATGTCCCTTTAATTTATTATTTTTATTTATTTTAAATATAAAAACCTTTTTCTTAACTTATTAAATACATATCTATATATATTAATTATAAAGAAATAAAACTAATTATTATAAATAAAAGTTTACATATATTTTGAAATCCAAACTATTTGAATATTACCTCTTTTTGAATTCAAAATTAAATCTAAATTCAAATTCAAATTATATTTAAAATCCAATTTAAAGTCAATTTAAAACAACACATTCAAATTGAAAAAAAAACAAATCTTATTTACATTAAAATCTATTTATTTAAAAACAATACACTATTAATATTGTTTGAAAATAACACATTTATCAATTTAAAAATAATTTATAAAAGAGATTATAAATTTCTATTATTATTAAATGAATTAACATATCATATGTAAATTGTATTTCAAACCAAAGCTTATCTATTTACAATATACACACATATATATACACATTATAAATAGAAATCATTTTATTAGTTTTTAAAAGATAAAATTCACTAATTAAATATTTATTCAATTAGATTATTAAACCAATTCAAATTTGTTATCAAAAATTATCAAATTAATTTAATTATTTAAACAGATTATTAAATTGATATTGTCCAAAATTCCGGGATATCACATTCCTCCCCCCTTAAAATAATTTCGTCCCCGAAATTTAAAACAAAGGTAATTTAATAATCTATTTAAATCACAACCATAAATTATCATCCATATGCTAACAACCATAGCAAACAATTCACTCAATCAAACAATTCAAACTATCAAGAAAATTCTAGATAGAATTTCCTCGAGTTTCCCCAAGTATATATACCGAGATACTCGCTCTACAGAATCCAAACAATCAATACATAGATTCATATTGTATATCAAAATATATATTATATTTAGTACCAGTCAAAATATTTTTACAAGTGCTATCATTCCCATACAAGCATGCCTATATATACAGATACATATATCACCTTACTAACATTTAACACCTGACATCCATGACGTCCAAGGGTCATAGACACATACAAAAAGACACATACTAAAAAGGAAACACCCTAATCAACTATGGACTCTTGCTACTGGAGTCCTCCCCCTCAGGTCCTGACAACACCCTGTCCTCCCAATCACTATCTGGTTCCGAAACATCCTCTGGATCACCTACCCAAGGAATGAAACTCACACCCTTGGCCGGCCTTTCTATTCCATTATCTAAATTCCAAATAATGGCATCATCATTTTCTGATTCGGAGTCTTCCTCTTCTTCGAATTCTTCTTCGTCCTCAAATTCTTCTTTTTCCTCAATTTCTTCTTCTTCCTCAAATTCTTCTTTTTCCTCAATTTCTTCTTCTTCCTCAATTTCTTCTTCTTGAGGCTGAGGCTGCTCATCAGGCTCTTCTTCATATAAGGACGGTTGTCTAAGTTCTGCTAAAATTCTTTTAACCCTTTCAACATCACCATCTCTTCTTGCCTTAGCCAAGACTCCACGGCAAACGCTACGGGTTCTCTAAAATCAATACCAAAATCCAAAGGTGAGATCTAAGGTTTAGACTTATATAGACTAAGAGTATATCAAGATTAATACTTCAAAATTTATTCCCTTTTAGATTCTTATTACCCAAGATTTTCTTAAAATCATTATTTCAAAATAATTTAAGATATTTTTGAAAAGTGATTATAGTTAGAGAAAATATACACATATATAGTAAGTTTATAAACCTATTATTCCTTCAATTCATAAATCCATATATATATATATATATGGATTATAAACAAATTGTTATAAGGTTTTTAAATTTTAAACATCTCTTTTTAGAAACCCATTATTCTAAAATTATCTTTAAAGGATGGAAAATTTCTTAAAAATTTACTAGTTTAAAAAGTTTCCAAATTTCTCTAGTAAATAAACTTAGTAAAATTTTCTTTCCAAGATTCGAATCCTAAAGGGTTCAGATTTCTAAGGAATTTAGGGTATATTTAAGTAAAAAGGCAACCAGTAAAATACACAAGGTTGACAACTAAGACCACTAAATCCTAGATGATAAATTATTATCGTCTCAACCAATCATCACAAGTACCATATACTTTTAAAATGATACTTTTTATATATAGAAAATATATCTGGGTAAAATTATTTCACCTTCCCTTTTAAAACAATATTGTGTCCGTTGGCCTGGTCCAAGTGTTTAGAGATCCCTATCAATAACGGTAGCTACTCGTATTGACCAGAATCCATATACCACCCAACCGATCAATTAACACAATATAAAACCATTTTACATAACTAACAAATACGCGCTCTCGTATATATATATATACACTCAGACTAAAATAGGTGGCTACCGATCCTATCTCTAATGAACAACCCTTCCGAACCTAGGTATTCACTCAACCTAGTTCTCTGATGTTCATTTAACCAAAAGCTTAGGCATTCGCTCAACCTAAGCTCTGATACCACTGTAATAACCCGCCACTCATTCCACAGAATGACGCATCATTAATAAGAAAGAAAGGGGTAGAAAATAGAAAAGAAGAGAAGAGAAGAAAGAAAGAAACAACAACAACGATCTCACAGCGGAACGAATAAATTATATTAATAACATAAACTATTACATAGTATACAACACTTATCAGAGTTACACAACATATACATCACATACTAGTCAGTTATAAACATCTGTCTAGACATTACAACTCAATACACTACAGAGATACAGATTTGATAAATTTATGGTTTGGAAGTTTTTGAGTTACAGATTGTTTTGAAAATTTGTCTCCGGCTGAAGATTTTGAAAATGAGAAGATAAGGGAAGAAATAGAAGAGAGGGGAGGTGTATGTTTATATAAGTTAATTTGTAGTTTATTTAAAATAAAAGAAAACTAAAAATTTTAAAAACTTGACATTTGTCCTTCTCATATCCTAATCTTATAACACCTATTATATTAAAGTCTTAGGAACTAACACATGTCCCTTTAATTTATTATTTTTATTTATTTTAAATATAAAAACCTTTTTCTTAACTTATTAAATACATATCTATATATATTAATTATAAAGAAATAAAACTAATTATTATAAATAAAAGTTTACATATATTTTGAAATCCAAACTATTTGAATATTACCTCTTTTTGAATTCAAAATTAAATCTAAATTCAAATTCAAATTATATTTAAAATCCAATTTAAAGTCAATTTAAAACAACACATTCAAATTGAAAAAAAAAACAAATCTTATTTACATTAAAATCTATTTATTTAAAAACAATACACTATTAATATTGTTTGAAAATAACACATTTATCAATTTAAAAATAATTTATAAAAGAGATTATAAATTTCTATTATTATTAAATGAATTAACATATCATATGTAAATTGTATTTCAAACCAAAGCTTATCTATTTACAATATACACACATATATATACACATTATAAATAGAAATCATTTTATTAGTTTTTAAAAGATAAAATTCACTAATTAAATATTTATTCAATTAGATTATTAAACCAATTCAAATTTGTTATCAAAAATTATCAAATTAATTTAATTATTTAAACAGATTATTAAATTGATATTGTCCAAAATTCCGGGATATCACAATTTGCCTCAATTATTTGGGTTTTTCATCATCATTTCTTTTAATTCATCTTACACGAACAACTTGTGACATGCATAGTGTATCACTGCACATGCCACAAGGTCGTGCACACTGATATACACTTGCTTGTTAAAATTGCAGAAACAGGTGAGCACACGGTCAAACCCAAGCCGAGGCTAGATTCAACACAGGTGCAAATGAAAACAACATGTACACACAAGCCGGTGGAACAAGTTCACCACCAGTTCAAAACTTGCAAAAGACAGAGCAGTTCAACATGCTTAAATGTACAAAGTGGTGAATGCAACATTTCAACCCAGACATGTAGGTATTGGAGCAATGAAATGGATGGCAAACCAGACTTCAGAAAATAACTCAACACAGCTGCAACCAGACCAGACCAGAACCAAGTGCAACATAAACACTACCACACTGAAACACAGGCCGGTGCATAAGAAGGCATGAACACATACAACAATCAAATGAAACCAGACAGAATGAAGTGCACAAGGACTTGAAGCACATGCATACAACAGACCACATGTCAACATGAAGTGCACAAGTGAACACGGAGCATCAACAAAATGTACACACATGAAGACTCCAAATGGGCTAACATACTTCAGTGCATATGTACATGAGTGCAAAGCACAAGACCGGACTTGAAGCAGGTGAACATGGCAACAAAACAGCCTCAACACAAAATGACCACATGACAACAGAGCTTCAAACATGCTCGAACCAAGTGCAGACTGCAAAAGTGCACAAGGACAGGTGAAAAGAAACAACTTACAACTCTGCAAACATGCTAGCACCCAAGTAAACAGTTCCACACATGAAACCAGAAGTAGACATGAACACAAGGAACCAGACTCCAAATGTACATGAACACAATGCAACATCAAAACATCCAAATATGCAACCAGACTCAATGCATTCAGGCACAAGAATAAAATAAACACAAATGACAATGCATATGGAACAAGGGCAGTGCATATGAAACAAAGACATGAGACTAGACCAATTTAACTCAAAGCAAAACAAGTTCAAATGTCAGTTCGCATGGATGTGCAGATTCAAAGCTACATGAAACAAAGCAAAATGTTCAAGCAAATGCAGTACACAAACCAGACTTCATGAATACAAGTTCTCTAGATCAAGTGCAAGCACACATACAACAAATTCAGATAATTGTAGAAAAAATCACAGAGGTTATAACATGATGAACAAGTAGCAGTGTGAACATCGGTCAAGAAATGAAGAAAATAAAGCCGTGGATAATTATCAGCTACAAGTTGAATAAAGTCACCGTTGAACAAAATCTTCACGAAGTCAAAATATTATCTCTAATTCAAATACCAACAAATCAACAAACAATGAAAAGGTCAAGGCAGTGAAGAACGGAGCAGATTCAAATTCATCTATGAATAGTTCAAAAATTCAAATACTGCCAGGTGCAAAGAACGGAATCGACCAAATCTTCAAGAAAATTCGAATTCATGGAGTAACAATGAACAAGTCAGAAGTCATCACTATCATTCAATCAATAATCGAACAACCAAGCAACGCAAGTGATAAAATCATGAAACATTCAAACCAAAAATATACGAACATAAATTTAGGGATTTTATCCCTATTTTAACCCATTATCATCATCGGCAAAAATATGAGTTCGAATTCAAGCTAAACAACAGAGCAAATAAAGTACAAAAACACATATTGATTTTATACTCCATTCGAACTCGTCATTGAAGCGACCACAAGCAAATTGAAGAAACATCGAAGAGGATTGAAGAACGAAAGCATACCAGGAATCAATTTGAACTTCAAACTCAAAACGGCAGCTTCGATTCAAAACCCTAAATTTTTGAAGAGCAGCAAAAGGGATCAGCTATACGAATTGGAATAAATAGAGACAAACTTATCTTTTATGTTGGGCCGATCTTTATTTGTATTGGGCCGATAGTGTTTTTGTTTAGGGTTTTATTTGTTTTAGTATTTGTGTCTATTGTTTTTATTTAAAGTCAAACTCTATTTTAAGGTGTTTACGAACTACGGTTTTGTAGTTCGAGAATTCGCAACTTAGTGGCTGAGTTGTGGCCGGGTTTTGAGCTTAGAGTTAGGTTAATTGAGTTAGTGGGTGTCGCGAGTTTACGTGTTTTTGTAAGCGTCTGATTACCTAATTTCTATTAGAAACCTTAGGCGTAGCACGTAGCCAGGTTTTTGTCAAAGCTGGGTAAATCTGTGTGTGATATCTTCTGCATTACTTTCTGTTATTATTTTTATTTTCACATTAATTTTAGTACACCCTATTTACCCCCCCTAGGGTGAAATCGATCCTACAAGTGGTATTAGAGCTAGGAAAAAAAACCATTTTTTTAAGAAAAATTGATTTTTTCTTTCAACGGCTTCTTTTAATAATGCTTTTGCTGAAGGTCAGTCCATAGCTAGACCACCCATGCTCAATGGTGAATCTGCATATTGGAAAACTAGAATGAAATTTTTTCTGAAAACCATAGATGCATGAAATATTATTGAAATAGGATATAAAACACCAACAGTAATGGTAGATAATCAAGAAGTTGAAAAACCTATGGATCAATGGATAGATCTTGAAAATAAATAGCAAACTACTAATGCTAAAACCATGAATTCTATTATTTGCTCATTAGATCAAATTGAATTTAACCATGTCTCACATTATTTAACTACACCGGAAATCTGGCACACGCTTGAAGTGACTCATGAAGGAACCTCCCAAGTCAAAGAATCTCGCCTTGCCAAGCTTAGTAGCGAGTACGATAAAAATAATAATGAAAGCACTGGGAGTGAAAATGAAAAAACAAATCTGTGCTTTTCAGGAGAAACGAGTGACACCGATGACGACGAGCCAAGCAAGGTATCAAAACTTACTCACTCGCAATTACTTGTATATTTTCATGAAGTAAATGGTTGTTTTGAAAGACTTAGGGAGAAGTACGCCAAAATTGAATCACAAAGAGATAGTTTGATAGAACTAAATAAGCAGCTTGATCAAATGGTTCAAAACTATACAAATAAAAGCCTTAAGTGTGATAAGTTTCCATCATATGAAGAGGAAAAAAAATACTAGAAATTTAAATTAAATCACTTGAAAATGAAATTCTGATTTTGAAAAAAAATGAAAATACTAAGAGAGAAAATTCTACCAAAAAGTGCACTTTGTTATTGAATGAAAATGAATCTCTCAAGTCACAAGTCCAACAATTGTCTACAACTTTAGGAAAATTCTCTAAAGGAGAAAAATCACTAAATATGCTATTAGGGAAACAAACTGTTAATACTGTTAGACGAGGACTTAGGTATACTCAATCTGAAAAAGGTAGAAGTGAAATTAATCAAGTCAACTCCAAGTGCACGATTTGTGGAAAAATTGGACACAATCAAAACAATTGCTGGTATAGACCCAAACACACGAAAACCATACCAATTTGGGTTCCTAAAGGCACGAATGTAAAATCCCTTAAAATCAAACAAATTTGGGTGCCAAAAGGAACTAACACAGATTGTTTTGGTTCTACTTGTTTTTCTAAATCCTTTGTCACTAACAATCATGGACCTATAAAAACAAATAGATCACAAAAATTTTTTCTCGTGTAGGTGTGTTGGTAGGCTAAGGAATAGCAAGAGTGGTACCTGGATTCTGGCTGTTCCAGGCACATGACGAGCGACAAATCAAAGTTCCTTAGCCTAGAGAAATACAAAGGTGGTAGAGTCGCAATGAGCAACAACGATGAATTATATGTTGAAAATCTGCACCTTAATCTGATTTTAATCAGCCAGTGTAAGTACTTCTAGAGTCCTTGAACTAGTTTATATGGATCTATTTGGACCTAACGATATTGCAAGCTTAGATGGTAAGAGATATTGTTTTGTATTGGTTGATGATTACTCTAGATCAGTGTTTTAAATCTCGGATTTTGGCCAATATCTCGGGAAAATATCTCGGCTATCTCGGGCGATATTTAAAACACTTATAACTAAATAGGCTGCCAAATCTCGGATTTTGGCTGATATCTCGGATTTTTCATCTCGGCCATCTCGGGGAGATTTAAAAGCCTGCTCTAGATACACATGGGTATACTTCTTTATCTTACTGCTTCTAGACCAGATATTGTATTCTCTGTTTGTTTATGTGCACGGTTTCGGTCAAACCCAAAGGAATTTCATTTAAAAGCAGTAAAAAGGATTATAAGGAATCTGTTGCACATCTCATGGTTTGGTCTTTGGTATCCAACTAATAATAACTTTGAGTTAAAAGGGTATTCAGATGCAGATTATGCTGGTAGTCTAGTTGATAGAAAAAGTACTAGTGGAACGTGTTTTATTTTGGGACATTCGTTAGTTGCATCACATTTTCAAAGAAAATACCTGCATAAATTTCATTTCAACTGATTTTCAATTGGCAGACATTTTTATACAACCCCTTCCAGAAAATAGTTTTTGTCGACTTCATCTCAGTCTAGGCATTTTAGAAATTTTATTTTATATTTTTGGATTTGATCTTAAATGCCTATGGTAACTAATCCGACTCTCTACTGATTATCGAAAAGATAAATAGTGACTGAAAAAAGTGATGAGTGTTGATCTTGATCATACATTATGTCTTGAGAGAGTATATTTAGTAAATTTTTTAAAAAAATTAAACAAAATTTGTAATAACTTTGGTTGGTAAAAATTCCATGACCATCTCTATTCCTCTCATATTTCTACGACCATCACTCATCAAAATCTAATATAGTATGTCAAAATGTGGTATTTAAACAGGAAATTATTCATTTTTTTAATTAATTAGCAATAAAATCATCCAAAAGTACTCACTCTCATTTAAAAGTCCTCACGGTTATGCATGGGTGAACTACTTGGAATCTTTGATTATATGCTTTCATACTCATTTAAAAGTCCTCACGGTTATGCATGTATGGAACACATATCAAAAATGATTATTAAATATGCGAGTTGATTCTAACCCCATTTAAAAATCCTCACGGTTATGCATGGTTAGAAAATACTTGGGATTCATTTTTTAAAAAAAAAATTGGGAATACTACTAATCTCATTTAAAAGTCCTAATGGTTATGCATGGTTAGTAAGTATTTAACAATTTCCTGTCATAAATATACCACAAATGCATGGTTAGTAAGTATTTAACAATTTATGATTTTTTTTGATTTTTTATTGAAATTTAATATTTATACTCGATTAGGTATTAATTTCTATCACTTTATCACTCTTATCTAACACTGTTACTCTTTTGCTGATAACAAAAGGGGGAGAGAAAAGTTAAGGTTTTGGCAAATAAGTCATATCTTTTATTTTTGTCATATCTTTTATTTTTGCATATTCTCATCTAGGCTCGATGCATTTTATTTGCATTTTTTCATGCATATGTGAAGGAGGAGTCTTGTTGTAGGGGGAGCATTCAAATAGGGGGAACTAATAGAATTCATCAAAACCAAATACATTTAATATAGTCAAAATCTTAATATATGTTTGTTATCTTCAAAAGGGGGAGATTATAGAATACAATAGCCTATGATTTTTGTTTGATGATAATAAATAAATATATATATATATATATTCATTTAAATGTATTTTAATTGTACTATTTTATTTTTCCACATAATTAAATAAATATTTGTTGAATAAAATAAATAACTCAGAATTCATATTTAAACAAATATTTTATTCAAACAAATATTTTATTACAAATTTAAGCTCTCACTACATATACACATTTTCAATTACAATACAACTTCTTTTACAACACAGTTTTCAATAAACAATTTTTCATACATGGTTCACCTCACTACATAATTCACTCAACACTCGTATTTGATCTTCAACTCTGTTCCAACCTGTATCCATCATCTATACTATCTGCAAAATAAACACTGACGTAGTAAAATTGAAAAAGAAATATTTTACAGTACAAAATGAAGTGTGTTTGAAAATATTATTTGCCTCAGTTATTTGGGTTGTTCGTCATCATTTCTTTTAATTCATCTTACACGAACAACTTGTGACATGCACAGTGTATCACTGTACATGCCACAAGGTCGTGCACACCGATATACACTTGCTTGTTAAAATGGCAGGGACAAGTGAAACGGTCAAACCCAAGCCGAGTCTGGATTCAACACAGGTGTAAATGAAAACAACATGTACACATAAGCCAGTGGAACATGTCCACCATCAGTTCAAAACATGCAAAAGACACAGCAGTTTAACATGCTCATGTACAAAGTGGTGAATGCAACATTTCAGCCCAAACATGTAGGCATTGGAGCAATGAAATGGATAGCAAACCAGACTTCAGAAAATAACTCAACACGGCTGCAACCAAACCAGACTAGAACCAAGTGCAACATAAACACCACCACACTGAAACACAGGCTAGTGCATAAGAAGGCATGAACACATACAACACTCAAATGAAACCAGACAGAATGAAGTGCACAGGGACTTGAAGCACATGCATACAACATACCACATGTCAACATGAAGTGCAAAGTGAACATGGAGCATCAATAAAATGTACACACATGAAGACTCCAAATGGGCTAACATACTTCAGTGCATATGTACATGAGTGCAAAGCACAAGACCAAACTTGAAAAAGGTGAACATGGCAACAAAATAGCCTCAACACAAAATGACCACATGACAATAGAGCTTCAAACATGCTCGAACCAAGTGCAGACTGAACAAGTGCACAAGGACAGGTGAAAAGAAACAACATACAACTCTGCAAATATGCAAGTACTCAATTAAACAGTTCCACATATGAAACCAGAAGTAGACAAGAACACAAGGAACCGGACTCCAAATGTACATGAACATAATGCAACAACAAAACATCTAAATATGCAACCATACTCAATGCATTCAGGCACAAGAATAAAATGAACACAAATGACAATGCATATGGCACCAGGGCAGGGCACATGAAACAAAGACATGAGACCAGACCAGTTTAACTCAAAGCAAAACAAGTTCAAATGTCAGTTCATATGGATGTGCAG
This sequence comes from Allium fistulosum, assembly GCA_030737815.1. Taxonomy (NCBI): domain Eukaryota; kingdom Viridiplantae; phylum Streptophyta; class Magnoliopsida; order Asparagales; family Amaryllidaceae; genus Allium; species Allium fistulosum. The sequence continues at coordinate 1,622,285,167 of CM060901.1, forward strand.
ACTCAAAGCTACATGAAACAAAGCAAAATGTTCAAGCAAATGCAGTATAAAAACTAGACTTCATGAATACAAGTTCGCTAGATCAAGTGCAGGCACACATACAACAAATTCTGATAATAGTAGAAAAAGTCACAGAGGTTATAACATGATGAACAAGTAGCAGTGTGAACATCGGTCAAGAAATGAAGAAAATCAAGCCGTGGATAATTATCAGCTGCAAGTTGAATAAAGTCACTGTTGAACAAAATCTTCACGAAGTCAAAATATTATCTCTAATTCAAATACCAACTAATCAGCAAACAATGAACATGACAAGACAGTGAAGAATGGAGCAGATTCAAATTCATCAGTGAATAGTTCAAAAATTCGAATATTGCCAGGAGCAAAGAACGAAATCGACCAAATCAATTCAAGAAAATTCAAATTCATGGAGTAACAATGAACAAGTAAGAAGTCATCACTATCATTCAATCAATAATCGAATGGCCAAGCAACGCAAGTGATAAAATCATGAAACATTCAAACCAAAAATATACTAATGTAAATTTAGGGTTTTATCCCTATTTAAACCCATTATCATCATCGGCAAAAATATGAGTTCGAATTTAAGCAAAACAACAGAGCAAATTATGTACAAAAACACATACCAATTTTATACTCCATTCGAACTCGTCACTGAAGCGACCGCAAGCAAATTGAAGAAACATCGAAGAGAATTGAAGAACGAAAGCATACCAGCAATCAATTTGAACTTCAAATTAAAAGCGGCGGCTTCGATTCAAAACCCTAAATTTTTGAAGAGCAGTAAAAGGGATCGGCTATACAAATTGGAATAAAGGGAGACAAACTTATCTTTTATGTTGGGCCGGTCTTTATTTGCATTGGGCCGATAGTGTTTTTGTTTAGGGTTTTATTTGTTTTAGTATTTGTGTCTATTGTTTTTATTTAAAGTCAAACTCTAGGTGTTTATGAACTACGGTTTTGTAGTTCGAGAATTCGCAACTCAGTGGCTGAGTTGTGGTAGGGTTTTGAGCTTAGAGTTAGGTTAATCGAGTTAGTAGGTGTCGCGAGTTTACGTGTTTTTGTAAGCATCTGATTACCTAATTTCTAGTAGAAACCTTGGGTGCAGCACGTAGGCAGGTTTTTCCCGAAGCTGGGTAAATCTGTGTGTGATCTCTTCTGCATTACTTTATGTTATTATTTTTATTTTCGCATTAATTTTTAGTACACCTTATCCATCTCCCCTCTAAGGTGAAAACGATCCTACACAATTATGTAATTTGTTACATAAATCCAACTCAATAACCAATATTGTTTGAAATAAAAGACATTTCCTTTTTTATGTACTTGTTATAAAATGTTATAAATAATTAATTAGTTAATTTAAGTATATATATTAGAAAGTCCATAAATGATGTGTTTGTGATAATAGTTTCAAATAGTTGTAACCATGAGTATAGTATCATAATGTAAAAAGGCACATCGTTTTAAATACTCCTAGTAAAAATGTATCGAAACTGGACATCAATATATCCATTGAGGCTAGAGTAAGTAATGCTATCAAAATGTTGGGAGAGTTGTGACGCCCCACCCTGAGACTCACATTAACAAAGAGTATTACTGGGTAATACCGTCTGCTAATGCGAGAATAGGGCTATTTAAGAGCAACCATCTATAGCCTTGTCTTTAATATCTGTTGAATACGTCAATAAATGCTCTATATATTTATTTTTCTATCCCAAGTGGATCGACATATCCAGTAAATACTTAATACAAAGCCATAGGTGGCTATAGGATCTATCAGAACAAAATACAACAACTCAAATTCAAAACACCTCACAGAATAGCAAATAATCCCATATACACACACATATATAGATACATCACAGAGTATACAAAATGATGCATCACATATGTGGTTTGACGACCACAATACAAACACGAGTCAAAAGAATATACTTATCAGAGTAGCAAAAAAAGGACTACACAAAAGCTATAACAAAAAGAGATAGCAGAAAAGTCCATGCGGAAGCAGAATAGGCTAAGTCCAAAGGGTACCTAACCTGAAACACCTCGGTCTGACCCGAGTATAAAATACACGGGTCAGTCTAGCTAAACAAATCAGTTTAAGAGGATAATCGATAACATAAGCATAAGGCAAGGTGATAATCTTCTCAAGTAAGAAGGAATAATTTCAAGGGTATATGGTTACTTCACAAGGCACAATTAAGTAAATATAGCAATTTCGAGCGATATAAGGATATCATTAAATATGAATGCAACTCAAAGGTGATAAAACTTCATAACAAATCTCATAATAAAAGCATGCCTCATCTCATTGGCGTATCACAAAACATCAAATATGGTTTAGGAGAAAAACATAACTCCAAAGAGGAGAAATTCCAAACTCGCCATATCGACAAACTCAAAAGCAACTCAAAGAAATCACCATCTCCAAAGATGCCATAAGGCAAATATATCTCCAAATAGAAGATTAAAATCTCAAATATACGCCATATCGACAATCTCAATAAAACGCCAGTGTAGGCAACTCAAATCTCAAAGATAGAACTCACAAGAGTTCAAATTCCCATAAGGTAATCGCCGTATATATATAATATCCCAAACGGCTCGAATGGCCAACAATAAAAAGGCGATACACTTGGGAAATCACAAACATCAATGAAAACATCTCAAAAATTTGCACGTGCATATGGCCAAAGCCAGCCAAGTACAGCTCTCTCTCAAATATGGTACCACGGCCGAAGGCAAATATGTCTCAATGGACAAATACGCCGCAATGGCAAACATATCAAAGATAAATATGCCACAATGGCAAACGTCTTTACGACAATGACCCAAGGTCCAGTACTGGCAATACGTCTCGAGGACAAATGTGTCACAAACTCTCGGATAGGAACCCGAACAGTGTTAACGTGCTTCTCATACCACACGTTCGCACTAAACAGTTTACTAACTGCTAGTAAATTTCATACTTAAAGCAGTAAAAAGTTTACCTCGTCTCATCGGTAAACTCGACCCGAAGGTCAAAATGATCAAACAGACAAGTTGGGAATTAACCGATAAGATAAACGCACGTGTCCCATACCACGTGTTTTACCAAACCATTTAATTCTCCTTCTCATTCGCTTGAATAGTGAAAAAACGTGTATTTTATAGATAAAATAATTTACTTTGGAAAACAAGCTTTTAAAACCAATTTTCGAAACCAATTTTGAAAACCAGATTTGAAAATTCCCTTATTATAGAGAATAAATAAATTTTATATTTGAAAATACTTTAAAAATATCATATAATAATTATTTGAAATGTCCATTTATTTTAAAAATTATTTCAAAAAGGTTTGGAAAAATCCGTGCTCGAAAACGAATAAAAACCCAAGAAATCACTCAAACCGATATTCGAATTAAATTCAAATTTAATCCAAAATTTGAATTTCAAAATCTCCAAAATTTGGCTAGTCTATTGATAGATATCATGGCCTTCAATACAGTCAGAAATATCACAAAAACGAGCAAGAGAAACAAGCGAAATAGGAAGCAAAACAAGGCAAAACGGGCTGGACAAAGGCCTGGAAAAGGCCTTCACCCTGGTCGACATGTAGGTCGACCAGAGGGTCGACCTTTGCCCACTTAAGGTCGACAGGCCGGTCAACCTTAGGGGCCTTTGGGTCGACCTACATGTTGACCCAGAGAGAGAAGGTGTCGACCTTCTCACGCGAATTTGTTCCAGGTTAAAATCAAGCTTCGTATTCAATTTCCAGTGCAGTTTTGAGCATTCAAATGATAATATTTTGCAACCAAATTTTATAGGTATGAACTACTACAACTGAACTACCAATAAAAAGAAATTCGGCAGCATTTCGTTGCCGAAATCAAAAGATATAAGCATGCAAAGAAGCAATATAAAACAGTTTCACAGAAAAGAAAAAACTATCAACAGAAAAACGATTACAGTAGCTTATTTTGCACAGATTCAAGCATTTAGCATTTTTGTTTTGCTAGATTTGTGAGCTTATCAACTCACCTTGCTATATGAATGCAAAGACTTGCATTTATGAAGAAAGACCGAAGCTTTGGCTTGAGAGATAGCTTCTAAGAACCTGTAGAGAAGATAAACAGTGCATGCAAAACAAAATTCATTGTAAATAAGAAATCATTTCACAAATCAGAGACTTTTGATGAAATTAAGTGATTTGGAGTTAGATTACCTTCAATTTATTCTCTAGAGTGAAAAAGACTAAAATTTTCTTGAATTTTATGGAGAAATTAGCTTGGATTTTCAATTTTGGAGGAGCGATTACTGTATTTTGTTTCTCAGGCTGAAGGAGGAAGAAGAGAGGGAGGAAATGAACGTACAATATTAGATTTTCCTACTTTCTCAACTAGGTTATGAGTTAATGGGCCAAATGGGTTCATAATAAAAAGAAATTAACATGGCCTATTTTAAATAATCAACACTTATATTAAAATGGCTACATATGTCACATATAAACAAAACAAAATGCACTTTTCTTCATATTTTAACATATGCAAAATATGTAAACTTGTATATTCCTAAAATAAGACATTTTCTATCATATAAAAAGATAAATTTATATTTTTAAAACATTTTTATTATTAAATCCTATATTTAACAAAAATACACCATTTACTCAAATAAAAGAATAAAACCATGTTTTTATCTTCTAAAATTTTACAAAAATACTATTCTCACTTGGAAAAATATTTTAAACCATTTCCAAAATAATTTATAGCCAAAACATATTTTTAAACCAATTTCCACCTTTTATTTAAATAAACCACCTTTAAAAATAAAATACTTCTCTTAAAAATTATTAAAAGAAGTAAATGGGCAATAATTAATGTAATTATTGCATTTTCTCTAAAATAAAATCATTTTCCTTATTTAAAGCCCATATTCCATTTATTATCAACCTAAACAAAATAAAATAAAGTTCTAAACTTTATTTTCATAATTAAATCCCAAAATTCATTGTTTATTCCAAATAAACAGTTTAATTTCTCCAATTTTAATTTAATTCACAATATTAAATTATAACTATTGTTGTAATTCAATATTGACAGGTAATCTCCAAACCAGGGTTGTTACAAGAGTATTACTCAAAATTGTTGGGCGCCACCAAGGGGTTACGTACCGATAATTATTGGATAACTATGGAATGACTTACTCGATAGTTTTCTATTGTTTAATATAACAAAGGTCAAATAGAAGATATCAAAGAGACTAGTTTACACGGTTCTCCTGACTTGAGAATACAATCGATCTTCAATATGAAAGCTCTACTTTTATTATAGTTATATCATGGCATGGAATCCATTGAACAACTATGGTCGGGTCGAGTGGAAGTATTGGAAGTGAAACATTATTCAAGAGAGAATTCGTCTCCTCGGTTATATGGGATTAGTATCACGGTCAACTGAAGTTAATTCAAAGTCAAATCTTTAGCCGAAGTAGTTCGATTAATAATAATTGTTATTATTTAACAAAGGACTTTGTATTTGGACTATAGAGTTGAACACGGGCGATGTTGGAATTTCGACCATTACCAAATTCCATAAGTCCAAATTGATATAGTTTGACAAAGAGAACTGGCATGAACAACTGTCACTACTGAGTAGCGCTTAAAACTATAAAAATTGGAGTTTTACCAAATCCACGTAAGCGATAATTTGGTCAAAATGTCACACTGCTAGCTAAGGTGAAGTATGAACGTTGATATTCGAATTGTTTGATATTACCGTTAACCAATTTACACCTAGAGAGTTGGTGCAACCGCAATGTTGAATCCTCCATCTACCACCCGATTTAATTAAATTATAAAATTTATAATTAAATTAATTAGTATTTATGAAATATAAATTATAATTTTTCTACTTGAATTGTATTGATCGGTATTTAAAGTAATGCGCATATAAAAGTCATATACACACTTTGTCGATATACGATACTGATGTACATTTAGATTTGACTTAAATGTAAAATATATAATCTAGCTTGAAATGAATTGAGGCATAATAAGAGGGCATGTCTGGCCAACCATGGAAGGGGGAATATGCTTGGAATTTGATTCCAACAAGTGTGAAAATGGCTAAGGAAATGAAAGATATGTTACCATCTTTCGGCCCAATCTTTCCTACTCTATTTAAACATCTATTGCCTTTCTTTTCTTGTTCATTCTATTCTAGGGTTTCAGCCACCACTCTTCCTTTCTACCATGCCAAAATTCTTCCTCTCTCCCTTTCATAATTCAGGCAAAACACAACACAAATTTAATAAAAAGGGAAAAAGGAAACGGTGCGTAGCTTTCTCAAAGCTGTTGTGCCTTTTGGAGGTGTTAATCTAGAATTCAAGCGAAGTTTTATAGATTCAACATTCAAGGTATTCTCTTGGGAAATAGATAGGTATCATCTTGATCTAAAAAAAGTTATAATTGTTTATAACAGATTGTTATATGCTTCCATTATCATGATTCTCTATACATATAAGTTTCGACATGAGATGAAAATATGAACATACGTACGCTTATATTATTGATTAAAATTTTGTTATGTTTGGATATGTAATTTTGTTGATGAAATCATAATTGTATTTTCTTTTAATTTTAATTTTGACAATTGTTGGAAATAAGCTTTATTATGTTAACTTTAATCTATACAAATATTTCATATATATTAGTATAATCATATGGTTTTGCTAATCAATTGAATTTTTTCATATGTATTATTTTATAATAAAGAAAATTGCAATTTTCATTTGTGGCTGTTAAATTTAATCATATATATGTTTAGTTGTTTGTATGTATATATGTATAAATTCATATACATATTTTATTATATACAAATTATGTATATATATACATATATACGAACCTATGAAAAAAAGGATATTGTATTTCAAACGAAAAGAAGGAAAAGGAAAGTTTTGCTAATTTATTTTGTATAAGATAAGTTTTGTTAAGTTGTTTTGTAACCATATATATGCTTGTATGTAAACACACACACATATAATATTTATATACTTATATATAAACATCTGTTTAATTACAAACTTATTACGTAATTTTGAAGTGCATTTAAATTGTATTATAGTGAATTTAAAATGCATTTAATGTGTATTTAAATAGTATTTAAATTGTATTTAAAAACTTTTTTTGTCATGATTATATAGAATATGAATAGTCATTTGTTGCCAATTGTTACTTGTTACAAGATTGCTATATTTGGAGTTGGAAACTTCAAATTAAATTTGCAATCTAATTTATAAGTATTACATTGAAGGTTAGAAAATTTGATAATTTATACCATAATCGTGTGTGTGTGTGTATTGGACAACACTTATGTATACAAAGGGGCTAACTTGTCTGTTGTAGTGTAAATCCCAACTATACATGGGCAAGACAAACCATGTACACTGTGATTGTTACACATGCATATACACACATATGTGTATATGATACATATGTTTACCTTAATTGATTCCATTTTTATAATAAATCAAAACATAACTTATAAATTAAATTAAATATTCATTTTATTTAAAAGAAAATTTAAATGAGATCTGAATAATTTAGACTTCATAGGCCTATTAAAAATTCAATAAAGGAATCTTTTGAAATTTACCTTTTAACTCCACTACGGGCTGGTCCCGTTCCTTCATGCGCTATGGGCGATTATATAATTGTTACATATATCTAACTTAATAGGTAATCTTGTTCAGAATAAAAGTGTTTCTTTCTATTGGATACTTGATATAATGTGTTATATTCATTAATTATAATTAGAAGTATTTTTAATAGAAAATCCATAAACGGTATGTTTTGTGATAGCAGTTACAATGTGTTGTAATCATAGTGATTTATCACAAATAAATAAACATATCGTTTTAAATATCCCTAGTCAAGATGTATCGAGATTGGATACCGATAAATCCAATGAGACTAGAGTACGTAACGCTCTTGAAATGTTGAGTAGTGTATTACTCATGGCCACTGGGGGCACTAAAGGATTACCAACTGATAGTTATTGGATAAATATGGAATGACTCGCTCAATATTTTTTGGTATGTTAAGATAACAAGGTCAAACTAAAAATATCGATGTGACAATATTACACAATTCCCTTGATTTGAGAATATCATCAAGCTTCAATGTGCAAATTCCGCTTTGATTATAGTTAAATCATGGCACAACATCTACTGAATGACTATAGTTAGGTCAACTGGATGCATTGGAAGTGAGTCACTATTCAAGGGATAATTTGTCTTCTTGGTTATATGGAGTTAATATCACGGTCAAATGAAGTTAACTCAAAGTTAAAGTCTCCAACCAGAGCACTTTGGTTAATAATAATTGTTATTATTAAAACAAGGACTTTTTGTTTGAACTATAAAGTTAAATATGGATGATACAGGAATTTTGACCATTATCGAATTCCATAAGTTCTAATGTGGTATAGTTTTAATGAAAAGAATTAGTGTAAATAATTGTTACTAACGGGTATCTCTTAAAATAGTAAAATTGGGTTTTACCAATAAAATATATAAGCGAAAAATTTGGCCAAACTATCACACCACTAGCTAAGATGACATGTGAACGTTAGTATTCAAATTGTTCAATATTAATCACTAGCTGAATTTACACCTATGAGTCGCACAACCACATTGGTAGATTTTTTGATATACCACATGATTTAATTAATTTATAATTACATAAATCAATTAAATTAATTAATATTTATGAAATATTAATTAATAAAATTAATTAATATTATAAAATATTAATTAATTATTTATTTAATGTTTTGGGTACCATTAATATTTTTGGGTGCCAATGGTAATTGATTAGGTTCGTATATAAAAGTTACGTATGTACGAATTGATATTCAATAACGACATGCATTTAAATTAGATTAGAGGTGATTAACTGCTAGTGGGTTTAGAATGATTTAAGGCCTACATAGCCTTATCTGGTAGATATATGAGAGTAAGAGAGGGGTTAAAGATTTAATAAAGTTGAATTTAATTTGGTAATAGAGAAGGAGTAAGTCAAGGAGAGAACATCTCCTTTACTCTCTCTATAAAAGGCCACACTGCCCCTCACTATTTAGGTTACTTTGGCTCTCCCTCTCCTCTATGATAGTCGCCATTTCTAGCCCCTTAGGCTAAAGATATCGGATCTAAACATCAGATAAAATATCAAAAGTGGTTCTCTCAAAAGTTGTAAGGTTGGGAGCTCAAATTATGATCGATTCTTGGAAAGTCTACCAATTAAGGTGCAAATCTAAGGCAACATTTTTGAGGTAACACCCTATAATCTATGATTAATATGTCATTATGTTAATATAGTGAGTTAATATATGTTTATATACACAATCCTTTTCCTGATTAATTATATTGTCATATACGTATATATTTGTATTAATCTACAAATTTCATGATCTATCGATTTTATTTGTCTGAACTTATAATATATATATATATATATATGTGTGTGTGACTAACCAATTTTTAAATACAATTTTTAGTATTTTTTAAAACTTTAAAAACATTTTAAACTGATTTAACACTGTCTTAACTACGAATATAAATGAACAAATAAATATATGTAATTATATATCCAAAATTATTTTATAATGTATCATAAACTAATGTTCAGAAAAAAAAAGTTAAAATTTATTTTTATTTTATTTTAGATATAATTTGTATATACATACATATGTACTAATGTTACACATATTAAGTAGTATTATATATATTAATATTTTTTATTTTATAAAATTATACTTTATTGTTTATAGAATTTAAAAAAATTATATATACATATATTATTTTTAATTTTGGCAGCAAGGCATTTTATTTAAATACATAGATTTTAATTATCTTATTAATTATTTTAATATATTATTATTATATATATATATATTAATTTAAATCTATAGATCTAGATCTATTTTACCAATTAAAAAAATTAGATATTTTGAAAATGAATTTGAATTTCAAAATTATTAATTTATTTAAAATAAATTATTTTATTTGTATTTAGATTTTTTTTAATTTTATTTTATATATAAATATAATTTAATCTATAGTCTAGATATGTTTTTAAACTGTTTTACTGATCAAACAATTTAAATGAATTTTGAATTCCAAAATTATGGACTTATTCAAAATAACTTATTTTATTACAAAATAAATATTCAAAATTTTAATATACGTGTGTGTGTGTGTGTTTATTTATAATTTAAATTTGTTTTGGGCAGCATTATGCGTATAAAGGACCAATGTATCCGTTGATGTGTAAATCCTAATACTTATACAAAGACAAATTATACCATGTACACGCTTATATATTGCATGCACACTTACATGTATGTGCATATTTGATACACAAATACACTTTATATACTACATATTTATACAAAATCAAATCTTTACATGAATTAATTAAATAAAATAAAGATTATATAAAATTCATAGATTGGATCTATATCAATTTAGACTTCATAGGCCCAATAAGATTTAAGTGGTAAGTTTTTTTTGTGATTCAATCATTTAACTTTCAGCGTACTAGCCTAGTTCCAACAATGGTATCGAAACCAAATAGCCTATGCGATATAGACCAACAGTGTTATGGCTAACTTATTAAAGCCTACCTATATAGTAGTGTGTCTAGGAAAATAATGTCTAAGGTTGGTTTTTGGTAATCAAGTACTCTGCCCTATCCAGCTACTAACCTGGCCCGAAATGATGAGGTAGGCTGGAAAGGTTATCCCTAAAAGAAAGGCCCAATTTGAATCGGGCCTTGGGCTAATTTTAAAATTGTTTTGAAATTAAAATAAAACATTTAAATTTAAAAGTTAACTTTAAAATAAAATAAATATTATAAAAGTTATAATGTAGATTTTCAAATTGTTTTGAAAACTAAGTTGAAATTAAAATACATACTATAAAGTTTATAATATAATTTTTCAAAATGTTTGAAAATGTTATAAAATTAATTTCAAAACTATTATTTATTAATATGACTAATAGAGTAAATGAATTGATTAAATAAGTTAATTAATTAAATATAGACACATATATAATATATGTAACGGTATATGTTATGTTGTTTTGAATTGTTTAAGACAATATGAGTATACATGTGTGTATAAAAGAATTTTTGAAATTAATAAAATTTAATTAATTTTTTAACTAAACAAATAAATTAAAATTAAATTAATAAATCAAAATACATATATAAGATATATGTGTGTTGCTATAAAGGTTATAGTATATATTTTCATATAATATATTTTACTTGAATAATATAATAATTAATTAAAGTGTTAATTAATTAAATTAATTAAATAAGATTTAATTAAGTTAATGTTATACATAAAATAACATATAAGTTTAACAAAGTATAAAAGTTATATAGTAATAAACTTATATAATATAAATGTATAAACTAAGGGTGGAGCATTAAAGAAACCCTAAATAGACTTATAAAATAAATACATACGTAAAAGTACATATAGGTTGATTTCTGATGTATCCGACACTTCAATCATTAGGGTATTGCGTAATAAATACATTATTCTATAAGTCGATATTCCTCAAATAATAATATTGAAGATTATGAATTTTTGAATAACTGTTGTCCTCTACCATTTATATATTAATAAATTACTTGCATACTCTTTGGTTGTTGAGAAAACTAAGCCACAGCTGTTATGTGTAGTATTATTAATATATTGAATAGACAAGGTAAGATAATCGTATGTATTTGTTGAGCAAACTTAATGTACATATACTACTTAGGTTGTCGTGAAATGGTAGGTACGAGTAAATAATTTCTTTCAATTTATTGAGCAAACCCAAGTCGAAATGAAATTAGGACAAGGAACCATGGGTTAGGAGTTGTATGTGATACAAAAAATGAGGAGTTATCCATCGTTTGTGGGGCTATGACTTTTTGAGCAAACTCAATGTTAGAATCCCAAAGCATACGAGTCCTAACTTCCTCTAGTGAAGTCAAAAGACTTCTATGTTTCATCGTAGGGCTTGGAGAAACATAAAAGACAAGAGGGAGCCTTATTAGAAAATTGAAATAGTAACATTTAACATTTCTAGTATTGTAAGAACAACTACCACATAAAGTTATAATAATTCACATTGATAAATATGTGCAATTAATATAATTGATACAATATTTATCAACTAAAATATACACATAAACTGACTTAATATTGACAAATAGAAAAATAAAATATACGTACCAATAAATTTTGCATGTTGAACCATGTAAGCACCTAATTATATAGCCACTAGATACGTTCGTAACTTGGTCACTTATGAGTTTACTTTCCCGAGAGTGTGTATTGACTCCAATGAGTTTTGAACTCTAAAAGCAAAACAAGAATATGTATATTCAAGCCATATACGATCACTTATAAATTTTATATGTTGAACGGTCATAATTCATAATATATGAAACCTTGATGAATTTTGTTTACTGGAATAAGCAAGTAAACTATTGTGTGAGATTGCGTATTCAATATGATTAATTACAACAATGATCTTGTTGTGTTAAATGTAACACTGAACCAAAACTACAAGATAAAATCTAAGAATTCGAACATTGAAATGTCAGTTTGACCGGTTTACGTAAAGTGCAATTTATTTGATATCCTTAAAAGTTAAGGATGACCAAATGTACTTTTGTAAAGAGTTCGTTATGATATTGTAGTAAGAATTTCCTTTGAACGATTTAACCATTTATAAAGGAAATCGAATATATTAGAGTGAATGTAAACTAAGGCACGGTTGGATGAAGAGAGTGAATGATCGCTTATGCTTCATAAAGAAACATTGGAAACAAAAATTGTAAAATAATAATTGATACTTAAAATTGAAATGAGAAATATGATTTTTATTCGAAAATTTATTTTCATATAGAAAATTGTTTTCTATGATATTTATTATTTTGAGTTTAAGATTTGACCTGAAAATTCTAGATTGTATACCAGTTACAGTAAAAGAAGTAGATAGCATATATTAAGTGGTTGAATAGAGCTTCGTATTTCATACGCTATAATAGTAATGGCAAACAAAATGAGAGCATGTTATGTAACACTTATTGGTCATATTAAGTTACAAAAATTGTTTTTGCAAAACGAACCAAACGTTATTTATGAAATAATAATATTTTTTCAGTATTGATTGGAAAATAGACATAGTTTTATTTCAAAATGAATATTATGAATATTCATTATAAAATAAAACTATAGTACTGGTATTTGTGATGTATTGGAAACTATAGAAATATCTAAATTTATTTCCATCTATTTTGGAATTGTGGACTAAACCACAATTTTGAGAAATAATTTTTTATTATATGATAGTAAAACATATAATACTAGTAAATTATATCTCAAACAAATAAGGGTAAAGCACCCATTTAGTAGGAGCAACATAAGAGTTGATGAATTCTTCGGATTGATACATACCCACCTCAAATCCATTTTTATATCTTTCTTATTTCTGAAATTGATTTGGTAACACATGTTTTATGTGTTTTTTTGATCTTATAGCCTCCTAATCATCTTTTGCTAACTTGGGTTGATGCTATAGTAGTCTTTGTTGCTTTCTAGAGAGGTATATTGCTAAAAACCTCTTCTAATTTGTGTTTAATCATCTTTTGATTTTGGTAATCAGTTAGTAACACATGTTTTATTATGTAACATGTGAATCATAGCTCTTTGACCATCTTTGCTTTCATTTTGGGGTGTGCACATTGTCACATACCGAAATTTTCGACTTTCGAAAATTCGACATCGATACTCACTTTATCGACTGCCGAGAAATCGAGTGCCGGAAACTCCAATAGTGAGGGTTTTAAAAAGAAGAAAAGGGAGAAGAAGAAGAAAACAGAAGAAAAAGAAGAAGATAGAACAACAACAGAACAAGAGCAGAACAGAAAACAATATCAGAATCTCACATATCGCAGCGGAACAATATATAATAGATTATCATTAGTCTTTTAAAACAAAGAACTATATCAGTTTATACATACGTCAATCAGAGTCAATATACAACTCAATACAACAATGGACAGTTATATAAACTTGTCCTCATACAGAATACACAGCGGAATAAATACTATTAGATACAAATACTACGTCTCGTCATCCAGCTTATCTCCAAAGCTCCAGAATATCCTGAATAACAAAACTCTAGGCTGCCCGTGTGGAAATTGGTGGACACCCAGAGTTTAGAAGGGAACAATAAACTCCGAGTCAGTCATGGTGACTGGTGTGAGATCGTAAAACAGTTATTTTTCACAAAGAAAATAAAACAAATTCGCAATGCTTTTGGAAAATGAAACTACCATAAGACCTCCCACCACACACACCATGCAAACGCAGAATTGGAGGAGATTTCTTCTTATGATAGTCAAAGATGCTACTACGCAAAATCAAATCATTTTTGATATTATTATTAGTGCATAGTGTAGAAACATTTCGAAAATATAATATTAATCTTAGCCAACATACGACCAGTATCGTATGCCTACTATAGCTACCATCTAAACAGTGGTGACCACCGTACGTAAATGGCAGGTTCTACAACTAATACCGTACAAGGTGCGTATTGGGGTTTGGATTTCCAACAAATGGTCAGGCTAAGGAACTTCCTATGCCACGATGGGTACGTCCCTGGAATAGACGACCCGAGAAATAACCTAACATTACGGTTAGATCTCTGCCAACACAAGGCCGGGTTACCTCTGCAAAAATAGGTAACTACTGACACGCGTATGTCATCCCCCGATCGTAACCGATCTTCCCGAGGATCCCCGATTTCCAACAAACCACATAGTAAAAATGCAGCAACCACATAGGTTAAGTATCTGGGCTCCATACCATGATACCACCTCTATCCAGAAGGAATGACATACACTAAGGGGCGCTACTCCCTAGAACCTTGCCGCATCCTTCCTGTTTTGACCATTTCCGGGGTGTGAGGCTCGACGAAGTCTCGTCCACAAAGCTACGCTTTCTACAAAGCCATGCTTCGGGTCAAACAAATGATCAACCTATGATCACAAAGATATAAGATCAAACAAATGATCATATCGCAAATGATCAAACACTGATCATTTCACAGCAACACTCAGTATGCCACGTTACCAAATTGGGATATATCGCTGATAAATTTCAACTACATAACCTCTGAGCTCGTACATCTCAGAGAAGGGTGTTAAGCTAAGAGAATAAATTCTCCGCCACCAACAGAAATGTATTTGAAAGAAATCAGCTTTATATCTCAAATTTGTAACGTCAGACACACAATCCATACAAGTCTGTTCCGGGATCGAACAGAACCGAAGGCACTTCTCACGAAGCCCTTGCATATCCGGATAAATTTCTAATCACGTCCAGACTTCCCGTCACTAAGGGTGATAAAACCTCTAAATCGGAGATCAGCCGATGTAGAGTAACTCGACGGTAATCCTTCCGTTTTCAAAAATATCCGGTCTTCAACACCGGTCTTCAAATGCAATTCATAACGATGTATCACATATTCGGAATGGGTTATACGACCCCATGGTCCTTTCCCGGCTAACCCGAATAGTGAGCGATTATTCAAAAATAAGTGTGGCATTCAAATTCATCCAAAACACAACAAATACCATTCAAGGTAATTATTGATAGTCGGTTATTTAACTATCAATAAAGATGCGCGACATCATCAGATTCCAAATAATTTTCCCAAATTATTTATCTTCCAAAAATATCTTTACTAGATATAAAATTTCCACTTCAAAAATAAATCAACGTTTATTTATTTTTAAAACGAATTCCCATTTCTTTTATAAATTCCATAGTGAATTTATATTTTCAAAATATCTACCGATATACGATTTTCAAATCGATTTCAATATTCAATTTCAATTTATCTTTAAGAAGATAAATTCTCAACAAACATTTCATATCATATTGGAAAAGTAATTCCATACTTATTTAATAATAAATATTTCACAAATCATTTATTTTCAACACTTGGAAAATATTCTATATACTTAAATCAAAATTAAGTATATATTTCATTCTTTAAGGAAATCATTTACTTTGACAACATTTATTTGAGTCAAAACGAATGTTACGTAAAACATCGTTACGACGACTCAAAATCACTAGTATAGGGATTCGGATTTAGATAGATATATAAATCCCAATACTACATAAAAACATTTCCTTTTGGAAATCATTTACTATAACAACATTGTTATAGTCCACCATTTCCTTATTTTTCGAAAACGTCTATTTCAACAATAAAAATGTTGAAATCTATGTATTCGATATTTTAACACATTTTAAAACATCTTTAAAATGTTTAACTTCATTTTCAATGTCACTTTTCCAAAACTATCCATTTTACTTAACAATATATTCACTGTCCAAAATCGTGAATATACTTCACTAATTACATTTCACTATTTTCTACACATTTTATTTCAATAATAATTCGCTATCCAAAATCGCGAATATATCTCCTTTAACAACCTTCTATATTTAATTTATCAAATTTGATTGATTTTCGAATTTATGAAACAACGTTCATAAATTCCATTTCTATTTTGTAACAACTTCAACTTAATAAATCCCCTTTATTAACAATTCGATTCATAACTCAAATCTTATACCAACAATCCATATTATAAGTTAAATACTTATAATTCCTTTATTTTACAAAATCATTTCCATTTATAAGTTCGCGATTTATAAATTTCATTTATTTATAAATTCTTAAAAATTCATTTTAACGCTTGTACAAACTCGTTTTATAATACCAACATTTTAATTTATAAAATGTCAACTTAATAAACCTTTTTAAGTAAACCGTTTATAATATTTTAAAAATCTCAATTTAAAACATTTTATAAATCAATCAACTATTTATTCCAAAAATCACTTTTCGGTTATATTTCACAAAGATCTTAACTTTTATAACTTTAAAATTTGAACGTTTATTTATTTAAAATAAGACACTTCAAAAATTCAATAAAACGTCTACTTTCAAAAATCACTTTAAAATCCTTTTAAATTAAAAGTCGTTATTTTTAAAACTTGAATCCGATGATGCAACAGCACCAATTAGTCAATCACAACATCAAACATCATATATCAACATATGATAACAGAATATACATCAATATCTGTAAATAAATACATACTGGTGAGGAATCCAGTTGGATCCCTCCAACCTGTTTCCCTGCATCCACAGATGTTAGCACAATACCAATTCCACTTCGAGGTGGAATATCGCGGTATATGGGTTTTATAAAAATATCCGCTTACTAACGGCGCAATAGGGTCTCATCCGCTATACGAGGCGGGAAATCATCAATCCAATATATACATATGCCAATATGTATATATTGCTATATATATATATACTACTATATCTAATATCACATCCAAATAGCAATCAATAACTGCAATCCAAATATATTTTGAGTGAGAAAAATCTCACCTTTGCTTTTAATTTGCCATCCATTTTCATTCCAGTTTGTTTTCTCCAAATTTTGGACCTTGTAACAAAAATTTTATGGTTTATTAATATTTGAATTAATCAAATAATTAATTACTATTTAATTAACAATAGTTTAGTTCAATCCGATTTTTTCTTCTCTTTTCTTTTCAAAAATGGTTTTTCAATAACTAAATAACTTAGATAAGTTAATTTAAACAAAATTAGTCTCCTGAGTATTTTATTTTAGAATATACTAGTAGATTAAAATATATATATTTTCTCTCTGTTTTACCTATATATTAACTTATTATAAAGGTGTCTATAAACAGCTTACTGCAAATTAATTCCTAACTGCATATAACTAAAATCAGATAACTAAATTAAAGAGTAATCCAGGTTAAAATATTACCCGAACTCCCCATTAACCTAGCAGATTCGTCAAACCATCGAAGCTTCCTGCTCCAGCAAACCCCTCTACCTCCACTTCAATCCTCTTCGCACGCGAGTCAAAGAACACGCGACTTCGAACCCTAGAACGCGTCGCAACAGCAGCTCCTACGCCTCACCAACGACGCGCCTAACTCCCCTTGCCTCACGTGCTCGAACACCCCCCTCCAGTCGCGCTCACATCAGCGACCACGTCGCCGCACGCCTTCATGCTCCCCTTCGAATTCGCGAACGCCTTCACTGAATTGAACGAGTCGCCATCGCGAATCGCCTGCCACCTTCCACTCGAGATCGAACTCGCGAACCCAGACCCCCTTCCGCTCAATCGATTTCGCTTCCCCCTTTTCTTTTTATAAATCGAATCGATTTCGAGATTCCCCTCCCCGCGAGCCTAATTCAGATCGAGCTTCAAGGGTTTAGGCTTTGATTCAAAACCGAGCTCGACTCGATTTAAAATAGAGAGGCTCGATTTTTTTTTTCTTTATATATGAGGGAAACGAATTTGATTTCTCGTTTGTGAATGAAGGAAGAGAGTCACGGTTTTGATTTAAGGAGGGGGAAGCCATAGTTTTCTTTTGAACGAAAACAGATAGATTTGTTTTGAACGCAATGATATTCTTTTGAACTGCTCACGTGATAGAGAAACAGAAGGGGACAATAGATCAGCGCGTTCAGATGTAGGGTGGCTGTGATTTGATTTGTACAAAAGTAAATCAAATTTCAATTTAATCCTCAACGCATTTGCTTATCGTACGATCTCAAAACAACTCCGAAAAAATGAGAAATTTGAAATCCGGTAATAATACAATATTACGGATCCAATGGAACTCGTTTCATCGAATTCCGAGACTGTTTGAAAAATGACTATTTTTAATTATCGATTCGAACGATTTAATTTCAAAACTGAACGAAACACTTTGAAATACAATTCTGAAGTTTCTATTATCTCCAGAGTTATCATTACCAATTTTAAAAGCTTTTGAAATATTTTTCTTCAACATAAAATTGAAGACTCAAATTTTTATTCGACTATCAACAGATTAAATTTTATAATTTAATCGCAAAATTAAAAGTTATATCGGGAATTCAAATTAAATCATCGTTCAAATATTTAAAATTAATAAAATATTTTCAATTTAATTTGTTTGAAATTCTGGGTCGTTACAAACTTCCCTCCTTAAAAGAATTTCGTCCTCGAAATTACAAGTTAGGAAAAAAATGGTCCTTGACTCGTCTACTATTTTTCAAAATGCAAATAGTTTTATCAATTTTTCCAAAACAAATCTTTCTACTAAAGATTCGTTATCATTCAACTAAATTTCCCACTTCAATTATAAGTTTCAAAACAACATTGTTTTACTTAACAGTCCAAATTTAAATTCAAATTCAAATTTTAAACTTCCAAATTTTCTCAAAAATTTTCTAACACTCTAAATTTCCGAAAAATCTCGCCAGCGTCTCCTTTGCGCGGCTAATACGGTACGACTACAAAACGTCCCTACGGACTCTCATATTTCAAAAAGAAAAAGAAAAAGCCAAGCGGCTAGACAAGAAAGTCATCAAATCTCATATAGAAATTCAAATACGTACCTTTTTGTCGAGCAATTCAAAATTATCTTTGAAAGTCAAAATTTCCAACTCCTTTATACCTGTATACCCTACTAGCCATAATATCTAGTTACAATATTCAAACCAATTTTACACATTCAATTACAGAATGTCCAATATAAACTACTTATACATCTTTAGCTTACTATTGAAGTTATATCCATTATCATTCAATTTCACATTACAAATTCATTTGAATTCAATTTACCATTTTAATTCAATTTGGATTCTATTAGCTTCTGAATATTGAATTTTATCAGCTTTCTTTTATTCAACTGCACTATTTTAAATTAGTTTCAATTACTAATTCATCACAAATTCTAATTCATTTATTCAAAATTGTCTTCAACATTTAGTTTCAATTTTATTCACTTACAATTGTGAATTCCATTCATTGAAAATTTATTTCTACTTACTTGAATTTATCTTCAATTTCAAACCATTCTTTTATTTAGTTCACAATTCAAGTTTCAATTTAACTAATTCAACTTCCATTTCTGTATTTCGTGAATTAATAAATTATCAAAGTAGCTTATTCGGATTCAATCCATTTTATTTTTCTCAGGTTTGGATTTTATTCCACTTGATTCAAGTCTCATTTCATTTTTCAATTTCAATTCATTGCTTACAACTTCAAAATGAATCTCAACTTCCAATTTCAGTTTCATTTAATTGATTCACCTGTACTTACATTTATTTAACTCCATCTTTTAAGTTAGATTTATTCCATCAAAATTCAATTTGTATAGGTTATCAATTTAATAATATTTCATAAATATTTTTATATATAGTATTCCAGAGTCTTTTCAACCTTTCAAAGCCATTTTGAAAACAATTCAATTTATCCTTTTGAATTTCCAAAACAAAACCCAAATTTTCAAACAATTTTTTATTTAAAACAATTTGGCAGCAATTTCTCTTTTGGAAACCCGAAAATGAACACCGGTGATGTCGCGATCATCATCGGAATTATTTTCCAGCGACCGAAAAGAGTTTAGAGCTTTCATCTCTCCAAAATACTTTTCAAAACTTTGAAATTCATTTTCAAATCAAAAAGAAATTAAACTTTCCAAATCTCCAAAATTTTCAAATTCTTTTCAAAACATTTCCAAATACTTCTTTGGAATTCCATTTTAAATTACAAATTACATTTATAATTTACATTCTTAAATTTCATTTGTATGTGAATTTTATTTCTTAACTTTGGAGTTATGATTTTAATTTCTTATTCAATTCCAGTGATGATAATTCACTATTATTACTTCCTAACATCCAAACATCCATATACTATGATAATTCATAGAAAATTATTTCCTTTATAAGCAAAAATAGTTTTAGGCAAAATTATTTCATTTACCCTATTTAAAACAATACTGTGTCGGTTTATCTTGTTTAGAGTTTAGAAACCCCTATCAATATAGTTAGCTAGACTGCACCGACCAGAATCTATAAACAATCAACCGATAAGTCAACACGATACAAAACGAATTTTATATTCAATAACAAATACGCGCTCATATCTATTATTACACTCAAACTCATTCTAGAGTACTACTGACTCTATCTCTAATGAGTAACACCCAACAGAGCAGGGTTGTCGCTTAACCATATGCTCTGATACCACGCTGTCACATACCGAAATTTTCGACTTTCGAAAATTCGACATCGATACTCACTTTATCGACTGCCGAGAAATCGAGTGCCGGAAACTCCAATAGTGAGGGTTTTAAAAAGAAGAAAAGGGAGAAGAAGAAGAAAACAGAAGAAAAAGAAGAAGATAGAACAACAACAGAACAAGAGCAGAACAGAAAACAATATCAGAATCTCACATATCGCAGCGGAACAATATATAATAGATAATCATTAGTCTTTTAAAACAAAGAACTATATCAGTTTATACATACGTCAATCAGAGTCAATATACAACTCAATACAACAATGGACAGTTATATAAACTTGTCCTCATACAGAATACACAGCGGAATAAATACTATTAGATACAAATACTACGTCTCGTCATCCAGCTTATCTCCAAAGCTCCAGAATATCCTGAATAACAAAACTCTAGGCTGCCCGTGTGGAAATTGGTGGGCACCCAGAGTTTAGAAGGGAACAATAAACTCCGAGTCAGTCATGGTGACTGGTGTGAGATTGTAAAACAGTTATTTTTCACAAAGAAAATAAAACAAATTCGCAATGCTTTTGGAAAATGAAACTACCATAAGACCTCCCACCACACACACCATGCAAACGCAGAATTGGAGGAGATTTCTTCTTATGATAGTCAAAGATGCTTACTACGCAAAATCAAATCATTTTTGATATTATTATTAGTGCATAGTGTAGAAACATTTCGAAAATATAATATTAATCTTAGCCAACATACGACCAGTATCGTATGCCTACTATAGCTACCATCTAAACAGTGGTGACCACCGTACGTAAATGGCAGGTTCTACAACTAATACCGTACAAGGTGCGTATTGGGGTTTGGATTTCCAACAAATGGTCAGGCTAAGGAACTTCCTATGCCACGATGGGTACGTTCCTGGAATAGACGACCCGAGAAATAACCTAACATTACGGTTAGATCTCTGCCAACACAAGGCCGGGTTACCTCTGCAAAAATAGGTAACTACTGACACGCGTATGTCATCCCCCGATCGTAACCGATCTTCCCGAGGATCCCCGATTTCCAACAAACCACATAGTAAAAATGTAGCAACCACATAGGTTAAGTATCTGGGCTCCATACCATGATACCACCTCTATCCAGAAGGAATGACATACACTAAGGGGCGCTACTCCCTAGAACCTTGCCGCATCCTTCCTGTTTTGACCATTTCCGGGGTGTGAGGCTCGACGAAGTCTCGTCCACAAAGCTACGCTTTCTACAAAGCCATGCTTCGGGTCAAACAAATGATCAACCTATGATCACAAAGATATAAGATCAAACAAATGATCATATCGCAAATGATCAAACACTGATCATTTCACAGCAACACTCAGTATGCCACGTTACCAAATTGGGAGTATATCGCTGATAAATTTCAACTACATAACCTCTGAGCTTGTACGTCTCAGAGAAGGGTGTTAAGCTAAGAGAATAAATTCTCCGCCACCAACAGAAATGTATTTGAAAGAAATCAGCTTTATATCTCAAATTTGTAACGTCAGACACACAATCCATACAAGTCTGTTCCGGGATCGAACAGAACCGAAGGCACTTCTCACGAAGCCCTTGCATATCCGGATAAATTTCTAATCACGTCCAGACTTCCCGTCACTAAGGGTGATAAAACCTCTAAATCGGAGATCAGCCGATGTAGAGTAACTCGACGGTAATCCTTCCGTTTTCAAAAATATCCGGTCTTCAACACCGGTCTTCAAATGCAATTCATAACGACGTATCACATATTCGGAATGGGTTATACGACCCCATGGTCCTTTCCTGGCTAACCCGAATAGTGAGCGATTATTCAAAAATAAGTGTGGCATTCAAATTCATCCAAAACACAACAAATACCATTCAAGGTAATTATTGATAGTCGGTTATTTAACTATCAATAAAGATGCACGACATCATCAGATTCCAAATAATTTTCCCAAATTATTTATCTTCCAAAAATATCTTTACTAGATATAAAATTTCCACTTCAAAAATAAATCAACGTTTATTTATTTTTAAAACGAAATCCCATTTCTTTTATAAATTGCATAGTGAATTTATATTTTCAAAATATCTACCGATATACGATTTTCAAATCGATTTCAATATTCAATTTCAATTTATCTTTAAGAAGATAAATTCTCAACAAACATTTCATATCATATTGGAAAAGTAATTCCATACTTATTTAATAATAAATATTTCACAAATCATTTATTTTCAACACTTGGAAAATATTCTATATACTTAAATCAAAATTAAGTATATATTTCATTCTTTAAGGAAATCATTTACTTTGACAACATTTATTTGAGTCAAAACGAATGTTACGTAAAACATCGTTACGACGACTCAAAATCACTAGTATAGGGATTCAGATTTAGATAGATATATAAATCCCAATACTACATAAAAACATTTCCTTTTGGAAATCATTTACTATAACAACAGTGTTATAGTCCACCATTTCCTTATTTTTCGAAAACGTCTATTTCAACAATAAAAATGTTGAAATCTATGTATTCGATATTTTAACACATTTTAAAACATCTTTAAAATGTTTAACTTCATTTTCAATGTCACTTTTCCAAAACTATCCATTTTACTTAACAATATATTCACTGTCCAAAATCGTGAATATACTTCACTAATTACATTTCACTATTTTCTACACATTTTATTTCAATAATAATTCGCTATCCAAAATCGCGAATATATCTCCTTTAACAACCTTCTATATTTAATTTATCAAATTTGATTGATTTTCGAATTTATGAAACAACGTTCATAAATTCCATTTCTATTTTGTAACAACTTCAACTTAATAAATCCCCTTTATTAACAATTCGATTCATAACTCAAATCTTATACCAACAATCCATATTATAAGTTAAATACTTATAATTCCTTTATTTTACAAAATCATTTCCATTTATAAGTTCGCGATTTATAAATTTCATTTATTTATAAATTCTTAAAAATTCATTTTAACGCTTATACAAACTCGTTTTATAATACCAACATTTTAATTTATAAAATGTCAACTTAATAAACCTTTTTAAGTAAACCGTTTATAATATTTTAAAAATCTCAATTTAAAACATTTTATAAATCAATCAACTATTTATTCCAAAAATCACTTTTCGGTTATATTTCACAAAGATCTTAACTTTTATAACTTTAAAATTTGAACGTTTATTTATCTAAAATAAGACACTTCAAAAATTCAATAAAACGTCTACTTTCAAAAATCACTTTAAAATCCTTTTAAATTAAAAGTCGTTATTTTTAAAACTTGAATCCGATGATGCAACAACACCAATTAGTCAATCACAACATCAAACATCATATATCAACATATGATAACAGAATATACATCAATATCTGTAAATAAATACATACTGGTGAGGAATCCAGTTGGATCCCTCCAACCTGTTTCCCTGCATCCCCAGATGTTAGCACAATACCAATTCCACTTCGAGGTGGAATATCGCGGTATATGGGTTTTATAAAAATATCCGCTTACTAACGGCGCAATAGGGTCTCATCCGCTATACGAGGCGGGAAATCATCAATCCAATATATACATATGCCAATATGTATATATTGCTATATATATAGATATATCCTACTATATCTAATATCACATCCAAATAGCAATCAATAACTGCAATCCAAATATATTTTGAGTGAGAAAAATCTCACCTTTGCTTTTAATTTGCCATCCATTTTCATTCCAGTTTGTTTTCTCCAAATTTTGGACCTTGTAACAAAATTTTTATGGTTTATTAATATTTGAATTAATCAAATAATTAATTACTATTTAATTAACAATAGTTTAGTTCAATCCGATTTTTTCTTCTCTTTTCTTTTCAAAAATGGTTTTTCAATAACTAAATAACTTAGATAAGTTAATTTAAACAAAATTAGTCTCCTGAGTATTTTATTTTAGAATATACTAGTAGATTAATATATATATATTTTCTCTCTGTTTTACCTATATATTAACTTATTATAAAGGTGTCTATAAACAGCTTACTGCAAATTAATTCCTAACTGCATATAACTAAAATCAGATAACTAAATTAAAGAGTAATCCAGGTTAAAATATTACCCGAACTCCCCCTTAACCTAGCAGATTCGTCAAACCATCGAAGCTTCCTGCTCCAGCAAACCCCTCTACCTCCACTTCTATCCTCTTCGCACGTGAGTCAAAGAACACGCGACTTCGAACCCTAGAACGCGTCGCAACAGCAGCTCCTACGCCTCACCAACGACGCGCCTAACTCCCCTTGCCTCACGTGCTCGAACACCCCCCTCCAGTCGCGCTCACATCAGCGACCACGTCACCGCACGCCTTCATCCTCCCCTTCGAATTCACGAACGCCTTCACTGAATTGAACGAGTCGCCATCGCGAATCGCCTGCCACCTTCCACTCGAGATCGAACTCGCGAACCCAGACCCCCTTCCGCTCAATCGATTTCGCTTCCCCCTTTTCTTTTTTTAAATCGAATCAATTTCGAGATTCCCCTCCCCGCGAGCCTAATTCAGATCGAGCTTCAAGGGTTTAGGCTTTGATTCAAAACCGAGCTCGACTCGATTTAAAATAGAGAGGCTCGATTTTTTTTTTCTTTATATATGAGGGAAACGAATTTGATTTCTCGTTTGTGAATGAAGGAAGAGAGTCGCGGTTTTGATTTAAGGAGGGGGAAGCCATAGTTTTCTTTTGAACGAAAACAGATAGATTTGTTTTGAACGCAATGATATTCTTTTGAACTGCTCGCGTGATAGAGAAACAGAAGGGGACAATAGATCAGCGCGTTCAGATGTAGGGTGGCTGTGATTTGATTTGTACAAAAGTTTAAATCAAATTTCAATTTAATCCTCAACGCATTTGCTTATCGTACGATCTCAAAACAACTCCGAAAAAATGCGAAATTTGAAATCCGGTAATAATACAATATTATGGATCCAATGGAACTCGTTTCGTCGAATCCGAGACTGTTTGAAAAATGACTATTTTTAATTATCGATTCAAACGATTTAATTTCAAAACTGAACGAAACACTTTGAAATACAATTCTGAAGTTTCTATTATCTCCAGAGTTATCATTACCAATTTTAAAAGCTTTTGAAATATTTTTCTTCAACATAAAATTGAAGTCTCAAATTTTTATTCGACTATCAACAGATTAAATTTTATAATTTAATCGCAAAATTAAAAGTTATATCGGGAATTCAAATTAAATCATCGTTCAAATATTTAAAATTAATTAAATATTTTCAATTTAATTTGTTCGAAATTCTGGGTCGTTACACACATAAGGTACTTGTAATATATGCTAGCTGAAATTATAATTAGTTTATTGCTGTTAGTAAATTAGGCATATCTCATTCATCTTAAATCAGAATTATGATTTTCTTGAAGTTCTAGAAAGCTAATTCTATACCCTATAACTTTTATGTTTTGTGCTTTGCCTAATTTTGAGGTTTGAATGGTCGAAATCATGCTTGTTTGTCGCTGACCTGACAACAAACTACAGGGTTGATAAAATAGAAACCTGAAATTGATTTGGCCATAAGTTACTCGTTTCTTATCCAAATCTAATAATTTTGGATGTTCTGAAAAGCTTAGATTTAGAGCTAAAACTTTCATGTTTTGAGTTTCATGAAATTTCGAAGTTAATTTGGTCAAAACTGTGCATTCTTACCACTGTCCCGAGAGCACAATGACAGTGATATAAAATTTAGATCTGAGAATTGTTTTAGTCATAGAATTTTCATCTCTGGTCGGAATTTGACGATCTTGGTCATTCCAGAAAGCTTAGAAACTAAGCTACAACTTTCATTTTATTCATTTTGCCAGAATTTGAAGTTTACTATACCAAAATTGTGGTTTTTCATTTCTGGGCAGTTAGTGCATAGCTATAGGCCTTAGTCTCTTTTCTCCCGTTGTTTTCAGCGTCGAACCCCGACTTTGCGACACCATCCCGGGCTCGTCCTATGTCGGATTTCATCGTTTTTGGTCTCGTTAAAAAGATGAGATCGAGATCTTTAACCATGCAAAGTTTGGTTTAGATATGGGTGCATTAGATACTTCGTTTCTATTGCCGAAGTAGCACCCAGAAACTGTTTTACAATAGTGATCATTTTCAGTTATCGTCGGACCAACTTTGAAACATTGTCGTTTCTTCGTTTCAAGTCGAAACCAAACGATTCTTGTTACATATCAAAGTAGGAGTACTATACTATGCTCCTGCAAATTTTCATCAAGATCAGAGTTCATGTGACCCTTCGACCATGTCGTCGAAGTGGGACCTTTACACTGTTTTGACACAGTAAAGTTTTATGATTTTTGTCCGATTTTGAGACGACGCCGTTTCTTCGTTTCAAGTCGGAATTTCCCGATTCTTTTTTCAGTTCGGAGCAGGGATGTTGGACTATATTCCTACCAATTTTCATGCCATTCGGATTCAGTTTGCTGGTTTGAATAATTTTCCGAACTTGGGTTCGCAGCTGTTTTTGAATGTTTACAAACACTTAGAATATTTTTCAGTGATTTTCTGGTTTTATTGATTTCTTTGAGATTTGTCTCTAGATTTCGTACACGGGTTTTATCAATCATTTTCAAAAGATTTTTCACTCCTAAATGGCTTTAGAAATTATTATATAATATTATTTTTAATTATTAAATTAATTACTCCATAATAGGAGAGTTTTCAAAAGCCGTTTTAAAGTGATTTCAAAAATCAATTATAAATTCGTTTCGCACCATTATTTTATATAATAAAAAGCTCACACTCACTTTTTAGCACGTCGAGCGAAGTGGAAAGGTGCTTAAACGGTTAGGAAATTTCCGGCCTATGGAACCGTGTGTATTTTCTTTCCGGATAATCCCCGACCTATTCGATTGATCGTTTTACCTTTCGGTCTAGTTTACCGATGATACGAGGTGGACTTTTTATTGTTTGGAGTGTGAGCTTGTTATTGGTTAGGAAACCGTTTAGTGCTAACGTGGGGTATGGGACTCATTGTTAACACTTTACGGGTTCCTCTCCAAGAAGTTGGTGACACATTAGCCTCTGGGCGGCCAGTACTGGACCTCTGGGTCACCACGCCTCTGGGCAACCGTCTCTGGACACCTGCTCTATGAAGCAGTTTATTTTTCGGCATGCGCCTCTAGGCCTTTATCCTTCTGGGAAGGATCTCGCTGTCTCGCGCGTTCCGCATCTGTGCGAGTGATCGATCACAACTCTACAGTACTTGGCAACAACGACTCTGGTCGGTGTACGCGCAATATTGGTATTATTTGATGATTTTTATATCCATTCGAGTACCGCCATTCAGTGTTGGTTCTATGGAACCATACGATGTAAGTGCGATTGCCTTGTGGATTCACAGTGTCTCTAGACACTGCTTTTCAGTGTTGGATTTCATTGACTTTTCAGTATATCCCCATTGCTCTTTGGAGCATCGATCTTTGCTTGGGCATTGATTACAGACTCTAGTCACTCTTGGGATTATTGCCTATGGGCATCTTTTTATAGCTTTGGCTACGCCGATGATATGAGGTGATTTTATTTATTCTACACTTTGGTGTTGATTTCTCTTTGGAGATTTTTATTGTTTATTGATGATTAGGGATCGTCATTATATTCATGTGGTTCATAATCTACTTCTCTTTGGATAAGTACTATTTTATTTATGTATCGCATTAGTATATATCTCAGTTATTACTGATTGTTTAGCTAGCCTGACCCGAGTGTTTTCGCTCGGGTCAGACCGAGTTGTTTCAGGTTAGGTCTCTGGACTTAGCTTCTGTGCTTCCGCTTGGACATTATCTGCTATGCTGATAGATAGCGCTTTTATTTGTCCACTATTCCGCTACTCTGTTATTATTCAGACTTTGATATGTACATATTTTTGACTCACATGTGTGAGCAGTGGCTTTGTACCCACTTATAGTATTTCGATCTGTATTGACGATGTATTGTTCTAGGATTTTATATCTGTTATGTGATTCTGTTCTGTGATGTTTTATCATTTATTATTATTATGCTTTGTCCTGATAGATCTTTAGCCATTTGTAATTTCGTTATAAGTATTTACCGAATATGTCGAACCACTTGAAAAAATAATATAGATACCATCCTTTCAATGTATTCAGTAGATAGTTATAGCTTGATTACAAATGGTCGCTTCCACTATACTCTATTCTCCGCTTTAACAGACAGTATTACTCCCGTAATACTCTTTGTTACAGTGGGTCTCAGAGTGGGGCGTTACAGCTTGGTATCAGAGCCTGGTTTTAGGAATAAGCATAATAAACACAGAACAGATACACTTAGTACAATACATTTTAAATTAGATCCGAATTAAATCAAATCTCTTCCTTAGGTTTATTGATAGATAAGTTAGGAATATGTATAGGAATCCGTTATATTCCGTAGTATTCCTTAATTAATTATCTATCATTGAATCATGTCTAACTCTAATTCCCGTTACGACATGTTTGACCAATTGAGCGGTGCGAAGGTCTTCTCTCAGCTTGACCTTGCCACCGGATTCTATCAGCTACGAGTCATGGAAGACAGCATTCCTCTTACAGCATTTCGCACTCGTCATGGTTCTTTTGAGTGGTTGATCATGCCGTTCGGCTTGACGAACGCTCCGGCTTTCTTCGTCGATCTTATGAATCGAGTATTCCGGGAATACATCGATAGATTCATTCTGGTTTTCATCGACGATATTCTTATTTATTCTGGATCCGAGGCAGAGCATGCTCATCATTTGCGGATCGTCTTGGATACTCTTCGTCAGCATCAGCTTAAGGCCAAGCTCTCCAAGTGCCATTTTTGGGAGAGCAAGGTCAAGTTCTTGGGCCATATTGTATCATTTGAGGGTATTTCTGTCGATCCTGCCAAGATCGAAGCTATTCAGAATTGGAAGCAGCCCGAGAACGTTCATGATATTCGCAGGTTCCTTGGTCTGGCGGGTTATTACCGTCGATTTATCAAGGATTTCTCTCGTGTTGCACTTCCCCTCACGACTCTGACTCGTAAAGGGGTTTGCTTTATTTGGTCTGATAAGTGTGAAGTTTCTTTCCAGCGATTGAAGGAACTTCTCACTCATGCTCATATCCTTGTGGTTCTTGAGAGTAACCAGGATCTTGTTGTTTACACCGACGCTTGTGGTAGCGGCCTCGGTGCTGTTCTTATGCAGAAGGATCGGGTGGTTGCTTACGCTTCTAGGCAGCTACGTCCGAATGAGGTTCGCTATCCTACTCATGATCTTTAGTTAGCAGCTATCGTCTTTGCTTTGAAGACGTGGCGTCATTATCTATTGGGCGAACGTTTCATTCTCTACACCGATCACAAGTCGCTGAAGTATTTATTCAGTCAGAAGGATCTCAATATGAGGCAGCAGCGATGGCTTGAGTTTCTCGCCTCATATGATTTAGATATTCAGTATACCCCTGGCAAGGGTAATCGTGTTGCAGATGCGCTCAGTCGCAAGCACTCGGCGGTAGTTTCTATGATGATTACCGAGTATGATATTCTTGAGACCCTATCTTTGTGTGATATTAGAGATCGATATTAGAGATCGAGCTCCATCTTCTGATTCTCCGGTCTTATTATTCAGCTTGGAAGCTCGTCCTATCTTATTGGATCGCATTGCCCATGCTCAGCGGCAGGATCCAGACTTATTGCATCTTATTCATCTTCTCGAGTCGGGATCCAGTGATGAGACATTGCTGGGTTATTCTATTGATTCTCATCGGTGTCTTCGCAGGAAGAATCGTATTTTGGTACCATCTGATTTATCACTTAGGCATGACATTCTGGACGAGTGTCATCACACTAAGTACACCATCCATCCCGGTTCGAGCAAGATATTTGCCGATATGTGTCGGGTATATTATTGAGAAGGCATGAAGAGTGATGTTGCAAGTTATGTAAGCCGTTGCATGACTTGTCAACAGATCAAAGCTGAGCACCAGCATCCATCTGGTCATCTTCAGCCGCTAGAGATTCCATTGTGGAAATGGGATCAGATATCCATGGATTTTATTGACGGTCTGCCTCGATCGAGGTCAGACCATACTTCTATTTGGGTCATCGTCGATCGCTTGACCAAATCAGCTCATTTCATTCCTATTAGGTCCACTCGGACTGCTCCTCAGCTTGCCAAGCTATATGTGAAGGAAGTCGTTCGACTTCATGGCATTCCTAGCTCTATCGTCTGTGATCGAGACACTATCTTTACTAGTCACTTCTGGAAGTGCCTACAGTCAGCTTTGGGCTCAAAGTTGAATCTCTCGACCGCTTATCATCCTCAGACCGACGGTCAGACGGAGAGGGTGAATCGTGTTTTAGAGGATCTTTTGCGCTGTTGTATTCTGGATTTCGGAGGTAGTTGGGAGGATCACTTACCGCTTGTAGAGTTCTCCTACAACAACAGCTTTCAGTCTAGTATCGGCATGGCACCTTTCGAGGCTCTTTACGGAAGGCCATGTCGCTCTCCTGCTTGTTGGTTAGAATCTGGTGAGAAGCACCTTCTTGGTCCAGATACAGTTTGGGAATCTTCCGAGAAGATTATTCTTATCCGTCAGAGAATGAAAGAGGCACAGGACCGCCAGAAATCCTACGCAGACAACCGTAGGAAGCCTCTTGATTTCTCCATTGGTGATCATGTCTTTATTCGGATATCTCCTATGAAAGGGGTTGTGCGTTTCAGCTCTACAGGGAAGTTGGCTCCTCGCTATGTTGGACCATTTCCTATTACGGAACGCATTGGCCCCGTGGCTTATCGTGTGGCTCTACCTGCTCACTTCTCTGGAATGCACGACGTGTTCCATGTTTCCCAGTTTCGCATGTGTGTCCGCGACCCTGATTCTATCATTGAGCCGCATGCTGTGCCTGATTTAGAGATCTTACCCGATTTATCTTTGGAGCAACAACCTCTTTGTGTGCTTGATTCGGAGGTTAGAAGCTTTCGCAACAAAGAGGTTCCACTTGTGAAGATTCAATGGTCACCGAATCCTAAGGACTGCACTTGGGAGACCAGAGAATCTATCGAACGCTCTTATCCTGGCTTTCTCCCATCTTCTTCTACGGGTGAGAATTCTCTATTTTATCTCTATCACTTCTTTTGGGGATGTGACGTTGTAAACGACATCTATCTTAAGGAATTGCGGGGACGCAATTTTCTTAAGGGGGGAGTCTGTAACAACCCAGGATTTGCATTACCAATTAATAAATAAAAGTTAGGATTGTATTTATTTTAATGAAGCATAAAAGGATTTGGAATAACAAAATTTATTTGAAAAAGGCTATTTTAATTAAATGGGAAATATGGGATTTTAAAATGAGGGTAAAATGTTATTTTTGAAAAGTTAAATATTTTAGGAGAGGATTTAAAATGGTTTGAATAAGAAAAGTGAGTTTTATAAACATATATGAACACTTAGAAATTTTTTGAAAACATGGAAATAACTCTCTTCATATTGGGTTATTAAACCTTACCCAATAACTCACCCTAAACTTCCTCTATAAATTATCGCAAACTCTCCTAACCTCATTCATCAAAACCCTAATCAAAACCCTAACCATTTCCTAAAGCTTTCATAACAAAAATGGCCTCCATCTTCATCTCCTTCTAGTTTTAGCTTATGCAAGTCATTCTATGCAAAGGTAATGCAAATACCCACCTCAAATCCATTTTTATATCTTTCTTATTTCTGAAATTGATTTGGTAACACATGTTTTATGTGTTTTTTTGATCTTATAGCCTCCTAATCATCTTTTGCTAACTTGGGTTGATGCTATAGTAGTCTTTGTTGCTTTCTAGAGAGGTATATTGCTAAAAACCTCTTCTAATATGTGTTTAATCTTCTTTTGATTTTGGTAATCAGTTAGTAACACATGTTTTATTATGTAACATGTGAATCATAGCTCTTTGATCATCTTTGCTTTCATTTTGGGGTGTGCACATAAGGTACTTGTAATATATGCTAGCTGAAATTATAATTAGTTTATTGCTGTTAGTAAATTAGGCATATCTCATTCATCTTAAATCGGAATTATGATTTTCTTGAAGTTATGGAAAGCTTATTCTATACCCTATAACTTTTATGTTTTGTTCTTTGCCTAATTTTGAGGTTTGAATAAAATAGAAACCTGAAATTGATTTGGCCATAAGTTACTCGTTTCTTATCCAAATCTAATAATTTTGGATGTTCTGAAAAGCTTAGATTTAGAGCTAAAATTTTTATGTTTTGAGTTTCATGAAATTTAGAAGTTAATTTGGTCAAAACTGTGCATTCTTATCACTGTCCCGAGAGCACAACGACAGTGATATAAAATTTAGATCTGAGAATTGTTTTAGTCATAGAATTTTCATCTCTGGTCGGAATTTGACGATCTTGGTCATTCCGGAAAGCTTAGAAACTAAGCTACAACTTTCATTTTATTCATTTTGCCAGAATTTGAAGTTTACTATACCAAAATTGTGGTTTTTCATCTCTGGCCAGTTAGTGCATAGCTATAGGCCTTAGTCTCTTTTCTCCCGTTGTTTTCAGCGTCGAACCCCGACTTTGCGACGCCATCCTGGGCTCGTCCTTTGTCGGATTTCATCGTTTTTGATCTCGTTAAAAAGATGAGATCGAGATCTTTAACCATGCAAAGTTTGGTTTAGATATGGGTGAATTAGATACTTCGTTTCAATTGCCGAAGTAGCACCCAGAAACTGTTTTACAATAGTGATCATTTTCAGTTATCGTCAGACCAACTTTGAAACATTGTCGTTTCTTCGTTTCAAGTTGAAACCAAACGATTCTTTTTACATATCAAAGTAGGAGTACTTTACTATGCTCCTGCAAATTTTCATCAAGATCTGAGTTCATGTGACCATTCGACCATGTCATCGAAGTGGGACCTTTACACTGTTTTGACACAGTAAAGTTTTATGATTTTTGTCCGACTTTGAGACGACGCCGTTTCTTCGTTTCAAGTCGGAATTTCCCGATTCTTTTTTCAGTTTGGAGCAGGGATGTTGGACTATATTCCTACCAATTTTCATGCCATTCGGATTCAGTTTGCTAGTTCGAATAATTTTCCGAACTTGGGTTCGCAGCTGTTTTTGAATGTTTACAAACACTTAGAATATTTTTCAGTGATTTTCTGGTTTTATTGATTTCTTTGAGATTTGTCTCTAGATTTCGTACACGGGTTTTATCAATCATTTTCAAAAGATTTTTCACTCCTAAATGGCTTTAGAAATTATTATATAATATTATTTTTAATTATTAAATTAATTACTCCATAATAGGAGAGTTTTCAAAAGCCGTTTTAAAGTGATTTCAAAATCAATTATAAATTCGTTTCGCACCATTATTTTATATAATAAAAATCTCACACTCACTTTTTAGCACGTCGAGCGAAGTGGAAAGGTGCTTAAACGGTTAGGAAATCTCTGGCCTATGGAACCGTGTGTATTTTCTTTCCGGTTAATCCCCGACCTATTCGATTGATCGTTTTGACCTTTGGGTCTAGTTTACCGATGATACGAGGTGGACTTTTTATTGTTTGGAGTGTGAGCTTGCTATTGGTTAGTAAACCGTTTAGTGCGAACGTGGGTTATGAGACTCATTGTTAACACTTTACGGGTTCCTCTCCAAGAAGTTGGTGACACATTAGCCTCTGGGCGGCCAGTACTGGAGCTCTGGGTCACCATGCCTCTGGGCAACCGTCTCTGGACACCTGCTCTATGGAGCAGTTTATTTTTCGGCGTGCGCCTCTGGGCCTTTATCCTTCTAGGAAGGATCTCGCCGTCTCGCGCGTTCCGCATCTGTGCGAGTGATCGATCACAACTCTACAGTACTTGGCAACAACGACTCTGGTCGGTGCACGTGCAATATTGGTATTATTTGATGATTTTTATATCCATTCGAGTACCGCCATTCAGTGTTGGTTCTATGGAACCATACGATGTAAGTGCGATTGCCTTGTGGATTCACAATGTCTCTAGACACTGTTTTTCAGTGTTGGATTTCATTGACTTTTCAGTATATCCCCATTGCTCTTTGGAGCATCGATCTTTGCTTGGGCATTGATTACAGACTCTGGTCACTCTTGGGATTATTGCCTATGGGCATCTTTTTATAGCTTTGGCTACGCCGATGATATGAGGCGATTTTATTTATTCTACACTTTGGTGTTGATTTCTCTTTGGAGATTTTTATTGTTTATTGATGATTAGGGATCGTCACTATATTCATGTGGTTCATAATCTACTTCTCTTTGGATAAGTACTGTTTTATTTATGCATCGCATTAGTATATATCTCAGTTATTACTGATTGTTTAGCTAGCCTGACCCGAGTGTTTTCGCTCGGGTCAGACCGAGTTGTTTCAGGTTAAGTCTCTGGACTTAGCTTCTGTGCTTCCGCTTGGACATTATCTGCTATGCTGATAGATAGCGCTTTTATTTGTCCACTATTCCGCTACTCTGTTATTATTCATACTTTGATATGTACATATTTTTGACTCACATATGTGAGCACTGGCTTTGTACCCACTTATAGTATTTCGATCTGTATTGACAATGTATTGTTCTAGGATTTTATATCTGTTATGTGATTCTGTTCTGTGATGTTTTATCATTTATTATTATTATGCTTTGTCCTGATAGATCTTTAGCCATTTGTAATTTCGTTATAAGTATTTACCGAATATGTCGAACCACTTGAAAAAATAATATAGATACCATCCTTTCGACGTATTCAGTAGATAGTTATATCTTGATTACAAATGGTCGCTTCCACTATACTCTATTCTCCGCTTTAACAGACAGTATTACTCCCGTAATACTCTTTGTTACAGTGGGTCTCAGAGTGGGGCGTTACAGTTTACGTAAAGTGCAATTTATTTGATATCCTTAAAAGTTAAGGATGACCAAATGTACTTTTGTAAAGAGTTCGTTATGATATTGTAGTAAGAATTTCCTTTGAACGATTTAACCATTTATAAAGGAAATCGAATATATTAGAGTGAATGTAAACTAAGGCACGGTTGGATGAAGAGAGTGAATGATCGCTTATGCTTCATAAAGAAACATTGGAAACAAAAATTGTAAAATAATAATTGATACTTAAAATTGAAATGAGAAATATGATTTTTATTCAAAAATTTATTTTCATATAGAAAATTGTTTTCTATGATATTTATTATTTTGAGTTTTTGAGATTTGACCTGAAAATTCTCGATTGTATACCAGTTACAGTAAAAGAAGTAGATAGCATATATTAAGTGGTTGAATAGAGCTTCGTATTTCATACGCTATAATAGTAATGGCAAACAAAATGAGAGCATGTTATGTAACACTTATTGGTCATATTAAGTTACAAAAATTGTTTTTGCAAAACGTACCAAACGTTATTTATGAAATAATAATATTTTTTCAGTATTGATTGGAAAATAGACATAGTTTTATTTCAAAATGAATATTATGAATATTCATTATAAAATAAAACTATAGTACTGGTATTTGTGATGTATTGGAAACTATAGAAATATCTAAATTTTTTTCCATCTATTTTGGAATTGTGGACTAAACCACAATTTTGAGAAATAATTTTTTATTATATGATAGTAAAACATATAATACTAGTAAATTATATCTCAAACAAATAAGGGTAAAGCACCCATTTAGTAGGAGCATCATAAGAGTTGATGAATTCTTCGGATTGATACATATAGATGTATGCAATTGAAAGTCTATTAATTCCAAAATGGTTCCACGAATTTTGTTTTATTCGCTGATGAGTTATCATAAAAATGAACATGTGTATTTGATACATGTATAATATGTCTATGATAAGCTTATAGAATATAAGACGAAAGTAAATAAAATAACATGCAATAGAAAATATGATAATTCAATTTGATTGAATATGTGAGTATATTGAAAAGAGTTCTGAGCACCTAAAAACGAATAAGGATTCAATCTCAAAAGTCACTTCTCCTAATGATACATAATGGTGTATTGATAATGACTAATCGAACTTTGTTGAACAAAGTATGATTAATAGAAAGTGAAATTGAGTTGGCTTCTTATATGAGGTCGTGTACTTAAGATTAGTATGAGGTTAAAATTAATTTCATCTGAATGATAGTTTACAAAATCATACAAGATAAGAGTTTGTAAGAAGCTCCAACATATCATAGGCAAAGGAGTTGGTAGGTTGGGCGAGTCGAAAGACTACATGTAATAATTGCACATGAGGGATTTTTTATGAACCGCTCCAAAATAAGTTTGGGAATGATAGTCATTGGATGAGCAATTTATGTTTTGAACATAAGTATTGTAAACTAAAACCAAATCAGTTTTGTATATAAGGCCATTCATAAAGTTTTTATGAATACCTATTTTGTTGCATTAAGAAACAAATGTTGTTTCAAGAAATACCAACTTCTAATGAAGTAATTTCTTTCAGAAATTACTAGTAGTGAGAATGGGTTTGGGTGCGATCTAAAGATGAAACTGATTACGTTTAATCAAACCTAAAAAAACACAATGCGTTAGATTGTTTGATAATTATACGTGCACATTGAAGAAGAATATATAAACTTCGACTGTCAATTAAACCATTAAGAGTATTGACTTTTCCATATGGTATGAT
Source organism: Allium fistulosum (assembly GCA_030737815.1). Lineage (NCBI taxonomy): Eukaryota > Viridiplantae > Streptophyta > Magnoliopsida > Asparagales > Amaryllidaceae > Allium > Allium fistulosum. The sequence continues at coordinate 1,622,323,134 of CM060901.1, forward strand.
GCACAAATATAAAAGGGTTCCAAGTATGTTATCAAAATATCATTTTGGTAGTTGTACCTAAAAGGATGCGATCCATCGGCCTCAAATGTGTCTTGAAAGGAAAGACTATTGTAGTTGGAATATAGTGAGCAATATTGATAAGAATAACATCGTAAATTTCAATTGTTAGAATTAACGTAACAAATTCGCCATTCGATGTACTCAAGTTTATTTGGATTTACTCATAAAATTATCGCTTGATACAACTTTGTGTTTTGGTACATATGTGTTGAAATAGAAAATTCTAAATAATGATTTAGAATAGACTGTTTGCACATAATAACCAAAGTGTCCCGAAGTTAGTAGGTGTGATATTGAGTTTTTGGATTTTCGAATATGATCCAAGAACAGATATGAAGATATCATTCGACAAACATCAATGCTGAACAACTGTTTTAATAGAAATGTCAAAAAGTTTGATTTTCAATCTAAATGCAGAGGAAGCGTGTGCCCATAAGAAAGAGCATTAAAGGTACATTAATATTTCTAAACTATAAGTAAACAACATACTGCGGATTGCTAACGATGTATTTATTTAAAATCAGTAATAGTTTGTTTGTTTAATACCCGATATTGGATTTGTAAAATATATCTTTTATATAAATATAAAGGATGTTGGCAATATCCCAAATGATACGTAAAGACACCTTATTAAACTGTTCAATATGGAACATGTAAGATGGATTCTTTATGTAATATGAATTATCATACATGTTGTATTGTCCACAATATTGTATTATGCTTATTTATTTGATGCATAAAGCAAATATCAAACCCAAATTAATATCATTAAATGGTAGTTTAGAGTGTTTCAAGTATTTATGGAATACCAGAGAACTATTTACTGAAAAAACACTTGCTCTTTATAAAGAAGGATTCAGACTCAAATTTTATAATTGATATTGAGTATAACGTGTCAATATTAGATTTATATTTAAATCTTAGTTAAGGAGCTTTAAGTTGGAAATGTTCCCAAAAAAAAGCAGTGGCTGATCCAATGAAAAGGCTGATTACATCACCTTGAATAACGCCATGATAAAAGCAATGTATAAATATAAATGCATGAATTTATAACCGAGTTAGGGGTGATTCCAAGTATTGAGAATACTACACCATTTTTATATGATAACAACGTAATAATAAGAGCTCACTAAAAGTCGAAAAACATACTTCGAATAATTCCATATGATAAAGATAGTTTATCAGCATTGGAGAGAGTTGATTGATAAAGTAGATAATTAAACAATACAATAGATCTATATATGAAGGGTCTAACTCAATCTGTTCTCATCAAACTGGCCGAAGGGATAGGGTTGAGATTCATATTTGGCTCCAAGTGCAAGTGGGAGATTGATAGAGTTAGGAGTATTCCATAGGGGCAATTATGTAATTGTTACATATATCTATCTTGTTAACCAATCTTGTTCAAAATAAAAGGTGTTCTTTCTATTATATACTTGATACAATGTGTTATATTAATTAATTAATATAATTAAAAGTATATTTAATAGAAAATCCATAAATGGTATGTTTTATGATAGTAGTTACAATGTGCTGTAATGAGCGATTTATTACACTAAAATAAACATTTAGTTTTAAATATTCCTAGTCAAGATGTACCGAGACTAGATATCGATACATCTGTTGAGACTAAAGTGTGTAATACTCTCCAAATATTGTGCAGTTTATTACTTATGGTTGCTGAAGGCACCAAAGGGTTACATACTGGTAGTTATTGGATAACTATGGAATGACTCGCTCGATGGTTTTCTATAGGTTAATATAACTATGGTCAAACTGAAACTATCAATGCGACAATACTACACAATTCTCTTGACTTTAGAACACCGTCGAGCTTCAATGTGGAAACTCCTCTTTGATTATAGTTAAATCATGGTATGACGTCTATCAAATAACCATAGTTAGATGGAGTGAAAGCATTGGAAGTAAGATACTATTCAAGAGAGAATTCATCTCCTTAGTTATATGGGGTTAGTATCCCTATCAACTAAAAGACAACTCAAAGTCAGTCTCTGGACAGAGCAGTTCGGTTAATAACAGTTGTTATTGAACCAAGGACTTTGTGTTTAGACTATAAAATTAAATATGGATGATATTGGAATTTTGACCATTACCAAATTCCATAAGTCCTAATGTGTATAGTTATGACGAAGAGAATCAGTGTAAATAATTGTTACTAATAGGTGTCGCTTAAAATTGTAAAATTGGATTTTACCAAAAAAATTTATAAGCGATAAATTCGGCCATAATGTCGCACCACTAGCGAAGGTGATGTGTGAACTTTAATATGCGAATTATTTAATTCTAATTGCTGACTGAATTTGCACCCGTGAGTCGCACAACCACATTAGTAGATTCTTTGACATATCGCATGATTTAATTAATTTATAATTATTATAAATTAATTAAATCCATTAATATTTATGAAATAATAATTAATTAATTATTTAATGTATTTGGTGCCATTAGTGTTTTCTGGGCGCCAATAGTAATTAATTATGTGTATATAAAAGTTATATATGTACGAATCGATATTCGATATCGATATGCATTTAAAGTGGATTTAAATGTGACTAATTGCTAATGGGTTTGGAATGATTTAAGGACTATATAGCTTTATCTAGTAGTTGTAGAAGAGCAAGAGAGGGGCTAAAGATTCAAAAAAGTTGGATTTAGATCTCGTAATATAGAAGTAGTAAATCAAGGAGAGTATATCTCATTTACTCTTTCTATAAAGGGCGACAATACCTCCTCATTGTTTAGGTTACTTTAGCTCTCCCTCTCCTCTATGATAGTCGCCACTTCCAACCCCCTTAGGCCAAAGATATCATATCCGAACATCAAATAAAAAATAAAAAATGGCTCTCCATGTAGTTGCAAAGCTAGGAGCTCGAATCAGGATCAAATCTAGAAAAGTCTGTCAATCAAGATGCAAATCTAAGGCAACATTTTTTAGGTAACATCCTATAATCTATTATTAATATGTCATTATGTTAATGTAATTAATTAATATATGTTTGAATGAATTTACATGCATAATCGTTGTCATGTTTAATTGTATTGTCATACATATGTAATAAAAATCTACAAATTTCACTATCTATCAATTCTATTTGTTTGAACTAACAAAATTTAAAGAAATAATAAAGTTATACACACACACATACCGCAGTAACGAATTTTTAATATTTTTTAAACATTAAAGCTAATTTAAATTGATTTAACATCGTCTTAACTACAAATATAAATGAACAAAAAAATGTAATTATATATCTAAAATTATTTTATTATGTATCATATATTAATGTTACAGCAAAAAAACCAAAATTTATTTATTTAATTTTAAATATAAAGTTTATATATACATACAAATGTATAACGTTAATGTAACATGTACTAACTAGTATTTTGTGTGTGTGTACATGTATATTTTATTTTATAAAATTATACTTTATTATTTATAGAATAAAATAATTATTATATATATAAATAATTTTTAATAATTATATGATATAAACATATTAATGATATTTTTATTTGGTTTTATTATATGTGTGTGTGTGTGCGTGTGAATTTAAATCTATAGATCAGATCTATTTTTAAACTGTTTTACTAATTAAACAAATTAGATAATTTGAAAATGAATTTTTAATTTTAAAACTATTAAATTATTCAAAATAAGTTATTTTATTTATATTTATGATATTTTTATTTAATTGTATAATGTATGTGTTTTATGTGTGTAAGATTAAATATATTGATCCATATCTTTTTTAAACTATTTTACTAATTAAATAAATTAAATGAATTAAATATTTAAAATGAATTTTGAATTTTAAAATTATGGACTTATTCAAAATAACTTATTTCATTACAAAATAAATATTAATTTTTTTAAATAATATATATACGGAGGGGTGTGTGCATTTATAATTTAAATTTGTTTTGGAAAGCAGTGTGCATATAAAGGGACAGTGCATCTAGTGTGGTGTAGATGCCAACACATATATATGGGCACATTATACCATAATGCCCACTTACACGTATGTGTATGTTTGATACACATACACTTTATATATTACATTTTTATACAAAATCAAATCTTTATATAGATTAATTAAATAAAATAAAGATTTCATTTAAAATTTATAGATTGGATCTAAGTCAATTTAGACTTCATTGGCCCAATAAAATCTAAAATGGTAAAAAAATTGAAATTCACTCATTTATCCCGCTGCGTGCTTGCCTAGTTCTCAAAACCTAGGCCAGTTGTCTATTACCATTGTGGCACTTGTAGGGTCGTAACCATCACATAGTGTAGTCTTACACTAGATGGATACTGCATCACGATAGTCTTCGAGGTAACCGATGACTGTAGGAGTAGCGCTGAGAGCGTGTGAAGAAGGCTCTTGGAGCAAGTTGAGAGTTGTTAGTCTCTCGCCTGCTTATTATTGATATAGATACATACTTATTCACCTATATGAGATCACTGTGTATACGGCTGAGAGCCGGTCAGATCATTTGTTGAGACCGATGCCGAAATATTTATTTATGATGTTGAGAGCACATAGGACTGAAAAGTCCAGATGTTATCTATGATACTAAGAGTTGAGTGGATTACTAGAGGGCTGAGAGACCATATGATCATTTCATTGGCTGAGTACCAAGTCGACTGTTATGAGGTTGAAAGTCTAGATGATTATTATGTGATTATCGATTTCTTTGATTATTCAGTGGATTGTGTGTCCCTATAGTTGTATAACCCTGTACACATCGATTATACCGTTATCGAGGATAGTTAGAGACGATGAGAGCATGAATTTTGACCATATACCTGTCTCTTATAGTTATCTGAGAGACGACCTTGGCTATCAAGGGTATGCCATATTTGTATTTCTAATACGTTTGATTTGAATGACTGTTTGTGTATGTTTGTGTATGTTTTCATATGTGTTGATTATGACAGACCCCGGGTATGTTTGCTTCATCATTATCTTAGAGATAATCATGGACATTGCTAAGAGCATGTTTTGTGTGGTTACTGTTCTCTTATATTTGTAGATATTTGGATTTATGGATGATTCACCCTTGACATTATACTCCTAGTACATAGTTTGACCTGAATTTTTATACGGGTAATATTACTAGTCCATAGTTTTGGGTTATGATGTTATTATTGTGATACATATTAACAACTGCATTTTAGACATAGTCTGACCCGTGTGTTATTTGTATAATACTCGAGTTTGTTCGAGATATATCAGGTTCAAGGACAAGTTGACCATTTTGTGGATGATGGGCTTAGATAGAGGCTAGGGTCATATTGAATATCATCATGTATTATTTTACTTTATGTATCTATGATATTGGGATGCATATAAAACATTCATTGTATATTTTTAAGATATTGGGAATTTGAACTATTTTGTTTCACTCTTAGTCTTGTATATATTTATATTATATGTTATTACTGCGTCATTAACTCCGTGTTCTCATTATCATTCATTGAATATTGTGTATTATTACATCATAGAAACGCATGTGTTTCTTGCAATGTGCTAATACTGCATACGCATAGGTAAGTTGGTTATTCAACTTTTGAATACGTACTAGTGTTAGTCTAAGGGAATATTCACATGTTACTGTCCAATATCGCCTCATTTTTGTATCATCAGAAAGTATTACTTAGCAATACTCTTTGATAGTATAAGTATAGAGGTGATGTGTCACACAATCCCATAATAATTGTGTATAAAAAAGAAGCATTATTCACTCTATAAAACAAACTAGAAAATATCAGAATCCTACTGAACTCAATACCCCGATATCAGAATCCCTAAACTACACCATGTCTCATCTAGAAAATATAGAGGTCAAAAATAAAAATAAAATAAAACAAACTAGGAATTAAAAAAAAAAGAAGCACCCATTTTCTTCACGTGATGCCCAAGCTTTCACGTTTTCACCTCTGGCCTTCCCTTTTTTATTTATCTTCCTCGAAAATTACGTTTTTCTCAAATTTGACCTCATCAAGAAATTCCAGCAGCCAAAGTAAACACACTACCGTCGATTCATTCACCGTCGCTTGAAAAGTTTTCGCCGCTGCTATAGAAGAGCTTGCCGATTTATACGTCGTGCCTACGATAAGTCCACACTGTTCCCTATAGATTCTCAGCTGTCGGAGATGAAGATGAGTAATAATGATTTCATGCTCACGCGGCCTGTCGATTGTATCCTATCTTAGGAAATCGCTTACGTCAGAGACCAATAATGGATTATCCTAACATGATGCCATGTAGCCTCATGCCTGCTTGATTATCAGGGTTGAGGAGCAAAGTCAAGTCTAAGTTTGAATCTGATGTGGAGCTCGACATCGCCGACTGTCATGAACATGAGGTATGGTCGCTGATGAGATGTTTGAAGGTTGTACGAATGAAGATCGTTCTGGTTGTTCCAAATCGGTGATGATTTCACCAAGATGTAGGTGCAGTTGTGGTCTGATGTAGGTGTAGTTACGTGAAGAGATTCCAGTTTAATTGATATCAGAGACTGCTACAACCAGATGAATCATGGTGCCTTGTGGAGATGATGCCTATTGATGATGCTCGGAGTTGTAAATTATGTTTGTGTTCAGGTTTTCTACAGGTGTATCAATGAATGGGTATCAGTACGTGATGAGCAAGGAGTTAGAGCGTGACTCTGACGTTGGTGTAGAAGATCTGAGTGTATTGTGTTGAAACTGTATGTTGGAGATGTTGAAGATGACCGTTTGAGTTGCCTTTGTGTTGATTGATGATGATTCAAATTATGAAAGTACAAGCTTTGCAATTTTCTTTTTTATTGATTGGATATTTTAAGTTAATGAAAGAGATGACACAGTAGTTCTGTTTTTGTGATCCAATAGAAGGATTTTTTTTCCAATTTGGCTTCATTTTGAAAACTATTATAACAAATAGCCCAGTTCTGAAACTAACTTCATTTGTAGTCCTGTTCTGACCAGCTCAGCGTTGAGCTGACCAAAACGTGCTGACGCCTTTTGAAAAGGCGCCAGTATTTTTTTGTTGGTTTCTTGTTGGCGACTTTTGAAAAGTGAAAAATCGCCAACGTACTATCCAGTTAATGTTTATGGGGGATTTTTCAAAAGTCGCCAGTTGGTGACTTTTCAAGAGTCGTCCATATGGGATTCTGCTACAAAACAGAACCCCTTCTTCCTTTCCCTTCACTTTCCCCTCAACTTTTACAAAAAACCCAAAATAGATTCTAAAATGCGTTTAACACTAAAGCATTTCCGTTGCGACCTTCCAGGAACCTTTTCTACATGCTCATTGATGTGCACGTAAACGTGCATATTTTTACATCCATATTTAATCTATTTTTATTTAATAAATGTCTTCATTGGGTATTATTACATGTTTAAAACCAAATTTCAAATATGCTTTTAAGTCATCATTCATACATCAATGTGGGGGTACAATAGTAATTTTGTACATAATTTAATTTGAGAATATGTATTTGCACATTTTATTTGAATTTGTAGAAAATTGGATGACAAAATGGAAGAGGGTTTCATGAATATATGCATGCACAAGGAGGGAAACAAAGGAATAAAGATAGAAGTAATTCAAACCATGCATCATGGAGAATCCCACCTACCCACTTACCTAAATCTACAATTAGAAGTTAATGGACAACTAAGTGGAGGTTAAAGCTTCATGCATACTTGATGATGCATTAATTAAAGACTAATAGTTACTTGGTGGTCAACTTCCTAAAGGGAATTTGGAAAGGCCCCAAAAAAGGAGATTAGAGTTTTGTGCATGTATAAATAACCCTCTTATGTACATGTAAAGGATCTTCTTTCTCTTTGAATTACTTAGGAAATTAGACGCAAGTTGTAAACACAAAAATCAAAGTGAAATAAAAATGCCTTCCTAAGCCTTCTCTTTTCTGCATGCTTTTATTTACTTTTATGTTCATGTTTATTTCTATGCTCTTTTTTTTATTGTTAGTAGATTAGATTTACATTCATGCAAGTAGTATAGTTTTTTTTAATGCAAGTGGTTTAGTAGTTACCCTCCTTTTCTTCCTTTGTTTAATTTCTTCTTCTTTTGCTTTTTAATGTTAAAATTTACATGTGTTGATATGATAACACAAATGAGTAACTAAACCCCTTCAATTTAGGGGTAATTAAGCTCTCTAATATTGTGTAAATTCAACATTTATTTTGATTTATGATCTCATTTGTGCTTCATGAAAGTAATTGTTGATGTAAGTTTATACAAATGAGTTTGATAGCCTATGTTGCATTTGCAAATGGGCTATTCTTTTCAACATAAACACAATTTACACCATTATTTGATAATTGATTTTTGATTTTGAAATGAAAGTAAAAAATATATTTGATGATCTATATTACTATTTACAATAGTAAATAGATCATAATAGAATAGCTTTTGCTTTGACTTCATTTTCATAAGAATTGATAAGTGGTTTATTTGCTGTATTATAGTTTGATGGTTTAAGTAATGTTAATTAATAACATAAATAAACCATACTTATGGAACGTGTTTTGGGAGCTAATTCGGTCATATGCGCGAGTTACGGAAATAAACGATCAAATTTAAATTAAATCGATTAAAACGATTTCTATGCGTTTTGGCTTGCCCCGGACAAACTGTAAATCCGATTGACACGAAATTTGAAAGCTTACAATAATTTCACATTACGGATCCGATGAAACTAGTTTCGTCGAAATCCGAGACTGTTTGAAAAATGACCATTTTTAGTCGTCGATTAAATATTAAAATAATCAATTTTCACAAATTAACTTTTAATCCAATTTTAAAAGTTTACAAACATCATTCTAACTCCAATATGATTTATTATAACTTTATAAATCATTTTTATACACATTAAACCCAATTTCCAATTATTTTTGGAATTTCAAATATTAAATTATCGATTTAATTAATCAATTAAATCACTATATTCGAATTTTAATTTATTCAACTTACAAATCTTACTTGTTAATATTTAAAATCAATTAAATATTTGAATTTCAAATGACAGAAATTCTGGGTCGTTACAATCTTCCCCCTTAAAAGAATTTCGTCCTCGAAATTGCAAAGTAAGAAAAATGCCCAAAATCCATTAACTTTTCAAACAATTCGTTCAAATTAGATTTCAAAATCACTTAAGTGTACAACTTCCCCAAAATCCAATAGTTAAACTCTTTCAAAAACTTTACTAAGTTTTTCAAATCTATACTTAGTTATACTTTTCAAAACAAACTATATCGTTTAACTTTTAACTCCAAATCCAAAATTTAGTTTTCACAAATTTTCCAAAATTTCCCGAAAATGTTCTAACGCCTTAAATTTTCAGAAAAATTCGCCATAGCCGCCTTTACGCGGTTCGATCGTAGTAGGATCACAATAGACATAAATATGTATACATCGACCCACACGGTCGGAAAAGCAGAAAAACAGTTCATATTTCCTATTTTTATTGCGTAGGCGTACCTTTTAGCATTTTTAAGCAAAGCAGTTATTTATTTAGCATTTTAGCGCAACCCAACCAGCCGAACGGCAGCCACGACACCTGTACTTACTCAATTTAAATACGTAAGTGACATATAAATAAAATTATTAACATTTCACTTCTTTTCAATAGCAAACGCATAGTTTTTCATAAGCAACATATGTGATATTCATTCATAAGCACATATTCAAGGTTTTAACACTAGTTTTAATTTGTTTGCAACCAAATTACATACCATTCCATTAAATCCAAATAGTTTCAACTCAAATTCTTACATTCAATTCATTTTCAATTAATTTACATTCACTAATTTGCATTCACATTAGTTCACTTTCAATTCAAATTCAATTACATAGCTTTCAATTTCACTAATTCAATGTCATTAACACTTAATGAATTATATACAATCAACCAACAATCATATAACAACTAATGTATATTCAACACAACCAAATTTATTCAATTTACTTTACTTCACATTCAATTTGGTTCAACATTTTTAATTTCCAATTGGTTTAATATTAAATTGACTTCCATTCAATTTCCAATTTATTAGCTTTTAATGAATTAACACTTACATCCATTATTCCATATTAATTCATTTACATTAAGAGAGAACATAACAAAAAAGTGACTTTTTTGTTATGTTCTCTCTGAGAGAGAACATAACAAAAAGAGACTTTTTGTTATGTTCTCTCTCAGAACATAACAAAAAGTGACTTTCTTATAGACAAAAGGTAGAAATGCTCTTTTAAGATTGTATAAAAGGGTTACTATAAGAAAGTCACTTTTTGTTATGTTCTCTCTGAGAGAACATAACAAAAAAGTGACTTTTTGTTATGTTCTCTATTAGATTGATTAACATTCAATTCATTTGTTAATTCAATTGCTAATTCATTTTACAAATAAGGTTGAATCTCCTTTTATATAACTCAAGTTCACATCCATTTAATTCACTTTGTTATTTCACTTCGATACCAAAATCAACTTCTATTTTATTCAACTTTTACTTAAGTTCCAATTCGGATTTCAATTCTAAAGTAAATTCTATTTAGCTTTTACCAAAATCAAATTTCATCACTTATTCAAATTCATATCTCGTTTTGCTTAACAAAATTGTTTAACCATTTTATCATTTGGTTTCACTTACATTTTCTCACTCTATAAGTTATACAACTTATTATTCAACTTCTAAATCTAATTTAATTTATTTAACTTCCTTTAGTTAAATTCACATCATATATTTACTATGCTAACTCAAATTCTTTAACTTTACCAAAGCTAAAATCTTTATTTCATATTATAAGTCTAAAACTCGTTTCACTTATATTCATCAATTTCAATTTGGATTTTAATTTAAAATTTGTTTATCACAACAAAACTTTAATTTTTCAATTTATTATGGTAGCAAATCCATCACATAGAAACTCGAAAATGATACTGATGATGCTGCAGTCATCACCCTTATTATTTCCCAGTAACAGTAGTGAATTCAGTGCTTAATGTTCTTTTAAAATTTCCTTTTATTTATAAATCACATTTATAAATCTTTTTCTCATATAATTTCACTATTTTACTTATATAAGATTCATTTCAAATTTATTTATCTTACTTAGATTTATAATAATATAACATCTTTTATTGACTTATATATTTTTACATTTTCAACAACCAAACAATCAATTCATATACACTTTAAAAGTTCTGAAAGAATTATTTCCTTTATGTACAAAATATAATTGAGGTAAAATTATTTCATTTACCCAATTTAAAATGATACTGTGTCGGTTCATCTTGTTTAAGAGTTTAGAAACCCCTATCGATACAGTTAGCTAGACTGCACCGACCAGAATCTATAAACAATCAACCGATAAGTCAACACAATACAAAACAATTTCATATTCACTAACAAATACGTGCTCATATCTTTTATTACACTCACACTCATTCTAGAGTACTACTGACTCTATCTTTAATGAGTAATTCCCAACAGAGCCAAGGTTATCGCTTAACCAAAAGCTCTGATACCACATGTAACGTTTCCGGATTTTCGACTTCCGAAAGTCGACATTAATACGTCCACTATATCAACTGCCGAGCAATCGAATGCCGAAAAACCGAATTGTTATGGTTAAAAAGAAGAGATAGAAGAAGATAGAAAGAAAGAAAGAAGAAACGACAGAAACAATATCAGAATCTCATATATCGCAGCGGAACAACATATAATAGATCAATGAATAGTCTTTAAAACAAAGAACTATATCAATTTATACATTACATCATCATCAGAATGTACAACAACAATATGCAACACAATACATCAATGGACAGTTATATAAACTTGTCCTCATACAGATTACACAGCGGAATAATAATATCATATACAAATGATACGTCTCGGCATCGAACTCGCCACTGAGCTCCACAGCATCTTCTGAATCCAGAATGACCTAAAAACTAACTCTAGACTGCCCATGTGGAAAATTAAGGGCACCCGGAGTTTAGGAAAGGAACAATAAACTCCGGGTCAGTCATGGTGACTAGTGTGAGAACCTAAAACAGTTTATCTTTAAAACAAACAATAAAAGAATTTTCAACATTGAAATCCGCAATGCTTTTGGAAAATGAAACTACCATAAGACCTCCCACCACACACACAATGCAATCGCAGACTTGGAGGAGATTTCTTCTTATGATAGTCAAAAATGCTTACTACGCAAAAGAAACTCTTTTGATATTATTGCTAGTGCATAGTGTGAAAATTCTTTCGAAAATACAATATAAATCTTAGCCAACATAGGTACCATTATATTATGCCTGCTATAGCTGCCGCCAGAGGAAACAGGTTATACAATTGCAATCGTAAAGGGCTCGTATTGTTTCTTTGGATTTCCAACAAATGGTCAGCCTAAGGAACTTCCTACTGCCAATGGGTACGCCTCTGGCGGGACATCCCGAGAACTAACTAGCTCTCTGCCAACACAAGGCCGGGTTACCTCTTACACTAGGTAACTACTACACGAATATGCCACCCCCCGGTCCTTTGGGACCTTTATCCGAGGCGCCTCGATCACAAAGCAATAATCACACAGAGTATATGAGATTGGAGCAACCACATAGGTTAAATACCAGGGCTCCATACCTGATACCACCCTTTTCCAGAAGGAAATGACATACCCTAAAGGGAGCGACCCACATAACCTTGCCGCATCATTCCTGTTTCGACCATTTCCGGGTTGTGAGGTCCGAAGAGGTCTCGTCCATAAAGCTACACTTTTTCACAAAGCCATGCTTTGATCAACAAATGATCAATAAATAATCATCACACAGCAACACTCAGCATGCCACATTACCAAATTGGGAGTATATCACTGATAACTTTCAACTACATAACCTCTGAGCTTGTACGTCTCAGAAAAGGGTGTTAAGCTAAGAGAATAAATTCTCCACGACCAACGGAAATGTATTTGAAAGAAATCAGCTTTATATCTCAAAATGTAATGTCAGACATGTAACCAACAAGTCTGTTCCGGGTTCGAACAGAACCGAAGGCACTTCTAAAGAAGCCCTTGCAATCCGGGTATTCACAATCCCGATCGAACTTCCCATCACAAAGGAAATCTCTATACCGTAGCTAACGGTGCAGAGACAATCGATAGGTCATCCTATCGTTTTCACAAATACCCGGTCTTTACCACCGGTCTTCAATGCGATCCATATCGTCATATCACTTATTTGGAATGGGTTATATGACATAAAGGTCCTTTCCCGGCTAAACCGAATAGTGAGCACAATATTTAAAACATACAGATATAGGGATTTAAATTAAGCCACAACTTATTACCCAAACCTTTCTTTTAAATGGTTTACACAAATTACCATTTTAAATCTTTAAACAAAATGATTTACTTCACAAAGTTTACCCAGTTTCACAAAGATTCGTTCACAGATTCCCAAATCATTTCCTTTTTCAATTGGATTAACCCATTAAATATTTAAATCAAGATTTAACTTATAGCTTTCAAAACTATTCACAATTCAAGTCTTTTATAATATAAAAGATACATCTTTTAAAATCTTCTTTGATTTCAAGATAAAGCTTAATCATCTTCACAAAGGTTAATTCATAGTTTTTCTAAACTATTCACAATTTCATTTCAACTTGAAATGTTTCGATACAAATTGGAAATCTTTTCACTTTATGAAAGCTATTATTATTTGAAAACAGATAGTTTTCGTTTTGGGAAAAACTAGTTACAATTACACAGGTTAAAGCCATCCAAGTACAAATCTTGGATTTAAATTTAAATTTCCAAAACCATATATTTAAATGGTTAAAAACCCATATAAACACCTTTTATAACTTGTACAATCTTTTGAACCAAAATTCCCAAATTATTGAATTCAATTTTAAAATATTGAATTCAAAATTTAAATCAAATGATTTAAATTTCAATTTTATTAAGTTATTTAAAATAACTCTTATTTTTGAATCTCATTTTCAAAAACTTTCAATTCCAATTCCAAAACTAATTTGGATTCAAAAATTCAATCTTTAGAATTGTTAAAAATCTGTGACTTAACTGATTTCCACGTGAAATCCACATTTGTGTGTGTATTGTGTAGTCCAAGGGTTTAACACAATAGTGCAACAACATTCAACCATCATAGATCAAATATAACAATATATTTGATAAGCGGTATAAACTATAACGCTTATCTTTCATTCACAGATCACAGATATATATATATATATCACAGATAAACAAATACTTATCACAACACAAATCAGGATATATCACAAAGCATCACACATTTGGGATATTAAACAATTCAACATCCAATAAAATCCAAACATCCATAGATAGGATCAATTTAATCATCTGATTAATTTAAATCAGATAAATTTCTATAAATCAATTTTACTAGTTATGGTAAATTAATAATCAATTGATTTCAAATTGATTTCCAAATTTATTCCAAAACACCAAATCAAATTTTCAATTAATTTCCAAATTATTTCCTTTTTAAAATAAATTTCTTTATCTCTTCAAATCTATTTAAAAATCCAAATTTTAATTAAATTCTTCAATTTATAAATATTATTTTCGAAATCCATTTATTTAGCCCTTTTTCCCGAAATTTGAAATTTTATTCAATATGGTTTAAAAAAATAACTTTACCTTTCTAAAACTCCTTTCAAATTTATCCAATTCTCAAAAATAAATTTTTCGATAAATTTTCAACTTGAATTTCGAAAATCCAATTTTATTTATTTCTGGTATCCAACGATACCAAAAATATATTCGGCTAAATTATAGCCGTCAACAATTTCAATTCACAAATATAATCACACGGAGATTATAAATATTCAACACACAACATATGAAATAAATTCAAATGTTTGAGGAATCCTATTGGATCCCTCCAACCTGTTTCCCTGCATCCACAGATGTTAGCACAATACCAATTCCACTTCGAGGTGGAATATCGTGGTATATGAGATTTATAAATATTATCCGCTATTATGCGGCGCAATAGGGTCTCATCCGCTATATAATGCGGGAAATCAACTCCAAATACATATATAATACCAATTCCACTTCACGGTGGAATATCGCGGTATATGTTTTTAATATAATAACATCCGCTTAATATGCGGCGTATAGGGTCTATTTCAACACAATATATAACAACCATCATTCAAACACACAATCAACACTATCAATAATTTTAAATCTAACTATTTAAAATTTAAATCGAGACATAATTCGATTGAGTGAGGAGTTCTCACCTTGCTTTCAATAACGGTTGCAGTATTTTATTTCAAATAAAATTAAATGCACGTTTAATTTTACAAAAAATTATCACCATCTCCAATCGACTCCAAACAAGCTCTATTGCGTAGTGCTCGTCAAAATGAACCCAATGCAAGTCGTTTCGTCAGAAACGGACCTCGCATGAAAAAGTTACGGAGTTTTAAAATTTAAACGATTTTATACATAATCAATTTTCAATTTTATTTTCTTTTTAAACCTCGTTTACAATCTGGGCCGTTCATTTCTTAGATGTAGATCTCGGCCGCACAAAATTGCTTCTTCCCCAACGTCGTTCCCAGGTAGATGAACGCACGCAAGAACCCACCCATAGCCGCCGTATTTTACACAAATTATCGCGCCTCCACACGACCCTAGGTGTCGATCAACCACGTCCGAAGTGTTCGCCTACTCGAGCTTCACCACCGGCACGAACCACGTCGCACTCGGCTGTGCCGCCATCTCGATTTTCGCATGCAAAGGTCGAACAAACGCGAGCCATTTCCCGTCGATCCATCATCTCGTTTTCGATCGTAGCCGTTGGATCGATAGATCACGTGATGTTCTACGTTTTTGTAGTTGATGGTCTTTGATGAAAGTCGAAGGATGAGGAGATCGGAGAGGATGAAGATGGGTGTTTTCTGGCCATTGGAAATGAAAATGGCGGCCACAACCCTAGCTAGGGCTTTGAGTGCAAACAGAAATTGTGACGTCCTTTTATAGAAAATTGACAAAAACACTATTCATCTCGAAAATTTCCGAACTCCAAATGAAGCGTGCCGGCTGGCGTTTCTAAGGTTTTACCCGCGTTCCGGACATAATGGAACGTGTTTTGGGAGCTAATTCGGTCATATGCGTGAGTTACGGAAATAAACGATCAAATTTAAATTAAATCGATTAAAACGATTTCTATGCGTTTTGGCTTGCCCCGGACAAACCGTAAATCCGATTGACACGAAATTTGAAACCTTACAATAATTTAATATTACGGATCCAATGAAACTAGTTTCATAGAAATACGAGACTGTTTAAAAAATGACCATTTTTAGTCGTCGATTAAATATTAAAATAATCAATTTTCACAAATTAACTTTTAATCCAATTTTAAAAGTTTTCAAACATCATTCTAACTCCAATATGATTTAATATAACTTTATAAATCATTTTTATACACATTAAACCCAATTTCCAATTATTTCTGGAATTTCAAATATTAATTTATCGATTTAATTAATCAATTAAATCACTATATTCGAATTTTAATTTATTCAACTTACAAATCTCACTTGTTAATATTTAAAATCAATTAAATATCTGAATTTCAAATGACATAAATTCTGGGTCGTTACAATCTTCCCCCCTTAAAAGAATTTCATCATCGAAATTGCAAAGTAAGAAAAATGCCCAAAATCCATTAACTTTTCAAACAATTCGTTCAGATTAGATTTCAAAATCACTTAAGTGTACACTTCCCCAAAATCCAATAGTTAAACTCTTTCAAAAACTTTACTAAGTTTTTCAAATCTATACTTAGTTATACTTTTCAAAACAAACTATATCGTTTAACTTTTAACTCCAAATCCAAAATTTAGTTTTCACAAATTTTCCAAAATTTCCCAAAAATTTTCTAACGCCTTAAATTTTCAGAAAAATTCGCCATAGCCTCCTTTGCGCGGTTCGATCGTAGTAGGATCACAATAGACATAAATATATATACATTGACCCACACGGTCGGAAAAGCAGAAAAACAGTTCATATTTCCTATTTTTATTGCGTAGGCGTACCTTTTAGCATTTTTAAGCAAAGCAGTTATTTATTTAGCATTTTAGCGCAACCCAACCAGCCGAACGGCAGCCACGGCACCTGTACTTACTCAATTTAAATACGTAAGTGACATATAAATAAAATTATTAACATTTCACTTATTTTCAATAGCAAACGCATATTTTTTCATAAGCAACATATGTGATATTCATTCATAAGCACATATTAAAGGTTTTAACACTAGTTTTAATTTGTTTGCAACCAAATTACATACCATTCCATTAAATCCAAATAGTTTCAACTCAAATTCTTACATTCAATTCATTTTCAATTAATTTACATTCACTAATTTGCATTCACATTAGTTCACTTTCAATTCAAATTCAGTTACATAGCTTTCAATTTACTAATTCAATGTCATTAACACTTAATGAATTATATACAATCAACCAACAATCATATAACAACCAATGTATATTCAACACAACCAAATTTATTCAATTTACTTTACTTCACATTCAATTTGGTTCAACATTTTTAATTTCCAATTGGTTTAATATTAAATTGACTTCCATTCAATTTCCAATTTATTAGCTTTTAATGAATTAACACTTACATCCATTATTCCATATTAATTCATTTACATTAGATTGATTAACATTCAATTCATTTGTTAATTCAATTGCTAATTCATTTTACAAATAAGGTTGAATCTCCTTTATATAACTCAAGTTCACATCCATTTAATTCACTTTGTTATTTCACTTCGATACCAAAATCAACTTCTATTTTATTCAACTTTTACTTAAGTTCCAATTCAGATTTCAATTCTAAAGTAAATTCTATTTAGCTTTTACCAAAATCAAATTTCATCACTTATTTAAATTCATATCTCGTTTTGCTTAACAAAATTGTTTAACCATTTTATCATTTGGTTTCACTTACATTTTCTCACTCTATAAGTTATACAACTTATTATTCAACTTCCAAATCTAATTTAATTTATTTAACTTCCTTTAGTTAAATTCACATCATATATTTACTATGCTAACTCAAATTCTTTAACTTTACCAAAGCTAACATCTTTATTTCATATTATAAGTCTAAAACTCGTTTCACTTATATTCATCAATTTCAATTTGGATTTTAATTTAAATTTTGTTTATCACAACAAAACTTTAATTTTTCAATTTATTATGGTAGCAAATCCATCACACAGAAACTCGAAAATGATACTGATGATGCTGCAGTCATCACCCTTATTATTTCCCAGTAACAGTAGTGAATTCAGTGCTTAATATTCTTTTAAAATTTCCTTTTATTTATAAATCACATTTATAAATCTTTTTCTCATATAATTTCACTATTTTACTTATATAAGATTCATTTCAAATTTATTTATCTTACATAGATTTATAATAATATAACATCTTTTATTGACTTATATATTTTTACATTTTCAACAACCAAACAATCAATTCATATACACTTTAATAATTTTGAAAGAATTATTTCCTTTATATACAAAATATAATCGAGGTAAAATTATTACATCTACCCAATTTAAAATGATACCGTGTCGGTTCATCTTGTTTAAGAGTTTAGAAACCCCTATCGATACAGTTAGCTAGACTGCACCGACCAGAATCTATAAACAATCAACCGAAAGTCAACACAATACAAAACAATTTCATATTCACTAACAAATACGCGCTCATGTCTATTATTACACTCACACTCATTCTAGATTACTACTGACTCTATCTCTAATGAGTAATTCCCAACAGAGCCAAGGTTATCGCTTAACCAAAAGCTTTGATACCACATGTAACTTTTCCGGATTTTCGACTTCCGAAAGTCGACATTAATACGTCCACTGTATCAACTGCCGAGCAATCGAATGCCGGAAAACCGAATTGTTATGGTTAAAAAGAAGAGGTAGAAGAAGACAGAAAGAAAGAAGAAACGATAGAAACAATATCAGAATCTCACATATCGCAGCGGAACAACATATAATAGATCAATGAATAGTCTTTAAAACAAAAAACTATATCAATTTATACATTACATCATCATTAGAGTGTACAATAACAATATGCAACACAATAAATCAATGGACAGTTATATAAACTTGTCCTCATACAGAATACACATCAGAATAATAATATCATATACAAATGATACGTCTCGGCATCTTGCTCGCCACTGAGCTCTACAGCATCTCCTGAATCCAAAATGACCTGAAAACTAACTCTAGACTGCCCGTGTGGAAAATTATGGGCACCCAGAGTTTAGGAAAGGAACAATAAACTCCAGGTCAGTCATGGTGACTGGTGTTAGAACTTAAAACAGTTTATCTTTAAAACAAACAACAAAAGAATTTTCAACACTGAAATCCGCAATGCTTTTGGAAAATGAAACTACCATAAGACCTCCCACCACACACACAATGCAATCGCAGACTTGGAGGAGATTTCTTCTTATGATAGTCAAAAATGCTTACTACGCAAAAGAAACTCTTTTGATATTATTGCTAGTGCATAGTGTGAAAATTCTTTCGAAAATACAATATAAATCTTAGCCAGCATAGGTACCATTATATTATGCCTGCTATAGCTGCCGCCTGAGGAGACAGGTTATACAATTGCAATCGTAAATGGGTCGTATTGTTTCTTTGGATTTCCAACAAATGGTCAAGCTAAGGAACTTCCTACTGCCAATGGGTACGCCTCTGGCGGGACGTCCCGAGAACTAACTAGCTCTCTGCCAACACAAGGCCGGGTTACCTCTTACACTAGGTAACTACTACACGAATATGCCACCCCCCGGTCCTTTGGGACCTTTATCCGAGGCACCTCGATCACAAAGCAACAATCACATAGGGTAAATGAGATTGGAGCAACCACATAGGTTAAATACCAGGGCTCCATACCTGATACCACCCTTTTCCAAAAGGAAATGACATACCCTAAAGGGAGCGACCCTCATAATCTTGCCGCATCATTCCTGTTTCAACCATTTCCGGGTTGTGAGGTCCGAAGAGGTCTCGTCCACAAAGCTACGCTTTTTCACAAAGCCATGCTTTGATCAACAAATGATCAATAAATAATCATCACACAGCAACACTCAGCATGCCACATTACCAAATTGGGAGTATATCACTGATAACTTTCAACTACATAACCTCTGAGCTCGTACGTCTCAGAGAAGGGTGTTAAGCTAAGAGAATAAATTCTCCGCCACCAACAGAAATGTATTTGAAAAAAATCAGCTTTATATCTCAAAATGTAATGTCAGACATGTAACCAACAAGTCTGTTCTGGGTTCGAACAGAACCGAAGGCACTTCTAAAGAAGCCCTTGCAATCCAGGTATTCACAATCCCGATCGAACTTCTCATCACAAAGGAAATCTCTATACCGTAGCTAACGGTGCAGAGACAATCGATAGGTCATCCTATCATTTTCACAAATACCCGGTCTTCACCACCGGTTTTCAATGCGATCCATATCGCCATATCACTTATTCGGAATGGGTTATATGACACAAAGGTCCTTTCCCGGCTAAACCGAATAGTGAGCACAATATTTAAAACATATGGATATAGGGATTTAAATTAAGTCACAACTTATTACCCAAACCTTTCTTTTAAATGGTTTAAACAAATTACCATTTTAAATCTTTAAACAAAAAGATTTACTTCACAAAGTTTACCCAGTTTCACAAAGATTCATTCACAGATTCCCTAATCATTTCCCATTTCAATTGGATTAACCGATTAAATCTTTAAATCAAGATTTAACTTATAGCTTTCAAAAATATTCACAATTCAAGTCTTTTATAATATAAAAGATACATCTTTTAAAATCAACTTTGATTTCAAGATAAAGCTTAATCATCTTCACAAAGGTTAATTCATATTTTTTCTAAACTATTCACAATTTCATTTTAACTTGAAATGTTTCAATACAAATTGGAAATCTTTTCACTTTATGAAAGCTATTATTATTTGAAAACAGATAGTTTTCGTTTTGGGAAAAACTGGTTACAATTACACATGTTAAAGCCATCCAAGTACAAATCTTGGATTTAAATTTAAATTTCCAAACCATATTTTTAAATGGTTAAAAACCCATATAAACACCTTTTATAACTTGTACAATCTTTTAAACCAAAATTCCCAAATTATTGAATTCAATTTTAAAATATTGAATTCAAAATTTAAATCAAATGATTTAAATTTCAATTTTATTATGTTATTTAAAATAACTCTTATTTTTGAATCTCATTTTGAAAAACTTTCAATTCCAATTCCAAAACTAATTTGGATTCAAAAATTCAATCTTTAGAATTGTTAAAAATCTGTGACTTAACTGATTTCCACGTGAAATCCACATTTGTGTGTGTATTGTGTAGTCCAAGGGTTTAACACAATAGTGCAACAACATTCAACCATCACAGATCAAATATAACAATATATTTGATAAGCGGTATAAACTATAACGCTTATCTTTCATTCACAGATCACAGATATATATATATATATATATCACAGATAAACAAATACATATCACAACACAAATCAGGATATATCACAAAGCATCACACATTTGGGATATCAAACAATTCAACATCCAATAAAATCCAAACATCCATAGATAGGATCAATTTAATCATCTGATTAATTTAAATCAGATAAATTTCTATAAATCAATTTTACTAGTTATGGTAAATTAATAATCAATTAATTTCAAATTGATTTCCAAATTTATTCCAAAACACCAAATCAAATTTTCAACGAATTTCCAAATTATTTCCTTTTTAAAATAAATTTTTTTATCTCTTCAAATCTATTTAAAAATCCAAATTTTAAATAAATTCTTCAATTTATAAATAATATTTTCGAAATCCATTTATTTAGCCCTTTTTCCCGAAATTTGAAATTTTATTCAATATGGTTTAAAAAAATAACTTTATCTTTCTAAAACTCCTTTCAAATTTATCCAATTCTCAAAAATAAATTTTCAACTTGAATTTCGAAAATCCAATTTTATTTATTTCTGGTATCCAACGATATCAAAAATATATTCGGCTAAATTATAGCCGTCAACAATTTCAATTCAAAAATATAATCACAAAGAGATTATAAATAATCAACACACAACATATGAAACAAATTCAAATGTTTGAGGAATCCTGTTGGATCCCTCCAACCTATTTCCCTGCATCCACAGATGTTAGCACAGTACCAATTCCACTTCGAGGTGGAATATCGCGGTATATGGGATTTATAAATATTATCCGCTATTATGCGGCGCAATAGGCTCTCATCCGCTATATAATGTGGGAAATCAACTCTAAATACATATATAATACCAATTCCACTTCACGGTGGAATATCGCGGTATATGTTTTTAATATAATAACCTCCGCTTAATATGCGGCGTATAGGATCTATTTCAACACAATAGATAACAACCATCATTCAAACACACAATAAACACTATCAACAATTTTAAATCTAACTATTTAAAATTTAAATCGAGACACAATTCGATTGAGTGAGGAGTTCTCACCTTGCTTTCAATAACGGTTGCAGTATTTTATTTCAAATAAAATTAAACGCACGTTTAATTTTACTCAAAATTATCACTATCTCCAATCGACCCCAAACTAGCTCCATTGCGTAGTGCTCCTCAAAACGAACCCAACGCAAGTCGTTTCGTCAGAAACGGACCTCGTATGAAAAAGTTACGGAGTTTTAAAATTTAAACGATTTTATACATAATCAATTTTCAATTTTATTTTCTTTTTAAACCTCGTTTACAATCTGGGCCGTTCATTTCTTAGATGCAGATCTCGGCCCCACAAAATTGCTTCTTCCCCAACGTCTTTCCCAGGTAGATGAACGCATGCAAGAACCCACCCATAGCCGCCGTATTTTACACAAATTATCGCACCTCCACACGACCCTAGGGGTCGATCAACCACCTCCGAAGTGTTCGCCTACTCGCGCTTCACCACCGGCACGAACCACGTCGCACTCGGCTGTGCTGCCATCTTGATTTTCGCGTGCAAAGGTCGAACGAACGCGAGCCATTTCCCGTCGATCCATCATCTCGTTTTCGATCGTAGCCGTTGGATCGATAGATCTCGTGAGGCTCTACGTTTTTGTAGTTGATGGTCTTTGTAACGACCCGCCATTTTAGGCCATTCGCGTCCATTATAAGTGTATAGGTAGACACTCATGCCGGAGTTGAATTGCTCAAAATACCGCGTTGTTAATTTAAATTTGGCAAAACTGAACATATACAGTAAATAGATATAATCACAGATCACAGACACAGAGTAATAAGTGCAGCGGAAATAAAAGAGATAGTAGTTCATGAAGCTACTATATGAATATATAAAATACATCAGAGTTTACAACAGAAGAGTAATATGATACATCAGAGTTAAACCGAATACAACGGAAGAGTAACACGATACATCAGATACAAATCAGAATGCATCACTGGAATCATCGAATACTGAAAGCAGAATAGATGGCTGGATCTTCAAGCAAAGCTCCAACTCCAAAGGTGAGTCTCGAAAGCTGAACTACTCAGTCTGACCCGAGCGTAAAGCAAAATACAAAA
Source organism: Allium fistulosum (assembly GCA_030737815.1). Classification (NCBI taxonomy): domain Eukaryota; kingdom Viridiplantae; phylum Streptophyta; class Magnoliopsida; order Asparagales; family Amaryllidaceae; genus Allium; species Allium fistulosum. The sequence continues at coordinate 1,622,346,951 of CM060901.1, forward strand.
CACTCGAGTCAGGATTAACATTCTTATATTAATAAATCCAACTCAAGTGAAATAGCAATTGAAATACAAGTAACTCAAAGGATGTTTGGAATAACCATCCTTTAAGGATCCGTTAAACTATCTACTAGGTAGTAATGTACGCTAAGTAGATAATGTCTATCAGTAATATAAAGATATCAAAGTAGGGTTAAGCAGGGCCCATACACCTCTTAACCTGTTTATTCCCAAAAGCATATACAAGACCGTAGTTTCCCCAAAACCGGAAGTCACCAGAGGGCAATCCATATACTAAAGGTACAAATCAAAATCGTAGTGGTCGCGAATAGGATAATCAGTATGACAAGGTACATGAGGCGATACCAACTAGGATACTAGTAGTTGCGTGATCCGGACTGATGTTGGGCATAGCAGCTACTACCCCAACACCGCGAAACAACACTCCCATAATCGAGGGGTGCACCCAAATCGAATCACAAAAGTAATAGATATGGTAACGAAGAAGTGTGTCCGCTAGAGGTGGCGAACCTCAATGGCCCGGCGCGGCTCCTGTTTTAGTCATGTCAGGGGTCATCCAATATCGTTCTCTTTCTTCAGTCAACGCGTTCACCAAAACCATCCACTTCGTTCTGGATCAACACTCCGCGTATAGTTATTAAAGTGGTTTCGGTTCAGATAGAGAGTATATCCATTACCGATCCCGGTCTCTTTAATAACTTTCGTAATTATTACACCGATTGGTCGTTTATATATTTCAAAAACCAAATCAATTTCAATTTCAAATAGAATTCGTAAATCAACATTTCATTTGTCTTTCTAAAACAATTTCCAAATTTTCGTTTCAAAACTTCCAATTTTCCGTTTCAAAATCTTATAGTTCAATTTCAATTTCTATTTAAAACAATTCAAATTATTGATTCAAGTTCGTATATAAGTTTCATTCCGAAAACATTTAAATAAATTCTATTTAACATTCAAATCAATTTAAACTCATTTATCGATTTCATTCAATATTCGTTAAGTTACTTTATCATTCAAACAATTTCTATTACATTTCCAATTCATTTAATCAATTTTTAAGTTCAACTTCATTAAAACAAAACTTACAATTTTGAATTAAACTAAATTCGTCAAATCAATTCTTTCAATTTCAAGTCTTACATTAATTCCAAAATATCACATTTTCATTTCTTGTTAAAGAAATTCAATTTCACTTATTACTTCCTTAACTAATTTTTCCAAACTTAATTAATAAAGAAACTCAATTTCAATTCTTACGAAGTAAAATTCACTTATTCAAAAGTTCAATTTTTCTTATTAAAGAATTTCAATTCAATTTAATCATTTAATAATTCATTATTAAATAGTTCAAAACTTAATTATTAAATAATTTCAAAGTTTAATAATTTCAAACTTAATTATAATTTCAAACTTAATTATTAAATCATTTCAAACTTAATTCAATCATTTCTCAAATTAAACAACATTCTTTCATTGATTACATTGTTAATCTTTTGTTTCAGATTATTAAATATTACCATTTTCCTTTCATCAAAATTCAAATTTCAACTTCATTTCAAAACCATATTCTTTATTCAAATAAAATCTTCGTTTATTTTCAAATCAAATTATTGACCAATCGGGTTTTATTTAATTTTCTATCCTAGGTCAAAGTTCAATTTGGGTATTTATCATTTCAACCCGATTCCAATTTAATTTAAAATCAAAACATAGCAAAAAGGGAACTTGCAGTGTGATAACTGGGATGGTGTCAAAGTAAATAAACAAGCAATAACAACAATCAATATCAATACAATAATCAATTCAAATAATCCCGAAATAACCGTATTAATTCGCATTGTTATTTGTACGAATTAATATAATTATTTCTAGAATCTACTCTATCATTTCAAGTAGATTAAAGATTATAACATTACGGTTTCACTTGTCGTTCAATTACAATTTCATACGTCATCAATTTTAACAACGTACATTCAGTGATTCAAAATGTAATTAAACAAATCCTACGTGTCAATAAATTTAACAGATAAGGGGTCATATTATACAAATGTCAATTAATCAAATTTAACGATTAATTATCCTATATCAAGTTCAATTTCATACTATTTATCATTTTAACATTAACAATTTAACGTCCAATATAAACATCAAAATCAATCAATTAACAACCAAACTGGATTATCATTTCATATATATAACAGATAATGGTGTCAGATGTCACAGGTGAACTGATACAGGTAATAGCATATATAACAGTATAATTAACTACAGCAGCATATTTCAATTGTCGTTTCAATTGAAATCAAACTTAATAAATAAAAGAACGTTAATCGTGAGTGAGTGCTCACCTTTCGAGGCTAGAGAGAAGATAGACATCATGACCAGCTACGATTTGAATTGCGAAATGACCAATCCAAATAACGATTTTCAAAGCGAGTCGAAATTGGCACAAATTTGATGAACAACCAAGCTGATAACAGAAATTGATGAAAACGGATCAGATCGGGCGGATAGAAGCGGAAAAATATATATTTATTTTATTTTCAAATCATCATTAATTTAATAACATATTAAATTAAATATATATTTCAAAATCATTGGTTTGAATAAAACACACAAATAAAACAGTATATCAACATAATATAATTTGAAATAAGATATATATATATATATATATATGTACATAATACACTTTTAACTTATTAAAATCATATTTCTACATATACTATCAACACAACAAACGTTACACCATAATATAACTTTGAATTATACTTATTGACAGAGTACCCGACTCATATATTACAGCATACATATTGTTACACCTTCATGTACGCAACTTATACACTGCTACCCTTATATATATCGTACTGCACATACATACTAATACTAACAAATCTGTATAAAATATATATATTAAAATATGCAGACATATATGTGTAAGAACTACAGACCAAACCTTCATAACTCACTAACATTTTATCACTACAAAGATGTAACATCAACTGACTAAGCTTTAGACTATTGTATTTTGTATGGATACTAATATACATAACTCACCTATACTGACACACGTTGTATATAAATTACATATATATATCTTCATATAAATACAAACTGTATAAACTCAAATAAATTTTGTATAAACTTTACAAACTTTATATATATTATCATGTACGAAACTGTTAAGTCTAATCTTATGAAACAAAATTATAGGAGATAAGGTAGGCACATCTGTAAACACTGACACCTATACACTTTAATATGTAAGCTTATGTATGTACAAAGATCAACATAATACAGTAAAACAAAATATATAATATGAACTTAAATTTTGTCAGCAGCAATTCTATACCTTATACAAATATATATTATAAACAAATTTTAAAAAAAATGCTTACATGCGAATGACAAATAGGGGAAGCGAATCTGGTTGTGGTGGAGATGCAGGCAAACGAGTGAAGGCGTGTGAAAATTGCAGTGTCAGGCTACACTGGCCGCTGCATTGGCTGAGGGTCGACGTGTTGGGTGTGGAGTGTCATGAGCACAGGCTGAGGTTGAGTGGCGCGGTGATGTGAGGATCGGGAGAGGAGGAGTTGCTGTGACGTGGCCAAGTTGCCGTGGCCGGCGTAAGTTGTTGATGCCGTGGCGAGTTTGGAGGCGGTGCAAAGGAGTTTCGTGGAAGAGGGGTGCGGCAGCATGCTTCCAGGCGGTGGAGAAGGAAGCTGGCGGATTTGAGGCGATTTCACGTGCTGCCATAGGTCGGAGGGGAAGAGAAGACTTTGGTGATGAGTGGGAAGGGAAGACGTGGTAGACAAGGCGGTGGCAAAGTGGAAGAACCAAGTACTGGTAAATAGAAATTTGTTCTCTCAGGCAAACTAAAATGAAAGCAAGCTTTATGTATATATTTTTCTTTTGAGTGGCTGAACAAAAAGCAGAGGAAGGAAGAAAATGAGAGAGTGTGAGGTTAGAAATATCATGGAGATGAGAGGACACGCATGCGCAAAGCAGGGAGGGAGAGGGAACGCATGGCTTTGAAGAGACACAATTTACTGGAACTGAATTAGCAAATTAATTTGTAGAGTTGGAAATAGCGAAAGTCAAGTGCTGCATTCAAGGATATTTAATTTTAAGTGGTTGTTTGTTATACGGTGGTAAATTGAAAGTTCGGAAAGCCAAAGGGCATGAAAGCGGCATCGATACGGTAGACATTTCGCGGATCATACCACACACCGGACCTCGAAATAGAGAAATAAATACACCATAGAGATCGGCACGACGGGACGATCAAAACGGTATAAAGATATCACTGATAGGATTGAATTATAAAAATTCGAATTTTTTTAATAGCCGAAAATGCAAGAAAAAGGCTGAAAAATAAGATCGACGGAGCCAAAGATGTCCGAATTTGGAAAAACAACAAACTGACATCTTGCTCAGAAGATGGTTTAGAATTTTCCCATGTAAAAATATTTAGGTTCCGAAAACATTTTATTTTCATCGTTTTTTTTTACTGATTAAATTAAAGTGAATTTACGCGCGAAATAAACTTTCGTATTTTCGGACGAAAATTTACCAGTTGCTATGTTTAACTAGACGTATTCCAAATATTAAATTTTTATTTCAAAATTTTATCGTTTAAAATTTCACAAAATTTCAACTAATTTCGTTATTAAAACAGTTGAAATTTACGGGTCGTTACAGTCTTTGATGAAAGTCGAAGGATGAGGAGATCGAAGGGGATGAAGATGGGTGTTTTATGGCCATTAGAAATGAAAATGGCGGCCACAACCCTAGCTAGGGCTTTGAGTGCAAAACATAAATTGTGACGTCCGTTTATAGAAAATTGATAAAAACACTATTCATCTCGAAAATTTCCGAACTCCAAACGAAGCGTGCCGGCCGGCGTTTCTATGGTTTTACCCGCGTTCCGGACACAATGGAACGTGTTTCGGGAGCTAATTCGGTCATATGCGCGAGTTACGGAAATAAACGATCAAATTTAAATTAAATCGATTAAAACGATTTCTATGCGTTTTGGCTTGCCCCAGATAAACCGTAAATTCAATTGACACAAAATTTGAAACCTTACAATAATTTCACATTATGGATCCGATGAAACTGGTTTCATCGAAATCCGAGACTGTTTGAAAAATGACTATTTTTAGTCGTCGATTAAATATTAAAATAATCAATTTTCACAAATTAACTTTTAATCCAATTTTAAAAGTTTACAAACATCATTCTAACTCCAATATGATTTATTATAACTTTATAAATCATTCTTACACACATTAAACCCAATTTCCAATTATTTCCGGAATTTCAAGTATTAAATTATCGATTTAATTAATCAATTAAATCACTATATTTGAATTTTAATTTATTCAACTTACAAATCTCACTTGTTAATATTTAAAATCATTTAAATATCTGAATATTAAATGACAAAAATTCTGGGTCGTTACAAAAATATTCCCTGCGGATCGACCCGTACTTGCCATGTACTAAAATTGTACGCCGTGCGCTTGCGGTTAAATTTTAATTTAAATTCGTTCGACGGCTTATTAACTCGATAGAATTCCCGTCGACGAACAAGTTTTTGGCGCCATTGCCAGGGAATTTGCTTTGATTTTAATTTTCTATTCTTCGAATTATTTTTGTTTGATTTTTATTGTGTGTTTGTGCTGTGTATTGAATTGCAAAAAAAAAATTGTGTATTTGTGCGATTTTTGATTGCGTTTTGTGTATGTGCATCCTTTGTTTTCTAATTCCATTTACATATACACAATTTCACAAAAAAAAATCCCTTTTCATTTACAATATTGCATTTAGATTTTTACTATTGCATTTTTCTTTTTCTGTTTATGTTCAAAAAGAAAAAAAGAAAAATTGTTCTCTGATTCTTCTTCCTCCACTGTTCTATGCACTACTGCATGCACACTCCCCTGTTCCATTCAGAGACCTATATTTGCTCAACAATACTTCTGCTCCCATGTTCCATTTAGCAACACAAACTTCTTCCCCCGTCAACACTTGCTGCCCCGCACCATCCCCTCCTCTCAGCAGCAACATATACCATCACCCTTACTGCCGCCTTGCAAAACCACCCACGACTTGCTGCTTGCATTACATCACATACAATAACCCCTCTTCTATATACGCACATCACTACACTATCAATCAACTACACTCCTCTCCTTTGTCATCCAAACTGTGCCACTGCTTTGTGCACTGCCCCGCTTCGCCTCCTTGTTGTAAACTGCTCCATTCACTGTCACTCCACAAATCAACATACATAACATTCACTACAACATTCACTGAACTCCTCGGCCTTGCCCCTTCCTCCAGCCACTTGCCTCAACACAATTACATATCCACAACTCACCATACTTCATAACCCAATATTAACTGCTCAAATATCACAACTCACCAATGCATTAATACAAACAAGTGCCACCGTTGCCATTTACAACACTTTGCCCCAACCACATCCTCCAAACTGTATTCATCATACTGTCAAACAGACCATTCTTCCCACATCAACAACACACATCAACATATTCACACTTCAATTCTCTACTATCTTCTCCTTAAACGCCCACCATCTCCACCCACAAACAGCCACCAAGCCTGAACATCTAACTGCTGCATCCATATCTGTGTAATACAAACACCTTTCGCTCTCCCTCTACAATACATCATACATTGACCACAAACATCACCACTTTGCAATTCCATACCCTACTCACTAATCAGATACCATGCTATTAATCACTCTCGCCTTGCCTATTGTTGCTTCAATCAACTATTACCATAGCCATTACCCTGTAGAAAGTCAATCGCATATCACTACCTCAACTGTGAACACCACACCACGCAACTACAGCCACATACACCCTTACTGCATTACTGCAAACCATCCAAATGCCTTGTATCCCAATCATTTCCACCACTTCATAAAAAACTGACTTCTCTAACCATACATAATTCACATTTTGTGATGCCCCACCTCTATACCCACGCTAGCCAAGAACACTACGGTGTAATGTTGTCAACTAGCACGGAGAATAAGGCTGTTGAGGAGCGACCTACCGTGTAATTTCTTCGTGCGAGCACCGATATGTCAGATAGTATAGCATGCATTTCATTTAAGGAGGAAGTCCGACATACCGATACAAACTCAAAGCTATCACAAAGTGGCTATATATAATTTTCGGAAACAAACATAGAAATAAACATAACACAAATCAGTCACAGACATCCATATCACAAAGGCGGAAAAAGATATGAATATATAACCCATGAAAGTGTACATCAGAGTAGTGGTCTGAAAGATCCACGATAATACAAAAGAATAGCTACAAGCTACACAAAAGCATAAGTATACATCACAGAGTCTATATCTCAAATGTATACAACAAAAACTACTAATCTAAGTAGTTAGCCAAAAGTCAGAGTAATCCCAGAAGAGAAGTCAAGCGGAAGCACCTGTAACATCTCGGTCTGACCCGAGTATTATTTATAAGAAAATAATAAACAGATCAGTCTAGCTATAAATATCAGATGATATGGTATAAAATAAAAGACATGGCATGAACATGTAATAACCATAATGGTATACTACTACAAGTACATAATTGAAAATAACCATGAGATTAATCAATATCACAAGAATCTTCTCAAAGATAAAATAGGGTATCATACCCTAAACTTGTATCCGTAACAAGTCAATGACACACAAATTCACCAATGCACAAAAATTGATAAAACTTATCAATGCAAATCACGAAAATTGGTGAAGCACAAAATTCCAGAAATCATCTCAAGAAATCCATAAATCACAAGAAGGGGGAGGCCTATCACAAAACGGGAGTATGAAAACTCACCAACACGTGTAACACAAAACGAGACGCTATCTCATGGTAGCTAACCATTAATTTTGAGCCGAAGCTTCACAAGAATGGCCTGAAGACCGTGGGGCGCTACCCCACATATGTGATGTAGAAACATCACACAAACGGGGTTTAGTCTCCCTCGTAGACAAAGAGACATCACACAATTGCTAGTCTAAATCACAAAAATGATCGTCATGATCATCAAGAAGTGTCAATCACACCAAGCTAGTAAATATATGAGTTTAGCTTCATGTCCCATAACCACTTGCTTAACTTAAATATTTACGAACAAACTGTAGATCTTCACTAGAAAATTGTCACAAGAGGTTCAATCGAACAAGTCCAAGAATTAACCAACGAAGTGAACGCAAGCGTTTCATACCACTCGTTTTACTAAGTCGTTTAATTAGATTTCTCGTACGAGTGAGGTAAAGGTTTGTATATGCTAGTAGATTGGAAAACGATTTGAGAAAACGAGCTTTTATATTTAAAATAGTGTTAAAATCATTTGGAAGAAAGGGTTTTGATATTTACTACTAGTATTAAAACCTTTATATTTTTAAAGTGACAAATCACAGAAATGATTGTAGAAACAAGTCAGTTCACTAAAATTCACACTCGAAGACGTGAGAAAAATCCAAGGAATTCAATTCCAAATCCATCAAAGTAGAAATGCAGACTAAACTCCACGGCCTATGACTTAGGGAATCTACGACCTAATGTGGCCGACCTAAGGTGCAAGCGACCTAAGGAGCCACGGCCTAGGAGTAGCACGCGACCTAAAAGATGGCGCGACCTATGGTGCAAGCAGGTCGAGCGACCTAAAGTGATGGAACGACCAAAGCATGGTGCGACTTAACGTGGCCGAGCTAAACTGCAACGACCTAAGGATGGCATGGTCAAGCGACTTAAGGCATAGCGCGACCTAACGATAGAATGGCCGAGCGACTTAACGTATTGTGCGACCTAACGATAAAATGGCAGAGCGACCTAAATGGTTGCGAGCTAGCCGAGCGACTTAAGCGCGGAACGACCTAATGGTGGCGCAACCTAAGGAGATCGTAAGCAGGTCGAACAACTTAAGGTAGTGAGGCTGAGCGACCTAAGGGTTTACGACCTAACGAAAGCAGGCCGAGCGACCTAAGCACAAAACGACCCAATGTGGCACGACCTAGCGACCCAGTTATTGCCGAACGACCTAACGTTGCCGAACGACCTAAGGGTTATCGAGCTAAATGCAGGCTGAGACTTTTCAACGACAGAGCGACCTAAGGCCCAGAATTTGCCAAAAACACTAAAAATTGGATTTTTCACCAATTCAATCCAAACCAAATACAAGTGTACATGCTAAAGTGATGGAAATTCATACCCAACAATCATAGATAGTCATAGACAAGAATGTGAGATAAAAGTCTCACCTTTTCACGAAATTGATGATGGAGAAGCTTAAAAGCAATGGAAGAAGCTTGAATCCAATGTCTTCACTTTGAATTTGGAGTTGAACGATGGATTATCAAGAGAACTTGAGCTTGGAGTTTTAATTTCCCATTCCCTCCTCCATTTTTGATGAAGCTTGAATGTTTAAGAAATTAGAAATAAAGTTATGAAGAGAAGGAGGGGGTTGGGCTGAGTTAGTAAGTGGTTCAGCCCAAACCAAAGCCATAAGTGAAAAAGTGGCGAAAATTCCACTAACTCCAAACATATCAAAGTTTATACTCAAAAAGATCGCAAACGTCATTTTGAACTCAATGGAGGTGGTTTCGAGTCCTAATTTGACCGTATGCAAAAAGTAGCTTTTCGGACTAAGATCCGACTGATGATAAAATATTTAAATAAAATATTTAAATATAAAATCGATAAAAATGCGGGTTGTTACACATTTCCTCAACCACACTTGCCTAAAACTGAGTGCTAGTCCATCACTTCACCCCTCCACCATTACCGCCACCTCATTCACCTCTACGACTTCTTCTCAACCCACCAAATTGCCTCACCAAACAACCAACGCCACAAACCCCACAGCCTCGACCGTGACTTCACCGCATTCCACCAACCACCGCGACTCCAAATCCCCAATCGCCTCGACTTAAACGTTTGTTTTTGGGATCAAGAGAATTTCTGTTTGGAGAATTGGTCTATGTTGTGAGAAATGTGGATTACGGATCTTAAGGCTAGAATTAACACTAGAGGGGGGTTGTAACAACCCGCATATTTATCGATTTTATATTTAAATATTTCATTTAAATATTTTATCGTTAATCGGATTTTGGTCCGAAAAGCTACCTTTTGCATACGGTCAAATTAGGACTCGAGACCACTTCCATTGAGTTCAAAATGACGTTTGCGATCTTTTTGAGTGCAAACTTCGATATGTTTGGAGATAGTGAAATTTTCGTCACTTTTTGCTTTGGGCTGAACTTCTCCTAACTCAGCCCCAACCCATCTCCTCTTCATCACTTCATCAAACACTTCAAGCTTTATCAAAAATGGTGGAGGGAATTGGAAATTAAAATTCCAAGCTCAAGATCTTTAGTAAATTCAACATCTAACTCCAAATTCAAAGTGAAGAACATAGATTCAAGCTTGTGGTTGATTCTTGCTTTGCTCTTAAGCTCCCCATCATCAATTCCGTGGGAAAGGTGAGATTTTTATCTCACATCTTGCCTATAACTGTCATTGGACTATTGGGAATGATTCCCTATCACTTGTGTGCATGCATTTGCATTTGGTTTGGATTGAATTAGTGAAAAACCCAATTTTTATTGTTTTGGCAAAATTCTGGGCTTAGGTCGTTCGGCATTGGAGAAGACAGGCCTGCAAATCTTTGTTCTGGACTTAGGTCGTTCGCATGTGGTAGGTCGTTCGGCAGATAGGTCGCTCCACTACTATGTCGTTCGGCATTAGGTCGTTAGGCAATGGCTCGTTCCACATTAGGTCGCATGCCTGGCCCGTTTGCTTTAGGTCGCTCTGCTTCTAGCTCGCAACCCTTTAGGTCGCTCACGTGCTTAGGTCGTTCCTCTTTAGGTCATTTTGCCTTAAGTCGTTTGTAGTTAGGTCGTTCGACCTTATATGCTCACATTAGCTCGTTCGGAGTTAGGTCGTTCGCCCCTTAGCTCGTACTTCCTTTAGGTCGTTTGTACCTTAGGTCGTCGCCCTATTAAGTCGCACACATTTTAGGTCGCGTACCATCTTAGGTCGCGTACCATCTTAGGTCGCATACCACTTCGGTCGCGTATCACTTAGGTCGAAACCATTTAGAACGCAAGGCCTTTTTACCTTTAGGTCGCATGACCTCATTACTTTAGGTCGCTACCACTAAGTCGCTCGTCCTTATCACTAGGTTGCTCGGCACGTGCAACCTTGTTAGGTCGCTCACTATTTTAGGTCACAACATTTCGGCCTGCTTTAACTCCTTAAGTCGCTTGCAACTTAGGTCAGCTACGTTAGGTCGCCATCACCTTAGGTCGCTCGGTCTGCTTGCAGTTTTTACATCGGCTATGTTAGGTCGTACATCACTTTAACTCGGCCACATTAGGTCGAAGACTTTCCTAGGTCGTAGGCCGTGGAGTTTAGTCTGCATTCCTACTTTGATGGTTTTGGAATTGATTTCTTTGGATTTTACTCACGTCTTCGCATGTGAATTTTTGTGATTCGATTTGTTTCAACAATCGTTTTGTGGTTTGTCACTTTAAAAATATGAAGGTTTCAATACTAGTAGTAAATATCAAAACTCTTTTATCAACTCGATTTCAATGCTATTTTATTACAAAACTCTTTTTCTCAAACAGTTTTCCAATCTATTAGTATATACCAGCCTTTACTTCACTCGAATGAGAAATCTAATTAAACGGCTTAGAAAAACAAGTGGTATGAAACGCTTGCGTTTACTTCGTCGGTTAATTCTTGGACTTGCTTGATTGAATCTCTTGTGACAATTTTCTAGTGAAGATTCACAGCTTGTTCGTAAATATTTAAGTTAAGGAAGTGGTTATGGGACATGAAGCTAAACTCATATATTTACTAGCTTGGTGTGATTGACACTTCTTGATGATCATGATGATCATTTTTGTGATTTAGACTAGCAATTGTGCGATGTCTCTTTGTCTACGAGGGAGACTAAACACCGTTTGTGCGATGTTTCACCATCACATATGTGGGGTAGCGCCCCATGGTCTTCGGGCCGTTCGTGTGTCAAAATTTAATGGATAGCTTCAATGAGATAGCTTCTCGTTCTTGTGTTACACGTGTTGGTGAGTTTTCATGCTCCCGTTCTTGTGATAGGCCTTCCCCCTTTTTATGTGATTTCTGGAATTTGTGCTTCACCAATTTTCATGATTTTCATTGATATGTTTATCAATTTTTGTGCATTGGTGAATTCGTGTGTCATTGACTTGTTATGAATACAAGTTTAGGGTATGATACCCCATTTTATCTTTGAGAAGATTCTTGTGATATTGATTAATCTCTTGTTGATTTTCATTTACGTACTTATAGTAGTATGCCTTTCTGGTTATTATATGTTTATGCCATATCTCTTATTTTATATCATGTCATCTGATATTTATAGCTAGACTGATCCGTTTATTATTTTCTTATGAAATAATACTCGGGTCAGACCGAGATGTTACAGGTGCTTCTGCTTGACTTCTCTCCAGGGATCTATTACTCTGACTTTTGGCTAACTACTTAGATTAGTAGTTTTTGTTGTACACATTTGAGATATCGACTCATTGATGTTTTCTTTTGTATAGCACATGTTGCTATTCTTTTGTATTATCGTGGATCTTTCTGACCACTACTCTGATGTACACTTTCATGTGTTATATAAATATTCATATCTTTTTCCGCCTTTGTGATATGGATGTCTGTGACTGATTTATGTTATGTTTACTTCTATGTTTGTTTTCGAAGATTATTTATAGCCACTGTGTGAAAGCTTTGAGTTTGTATCGGGATGTCGGATTTCCTCCTTAAATGATATGCATTCTATATTATCTGACATATCGGTGCTCGCACAAAGCAATTACACGGATGGTCGCTCCTCAACAGCCTTATTCTCCGTGCTAGTTGACAGCATTACTCCGTAGTGTTCTTAGCTAGCGTGGGTATAGAGGTGGGGCGTCGCAGCTTGGTATCAGAGCCAAACTTCGGAACAATGTAGAATAACTTAACAAGGATCATCGTCCTAAGTCCAACTTAGGAGTCGTGCCTTAGGATTTAATTCAAGTCTTCGTACCGATTTATCCTATTTCCTTCTATGCATCCTTGTTCTATCTATCAAGATTTGCTTGATATTTAATTGGAGAATAACTTTTCTTCTTTTCTCTTCCTTAAAGAAGAGAATGTCTAGACCAGGTCGTCCCAGAGCTGGACCATCTACTGTTACTCCTCATGATGGAGTTTTTATGACTGCTCAACAGCTTCTTGATTTAGTAAAGAATGCTCAAGCAGCTGGTCCTAATCAGGAACCTACTCATCCTAAGTCTGGATTTGCACGTTTGTGCAACGATTATACCAACTTGGGTGGAAAACCATTCAAAAGTTATGAAACTATTATCGAGGTCCAGGCTTGGTTGAGAACATGCGATCGAATCTTTTCTCGCATGAATCTTGTCGATCTTCACCGTGTTCAGGTGGCCTCCAGTATGCTCCAAGAGAGAGCATTGGATTGGTATGAACTTCTTATTTATGAAATTAATGAAGCAGATCTCACCTGGGAGCAATTTCGGGAATGCTTCGAATTAAAATTCGTACCAGAAGTAGAGAAAGTGACATTGGCTCGACGTTTCATAGACCTTATTCAAGGTGAATCCTCTGTGATAGATTATGTCACATCCTTCGAGTCACTGTCTAAATATGGGGTTGAATACATCAACACCCCATTGAAGAAGAATCAAAGATTTGTCCATGGCTTAAACAAGAATCTCAAGAAGCCATTACTTCTAAAATTAGAAGTTTCTTTCGATCAACTCATAGATATCGCTCTTCGTCTTGAAGAGGCTGATAAGGACAGTGATGTTGAAGTGGTGGCTGCCAAACCAAACTTCAACAACAAGAAAAGGCCTAACAAGCTCAAAGGTCCTTATCCCAACAAAAAGGGTAAACAAGCAACTCCTGCTGCAAAGACACTTTCCCCCAGTGACGGGAAATGCTTCAACTGTGGTGCTAAGGGTCATTTTGCGAACAAGTGTTCAAAGCCCCGCTCTTGTCGCTATTGTAAAAGTCCATATCATTTTATGCATCTATGCCCTAAGCTTCAAGGCAAGGAGGGAAGGTTAAACATTGCTCAAGCCCCTGACAATACATCTCGCGGTCAAGGTATGTCTCATTCTGTCCTTGATGGCATTATTATATTTCATGATCAACCTATTAGAGTTCTCTTTGATACGGGTGCATCCCATTCTTTTATATCAAAGGAACTTGTTGATACTTTTTCCTTAAATGTTGTTGCTTTAATGACTTCTTTAAGAATTGTGAATCCGGTTGGTGGATCCGCAACCCTTAGTTTGCTTTGTAAAGATGTGGAGATTATTTTGGGTGATTTTCCTTTCCTAGCCGATTTGCATGTCATGCGTTACTTAGGCTTTGGAATGATTTTGGGTATGGATTGGCTTAATCGTTATGAAGCTCATACCCTATGTCCTGAGCGGACTATTTATCTTCGACATCCACTATCTGCTAAGCAGATTTCCATTATCCTTAAAGATTCGGATTCCGCTTTAGTTGCATCTTTATATTCTTTAAATCCTCGTGATGATGACAATGATGATGAGGAGGATGTCATTTCTCTTATTCGCGTCGTTCGTGAATTTTCTGACATATTCGAGCCCGTCTTAGGATTACCACCTAAGCGAGCAATTGAGTTCAAAATTAATCTTATACCTGGAGCTCAACCTATTACCCGTCCTCCTTATCGCATGTCCAATAAGGAGAATGAAGAGATGCACAAACAATTATCCGAATTGGAGATGAAGCAACTTATTCGCTCTAGTTCCTCGCCTTGGGGAGCTTCAGCTATTTTCGTAAATAAGTCTGATGGTACACTTAGGCTTTGCGTCGACTACCGCAAGCTTAATGATCTAACTATTAAGAATAAATATCCTTTACCTCAGATTGATGATCTGTTTGATCAACTTAGTGGTGCTAGAGTCTTTTCACAATTGGACTTGGCTACCGGTTTTCATCAGTTTCGTATTGCAGAGGATAGTATTCCTTTGACTTCATTCCGTACTCGTTATGGATCTTACGAATGGCTAGTTATGCCATTCGGTTTAACGAATGCTCCGGCTTATTTCGTTGACCTCATGAATCGAGTTTTCAAAGATTTCCTCGATCGGTTTGTTCTCATCTTTATTGATGATATTCTTGTGTATTCGAAAACCGAAGAGGAACATGAAAAGCATCTTCGGATTGTATTAGAAACTCTTAGGAGTAATCAGTTAAAAGCAAAATTTTCTAAGTGCCACTTTTGGCAATCTAATGTGAAGTTTCTCGGTCATATTATTTCCGAATCCGGAATATCAGTGGATCCTTCAAAGATTGAAGCGATTCAAAATTGGAAGAGACCGGAGAGTGTAACGGAAATCCGTAGCTTCCTTGGATTGGCGGGTTATTACCGTCGTTTCATTAAGGACTTTTCTAAAATTGTCGTGCCTCTTACTGGCTTAAGAAAGGTGTTAAATACATTTGGTCGGACAAATGTGAAACTTCTTTTCAGAAATTAAAAGAACTCCTTTTTGATGCTCCTACTCTTGTTATTCCCAAAGGGAATCAAGATTTTATTGTTTATACCGATGCTAGTCGCGTTGGTTTGGGTGCCATTCTTATGCAAAAAGAACGTGTTATTGCTTATGCTTCTAGGCAATTGAAGCCGGCTGAGACTAGATATGCCACACATGATTTAGAACTCGCGGCTATCGTTTTCGCCCTTCGAATTTGGCGACATTATCTTTTGGGAGAGAAATTTGTACTTTATACTGATCATAAGTCTTTGAAATATTTATTCTCTCGAAAGGAACTTAATTTGCGTCAACAGCGTTGGCTCGAATTCCTTGCCTCTTATGATCTTGATATTCTTTATACTCCCGGAAAGGGAAATCGAGTTGCCAATGCGCTTAGTCGCAAGCAACAAGCGGTTGTTTCCATGATGATATCCGAATGGAACGATCTCGAAGTTTTATCCACTTGTGAGATTAGAGATCGTGTATCTGATTTATGTTCATCTCTGGTTCTTTGTAGCCTTGAGGCTTATCCTTCTCTTTTAGACCGCATTCTTGAAGCTCAAAAGCTAGATCCTGAATTGGCTTTGCTTGGCCAAAATTTTAAGGATAAAACCGATATTGAAGGTTTGAAAGACTTCGATATCGATTCTCGTGGCGACATTCGAAAATTTGGTAGACTTATCGTACCAAATATTAGTGATCTTCGTAAAGATATACTAGAAGATTCTCATTGATCCAAATATTCCATTCATCCCGGTGGTAGTAAAATGTACGCGGATATGAAGCGACTTTATTACTGGGAGGGAATGAAATCTGATATTGCTAACTTTGTTAAGTGTTGCATGACTTGCCAACTCGTTAAGGCTGAACATCAAAGGCCCGGTGGGTTATTGCAACCATTGGAAATTCCAGTTTGGAAGTGGGATCAAATTTCCATGGATTTTATTGATGGACTTCCCCGTTCTCGTTCGGGCCATGATAGCTTATGGGTGATCATTGATAGACTTACTAAATCCACCCATTTTATTCCCGTTCGGTCGAACCGAACCGTTCCTCTTCTGGCCAAACTCTTTATCAAAGAAATTGTTTAACTACATGGAGTTCCTTCTTCCATTGTTAGTGATCGTGATCCATTGTTTACTAGTGGATTCTGGAAGAGTCTTCAAAAAGCTTTGGGAATGAAGCTTAATTTTAGCACCGCTTATCACCCCCAGTCCGATGGACAAACTGAGCGTGTGAATCAAACTCTTGAAGATCTTCTTCGGGCTTGTGTGCTTGATTTCGGTGGAAGTTGGGAAGATCATATTTCACTTGTTGAATTTTCCTATAATAATAGCTTCCAATCTAGTATTGGTATGGCTTCTTTTGAGGCACTCTATGGAAGGCCATGCCGATCTCCTTCTTGTTGGCTTGAGGCCGGTGAGAAGCTTGTTTTAGGTCCAGATTTTATTCGTGATTCCACAGAAAAGATTGAACTTATTCGACATAGGATGAAAGAAGCTCAGAGTAGACAAAAGTCCTATGCCGATAATCGAAGAAGGAAATTAGAATTTTCTGTGGGAGATCTTGTATTTATTCGTGTTTCACCTATAAAGGGTGTTGTACGTTTCAGTCGATCGGGAAAGCTAGCGCCTCGATACATTGGGCCATTTCCTATCACTGAACGTATTGGTTCCATGGCTTATCGCCTTCCATTACCGGCTCAGTTTTCTGCCATGCATGACGTGTTTCACGTTTCTCAATTACGGAAGTGCCTTCGGGATTCCGATTCTATTCTTGAGCCCGGTGTTGTGGAAGAGATTGAAGTTTCACCTAATTTAACTTATGAGCAGCATCCTATTCGAATTATTGCTTCGGAGATCAAACGACTTCGAAATAAAGATGTTCCGCTTGTTAAAGTTCAATGGTCCTCAAATCCTAAGGATTGCTCTTGGGAAACTAGAGAATTCATCGAGCGAACACATCCGGACTTACTTTCTCATGCTCTTTGAGGTAAACTTCTTATTTCAAATTTCTTTTGTGTTAATATGCTTTTATGGTTGTTACTTTTTATTTCCATCTTATATATTGCGAGGACGCAATTTCTTTAAGGAGGGGAGTCTGTAACAACCCGCATATTTATCGATTTTATATTTAAATATTTCATTTAAATATTTTATCGTTAATCGGATTTTGGTCCGAAAAGCTACTTTTTGCATATGGTCAAATTAGGACTTGAGACCACTTCCATTGAGTTCAAAATGACGTTTGCGATCTTTTTGAGTGTAAACTTCGATATGTTTGGAGATAGTGAAATTTTCGTCACTTTTTGCTTTGGGCTTTTGGTTTGGGCTGAACTTCTCCTAACTCAGCCCCAACCCATCTCCTCTTCATCACTTCATCAAACACTTCAAGCTTTATCAAAAATGGTGGAGGGAATGGGAAATTAAAATTCCAAGCTCAAGATCTTTAGTAAATTCAACATCTAACTCCAAATTCAAAGTGAAGAACATAGATTCAAGCTTGTGGTTGATTCTTGCTTTGCTCTTAAGCTCTCCATCATCAATTCCGTGGGAAAGGTGAGATTTTTATCTCACATCTTGCCTATAACTGTCATTGGACTGTTGGGAATGATTTCCTATCACTTGTGCGCATGCATTTGCATTTGGTTTGGATTGAATTAGTGAAAAACCCAATTTTTAGTGTTTTGGCAAAATTCTGGGCTTAGGTCGTTCGGCATTGGAGAAGACAGGCCTGCAAATCTTTGTTCTGGACTTAGGTCGTTCGCATGTGGTAGGTCGTTCGGCAGATAGGTCGCTCCACTACTATGTCGTTCGGCATTAGGTCGTTAGGCAATGGCTCGTTCCACATTAGGTCGCATGCCTGGCCCGTTTGCTTTAGGTCGCTCTGCTGCTAGCTCGCAACCCTTTAGGTCGCTCGCGTGCTTAGGTCATTCCTCTTTAGGTCGTTTGGCCTTAAGTCGTTTGCAGTTAGGTCGTTCGACCTTATATGCTCACATTAGCTCGTTCGGAGTTAGGTCGTTCGCCCCTTAGCTCGTACTTCCTTTAGGTCGTTTGTACCTTAGGTCGTCGCTCTATTAAGTCGCGCACATTTTAGGTCGCGTACCATCTTAGGTCGCGTACCATCTTAGTTCGCGTACCATCTTAGGTCGCGTACCACTTCGGTCGCGTATCACTTAGGTAGCAACCATTTAGAACGCAAGGCCTTTTTACCTTTAGGTCGCATGACCTCATTACTTTAGGTCTCTACCACTAAGTCGCTCGGCCTTATCACTAGGTCGCTCGGCACGTGCAACCTTGTTAGGTCGCTCACTATTTTAGGTCACAACATTTCGGCCTGCTTTAACTCCTTAAGTCGCTTGCAACTTAGGTCGGCTACGTTAGGTCGCCATCACCTTAGGTCGCTCGGTCTGCTTGCAGTTTTTACCTCGGCTATGTTAGGTCGTACATCACTTTAACTCGGCCACATTAGGTCGAAGACTTTCCTAGGTCGTAGGCCGTGGAGTTTAGTCTGCATTCCTACTTTGATGGTTTTGGAATTGATTTCTTTGGACTTTACTCACGTCTTCGCATGTGAATTTTTGTGATTCGATTTGTTTCAACAATCGTTTTGTGGTTTGTCACTTTAAAAATATGAAGGTTTCAATACTAGTAGTAAATATCAAAACTCTTTTATCAACTCGATTTCAACACTATTTTATTACAAAACTCTTTTCCTCAAACCGTTTTCCAATCTATTAGTATATACCAGCCTTTACTTCACTCGGATGAGAAATCAAATTAAACGGCTTAGCAAAACAGGTGGTATGAAACGCTTGCGTTTACTTCGTCGGTTAATTCATGGACTTGTTTGATTGAATCTCTTGTGACAATTTTCTAGTGAAGATTCACAGCTTGTTCGTAAATATTTAAGTTAAGCAAGTGGTTATGGGACATGAAGCTAAACTCATATATTTACTAGCTTGGTGTGATTGAAACTTCTTGATGATCATGATGATAATTTTTGTGATTTAGACTAGCAATTGTGTGATGTCTCTTTGTCTACGAGGGAGACTAAACCCCGTCTGTGTGATGTTTCACCATCACATATGTGGGGTAGCGCCCCATGGTCTTCGGGCCGTTCGTGTGTCAAAATTTAATGGATAGCTTCCATGAGATAGCTTCTCGTTCTTGTGTTACACGTGTTGGTGAGTTTTCATGCTCCCGTTCTTGTGATAGGCCTCCCCCCTTTTTATGTGATTTCTGGATTTCGTGTGTTGATTTCTGGAATTTGTGCTTCACCAATTTTCATGATTTTCATTGATATGTTTATCAATTTTTGTGCATTGGTGAATTCGTGTGTCATTGACTTGTTATGAATACAAGTTTAGGGTATGATACCCCATTTTATCTTTGAGAAGATTCTTGTGATATTGATTAATCTCTTGTTGATTTTCATTTACATACTTATAGTAGTATGCCTTTCTGGTTATTATATGTTTATGCCATATCTCTTATTCTATATCATGTCATCTGATATTTATAGCTAGACTGATCCGTTTATTATTTTCTTATGAAATAATACTCGGGTCAGACCGAGATGTTACAGGTGCTTCTGCTTGACTTCTCTCCAGGGATCTATTACTCTGACTTTTGGCTAACTACTTAGATTAGTAGTTTTTGTTGTACACATTTGAGATATCGACTCATTGATGTATTCTTTTGTATAGCACATGTTGCTATTCTTTTGTATTATCGTGGATCTTTCTGACCACTACTCTGATGTACACTTTCATGTGTTATATAAATATTCGTATCTTTTTCCACCTTTGTGATATGGATGTCTGTGACTGATTTATGTTATGTTTACTTCTATGTTTGTTTCCGAAGATTATTTATAGCCACTGTGTGAAAGCTTTGAGTTTGTATCGGGATGTTGGATTTCCTCCTTAAATGATATGCTTTCTATATTATCTGACATATCGGTGCTCGCACAAAGCAATTACATGGATGGTCGCTCCTCAACAGCCTTATTCTCCATGCTAGTTGACAGCATTACTCCGTAGTGTTCTTAGCTAGCGTGAGTATAGAGGTGGGGCGTCACAAGGGTGAATAGTGTTTTAAAGAATTACTAATTTTTTTGAGTTTATATTAATTTGAACACAAATGTATGCAATATTCAGACACAGATATGATAACAGAATCAAACACAGATGCAGATATGAAGTAAAAGCAATAAAGGAAAGAACACACCGGATTTTATACTGGTTCGGAGTTACCCTACATCCAGTCCCGCAACACAAGTACGGATTTCCTTTCAAAATCAATTCTTACAATTACACCCTCGATTTCAAGACCACGAGGTACACCGCTCCATATTCACAATCCTATGGGTAGATATACTTGATTTTACGGGCAACAAGTTCACCCAATTGATTTTCCAGGCTACAATCACACCTTTTCTCGCTCGATTGAATACAAAGAAGCCTATAACTCTGAATAGCACTGGGATCTTGTTGAGATAGTGATAGAGAATCAAACCAGAGATGTCCTAGTTAGATTCAATGGTGATTTCGGCGGAGTAATGGTAAAAATGTATATAAAGAAATGTGGAAGAAGAAGAGGAGTGAAATCAGATAAAATATGATTGTAAATTCGTTTAAAATAGTCCCTATTTATAGTAGAACAACAGCCATGTCCATTCGTGAAAGGATATGACGAATGGACACTTCCTTTGAAATTCAAACTTTTGAAATAAACTGTCACCTTATCGACAAGGGGTCCTTGGGGTTGTCGATAAGCCTTAGTATTTTTGGTAATTTGTTTTTCTTTGAAAATAACTTCTATCTTGTATTAAAACTATTTTAAACTTTATAAATATACTTAACTATAGTTAAAATACATAAATAAGTATAGAGAATAATATTTTGGTATATTTAAAATTTTACTATAATTTTATATTTAAATCTAAGTATAAATATTAAAAGTTAAATATATTATAATTAAAAGATAGTTTAAAACCAAGGATAATTTGATATTGAAAATAAAGATTATTTTGAGGCTAAAAGTATTTTAAAACCAGGATAGATGTTTTTGATTTAAAAAGGAAGATTTTGAAATCATTTTGAAAACAAGATATAATTTTGTAAAACATTTGAATAAAAGTTAGTGGATACAAAACAATGTTCCACTAGATTTTTCGTAGGTTCCATCCTACTTAGGGTTCCATCCCTTTAACGGGGTCGAAGTGGATTCCATTCCACGAATAAAATGTATTTTAAGATGTCAGTGCTTTTCTAGGAGTTTTAACAAAATTCCTAACTAAATTACTTATCTTGAAATCTTGAACTCTTGATAATCTTGATACTCATGAGTCTTGAATCTTGATATCTTCGATCTTGAGTTCATCAGTTCTTGAATCTCTATACTGTACAGTCTTCATTCTTTGGTACATGTATATATATCCTACATATACATATATATATATATATATATCTAAACAATAATGTTAGTATTTATATTTTATAATCTTATTCTAAGGTTGTTGTCATCAAAACCAACTTCTCAGGGACTAACATATGTTTTATTTTTATTTTGGGAAATTCGATTTGTTTTGAGAAATTCGAGTTGTGCTTGGGGAAAGTCGATTTGTGTTTGAGAATTTTGGTCTGTGTTTTATTTTTATTTTAGGCAGTGGATTTTGTTGGGCCGGGCTCTAGTGTTTTATAAATAAAATAAACTTCTTGTGTTTAGTTTTGTTTAGTTTGTATTCTTGTTTTTTTAATAAAAAAGAAAAAAAAGAAAACTTTGCATATAGTTTACAAAAAAAGGAAAGAGTTTGCTTTCTTTAGTTTAGTTTTGTTTTATTCAAAAAAAAGGAATTTTTGTTAGTGTCGTTCCAAGTTAAACAAAAAAAAAGAGTTTTCTCTTTCGACTTTGGGTGACAAATTAGAATTTCTAAGTTTTGTTTCTTTCGATTTCATTTGTTTTGATTTTTCCTTTGTTTTAGCAATTTCTTTCATATTAAATTATATATATATATATATTGTTTGAAATTTTTGGTTGCCAAAGTAGAAAATTGCAAGAAAAAGAAGGATTTGCTTACCAAAAAATTGCCTTGCTTGCTTATAAAATCGCCGCTAAAAAAATTTGCTAATATTCTTCATGCTCTGGTATCGTGCTTTGATTTCTTGTTTTTAAATTGATTTACATTGTTGGTTGCTTGCATTTACATTTATATATAAAAAAAATTCAAAATCCAAAAACAAAAAAAAGAAAACAAATTTCATTTGTAGTTGCATCGTAAATTCACATTTAATTTCTATTTTGCATTCATTTTATCTTGTTTTATTTTCTAAGGGCAATACCCCAATTCACATAAGGTGTGGGATTTCATCACACTTTCCTTAGCCCACAAACTGCATTTCATCGTAAAATTTGACTAATAATAAATGTTAGACGTTCGACTTAAGGGTGTTGTGAGCTCACCTAGGGCTTAATTATATTTTGACAATTGTCTTCTTTGAACAAGTTTATTTCTTGGTGTCTAGGCTACGACAGAGCACTAACCAGTTATAAAAATTATGGTGATTCGTAAATATTATACTAGTTGTTCCTCTGAAGGTACTTAAACCTTCGGCTGCAATGATACGGTGATTCATGGTGCACTCATATCCTCTGCCCGTTACCTGGCTAAGAAATATTTTTGTTGATTTAAGACAAAGTGTGAGTATACAATTTTGGGTTAGGAGCTACTAAGGATAGAAAACTATAATTAAGTTCTTTGCATTCATTTAGTTGCATTAATTCATGTTTAAAAAAATCCAAAATCCAAAAGCCAAAAAAAGTTGTAAATTTTACTTAACTTAGTTTTTTTTAATCCAAAGAGAAATCCTTTTAAATCCTTTCCTTTGAAATTTTTAGCTCAAAAACAAAAATCCAAAAAAATCTTTTCAAAATTTTTTTTTTGAAAAAAAAAAACAAAAACCGAATTCCTGTTTTATAAAAGCAAAAACAAAAAAAAATCCTTTTGGTAAATATTTGAAAATTTGAAAATAAAAGAAAAAATACAAAAACAAAACATATAAAAAATTTGAAAAGCAAAACAAAAATCAAACTTCTCTTTTGAAAAATAAATTTCACTTGTTAAATATTTTTTTCTTTCAAAAAAAAAATTCACTTCATTTTCCAAATCTTGGTTCATTCTCTAAACTCGATTCTGACTTCTTTTTCTTCTCAACTTTCACTAGTGCATGAGTACTTGGACTCATGACACTTCTACGAATACTTGGATTCGAGACCCTTCTAGAAATCGTTTAACCCGAACAAACGATCCTTTTGAACGGCGAAGGAGAACGCCCCTCGAACTCTTATGGATAGAATCTTCCCCAATCGAGTTTCTATCCCTTCTTGCATCACCTTGCCGGCCTTGATGGGCAATCACTTTGAGATTCATTCGAATCATATTAACATGCTTCCGAAATTCTGTAAGCTTGAACATGATGTTCCTTATACCTATTTAACCAAATTTGAGCAAGTTTGTGCAACCATTAAACTCCAACAACTATATGACGATGGAATTAAACTTAGGTTAATTCCATTTGCACTTACCGATTACGCTGAAAAATGGTTATATAGTTTGCTTTCGAATTCGATTAAAACTAGGGAAGAATTTACTATAACCTTCGTAAAGAAGTTTTACCCCTTGGAAAAAACAACAAAAGTTCGAAATGAAATTGTAAATTTTCATCAATTCGGGGTGAATCATCTACAAAATACTTTGAAAGATTTAAGGAACTTTTAATCAAATGTCCACACCATAACTTTGAAAAATGGGCTCTTTGCCAAATTCTATATAATGGACTTGATAACAATTCTCGAACCATGCTCGAATCAATGTGCCAACGAAATTTTCTAGCACAAGATCACGATGCCACTTGGCAATTTCTTAAAAATCTCGCCGAAAAATCATCTCAATGAGAACGATCTAATGAGAAATTAACATATTCTAGATCAAGCGCTCATTCGGTAGGATCCTCTTTGGCCTTAGAAGCGAAAATAGAAGCAATGATAACCAAATTCGATAATGCCCTTTCCTCAAATCATATGAACCAAGCTTCTCAAGTCCTGTGTTACAAATGCAACGATCCAAATCACATCGCCGTTCAGTGTCCATACTCGTTAGAACAAATCAATGCTTTTAATAAAGTTAGGAATGATCCATTTTCTCCAACGTACAATTCTGGTTAGAGAAATCATCCTAACTTCACTTGGAATCAAAACAATTCGAACACGAGTTCAATTCGACCATCTTTTCAATCATTTCCGAACAACGCTTCAAATTTGAATCCTCCTTTCCAACAGAAACAATTTCAACAAATTTTTTGCCTCCTTCTCAAAACCAAGCACAACAATCTTTCGTTCCTCAAAATGACAGACGAATGACCTCCCTTGAAAAGAGTATTGAAGCCTTCACTAACATGACAACGCAATCGCAAAATTTGTTAAATTCGTACATGCAAAATACGAGCCAATCAATCTCTAAACTTAAAATGCAAATGAGTCAATTAGCCAACCTCATGAGGAACGAGAAAGAGGTACATTCCCAAGCCAACCAATTACAAACCCTAGGAATCAAAACGCGAACTCGAGCCATGCTCATGTCGTTCAAGATAGCAATTTGAATTAAAGGAATGCTATCACCACTTTGCGATTCGGTAAGGTAATCAATAACCAAGTTGTCAATCCAAACGACTTACCGGATGTTCCACTCGACTCTTCGAAAACCACAAACGATTCCAATCAAAACATCAAGTCGAACCTCGATCCAAATTCTAAGTCTAATTCTTTTCCAACTCAACAGGACCGACCTACTGAGTTTCGAATTCCATTTCCACATCGACATTGACCTAAGAAACATTCGGAACAATGGAAAAGATGTTAGAAATCTTTAAACAAGTCAAATTGAAGATTCATCTCTTAGATATCATCCAATAAGTCCCGACCTATGCCAAATTTTTAAAGGACTTGTGTACTCAAAAATGACACACTCAAGTGCCAAAGAAAGTCTTTTTAGCCGCTGGTCTAAGTGAAGTCTTGTCTCAATACATTCCCATTAAATACAAAGATCCCAGTTGCCCCACGATCTCATGTACAATAGGAGACAAGAGAATCAACAAATGTTTGTTAGACCTAGGTGCCAGCGTAAACTTTCTCCCATATTCATTTTACCAATAACTAGGTCTAGGTGAACTTAAACCGACTAAGATTTTTGATTTGAGAGCGTTCGAAGAACAAGAAGGTTTTTTGACCTACCTTTTAATTTTTCCCTCATCACCCTTCAATTGGCCGATCGTTCTGTAAAGAAACCGATAAGAGAAATCAAGGATGTACTCATTAGAGTGGGGGAATTCATATTCCCCATCGATTTCATTGTCCTTGAAACTCAACCTATAAATAATCCGACGAGCCAAATTCCTTTGGTTCTAGGAAGACCTTTCTGTGAGAAATGTGGATTGCGGATTTTAAGGCTAGAATTAACACTAGAGGGGGGTGAATAGTGTTTTAAGGAATTACTAATTCTTTTTGAGTTTATATTAATTTGAACACAAATTTATGCAATATTCAGACACAGATATAATCACAGAATCAAACACAGATGCAGATATAAAGTAAAAGCAATAAAGGAAAGAACACACCGGATTTTATACTGGTTCGGAGTTACCCTACATCCAGTCCCGCAACATAAGTACGGATTTCCTTCAAAATTAATTCTTACAATTACACCCTTGATTTCAAGGCCACGAGGTACACCACTCCAGATTCACAATCCTCTGGGTAGAGATACTTGATTTTACGGGCAACAAGTTCACCCGATCGATTTTCCAGGCTACAATCACACCTTTTTTGCTTGATTGAATACAAAGAAGTCTATAACTCTGAATAGCACTGGGATCTTGTTGAGATAGTGATAGAGAATCAAACAAGAGATGATCTAGTTAGATTCAATGGTGATTTCGGCAGAGTAATGGTAAAAATGTATATAAAGAAATGTGGAAGAAGAAGAGGAGTGAAATCAGATAAAATATGAATGTAAATTCGTTTAAAACAGCCCTTATTTATAGTAGAACAACAACCATTTCCATTCGTGAAAGGATATGACGAATAGACACTTCCTTTGAAATTCGAACTTTTGAAATAAACTGTCACCTTGTCGACAAGGGGTCCTTGGGGTTGTCGACAAGCCTAAGTTATTTTGGTAATTTGTTTTTCTTTGAAAATAACTTCTATCTTGTATTAAAACTATTTTAAACTTTATAAATATACTTAACTATAGTTAAAATACATAAATAAGTATAGAGAATAATATTTTGGTTTATATAAAACTTTACTATAATTTTATATTTAAATCTAAGTATAAATATTAAAAGTTAAATATATTATTATTAAAAGATAGTTTAAAACCAAGGATAATTTGATATTGAAAATAAAGATTATTTTGAGGCTAAAAATATTTTAAAACCAGGATAGATGTTTTTGATTTAAAAAGGAAGATTTTGAAATCATTTTGAAAACAAGATATAATTTTGTAAAACATTTGAATAAAAGTTAGTGGATACAAAACAATGTTCCACTAGATTTTTCGTAGGTTCCATCATACTTAGGGTTCCATCCCTTTAACGGGCTCGTAGTGGATTCCATTCCATGAATAAAATGGATTTTAAGATGTCAGTGCTTTTCTAGGAGTTTTAAAAAAATTCCTAACTAAATTACTTATCTTGAAATCTTGAACTCTTGATAATCTTGATACTCATGAGTCTTGAATCTTGATATCTTCGATCTTGAGTTCATCTGTTCTTGAATCTCTATACTGTACCGTCTTCATTCTTTGGTACCTATATATATATCCTGCATATACATATATATCTAAACAATAATGTAAGTATTTATATTTTATAATCTTATTCTAAGGTTGTTGTCATCAAAACCAACTTCTCAGGGACTAACAATCTCCCCCTTTTTGATGATGACAACCTTTGTTTATAAAATATTATTTCTACCCTAATAACTCCCCCTAAAACTAATAACCCCCCCTTAATCCATGCCTAACTATCATGTTTTATACTTCTCCCCCTTTGCCATCAACAAAAACTAACTCCAAACTATATAACTCCCCCTTATTCTTGTACTAAAGTACCTGCATTAAAAATATATAATGGAATATATAACAGATAGATTAAGAGATAATTATACTGATAGACATGATAACTAATCAATGATCATATAAATATCAATGTGTATTTATACATATTATGTTTTGCACACCAATTATCAATCCACACCAAACCAAATCAAATCAATCCAAGCAATCAATTCAAATCAAACAAAGCAATCAAATAAAATCAAACATTACGAGGAACTTCCACCCATCCTTCTTCTCCAAATATAGGGTCTGCTTTAATGGCATCCCAATTTTCATTTTCATTGGTGAGAGAGACTGGAGGATGTGCTTCATTATCATTTTTGTGCAGGGAGGAAATCATCCATCGAATCGCATCGAAATGCTTTTCTTGCTCCTTGATCATCTGCATTTGACTCAACTCTAAGTGTCGCTGATTATGGAGAATGAAAGAAAGAATATTCTTGAAAGAATTAAGGGTTTCTTCAAGATTCTCGGTCAAACTATGAATTGGATCGGCCATATTCGAGTTTGTGAGAAGAAATATAAATAGAGTAGGTAAGAAATGATTTTTAGTGATGAATTCTGGAAGAAATATGTATTTATAGGTGTAGAAATTTGTTTGAAATGAATAGACACAAGGTAGTTATTCAAATTTCAAATTTAAAATGAAAAGTCATTTCTGACCAGTACTTGTCGACAGGGTCTCTGGGGGGTTGTCGACGGATGTCAGTTAATTTTGATGACTCATTTAGATTTTGTGAATAATTGTGTATATATATATATTTATATAATATACTAACATTTATTCTGGAGATCAGATAAGCTAGATAATACAAAAGTAATTCAATTTCATTTCATAATAGAACGATACAATGATTAAACATTAAGAACTATACGAACATTCAAATCAAAACAAACTAAAACCAATACAACATGACATGAAAAGGTAGAACTAGTTAGAGGATGATGAAGATGAAGATAATCCAAGCTTCTTGCTGACTTTAGAGAAAAACTTGCTCATCTTGGATGACATTTTATCCAATTTCTTACTAACGGACCATTTAAGAGTCCGTTGATTCCCAACAATGGTATTTTGATTTTTGAGTAAGGTTTTGTTGGTTGGATTAGAGGGATAGTCAATACTTTCCAAGGATATTTCACCTTCTTCTTCTTCTATTTCCATTTCATCCCCTTCTTCTTCTTCTTCTTCCTCCTCTTCCATCTCCTCATGAGCCAAACGCTCTTCCTTTTCGGCAAGTGTCTCATATGGTTGAAAAACATATGGAATTTTCATAAGAGAAATGTTTCAGTGATTAAAAGCTTTTCTTGAAACAAATTCTTCTTCTTTGATATACACTCCAAAATAATTAAAAATCCGAGTGAGATAGATTCCATGATACAAAGTGTTTTCACCCACTTCAAAAATTTTGGGACGAAGTTCATCCAAAATAACTTGCGCCCAATTAATATCATAATTTCCAAAAATAGCAAAAAGTGCTTTGCAAACTTTTGAAGTTAGATTGTTAAAACTCCCCTATCTTGGGGTCAAAGTATGTTGTAAAAGAAGATTAACAATTCTTGCTTTGGTCGAAAGTTTCGATTTATGAATTCAAAGTTATCATCTCCTTCGAAAATGTGATGAAATGTCTCATGATCATTTTTGTAACGATTCGACCTTTCGACGCTCGAAAGTCGACATTAATACTTCCACTGTATCATATGCCGCACAATCGAATGCCGGAAAACCGAATCATTAGGGTTAAAAAGAAGAGGTAGAAGAAGAAAGAAAGGAAGAAGAAACAGAAACAACAACATAATCTCACATTCTCAACGGAACAATATATAATAGATGATTGAATAATCTTTATAACAAAGAACTATATCAGTTTATACAATACATCATCAGAGTTTACAACAACAACATACATCACTGGACAGTTATATAAACTTGTCCACATAACATGATACACAGCGGAATAATACTAGTATAAGTGATACGTCTCGCCATCCAGCTCGCCCCCAGATCTCCACAGCAATCCATCCAGATCCAACTGATAACCTGACTCTAGGCTGCTCGTGTGGAAAATTATAGGCACCTAGAGTTTAGAAAGGGAACAATAAACTCCAGGTCAGTCATGGGACTGGTGTGAGATCTTAAAAACAGTTATTTTCACAAAGAAAATAAAAGAAATCCGCAATGGTTTTGGAAAATGAAACTACCATAAGACCTCCCACCACACACACAATGCAATCGCAGACTTGGAGGAGATTTCTTCTTATGATAGTCAAATATGCTTAATACGAGAAAAATCTTTTGATATTATTACTAGTGCATAGTGTGAAAATCCTTTCGAAAATATAATATTAATCTTAGCCAGCATAGGTACCATTATATTATGTCTGCTATAGCTTCCACCTGAGGTGACAGGTTATACAAATTGCAATCGTAAAGGGCTCGTATTGTTTCTTTGGATTTTCCAACAAATGGTCAGGCTAAGGAACTTCCTATGCCACATGGAAACGCCTCTGGAGGGACGTCCCGAGAACTAACTAGCTCTCTGCCAACACAAGGCCAGGTTACCTCTTACTAGGTAACTACTACACGAGTATGACACCCCCCGGTCGTTTGCGACCTTTATTCGAGGGCCCTCGATCACAAAGCAACAATCACATAGTAAATAAGATTGATGCAACCACACAGGTAAAGCATCTGGGCTCCATACCATGATACCACCTTTTTCCAGAAGGAAATGACATACCCTAAAGGGAGTGACCCTCTTAACCTTGCCACATTTTCCTGTTTTGACCATTTCCAAGGTGTGAGGTCCGATGAGGTCTTGTCCACAAAGCTACGCTTTACACGAAAGCCATGCTTTGATCAACAAATGATCGGCAACACACAACAACACTTAGCATGCCACACTACCAAATTGGGAGTATATCACTGATAACCTTCAACTACATAACCTCTGAGCTCGTACGTCTCAAAGAAGGGTGTTAAGCTAAGAGAATAAATTCTCCGCCATCAACAGAAATGTATTTGAAAGAAATCAGCTTTATATCTCAAAATGTAATGTCAGACATACAACCATACAAGTCTGTTCCGGGTTCGAACAGAACCGAAGGCACTTTGTATAATAAAGGAAGAAACCCTTGCAAATCCGGTCTTCAATTGCCATCCATAACGTCGTACCATTATTCGGAATGGGTTATATGACACAAAGTCCTCTCCCGGCTAAACCGAATAATGAGCGCTTGTTTTAAAAACAAATTCAAGTGCCATTTCAAAGGCAAACATTGATAGTCGGTGATTTAACTTTCAACCAACATTCACAACAATCAACAGATTTAAATAATTTTCCTAAATTATTTATTTTCAAAATATCTTCGCAAGATATATATTTTTCCACACTTCATCACTTTGAAAACCAATTTCAAATCACATTTCACACTTCATCACTTTGAAAACAAATTTCAAATCACATTTCACACTTCATCACTTTGAAAACAAATTTCAAATCACATTTCAAACTTCATCACTTTGAAAACAAATTTCAATTCATATTTTCACCCGCGGAATAAAATTCCCGATATCATTTATTTCTACTGTGAAATTAAATTTTCAAATATCCACTTATATACGATTTTTCAAATATTCACTTTCAAACACCAAATCAATTACAAATTGATTTCTAAGTTTATTTCCAAATACCAAGTCATTTTATCAAATTGATTTCCAAATTTATTTCAACACAAAATCTATTTTCATACAAATTCATATCGATTTCCCAAAGATTTATTTTCCAATACCAAATCAATTATCAAATTGATTTCTAGAAATTTATCACTTTTTAAATAAATCCCTTTATTCTTTCCAAACTATTTAAAATTCCATTTTCAAGAAATTCTTCAACTTTTCAAACAATATTATTCAAAACTCATTTATTAATACCTTTTCCCATATTTCGAAAATAATTCGATAAGATTTCAAAAATCAACTTTATGCTTTTAAATTCCTTCTTTTAAATTCACCCAATTCTTTCAAAAGAAATTTACTTAAAATTTCTTACTTTAATTTCAAAAATCCAATTTTATTTATTTCAGGTATCCAACGATACCAAAAATACATTCGGCTAAATTATAGCCTTCAACAAATTCAATCATCAATAAAATCATTCACAGATTATAAATAAATCAACACACAACATATGAAACAAATTCATACAATATATGAAACAAATTCATACAATTTGAGGAATCCAGTTGGATCCCTCCAACCTGTTTCCCTACATCCGTAGATGTTAGCACAACAATTAAATACCCATTCCACTTCGACGTGGAATATCACGGTATATGGGATTTATAAAATATCATCCGCTATTATGCGGCGCATAGGGTCTCATCCACTATATAATGCGGGAAATCAACTCCAAATATATATATATATAGTATATATACTACTATATATACTATCGCATCCAAACAATCAATCAATTAATAACTAAAATTCCAATTTTAATTTGAGTGAGAAGATGTCACCTTTGATTTTAATTTGCAGTCCATTTCCATTCCCGTCTTGACTTGTTTTCTTTAAGATTTTGACCATGTATAACAATTTATACAATTTATTAATATTCGAATCAATCGAACAATTCAATTGCCATTTTAATAGATTTAATTAACTAATTATTAAATTTCCTTTTAATAATTACTTTCAGCAACTAAAACAATTAAATAAATTTTATTAACAAATCTATCTTTATCATATATTATTTAAAAATAAACTAGTAAATGAAATTAGGTATATATGTATATTTATTTCATTTCTTTTGAAATCCTCATAAATAGTTATAAAATATATAGAACCACAAATCCACTTTTATATTTCTGTTTATTCACAGATAACCTTACTGTAAAAAAAATTCTGCTATATTATACATATATATAAATTTATTTAAATTGAATTAAATCAAATTAACTTAACTTTCATACCTCACAGATTAAAATCCCAAACTCGAGATGCCCAACAAGGTCGAACACTCCCTCACCGCCTTGCCGAGCTCGCGGCAACGCGAAACCCCAACGATCTACTCCATCGCGAAATCGTTCGCAACCCCCATCGCCGACTCGCCACCACTGAATCGCCAACCTCCTTCAACTCGAACGCCATCTCGAACCACACCAGTTTGCTCCTCCTTGACCTCGCGATGCTGCAACGAAACCCTAGCCTCGCGTGCCATTCAACAACGCCTCGTCAGGTCATCGCCTCCCTTCGCGTGCGCGAGAGCGCGCCTCCATCACGATGCCGTTGAGTCGCGATTCGATCTCGCTTCCCTTTTTTCCGAATTGATTTGAACTGATTTTAGAACGGAGGGGAGAAATTGTTCGGCCATTAGAAACGAGAAGGAGAATTCGATTTTTATTTTCAAACGCGGCTATTTATCTCGATTTTGAGTGAAGACAATAGCAGCCATTAATTTTGTTTGAACGAAATATTTCGTTTGAACGAGATTTTTTTTCTTTTCTTTGGAAAGAGAGAAGCGTGCTCTGAAAGGAAAAGAGGAAGCATGTAAAGAGGAATCAGTGATTTGAGGGAAGAAGATATGTTTTTGACTGGAGACAAATATAATTATATTATTTAAATTTTAAATTCAAATCGACTCGAAAACGAAGTCAAAAATTTTGACTTCCTATCAAGGCGTGCCGCTAGGCGTTCGTAATGTTATACGCCTATTCCGAACACAATGGAAAAGGTTTCGGCTCCAAATTCGATCATATGGAGAAAATAGCTTTTTGGACCAGTTATCAAATTGGATTTTCGATATAATTTCAGCGCGTATATATCTCTTACGCTCACACAACCACTCCAATCACTACGAAAATTGAAATCCCTTAATAATATAATATTACGGATCCAATGGAATTGGTTTCGTCGAATTCCGAGACTGTGCCTCGGAAGGCTATTTTTAAATTCAATTTAAACGATAAAATTTCAAAACTGAACAAAACAGTTTCAAATTCAATTCTGAAGCTTTTATTATCTTCAGTATAATCAATATGAATTTTCTAAGCCATCAAATCATTTTTAACAGGCTTAAAATTGAAGATTCAAATTTTTACCCAACTTCAATAAATTAAATTCAATAATTAAATTGCCAAATTCATTCTGATATTTGAATTTCAGATTAAACTAACTTCTAGATATTTAAAATCAATTAAATATTCTGATTTCCAATATAAAAAATTCAGGGTCGTTACATTCTCCCCCCCCCCCCCTTAAAAGAATTTCGTCCCGAAATTACAAGTTAAGAAGAATGATCCAATCCCCGTTAACTATTTTCTCAAATTCAAATAGTTTTATCAAATTTTCAAACCAATCTTTTTATCAAAACCACACTATCATTCTTATTGATTTTCCAAACATTTTCATAGTTTCAAGCAACTTTATTTTACTTCACAATTCAAATTAAATTTAAATTCAAATTTTAAATTATCCAAAATTTCTCAAAAAATTTCTAACTCTCTAAATTTTCGACAAATTCGCCAGCGACTCCTTTGCGCGGCTAGCTCGGTACGACTACAAAATGTCCCTATGGACTCCCAAATTCCAATAGAAAACAAAATGCCAAGTGGCAAAATCAGAATCCCATCAAATTTCATACTGAAATTTTTCAATATATACCTTTGCCGAGCAAATTCCAATTTATCTTCTGAGATCAAAAATCCAATTCCCTTTTCCTATAGCCTTTATAATCCCTGTATACTTTACTGAACAAAAATGTCCAAATTTACTTAGTGGATTCCCAATACCCATTTACTTAAGAATTTCATTCTTTATTTCTTAAGTTCAATACAATTATTTCTTATATTCATTTTTACTACTTCACTACTGAAGTTTATATTCAAATTGAATTCCACTTCCATATAAAATCAATTTGCTTCAATTTACTAATTCATTTCAAATCTCAATACTTTTATTTCCAAATTTTCATTCAGATTTTCATTTCAAATTTTACTTGAATTCGATTCATCTTCTAACTTCGAAGATTGAATCTTATTTACCTTTATCTAAAAATCAATTTTAAATCAGTTGTCGTTAGTGCTAACTCCTAAAATTTTTAGAAAATTTTGGGAGTCCCCTTTGTACGGAGGAGCTTTTACAATTTGACAAAAGATATAAATATATATACATCGACTCACACGGTCGGAAAAACAAAAACAGTTCATATTTCCTATTTTGTATTACGTAGGCGTACCTTTATTTAGCATTTTAAGCAAAGCGGCTTATTTATTTAGCTATTTGCACAACCAAATGCAGCCAAATGGCTTCCAAAAACCTGTACTTACTCAATTTAAACACGTAAGTGTCATATATAGGAAATTCATTTACATTTCACTTAATTTCAATAGCAAATACATAGATTTCATAAGCAACACATCTAAAATTATTTCCATTAGCAATTTACATGGTTTCAATACAAATTAAATTTCTTACAACTATATCACACATCATTTCTATTCAATTCAAGTGGTTTGCAATGCAGTTCCTTACATTCAATTCATTTTTAAGCGAAACAAATTCATATCCATTTTAGTTGATTCAAAAATCAATTTTTTTATTTTCTTTTAATAACTCATAGAATTTTATATAACCTCGTTTGCATCAAACGACAACCATTTATATGCAAATTTAAAGATATTCACTTAATAGAATATCCATTCTAGTTTATAACTAATTTAAATTGATACCAACTCGATTTATTTTAATTCCATTTCATTTCCAATTGATTTCATTCAATTTAATTTACATTCCATATTTACATTCATTTCATTTGAAACCATTTCACAAAACTCGACAACAACCATTTCACAATTTTTCTTAAGTCGAGCATTTATTCAAATATTTCTTAAGTCATTTCAACTCTAAACTCAAGTTATACTTTCCTTGTAAACAATTTCCAATTTAAATCTTCATTAATTTAGAATATTTTCTCAACTCCAAATTCTACTTAAGAATTTGATCATTTTGGTTAATAACCACTTATATTTAAACTGGATTTCAAATTCCATATGAATTCAATTTACCTTTCATTTCATAAATATTGAATTCAATTTTATTTCAATACTTCGCTTCATTTGGTCCAACTTGACAAATTTTCCACTTTACTTTGTTTATCACAAATCAAAGTAAGTTTCCAAACTCAATTATATTCTACGAATATTTTAAATAAGATTCCAGAGTTTTCCATCTTTTCAAAACCTTTTTTTCTTTGAAATCAATTCAAATTATCTTTTGAATTTCCAAATTTAGCTCACAACTCAACTTTAATTTAACTAATTCAACTTCCAATTCATTATTTCATGAATTAATAAATTATCAAGTTAGTTTACTTGAATTCAAATCAAATCTCATTACATTATTCAATTTCCAATTCATTTATTTACAAATGTAACCTCATTTGTTCATTCATAAATTCATTCCTTTCCAATTTGAATCTTACTCCAATCAAATTTCAAATATTTTATAAGTCATCAAACTTATTTACATTTACAAATCCCATTCGTATATGAACTCATTTCCTCATACTTTCAATTCATATCTATAAATTTCATTTGTTAAATGAATTTATCTCCAAATCTTTGGTTATACCATTATTTCTTATTTCGTTTCCATATAACAATGATAATAATTCAATATTATCACTTCCTAACAACCAAGCAACCATATACAATAATAATTCATAGAAAATCATTTCTTTTCTACAAAAAAATAGTTTTGGGAAAAATTATTTCATTTACCCTATTTAAAACAATATTGTGTCAGTTTATCTTGTTTAAGAGTTTAGAAACCCCTATCGATGACAGTTGGCAAAACTGCACCGACCAGAATCTATAAACAATCAACCGATAAGTCAACACAATATAAAACAAATTTTTGTATTCACTAACAAATACGCGCTCATATCTATTATTACACTCACACTCATTCTAGAGTACTACTGACTCTATCTCTAATGAGTGACACCCAACAGAGCCAAGGTTATCGCTTAACCAATTGCTCTGGTACCACATGTAATGATTCGACCTTTCGACGCTCGAAAGTCGACATTAATACTTCCAATGTATCAAATGCCGCACAATCGAATGCCGGAAAACCAAATCATTAGGGTTAAAAAGAAGAGGTAGAAGAAGAAAGAAAGGAAGAAGAAACAGAAACAACAACAGAATCTCACATTCGCAACGGAACAATATATAATAGATGAATGAATAATCTTTGTAACAAAGAACTATATCACTTTCTACAATACATCATCAGAGTTTACAACAACAACATACATCACTGGACAGTTATATAAACTTGTCCACATAACATGATACACAGCGGAATAATACTAGTATAAGTGATACGTCTCGCCATCCAGCTCGCCTCCAGATCTCCACAGCAATCCATCCAGATCCAACTGATAACCTGACCCTAGGCTGCCCGTGTGGAAAATTATGGGCACCTAGAGTTTAGAAAGGGAACAATAAACTCCAGGTCAGTCATGAGACTGGTGTGAGATCTTAAAAATAGTTATTTTCACAAAGAAAATAAAAGAAATCCGCAATGCTTTTGGAAAATGAAACTACCATAAGACCTCCCACCACACACACAATGCAATCGCAGACTTGGAGGAGATTTCTTCTTATGATAGTCAAATATGCTTAATACGAGAAAACTCTTTTGATATTATTACTAGTGCATAGTGTGAAAATCCTTTCGAAAATATAATATTAATCTTAGCCAGCATAGGAACCATTATATTATGCCTACTATAGCTGCCACCTGAGGTGACAGGTTATACAAATTGCAATCGTAAAGGGCTCGTATTGTTTCTTTGGATTTTCCAACAAATGGTCAGGCTAAGGAACTTCCTATGCCACATGGAAACGCCTCTGGAGGGACGTCTCGAGAACTAACTAGCTCTCTGCCAACACAAGGCCGGGTTACCTCTTACTAGGTAACTACTACACGAGTATTCCACCCCCAGGTCGTTTGCGACCTTTATTCGAGGGCCCTCGATCACAAAGCAACAATCACATAGTAAATAAGATTGATGCAACCACACAGGTAAAGCATCTGGGCTCCATACCATGATACCACCTTTTTCCAGAAGGAAATGACATACCTTAAAGGGAGCGACCCTCATAACCTAGCCGCATTTTCCTATTTTGACCATTTCCGGGGTGTGAGGTCCGATGAGGTCTCGTCCACAAAGCTACGCTTTACACGAAAGCCATGCTTTGATCAACAAATGATCGGCAACACACAGCAACACTTAGCATGCCACACTACCAAATTGGGAGTATATCACTGATAACCTTCAACTACATAACCTCTGAGCTCGTACGTTTCAGAGAAGGGTGTTAAGCTAACAGAATAAATTCTCCATCACCAACAGAAATGTATTTGAAAGAAATCAGCTTTATATCTCAAAATGTAATGTCAGACATACAACCATACAAGTCTGTTCCGGGTTCGAACAAAACCGAAGGCACTTCGTCCAATAAAGGAAGAAGCCCTTGCAAATCCGGTCTTCAATTGCCATCCATAACGTCGTACCATTATTCGGAATGGGTTATATGGCACAAAGTCCTCGCCCGGCTGAACCGAATAATGAGCGCTTGTTTTAAAAAAAAATCAAGTGCCATTTCAAAGGCAACACTGATAGTCGGTGATTTAACTATCAAACAACATTCACAACAATCAACAGATTTAAATAATTTTCCCAAATTATTTATTTTCAAAATATCTTCGCAAGATATATATTTTTCCACACTTCATCACTTTGAAAACCAATTTCAAATCACATTTCACACTTCATCACTTTGAAAACAAATTTCAAAGCACATTTCACACTTCATCACTTTGAAAACAAATTTCAAATCACATTTCACACTTCATCACTTTGAAAATAAATTTCAAATCATATTTTCACTCGCGGAATAAAATTCCCGATATCATTTATTTCTACTGTGAAATTAAATTTTCAAATATCCACTTATATACGATTTTTCAAATATTCACTTTCAAACACCAAATCAATTACAAATTGATTTCTAAGTTTATTTCCAAATACCAAGTCATTTTATCAAATTGATTTCCAAATTTATTTCAACACAAAATCTATTTTCACACAAATTCATATCGATTTCCCAAAGATTTATTTTCCAATACCAAATCAATTATCAAATTGATTTCTAGAAATTTATCACTTTTTAAAGAAATCCCTTTATACTTTCCAAACTATTTAAAATTCCATTTTCAAGAAATTCTTCAACTTTTCAAACAATATTATTCAAAACTCATTTATTAATATCTTTTCCCATATTTCGGAAATAATTCGATAAGATTTCAAAAATCAACTTTATGCTTTTAAATTCCTTCTTTTAAATTCACCCAATTCTTTCAAAAGAAATTTACTTAAAATTTCTTACTTTAATTTCAAAAATCCAATTTTATTTATTTCAGGTATCCAACGATACCAAAAATACATTCGGCTAAATTATAGCCTTCAACAAATTCAATCATCAATAAAATCATTCATAGATTATAAATAAATCAACACACAACATATGAAACAAATTCATACAACATTTGAAACAAATTCATACAACATATGAAACAAATTCATACAATTTGAGGAATCCAGTTGGATCCCTCCAACCTGTTTCCCTGCATCCACAGATGTTATCACAACAATTAAATACCCATTCCACTTCGAGGTGGAATATCGCGATATATGGGATTTATAAAATATCATCCGCTATTATGCGGCGCATAGGGTCTCATCCGCTATATAATGCGGGAATCAAATCCGAATATATATATATATATACTACTATATATACTATCGCATCCAAACAATCAATCAATCAATCAATCAATAACTGAAATTCCAATTTTAATTTGAGTGAGAAGTTCTCACCTTTGATTTTAATTTGCAGTCCATTTCCATTCCCGTCTTGACTTGTTTTCTTTAAGATTTTGACCTTGTATAACAAATTATATAATTTATTAATATTCGAATCAATCGAACAATTCAATTTCCATTTTAATAGATTTAATTAACCGATTATTAAATTTCCTTTTAATAATTACTTTCAGCAACTAAAATAATTAAATAAATTTTATTAACAAATCTATCTTTATCATATATTATTTAAAAATAAACTAGTAAATGAAATTAGGTATATATGTATATTTATTTCATTTCTTTTGAAATCCTCATAAATAGTTATAAAATATATAGAACCACAAATCCACTTGTATATTTTTGTTTATTCATAGATAACCTTACTGTAAAAAAAATTCTGCTATATTATACATATATATAAATTTATTTAAATTGAATTAAATTAACTTAACTTTCATACCTCACAGATTAAAATCCCAAACTCGAGATGCCCAACAAGGTCGAAAAATCCCTCACCGCCTTGCCGAGCTCGCGGCAACGCGAAACCCCAACGATCTGCTCCATCGCGAAATCGTTCGCAACCCCCATCGCCGACTCGCCACCACTAAATCGCCGACGTCCTTCAACTCGAACGCCATCTCGAACCACACCAGTTTGCTCCACCTTGACCTCGTGATGCTGCAATGAAACCCTATCCTCGCGTGCCATTCGACAACGCCTCACCAGGTCACCGCCTCCTTCGCGTGCGCGAGCGTGCGCCTCCATCGCGA
This sequence comes from Allium fistulosum, assembly GCA_030737815.1. Lineage (NCBI taxonomy): Eukaryota > Viridiplantae > Streptophyta > Magnoliopsida > Asparagales > Amaryllidaceae > Allium > Allium fistulosum. The sequence continues at coordinate 1,622,387,471 of CM060901.1, forward strand.
TGCCGCTGAGTCGCGATTCGATCTCGCTTCCCTTTTTTTCGAATTGATTTGAACTGATTTTAGAACGGAGGGGAGAAATTGTTCGGCCATTAGAAACGAGAAGGAGAATTCGATTTTTATTTTCAAACGCGGCCATTTATCTCGATTTTGAGTGAAGACAATAGCAGCCATTAATTTTGTTTGAACGAGATTTTTTTTCTTTTCTTTGGAAAGAGAGAAGCGTGCTTTGAAAGGAAAAGAGGAAGCACGTGAAGAGGAATCAGTGATTTGAGGGAAGAACGGCTGATATGATATGTTTTTGACTTGAGACAAATATAATTATATTATTTAAAATTTTAAATTCAAATCATCTCGAAAACGAAGTCAAAAATTTCAAATTCCTATCAAGGCGTGCCGCTAGGCGTTCGTAATTTTATACACCTATTCCGAACACAATGGAAAAGGTTTCGGCTCCAAATTCGATCGTATGGAGAAAATAGCTTTTTGGACCAATTATCAAATTGGATTTTCGATATAATTTTAGCGCGTTTATATCTCGTACGCTCACACAACAACTCCAATCACTACTAAAATTGAAATCCGATAATAATACAATATTACGGATCCAATGGAATAGGTTTCGTCGAATTCCGAGACTGGTCCTCGGAAGGCTATTTTTAAATTCAATTTAAACGATAAAATTTCAAAACTGAACAAAACTGTTTCAAATTCAATTCTGAAGCTTTTCTTATCTTCAGTATAATCAATATGAATTTTCTAAGCCATCAAATCATTTTTACAGGCTTAAAATTGAAGATTCAAATTTTTACCCAACTTCAATAAATTAAATTCAATAATTAAATTGCCAAATTCATTCTGATATTTGAATTTCAGATTAAACTAACTTCCAGATATTTAAAATCAATTAAATATTCTGATTTCCAATATCAAACATTCAGGGTCGTTACAATTTTCATCGATATTAAAACTAGAAAGATCCATTCCCGTGCTCTTGCAATTGAGAATGGTACCCAAAACATCACAATTTAAAATGATTCTAGTGCCTTTGACACTCCTGCAAATTTCATCATCATTTCCATTATAAAATCCACGGTTGAGATTTGCATAGAAAATTTTAACAAGATTTAGATAACAAACAAAGTCATTTTGTGAAGCATCAACAAGACTAAGAACTTGGTTGTTTGCAAAAAGAGAATCGATTTCATAAGTAGAGAAATCTTGAAATAAAGAAAACTTTCTGGGATGGACTTTTCCATAGTTAGCATAGTTGATATATGCTTTTATAGCCTCCAGATTATTGAAAAGTTGCTCTTTTATATTTCTGGAAAGCCTCATTGTGGAAGGGTTGCTTGAAGAAGCCATTAGAGTAGAGAGTAGAGAGCTTGATATTTTGAAATAAGAGTTTGAATTTGAAAATGAAAGTGAAAATTTGTGATAAGAGATAGTAAATAAATAGATTCTCAAGGGACAGGTTCTGTGACGACCCGCCCGCCCTTCTCGACCCTTGAAAAATCGACATAAATACGCCCACTGTATAATATGCCAACCTATCGAGTGCCGCAAAGACAGATTGTTGAGGGAAAAGAAAGAAGGTAGAAGAGAGAAGGAACTAAATCAATAGCAGAATCTCACAGTGAAACAGAATAACATATAATAGTAATAGTTCTTTACACAAACCAGAAACTGTAATATACATACCACACATCAGAGTACACACATCAACAGTTACCAGCCTGGACAGTTATAACAACCTGCCCTCACAATTGCTGGCAATTTCAAACAAAACACTACAGCGGAAATAAACAAGTACGAGTAATACATCTTTGTCTCCAGCTCCTCTCCTAAGCTCCCAAGTATCCAATACTGAACCTGTAATACTCGGTCTGACCCGAGCATTATAATAAAATAACACCCGAGTCAGTCTGGAATACCAGCGAGAGAAAAATACATCCAAACTGATTCTTAAAGTTTCAAAAATCCTTTGAAATCAAAAGCATCTCGTAAGACCATGCCACAAATAAACATGTCGGGTTTTTACCTTACGATAGCCAAAACATTTCTTATAAAATCCTCTGATATTATAATAGTGTCTATATACAAATACTTATTCAAATAGCTAAAATTGTTACATGATTAAATTCCAGCATACTAGCCACAAAGTGGGTTCTACAAACAAAAACCGTAAACGCGCGTAGGGAGAATTGATTTCCAACTAATGACTAGGCACTGGGGTACCACCTGTCACAGTACCTGGTCTAGATCAGCGTACCGAGGATCCACCCTAAATCCCCTGCAACACAAGACCGGACTACCCCTTACTGGATAGCCCGAGTAAGATCACCCCACGGTTGGGATCAGCAACTGCACACACAGCCGAAATAAAAGGAATATCTAGACAGGGATGACCTCACCCTAATGGGTGCGACCGACTTAGCCTTGCTGCATAACCCCTGATTTTCAGTCATTCCCGGTTGATGAGGCTCGAGGCTAAGCGTTACCTTTTAGAACACATCTCTTAGAATGCCCACTGTCCACTTGACAATGTTCCGAAAGCATTCATCCATACAAGTCCGTTCCGGGTCTGAACGGAACCGAAGGCACTACTCCTACTACATCCATTTTGGAATCACCCTCACGATTAGTAGAGATTAGCCCTTGCACTTCTCTGCTCCATCTTCGACTGCACTCTTGTTTTCCACACGAAAACGTACTCGTTGGATCGAAGTAGTTTTTCAGATCGCAAATCCGATCCCGGTCTCTTCGAAACAACGTCCGCTATTGCCCGGTTAACTCACCCCCGGTTCTTTAGGAAATACACAGACAAAGATAAAATCGGAGTTCACCTCCTAACCGTTAGTGGACGGGTTTCCTTACCAATGTCCTAGAAGAATGAACGAGTTTATATGTATAGTATAACACCTCGAATGATAACTGTACCCTATAATTCTCGTACTCCTCCTAGAATTTCCAAAGTCATATTTGGGTCCAGATTTGATAGTCGGTTATTTAACTATCAAATAAACAATCAATCAACCAAATATTTCATTTCATCTGAAAACGTCAAGTTTCTTAAAACTTAGATTTTTATGATCTAAATCACTTTTCTCAAAAATATATACTTAAAACATTTAAAAGTAAAACTGCTTAAGTCACTTTACTCAAAATAATAGTTAATAAATTTTATAATAAATTCCCAAGTAAAATTTAAGCCTCAAAACTATTTAAAATAAAAGTTTTTATACACAGTATAAATATTAGCAAATTTTCTTTTTAAAACATAGTGTCAATTTAACCTTTTAAAAGAATTACTACTAAAATTAATTTGGATAGGTTTACTTTAAAATTCTAAAACAATTAAAAATAATAATTTATCTAAAACATTCCAAAACACATTTTTAAACTTCTAGTTTATACTTTGAAACTTTTCTTTGAAAACATACTTAGTTTTCCAAGGAAATACGCTTCCCATCCTTTTAAAAATAATCTCACTATTTCTTTAAAAACAATTTGCACTTCTTATAGAAATTCCCACCGGAAATCTATACTTCTAAATTTATTCTCCGATAAATATTCGACTTTATTTATAAACCCAGTTTATAAATTCTCATTCCTTATTTCCTTAAATTCATTACTTCAAAATTCTTTTCATTTCCCTTTAATCCCAAATCATTTTACTGATATTTTAAAATACTAGATTATAATCACAGCATAACAAAATTCCAAATCAATCTATCATAGGATATCAATGAAATAAATCACAGATTATGAATATAATTTCTATATTGTGAGGAATCCAGTTGGATCCCTCTAACATGTTTCCCTGCATCCACAGATGTTAGCACAACAAATAATATTGATCCAATCTGATAATAATCATCACATTCAACCAATTCAATCAACCATTTAAATATTAACTAATCAAACTAACTAGCATTCCAAATGTGAGTGAGATTAACTCACCTTGAATTCGTTGAGCGTTTAAATTTTTAAGTTAAATCAAACCGTTCGATTTAATTCAAAATTTCCGATTGCTCCAAACGTCTCTGGATCTGCTGCAGTGCGTAGACCGCGTCGCTACGATTCCGGTGCTTCTCGTTTCGTCGGAATCTGATAACGTATGCACAAGTTATGAAATTATGAAGTTTGAATATAATTTTAAACAATTTCTCTTCTTTTTTTTATATATTTAGTTACCAACAAAATCTGGCCGTATGTGAGATCACAGAAAATCGTGGCCGCTCAACACGCCTTCTTCCCTACACGACATCGTATGCTCGAACCCATCGGCCGTCGAGAAACCCTACATGCCGCGACCACCACGCTCAAATATAAATCGATCAACCACCTCCACATGAAACACCCAGGCAACCTCCACCTTCGGCCAAAAGCACGAGGAGCTCGGTGCCCTGTTCATCTCAATAAACACGCCCAAACGCTTCACCATCTCGAGCAGATTCCGGCCACCACGATCCCCTATATACGATCTCAACCATTAGATCTCAAGATCTCGACAAGCTCGTCAACTTTCCAGTTGAACATTTAGGCTAATACCGCCTAGATCTCTATAAGAACAAAGGAGATTGAAGTTGTCTTTCGGCCATTGAATTGTTAGATGGCGGCCGTGAAAAATAGGCTAGGGTTTCGGCTGTTAACGTGTATATATATACGTTCATTAATATTATTTTAATATTAAACCCATTTTAAAACAACTTTTTCACACGAACTCCGAATTAGGCATGCCGCCAGGCGATTATAAGGTTTTAGCCATATTCTGAACACAATGGAACATGTTTCTGAAGCTAATTTGATCGTATGTGAAAGATAGCTTTTTGAATCGATTTAAAATATTAAATTATTGATTTTAAATCTCAACGCGTTTCTCACTCGTACGGACAAACGATAACTCCAAACGCTACGAAAATTGAAATCCGATAATAATACACTATTATGGATCAAATGGAACTGGTTTCGTCGAATTCCGAGACTGTGCCCCGGAAGGCTATTTTAACTCGTCGGTAAATTCGAGCGATTTCCAAAATCGTCGAAATCGTTTAAAATTTCACTTTTAAAATTTTACTAACTTAATTATAAATCACATAGAATTTAAAATCACATTAGAAATCATTCTGATTCATTTCGAATCAAAATCTGATTATTCGCATTATTATTATTTTAAATTTCCATTATTAAATTAATATAAAATTCCAAATTTTAACTTATCGACTTTTGATTCCATCCAAAAGTCCAATACTAAAATTTAAATATATCTAGACTTAAATACATTTTAGAAACCAGTTTTATATCCATATACACCGAGATTCACAAATTTTCCCAATTCCAATTATTTAATTATTATTATTCAAATCCAATTAAATTGTCTTATTTGAAATTTTAACTTATTATATTGATTTAACCAAAAACTTCTTATTTCAATTCAAATTAAAATTCACATTCAACATTTAAAATGAATTAAATGTTCAAAATCTAATGACCAAAATTCCGGGTCGTTACATTCCTCCCCCTTATAACTAAGGTAGGAAAATGCTTCCAAACTCATTAACTTACCCAAACTCACTTAGTTAAAAACTTACATTCACTTCACCAAAATCTTTAGCTCAATTCCAAAACATTTGCTTATTTATAGCTTAAAAGCTTGTTTTCAACACTATTTCAAAAACAACTTTCCAAGTTAACCAAAAATTTCAAAATCCGCAAAAAAATTCTAACTCCCAAAATTTTTGACAGCGTCTCCTTTGTATGGAGAGCGTTTTACAATATCACAATAGACACAAATATATATACATCGACCCACACAGTCGGAAAACAAAATATTTCACAATATATTATCATTTTCCAATTTTATTGCGTAGGCATACCTTATGATTAACAATTTAAAAGCAAGCGGCTAATATATTATGCATTTACGCGCTCCAACTCAATCGATTGCCTCCCGTACCTGTACTTACTCAAACAAGCACATAAGTTTCAAAACCATGAAATTTTAACAACATTCCATTCATTAAACTAGCCAAACACATCAATTACATAGCTCACACAACAAATTTCCATAGTCCTACATGTTAACCATCTTTATAAGCTATCACAAGGTTTCAACACTATTTTAATTTCCTCCATAACTCCACATATCATTTTATTCACTCAAAATGATTTACAACCAAATTCACTACATACAATTCATAATTGCATCAACTAATCTCATATCCATATCAATTTGGTTTATAAGCCTCACTTACATAATTTACTTCTATTCAATTCCAAATTGATCCACAATCAATTTTATTTACAATTTGATTCATTTGCATATCTTTTATGTCCAATAATAAATTTCTATGTACATTTTTAAATTATTCATGCAAATAACCATGACTTAAGCTTAAAGTCATTTTAAATCAATTCTAACTTAAACTTATATTAATTTCATTCCATTCTGAATTATTTACAACCCATACATTCTTACTTCATTTCAATTATTAAATTAAATCCAACTAGTCTATTTACTCAATCCATTTTAATTTTTATTCCCATTTATTTAACTTACCCTGTGTTAACTGCAAATATATTTTATTCACTTTCATGCACTTAAGTTAAATTTTAATTCCAGGACTAAAATTTTCCTTTCTTATTAATATCAACTTCACTCACAAGTTCAATAGTTGATTCATCTTAACTTTACACATTATTTTTAAATAGAATTCCCAGAATTCAATTGCCCGGTTTAATTTCAAAACCATTTTGAAATAATAATCAACACATACTCACTTGGTATGTCAAATCAGATCTCCGGATTCCAAAACACTTGGTTTTACCAAAACAAATTTCCCTTTGAAATTTCTAAAATAACTTGTATACCCGACAAGTCCAAAAAAATATCATAACCAATCACCACGGTAGCAATCCATCACTTAGAAACTCGAAAATGAATTCTGATGATGTGGCCATCATCACCAGGATTATTTTCCAGCGACTGAAGTGAGTCCAGTGCTTCTTTACTTCCACAAATTCATTTCAAAACAATTTCCATTCAAAAATATTTCCTAAAATAATACTCCATTATTGCCTTCAAACACTTTGGAAAACATTTCAAACATTCCCAAGATTCCCAACCTTTGTTTAAATTCATTTAAAACACTTTTCAAAATTTCCGGGATTTAAATTCTGGTTTAAATCAAATTTTAGTTATACTTCTATTGGATAAGTCATACTTATATAATTTATTTGGTTATAAACCATTTCAAATTTATATTCTTATTTGATTACAATATTAACAACCAAACATCCAAATATATATAATATTTTAGAAAATTATTCCTTTTATATCAAAATATAAGTTTGGGTAAAATTATTTCATTTACCCCTTTTTAAACAATACTATGTTAGTTTATCTTGTTTAAGAGTTTAGAAACCCCTATCGATACGGTTGTACTTCCCGTACCGACCAGAATTCATAAACACTCAACCGATAAGTCAACACAGTATAAAAACAGTTTTTATATTCACTAACAAGTACGCTCTCATATCTATTATTACACTCAACTCATTCTAGAGTACTATTGACTCTATTTCTAATGAGTAATTTCCACCAAAGCCTAGGTTATCGCTAACCTAAGCTCTGATACCAAATGTGACGACCCGCCATTCTCGACCCTTGAAAAATCGACATAAATACGCCCACTGTATAATATGCCAACCTATCGAGTGCCGGAAAGACGGATTGTTGAGGGAAAAGAAAGAAGGTAGAAGAGAGAAGGAACTAAATCAATAGCAGAATCTCACAGTGGAACAGAATAACATATAATAGTAATAGTTCTTGAAACAAACCAGAAACTGTAATATACATACCACACATCAGAGTACACACATCAACGGTTACCAGCCTGGACAGTTATAACAACCTGCCCTCACAATTGCTGGCAATTTCAAACAAAACACTACAGCAGAAATAAACAAGTACGAGTAATACGTCTTTGTCTCCAGCTCCTCTCCTGAGCTCCCAAGTATCCAATACTGAACATGTAATACTCGGTCTGACCCAAGCATTATAATGAAATAACACCCGAGTCAGTCTGGAATACCAGCGTGAGAAAAATACATCCAAACTGATTCTTAAAGTTTCAACAATCCTTTGAAATCAAAAGCATCTCGTAAGACCACGCCACAAATAAACATATCGGGTTTTTACCTTACGATAGCCAAAACATTTCTTATAAAATCCTCTGATATTATAATAGTGTCGATATACAAATACTTATTCAAATAGCTGAAATTGTTACATGATTAAATTCCAGCATACTAGCCACAAAGTGGGTTCTACAAACAAAAACCGTAAACGCGCGTAGGGAGAATGGATTTCCAACTAATGACCAGGCACTGGGGTACCACCTATCACAGTACCTGGTCTAGATCAGCGTACCGAGGATCCACCCTAAATCCCCTGCAACACAAGACCGGACTACCCCTTACTGGATAGCCCGAGTAAGATCACCCCGCGGTTTGGATCAGCAACCGCACACATAGCCGAAATAAAAGGAATATATAGATAGGGATGACCTCACCCTAATGGGTGCGACCCACTTAGCCTTGCTGCATAACCCCTGATTTTTAGTCATTCCTGGTTGATGAGGCTCGAGGCTAAGCGTTACCTTTTAGAACACATCTCTTAAAATGCCTACCGTCCACCTGACAATGTTCTGAAAGCATTCATCCATACAAGACCGTTCCGGGTCCGAACGGAACCGAAGGCACTACTCCTACTACATCCATTTTGGAATCACCCTCAGGATTAGTAGAGATTAGCCCTTGCACTTCTCTGCTCCATCTTTGACTCCACTCTTGTTTTCCACACGAAAACGTACTCGTTGGATCGAAGTGGTTTTTGGATCGCAAATCCGATCCCGGTCTCTTCGAAACAACGTCCGCTATTTCCCGGTTAACTCACCCCCGGTTCTTTAGGAAATACAAAGACGAAGATAAAATCGGAGTTCACCTCCTAACCGTTAGTGGACGGGTTTCCTTACCAACGTCCTAGAAGAACGAACGAGTTTATACGTACAGTATAGCACCTCGAAGGGTAACTGTACCCTATAATTCCCGTACTCCTCCTAGAATTTCCAAAGTCATATTTGGGTCCAGATTTAATAGTCGGTTATTTAACTATCAAATAAACAATCAATCAACCAAATATTTCATTTCATATGAAAACGCCAAGTTTCTTAAAACTTAGATTTTTATGATCTAAATCACTTTTCTCAAAAATATATACTTAAAACATTTAAAAGTAAAACTGCTTAAGTCACTTTACTCAAAATAATAGTTAATAAATTTTATAATAAATTCCCAAGTAAAATTTAAGCCTCAAAACTATTTAAAATAAAAGTTTTATACATAGTATAAATATTAGTAAATTTTCTTTTTAAAACATAGTGTCAATTTAACCTTTTAAAAGAATTACTACTAAAATTAATTTGGATAGGTTTACTTTAAAATTCTAAAACAATTAAAAATAATAATTTATCTAAAACATTCCAAAACACATTTTTAAACTTCTAGTTTATACTTTGAAAGCTTTTCTTTGAAAACATACTTAGTTTTCCAGGGAAATACGCTTCCCATCCTTTTAAAAATAATCTCACTATTTCTTTTAAAACAATTTGCACTTCTTATAGAAATTCCCACCGGAAATCTATACTTCTAAATTTATTTTCCGATAAATATTCCACTTCATTTATAAACCCAGTTTATAAATTCTCATTCCTCATTTCCTTAAATTCATTACTTCAAAATTCTTTTCATTTCCCTTTAATCCCAATTCATTTTACTGATATTTTAAAATACCAAAATATAATCACAGCATAACAAAATTCCAAATCAATCTATCATATGATATCAATGAAATAAATCACAGATTATGAATATAATTTCTATATTATGAAGAATCCAGTTGGATCCCTCTAACCTGTTTCCCTGCATCCAAAGATGTTAGCACAACAAATAATATCGATCCAATCTGATAATAATCATCACATTCAACCATTTAAATGTTAACTAATTAAACTAACTAGCATTCCAGATGTGAGTGAGATTAACTCACCTTGAATTCGTCGAGCGTTTAAATTTTTAAGTTAAATTGAACCGTTCGATTTAATTCAAAATTTCCGATTGCTCCAAATGTCTCCGGATCTGCTGCAGTGCGTAGACCGCGTCGCTGCGATTCCGACGCTTCTTGTTTCGTCGGAATCTGATAACGTATGCACAAGTTATAAAATTATGAAGTTTGAATATAATTTTAAACAATTTCTCTTCTTTTTTTATATATTTATTTACCAACAAAATCTGGCCGTATGTGAGATCACAGAAAATCGTGGCCGCTCAACACACCTTCTTCCCTACGCGACATCGTATGCTCGAACCCATGGGCCGCCGAGAAAACCTACATGCCGCGACCACCACACTCAAATATAAATCGATTAACCACCTCCACATGAAACACCCAGGCAACCTCCACCTTCGGCCAAAAGCACGCGGAGCTCGGCGCCCCGTTCATCTCGATAAACGTGCCCAAACGCTTCACCATCTCGAGCAGATTCTGGCCACCACGATCCCCTATATACGATCTCAACCATTAGATCTCAAGATCTCGACAAGCTCGTCAACTTTCCAGTTGAACATTTAGGCTAATACCGCCTAGATCTCGATAAGAACGAAGGAGATTGAAGTTGTCTTTCGGCCATTGAATTCTTAGATGGCGGCCGTGAAAAATAGGCTAGTGTTTCGGCTGTTAACGTGTATATATATACGTTCATTAATATTATTTTAATATTAAACCCATTTTAAAACAACTTTTTCACACGAACTCCGAATTAGGCATGCCGCCAGGCGATTATAAGGTTTTACCCGTATTCCGAACACAATGGAACATGTTTCTGAAGTTAATTTGATCATATGTGAAAGATAACTTTTTGAATCGATTTAAAATATTAAATTACCGATTTTAAATCTCAACGCGTTTCTCACCCGTACGGACAAACGGTAACTCCAAACGCTACGAAAATTGAAATCCGATAATAATACAGTATTATGGATCCAATGGAACTGGTTTCGTCGAATTCCGAGACTATGCCCCGGAAGGCTATTTTAACTCGTCGATAAATTCGATCGATTTCCAAAATCGTCGAAATCGTTTAAAATTTCACTTTTAAAATTTTACTAACTTAATTATAAATCACATAGAATTTAAAATAACATTAGAAATCATTCTAATTCATTTCGAATCAAAATCTGATTATTCGCATTATTATTATTTTAAATTTCCATTATTAAATTAATATAAAATTCCAAATATTAACTTATCGACTTTTGATTCCATCCAAAAGTCCAATACTAAAATTTAAATCCATCTAGACATAAATACATTTTAGAAACCATTTTTATATCGATATACACCCAGATTCACAAATTTTCCCAATTCCAATTATTTAATTATCATTATTCAAATCCAATTAAATTGTCATATTTGAAATTTTAACTTATTATATTGATTTAACCAAAAACTTCTTATTTCAATTCAAATTAAAATTCACATTCAGCATTTAAAATGAATTAAATGTTCAAAATCTAACGACCAAAATTCTGGGTCGTTACAGGTTCTCTGGTCAAAAGGTGACTTTTCAGAGACTTGAATGAAGTGAAAAGTTGGAGGGAAATTCAAACATTTGAATTCAAATTTGAATTTCAAATTTCTGTACCCTTGTCGACAACGTGGGGGGGCCATTGTCGATAGGTGTCTCTGAATTTTCATGATTTATTTACCTTAAGTATTCTAATATATATATATTTATTTATTTATTTATTTATTAGTTTTAATGTCTATATAATATCTAGAATATTACTAGAATTATAGTATATTCCATAAAATATTATGATACTATTTAAAAATAAAATTAAAATAATAGTAAAAATATATTAAAATAATAATAAAAACTTTAAAATTCAAACGACACACCAATTCAAAATCAACCAATCAACCATCCAATCCTAAGCATGCAATTTCAACCAATGTATTGTAAACGTGTACCTTTTTCCGAGTCCGTTTCTCTGAATTCGTCGGAGTCGTGAACTGCCGTGAAACACATATTTGAATTATCTGTCTTCTGATCATCATCGCTTGAGGACGAGTCTGAGTCATCTAGAGTAGCGGTAAATGCACGTTTTCGTTTCTTTGCGGAATCATTGTTTATAGGAAGATTTTGCTTAACTGGATGCGGACAGTCTCTTTTGATATGGCCTGGTTCGTCACAGTTGAAACATTTGATATAGTTGGACACTACATTCTGATTACCAGAGTTCTTATAGTTGTTTCTCTTGAGATTATTCATCTTTCCATATTTCAGTAATTTCTGAAAGTTCTTGGTCATAAAGGCTATCTCTTCATCATTATCGTTGTTTGAGTCTGATCCATCGGTCAATGCATTGAATGCAATTGATTTCTTTTCAGATGCTTTGCTTTCTCTTCTCCCAAGCATTTGGACTTCAAACGACATTAGATTTCCAATTAATTCTTCTATCTTTAAGGTACTGATGTCATTTGCCTCTTCGATCGCAAGTGTCTTTGGATCCCATTCTGGAGTAAGAGTGTAATGACCCTGAAATCGGCCTTCGAAAATTGGCACCCGTACTTCACTTGTACTCAAAATGCCGCAGATTCAAACGCCGAATCTGGTTCACCAGAGCTTATAACACCATTAAGTATAACAACACAGCGGAATAAAGAAATAAATGATATCATATACAACTCCAATGAATACAATATCCAGAATGAAATACAACAATGATATCAATATGATACAACAATATCAGAGATATGATACAATGCTACAGCGGAAATAGCAACAATAGAAAAGATCACTCCAAATGATCTACAACAGAGAATGACTCCAACAACTCCAACATCAAGCTCGAACCACCAAGAGAAGCAAGTGCAGTCCTGAACTCCAAGAACTGAACCAGCTCTAGATAATCTACTCAACCTGAATATCTGAGAAACCCAACTCTAGACTGCCCGTGTGGAAAATGGTGGGCACCTAGAGTTTAGGAAGGAAACAATAAACTCCGGATCAGTCATGGGACTGGTGTGAGCAACAAAAACAATTTATCTTTAAACAAACACAAAAGGCTTTTAAACATTGAAATACGCAATGCTTTTGGAAAATGAAACTACCATAAGACCTCCCACCACACACACAAATGCAATCGCAGACTTAGAGGAGATTTCTTCTTATGATAGTCAAATATGCTTACTACGCAAAAGAAAACTCTTTTGATATTATTACTAGTGCATAGTGTGAAAACATTTCGAAAATACAATATTAATCTTAGCCAGCATACAACCATTATTGTATGCCTACTATAGCTACGATGTTCAATAGCAGGTTACCGCCACATTCTATAGCAGGTAATACAACTAAAACCGTACAAGGTTCGTATTGTTTCTTTGTATTTCCAACAAATGGTCAGGCAAAGGAACTTCCTTACACCGAAATGGAAACGCCTCTGGAAAGACGCCCCAAGAACCTAACCGGATCTCTGCAAACACAAGGCCGACGCTACCTCACGATGTACGGCTGTAACTAGGTAACTAACACACTGACGCTACCTCACGCTGTACAGCTGTAACTAGGTAACTAACACACGAGTCATGTCATCCCCCGGTCGTCACCGACCTTTATCCGAGGTACCTCGATCATAAAGCAACAACCACAAAGTATAATAACTGTGCAGCATCAACATAGGTAAAATATCTAGGCTCCATACCATGATATCACATTTTATCCAGAAGGAAATGACATACCCTAGGGGCGCTACCCCTAAAAACCTTTTGTTGCAACATTCCTGTTTCGACCATTACCGGGTTGTGAGGCTCGATGAAGTCTCGTCCACAAAACTACGCTTTTTCACAAAGCAACGCTTTTTCACAAAGCCACGCTTTTTCACAAAGCCACGCTTTTTCACAAAGCCACGCTTTGATCAACAATTGATCAACAGCACTTCGTATGCCACATTACCAAATTGGGAATGTATCACTAGTAACCATCAACTACATAACCTCTGAGCTCGTACGTCTCAGAGAAGGGTGTTAAGCTAAGAGAATAAATTCTCCGCCACCAACAGAAATGTATTTGATAGAAACCAGCTTTACATCTCAAAGTGTAACGTCAGACACACATCCATACAAGTCTGTTCCGAGTTCGAACAGAACCGAAGGCACTTCCGAAGAAGCCCTTGCAATCCGGGTATTCACAATCCCGATCGGACTTCCCATCACTTAGGGATTCTCTATACCGTAGCTACTCAGTGCAGAGACAATCAATAGGTCATCCTATCGCTCTCGCAAATACCCGGTCTTCAAATGCAATCCATATACGACGTATCATTATTCGCAATGGGTTATATGACACAAAGGTATTTTCCCGGCTAACCCGAATAACGAGCGCAATTAAAAATCATATGGATACTGGGGTCTCAGTTAAATCATAGCTTAAAGCCCAAAACTTTTCATTCGAATGGTTAAACCAAATTACCATTTCCAATCTTTTAAACAAAAAGATTCATTTCAAAAACCTTCAATGGTTTAAACAATTTCCACGCTTTTTATCTTTTAAACAAAAAGATTCAATTCACAAAGTTTACCCCATTCACAAAGATTCATTCATAGATTTTCAAGTCGATTTCCATTTAAATTTGATTAACTCGTTAAATCCTTAAATTAAGATTTAACTTATAGCTTTCAAAACAAGTTTCCAAAGATTCATTCATAGCCTTTCAAAACAATTCTATTTCAAGTTGGATTAACTCATCCTGTCTTTAAATCAAAGACTCATTTCATAGTTTTCAAAACATTTCAATTCTATTTCAAACTTGAAATCTTTCAACACAAATTGGAAGTTCATTACTTATGTGAAAGCTTTTACTATTTGAAAACAAATAGTTTCGTTTCATAAAAATCCATTTATATTTACACGAGTTAAAACCCTTGAATTAAATTCAAATTCTCAAAACCATACTTTTAAAATGGTTTGAATTCATATAAACACACTTATAACATTTTTAACCATAATTTCCAACCATGGAATTCAATTCCAAATTTTGAATTCAAGTTCAAATTAAATTTCAAAACTCGATTAAGTTATTCAAAATAACTTTTATCTTTGAAATTCCATTTCAAAAGCTTTTCACTTTAAACCCAAATTTCCAATTTCAAAATCAATTGAAATTAAAATTTCAATTTCAAAAACATTGAATTAAAATCATCTGTGACTTAACCGATTTCCACGTGAAATCCATATTTGTGTGTGTAAAAGTGTGGTCTAGGGGTTTCACACACAATAGTGCAACATCATCAATCATTACAGATTCAAATATAACAATATATTTGATAAGCGGTATAAACTATAACGCTTACCTTTCATACACAGATCACAGATAGATATATGTCACAGATAAATAAATTACAGATCACAACACAAATCAGGATGTATCACAAAGCATCATATATCAGGGATATCAAATAATTCAACATTCACTAGAATCCAAACATCCATAAGTAAGATCAATTACTATCTGATTAAAATTAATTAATACCAGATTAATTACTTATGAATAAACTACAAATCTTGGTTAATTAATCATTAATAAATTACAAATCACTTTGATTAATTATTATTTAATCATTTATTAATTAACCATCAATATTAAATTAATTAACCTTTAATTATAGTTCATCAACATTTATTTATTAATTAATCAACCTTAATTAATTAATCACATAATTAATTATCCACTAATTAATTATTCTTTAATTACTTGGTTAATCAAACTTAAATTATTAACAAATTTACCTTAATTACTTTTATTAAGTAATTCACTTCAAGTAGTTAATTTCCTTCAACAAATAAATTAACTTTAAACTTTAAAAGTTAATTAACCATTAAAACATTCTTTATATTAATTAACTAACCTTTAACAATATTAAGTTTATTTAAAATAAACTTTCAAAACAATTCCATTTTTAAAACCTTTATTTAATTTCAGACATAAACAACACCTATTATTTAAAAGTGTTTTAAACAAATTATTTGGATAAAACTTGATTTAAGTTTAAAGTTTTAAAAACTGTTTTAAAAGAAAATCAACAAATCCGAGCAAAAACCCATTTACCCGAGCCAGATTCAAAAATACCCAAGCAAACTAACTAAAACTCCGAGCAACTTCACGTCGCCTTTTAACTTCGAGGAAACCCCCTCAATTGACTCGAGCTCGACCCGAAGAACACCTTCGTCCCCAAATCAACAAAACCCAGAGAGGATAAAACGTTCACGTGCACGTACACCGATCAATGGCGAAGCTCCGGCCTCCAAAACCACCACCGACAGGTCGACCTCGACCCACTCTTGCCGTCTGACCACCCAGAAAACATGAATCAAACTCGAGAACGAAATCAAGCAATTTGCGTCAAATATGGAACCAACTATCACCAAAAAATCTTCCCAGCATCGCCACCACAGACCACCGGGCGCCACGCGACCACAACCCTAACTGATCTGATGACCCACGAACCCTTTCCCCCTGGTCCGATCATCTATAATCCCCCATGGTCAATGAATTTGTTTTGCAACCCTGTCGAACAAACCCATTCCTAAAACCCTACTTCCAACCATATCGTCAACAACGATGATTTAAAAAAATAC
The DNA here is from genome assembly GCA_030737815.1 of Allium fistulosum. Lineage (NCBI taxonomy): Eukaryota > Viridiplantae > Streptophyta > Magnoliopsida > Asparagales > Amaryllidaceae > Allium > Allium fistulosum. Next base: position 1,622,404,231 of record CM060901.1, read on the forward strand.
GATTCCATTTTTCCATTGATCTACAACACTCAAGCCTCCTTCCACTATAATCACGACGCATATGATTTTGCCTATTGATGGATTTTGGCAATAATATGGTTTCCGTTCAACTCGAGAGTTCTCCGTGAATACTCACTTAAAATTCTAAAATGTTTATCAAAAATCATTATTTTGTAATACAAATCTGATTGTAACGTCAAAACATGAATTCCAGACCTTTGATTTTTGAATTACTTTTGATTTTTACTGTGATTTATCATTTTATAAATAAGTACTCAACAAACACTCTTGAATCTATTTTTAAAAATGATATTACACACACCCAGACAATTTTCATTTAGAAACCATAATCTAATTTTATTTGGATAAGAAGATATGAATTTTTATTGGGTGAACTAGAGCCTGTAAACTAACAGAGAACATATATATCTGTTTATACAGATATGCACAGACATTTGCACATAGTTTATATACATGCAAAACACATTTACAAACATTCAACATGCTTCAAGATATAATACTGATTTATTTTTAGAAAAGGAAGTTTACTCACTGTGAATGGAAGAACAGAGAGCAATACTGGGTTGAAAAACTGCAGTTTTAATCTTCCTTTAAATTTTGTTGCTTACTTTGTTGAATTGTAAGTTTAGCTTCAGCTGATTTGTATTTGAATTTGCAAAACAGTGATGTTTACTTCTTTTTTTCTTTCCAGGCTTGTTAAATTATGAACGAACTAGAATAAAAAGGATGTATGTATATAGAAAAGAGAGTGACAGGGTAATATTTTATTTGTACTGGGTGATAAAATATTGTACAGGAAATATTATTTTGTACAAATGAGATCAGTGATATTTGCTTCCTTTGTTGGTTGATAGATTGTTGTGGAGGGCAACATTAACTAGCTTTGTACAAATATAGGCAGATAAAATTTTTCTTGGTGGCTGATACATTTCGAATTGACCCAATACCTTAAGCTGAGATGAAAGCATTTAATGCTAAGTGTAACGATACAAATTTTCGCGTTCGAAAATCGACATCCATACTTTACATCGTACTCGAATGCCGTAGATTCGACCGTTCAAATCCGAGTCGCCGGAGCTTATAACAACATTAAGTAAACAACACAGCGGAAAAGAAAGAATATAGATATACAACATCTGATACAATATCCAGATATAATGATGATACAATGAATATCTATATACATCAGAGATATGATACAAGAAATAGCAGCGGAAAGAAAATAGATAACACCAGCAGCGGATAGAATGTCTCCAATAGAATGCTCCAAGATAAACAACGTAAATCCATGAACTCCAAGAACTGAACTAGCCCCAGATAATCCACTAAACCTGAATATCTGAAAAACCCAACTCTAGACTGCCCGTGTGGAAAATTGTGGGCACCCAGAGTTTAGGAAGGGAACAATAAACTCCGGATCAGTCATGGGACTGGTGTGAGCAATAAAAATAGTTTATCTTTAAAACAAACACAAAAGGCTTTTAACATTGAAATCCGCAATGCTTTTGGAAAATGAAACTACCATAAGACCTCCCACCACACACACAATGCAAACGCAGAATTGGAGGAGATTTCTTCTTATGATAGTCAAACATGCTTACTACGCAAAATCACTCGATATTATTATCATTAGTGCATAGTGTCGAAAACCATTTCGAAAATATAATATCAATCTTAGCCAACATACAACCATTGTTGTATGTCTACTATAACTACTACGTTCAGTAGCAGGTTACCGCCACATTCCATAGCAGGTAATACAACTAAAACCGTACAGGGTTCGTATTGTTTCTTTGGATTTCCAACAAATGATCAGGCTAAGGAACTTCCTTACCGAAATAGAAACGCCTCTGGAAAGACGCCTCGGATCCTAACCGGATCTCCGCAAACAAAAGGCCGACGCTACCTCACGCTCTAACCGAGCTATAACTAGGTAACTAACACACGAGTCATGTCATCCCCCGGTCGTTACCGACCTTTATCCGAGGGCCCTCGATCATAAAGCAACAACCACAAAGTATAATAACTGTGCAGCATCCACATTGGTAAAATATCTGGGCTCCATACCATGATATCACCTTTTATCCAGAAGGAAATGACATACCCTAGGGGCGCTACCCCTACAAACCTTTGTCGCAACATTCCTGTTTCGACCATTACCGGGTTGTGAGGCTCGACGAAGTCTCGTCCACAAAGCTACGCTTTTTCACAAAGCCACGCTTTTTCACAAAGCCACGCTTTTTCACAAAGCCACGCTTTTTCACAAAGCCACGCTTTTTCACAAAGCCACGCTTTTTCACAAAGCCACGCTTCGATCAACAAATGATCAGCAACACTTCGTATGCCACATTACCAAATTGGGAATGTATCACTAGTAACCATCAACTACATAACCTCTGAGCTCGTACGTCTCAGAGAAGGGTGTTAAGCTAAGAGAATAAATTCTCCGCCACCAACAGAAATGTATTTGATAGAAACCAGCTTTACATCTCAAAGTGTAATGTCAGACACACATCCATACAAGTCTGTTCCGGGTTCGAACAGAACCGAAGGCACTTCTCACGAAGCCCTTGCAAATCCGGATAATTTCCAATCACATCCGGACTTCCCGTCACTAAGGGTGATAAAACCTCTATATCGGGGATCAGCCGATGCAGAGTAACTCGACGGTAATCCTTCCGTTTTCAAAAATATCCGGTCTTCACCACCGGTCTTCAAATGCGATCCATATCGTCGTATCACTATTCGAAATGGGTTATATGACACAAAGGTCCTCTCCCGGCTAAACCGAATAACGAGCGCAATTAAAAATCATATGGATACTGGGGTCTCAATTAAATCACATCTTAAAGCCCAAACTTTTTCATTCGAATGGTTAAAACAAATTACCATTTCCAATCTTTTAAACAAAAAGATTCAATTCAAAAACCTTCAATGGTTTAAACAATTTCCACACTTTTAATCTTTTAAACAAAAAGATTCAATTCACAAAGTTTACCCCGTTCACAAAGATTCATTCACAGATTTTCAAAACAATTTCCATTTCACTTGGATTAACTCGTTAAATCTTTAAATCAAGATTTAACTTATAGCTTTTAAAACAATTCCATTTCAAGTTGGATTAACTCGTTCGGTCTTTGAAATCAAAGACTCATTTCATAGTTTCAAAACAATTCCAATTCTATTTCAACTCGAAACCATTCAACACAATTTGGAAATCCTTTCTTATGTGAAAGCTTTTACTATTTGAAAACAAATAATTTCGTTTTCAAAAAAATCCAGTTATATTTACACGAGTTAAAACCCTTGAATAAAAATTCAAATTTCCAAATCAATATCTTTAAAATGGTTTAACCCATATATAACTTGTACAACATCTTTAATCCCTAGTTTCAAATCATAAAATTCAATTTCAAACTTGAATTCAAATTTAATCAAATTATTTAAATTTTCAAAACTCGATTAAGTTATTTAAAATAACTTTTATATTTGAAATTCTATTTCAAAAGCTTTTCACATTTAAACCCCAAATTTCTAATTTCAAAATCAATTGAAATTAAAATTTCAATTTCAAATACATCAAATTTAAATTATCTGTGACTCAACCGATTTCCACGTGAAATCCATATTTGTGTGTGTATGGTGTAGTCCAGGGGTTTCACACAATAGTGCAACATCATCAATCATCACAGATATATCAATATCGATAAGCGGTATAATCCACAACGCTTATCTTCATTCACAGATTCATAGATAAAATAAATTTATCAGTCACAAGGATTACAATTCGATGTGGGTTTCGGATAACCAACTGGAATCCGACTCCCTGTCGCATCGAAATTCAAATGTCGTTCTATGGGTCAAGGGTTTCATATTCACATAGTAATATATCACAGAAACAGATATATATCGCAGATAAGTAAATTACAGATCACATCATAAATCAGGATGTATCACAAAGCATCATATATCAGGGATATCAAACAATTCAACATTTACTAAAATCCAAACATCCATAAGTAAGATCAGTTAATTATCTGATTAATTCAAATCAGATTTTTTACTTATGAATAAACTACAAATCTTGGTTAATTAATCATTAATTAATTAACTTTTAAATCAATTAATTATCCTTTAATTCATTACGTCAAGTAATAAATCCTTAATTAAGTAATTAACTACCCTTTAATTACTCATATTTATTTATCTTTAATTAACCACATTAATTTATCGCATTCTCTTAAACACTCGCTTAATTCAACATTATTAAGTTCCATTTGAACATTCATTTTAGATTTCAAGCTTAAAACGAATATCAATTGGACTTTAAATCTCTTTATAAAACTAACCTTTTTTAAAAACCCTCAAATTACAAATTTAAGCAAATCTTAGTTATTAAGGGGTTTTAAATCAAATCCCCTTAAATTCAAAATATTTAAACTTATTTGAAGTATTTAAATTATAAACTTTCTTTCTTCAAAAATCTGGAATTTAAATATTCCTTTAGACTCAGATTTAACTTGGTTTCAATTTAAAAAGAAATCAACATTTTAAAACTGTGCAACGGTTACAGTTTAAAAACTTGAAACAAAACTACCCGAGCCTTCCCCTATAAATCTCGAGTAACACTTCGAGTAATTCACGTTCTCCCCTCTTCCCTTATTTTATTTTCAAACTTATATAAATTTCACAGTTTTAAAACTGTAGCCTATCCCCTCCAAATTTCTCGAGTACGAACTCGAGTTAAACCCCAGAACCCCCGAGACACTCACGAGTCGAACTCCACAAAAACTCGAGCAACAGAACTTCGTCTTCCTCAAAGAAAATAGACACAGAGTCGAAAACGTGCACGTGCACGTACACCATCCCGGCGACCAACTCCAGTCCCTCGCGACCACCTTCCCATGTCAGCGACCACCTTCCAACCCATTTCAGACCATCGAATCGATAGCAGCGACCTTCCATCGAAATCGAGCCTTTACCCATACCTGGAAATACCAGAGCCCATCATCACGAATCCCCTGTCAACGTTTCTCCTCCGAAGCTCCGACCACCTGAATGCCACCAACACCGTCCACAGCCTCGACCACCTTCACTCTAGCGAATCCCAAAATCCCACCACACTCGATCCACTGACGATGACGAACGAGGCTGATTCGTGACCATTGCCTAAAACTAGGTTAAAAAACTTTCCCGATCAATCACCATCGTCACAGACAACTGCACCACCTCCGATCATTTTTCCACTATTCTCTGATCACTCCACTATCCCTAGAAAAAAACCCGGTCTCCCAGATCCCCTAGATCACTAGAGATTGTTCGAAAAGCATTTTTCAGTCATCTCATAATTTCTAACTCAAAACCCCATTAAAAATTATGATTTTAGTTTTAAAAATCATCGTTTTGTGTTTGAATCCTGATCGTAAGCCTGAAACCATGAATCTTGGGATTTCATTTTTCACCTATGTTCAAAATTTTCTGTTCCTTTGTTTCCAGAGCCCATTCACCATTTATTTTGACTTAGTTAAATCTTTAAACATAAATTTATACTTAAACAAACATGAATTTGTTTTTAAAACCCAAGTTATATTGGTAACTAAATTTATAGAACATAAATTTTAAGTAAACTTATGTCCAGGAACACAACAGGAAGTATTTGAAACACACAGTATATATACACTGTCACATATCCACAAAAATACCAGGAATTTATAACCATATTTGTTTCAGATAATAGCATTCAACCAGATTTACTCTAAGATTTTTTTTAGAAGTGGAGTTACTCACTGTGATTAAGAAGAAGAACAGAGAAAGATTGAGGCTTGAAGGCTGCAGTTTTGAACTTGCTTTGAATTGAGTGATGTTTGCTTTGATCAGTTCTGGTTTTGATGAATTCATATTGTTGTTGAAGTTTAAATTGAATTTTTGTTTGAGTTTTCACTATGATGCTTGCTCCCATTTTACTTTCTCAGCTCGAATGGAATGAAAAGGTGATATGGGAAATAGTTTACAGAGTGATGTTTATACAAGCTACAGGTAATAATATCTTATACAAACAGTGTACACATTTGTACAAATTATCAGAGAAAATTTTATATTTTGGTGGCTGAAAGAAATTTGTATACAACTCGAAATGACTTTGTTATGCTGTTAAGATATGGAGCATTTAATGCTATTGTACTTATGTTTCATTTTACACTTATCCTATTTCCTTTTCTTATACTCGCCTGGCTTATTTGACAAGCCATAAAATTTTACTTTGTATTTGTTCATACTTGTTGTTTGAATACTTTATTTGCCTTTACTTATTTTTCTATGCTTTCCCAGGTTGATAAATTATCTTGTACAAGTGATATTTTCTGGCTGGTGAGAACATTTTGTGTGCTAAGGTACCTTGCATTAAATAACTTTGTACAAATTCATTTTTCTTTCTTTCATTTCGGTCATGTACAACTGAAGATAGTTGTGTGGCTGAGAAGATGATATCTTTGCTTGCACTAGAGCTATTAATTAGACCTGTACCAATATACATTTTATAATTTTCCCTACTCTAGTTCGACTGTACATGTTTGTGTTGTTTAAGTGTACATAGATAGATATATATATTTACTCACACTTAAATCTACTTGAACGTATTTTTATTTTATTCCTATCTTCATTACTTTTATTTCAACTTAAATATTTATCTCTAGAAGTTTATAAGTTCATTTCATATCTGATATAACCATAGATTTAGTCGAAATACTCGTTTAACATCAACACTTATTTCGAATTCCTTTTAAAGTTTTATTACCCAACATTTTATTATTTATATTTTAAACCATTTATATTCAAGATTTCAAATTCAAATCAAATATATACATATATATTCAATTTTTACAATATTTTTACTTTTAAATGATTTATACCGAATATACTTGGAGTTGGGGAAACTCGCAATCTATTTACCGTTTTATTTTACTATTTTAATTCAAATATTCAATAAATTATCAATTTAAATTTAATTAAAATCCGGGGTCGTTACACTAAGTACCTTGTGTCTCAACCTTATTTTATTTGTGTATGTAGGTAGATATTTACATTGTCTTCCTTTGCATATATGTCTTATGTCCACATTTGCAGCTGTAGATGTGTAGTTGCTATCTTCTTATGCAAGCTTACATATTTGAATGTATTTTTTTTATTTCTATCTTCATTACTTTTATTTCAACTTGATTTGTTTACACACTTGTCTTTAAAAATATTATTTTATAAGATAAATGAATTTCTAATTTAGTTTGTTGTTAGATTTTATTTAAATGTTCTACTTTCTATTTTTATTAAAATTTATCTTATATTAATTTCTATTTTAATTTGTTGTTAGAATTTTAGCTAACGGTTTACTTTTATATTTTTAAACCATTTATTTACAAATTAAATTCAAATCAAACACACACACATATATATATATATATAAAATTTCAAATTTACTCATATATGCCCAAATATATATATATATATATATATATTCACATATATACATATATATACAATACTTAAATTTTAAATGATTTAACATATTTTTATTTGGATTCGGGGAAACTCGCATCACTAAAATCAATTGATTTTACAGATTTTATTCAAAGACTAAATAAGTTATCAATTTAAATTCATATAAAATTCGGGGTCGTTACAAAGAGAATTTAAGATTTTTCTGACTTGATCTTCTTCCGAAAAGAACCTTTCCCAAGGATATTAGAGAATGCACAATATCCTGAAATCTACTATACATATCTGGAATAGACTCATTAGGATTCATTTTAAATAATTGAAACTGATTTGTGAGCATGGAAATTTTGGTCTGTTTAACTTTGTTTGTTCCTTCATGAGTAACTTGCAAAGTTTTCCAGATTTCATATGCAGACTTACAAACTGACACTCTATTAAATTCATTCCTATCAAGTGAACAAAACAGAATATTCATAGCTTTAGAGTTATTTTGTGCGATGGTCTTTTGCTCAGCAGTCCACTGTGCAAAACCAGTTGTGGGTTCAAAATATTCAGTCTGTGTGATATTCCAAGTATCCAGTCCTACATATTGTAAATATATTTTCATCCTACATGCCCAATATGCATAGTTACTGCCATTAAAAAGTGGTGGTCTGACAGTAGACTGACCTTCTACAAATGAACTAGTGACAGAGGTAATAGAACCAGTGTTGGTAGTAGTAACAGTACCAGTGTTGGTAGCCATTTTGAAATTTTTCAAAATTCAGATTATGAAACTTTGAAAACCTTGCTCCGATACCAAATGTGAGAAATGTGGATTAGTATCTTAAGGCTAGAATTAACACTAGAGGGGGGTGAATAGTGTTTAAGGAATTACTAATTCTTTTTTGAGTTTATATGAATTTGAACACAAATGTATGCAATATTCAAACACAGATATGATCACAGAATCAAACATAGATGCAGATATAAAGTAAAAGCAATAAAGGAAAGAACACACCGAATTTTATACTGGTTCGGAGTTACCCTACATCCAGTCCCGCAACACAAGTACAGATTTCCTTTCAAAATCAATTCTTACAATTACACCCTCTATTTCAAGATCACGAGGTACACCGCTCCAGATTCACAATCCTCTAGGTAGAGATAGTTGATTTTACGGGCAACAAGTTCACCCGATTGATTTTCTAGGCTACAATCACACCTTTTCTCACTCGATTGAATACAAAGAAGTCTATAACTCTGAATAGCACTGGGATCTTGTTGAGATAGTGATAGAGAATCAAACCAGAGATGATCTAGTTAGATTCAATGGTGATTTCGGCAGAGTAATGGTAAAAATGTATATAAAGAAATGTGGAAGAAGAAGAGGAGTGAAATCAAAGAAAATATGAATGTAAATTCGTTTAAAATAGCCCCTAATTATAGTAGAACAATAGCCATGTCCATTCGTGAAAGGATATGACGAATATACACTTCCTTTGAAATTCAAACTTTTGAAATAAATTGTCACCATGTCGACAAGGGGTCCTTGGGGCTGTCGACAAGCCTAAGTTATTTTTGGTAATTTGTTTTTCTTTGAAAATAACTTCTATCTTGTATTAAAACTATTTTAAACTTTATAAATATACTTAACTATAGTTAAAATACATAAATAAGTATAGAGAATAATATTTTGGTATATATAAAATGTTACTATAATTTTATATTTAAATCTAAATATAAATATTAAAAGTTAAATATATTATAATTAAAAGATAGTTTAAAACCAAGGATAATTTGATATTGAAAATAAAGATTATTTTGAGGCTAAAAGTATTTTAAAACCAGGATAGATGTTTATGATTTAAAAAGGAAGATTTTGAAATCATTTTGAAAACAAGATATAATTTTGTAAAACATTTGAATAAAAGTTAGTGGATACAAAACAATGTTCCACTAGATTTTTCGTAGGTTCCATCCTACTTAGGGTTCCATCCCTTTAACGGGCTCGAAGTGGATTCCATTCCACGAATAAAATGGATTTTAAGATGTCAGTGCTTTTCTAGGAGTTTTAACAAAATTCCTAACTAAATTACTTATCTTGAAATCTTGAACTCTTGATAATTTTGATACTCATGAGTCTTGAATCTTGATATCTTCGATCTTGAGTTCATCTGTTCTTGAATCTCTATACTGTACAGTCTTCGTTCTTTGGTACTTGTATATATATCCTGTATATACATATATATCTAAACAATAATGTTAGTATTTATATTTTATAATCTTATTCTAAGGTTGTTGTCATCAAAACCAACTTCTCAGGGACTAACACTTTCTTAGCCACTTCAAATGCTTTAAATAATTGTCGAAACAGTTCAATGAAAATTTCTTTTGGTAACATGACCATCGATCTTAACATCTTTAATTTAGAAAATCAATTGAATGAACCATTCGACAACACGTTGGAAGTTAGTACCATTCAAGAAAATTTTAAAAATGAATCTTAATAATGAACGTGAGGCCGAGTACGAGAAATTGTTTCAAGATGTTCCTTGTGAGATCCAAAACACGCTTCCTTTCGAGCCTCTCATGGTTGAGTCCGAATCTCAACCGATTTCTTTGATTGAGCCACCTCCTAGGCTAGAGCTCAAACCTCTTCCTTCTCACCTTAAGTTCATACACTTAAGCGAAAACGAAACTTGTCCTGTCATAATTTCTAACGATCTTTCTCTTGACCCAGAAGCTTCTCTTCTCTCTATTCTTTAAAAAAACAGAGAAGCAATTGGGTGGTCCATTACCGATATTAAGGGAATTAGCCCTACTATTGTTCAACATCGCATTCCCTTAATTGACTAAACCAAACCCACTCGTGATGCACAACGAAGGCTTAACCCAAAAATGAAAGATGCGGTTCATGATAAAATTCTTAAGCTCCTCGATAACGGTATCATATATCCCATCTTTGATAGCCCATGGGTTAGCCCAATTCATGCCATGCCTAAAAAGTCCGGACTTACCATTATAACAAACGACTCTAACGAACTCATTCCTACTCGGACTCAAACTGGTTGGCATGTTTGCATTGATTATCGAAAATTAAATGCTGCAACACGTAAAGAACACTTCCCTCTTCCTTTCATTGACCAAATGCTCGAACGTATAGTCGGCCATGAATTCTGCTGCTTCCTTGATGGTTATTCCGGCTATAACGAAATTCTAATCGCTCCCGAAGATCAAGAGAAAATGACTTTCATGTGTCCATTTGGTACCTTTGCTTATCGACGTATGCCATTCAAACTTTGTAACGCTCCTTCTACTTTCCAACGATGAATGGTTGGCATCTTTGCTGACATGATTGAACGCTTTCTAGAAGTTTTTATTGACGATTTCTCTATCTTTGGTGATTCTTTTTCCGAATGTTTACATCATCTCGAGTTAGTTCTAAATCAATGTAAAGAAAAACATTTGACTTTGAATTGGGAAAAATGCCACTTTATGGTCAAACAAGGCATAGTCCTTGGACATATCATCTCAAATAAAAGCATTGAGGTAGATAAAGCGAAAGTTGGCATAATTGCAGACCTGCCCATTTCCAAATCTGTAAGGACATTCGATCATTTCTAGGACATGCTGGCTTTTACCGACGCTTTGTGAAAGACTTTAGCAAAATCGCTCGTCCTTTGACTACTCTTCTAGGAAAAGATGTTCCTTTCAATTTCAATTCTGATTGTGTCTCATCTTTTGAACTTCTTAAAAACGAACTCATTTCTGCTCCAATCATTTGCGCACCCAATTAGGATCTCCCATTTGAAATAATGTGTGACGCTTCTAACTTTGCGGTTGGTGCTGTCTTAGGACAACGCATCAACAAAATCATTCATGTCATTTACTACGCGGGTATGACTTTAAACGTCGCTTAATTCAACTACACAACAACCAAAAAAGAGCTTCTAGCCGTCGTTTTTGTGCTCAAAAAGTTTTGACCTTACTTAATAGGTTCACACATCACGGTTTACACTGACCATACTGCTCTTCGTTACCTCCTTGCCAAAAAGGATGCTAAATCTCGTTTGATTCGTTGGATCCTTTTACTTCAAGAATTTGACCTTACAGTCAAAGAATAAAAAGGATCTGATAATGTCATAGCCGATCAATTATATCGTCTTCCAAACGCACCATCTTCTTTACTCATCAACAAGAACTTTCCCGATGAACAACTCCTTTCAGTTTCTGTCAATCCGTGGTTTGCCGATATAGTGAACTATTTAGTCACTAAGGAAACTCCTTCTTTTTGGTCCAAACAGGATAAATACAAATTTCTTTCCCAAGTGAAATATTTCTATTGGGACGATCCATACTTGTTCAAATATTGTCCCGACCAAATCATTCGACGCTGCATCCCAGATAATGAAATAAGAAGTGTTCTTTCATTTTGCCTCAAGCGTGCGGTGGACATTTCAGCCCTCGAAAAACAATGGAAAAGGTGCTTCAGTGTGGTTTCTATTAGCCTTCTCTTTTCAAAGATTCATTCGAATTTTGTAAAAACTATGATCGATGTCAAATGCTCGGACAAATTTTTTCGACGAAATATGATGCCTCTAAACCCCATTCTTACGATCGAAATCTTTGATGTTTGGGGTATCGATTTTATAGGACCCTTTCATAATTCCATTGGAAATTTGTACATACTTCTTACTGTCGATTATGTCTCCAAGTGGGTCGAAGCCGTTCCTTGTAAAACCAACGACCATAGAATTATTGTGAAATTTCTCAAAGAAAACATCTTTTCGAGGTTCGGCACACCTCGCACAATAATCTGTGATAACGGCACTCATTTTTGCAATCGTTCTTTTGAAACTTTAATGAAGAAATATTCGATAACCCACAAGTTATCCACTCCATATCATCCTCAAATTTGTGGCCAAGTTAAAGTTTCAAATAGTCAAATAAAACAAATCTTGGAGAAAACTGTTAATAAAAATCGAAAAGATTGGTCTCAGAAATTGACCGACGCGCTTTGGGCTTACCGTACCACTTTTAAAACTAATCTTGGGATGTCCCCATTTCGTTTAGTTTACGGGAAAGCTTGCCATTTACCTGTTGAAATCGAACACAAAGCGTTGTGGGCAATAAAAGCTTAAACTTTGACCTCGATAAAGCTGGTGAAAACAGAAAATTACAACTCAACGAACTAGAAGAACTTACGAACGACGCGTATGAAAACGAGAAAATTTACAAACAAAAAATAAAAGTTTTTAATGAAAATTCAATCCTAAGAAAAACGTTTTCACCAAACCAGAAAGTTCTTTTATATGACTCTAGACTTCATTTACTCCCGGGGAAACTTAAATCGAGATGGACTGGACCATTTGTGGTACGAAATGTTTTTCCACATGGTGCCGTGGAAATACAAAACCCTAGGGATGGGTTGATTTTCAAAGTCAACGGTCATCGTTTGAAATCTTTCTTGGAATTGCCAAGTAACCAAGAGGAGGAGCTCATGATTCTTCATGAGCCAAGCTATGTCTAATAAGAATGTTAACCCTCTTTTGTAAATATGTACATATTTTTTTTCCTCGTTACACTCATTATATCATGCACTGGCTGTGGGGACACAGTCAAAATTAAGTGTGGGTAGGGTCTCATTTTCATTTTTTAATTTTCATGGCATTTTGGAATTTTCATTTTCTTTAAACTCAAAATTAAAAAAAAATTCTCAAAAATTCTAAATCTCAAAAAAAATATTCTTTTTAGCATTTTGATTTATTTCTGAAGAAACACTATAGGATAAGTATAAGTTTTGGTTATTAAATTGAAATTTTTGAAAATTTATTAGTCTTAACAAAAATAAAAATAAAGTTTGATTACAAGTAACAATGGTTTAACTGGTATATAGGAAGATTCATGGGCGATAATTATGAAGTATATTCTAATTGAAAATCTTTGTTTAAAAGAGTGGTTGATCTAAAGTAAAGGCGATAATATTTTAAATCTTTTAAGTTAAGTGGTACTAAGATGATATTGAAAAACTCTCTCTTCAAAAAAAACCCAAAAAAAACATTTGTATATATGTATAATTTTTATTAACACCTAGAGTCATATGTTCACACTCGTGTGTTCACTCGCCATGCTCTATACCCTTCTCACGTAAGCCCGAAAGACAGTGCATGATTGGTATATATGGCCTCATTTAATCTGAGTTAGGTGTATGTATATAAAAAATTCTTTCATTAATAACGCTTACAGTCAATAAGTGTTCACACTTGTGTGTTCACTCGCCACGCTCTGTATTCCTCTCACATAAGCCCGAAAGGCAGTGCATGGGTAATATATCTGGCCTTAGTTTTCTGTGTTAGGCATACATAAATATTGTTAATATCAATAAAATTTTCAAATAAAGACAGAGTAAGCAATTGAAATCCAAGCACTATTTTTGCTTATTCGATTTAACGTGTTATTCAAAAGAAATGAAAATACCACTTTGATAAAATTTGAAAATCAACTAAGGATCCATTTCATAGTTACATTGTGTTATCAACCGAAATAACTAGCCAAACTATAGTCTATTTGTTATGATAACTTGATTTTTGTTGGAAATTTTAACGAGTAAATGACTTAAATTTCTTGATAATGACCAGAACTTATATTTACTTATTCGTGGTTATTTGAAAGAAAATCCTTCATTTGTAAATATTTTCAAACTTGCATCCATATCTTTGTAAATAAATCTTGCATTTAGGAAATTTCTCATTTCGCATTTGGAGTTTGTGGGTAGTATCCACTAAAAACCCTCACGAGACAACACTCATCCTACTGGGGACACTTAGAGGTTTACCGGCTTGTTGCATTCGCTCAATGCAATCGTGTTTCCTACGAAAACGGATTTATCTTAATTTTTAGTTTATTCGAGGACGAATAAAAAGATAAGTGTAGGGGTATTTGATGTGCACGTAAATGTGCATATTTTTACATCCATATTTTATTTTTATTTAAATAAATGTCATAATTGAGTTTTTAGATGTTTAAAACCAAATTTCAAATATGCTTTCAAGTCATCATTCATACATCAATGTGGGGGTAAAATAGTAATTTTGTGCATAATTTAATTTGAGAATATTTATTTGCATATTTTATTTGAATTTGTAGGAAATTTGATGACAAAATGGAAGAGGGTTTCATGAAGATATGCATGCACAATAAGGGAAATAAAGGAATGAAGATAGAAATAATTCAAACCATGCATCATGGAGGACCTCACCTACCCACTTGGATAAATCTACAATTAGAAGCTAATGGACAACTAAGTGGAGGTTAAAGCTTCATGCATACTTGATGATGGATTAATTAGAGACTCATGGTTATTTGGTGACCACACTTCCTAAAGGGCATTTTGGGAAAGCCCCAAAAAATGAGTCTAGGGTTTTGTGCATGTATAAATAGCCCTCTTATGTACATGTAAATGATCTTCTTCCACTTTGAATTACTTAGGAAATTAGAAGCAAGTTGTAAACACAAAAATCAAAGTGAAATAAAAATGGGTTCCCAAGCCTTCTCTTTTCTACATGCTTTTATTTACTTTTATGTTCATGTTTATTTCTATGCTCTTTTTTTCATTGTTAGTAGATTAGATTTACATTCATGCAAGTAGTGTAGTTTTTTTTATGCAAGTAGTTTAGTAGTTACCCTCCTTTTCTTCCTTTGTTTAGTTGCTACTTCTTTTGCTTTTTAATGTTGAAATTTACATGTGTTGATATGATAACACAAATGAGTGGCTAAACCCTTTCAGTTTAGGGGTAATGAAGCTCTGTAATATTATGTAAATTCAACATTTATTTTGATTTATGGTCTCATTTGTGCTTCAAGAAAGTAATTTTTGATGTAAGTTTATGCAAATGAATTTGATAGCCTATGTTGCATTTGCAAATGGGCTATTCTTTTTCAACATAAACACAATTTACCTATGTTGAATCAATGCCTATTGTAAAGGAGTTTCACCCCTTTACAAATCATTCAAAGATTGATGAGACCACCGATTTATTATAGAGATTATTCGAAGTGGAGTTATGGGATACTCCAGAATCAAGAAGACACGAATAGGGGAGACAAGAGTGGACTTTGGAACCGAAGTGAACGTTCCAAAATTCAAAGGGAATCGAGTCAAAAGGAAGAGATTCAAGCTCGAATGAAAGTGATTCTGTAATTGAATTTTACTCTATATGCTGAGTTTTGCCTAAAACCATAGCTCTGATACCAACTGTAACAACCCGATATTTTCAGCCATTCGCATCCACACATGCCGGAATTGAATTGCTCAAAATATCAGATTGTAAATAAAATTTGGCAAAACTCGCATATACAGTAAATAAATAATCACAAAATCACAGACACAGAGTAATATAACAATAGTGCAGCGGAAACAAAAGAATAGTAGTTCATGAAGCTACTACATATATAACAGAGTTAAACAAGATACAACAAAGTCTCGAATACAATAGTCAAATACAATATCAGAATACATCACTGGAATCAACTGAATATCTGAAAGCTGGATTGATAGCTGGATCTCCATGCGAAGCTCCAACTCCAAAGGTGAGTCTCGAATACTGGTACACTCAGTCTGACCCGAGCATAAAGCAAAACACAAACACTCGAGTCAGGATTAACATTCTTATATCAATAAATCCAACTCAAGTGAAATATCAACTGAAATACAAGTAACTCAAGGATGTTTGGGATAACCATCCTCTAAGGACCCGTTAAACTATTTATATATAGTAGTGTACGCTAAGTAGATAATGCCTATCAGTAATATAAAGTATCAAAATAGCGTTAAGGCGTTACCATTATCCCCCTTAACACATTTTATATAAGCGCCATAGTCTATACAGCACTGTAAACTCCACCGTAAACTAGTGGGCTATCAGGGAGTACTCCATAGGTATAACACAAAACAAATCGTAGTGGTCGCGCATAGGGATACGAGTATGACAAGGAACATGAGGCAATACCCGAGGTAGTGAAACTACCGTTTGCCTGATCCGGACTGGTGAGAACGCATCGCCGCAACGATCACAACACCGCGAAACAATACTCCCAAATCAAGGGTGCGCACCAATCAAAAACAAGTAATGAGTAGTTTACGGAGAAGTGTGTTCGGTCGAGGTAGCTAACCTCACTGGCCCGGCACGGCTCCTGTTTAAGTCATTTCCAATTTGACACAAGTGTCAAGGCTATCCATTATCGTTCTCTTTCTTCAAATCCAGCAACGTCATCATTCCAACCACTTCATTCTGGATCACACTCCACGTATAATAGTTATTAAAGTGGTTTTCGGTTTGGATAGAGAGTATGTCCCCAACCGATCCCGGACTCTTCAATAACTACGTAATTATTACACCGATTGGTCATTTAATAAACTTTCAAAATAGTTTACATTTCAAAACCCAAATATCATTACCATTTCAAAACCATATCCATACGATATCAATTTCACTTCAAATAAATCCATTTCCAAAATCATATCACTTTCCAAAGTTATATCGCTTTCGAAATCGTAAGTCTTTAAAAATCAAAACACTTTGGAAATCAAAACCTTGAAATTCATAACACTTTGAAACTATAGTTTGAAATCATAACATTTTGGAATTCATAACACTTTCCTCTTAAATAGTTTAGATATTAAAATTAGTGTATATAATAAAATAGTTTATAAAATAAAAATAGTTTATATAAAATAATTATAAGTTAAAATAGTTCATAATAAAATAATATATATTGAAAATGATTTATATAAAATAGTTTATATTAAAATAATTTATAAAGTAAAATATAAATAGTTGTAGATATAGTTTAAAAATACTTTATAAAATAAAATAGCTTCCACAAATTCACAAATCGATTCAAATTAACTCAACTTCCAAATTCAACTTAATTCAATCTCAATTCATAAATTTCAACTCAATTCAATTTCTCAATAAATCATTTCGAATCATAACGATTTCAAATACAGATTTGAAACACAAAATAAACCATTAAATTCAATATATTTCAAAGCTTTAAATATTCCACATTTCAAAAACTAAATTTGATAATTCCATTTATATCTCAATTTAATTTCATTACATTTAGTTTCTGAGATATTTCTTTAATCATTTCAATACATCTAAATACAACTTCAATTTACAAATTTATATAAACAAAATGTCCCATTTAAATTTATATAAGTTTGAAATATTCATTTAAGCCACTTTTTAATCAAATTCAAGTTATAAAACATATCTTAAAATTTCAAATTTAATAGATTTCAAATCAAATTTATTTAAGTATAATTATTAAATGGCTTTGCCAAAAAAAGTATAATTATTAAATAATTAAGAATTTCAAATCAATTTCAAATTTATCTTTCAACCTGAAGCATTATAAACTCTATATTTGAAAATATAAATTTTACATAAATACTCAAACATATTTTTATATTGATTCAAATCAACTTTAATAAATCTTTAAAATCAATATTTATTAAACCATATATTTCTTTTCAAAACCATGGAAATCATTTTCAAAATATTTATATATATAGACCAACGGTGTCTGTATAAAATTTTCTACCCTATGGTCAAGTGATACGGATATTTATCATTTCAATCCGTAATTTATATATATACGGGTATATATCTTTTCAACCTGCAATCCCAAATTCAATTCAATGAAAATCGCTTGGGTTTATCATTTCAACCCATAACGATTTTCTCCTATTCTACAGATCGTTCGGGTGTGTATCATTTCAACCCATAGTGAATTCTATACTAACAGGGAACTTGCAGCGTGATAACAGATATGATAATAACATAACAGGCGTATATGATCAATATAAATAACAGATAATGGTGTCAGGTGTCACAGGTGAACAGATACAGATAATGGCATATATATATATAGCAATATAAATAACAGATAATGGTGTCAGATGTCACAGGTGAACAGATACAGATAATGGCATATATGTAGCAAATGTAAATAACTAACAGCATCATATTTCAATTGTCATTTCAATTTAAATCAAATTTAATAAATATAAGAACATTAATCGTGAGTGATTGCTCACCTTTCGAGGCTAGAGGGGTAGACAATGAAGTTGAGTTACGAAATGCAAGCACGACTCCCAAAGCAAAGCGATATTGACACGAATTTTATGGACAAGCTGATAAATAGGAATTGATGGAACAAATCAGGATCATTTTGATATAACAGAAACAAAAATAAATATTATATCCATATGTATCTTCTCTCATAATTAAAATAAAATTTTAAACTCAAATTTTAAAATAACATATATATATTCGTAAAGAATCCAAATATCAACATTTATTATACAATCTATATAAATAATTTATTTAAATATATATATAACTTATAAAATATATAAACAAATGTTTATCTTGATCCAAACAAACTTACTGCATAAATTTTCATATAAACCACTTATAAAGCATAGATAATACATCATCAATAATATAAAGTATGCTGCAAACAAATATAAAATCGTATATACATGTAATATCCCTTTTATATATATACACACACACACACACACATACTTTAAATCAACAAAATTTAAACACACTTAAAAACCAACCTAATATAAACATACATAAATATACACCTTGAAATCAGAATTAACGCATATATATATAAACATAATACAACTAAGTTTGAAGCAAATGTACGAGATGCGTCATTTATATATTACTAAAGTCAAAGCACGCCTTCTTCTATCATACAATATACTGTGGCCTACGTAAATATGCGAAACTACTATACTGCAGACTTATAAGTACAAATATATACACACTTATATATATATATATTAACACACGACTTATTTAAACTAATATAGATAAAGTTTAAAATCCAACATCAATATACGTGTGCTATGTACATAACAACACGTAATATATATTATCGAAATCCAATTACATGCCAGCTGAAACACATATACTTAAAATGGTTAATAGTATAACTTATAAAAAGTAAAGTAGCAGGTTATAAACTTAGATATTATATCCTTAAATCAACACTTATATATATATATATATATATTCTTTATTACAAACGCAAGATACTTTATATACAATAGCTCAGATCTAATATATCTATACTATTTCTTTGATTAGCAGAATATATAGGCTCGAATATATACATATACTTTCGTAATATATATAAAATAAACAAATAAAAATAGCATTTTAAAACAATGTTTACATATACACACTTAACAAAAAATATGCAGGCTTGATAACATATTTACAACCTTGATATTTTAAAATATATCCTATATGTACATAACAGCCTATCATTTATGTACGCTCCCATATACTGTAATATCTAACTTTTTTATGCTTTAAATAAACAAACATATTTGTATATAAGTATACTTGCAAACGCATATATATACAGTGTTCTTATAAAGTAAAGAGGACAGATGTACCGCTTAGATTGTAGGCGATGAGAAAGAGGAGGGCCGGAGGAGATATTGAGGAGATGGGTCATGGTCGGTTGAAGACGCTGTTAGGGAGGAGGCGAAGCCGGCGTGGTGATGTGAGGTCTCGGCTGCTCTGGTGAGTGATGTGTGGCCGATCACGGTACACGGTCAGAAGGAGGAGCCTCGGCCAGAGTTTGAGGAGCAGATTTTGGGAAAGCGAGGCTCCGTAGCTATTTGCGCGGTTGAGGGGATGTGCTCCGGCATTGGCGAGTGGAGGCTGCTGCGCGGACTGCTTCGCGGAAAAGTCGGAGGGAAAGGTGGAAGATGCAGCTGACTTTGGAAGGGATGGCCGAGTAAGGATATGGTGTCGAGTTAAACAATGGTGGATCGAGCAAAGAGAAGAGGGGAGGCATACTGTTTGCATTAGGCAAAAATGGTGAATAGGGGTTGAAAATGAAAATGGGCAAACAAAATTCTCTGTAGACTAAACTTTTATATACAATATTATATTCTATAAAATGAGGACAGAGGATGAAGCGCAGTGCACAGCCCGAAAAATGCAAACGTACCACTTGCAAAAATTTATATTTCCAAAACGAACCATAAATGCATTGAAAACAGCTGGCCATTGGTTTGGCAGATAATAAATGCTAGTGACTGTTGGGTTTGTACGGTTAAAAATAAAAGGCACAAAGAACCCAAAAAGTTAAAATTTGGGTACCGGTACGATTAATCGTTTTATCGATTTCGTCGAGTACCGAACTTCGAAACACACAAACGAATATGCTACGGAGATCAGCACAACAAGGCGATCAAAACGGTACACAGATGTCTGTGATACGATCATCTGGTCAAAAGACGATATCGGTACCAAAGTGCTGCTATTTTGCCGAAAATAAGATCGACGGAGCAATAGATGTCCAAATTTGACGAAACGAAAGATGACGTCTCACTCAGAAGATGATTTACAAATTTTCTATGTAAAAATATTTAGGTTTGGAAAACATTTTATTATCATCAATTTTAACTGATATAAATTGGAATAAAATTACACTAGAAAATAAACTTCCAAATTATTTGATGAAAATTTACCAGTTCCAAATATCAAATTTTTATTTCAAAATTTTATCGTTTAAAATTTCACAAAATTTCAACTAATTACGTTATTAAAACAGTTAAAATTTACGGGTCGTTACATAAAAAAAAACAAATCTTGGAGAAAACTGTTAATAAAAATCGAAAAGATTGGTCTCAGAAATTGACCGACGCGCTTTGGGCTTACCGTACCACTTTTAAAACTAATCTTGGGATGTCCCCATTTCGTTTAGTTTACGGGAAAGCTTGCCATTTACCTGTTGAAATCGAACACAAAGCGTTGTGGGCAATAAAAGCTTAAACTTTGACCTCGATAAAGCTGGTGAAAACAGAAAATTACAAATCAACGAACTAGAAGAACTTACGAACGACGCGTATGAAAACGAGAAAATTTACAAACAAAAAACAAAAGTTTTTAATGAAAAGTCAATCCTAAGAAAAACGTTTTCACCAAACCAGAAAGTTCTTTTATACGACTCTAGACTTTATTTACTCCTGGGGAAACTTAAATCGAGATGGACTGGACCATTTGTGGTACGAAATGTTTTTCCACATGGTGCCGTAGAAATACAAAACCCCAGGGATGGGTTGATTTTCAAAGTCAACGGTCATCGTTTGAAATCTTTCTTGGAATTGCCAAGTAACCAAGAGGAGGAGCTCATGATTCTTCATGAGCCAAGCTATGTCTAATAAGAATGTTAACCCTCTTTTGTAAATATGTACATATTTTTTTTCCTCGTTACACTCATTATATCATGCACTGGCTGTGGGGACATAGTCAAAATTAAGTGTGGGTGGGGTCTCATTTTCATTTTTTTAATTTTCATGGCATTTTGGAATTTTCATTTTCTTTAAACTCAAAATTAAAAAAAATTCTCAAAAATTCTAAATCTCAAAAAAATATTCTTTTTAGCATTTTGATTTATTTCTGAAGAAACACTATAGGATAAGTATAAGTTTTGGTTATTAAATTGAAATTTTTGAAAATTTATTAGTCTTAACAAAAATAAAAATAAAGTTTGATTACAAGTAATAATGGTTTAACTGGTATATAGGAAGATTCATGGGTGATAATTATGAAGTATATTCTAATTGAAAATCTTTGTTTAAAAGAGTGGTTGATCTAAAGTAAAGGCGATAATATTTTAAATCTTTTAAGTTAAGTGGTACTAAGATGATATTGCAAAACTCTCTCTTCAAAAAAAAATAAAAAAAACATTTGTATATATGTATAATTTTTATTAACACCTAGAGTCATATGTTCACACTCGTGTGTTAACTCGCCATGCTCTATACCCTTCTCACGTAAGCCCGAAAGACAGTGCATGATCGGTATATTTGGCCTCATTTAATCTGAGTTAGGTGTATGTATATAAAAAAATTCTTTCATTAATAACGCTTACAGTCAATAAGTGTTCACAATTGTGTGTTCACTCGCCACGCTCTGTATTCCCCTCACATAAGCCCGAAAGGCAGTGCATGGGTAATATATCTGGCCTTAGTTTTCTGTGTTAGGCATACGTAAATATTGTTAATATCAATAAAATTTTCAAATAAAGAGAGAGTAAGAAATTGAAATCCAAGCACTATTTTTGCTTATTCGATTTAACGTGTTATTCAAAAGAAATGAAAATACCACTTTGATAAAATTTGAAAATCAACTAAGGATCCATTTCATAGTTACATTGTGTTATCAACCGAAATAACTAGCCAAACTATAGTCTATCTGTTATGATAACTTGATTTTTGTTGGAAATTTTGACGAGTAAATGACTTAAATTTCTTGATAATGACCAGAACTTATATTTAACTTATTCGTGGTTATTTGAAAGAAAATCCTTCATTTGTAAATATTTTCAAACTTGCATCCATATCTTTGTAAATAAATCTTGCATTTAGGAAATTTCTCATTTCGCATTTGGAGTTTGTGGGTAGTATCCACTAAAAACCCTCACGAGACAACACTCATCCTACTGGGGACACCTAGAGGTTTACCGACTTGTTGCATTCACTCAATGCAATCGTGTTTCCTACGAAAACGGATTTATCTTAATTTTTAGTTTATTCGAGGACGAATAAAAAGATAAGTGTAAGGGTATTTGATGTGCACGTAAATGTGCATATTTTTACATCCATATTTTATTTTTATTTAAATAAATGTCATAATTGAGTTTTTACATGTTTAAAACCAAATTTCAAATATGCTTTTAAGTCGTCATTCATACATCAATGTGGGGGTAAAATAGTAATTTTGTGCATAATTTAATTTGAGAATATTTATTTGCATATTTTATTTGAATTTGTAGGAAATTTGATGACAAAATGGAAGAGGGTTTCATGAAGATATGCATGCACAATGAGGGAAATAAAGGAATGAAGATAGAAATAATTCAAACCATGCATCATGGAGGACCTCACCTACCCACTTGGATAAATCTACAATTAGAAGCTAATGGACAACTAAGTGGAGGTTAAAGCTTCATGCATACTTGATGATGGATTAATTAGAGACTCATGGTTATTTGGTGACAACACTTCCTAAAGGGCATTTTGGGAAAGCCCCTAAAAATGAGTCTAGGGTTTTGTGCATGTATAAATAGCCCTCTTATGTACATGTAAATGATCTTCTTCCACTTTGAATTACTTAGGAAATTAGAAGCAAGTTGTAAACACAAAAATCAAAGTGAAATAAAAATGGGTTCCCAAGCCTTCTCTTTTCTACATGCTTTTATTTACTTTTATGTTCATGTTTATTTTTATGCTCTTTTTTTCATTGTTAGTAGATTAGATTTACATTCATGCAAGTAGTGTAGTTTTTTTTATGCAAGTAGTTTAGTAGTTACCCTCCTTTTCTTCCTTTGTTTAGTTGCTACTTCTTTTGCTTTTTAATGTTGAAATTTACATGTGTTGATATGATAATACAAATGAGTGGCTAAACCCTTTCAGTTTAGGGGTAATGAAGCTCTGTAATATTATGTAAATTCAACATTTATTTTGATTTATGGTCTCATTTGTTCTTCATGAAAGTAATTGTTGATATAAGTTTATGCAAATGAATTTGATAGCCTATGTTGCATTTGCAAATGGGCTATTCTTTTTCAACATAAACACAATTTACATCATCGTTTGCTAATTGCTTTTTGATTTTGAAATGAAAGTAAAAACAAAATTTGATGATCTATATTACTAATTACAATAGTGTAAATAGATCATACTTAAAATTGCTTTTGCTTTGACTTTATTTTCATGAGAATTGATAAGTTGTTTATTTGTTGTACTATAGTTTGATGGTTTAAGTTATGTTAATTAATAACATAAATAAACCATACTTATGATAAATACAACACTTCTTTCACTTAATATCAAAAATAGAGATCATAGATTATTTGTTTGTTGGTGTATAAAAATATGAGAGTGGATTTGCCTCTAAATTGTTTAATCTCATAGTTTTTTATCTCATTTTCATTCCAGTTTTAGTTTCATTTTATTTACAATTTGTAGTTAACAATCTTCTCTCCGCTTTGGTCTAATTTGATTGAATAGAAATTTTTAAACTAAAAAATTCCTTGCGGATCGACCCGTACTAAAATTTTACGACATGCGCTTGCGGTTAAATTTTAATTTAAATTCGTTCGACGGTTTTCTAACTCGATAGAATTCCCATCGACGAACACTCATCTACAATCTCGATTGCATGGTGAATGCCGTCCGTCTGCCATAATAACATAAATTACAAGTCAATGTATTTATTTTGAATATTTGAATAAAGAATGGACGTACGACGTACCACATTCCTTTCAAGGGGCGCTCTGGGAGTGTAAGGGTCTGTAACAACGGGAGGCGCTGTAGGTGGCTCTATACGACGAAGAACATATCGACGCGTGATGTTCTAGTACCAAGAAAGATATTCTTCGTCGGATAATGTGAAGTCGCGTTCTTGTTGCGTGTGCATATAGCGATCATTCCATGTCTTAATCGCCATAGCGTACTCTCCAGCTACAACATCTATCTTGTAATGTGGTGGTTGTTCTGGTAAATGCCGTGTCATACTAAACTGTCTCATCACTCGGTCGGGAAGATGAAATGCGACATCATTAAAGCAAATGAGAGGAACACGAGTAGTTCATAGTTGAATGGAAGTGGTACACAAGTTAGGCAGATCTCCAAGCACATCTGCGTATGGGGTCCAAGTCACAGAATTATAATCTATCACATCTAACTCATTATGGTAGAAGGTAACATTACGCTTGGGGATTTAACGGTGCTTTTAGGTCTTGCCCACCTGCAACAATATAAAAATGTAATTTATCAAATTCGAACAACTATATGTACTATAATTTAGCACTAATTATACCTGGCACCGTATAGCAATGATAAATCAATCGCCAACCTCCTCATGGGTATTCTACATACAGGTAGATAAGTCCAACACCAAAGCTGCAAATAATAGTAGACACATGTTTTCAAATGAATAAGAGCATATGAAATAATTGTCGGCGAAAGTAAATAATGCAAATACCTATACTAGACTCACACAACCACTAATGCTTGTGCTCTCTTGCAAAGCAAGCCTCGACAGCTCGGCTTATGTATAAGCTAGAACTGCACTGCCCCAAGAATACTAGCGACAAACACCAAAGTCTTCTAGAAATGGAAGCCATCTAAGCCATATCCGTGTCTTCGAATGATCGCAAATCAACATTGAACAAATAATATGCAATATAATAGCTCTAGCTCACTGCTGAATCTGAATCTCTGTGGCGTCTGCTGGAATGTCATCTACAAGCTGTTGCCTAAATCATCTAGTCTGTATCATCTCGTTACCCCACCACTCCTCGACTGGAGGAGTTAGACCTAGGAGCCCCTGGCATAGAATCAGGAAATCAATTGGCTCGGGGTTAGTCAACGGAACACCATCTATGGATATACCAAGTAAGCACGCAACATCACCCAACGTGATAGTCATCTCCCCTACACGTAGGTGAAATGTAGATGTCTTCGGCCTTCATCTATCCACCAAAGCAATTATAAGATGATGATCCAATTGGATGTGCCCTAACCGAAAAACAAGTCCAAACCCAGCTTGGTCTATCAACTGTAGAACGTCTGGATGAGGGGATGTTACTCTCTTTAATTTAGACGAATAGTCTATGGTCCCGTCTGCAGTATTATGCTGTCAAAATATCACAAAATGATATCAACATTTAACAAACAATATCAATTGATATTTATGTTTCAAAACTGAGAATTTTACCACGACGAATTCAGGATTATTCGTTCGATGACGTTCTTGCAAATATAGTACAGAACCATCGATTGGTCCCGGTAACATCTCCGAGTAAACTACACATATATAAGAATTAGATATTCACATTTATTTTCCAACCTCAAAACTATGAATTTAGGCATTGTTTTTCGACAATGTAACAATGATTTCGCCTATCTTTAGTTATCTCTATAATCAATGACTATTTATAAATCTTAAAAACTATACTTTTTCCATTTTTTTGAAAACACTAAAGTTAGAAATTTTTGAATAAACCATACCTAGAGGAGCTTCCTGCGATGAAGAGTTTGCCATCTTCCAATTTACTAAAAAAATTACTAAAATTTAATGGCTATTTAAAGTTTGTAAGGAAACAGTGTAAAAATTGAAGGGTTTGGGTTTTGTGTAAAAGTTGAAGAAAGGGGAAAATGATGGGAGGGGAAGAGGGGGGTTCTGTTTTGTAGCAGAACCCCGTATGAGCGATTTTTCAAAAGTTGCCCATACAAATTTAACTAGATAGTACGTTGGCGACTTTTCAAAAGTCGCCAACGTGCTATCCACTTAAAAACTTATTGGCGACTTTTGAAAAGTCGCCAGTTGGCGACTTTTCAAAAGTCGCCAACAAGAAACCAACAAAAAAAATACACTGGCGCCTTTTGAAAAGGCGCCAATATATTTTGGCCAACTCAACGCTGAGCTGACCAAAACAGGGCTACAAATGAAATTAGTTTTAAAACTGAGCTATTTGTGATAATAGTTTTCAAAACGAGGCCAAATTGAAAAAGAAAATACGATAGAATATGATTTATATATCTGTACTTTTATGTAGTCGATATGCATTGAATGTTTCCCATCAATGAGAAAATGTAGCTTTCCTTCTGTGCATTGAATATTTTCGATCAATGAGAAAATTTCCATTTATGTGTTTAATATTTCCGATCAATAAGAAAATATAGTTTTCCTTTCTTTTTAAATATGATTTGTGCTTTTTGATACATATACCTTTCATTTGAGAGGGTTTTATACTCTATGTATGTATGTATGTATGTGTATATATGTGTGTATGTATGTATATTACATACACACACATATAAAAGATACTCGAATCTGATGAGATATATAAGTGAATTCAATTTATCTCTTTTTGAAATTAGTGCCCTGCAAATACATAATTGTAAACAAATTCATTAAATGCAATATATATTTATCATTATCAAAATAGAAATTATCGAATTTTTATAGATAAAATGCAGATATTTTTGATTTGTGATACGTGTGAATCAATCATATGGATGACAAACTAAATGAAAACAAAATTGTGCTTTTTTGATTTTTTTTTGGGTCTAACACACTTTGAAAAGAATTCAAATATAAAAATATATTTATTATCATCAAACAAGGCGTATATTCTACAATCTACTCTTTTTGATGATAACAAGCAATATGTTAAGGATTTACAAGCGCAATGTGCATTGAGTGTATACTAAATGTCATAAAATCAAAACCATAGCACAATGTTTCAATATGTGTAATATGATCCTCCTATATATGTGGGTGTTCGACAATAAAATATTAAACCAATAATATTTATTTCAATGTTCACAATAAATTCAATGTTGCCAAATCTTAATCGATCTCTTCCCTTTCTGTTTTCATCAAAAGTATAAATATTATTAAAATAGTGAGAATGTGATAGGAAATGATGAAACTCTATCAAAATATGACATTAAATAATTAGTGAAAAAATCACCATAAATTTTAGCAACTATATTGATCAGAGTAACATCCCATGAGTTAAAAGAGGGTGGTAAAAATAAGTATGGTTATATGAAGTAGGATTTAAATGAATATAAACTCAACCGATCTAGCCACAATCCAAATAATAATCCAAGTGAAATATTTATCCAATAACAGTTTTTCCCTAACTCGTTATAAATGATATCATGATACTTGCACCAATGCATTGCCTTAAGATTAGTTAGATGAGGGAGAAGAATTATGTGATAGGTGTGTATACACCGATGCTAAAGAATTTCAGCACAACTGAATACCCTTAGGTGATATAACTCTTTGCCTATACCACATCCATTTTTCATGCGTAGCCGCAACCATTTAAATTTAAACTTTATAACATATTATATGTTATACTTTTCATATAGAGCATAAACAAGACTTATCCCCTATACTCACTTTTAAGCCAACCAATCTTCACCACCTTTTGGGTTATGTCGTTTAGCCAACACAAGCATAAAGCTAAAAAAATATGAGTCGACAGAATATGAGTATCAAAGGTAGATTCAGAGATGATGTGGGATGTGCAATAGTCAAAAGAAGAAACTTTGACATTGCTCGATTATCAAAAAAGTATCACAATATCATTATTATTTAATAAAGTAAAAAAAGCAATATCCTTATTCATCTATGTAATCAATATAAATAGGTAACTTCTATATCTATCTACAATTGCCATCACTTAATCCACATCTAAGTTAATCCATGGAATAGTGTTTAGTTAATCCACATGTGAATTTACTGATTAATAAACTAAAATGTCCTTTTTTTGTTTCTTATCTCCTTTGGTTAAATAACTCTTTCTGGATCAAAATTAATGTTATAAATGTATAAATTGCAGGTGCCAGGAATGAATTATAAAAACAAATGATTTAATTATATGATTTGTTGGCTTTTAATATTGACTTGTAAGCAACATGAGAATTGTTAGCTCTCAACATAATCCACATCAAAGTTGTTTACTCTAAATCAAAATTAGCACTCAATATTATCCGAATTTAGTGAATCAATCTCATATAAAACACTAAATCAAAATTTTTTACCATTGTTATTTCTCCAGATTGATGCTTTCTCGTTCATGCATTGAAACTGCTTCTTCACTTCAAAGTCCTTAACCCCTCAGACTAAACTGTTGAATGTTCCTCTTTTCCAGGATGATGGGTTTATTAAGTATTATAAGTCAAGTCAAAGATATGGACGATGTGGATTTTAATGGTGGAGCTTCATAATTCAGTAAAGATTAAGATGATTCTAAAAAGAAACTTTCATATTAAATATCAAAATTATTCACCGATTATTTATGACGTTGAGCAAAGTGATATTCCATCATATTAGAGGAACAACTTTGAGCACACTGCCATTGTAGATAGCTTTGAAATAATTAAATACGTGATGAGTGCATTGTAGAAACTAAAAATCTATTTAAAAAGGGAGGTTTTGTTGGGCATATTCATTTATGTTTGCTGATTAGTAGTATACAAAGACTCATAGCTTTAAGAAGAAGAGGAGTACATGAAAAAAAATAGAAATGCTAATTCTATTCAGACACAAGGTATTACTAAGTAACCGACTTAAATTTCAAAAATAATTCGGAGAAAAAATATCTATTTTGTCATTCATCCATCTTTTAACCACTCATCATATTTTTCTTCTTCTATTCATCTTATCCAAAAAAACGCTGAATATAATTTTAGGTAAATTCTCAGATCTTTGAATCGATGGATTGTGATGATGAGAATAAATATCTAATGGAATTAGAAGCAAAACTTGAACTTCATGTTGTTTTGAATTTTTTAATTCAAAAATTCATAGTTTACAAAAGAGGTAAAATTTGAGTTTTTTGTTTTATGATTTTGCCGGGCTGAGTTTTTCTATGGTGGAATTTTTTTAGGGATTTGATATATACTAGGGAATGGCAAAAAGGGGAATTTTAACGATGAGATGGATATACTCAGCAAAAACATGGTTGTAATGGTTTTTTAGTTTTGTAGGGGAATACGCGGCAACTTTTCGGTTTTATAAAGAATTAGACTAAAAATTAGTGAATAAACTAAATAAATTTATATTTAGTGCAAAAGGCAAATTATGCTTAAAAGTACAGTGGATGAACTTAATCATATTGTGGATAGAAATAAAAGTTACCATATAAACACTTTTGAAAATCGCATAAGAAAATTCAATCGATAGTGATATAGTTTCAAAAGTAAATTCCTTTTAAATAACTTAAAAATATTTACAGTTTATATTCAAATTTTGAATATGATATATGAATTAGTTTAAGAACTATTTGTTTAAAGAGGAGCACATGGTCTAAGGGTACACACATTAATATATCAAAACAAAAATCAAAGGCTTATCTCAAAAGATTTCATCCTAAAGCTCAACATTTTCATAATAAATTCATCTTCAACAATCATTTCAAGTTTTGAATATCAAAAACTCATCTCAAGAAGTTCATCACAAAACCAAATTTCATTTCACAAAACATTTCCAAAAGTCATTTCAAAATATTAAAATAAATCATATTAGGAAGTTTCATATCAACATTTTCAAGTCAAAAGATCCTCTAATCAAGCCTCTCCAAAAAAATTGCTCATTGAAAACTCATGTCAAATGTAACGACCCGTAAATTTTAACTATTTTAATAACGTAATTAACTGAAATTTTGTGAAATTTTAAATTATTTAATTTGGAAATAAAAATTTAATATTTGGAATACGTCTACTTAAACATAGCAAATGGTAAATTCTCATCTGATAATATGCAAGTTTATTTTATTGTGTAATTTTATTTAAATTTAAATCAGTTAATATTTGATGATAATAAAATGTTTTTCAAACATGAATATTTTTATATAATAAATTTGTAAATCATCTTCTGAGTGAGACGTCATATTTCGTTTCACTAAATTTGAACTGCTATTGCTCCATTTATCTTATTTCTGGCATTTTGCAGCATTTTCGGTACTGATATCGACTTTTGATTTGATGGTCATACCACTGATATCTATGTACCGTTTTGATCGTCTCGTCGTGCTGATCTCTACGGTATATTCAATTGTCAATTTTGGTGTCCGGTACGCAGTGGAATCCGTGAAAACGGTTAACTGTATCGGTACCACTTTAATAGTTGTGTCCATTCAAATTTCAAACGGGAATTGACAGCAACTAACGTTTATTAAAACATTCATTATTTGCTAGAATTCAGCCATTCCCTATGCCCCAATTTCCGCTTTTATGTCCGCCGTTTCGAAAATCTAACGTATAACAGTGGTATACCCTTTGTATTCATTCATTTTTTTAATGGTTCGTTTCCATCCGCTTTATAGCTTTATTTTTTTTCTTTCATTTCGTTTTATTTCTAAAGCTTGCTCCTTTTCTGTGCTTCAAAAAAAAAGAAATGAAGCTTCAACATTTTTCTTCCTTCTCTCGAAACTTTTGCACACAACCTTCCCCTTTGCCTCTTCCATTTCCAAGCAGCAACCATCACTGCTACCTCTTCCCGAATCCCCAATCTCGGCCGAGTCTTCGTCCGCCTCTCCCCTACCCCTTACTCACCGTGTTCAGCTGCGACCAAACCCCACAAACTTCCACGCAAGCCCGCATGCTACTGAGGTTTGCCTACCCGCCTCCCTGCTTCCCCTGATCCTCCACCCCTCACGCAAGCAGCTCATCTCCACACCCACTGCCACATCCCCTAAGCGACCACAACAGCCAAGCCTTTCCATCATTCCATCACCACCTTTAGCACTGACCGAGCCTCCGCTAGTTGCCCATCACCACACAACAACCATCGGCCTCCAACCTCTAGCCACTGACCTCGCCAACCGACGGCCAAAGCCCATCGGCATCCGCCATTTTCCCTCCTAGCTTTGGCCATGTTTCAAAAAATTTTTTGCATTAGTGCGTATTTACATCGATTGGTATATATATATGTGTGTGTGTGTGTGTCCAAGAAGATTTTTATGTTAGTATATATGTATGGAATATATGTTAAATATATACATGTGAAGTTTATATGTTGCATATACAAATTTTTTTTATGTTAGAACTCAACGGGTATGCTCGTATATCTATATAACTGTAAATAATGTTTATACTTTAGCACCTTTTTGTATATGTTGAAAAGGTATTTACGAGTTTCAGTTTATAAAGAGGATATAGTATTAAAATATAGAATATACATTTACTGTATATAGACTTACAGTATATTTTATTACGAAATTATTATATATATGATATTGTAGAAAGTAATATATATTTCCTTTATTAAGCATTGATGTTGAATTGTATGCTTGAGTTATATACAATATGTTCATTTCAGTATATATATTTTCTGTGTTTTGTGTAGCCATATATGTATATTTTTGTTGCTTGTAATTTTTTTTGAATAGCTTATATATATTTGTTATATATAATTGTCTGCATATTTGTTATATGTTATATATAGATTCTATTCATACTGTAAAGGATATATATGCTTTAATATACATATATGTGTTTGGTTTATAATAACGTGATGTGTTTAAGTGTTTTATGCATGTTATATTAATTATATAATGTGGTACAGTATATATATATATATATATATATATATGTTAGTCACATATTTATATATATTAGTAGATATAAGGTCAAGTCTGCATATTTGCTTTTACATATTTAGCTATTCGCATATACACTTTTGTCTGCATATATTATGTGGTGTCTGCGTTTGTATATTGGTTTTAAGCATGGTTTTATAAAGAGAATATACATGAATTTTAAATGGTTTTGAACTGAATTGATTTTTATATTATAAGTATATATTTTATTTTAACTTTATATATACATATATATATATATATTTTAATTTTTGTCTTAGATTAAATTATTGATTTTAATAAAATAACAAATATTTTCTGTATATATCAAACTGATTCTGATTCAGTTCATCAATTCTTGATTTTCAGCCATGTTCGTCCAATTCGTGCCAATCTTGCTTTGCTTTGGAATTCGTGCTTGAATTCTTAACTCATCTCATTCTCGTTCATCTCTAGCCTCGAAAGGTGAGCAATCACTCACGATTAACGTTCTTATATTTATTAAATTTGACTTCAACTGAAACAACAATTGAAATATGCTGTTATTAGTTATTTACATTGCTAGATATATGCTATTATCTGTATCTGTTCACCTGTGACATCTGACACCATTATCTGTTATTAATATTGATGATATATGCATGTTATATTATTATCATATCTGTTATCACTCTGCAAGTCCCCTGTTAGTATAGAATTCCCTATGGGTTGAAATGATACATACCCGAACGATCTGTAGAATAAGAGGAAATCGTTATGGGTTGAAATGATAAACCCAAGCGATTTTTATTGAATTGAATTTGGGATTGCGGGTTGAAATGATATATACCCGTATATATTTAAATTACGGATTGAAATGATACATATCCGTATCACTTGACCATAGGATAGAAAATTATATACAAACACCGGTGGTCTATATATATATTTTTTGAAATGATGTCCATAGTTTTAATAAGGATTGATTTAATTAATATATATTATGTTTAAGTATTAATTTAAATTTATATTTAAAAAAATAGATATTTTTTTGGTAATAAATTAAGGTTGGGAAGATAAATTTAAGTTGATTTTGAAATAGTATTCTTTTAAGAATTATTTAATAAAATCCATTTGAAACTTATTGAATTTGAGATTTTAAGATATGGTTTTGTAACTTGATTTTGATTTAAAGTGATTAAATGAATATTTCAAATTTAGATAAATTGAAGAAAATATTTTGTTTAAATTGTAATTTAAGGCTTATTTAAATGGTATTGGATTTCATTAAGTGAATATTTCAAAAACTAAATAATAACAAAGTTAAATTGAGATATAAATGAAATTATCAAATTTAGTTTTGAGAATGTTGAATATATAAACTTTGAAATATATTGAAATTGAAATAGTATATTTGGTGGTTCAAATCTACATTTGAAATTGTTATAATTTGAAATGGTTTATTGAGAAACTGAATTGAATTGAAATTGATGAATTGAGAATGAATTAAATTGAACTTTTGAATATGAATTGATTGGAATCGACTTGTGAACTTTGAGGGAACTATTTATTATATAAAGTATTTTAAATGTATATATATAAATATTTTACTTTATAAATTATTTTAACATAGAGCTATTATTTATATACTAATTATTTCTAATATATATAAACTATTTTAATATAAAACTATTTTATTTATATATACTATTTTACTTTATTAACTATTTTAATTTATATATACTATTTTTTTCATTAACTATTTTATTTATAAATACTTTTTTCTATATCAAACTATTTAAGTAGGAAGTGTTATGATTTCAAAGTGTAATGATTTCCAAAGTTCTATGATTTCAAACCATTATGATTTTCAAAGTGCTATGATTTTGGAAATGAATATTATTTAAGTAAGAAATGATATCGTATTGATATGGTTTTGAAATGATATGATATTTTGGTTTTGAAGTATGATATTTTGAAATGACCATGGTGATATAATAATGTTTGGTTGTTAAAGAGACCAGGATCAGATATTGTCATACTCTCTGCCAATACCGAAAACCACTTTAACAACTATGCACGCGGTGGAGATTCCAGAATGAAATAGGATTGTGGCGACGATCCTATTTGAGGTATATACGTGGACCTGACTCCCGTGAGTTAGCTTAAGGTGGCTAAAACAGGAGCAATCGACGGGCCAAGTGAGGTAGCTCCTCCGATCAGACACACTTCTTCGATTGCCATTCTATTACTTTGTGATTGATTTGGTGCGCACCTTTGATTTGGGAGTGTGGCTCGAGGTGGGCGGTAGTTGCGGCTATGCGTTACCACCAGCCCGGAAGTGTAATTGGTATATCTACCCTGGCATTGCCTAGTTGTGTCGTGTCACCTACCATATCGAGACCACTACGAGTTTGTTTTGTGTCGTACCTATGGAGCATCCTCTGGTAGCCTCCCGATCAGGAGGTATTACGGTACTGTATAGACTATTGGCACTATAAAATGTGTTAAGGGGGATATGGGTAACGCCTTAACGCTATTTTAATAGTTTACTTTACTATAGACATATTATAATAGCGTATATTACTACATGTAGATAGTTCCACGGATCCTTAGAGGATGGTTATCCCAAACATCTTTTGAGTTACTTGTTTTTCAGTTGACATTTCACTTGAATTGGATTTATTGATATAAGAATTTTAATCCTGACTCGAGTTTTTTGTGTTTTGCTTATGCTCGGTCAGACTGAGTGTCACAGCATTTGAGACTCACCTTTGGAGTAGGAGCTTCGCTTGGAGATCCATCTATCTATTCAGCTTGCAGTTATTCAGTTGACTCCTATGATATATTCTTATCTTGTATTTGACTATTGTATTGAGGCTTCTATGCATTCGAGGCTTATATGCTGAGTTTTGCCAAATATAAATTAACAATATGATATTTTGAGCAGTTCAAGTCCGACATGTGCGGATGCGAATGGTAGAAAATATCGAGATGTTACATCAAAGGTATAGCCAAAGCATCTCACTTAAAAATATTCACATCATGAATAAATATGGAGAGAAAAACAAAACAAAAATATCCTAAGAGAGAAAAAAACATATTTTTAGGTTTTTTTATTTTTCAAAAAACCAAAAAAAATCTAGAAAGGAAAAACATGTTTTGGATTTATGAAAATAAAACAAAAACAAAACCAAAAAATGCAAGTTCTCCACTTGTGCATGAAATAAAATGTTTGAAACATCAGTCAATTCGTAATACATATGAGCAATCAAGAATATCAGGCTAGAGAAATTACAAAGGTTAAGAAAAAAACCATACCATATTTCTAAAAATAAAGAACAAGTCGCTCTACATGCCACTTGTTAATTGGGCTGCTTATGATGGCGAACAATAATCCCACTTGTACTCTTTACTTTTCGCAGTGGTGTACAAAGATACTTTAGACACGGGTTTTATGCCCGACCTCTTAAACTCACATTATCAATGTCAAGCATGAAAAATAAGCATCATTAATCAAGTGTACAACATACTCCATAATTTTAATTGGATTTACTCCAACCTCCAAGTTTCTCAATCAAATCAACCATGTCAAATGAAAGCAGAAATGGATCAAAAAATCTCAAGTATATAATTTGTTAGTCATAATTCAAAGTAAATAAACATAGTATCATCTTATATAGAAGTATATCACGAACATATATGTGTAAAAAATAATTATCATTGAACATCAACCATTGTTGTTTTGGAGTATCAATTTGTTTTGAAACCATTATTTGAAAAATTTTAATTCGTAATTTGATTTAGCACAAAATATGAAAATTTCATATATTCAAATTTCTAATCAACTAAATTGGTTTCAAGTAAAAAAAATAGATCAAAAGTTCTGTCCAAAATACAACAGCTCGTTCGAACAATCAGATGCACTTTTCAAGCAATATACTAACTTGATTACTGTTTTTCAAGCTTTTATCAGACGAATCAGAAAAATCTCAAAACATGATAGTTCTATAGTTATCATTGTGCTTTCTTGAACTTTAGGTATTTTAAAACTCGGAGTTATGGAGTTCAATTTATGCTTAATTTACTATAGCCATGTTAAAATAATTATGAAATGATTGTTAACCATAGTGGTGACATGTAAGAATTTTCTCAAGGATCTCAAGAATAAATCATCAAAAACTCAAAGAATGAAAATGGTAGCATTTTGTATAAGGTTTACAAAGCGTCTATAATTTTATAAATTGTAACAACCGAGCAATAGTTATGGTCAAAATACTACAGTTGTATTAAAAAGTTATGCAATATGTTTCAAACAATGTACTGAATTGTTTGTGGTTTTCCTAAGGCTGAAGATCTTAATCTAGTAAATACCGAAGCACAGAAAATGTCAAAGATTTTTTCTATTTTCCAAAGCATAATTAATTTTGCAAATCAAAGTTTTAGAGCTTAAGCTATGGCAATTTTACTACAGCAATACCAAAAAATCTAAACTTAAAACAAGAAGAAAAAACTAGGAAGTATGGCTTAGAGATCATACCTTCACTCACCTTTGAAATTGAATTCGTATTCGCCATTATTATCCAGAGTGTTTGGATCTCCACTTTGGTTTCCTAGGCTAAGAAACATTATAATTATCACACTTCGAATATATAGAACAACTTGAAATCTGCTTCCATCGTAGTTGCACCTTAACCCATCTTTGTACCTACACATTAGAAGAAGTGAGTAGCCTAGAAAAGGATGTAGGATCACATTTGGTTATATTTGAAATCTTTGGTACTCAAATTTGTTTGTATAGCTAACCGTTAATATTAACAACTGTATCTTTCAAACCAAATTTTCTTGACACGTTTATTTGTTCCTAGTTCGACAATTATTATAACTATGTATATTGTTGTCAAAATTCACACATTTGGAAAACGCATTTCTCCCCTTAATGACACTAGGAATTTTTTTATTATTTGATATTTTTCCAAATCCAAATCCTTTTTGATTATTTGTAAAGAGTTGATTTCCTAATAACATATTAAAGGATTTTTCTCTAATTGAAAAGTTTCTAAGAGTCAACTCAAGTTCATTAACTTTGGATTTTGAAAGATTATGCTCATTTTAGCTTAGAACAATGACTAATGGTTCTCTCTCTTTTCATCATTATTTCTATTTAAGACCATATTTTCACTTTTGATCTCTTTAATTTTGATCTTAACATCAAGCATCTTAATTTCAAAAGGTTGGAGTTTTTCAAATTCAAGTTTTTCAAATTCCTTGATTTTTCCACTCTCATTTTCCAACTCGTGATTTGCTTAAATAATTTCAGTTTTGCATTTTTAAAAATCACGTTTTCGTTTTCAATAGTTTTAAAATTTTCTTTATTTTGATCAATTTTGTTTTCAAAATTTACGCATTTTTCCCCATTTGGAATTTTCAAAATAATTAAAATTCTCTGACTCTTTTTGCGAAGTTCTATTCTAGCAAATCAACTCAATTTCGTTTTCTTTCAAAATCAAAATTTCTTTTTCGATCTATTGAATTTTTTTATTGAAGTGAACAAATTCTATTTTGTAACAAACATTTTTAGGAATAAGAATTTTCCATAGGCATCAGTTTCTTTCCTTTTTCTCAAAAATGGCTACCACTCCCCTACCTCCTCCCCTTTCTCCTCCTTTAACCACCGCCAATTTTCCCCCTCTCTTGGTCATAGGCTCCTCTTCGGATGTTCATAGCCTATTAGATACCTCATCTCCCCTCCAGGAAAAACCTCGTCCCCATGATATGCATCTGCACATACACCAAAAACCTCCTCTCCTAGAAAAAACAAACGATCCTAACCCAATCTTATCATTTACATCCCCTACCCATGCTACTTCTCATCCTGCTAATCCTATTAGGAAAAAAGCATCCTTATTAATTCATGCAACAACTCTTCAATTGGTCTTCATTGTTCAAGGTTAGGCCTTGAAATGCCAACCGTTTCTCCCCATGAAAATTTAGCATCTCAAGAAATGGGTCCCCGAATGTCCCACCTAAAGAACTTTGAGAAGGAGGAATTAAATATTGGCTAGATCACTTAGTCGATTTCTTCCCAGGTGATAAACTCTACTACACTATGGTTTCTTCTCATATTAGGAAGGCTTGGAAGTTAGAGGTAATCTCAACATCAAATTCGATAACAACAATTTCTACTTCTTTTCTCCAGTGAAGAGGATAGAAGCAAGGTTTTAAAATCTAACCCCTTATTCATCAAAGGCAATATGTTTACAATTTCTACTTGGAACACATTGTTTAGAACAACGTAAGCTCAAATTAAGAGTGTTCCAATATGGGTACACTTTTATAATATCCCTCTAATCACATGGACGCTCCTAAGAATTATTTGGCTAGCTTGTCATATTAGGGATTTAATATGTTTTGATGAGAGCATGGAAAAGCCCAAAAGATTTAAATGCGTAAAACCACTTGTAGAAATCTCTCCCAATCAAGAACTACCGCAATTCCTAAATATGTAGGGAGTTAGTGATGGCTGTCTGAACATCCAAGTGGAATATGTCTGGCTTCCCAAAATATGTACGGTATGCAAAAAAATTGGTCACAACACGCATAAGTGTGAAAAAGGAACGCACAAAGAAGAGAATCAAACACCTACAATGCATGTACCTGAGCCTAAAAGGGCTTAGCAAACTTCTAAAAAGAAAAAATGGGTTAGGAAACATGTGTCTTTTGCAAGTGAAAATGTGCAACAACAGTGCACACAATGCCCCAGTAATAAAACAAAGGCACTTCTAGACAAGCAACATGGGTTTTAGGTAACAGTCCTAACCAACATCTCTCAAACGACAAAGTAGAAGGAACTTCCTTAGTAGGACATGCACTAAACAACAAAATAATTCATGCACAAGAGAATCTTCCCTCCCACAAAACTAATAATGCACCAGCCCCTATGCAGTCGGCTGTCCTATCCCATGCCTCACCCAACCTGCCATAATATCAGTACGCAAGACTCAGAACTTTCTCCCATCTCTGGTAACTTTGGTGACCAACCAAATCACATTCTCTCTCCCATGCAAGAGAATGTCATTACTAATCCAAGTACATCCAGACTTCATGCATCCTCCTCGAACCCTTTTGAAACACTCTCAACCCTTCTAAAAGATTGCCACATTTACACCATGACAAGCCAACAAAACATAAATGCATGCACATATAAAAACACAGCAGTTCTCTCTCCCTATGTAACCACTCTTCTGCAACCACTTCCCATGTTCATGTATCTCCCCAAAAGACATCCATGCAACTACATACTATGCAACCTGAGTCCAATCTGACCTCAAATAAAATAACATGCAATTCCGCCTCAAATTTATTAACCTGCTTTTTAACAAAGCAGATTTCAACTGGACTACAAAGATTCAAACGAGGATGAAACGACTTGAAAACTTAGAGGCGCACTTAAAATGACTAAATAATTGAGCTCAAGAAATTTGGGCTCAAAATACACAAAAGAGAGAGGCCACCACCGACCTCTCAAGTAGGCACCGACCTCTCTCATTAACTCCGCAGATATTGTGACCTCTTTGGGACACCTCCATATGGAATTAGTAGAGTGGTGCAAAATAGTACAAGTCATTTCGAGCTAAGAAAAAAGTCACTATCGACCTGTTAGGCAAAAAGACTAATACTAAGCTGTTTGGAGAGTGGTAGGTACAGACTTGTTTTGGATGACCAATAATCGATGGAAACAGCATGGGCAACTTGAAACGAAGTAAGAAGAAGGATGCAAGAACGTTCAAAGTGATTTGAACTACATGGATAAGTCATCGCTAACTTGAGAGGTCGACATCGACCTCTGTGGTTAACTCAGAAGATCCTGCAACTTTGCACACTACTTCGGACCGATATTTGGACTCTGTCCTAGGTGGATGTCTAGCCCAACACAACTGTTTCCCCTATAAATGCGAGCTATAGAGCAACCAAAATGCAAACTGGATTCTCTGCCATTAGAGACTTCTACTTCTTCACTTCTAACTTTTCTTCATTAAAAGTCACTTGGGAAACAATAATTTGCTATTCTAGGACTTAGATCAACAGATTCATAGTACCAGTGACTCACAAACAACCTAGAAACTTCATTGTAAAATTGAGATCCACTAGATTATGGTCTGATCTAAGAAAACTAGTTGTAATCTAGAGAGAGAACAACTAATAAAACAATGATTGAAGTGAACGTAGGACGTAGATTACATCGAACAACTATAAAAGTTTTATGTGTTCTTATCTATTTTCTTCTTTTTCCTTTTCTTTGGTCTGAAGTGGTGCTTTCATCTGATTTCTAGATCTTAATTCAATTTTTGGGTTAACATTTTGGTGCTTTCACTAAGAATAAAACTAGATCGGAAATCGTGAAGCTTGAATATGAGATTTGGAGAAGATGAAGAGGTCTAATACTAGACCTAAAACTAGAGCAAGTCAACCAAAGCGTGGGTGCAGCCAAGTGGTGTCCTCAAATTCTCATCAATCTAATTACGTGACCAGAGAAGAGATGGAGAGCATGATGAAGGGGATATAGGATAGAGTGGTAACTAGGCAACAATAAATGCTAGAAGGATTCTTCTAAGGGATGGGACAATAAGGAATAACTAGAGTAGTTGAAATTAAGAACTAAGGACGAGGATCTAATGCAGGAGCATCTGGGATTGGAGCGGAGAAAACTTAAACAATGCCCTTACAAATAGAACAACTCGGTACCAACCTAAATCAACTCAGTACCGAGAGAACTACATGGGGAGCAATGTTGGTGTAACTGTTGGAATGCCAGGAATGGTGGGAACGGATAACGCTGGAATTGGAAAAGCAAATTAGAATACAAATGAACAACAACCAGAGGAATATCTGCCAAAGCTACCCCATAGGAATAGAGGACAAAATGAAACCAGAAGAGCAGGGTTGAACGCTAATGTGCAGTTAGTAGAGTATTTGTCGAAATTCCCCTACAGGGGTAAAGGTAGACTATTGTTTTTGGATAAAGACCTTCATTGGACGGTGAAAACTGCATTGCTGAATTAGTAAGAAGAATAGTTAAAGGAGGACCCCTAGATCAAGGTCTGGAGGATATGAGCAGAAATCCATTCACTTCTAATATCTGGAATGCAAGGAATCCTCCCGATTTCAAGCTTCCGACGTTGGAAATGTATGACGAACAGATAGACCTCACAATTCAAGTAATGAGATACATCCGACATGTGGAGGTGCTAGGTGCATCTGAGAGGTAATGGAGTGGTGTTTCCCATTATACTTAATGGACTTGGCGACGATGTGGTTCAGACAGTTGGAGAATGGGTACATAAGCACATGGACCGACCTAGTGAGTAGATTCTTGGGACAGTTTAGAGTTCACGTCTCACTACCAAAGAATGTACTAATGCTGCCAAGTGTGAAATAAAGGCCCAGAGAGACTTTGAGAAGCTATTTGGCAAGATTCAATGCAGAAGCAGCTGCAGTGGACAAGTCGAATCCATCATTAATCATGATGGCGGTAGTATATAGAGTTGCGAGGAAGACCGATTTCAAAGGTGCACTGGAAAGGGATCTGCCTAAGGATATTGTGGAATTCTAATGTAAAGATGAGAAATATTTGCGTTAGGAAGACTCTGAAGCTGAGGATTCTGAAATTAATGTTGTGGATGATAGGGGACTGTCCAGAGCAGGAATTGGAAAAGACAAAGGGAAAATAAGAGTTGATAATTATTTTGGAGAACCAAAATGACAAAGAAGGAAGCCAAAAGTATCTTCCTACATTAATCTGACTGAGACCCTAGAGAGAATATACCTAGATACAAGAGGGAAAATCCTCTATCGAAAGCCTACAAGAAGAGAACCTACTGACTGGAAGAAAAAATCTAGAAAGTTCTGCATCTTCCATGAGTCAGATGGATATGAAACGAACGAGCACCAACACCTTCGTGATATGATAGAGGAAATGGTTTGGAGCAACCAGCTGCAACAGCACATAAGGAACAAATCTGCAATGGTGCAAGTGGAGCAACCACCACCTGCAGCAAATGCATTAGGGAATAACCGGTGGTCTGGTCCAAGAATCGAAATCCAATGATCGAGATAAACGGGAGTTGAACCTGATTCCCACACTCTACTTTTTTGTTTCTTTTCATGCATTTTTCCTTTTAAATTTAAATATACGGACAATAATAACCCCCAGACCACTTGGACATGCATAAAATATAGATTAGTCCCTAGTAATGCTTTAAGTCAAATGTTTATGGTGATTGCTTAAGATGATAATTACCTTGGACTACTTACACATTTATGAGACCTATATTAGTGTCTAGGCATGCTCTGAGTTGGATATCTAGGATGAACACTTAGGATTTTTGCTTGTTTGCCTTGATTTGATTTGAATATGTGAATTTTGAAAAATCCACATTGAATGTGATGATTAATACTGGTCGCTTTATGTCCCATCCGGAAAGACTTGACCGAAGTGTAAGGTGCAAGCTCCCTTGTCGGAGAGCGAGTGGATGGGCTTGTACAAAAAGTAAGTCCCATCACTGGAGAGTGAACGAATGGGCTTGCTTGGTCGTTGAGTTCCTTTGCCAGAGAGAAAGTAGACTCAGCAAAGATTCAAAGAGATCATCCCCTTAACTTGAACACTAAATGAACCGGAGAGATCGTCCCCTCAAATTAACAATAAACAATCCGGAGATATCGTCTCCTGTAAATTAAACAAGAAACGATCTGGAGAGATCGTCCTCTTAACTATAGCATGATTCGGAGAGATCGCATGTTAAATTGAATGAAAAATGGTTTGAAG
The DNA here is from genome assembly GCA_030737815.1 of Allium fistulosum. Classification (NCBI taxonomy): domain Eukaryota; kingdom Viridiplantae; phylum Streptophyta; class Magnoliopsida; order Asparagales; family Amaryllidaceae; genus Allium; species Allium fistulosum. The sequence goes on from CM060901.1 coordinate 1,622,447,741, forward strand.
AGATGGAGCCTTAGAACGGAAACATAAAAAAGGGTTTGAATGCCTTGTAATTAGAATAAAACAGATAAATCCCTGGTAAACATGGGACGATTTAAAATATGTAATGTAATAAGAGATATGTGATGTAATAACTCCAATTAAAACCGAAATGATTATGATATACAAACTACGCTTAAGTAGAGTCTAAAGTCTTAGGCTATAACAGGTTTTGAATAACTCGTGATGGACAAGTGGATTCGAAGAAATTGGATGATTCACTAAGATTGAAGCACCTAGAGAACTTGCCTATCGAAGACTGATTACTGGAACTTGTTCTTAAGCAATGCACACCTTACATCTGAAAGGCATATCTTGGGGGCAAGTGTTAGCCCCCTTTTTAGCAATGCATATTTAAACTATACTTAAAAGATTCAAATGAGAACGAAATGACTTGAAAGCTTGAAGGCACTCTAAAAATGACTAAAGAATTGAGCTCAAGAAATTTAGGCTCAAAATACGCTAAGGAGAGAGGCCACCACCGACCTTACAAGTGGATACTGAACTCTCTCATTAACTCCATAGTTGTTGCAACCTCTTTGGGACACCTCCATATGGAATTAGAAGAGTGCTGTAAAAGAGTACAAGTCATTTTGAGCTAAGGAAAAAAGCCACTACCGACCCCTTAGGCAAAAAGGTTGATACCGAGCTATTTTGCAGAGAGGTAGGTGCCAACTTATTTTGTACTACGAATGACTAATGGAAACAGCATGGGACACCTTAAAATGAAGTAAGAAGAAGGATTCAAGAAGGTTCAAAGTAATTTGAACTAGAGGGAGAAGTCATCACCGACTTGAGAGGTCGGCATCGACCTCTGTGGTTAACTCAGGAGATCCTGAAACTTTGCACACTACTTCGGGCCGATATTTGGACTCCGTCGTAGGTGAATTTCTGGTCCAACATGACTGTTTTTCCTATAAATACAAGACATAGAGCAACCAAAATGCAGAATGAATTCTTTGCCATTAGAGACTTCTACTTTTTCACTTCTAACCTTTCCTCCATTGAAGTCACATAGGAAACAACTTTTTTTGTCCAAGGACTTAGATGAGTAAATTCTTTAAATGAGTGATTCACAAACAACCTAGAAACTCAATTATAAATCTGAGATCCACTAATTATGGTCAGGTCTCAAAAACTAATTGTAATCTAGAGAGAGAACAACTAATAAAACATAGATTGAAGTGGGCATAAGTCGGAGATTACGTCGAATTACTACAAAGATTATGTGTGTTCTTGTCTGTTTGATGCCTTTTCTTTTACTTTAATCTGAACCTGTGCTTTCATCTGATTTCTAGGTGTTAATCCAATTATTTGGTTAACAATATTCAAAAGTCACAGCCAACTATCCTCCCCATCAATCACAACATGTTCTCCAATAACTCAAGTACAACAACCTCTCTCACACAGTCCACCCAAACCCTAAACTCATCTATAAATGCTCCTCCACTTCTCCCAATCCCTTTTATTCCACCTCAGCAAGACAACCCAATATCACCCCCTTCGCAAGCTCCCTCTCTCCTTGCCACCCCTCCCTTCCATCAGAAACCTAATGAAGAAAATATAATCATCCCATATGCCCACGTATCCCCTCCTCCTTACCTCCTCTTCCCCCTCCATCTCCAACCATGAAAGGTAGCATATCCCCAAAGCAAACAAAAGGAAAAGGAAGATTAAGAAAAAAGGGAAACTAGTGGAAAAGGTGGAGGAAGACTATGACCAGGGAATTGATTATAACATATCATCCATTCAACTTCACTCCCCCACATCTAAATCATCTTTCACATCCAAAAGACATAATAGGAAAATTGCCACTCCCCTCCGCTCTGTCCTGCCCTTATGATCATTCACAACATGACTACATGGAACGTAAGGGGAGCTCACCTCTCTAACAAGCAATCAGAAATAAAATCTTTTATTCATCAACATGGGTTGCATCTTATTGCAATCCTTGAAACAAAATTTGACAGGGATATTACTACTCTAGCTGCAAAGAATATAGCCCCCCAATGGTCTTATGACCACAATATCGACAAAGCCTCATATGGAAGAATCCTAGTTCTATGGAATACCAGCACTTTCCATTTGACAAAGCTTCTTGAAACCAACCAGTTCATCCACTTTAAAGTAAACCATAGGCCAACTAACTCTCATTTTCTCCTGACTACTGTCTATGCAGATAATAAATCTCACAGCAGATAGCTGATGCTAGACATGCTTGCCTCTCTCTCTCTCTCTCTCTTCTTCTAGCCCTTGGTTGTGCCTTGGGAATTTCAACTGCATGTCACATTCTGAATAGAAATATGGTTACCCCTTTACTCCCCAGGGATGTCGCTCCACTTAACTTCTCAATATCCCAATCCCATCTCCAAGCTATTCCTCACAGCAGTTGCAAATATACATGAAACAATAAAAAGAGAGTTGGTGGTAGAATATGTTGCAAGCTAGACCATGCATTCTATAATTTTCAAGCCCTCTACGCTTCGACTATACTTCATAACCTCATCCTTACCTCTAGCATTTATGACCATTTCCATTATATTCTCCCATGGGCTCTGGAAGCCAAGAAAATTCTGCAAATTTTAAAAAAAATATTCATTGGTTAGATGACCCTACTTTTCAAACTATCTTTTCGCAGGTGTGGGCAACCATGCTGCAAAGAAATCCACTCTTTACCCTCTCTAAAAAGCTAAAGCTACTAAAGAATAGTCTTAAAGCATGGGCAAGAACTAGTAGGGCATACGACATCAACCAGTTATCCAATCTTATGAAGCAACTTGCTAAGGTTCAACAAGCTTTGGATTAGGACCCCAGTAACACATCTCTTTCCAATACTAAGCATGCTCTCTTTGAATTATTGCATAAAGCCTTGTGCCAACAAAGTGAAAGCACCAAGCAAAAAGCAAAGGATAAACATGATTTTTAAGGCGATATGAACACCTAGCTATTCCATCAGTCTCTCAAACATCAAACGGCCTCTAACTACATTCATTTAGTTACTAACACCTTTGGGAAAGTGCATGAAGACCAGGATGAAATAACTCAAGCCTTTATAAACTACTTCTCTTGTACCCTTGCAAACCTTACCCCTCATGAACCTAATTGCACACCCCTCTTCATGCTCAATGCCCCATCCCTTAACTCCACCTCAGAAGAAAGCTTGGTACCTTTGGTTACTGATCTTAAGATGAAAGAAGATCTGTTCTCCTTAAACCCTGACAGTGCAAGCAGGCCTGATGGATTCAACGCCAGTTTCTTTCAAAAATTATGGCATACTATCCAACTAGACTTAGTCAAAGCCATCAAAAATTTCTTCAAAACAAACAAATTGCTGGGGGCATACAATCTACTACTATTATTCTAGTTCTAAAAACCGATAACCCCTCTCTAGTGTGTCTGATTTTAAACTGATTTGCAATGTCACATACAAAGCCATATCAAAAATCATTGCAAATAGACTCAAGAACACCGTGCATAACCTAATCAGTCTCAACCACACCGATTTCATCTCCTCTAGGTTCATAATTGAGAACATTCAGCTTACTCAGGAACTGCTCCATAGCTATGGTAGGTAACATACATCCCGAAATGTATGTTAAAATTGGACATTCAAAAAGCTTTTAACACTGTATCTTAGAGCTTCCTGGCTGCTATAGTGTCTATAATGCAATTCCCTCATACTTTTATAGCCCGGACTTTCACTTTCATTTCAACTGCCACTTTTTCCACCTTTAAAAATGGCTCCTTGCATAGATATTTGAAGGGAACTCAAGGCTTGCATCAAGGCAACCCACTCTCTACCTACCTCTTCCTGATTATCATGGAATGCATAAATTCATTAATTGTGGAACAAGTCTCTGCAAAGAATTTCCACCTTCACCCAAATGCAAGAACCCACTATCACCACCCTCATATTTGTAGATGACCTAATCTGCTTTACAAAACTTAATCAACAAGCCATTACATGTATTCTAGACACTCTAGATAAACTCCATATTATAATTAGCCTGGAAAAAAAGGACAATAGTCATACCTTGATAGCTGAGCTAGACCAAGCTTGCTCCAATTTGATAACCTCTCTCTCTGGACTTCACCCTGTTCCCCTGGATGCTTGCTACCTAGGCGCCCCTTGACCTTGTCAAGAATTTTAAAATCCCAATGCATACCCCTATTTAAAGCCATCACTAAGAGAACTAAGAACCAGGCCGAACTACCTCCTCACTCAAGTAGAGAGACTAACAATTGTTTCCCCAATAACAATCACCATGATAACCTACTTGTCCAAAACCTTTATATTGCCCACTAAACTAATTAACATGATAAATAGTGCATTGAATCATTTCCTATGGCATGATGACCCCTTCTCAAAAAACCAATCACAATGTCTTTTTCTAAGATAACCACTCCCAAAAAATTGGGAGGTCTTGGGATAACAAATTTGTAGGATTAGAATAAGGCGACAGTCTCGAAGCAATACAACACTCTTCTCTCTGGTAAACCGAGCTTATAGGTTGATTGGGCCGTGGAACATCACCTAAAAATACAAGAACTTTTGGACCACCCTAATCCCTCAATATACTAGTTGGAATAGAGAAACATTCTTAAGTAGAGACCCACTTACCTCCCTCTTGTCTAGTACAACATTCAAGCTAACCCAAATATATCATTCTAGAACCCCCCCCCCTCAAGGCTAAACTTGGGCTAACCTTCTTTGCTGCGATGAGCTATAAATCCATGATCCAATCTGGAATCCCCTTAAATGCATCAGCAGAATAGTACTTTATTGATGGAAATATCACTCTTCTGCACTCATCCGTTAAATCAATCAAACAACTTTAGGATGAAATCTCAAACAAAACCCATCCCCCTCAGTTGACCAACTTATCTCCTGGTATGCTGGAAAGGAAGCCCATAGTATCAAAAGCACATATAACTCCATCCCGATGCTTCACCCTCCTTTCATGTTTCCCTGGCAAAAGAGAATATGGACTAACAAGCACCGCCCGATGGATAACCTCCTGCTCTGGAAAGTAATGGCGAATGGGCTCTTAACAATGGACAAACTTTTGCAAAGGGGTACGCTGAATTCCGCTCTTTGTTCGTTATGTGAAAACAAAAATGAGTTGAACACGCATATCTTATTTGAGTGTGAATATGTATACAATATATGGAGAAGGAGTTTAGCATCAGTAGTCTTACATGCATCTTGTAGAAACTCAAAGCGGAATGGTTCTTGACCCTAAAAGCCAATCGCTGGAAAACCCTAAATGCCTTCATAACCCTAACCATGTTAAAAAGGCTTATCTTTAATATGTTATTGGAAAGAAATAAGCGTGTTTTTAGGGGTGAAAGAAAGCCAGCTCAAACCCTTCTGCAAATGACTAGCCCAAACAATGAGAGATGTAAAGCAAATTGCAATAGTGTGATTTGGGCTAACTTAGCTACTTAATCCTATAGTATTTCATTCAGGTGTAGTGGGCCTTATGAGCTTGTAGTTTACTTATATATTATAATAAATTCGGTAGTGGTCCAGTTAACGCTGGTAACTTTTCTAAAAAAATTCAATTTTCTTAATATTTTCAAGTTTCTTTTCCAATTTATTGTTTTTCTGCTGTAGTTTAGATTTTTCACTTTTCCATCTGTTATTTTTCGGTTTAAGGTCATCAATAGTTTTTGTTAATTTATGGCATAAAAGAATTAAAACTTTAAATGAAAAGTCACTTATCTCGTCATCTATTGAGTCCTCGTCACTGCTGTCTTTACTACCATCGCTTTCCCATTAAAAACAACTCTGTCCTTATATCGGCTTTGGAGACTTAATGAGCAAAGTTAAGTCTAAGTTTAAATTTGATGTTGGATTCGGTATTTGAATGCTTGCATTGATTGCGTGGACAAGATCAAAAATTGTGCTTTGATTTGGAGTGTAATACTGCCATTGTTTGAGTGCATATGTCGATCTTAACCCTAGAGCTGCTGCTGTTTGAATGTGAAGATCAATGTCTCTGATTGTCTTGAGCATAAGGTACGATTGTTAATGAGATGGTTGTAGATCTATGGATGGGGATCATTCTTTTTGTTTCATATTAGTGATGATATCACCAAGATTTTGAGCGTGGTTGCAGTGTGATGTAGGTGTAGTTGTCTGAAGTGATTTCTACTTAATTGATATCAGAGACTATTACAACTAGATGATTCATAGTGCCTTATAGAGGAGATGCCTATTAACATGCTCAAAGTTATAAATTGTGTTTGCATTTAAATTTAGTAAAAATGTATCAATGAGTCGGTATCAGTACATGATAAGAAATGAGTTAAAGTGTGACAGTGACGTTAAGGGAGAAGATCATCTAAGTGTACCATGTTGAAACTGTGTGATGGAGATGTTGAAGATGATAGTTTGAGTTGCCTTTGTGTAGACTATTGATGATTCAAAATATGAAAGTATAAGCTTGGCAATTTTCTTTCTTATTGATCAGATATTTCATAGGTAGATGAAGAATATAACATAGTAGATTTATTTTTGTGATCCGACAGAAGATGATTATAGATCTATATTTTTATGCAGCCACTATGTGACGCCCCCACCTCTATACTCACACTAGCCAAGGACACTATGGGGTAATGCCGTCGACTAGCACGAAGAATAAGGATGTTTAGGAGTGACCATCTGTGTAATTGCTTTGTGCGAGTACCGATATGTCAGATAGTATGACATACATTTCATTTCAAGAAGAAATCCGACATATCAAACACAAACTCAAAGCTACTACACTGTGGCTATGTGGGCTTTGGAAACAAATATAGAAATAAGCATAACATAAATCAGTCATAGATATTCATATCTCAAAGGCGGAAACAGATATGAACGTAACACATAAAAGTGTACATCAAAATAGTGGTCATGCAAGATCCACTACATCACAAAGAATAGGTACAAGTGCTAGACAAAAGAATATGTATACATCAAGGAGTCTCTATCTCGAATGTATAATAACAAAAACTACTAAACTAAAGTAGTTAGCCAAAAGTCAGATGACGGACCCTGATAAGAAGTCAAGAAGAAGCACCTGAAATACCTCGGTCTGACCCGAGTATTATTTAAGAAGAAAAATAATAAACGGATTAGTCTAGCTATAAATATCATATAAAATGAGATAGGATAAGAGATATGATAAAAACGTATGATAAGAATAATGCCATACTGTGACAAGTATACATCAGATAACAATAAAAATCATACAACATCTCAAACCTCGTCAAATATCCAAAAAGAATATCACATTCTTCAGCTTATTCACCAAACCCCAAATATTGACAAAACATATCAATGTCAATCGCAAAAATTGGTGAAACACAAATTCTAGAAACCAACAATTGGAAATCCAGAAATCATAAAGGGGGAGGCCAATAACAAATGGGAGCATGAAAACTCACCAACACGTGTATCACAAACGGGACGCTATCCCCTAAAAATATGGGGTACTGTCCCCCCTTGGGGACAGATAAGCTGAACATCGACGTACCAAAAAAGATACGCCCCATGCGCAGTCGAACATCGACGCACCTGAAAAGATACGCCCCATGCGCAGTCGAACATCGACGCACCTGAAAAGATACGCCCTATGCACATACCTATTGAGCCGAACATCGATGCACCTAGAAAGATACACCCCATGTACCGAACTCATTGAGCCGATTGCTCCACGAATGGTCAAAAAGACCAGGGGTCGCTAGCCCCTAAAAATGAGACGAAGCTCCATAAAACTGGGTACAGTCCCCTACGTGGACAAAGAGACCTCGCTTATCGCTAGTCTAAACCATAAAATGATCGCCATCGATAAATAAGAAGAGAAGTGTGAATTACACTAAGCTAGTAAATAAATGATTTTAGCTTCATGTCCCATAACCACTGGCTTAACTTAAATATTTACGAACAAATTGTGGATTTCCACTCGAAAATTGTCACAAGATTTCAATCGAACAAGTCTAAGAATTAACCGCCGAAGTAAACACAAGCATTTCATACCACTTGTTTTGCTAAGTCATTTAATTGGATTTCTCATACGAATGAGGTAAAGGTTTGTATATACTAATAGATTTGGAAAACGGTTTTATAAACAAGCTTTGTATTTAAAAGTAGTGTTGAAATCATTTTTGTGAAAGAGTTTGAGTATTTACTACTAGTATAGAAACCTTTGTATTTTAAAGTGACAAATCACATAAATGATTGTAGAAACAATCAATCACCAAAAATTAACATTTGATGACGTGAATCAAAACCATAAAAAAATCGATATCTATTCCATCAAATGGATATTCCCAAAAATCTAGAAAAAGAAGTCATCAAAGTTGATAATAAGTGATAACCACTAATCGGATCAACCAAAAATCGATTAAAACCGAAATCCACTCAAAATAGGCAATTTGGCTGAAATGAGCAGCTCCAAACGTCTGGTAGACTTCCCAGATGTCTGAGCTGGAAGATTGGAAATTTTCTTCCAGATCGCCCAGACATCTGGGAAGTAAGCTCAAACGTCTGAGCTGAAAGACTGGAATTTTATTCCCGTAGCTTCAGACGTCTGAGCTTAATACCAGACGTCTGAGCTGAAGCTCAGGGCAATATTTTCCATGGGCCAATGATCAATCGGAGGAGCGACGATGGCTAGGGATTTACGCCAAGTGACTACCCATCCCTATAGGCTCACCAATACACTTCGAACAACATGTCCAAACATCCATATAAGGATTCTCATAGATTTTGACTTCAAAATACCAAAAAATGGAATATTCATCAAACCAATTCAATTCAAAAGCAAATGGACAAAAATAGATGTTAAGAATTCATACCTAACAACTATCAAAGGTATAGACATAGATGTGAGTTCAAGAACTCACCTTTAAACCCAAAAACATGAATGAGAAGCTCTAAAACAAAGCAAGACCAATTCCTCTTCAATTTCAACTCAAGAAGCTCCAATCTAAGCTCATAAGCAAATATTTCCTAAGTTAGGGTTTAGGAATTTCTGAAAATTGAAGAGATTGAGATGGAGAAGATGAAGAGGATGCTTACGTAAGTTTCTCTTTGATTTCTAGAACTTGAATCTTGAATTTCCTAATAATCTAGGGTTTAGGAATTTTGATTTCTTTTATCTTCCCCCATTTTCCTTTTAGCTTTAGAGTGTTAGGAAATGAAAATGAATGAAGAGGAGTTGGAGGAGGTGTTAGGGTATTATGTTGGGTTAGTGGGCTGAAACCCAAACCCAAAGCCCAATAGAAAAATAGCAAAATTATACACAACTCCAAACATATCGATGTTTATACTCAAAAAGGTCGTAAACGCCATTTTGGACTCAATGGAAGTAGTCTCGAGTTTGGATTCGACCGTTTATGAAAAGTCACGTTCTAGACTTTTAAATTCAACTAACGATGCTATATTTAAATAAAACATTTAAATATATAATCGTAAAATATGCGAGTTGTTACAGACTCCCATCCTTAAAGAAATTGCGTCCTCGCAATACTTAAGAAGAAAATAAAAAGTAACAACCACACTAAGGCATAACAACACACAAGAAAAATTTGAAGTGAGAAGTTCACCTTAAAGAGCATGAGAGAGTAAGTCCGGATGTATTCGCTCGATGAATTCTCTGGATTCCAAAGAGCAATCCTTAGGATTTGAGGACCATTGAACTTTCACAAGAGGAACATCTTTATTTCGAAGGAGTTTAACCTCCGTAGCAATGATATGAATAGGATGTTACTCATAAGTCAAATTAGGCGAAACTTCAATTTCTTCAATAACACCAGGCTCAAGAATAGAATCGGAATCTCTAAGGCATTTTCGTAGTTGAGAGACGTGGAATATGTCATGAATAGCAGAAAATTGAGCCGGTAATAAAAGGCGATAAGCCACGGAACCAATGCGTTCAGTGATGGGAAATGGACCAATATATCGATGTGCTAATTTTCCAGAACGACTGAAACGTACAACACCCTTCATAGGCGAAACACGAATAAACACCAAATCTCCCACAGAAAATTCTAAATTCCTTCTTTGATTATCGGCATAGGATTTTTGTCTACTTTGAGCTTCTTTCATCCTATGACGAATAAGGTCAATCTTTTCTATGGCATCACGAATAAAATCTGGACCTACAACCAGCTTCTCACCCGCTTCAAGCCAACACGAAGGAGATCGGCATAGCCTTCCGTAGAGTGCCTCGAAAGGTACCATACCAATACTAGATTAGAAGCTATTATTATAGGAAAACTCAACAAGAGAAATATGATCTTCCCAACTTCCACCAAAATCAAGAACACATGCACGAAGAAGATCTTCAAGAGTTTGATTCACACGCTCTGCTTGTCCATCGGACTGAGGATGCTAAGCGGTGCTAAAATTAAGCTTCGTTCCCAAAGCTTTTTGAAGACCCTTCCAAAATCCACTAGTAAATAATGGATCACGATCGCTGATAATAGAAGTAGGAACTCCATGCAATTTAACAATTTCTTTGACATAGAATTTAGCCAAAAGAGGTACAGTCCAATTGGACCGAACGGGAAGAAAATGGGTGGATTTTGTAAGTCTATCTACTATCACCCATAGGCTATCATGACCCGAACGAGAATGGGGAAGACCGTCAATAAAGTCCATAGAAATTTGATCCCACTTCTAAACGGAAATGTATAAAGGTTGCAATAACCCACCGGGCCTTTGATGCTCGGCCTTTACGAGTTGACAAGTCATGCAACGCTTAATAAAGTTAGCAATATCAGATTTCATTCCATCCCAATAATAAAGTTGCTTCATATGCGCGTACATTTTACTACTACCGGGATGAATGGTAAATTTAGAACGATGAGAATCTTCTAAAATGTCTTTACGAAGATCACTAATATTTGGCACAATAAGTCTACCAAATTTTCGAATGCCACCGCGAGCATCGATTTCAAAGTCTTTCAGACCAACAACATCAATTTTATCCCTACAACTTTGGCTAAGATGAGCCAATTCGGGACCTTCCTTTTAAGCTTCAAGGATGTGGTCTAAAAGAGATGGATGAGCCTTAAGGCTACATAAAACAAGAGATGAACATAAATCGGATTCACGATCTCGAATCTCACAAGTGGACAAAGTCTCAAGATCATTCCATTCAGATATCATCATGGAAACAACTGCTTGTTGCTTACGACTAAGGACATCGGCAACATGATTTCCCTTTCCAGGAGTATAAATAATATCAAGATCATAAGATACAAGGAACTCAAGCCAACGTTGTTGATGCAAATTAAGTTCCTTTTGAGAAAATAAATACTTCAACGATTTATGATCGGTGTAGAGAACAAATTTCTCTCCCAAAAGATAATTACGCCAAATTATAAGGGCAAAAACAATGGCCGCGAGCTCTAAATCATGAGTGGCATATCTAGTCTCGGCAGGCTTTAATTGCCTAGAAGCATAAGCAATAACACGTTCCCTTTGCATGAGAACGGCTCCCAAACCAACACGACTAGCATCGGTATAAACAATCAAGTCTTGGTTCCCTTCGGGAATCATAAGAATAGGAGCATCAGAAAGGAGTTCTTTTAATTTCTGAAAAGCAGCTTCACATTTGTCTAACCAAATGTACTTAACTCCCTTCTTTGTCAAACTAGTAAGAGGCACGGAAATTTTAGAAAAGTCTTTTATGAACCGATGGTAATAGCCCGCCAATCCAAGGAAACTACGGATTTCCGTCACACTCTCTGGTCTCTTCCAATTTTGAATCGCTTCAATCTTTGAAGGATCCATGGAAATTCCGAATTCAGAACTAATATGCCCCAGGAATTTCACACGAGATTGCAAAAAGTGGCACTTAGAAAATTTTACTTTCAATTGATTGCTCCTAAGAGTTTCCAACACAATCCGAAGATGTTTTTCATGCTCTTCCTCAGTTTTAGAATAAACAAGAATATCATCGATAAAGATGAGAACAAATTGATCGAGGAAGTCTTTGAGAACTCGATTCATAAGGTCAACGAAATAAGCTGGAGCATTCGTTAAACCAAATGGCATAACAAGCCATTCATAAGATCCATAACGAGTATGGAAAGACGTCAAAGGAATGCTATCCTCTGCAATACGAAGCTGATGAAAACCGGTTGCTAAGTCTAACTGTGAAAAGACTCTAGCACAACAAAGTTGATCGAAGAGATCATCAATCCGAGGTAAGGGATATTTAGTCCTGATGGTGAGATCATTAAGCTTGTGGTAGTCAACGCAAAGCCTAAGTGTACCATCGGATTTCTTCACAAAGATAGCCGAAGCTCCCCATGGAGAGGAACTATAACGAATAAACTATTTTGCTTCCAATTCGGATAATTGTTTACGAATCTCCTCATTTTCCATATTTGACATGCGATAAGGAGGACGAGTGATAGGTAGAGCTCCAGGGATTAGATTAATTCTGTACTCGATTTCTCGCTGAGGTGGTAATCCTAAAACGGGCTCAAATATATCGGGAAATTCACGAACAATGTGAATGAGGGAAATAACATCTTCCTCATCATCATTATCATCATCATGCGGATTTAGAGAATATAAGGATGCTACCGAATTAGAATCTGAATCTTTAAGAATAATAGAAATCTGCTTAACCAGACTGGGGATGTCGAAGATAGATAGTCCTCTCGGGACATAGGATGTGGGCTTCATAACGATTAAGCCATTCCATTCCCAAAATCATTCCAAAACCTAAGTAGCGCATAACATGCAAATCGGCTCGGAAAGAATAATCACATAAAAAATCTTGACATCTTTACAAAATAAACTGAGTGTTGCTGATCCACCAACCGGATTCGCAATTCTCAATGAAGTCATCAAGCCCATAACATTTAAAGACAAAGCATCAACAAGTTCTTTTGGTATAAAAGAAAGAGATGCACCTGTATCAAAAAGAACTCGAATAGGAAGATCCCGAAATATAATAATACCATCAAGGACAGAATGAGAAATACCTTGACCAAGAGAAGTGCTACTAGGAGCTTGCACAACATTAAGCTTTCCCACCTTCCTACTTTGAAGTATGGGACAAGCAGATATATGATGACCCGAACTTTTGCAATAACGACAAAAAAGAGGTTTTGGGCACCTATTTGCATAATGGTCCTTAGAACCACAATTGTAGCATTGCCTACGACTAGAGGTAGGAGTCTTTGCTACCGAAGTTGCTTGTTTCCCTTTCTTGTTGGAATTAGGTTTGAACTTAATAGGCATATTCTTGTTGTTGTTGAAGTTTTGTTTGACACCCACAACTTCAACATCACTTTCTTTATCGGCCTCGTCAAGTCGAAGAGCGATATCAACAAGCTGATCAAAAGAAACTTCCAGTTTCAGGAGTAAAGGCTTTTTGAGGTTCTTATTCAACCCATAGACAAACCTCTGATTTTTCTTCAATTAGGTATTAATATACTCGACCCCATATTTAGAGAGTGATTCAAAAGATGTGACATAATCCGTCACAGAAGATTCACCTTGAACAAGGTCAATAAAGCGTCGGGCCAAAGTTACTTTTTCAGCCTCCGCACAAACTTTAACTCGAACCTTTCCTGGAATTACTTCCAAGTAAGATCCGCTTCAATAATTTCCGAAATCAAAAGCTCAGACCAATCTAATGCTCTCTCTTGGAGCATGCTAGAAGCCACTTGGACTCGATATAGATCAACAAGATTCATGCGAGAAAAGATGTGATCGCATGTTCTTAGCCAAGCTTGGAATTCTATAACGCTTTCGGCACCCTTGAATGGCCTTCCACCCAAATTGGTATAATCACTACACAAGCGTGCGAACCCGGATTTAGGATGAGTAGGCTCAGGAATGGGTCCAACAGCTTGGGCATTCTTTACATGATCTAAAAGTTGTTGGGCAGACATGAATACGCCATCCTAAGGAGTAGCGCTAGATTGACCGGCACTGGGACGGCCAGGTCTAACCATTTCTCTTCTTTAAGAAAGAAAGAAAGAAGAGGGAAAAGGTTATTCTCAGAATGAATATCAAACAAACTTGGTGGATAAAACAAGGCATCACAAAAGAAAATAGGATAGAACGGGTCCAATGACTCGAATTAAATCCTAAGGCACGACTCCTAAGAAAGACTTAGGACAATGATCCTTGCTAGATTATTCTACATTGATCCGAAGTTTGGCTCTGATACCAAGCTGTGACATCCCACCTCTATACTCACACTAGCCAAGGACACTACGGGGTAATGCCGTCGACTAGCACGAAGAATAAGGCTGTTGAGGAGCGACCATCTGTGTAATTGCTCGGTGAGAGTACCGATATGTCAGATAGTATGACATACATTTCATTTCAAGAGGAAATCCAACATATCAAATACAAACTCAAAGCTACTACACAGTGGCTATGTGGGCTTTGGAAACAAATATAGAAATAAGCATAACACAAATCAATCACAGATATTCATATCTCAAAGGCGGAAACAGATATGAACGTAACACATAAAAGTGTACATCAAAATAGTGGTCATGCAAGATCCACTACATCACAAAGAATAGGTACAAGTGCTAGACAAAAGAATATGTATACATCAAGGAGTCTCTATCTCGAATGTATAATAATAAAAACTACTAAGCTAAAGTAGTTAGCCAAAAGTCAGATGACGAACCCTGATAAGAAGTCAACCTAAAGCACCTGAAATACCTCGGTCCGACCCGAGTATTATTTAAGAAGAAAAATAATAAACGGATCAGTCTAGCTATAAATATCGTATAAAATGAGATAGGATAAGAGATATGATAAAAACGTATGATAAGAATAATGCCATACTGTGACAAGTATACATCAGATAACAATAAAAATCATACAACATCTCAAATCTCGTCAAATATCCAAAAAGAATATCACATTCTTCAGCTTATTACCAAACCCCAAATATTGACAAAACATATCAATGTCAATCGCAAAAATTGGTGAAACACAAATTCCAGAAATCAACAATTGGAAATCCAGAAATCATAAAGGGGGAGGCCTATAACAAATGGGAGCATGAAAACTCACCAACACATGTATCACAAACATGACGTTATCCCTTGAAAATACGGGGTACTGTCCCCCTTGGGGACAGATAAGCTGAACATCGACATACCTAAAAAGATATGCCCCACGCGCAGTCGAACATCGACGCACCTGAAAAGATACGCCCCATGCACATACCTATTGAGCCGAACATCGATGCACGTAGAAAGATACACCCCATGTACCGAACTCATTGAGCCGATTGCTCCACGAACGGTCAAAAAGACCAGGGGTCGCTAGCCCCTAAAAATGAGACGAAGCTCCATAAAACTGGGTACAGTCCGCCACGTGGACAAAGTGACCTCGCATATCGCTAGTCTAAACCATAAAATGATCGCCATCGATCAATAAGAAGTGTGAATTACACTAAGCTAGTAAATAAATGAGTTTAGTTTCATGTCCCATAACCACTGGCTTAACTTAAATATTTACGAACAAATTGTAGATTTCCATTCAAAAATTGTCACAAGATTTCAATCGAACAAGTCTAAGAATTAACCGACGAAGTAAACGCAAGTGTTTCATACCACTTGTTTTGCTAAGTTGTTTAATTGGATTTCTCATACGAATGAGGTAAAGGTTTGTATATACTAATAGATTTGGAAAACAGTTTTATAAACGAGCTTTGTATTTAAAAGTAGTGTTGAAATCATTTTTGTGAAAGAGTTTGATTATTTACTACTAGTATAGAAACCTTTGTATTTTAAAGTGACAAATCACAGAAATGATTGTAGAAACAATCAATCGCCAAAAATTCACATTCGACGACGTGAATCAAAACCATAAAAAAAATCGATATCAATTCCATCAAATGGATATTCCCAAAAATCTAGAAAAAGAAGTCATCAAAGTTGATAATAAGTGATAACAACTAATTGGATCAACCAAAAATCGATTAAAACGGAAATCCACTCAAAATAGGCAATTTGGCTGAAATAAGCAGCTCCAGACACCTGGTAGACATCCCAGACGTCTGAGCTGGAAGACTGGAAATTTTCTTCTAGATCGCCCAGATGTCTGGGAAGTAAGCTCAAACGTCTAAGCTGAAAGACTGGAATTTTATTTTCGTAGCTTCAGACGTCTGAGCTTAATACCAGACGTTTGAGCTGAAGCTCAGGACAATATTTTCCCTAGGCCAATGATGGCCAAATCATATCGAAAGCGATCGGACGAGCGACGATGGCTAGGGATTTACACCAAGCGACTACCCAGCCCTATAGGCTCACCAATACACTTCGAACAACATGTCCAAACATCCATATAAGGATTTTCACAGATTTTGACTTCAAAATACCAAAAATTGGAATATTCATCAAACCAATTCAATTCAAAAGCAAATGGACAAGAAATAGATGTTAGGAATTCATACCTAACAACTATCAAAGGTATAGACATAGATGTGAGTTCAAGAACTCACCTTTAAACCCAAAAACACGAATGAGAAGCTCTAAAACATAGCAAGACCAATTCCTCTTCAATTTCAACTCAAGAAGCTCCAATCTATGCTCATAAGCAAATATTTCCTAAGTTAGGGTTTAGGAATTTCTGAAAATTGAAGAGAGATTGAGATGGAGAAGATGAAGAGGATGCTTACCTAAGCTTCTCTTTGATTTCTAGAACTTGAATCTTGAATTTCCTAATAATCTAGGGTTTTGGAATTTTGATTTCTTTTCTTTTCGCCCATTTTCCTTTTAGCTTTATAGTGTTAGGAAATGAAAATAAATGAAGAGGAGTTGGAGGAGGTGTTAGGGCATTATGTTGGGTTAGTGGGCTGAAACCCAAACTCTAACAGAAAAATAGCAAAATTCTACTCAACTCCAAACATATCGATGTTTATACTCAAAAATGTCGCAAACGCCATTTTGGACTCAATGGAAGTAGTCTCGAGTTTGGATTCGATCGTTTATGAAAAGTCACGTTTTGGACTTTTAAATTCAACTAACGATGCTATATTTAAATAAACATTTAAATATATAATCGTAAAATATGCGGGTTGTTACACACTATGTGTTAAATATTTCCAATCAATGAGAAAATATTGCTTTCCTTAATATAGCTTTCCTTCCTTTTTAAATATAAGTTGTGCTGGTTATATATTCATTGCTTCCAAATTGAATGATTCATGGGAATTTCCCATTTTTGTGCTACACACCTTACTTTTAAGAAGGTTTTATACTATACATACAAGATACTCAAATCTGATGAGATATGCAAGTATATCCAATTAAATCTCTTTCTAAAATCAGTACCATGTGAATACACAATGCTAAAAAAACACATTAAATTAAAAAAAATTATTAATATCAAACAGAAACTAATTGCACTATTTCAAAATATTTCTATTTTAATAATAATAAACATAAATAAATTTTTACAGATCAAATGCAGATGTGTTTGATTTTTGATACATGTGAATCAAGTATATGGATGACAGACTAAATGGAAACAAAATTATGCCCATTTGATATTTTTGTTTGTAACATAATCTGAAAAAATCAAATATTAAAATATATTTTTTATCATCAAACAAGATATACACTCCATAATGTTTAGTGCTTAAGACTTGAAATTATACCTTAATTTTGAGTTTTCTTTATAAGGGAACTGGTCAAATTAACCTTTTCATATTAAAGTTGCTAAAATGAATGCTAAAAACCTCTGATTTAGCATGCATAATGGAAAATATCGGGGATTTAAGCAAATCTATTATTTAATTGCACTAAATTGAAAAGGCTAGCAGTTGAAGTGCGTTAAGGGCTTCAGTAGGGCTTTAATGGCGCTTAATCGTACAGCTTTGACTTTACGTCGACTACCAATTGCAGTGATACCAACATTCTATTTGAAGGAGACAAATCCTCTCTTGAATAGTGTTTAAATTTAAGCGGTTCAACTTATACCTAACTATGGTCTTAACATGATCCACATTATTATGTGATTGACCATCATCGAAGTATAGCTTAAACACTTAAGTCCAAAGCGTTCTCAAGGAAAAATACTACTACACATCCTTATATGAGATCTTTTACTTAACTGTTAACCTATAGAAGACGCTCGGTGAGTTGTTTTCATTATTCCAGATAATTACATGTACGTAACCCCTTAGTGCCCCAACGGCCATGAGTAATTCACATTCCATCATATAGAGATTGTTACGTACACTAGTTTTAATGAATATATCGATATCCCATTTTGGATACATCTTGACATAGAACATGTAAGAATAAGTATATATTTTATTGGATTCAATACTCATAGTTACGAATACATTCATAACTTCAATTGGTTAAATACTTTTCTTAAGGATTTTTTTCTTGTATATACTTAATGTATTTATAACATTATTTATATCTCAATATAATACTATATACAATAGAAATAATACAAAATACTTACTTTATTTCAAACTAGATTCGATACAAGATTCAAGTTATATAATCAAATTGCATTATTGCCTCTTAGGTACACCCTTAACTCTATCACACACAATAGAAACAGAAATTAGAAATTCATACTTTTGTTTCAAACAAGGTTCGTACATATGGGTTAAGTGTATAACTATATAATCGCAATTACACAACTGCCCCTTTAGGGTATACCATCTACTCTATCAATATTAATGAGCAAGCATGGAACACGACAATATTAGCTTATATATACCACCTGAAGGGAATGGGCCAGTCTGCAGTTGGATGATAGTGACCCTACAAAGTTAGTTTAATGAGTTTGATCGGATCCAATCTAGTTAT
Organism: Allium fistulosum; assembly: GCA_030737815.1. Lineage (NCBI taxonomy): Eukaryota > Viridiplantae > Streptophyta > Magnoliopsida > Asparagales > Amaryllidaceae > Allium > Allium fistulosum. Next base: position 1,622,466,599 of record CM060901.1, read on the forward strand.
TAAATAATATCATATTTTATGCTACATTGTTTAATATTTATTAATTGATCACACCAATTATTTAAACTAAATGTTTTACTTTGAACGTATCATGTAAACATTCAATGAGATAACAATGTAACATTATGAAATATAAACATGTGTATAACTATAAGGTATTGGAATTTATATCTACTATATATACATATATGTTATACTTACATTTACATATTATAGTTTCATATGAATATCGAGATTATAAATGCCAAGTATATACATATATTTAATATATTATAATGTGTGTACGGTTTGTATATAGATATTTATAGTACTATATATAGTTTAGACATATATACATATATGTGATACACACATATACATAAAACCAAATCCGTGTAATAAAATTAAACATTTTCAAAATAAGGTAATGTTTGATGTAAAAGTGAAAATGGAAATAAATTTTACATTAGATCCATATCTAATCAAATAAGAATAAAAAGGAAACAAAATATGATAACATTTTAGATTTCCTCTTTTACAAACACCAATCCATAATTGGTTCAATATCTATATGGAAAGAATTCATGCTTAATCATAACAATAGTGTTTTATATTTTAAAATTAAATATCTAAAAAACATACATTCATCGTGGATCAAAATTATTATAAATATTGTCAAAATTAATATATAGTTTCAATGACATGATTAATTGTAAAACATTGAAGATATACGTATACACACAAGTGTAAATTCTAATTAAGAATTTGAATTTCTACATATACTTGACTAAACATTGAATATATTAATCAAAAAAATAAAATTAATTTAACCAAAAGATATAACTTGAAATTGGTTTAAAATACTGGATAGCATGAAGATGAAGCATATACACACGCGCGCACAGAGATGCATACACATATACATAATTCAATTGATTAAATATTAAATCTATAACCACAAGTGAATTAAATTGTGATAAAAATGCGAATTTATTAGAATAATCATGATCAACATCAACTAATAATTTCAGTTCTTTTAAACAATTTGAATGCACAACATAAATCAACCACAAGGTTGATTATTCTTTAAAAACTCAACCCAGAGCGTTGATGAAATCGAAGGGATGAGATGAGCTCCCCCTAGACTGGTCCGACCATAGACAGGAGGGTTTTCAGCCAGCCCGGCACAGAGATTTGATGCCCTCAACCATGTTATGCGGTTTTATAGGGATCCACCTCCGCGCCTTGAAATGAGAGTAGGGCAGATGGGAATCTAACATGCGATCTGCTTACTAGGAAGCAAGTATCTTACCACTGCGCCACTACTTGCGGACAACAATGTTGATTTTATAATTAAATAAAAATATATAAGAGATTTCGTATTAGATTTAATAAGCGATAGTCCATATACACATATATGTGAATTTAGTCATGGTAAAACCTCACGAATAAATAAAATAAAATGGAAGAATTGAACTTGAAAATTTCTGCTCCTTGTAACACATTGATGTGAGATTTCTCCTTAGATCTCTTAGCAAATCCACATCGAACTTTGCAAGAGAAGGATGAAACCTAGCTTTTATTTTATTTTTGTTTGATGTTTTCGATTGATTTGGAATCGATAATTTTCAATAATGACTCTAGGAGTTTTTGGCCATAGGGGTAGAGGAAGAGAGAAAAGAAAAATACACGAGGAAATAAAATAAGAAGGATTTATTTTAATGGAAGAATGCAAATTTCATGTTCTTCATTTAAAACCATCCCCTTTTAATTCCTAATCAGTTTCAACAAAGCCAAAACACCTCCTTTTCTATGCATGGTCGGTCGAGCATGTATTCTTACATTGACTAATTTTTCAAAAAGTTTGTTAAGTAATTAACTATATTTAAAGCCCATTTAAATATATATCGATACTGTATATCGATACCATATATCGATACGCGTAGATATAACTTTTTTATATACATCCAAATAATTACCTTCAACATCCAAAACATCAAACAAATTAATAATAATTAATATTTATTGAATATTAATTAATTTAATTAATTTATAACAATTTATAAACTAATTAAATCACGCTATTTTTTAAAAAATTCACATATGCGGTTGTGAGACTCAAAGGTGTGCATTATTAAGTAATTAATATTGAAAATTTTAAATATTAATGTTCACATATCATCTTAACTAGTGGTGTGACAGTTTGGATGAATTCATCGCTAATAGATGTTTTTGGTAAAATAAAATTTCACATTTTTTAAGCGATGCCTTTTAGTAATATTATTTACACACATTCTCTTCGTCAACACTACATCACTTTAGGATTTATGGAACCAGGTTTTGGTCAAAATTACAATATCATCCTTATTCTACTCAATTAGTCCATAAACAAAGTTCTTGATTTAAGAATGACATTTATTATTAATCGCACTACTCTAGCAAGAGATTCTGACTTTGAGTTGACTATATTTGACTGTAATTCTAACCACATACAACTAAGGAGACAAATTCTCTATTGAATAGTATTTCACTTCCAGTTCTTCAAACCAAATCCAACTATAGTCGCTTGATGGATCGAAATATCATGATTTAACTATAATCAAAGTGGAGTATTCACATTGAAGCTCAAAGTATTCTCAAGTCGAAGGAACTATGCAACATCGTCACTCTAAGATTTCCTTTTTGACCTAGTTTTTATTAACCAATAGGAAATTCTCAGACGAATCATTCTATAGTTATCCAATAACTACAAGTACGTAACCGTTGGTGCCCCAATAGCTATGAGTAATGCACTGCCCAATATTTGCAGAGGATTACACACTCTAGTCTCAAAAGATGCATCGTATCCTTTCTCAAAACACCTTGACCATGAATATTTAAAATAAAATGAAATTTTTGATAGAGTAAGGGTATGCCTAGGAGTAATTATATAATTTGTTACATATATCTAACTGGATAACCAATCTTAATAAAATGTGTTTTATTTTTATTATATACTAGATATAATGTGTTATATTAATTAATTAATTTACTTAAAAGTATATGTAGTAGAAATCCATAAATGGTATGTTTTTGATAGTGTTTATAAAGTGTTGTAACCATGATTAATTTATCACAATGAAATTATACATACCATTTTAAATATTGCTAATTAAGATGTATCCAGACTGGATATCGATACACCCGTTGATACTGGAGTACGTAATGCTTTTCAAATGTTGGGCGGTTTATAACTCATGACTACTGAAGCACCAAGGGGTTATCTACTGACAGTTACTAGATAACTATATAATGACTTACTTGATGGTTTTCTGCTGATTAATATAACTAAAGTTAAATAGAAAATACTAATGTGGCAAAATTATACAGTTCTCTTGACTTGAGAACACTGTTGCTCTTTAATGTAGAAGCCCCGCTTTGATTATAATTAAATTATGGAAAGACATCCATCAAATAACTATAGTTGGGTCGAGTGAAAGTATTAGAAGTGAAACACTATTCAAGAGATGATTTGTTTCCTTGTTCATATGAGATTGGCAACATGGTTAACCGAAGTCAACTCAAAGTCAAATTCTCTAGCCAGAGTTTAATAATAATTGTTATGATTGAACCAAGGACTTTGTGTTTGGACTATATAGTTGAATGTTGATGATAATGGAATTTTGACCACTACCAAATTCCAAGTGCCAAGTGACATAGTTTTGACGAAGAGAATTGGTATAAATAATTATCACTACTGGGTACACTTCACAACGTAAAATTGGATTTAACCGAAATCAAGTAAGCGATAAATTTGGTTATAATGTCACACAACCTACTAAATTACGTATGAACATTAATATTTGAATTGTTCAATATTAATAGCTGACCACATTTACACCTAACAATCACACAACCGAAACGTTGAATACTCCTATTACCACCCAATTTAATTAATTTGTGTTGTTATAAATTAATTGAATTAATATTTATGAAATATTAATTTTAAAATTTTATTTGATGTTTTATGAACAATATTAAACAGTGTGTTTATAATATTTATAAATACATGATTGATATATGATATCGATACGCGTTTAAATTAGATTTAAACACAACAGATTTAGTTTGGGCTTGGAATATTTTTTAGGCCCAGAAGGAGGCTTTAGTAGCCGGCCATTGATGGCTATAGTGAGGTCAATAATGGGTTGATATGGTGAGTGGTTTTTGAATGATTAATAAAGAAGAGATTGGGTAAGACAATAAAGAGGATATAGATCCACTTTTTTCTCTTTTATTTTTCCTTTATATAAGCCACATCTCCCTCACTTAAGCCATGACTTTTCCACTCTCCATTCCAACAAACAATGGTTAGCTATACACTCCTCCAAGCCCCAAATCAAAACACAAAATCAAATAAAATTTGGTTGGTTCGATCATTGATGGTAAGGCAAATTTGGAGCTAGCAACTTCTGACTTGGAATTGGATTCAAGAAGTGCAGATATTTCTTTCAATGCATGTATTTGGCGTTGGTGAAAGGTAAACATCTGATCAAGTATTGTTAAATTTATGTATCATATCACATATATGTTAGTAGGGATGGTTATTTTTCCATTTTACCGCTTTTCCAACATTTTCCTTTCGAATATTTCCGTGATTTTCGATTTCCGTGTTTTCCCATCAAAAATAATTCGAAAGGAATTCCTTCCGCTAGGTGACGGAACTCAGCGGAAATTTCCACTATTTCTACGGAAATCTTCATTTCTTCCGCATGCCTCTTTGTTAAAAAAAACTGGGACTGTTGAATTGGGCTAGGCCCATACAAAATTAACGTTAAGAAAACCTAATCCTAATAATCATCCATTCACTCAACAGTTCACACGAAAGAAACCAATCCACCAATTCACACAAACAAACCTAACCCTAATTTCCCTTTTCTCTCTCGTCAATGAATTCTCTCTAGTAATCATCCGACTTTCCTTTCAATTTCGGTTAAGAAATTCTCCCTCAGGTACTAGATTTGTTGTTTTTATCTTCTTTGTTTCAAATTTTTTGTTTCACGATGTTAATTAAGATTTGGTTGATTTAAGAGTTTGGGTTTGGTAATTGAGATCAATAAATTGCAACTATGATATCATTAGGATTAAATTATAAAAAAGAGATTTCTAGTTCTATTGTTTATAAATAGATTTTGAGGATTAAATTAATATGTGATCTTCTTTCTGTGCAAATTGATATATCCAGCTTCTAGTTCTGTTGTTTATAAATAGATTTTGAGGATTAAATTAATACATGATCTTCTCCCTATGCAAATTGTTATATCCAGCTTTACCAAGCAATCATTTTTTCCTTATAGGATGATGATTTCATCATAAATGGCATGAAACTAGCACTTAGCTGTATATCTCAAATGTATATATTTTGTTTGGTCCACTTACTCCTGTTCAACACTCATTTGTTGTCGATATACGATTACTGCCTTGTTGATTATTGTACACTTGCACTTGCATTCTGCTTAAACTGCCACTTGTTTTCTTTGCTCACTTCTTATGGTTTTCTCTGATGTTTACGCGGATCTCATAAATAGGCACAAACAAAACGAATGGCTAATTGCTAAACCATTAGATTAATTAACTGCTAGCTAGACTTAAATATGTCACTGTTCAATGGAAAAATATACATAAATTGCAAGAATGAATTTTAATTCAGCGCACTCCATCAAATAAAATATTAAATACTATTATCCTTTGAGATATTCAAAAAACTTATTCCTAACAAGTTAGGTTCAAGCTGACCAAAATCTCAAAACATACACAGCTTTATTACTATGGGCATATTGAAACAGTAATAAAATATTTAATGCATGTTGCATAGAACTTGAAAGCATGATAAAAGTTGGAATATGAAATGAGAATTTGTATGTTCAAATGTCTTAAACATGTGTTCATAGATTTTGTATATTTTTAGTCTGTTACTTCATGTTGTACTGGAACCAACTTTTACTTGCTAATGGTCTGCACTGGTCTTGCCTGCTAATTCCATCTTGGTTGAAATAATTAATTCCAGTTAGAAATTTTTAGCATACAATGAAGTTTTCTTATTCTTAGAATTGAAATTTTGTAGGTTTTCTATGGAATCTAGTGAATCAAGTGCAGCGAATGAAGCGGGACAAACTCAGCCTGACATGCAAAGTCGAACAGAAATTTAATGTATAAAACCATCAAGACCAACAAAATCGATAGTATGGGACCACATGACAAAGATTTTTAGGAAGAAGGGCAATGGGGAAATAGAGGCGATTGCAATATGTAAGTACTGCAAAATGGAGTGCATGGCCGATTCGAAGCAAGGAACAACTGGCTTACGGTATCACCTTTTTTATTTATGTCTAGAATCTCCCATTTATAAAAAAAAAGATGTGGACAACAGTCAACCTCAAGATGGGTTGGCTGGATCTTTGGTTCCACATTCTTTTAATCAAACTAGATGTACGTTAGCTTTGGCAAAATTCATTGTTAAGAATGATATATCATTTAGGATGGTAGAAAGTGAAGGCTTTAGAGAACTATTTGTCGAACTTCAACCAAGATTTATAGTACCCGATAGAAAAAATGTGCATCAACTATTTGGGATTTGTTTATAGTGGAAAAGGCTAAATTAAAAAGTATAATTGGTGATCAAAGGGTTAGTATAACGACCGATACTTGGATTTCCATTCAGAACATTAATTATATGGTTGTTACCGCACATTTTATGGATAGTGACTGGAAATTGCATAAGAGAATTATAGCATCTACAAAGATTAATAGTCGTAAAGGAGATGAAATAGGAAGGGTGTTAGAGAATTGTTTGAATGAATGGGGCATAGATAAAAATTTTACCATCACAGTTGATAATGCTAGCGCTAATGATACAGCAATTGGTTATATAAAGAGAAGATTAGAATATTCTGATTCTTTATTGCTTTGTGGAAAGTATATACATTTGAGATGTGTGTGTCATGTTTTAAATCTAATTGTTAAAGATGGACTAAAGTATTATTGCGAAGCTGTTGAAGGCATTAGGAATTTAGTAAAGTATATTCACTCCTCTCCTTCGAGATTGGATAGGTTTAGATATTACTCTAACTTGATGAAAAATGATAAAATGGCTATTGTTCCATGTAACGACCCGTCAATTTCAACCGTTTTAATAACGTAATTAGTTGAAATTTTGTGAAATTTTAAACGAGAAAATTTTGAAATAAAAATTTGATATTTGAAATACGTCTAGTTAAACATAGCAACTGGTAAATTTTCGTCCGAAAATATGAAAGTTTATTTCGCGCGTAAATTCACTTCAATTCAATCAGTTAAAAAGCGTTGAAAATAAAATGTTTCCGAAACCTAAATATTTTTACATAGAAAAATTCTAAACCATCTTCTGAGCAAGATGTCAGTTTGTCGTTTTTCCAAATTCGGACATTTTTGGCTCCGTCGATCTTATTTTTCAGCGTTTTTCTTGCATTTTCCGCTATTAAAAAAATTCGAATTTTTAAAATTAAATCGTACCGCAAATATCCACATACCGTTTTAATCGTTTCGTCGTGCTGATCTCAACAGTATATTCAGTTCTGTTTTCTGAACCCCGATACGCCGCGGAATCTGTAAACGGTTAGTCGTTGCGGTTCGTTATTTGAGAATATTGGTTTCTATATGACTTTCCATATATTTCCATGTTAATCAAACGATCACCAACAATTATTATTTCAGCTTTTTGACCTTTTCTATTCTCTACATTTATTGAATTGCTATTTGTATCGAGCTGTTGAATATAATTACTATCCTTTTGTTCTGTTCCAACTTCATTTATTCTTTCCTCCTCTGTCACTTATTTCCACACAGCCTTCCATCCATTCAATCTTCTCCCCTCCTCCTGTACGCCTTCCTCCTCCTCCATACCTCATTTTTCCTTCCACCCAAACTCACGTCCAAACCATAGGCGCATGAAAAAAAAAACAACATTAGCCTCCAACCTAGGCAACCACCACGCAAAACTGCCACCATGGCTCTCGGCCTCCCTCCATCGCCGAACAGCATGCCTCCGCCTGGCCACGACCGCCTATTCCCTCCTCCGTCCCTCCCCTCTGTTCTCCTACACTTCCCACTATCAGCCACCGTAACAACCCGACCGCCATCCGAACCTCCACACCACAGCCCTGACAGCGTGCAACCATCCTCCCTTCCTTCACCACGTCAACCCACATAGCCTCGCCGAGACCACCTGACCTCCACCATTTCAGCCAACTCCGACAACTCGCCATGGCAGCATAGCTAGGCCCGAACAACCCACCTGACCCAATCGAACAACCCACCACATTCCCTTCATTTTTGAAACATCTTCCTCCGGCCTTCATTTCCATGGCACCGACCGTTCACCCACCTCACCAGATCGCCACAGCCGAGCACAGTCAGCAGCTCCATCCACCCACCTTCACTGACTCATCCAATCCCCTCGGCCACAGCGGCTGCCAACCCATTCAGTGGCCAGCACCCTTCCTTTTCCTCGAGCGCCAACCCTTGTTCCAATTCCCCTATACTTCGACCACCATTCCACACATCAGCCATGGCCGAGACTTGCCTCACGACCACCATCTTCTCCTCTCAGATCTCCAACTACCACCGAGTTTTCCACTCCTAAATCCCTCTGCTCGGTCCATGTGCAGTTCTCAGATCTTGGTGGATCTACTCGAGCTCCAACTTGCTCGATCTAGTCAGGATCGTGTGCCGAGCCCACAATCGAACTTGCTTTCCGCTTTGCTCCGCCCATCCCTGTCTATCGAACTGTTTTCAAACGTTGAAAGGTATTATATTATATTTTATTTTACAATACTATATTATGATATATAGTGTAGCTTTCCTATATATATGATACTGTATATATATAGTATATGTTCGTTTTCTCACTGCTAAGTTTGAATAGATATGTATTATATATTCAGTATGAAAGGTTTTAGCATGAACAGGTTGATTCTTTTCAACCAGTTATACATATACATGTTTCAAAATTTGGCTTACGGCATATTATATACTATTGTGTTTGTTTATAAAATATGTTGTTTCTATATATATTTATGCATACGCGTCAGTTCTCATTTATATTTTATGAGAGTCGTGAAATTTTGTTGATTGTATATGTATATGTGGAGAGTATATATATAATCCCTATCTTTATATATTAAATTGTATGAGTATATTTGGGGTCTGTTATTTGATAGAGAAAGGTTCAAAGATCTGCTTTATATTTATGTATTTATACTGGGTTTATAAAGTTGTCTATGTTTATAAATAAGCATGATCTGTTTGCATATCAGAACATTTGGTTATATATATATTTATATATTTTCGCTGTTGTATATGGAGTCATTTTTAAAGTTGAGTAATGAAACTAGTACTATTATATATGTATATTAGGCAGTATATAAGTTATATCTGTATATCAGTATATATATAAAGATGTAGTCTCAGTTTATATGTATATAAGTCCTATATATGCATTGAATGCATTTTTGGTTAAAGTGCATATATATTATATAATGAGTTTAATACTTGTGTCTAACTTAAAACAATAATTTGGAAATAGTAACCGTTTAATTTAACATGTATTTGAAATTTTGAATATAAATTTTATATATGTTATATATAGTTATATATAACTTTACCTATAATATTTATCATCATCGATCCATTTCTAAATTGATTCCGTAAATTTCAAAATCCAGCTTCACTTTGATCGTCGAACTCGGGTTCATCGGGCTTTGCTTCGGAATTCGTGCCTGAATTCGTAGCTTGTACTGTTGTCGAACTCCTCTAGCCTTGAAAGGTGAGCACTCACTCACGATTAACGTTCTTTTATTTATTAGATTTGATTTCAATTGAAACGACAATTGAAATATACTGCTGTTAGTTAATTACACTGTTATTTATGCTATTGACTGTATCAGTTCACCTGTGACATCTGACACCTTTATCTGTTAATTATTTATGCAATGATAATACAGTTTGGCTGATAATTGATTGATTGTTGATGTTTATATTGGACGTTAAATTGTTAATGTTAAAATGATAAATAGTATGAAATTGAACTTGATATAGGATAATTAAAATGTTAAATTTGATTACCTGACATTTGTATAATACGACCCTTTTAACTGTTGAATTTATTGACACGTAGGATTGTTTAATTACATTTTGAACCACTGAATGTATGTTGTTATATTGATGATTTATGAAATTGTAAATATATGACAAGTGAAAACCGTAATGTAATAATCTTTAATCTACATGAAATGATAGTGTAGATTCTAGAAATAATTATATTAATTCGTACAAATAACAATGCGAATTAATACGGTTATTTCGGGATTATTTGAATTGATTATTGGATTGATATTGATTGTTGTTATTGCTTGTTTATTTACTTTGACACTATCCCAGTTATCACAATGCAAGTTCCCTTTGATATGTTTGATTTTGAATTGAATTGGAATCGGGTTGAAATGATAAATACCCAAATTGGATTTTTACCTAGGATAGGAAATTAAATAAAACCCGATTGGTCAATAATTTGATTTAAAAATAAAACGAAGATTTTATTTGAATAAATAATATGGTTTTGAAACGAAGTTGGAAATTGAATTTAATGAAATTTAAACGTGAATATTTAATAATCTGAAATGAAATATAAATAAAGAAATTGATTAAAGAAGGTTGTTTAATTTGAGAAATGATTGAATTAAGTTTGAAATGATTTAATAATTAAGTTTTGAATTATTTAATAATTAAATAAGATTGAATTATTTAATGATTAAATTGAATTGGATTTTTAATTAAGAAAATTGAACTTTGAATAAGCGAATTTTACTTTGTAAAAAAAAAAATCGAAATTGAGTTTCTTTATTAATTAAGTTTTGGAAATTTATTTAAGTAAGTAAATAAGTGAAGTGGAATTTCTTTAACAAGAAATAAAATGTGATTTATTGAAATTAATGTAAGGCTTGAAATTGAAAGAATTGATTTGACGAATGTAATTTGATTCAAAATTGTAGATTTTGATTTAATGAAGTTGAACTTAAAAATGGATTTAATGAATTGGAAATTTAGTAGAAATTATTTTGAATGATAAATTAATTTAACGATATTGAATAGAATCGATAAATGAATGTAAATTGATTTGAATGTAAAAAAAAATTAAATTGATTTAAATGATTTCGAAATGAAACTTTTGCACGATTTTAAATTGATATTTGAATTGTTTTAAATAAAGAATTGAAATTGAATTATAAGATTTTGAAATTGTGAATTTGGAAGTTGAAACGTAAATCTTGGAAATTGGTTTTGAAAGAGAATTGAAATGTTGATTTACGAATTGGAATTGAAATTGAAATTGATTTGGTTTTTGAAATATATAAACGACCAATTGGTGTAATAATTACGAAGGTTATTAAAGAGACCGGAATTCGGTTATGGATATACTCTCTATCTAAACCGGAAACCACTTTAATAACTATACGCGGAGTGATGATCCAGAATGAAGTGGTTGGAAATGATGTTCGTGATGATTGAAGAAAGAGAACGATAATGGATAACCTTGACACTTGTGTCAAATTGGAAATGACTAAAACAGGAGCTGTGCCGGGCCAATGGAGGATTGATACCTCAAGTGGACACACTTCTTCGAACTACTTATACTTGTTGTCGATTGGTGCACCCTTGATTTTGGGAGTGTTGTCTCACGGTGTTGCGGGCGCTGCGGCGTTGCGTTCTCACCAGCCCGGATCAGGCGAACGGTAGTATCACTACCTTGGGTATAGCCTCATGTGCCTTGTCATACTTGTATTCCATTTATGCGCGACCACTACGATTTTGATTTGTACCTTGAGTATATGGATTGCCCTCTGGTGACTTCCGGTTTTGGGGAAACTACGGTCTTGTATATACTTGTGGGAATAAAAATGTGTTAAGGGTGGAATGGGCCATGACTTAACGCTATTTTGATATCTTATTATTACTGATAGACATTATCTACTTAGCGTATATTACTACCTAGTAGATAGTTTAACGGATCCTTAAAGGATGGTTATTCCAAACATCCTTTGAGTTACTTGTATTTCAATTGCTATTTCACTTGAGTTGGATTTATTAATATAAGAATGTTAATCCTGACTCGAGTGTTTTGTATTTTGCTTTACGCTCGGGTCAGACTGAGTAGTTCAGCTTTCGAGACTCACCTTTGGAGTTGGAGCTTCGCTTGGAGATCCAGCTATCTATCCAGCTTTCAGTATTCGATGATTCCAGTGATGTATTCTGATTTGTATCTGATGTATCGTGTTACTCTTCCGTTGTATCTGGTTTAACTCTGATGTATTGTATTATTCTTCTGTTGTAAACTCTGATGTATTTTATATATTCATATAGTAGCTTCATGAACTACTATCTCTTTTAATTCCGCTGCACTTATTACTCTGTGTCTGTGATCTGTGATATTTTATTTACTGTATATGTTCCGTTTTGCAAATTTAAATTAACAACGCGGTATTTTGAGCAATTCAACTCCGGCATGAGTGTCTACCTATACACTTATAATGGATGCGAATGGTCCAAAATTCCGGGTCGTTACAGTTGGTATCAGAGCTTTGGTAGCTCTAGGCAAAACTCAACATATAGGGTAAATGTATTTACAGAATCACACTCATTCGAGTTTCAATCTCTTCCTTTGACTCAATTCCTTGAATTTTGGAACGTTCCCCTTGGTTTCGAAATTCATTCGTGTCCCTCACTATTCGTCTTCTTTCAATTCTGGAGCACCCCATAACTCCATTTTGAATGATATCTATAATAGATCGGCGGTCTCGCCAATCTTCAAATGATTCGTAAAGGAGAAACTCCTTTACAATAGGCATTAATTTACCGGAGATTTCTGTATCCTCGGTTTACGATGCTATCTATCTCCTACTATTCCTGAATTCTATTTCTTGAGATCGAATGCCGATTTACCTCGGAATTCTAGCATCGATCTTATTCTTGAAGTTGCGGACGACCCGGTTAAGGTTGCTGGTGAATTAAATAAATTCCTCCATCTCCCGATTCTGTTATTGAATTATCTTATCTTCTGTTTCGAACTTATTTTCGAATCAAAATTCTCTTTGATTTGGGTCAACAAATTTGAAACCCTATCCTTATTTTGAAAATCCATCCTATATCGTCGAGCAAAGAAGTGTATTTGTAAACTAATATCTATATATATAAATGTTTTAAAATATATTGTGTTGTTTGAGTTGTTGATGTTGATTTGGGTTTTCGATCGATTCGTCTGATCAACGCTATCGATAGGATTTCCAAAACACTTGAGCAGAGCAAACTGACACAATATTGTTTTCAAGTTTGTATGATTATATTATAATTATTTATAAGTAAAAATTTTCTGGAATTTAATAAGTTAATTAAATTGTTTGTTTGAAATGATAATATTTGATTTTCATTTATTGTTCTAAATGAATTTATAAATATGGTTTATAAATTGATTTGGAATTTGAAATGAATTTAATTCAGAAATTTGAGAATTTAGTTTCCGGTGATTTTCGAACTTTGGTTTTAAAATATTCAAGTATATATTATTAAAAGTATTTTCGAATAGAAATCGTTTTCAAAGAACTTTTAAATGTTGAAATCAGTGCTCTTCTCTTTGTCGCTGGAAAATAATTTCGGTGATGGCGGCCGCATCATCGACATTCATTTTCGAGTTTCGAAGTGGAGATACTATTATGTAGTTTTGCTACGGTTTGTTTTGAAAAATATTATTTGACTTGAATTTCTTCAGTATAATTTGATTTATACATATATATAGGTATCTCATTTTAAAATTTAATTTGATTTGATATGAATATATTATATATACCTCTAAATTGTTTAAGTTAATCGGAAATTTAATTCTTGAATTTTGTAAAAGGATGATTTTAATTATAAATAAAACCAAAATTTGGAATAAATATTTAAACTTGAATAATTGAATTTGGAAAAATTTATTTGTATATTGTTCAACTGCATTCTAATACAACTTACCTAAATTATTCAGAAGTTGAAAATGTAATTGGATAATATACAATATAAAATAATTTTATAAATAAAATTTGAGTGTTATAATAAATGTTATACACTAAATTTTAACTATAAAGATATTAATAGAGTTAGATAGGATAACAAGTAAAACTCGGTTAATAATGAAATAAATTTGTTTTGAAAGAGTTAATAAATTAAAATTTGATCAACTTGTGAAAATACCTTGAATTTCAAAGCAATTAGTAGTTTTAAATTAATTTAAATCGAAACTTTTATGGTTTAAATTAATTTATATGGGTTAAATATATGTGATAAGATATATTAGGTGAAATAAAATTTATAATAAATTGGAATTAAAGAATTTAATCTGTTGAAAAAAATTATAAAAGACTATTCAAATTTATGGTTTTAGAAATTGTAAATTGAGGATAATTGGATAGTAAGATAATAAATTTAGAAATAGTGAGATTGAATTTAGTGAAATCAAATGGATTAAATCAATTATTGAATATCAATTAATTTAAATTTGAATTTGTATGGTTTAAATTAATCGTTATTTTGTATTTCAAAACCTGTTTTTCTTTCTGGTTGTTTCTATTCTCCTACCTCGTTCCTTTTCGGGGATGAAAAGTTTTGAGTGGGGGAGAGTGTAACGACCCGTCAATTTCAACCGTTTTAATAACGTAATTAGTTGAAATTTTGTGAAATTTTAAACGAGAAAATTTTGAAATAAAAATTTGATATTTGAAATACGTCTAGTTAAACATAGCAACTGGTAAATTTTCGTCCGAAAATATGAAAGTTTATTTCGCGCGTAAATTCACTTCAATTCAATCAGTTAAAAAGCGTTGAAAATAAAATGTTTCCGAAACCTAAATATTTTTACATAGAAAAATTCTAAACCATCTTCTGAGCAAGATGTCAGTTTGTCGTTTTTCCAAATTCGGACATTTTTGGCTCCGTCGATCTTATTTTTCAGCGTTTTTCTTGCATTTTCCGCTATTAAAAAAATTCGAATTTTTAAAATTAAATCGTACCGCAAATATCCACATACCGTTTTAATCGTTTCGTCATGCTGATCTCAACAGTATATTCAGTTCTGTTTTCTGAACCCCGATACGCCGCGGAATCTGTAAACGGTTAGTCGTTGCGGTTCGTTATTTGAGAATATTGGTTTCTATATGACTTTCCATATATTTCCATGTTAATCAAACGATCACCAACAATTATTATTTCAGCTTTTTGACCTTTTCTATTCTCTACATTTATTGAATTGCTATTTGTATCGAGCTGTTGAATATAATTACTATCCTTTTGTTCTGTTCCAACTTCATTTATTCTTTCCTCCTCTGTCACTTATTTCCACACAGCCTTCCATCCATTCAATCTTCTCCCCTCCTCCTGTACGCCTTCCTCCTCCTCCATACCTCATTTTTCCTTCCACCCAAACTCACGTCCAAACCATAGGCGCATGAAAAAAAACAACATTAGCCTCCAACCTAGGCAACCACCACGCAAAACTGCCACCATGGCTCTCGGCCTCCCTCCATCGCCGAACAGCATGCCTCCGCCTGGCCACGACCGCCTATTCCCTCCTCCGTGCCTCCCCACTGTTCTCCTACACTTCCCACTATCAGCCACCGTAACAACCCGACCGCCATCCGAACCTCCACACCACAGCCCTGACAGCGTGCAACCATCCTCCCTTCCTTCACCACGTCAGCCCACATAGCCTCGCCGAGACCACCTGACCTCCACCATTTCAGCCAACTCCGACAACTCGCCATGGCAGCATAGCTAGGCCCGAACAACCCACCTGACCCAATCGAACAACCCACCACATTCCCTTCATTTTTGAAACATCTTCCTCCGGCCTTCATTTCCATGGCACCGACCGTTCACCCACCTCACCAGATCGCCACAGCCGAGCACAGTCAGCAGCTCCATCCACCCACCTTCACTGACTCATCCAATCCCCTCGGCCACAGCGGCTGCCAACCCATTCAGTGGCCAGCACCCTTCCTTTTCCTCGAGCGCCAACCCTTGTTCCAATTCCCCTATACTTCGACCACCATTCCACACATCAGCCATGGCCGAGACTTGCCTCACGACCACCATCTTCTCCTCTCAGATCTCCAACTACCACCGAGTTTTCCACTCCTAAATCCCTCTGCTCGGTCCATGTGCAGTTCTCAGATCTTGGTGGATCTACTCGAGCTCCAACTTGCTCGATCTAGTCAGGATCGTGTGCCGAGCCCACAATCGAACTTGCTTTCCGCTTTGCTCCGCCCATCCCTGTCTATCGAACTGTTTTCAAACGTTGAAAGGTATTATATTATATTTTATTTTACAATACTATATTATGATATATAGTGTAGCTTTCCTATATATATGATACTGTATATATATAGTATATGTTCGTTTTCTCACTGCTAAGTTTGAATAGATATGTATTATATATTCAGTATGAAAGGTTTTAGCATGAACAGGTTGATTCTTTTCAACCAGTTATACATATACATGTTTCAAAATTTGGCTTACGGCATATTATATACTATTGTGTTTGTTTATAAAATATGTTGTTTCTATATATATTTATGCATACGCGTCAGTTCTCATTTATATTTTATGAGAGTCGTGAAATTTTGTTGATTGTATATGTATATGTGGAGAGTATATATATAATCCCTATCTTTATATATTAAATTGTATGAGTATATTTGGGGTCTGTTATTTGATAGAGAAAGGTTCAAAGATCTGCTTTATATTTATGTATTTATACTGGGTTTATAAAGTTGTCTATGTTTATAAATAAGCATGATCTGTTTGCATATCAGAACATTTGGTTATATATATATTTATATATTTTCGCTGTTGTATATGGAGTCATTTTTAAAGTTGAGTAATGAAACTAGTACTATTATATATGTATATTAGGCAGTATATAAGTTATATCTGTATATCAGTATATATATAAAGATGTAG
This sequence comes from Allium fistulosum, assembly GCA_030737815.1. NCBI lineage: Eukaryota > Viridiplantae > Streptophyta > Magnoliopsida > Asparagales > Amaryllidaceae > Allium > Allium fistulosum. Next base: position 1,622,483,639 of record CM060901.1, read on the forward strand.
TCTCAGTTTATATGTATATAAGTCCTATATATGCATTGAATGCATTTTTGGTTAAAGTGCATATATATTATATAATGAGTTTAATACTTGTGTCTAACTTAAAACAATAATTTGGAAATAGTAACCGTTTAATTTAACATGTATTTGAAATTTTGAATATAAATTTTATATATGTTATATATAGTTATATATAACTTTACCTATAATATTTATCATCATCGATCCATTTCTAAATTGATTCCGTAAATTTCAAAATCCAGCTTCACTTTGATCGTCGAACTCGGGTTCATCGGGCTTTGCTTCGGAATTCGTGCCTGAATTCGTAGCTTGTACTGTTGTCGAACTCCTCTAGCCTTGAAAGGTGAGCACTCACTCACGATTAACGTTCTTTTATTTATTAGATTTGATTTCAATTGAAACGACAATTGAAATATACTGCTGTTAGTTAATTACACTGTTATTTATGCTATTGACTGTATCAGTTCACCTGTGACATCTGACACCTTTATCTGTTAATTATTTATGCAATGATAATACAGTTTGGCTGATAATTGATTGATTGTTGATGTTTATATTGGACGTTAAATTGTTAATGTTAAAATGATAAATAGTATGAAATTGAACTTGATATAGGATAATTAAAATGTTAAATTTGATTACCTGACATTTGTATAATACGACCCTTTTAACTGTTGAATTTATTGACACGTAGGATTGTTTAATTACATTTTGAACCACTGAATGTATGTTGTTATATTGATGATTTATGAAATTGTAAATATATGACAAGTGAAAACCGTAATGTAATAATCTTTAATCTACATGAAATGATAGTGTAGATTCTAGAAATAATTATATTAATTCGTACAAATAACAATGCGAATTAATACGGTTATTTCGGGATTATTTGAATTGATTATTGGATTGATATTGATTGTTGTTATTGCTTGTTTATTTACTTTGACACTATCCCAGTTATCACACTGCAAGTTCCCTTTGATATGTTTGATTTTGAATTGAATTGGAATCGGGTTGAAATGATAAATACCCAAATTGGATTTTTACCTAGGATAGGAAATTAAATAAAACCCGATTGGTCAATAATTTGATTTAAAAATAAAACGAAGATTTTATTTGAATAAATAATATGGTTTTGAAACGAAGTTGGAAATTGAATTTAATGAAATTTAAACGTGAATATTTAATAATCTGAAATGAAATATAAATAAAGAAATTGATTAAAGAAGGTTGTTTAATTTGAGAAATGATTGAATTAAGTTTGAAATGATTTAATAATTAAGTTTTGAATTATTTAATAATTAAATAAGATTGAATCATTTAATGATTAAATTGAATTGGATTTTTAATTAAGAAAATTGAACTTTGAATAAGCGAATTTTACTTTGTAAAAAAAAAAAAAAAATCGAAATTGAGTTTCTTTATTAATTAAGTTTTGGAAATTTATTTAAGTAAGTAAATAAGTGAAGTGGAATTTCTTTAACAAGAAATAAAATGTGATTTATTGAAATTAATGTAAGGCTTGAAATTGAAAGAATTGATTTGACGAATGTAATTTGATTCAAAATTGTAGATTTTGATTTAATGAAGTTGAACTTAAAAATGGATTTAATGAATTGGAAATTTAATAGAAATTATTTTGAATGATAAATTAATTTAACGATATTGAATGGAATCGATAAATGAATGTAAATTGATTTGAATGTAAAAAAAAATTAAATTGATTTAAATGATTTCGAAATGAAACTTTTGCACGATTTTAAATTGATATTTGAATTGTTTTAAATAAAGAATTGAAATTGAATTATAAGATTTTGAAATTGTGAATTTGGAAGTTGAAACGTAAATCTTGGAAATTGGTTTTGAAAGAGAATTGAAATGTTGATTTACGAATTGGAATTGAAATTGAAATTGATTTGGTTTTTGAAATATATAAACGACCAATTGGTGTAATAATTACGAAGGTTATTAAAGAGACCGGAATTCGGTTATGGATATACTCTCTATCTAAACCGGAAACCACTTTAATAACTATACGCGGAGTGATGATCTAGAATGAAGTGGTTGGAAATGATGTTCGTGATGATTGAAGAAAGAGAACGATAATGGATAACCTTGACACTTGTGTCAAATTGGAAATGACTAAAACAGGAGCTGTGCCGGGCTAATGGAGGATTGATACCTCAAGTGGACACACTTCTTCGAACTACTTATACTTGTTGTCGATTGGTGCACCCTTGATTTTGGGAGTGTTGTCTCACGGTGTTGCGGGCGCTGCGGCGTTGCGTTCTCACCAGCCCGGATCAGGCGAACGGTAGTATCACTACCTTGGGTATAGCCTCATGTGCCTTGTCATACTTGTATTCCATTTATGCGCGACCACTACGATTTTGATTTGTACCTTGAGTATACGGATTGCCCTCTGGTGACTTCCGGTTTTGGGGAAACTACGGTCTTGTATATACTTGTGGGAATAAAAATGTGTTAAGGGTGGAATGGGCCATGACTTAACGCTATTTTGATATCTTATTATTACTGATAGACATTATCTACTTAGCGTATATTACTACCTAGTAGATAGTTTAACGGATCCTTAAAGGATGGTTATTCCAAACATCCTTTGAGTTACTTGTATTTCAATTGCTATTTCACTTGAGTTGGATTTATTAATATAAGAATGTTAATCCTGACTCGAGTGTTTTGTATTTTGCTTTACGCTCGGGTCAGACTGAGTAGTTCAGCTTTCGAGACTCACCTTTGGAGTTGGAGCTTCGCTTGGAGATCCAGCTATCTATCCAGCTTTCAGTATTCGATGATTCCAGTGATGTATTCTGATTTGTATCTGATGTATCGTGTTACTCTTCCGTTGTATCTGGTTTAACTCTGATGTATTGTATTATTCTTCTGTTGTAAACTCTGATGTATTTTATATATTCATATAGTAGCTTCATGAACTACTATCTCTTTTAATTCCGCTGCACTTATTACTCTGTGTCTGTGATCTGTGATATTTTATTTACTGTATATGTTCCGTTTTGCAAATTTAAATTAACAACGCGGTATTTTGAGCAATTCAACTCCGGCATGAGTGTCTACCTATACACTTATAATGGATGCGAATGGTCCAAAATTCCGGGTCGTTACATTCCACTTGATTGCCCTACAAGATGGAACACAATGTTTAAAACGCTTGATATTGCTTACAAATTTCGAAAAGTATTTGATAGAATGTGTACAGAAGATGAACCAATTAAAGTTTACTTTAATGAGATGATCAAAGATAAAAAGAAAAATTTAGTAAAAAGAACGGGACCTCCAAAAGAAGAAGATTGGGAAAGGGGTCGAGTTTTGATTGAGTTTTTGATGGGATTTTATGAAACTACATTAAAACTTAGTGCAACTAAGAGTGTCACTTCTTCGTTTATTTTCGATGAGGTTATATTGGTTCAAGATGCAATTGAGCAAGCTAGTAATAATATTCATGATTCTAATTTGCAAAATGTAGCAAAAATGATGAAAGTTAAATTCGACAAATATTGGGGTAGTATTGAAGTAATTAACAAAGTGATCTTTATAGCTCATATCTTGGATCCAAGATATAAATTTCAATCTTTAAAGATTAGCTTTCTCGATATAGGTTGGAATAGTGGTAAAATAAATAAGTTTCTTGGTGTTATAAAACATGCTTTAAATAAGCTATATGATGAATATAGTAAGAGCATGAATATACCAAATGTAATTGGGTCTAATGTTATTGTAAGAAATGAAGAGATTGATGAGCAATTTGATGATAGTCTTAGAAGTAAAAAGTTAAAAAGACTTCAACAAACAAGAAGGGAAGAACAATCACTTGAGATAACTAATGAGATTGATCGGTATCTAAATGATCCATTTGAAAACCTTACTAGTGGAGATTTTCATTTGTTAGATGGTGGAAAGGTAATCAAGCAAAGTATCCAATACTTTCAAAAATCGCTAAAGATATCTTACCCATTCCTAGTTCAACCGTTGCTAGCGAAAGTGCGTTTAGTCTTGGTCGAAGAGTTGTTAATCCATTTAGAGCTTCGTTGGCTCCTAATATGGTTGAAGCATTGGTATGTCTTAGTGATTGGTTGAGAGCGGAAAACCTTGGTTGTCATCAAATGCGATTTGAAGAGGACGTCGAATTATTTATGGACACAGAGGTGATTTGTGAAGGTAAAAAATTCAACTATTATTAATAATTGTGATTTTGCCTAAATGAATTTACAAATTATGCGATCTTTTATAATCTTCCATAGCACGTGCACACAGTGTAATTCATGTATTCTTATTGAAACACAACTGAAGACATTGATTTATATATTGTCAAGGCTGTAAATGAGTCAGTTTGAAGTTGAAGAGTCTGTAACACTGGATAATAGTAATGGTTATGTTGTTAGTGTCTTATTGAATCTTGGCAACACATGTTTTTTTTAGTTTTGTTATGCAAAATGTATTGGCTTTGAGTATGTAGACTATTTATTCAAGAACGGTTTTTAGATTTATCTTCGCCTCTACCTTCGAAGAAAAGTTTACAATATTTAGAAGCATGAATGTGAGTTAAGGATTATTCATATTCATTTCAATGGACAGTTAATAAGAAATGTAAGAGAAAAGGTTTACATAATCTCATGTTAAGATGCAAGGCTGGCCTCCTGATTTCATCCTGATTTCATCATTACATAAAAGGACAAATCATTACTTAAATTTCATCATGATTCGTGCATCTCCTCAACCTGGACCCTCTTCAAATTCTTTCATGTCTTAAAAAAGCTCTGACTTCTTATTTTTCTTATTTACATGTTAGTTTGTTTTATAAATAATTAGTTTCTAATTTTCTACGTAAGCCTGTTATCTGAATAGGATTGTTTTGATAAAGCAAGAAATGACGCATGAGGTCATTGCCCATTTTTTCTATTTGAATTCTACATTGATTTTACCTTTGCTATTTGAGGGTATGATGTGTTTAAAATGTGCTAAGATTTATAAATGTTTCTCTAAAATACTGAAAATAAGTAGTATTTAAGCTGCAAAATTGTGTCACTTCTGTTTTTTCTATTGCATCATCTGTTTTGTTAACCATTTCTATTACAACAGGGACTTCTTCCATGTCATTAGCAACATCACATAATATGGAGAAATAGATGCATAGAGGTCATAAGTGTTCAAAGCAGGTATGTATTTTACCTTCTGATTCACTATATTTATCATCATCATCCATATACAATTTTTATATAAAATAAGTTACAAGCCAATTAGTACCTGAAATATATTTAGTATCAGTACATATATTAAGTATATAACTAAAGTATATTAAAAATTATGAATTCATGTAATTTCATACATAACAGATAAGCATTCCAAACATATAATTGATTGCATATCTACCCTTCATCTTGTCCATTATATTTTTAGCAAGCTGATAAGAATCTTTCTGCTCAACTGTTTTTTGGTTGACTTGTACTCACTTTTATATCTTAGAGTAAAGAATAAGATGCTTCATGTCTGTAAATTTCTCATCTGATCTTCAAAATGCTGTCCTTTTCTTTTCAGGTGGTTAAATTTCTCATTTGGGATCAGAGAATCAACAAAAAACAAATGTGCAGCTTTTAATTTGAGGTTTTGATGTAAAGATCTCAAATTCCTGTAATATATATACAATTTTTATGGATTTGTAGTGTAAGACTAAATTGGGTTATGATGAAAATTTGATGCAGTGTTTAGTTTGCAGAAACATAATTATGAATTCCTATAATACTTGATTAGCAATTAAAATTTGATGAAAATTTCATTTTATAGAATTCTTTGATCGGAAAAAGGAATTCCATGTTCCGTTCCGAGTTTTCCGATTTCCACCAATAGGAATTCCAATGTTGATGGAACGGAATATGGAATAGGCCGCATCATTCCATCAATAATCGGAAGGAATAGGAAATGCTTTGGATGGTATGGAAATTTTCCGTACCCACCCCTATATGTTAGTTAGGATCTAAATAATGAATTTGTATGTTGATATGTTTTCATATTTCGATGGTTGAATATATGTGTGCATATATATACATATAATATTTTGTATATGTATAATTGCTCTAGTGTTCATGGTAGGAAAACGATTATTTTTGAAATAAAAATATTATTAAATGATTTGATTACTTAAATCCAAATTGAAAATGTTTAACATTATACAGCGTATGTTTGAAATGTTATAAAAAAATTGGTCCTAAAATCTTTCGGCAGCTAAAAAATTACACTATTTTATATTATATATATATATATAAATGCAACTATTTATTTAATTTAAAATTTATTATGAAAATAAACTTGTATAAATATTTATTAATAATAAAATTTTATGCAAAAATATTATCATACGTATTCTTTTCGAAATTACTATAATATTTTTACCTTTTTATTAATTTTTCAAATGGTTTTTGAATATTAAAAATTGTTTATTAATTGAAAAACTACAAAACCGAAAAAAATTAATTTATGGACCATGAGAAACTTTGCAATTATATGTTTATATATAAGTTTTTATCATTACAACTTACATATATAAATATATACACACGAACACACACACACATACACACATACATATTTATAACTAATTGTATGTTTATATATATAATACAGCAATTAAGTTGAAAAAATTTATTTAGGGATTTTATAGTATAATATATATATATATATATATTCAAAATTATTTTATCAACTAATATTTGAAATAAATTTTTAATTTAATTACATACATTAAATGCTTCATATAAATTATGTATAATTAATATTTCATAATATTTATATAATTATATATGTATGCACATATACTTATTTATATAATATTGATGCATACGTATATACATTTAGACAACATATTTGTATACAAGAAGGGCTAACATGTCCTTTGTGGTGTAAATCCCAACATCTATATACATGCATATCAAACCATGCATTATCCTATTGTATGTGCACGAACACACATATGTGTATATGAGACACATATATACAGTATAATACAAATTATATAAAATAAACTTTATGTTATACAAAACTAAATAAAAAAATTTAATTTATTTAAAAGAAATTTAGAAAAGTTCTATAAAATTTAGACTACATAGGTCCAATAAGGATCCAAACGGGTAAAAAAGTTGAAATTTACCCAATTACTCCGTTGTAGGCTAGCATAGTTCCAACAATGTTATCAAAGCCACGTAGCATATGCAGTCTAAATTAGTAGTATTAGGGCTAACTTATTAAAGCCTACCCAAGGTGTCTAGAAAAGTAGTATATGTTTGGGTTTGGATAATCAAGTTGTAACGACCCGTAAATTTTAATAGCTTTAAAAATATATTTAACTGGAAATTTTTTGAATTATTAATAATTGAATTTTGAAATACAAATTCTATATTTGAAATACGTCTATTTTAACATAGCAACTGGTAAATTTTCATCCGATAATATTGAAGTTTATTTTATTGTGTAATTTTATTTTAATTTAAATCAGTTAATATTTGATGATAATAAAATACTTTCCAAACCTGAATATTTTTATACAATAAATTTGTAAATCATCTTCTGAGTGAGACGTCATATTTCGTTTCTCCAAATTTGGACTGCTGTTGCTCCGTTCTTCTTATTTCTGGCAGATTTGCAGCATTTTTCGGTATCGATTATCGACTTTTGATCGGATGATCGTACCACTGATATCTGCATACCGTTTTGATCGTCTCATCGCGCTGATCACCATGGTATATTTATTTTTGTATTTTGAGGTCCGGTACACGACGGGAACAATCAAACTATATATTGTACTGGTACCAAAATTGGTGACTTTTGATTCCCTTTCTTTCAAATTTTGAACCGTGTCATCCAAGCAAGATAATTGCTTTAATAAATGTTGCAGAATCAATGGACAGACGTTACCATTCCCATCATTTCACTTTATTACATCTGGTATGTTTTTCTGCCTCTCTGCCTTTTTCCATTCTGTTGTTTCTAAAGAAAATTAATATACCTGCTCATTCTTTAATCTGCCACTTTGAGATCTGCTCCTCTATTTCTCTCCTCATCTTCTCGGTTATAAAAAAAATGATGAGTAGAACCGTTCCTCTCTGTTTCGCATGCTTCCCTTCCCATCGACAAACCCTCCAAACTGTCGTCCCCCTCATCCACGCAAGCACCGCGACAACCACCGAGATCTCCTTCTCCGGCCATGATCGCGCACCGCGTGACACGCCTCAAACCCGAGGCCAAATACCTGAGCCACCTCCTTCTCATCGTGCGACAGCCTCCCTCTTCTCACGGCCGTTGCCACCACCATATCCCTGACTGGTCCCTACCACAGCCTCGCCACCCGATAGCAACCCATCACTCAACGGCCTTGAACCCGAAGGTTTCCCCAGCCTTCACCACCATTTTGCTGAGACCATGTCCTTGCATTCCTTCACCATGGTTTGCTGAGCACAGCTGGCCACCATTGCATCCCCTCCATATCCGCACGCTCCTAGCTTGCCTCGCCGTAGGTCTCTCTTCTTATATACATGAGGTATATATATATAATTGTATGTATACGTTTGTTTGTATAAACTATATATATATTATAGGTACGTTATATTTTAAGGGATATATTGTATAAATGTTTGTATACTACTGAACATAAACATATACATGTTTATATACAAATACGTGACTTATATATATGTTGATATATACAATTGTTTGGAAAAAAAATGAAGTATATGTATAGATTTTGTGTACTATTCATTTAATCATGTTGCAGTCATTGTTTTGCAAAGCTTTCAATTTGACACTATACAAATATTGTTCTACTTGTGTTAATTTAAACATTGTTTTGAATTTACTCTGCATATTGATATTTTGAATTTTTTATTTATTTATATATGTTTTAAAATTTAACATAAGAAAAATTTGTATATAACTCTGTTGACAAAATATATATGTATAACTAAACTATATTTATTTTATAATAGTGTATATATACTCTGTTTTACAAGTTATATATTAGCTCAGTTTGTATATGCGTGAGTATGTACTGTCTGCATAATTATTTTAACTATTTGACTTTCAGGGACCTTGTAAAGGTGGATTTTTGCTCACTAATTTTTATTATCTATTATATTATTGATGGTTCATCTGTATATATGATAGTTCACGTATAAAGTTGTTTATTCCATAAGTATGTTTAAGCTTATTATGTATTAAGTATTGATTTAAAGAAGTGATATAGATTTTGACTTTGTTAATATTTGATTTTTCCAAATATACTGTAAAGGTTTATTTTGATTTATATGTGTGTAAATTTCATATTGATTTTGAAATAGATTATAACGAATTTATTTTATCTTATTTTGTATGGGTTAATACTAGACTTTAAAATTTTATATATATTCTCATCGATTACTATTTATCAGCTTTGTCCATCCAAATTCGTGCCAATCTAGCTTTGATTTGGGATTCGTGCTTGGATTCGTAACTCATTCTTTGTCAAATTCATCTAGCCTTGAAAGGTGAGCAATCACTCACGATTAACATTCTTTTATTTATTAAATTTGATTTCAATTAAAATATGCTGCTGTAGTTATTTAAATTGTTATATATGTTATTATCTGTTACTGTTCACCTGTGGGATATGACACCATATCCTGTTGTTTATATTTTATTGTTATTGATGATATATGCTTGTTATGTTATTATTATATCTGTTATCACTCTGCAAGCTCCCTGTTAGTATAGAATTCACTATGGGTTGAAATGATACATACCTGAACGGATTTAGAATAGGAGAAAATCGTTATGGGTTGAAATGATAGACCCAAGCGATTTTCATTTGAATTGAATTTGGGATTGCGGGTCGAAATGATATCTACCCGTATATACTTAGATTACGGATTGAAATGATAAATATCTGTATCAATTGACCATAGGATAATAAATTATATACAGACACTGTTGGTCTATATATAAATATTTTGAAAATAAATTCTATGGTTTTGGAAAGAAATATATGGTTTTAATAAATGTTGATTCTTAAATTTTTATATGTAAATGGTAATGATATATAAAGATTTAATAATGATATTTAATTTAATTAAGATTGATTTAATACATATAATATGGTTAAGTATTTAAATTTATATTTCAAAATAGATTTTTGTAATAATTTGAATAAGTTAAGGTTGGGAAAATAATTTGAATTTAGTTGAAATTGTATTCAATAAAGAATTTTATTTAATTAAACCAATTTGAAACTTATTGAAATTGAGATATAAGATATGATTTATAACTTGGGTTCGATTTAAGTAATTTAATGAATATTTCTTATTTAAATAAATTTAAGGAAATATTTGGAAAAAATGTAATTTAAGGCTAGTTAAATGAAATTGAATTTATTAAGTGAATATTCCCTGATTAAATAATAATGAAGTTAAATCAAGAGCTATATGAAACTGTTAAATTTAACTTTGAAAATGTTGAATATTAAAGCTTTGAAATATATTGAAAATTTAAATGGTCTATTGAGAACTGAATTGAATTGATGAATTGAGCTTTGAATAAATTTGAATTTGGAATTTGAGTTGATTTGAATCGATTTGTGAGACTTGAGGAAATTTTAAATACTTTACTTTATAAATTATTTAACCTATATATACTATTTTGGAAAATAGATATATTTGAAATGAAATGATATTTGGTTTGAAGAATAAATTAATTTGAAATGACCACGGTGTTATAGTGTATATTTCTACATAGTAGATAGTTCCACGGATCCTTAGAGGATGGTTATCCCAAACATCCTTTGAGTTATTTGTATTTCAGTTGATATTTCACTTGAGTTGGATTTGTTGATATAAGAATGTTAATCCTGACTCGAGTGTTTGTGTTTTGCTTTACGCTCGGGTCAGACTGAGTGATACAGCATTTGAGACTCACCCTTGGAGTTTGGAGCTTCATTTGGAGATCCAACTATCGATTCAGCTTTTAGCTTTTCCAGTCGATCTATTCAGAGAGGTCATCTATTCGTACTGAAGACTTCATTGTATTTGAGATATTCTGTTGTATTTTATTTTTAACTCTGATGTTTATATAGTAGCTTCATGAACTACTATTTTATCTATTCCGCTGCGTATTATTGTATTACTCTGTGTCTGTGATTCTGTGATTGATTTATTTACTGTATATGCTGATCTTTGCCAAATTTAAATTAACAATCTATTGTTTTGAATTATTCAAGTCCAACATGTGTGGATTTATTGTCGATTTGAATGGTCCAAAATAGTGGGTCGTTACAGTTGGTATCAGAGCTTTGGCTCTAGGCAAACTTAGCATATATAGTAAATTTATTTGCAGAATCACTTTCGTTCGAGCTTGAAATTCTTCCTCTTTGATTTGGTTTCCTTTGGACTTTGGAACGTTCCTTGCGGTTCCAAAACCCATTATCTTCTCTCTCTATTCGTGTTCCTTGATTCTGGAGTATTCCATAACTCCACTTCGAATGATCTTTATAAAGATAGGCGATCCCGCCAATCTTTAAATGATTTGTAAAGGGGTGAAACTCCTTTACAATTGGCATTGATTCTCCAGAGATTTATATATCCCTCGGATTAGATTCTGCTATCTCTTGTTATGCTGAATTCTATCTCTGGCGATCGAATGTCGATTTGCCTCAGAATTCTGCACCGATCTTATTTTGAAATCACGTTTGACTAGTTAAGGTCGCCCGCGATTTATATAAGTATATCCATCTTCTATTTTGAAATTTAATTATCTCATCTTCGTTCGAGCCTATCTTCGAATCAGAATTCTATTTGATTAGAGTCCCTCTAATTAGAACCTCTATCTTTGTTTTGGAATCCATTCTTGAATCATCCTTTGGAAAATCGGGTTTGTTTGTATTTTAGAAATTGTTTTATATACCGAAATTTTTATTTTGATAAGTATGATTATATTCTATATATAAAAGTGAAATGTTTTCGATAAAGATTATATACCCTTTTTAAAATGAGAATTTGAGGTTTCGAAAGGATTTGTAATTTTGAAAAATTATATAAGAAATTGATTTATCTAAAAATGATTTATAACTGAAGGATTTTAAATTTGAAATTCGAGAATTGAACTCCGGTGTTTTGAAATTGGTTTTAAGATTTTGAAATATATAATCATAATATGATTTAAAAGTATTTTCCGAATAAGAAATGTTTCAAATGATTTTAATGAGTTTCGAATGATTTCGAATAAATTTCAAAAGAAGTTTGAGAAAATAGAAGTCCAGAACTCACTTATGTCGCTGGAAAATAATTTCGGTGATGAGTGCACGCATCATCGACATTGATTTTCGAGTTTCAGAGTGGGGGATAGGCCACTTCAGTAGCTTTGCTATGCGAGTGATTGTGTGAAACCATTTTGATTTCAAATTCCGAAGTATGATTTGATATTCGAAAGATATATGTATATATATAATTGAAATGATTTGAAGTAAGCCGGTGTTCAGTCCTTGAGTTTCGGATTTGATTGATATAACCCTATCTTTTGGAATTGATGTACTGATTTATTGGTGATTTCCAACTCTTGGATTGAAATATGATTTCTTCGACTATTTTGAAGGTTCAAGCACTTCCAAATCAAGGTTAACTTTTCAAAGCTAAGAAATTTTGAAAAGTATAAAGTATATAAGTTTGGTATGTATGTTTAAGGTATGTAGTAATATGATTTAAATTAGTTGAAACTGTTTTGTTATGTAAATGAATAAGGCTATTTTAAATCTTTCTAATATGAAATTTAGATTTGAAATGTTTTGAAAAGAATTTGGACTTCAAAATATTTTGAATAAAATTTAGTTTAAATGTTTTAACTTAGTTATATCTTTATGAAACTATATATTTAACAAGTTAAAATAAATATATAAGTTGTACGTATGTTGTTTTATTCGCATAATTAATTTGATCCAGGTTTGAGTACACAAGTTTGAGGTGAATTACACCATTTCGTGTTAGGATTTTTCATTCGATTCTTGATGATGAATATTTGATATGGATTTTGGGCTCGATTCTAGAATTCTCTATCATAGTATATGGCTATGCAAGAAGACTGATGGCTTCTAGTCGAGAAACCATATCGATATCCGCATTAGGGAAGTCGAATGGACAATACTAGTTCGAAAACAAACTTGTGTGATCGAGCGAGCGATCAAATGTGATTTTGCGAAATGATGACGTATGTACATCTTATATTCTAATATCATTGATATATTTTGACGCTGAAATTGAAAGCTGTCGGGTTAGAATATCAATGCTTACTAAAAGAAAATTTTCAATTTAAATTACAAAGATATATAACCCATAAAAGGAAAGATATTCAATCCCATATGGCTCTTCATACAGCGAAATTTATTTTGAATAACTTGATCCTTATATAAGATGGACCTTATGTAAGTATAAGATGATTTTGAAAACATTTGATTTTGGAAATGAATTGGTTGACTTAAATTATATTGATTTGGAAATTTGGATTTATTTTCTAAATTTATTATGTTGGAAACTTTAAAACTAAAGATATTTAAATTGAGAAGAAATAATTTGGTGGGATTGTATATGATTTTGAAACTGAACTGATATTGAAACAAATTGAAATTTGAGAACCTTACTTTTTACTAAATACCTGATTTGGGAGTTATCGAACTTATATAAAAATTTGGTTTCTATAAGTATGAGGTTGATTCAAAAACTATGGATTTGAAAAGGTACTCAATTTGGAAAGTGAAATCTTATATAATTGAAGTCTATATAAGTGTGATTTGATATACTTTTGATTTTGGAAAGGTATTTGATTTGAAAATAAAATCTTATATATAATGGACTTTATATAAGTACGATATTTGAAAGTGATTTGAAAAGGTACTATATGATACATATTTTCGAAGTAAAGATATGGAAAGTGCCTTCTGCTTGATATCCGCTTTGTGGCCACATTGTGGATTCATTCTATCGATATTTCTCTAATTTTGGTTTTTCGGATATGATACTCGAGTTTCCATCGAATTCCATGGCGTTACCCATGGTCTTACGAGCGCGACTGCATAGCGCAACTGCCTGGTTGAGATGGCCTAGGGGTACGGATTATTTCCTGGGGGATCCAGGCGTAACCATTGTGTATCCTGCATCTATGTAGGTCGCATTAGTAGCGAAACCGCCTGGCTGAGATGGCCTAGGGGTATGGATTGTTTCCTGGGGGATCCAGGCATAACCATTGTGTATCCTGCATTCTACTAGTCATCATGGCGTAACTCGCAGGGCTGAGAAAGCTTACGGATATGGATTGTTTCCTGGGGGATCCAGGCATAACCATTGTGTATCTGCGAACCATGGTTAGACAAAGGTTTGTTTGTTTTTGTTTGGATTGTACTTTCCATATTTGTTTTTAAAAGTTTTTCCAGTATTTTCACTGGGTGTTGAAATAGGTCTACTAAGTACCTGGAGGATTCTAGTTTTGCGCCAGATCAACGCACTACCAGAGTCTACAGGAACGAGGATAAACTTGTTAAAACATCGAGTTAAAAAAAAGTATTTTATTATAAAGGTATTTTATTTTAAAAGTATTTCCAACAAAGAAATTTTGTATTAATATTTGAAATTGAAATTCTTATGGTTTGAATTAATTATTCGTGCCCGATACTATTCCTTGAATCTACCTTTTCTGCTCAGCTTTATTTATTCACCTATACTTTAGCCTATTCCTTCTGTTTTTCCAAATCCTCCTTCTTTTCCTTGTTGACTATATCCTTTTTAAATATTGTTTATTTATATACTACATGGTTTAATAGAAAATTTTAGTGTTATAAATATTTTAAAAGTTATTAATTAAATAAAACATATTTAAAGTAAATGTTTATTGATTTATTAATAATATTTGAAAAGTATCTTGAGATAAAAATTAATAAATTTATGAATTATGGATTTAATGTTTTCAAATAGCTTCTTTGTAAAAATAAGTAATAATGTAAATAATTGCTTTCAAATAGTTTTCATATATTTATAAAGATGTTATTTAAACATATAAATGGTATTTATAAAGGAAGCAAGAAATTTTACAAATGGGTTTTGAAAAGTTTTAAAGTATTAAAGATAATAGAACTGAAAATGAAGTTTTCAAATGAATATTCAAGTAAAAAATCATATTGTTTAAATTAATTCTTTTAATCTATTTTCTTTCTAGTTGTTTCTATTCTCCTACCTTCTTCCTTTTCGGGGACGAAAAGTTTTGAGTGGGGGAGAGTGTAACGACCCGTAAATTTTAATAGCTTTAAAAATATATTTAACTGGAAATTTTTTGAATTATTAATAATTGAATTTTGAAATAAAAATTCTATATTTGAAATACGTCTATTTTAACATAGCAACTAGTAAATTTTCATCCGATAATATTGAAGTTTATTTTATTGTGTAATTTTATTTTAATTTAAATCAGTTAATATTTGATGATAATAAAATACTTTCCAAACCTGAATATTTTTATACAATAAATTTGTAAATCATCTTCTGAGTGAGACGTCATATTTCGTTTCTCCAAATTTGGACTGTTGTTGCTCCGTTCTTCTTATTTCTGGCAGATTTGCAGCATTTTTCGGTACCGATTATCGACTTTTGATCGGATGATCGTACCACTGATATCTGTATACCGTTTTGATCGTCTCATCGTGCTGATCACCATGGTATATTTATTTTTGTATTTTGAGGTTCGGTACGCGACGGGAACAATCAAACTATATATTGTACTGGTACCAAAATTGGTGACTTTTGATTCCCTTTCTTTCAAATTTTGAACCGTGTCATCCAAGCAAGATAACTGCTTTAATAAATGTTGCAGAATCAATGGACAGACGTTACCATTCCCATCATTTCACTTTATTACATCTGGTATGTTTTTCTGACTCTCTGCCTTTTTCCATTCTGTTGTTTCTAAAGAAAATTAATATACCTGCTCATTCTTTAATCTGCCACTTTGAGATCTGCTCCTCTATTTCTCTCCTCATCTTCTCGGTTATAAAAAAATGATGAGTAGAACTGTTCCTCTCTGTTTCGCATGCTTCCCTTCCCATCGACAAACCCTCCAAACTGTCGTCCCCCTCATCCACGCAAGCACCGCGACAACCATTGAGATCTCCTTCTCCGGCCATGATCGCGCACCGCGCGACGCGCCTGAAACCCGAGGCCAAATACCTGAGCCTCCTCCTTCTCATCGTGCGACAGCTTCCCTCTTCTCACGGCCGTTGCCACCACCATATCCCTGACTGGTCCTTACCATGGCCTCGCCACCCGATAGCAACCCATCCCCCAACAGCCTTGAACCCGAAGGTTTCCCTAGCGTTCACCACCATTTTGCCGAGACCACGTCCTTGCATTCCTTCACCATGGTTTGTTGAGCACAGCCGGCCACCATTGCATCCCCTCCATATCCGCATGCTCATAGCTTGCCTCGCCGCAGGTGTGACGCCCCACCTCTATACCCACGCTAGCCAAGAACACTACGGAGTAATGCTATCAACTAGCACGGAGAATAAGGTTGTTGAGGAGTGACCATCCATGTAATTTCTTTGTGCGAGCACCGATATGTCAGATAGTATAGCATGCATTTCATTTAAGGAGGAAATCCGACATACCGATACAAACTCAAAGCTATCACAGGGTGGCTATATATGATTCTTCGGAAACAAACATAGAAATATACATGACACAAATCAGTCACAGACATCCATATCACAAAGGCGGAAAAAGATATGAATATATATATAACACATGAAAGTGTACATCAGAGTAGTGGTCTGAAAGATCCACGATAATACAAAAGAATAGCAACATGTGCTAAACAAAAGAATAAGTATACATCATAGAGTCTATATCTCAAATGTGTACATCTAAAATCTACTAATCTAAGTAGTTAGCCAAAAGTCAGAATAATCCCAGAAGAGAGGTCAAGCAGAAGCACCTGTAACATCTTGGTCTGACCCGAGTATTATTTATAAGAAAAAAATAAACGGATCAGTCTAGCTATAAATATCAGATGATATGGTATAAAATAAAAGACATGGCATGAACATGTAATAACCATAGTGGCATACTACTATAAGTATGTAATTGAAAATCAACAAGAGATTAATCAATATCACAAGAATCTTCTCAAAGATAAAATAGGGTATCATACCCTAAACTTGCATTCATAACAAGTCAATGACACACAAATTCACCAATGCACAAAAATTGATAAAGCTTATCAATGGAAATCACAAAAATTGGTGAAGCACAAAATTTCCAGAAATCATCACAAGAAATCCAGAAATCACAAGAAGGGGGAGGCCTATCACAAAATGGGAGCATGAAAACTCACCAGCACGTGTATCACAAGACGAGACGCTATCTCATGGTAGCTAACCATTAATTTTTGAGCCGAAGCTCCACAAGAATGGCCCGAAGACCGTGGGGCGCTACCCCACATATGTGATGTAGAAACATCACACAAACGGGGTTTAGTCTCCCTCGTAGACAAAGAGACATCGCACAATTGCTAGTCTAAATCAAATCACAAAAATGATCGTCATGATCATCAAGAAGTGTCAATCACACCAAGCTAGTAAATATATGAGTTTAGCTTCATGTCCCATAACCACTTGCTTAACTTAAATATTTACGAACAAACTGTAGATCTTCACTAGGAAATTGTCACAAAAGGTTCAGTCGAACAAGTCCAAGAATTAACCGACGAAGTGAACGCAAGCGTTTCATACCACCTGTTTTACTAAGCCGTTTAATTAGATTTCTCATCCGAGTGAAGTAAAGGCTTGTATATACTAATAGATTGGATTACTACTAGTATTGAAACCTTCATATTTGTAAAGTGACAAACCACAAAAATGATTGTAGAAACAGTCGGTCGCAAAAGTTCACATTCGATGACGTGAATAAAAGCCAAAGAAACCAATTCCAAAACCAACAAAGTAGGAATGCCCATGAGAACGAATATGGCCGAGCTAAAGTGATGCGCGACCTAACGTAGCCGAGCTAAAGAATGCAAGCAGGTTGAATGACTTAAGGTGTTGGCTGAACATGCGACCTAACAGGGCCGGTCTAAGCTGCAAGCGACCTAAAAAGAAGACAGGTCGAGCGACCTAGGTGAGCGACCTAAGCATGAGGCGCGGCCTATAATGTCAGATCGACCTAACTAAGCGAGCGACCTAAGGGAGACAGGTCGAGCTATTACCGAGCGACCTAACAACAAGTGTGTATATTAGGTCGAACGACCTAACTGCAAACGTTTTAAGGTAAAGACTCGCGACCTAAAGACTCGCGACCTAACTGAGACAAGGACGAGCGACTTAACTCGTGGCGAGCTAAACGTAGGCAGAACGACCTAACGGCTAGCGACCTAAGCATGGCCGAGCTAGCGACCTAATAGCGAGATGACTTTCCCACCAGAACGACCTATGGCTGGAACAACCTATAGCCGAACGAGCTAAGGCATAAACGAGCTAGGGACAAACTACCTAAGTCCAGAATGAGCTAAATGTTGGCAGAGACTTCTCCACGCGCGAGCTAATCAAGGCAGAACGACTTAAGTCCAGATTTTTGCCAAAAACACACGAAAAATTGGGGTTTTCACCAATTCAATCCAAACCAAATGCAAATGTTCATGCTAAAGTGATAGGGACTCATTCCCAACAATCCAAGATAGTTATAGACAAGAATGTGAGATAAAAATCTCACCTTTTCATGGAAATTGATGGAGATGAAGCTTGAGAGTTAAGCAAGAACAATAACAAGCTTGAATCTATGTCTTCACTTGAATTTGGAGTAGATGTTGGATTAGCAATGAAGAATAAGGCTTTGGAATTTTAATTTCCTATTCCCTCCACCATTTTTGAATAAGCTTTTAGTGTTAGGAAAATGAAGAAGGAATTAATGAAGAGGAGAGGGGGTTGGGCTGAGTTAGTAAGTGGTTCAGCCCAAACCAAAGCCATGAACAAAAAGTGGCGAAAATTCCACTATCTCTAAACATATCGAAGTTTACACTCAAAAAGATCGCAAACGTCATTTTGAACTCAATGGAAGTGGTCTCGAGTCCTAATTTGACCGTATGAAAAAAGTAGCTTTTTGGACTATAATCCGACTAACGATAAAATATTTAAATAAAATATTTAAATATAAAATCGATAAATATGTGGGTTGTTACAGCAGGTCTCTCTTCTTATATACATGAGGTATATATATATATATATAATTGTATGTATACGTTTGTTTGTATAAACTATATATATATATTATAGGTATGTTATATTTTAAGGGATATATTGTATAAGTGTTTGTATACTACTGAACATAAACATATACATGTTCATATACAAATACGTGACATATATATATGTTGATATATACAATTGTTTGGAAAAAAAATGAAGTATATGTATAAATTTTATGTACTATTCATTTAATCATGTTGCAGTCATTGTTTTGCAAAGCTTTCAATCTGACACTATACAAATATTGTTCTACTGGTGTTAATTTAAACATTGTTTTGAATTTACTCTGCATATTGATATTTTGAATTTTTTATTTATTTATATATGTTTTAAAATTTAACATAAGAAAAATTTGTATATAACTCTGTTGACAAAATATATATGTATAACTAAACTATATTTATTTTATAATAGTGTATATATACTCTGTTTTACAAGTTATATATTAGCTCAGTTTATATATGCGTGAGTATGTACTGTCTGCATAATTATTTTTACTATTTGACTTTCAGGGACCTTGCAAAGGTGGATTTTTGCTCACTAATTTTTATTATCTATTATATTATTGATGGTTCATCTGTATATATGATAGTTCACGTATAAAGTTGTTTATTCCATAAGTATGTTTAAGCTTATTATGTATTAAGTATTGATTTAAAGAAGTGATATAGATTTTGACTTTGTTAATATTTGATTTTTCCAAATATACTGTAAAGGTTTATTTTGATTTATATGTGTGTAAATTTAATAATGATTTTGAAATAGATTATAACGAATTTATTTTATCTTATTTTGTATGAGTTAATACTAGACTTTAAAATTTTATATATATTCTCATCGATTACTATTTATCAACTTTGTCCGTCCAAATTCGTGCCAATCTAGCTTTGATTTGGGATTCGTGCTTGGATTCGTAACTCATTCTTTGTCAAATTTATCTAGCCTCGAAAGGTGAGCAATCACTCACGATTAACGTTCTTTTATTTATTAAATTTGATTTCAATTGAAATATGATGCTGTAGTTATTTAAATTGTTATATATGCTATTATCTGTTACTGTTCACCTGTGGGATATGACACCATATCCTGTTGTTTATATTTTATTATTATTGATGATATATGCTTGTTATGTTATTATTATATCTGGTATCACTCTGCAAGTTCCCTGTTAGTATAGAATTCACTATGAGTTGAAATGATACATACCCGAACGGATTTAGAATAGGAGAAAATCGTTATGGGTTGAAATGATAGACCCAAGCGATTTTCATTTGAATTTAATTTGGGATTGCGGGTCAAAATGATATCTACCCGTATATACTTAGATTACAGATTGAAATGATAAATATCAGTATCAATTGACCATAGGATAGGAAATTATATACAGACACTGTTGGTCCATATATAAATATTTTGAAAATAAATTCTATGGTTTTGGAAAGAAATATATGGTTTTAATAAATGTTGATTCTTAAATTTTTATATGTAAATGGTAATGATATATAAAGATTTAATAATGATATTTAATTTAATTAAGATTGATTTAATACATATAATATGGTTAAGTATTTAAATTTATATTTCAAAATAGATTTTTGTAATAATTTGAATAAGTTAAGGTTGGGAAAATAATTTGAATTTAGTTGAAATTGTATTCAATAAAGAATTTTATTTAATTAAACCGATTTGAAACTTATTGAAATTGAGATATAAGATATGATTTATAACTTGGGTTTGATTTAAGTAATTTAATGAATATTTCTTGTTTAAATAAATTTAAGGAAATATTTGGAAAAAAATGTAATTTAAGGCTAGTTAAATGATATTGAATTTATTAAGTGAATATTCCCTGATTAAATAATAATGAAGTTAAATCAAGAGCTATATGAAACTGTTAAATTTAACTTTGAAAATGTTGAATATTAAAGCTTTGAAATATATTGAAAATTTAAATGGTCTATTGAGAACTGAATTGAATTGATGAATTGAGCTTTGAATAAATTTGAATTTGGAATTTGAGTTGATTTGAATCAATTTGTGAGACTTGAGGAAATTTTAAATACTTTACTTTATAAATTATTTAACCTATATATATATATATATACTATTTTGGAAAATAGTTATATTTGAAATGAAATGATATTTGGGTTTTAAGAATAAATTAATTTGAAATGACCACGGTGTTATAGTGTATATTTCTACATAGTAGATAGTTCCACGGATCCTTAGAGGATGGTTATCCCAAACATCCTTTGAGTTATTTGTATTTCAGTTGATATTTCACTTGAGTTGGATTTATTGATATAAGAATGTTAATCCTGACTCGAGTGTTTGTGTTTTGCTTTACGCTCGGGTCAGACTGAGTGATACAACATTTGAGACTCACCCTTGGGGTTTGGAGCTTCATTTGGAGATCCAACTATCGATTCAGCTTTCAGCTTTTCCAATCGATCTATTCAGAGAGGTCATCTATTCGTACTAAAGACTTCACTGTATATGAGATATTCTATTGTATTTTATTTTTAACTCTGATGTTTATATAGTAGCTTCATGAACTACTATTTTATCTATTCCGCTGCGTATTATTGTATTACTCTGTGTCTGTGATTCTGTGATTGATTTATTTACTGTATATGCTGAGTTTTGCCAAATTTAAATTCACAATCTATTGTTTTGAATTATTCAAGTCCGACATGTGTGGATTTATTGTCGATTTGAATGGTCCAAAATAGTGGGTCGTTACACAAGTATTCTGCACTACCTAGCTACTGACCTGATCCGATAGGGTGAGGTAAGCCCGAAGGTTATCCCAAATAGAAAAGGCTTAGGGCTAATTTCAAAATTGTTTTGAAATTTAAATAAAATTTTAAAATTTAAATTTAAAATAAGAAAATATTATAAATGTTATAATATAGATTTTCAAATTATTTTGAAAATGAAAATAAATGTTTTAAATTTAAAATTAAAATTTAAAATAAAACAAATTATAAAAGTTATAATATAATTCTTAAAATGTTTGAAAATGTTATAACATTAATTTCAAAAATACTACTTATTAATAAGATTAATAAAATAAATAAATTAATTAAATAAGTTTATTAATAAAAAATATATACATATATAATATATATAATGATATATGTTATGTTATGTTGAATTGTTTAAGATAATATGAGTATACATGTATAAAAGAAGTTTCAAAATTAAAAAATTTAATCAAATTTTTTATTAAATAAATAAATTAAAAGTTAATTAATAAATTGAAATATATATTTATAAGATATATGTCTATTACAATAAAGGTTATGGTGTGTGTGTATTCATTATAAGATGTTATAATTTTTTGATGAAATATAATATGTCATAATTGAATAATATAATAATTACTTAATGTGTTAATTAATTAATATAATGTTATAGGTAAAATGTTATATAATTTAAATAAAGTATAAAAGTTATATACTAATAATAATAAAACATATATAATATAAATGTATAAATTAAAGATGGAATATTAAAGAAACCCTAAATAGACTTAAGAAATAAATACATGCATAAAAGTACGTATACCATGATTTCTGATGTGTCCGACACATGAATCATGAGGATATTTCATAAGGACTACATTATTCTGTAAGTCGATACCACTCAATTAAATATATTAAAGATTATGAATCTTTGATATAAGTATTGTCCTCTACAATTTATATATTGATCTTGCATATTCTTTGGTTTTTAAGCAAACTCAAGCCAGAGATGTTATGTATAGTATCATTAATATATTGAATAGATGAGGTAAGATAACTATATGTATGTGTTGAGCAAATCAAGCTACATATACTACTTAGTCCATCTCGAAATGGAAGGTAAGAATGTATAATTTCTTTCTATTTGTCGAGCAAACTCATGGATGAAATGAGATTAGGACAAGGAATCATGGGTTAAGAGTTGTATATGATACAAACGATAAGGAGTTATCCATCATTTGTGGGGCTATAACTTGTTGTGCAAACTCAAGGTGAGAATCCTAAGACAAAGAGTCCTAACACCTGCTAATGAAGCCGAAAGACTTCCATGTTTTGTTATAGGGTTTTGAGATATTGGAACCGGGCCAGCTCACAACGAAGAAAAATGGCAAATTTCAAAAAAAAAATTATTTTAGATCTTTAAGGCCTTTAAAGTCTAAAAGTTTTATTAGATCTAAATCTAATATTTCTTTAAATAAAATCATATTTTATTAACTATGATATTGTTTTATAATTTAGTTAAGTATGGAATATGAAAGGATATGAATATATCAAATATATTCATTTTTATTATATGTCAAATAATTAAATAATGACAAGGTGTAATCAATAGATGATAAGATATGTATATGTGGATAAGAATAAGTTGAATGGTTATCACACAGGAGTAAAACGGGAAATAAATAAAGGATAACAAGGATGATTGATACAATTTCCCTTTTGATAGACTTAATTAATGCAGCATATAAATAAAAATTAATAGGTATCATAATATAAGAATATAAAAAATCAACAATAAATTGTATGTATATATATGTAAAAATAATTAAATAATGACAAGGTGTAATCAATAGATGACAAGGTATGTATACATGTAGGTAATAATAAGTTAAATGATTATCACATAGAAGTTAAAAAGGGAAATAAATAAAGGATGACAAGGATGATTAACACAATTTCCCTTTTGATAGACTTAATTAATACATCGTATAAATGACAATCAATAGGTGTCATAATAATATAAGAATATAAATAGTTAACAATAAATTGTATGCATATATTATTGCCTCGTTTAATCTAAAAGAAAAGAAACTATTTCATACTATGACAGTTTGAAAATAGAAAATAAATTTTACATGAACACATACATGTAGATTTAATTATGTATATATCTGAGATTCAATCAAAACTTTCTAATAATACAAATTAGATAGTTAGTGCTATCAATTTTAAAACTTTAATTTGTTATCAAAATCCTTTTATTCATTTGTAAATATCTAATGTAATACAAGTGCAAATAATATATATATATATATATATATTCAAATCTAAAATTACACTTTGTTATAAAAGGTTAAAATATAGATCTACAATTAAAACATTGTACTGGTTCTATATAAATTTCAGTTTTAACTTTAAAATATAATTTAATCAATCAACATGAGCATGCAAATTTTCATAATTAAAGAATTGGACTTTAAATTGAATGTTAAAAACATAGATCTAAAATCAAACATTGTATTTCAACATATACAGATTTAGTTTTGATTTAATAAATAAAGAAAAACAATAAATAATTTGAACATGCATACTTTCAGATCTAAAGGATTACACTTCAATTTGAATGTTCAAAACATGGATCTACACTTAAATATTGTTTAAATCATAAACAAATTTCAATTTTGATTTATCACAAAAAACCCAGTCATATTATTCAACAAACAATTCAAACTTCATAAACAATTTTAATTAAATGATACAATGATACATATATACAATTTTTGATAATCAATTTTCATCAAACATTGCATAAAAATTATTATCTATACAGAAAAGGACATACCTTGTTACCAAATCCTTAAAGCATACCTTGAAAGAAATTCTCCTATTGAAACTTTTTCCAAATCAAAAGGTGTTAATCCTTGAATTGATGACCTTCAACTATAAGATAGTAACTAGATCTTGAATTTGATTTGAGAGTTTCTTTGGAGAGGGAATTAATTTTCTTACATTAAAATGATGAAGAAGGAGGTTTAGAAAATGTGAGATTTAATTAGGTTTAGAGAGCCTATACATGTGGATTGAAAAGAAAGAAAGGTGGATCTAATCCTATATCTCCTTCCTTCAATCTCAGCCATCAAAACCAAGCCCCTTTAACCCTCAAACTCTAGAGCCTATTTCATTTTTGTAGTCAAAAAATATGGTCCATATAATGGGCATTAAACCCATTTAAGCCCATGTAAAAATATTACATAATTAAATCTAATTTAATCGCTTATCAATATCGTATATCGATTGACATATCCATAGTTATTATAAACATATCTTGTAATTTTTACTTCTCATAGTATTCAAATTTATAATTAATATTTATATTAATTAATTTACTTAATTTATAACAATTATAAACTAATTAAATCGTTTGATCATAGAAGAATTCATTGTTTCAATTATGTGACTCGTCAGGTGTAAATTTGGTCAGCGATTAATATTGAACTATTCGAATATTAATGTTCACACGTCACTTAGCAGGTGGTGTGACATTTTGGCCAAATTTATCGCTTACTTGGTTTTGGTACAATCTAATTTCACTTGGTAAGCATTAACTGGTTGTGACTTTATTCACACCAATTCTCTTCGTTAAAACTATATCACTTTGGACTTATGGAATTTGGTAGTGGTCAAAATCCCGACATCGTCCACATTCAACTTCTTAGTCTAAAAAAAACCTTGGTTCAATAATAATTATTATTAATAGAACTACTTTGGCCAGATATTTTTATTTTGAGTTTACTTGAGTTGACCATGATACTAACCTCATTTAACCGATGAGACGAATTCTCTCTTGAATAGTGTTTCACTTCCAATACTTCCACTCAACTCAACTATAGTCACTTGATGGGCATCGTGCCATGATTTGACTATAATCAAAGCGGAGCTTTCATATTAAAGATCAATAGTATTCTCAAGTCGAGAGAACTGTGTAAACCAGTCACATAGATATTTTATGTTTGACCTTAGTTATATTAACTAACAGAAACTATCAAGTGAGTCATTCCATACTTATCCAATAACTATTAGTACGTAACCCTAGGTGTCCCCAACAGTCATGAGTAATACACCACCCAACATTTGGTGATCGTTACATTTTCTAATTTCAAAAGATACATTGATATTCAGTCTCGATGCATCTTGACTAGGAATATTTAAAATGGTATATTTGTTTTTACCATGATAAATTACTCACGGTTCCAACACTTTGTGACTACTATCACTAAAATGTATCATTTATGAATTTTCTATTATATGTACTTTTAATTAAATTAATTAACTAGTATATCATATTATATCAAGTATATAATAGAAAGAAAACACCTTTATTTTGAACAAAATTGGTCAACAAGTTAGATATACGCAACGAATTACATGATTGCCCCTAGGACATACCCCTAACTCTATCAATCTCCCACTTACATTTTTGGTCAACTATGGAATCTTATTCCAACTTCTCCAATTGGTTTTCATGAAACCAATCAGGTCAGCCTCTCGGTGAACGGGTATATGATATTATGCTTCAATCATCTACTCTATCAATTAACTCTCTCCGGCGTTGATAAACTACCTTTATTATGTGGAACAATTCAGACTATGTTTCTTGACGTCCAATGAGCTCTAAGTTCTGTTAGAACTATATCATGACAATGTTATCATATAACAATGTTATAGGATTCTCAACATTTGGAATAACCCTCAGCTCGGTTATAAATTTGTGCATTTACATTTATATACATTGCTTTTATTGCGGCTCTATTCAAGGTGATGTATGACCTTTTTCATTGAATCGGTCATGGTCGTTCATTTGGAACATTTCCAACTTAAAGATTCTTAACTTGAATTTGTCATTGATACATTATACTCTATATCGCTTGTTACACCCGTGTTTCTCAAGCTACGTTAAAGGGGAATTAAGTATGACATAGAGTCGAGAGTATTGCCCTCACAATAAAAGTTAAGATGAAAAAAGAGGAGGCGATTGTGACACCTGATCCAACTAACATGACTATAGCCAAAAAGCAGGAAGTGGCAACAGAAAAAAATACTATGCCCATAAGAAAGGTCACCTGGATATTAGATCTGCACCTATCCCTCAGTTTCAATATAACATTATGATGCTAAAACCAAAATCTAACATAATCATAAGAAGCGGGCAATGAAGTACTGCGCTTACAAGCCATAATAAATGAATGATTGAATTGCACTGGTAACATTCCCAGAACTCATACTTTGTTAAAGCCTTCAAGACGGATCTATATTGCGCATAATAAGTTCTACCTAAGTAGTATCGCACAAGGTCAAAAGCATCCCAAAGGGTTGTACATAGGGCCACTCAAACAATGCTCAAGTGCAAATCCACACTTACAAGAAAACACCAAAGATATGAATCTCCATTATCAACAACTCAAATCAAGAGCAACTCAAATCGAGAGCAAGTTAGATCACAGTCAGCTTAGACCGTAGTCAGCACAGATCATGTATTGGAGTAACTCACAAGAAATGGTCAAGCACACATCTAGAAGCCTAATGCAACTCAGCATAGTTGCATCTAAGTATTAGACAAGCACAACAACATCAAGGAAGTATTGCATATTAACTAGTACAGCCTTACCCCCAAATATGTCGGTAGTACCCTAGAAACCAACTAGTGAATCTCAATACTCTTTTAAGTTAACATGCAAACCCTTTGTTGCATCAAATTAGAAATGCACGACCTACAAAGGTCTACTGTTCCAATTCTAAGTACTCCCTCCTCAATTTCAGGAGTTCCCGCCTCCAATTCAAACTTCCTGCAAAAGACCACACTTCAACCGCCAAATTTATGCCTTCCCGCAAAAGATATGTCAGTAATCAGAGTGTACAAAGTAAAAAATGTGGATAAAAGACAAGTGGCATGATCAAAAGGTGGAAACATAATGGCGAAGGAAGGATGGTGGCAATCCACGTACATCCACTACGCAATGAATATGAGGTGATCAGGAATATGGAGAGGACTTTTCTTTTCCTTCATTTTTTAACAAGAGAAATTGTATCTTTCTAATTTTCATCAAATAATTGTGTCGAAAGAGTAGAAATAGAAATAAGCAAAGAACTTGATCCATGAACGTAGGATTCAAAAGAATCCAAACCACGTAAAAACCTCTGTGTTTCTTTACTTTCATGCTTACCTATTTATATTTGCATTGGATTATAACCCATGATAAAAATGCAAATTGGGTCTGACATTCTCACAAACAGTAGAGTGTGAATATATAATTATGTAGGCATCTAGCAACATAGTTACTACCCCAAAGGAAAACTAGATACAATTTAAGTTTGTTGATTTAAATTTGCAAAGGAAATTAAACAATTACGTTCCCGATCAATTGATGTGTTGTGGGATGAAAAATCTCACCAAAAGTTTTGGTGCTAGAATGAGGGCTCAAACCTCTATTCCCTTTCTAATTTCTAGAAAATTTACCTAGCCCCTATTACAAGTCTTCTATTTTCGAGGAGTCGACCGACACTCCCCTACAAGTCATGAGTCCATTTGATCCATCCATTCCCTTCACTCAAAAATGGTCGCCCATGGTTCCCAAAGCCCCCATGGATCTCACCCTAACTGCGATCAAATCCATCGATAAATCAGGAAACCCATAGAAGAAAGGGCCAACAGGGATAATCGCCAAAAATACTGCCCTTAAGCTAAATTATTGTCTACCAATTACAGTTCACCGCCTTTAATTACCAGTTGCATTGACTATGTAGAGGGTAAGTAACAATGACACCTTCAGATATAAGAATAATGAAAATCGGTCACAACTCAAATCCCCAACCCATCCAATATCAATCCTCTAGCTACTTGATAGAAAGACTCAATAATCGTGTTTCATGGAATCAAGTTGAATGGCTACTAGCAGTTGACCATCATCCTCCTTTACCAATAAATGATTGCAAGTTGGGTAGAAGCATGTCGGTATTTGTTGAGACAGTGACTTAGATAATGGCATGAAACCAAGAGCCAGAATCTAAGAATCGACAATACTGTGCTAAAATGACTTGGAGAAGGTCCCCTACTATAGTTACGTTGATAAGGACATTTGGGCCTTCCGCTTTCAATTGCGGTGCCCTTCAATGCCAGCCCTTATCTAGGCCAAGCAGCGAGCTGAAGTGATTAAGATGCACACCGATCTAAAAGATCAGCTACCGTCTCCTGCTTGAATCAAACATAGCTGTCAGCGTCGGGATCATTAATGCTTCTCTCCCTAACTAGAGGGAATACATATATGGGACAGATAGGTGAGATCGGAAGCATGATGGATTCAAAAGCCGATGGATGAAAAGTTGAAGCACCAACTAAAACTGCAAAAGACAAGCATTCGATACTGTGCTGGAAATCTCAGACCTCATTTTGCGAGATCTGCACCACAAATGTAAATAAACATTGTAATTATTATGAAAAGTAGTAGTATAATGAACTGGTTATAAGGATATTAAACGGACCGAACCGGTATAGAAATACCTTTATGTTAATTTCTTTTGACATAGTTAAAAACTCAGCTGGATGTAGGGATATTAGATTGCCAGAACCAGCTATCAAAAACTACACAACGCGGATCGGCTTCTCAACCAAATTGGACGTAGGGATATTAGACTGTCTGAACCAATTATGGAACGTACAACTCGGCTTTCTTAGCCAAATTGGTTGTAGAGATGTTGGATGGTCTGAACCAGTATAAAATTCCCTCTATGTTAGTCCTACTAACATAGCATACCGGACATACGATAACTAGATAGACAAAACCAATACAAAAAATCATGTGCATGCAGATGTTGTAAACACGCGACTTTAGCTCAAAGTCAAATATATGTCTACCCCGACCAACGGCGTAGACGTGCCAAGCGCACAAACGTGAACCTGTTTCTAAGAGGGGACAGGCCATGTCCTATATGCAACATAATACGCATGTCACAAGCTCAGTTCAACATTCATTAACTGCACAATAAATCAATTCAAAAATGGCAAGGAAAAGTGATACATGGAATATACTGCAGCTCATAGATCAGGTGCAACTCCAAAAACTAAAGCTTGCCTGGTAAACATCAAAAACTAAAAATTTACTCAAGTTCCCCTAGTTCTATTTTTACTTACCAAATAAAACTTTGCATGAGATTCAATGCATCTACGCATACTCTACAAGTAAAAATAGGCAAAAATAATCACAACACGATTTACGTTAAAATTCATGAAACAACACTATGAATCTGACACTGGCTTAGAAGAAGAGCTAGATACGATCGTTCTGGGGCGGGAAGATCCATAGGAACGCAATGTCGAAAAGGAACTGCCTGACAATTGGAGAGTGGGAGGCAGATCATTCAACTCAGTACTAACAATTGATGAATGAGAGCAGTATAGTCGTAGAAGGTACTATCATAGATCGTACATAGGTCATAATCGACGCCTACCCAAATATCTTTATAATCCTACGGGTTATATTCGTAATCAGCATGATTGTATAAAAAAAGAAAAGTTGGCTCGGGTAAGAAACATTTGAAAATATTAATTGCACGCCTTTTACCAATTTTTGCCTTACCTTCTTTAACTTCTCATCATGAAGTTGCTCCATTAAGGAAGCCCTATCCATCCCACCACTAGAAATAGCAACGTAGTCTAGGCGAGCTTTGCATATTAAGGTGAATATCTTATTTTCAAGGGCATTCACACGCTCCATAGCCACCTTTCTAATTGTTTCAATTTCATGTAAAAGATGCTCACTTGCCTTCTCAATATTCCTAAAGAAGGGACCAAAAAGTTATTCTACAGTATAAATGAAGGGCGAACTACGAGTGGCTGGTGTACCCGGTTCTTTCTTATAATGATCCTCCAGCTCATTTGTTAACTGGGTTTTAACCTATCAAAAGTCAATAAGATTTAGAACATTTAGACTATGCCATAATAACTCAAGAATCAACCAAAAGGACCAGAAAAAGAAGAAGAGAAAGACCCAAGAGGAAAGATGCCAAAATAAGCTAAGGTGATGGAGTCGTTTCGTTAAGTCGAATTGAAAGGTAGGTTTTGTTAGTGATTAGACCGTAGAAGAAGTTGCTAAAACAAATGGAGGCGACCCCGATCAATTGGGGTATACCAATTCCAGTATAAACATTCGGGAGGCTGTTCGATTCTTCGAGGCGACGGGGTAAAGTGCGTAGCGAATTATATAGAGAGGTATCAGTTGGAGAACCTTCTCTTTCCACACTCATTGAAGAGTACACTTCTTTCCAGAATTTATCAATTTCGATATTTGTTGTTGCAGGTAAGGGAAAAAGCCCCGGAATGTGGTTCTGAGAGGCGTTCCCCAATTAATCGGACAATCGAGATGATAGAGGTATAGCTATCGGTCAAGGAAGCTCTGATCAAGCGCTCCATCACATATGGATCACTAGAGATCCATAAGGCTTGCTCATGGACATTCCAAACCTCTTGCATCATGATTCATTACCATTTCTATGTAGTCTTGCCAAGTTTCATAGCATGCAAAACAATCTAGCTCGAAAAGTGAAGACTCATCTGATTCAAGCTGTTTGGCTAGAATTAGCTAACTTAAAATGGACCTACATAACTCTTACAAAGTCTGATTGACTTGAAATTTTAGGAGACCGTTTAGAAAACATAGTAGAAAGCTCACAAAAAAATGAAGCCATTTAGAGTTGATTTGATGGATCGCTAGCGATCCATCTAGATGGATTGCTAGTGACCCATATAGAATGGGCCCCACCATCTCAAATTTTTATGGTGGGTCACTAACACCCTCTAGAGTGCTCCTGCAAAGTTTCGTCTAGTTTTGTTAATATTCGAGCGAGTTATGGATGATTCTTCCGGACCAGATGACCCATGAAGATGGATGATCAAACTAACTCCAAACGACTTAATATTTGGACAAGGAACTTATATAAAGATAGGAAGACAACCAAACAAAGATCACTCAAAAATATGCTAAGTGGATGGATAGCTAGCGATCCATCTCCTATGGATAGCTAATGATCCATTCCCTATGGATAGCTAGTGGTCCTTTAAGATAGGTCGGATCGCCCTCAAAATTTCCAAGCTCCTTCATAGCGCTAAGTAAAGGCTTCTGGTAGAAAACTATGCTGATTTGATGGATAGCCAGCGATCCATCCCCTATGGATAGCTAGCGATCCATCCCCTACGGATAGCTAGTGATCAATAGAAATGACTTAGATTGGTTTGAGATTTTCGGTGATGACTTGGCAGAACAACTGGACTCTTCGACAACAGGACTTCTGGCCCAATACTCACTGAATTCCCCTATAAATACTCACCTACCTATAACTAGAGATGGATCTTCTTTTCCGGAGAGAAATCTGCGATTACTCTACTGGAATTCCTTGGTTTCTTCAACTTTCTTCTCTTTCACAACGGTCATCAATGAGGCACTATGATTCTTCAGTCAACCCCTGTACTTGTGACTTATTTTAACTCATTGTAACTCAGATCTAAGGACTAACTAGTTGATATCCACAGAGATTCAACTAGTATAGTCATAATAAAGATTGTTTAAAGTGAACGTAGGCCATAGTCAACCGAACCACTATAAAAATTCTTTGTCTCTTTTCCTACTTCTGCATTTTATTTTGTTGCTTCGCTGAGATTTATGCTGCTAATTATTAGCACTGGTGCTTTCACACTTGATCCAAGGTGTTGATCTATTTTTTGGGTTAACATCATTAAATCTAGCTTCATAATAATTTTTCAAGTCACCCTTTCACTTCAAAACTTCATCCGGGTCAGCCCCAGAATGGGGCATGGGGCTAGCACCTAAATTAGATGGAGAACCACTAGCTAACGTTGTAGCCGTGCAGTTAAAGCGCTCGACAGATTCAATGCGGCGGAGGTGCAAAAAGTCATAGCGGGGATACAGCGAGGATATAGCGGGATATAGCAGATGACTCTTAAATAGCATGTAAAACTCGTATTTAATATTTTCACAAATATATAAATGGTAATTAAATGAAAAATTAACATTCGATTAAATTATAATTATTACATAATTAATTTTAAATAAAAACATGTGCGAATATACCATAAATAAACGTAAAACTGTTATATAACATAATTGAATTTAATATAATATTATAGTATTTTTATTTTTGAAAATATATTAAAAAATTTAATTAAGTAAATTAATTTTATAATTTTTACAATGGATAAATGTCATTTTTCAATTCATTTCTTTTAAAGAAGATATAGCGGGAATAACGGGATATAGCGGAAATAGCGGGGCTTAAAGCGGAAAGGTTATATTTGAGGCTATATGGAAAAATCATAGCAGTAGAAATCCACTTTGAGATAAAGCGAGGTTATAGCGGGACATTAACTGCACAACGTTGTAGAAGGAATGTCTTCTCCACTAATTCGCCTTGCAATCTGCCTATCTAATTCTTCAACTTTATGTTTCAAAGCTTTAATTTCTTTTGTATGTACAACCTCGTATATACTTTTGGCATCCTTCAATAAACCTTCCATTTTTGCAACTCTGGCTAATGCAGAACCCAACTTCTCTATAACAATGGAAACTTTTGAATCTTGATCAAAAGAAGCAGGCTGAAAATTAAATGAGCCCACACGAAATGAAATCAAAGGAAAGTATAAATAAATAAAGTACAGAGAACTCACAAAATTCACAAAGAAATGTCCATTCACATATCATGCATATAACCTCAAACATGGTGTAGTTACAAAATCATTCTCTAAACAATACTGTTCTAAAACACTTAAGGCATAGAAGCTAAAGGCGGGGCATAACTAATGGAGAATGTTCTTCGGGAGTCATAACAAGCTCCAACCCAACAGTCAACGGGCCCTTCGGTGGTTACTGTAAAACCCATAATATTATGTAAGTAATTATGATCAAGAAATGGGTAGAAAAATTCGAGAACATCCCTCGCATACCATAGGAGAATCTGCCTCCTCTTACTTTTAACTTGCTCCTGCTCAAGTTTCTCTGAGTAGGAAACAATCCTGCATTGAGCAGAATTCTTGAGAACGTAAAATCTCATATAGCCTTCTCCCTTGTTTTCTCTAAGGTATCGATTAGCTCGGCCTTAATCTTCTTGGTTCGTTTTGAGAAAGCACCAAAAAAAACCTATGGGCATCGGTTCTCCATCCTTCAGCCTACGAATGGAAAGGGCCCTCTCGACTCCACCACCTTTGCTTGATCGGTCACCAAAGAAGACCTAGAACCCATAGGAAGAGCATGACCCGTATCAAAGCGGGGTGCTATAATCACCCTTTCACTTTCAACAGCCTATTTCTCTTCGATCAGGCTAGCAATCTCCATAAACATATCATCACTTAGTTTCTTCTACTGTTCAATCTCATTTGAAAGAAAAATCCCATAAAGATTCTCCTCATCTTTCATTGACTGTTGCATCTTACTTAACTTTAATTCAATAGCGTTAAGCCTAGCACACAACCTAATGTTCTGTTCATATCGATGAGTTAGCGCATCTTTGGCTTCTTTAAGCTCCTTACGGACACACACTAACTCCCTTTCAAGCCTGTCATTCTCAGCTTGGAGGTAGCTAACCTCTGCCTCACTACCGGCTGAAGGATCCTTCATCTCAACCTCAAATTCAGACACGCTTGTCTCATCTGACCTAGGATTACTGGGCATCGAAAGAGGGTCAAGTGTGAAGACTTCGTGGGGGCTCAGGCCCATTTTAATAAAAGATAGCCTAATTAGTAACAACATAAAAATATATAATCTCAAAGACAATCAGAAGACACCAACAGAGGTCCAATATAAACTTCTCTTATTAGGCACATTAATGCAACAAAACTATATACAGAAAAGTAGCTAACGTAAAACAAATTTTAATCCGAATGTTAATTTCTAAGCCTAAACCATTCCAAGTAAGGGTTACAGGGAGAACTGAAGTTATTTTCTAGGGTATAGTTCAATCTACGCAATACAAAGTTATTAAACGTGTAATGACCCCACCATCATACCCATATTATTAAAGAACATTACAAGTAATGTCGTCTAATAACACGGAGAATATGGCTGGTTAAGGGCGATCAAATATGAATATATTTTTGTGTTAACACTGATGTGTCTTTATTGGCTTTAGAGGATCTAAACTGAAAATTTTGACGTGTACAGTATTATTATAAAGTAATAAACACACCGATTAAAAAGATTTAGAACAGTATATAATATAGATAAAACAGAATCAGAGTCAATGATCACAGCAGAATAATATACATCATATACATAATAGAATGTGAGTCTGCAAAATATCCGTACTAGACCTACATCATACACACACACATACATCACATCCAAAAGTACTGTATCAGGTACACAATGACTACTAGATAATATACATGAAATAAACTCCTAAATGTCAATATATACAAGTATGAAGTAAACTGAAATAGTCAAAATAATCTACTTCAATGCTAGCCCAAAATCAAAGGTCAATAAGTCTTTGTACCTGTAGAGTCTCTGCCTGATTCGAGTATTTTAAAATAAATGGGTCAGACTATATCTAATAAAATGACGTGAGAATAATATCACAATAATATATGACTTAACGATAGAAATAAGCCATAATAAAATATGCCTCGAACCAAAATCATAATAAGGCATATTAATCAAAGTCACCATTTCACAAATCCATTTTCCTAAATATAGGGCTTAACCATAAAATAAGCCATAATAGAAATATGCCTAAAACATAATCATAGCAAGGCATATCAAATAGAATCACAAATTCCAAATTCTTATTATGGTTCAATAATAAAATTAATTCGTCTCAAAATATGCCTAAAACCAATTAATCAAAATAAGGCATACTAAACCAAATCACCATAATATAAATCCATATCAAATCTCAAAGGGAATATCATCAAAATATGGTGATACAAATTCCAAATCCTTCAGAACCAAAAAGATACAAAATCCATACCAAAAATCTCTGAAGGAATAATAACGGTAGTCATATATCAGCTTTAAAACAGTGACACGAAGTCTAACAATCAAAATAGACTAATGTAGTCTAATAACAAAAAGACTCCGCCACATAGTGTATTAGTCTAATCCTATAAAATAGATTACTATGTGAGTTGCCTAATCCTACAAAATAGGCAACATTGTCTTTGTCCAAAATAAACTGACAGGTCTGCATATAACACCTATCAAGGGTCAAAAGGCAGCCGTGTCATACCATAACAAACCTAATCTTCCAAAATAGGTCTGCCTAACCAAATCCCAAATGTATTGACTCTCAGGTCGATGAAAAATGAGTCATCTTCTCTTAGGGATCTATCATCCTTAAACAAATCCGAACGCCTTAATATAATAGAACTCTAAGTGTTAATTACTATCACTTAAGTAATCATAAGAATTTAACTAACTATCCCATACCAGCTAGTAAATTCATGTATTTACTAAAAGCTAGTAAATTCCACTCAAACTCTATTTAACAAATTAAAATAATAAGCGAAAGAATTGTATGAAATATCCCATACTAATCCGACAATTCAATAGTTTATTAAAATTCTTTGTTTCATAGAAAATCAGGAAATTCATTGAAAATCCAATTCGATCTTGTTCACTTATATTTTTAAAAGATGAGAGTGGAAAGATTTCTAATTTAAAAGAATGGAATTTCTTATCTAAAATTGGAAATCAACTTACACTATTATAAATAATAACTTTCTTTGTTTTAAAATCTATATAAATATATATATATATATATAATTACTTTCCTGTTAAAATCTATATAAATATATATTTTTCATAAAATAATTTCAACTTTAAAAGTTTAATCTGAATCCTTTCTAAAACAAACTTTTTATATACATAATAAATAAGTATTTTCTTTCAATTAATTCATCAAAAACGGTTTGAAATTTTAATAATCAATTGCTACAAATAATTAGAAAGTAGCATAGTCCAATACAAGCTCAATAATTAGCTAATCAAACAATAAAATTAGAAAACAACTTGCACTTAAAAACTGGGAAAAACTGCCCGGTATTTGTTACCACCGGTCGATGGAAAATCCTGGGCACTTGTTACCCAAGTGATCGTCGGTTTTGGCACGATGCTCAAGTTTTATTGATTCTGAAAGTCGCTACCCAACTAGAGTATTATCAGGCATTACTAACTATTCCAACACATTCAGTATTGATATAAATCCATATGGTGTGGGATTGTATTTATGTAGAAACTATCAGTACTTAATGTCAAAAGTTACAGATTATGCTAATTAATTTAACCGATCAACTCATCTTGTTAGCAATTGAAATCAAAACAGCAATCATCTCAGGGAATATAGAAATAGTTGTGTGAGATAAAATCTCACCTCGTATAATAGTTCGTCAAGCTCGTGCAAAAGTTCAGCTTGCTTTAAAACACTAGCTCACTGCCCTAGGTTATTGTCGCAACACCACATCTGTGCTGCCATGCCACGCTTGAGCATGCCTCCCCTGAACCTCATCACCGCTTAACCACTACCTCACATCGTACCCTAGTTACGGCCTTCGACCGACAGGCCCAAAACCTCCGCATGTGCTTCCTAGGCCATGCTTGCCGCCTTGGGATCGACAATCGTCAACAACGACCACGCGAGGCCATGCAATTTAGATCTGCACGTTTTCTCTTTTTCTTTCGTTCAAATGATTTAGGAACTGGGTTAAATGAGAGGAAAAGAGTATACATGTTTGAGAAAATGAGGGTCCATGGTGTTGATGTGAATGAGAGGGATTTGTTTTTCTTTTTATTGAGTTAGGCTTGAATTGATTTAAGCCCATCTGAATTTAATTAAAATTTTTATCTTTTCTTTTCAAATTATTCCTGTCATTTGTTTGTTAATAGATTTCAATTTAATTTAAATCAATTTTCGCATCATCTTACAATATATATATATATATATATCGATAATTTTATTGCTTACTCTATTTGATTACCCACTAGATTGATATAAATAAATTTATTCTTCTTCGTCAATTTATCAATTATTTTGAATGTTAAATAAACTTCTTCTCATCTATTTTAATTATATAGAAATTATCTACATCGTCAAATATTTCATATTTAACGATAACACCCTATCCAGTTTAATGTATCTTCTTAAATTTATTTTATTAATCGATTCAAATTGTTAAGACAAAATCTATTATTAAAGACTTCAACTAATAAAATTTTATTTTCCAAAGTACTAATTTTAATAAATTGAATTCAAATACTTTTACTGTGATTAAATTTGTCCAATATTACATCTTCAAAAATAGAGTCGTTACAAAACGCCTCTTTTTCTTTAACCACTTGAGCAGTCCTCGAAAGCAACTCTAGGGTTTCGTCCCATCCTAAAGTTTAGCATAAGAATAGTCTAAATCTCTCTCATGCTTAGTAAGGGCTACGACACTAAGACCAAGGCGATCTAAAGTTTGGGTTTTGAGCCTTTCCTTGCTTTACTTCAGAAGCTTAGCAAACAAAGCTTCTTTAGAAGGCTAAAACAAACAAAAAAGACCCAATCATTTGTTAAGCAGTAATGAAGTAAAATAACTACAACAAAACATTCATAACAAAGTCAAAAAGCAAGTCGCATATAGTCACACACTAAAGTGTTGTTATAAAAGGTTTTAAGTATTTACATTGGAATTTAAAATGATCTTGGCCTCAGTAGTCATGGTAGCATCCTTAGGCCCGTTGTCTTCTTTTGTCTCTCCCACTCATCCTCATTCGCTTGTAAAGGGGGGGAAGGAGGTGCATTCTCCACAACATCTTACATAATAAACTCCTTATCCCATTGAGCCCGACAGTAGACGTAAACCTTATCAACCATAGACCGATTTCCCGAAAAGTCAAGATTGATCTCCTTCTTAAATTCACTTCGAGCTAAGGCATACAGATTTTAGGTTACAGAAAAAGTGCTATCATTAAGCTCTTACTGCATTATTTTCAAATCTTCCCACACTGTTTTCAACTTCTTCTGTGTCGTTTTTAACTCTTCCGACATAGATGCGAGCACTTTCTCCTTCTCTTCAACTTGCGATCTTTCAAGGCTAGGGCATCCGTAGTAGAGTTAGAATCTTATTCATCCTTTTCCCAAAATGCTTTAAAATCTTCCTCGACCTTGGCCTTCGTGGAAGCAAGGCTAACTTTCTCAGCGTTAGTTGAAACAATGTCCGCTTTAGTTTAACCATCCAATCGAAAGCGGCGGCTTACTTAACCTCTCTCTCTTATGCTTTTACCATCAGGGCAGCATGTTATAAGAATAAAGAAAATACGATTAAATATGAGGGGGAGAGAGGGAGAGAAGAGAAGAAGAAAAAGAATATTGCTTACATAAGACCAAGACTTTTCTAATTCGTTCATTAATTCAAAAGAAGAGAGTTTAAGAAGTGGAAGGGGAAGGAGAGAGAATGAGATAATATGAGACAATATATGCGCCACAGTCTTCCCCACTTTCTCTACTAAGTCAAATATATCCCCCTTAGGCAAAGGTAGGTAGCAAGCATTAGGGGTAGGACTACTCGCAAAGAAGGAACATGAAGTGTTGTTGAGTAAGAAGGGGAAGAAACCTCTATAGAAGGAGGAGGAGAATAGGAGGTAACCACCTTTTTAGAACCCCGGCCAGATTCATGGACTGAATCACGGTCCCTTTTCTTAGTAGCCTTTTGTGGTGCTTTCTTCTATTGGTGAAGAGCAGCTATAATAGAAGCATCCATCTCACATACATATAAAAGAATAAATGTAAAAATCAAAAGAAGTTTTCTGTGAAAAATAGAACTATAAGAGTGATTAATCTAAAGCATATTATAAACAAGTTATATCCCTAGGCTCAGTCGAAGTCGAGGAGGACTTAAATCGCAAGGAAATACGTGATATGGGTTCGAAAAATTATATTGCTTCAGTTATTCTTTATTAAAAAAACTTATTTGTTTTCCTCTCCTTTTTGTCCAATCCATGAATGTGATACCTACTCGATTCATACAACTTGACGTCTTCCTTAAAAAATATGAATTGAATATGACATTAGCAAAAGAAGGAAGGAAAATTATTTGAATTGGAAGCAAAGAAATACAACTCGCCCTATTTCTAGTTCTTCGGGAAATGTCCGGAAGAACCATGGTTTTGTCTTAGGCATAAAAAAGCTAGCCCTTGAAGGATTCTTATGAACATCAAATACAAACTAAAGCTCCTTGCAAGTAAGGTTGAGAGCATTCTCAACATGGAGGATAAAAGGGGCTATCACAATAGTATAATAAAGAGGAGAAAGTTGGATATGTACAAGATCAAGTGAAAAAAGCCACTGACGAAGGATGAGATCTAGAGAAATGTAGAGACGACAACGTATGTGTTTAAAAGTAATGGGAGTAAACCCAACCGGAGGAGTATTGATACATTCGTGGGATTCAGGAACCCTGGTTTCATAACCCAAAAACCCAAATCGGTTCAAGATACCAGTGGCTTCTTCCAACCAAGTAATTCTAAAGGGTAGCGGTAAAAGGGAAGATGAAGAGGAGCCATTTCATAATCTCAAGATTTAATGAAATAAAGAATGCTAAAATAAAAGAGATCTAACAAAAACTAAAAGCAAAAAACAAGTTTCTTACTTCAATCTAAAAAGAAATCCCGAATCCAATGACGAAATCGATTTAGCAAATAGCAGACTTTTTCATTTCTTTTTTCCTTTTCCTTTCTTGAGTAAAAGTATAAAAATGAACAAAGAAAAGGCAAAGGAAACATACATGTACCTTAATTTAAATGGTGGCTACACGATTGAAATGAGAAGGTTTGTGAGACATTGATCGATTAAGTTACCCAAATAATGAATATAAAGATTGATACAAATTTAACAAGAAAAATGAAAAGTTTGATTTAACAGTGATTCAGATAGTGGTCCAATGGCTGAATAACACGTGGAAAAGAGCATTAAATGCAAAAAAAAATAGATAATACTTTTTCCCACTAATTAAAAGAAAGGGGGAACAGAAAGAAGCGACGGGATGTGCAGGCTAAATGATGACAAGTCTACATCGATATGCTACCAGTGCAGACTTGGGGCAAGTGTTACACTAATGCTTCTTAGGCTACGTTAAAGGGGAATTAAGTATGACATAGAAATGAGAGATTTTCCCTCACAATAAAAGTTAAGATGAAAAGAGAGGAGATTGAAGTGACCTAGTCGATACTACAAAAAAAAATCAACCTACGGTCACAACACCTAATCCAATCAAAATGATTGCAGCCAAAAAGCAGGAAGTGGAAAAAGAACAAAATACTGCGCTTATAAGAAAGGTTACAGGATATCACATCTGCACCTACCCTCAGCTTCAAATTAAATTATGATGCTAAAACCAAAATTTGACATATTCATAAGAAGCGAGCAATGAAGTACTGAGCTGACAAGCTATAATAAATGAATGATTGAACTGAGCTGCCAATATCCTCAAAACTCGTATTTTGTTAATGCCCTCAAGACGGA
Organism: Allium fistulosum; assembly: GCA_030737815.1. NCBI lineage: Eukaryota > Viridiplantae > Streptophyta > Magnoliopsida > Asparagales > Amaryllidaceae > Allium > Allium fistulosum. The sequence goes on from CM060901.1 coordinate 1,622,525,285, forward strand.
TCTGTACTTCGCATACTGAGGCCTATATAAGTAGTACTACACGGGGTCAAAAGCATCCCAAAGGGCTGCATACAGGGCCACTCAAATGATGCTCAAATGCAGATCCATACTTACAGGAAAACGATAAGGATATTAATCGTCATTATCAACAACTCAAATCATGGGCAACTCAAATTGAGGGCAACTCAGATCACAGTCAGCTCAGACCGCAGTCACCACATATCATATTGGACTAACTCCTAAAAAATAGTCAATCACACACCTTGAAGCTAAAGCAGCTCAGGACGGTTGCATCTAAGCCTAAAGCGTAAATTATGCCTTCCCACCAAAGATATGTCAGCAATCTAGTGTATCAAACTAAAAATGCGGGTGAATGACACATAGTATGATCAAAATGTGGAAACATAATGACAAAGGAAGGATGGTGGCAATCTAGGTGCATCCATGGCGCAATAAATATGAGGTGAGCGGGAATATGGGGATGAATTTTATTTTCCTTCTTCTTTTAAATAAGGGAAATTGTATCTTTCTAATTTTCATCAAATAGTTGTATCGAAAGATAAGAAATAGAGATAAGAAAAGAACTTGACCCGTGGATGTAGGATTCAAAAGAATCCGAACCACGTAAAAATCTCTGTGTTTCTTTACTTTCATGCATTATTACCTGATTATTTTTGCATTGGATTATAACCCATGATAAAAATGCAAATTTGATCCAACATTCTCACAAACAATTAGAGTGCGGCAACATAATTATGTAAGCATTCAGCAACATAGTTACTATCTAAAGACACAATCGATACAATTTAAATTTGTTGATTCAAATTTGCAAAGGAACGTTAAACAATTACTTTCCTAATCAATTGAGGTGTTCTGGGATGAACAATCACATCAACATCACTTATGAAAATTTGAGTCTTAACACTGCTTCATAAGGAGTTCGTTGTTTCTATAAACAATTCTATAATATTTCACAAATACATAAGAAAACATCACACAACCATTTAGTGATATCAATTTGGACTTGATTCTTTCTTCATGTGTCTAATACACAAAAAAATCACGATACCATAGACAATATAACGTATATGATATTTCCTATTGCTAAAGCATAAGGAATCATCTTACTTGTTCTGTATTAAACATTTAAATAAGGTGTCCTTGCATATCATTTGGGACATTCCCAATATCTTTTAACTTACTATAAAAGACATCATTTACAAATCCAACGACGAGTATTAAAACAATTAAGGCTAATTTTAACATAAGTACATCGTTAAAAATCAGCAATGTGTTGTTTATTTATAGTTTAGAAATATCAATGTACCTTTTAAAGTTCTTTCTTATGAACACACGATTTCTCTGCATTTTGATTGATAATCAAACTATTTGATATTTCCATCAAAACACTTGTTTAGTCTTGATTTCGTATCCATTCTCGGATAATATTCGAAAACTCACAAATTCAATATCGCTTCTACTGACTTTAAAACACTTTGGTTATTACATGTAAATGGTTAACTCTGAATCACTGTTTAGAATTTTATGTTTCAACACAGACGTACCAAAACATAAAGTCATGCTATGCAATAATTTTGTGAGTAAAATCTGTAGTTACTTGAGTACATCGAAGTGTAAATCTATTACGTTAATTTCAACAATTGAAATTTACGGTATTATTTATATCAATGTGGCTCACTATATTCCAATTGCATTTGTCTTTTTCTTAAAGATATATTTGCGGCTATGGATCGTATCCCTTTGGATAAAAATTTCAAAATCATATTTTGGTAATGCACTTGTGATCTATTTCAGACTTGTGCATCATACCATATCGAGAGTTAATACTTTTAATGGTTTAATTAACTAGTGAGGGTTATCTATTCTTGACATTGACAAGCAAATTGTAGTTTCTCTTCAATATACATGAATATTTATTAGACATTCTAATGTGTTGTGTTCATTTCAGTTTGGCTAATTTTATTTTGTCTTTTGCAATTAGTTTTATCCTTGGATCATATCCAAATTCATTTTATACCAATAATTTCTTAAAATAATTATTTCACTACAAAGTTGGCATTTCTTGAAACAACATTTGTTTCTTAGTGCAATGGAATATGTATTTATAAGAACTTTATGAATTATTCTATATATAAAACTTATTTAGTTTTAGATTACAAAACTTACATTCAAAACACAGATAGGCCATCTAATGATAATCGTTCACTTACAAGAAATATGGTTGACTTCTGACGTCGATTAGTGACACCATAATGACCCGACAACACCGTAGCATCACTATTTTTTTTTACCATTACTAAGATGTCACAAAAGCATCACTAATTAGCTACGTCTCAATGATGCCACAAGCGCTATGATGTTTTCAAACCGACATTGCAAAGTTGTTGGAAATAACCTATGTCTTTATAGCACCAAAAGACTTTCGCAACACGTTAGTGACACCATCATTAGTTTTATTTTTAATTTCTAGCATCACATAGTGCCACAAATTCAATATCCATTTAGCAATTCATGTTTTTTTACATCCACCGTTATTCAACCTTTAATCCAAAAGCCATTAATGGCGATCTATGTATGTACAATTCATCAGTATCAAAATATCTCCTGTCACTTTATCAAATTACTCACAACACTCCCTCGTCTCTCAATGATAAAACCCTAATTTCCCAATTTCTTAATGGCATGTAAAAATAAAACCCGCCTTATTGACAGGAGGAAATGCCCCAAGGAAGCAGCTAGCATGCCTGCTTCGACCAGGAACAGTTGCGAGGCAGTCACACGAATAGTCATGAGATTCGCAACCTTGATTTGCCTACTGCAAGCCTGCTCCGACCACTAGAGGTAAAGCTAATAATTTGAATTCATTTCTATTTAGTAATGTAGAATTTTTACTTAACAGGTGGAGACAGGCTTAGCTTATTATATCGTAACTATACTTCAAATTATTACTGGTTTTTGTAGTTCAAGAGCGTCCTAACCTATAATTTTATGAAGACCTTTCTTTATGAACTAATCGTCCAAAATCACAGAGAACTTGACCTTATTTAGCGGTCTTCCCTGACATAAGTTTTTTCATTATAAACCATTTGTAAACTTAAGTACTAAAGAGTAAACTAGTAGTTAGAATTGATTTGATCTTGCTTACAGTATATATGTTCATCTTGGAAGATTACTCAGGTGGAAATTTACTTGACATCTTTATAAATAGCTAACAATTGACCCTACAATAGCTCTTGTGAGCCAAGAAATAGACATTGAAATAGTGTAAAATTATAAAATTATAATTATAATTCCTAAATTAAATATGAAAAAAGTCATAAGTTATTAGGTATCATCTGATGTAGCCATTTAATTTATAGCCATCAAAACATAGTTAAGAAAAGGGAAGAAATAAGTGATTTAGCAATAAAAGCACAACATATTAGGTGATTGATGAAGCAAGTATATACACACACACTCTCTTGGACTTGTCCATTCAGACAGAAAGCTTATTTGCTGCTTAAAAGTAAGCTAATACAACAAACAACATGCCGACAATGACAAAGCATCAGTGCAGTGGAGATGTAGTTGCATTTATATAGTGGATAGCATGGGGACAGCAGTGTAGCGGGCTTTGGGAAGCACATTAAATGTCAGCCCAAACCAGTATGAACTATTGTAAAAAAATGAACTTCGACTGAGTCGTGTACTTTGTCACTGTCTTGAAGACGTTTCAACGTTCTACTCAGTGGCGCAAAGAAGTCAAATTAACGTCGCCGCCTCTAGGATAAAACAGCATCTCTTTCTTTGGTTTTTGGTATCGACCTGTCTGCACAAACATATTCAACTCAGTTGCACTCAAAAAACTACTACTCAACTTTTGATTTTTGAAAATAGTTTCGTGGAGAAGAGGAATGTGGTTTGTAGAAAAAAATGTCGTTCTATTTTTGATTTCATATATAAACTAATTAAAATAGACGGAATACCAAGTCGAACGTATTACTGAGTTGTGGGGTGACGTTGGTTCAAAATTCGGATCTGAAGTTTTACCATTTCAAATAAAATAACGATCAGAAAAAGTTTAATAATTTCATCCAAAAATATAAGTGCTAATCACAACAAGCCCGGCCCGGGCCGGGTCGAGTCGGTCAGTCGGCACACGCGCGCATGTGTGGTGGTCAAGCATGACCTCCTTTCTCACAAAAGAGCATCATTGGGTGCCCAAAGGGCCCAATTTAGCTTCTAAGAATCAAGTATAAATACTTATTCTTCTCTATAGTCCTACAATATGAGACTTTTCACATAGGAGTCGATACTTATTCATTTTTTAATAATTCACTTAAAAAATTTAAAAATATTTCCAACAATCCCCCACTTGAACTTTTAAAAAATATTTTTCGAGCAGCTTCTGAAACATAAGATTATGCATAAACAAATGCGTCTTTCAACTTGAACCATTGCATAGTGGATAAGATTCAGTTTTTACTAGAGTGACACGTAGTCTTGAACTCTATTCTTGACATCAAACCACACACAGTCTTTCTAGAGTGCAATCAAATAAGCCCGTGCAGTTATGGACATGCACGTCTATCCCAATTTAGTGAATGCTATAAGAATTTTCCCCAAAATTCCATAGAAACGACCACGTTTCCACATCCACATAGGTAATTCTATCAAAAGTACTCCTGAAGGTAGGTACTCCACTCTATATAGAGTATGGATCTCATTAAGAGTTTCTATTAACTCATCCTCTTATCACTTCAGGAATACATGCTTCAAAATATATAAAAATAACATGTTCAACTCATATCACTTCACAACTTATTCTTACCCATTGAACCTAGTTCTTGGGATCTCTAGTCATTAGGTCGGGTTACCATTGTGCGCGATTCAACAATCTAAGGGCAATAGTCCCATTCATTTAGAGGTTCTAAGGAATTTCTCTCTGGCTAGTCCTTTCATCAAAGGATCAGACAAATTCTCATCACTGCATATGTGATCCACTCTAACAGCTCCTGAAGAGAGTAGCTCTCTAACAGTGCTATGTTTATGATGTATCTGTTGTCTCTTACCGTTGTAATAACAATTCTGTACTTTTACGATAGTCGCGGTACTATCGCAATGGATCAACACAGCTGATGTCAGTTTTTCACATAAAGGAATCTCAGCTAGCCAATTTCGTAAGTAATCTGCTTCTTCACTAGCTGTAGCTAATGCTATCATCTCAGACTCTATAGTGGACTAAGCCAAAATGGTCTGTTTCTTAGATTTCCAAGAAACAGCTCCACTAGCATTGCTAAATATATAGCCACTGGTTGCTTTCGAATCATCTGATAAAGTATTCCAGTCTGCATCAGTGTATCCTTCAAGGACAGCTGGAAACTTTTCATAATGTAACCCAAGGTTCATAATTCGTTTTAGGAATCTCATGACCCTTTCGATAGCATGCCAGTGCTCTACTATGTCTACTAGTAAACCTGCACAATAATCCCACGACATAGGCAATGTCAAGTCTAGTATAATCAGTGGCATACCAAAGGCTGCCAATGATGCTTGCATAATCAGACTGTCTTACACCTTCCCCGGTGTTCTTAAATAGTTTTACACTAGGATCATATAGTGTACATGCAGGTTTACAGTCAAAGTAATTGTATTTCTTTAGTATCTTCTCAATGTAATGAGATTGATCTAAAGAAATTCCCTTTTCTGATCTAGTAATCTTAATTCCAAGGATTACACTCACTTCACCTAGATCTTTCATATCGAAGTTGGCACTTAAAAAAGATTTGACATTGTTTATAGCATGAATGTTTGACCCAAAGATAAGTAGATCATCTTCATACAGACATATAATAGTGCAAATGTCATTATCAAATTTATAGTAAATGCATTTGTCACTCATTAACTTTAAAACCATGTGAGATTATTAAGTTATAAAATTTCTCATGTCATTGCTTAGGTGCTTATTTTAAACCATATAATGATTTATCTAACTTGCTATTTTTATGTTCTTGACCATGAATTACAAAGCCTTTAGGTTGGTCCGTATAAACTTCCTCTTCTAATTCACCATTTAAAAAGCAGTTTTAACATCCATTTGGTGTATTATTAAATTATGAATAGATGCTAGTGAAATTAGTACTCGAATGGATGTAATTCTAGTTACAAGTGAAAATGTGTCAAAAAATTCTATATTTTTCTCTTTGCTTAAACCATTTAGCTACTAAACGGACTTTGTATTTATCAACTGTTCCATTAGGTTTTAATTTCTTTTTAAGTACCCATTTACAGGCCGTAGACTTACAACCAGATGGTAAATCTACTAAATGCCAAGTCTTATTGTATTGCAAAGAATTCATCTCATCATTTATAGCCTCATGCCAAAAATCGACATCTAAAAAAGATAAGGCTTCTTGAAGGTTTAAAGGATCCTTCTCTATAGTAAAAGTGCAAAAATCTGAACCATAATCTTTTGTAATTTTTGCTCTTTTACTTTTTTTAGGTTCGTTTTCAGAAGAATCATTATGTTCTGTTCTAATAGGCATAATGTTACTTGATGTGTCCCCACTATTCCTCAATTTAAAAGGAAATCTCAATTCATAAAAATCAGCATCATTAGATTCTATTATATTATGTGTATTCAGATCATAAAATCTATATGCTTTGCTATTAACAACATAGCCAATAAATACACATTCATATGCTCTACTTGTTAATTTTATTCTCTTAGGGTCAAGTATACGAACATATGCTAAACATCCCCAAGTTCTAAAATAAGACACATTCGGTTTATAATTTCTTAAGATTTCAAAAGGTGAAAATTTTCTTTTTTACTTAGGGGCCCTATTCAAAACATAACACAAGTCAGTAAGATTTCCCCCCACCAAGGTGATGATGCACCCGAATTAAGTAAAATACACCCGAATTAAGTAAAATAGCAACTACTAATTTAGTTAATGTTTTGTTTTTCCTTTCAGCTTTACAATTCATTTTAGGTGAATATGATGCAGTTCTTTCATGTATTATTCCATGTGAGTTGTAAAAGTCAATAAATAAACTTATTCAAATTTAGTTCCTCTATCACTACGCAATCTTTTAACTTTCTTATTAGACTAATTTTCAATTTCAGTTATGAAAGATTTAAACATCTCAAATGCATCACTTTTATTTTTTATAAGGTATACATAAGTAAAATCAGAGCAATCATCAATGAAAGTGATAAAGTAGCAGTGTCCATTTCTAATCAGAGTGCAATCAAGCTCACATATATCAAGATGAATCAAGTCTAAGGGTTCTGATTCTCTAACTACATATTTATGTGGGGTTAGTTATTTTTGCTTGACTACAAAAATCACATTTTTCAAAATCATTTAGTGACATATTAGGGATTATATCTTAGCTACTCATGTTCTTTTTTATTCGTTTATTAACATGACATAGTCTAGAGTGTCAGATATTAAAATCACACATCATATAAGCAGAAGCATACATTTTATTACATTCAACATTCAGTTAAAACATGCCATCAATTGCATAACCCCTACTCACAAACATACCATTCATAGTGATGGTGTACATATCAGCCCCAATAGTCTGTGTAAACCCAGTCTTATTAAAAAGATAACCCGAAACAAGATTCTTTCTCATCTCTCGAGTGTGCATGACGTTTTTCAGAATGACGGTCTTTCCAGAGGTAAACTTCAGCTCTACGCTTCCAATCCCAACTATAATAGTGGTGCGAGAGTCTCCCAACAATACTTTTTTGTCCTCAGTCTTCATGTATGTTTTGAACATAGCACGGTCATAGCAGACATGACGTGTAGCGCCAGTATCTACCCACCAACCCTCTGGTCTGCCAACAAGGTGAATCTTATCAGAAATCATAGCCATAAGAGGCTCCTCAGTCAGGTTAGCCTGTGGTGCAGAGCTTGGCCTATTCCGACACTTGTGTGTCATATGACCTGGTTTTCCACAGTTGTAACAAAGAAACAACTATCCAGAGTCATTCTTTTAGGGTGGTTTATGTTGACCTCTATGGTTTCCTTGTGAATTCAAGTTCTTTTTGTTGCGGTTCTGATTAAGCTTGCGGTTCTAATTCTTAAAGCTTTTGGGATTTGATTTCAGAACAGCAGCTTTCTTAGTGTTGTCTGAAACAACAAGCACTTTGTTAGCACCAAAAGTGGTCACTAACCTCGTTGAGAAAGATTGTGTAGAGATAGAAGATCAATTAAACAAGGAAGAATATGCTAATTTAAATGCAAGAAGTAAGAACACCGGATTTATAGTGGTTCAGCGTAATTGCCTACGTCCACTTTGAGGTTAAACTTTATTGCTCTTCTTAATGATTAATTACAGATACAATCCATAGATCAAATGCTTGAATACAATTGCTAAGTAAATAAGATGAGTCTTGAAAATGGCAGAGTCTCCCCAGTGTTCCCGAAAAAGGGTCCCTTTTCACTGTGACCCTACCCCTCTATTTATAGACAAAGATGGGCTGGACTTCCCAAGTGGGCTTGGTGGCCGAACACTCTAACCCAAGTGTAGTGGTCGTTGTATGCCGAACCAAGTAGGCCGAACACGTTGATGCCGAACCACCTTCTCAATGCCGAACGGTACGTTTGATGTGTGGGAAGTGCAGAATAGTTGTCAGTCGAAGCTGAACGTGCCTTCTGGCCGGATGATGCATTCTGGCCGAACGACTCTGGCCGAACGATCCTCCTTGGCCTAACGTGCCTTCTGGCTGAATGATGCTTCTTAGCCGAACGATCCTTTGGCCAACGATCCTCCTTGGCCTAACGTGCCTTCTGGCTGAATGATGCTTCTTAGCCGAACGATCCTTTGGCCAAACGATGCTGCCATGTAGAGTAGTTATATACGCCGAACGTCTTCTAACGCCGAGTACTCCTGGACGCCGAGTACTCTAAGGTGCCGAGTGCTAGCTGATGCCGAGTACTATGGATGCCGAGTACATGCCGAGTACTATGGATGCCGGCTACACTTGATGCCGAGTACTTCGCCGAGTACTCCTAGATGCCGAACACTCTCTGATGCCGAGTTCCACTGGAAGCCGAGTAGTTGCCTGGTCAAATCTCCAAGAAACACTTGCCCCCCAAAGTGTGTCGTGTGAAGCAGCACAACACGCTTTGAATCAGCGAGTATTCCTTGTCTTCAGAAAGAAATCCACCATGTTTCTTGAACAGTCATTATCCTCCAATTTATCCTCCCAAGGTGGTGTACCCTTCTTTGGTCATCGTGATGCTTGGTCGATTCCCAATATTATAAATCCAGGGTTGTAGTTCATCAGTGGCCATACGTGTCTGATTCTGCAGAGCTAATAAGCTTCGGCTATCTGATCTAGTCTTCTCTTAATAATCCTTAGTGAGAATTCAATTTCTGTTGATTTCAAGAAGTCGAACTTTTTCGGATGTACACATGCACGTTCGGGTACATGTTCTTGCCATTGGCTCTCGGATGCGTTTTATATGCTCATAAGTCGTCGCCAACTCCATCTAGTTTAATTGCAATTCAATCGCGATTCCTTGTTTGTATTTTCTGTGAAATAAGGGTAGCAATCAGCCACTTGAGGAGTTTTCCAAACCTCTCTTCAGTACAGACTCTATGATTTTTTTCTTCACGGCTTCAACCTGTCCATTTGCAGTTATATTGGATCATGGAAGGTCATAAGGACAGATGATTTTACGGATAAAGAAGTTGATTATTTTCTTCATCTTGGTCGTGGTTAAGAGTTCTTCATCTGCCCATTTGGTGACATAATCCATTGCTATGATGGTGTATTTTGCACCACCTTTAGGATCGACAAGAAGATGATTTCAGTGCCCCCAAGTGGCAAACGGCTATGAACTAGCCATTTGAATAATTTCCATTGGCGGAGTTCCCGGATTTTTTGCAAACATCTTACACTCGTCACATTGTCTAGCATGATCAACCGCTTCTAGGTTGATAGTTGGCCAGTAATACCTGTAGCAGAGTATCTTCTTTATCATGGTTTTCCCCCTGATGTTATTACCGCGTTCTTCTTCATAGACTTTGCTCAAGATATCATCATGGGCGATATGCCAAAGCATGGGGATGGATAAACTCCTTTTGACACACGACATATTCTTAGATGATTCGGCGTGAAGCTTTGAGGAGGATCTGTCGTTTTCCATTCCTCCGTTCAATAAGAATTCCTCATTGTAGATAGTCTTTGATAGGACTCAACCATGACACCTTTTCATTTTGTTCGCTGAGTTCGTGTGTAATGATGTAATACGTGAAGTCGGTTAGTAGCTCTTGGACTTGGCCGAGATAAGGAGCAAGACAATGCTCCCTAGCAAGATCAACTTCCTTAAATTTGTATACTACCAATCAAGAATCACAAAAGATATGTAAAGTTTTCACTTCAAATCCTCTAGCAGATTTGAGGCTGGCTGTCAAGGCTTCATACTAAGCATCGTTGTTTGTTACAGGTAAATCAAGTTTTAGGACGTAGCAGATTGATCGTTCCTCAGGAGTCATTATCATGATTCCTATGCCATAACACTGATCATTGGATGCTCCATCCGCGTACATTTTCCATCTTATGGTTGGTTCTCTGCTACTCTTCGAATAGTCATCTGAGGTAGTGAATTTGGGTGTGAGGTCTGCTAATTTCCGTCCTTGGATAACCCTTCGTAGGAAATAAGTGATATCGAATTAGCTTAGTTCGATATTCTATTTAAGTAGTCTTTCAGACGTCTCAGGTCATTGTATGCCCTGTCGCAACGGCTGGTAGGCATAGACGTTGATGGGGTGAGCCTAAAAGTAAGAGTGAAGCTTTCATGAAGAAATCAATAGAGATTGTGCTAGCTTTTGTAGCTTCGAGCTGATATCCAATGCATGGCTCGCGATAGTTAATGAAATCACATATTCATGTCAGAATGGGTCCAAGGGAACATATCATCATTTATTCAGAAAAATCCAACTAATTCTTTTATCATCACTGCACTGAGCTGTGATCCGATATTCAGCACCCGGAAAGGGTCGCCATGGCTGGTTGTAATGTCGACCGTCAGCTTAGCAGGTGCCATCCCAGATTCTTTGAGTAAAGATGTAACTATTTTGCATAACATTCAATGTGAAATATGGTTGGGACTGTAAATTTTGATGGTTACTTTGGTCGAATCCTAGAGTCTTGTCATGAGTTGTTAAGTCAAATAATGAAGGGCTCTAAATGCTCTAATAGATTATCAGCAAATGGCCAAAAATCAGGCTTAAAAGCGCATTAAAGGAAATGTCGAGTGGGGGTCAGCCTCGAGTGGCATGCAACTTGTAACGACCCAGAATTTTTGATAATTAAAATTTGAATATTTAATTAATTTTAAATATTAATAAATGGAATTTAGAAGTTGAATGATTTATTTTTCGAATATTGGGTTTTATTTGATAATTAAATCGATAAATTAAATAGTGAAATTCCAGAGATAATTAAAAATCGAGTTTAAAATGATTGAAATTGATTAGGAAAATTTTATTTAACCATACTGGAGTTATAGAAAGGTTATAGAACTTTTAAAATTGAAATTGGAGTTAATCTATGAAAATTGAATATTTTAATATTTAATTATCGATTGTAAAAATAGCCAATTTTCGAACAGTCTCAGAATTGAACGAAACCAGTTTCATCGGATCCGTAATATGAAATTATTGCATGGTTTCAAATTTCATAATTTTTGGATGTACCGTTTGTCCGGTACGAATCAAAACGCCTCGAAATCGATTTAAATCGGTTTAATTTAAATTGATCGTTTATTGCCATATCTCACACATACGATCGAATTAGCTTCCGAAACCTGTTCCATTGTGTTCGGAACGCAGGGTAAACCTTACGAACGTCAGCCGGCATGCTCGAATCGGAGTTCGGAAATTTAGGAGTGAATAGTGTTCGTCGGTTCTCTATAAAAGCAACCCACCCCCTTCATTCAAGAGAAACCCTAGTTTATACGTTCGTGGCCGCCACTTCTATGCTGAACGGCCAGAATTCATCAACCTTTCTCCCTCCAGATCTCTCAATCCATCACGTTTTAGCAAAAGTTATCAACTAATAAATCGAAGAGCATGCTACGAGCTTCAGATCCATACGGTTGCGATCTTGTTTCGTCGACCAGAGGGAGGGGTAATGAGCCGCGTTCGTCTCGAATTGCGCACGGAAATTGAGGAGGTGGGAGGCGAGATGGAGGTGCGGTTGGAGGCTGGGGGTAGCTTTGGGCGAGGCGCTTCGACCGGTGACGAGATGATCGGGTTTTGGTCAACGATGGAGGGTGAGTTCTTAACCCTAGTAGGCGGCTTCATGGGTTCGAATACGAACAAATTCGCATGGGAGGGAAGAAGCAAAGGAACGGCCTTGATCTGGAGTTGGATTTGCACGGTCAGGTTTTGGCAGAGGTTTAAAATATAAAAGGGAATTTGTATATTAATTGTATATAAATTGTACGAACTTTAAAATTGTATATCTCTTTCATACATTATCAGAAAATGACGAAACAAAATGCGTTGGAATCGTCCCGACGCGTACTTCGCTATGGAACTGAATTGGAGCCATTTGGAGCTAGTTTGAATTTCGGGTAAAATTAAACGCGTGTTTAATTTTATTCGAAATAAACGCTGAAATCAGAATTAAAATCACGGTGAGATCTTCTCACTCAAATGAAAGTGGATTTTCTTTTACAGTTATTATTGATTGATTGATTGACTGTTTGGATGTGATGTTAGATATAGTAGGATATATCTATTATATATATAGCAATATATACATATTGGCATATGTATATATTGGATTGATGATTTCCCGCCTCGTATAGCGGATGAGACCCTATTGCGCCGTTAGTAAGCGGATATATTATAAAAACCCATATACCGCGATATTCCACCTCGAAGTGGAATTGGTATTGTGCTAACGTCTGTGGATGCAGGGAAACAGGTTGGAGGGATCCAACTGGATTCCTCACCAGTATTTATTTATTTACAGATATTGATGTATATTCTGTTATCATATTGATATATGATGTTTGTTGTTGTGATTGACTAATTGGTGCTGTTGCATCATCGGATTCAGTTTTGAAGTTTAAAAATAACGACTTTTACTTTAAAAGGATTTTTAAAGTGATTTTTGAAAATATACGTTTTATGGAAACTTTGAATTGATTTATTTCAAATATATAAACGTCTAAAATTTTAAAGTTATAAAAGTTAAGATTTTTGTGAAATAAAATCAAAGTGTGATTTTTGAAATAAAAGTTAAGAAATTTATGAAATGGGTTAAATTGGGATTTCTAGTATTATAAACGGTTTATTTGAAAGATGTACAAAAATGGATATTTATAAATTTGAAATATTGGGATTATAAGACAAGTTTCTATAAGTGTTAAAATGAAGTATAAATGGGATTTCATAAGTTAATGAAATCTGAAAGTTTTAAATTTTGTGAAGTTTAAAAGAACGATTTCTTTTAAAATAAATGAACTATAAGTTATATTAACTTATAAGATGGACCTTTGGTATATACATTGAGTTATAAATTGAATGGGTCGTTAAAGAAGATTTATAAATTGAAGTTGTTAGAAAATAGAAATAGAATTTATAAACGTTGTTTTATAAACTCGAAATCAATTGGATTTGATAAATTAAATATAGAAGGTTGTTAAAGGAGATATATTCGCGATTTCGGATAGTGAATTATTCTTGAAATAAAAATGTGTAGAAAAGATTGAAATGTGGTTAGTAAAGTATATTCACGATTTTGGACAGTGAATATATTTTTAAGTAAAATGGATATGGTTTTGGGAAAGTGATATTTGAAATGAAGTTAATTGTTTTAAAGATGTTTTAAAACGTGTGAACTATCGAAATCATAGATTTCAACATTCATTGTTGAAATAGACGTTTTCGAGGAAGAAGGAAATGGTGGACTATAACACTGTTGTTATAGTAAATGATTTCCAAAAGGAAATATTTTTGTGTAGTATTGGGATTTATATATCTATCTTAAAATCCGAATCCCTATACTAGTGATTTTGAGTCGTCGTAACGATGTTTTACGTAACATTCGTTTTGACTCAAATAAATATTGTTATAGTAGGTGATTTCCTTAAAGAATGAAATTTATACTTAATATTAATTTAAGTATATCGAATATTTTCAAATGTTGAAAATAAAAAGATTTGTGAAATACTTATTATAAAATAAGTAAGGAAATGTTTTTCCAAAATGAAATGAAATGTTTTTGAGATTTTATCTTCTTAAAGATAAATTGAAAATGAATATTGGAATCGATTTGAAAATCGTATATCAGTAGATATTTTGAAATATAAATTCACTATGGAATTTATAAAAGAAATGGAAATTCGTTTTAAAAATAAATATTGATTTATTTTTGAAGTGTGGAAATTTTATATCTAATGAAGATATTTTTGGAAGTAAATAATTTGGAAAATTATTTGGAATCTGATGATGTTGCGCATCTTTATTGATAGTTAAATAACCGACTATCGATAATTACCTTTAGATAGGTATTTGTTGTGAATTGGATGAATTTGAATGCCACACTTATTTTTGAATAATCGCTCACTATTCGGGTTAGCCGGGAAAGGACCATGGGGTCGTATAACCCATTCCGAATATGTGATACGTCGTTATGAATTGCATTCGAAGACCGGTGTTGAAGACCGGATATTTTTGAAAACGGAAGGATTACCGTCGAGTTACTCTACATCGGCTGATCTCCGGTTTAGAGGTTTTATCACCCTTAGTGACGGGAAGTCCGGACGTGATTAGAAATTATCCGGATATGCAAGGGCTTCGTGAGAAGTGCCTTCGGTTCTGTTCGATCCCGGAACAGACTTGTATGGATTGTGTGTCTCACGTTACAATTTGAGATATAAAGCTGATTTCTTTCAAATACATTTCTGTTGGTGGCGGAGAATTTATTCTCTTAGCTTAACACCCTTCTCTGAGACGTACGAGCTCAGAGGTTATGTAGTTGAAATTTATCAGCGATATATTCCCAATTTGGTAACGTGGCATACTGAGTGTTGCTGTGAAATGATCAGTGTTTGATCATTTGTGATATGATCATTTGTTTGATCTTATATCTTTGTGATCATAGGTTGATCATTTGTTTGACCCGAAGCATGGCTTTTGAAAAGCGTAGCTTTGTGGACGAGACTTCGTCGAGCCTCACACCCCGGAAATGGTCGAAACAGGAAGGATGCGGCAAGGTTCTAGGGAGTAGCGCCCCTTAGTGTATGTCATTCCTTCTGGATAGAGGTGGTATCATGGTATGGAGCCCAGATACTTAACCTATGTGGTTGCTGCATTTTTACTATGTGGTTTGTTGGAAATCGGGGATCCTCGGGAAGATCGGTTACGATCGGGGGATGGCATACGCGTGTCAGTAGTTACCTACTTTTGCAGAGGTAACCCGGCCTTGTGTTGGCAGAGATCTAACCGTAATGTTAGGTTATTTCTCGGGTCGTCTATTCCAGGGACGTACCCATCGTGGAAAAGGAAGTTCCTTAGCCTGACCATTTGTTGGAAATCCAAAGAAACAATACGAGCCTTTACGATTTCAATTGTATAACCTGTCTCCTCAGGAGGCAGCTATAGCAGGCATAATATAATGGTACCTATGCTGGCTAAGATTTATATTCTACTTTCGAAATGATTTCTACACTATGCACTAATAATAATATCAAAAAGAATTTGATTTTGCGTAGTAAGCATCTTTGACTAATATAAGAAGAAATCTCCTCCAAGTCTGCGTTTGCATTGTGTGTGTGGTGGGAGGTCTTATGGTAGTTTCATTTTCCAAAAGCATTGCGAATTTGTTTCATTTTCTTTGTGAAAAATAACTGTTTTACGATCTCACACCAGTCACCATGACTGACTCGGAGTTTATTGTTTCCCTTCTAAACTCTGGGTGCCCACCAATTTCCACACGGGCAGTCTAGAGTTAGATTATCAGGATATTCTGGATATTCTGGAGCTATTGAGATAAGCTGGATGACGAGACGTAGTATTTGTATCTGATAGTATTTATTCCGCTGTGTATTCTGTATGAGGACAAGTTTATATAACTGTCCATTGTTGTATTGAGTTGTATATTGACTCTGATTGATGTATGTATAAAAACTGATATAGTTCTTTGTTTTAAAAGACTAGTGTTATCTATTATATATTGTTCCGCTGCGATGTGTAAGATTCTGATATTGTTTTCTGTTCTGATGTTGTTATTTGTTCTTCTTTCTTCTCTTCTTTCTTCTTCTTCTTTTCTTTTTCTTCTATTTTTCTTCTTCTTCTACTTTTTCTTCTTTTTAAAAACCCTCACTATTGGAGTTTCCGGCATTCGATTGCTCGGCAGTCGATAAAGTGGGTATCGATGTCGAATTTTCGAAAGTCGAAAATTTCTGTACGTGACAGCGTGGTATCAGAGCATATGGTTAAGCGACAACCCTGCTCTGTTGGGTGTTACTCATTAGAGATAGAGTCAGTAGTACTCTAGAATGAGTTTGAGTGTAATAATAGATACGAGTGCGTATTTGTTAGTGAATATAAAAATGTTTTATATTGTGTTTGCTTATCCGTTGAGGTGTTTATGAATTTTGGTCGGTATGTGGGACGCCATATTATCGATAGGGATTTCTAAACACTTAAACGAGGCAAGACGACATAGTATTGTTTTAAAATAGGGTAAATGAAATAATTTTGCCCAAAACTATTTTTGTATAGAAAAGAAATGGTTTTCTATGAATTATCAGAATATATGATGTTTGGTTGTTAGAAAGTGATAATATTGAAATGTTATCATTATTATATGAAATTGAATAAGAAATGAATTCATATACAAATGAAATTTAAGAATGTAAATTATAAATGTGACTTATAATTGGAAGTAGAATTCCAGAGAAGTATTTGGAAAGGTTTTGAAAAGAATTTGAAAATTTTGGAGATTTGGAAAGTTTAAATCATTTTTAGAGTTGTAAATGAATTTCAAAGGTTTTGAAAAGTATTTTAGAGAGATAAAAGCTCTAAACTCTTTTCGGTCGCTGGAAAATAACTTCGGTAATGACTGCAGCATCACTGATGTTCATTTTCGGGTTTCCAAAAAAGGAATTGCTGCTAAATTGTTTTAAATGGAAGAGTTTGGAAAATTTGGGTTTTGTTTTGGAAATTCAAATGGAATTTGAATTGTTTTCAAAATGGTTTTGAAAAGATTGAAAAGACTCTGGAATCCTATTTAGAATATTTATGGGAATAAATGAGTTGATAACTTATACAATTTGAATTGATAGAATAAATTCAATTTAAAGGATGGAGTTAAATTAAATTAAGTATAAGTGAATCAATTAAATAAAGTGAAATGAATTAAATTCATATGGAATCTGAAATCCAGTTTAATATAAGTGATTATAAACCAAAATAGTGAATTGAAAATAAATTTTGGGAATGAACAAAAGAATAAAACTGGAATTTAAACTGAATATTGAAAACAAATTTGAATAAGTAGATTAGAATTTGTAATGAAGTAGTAACTGAAACTAATCTAAAATAAGCAGTTGTAAATGAAAGTTAATCGATGAAATTCAATATTCAGAAGTTGAATTGAATTTAAATAAGATTGGAACTGTAAATTAAATTCAAATGAATGTGAAATGTAAAATTAAATGATAATGAATATGTATAACTTCAATAGTGAAGTAAAAATGTATAAGCAGTTTATATTGAAAATTTTGTAATAGAATTTGCAAAATGGTTTGAATATATGTAACTAGACATTATGGCTAGTAGATATACAGGTGTTATTAAGGAAATTGGATTTTGAAGATGAATTTGAATTGCTCGACAAAAGGTAAGTATTTAAATTTCAATATGAAATTTGATGATTTCTTGTCTAGCCGCTTGGCTTTTTCTTTTCTTTTTGAAATCTGAGAGTCCGTAGGGACGTTTTGTAGTCGTACCGTATTAGCCGCGCAAAGGAGGCTATGGCGAATTTTTTCGAAAATTTAAGGCGTTAGAATATTTTTGAGAAAATTTGAAAATTTTGAAAACTAAGGAAAATTTTGGGAAACTTAGTAGAGATTTTGTAAAAAGTTTAACTATGAATTTTGGGAAAGTTAAACACTTAAGAAATTTGAAAATCTAATTTGAACAGTTTGTTTTGAGAAATTAACGAATTTTGTATCTTTTCCTTACTTGGTAATTTCGAGGACGAAATTCTTTTAAGGGGGGAAGTTTGTAACGACCCAGAATTTTTGATAATTAAAATTTAAATATTTAATTAATTTTAAATATTAATAAATGGAATTTAGAAGTCGAATGATTTATTTTTCGAATATTGGGTTTTATTTGATAATTAAATCGATAAATTAAATAGTGAAATTCCAGAGATAATTAAAAATCGAGTTTAAAATGATTGAAATTGATTAGGAAAATTTTATTTAACCATACTGGAGTTATAGAAAGGTTATAGAACTTTTAAAATTGAAATTGGAGTTAATCTATGAAAATTGAATATTTTAATATTTAATTATCGACTGTAAAAATAGCCAATTTTTGAACAGTCTTAGAATTGAACGAAACCAGTTTCATCGGATCCGTAATGTGAAATTATTGCATGGTTTCAAATTTCATAATTTTTGGATGTACCGTTTGTCCGGTACGAATCAAAACGCCTCGAAATCGATTTAAATCGGTTTAATTTAAATTGATCGTTTATTGCCATATCTCACACATACGATCGAATTAGCTTCCGAAACCTGTTCCATTGTGTTCGGAACGCAGGGTAAACCTTATGAACGTTAGCCGGCACGCTCGAATCGGAGTTCGGAAATTTAGGAGTGAATAGTGTTCGTCGGTTCTCTATAAAAGCAACCCACCCCCTTCATTCAAGAGAAACCCTAGTTTATACGTTCGTGGCCGCCACTTCTATGCTGAACGGCCAGAATTCATCAACCTTTCTCCCTCCAGATCTCTCAATCCATCACGTTTTAGCAAAAGTTATCAACTAATAAATCGAAGAGCACGCTACGAGCTTCAGATCCATACGGCTGCGATCTTGTTTCGTCGACCAGAGGGAGGGGTAATGAGCCGCGTTCGTCTCGAATTGCGCACGGAAATTGAGGAGGTGGGAGGCGAGATGGAGGTGCGGTTGGAGGCTGGGGGTAGCTTTGGGCGAGGCGCTTCGACCGGTGACGAGATGATCGGGTTTTGGTCAACGATGGAGGGTGAGTTCTTAACCCTAGTAGGCGGCTTCATGGGTTCGAATACGAACAAATTCGCGTGGGAGGGAAGAAGCAAAGGAACGGCCTTGATCTGGAGTTGGATTTGCACGGTCAGGATTTGGCAGAGGTTTAAAATATAAAAGGGAATTTGTATATTAATTGTATATAAATTGTACGAACTTTAAAATTGTATATCTCTTTCATACATTATCAGAAAATGACGAAACAAAATGCGTTGGAATCGTCTCGACGCGTACTTCGCTATGGAACTGAATTGGAGCCATTTGGAGCTAGTTTGAATTTCGGGTAAAATTAAACGCGTGTTTAATTTTATTCGAAATAAACGCTGAAATCAGAATTAAAATCACGGTGAGATCTTCTCACTCAAATGAAAGTGGATTTTCTTTTACAGTTATTATTGATTGATTGATTGACTGTTTGGATGTGATGTTAGATATAGTAGGATATATCTATTATATATATAGCAATATATACATATTGGCATATGTATATATTGGATTGATGATTTCCCGCCTCGTATAGCGGATGAGACCCTATTGCGCCGTTAGTAAGCGGATATATTATAAAAACCCATATACTGCGATATTCCACCTCGAAGTGGAATTGGTATTGTGCTAACGTCTGTGGATGCAGGGAAACAGGTTGGAGGGATCCAACTGGATTCCTCACCAGTATTTATTTATTTACAGATATTGATGTATATTCTGTTATCATATTGATATATGATGTTTGTTGTTGTGATTGACTAATTGGTGCTGTTGCATCATCGGATTCAGTTTTGAAGTTTAAAAATAACGACTTTTACTTTAAAAGGATTTTTAAAGTGATTTTTGAAAATATACGTTTTATGGAAACTTTGAATTGATTTATTTCAAATAAATAAACGTCTAAAATTTTAAAGTTATAAAAGTTAAGATTTTGTGAAATAAAATCAAAGTGTGATTTTTGAAATAAAAGTTAAGAAATTTATGAAATGGGTTAAATTGGGATTTCTAGTATTATAAACGGTTTATTTAAAAGATGTACAAAAATGGATATTTATAAATTTGAAATATTGGGATTATAAGACAAGTTTCTATAAGTGTTAAAATGAAGTATAAATGGGATTTCATAAGTTAATGAAATCGGAAAGATTTAAATTTTGTGAAGTTTAAAAGAACGATTTCTTTTAAAATAAATGAACTATAAGTTATATTAACTTATAAGATGGACCTTTGGTATATACATTGAGTTATAAATTGAATGGGTCGTTAAAGAAGATTTATAAATTGAAGTTGTTAGAAAATAGAAATAGAATTTATAAACGTTGTTTTATAAACTCGAAATCAATTGGATTTGATAAATTAAATATAGAAGGTTGTTAAAGGAGATATATTCGCGATTTTGGATAGCGAATTATTCTTGAAATAAAAATGTGTAGAAAAGATTGAAATGTGGTTAGTAAAGTATATTCACGATTTTGGACAGTGAATATATTTTTAAGTAAAATGGATATGGTTTTGGGAAAGTGATATTTGAAATGAAGTTAATTGTTTTAAAGATGTTTTAAAACGTGTGAACTATCAAAATCATAGATTTCAACATTCATTGTTGAAATAGACGTTTTCGAGGAAGAAGGAAATGGTGGACTATAACACTGTTGTTATAGTAAATGATTTCCAAAAGGAAATATTTTTGTGTAGTATTGGGATTTATATATCAATCTTAAAATCCGAATCCCTATACTAGTGATTTTGAGTCGTCGTAACGATGTTTTACGTAACATTCGTTTTGACTCAAATAAATATTGTTATAGTAGGTGATTTCCTTAAAGAATGAAATTTATACTTAATATTAATTTAAGTATATCGAATATTTTCAAATGTTGAAAATAAAAAGATTTGTGAAATACTTATTATAAAATAAGTAAGGAAATGTTTTTCCAAAATGAAATGAAATGTTTTTGAGATTTTATCTTCTTAAAGATAAATTGAAAATGAATATTGGAATCGATTTGAAAATCGTATATCAGTAGATATTTTGAAATATAAATTCACTATGGAATTTATAAAAGAAATGGAAATTCGTTTTAAAAATAAATATTGATTTATTTTTAAAGTGTGGAAATTTTATATCTAATGAAGATATTTTTGGAAGTAAATAATTTGGAAAATTATTTGGAATCTGATGATGTTGCGCATCTTTATTGATAGTTAAATAACCGACTATCGATAATTACCTTTAGATAGGTATTTGTTGTGAATTGGATGAATTTGAATGCCACACTTATTTTTGAATAATCGCTCACTATTCGGGTTAGCCGAGAAAGGACCATGGGGTCGTATAACCCATTCCGAATATGTGATACGTCGTTATGAATTGCATTCGAAGACCGGTGTTGAAGACCGGATATTTTTGAAAACGGAAGGATTACCGTCGAGTTACTCTACATCGGCTGATCTCCGGTTTAGAGGTTTTATCACCCTTAGTGATGGGAAGTCCGGACGTGATTAGAAATTATCCGGATATGCAAGGGCTTCGTGAGAAGTGCCTTCGGTTCTGTTCGATCCCGGAACAGACTTGTATGGATTGTGTGTCTGACGTTACAATTTGAGATATAAAGCTGATTTCTTTCAAATACATTTCTGTTGGTGGCGGAGAATTTATTCTCTTAGCTTAACACCCTTCTCTGAGACGTACGAGCTCAGAGGTTATGTAGTTGAAATTTATCAGCGATATATTCCCAATTTGGTAACGTGGCATACTGAGTGTTGCTGTGAAATGATCAGTGTTTGATCATTTGTGATATGATCATTTGTTTGATCTTATATCTTTGTGATCATAGGTTGATCATTTGTTTGACCCGAAGCATGGCTTTTGAAAAGCGTAGCTTTGTGGACGAGACTTCGTCGAGCCTCACACCCCGGAAATGGTCGAAACAGGAAGGATGCGGCAAGGTTCTAGGGAGTAGCGCCCCTTAGTGTATGTCATTCCTTCTGGATAGAGGTGGTATCATGGTATGCAGCCCAGATACTTAACCTATGTGGTTGCTGCATTTTTACTATGTGGTTTGTTGGAAATCGGGGATCCTCGGGAAGATCGGTTACGATCAGGGGATGGCATATGCGTGTCAGTAGTTACCTACTTTTGCAGAGGTAACCCGGCCTTGTGTTGGCAGAGATCTAACCGTAATGTTAGGTTATTTCTCGGGTCGTCTATTCCAGGGACGTACCCATCATGGAAAAGGAAGTTCCTTAGCCTGACCATTTGTTGGAAATCCAAAGAAACAATACGAGCCTTTACGATTTCAATTGTATAACCTGTCTCCTCAGGAGGCAGCTATAGCAGGCATAATATAATGGTACCTATGCTGGCTAAGATTTATATTCTACTTTCGAAATGATTTCTACACTATGCACTAATAATAATATCAAAAAGAATTTGATTTTGCGTAGTAAGCATCTTTGACTAACATAAGAAGAAATCTCCTTCAAGTCTGCGTTTGCATTGTGTGTGTGGTGGGAGGTCTTATGGTAGTTTCATTTTCCAAAAGCATTGCAAATTTGTTTCATTTTCTTTGTGAAAAATAACTGTTTTACGATCTCACACCAGTCACCATGACTGACTCGGAGTTTATTGTTTCCCTTCTAAACTCTGGGTGCCCACCAATTTCCACACGGGCAGTCTAGAGTTAGATTATCAGGATATTCTGGATATTCTGGAGCTTTGGAGATAAGCTGGATGACGAGACGTAGTATTTGTATCTGATAGTATTTATTCCGCTGTGTATTCTGTATGAGGACAAGTTTATATAACTGTCCATTGTTGTATTGAGTTGTATATTGACTTTGATTGATGTATGTATAAAAACTGATATAGTTCTTTGTTTTAAAAGACTAGTGTTATCTATTATATATTGTTCCGCTGCGATGTGTAAGATTCTGATATTGTTTTCTGTTCTGATGTTGTTCTGTTGTTCTTCTTTCTTCTCTTCTTTCTTCTTCTTCTTTTCTTTTTCTTCTATTTTTCTTCTTCTTCTACTTTTTCTTCTTTTTAAAAACCCTCACTATTGGAGTTTCCGGCATTCGATTGCTCGGCAGTAGATAAAGTGGGTATCGATGTCGAATTTTCGAAAGTCGAAAATTTCTGTACGTGACACAACTGTATAGCTGGATCTTGCTATGAGTTTGAATTTGCTTGTGCATTCGAGTAACGCACTTTCTATTCAATGCATTCATGATTCTTTACCCGTCCTTCGGGTTGGAGTGAAAGTCAATTGCCCATGAGCTAAGGTATCGATTTAACGATTCTATCTCTAGGCATCCTTTCGGTCGTTGCCTTGAGTAGCTATAAGCACTATATATAAGTTTTAATACTGAGCTATCGTAGCCAGTTTTCGGATGACCATGCGTCTTCTCCTAGTCCCGGGTTGATAAATGTACTGCATGGACGGTTGAGTCTCATCCTAGTTATGTTTATGTTTTCACCTAAACTCCATAGAGGTGATTGGTGAATAGTCGGTTCACATTCATCCTGCCTCTCGCTCGTGCCCCCAGGTCTGGGGCATATACCGATTAGTAGGAAGGCCAGCCACGCCCACTTTAGCTTTACTCTCTTTCCCGTTGAATCGTGGGATAATGTCAGTCGATGGGAGACTAGGTCTTGCCTATCTTGGATTTTATCGTGGTTTTTCATTCCAAGAGGAATACTTCGATGCCACGTAAGTTTCAGGGCGTAATTTGGACAGTGGATGGTCATCCACGTCCACTTTGGTTCATGCTCTGTAATCAGATCTCGAGGTAAAGTTGGCTACAAATGCAGTCGGGTTATGCTCATCTAGTTTCATATTCTTCCTGACGAATCGAACGAGGGTGTTGGAGAATTTTTGACCAAGTATTCGTGGTTTACCCTCCTTTCCATACTCTAGGGGTCATAGTTTTTCAAAAAACATCCGAGTCACATTCGTATGTGCTTGGTGCGGATCGACATTGACCCTTGGTCTGAGGTATGATATAGTAGGTTGCTCGTAGCTTTGGATGCCGTTTCGATTGGTTCTGTATTGAGGCCTCCCTGCAGTCGCTGCCTCAAGTTATAAAGAACGCCACACTAGAGCTATAGTAAGCTATCGTATTCGGCTTTTTGGTGTTTTGTACCCCTGCTCCCAACATTGATTTGGCTAGGTCACTAGTTGGATGGTCGAACTCCATCCTCAACGGGTTAATAATCCTCCTGTCGATTCCAGGCCGAAGGTTGCGGAATAGAAAATGGTCGGAATTCACTCGTCTATTTATCGATGTTTATACACCATTCTGCATTCTGGTGACTTAGTGTTATTCTTTATGTAGGACTATTGCATTCTAATGCTTGTTTTCCACGATTTTGTGCAGGCCGTTCTGACCCCGAGCCCACTCCGAGGAGCGATGTCACCAAGGAAGTGGAGGAGAAAACAAGTGAAGCCACTCACGCAGGGGAGGCTTCTGGTCCAGACGCTCAGGTGATCGGAACGCTTGATGAAGACAAGTCTGAAACCTCCTCTCCTACCGACGGGGGTTATGAAGTAGAAATTACAGGCGCTTCTGAGCACACATCCAAATTGAGCATGGAGGAGCGGCTCGAGAAAGAGAAGGAGGAGACGGTCAAGGTCATAGTAGAGCCCCGAGTTGTGGACTTGGACGATCCTTTGAACAAGCCTTTGAAGGTCATCCTTCCTGGCGGGTCCAAGCCCATGAAAGGCCCCCATACTCCTTCAGTTGCTACACCTCTATCAAAGAAGAGTACCAAGGTTAAATGCTCTAGAGAGGAGCCGTCTAGAAAGAAGTTGAAGAAGTACAAGAAGTGATTACTATCCTCGTTCAACGAGAGTTAGTTTAAGTCATGTAATTATTTTCATCTATTTCCTTAGTCCTTGTAAATAGAATATCGATCCCGAACATTAGAGGGGTTGTAATAGAAACTCATTTCTGAATAAGGTTTAGTTCCTTTTTCTATCTTACAAAAGACTCTTATTGTTCAGTTTTCTTTGTGATTGTGATTTTAATCCAAGCAGTTGTGAGTAACATAGACTTCTCAGTCCATCTTCATATAACTCGAAAACTCTTCGGGAGTCGTTGAACTTCCATTCTGTGCTTCGAGCACTTAGAATACTTTCTAGCCCGTATGTCAGGGATTTGACAAATTTAAGTCATTTGTGTCATAGTTCATATTCAGGGAACTTGGAGATCCGATTCGCTTATATTCGAGTCTGCACTCTGGGGAGTTAGAGTACTCCAGTCCGCACTCTGGGGACTTGGAGGTTTAAGTCATTTATACTCTAGTCCGTGCTCTGGGGACTTAGAGTACTCCAGTCCGCACTCTGGGGACTTGGAGGTTTAAGTCGTGTATACTCTAGTCCGCGCTCTGGGGACTTAGAGGTTTAAGTCATTTATACTCTAGTCCGAGCTCTGGGGACTTAGAGTACTCCAGTCCACACTTTGGGGACTTGGAGGTTTAAGTCGTTTATACTCTAGTCCGCGCTCTGGGGACTCAGAGTACTCCAGTCTGTGCTCTGGAGACTTGGAGGTTTAAGTCATTTATACTCTAGTCCACGCTCTGGGGACTTAGAGTACTCCATTCTGCAATCTGGGGACTTGGAGGTTTAAGTCGTTTATACTCTAGTCCGCGCTCTGGGGACTTAGAGTACTCCAGTCTGCACTCTGGGGACTTGGAGGTTTAAGTCGTTTATACTCTAGTCCACGCTCTGGGGACTTAGAGTACTCCAGTCCACACTCTGGGGACTTGGAGGTTTAAGTCGTTTATACTCTAGTCCGCGCTCTGGGGACTTAGAGTACTCCAGTCCGCACTCTGGGGACTTGGAGGTTTAAGTCGTTTATACTCTAGTCCACGCTCTGGGGACTTAGAGTACTCCAGTCCGCACTCTGGGGACTTAGAGGTTTAAGTCGTTTATACTCTAGTCCACGCTCTGGGGACTTAGAGTACTCCCGTCCGCACTCTGGGGACTTGGAGGTTTAAGTCGTTTATACTCTAGTCCACGCTCTGGGGACTTAGAGTACTCCAGTCCGCACTCTGGGGACTTGGAGGTTTAAGTCATTTATACTCTAGTCCACGCTTTGGGGACTTAGAGTACTCCATTCCGCAATCTGGGGACTTGGAGGTTTAAGTTGAGAGCAGTCGTATTTCCACTCTTTAATTTGTATTCATCCACTGTATCGAGGCTAATTTTGTCGAATGAACAATCGAACCACGTTTGCTCATAGAATGGGATTCTGCCCCCCAGGATGAGGGATGGAATTTGAAAAATGGACGATCGATTCTCGTCCGCTTGGTGATTGTAGCTCTTCCAATCAAGTCAAGGAAGGAGGTATATGACAGATGGTTGGATCACATCCATGTTGGGTTAGATAGCCAAATCTCTTACAATCTGCTCCGTATCTCCTTCTAGAAAATAAGGATAATAGATT
Source organism: Allium fistulosum (assembly GCA_030737815.1). Lineage (NCBI taxonomy): Eukaryota > Viridiplantae > Streptophyta > Magnoliopsida > Asparagales > Amaryllidaceae > Allium > Allium fistulosum. Next base: position 1,622,552,001 of record CM060901.1, read on the forward strand.
GTTGAGTAGACAAAGTAAGTTGCATATGTTCCAAGGTGCAGTCGTGTCCATATATTGACAGCGATGGTTAGCGAGTACGCAGTCTACCATAGCTACTTCAAGTTGGGCTTTCGAACAACCTTTCGTGTTCAGGGTAGGATTTGATGTGTAGATGATCAAATCACGTCCACTTTAGACGGATCCCGGCGTCACTGAGCTTCATGAGGGGTATCTGTATTTTGTCAAACTTTGTTCTATGACTCGATTGGAGTGGATGATCGGGCCATATTCATTCCAAGCAGTTTAGATCTCCAAGTCAAATGTCAAACTTTGTTCTATGACTCGATTGGAGTGGATGATCGGGCCATATTCATTCCAAGCAGTTTAGGTCTCCAAGTCAAATGTGGAGGTTGATGGATGGATGGTCGGTTGTTCGAATCGATCATAAGTTGAGCATACGAACTCGGATCATCTTGAAACTTGGAACGTTGGCTTCCCTGGCTTTGATTGTTATGTCTTGTTAATCGTGGCTCGATCCGAACTCGGACAAAATCCATCGATATACATAGTGAGCCTTTGTGTAACCGATCTCCAAGACGAACTATCACTGGTTTCTAATCAAGTTCTTGGTGTCACGGCCTTGCCAAAAGGCGGGATAACATCTGCCCCCTAAAGGACGTCTTGTGTAAACATGACGTGCTTTGAAAAACCGCAGTCTTTCATGCTGAATATTTCCGTTCAGTTGATTGCTTGACAGTCGTCTTTTAATCGTTTCGTTGCAATCTTCTTTTAGACAAATGTTCAACTAGCGTGCTTTGCTTTGGTTCTGCCCCTAGTTTTGGGGATGAGTATGGAGTTGATGTATGTTTATACTCCGTCTCGCACTCTGGGAGTACGGAGTTGAGTAGATGTTTATACTCCGTCTCGCACTCTGGAAATACGGAGTTGATTAATGTTTATACTCCGTCTCGCACTCTGGGAGTACGGAGTTGAGTAGATGTTTATACTCCGTCTCGCACTCTGGAAATACGGAGTTGATTAATGTTTATACTCCGTCTCGCACTCTGGGAGTACGGAGTTGATTAACGTTTATACTCCGTCTCGCACTCTGGGAGTACGGAGTTGATTAACGTTTATACTCCGTCTCGCACTCTGGGAGTACGGAGTTAAGTAGATGTTTATACTCCGTCTCGCACTCTGGGAGTACGAAGTTAAGTAGATGTTTATACTCCGTCTCGCACTCTGGGAGTACGGAGTTAAGTAGATGTTTATACTCCGTCTCGCACTCTGGGAGTACGGAGTTGTGCGAAGGATCGTCGTGTATCAACCCATTTTTAGCCTTGATGTGATGGCTTGCCCCCGAGCTCGAGTTTCACTTAGCGAGTGGCCGGCCGTATCGCAGCCGCTCTCTACTTGAATAAATTCCACTTGCAGGATGGAATTCAGCTCTCCATGCATCATGACGTTGTACATTGTATTTAACCCATAGCCCCAAATCAAAGGCATATGGTTGATGATGAGCGATAGAATTATGCTCGTCCAGATGTAACTCCACACGTTCGATCATGGTCTGCGTAGATTGGTTGGCAACCAAATCTGAGTACTTGGTCACCTGCATCGTTTTGAAAGTAGTTTAGTTCAAGCTAGTCGTAGTTCATAGAACAATTGAAATAGAGATGGAAATGGAAATAATTCAAAGAAGATTATGGTAAATCTCATTGATATGTGAAGCAGCATCGTGTGCTCGCTATTCGACTATGCCCTTGGCTCCTTTCAAAGGGATGTCGGCCGTCAACCGTCCAATTGATAATCATAGCCCTTTATTAATAGGCATCAGATATTCGCTGCCCGCCATTCTGCAGGACTTGTACATACTATTGAAGCTTTCCTTTCCAGGTCATCTTTTCGATCACACCTCGGAGGTGTTTGTAATCGCCCATGTTAGGATCAGTGAGCATCTAGGAATATACAACATTCCCCTAATTTTCTTTAGACTTTGGTGTACTCTCTCGAGGTTGGTTTCCAGTACCACTCTGAGTCGGGAGTCTTCAAGTAGAGGTTGTCAATTGAATCTTTCAAAGAGCATATGAGCTGAATTCTAAAGTCTTGTTTCGGCTACTGGGATCTACATCCTTAACCAACGGGCCTTCATTGTTATTTTTCTTAGTCTGCTCTACTCCTCCTCACTTTAGTTCTGATTCATTTTGTAAAAGAAACGATCCATAGTCGTAGGAGGCTCTTTAGCTAACTAGCTGCCAAAATATATCTGGAGGTCGACTTTCCTCAAACGCGATCAGTATGATACCCTTGTTAGTATTTGGAATAAATTGCTTAGAGCATTGGTTTGCTTGGAGTCACTAAATTCGAAGTGCTGGGTCAGCGAAGAATGGTGCTTGGAGTCATTTTGGCGTTTTCTAGAGTCATATCATCTATGTTCTCCAACCTTTGGGAGTACCGTTTGAATAGCGGTTGCTTGTCTGTTCCCTTGATGCCGTTCATAAGCTGCCGCTAGATCCTCTATGCCTTGGTCGATCATGGGATGTCAGGGAAGTGGATAGAATGTTCCTTTATTAAGTTGAGTTTTGAACTCACTATCCGGAGGCACTGTGCTGCGGCTAGTTTCCCCCCGAAATTTTTTTTTTGCCTCTTTTTTGGAAATTTGGGTTGTACCCGAAAAAGATTTTTTTTTTTGAAAATAAGGGTCGTACCCGATCCATATATTTTTTGTATAGGGAGCAGTCAGATTGTTTTTTGAAGATCGGTATACAGTGCATGGATCGGCCTGGATACTTCGTTCGGCATAGAAGTACCGTTCGGCATACAGAAGTACCGTTCGGCATTGGGACGTTCGGTGTTGGCATGTGGCTCAGCCAAAGCTGTTCGGCCAAGGCTGTTCGGCCAGAGTGGGTCGGCCTGGAGTGGTTCGGCCAAAGCTGCTCGGCCAAGGCTGTTCGGCAAAAGTGGATTGGCCTGGAGTGGTTCGGCCAAAGTTGTTCGGCATCCACACTGTTCGGCATAACCGAGTCGTTCGGCATTCAATACCGTTCGGCATTACAGAGGCGCTCGACATTCATTCTTGTTCGGCACAACCGAGTCGTTCGGCATACAATACCGTTCGGCATTACAGAGGCGCTCGACATTCATTCTTGTTCGGCACAACCGAGTCGTTCGGCATACAATACCGTTCGGCATTACAGAGGCGTTCGGCCTGGAAGAGCGTTCGGCCTAGAGGTATGTTCGGCCTGGAAGAGCGTTCGGCATACGCCTTTTCTGGAGCTTTCGGCATACGCCTTTTCTGGGGCGATCGACATAAGCCTTTTCTGAAGTGATCGACCGAATTGCCTTCAGAGGAGGGTCGACCTTCATTCAACTTGAGTGCAAACTTCAACGTCCAATCCCCAGATCTTGCGTACATCAGTGAATCCAATCTACGGCTATCAGGTTCCTTTAGATTTCTTTCAAATCTGAGTAGAATAGGAAGTTTTCTAGTAAACAACTGGATCTATCTCGCGAATATGGAAATCCACTAGTAGACGATGAGATCCAATCAAGCTGAGAATTCAATTCTCAGTGAAAGCACCAAAGTGTTAGCACCAAAATTGGTCACTAACCTCGTTGAGAAAGATTGTGTAGAGATATAAGTGATGAAGATCAATTAAACAAGGAAGAATATGCTAATTTAAATGCAAGAAGTAAGAACACCGGATTTATAGTGGTTCAGCGTAATTGCCTACGTCCACTTTGAGGTTAAACTTTATTGCTCTTCTTAATGATTAATTACAGATACAATCCATAGATCAAATGCTTGAATACAATTGCTAAGTAAAGAAGATGAGTCTTGAAAATGGCAGAGTCTCCCATGTGTTCCCGAAAAAGGGTTCCTTTTCACTGTGACCATGCCCCCTCTATTTATAGACAAAGATGGGCTGGACTTCCTAGGTGGGCTTGGTGGCCGAACACTCTAGCCCAAGTGTAGTGGTCGCTGTATGCCGAACACGTTGATGCCAAACCACCTTCTCAATGCCGAATGGTACTTTTGATGTGTGGGAAGTGCAGAATAGTTGTCAGTCGAAGCCAAACGTGCCTTCTGGCCGGACGATGCATTTTGGCCGAACGACTCTGGCCGAACGATCCTCCTTGGCCTAACGTGCCTTCTGGCTGAATGATGCTTTTTAGCCGAACGATCCTTTGGCCGAACGATCCTCCTTGTCCTAACGTGCCTTCTGGCTGAATGATGCTTCTTAGCCGAACGATCCTTTGGCCGAACGATGCTGCCATGTAGAGTAGTTATATACGCCGAACGTCTTCTAACGCCGAGTACTCCTGGACGCCGAGTACTCTGAGGTGCCGAGTGCTAGCTGATGCCGAGTACTATGGATGCCGAGTACATGCCGAGTACTATGGATGCCGGGTACACTTGATGCCGAGTACTTCGCCGAGTACTCCTAGATGCCGAACACTCTCTGATGCTGAGTTCCACTGGAAGCCGAGTACTAGTTGCCTGGTCAAATCTCCAGGAAACACACTTCTTCCTTCATATCTTATTTGCGAGATTCCTCCTCAATAAGGAGATGGGTTATTAGACTTTTTAATGAAAATTCCTTAATTTTATTCTAAGATTAGTCTTAAAATCCTTCCAACTGGGAGGTAATTTATCAATCAAAACTGCCACTTTAAACTGTTCATCCAAACTCATACCTTCGGAGATGATCTCATGAGCTATTTTCTGACATGATACTACATCTCTACTGATCTGTCATTTGTCATCTGATACATGAGGTAGCGGCTGAAGGCAAACTTCTTTGTTCCTGCTTTCTCTGTATCATACTTTTTCTACAGTGCTTTTCAGATCTCCCTTGCTGTTTGTTCAGAGTTGTAGTAGTCATAGAGATCATCGCCGAGTCGCTGAGGATGAAGTTCTTGCACAAGTAATCCTGCTATGTCCAGTTCTGCAACTCCTTCGATTTCTCTGTCCACGCTCTCAACTGATCTACGTCTGCTTCGTTGGGTCTGTCTGCTAGCTGCGGTTTATCTGTTGTTAGGACAACGACCACCTTTCTCATTGTCAGATAGAACTCCATCTTCTGTCTTCGACACTTGAAATAGAGGCCCTCGAACCTAAATGGCGCAACAGACGCTGTGGGGACCTGGAAAAGCGATGCGGGGGCAGCAGCATCCAAATCTACAACAGAAGTCATCGTTGCTGGCGACGCCTTCAATTTGCTGTAAACAAATGAACTTCGACTGATTCATGTACTGATCTATCACTGTCTTGAAAACGTTTCGGCATTATGCTAAGTGGTGCAAAGCAGTCAAACTAACGCCGCCGGCTCTATGATAAAACAGCCTCTCTTTCTTTAGTTTTTAGTATCGATCCGTCTACACAAACGGATTCGACTTAGTTGCACTCAAAAATTTACTGCTCGGCTTTTGATTTTTGAAGAAAATGGTTTTGTGGAGAAGAGGAATGGTTTGTAGAAAAAAATGTCGTTCTATTTTTGATTTCGTCTATAAACTAATTAAAATAGACAGAATACCAAGTCGAACGTATTGCCGAGTCATGGGGTGACGTTGGCTCAAAATTCGGATCTGAAGTTTTACCGTTTCAAATAAAATAACGATCAGAAAACGTTTAATAATTTCATCCAAAAATATAAGTGTTACACCACAACAAGCTCAGCTGGGCGCGGGTCGCGTCGAGTCGGTCGGTGCACATGCGTGGTAGTCAAGTATGGTCTTTCTTCTCATAAAAGAGCATCATTGGGTGCCCAAAGGGCCCAATTTAGCTTTTAAGAATCAAATATATTCTTCTTTGTAGTCCTACAATGTGAGATTATTCACATAGGAGCTAACACTTATTCATTTTTTTAATAATTCACTTAAAAACTTTAAAAACATTTCCAACATGAATTAATAATTCACTTTTAATAATTCATTTTTTAGTCCTTGCATTGGATATTTCATAACGAAGAGACAACTACTACTATATGTATATTGAGAGTTTATCCCCAAATGATCAACAAGCTATCATTCATTACGAAAAATCCTAAATATCAATGTCTTCCAGACCTGCACATTCGAATGCATAGATTGGTCCGAAGTGGTTCTCGGATAAATCCGACCCCGGTCTCTCCGGAACAACAACGAAAAAGAGTTTCTCAACCTCATACGGAAACCAAGTCTCGTAACTTATCACGTTTTCAACTCTCAATTTGCTATCCTTCGGCCAAGAAGGAAGCCCGGTAGATTGGAATACCATAGACACTCCGCACTACTCAATCAACATTCTTAATCCAAACGATAATCAAGCGTACTTAGTCGGCATCGTGCTAAGTGCACGACTAATTAGTTCCCACATCAAGTCAAGGAACAAAAATAGCCAAATTTGATAGTCGGTTATTTAATTATTAAAACAACAAACAATATCTAGTACATAAGTAGTCACTAGGCCCATTTAATTAATCATTTATTAATTAGATCAATTTCCAAATACTTACCTCAAATTATCTTTGAGAATTATATCTCAAAACCATTTCGATCTTTCTATATTGAAAAACATTTCCATATACTTATATCAACAGTAAAAGCATATTCACAACACTACCCTTTGGAGATACGCCAAATAGATTTCTATAACTGTACAACTCCAGAGTTTGTACCCCTCCGGATGGATGTTAAGTATAGGAAGCAATGTTCCTACACCATCAAGCCTTTAGTACGATCATAAGAATCAATTCGTGTATTTCACAATGGAAGGCCAAAATATCATTTTGTTGGGTCTAAACGAATATTGCGTAAAACATCGCTACGATAATCCACAAACATTAGTATAGAGATTCGATAAATGATATATATATTTAAATCCCATATACTATATAAAACATCGTTTCGGAAATCATTTGCTATAACAACAGTGTTATAGTCCATGCCTTCCATATTTCTTCGAAAACGTCTATCACAACAATAAATGTTGAAATCCATGTTTTCGATACATATCACGTTTTGAAACATTTTTCAAACTATTTAATTCCATTTGGAATTATTACGTACAAAACGTTATTTCCAAAAGATAAATTTACTTTTAAAACCATTAACTTTATCAAACACATTTCTTTCAAAACTCCTTTAAATAAATGAGATAAATGCATGCTAACTTTAAAATTATTATTAATTCAGAAAACTATTTCTTGACTTGGAAAACAGGGTTGTGTATTATGCGCTATACTATAGGGTTTTGATAAATTATAACTAAAATGTAGAGATTTAAACTCATGTATTCGTTTGAGGTCTGTGTAGTACTAAATAGCAATTGTAACGAAAGTACTAAACATCTATCTGTCTATTGCTTAAATATAAAAACAGGAAATGTAATCTGCTTACGTGGCTCTTTATATGTCAAGTTTTAACCCGTCTCTGGCATCTTAACCCTCCGCTTAACAACCACGTCTCCATTATGTCCTGTATTTTTTTTCCATTCCCACTCCTTTTACAAGGAATCATTCCACTCTATCATTCTCCCACACTTACTGTTTCAAAATTCCCCAGATCAAAATTAAAACTATGCCTCAGGGCAGGAGAAATTGGGATGATTAACTGGGAATAGCAAAGTTCACAGTTTTGGTCTTTCAACGAGCAGTAAATATCTAACAAGTTAGATGATCTGAAGTTAGAAATGAATATTTAAGATTATGCTGATGATGGTGGTGAAAATATATGCTTCGCGAAATGTATAGAAGAAAATGGAATGGATTTATAAATGCAGATGCTTTATAGTGGTTTAACAACAACGTATCAAAAATTCTTCAATTTAACAATGGAAATTTGAGTTATAGTCAAGTTTCAATAGCCGAATTTGAGTTAGTTCAACTAAAACTTTGTTTATCCTAATTTTATACTAAAATTTGGCTTGGTATTCACACTATGTATGCTGTACACGTACATTTATTGCTTGACTGAGTTCTATTCATGTCTACTCCTGATTAGGTTGTGTTTGTTTCAAATAAGAAGTCTGATTAACAGATGATGATTGGTTTTACATATGTTTGTTTATGATCAAATTGTATTACTATTGGGTGTTTTATATGTAAAAAACATTACAAATTACAGTAAGCACAATAAAGGTGTTTACTGCAAGGTTCAAAATTCCGTTTTCCGTTTCCGTTCCGCCAATTGATAATTTTAAAATTTCCGGTTCCGTTCCGAAAGTTCCGCTTTAATTCCGGTACTTTTTTTGCTTTAATTTGTTATATACGCTAATAAATATACAATGCTGTCATAAATTTATAGTACAATTTTTACATTACATATAAAATACACAGTTGAATTAAAAATTCATTGTGTAAAATTCTGTATTGTTCATTTGAGATTTTAAAACTTTGATCAATTTTAAAAATTTTAAATTTTTTATTATGATTCGACGTAAATTAAGAAAAGTATAACAAATTTTTTATGAAACTACGTGATTTCTTCTCCATTTATTTATTGTCCCGATTAATTTATTTTCTTTTTTAATTACTATATGTTTGTTGTATTTTCTTAATTTTTTATGAGTTTTTTTATTATTTGAAAAGCAAATCCGGAATTTAGACCGGAACCAAAATTTTGATCGGATTCCGTTCCGGTTATGAGCGGAACCGGAACGGAATCACCGGAATTACCGGAATCCCGCTGGAATTTTGAACCATGGTTTACTGGTTAATAAGCACAACAAATAAAACTAATTAATTCACGATTTAAGCGAAGGTTATATAAAATTGGTTGGAATTTCTACTTTATTTTCAAGGCATAGTTGTTAGACTAAAAAATAATGCTAATATCATATTTTTAGCATTTAACTTTTGAAATTGCTTGCCTACATTGTAAGTTTTCAAGAATGCAATTGAATGTACCTGAATTTTTTTGATTATAATGAATGATCCCCTGAGTTGATGTTCACCATCTAGATACAAAATGCAACAGCATGATAATGTACACAGGACTATTTTGATTCTAACCAAGAATTTAGATATGCAAATATGTTTGTTTTCAGGTTAAACTTTATCTTTCCAACATTTATTTAAAATGTTGATTTAACATTGTTTATATGAAAGTTCTCTATGATACATAACATATTCTGGTTTAGCAAACTCTCAATGGGAGCTATACTTTTTCCAAAAAAATATATATTTTAAGTGTGGATTTCACATTTAAAATTTCAAACAAACTAGCCTGATATATAGACCGCTCACATTTTAAAACTATTATTTTTAACTTTATTTTGCAGCTATTAGAAATTATTCAAGAATTTGAAAATGGAGAACTCTTTCCATTACTAGCACAATCTCTTTCCATTTTTCAAACCTTATACAAAAACTCAGAACATGGGTCATCCAAATTCCATAACTGTTCTGAAACCAAGTAAAATTTCAATGCGTTGGGTTCTGGATAGAATCTTGTGACCACTGTAATTGGATCTGGAATGAGTGCTACGTCATTGTTTTCATCTGTGCATGTCTGATGTGTGGTTGGGTTCGATCTGATGAGGATTCTACAACTACTGATATTGAGTTGGGATATGATCTTGACATGGTATGTATATCTTTAGCTTGTTTTCCCGAAAAGAAATAATTACCATCAGAACATGAAGATAATTAATGAGTGTTAATTTGATGTACATGAAGCATGCGAGTCATGTATTAGAGCCTATTGTTGTTCTGCTATTCCTACTGTGAAATATAGTCATGAGGCTTTCAAGTCCACAGAAGATCAGGGCCAGCCCAGGACAGCCCACCAAGCCCATAGGCTAGGGCAACCCGGTCGAGGCAAAATTTATTGAACATTGAGTTATGAAGCAACTAAATAAAGATGTCTGGTTACAAATTCCTAACATTAGATGTTTTGGGGTAGTGATAATCTATACTGTTAGCACCCAGGTGTGCTTGGTTCAAATCTTGCTAGGGGCAAAACTGTTTTACATAATTTTTTATTCACTGGATATAAATTCTGGGCTGGGGCATTGCATTGATTGGGCCAGGCTTGGAGAAGATGCATAGTAAGTTTTAATGCTTCTTTTTGGTGTTTTAGCGATTAAAAATTAATTAGTCTAGATTATACTTGTACAGTTTATTAGAGAAATATCAAAAAGAATTGTATTGCAAATACTTTCTCAGTACATTACAGAATGATATAATACAAGTATTTATACAAAACAGAATACGGCCCAAGGCCCAAACTTGTAATCCATGTACAATATGATGAGTAGATCACGGCTGTTGAAATGGATGGCTGAGATGCTGCAATGTGAATGACTTGGATAGATAAGAGGGAAAGCACATTACGGTGTATTCATAATATCCACCCTCAATACGAGCTAGGGTTTCCACTTCTTTCTCTTCAGCCGCCATGAAATTTGCTACCATCGATAATATTCATCTCCTCTCTTAATCTTGTGAAATTTTTAAAAGACAGAGGTTTCGTAAGGATGTCAGCTCGTTGGTGGTAGGAGGGAACATGTCTGATTTCCAGCTTTCCAGTGGATGTTCTTTCACGAACAAAGAATAGGTCAATTTCAATATGTTTAGTTCGCGAGTGCTGGATTGGGTTCGAAGATAAGGAGATGGTGCTCATATTGTCACACCAAATCAGTGACTTCCCTTTTAGCTCGAACCCTAATTCGTGAATTAGGGTTTCTAACCATGTAATTTCAGCTGTTGTGCTAGCAACTGACCTGTATTCAGCTTCAATGCTCGAACGCGAAACCGTTGACTGCTTTTTGGTGCACCAGGAACTGGGTTGGCGCCCATATAAACACAGTAGCCTGAGGTTGATCGTCTGTCGTCGACGTCGCTAGCCCAGTCAGCATCACTGTAAGCCTGTATATTTCCCTCTTTACTTTGAGTCAATAGTATGCCATAGGTTTGGGTGCCTTTTACATATCTTAAAATACGCTTAACCGCCCTCCAGTGACAATCTAGGGGGTTTTGCATGAACTGGCAAACCTTATTTACGCTGTAGCATAAGTCTGGTCTGGTAATTGTTAGATACTGCAGTGCTCCAACTATGCTACGATATTGCTTAACATTATCGATGGGTTCTCCCTTATTTTTGGATAGATGTAAATTACTGACCATGGGTGTGGGTAGAGGTTTGGCTTGATCCATATTAGCACGAACCAAAATTTCATTGGCATATTGTTTTTGAGATAAGAACATTTCTGTTTTAGATGGCCTACTGATTTTAATACCAAGGAAATAATCAAGTGTCCCCAAATCTTTTATTGCAAAGTTTTGATCCAGTAATTGGATGACGTTAACGATGTCGTTCTCATTGCTCCCAGTGATGAGAATGTCATCTACGTACACCAGTATGTAGGTTACTTCATGGTTGGTAGTTTTGATGTACAAAGAGTTATCTGCTTTGGTTGGGTTGAATCCCAATTTACCTAATGTTATTTTGAGCTTTTCGTACCAAGTTCTTGATGCTTGTTTAAGGCCATAAATAGCTTTTCGTAATTTGCAGACCTTTTCTTCATTTCCTTCTGTTATGTATCCTTTTGGTTGATGCATGTACACTTCTTCCTGTAAGTCTCCATTGAGAAAGGCATTTTGTACATCTAGTTGTTTAATTTTCCATTGATTGTTTAATGCTATGGTGAGAACGATTCTGATGGTTGTGGGTTTAACAACTGGGGAAAAACTTCATTAAAATCAAAACCAAATTGTTGAGAGTAGCCTTTTGCAACTAGCCTTGCTTTCAGTCTTGTTATTTCTCCACTAGCATCCTTTTTGACTTTGTAGGTCCATTTGCATCCGACGATGTTTTTATCCTTTGGTGGTAACACAAGATCCCATGTTTGATTTTTTATTAATGCTTCATATTCATCTCTCATGGCATTTCTCCAATCAATGTTTTTAACAGCTTGCTCATATGTGACTGGTTCTATGATTTCAGTGCTTGCATTATATATCTTGGGCTTAAAAATTCCACTTTTTGATCTTGTCATCATATGATGGCCAGTTTCTTCTATATTTTGCATAACCTCTGTGATAGCTGGTGTATTGTTGCTTGATATTGATATATCAAATGTTTGTGCTTCATTATTTTCTTCAAGATGTTGTGTTGGCCACTCATGTATATCACTTGTAGTGTGGTCAGATTTTGTTTCCCCTTTAGACTGGGGTCTTTCAAGTTTCCCATCCTTGTTCTGTTCTTCTTGAATGGTTAATTCTGGTATGGTAGGCAAGCATACTTTAATATGATCAGTACATTGGTTTGATGTGTTTTTGTCTGCAAGTCTTTTATCTGCAAAAGGAAAATTATTTTCGTTAAACATAACATGTCTTGATATATAGATCCTACCACTTCTGTCAAGACATTTATATCCCTTTTGGTTTGTAGCATATCCTAAGAAAGTACAAGGACTTGACCTTAAACTTAACTTGTTTTTGTTGTAGGGCCTAAGACAGGGAAAACATAAACATCCAAATGTTTTAAGAATGTCATAATCAGGTTTAATATCATATAACTTTTCATATGGACATTTATGATCAAGTACCTTACTTGGCATCCTATTTATAAGGTAAACAGCTGTAGTAAATGCCTCCTGCCAATATTTTAGTGGTAGAGACCCTTGTGATAATAAAGTTAGACCAGTGTCAACTATATGCCTATGTTTTCTTTCTATGAGCCCATTTTGCTCAGATGTGTATGGACAAGTAACTCTATGAATTATACCTTGCTTTTGAAAAAAAAAATTGAGTGGGTAAAACTCAGAACCCCCATCAGTTTGCATGATTTTTACCTTATAGTTAAACTGTTTCTCAATTAGTGTGATGAATTGAACTAAAGTATCATAAGTTTCTGATTTAGATTTGAGAAAAAATACCCATGTGTATCTACTATAAGCATCAACAAAAGATAAGTAGTACCTGTGTCCTTGAATGGAATTCAGTGGGGCTGGTCCCCATAGATCTGCAGCTATCAAAGAAAACAATTTTGAGAATCAAGATTCAGAAAATAGCCGATCTTGAAACTTTATGCCGTTAGGCTGTTAAATTGCTCTGATACCATATTAGAGAAATATCAAAAAGAATTGTATTGCAAATACTTTCTCAGTACATTACAGAATGATATAATACAATTATTTATACAAAACAGAATACGACCCAAGGCCCAGACTTGTAATCCACGTACAATATGATGAGTAGATCACGGCTGTTGAAATGGATGGCTGAGATGCTGCAATGTGAATGACTTGGATAGATAAGAGGGAAAGCACATTACGGTGTATTCATAATACAGTTGAACACAATGAATGCTAAATCTAAACAAAGAAAGCTCCTCTAGATCAGAAACCTATTTGTTATATTATAGCATGTTCAACGGTTAATACAATGATAATAAAAAGAAGATTTGACACGTAGCCTAACTAATGTGCTTATTATACTTGATTCTTTCTTCAATGTGAACAACTGTTTGTTTTGGAGATGTATTATTCACATGGATCCTATAAACTCAAATTTGAATTCATTTCACATTTGGAAGAGATTGAGAAGGAAGTGACAAGAGAGCACATTAAAATATACTATTGTATGCTTACAGAAAGGATTGGCATATCACCTAATACTATAGTAGACTCATTCTTGTATACTGAATTCATATTTGAGTTTGTCAATTAGTCAACTCATATTTTGATTAAATTATTAGATTGTACATACATACATAAAGAAAGTTACTGGTGCGGGTGCCTATCGACTACCACCTGGAGACTTGGCTGCTCTTAGTCCCGAATTCCCAAAATTTCATATATCATTGTAAAACAAAACGACCAGTAGTATACATTATAGTGTACCGACAGTAATCCGAATATGGAGTTACCAAGTGCCCAAATCACCTAAAGCTTCTTGCTTATACATCGAAGATAATTCTTGCATATAAATATTCTTACAGTCTTATTCTTGTAATGTATGATCTTAAATACGTTTAACAATTTTCATGACCATTGCTCTGGGAGGAATATGCTTATATGCTTTCTGTTGACACTAAATTTTCCACTGAAAGAAGCATGCTTCAGGCAAATATATATAATATATGGTTTAATTATATGAAGACTTATTATTTCGATAGATGTACGCAAATAGTGACTTAAACATGAAAGATATTTTGTTTTAATTGTATTAAGTATTGCATTGTTATAAAATGAAAAAGCAAAAGACGTGTAAGGAGAGAGAACATTTTATTATTCACATCAGATACATTTATAATACAAATGAGTTCTATATTTATAGACTTCAAATTTAATGGAAATTACAATACTGTCCCTGACCATTAGTATATTCACCCATATTATTTAAATATATTATAACACTCCCCCTTGAATATGCGTTTGATAATAACTAATATAACCGTACAACGGTGGAAAACCAACCGTTTAAATGGATAAATTTTAAAAACAAGCATTTATTCAATTAATTTGGTTATGTTGAAAAAAATTGTTTATATAAAAATATAAAATGTAAATAGAAAATAGAAAAATTATTAAAATTTAGGTATTGGAAAAGGTATCTGTACGTACGTACACACACAAATCTGATGTCTGCGTGTGTTTGTGTAACCAATGCATTCTTTGAAAACTTATTGCAATAATACGCTTACTTTGAAACTTATGACAAAAAATGTCCTAAATAGTCCACTTCTGTGGATTTGTATTTACTCACTTTAAAATTTGATAATATTATACATATGCACAAAATATATGGAAAAGATCATATATATCGAGTCCAGAAGGTGAAAATAAAGCTTTAACTTTGGTATGAATCTGACTCACAGGTCAAAAGGCGAATGTTTAATATTTTTAAGTTTATTTAAAATCTTATATAAAGCTAATAAGGATATTCGAAGCTATCATCATATGTAATGAAAACATATAACGGTTTATATGGTATCATATCTAAATAGTGTTACAGTATTGTACTTATTATAATGCTGGGTTTTGAGGTAGCTACTCATTACGTAGTTGGTAACATGCTACAAAGGTCGAATCTAGTATAATGTTGTAAAAATACGATTCTTCTGCGAAAAATATGTTTTCAATGTGCTAAAGAAATATTCATAAAATAATCCACTCGTCAATCAGATTGCAAATACAACAAACATTTTTATACTAGGGAAAAATGGTTATTGTCATAAGCCATGAGTCAACCAACTTATAAACAAACAAACTGCTCTATCTCAGCGAGTAAACCCCAAACTTAAACACCTTGGTTCAATAAAAGAAATGCTCGCACCTCTTACACATACATATTCCCTTTCTATTCTATTGCTTTTCTCTTGCCTGACACTGCACTGAAGGTACTCACTAAACTGAATAGTTTTTTAGTTGTCAAATAGCTAATAACAAACCTACAGTAAACATGAAAGTGAATTTACTCATGGTTACATATACCTGAAGCACACATAGTATGGTTTCAATACTATTTGCTTATTTGCATTAACGGTTGACTAAATGACATTAAATGCTATGTTTAGTTGGTTTATGATGAGTTTATAAAAGCAATTCCTCTTTCGACTATATAAAAATGAAAATTTTCTCTAAATATATCTAAAATAGAGACAATTTGTTCAAACATTTATTCATCTGGTTCAAAGTTGTTACAACATGATGTTATTTTTTATAGGGAAGCTATTCAAAAAAAGTAAAGTATTTTCATTATTATCTCCTACAACTACATTTCAAAAGTGCTCGGTTAAAGGCGAGTATCTGAAAATTTAACTGGTAAATAAGTATGTTCTTCGTTTTATATTTTATTATCTTTTTTACCAAAGCAAATCCATACTGAAATATAACATACAAAACAGCATTCGTGAATAGTTAAAAACCATAATCACAACACAATGCATCATTAAACAGGACAGGGTAAAACTCAAAAGTGAATTAAAATAGAAACAAGAAAACTATAAAAGAGCAGCAAGAGAAGCAATAAAAACAGCAAAGCTGGATCCAAAAGAGGTCAAAGTGGGAGAAGCATAGCTTTTGATAGGAGAAGCAGCAAGAGGTGCAGAAGCAGCAGGAGGTGCAGAAGTCAGGTATGATTTACCGTATAGATAGAAAATCCTAAAAAAAACCATTTTTTGCGCATAATTAAATTAGGAAAATTTTCAAATCTAAAACATGACAAAAAATGAGCCATGAATAAATAGCATAATACTTGATATTTGAAATTGTATATACCTGAATGTAATTTGTGGTAGGCAAGTCATCGATGTAACTTCTAGGGAAGCGATTTATTTCGTGTAGACAAGTCATCGAGGCGATTTCTAGGTTTGATTAGATCGGGAAATTTAGGATTAGATCCGAGGAAAGGAGAATGGAAGAGGGAATTATAGGCGATCAGTTAGATTATGAATTTGAATAATGTGAATAGAAGAGAAAACTGGAATTGGAAAGTAGAGAAAAGAGGAGCACCGGAAAATAGGAAAAAAGATGCGTGTTTTATGTGCTCGTTTTTTGGGACAGTTTTATTTAGTCCAGAAGTACCATATCTTAGTCCAAAAGCATATTCACTAAGCACATTTTTATCATCTTCTTTTGGACGGTAAGGGTCCTTTTTAATATCCAAAGATCTAACAACCATAGGCGTACTAAGTGAATATGCTTTATCCATTTGAAAACGCTTCAGAATTTTCTCAATATAATTTGACTGATGAATTAGTATGTCATTAGTATTATGCTCGATTTGTAGACCGGGACAATATTTAGTTTTGCCAAGATCTTTCATTTCAAATTCTTTCTTTAAGTAATTTATTGTTTCATCAATCTCTTCTAGAGTTTCAATCAAATTTATATCATCAACATAAGCTGCTAAAATAGCAAATCCCTTTACTGATTTTTTTTATAAAGACACAAGGACAAATGAGATTGTTTTTATATCCGGCTTTTACCAAATATTCACTAAGACGATCATACCACATTCTTCCAGATTGTTTCAAACCATATAGTGATCGTCTCAGTTTTAATGAGTACATTGACTTTGATTTTTTTCCATGCAACCTATATCCATCTGGGATCTTTATGTAAATATTTGTATCTAATTCATCATAAAGATAAGCTGTCACAACATCAGTTAATCTTATATCTAGTTTTTTAGAAACTACAAGGCTTATCAAGTATCGAAATGTTATGACATCCATAACAGGAGAATATGTTTCTTTAAAATCCAAACCCGGTCTCTGTAGAAAACCTTGTGCGACAAGTCGTGCCTTGTATCTCACAACTTTATTTTTATCATTTCATTTTCTGACAATACCCATTTATAACCTACTGGTTTAACATTTTCTGGTGTTTTCTCTATTGGTCCAAACACACCATGTTTTTGAAGTGAATCTAGCTCAACTTGGATAACATCTTTTCATTTTGGCCAATCATGTCTTCTTCGACATTCATTTATGCTAGTTGGTTCATTATCATTATTCTCATTATAGTCATGACTTTTATTTATTTCAGTAACTACTGCAAATGAGAATACATCATCAATTATTATTTTACTTCGATCCCACATCTCTCCATAGTTTGTATAAAATATTGTGATCTCATTATTGTTAGGTACCATTTTATTTTTGAAAGCTTCTATTATTTCTTCTGAGATAATAGTTTCTACGGCATTCTTAGGAGAATTGGGATTTTCGTTTAAGTCATCTTTTAGATAATTTATAACCTCTTCTAAAGGTTTATCAATTGATGATTTTTCGTTAGACTTTCTTTTTCTAGACGCCAAGTCTTTTGAACCAATTGGTCTTCCACGTTTTTGTCTTGCTTTAAATTCATTTGATGCTTTTGGTTCTTTTGGAATTTCAATTCTAGCTGGTGCATTTGCTGCTGGAATGTGAGATTTATTTATTTTTGCAACATCACTGAATGCATCAGGCATTTGATTTGCGATATTCTGAAGATGCAAAATCCTTTGTACTTCATATTGGCATTGTTTGGTACGCGGATCTAAATGAGACATGGATGGATTATTCCATGATATTTCACACCGTTCTATTGGAACTATCTTTCCTTCCCCTAACGGCGGGAAGATTGTCTCATCAAATTTACAGTCTGAAAATCTTGCAGTAAAAACATCACCCGTGAGAGGTTCAAGATAACGAATTATCGATGGCGAATCAAATCCCACATAAATTCCCAACCTACATTAAGGACCCATTTTAGTACGAAGTGGGGGACTAATTGGCACATGCACAACGCAACCAAATATTCGTAAATGTGAAATATTTGGTTGGGATCCGGTTAAAAGCTGTGATGGTGAAAATTGATGATAAGTCGTTGGTCTAATTTTAATCAATTTTGATGTATGTAGAATTGCATGTCCCCAAGCTGAAATAGGTAGCTTTGATTGCATAAGCAATGGTCTTGCAATAAGTTGCAAACGCTTAATTAATTATTCCGCCAGACCATTTTGAGTATGAACATGAGCTACTGGATGTTCAACTTCAATTCCTAATGATAGACAGTAATCATCAAATACTTGAGAAGTAAACTCTCCTGCATTATCTAGTCGAATTGATTTATTATTATACTCAGAGAAGTGCGCTCTTAATTTGATTATTCGAGCAAGTAATTTGGCCAATGTTATGTTTCTTGTAGAAAGCAAACATACATGTGACCAACGAGTTGATGCATCAATTAATACAATAAAATATTTAAATGGTACACATTCTGGATGGATTAGGCCACATATATCACCTTGAATTCTTTGTAGAAATATTGGAGATTCAGAAGTGATTTTACCATATGAAGATCGTGTGATTAATTTTCCTTGTGCATATGGAGCACACAAGTAATCACTTGGTAAATTCAATTGGTTTGATAAATCATGCCCATTTGAATTTTTAGCTATTTTACGCATCATAGTTGACCCAGGATGACCCAAACGATCATGCCAAAGAATCATTGCTTTGTATTTGTGAGCTTTTGGCTCATGTTTATAGAATGAGATTCAACTATGCCAATTTTCGTGAAATATAATCCAGTCGAAATTGTTCCAAATTTTTCTAAAATAAGCTTTTGGCTTTCAATTTTAGAAATAATACAAAGATATTCTTTAATGTTTTCATTTATAGTTTCAACATGATAACCATTCATTCTTATATCCTTGAAGCTTAGCAGATTTCTTTTAGAATTGCTTGAGTATAATGCATTTTGAATGAAGATATGTGTACCATTTAGTAATACTATATAGGCTCTTCCGGACCCTTCAATTATATTAGCAGATCCAGCTATGGTGAAAACTTTAGCTGAAATCTTTTCAGATAATTCAGAGAAAATCTTCTGGTTTTTCAAAATCGTATAAGTAGTTGCACTGTCTAGTAGGCATATATCATCATTCAAGTATGGTGGTCCATACCTTAAGAATTAGAGACAATACAGTTAGTCAATTATTGAAATAATTCTAAACTTAAATAAATAAATAAAGCAAACTATCAATCAAATCAATATCCACCGTTGCACATTATTTCAACTAGTTCTAGAAAAATAAAACAAACAAAAATCAAATTCAAACTAACTAAAATAAAATGGAAAAACCAAACAACAAGCTTCAAGCTACTTCTAATTGATCAGATCGGTCATATCATTAATCATTGCATTGAGATTTTCATCATTTATGAAATTTCCATCATCATCTTTGAAGAAATCATTTAATTTCAAGTTAGTGTTATCAAACAATCCTTCAGTGTTATTTGTTTCAATATTCTTCGAACATTGGTATTCTTCAACTGTTTTCTTTGATGATCTACATGTACGCGACCAATGACCAGAGCGTCCACATCTGTAACAGACTTCCTCATAATGCTTTTTATTTTCTGAAGTAAAATCATTAGTCTTTTCAGGCTCATTTTTCTTTTATTGCTTTTTAAAGTTGGTAGTTTTGTTGCCTTTAAAACCACCATAACCGCCTATGCTGGAGTTATTTCCAAGTCCACGACCACGTCCTCTACCTCGACCTCTGCTTCTACCGATGTGAGCAAAATTAGCATTAACTTCTGGTAATGCAGCCGAACTAGTTGGTCTTGAGGAGCGATTTTTAATAAGCAATTCATTGTTTTGCTCAGCAATTAATAAACATTCTATGAGTTCAGAATATTTTGTAAAATGACGCTCTTGATATTGCTGCTGCAGGAGTATGTTCGAGGCATGAAATGTTGAAAATATCTTTTTAAGCATTTGTGCATCATCTACCTTTTTTCCATATAGTTTTAGTTTAGAAGTAATTCTAAACATAGCAGAATTATATTCTCTTACAAATTTGAAGTCTTGAAACCTCAGGTTCAACCATTCTTACCTAGTATTTGGAAGTATGCCCGTCTTCTGGTGGTCATAACGCTCCTTCAGGGAGTTCCATAAGTGAAGAAGATCCTTTTCCGTTAAATATTCTGTTTTTACATCATCATGGATATGACGTCTTAGAAATATCAGAGCCTTTGCTTTGTCCTGCTGGGATATATTATTACCATTTTTAATTGCATTTTCTAAGCATTGAGATTGCAAGTGAATTTCAACATCCAGTATCCATGACAAATAGTTGTCTCCAGATATGTCCAAAGCTTTGAATTCAAGCTTGGCGATGTTTGTCATGTTATGAACTGAGTCTCCTACCAAAGAAAAAATATATAGTCCGTGGTGTGTATACAATGATAAATAAAATCAAACGTGGAGTATACTTTTAATGTACAATAAAGTGTACTGTAAAATAAATGAAAGTAAACTCAAAGCGACAGTTATGAAGTAGGAAACAAATTATAATGGAAATGCAAAATACACATTATGAAAAACTGCCAGTAAATGGTACATTTGAAAACAAAAATAATATTATATGGAAGTTGATATATATGTAATATATTTAAAGCAATGACATGCATATTTAAACAGGAAGTTATATTTGTAGTACATATATAAAATGCAGAATAAAAACTGGACATATAGCATTAAATATCCATGCCAAATATCTTAGCCATGAAAAACAATAAACGACACATAAAGGAAGAAAAATCTTAGACCTGGAATTGATGTACATGCATAATATGTTGTTACCAGTAGGTATTGCTATCTCGAAATGAAATGAAAATTAGAAGTGCTAGCTATAATAATAAAATATAATGATTTTCAAAGTAGCTTGCATTGAAAATGAAAGGAAAAATATAATATAAAACTAAGTCGTACCTTGTACAGGAAAAGCTTAATAAAGATGTACGAAAAGATTTTCTAGAATGTGAAATTGGACCCATAGGAAATGATATTTATAGGGTAAGAACTTTTAGGCTATTTGATAGAGAATGAGTAAAAGTAGGCGGAACTAGTAACATCACACTAAAGAAGGAAAAAAAATACTTGTTCAAACAAATACTGTTCAAACTCTTTCCAAAAAAAATAAGATGAACTTCAGACGTAAGCATTAGATGATGCATTCTACTAGAATAAATAGTCGAAATATTGAAGTAATACCAGGTTTGATATAAATATTACAACTTTATGCACATCAAACATTTTATATAAAAAAATCTTATCCAAATATTAATGTAGAACATCGTGCTGATAACTTGTTATAAAATGAAAAAGCAAAAGACATTAAGGAGAGAGAACATTTTATTATTCACATCTAATACAAATGAGTTCTATATTTATAGACTCCAAATCTAATGGAAATTACAATACTGTTCCTGACCATTAGCATATTCACCCATATTATTTAAATATATTATAACATACATCACCATGTTACATTTTGTTTAACGGGATCAAAATTATTTCCTAGCTTTGAATGCATGTCACGGTATTATTTACTTTTCTGTGATAGTGATCGTAATTTACATGTATATGCATGAGATAATGAAAGGGACTATTATATGCAATTAATGAAGGTCAAGGGTCGTTCTACCTCTCAATCAACCTTTCATGATTTTGACCCAAAGCATCGTAAATTGTGATGTAAATAAGCTAACTATGGCCTATGTAGAGATGTTGGTATTAATTTGAGGTTAAATTTAGTATGAAGATAGAGAGCTGATTGTAAGATGTGGCAATATGAAACTCATCTATTTTAGCATAGGCAATTCATATGCAGAGAAGAATAGTGTAGTCAATTTGATTTTTTTTCCTTTTTCATGTAATCATATATTTTAACATCCTTTAATTAGAGATGTTAATATTTAAAAGCATTTTGTAAATGACCAATTTACAAAATGAGGGGAATGGTAAGAGGAAAAAAGAGTTGTTGAAAATGTACTTTGACTTATAGCTGATTATACATGTTATACTTTTGCTTTTAAGGTTGTACATGCCTGTTTGCTTTTAACAGACAGCTGGTCCAACCGCAGCGCTGAAGGCCTGTTATAAATACAACAATGTTAAAATAGAATAGAAGTTTAGCAATGTCTAACAAATTTTCTGCTTTAGAATATTGGCGTCACAATGACGTCTTTAAATTTAGCTACGCCATTACAATGGATTTTCTACTTTAGAACGTTGGCGTCGCAATGACATTACTAAATTTAGTGTCGCCAATGTGGTGCTATTTTTCTGAAAGAAACATGCGTCGCTATGACGTTGCTAAAATAGGGATGTCATAACGATTTCAATTTTTGTGACATCTTAGCGACGTCAAACAGTTTAGTGACGTTCATTTTTCCATCGACGCTTCTGGCGTTGTTATGGTATTGCTAAAAATTTAGCGACATCTAATGCACGTCATAAAATCGCAGATCCCAAACTCTTTTAGGGGAGTTTCATGAAAGATCCCTTACAAACAATTATTACTTGCAATCTTTTGACTAGTACAACCTGCCGACTCCTTGGCCTAGGATGTGTGGGGATTTCTTATAAACTCTTATCTAGTATGATTTTGTAAACTATTATTTAGATGAAATTAATTTTAATCTTGTATACTACTCATGAGTACACGACCTTAAAGAAGTTAATCCAGCTTCACTTATAATTAATCGGACTTTGTCCAACAAAGTTCGATTACTCCTTATTGATACATCGTTATGTATTATAGGGAGGATTAAATCTTGGAGACTGAATCATTATTCATATTAGGTACATACAGAACTCTTTCCAATGCACTTACCCATTCGATCAAGTCGAATCATTTTATCTGCGTGTTATATTATTTACTTATATTTTATATTATATGAGCTTAATAGAAATTTATATGCATATCAAATACACAAGTCCATGTATGTGATAACTCATCGGTGAGCATGTACGGGAACCGTTTTGGTATTGATAGACTTACGAATGCATACATCCATTTGTACCAATCCGAAGAGTTCATCAACCCTTATGATGCTCCCGCTAAATTGGTGCACAACTCTTAATTGTTTAAGATATAATTAACTAGTCCCATATGATCCATAACCATATAATATAAATTGTTTCTCATAACTACGGCTTAGTCTATAATTCCAAAATAATTGTAATTAATTTGATATATTTCAGTATTTTTCAATGCATCACTTTTGTTGTGAAAACAAATACAACACTACAGTTTTGTTTCATAACGAAATAGTCATAACATTCACATAGAGATATAACTGTGCCTATTTTTCAGCGGAACACCGAAAATAGTCCTTATTTCTTAAATAATGTTCGACATGTTTTACGAAAATAATTTTAATAATTTGATGCAATCAAGAAGTGCTACATGACGTGCTCCACTATTTCTGCCAATACTATAATAGCGTATCTTATAAGGAGGTCCATCTTCCACTTAATATAGATGATCTATTTCATTTAATGTGACTATTTTACAGTCAAGAATTTTTTAGATCTTGTATCTTAAATTTGAAGAAATAAATCTCATAGAAAACAATTTTCTATTTGAAAATATATTTTGGGATAGACTTATTCCAATGTTAAGTATCATATCATCATTAATACAATTCTCGTTTTCGATGTTACTTTATGAAGCAAAAGTGAGCATTTACTCTCTTCACACCGAATGCACTTTAAAGTACATTTACTTTTACACATTCATTTTTCTTTCTAAATAGTCAAACTGTTCAATGGAACTCATTACTACAATATCATAGCAAACTTCTTACAAAAGTGCATTTGGTCATCCTTAACTTTTAAGGACATCAAATAAATTGCACTTTACGTAAACTGATCAAAATGATATTTCAGTGATCGAATTCATAGATCTACCTTGTAGACTTTAGTTCGGTGTTATATTTAACACAACAAGATCATTATTGTAACCAATCATATTGAATACAAGATCTTACACTGTAGTTTACTTGCTTATTTCAATGAACTAATTTCATCGAGGTATCGTACATTACAAATTATGACTGTTCACCATATAACATTTACACGTAACTGGATATGGATCAAGTATCTGCATTCTCATATTGCTTTAGAGTTCGAAACTCATAGAATACAATACACGGTCTCGACCAAATAAACGTGTAAGCGACCAAATTAAAAATGCATTTAGTAGTTGTAAAATCAAGTGCTTGCATGGGTATTGAAACATTAACATGCAAGATGCATTTATTAATAAGTATAAGTTATATTTCTATTTTCAATCTTTGATTCAAATCATTTGTATATCTTAATTGATAAACGTTTTATCAATCGTATTAAATTGACATATTTATCAATGTAGATTATTATAATATTATATAGCATATGTTCTTACAATATTAGAAAGATTAACTGTTATCATTTCATTTTTCTAATATAGCTCCCACTAGATTTATGTTTCTCAAAACTCTAAGAAAGACACAGAAATCTTTCGATTTCTCTAGTGGGTATTAAGACTCATATGACTTGGGATTTTGACCTTGAGGAAAACTCAACAAATCATAGGCCTGCATACGATGGATAACTCCTTATCGATTGTATCATATACAAATCCTAACCCATGGTTCCTTGTCCTAATCTCATCTTTACCTTGAGGAAAGCTAGAAAGCTCAACAAATAAAGAGAGATAATTCACTTGCACCCATCATTTTACGATGGCTTTAGTTCACATACCTTGAGGAAAGCTCAAGAAATATGTGCATTTATTATCTTGTCTATTCAATATATTAATAGTACTACACATATCATCCCTAGCTTGAGGAAAGCTCAATAAGTAAGAAGTATGTAAGTAATCTATTAATATATAAATGGTGGAGAAAAACTTTTGTGACGACTCGCAAAACCGATCCTATTCGAGCTGACAATAAACCACACATATCCAACCCAAACCGAACAGAAAGACGGATAATCATGATAAAGAAAGAAGAAAAAGAAGAGAAGAATAAAAGAAAGAAAAAAACTAGAGCAATCGCAAAATCTCACAATCGCAGCGGAACGAAAAATATAATATCAATGATCTTTACAAAACAAAAACTATAATATATACACATCCATCAGAGTACAACAATCAAATCACTAATTATCAACCCTGGACAGTTATAATAACATGTCCTTACACTTGCTGATAATTTAAACAACTGTGCAACATAAATAAAAAATATAGGAATATGACCAGAAAATAGAAGCTAGGGTTTGGTTGCAAATGAAGGAAGTTGAGGGCTATTTATAGAAAATTTTCCAAAGTACTATTCATCCGATCGTTACTGACCTATCCGAGGGCCCTTATTGTATACATTCATAATAATTTAAAACCAGAACATCATAGCGGGAAAAATATGTCTAGAAGGGGATGATCATATCCTAATTTTTGCGAACCACATAACTTTGCTGGATCTACCCTATTTCGGTCATTTTCAGGTGTGAGTATTGAGGTAACGATTACCTTTCATATAGCACATCATCTTTGAATGCCACATTGCTATTCCATAAATCACACAACTGATTTCTACAAACGTATAACTCCTGAGCTCGAACGTCTCAAGAAAGGGTGTTAAGCTATGAGAAGTTGCCTTCTCCGCCACCAAACAGATGATGTTTATAGGGATCAATCAATGTAATTATAAATGCAACGTCATACATTCATCCATATAAGTTGTCCATGAACAGGATAAACCGATGGTACTCTCTTACCACATCCTATCGGAAATTACCCCAAGGATTAGTAGCGATCAATCCTTGCATTGGATATTTCATAACGAAGAGACCACCGTTACTATATGTATATTGGGAGTTTATCTCCAAATGATCAACTAGCAGTCCTTCATTATGAATATCCCAAATATCAATGTCTTCCAACAGCTGCACATTCGAGCGCATATACGTTGATCCAAAGTGGTTTTCGAATAAATCTGACTCTGGTCTCTCCGGATCAACAACAATAGAGAGGCCAATAGTTGATAGTCGGTTATTCAACTATCAAAGCAACAAACAATATCTAGCACCATAAGCAATCACAAGGCCCATTTAATTAATATTTTATAAATTAAATCAATCTCCCAATATTTACTTTAAATTATCTTTAAAACGATTTATCCTCAAAACCAATTCAAAATATCTATAATGGAAGACATTTCCATATACTTATATCGACGGTATAAGTATATTCCAAAACACTACCATTTGGAGACACGCCAAATAGATTTCTATAACCGTACAACTCTAGAGTTCGTATGCCTCCATACGAGTGTTAAGTATATGAAGCAATGCTCCTAAACCACCAAGCCTTTAGTACGTCAAAAGAACCGATTCATGTATCTCACGATGAAAGGTCAAAACATAATTTATTGGGTCAAAACGAATGCTGCATAAAACATTGTTACGATAACCCAAAACATTACCATAGAGATTTGATTATATATATATATATAATCCCATATACTGTATAAAACATTTCCTTTTGGAAATCATTTACCATAACAACAGTGTTATAGTCCATGCCTTCCATACTTTCCCAAAAAAGTCTATTACAACAATAAATGTTGCATCTATGTTTCCGTTACTTATCACATTTTAAAACATTTTAAAACCATTTACTTCATTTGGAATTATTACTTCCAAAACCTTTACTTTAAAAAGATAAATTACTTTAAAACCATTAACTCCATCAAAATATTTCTTTCAACATTCCTTTAAATAAAAATCCATATTTATAGAACTATTTTTATAAATATCCTTTCGATTTTATAAAAAATCTATTTATTAAAACTTCTTTATTTATAAAATTCTATTATAAATCCATTCTTTTATAAAACTAATTCTACTATCAAAATCCATTTATAAATCCATTTATCAAATCAACTTCAAAACCATTTACCAAATATTTATAAATTTCGATTTTAAATCTATTTCTTTATTTGTAAAATATTACTATTATAGATCTTTTTATATAAACTTGTTCAAAAATCTCTACTTAAGAATATTTCACAAAATTATACATTCATAATATCAAAAATCATATTATTATTTATTTTAAAACAAAATCCTTTCTTTTAATAATTTAAAATTGTTAAAATATATATACTTCCAAAATTACTTCGAAATCCTTTTCAAATCAAAATCATCATTTATAGTATTTCAAAATATCAAAAATATGGCCTAGTAATTCTAAAGCACTAAATAAGTCACACTATATCAAAGACATCAACATGGCATCTAGAACATCATATATCAACATACATATGAAAAGTAAATCAACAGTGGTGAGGAATCCTATTAGATCCCTCAACCCACCCCTCTGCATCACAAACATCATATAATCAAATAAATAATATAAAAATCAGCCGCTTAGAGGCAGGATTCGTATACAAAGGTTCATCTGCTCTTACATGGGAAGGTAGTAGGTTCTCATCAGCTCTAATAGGAGGGAATATATCCAAACCAACTAATAATGTAACAACCCGAGTTTTTCTAACACGAAAAACCGGACCATTTGGGTAAAAAGAAGAGGTAGAAGAAGAAAATAAAAGAAAAAAAAACAACATCAGAATCTAACCATCGCAGCTGAATAAAATATAATATATCAACAGATCTTTACACAAATCAAAATTATATCTGTTTATATATACATCATCCCAATACATCATCAGAGTACATCACATCAATATCATACAACTGGACAGTAATCATATCTTGTCCTCACAATCTGAATACACAGCGGAATATATAACTCAAATACGAAAGTACGTATCGCCATCCAGCTCCACAGCATCATTTCCTGTAATTTATAATACTCGGTCTGACCCGAGCATCATATAAAACAATACCCGAGTCAGTCTGGAAAACCAGCGTGAGAAAATCACACTCAAATTGATTATTAAAGTTTCAAAATCTTTTGAAAACAAAAGCATCTCGTAAGACCACGCCACAAATAAACATGTCGGGTTTTTACCTTACGATAGCTAAAACACTTTATATCAAAATCCTCTGATATTATAATAGTGTCTACAGAAAGTAAAATAGAATCTAGCTGAAATGCTTGCATCTCACATTTCAACAATAGTTGGGCACAATCAAAACCGTACAGGCACGTAAGGAGAATGGATTTCCAACGAATGACTAGGCACTGGGGTACCACCTGTCACAGTACGTGGCCTAGATCACAGTACCGAGGAGTACGCCCGCTCCCCTGCAACACAAGGCCGGAACCATCCCTTACTGGATGATCCCGAATAAAATCACCCCACGGTTGGGATCAGCAACCGCACCACTAAGCCGAAATAAAAAGGGACATCTAGACAGGGATGACCTTACCCTCCAGTGGGAGCTACCCACGAAGCCTTGCTGCATAACCCCTGATTTTCAGTCATTCCCGGTTGATGAGGTTCGAGGCTAAACGATACCTTTTCAGAACATATCCCTTAGAATGCCCATCGTCCGCTGACGATGTTTCGCAAGCATTCGTCCATACCAGTCCGTCCTGGGTTTGAACGGAACCGAAGGCACTACTCCTACTACATCCATTTTGGAAATATCCTCAGGATTAGTAGCGACTAGCCCTTGCACTTCACAGCTCCATCTTCGACTCCGAAATCGTTACACGAAACGTACAAACCGGATCGAAGTGGTATTCGAGTCTCCAGACCTAGAATCCTGGTATACGGAAACCCGATCCCGGTCTCTTCGAAACGATCAGCGCATTGGCCAATATTGATAGTCGGTTATTTAACTATCAATTAACATCCACAAGCAACCATCACACAATAAATAATTTCCCACATTATTTATTTGCCCAAATATCTTTCCAAGATATATTTCCAAATTTCCAAATTCCTTTTGAAAACAATTTCAAACAGTTTCCGCTTACGGAATACATTTCCAAATATTTATTTCTCTGAAACACCAAGTACAAAACACTTAGATTTTAAAATAATTTAAAAACACTTTATTTTAAATATATCTTATAACATTGAAATTAAACTACTTTAGTACTTTATTAAAAATATATACTTTAAAATAAACCACTTTATAAATATAAACTAAATTTCTCCTTTTAAAACATAATAGCAAATCACTTTTATATAATTACTACAATAATATATTTTTTAAAATATACCTACTTTGAAAATTAACATTTAGAAATAATCAATTTTCTAAAACATGCTTTTTAAAACATACTTAAAACTTTTAACTTATATTTAAAATTGCTTTGAAAACGTACTTGGCTATCCAAAGAAATACACTTCTCATTTCCATCTTTTAAAATAAATCAACATTTATTTCAAACCAATTCATATCCCTTTTTAAATTCCCACCTTGAATTTATATTTTCTAATATCCACTGATATTTTATTTTACTTTATAAACCCAGTTTATAAATTCCAAAATCTCACTTCTCTTTTAAAATTCCAATTTTAAACAACTAAATCAATTTCCAATTGATTTTCCAATTTACTTTACTTTACTTTGAAATAAATTTCCTTTACCACTTCATTTATTTCAAAATACATTATCTTTTAGATTTATTCCTTTATTTGAGTTAAAACCCTTTTTAACCGAAAATACCAATTTTAAACTTCCAAAATTCCTTCTTTAGCCTTTAATTAAATTTAATTCTTACATTCAAAATAAATCCTTTATTCTTTAAATTTAATATCACTTTAGTTTAAAGTTAATATTTCCTTTGTTATTTCGAAATTCCCTTATTCCAATTCACTTGAATTATTTACTTAAAATTTACTCTTTTATTTCTTTCAAAATCCAATTCAATATATTTTGATAACTCCTTTTTATTGAAATATTCAATCCAACCATATCATCCAATATTTCAATCATCAATAAAATCATCACAGGATATCAATATTCATAGAACAGAATATCAAAGAATCTAAATAATTTTGAGGAATCCAGTTGGATCCCTCCAACCTGTTTCCCTGCATCCACAAACGTTAGCACAATACCAATTCCACTTCGAGGTGGAATATCGCGGTATATGGGTTTTATAAAATATCATCCGCTATTATGCGGCGCATAGGGTCTCATCCGCTATATAATGCGGGAATATCAACAACTCAAATATATACATATGCCAATATGTATATATTGCTATATACTACTATATATATAATATAGCATATTCAATCAATGCAATCATCCAATCAATTATTTAAATTTAACCATTTAAATTTAAAATAAAATTCAACTGAGTGAGATTAACTCACTTTTTGCCCCTTCTATTTTGCAATTCAACCCCAAATCAATAGTCCTCTTCACGATGCCAGACCTTGAATACATATTATATGATTTCATTAATATTCAAACAATTTGGACAAATCAATTTCTTTCTAATAAATTTTATTTTACTTAATAAGGTAATTTTCCCGTTATCAAATAATTATATATAAGTTAACTAAATAAATTTATTTCCACGATTTCTCAAATCTTGTTTGACCATTTACAGTTTATTAATATTCCAAATAAATCAGGAAATAAATTCCTATCTATTTCTCTAAGTCAAACTAAAATTTAACTTATCTAAAGATTAAATTTTAAACTAACTTTATATAGATACTTCAATGTTTAAACCCTTATATATTTTTCTTTGACTTACATAGGTTTAACCCGACAACCTTATTTTATATAAATTCATTTAATTACTGAAACAACTTCGAACAAATCAACTTATCACTTTTCAATTAAATTTACTTAATTTTAATGATCATTACTAACTTAGTTAAGGTTTTCTGCCTATTTAAAATTCAAAGATATGTTATATACATGTAAATTTAAGTAGACATGGAAGTTACCTCACTGCCACGTTCGAAATCGAACGAATCTGGGTCTCAACTGTACTAACGTGGAGCCCCTATCAGCTCGCGACTTCATCGATGCCGCCCCCACGAATCCGAGCTCCCACCTCGCATGCTGTCGTTCGCGATTCCGATTCCAAACCCTAGCTCTTCTTGCTCGCGAAACCCCAGGCCGCCATCGCCTTGTCGCCTCAACTAATTAGCAGTGACAGTATAAAAGGACTGTAGCCGGGCTTCAAATCAGCAGTAGAAAATATCGCGTAGGAGGAGGATGAGCCGCGATGGCTGATGGAATAGCTGAGTACGCAGCGACAATTATCTCGAAGGCGTCGATTTTTGAAACCCCAGTTTCTCTCGGTTTCAAGCCTCACGATATGGAGATTAATATTGAACCGTAACTTGATTTAAGGAGGAAGAACAAATTGATTTTGATTTTCGATTGCCCCCTTTCTCTTCTCTTTTTAGTATCGAACTCGTGAAAATGAAAAAAAAAGAAACGAAGATATCCACCACTATTTTCTCTTTGAAATTTTATTTTTATAAAATTCTGCAACGTGCTTATTAAAAGAAGAATGGAGAAGCCAAGTGGGAATGTTGGCGTGTTTAAAACATTACACGTGTTGAGTTGTTTATTTCTTTTAAGGGGGACGCGTGTTCTACCAGTTGAACACGTTTTTAATTGATATAAAATTTCAAAACATAACAAACCATTTTTAAAGCTGATTCCAACACTTCTATCCACTTCAGTATTATCTATATAAATTTTATAAGTCTTCAAATTCAAATTATTTTTAACAGGCTTAAAGCTCCAGATTCAATAATTTACCAATTTCGATAATTAAATTCAACAATTAATTATCCAATAATTAATGATATTTGAAATTCAAGTTAAAAAATTTAACCTTTGAATATTTAAAATAAATTAAATATTCATATTTCAAATATTCAAAAATTCCGGGTCGTCACATTCCTCCCCCCTTAAAAGAATTTCGTCCCCGAAATTACTAGTTAAGAGGAATGATTCAATCCCCATTAACTATTTCCTTAACCCAAATAGTTTTAACCATCTCCCAAAACAAATCCTTTATTAATGATACACTAATCATTTTTTTAACTTCCCAAACTTATTCATAAGTTCAACCCATACCACCTACTTATCCATTCAAATTTAAATTTGAATTCAAATTTTAACTTATCAAAATTTTCCAAAATTTTTCTAACTCCCTAAATTTCCGAAAAATTTCGCCAGCGTCTCCTTTGCGCGGCTAGCTCGATACTACTACAAAATGGCTCTATGGCCTCCCAATCTCAAAAAGAAAACAAAAAGCCAAGTGGCTGGATCCAAAACCCAATCAGATTTCATATAGAAATTCAAATACATACCTTTTTGTCGGGCCATTAAATTTTATCTTCTAAATCAAAAATCCCAATTTATCCATTGCTTTTATACACCTGTATATCCTACTAAGCAATAATGTTCAATCACAAATCCAAAGTCATTTTATACTTTCCTTTACAAATTTTCAATATTTGTTTTACTTAAGCACGTACGATGCACATATATCATCCGTACGCAATATCACATTCGATCGCTCAATCGATCACACAATCTCACTTCCGAACTAGTATCGTCCACCCGACTTCCTAGTGCGGACTCAGATCTGGTTCCTTGATCAGAAACCGTCATTCTCCTTGCATAGCCACAAACTATGATAGAGAATTTCAGAATCAATCAACAATCCATATCCAGGCTCGCCGTCGAAAATCGAGTGAAAAATCCTAATTCGGATCGATAAAACTATCTCGAAATTATGTGTTCGACATCTGGACCAAATAGCTATGCGAATAAAATAGTATACGTACACCTTACGTATTAATTTCAATTGATTATTAGTTATATCAATTCTCTTTTATTCACATTCCTTTTTGATTGTTATCCCCTTATTCACAACTATCCCATTTCACAACTTCAGTTTTATCCTTCATTCAACTATTCACTTAGTATATATATATATTTCCATTCCAAAATTACTAAGTATATTTCCACTCCAAATTTTCTTAAGAATTTCATTCTTCAATTCTTAAGTTCATATAAATTTTCTTATATTTATTTACTACTTCACCATTGAAGTGTATATATTCAAATTGAACTCCCATTTCATATGAATTCCAACTTACTTCAATTTACTACTTCATTTCAAATTTTTCCTTAAATTCAATTTATCTCCAACTTCCAAAAATTGAATTTTATTTATCTCGAAAACAATCCAAGTTAATTCATTCAATAACTATTTCTCAATTTATTTAAACCACTCCTCCGTTGAGTTCAGTTTCCATTCAACATTTACTTAAGTCAATAACTTTTTATTTTCCATTTAACCAACCCTTTAAAGTTTTATTTCCATTTTTCATTTGATTCTTATTTAATCAAATTCCATCCATTTATTTATTTTCACTTATTCGGATTCCATTCGAAATCCAAACCATCACTATTTTAATCCAATTTCATTAACTCACAATTCAATTTCATTAACTAATTTATTATCTCATTAGTTCCTCCACTGGTTAAAATTAAATACTTACTTTTTAAATCCCAAATATCACTTCACTTAATCATCTTAAGTTCAATTTATTTTATAATTCAAGTTTGGATTTATTTAAAAATTAAGATTGCTCATCTTAGTCGTTTCCATTTGATAATTACAATTTCAAATTATAACTCTTAATGGTTCAAAGAAATGAATTCCCATTTATGACTTACAATTTCATTTCTATTCATAAGTTTTAACTTACTTACTTAAGATCTAGGACTATTCATTTAAGTCCATTTCCATCTTTACAATCAAATCTCAAATTATTTCACTTAAGAACTTAAGAATATGAATTTCTTTACACAATTATAAGCATTTTACACTACCCTTATATTCAATTCAATTCGACTTCAACTTATTTACATTTAATTCCATTCCAATTCTCAATTTTTATTTAACTTATCTTAGGTTAAATTCAAATATATTTTATTCACCTTCATATACTCGAATTAAATTTTAATTCTAGAATACAATTTTATACAAGTTTTACAATTCATTCACCTTCAAGTTCTCTAACTCTTTTATCTACCAGCTTATATTACTCATTGAGTTAATTTCATCTCATAACTATAATCCCAGAATTTAACTTTCATTCCTTTCTTATTTCAATCAACTTCATTCTATACTTTATATTGTTGATTCATTTAAATTTCCACATTTAAATTTCAAATAGAATTTTCAGAATCCAATTGCCCGATTTTATTCCAAAAACCATTTTGAATCCATAAATAACTCATACATATCTGGTATATCACATCAAATCCCAATTTCCAAAATAATCTGCTTTTACCAAACAATTTTCCCTTTGAATTTCAAAACCAACCCAATTCACAATCGTTTCCAATTTAAAACAGTTTGGTAGCAATTTCTCTTTTAGAAACTCGAAAATGAACATCGATGATGCTGCAGTCATCACCGAAATTATTTTCCAGCGACCGAAAGAGAATTTAATGCTTTTATCACTTTAAAACATTTCAAACATTTTTAAATTCCAAATCCTACCAGATATGAATTCAATTTCAAAAATATTCATGAAATAATATCACCATTATTTCCCCAAAACCTTTGAAACTATTTTAAATCCAAAGGAATTTAAATCTTTCCCAAAACAAAAATCCATCCAATTTTTATATCCAAACATTACTCTGGAATTCTATCACATTTTATTTCAAGTTATAAGTCACTTTTACCATTTACATTTACAAATTTCATTTGTTTATGAATTAATCTCATTTGATTATAAATCACATTTGTAATTCACATTTGTATATAAAGTTTATCTCAATTTATAAATTTCATTTATAGTCTATATTTCAAATTCCATTTTGTTATATAAATTTATTCTTTCATCTTTGGTTATACTTTTTCCAATTTCTGATTCAATTTTTACACAATGATGATAATAATTTAATATCATCACTTTCTAACAACCAAGCAACCAAATATATAACTATAATAATTTCAAATAATTATTTCTTTTATATACAAAATAATTTGGGCAAAATTATTTCATTCACCCTATTTAAAACAATATTGTGTCGAACTGTTCTATTCAAGTGTTTAGAAACCCTTTCGATACAGTTGTCCAGACTGTGCCGACGAAGGTTCATATGCCACTCAATAAACCAACCAACACAATATAAAACCATTTTATATTCACTAACAAATACGCGCTCATATCTATTAATACTCTCAAAATTCCCACCAGAGCCAAGGTTATCGCTAGCCTAAGCTTTGATACCAAGTGTAACGACCCGAGGCAGTGGCGACCGGTAGGCTTTGCAACCATCCCAGACCCACCGTGGCACACAGTGATACCTCGAATTTGCTTTTACGGCCAGCCTCTCGACTCGCAACCAACCCCTCAATGGGACATGTAGGGGTAAGAGTCTCCCGTTCGCCACCAAACCGCGAAGCGAGAACCCCCTATCACGCTGTAATGTAGCAAACCCGATCCCGGTCTCTTCGAAACGATCAGCGCATTGGCCAATATTGATAGTCGGTTATTTAACTATCAATTAACATCCACAAGCAACCATCACACAATAAATAATTTCCCACATTATTTATTTGCCCAAATATCTTTCCAAGATATATTTCCAAATTTCCAAATTCCTTTTGAAAACAATTTCAAACAGTTTCCGCTTACGGAATACATTTCCAAATATTTATTTCTCTGAAACACCAAGTACAAAACACTTAGATTTTAAAATAATTTAAAAACACTTTATTTTAAATATATCTTATAACATTGAAATTAAACTACTTTAGTACTTTATTAAAAATATATACTTTAAAATAAACCACTTTATAAATATAAACTAAATTTCTCCTTTTAAAACATAATAGCAAATCACTTTTATATAATTACTACAATAATATATTTTTTAAAATATACCTACTTTGAAAATTAACATTTAGAAATAATCAATTTTCTAAAACATGCTTTTTAAAACATACTTAAAACTTTTAACTTATATTTAAAATTGCTTTGAAAACGTACTTGGCTATCCAGAGAAATACACTTCTCATTTCCATCTTTTAAAATAAATCAACATTTATTTCAAACCAATTCATATCCCTTTTTAAATTCCCACCTTGAATTTATATTTTCTAATATCCACTGATATTTTATTTTACTTTATAAACCCAGTTTATAAATTCCAAAATCTCACTTCTCTTTTAAAATTCCAATTTTAAACAACTAAATCAATTTCCAATTGATTTTCCAATTTACTTTACTTTACTTTGAAATAAATTTCCTTTACTACTTCATTTATTTCAAAATACATTATCTTTTAGATTTATTCCTTTATTTGAGTTAAAACCCTTTTTAACCGAAAATACCAATTTTAAACTTCCAAAATTCCTTCTTTAGCCTTTAATTAAATTTAATTCTTACATTCAAAATAAATCCTTTATTCTTTAAATTTAATATCACTTTAGTTTAAAGTTAATATTTCCTTTGTTATTTCGAAATTCCCTTATTCCAATTCACTTGAATTATTTACTTAAAATTTACTCTTTTATTTCTTTCAAAATCCAATTCAATATATTTTGATAACTCCTTTTTATTGAAATATTCAATCCAACCATATCATCCAATATTTCAATCATCAATAAAATCATCACAGGATATCAATATTCATAGAACAGAATATCAAAGAATCTAAATAATTTTGAGGAATCCAGTTGGATCCCTCCAACCTGTTTCCCTGCATCCACAAACGTTAGCACAATACCAATTCCACTTCGAGGTGGAATATCGCGGTATATGGGTTTTATAAAATATCATCCGCTATTATGCGGCGCATAGGGTCTCATCCGCTATATAATGCGGGAATATCAACAACTCAAATATATACATATGCCAATATGTATATATTGCTATATACTACTATATATATAATATAGCATATTCAATCAATGCAATCATCCAATCAATTATTTAAATTTAACCATTTAAATTTAAAATAAAATTCAACTGAGTGAGATTAACTCACTTTTTGCCCCTTCTATTTTGCAATTCAACCCCAAATCAATAGTCCTCTTCACGATGCCAGACCTTGAATACATATTATATGATTTCATTAATATTCAAACAATTTGGACAAATCAATTTCTTTCTAATAAATTTTATTTTACTTAATAAGGTAATTTTCCCGTTATCAAATAATTATATATAAGTTAACTAAATAAATTTATTTCCACGATTTCTCAAATCTTGTTTGACCATTTACAGTTTATTAATATTCCAAATAAATCAGGAAATAAATTCCTATCTATTTCTCTAAGTCAAACTAAAATTTAACTTATCTAAAGATTAAATTTTAAACTAACTTTATATAGATACTTCAATGTCTAAACCCTTATATATTTTTCTTTGACTTACATAGGTTTAACCCGACAACCTTATTTTATATAAATTCATTTAATTACTGAAACAACTTCGAACAAATCAACTTATCACTTTTCAATTAAATTTACTTAATTTTAATGATCATTACTAACTTAGTTAAGGTTTTCTGCCTATTTAAAATTCAAAGATATGTTATATACATGTAAATTTAAGTAGACATGGAAGTTACCTCACTGCCACATTCGAAATCGAACGAATCTGGGTCTCAACTGTACTAACGTGGAGCCCCTATCAGCTCGCGACTTCATCGATGCCGCCCCCACGAATCCGAGCTCCCACCTCGCATGCTGTCGTTCGCGATTCCGATTCCAAACCCTAGCTCTTCTTGCTCGCGAAACCCCAGGCCGCCATCGCCTTGTCGCCTCAACTAATTAGCAGTGACAGTATAAAAGGACTGTAGCCGGGCTTCAAATCAGCAGTAGAAAATATCGCGTAGGAGGAGGATGAGCCGCGATGGCTGATGGAATAGCTGAGTACGCAGCGACAATTATCTCGAAGGCGTCGATTTTTGAAACCCCAGTTTCTCTCGGTTTCAAGCCTCACGATATGGAGATTAATATTGAACCGTAACTTGATTTAAGGAGGAAGAACAAATTGATTTTGATTTTCGATTGCCCCCTTTCTCTTCTCTTTTTAGTATCGAACTCGTGAAAATGAAAAAAAAAAGAAACGAAGATATCCACCACTATTTTCTCTTTGAAATTTTATTTTTATAAAATTCTGCAACGTGCTTATTAAAAGAAGAATGGAGAAGCCAAGTGGGAATGTTGGCGTGTTTAAAACATTACACGTGTTGAGTTGTTTATTTCTTTTAAGGGGGACGCGTGTTCTACCAGTTGAACACGTTTTTAATTGATATAAAATTTCAAAACATAACAAACCATTTTTAAAGCTGATTCCAACACTTCTATCCACTTCAGTATTATCTATATAAATTTTATAAGTCTTCAAATTCAAATTATTTTTAACAGGCTTAAAGCTCCAGATTTAATAATTTACCAATTTCGATAATTAAATTCAACAATTAATTATCCAATAATTAATGATATTTGAAATTCAAGTTAAAAAATTTAACCTTTGAATATTTAAAATAAATTAAATATTCATATTTCAAATATTCAAAAATTCCGGGTCGTCACAAATAATATATAGTATATCATCCAAACAAGCAACAAACATTATAAATAATATTATTCCCACTTACATAAAAATATAAGCAAGCCAGAGAGGTGTGTTTACTCACAAAAATGCTTGAAATCACCAAAGCGCTCCGGTTTGAATTAAAATTGAATGGTCGTTCAATTAACCCAAAATTTCTACTAGCTCCGAATTCGTCCAATCCAACTCCATAGCGTAGTATTCGTTGATATGGACGCAATACAACTTGCCATGCTCGAAATGGACCTCGTAAGAAAGTTACAAATTATTGAACATTTGAAATAATTAATTATAATTAATAAAACTAAACAAATTTAAATTTTTTAACCATTCCTCTGTCTCCCTCTTTCGTTTCCAAGCACCGCACACGCATGCTTTTTTTTTGTTCGATGATCTCACCTCGCCAGAACGACGCCCGGGTATGCCGGCCTGACCCACTACCGTGCCACCAATGCACCAGCCACGCCCTCCTCCATGCGCGCGTACGGGCAAGAAAACCACGGTCGAATCCATAAAAATGCTGATGGATAGAGGGAATTTGCCGCCACCTCAGTTGACGATCCAACCATTGGTTAAGCTCGTATGGTCATGCTCTACATTTTCCTAGTTGTAGTCGAAGCCTAATTCGGCTTCTAGAGGCTTCGATTGATAATGGCCATTAGATAGTTTAACTTAATGGCGGCTGGAAATAGAAGCTAGGTTTTAGTTGCAAATGAAGGAAGTTGAGGGCTATTTATAGAAAATTTCCAAAGTGCTATTCATCCGAGGAAATTTCGAACTCCAAACGAACCGTGTCGCCCGACGTTTTATATGTTATACTCCTACTCCGAACACAATGGAATATGTATTAGGAATTGGAAGATAGCTTTACAAAATCGAATTATTTTAATTTAAATTCCTTAAATTAATTTCTACACATTTCGAACTCGCACGACCAAATGATACGTCTAATCGCCATGAAATTCGACGGCATATAATAATTCTCTATTACAGATCCAATAAAACTGGTTTCATCGAAATCCGAGACAGTGCCCAAAAGACTATTTTTACATGTTAATTAAAATGAGGAATTTCCATAATCAATTCAATCACTTTAAAGTTTACTAACTCCATTCTAATTTAAATAGAGTTTAAATCAACTTTAGAAATCATTTACATTCACATTAATTCTGAGATTCAATTATTTAAACAATTTAAATAAGTCACTATATTTGAAATATAAGTTATTTTAACTTATAAAATTGACTTTTCAATATTTAAAATCAATTAAATATTTCAAATTTGAATGACTGAAATTCTAGGTCGTTACATTATCCCTCCTTAAAAGAATTTCGTCCCCGAAATTACCAAGTAAGAAAAATGCCACAAAGCCCATTAACTTTTCAAAAAAAAATAGTTGAAACTTTGTTATCACACTTTCTAAATCTTTAAATTCTTAATTAAATTTCCAAAATCAACTAATACGACTCCAACTTATAAAACCAAAATCAAATTTTAGTTATCAAATTTTTTTTCCAAAATTTCAAAAATTTCCAATGGGACTTAAATTTACAAAAAATTTCACTAGCGTCTTCTTTGCGCGGTTCGATTGTAGAAAATCACTATATATATAATCGCAAATATACATCTCATCTTCGAGGATGAGGCATCCCGTAGGAAAAAAAATATAAAAGTACGATATGTAATACGAGATATGTACCTTTTATTATATTAGCAAGCATATACAACGAATATAATCCGAAAGCGAGCTCCAGATGCAAAGCATACACCATCCGCACCTACTAAACACTCAATAATCAATTAGAACATGTATAGAAATTGCAACTACTATATGCAAATATAGCAAATGCAACAAAATAAACCATTAAAAAAATTAATATCCATCCAATTAATTCACAAACATACCAATTTGCATTTTCCAATGTCAACATTTAAGTTATTAAACCCCATACGATGTATCATCCATATGCGAAACCATACCTGTTCGCTTGCTCGATCATACAATTTCACTTTCGAACTAGTATCGTTCAAACGACACTCCAGTGCGGAGTTAGATTCGGTTCCTTGATTAGAAAATAGCCATTCTCCTACACAGCCATATACTAAGATAGAGAATATCAAAATCAATCAAAAATCCATATCCAAGGTTCGCCATCAAGAAATCGAGTGAAAGATCCTAAATCAGATCGATGTAAATTACCACGAAATCAAATATTCGAATCTGGATCAAATAGTTATGCGAATAAAATAATATATGTACAACTTACATATTTATTTTCAATTCGGTTTATAATAATATTCCATTCTTTATTCCCAATTCTTTTATTTACATTCAATTCCTTTTATAATTACTTGATCCATTTCCAATTTAAATCAAGTTCAATTATTCATGAATTTCGCTTACATTCAATTTATTAATATTCACTTTAAATCCAATTTATGTTTAACAACATTTCATTTCATATTCCTTTTACTTTGTATATTTTCTTTAATACTAACAACATTTAATAACCATTCCATAAAATTATTTACTTAAGTTTATAACATTTTATACAACACTTCTTATGCTTATTTCACTTCAAACCTTAAGTTCATATTCAACTCTATC
Source organism: Allium fistulosum (assembly GCA_030737815.1). Taxonomy (NCBI): domain Eukaryota; kingdom Viridiplantae; phylum Streptophyta; class Magnoliopsida; order Asparagales; family Amaryllidaceae; genus Allium; species Allium fistulosum. Next base: position 1,622,593,402 of record CM060901.1, read on the forward strand.
AAATAACATTCTAAACCACATTCAATTTATTTTACAACTCAAATTGAATTGCATTTTAAAACTTAAGTACATTTTCATTTCAATATTCATTTTATTTAACTTAAGTGTATATTCCTTCATTATTTATCTAATTCACTTCAATTACAATTCACTTTCATTTAACCTTTCTTAAGTTAAACTTTATTTCATTTACTCAATTTATTTAACTTTCTCAAGTTAATTCTTTTATTCAAAATTCAATTTCAAAATTTCTTTTATTTGCTTAACCAAAATGTTTAACCATTTTAAAATTTGGTTTTGCTTTCCTATTACAATTCATAAGTTGTAAACTTATTTCTTATCTATGCTATTTTCAATTTATAAGTTCAATTTTTTCTTCATATATTCATCAAATCATACTTGGAATTTTACAATCAAAACTTGTTTTATCAAAACAAAAATCCAATAATAAATTACTTAGGCAGCAATTCATCACTTAGAAACTCGAAAATGAATACTGTCGATGCTGCAGTCATCACCCGAATTATTTTCCAGCGACTAAAGTGAGTTTAGTGTTATTTATTTCTTTTGAAAATCCTTTTTTTAATAAATCACATTTAAAATTTTATATTTATTTATAATTTCCCTTATTTCACCATAATTACATAAAACCATTTCTTATTTCTTTATCTTTGTTTATATTATAACAATGGTAAATTTTTATTATTAAAAAACAAGCACCAAATTTTAATAATCAAATATTACCATTCACTAACAACTAAGCACACCATATATAACTATAATAATTTCTAAAAAAATATTCCTTTATATATATAATATAATTTAGCTAAAATTATTTCATTTACCTACTTTAAAACAATATTGTATCGGTTTGTCTTGTTCAAGCGTTTAGAAACCCCCATTGATAACATGGCGTCCCATATATCGACTAGAATTCATAAGCCACTTCAACAGATAAATTAACACAATACAAAATAATTTTTTTATATCACTAAGAAATACATGCTCATATATATATAATACGCTCAAACTCAATCTAGGGCATTACTAACCCTATCTATTTTGAGTACCCAACCAAAGCCTAGGTGTTCGCAAAATCCTAAGCTATGATACCAGATATGACGACCTGCAAAACCGATCTGATTCGAGCAAACAATAAACCACACATGTCCAACCCAAACTGAATAGAAAGATGGATAATCATGAGAAAGAAAGAAGAAAGAGAAGAGAAGAGAAGAAGAAGAAGAGAAAGAAACTAAAGCAATAACATAATCTCACAATCGCAGTGGAACAACATATAATATTAAATTAATGATCTTTACAAATAGAAACTGTAATATACATACATCCATCAGAGTACAATAATCAAATCACTAATCATCAACCCTGGACATTCATATAACCTACCCATACAATTGCTGATAATTTAAACAACAATACAACGAAAATAAACAAATACGGGAATATGACCAGAAGACCTCTAGCTTGTCTGTTGAAGCTCCAAAGCATCTAAATCTACATCTGTAAACATACTCGGTCTGACCCGAACATTGAAAGGGAAGAAAGCTCGGATCAATCTGGTAAACCGGCGTAAGAAAACAAATCTCAACTGAATTTATTTTATAGTTATAAAAACTTTCCTTTATCAAAACAAAGGTATCTCGTAAGACCACGCGCAGACATAAACACGGAAGAATTTTTACCTTACGATAACCAAAAATTTTCATATCAAATCCTTTCATATTATACTAGTGTCTAGTATACAAATAATATTAATCATAGCCGAAATTGTTACATTGATTAAATTCCAGCATACTAGCCACAAACGTGGGTTCTACAAACAAAATGGAAGGCACGTAGTGGATAATAGATTTCCATACAAATGACCAGGTGAAGGGACAACCTTCTAGTAGTACATCTCTAGAGGAATGTACCGAGGTCCACAGAACATCTGCACCTCTACCAACACAAAACCGACCTACCTTTCTCACTAGATAGTACCGAATATGTCATCGCCCCAGTCGTTAACGTTCTATCCGAGGGCCCTCATCGCATACATCCATAATAATATAAAACCCAAACATCATAGTGGGAATAAATATATCTAGAAGGGGATGCTCATATCTTATTGGTTGCGAACCACATAGCCTTGTTGCATCTACCCTATTTAGGTCATTTTCGAGTGTGAGGCCTGAGATAACGATTACCTTTCACATAGCACATCATCTTTGAATGCCACATTGCAATTCCATAAACCACACGCTGATTTCTACAAACGTATAACTCTTGAGCTTGTATGTCTTAGGAAAGGGTGTTAAGCCAAGAGAAGTTGCCTTCTCCACCACCAAATAGATAATACGTTCATAGAGATCAATCAATGTAATTAGAAATGCAATGTCAGACATTCGTCCATACAAGTTGTTCAAATACAGGACAAACCTAAGGTACTCTCCTACCACATCCTATTGGGAATTACCCCTAGGATTAGTAGCTATTTTTCCTTGCATTGGATATTTCATAATGAAGAAAATACTGCCACTATATGTATATTAGGAGTTTATCCTCAAATGATCAACTAGTTGTCCTTCACTACGAAAATCCCAAATATCAATGTCTTCCAACACCCGCACATTGGAACGCGTATACGTTGATCGGAATTGGTTTTCGGATAAATACGACTCTGGTCTCTCCGAACCAATAATGATAAAGAGGCCAATAATTGATAGTCGGTTATTCAACTATCAAAGCAACAAATAATATCTAGCACCATAAGCAATCACTAGGCTCATTTAATTAATATTTTATAAATTAAATCAATCTCCAAATATTTACTTCAAATTATCTTTTAAATGATATATCCTCAAAACCATTTCAAAATATCTATAATGGAAAACATTTCCATATACCTATACAAAAAGCATAAGTATATTCCAAAAACTACCATTTGGAGACACGCCAAATAGATTCCTATAACCATACAACTTCAAAGTTCGTACGCCTTCGGAAAAGTGTTAAGTATAGGAAGCAATGCTCCTACACCACCAAGCCTTTAGTATGATCATAAGAACTGATTCGTATATTTCACGATGGAAGGTCAAAACATAATTTATTGGGTCAAAACGGCTGTTGCGTAAAACATCGTTACGACAACCTAAAAAATTAGTATTGAGATTTGATTTATATATATATATATAATCCCATATACTATAAAACATTTACTTTTGGAAATCATTTACTATAGTAATAGTGTTATAGTTCATGCCTTCCATACTTTCCCGAAAATGTCTATTACAACAATAAATGTTGAATTCTATGCCACAGTTTAAAATATTTTTCAAACCATTTACTTCATTTGGAATTGTTACTTCCAAAACCTTTACTTTAAAAAGATAAATTACTTCACAACCATTAACTCCATCAGAATATTTCTTTCAACATTCCTTTAAATAAAAATCCATATTTATAGAATTATTTTTATAAATCTCCTTTCGATTTTATAAAACTTATATTTATTAAAACTTCTTTATTTATAAAATTCTATTTATAAATTCATTCTTTTATAAAATTAATTCTACAATCCAAATCCATTTATAAATCTATTTACCAAATCAACTTCAAAACCATTTACAAAATATTTATAAAATTATTATAAATCTATTTCTTTATTTGTAAAATATTACTTCTATAAGTTTTTTTATATAAACTTGTTCAAAAATCTCAACTTAAGAATATTTCACAAAACTATACATTCATAACATCAACAATCATATTTTTATTTATTTTAAAACATATTCCTTTCCTTTAATAATTGAAAATTATTAAAACATATATACTTCCAAAATTACTTCAAAATCCTTTTTAAATCAAAAACATCATTTTTAATATTTCAAAATATCCAATATAAGGCCCAATGCTACTAAAGCACTAAATAAGTCACATCATATCAAAGACATCAACGTGGCATCCAGAACATTATATATCAGCATGTATATGTAAAGTAATCAACGGTGGTGAGGAGTCCTATTGAATCCCTCCAACCTGCCCCCTACATCATAGACAACATATAATTAAATAAATAATATAAAAATCAACCGCTTCGAGGCGGGATTCGCATACAAAGGGTCATCCGCTCTTACAAGGGAACGTAATAAGGTCTCGTCCGCTCTAATAGGCGGGAAAATATCCAAACAAACTAATAATATATAGTATAACACCCAAACAATCAAAAAACATCATAAATAATATTATTCCTACTTATATAAAAGTATAAGCATGCCAGAGAGGTGAGTATACTCACAAAAATGCTAGAAATCGCCAAAGCGCTCTGCTTTGAATTAAAATTAAACGATCATTCAATTTAACCCAAAATTTCTATTAGCTCTAAATTTATCCAATCTAACTCCATAGCGTAGTACTCGTTGATGCGAACGTAGCGCAATTTGCCGCGCTCGAAACGGGCCTCGTACGAGAAAGTTACAAATTATTGAGCATTTGAAATAATTAATTATAACTAACGAAACTAATTAAATTTAAGAACTTTAACCTTTCCACTATCTCCCTCTTTCATTTTCAGGCACCTCACGTGCATGCGTTTTTGTTTTTTTGTTTTCCTTCGATGATCGCACCTTGCCGGAACGACGCCCGACCACCACCGACCTGAACCACCGTCGCATCGCCAACGCGCCTGCCACACCCTCCTCCGCGCACGCGTATGCGCAAGAAAACCACGGTTGAACCTATAAAACTACAGATGAACGGAGGTAATTTTCTGCCACCTCGGTTGATGGTTCGACGATCCAATCGTTGTTAAGCTCGTATGGTCGTGCTCTACGTTTTCCTAGTTGAAGTCGAAGGCTAATTCGGCCTCTAAAGGCTTCGATCGATAATGGCCATTGGATAGTTTAATTTAATAGCGGCTGGAAATAGAAGCTAGGATTTTTGTTGCAAATAATGGAAGTTGAGGGCTATTTATAGAAAAAATTTCAAAGTACTATTCATCCGTGAAAATCCCCAACCCAAATAAAGCGCATCGTCTGGCGTTCTATATGTTATACCCCTATTTCGAACACAATGGAACATGTATCGGACGCCAATTCCATCATATTCAGAAGATAGCTTTCCAAAATTGAATTATTTTAATTTAAATTCCTTAAATTAATCTTTATGCGTTTCGAAATCGTACGACCAAACGTTACATCCAATCGCCACGAAATTCGATGGCATATGATAATTCACTATTATTGATCCAATGAAACTGGTTTCGTCGAAATCCGAGACAGTACCCAAAAGACTATTTTTACACGTTAATTAAAATGAGTAATTTCCAAAATCAGTTTAATTACTTTTAAATTAAATTTAAAAGTTTACTAACTCCATTCTAATTTAAATATAATTAAAATCAGCTTTAGAAATCATTTGCATTCGCACTAAATCCGAGAATCAATTATTTAAACAATTTCAAATATTAAATTAAACAATTTAATTATCAAATAATTCAATATATTGGAAATATAAGTTATTTAACTTATAAAATTTACTTTTCAATATTTAAAATCAATTAAATATTTCAAATTCGAATGACTGAAATTCTGGATCGCTACAACTTTTATATTATAGATTCAAAATCTTTAATATATTTATTTGAGTGATATCGATTTAGGGAATAGTGTATTTCTTGTGAAATACCCTCACGATTCAAATTTTAGACACATCAGAAATCATGGTATACGTATAATATGTATGTATTAATTCCTTATGTAAGTTTTATATTTCATATCACTTATATAATAGTCTTACTATATTATCGTAGTAGTCAAATCTTATTTAATTAATTTTAATTAACTAACATTTTAATTAATCTCATATTATCTTAATATAACATTTATATTAAATATTTACTATATATTATAACCTTTATTATACAACACATATATCACATATATGTGTTTATTATTTAATTAATTAACCTTTTGACCAATTTGTTTAATCAAATAATTAAATTAAATTATAATAATTTTGAAATTCATTTATATATACATACATGTATACTTATGTTGTTTTAACATTTTAAAACAACAGAACATATATCATAATATATAATACATGCACATATTTATTAATTAATTAACTTATTTAATTAATATATTTTATTAACCTTATTGATAAATTTTATAAATTTTTAAATTAATTTACGTTAGTTTTCAAACATTTTGAAATTTATTATTTTATTATAGCACTTATAATATGTATATATTTTATTATAAATTTAACTATTAAATTTAAAATATTATATTTTAATTTTCAAACAATTATGAAAATTAGCCCAATGCCCAATTCAGATTAGGCATTTTCTATTAGGGATAATCTTTGAGAGCTCACTTCACCTTTTAGGCTAGACCAGTAATCAAGTAGGATAAAATACTTGATTACCAGTTCCAATCAAAGACATTATCTTTCTATACACCATACTGAGTGGACAAGCATAATTAGTTAGCTTTAGTATGACTAATTTAGACTACATACGCTATTGGGCTCTACTACTATTGTTAGAACTGGTCCAGCCCACCGTGAAGAAAAAAAGAATTTCAACAATTTTCCTATTTTAGATCTTTAGCGCCTATGAAGTCTAAAGGTCTTATTAGATCTAAATCTAATATTTCCTTTAATAATATCATATTTTATTAATTATAACATTGTTTTATAATCTAGTTAAGTATGGAATGTGAAAGGGTATCGATATATCAGATATATTCATTTTGGTTATATGTCAAAATAATTATATAATGACAAGGTGTAATCAGTAGATGGCAATATATGTAGGTAAGAATAAGTTGAATGGTTATTACATAAGAGTTAAAAAGGGAAATAAATTAATGATGACAAGGATTATCTATACAATATCCGCTTAGATAACCTTAATTAATGCAGCATATAAATGACAATCAATAAGTATTATAATAAAAGAATACAAACAATTAATAATGAACTATATGTATATATATGTCAAAATAATTAAATAACGACAAGGTGTGATCAATAGATGACAAGGTATGTACATGTAGGTAAGAATAAGTTAAATGGTTATCACATAGGAGTTAAAAAGGGAATTAAATCAAGAACGACAAGGATATTTGATGCAATTTCCCTTTTGATAGACTTAATTAATACAACATATAAATAACAATCAATAGGTATCTTAATATAAGAATATAAACAATCAACAATAAATTGTATGTACATATTATTGCCTCATTTAAATTCAAAGAAAAGAAACTATTTCATACTATGACAATTTGAAATAGAAATAAATTTTATATGAACACATACATGTATATTTAGTTATGTATATATGAGATTCAATCAAAACTTTCTAATAATACAAATTAGATAGTTATTGTAATCAATTTTAAACTTCAATTTGTTGTTAAAATTCTTTTATTCATACGTAAATATCTAATGCAATACAAGTGCAAATAATACATACATACATACATACATACATACATATATATATATATATAATTATTTGAATCTAAAATTACACTTTGTTATGAAAGATTAGAACATAGATCTACAATTAAAACATTATACTAATTCTATATAAATTTCAGCTTTAACCTTAAAATATAAGTTAATCAGTCAACATGAACATGCATCAAATCTAAAGAATTGGACTTTAAATTGAATGTTAAAGACATAGATCTAAAATAAAACATTGTATTTCAACATATACAGATTTAGTTTTAATTTAACAAAATAAAGAAAAATAATTAGTTAATTTGAACATGCAAACTTTCAGATCTAAACGATTATACTTTAATTTGAATGTTTGAAACATAAATTTACACTTAAATATTGTTGAAATCATAAACAAATTTCAATTTTACTTTATCAAAATAAAAACCCAACATATTATTCAACAAACAATTCAATCTTAAGAAACAATTTTAATTAAATGAGACTATTATACATACATACAAATTATGATAATCAAATTTAATTTTCATCAAGCATTGCATCAAAATCATTATCTATGCAGAAAAGGACATATCTTGCTGCCAAAGCCTTAAAGCATACCTTGAAAAAGGAATTCTCCTATTGAACCTTTCCCAAATCAAAGGGGTGTTAATCCTTGAATTGAGGACCTTCAACTATCAGATAGTAATTGGACCTTGAATTTGATTTGAAAGTTTTTATAGGAGAGTGGATTAATTTTCTACCTTTGAAATGATGAAGAAGGAGGCTAAGATAAAGTGAGATCTAATTAAGTTTAGAAATCTTATATATATATATATATATATATATATATATGGACAGAAAAGAAGAAAGATGGATCTAATCCTATATCTCTTTCCTTCAATCCTAGCCATCAAAACCAAGCCCCTTTAACCCTCAAACCCTATCTGCCTATTTCATGTTTATAGCCAAAAATTACAGCCCAATAATGGGCATTAAACCCATTTAAGCCCATGTAAAAATATTATACAATTAAATCCAATTTAATCGCTTATCAATATCGTTTATCGATTGATATATTCATAACTATTATAAACCTATCTTGTAATACTTATTTCTCAAATCATATTCAAATTTATAATTAATATTTCATAAGTATTAATTAATTTAATTAATTTATAGCAATTAAAACTTATTAAATTGTTTGGTCAAAAAAGAATTCAATGTTTCGATAGTGTGACTCATCGGATGTAAATTTGGTCAACGATTAATTCGAACTATTTGAATATTATTGTTCACACATCACTTAATAGGTGGTGTGACATTTTGACCGAATATATTGCTTACTTGGTTTTAGCACAATCCAAATTTCACTTTGTTAAGCATTACACGATTGTGACTATTATTCACACCAATTCTCTTCATCAAAATTATATCACTTTGGACTTATAAATTTGGTAGTGGTCAAATATCAACATCATCCACATTCATCTTTATAGTCCATACACAAAATCCTTGGTTCAAGAATCATAATTATTATTAACCGAACTACTCTAGCTAGAAATTTAACTTTAAGTTGACTTGAGTTGAATGTGACACTAACCCCATATAACCGAGGAGACAAATTCTCGGAGACAAATTCTCTCTTGAAAAGTGTTTTACTTTCAACACTTCCATTCAACCAAACTATAGTCGCTTGATGGATGTCATGCCATGATTTGATTATAATCAAAGCAGAGCTTTCATGTTGAATATCAACGGTATTCTCAAATTGAGAGAACTGTGTAAATTAGTCATGTGACGACCGCCCATGACTCCTGCACTAAACATGGAAATAATGTGCTGTAAAGTGTGCCAGGCAGCCATGGATGATCGTTAGGGGTAAGTTAAAACAGCAGAATCTATCGTATTACTCACAGCGCATGGATAAAATACAATAGAGAATATATATAGTGAAGCTTCACAAAATAGAATCTCATCAATTAAGCTTCATAATAGTTGAATACAACATCTGAATAGTCAATACATCAAGCCTCACTACATATCACTCAGAGAATTATACAAGCAGCGGAACATCCAGTACATATAGTAAGAAAATAATATGCAAGCCTCCAGCTCGTCTTCGTCATCAGCATCGTTGGAAACTAAGAACAACACCTGTAACCTGCTACCTCTTATGCTTTGCTCAGCTATAACCCACCTTCATCTCCACCATCCTCTCCACCATCACCAGCCACAGCAACCACCACCTCCACCTCTGACCACCACCTCAAGCCGTGCCATCCAATTGAAGCCATCACCACAAAATCAATGCAAAACTCCACAAAAAAAATTGCCTAGCCTAACCATAAACTCCACTATCTCCTTCATATCTTGACTTGGCCACACCCCTAGCTTCACCACCACCCACCTACACCACCTCTAGACATCACTTCAGATCTGACCACACCTGAAGTAGGTAGGGCCGAGCCCAAAACTTGGCATAACCGAGCCAAATGTTGCGTAAACCACTCTATTTTGCCTTGAACCCATGTATGCTTCATATTGTAACTCTTCCACCACCTTCATCAACTTGTAACCTGACCTATATGACACCATACCTGACCTAAAAACACATCATGGCTGAGCACCTGATCCCCTATGGTCAAGCATTTGAATGGTAAAGGCAAAGTTTTGTCTTTATTGCTTTGTATTTCAATTTGTTCGATATTGTTTTGGTTAATATTCATATGTTATATTGTCTTGCTTATTGTTATTGCAAGATCATATCTTGGTTCTCTTCATTCAAATCAAAGGTCATGCTATATCGTGCTTGTTGTGCTTTCTGGAATTTATTCCGTGTGTTTTGATCGCTAATCTCCAGCTTTAACAGGTGAGTTATTCTCACCAGACAATATGTACATATATAACTAGTAAATTGACACCCTGTGAATCTGTAGAAATATATTAGCATGTTATACTTAACTATGTTATGATCATATGATGTTTATACACCTGTTATATCATATGTTACTATTATTTAATGTTATTCTGTTATTTATATCAGTTATCACCATTGCAAGTTCCCTGTAGACTAGAATCACTATGGGTTGAAATGATACATACCCGAACGGACTTTAGAATAGGGAAAAATCGTTATGGGCTGAAATGATAGGCCTGAATGGTTTTTATTTAATTTATTTTAACTTGGGATTGCGGGTTTGAAATGATAGAACCCGGATTTTTCTTTTTAAACTGCGGATTGAAATGATACATATCCGTATCACTTGACCTAAGTTAGAAAATTATATACAGGCCCGTGGTTATTTTATAAAGTGTTTTGAATATTTTTAAGTATTTTAAAAATTATAAATTTATGAAATTTGATTTAATTAGATTTTGAAATGTTTTAAAATAAAGAAATTATGGTTTTTTTTCATATGTTAAAAATGTAATTAATGAATGGTTTAACTGGATTTTTGAAATATAACTTAAGTTGGAAATTTGGAATTTTGGTTAAAAATGATATTTAAGTTTATGAATAAAAAATGGAAATTTAATTATATTTGGAAAATGGTAAAGATGATAATTTGATTTAAATTTTAATTTAAGTGATTTATTAAAGTATTATTGATTTTTCTATTAATTTAAGTGGTTAAATAAATGAATGTTTAAAAGTGATCTTTTAAAATATAACTTGACTTGGAAATGTGAAATTTGGGTTTAATTAAAGTTTAAGTTAATTAAATAAAATTGGGAATTTAGTTAAATTTGTTAAATGGTAATTTAAATTTGAAGTGTTAAGTTATTTGTTGAAATGTGAAGAATTGGAAACTTTTACACTAAAATTTATTAAGTAAATTGTTGAAAATTGGATTTAATTATAGGAAATTTATTGTGAAAAAGATACATGTTAAATGATATGTAAATGAACATTTTAAATGTTAAATTATGATTTTTAAAATGTTTTAAGAGTTTAAAATTAAGTTATTTAATTGCTGGAAATACACTAAAAAGCTGGAAATCACTTTTAATAGCATTCAGAAATGCTATGGTTCTGAATTACACTAAAAATTGAATAAAAGGGCTACTACGGCATTTCTGAAATGCTGCAGTTGCTGTAGTTGAACTTATAGGCTAATATTGAACCCAGGTCTATTATAGCATTCTTTGGAAATGCTATAATGGTCTGCAGTCTTTGCTGAAACCAAATTTAACTCTTGTTTTGAAATCTGAACTACCGCAGCACTTCTGAAATGCTGTCTTTTCTGTTTTGAACTATAATTCAACTAAAACTGAGTTTTAACAGCAGTTTTAAGTGCTGTCTTTGCTGAATTAAAAATGTTTTCAAATATAACTTATAGCAGTTGTTTTTAAATGCTGTGAAATGCTGAAATTTTAATAATTAGGGTTTTTGACTTAGTAAACGAACTCAGAATGGTTTGAAACTTTGAAAATTGAATACTTGATTTGAAAGTATAATAATTACACTTTTAAAAGGGTTAAATGAATTATTTTGATTGAAATATAAACTATTTAAAGATGATTTGAAATGACAATAAATGAACGATATCTTTGAATATAAAAGGTATTTAAAGTTGAATATTTGGATTTGAACTGATAGGATATTTTATTATATTAAAATGATTTGAAGTGAAGTTTTGTAAGGATATGATATTTTATTATATTAAAATGATTTGAAATGAAGATTTGGAAAGATTGATATTTGATATATTAAAATGATTTGAAATGAAGTTTTGGAAAGATATGATATTTTGATATATTGAAATGATTTGAAATGAAGTTTTGAAATGATATGGTATTTTAAATATAAGGAAATGGTTTGGAATTGATTTAATCTTTAATTTGATAAATATATGGTTTTGAAATGATATTTTATTTTGAAGTAAAGTATTGTTTTAAAAGTTATAACCACGGGTTATAATAACGATTGGTTGTTAAAGAGACCGGGATCGGATATGGACATACTCTCTGTCGATACCGAAAACCACTTTAACAACTGTGTACGCGGTGGAGTTTCCAGAATGAAGTAGGATGGTGGCGACGATCCTAAGGTATATACGTGGACCCAACTCCCGTGAGTTGGCATAAGGTGGCTAAAACAGGAGCGATTGACGGACCAATGAGGTAGCACCTCTGATCGGACACACTTCTTCGATACCATTCTACTACTTGTGATTGATTTGGTGCGCACCCTTGATTTGGGAGTGTTGTTCGAGGTGGGCGGTAGTGGCTGCTATGCGTCACCACCAGTCCGGATGCGTAATTGGTATATCTACCCTGGCATTGCCTAGTTGTGCCGTGTCACCTACCATATCGAGATTTACTACGATTATGATTTTAAGATCCGACCGCGTTAAGGTTCTCCATCCCCTTAACGCTATTTTCTATATGATTATACTTTACTGATTAGACACTACTGTATATAGCGTATATTACTACATAGTAGATAGTTTAACGGATCCTTAGAGGATGGGCGGTCCCAAGCATCTTCTAAGTTACTTGTACCCTTATTACAGTTCGCTTGAGTTGGTTTACATTATATAAGTATATATTGTCCTGACTCGAGTGTTTTGTGTTTTGCTTTACGCTCGGGTCAGCCTGAGTTATTCACAGATTCGGATTCCACTTTCTGGAGATTTGAATCGCTGGAGATTATCTGCTTGTCTTGTCCTATCTATTTCAGTTCTGTTGTTCTACTCAGCTTGTACTTGGTTATTGTATTTAGACTTCTGTTGTACTCTATCTCTTCTGTTGTATCTTATGTAACCTGTTTATATTTATATAGTAGCTTCATGAACTACTATTTCTTTTACTTCCGCTGCATTATTTTACTCTGTGTCTGTGATCTGTGATTATATTTATTTACTGTATATTCTGAGATTTGCCAAATTTTATTTACAACGCGGTATTTTGAGCAATTCAACTCCGGCATGAGTGTCTACCTATACACTTATAATGGATGCGAATGGTTGAAAATATCGGGTAGTTACAGTTGGTATTAGAGCTTTGGCTTTGAGGCAAAACTTAGAATGTATGGTAAATTTATTTACAGAATCACTTTCGTTCGAGTTTGAATCTCTTCCTTTGATTCGTTTTCCTTTGAATTTTGGAACGTTCCCTGCGGTTCTGAAATTCATTCGTGTCCCTCACTATTCATCATCTTTTGATTCTGGAGTATCCCATGACTCCACTTCCAATGATCTTTATAGTGAATTGGCGGTCTCGCCAATATTCTAATTTTCTTGTAAAAGGGTGAAAATTCTTTATAATCAGCATCGATTCACCAGAGATTTATATTTATCCTTGGTTTAGATGCTAATATCTTTTATTATTCCAAACTCTATCTCTTGAGATTGAAGGTAGATTTACCCCAGAAAATCCACATTTGATCTTATCCATTGAGTCACGGTTGACCCGGTTAAGGTTGTCCGCGATTTATCTATGCTTACCCATCTCTCTACTCTGTTTAACCATCTTGCCTTTTGTTTCTAAATTGTCTCCAAACATTTTGAATCGTACTTGAAAATCTATGTTTTGTTTTATATGTTGTGTTGTTTGGGTTGTTGATGTTGATTTGGGTTTCCGATCGATTCGTCTGATCAACGCTATCGATAGGATTTCTAAAACACTTTGACAGAACAAACTGACACAATATTATTTTAAAATTTGGTTAATGAAATAAATTTGGATATATAAATTTATGGAACTTAATAAATTGATTTAAATTGATAATTTGAAATGATAATACTTGATTTATCATTTATTGTTCTACAAATGAATTTATAAATAGTTGTTTATAAATTTATTTGGGAACTGAAATGAATTTAAAAACAAGAAATTTAAAGAATTTAATTTCCAATGGTTTCAAACCTTGTGTTTAAATTTTTTAAAAGGATATTATTTAAAGTATTTTGAATAAAAATTTGTCTCTAAAGGATTTTAAAGTTTAAAAATTAAGTGCTCTTCTCTTTGTCGCTGGAAAATAATTTCGGTGATGACTGCAGCATCATCGACGTTCATTTTCGAGTTTCGAAGTGAAGAGACTGTTCTGTAGTCTTGCTACAGCTTTGTTTTGGAAAATCTAATTGATTTGAATTTCTAAATATGACTGGATTATAATATATATAGATATATGATTTAAATTTGATTTGACATATTATATACATATATTTATTTATCTCTTAGTGGTTTGAAGGGAATCGGAAATTTAATTCTTACATTTTATCTTAAAGAATAATTTCAGTTATAAGAAGAAAATAAAAATTTGAATAAATGATTCAAACTTGAGATAATTGAATTGGAAAGTTTTACTTGTATAACACACAATTTAATTCCAATATAACTTACCTAAATTACACAGAAGTTGAATATGAAATTGGATAATATACAATATAGAAAGGATTTTTATAAATAAAATTTGAGTGGTTATAATAAATGTTATACACTTAAATTTTAGTTATAAAAGATTAACAGAGGTAAATATTGAAAAAGGTATCTAAAGAGATTTTATTTAAATAACTTAATAATCAAATTGATTTAATATGGAACCTTAAGTCTAACCTAGAAATTTTAATAAAGGTTATTTCCTGAAATGAATATGTTGTATAATAAATAATGTATCTTTGAATAGATAAAATAAAATACATTTGAATTAGACATTTTGTAATAAAGTTATTTAACTTGAATTCATAGTTTAATTGATGTCTAAATGAATAAATGTGTAAAGAAATTTGATTGTTATATTTGCTATATAAATATTTTATTTATGAAATAGATATGTCTTGAAAAATGAGTAATTATGATTTAAAGAGTTAAAATGTATTTTAACATCACTAAAATTTGATAATTGAGAATTGGGTTTCCAAATGGAATAATAAGTGTAACTTATTAAAGGAATATCTATTTATGAAATGGGTATTTTAAATAAAGAGTTAGGCTATGTGTTAAATTAAGAGTTAAGTAAAATAGTGAAATTTTGACTTAATAAACGAAGTATAGTTTAATTTAGATATTCTATTTATAAAAGTTTGTTTTAATAAGTCATAAGTTAAATGATATCCAAATGAATATTTTTGAAATTGAACTGATTTGAAATACTAATATATCTACTGTAGCATTTTATAAGTGCTGCTATTTTGAAAAGACAATGTTTTGGAAATTTTTATAATTAAATGAACTTAGAAATGTTACAACTTTAAAATGAATATTATTTGACCTTGAATTAAAATGGTTTAAATGAAGATTTTTTTTTGGTGTTATGATTTTCTAAGTATTATGTTTTTTTTTTAAAGAATAACTTTTCCAAAGTGTTATGATTTTAGTAGTGTGATTTCCAAATGATAAACATCCCTAAATTGTTATGATTTCAAAGCATTATGGTTTTAAATTTATTATCTTGTTTTGTTTTTCCAAACTATCTTTTGGTTGTCCTTATTTCTCTTATCTTGTTACAGAATGGGAAGGCTATTGCTTATACCAGTCTATTTAGAAATCTTTCTGTAATCTTTGATAATCTTTGTTACTCATCTGGATCTGAACACTGTTTTTCCATTCATAGACCGTCGGTCAAGTGAAAAGGGAGATTCAGACTCTAGAGGATCTTTTTCGTGCTTATATTCTTGATTTGATCAACTCCATCTTGTTAAACTTACCTATAACAATAGTTATCAGGTGTAATTCCAATCTTCTTATCATCTTGTCTTAATTCTATTTCATTCTATCTTTTTCTGTGCTTTCCCGTACCTCGTTCCTTTTCGGGGACGAAAAGTTTTGAGTGGGGGAGAGTGTAACAACCCTGTATTTTTCAAATATTTTTAAATTGATTTTTCCAGATTCAAAAGCTTTATTTATGAAAAAGAATAAATTTTGTTATTTTAAGTATAAACTTTGATTTTGATGTGGATTAGAATTCCAAATATGACTAAATTTAATATTTCCAGAAAATGTGAATTTTGGTCAACAGTCAAACTTTTACTTTTAAATTTAAAATTTTAAATATTTGAAATTATAAATTTTATCTTTTATTATGAAAATAGATGTAGTAACTTGAATACTGCTTTTTGTTTCGCTGAAAACGGAGTTAAACTGTAAAAGTTATGTACATTTCAACTTTGAGTATAATTTGTTTATTTAACAATTTTGTCTATTTTAAAAGATATAAATTTTATTTTTGTTATGTTTTATTTTAATTGGGTTAATACTTTATTTTGAGCATATTTTTATCTTTTAATATTTTTAAAAATGATCATATAATTTTTCTAAAGTACACTTAAATTTATTCAAATTTATAAAGCCTGATTATGTATTTATTGCCATTTTCTTTACTTAAATTCTATTTAATTTAAAATTTAATTATTTATTTTACTTGAAAATGTTTTAAAAATCATTTTTATTTCAAATTTTGGTTTAGAATATTTTTAAAGTAAATCAAATAATTTTTCAAAGCCATTGGTTATTTTTCTGTAATTTCTAAACACTGTTTGCAATTTTTGAGCAATTTCTGTAATTCTTTTTCCATTTCTTTTGAATTTAAATATTTATTTTTATTTCCTACTACTTTTTTCAGTTGTAAATAACATTTCTGAGTTTATTTTGTTTATTTAAAATAAAATAAAAAAAGGAGAAAAGGAAATGCCAAAGGTTTTAAAAATTGCAAAAACTTAAGGCTTTTCATCTCCTGGTCTCTTCATTTTCTTTTGGCTTTTCCTCTCCTTTCTTTTGGCCGTACACTTCTTACCTCTAACCGTGTATTCTCTCCAGCAATTCACGTGAAAATCTATCTCTCCACTCCAAAAACTCACGGCTATATCAAATTTGAGAAAAAAAAATTGCAATTCTAATGGCTTCTCTTTTCTACTTTCTTCCTCTTCTTTTATTGATTTTGTCTTTGCTCCTCTTATGCTTTGCTCAGCTATAACCCACCTTCATCTCCACCATCCTCTCCACCATCACCAGCCACAGCAACCACCACCTCCACCTCTGACCACCACCTCAAGCCGTGCCATCCAATTGAAGCCATCACCACAAAATCAATGCAAAACTCCACAAAAAAATTGCCTAGCCTAACCATAAACTCCACTATCTCCTTCATATCTTGACTTGGCCACACCCCTAGCTTCACCACCACCCACCTACACCACCTCTAGACATCACTTCAGATCTGACCACACCTGAAGTAGGTAGGGCCGAGCCCAAAACTTGGCATAACCGAGCCAAATGTTGCGTAAACCACTCTATTTTGCCTTGAACCCATGTATGCTTCATATTGTAACTCTTCCACCACCTTCATCAACTTGTAACCTGACCTATATGACACCATACCTGACCTAAAAACACATCATGGCTGAGCACCTGATCCCCTATGGTCAAGCATTTGAATGGTAAAGGCAAAGTTTTGTCTTTATTGCTTTGTATTTCAATTTGTTCGATATTGTTTTGGTTAATATTCATATGTTATATTGTCTTGCTTATTGTTATTGCAAGATCATATCTTGGTTCTCTTCATTCAAATCAAAGGTCATGCTATATCGTGCTTGTTGTGCTTTCTGGAATTTATTCCGTGTGTTTTGATCGCTAATCTCCAGCTTTAACAGGTGAGTTATTCTCACCAGACAATATGTACATATATAACTAGTAAATTGACACCCTGTGAATCTGTAGAAATATATTAGCATGTTATACTTAACTATGTTATGATCATATGATGTTTATACACCTGTTATATCATATGTTACTATTATTTAATGTTATTCTGTTATTTATATCAGTTATCACCATTGCAAGTTCCCTGTAGACTAGAATCACTATGGGTTGAAATGATACATACCCGAACGGACTTTAGAATAGGGAAAAATCGTTATGGGCTGAAATGATAGGCCTGAATGGTTTTTATTTAATTTATTTTAACTTGGGATTGCGGGTTTGAAATGATAGAACCCGGATTTTTCTTTTTAAACTGCGGATTGAAATGATACATATCCGTATCACTTGACCTAAGTTAGAAAATTATATACAGGCCCGTGGTTATTTTATAAAGTGTTTTGAATATTTTTAAGTATTTTAAAAATTATAAATTTATGAAATTTGATTTAATTAGATTTTGAAATGTTTTAAAATAAAGAAATTATGGTTTTTTTTCATATGTTAAAAATGTAATTAATGAATGGTTTAACTGGATTTTTGAAATATAACTTAAGTTGGAAATTTGGAATTTTGGTTAAAAATGATATTTAAGTTTATGAATAAAAAATGGAAATTTAATTATATTTGGAAAATGGTAAAGATGATAATTTGATTTAAATTTTAATTTAAGTGATTTATTAAAGTATTATTGATTTTTCTATTAATTTAAGTGGTTAAATAAATGAATGTTTAAAAGTGATCTTTTAAAATATAACTTGACTTGGAAATGTGAAATTTGGGTTTAATTAAAGTTTAAGTTAATTAAATAAAATTGGGAATTTAGTTAAATTTGTTAAATGGTAATTTAAATTTGAAGTGTTAAGTTATTTGTTGAAATGTGAAGAATTGGAAACTTTTACACTAAAATTTATTAAGTAAATTGTTGAAAATTGGATTTAATTATAGGAAATTTATTGTGAAAAAGATACATGTTAAATGATATGTAAATGAACATTTTAAATGTTAAATTATGATTTTTAAAATGTTTTAAGAGTTTAAAATTAAGTTATTTAATTGCTGGAAATACACTAAAAAGCTGGAAATCACTTTTAATAGCATTCAGAAATGCTATGGTTCTGAATTACACTAAAAATTGAATAAAAGGGCTACTACGGCATTTCTGAAATGCTGCAGTTGCTGTAGTTGAACTTATAGGCTAATATTGAACCCAGGTCTATTATAGCATTCTTTGGAAATGCTATAATGGTCTGC
Source organism: Allium fistulosum (assembly GCA_030737815.1). Lineage (NCBI taxonomy): Eukaryota > Viridiplantae > Streptophyta > Magnoliopsida > Asparagales > Amaryllidaceae > Allium > Allium fistulosum. The sequence goes on from CM060901.1 coordinate 1,622,612,752, forward strand.
AGTCTTTGCTGAAACCAAATTTAACTCTTGTTTTGAAATCTGAACTACCGCAGCACTTCTGAAATGCTGTCTTTTCTGTTTTGAACTATAATTCAACTAAAACTGAGTTTTAACAGCAGTTTTAAGTGCTGTCTTTGCTGAATTAAAAATGTTTTCAAATATAACTTATAGCAGTTGTTTTTAAATGCTGTGAAATGCTGAAATTTTAATAATTAGGGTTTTTGACTTAGTAAACGAACTCAGAATGGTTTGAAACTTTGAAAATTGAATACTTGATTTGAAAGTATAATAATTACACTTTTAAAAGGGTTAAATGAATTATTTTGATTGAAATATAAACTATTTAAAGATGATTTGAAATGACAATAAATGAACGATATCTTTGAATATAAAAGGTATTTAAAGTTGAATATTTGGATTTGAACTGATAGGATATTTTATTATATTAAAATGATTTGAAGTGAAGTTTTGTAAGGATATGATATTTTATTATATTAAAATGATTTGAAATGAAGATTTGGAAAGATTGATATTTGATATATTAAAATGATTTGAAATGAAGTTTTGGAAAGATATGATATTTTGATATATTGAAATGATTTGAAATGAAGTTTTGAAATGATATGGTATTTTAAATATAAGGAAATGGTTTGGAATTGATTTAATCTTTAATTTGATAAATATATGGTTTTGAAATGATATTTTATTTTTGAAGTAAAGTATTGTTTTAAAAGTTATAACCACGGGTTATAATAACGATTGGTTGTTAAAGAGACCGGGATCGGATATGGACATACTCTCTGTCGATACCGAAAACCACTTTAACAACTGTGTACGCGGTGGAGTTTCCAGAATGAAGTAGGATGGTGGCGACGATCCTAAGGTATATACGTGGACCCAACTCCCGTGAGTTGGCATAAGGTGGCTAAAACAGGAGCGATTGACGGACCAATGAGGTAGCACCTCTGATCGGACACACTTCTTCGATACCATTCTACTACTTGTGATTGATTTGGTGCGCACCCTTGATTTGGGAGTGTTGTTCGAGGTGGGCGGTAGTGGCTGCTATGCGTCACCACCAGTCCGGATGCGTAATTGGTATATCTACCCTGGCATTGCCTAGTTGTGCCGTGTCACCTACCATATCGAGATTTACTACGATTATGATTTTAAGATCCGACCGCGTTAAGGTTCTCCATCCCCTTAACGCTATTTTCTATATGATTATACTTTACTGATTAGACACTACTGTATATAGCGTATATTACTACATAGTAGATAGTTTAACGGATCCTTAGAGGATGGGCGGTCCCAAGCATCTTCTAAGTTACTTGTACCCTTATTACAGTTCGCTTGAGTTGGTTTACATTATATAAGTATATATTGTCCTGACTCGAGTGTTTTGTGTTTTGCTTTACGCTCGGGTCAGCCTGAGTTATTCACAGATTCGGATTCCACTTTCTGGAGATTTGAATCGCTGGAGATTATCTGCTTGTCTTGTCCTATCTATTTCAGTTCTGTTGTTCTACTCAGCTTGTACTTGGTTATTGTATTTAGACTTCTGTTGTACTCTATCTCTTCTGTTGTATCTTATGTAACCTGTTTATATTTATATAGTAGCTTCATGAACTACTATTTCTTTTACTTCCGCTGCATTATTTTACTCTGTGTCTGTGATCTGTGATTATATTTATTTACTGTATATTCTGAGATTTGCCAAATTTTATTTACAACGCGGTATTTTGAGCAATTCAACTCCGGCATGAGTGTCTACCTATACACTTATAATGGATGCGAATGGTTGAAAATATCGGGTCGTTACATCTGCCCATCCCAAAATCAAGAGCCTTTCCCTTAGCTTTTGAATCATCTTCGACCATCTTGTTTAAATCCATCAACTAATCAACTAATTTATAACAATCAATCAAATCAATCATTAATCCAAGTAATCAATCATGCAAACAAGATCTAAAAGCAATTATAACTAAAATGGCAATTTTGTAAATAAAGAGTCCAAATCTAACAAGCATGAATCATGAGCAATATCTCTACAACTTGATGAATGAACTTGCATAGATTAACATGTAGTAAAATGGATGTCAAATCATCATGAACAATAGATCTACACTTAGGTTTATGAAAATGCATGGAAATCACTATTTTAACACATAATCAAGCCATCAATCCGATATACTCCTTTGGATCCGTGTGAGAGATAACCACCACTCACCGAATCACCTAAACACCTCAAAAGCAACACACTTCAGATCTGGACAGCAAAGGATCTAGCTCGATTCTCCAAACCTCCGCTTCAAACGATGAAATCTCTCTACGAAGAATGTAGATCTTCAATCTAAGCTCTTGGATCTTCGATTTGATCTTCGATTTGGATGGAAGGAATCACAAGATTAGAGTGGAGAAAAGAAGTGAAGAAGTGCAGCACTCGAGCTCTCAAAATGGCAGGACTTCATCGCTTCAAAATCCGGATCCCCAAAAAGTGAGGCAAGGACGTGTATTTATAGGCTGGAAATCCTTAAGTCGTCCGCCCCTTAAGTCGTCTACGACTCATGAAACCCCACGACTTACGACTCAGCAAATCCTAAGACTTAACCATCCCCTTCGACCTACGACTTAGCAGATCCTACGACTTAACCACTGCCGCATTTCTACCTAAGTCGTTTGGGCGACTTAACGATTTACTAGCATAAGTCCTTACGCGACTTAACTTAAGATACAACTTAACGACTCAACAACTCAACGACTCAACAACTCAACGACTCAACGACTCAACGACTCAACAACTCAACGACTTAACGACCCTGCGCCTTAAGCCTTATCACTAATGCGCGACTTACGACCTAATTGTACACAACACTCCTCCTTAGGTCGCTTTCGACCTAACTATAATGACTTAAGCCTTACCTCGTCCAGTCCCTAAGTCGCTAACTACTAGGTCGTTGCCGCTAATTCTTAAGTCGCTACCCTCCTTAAGTCGCTTACTAACTTAAGCCGTTAACTCCTAAGTCGTTCACTTCTACTACTAACTTCCATAGGTCGTTCACTAACTTAGGTCGCTGTCTTTCCTTAGGTCGCTCCAATTCTTAAGTCGTCTACTCCTTAAGTCGGTCAAATCCTGTAGGTTGCTCCTATCTCTTAGGTCGTTCACCCGACCTAACCTACCCCACGACCTAAGCTACCACACGACCCAACTCCCAGACGACCTAAGCTACAACACGGCTTAACTTCTAGACGACCTAACTTCTACACGACTTAAGCTCTAGTTGACCTAAACTCTGGACGACTTAACAACACTAACAATCTAATAACAACTGTTTTACAATCTTTTGATCCGTAAAAATACGGGTCGTTACATTCTCTTCCCCTTAGGAATTTCGCCCCCGAAATTCCTAACAAACAAGAGCAATCAAAAACTATTCTGCATGCCTACCATCCATAGCAATCAACAAACCATGCGTCCAATTACTAGCCTAGCATGCAAAATTCTGAAACTAGAACAAGTTACAATGTCGTGAGATGACACGACACCTTATGGCCATACCTCGAAGAGTTCAGGATGAGCTGCCTTCATCCTCTCTTCCACCTCCCATGTACAGTCGTTATCATCATCCCTCCATTGTATCTTGAGCAACTTAACTACCTTCCTCCTAAGCTGTTTCGTGTTAGTTTCCACAACACGAAGCAGCTTACGAGGTCTCTCAACAACTGGATCAACCTCAAAATCTTCACAGCTATCTGTAGAAACCACAGTATTCGAGTCGTGCACATACTTCCATAGATACGATACATGAAAAACATTGTGCACACTCGACATCTTTTCTGGTAACTCCAATTTGTAGGCGAGCTTTCCAATTCGCTCGATGATCGGGAATGGTCCAACAAATCTCGGAGTCAATTTTCCTTTCTTCCCGAATCGAATAACATTCTTCAGTGGAGAAATCTTCACAAAAACCATATCACCTACATTGAATTCCAAATCCTTACGACGCTTATCGGCATAACTTTTCTGACGGTCTTGGGCTGCCTTCATTCGTTGCCGAATGATCTCTATGCAATCTGAAGTCTATCGAATCATTTCTGGCCCAAGCATCAGCTTTTCTCCTGTTTCTAACCAACATGTCGGAGAGTTACACGGTCTTCCATACAATGCCTCATATGGTGCCATACCAATGCTTGACTGGTAACTGTTATTATACGAAAATTCTACCAAATGAAGATGATCTTCCCATGATCCTCCGAAATCCAAAACACATGCTCTAAGGAGATCTTCCAAAACTCGGTTGACTCTCTCGGTCTGACCATCTGTTTGGGGGTGATAAGCTGTACTCAAACACAACTCGGTTCCCAAAACTTCCTGGAAGCTCTTCCAAAATCTACTAGTGAACAATAGGTCTCGATCGCTTACTATACTTTTCGGAATACCATGGAATCGAACTATCCACTTAACATACAGCTCAGCCAATTTCGATGCAGTCCTAGTTGATCGAACAGGAATGAATCTTGCACTCTTAGTCAAACGATCTACGATGACCCAAATCCCTTCATTTCCCGCTCTTGTTCTGGGTAGTCCATCGATAAAATCCATCGATATTTGCTCCCACTTCAATGTAGGAACTTCTAACGGCTGAAGCAGTCCACTTGGCTTCTTCTGTTCGGCTTTTACCAGCTGGCAGTTCATGCACTTGGAAATAAAATTTCCAACATCCTTCTTCATACCTTCCCAGTAATAGGTTCTCTTCATATCCCGATACATCTTATTTCCACCTGGATGAATTGTCAGCTTCGAGTGATGACTTTCCTTCAGAACTTCATTTCTCAATTCATCTATATCGGGAACAATTAGTCGTCCTTGCTTCCAAAGCCAACCTTCTTGATCGACCTCGAATCCTTTATCCTTTTCTGGGTCCAATCCGGATCCCAAATCACGGATAATCTTGACAAGCTTATCGTCTCGCTTTTGGCTTTCGCCAATCCTTTCCACAAGAGTAGGTCTTATCGATAAGTTTGCCAACATCTTAGGTTCCAATTCACATCTAGGCCTGAAGTCAAATCCAACCAAATACTCGAGGCTCTTCCATTCTGAAAACATGGCTCCCAATCCTGCATGTCTTCGACTTAACGCATCTGCCACTGCGTTACCCTTTCCCGGAGTATAGGCTATACCAAAATCATATGATGCCAAAAACTCTAGCCATCGTTGCTGCCTAAGATTCAAATCCTTTTGGGAGAAAAGATACTTCAACGACTTATGATCTGTAAACAACTCGAATCGAACTCCCAATAGATAATGTCTCCACATCTTTATAGCAAATACAATCGCCGCTAACTCCAAATCATGAGTCGGATAATTCCTTTCATGCGGCTTCAGTTGTCGACTTGCATACGTAACAACTTTACACTTTTGCATCAGCACTGCTCCAAGTCCAGTACCACATGCGTCGGTGTAAACCACCATCTCATCATTTCCACTTGGAATAGTCAAAACAGGAGCACTTGTCAATCGCTCTTTCAAGATTCTGAAAACTTGCTCAGACTTAGCATCCCATCTGAATACTTGGTTCTTTTTCGTCAATCCTGTTAATGGTGCAGCCACCTTGGAAAAGTCTTTGATAAATCGACGATAGTATCCTGCTAATCCAAGAAAACTTCTCACATCAGATGCATTCTTAGGTCTACCCCAATCCTGGATTGCTGCTATCTTGGCGGGATCAACCGCTATTCCGCTTCCAGAGATAATATGGCCTAAGAACCTCACTTCGCTCTTCCAGAAGTGACACTTTGAAAACTTAGCCTTCAGCTGATGTTTTCGTAAGATTTCCAAAACAATACGCAAGTGCGTCTTGTGCTCTTCCTCAGTTCTGGAATAAATCAAAATATCATCCACGAACACAAGTACGAACTTGTTCAACTGATCTCTGAACACTCTATTCATAAGATCCACAAAATATGCTGGCGCATTGGTCAATCCAAACGGCATTACCAGCCACTCAAAGAAACCGGATGGTGTCCTGAAAGCAGTCTTCGGCACACTATCCTTAGCCACTCTTAACTGGTGAAATCCCGTTGCCAAATCCATCTGAGAAAACACCTTAGCTTCGTGAAGCTGATCAAACAAGTCATCTATTCTCGGCAATGGATACTTGTTCTTCTTAGTCACTTTATTCAGCTCACGATAATCCACACACAACCTCAACGATCCATCCGCTTTGGTTACAAACACAACTGGTGCACCCCATTCGGACACACTACGCCGAATGAATCCTTTCTGTAAAAGATCATCAACCTGCACCTTCAACTCCTGTTGTTCCCTAGGCGCCATCCGCCTAAGAGGCATCACAACAGGTCTGGCTCCTTCAACTAGATCGATACGAATCTCGATCTCTCTATGCGGCGGTAACCCTTTGACCTCATCAAAGACATCCTCAAATCCATTAGCGATTGGCAACGATGACAGTCCATCCCGTGGAACAACCAGCGAATACATGAAGCTCATGAAGACGCCTTCCTCATGCTTACATCGTATCACAACCTTTCACCCTTCCACATTCTCGACTGTCACCTCCAACCTTTCACAATCAACCTTTGCCGCATACTTCCTAAGTCAGTCCATACCCAAAATAATTCCGAACCCCGCAAAGTTCAGAACAAAACAATCACAAACAAAAGAGCAATCATGACTCGATACAACCAAACCACGACATAGCATACACAGACAGGACGAACCCCCAACTGGATTAGTCACAACCAATGGTCTATCAACGATATCCGGTTCTAAACCCAACCGGCCTACAAGTTCATTACAAACAAAAGAATGCGACGCCCCAGTATCGAATAACACTCTAACTGGAACACCACATATGGAAAGAGTACCTTGAACCACCACACTCTTTCCTTTCTCTTCAGCGGTAGGAGCTTTTGAAGATGATGGAACAGCCCCCAAAGCATAAGCTTGCACAATCTGCTTGTCCTTCCGCGGTTCTAGACAATTCTTCTTAATATGCCCCGGCTTGTCACAGTTGTGGCACTTCACCGGCACCTTCGGATTCTTGCAATCTCTGGAGAAATGGCCCTTCTGCTGACAATTGTAGCAGGTCACTTCGCCCTTCGGCTTCTTCTGGCCATCCTTACCATTTTGCTACTGTTGCTTCCTCTTCTTGTTTCCACCCTGCTGTGGTTTAGACTCTTCCTTGGTTACAGCAACAACAGATCCCTCTTTAGGAAACAGATTCTCATGCCTGAGAGCTTTCTCCACAAGCTTCTCAAATGGATCGTCCAAATGATCCACCAACTGCCTCCCAAGATAATTGTCCAAGCCTATCACAAACTTCTCATTCTTCTGGTACGAAGATTCAATATACGATCGGGCATACTTAGACAAGGCTTCAAACTCAGAAACATACTCAAGAACTGGTCTTCCACCTTGCTTGAGCTCCACAAACTTCCTGAACAGAACAGATTTCTGAGCTGTAGAAATGAACTTAGCTTCAAATCTGGCTTGGAATTGCACCCAAGTAATTTCTTCCTCCGGAGTATCAATGGTGATAGAGTTCCACCAGTCAGAAGCTCTCCCTTGAAGATGTCTTGATGCGAGCTTCCTTTTGGTTGCATCCTAGATTCCCAAATCACCAAAGATTCTTCTACAAGCATCTATCCATCTCTGGACTTCAATAGTTGACTCTGTTCCCATGAAAACCTTTCCTCCAAGAGCAGTATAGTCTTTACACAGCTTAGCAAAATCCACCGGTCTTGGAGTTTGAACTTGAACTCCAACATCTACTGATGGCCCCGGAGCTGGCATCCTTCTCATGATCGAAGTCATCATAGCCTCGAACATAGCAGCATAATCAGCAGCCCCCTCAGCAGCACGGCCTTCCCTAGCAGCTGGTCTCCCTCTTCGACTCATTCCTAATATCTATAAAAAGTAATGATCAGCACACCTTGAGAAACAACTGCATAAAGGACTCAAATCCTTCTAAGCTACTATATTATATATAGTAATCATCCATCAAAATACAATTACGTCTCTCATACGTAGTTACGTCAGCGAGCGTTGGGTAAAATCGATTAACCAAGGCTTTGATACCAAATGTGACGACCGCTCATGACTCCTGCACTAAACATGGAAATAGTGCGCTGTAAAATGTGCCAGGCAGCCATGGATGATCGTCAGGGGTAAGTTAAAGCAGCAGAATCTATCGTATTACTCACAACGCATGGATAAAATACAATAGAGAATATATATAGTGAAGCTTCACAAAATAGAATCTCATCAATTAAGCTTCATAATAGTTGAATACAACATCTGAATAGTCAATACATCAAGCCTCACTACATATCATTCAGAGAATTATACAAGCAGCGGAACATCCAGTACATATAGTAAGAAAATAATATGCAAGCCTCCAGCTCGTCTTCGTCATCAGCATCGTTGGAAACTAAGAACAGCACCTGTCACCTGCTACCTAGTCTGCCCATCCCAAAATGGATGAACAGCCCAAGATAATAAGAGTTGCACATAAAACCTTGAGTCAGACAACAGTCTTAGTGAGCGGTAAATTAACTAACAACATACCAAAAGAGCATAAAGGTAAAAGGAATAGGAATCCAACCCTCCCACTCCACCTCTTTCTACAGTGATAGCCCCCAGACACACTAAGCAGAAGTAAACATAGCAAAGCAACATTTAAAGTAAAGCAATTATCACTCGAGTCAAGGTCAATGTTTTCCAAGTACAAACCCCCAAGGCCTAAACCAAGATCAGATAAGCACCCAGAAAATATTGCTCTTGAGACCGAATGACGATACAACCAAACAACCATGACTCTGGCTATCACTGTTATCTTTGCTTCGATACCACCGTTAATTGAATGACCGGTACATTCTTTCAGCCGTCCGTCAAGGGTTAATGGTAACCCCGGTTCTAGACAGAACTCCCCACGTCGTCGCAGCCCGTGCCTAGGACTATCGAATCTGCCCAGAGTACTCGACTACCAACTGTAGTCTTTTGGGACTATCGAATCTGCCCAGCATACTCTTGCTTTGAGTCTGCTAGTACCTTCAACAACGATGAAATCTCAGCCTTCTAGTCATCCTCCTCGACGACTATTCCCATACTAGCTCAAGCGCCTCTCGAGCCAACCATTATCCTCAAACTCGAACCATTTCACCGAGTCATCAACATGCTTGGAATGATCCCGTCTGGATTAAACCAAGGCTATCTCATATCATGCCTCGCTTCATCTCATCATAGCAAAGCCTCATCTCAACATCATCATCAAATCTATCCATATGAGCTTCATCAACCGCCACATATGCCACGAGCAACTTTTCCAATTCAAGAGCCTTTCCCTTAGCTTTTGAATCATCTTCGACCATCTTGTTTAAATCCATCAACTAATCAACTAATTTATAACAATCAATCAAATCAATCATTAATCCAAGTAATCAATCATGCAAACAAGATCTAAAAGCAATTATAACTAAAATGGCAATTTTGTAAATAAAGAGTCCAAATCTAACAAGCATGAATCATGAGCAATATCTCTACAACTTGATGAATGAACTTGCATAGATTAACATGTAGTAAAATGGATGTCAAATCATCATGAACAATAGATCTACACTTAGGTTTATGAAAATGCATGGAAATCACTATTTTAACACATAATCAAGCCATCAATCCGATATACTCCTTTGGATCCGTGTGAGAGATAACCACCACTCACAGAATCACCTAAACACCTCAAAAGCAACACACTTCAGATCTGGACAGCGAAGGATCTAGCTCGATTCTCCAAAACTCCGCTTCAAACGATGAAATCTCTCTACGAAGAATGTAGATCTTCAATCTAAGCTCTTGGATCTTCGATTTGATCTTCGATTTGAATGGAAGGAATCACAAGATTAGAGTGGAGAAAAGAAGTGAAGAAGTGCAGCACTCGAGCTCTCAAAATGGCAGGACTTCGTCGCTTCAAAATCCGGATCCCCAAAAAGTGAGGCAAGGACGTGTATTTATAGGCTGGAAATCCTTAAGTCGACCACCCCTTAAGTCGTCTACGACTCATAAAACCCCACGACTTACGACTTACGACTCAGCAAATCCTATGACTTAACCATCCCCTTCGACCTACGACTTAGCAGATCCTACGACTTAACCACTGCCGCATTTCTACCTAAGTCGTTTGGGCGACTTAACGATTTACTAGCATAAGTCCTTACGCGACTTAACTTAAGATACAACTTAACGACTCAACAACTCAACGACTCAACAACTCAACGACTCAACGACTCAACAACTCAACGACTCAACGACTCAACGACTTAACGACCCTGCGACTTAAGCCTTATCACTAATGCGCGACTTACGACCTAATTGTACACAACACTCCTCCTTAGGTCGCTTTCGACCTAACTATAACGACTTAAGCCTTACCTCGTCCAATCCCTAAGTCGCTAACTACTAGGTCATTGCCGCTAATTCTTAAGTCGCTACCCTCCTTAAGTCGCTTACTAACTTAAGCCGTTAACTCCTAAGTCGTTCACTTCTATTACTAACTTCCATAGGTCGTTCACTAACTTAGGTCGCTGTCTTTCCTTAGGTCGCTCCAATTCTTAAGTCGTCTACTCCTTAAGTCGGTCAAATCCTGTAGGTTGCTCCTATCTCTTAGGTCGTTCACCCGACCTAACCTACCCCACGACCTAAGCTACCACACGACCCAACTCCCAGACGACCTAAGCTACAACACGGCTTAACTTCTAGACGACCTAACTTCTACACGACTTAAGCTCTAGTTGACCTAAACTCTGGATGACTTAACAACACTAACAATCTAATAACAACTGTTTTACAATCTTTTGATCCGTAAAAATACGGGTCGTTACAAGTCACATCGATATTTTCTGTTTGACCTTAGTTATATTAACCAGTAGAAAACTATCGAGTGAGTAGTTCCATAGTTATCCAATAACTATTAGTATGTAACCTCTAGGTGCCCCCTAACAGTCATGAGTAATGCATTGCCTAACATTTTGAGAGCGTTGAGTACTCTAGTCTCAACAAATACATCGATATCCAATCTCGATGCATCTTTTCTAGGAACATTTAGAATGGTATATTTGTTTTCATTGTGATAAATTACTCACGGTTACAACACTTTGTAACTGTATCACAAAATTGTAAAATTTATGGATTTTCTATTAAATATACTTTTCATTTAACTAATTAATTAATACAACACATTGTTCAAGTATATAATAGAAAGAAAGCACCTTTATTTCAAACATGATTGGTCAACGAGTTAGATATATGTAACAAATTACATGATTGCCCCTAGGGCATACCCCTAACTCTATCAGGAGAAATATAAAATACTAGTGGGAGTCTTATCAGAAAAATAAAATGGGAGCATTTAATTTTTCTAATATTGTAAGAACATACGCTATATAAAGTTATAATAATCTACATTGATAAATTTGTGTCATTAATATAATTCATAAAATGTTTATCAATTAAAAAATTCAAATGAACTAAATTAATATTGACAAAAAGAAATAAAAAACAATCCTACCAATAAAATTTTGGATGTTTTTGCAAGCACCTAATTATACAACCACTAAATATGTTCGTAACTTGGTCAGGTGGGAGTATACTTGCCCGAGACTATGTATCATCTTCAATGAGTTTTGAACTCTAAATGCAATACAAGAATATGGATATTTGATCCATATACAATCATGTATAAATGTTATATGATGAACGATTATAATTTGTAATGTATGAAATCTCAATGAAATTAGTTTATTGAAATAAGCAAGTAAATTATTGTGAGATCGTATATTCAATACAATTGATTACAATTGTCACTCAAGAAGATTCATAGTCAGTTAATTACTCCAATCATATGCACAATGATGATAGCATTATTCCTTACCCCATGTTATGCAACCTATCTGTCCTCCCTTCATTTAATTACTCCATACTGAGCCCCGTTCTTGATCATGCTTCTATCCATATCACCCCAGACCTTGTAACAGTCCCATGCAAGATTAATATTATTTCAGCTTTAACAGCCACATCCTATGCAAGTCTATTATCTCCTCCCAATTCTCAAGTTCCATGAAACTGTTGTAGTAATAACAATGCCAGCTCTGTACCTCAACCATTTTTGTCTTCTTCAACTAATTCTCAGGTCACTAACTCTCCTCTTAAATCCAAACCTTTATCCAGAAATCCTTTCTCTACTCTTCTTAATCATGATGACTCTAACATCCTTGCACTTGATCAAATTGCTTTGCCATCAATTCCTAACTCCTTTGCAGCTAGTAACACTAAATTGACATTCTCTAATCCAAAATCCTCACACATCCCCTCTCTCCTTCCTCCCATCCAATACTCAATCTACTGAGCAACTAGTAACTCTTTCTACTCCCTTAATGCTTAGTCTGTACTGTCATATCTCTCCTCCTCCTCACATTGTCCTTCCGCCACCCCCTACTGCCAATTTCCCTATCACTACCCATATTCCTCCCATTGTCCAACCAAACAAGATCAAAGTTGGTGATAAAAAAGCTCCTTCTAAATTTTCTGTCAGTAATGATTTTGATATATGGTTGTCCTTCAGCTCTGAATATATCCAGCGCCTCGCATCCTCAAAATCCCGACCATGCAACACCCATACTATGAGACATACTAGACTCCATACTCAACCTATGGCCCCTCCACTGCTTAAATGATACCTCAAACATAGCTATGTGCAATATTCGAGGGGATCGCCTTCCCTCAAAGATTGCTGAAATTAGGAATTTACATCTCAAATAATGTTCATATCATGGGAATTTGTGCAACTAAACTAAATGAGAAACTCACCATCCTAGCTGGCATGACAATTATGAAGAATTGGAATTTTTCTCACAACATTGAGCATGCGCCCTATGGTAGGATTCTGGTGATTTGGAATCCTGAATTTTACTCCCTCAATAAACAATCTTCCTCCGACTAATACATTCACATCTCATATATCCACCTTCCAACTTCCACTTCATTTAATTCCACAGTTACCAATGCCCAAAACAACCTTCAACAAAGGCTTCTCTTCCTTCATTCATTGCAATAGCTCAAATCATCAATTTCCTGGATTTTTGTTGGAGACTTTAATTGTATGACTCACTCTGATCAAAAGATTGGCACCAAACCACTCTTATTAAAGGAAATCACTTCTTTGAACCAAACAACTATTGATGCTTGCTTATTCCCAATTCACGCATCCAGACCCCTGCACACTTGGAATAACAATTCCAGATCAGGCTTTAGAACCTATTATAAACTAGATTATGCTTTCCATAATAGACATTCATTGAGCATTTAGCCTACCTTACACTGTCTATCCCTGCCACCTAACCTATCAGACCACAATCCTCTCGTACTTAAATAGGATTTTATTGCCATGGCTCCTTCAAAATTCCCTTCTTTTAGGTTTTTTGATACTTGGTCATCTCACCCTTAATTCAAGGAACTTATTCTATAGGCATGGTCAACATTTATAACAGGAAATCCTTCTTATAGGCTACAAGCAAAATTATAGCACCTCAAGTCTAAACTCAAAAGTTGGTCACAGCTGATTTTTGGAGATGGTTCTATATTATCTCCTTAGATAAGGACAGACTTGGCCTCTACCCAGACTTTCGTGTCTTTAGACCCATTCAAACCTAGCCTCATTGAGCAATGACACCACTTGACTCTCAAACTAAATGTCACCTTGAATGGTGAAGCTTCTATGGCACAACAAAAGGCCAAGAAGAACTATGAAAGAATGGGTGATAGAAATACTGCATAGTTTTATTCTAAACTTAGGATTAAGCATATGAATCATATGATTACTATTTAATTGATATGAATGGTGGTATTTGTTCCTCTAATGATACTATTAATAATGCCTTTGTTGATTACTTCAAATCTATATTGGCAGCCCACACTCCTCATAATCCTGACATTTCTGCCATCTACACTATGAAGCTTCTAGCTATCTCTCACTACCAAGTTGCTGACATTATTGTTAGATTTTAGTGATACAATATTCCATATTTAAGTAGATCTTAGAGATATTTGGAATTATGACTCAAATTCATTACCTATTTTATAGATTTGGTAGATTTTGGAGTGTGATTAATTGCACATTTTAGAGATTGTGTGTATTTGGTAGAGTGATTATGTAACGGACCGCGTCAGTGGGGTAACGCCCACCATAGCATACAGCTGTACATGTGTTCTGCCTTTACAGCCAGCCTCTCGACTGCACCAACCCTGCAGGGACATGTAGGAGTAAGAGTCATTCGCTCGCTACCAAACCAAATGCGAGAACCCTCTATCATGCTGCACCCTCTAAGTGCATAGGCAGACACACATGCCGGATTTGAATTGCTCAAAATACCGCGTTGTTAATTTAAATTTGGCAAAACTGAACATATACAGTAAATAAATAATCACAGATCACAGACACAGAGTAATAAGTGCAGCGGAAATAAAAGAGATAGTAGTTCATGAAGCTACTATATAAATGTATAAGTTACATCAGAGTTAAACCAGATACAACGGAAGAGTAATACGATACATCAGATACAAATCAGAATACATCACTGGAATCATCGAATACTGAAAGCAGAATGGATGGTTGGATCTTCAAGCAAAGCTCCAACTTCAAAGGTGAGTCTCGAATACTGGTACACTCAGTCTGACCCGAGCGTAAAGCAAAACACAAAGCACTCGAGTCAGGATTAACATTCTTATATTAATAAATCCAACCCAAGTGAAATAGCAATTGAAATACAAGTAACTCAAAGGATGTTTGGAATAACCATCCTTTAAGGATCCGTTAAACTATCTACTAGGTAGTAGTGTACGATAAGTAGATAATGTCTATTAGTAATATAAAGATATCAAAATAGTGTTAAGTCATGGCCCATTCCACCCTTAACACATTTTTATTCCCAAAAGCATATACAAGACCGTAGTTTCCCCAAAACCGGAAGTCACCAGAGGGCAATCCATATACTAAAGGTACAAAACAAATTCGTAGTGGTCGCGAATAAAGGGATACAAGTATGACAAGGCACATGAGGCAATACCCAAGGTAGTGATACTACCGTTTGCCTGATCCGGACTAGTGAGAACGCAACGCCGCAGCGCCCGCAACACCGTGAAACAACACCCTCAAAATCAAGGGTGCACCAATTGACAACAAGTAATGAGTAGTTCGAAGAAGTGTGTCCACTTGAGGTAGCTAATCCTCCATTGGCCCGGCACGGCTCCTGTTTTAGTCATTTCCAATTTGACACAAGTGTCAAGGCTATCCATTATCGTTCTCTTTCTTCAGTCATCACGTACATCATTCCAACCACTTCATTCTGGATCATCACTCCACGTATAGTTATTAAAGTGGTTTCCGGTTTAGATAGAGAGTATATCCGTAACCGATTCCGGTCTCTTTAATAACTTTCGTAATTATTACACCGATTGGTCGTTTATATATTTCAAAACCAAATCAACTACAATTTCAATTAGAATTTGTAACCCAACATTTCATTTATCTTTCTAAATCAATTTCCATAATTTCCGTTTCAAAACTTCCAAATTACCATTTCAAAATCTTATAATTCAATTTCAAATTTTATTTAAAACAATTCGAATATTGATTCAAGTTCATATATCAGTTTCATTTCAAAATCGTTTAAATTAATTTAATTTAACATTCAAATCAATTTAAATTCATTTATCTATTTCATTCAATATTTGTTAAGCAAATTTGCAAATCAAAACAAATTCTATTAAATTTCCAATTCATTAAATCCATTATTTAAATTCAACTTCATTAAATCAAAATTTACAATTTTGAATTAAACTAAATTCATCAAATCAAATTTCTTTAAATTTCAAGTCTTACATTAATTTCAATAAATCACGTTTTATTTCTCGTTAAAGAAATTCAATTTCACTTATTTACTTACTTAAATAATTTTCCAAAACTTAATTAATAAAGAAAACGCAATTTCAATTATTTACAAAGTAAATTCACTTATTCAAAAGTTCAATTTCTCTTATTAAAGAATTCAATTCAATTTGATCATTAAATCATTCAATCTTATTTAATTATTAAATAATTCAAACTTAATTATTAAATAATTTCAAAGTTTAATAATTTCAAACTTAATTATAATTTCAAACTTAATTCAATAATTTCTCAAATTAAACAACATTCTTTCCTCAATTACATTGTTAATATTTTGTTTCAGATTATTATATATTAACATTTTCCTTTCATTAAAATTCAAATTTCAACTTCATTTCAAAACCATATTATTTATTCAAATAAAATCTTCGTTTTATTTTAAATCAAATTATTGACCAATCGGGTTTTATTTAATTTCCTATCCTAGGTCAAGTTCAATTTGGGTATTTATCATTTCAACCCGATTCCAATTCAATTCAAAATCAAAGCATATCAAAGGGAACTTGCAGTGTGATAACTGGGATGGTGTCAAAGTAAATAAACAAGCAATAACAACAAACAATAACAATCCAATAATCAATTTAAATAATCCCGAAATAATCGTATTAATTCGCATTGTTATTTGTACGACTTAATATAATTATTTCTAGAATCTACACTATCATTTCATGTAGATTAAAGATTATTACATTACGGTTTTCACTTGTCATTCAATTTCAATTTTTACACTACAACAATTAATCCAATATACGTTCAATGGTTCAAAGTGTAATTATCACTATGTTACATGTCAATTAATTTAACAAATAAAAGGGGTCATATTCAACTAATCAAATTCAACATATATGTCAATTCAAATTTTTAATTATCCTACGTCAAATTTACTTGCATAATATTTATCACTTTATACATTACAATTTTAACGTCCAATTGTAAACATCAAACAATCAGTCATTTAACAATCAAACTGGATTATCATTGCATATATAACAGATATTGGTGTCAGATGTTACAGGTGAACTGATACAGGTAATAACAGTGTAAATATCTAACAGCAGCATATTTCAATTGTCGTTTCAATTGAAATCAAATTTAATAAATAAAAGAACGTTAATCGTGAGTGAGTGCTCACCTTTCGAGGCTAGATGATTGAGAAGATGACATAGATACGCACACTGATACGGACATAGAAATTGAGTTTCGAATCCAAGCAAAGCAAATTGGCACGAATTCAACGAACAAAGCTGGTAATAAGGGATCGATGAGAAAAAAGAAAAAAAAATATATACATATATAAATAAATCAGTTTGATAAAAAAGAAATTAGATGAGATGTATACTATATTATTATTTCTTTAAACCCAATATTCAATTTAAAATACATATATGTTTAAATAAATCAAAAATTTAAACACAAGTATACTTTGAAAACAAACATATGTACATACTCTCTACATAACTAGCTGGAACCAACATTTCGAAATCTCGTATTTACTTCATAAACTTACTTTATTAAACTTGTACTACATTATAACTTACAAACTCATACACGTTTTAAAGTTTAAAGTTAATATAACCATCCAATGTAACTTCACATACTCTATAAAACAAATTATTGAAATATATACATGTATGCTGAAATGAATGCATACTGCAAATATACACAACCTGGGGGAAATATATTTTCAATATAACCGATCCCATATAAACCATATTCATATATAAACAACAAATGATATAAAACTTTATATATTATATGCATGCAATGTGTATAGCTTTACCCATATATACCCAACATTAAATACAAATCCTTATAAGCTTTTATATATACACAGATTTATATACTATCCTATACTTTACATACTTAAATATATATAAAAACTAGAGTACATGTTATATGTATATATTATAGACAGTCTAGAATTTAACAGCTAATGCATATGTAAAATACACTATAAAACTATCACCATATTATATACCAATGCAGACAGTACATAATAAATGCAGACCAGACTTATATATATTATGTATACAAGCTAAAACATATCATATATGAACCAAGGTATAACTACTTTATAACCAAAATGATATGATTTACTTTGTTATAAACTCAAACTGATGAAATGCAGACTAAAATATATTCATACAATTTCATAGAGTTATCTACACGCCTATACAGATATCTATATACGTTATACATATCTACTGCAAAATATCACATAACTTTATACGAATAAACAGACTATGTACATATTTTTACACACACAACTTACCAGACTTATACACAGACTACTTAAATATATGGTACAACAAAACATATATATACAAACTAACATACCTTTTTATATTTATAAACAATGTTTGTAAGAAAAATATAAGATATATTATATCTCTAACACAAAAGACTATATATACAAACTCAATAGGTCATTTTAACTTATATGCAGGCAAACGTGTGACTTTATTCATATATATATACCAAACCTTATTTTATACAACGTTTATAAGCCTTCATACATATAAACAGATTTATAAACATACCTTAACTAAGGAAATGAAAGTAGATAAATAGCTCGGCTGGCTTGCGAGCAGCAAAGGTTGAAGGCCATGGATCGGTTTTTGATTTGCTGGTGGAAATGAGGAACGAAAGCTCGGTAGGAAGCTGCGAGACGTGCTTGGGTTAGAGCACGTGTACGGCATGCCTGACTTGAGGGAGAAGTCGTGATGTAGGTGGTAGGTTTCGGCCGAGGGGAGGGAATGCACGCAGGAGGCTTTGGTTTTGGCGAAGGAGAGGGAAAGAGGAGGAAGAGGATGATCAAGAGAGGCAGAGGGGTTCGGTTGCCAGGTTGGTGGCGGACGTGGGGCCTGGGCGTTGGCGTGGCGGAGGTGGTGAAGGAGTGGAGAGACTGCGGCTAGCCAGGGAAGGCACGGATTGACTAAGAAGGTTGAGGTGCGGACTGGGGAGAGGGAAGGGAGGTGGCGATGGATCTTGCGGCCATTGGGTGGAGAAGGCGCAGCCAGTCATGGCTTCGGTTGTGCTGCACGGTTCAGGGTGCGGGGCGGTCAGCTGGAGGCAGAGGCGGTGTTGCGAATCTGGGCGCACGGTGGAGGAGGATCGGTCTCATGAGTTTGAGTTTGACGGTTGATGAATCTCGGCCATGGGTGGTTGCTCAGAAGCTTTTGCTTCACGGTGAGTAGGTGGGTAAGTGGGGAGGTAGAGCAACCGAGAAGAAGGAGAGCAGGCAAATTACTTTGGGACAAATGACTTGTAATTTTTGTTTTAGATAAACGAAATGAAAAGATAGAGTGGAAGCCAAATGAGCAGATTATAATAACCAGTGGAATACAAAAATTAAAATGCTGAATTCAAGAAATAAATGCTAACGACCGTTGAAATTTACGCGGTGGAAATTGAATAGCCAAAAGGTACGAAACCGGTACCGATACGGTAACCGTTTTTGTGGATTCCGATGCGAACCGGGCTTCAAAACACAACATTAAATATACCGCAAAAATCAGCACGATGAGGCTATCAAAACGGTACACGGATATCGGTAGTACGATCGAATTATAAAAATTCGAATTTTCTAATAGCGGAAAATGCAAGAAAAACACTGAAAAATAAGATCGACGGAGCCAAAGATGTCCGAATTTGGAAAAACGACAAACTGACATCTTGCTCAGAAGATGATTTAGAATTTTCCTATGTAAAAATATTTAGGTTTCGGAAACATTTTATTTTCATCGCTTTTTAACTGATTAATTTGAAGTGAATTTACACGCGAAATAAACTTTCATATTTTCGGACGAAAATTTACCAGTCGCTATGTTTAACTAGGCGCATTCCAAATATCAAATTTTTATTTCAAAATTTTATCGTTTAAAATTTCACAAAATTTCAACTAATTACGTTATTAAAACAGTTGAAATTTACGGGTCGTTACACTCTCCCCCACTCAAAACTTTTCGTCCCCGAAAAGGAACGAGGTAGGAGAATAGAAACAACCAGAAAGAAAAACAGATTTGAAATACAAAATAACAATTAATTTAAACCATATAAATTCAAATTTAAATTAATTGATATTCAATAATTGATTTAATCCATTTGATTCCAATAAAATCAATCTCAACTATTTCTAAATTCATTATCTTATTATCCCATTTTCTTCAATTTACAATTCTAAAACCATAAATTTGAATAGTCTTTTATTTTAATCATATTTTCTTCAACAATTTTAAATTCTTCTTTATTCCAAATTACTGTTAAATTTATTCTACTTAATATATCCACTCACATATATTTAAACCATATAAATTAACTTAAACCATATAAATTTCAATTTAAATTAATTTATATTCAATAAATGCTTTTAAATTCAAGGTATTTCCATAAGTTAATCAAATTTCAATCTATTAATTCCTTTAAAACAAATTTATTTGCCTCATCTATTATTCAATCAACCTATTATCCTATTACTCTATTAACATCTTTATAATAAAATTTTAAGTATATAACATTTATTATAACACTCAAATTTTATTCATAAACATTTTATATTGTATATTATCCAATTACATATTCAACTTCTGAATGATTTAGGTAAGTTGTATTAGAATGCAGTTGAACAAAATACAAATAAAATTTTCCCAATTCAATTATTCAAGTTTTAAATTTTTTTATTCCAAATTTTGGTCTTATTTATAATTAAAATCATCTTTAACAAAATTTAAGAATTAGATTTCCGATTAACTTTAAACAGTTTAGAGATATATATAATATATTTATATCAAATCAAATTTTAAAATAAGATACCTCTCTATATATAAATCAAATTATACTGAAGAAATTCAAATCAAAATATTTTTCAAAACAAACCATAGTAAAGCTACAGAATAGTATCTCCACTTCGAAACTCGAAAATGAACGTCGATGATGCGGCCGCCATCACCGAAATTATTTTCCAGCGACAAAGAGAAGAGCACTGATTTCAACATTTAAAATTCTTCGGAAACGGTTCCTATTTGAAAATACTTTAAATAAAATATACTTTAAAATTTTAAAAACCGAAGTTCGAAATCACCGAAAACTAATAAATTCTCAAATTTCTGAATTAAATTCATTTGAATTCCAAATTAAAATTTTAAACCATGTTCTATAATTTGATTTATTTATCATATTAGAATAATCAATGGTTTTCCAACAATAAATGAAAATCAAATATTATCATTTTTGACAACAAATTCATTAACAATTTAATTTCATAATATAATCATACAAAACTTTATTTTATTTACCAAAGTTGAAAACGAAATTGTGTCAGTTTGCTCTGCTCAAGTGTTTTGGAAATCTTATCGATAGCGTTGATCAAACGAATCGATCGGAAACCCAAATCAACATCAACAACTCAAACAACACAATATATAAAACATTTTTATATAAATTTCCAAATACACTTCCTCGCTCGACGATACAAGAATGGATTTCAAAGCAAGGATAGAGATTCAAATTTTGATAGACTCAAATCAAAGAGAATTTCGATTCGAAGATAGGTTTGAACAAAGACGAGATAATTAAATAACCAAATAAGGCGATGGATAAGTTTATATAAATCGCGGGCAACCTTAACCGGGTCGACCGTGACTTCAAAATAAGATCGGTGTGGAATTCCGAGGTAAATCTACATTCGATCTCAAGAAATAGAATTCAGGTATAGCAAGAAATAGATAGCATCATAAACCGAGGATACAGAAATCTCCGATAAATCGATGCCTATTATAAAGGAGTTTACTCCTTTACGAATCATTCTAAGATTGGCGAGACCGCCGATCTATTATAGATAACATTCAGAATGGAGTTATGGGGTGCTCCATGATTGAAAGAAGACGAATAGTGAAGGACACGAATGAATTTCGGAACCGAGGGGAACGTTCCAAAATTCAAAGGAATTGAGTCAAAGGAAGAGATTGAAACTCGAATGAGAGTGATTCAGTAAATACATTTACCCTATATCTTAAGTTTTGCCTAGAGCTACCAAAGCTCTGATACCAACTGTAACGGACCACGTCAGTGGGGTAACGCCCACCGTAGCATACAGCTGTACCTGTGTTCTACCTTTACAGCCAACCTCTCGACTGCACCAACCCCGCAGGGACATGTAGGAGTAAGAGTCATCCGCTCGCTACCAAACCAAATGCGAGAACCCCCTATCATGCTGCACCCTCTAAGTGCATAGGCAGACACACATGCCGGATTTGAATTGCTCAAAATACCGCGTTGTTAATTTAAATTTTGCAAAACTGAACATATACAGTAAATAAATAATCACAGATCACAGACACAGAGTAATAAGTGCAGCGGAAATAAAAGAGATAGTAGTTCATGAAGCTACTATATAAATGTATAAGTTACATCAGAGTTAAACCAGATACAACGGAAGAGTAATACGATACATCAGATACAAATCAGAATACATCACTGGAATCATCGAATACTGAAAGCAGAATGGATGGCTGGATCTTCAAGCAAAGCTCCAACTTCAAAGGTGAGTCTCGAATACTGGTACACTCAGTCTGACCCGAGCGTAAAGCAAAACACAAAACACTCGAGTCAGGATTAACATTCTTATATTAATAAATCCAACCCAAGTGAAATAGCAATTAAAATACAAGTAACTCAAAGGATGTTTGGAATAACCATCCTTTAAGGATCCGTTAAACTATCTACTAGGTAGTAGTGTACGATAAGTAGATAATGTCTATCAGTAATATAAAGATATCAAAATAGTGTTAAGTCATGGCCCATTCCACCCTTAACACATTTTTATTCCCAAAAGCATATACAAGACCGTAGTTTCCCCAAAACCGGAAGTCACCAGAGGGCAATCCATATACTAAAGGTACAAAACAAATTCGTAGTGGTCGCGAATAAAGGGATACAAGTATGACAAGGCACATGAGGCAATACCCAAGGTAGTGATACTACCGTTTGCCTGATCCGGACTGGTGAGAACGCAACGCCGCAGCGCCCGCAACACCGTGAAACAACACTCCCAAAATCAAGGGTGCACCAATCGATAACAAGTAATGAGTAGTTCGAAGAAGTGTGTCCACTTGAGGTAGCTAATCCTCCATTGGCCCGGCACGGCTCCTGTTTTAGTCATTTCCAATTTGACACAAGTGTCAAGGCTATCCATTATCGTTCTCTTTCTTCAGTCATCACGTACATCATTCCAACCACTTCATTCTGGATCATCACTCCGCGTATAGTTATTAAAGTGGTTTCCGGTTTAGATAGAGAGTATATCCGTAACCGATTCCGGTCTCTTTAATAACTTTCGTAATTATTACACCGATTGGTCGTTTATATATTTCAAAACCAAATCAACTACAATTTCAATTAGAATTTGTAAACCAACATTTCATTTATCTTTCTAAATCAATTTCCATAATTTCCGTTTCAAAACTTCCAAATTACCATTTCAAAATCTTATAATTCAATTTCAAATTTTATTTAAAACAATTCGAATATTGATTCAAGTTCATATATCAGTTTCATTTCAAAATCATTTAAATTAATTTAATTTAACATTCAAATCAATTTAAATTCATTTATCTATTTCATTCAATATTTGTTAAGCAAATTTGCAAATCATAACAAATTTTATTAAATTTCCAATTCATTAAATCCATTATTTAAATTCAACTTCATTAAATCAAAATTTACAATTTTGAATTAAACTAAATTCATCAAATCAAATTTCTTTAAATTTCAAGTCTTACATTAATTTCAATAAATCACGTTTTATTTCTCGTTAAAGAAATTCAATTTCACTTATTTACTTACTTAAATAATTTTCCAAAACTTAATTAATAAAGAAAACTCAATTTCAATTATTTACAAAGTAAATTCACTTATTCAAAAGTTCAATTTCTCTTATTAAAGAATTCAATTCAATTTGATCATTAAATCATTCAATCTTATTTAATTATTAAATAATTCAAACTTAATTATTAAATAATTTCAAAGTTTAATAATTTCAAACTTAATTATAATTTCAAACTTAATTCAATAATTTCTCAAATTAAACAACATTCTTTCCTCAATTACATTGTTAATATTTTGTTTCAGATTATTATATATTAACACTTTCCTTTCATTAAAATTCAAATTTCAACTTCATTTCAAAACCATATTATTTATTCAAATAAAATCTTCGTTTTATTTTAAATCAAATTATTGACCAATCGGGTTTTATTTAATTTCCTATCCTAGGTCAAGTTCAATTTGGGTATTTATCATTTCAACCCGATTCCAATTCAATTCAAAATCAAAGCATATCAAAGGGAACTTGCCGTGTGATAACTGGGATGGTGTCAAAGTAAATAAACAAGCAATAACAACAAACAATAACAATCCAATAATCAATTTAAATAATCCCGAAATAATCGTATTAATTCGCATTGTTATTTGTACGACTTAATATAATTATTTCTAGAATCTACACTATCATTTCATGTAGATTAAAGATTATTACATTACGGTTTTCACTTGTCATTCAATTTCAATTTTTACACTACAACAATTAATCCAATATACGTTCAATGGTTCAAAGTGTAATTATCACTATGTTACATGTCAATTAATTTAACAAATAAAAGGGGTCATATTCAACTAATCAAATTCAACATATATGTCAATTCAAATTTTTAATTATCCTACGTCAAATTTACTTGCATAATATTTATCACTTTATACATTACAATTTTAACGTCCAATTGTAAACATCAAACAATCAGTCATTTAACAATCAAACTGGATTATCATTGCATATATAACAGATATTGGTGTCAGATGTTACAGGTGAACTGATACAGGTAATAACAGTGTAAATATCTAACAGCAGCATATTTCAATTGTCGTTTCAATTGAAATCAAATTTAATAAATAAAAGAACGTTAATCGTGAGTGAGTGCTCACCTTTCGAGGCTAGATGATTGAGAAGATGACATAGATACGCACACTGATACGGACATAGAAATTGAGTTTCGAATCCAAGCAAAGCAAATTGGCACGAATTCAACGAACAAAGCTGGTAATAAGGGATCGATGAGAAAAAAGAAAAAAATATATATACATATATAAATAAATCAGTTTGATAAAAAAAAATTAGATGAGATGTATACTATATTATTATTTCTTTAAACCCAATATTCAATTTAAAATACATATATGTTTAAATAAATCAAAAATTTAAACACAAGTATATTTTGAAAACAAACATATGTACATACTCTCTACATAACTAGCTGGAACCAACATTTCGAAATCTCGTATTTACTTCATAAACTTACTTTATTAAACTTGTACTACATTATAACTTACAAACTCATACACGTTTTAAAGTTTAAAGTTAATATAACCATCCAATGTAACTTCACATACTCTATAAAACAAATTATTGAAATATATACATGTATGCTGAAATGAACGCATACTGCAAATATACACAACCTGGGGGAAATATATTTTCAATATAACCGATCCCATATAAACCATATTCATATATAAACAACAAATGATATAAAACTTTATATATTATATGCATGCAATGTGTATAGCTTTACCCATATATACCCAACATTAAATACAAATCTTTATAAGCTTTATATATACACAGATTTATATACTATCCTATACTTTACATACTTAAATATATATAAAAACTAGAGTACATGTTATATGTATATATTATAGACAGCCTAGAATTTAACAGCTAATGCATATGTAAAATACACTATAAAACTATCACCATATTATATACCAATGCAGACAGTACATAATAAATGCAGACCAGACTTATATATAATATGTATACAAGCTAAAACATATCATATATGAACCAAGGTATAACTACTTTATAACCAAAATGATATGATTTACTTTGTTATAAACTCAAACTGATGAAATGCAGACTAAAATATATTCATACAATTTCATAGAGTTATCTACACGCCTATACAGATATCTATATACGTTATACATATCTACTGCAAAATATCACATAACTTTATACGAATAAATAGACTATGTACATATATATACACACACAACTTACCAGACTTATACACAGACTACTTAAATATATGGTACAACAAAACATATATATACAAACTAACATACCTTTTTATATTTAAAAACAATGTTTGTAAGAAAAATATAAGATATATTATATCTCTAACACAAAAGACTATATATACAAACTCAATAGGTCATTTTAACTTATATGCAGGCAAACGTGTGACTTTATTCATATATATATACCAAACCTTATTTTATACAACGTTTATAAGCCTTCATACATATAAACAGATTTATAAACATACCTTATCTAAGGAAATGAAAGTAGATAAATAGCTCGGCTGGCTTGCGAGCAGCAAAGGTTGAAGGCCATGGATCGGTTTTTGATTTGCTGGTGGAAATGAGGAACGAAAGCTCGGTAGGAAGCTGCGAGACGTGCTTGGGTTAGAGCACGTGTACGGCATGCCTGACTTGAGGGAGAAGTCGTGATGTAGGTGGTAGGTTTCGGCCGAGGGGAGGGAATGCACGCAGGAGGCTTTGGTTTTGGCGAAGGAGAGGGAAAGAGGAGGAAGAGGATGATCAAGAGAGGCAGAGGGGTTCGGTTGCCAGGTTGGTGGCGGACGTGGGGCCTGGGCGTTGGCGTGGCGGAGGTGGTGAAGGAGTGGAGAGACTACGGCTAGCCAGGGAAGGCACGGATTGGCTAAGAAGGTTGAGGTGCGGACTGGGGAGAGGGAAGGGAGGTGGCGATGGATCTTGCGGCCATTGGGTGGAGAAGGCGCAGCCAGTCATGGCTTCGGTTGTGCTGCACGGTTCAGGGTGCGGGGCGGTCTGCTGGAGGCAGAGGCGGTGTTGCGAATCTGGGCGCACGGTGGAGGAGGATCGGTCTCATGAGTTTGAGTTTGACGGTTGATGAATCTCGACCATGGGTGGTTGCTCAGAAGCTTTTGCTTCACGGTGAGTAGGTGGGTAAGTGGGGAGGTAGAGCAACTGAGAAGAAGGAGAGCAGGCAAATTACTTTGGGACAAATGACTTGTAATTTTTGTTTTAGATAAACGAAATGAAAAGATAGAGTGGAAGCCAAATGGGCAGATTATAATAACTAGTGGAATACAAAAATTAAAATGCTGAATTCATGAAATAAATGCTAACGACCGTTGAAATTTACGCGGTGGAAATTGAATAGCCAAAAGGTACGAAACCGGTACCGATACGGTAACCGTTTTTGTGGATTCCGATGCGAACCGGGCTTCAAAACACAACATTAAATATACCGTAAAAATCAGCACGATGAGGCTATCAAAACGGTACACGGATATCGGTAGTACGATCGAATTATAAAAATTCGAATTTTCTAATAGCGGAAAATGCAAGAAAAACGCTGAAAAATAAGATCGACGGAGCCAAAGATGTCCGAATTTGGAAAAACGACAAACTGACATCTTGCTCAGAAGATGGTTTAGAATTTTCCTATGTAAAAATATTTAGGTTTCGGAAATATTTTATTTTCATCGCTTTTTAACTGATTAATTTGAAGCGAATTTACGCGCGAAATAAACTTTCATATTTTCGGACGAAAATTTACCAGTCGCTATGTTTAACTAGGCGCATTCCAAATATTAAATTTTTATTTCAAAATTTTATCGTTTAAAATTTCATAAAATTTCAACTAATTACGTTATTAAAACAGTTGAAATTTACGGGTCGTTACAGATTAGTTGCCTCTTTCATTGCATTAGAGAATGCAACAAATCATCTACATGGGAAAGGTTTATGGAAGTATTCAATAACTTATTAACGAAGATATTTTGTCAAGTCTGTTATAAATAAACATGTCTAGGGTTCATAAGATGTGTGGGAAAAAGTTTATTTTGTTGGGTGTTTGGGATTGAGATTTCTTCTCAATTTTAAGTCTCTTTGTATTTTCTTGGTTGAATCAATAAAAGTTTTTTTTTTGGGGAATTAATTTTTTTTGCTTTCTTCACTACTTTCTCTTCTAAATCTAATTGGGTAGTGATCCCGGAAAATTCTTAACACTTATTTCCCTGGTTACTTCTGATGAGATCAAGTCTGCCATTTTTCTCTTAACTGTTTGAGTGTTGGAGGCCTGTATGGTTTTAATGCTTTTTTCTTTAAGGAAGCATGAGAAAAAATTAAAGTTGATTTTATGCCTGCTGTTCAGCATTTCTTCCTATCTAATAATCTTCAGCCTGGATTGAATGTACCTAACATATCTCTCATTCCAAAGGTTGAATCTCCTTATCTTGTGTCTCAATTTAGACCTATATTTTGTGCAAATGTAACATACAAGTGCATCTCCAAAATCCTCTCTACTAGACTTAAAGGTTTTATTCGAACAATAGTGAGACAAACTAGTCAGCTTTTATTTAAGGAAGATCTATTAGTGATAACATCTTGCTAACCCAGGAATTCCTCAATGGATATGGTAGGAATAATATTTCCCCTAGATGTGTGATCAAATTAGATATTCAGAAAGCCTTTGATATAATCTCATGGCAATCTATCATTGCAATATTGTCCAGAATGAACATTCCACTTTGTGACAACCCGGAGTTTTATAACGATTTAATTGGTTGAATTCTTTTAAAAATTGAGTTGAAATTCTTTTGATAATTTGATAAAGGGTATGTGGGCTTTCAAATTAATTCGGGCCGCTCCCTTTTCAATCAATTCGACCCGTTCCCTTTTGTTGAGATAAGGGATGTACTCGCTCCCCTTTTCATTTTCCGGGAGCCAAACCCTAAAATAAATCGAACGAAGAAAAATGGTGGCGGCTCAATGTTTTTCATTCGTCTCCAATTAGGGCTTCGTTCAACTTCGTGGTGCCGTGGTTTCAACTTGCTTGATCGATTCTGTGTGGCTCACTACGGCTGCTCCTTCTCGCTCATCTTCGAGATGCCGTGGCTTCAATTCCGATACTCGTTCTTCTTTGACAATTTGGGCTTTCGATTTTCTGGGGCATCGGCTACAAACTTTCGACCGAATGATAAGGTGAGTAAATCTAGTTACTCACATCTAATTCAAGCACATACATTTGTGAGTGTGATTTTCACTGCTTTGAATCCTTGGGTTTTTGTTTGTATACGAACGTTAGAGTTCGTCTTGATTCACCTTGGCCATCCTATTTTGTTTGAATACATAGATGGTTTCTCTGACTTTAGCAGTTGTACAGTTTTATGCCTGATACTCGTAGAGTTGATTCTTGTATGGATTTCTGGCTTTAATGACCTTTGATTTGGGTTGACGATGTTGTTTTTGTTCACCCTTGACTATCTCGCGACCACCACGGCTTGAGATTTGGGTTGATTTGGGTTGATTTGGGTTCGACCTTGTTTTCATGGAAAAATCGGCTTTGATGCTTTTGCACTGGTACCATGACTTTGATCTTCACTGACCTGCTGTCCCCTGATTTCGTTTATACTGTGAATTCTGTTCTTTGTCAAACTACTTGAGAAATCGATTTCGGTCTGTAGATTTGTTTCTTTGTAGCTCTGTTGCCCTTAACGTTGTAATGTTGAACTTGGATAGTATACCAGTGATGTATCATCCCTGTTGTATACCTGTAGTTGCATTGTTCATGTTGTAACTGTGCACTTGTCGGTGTAGTCTTCATTTAGGGTAGTCTGCACTACTTCATGTTGTTGCTTGACCTGTTCCACTATGGTTCCATGCCTTGTGGTTGAATTTTATTCGTGTTGGCTGTCACATTGGGCTTGTAGTTGTAGTAGCTTGATGATCATTTGTTCATGTTATACCTTCTGAAATCACTTAAACTCTGGTCTGTGGTCTTGGGTATATCACTGCATACTTGACTAGTTGCATTCATTTCATGTCCTCATTGCACTTGTATTTCCTCAAGCTTGTGCTGTCTGGTTGATTGTACTTGAATCAGTGATTTGCTTCCCTGTTACTATTGGTCATCTTCTCTGTCATTTGCAGTTGTACATCTGAGTCAGTCATTCTGTTTTCATATTGTTGCATTGTTGCCTGTCATCTCTACTTCACCTATGCTGCATGATATTTGTTGTACATATAGGTGATCAGTTGCCTGTGGGCTTTACTTGAATACGATCTTGTACTTGTAAACTTTGAACTAGTGCACTCGTGACCATTCACTGCTGCACTCAGGTCTGTGACATTTGTAACCTGTATATTCATGTTGGAGTTGTTTATTGAAGTTCATTCTATTATTGTTGGCACTAACTTCATCATGTTGGCATTCTTTTATCTGGTTTGTTGTTTTCGCCTATGTGCTTCGACTTTGGCATTTGCCTTGTTCTAGACTATGAAATTAATACTGTCCAGTTACAGTATTAAATATAAATGTACAATTCGTACATTCATGTTTTGGAAACTGTTTGCACCCAGTTGCATTCTAGTCTTCATACATATGTATGCAGTGACGTGTGTATATACGTTAATTGATATGTATATATGCATGTTCGAATTGCATTTTCTTTTCTCTTGGAATGATTGACTGTATTTTGGGATTGAATTACGACTTGGTGGAGTTGCTGCCATTATTTTGGGCACTGACTTCAGTTTGTCTGCACTTTGATGATTAAGTTATATTGCCTCTGACTTTTGACATACAGTCTTCATTTACTTCAAGTTAGTCGCTTACAGTCGCATTGTTGACCCATTATTCTGGTTGACATTTTGTTATCGTCTACTTGTATCAACCCCTATCATCACTTAGTTAGTGCAGTCTTCGAGTAGTTAGTGCACTTGTATACAGCTGCATTGGGTAGTTCTTTGTAGTCTTCACTATGCCATATTGTCACTGCATATCTCTTTCACATTGCTTTCCTTGTGGTTTAGTTGCACACTGCTGTCACTCGTAGTTGCTGCAGTGTTATAGATCACTGTCTTCATTTGAGACAGTGTTCATATACTCTTGAGTCATGTTTCAGTTGCTCGAATTGGTTGGGCTTGTGTTGTTGGTTCATGTTGTGGCTTCTCTTGTATCTCTTGCGATATCTGTCGAGCCTAGTTGTATATGCATTGTATCACTTGATGGCATCAAGTCTGATCTACAGTTGCCACCATTTGTGATATCTTGTGATATCTACAGTTGCCACCATTTGTTTACTTTGATTCTGGGGTGTCACTGTCTTCTTTCTGCACTTGTATTCACGTTGCAGTATGTTTATGTGATGTTGCCTCTGTGTATTTGTAGCAGTTGCATGTTGCACCTTTATCTGTGCACACGAGTTGGTGGGGCAGTGCACACGAGTTCGAATGCACGCGTGTGTACTGCAGCCACCAAGAAATCGACAGCCTTGAATTGATATTTCTTTGCGTCATGATGCATTGAGCTTTTATACCGTATTGGCGAGGCCGTACACGCGCGCGTGTACGGCAGCCAATCGAACTTTGATGATTTTAAAGTGACAATTTCAATTGTTTAAATTGAATTAGTTGATTTGATGAACTGTTATTTACCTCTGTTGATGATTTAAATCTGTTGATTTGTCGGTTAACACTGTTTAGTGTTACATATGCCGTGATCCAATTCTCGTATCGAGAGTTGGATATACGAGATTTCTGTGATTATCGTCTATTTGATTATCTGATTATTATTGCTGCTATGCACTAATAACTGAGTTTGAATTAGACTGACCCGTGTATTATTTTCTTTTGAATTTAATACTCGGGTCAGACCCGAGTTATTTCAGGTTGTAGATTTCCTGATTTGAGTTGCTGTTTGAGCTATGAAGACTTTTCACATCTTTTGAAGTAATCGTGTCATAGTATAGGTTGATATGTATTCATGTATATTAGTTGATAATGTACGTGTATATATAACTTCCAGAGTCGACAATTGTAGTTGTATCATATGTATTGTATCAACTGTATTGTAACTGACATCAGTTATATATATATGAGACTTTTGTTTTATCTGTGTTCCGCATTCTTTGTGTATCTGTGTTGTTTTATATATATTGTCCTAAACCATTATGAACCATCGTAGTTCGTTTTATACTTGAATTGGATATGTCAATGGGAGTGAATAAATAAGAGATGAAAAATTTAAAATATATACCACTCCTATCGAGGTAACCAATACTAGTGTAAGGCCAACTACGGATGGCCGCTCCTACCCAGCCTTATTCTTCATAATAACAGACAGTATTTCTTTTAATACTCTTTGTTATTGTGAGTATAGAGGTGGGGCGTCACAGTTGGTATCAGAGCTTGGGGTTTATGGACATAATATAAAACATAACTTGGATGGAACATGTGTTACAACTATTTGTCGATGTTTTCTTTGTGTTTTGAGTCAAAACTAAAGTTTTGAAATTAGGATGAAATTTTTAAATATCTTTATTTAAAAAATAAAAGTGAAACTGTCTTCGCTGAGTACAACTGATAATCTAATTGAGTTAAAAAAAAAAAAAAAAATTGAAATATGAAATTTAAAAATTTCATTGGTTGTTTACATAGCTGTGTTTATTTTGTTTCTTTGAGAATTTCGAATCTGAATTAGGGATTCGAAATGATTGCAGTTATGTGATTCTTGTTGAGATTTTTGCTGATTTTCTTTTATGCTAATCACATGTTGAATAGATTCTTGCTGTTTTGAATTATCTTCATTGAAGATATGTTTGAATGATTTCTTTGTTCATTTTGTAGTACGTGCAAATTTGAGTTGCACGTTACTGCATTAATTTTACGTTGAACCAATGCTTGGTTATGAAACGTATTTTATTGCCGTTACCTTTATAACGGGATTTTTATACTAGTGCTATATTTTGAAGCACGATGTTTAGTTAAAAATTTTTATGAGTGAAAATTCACTGGTGTTACACTGTGGTGTAAATTGTTTTGATGAGATTTTGACGTTTAAAAATTACTGTCGCTTTGGCTTCAGTAACCGTCAAATTTTAAAAAGTGGATTTTCAAGCGGTTATACCGCAATGCGGATTTGTGACCCGTTTTTACGGTATTTGAGAAGTACAATTTCCTTATCGAAATTGTTACTAATATTGCTGCTTTAACCACATAATTGGGAAATCGTTTTAAAATGAAAATTGTTTTATAAAAATTTCTAACAGTTTGCACTTTCAAAAGAAGAGGAAAGTAAGTAATAATCACTTATGAGATTTATGGCATTAAGCCCCAAGTAAGGGCAACCAATTATTTTATATGAAAATCATATTATGATTTCTGTTAATCTTTATTTCTCTGGATAAATATATGATGATCATGAATGACATTTTGGTTGAATTTTTGGTTACTGTTTTGATTTGCTTTTGGAATTGACTAATTTTGTTTTAAAAAATCGTTTAATCAATCATATAACCCGATTACAGAAATGAGTTTGTAACTCAGTTTTTATAAGAAAATAATTTGAATAATTTACTGAGAAATATGGTATTGAATAATAATAATGGATTAGGCAGTATGAACAAAGAGGTTTATGCTCATGTCTAGTTCATTTAAAAAATTGATATGAACAAAGCAATATATATATATAAAAAAAAAAAAACGTGATCAAGCAGAAATGACTTTGAAATGGGTTGTAAAAATTTGGCATGAATGTTGGTATGTTTAGATATGATTTTTAAAAGAAATTAAATTCCCTACTTATGAAATGAAGAAAGGATTACAAGAGTATTTCTGGAGTTAAAAAGGAAAAATTCCTTAAA
This sequence comes from Allium fistulosum, assembly GCA_030737815.1. NCBI lineage: Eukaryota > Viridiplantae > Streptophyta > Magnoliopsida > Asparagales > Amaryllidaceae > Allium > Allium fistulosum. The sequence goes on from CM060901.1 coordinate 1,622,646,518, forward strand.
TGAATGAATATGTATGGTCTCTAAATTACCAAGTAATTTAGGGGAGTTGCCTTGATCTACTCATCATCAGGTGGATGGTGGGTATGTGCATGACTTGTTAAAGTCCTGAAGGCCTCTGTGCAAAGGTTAACAGATTGAGTCCTTTGCAATGCACACTTTGTGTTCAAAGGCAAGAGTTTGGACCATATAAAAATGTAAAATGGAACTGGAAAATAAGCTAGGCAGTGTGAACAAAGGAGGTTCATGCTTATGTCTAGATTGTTTTAAATTGGAGATGAACAATGCAATAAGTTATTTATGTGCTGATTTGTTCAGATCTAAAGCTAAAATGTTTTATAGGTTTTTCTTTAAAACCTTACCCTATGTTCACAATAGGATTGAGTATAAGAATGTTTATAGAATTCTACTGGATTTGTTTAAGAGATCATGACATTCTTGAATATAGGAGATATGCAAGTGATAAAACAAATTTTGAAAGAGACAACTGGAGAAATGAAATAAAACATTATTTTCACGAATGAAAGTATGGACAGTTGAGATTTTCTGAAATAAGAAATGAGATTGGTCACTAGATTATAAAACTAATCTAGGAGAGAAGCCTTGATCTATTCATCATAAGGAGTATGATGGGTATGTGCATGACTTGTTTAAGTCCTATAGGCCTTTGTGCAAGGGTTAACAGATTGAGTCCCTTGCAATGCACACATGGTGTTCAATGGCAAAGAGACATGACCAAATTAAATTGATAAATCGAGATTTAGAGCTGAGCTATGGAATTAAAATGAGTTGATTCCATAGGAGTATGTGTACATGTATACTGAATTGAACAATCGAAATATTGTTGATTTGAGATTCGATTATCATTTTTGATAATTGAATATTTGTTGATTTGAGATTCGATTATCGTTTTTGATAATTGAATATTTGTTGATTTGAGAATTCGATTATCGTTTTTGATAATTGAATATTTGTTGATTTGGGATTTCCGATTATCGTTTTTGATAATTGAATATTATCGTTTTGATAATTATGCAAATGCTAATTTTGCTGATTGAAAGATTTTCTAGTCTCTAACTGATTCTAGATCATGTTGATTATATTAAACTGCTGTTTTCTATCTATCTTTGTTGATAGTTATATTTTGCTGATTATGAAGTTAGTGTTTTCTATTTATCGGTTGGATAACTAGATATTTGCAGTTTTGCGATTTGCGAATTTTGTTTTCTAATTATCTTTGTTGATAATTAAATATTGCTGATAATTGCATTTATTCAGTTTTGTTGTTTTCTGATTATCTATTTGATGATTAGATTTTGTGAGAATTTGTGAACTTATTTTATGGAATTAAAAGTTTTCTTCGATGTTGGTGTTCTTGATCTTTATTTTTCTAGATTAACCAGTTATGTTAAAAAAAAAATAATTGTTATTGACAACCTTAATTATGAAAATTGCGGGGACGCAATTTCTATAAGGAGGGGAGTCTGTGACAACCCGGAGTTTTATAACGATTTAATTGGTTGAATTCTTTTAAAAATTGAGTTGAAATTCTTTTGATAATTTGATAAAGGGTATGTGGGCTTTCAAATTAATTCGGGCCGCTCCCTTTTCAATCAATTCGACCCGTTCCCTTTTGTTGAGATAAGGGATGTACTCGCTCCCCTTTTCATTTTCCGGGAGCCAAACCCTAAAATAAATCGAACGAAGAAAAATGGTGGCGGCTCAATGTTTTTCATTCGTCTCCAATTAGGGCTTCGTTCAACTTCGTGGTGCCGTGGTTTCAACTTGCTTGATCGATTCTGTGTGGCTCACTACGGCTGCTCCTTCTCGCTCATCTTCGAGATGCCGTGGCTTCAATTCCGATACTCGTTCTTCTTTGACAATTTGGGCTTTCGATTTTCTGGGGCATCGGCTACAAACTTTCGACCGAATGATAAGGTGAGTAAATCTAGTTACTCACATCTAATTCAAGCACATACATTTGTGAGTGTGATTTTCACTGCTTTGAATCCTTGGGTTTTTGTTTGTATACGAACGTTAGAGTTCGTCTTGATTCACCTTGGCCATCCTATTTTGTTTGAATACATAGATGGTTTCTCTGACTTTAGCAGTTGTACAGTTTTATGCCTGATACTCGTAGAGTTGATTCTTGTATGGATTTCTGGCTTTAATGACCTTTGATTTGGGTTGACGATGTTGTTTTTGTTCACCCTTGACTATCTCGCGACCACCACGGCTTGAGATTTGGGTTGATTTGGGTTGATTTGGGTTCGACCTTGTTTTCATGGAAAAATCGGCTTTGATGCTTTTGCACTGGTACCATGACTTTGATCTTCACTGACCTGCTGTCCCCTGATTTCGTTTATACTGTGAATTCTGTTCTTTGTCAAACTACTTGAGAAATCGATTTCGGTCTGTAGATTTGTTTCTTTGTAGCTCTGTTGCCCTTAACGTTGTAATGTTGAACTTGGATAGTATACCAGTGATGTATCATCCCTGTTGTATACCTGTAGTTGCATTGTTCATGTTGTAACTGTGCACTTGTCGGTGTAGTCTTCATTTAGGGTAGTCTGCACTACTTCATGTTGTTGCTTGACCTGTTCCACTATGGTTCCATGCCTTGTGGTTGAATTTTATTCGTGTTGGCTGTCACATTGGGCTTGTAGTTGTAGTAGCTTGATGATCATTTGTTCATGTTATACCTTCTGAAATCACTTAAACTCTGGTCTGTGGTCTTGGGTATATCACTGCATACTTGACTAGTTGCATTCATTTCATGTCCTCATTGCACTTGTATTTCCTCAAGCTTGTGCTGTCTGGTTGATTGTACTTGAATCAGTGATTTGCTTCCCTGTTACTATTGGTCATCTTCTCTGTCATTTGCAGTTGTACATCTGAGTCAGTCATTCTGTTTTCATATTGTTGCATTGTTGCCTGTCATCTCTACTTCACCTATGCTGCATGATATTTGTTGTACATATAGGTGATCAGTTGCCTGTGGGCTTTACTTGAATACGATCTTGTACTTGTAAACTTTGAACTAGTGCACTCGTGACCATTCACTGCTGCACTCAGGTCTGTGACATTTGTAACCTGTATATTCATGTTGGAGTTGTTTATTGAAGTTCATTCTATTATTGTTGGCACTAACTTCATCATGTTGGCATTCTTTTATCTGGTTTGTTGTTTTCGCCTATGTGCTTCGACTTTGGCATTTGCCTTGTTCTAGACTATGAAATTAATACTGTCCAGTTACAGTATTAAATATAAATGTACAATTCGTACATTCATGTTTTGGAAACTGTTTGCACCCAGTTGCATTCTAGTCTTCATACATATGTATGCAGTGACGTGTGTATATACGTTAATTGATATGTATATATGCATGTTCGAATTGCATTTTCTTTTCTCTTGGAATGATTGACTGTATTTTGGGATTGAATTACGACTTGGTGGAGTTGCTGCCATTATTTTGGGCACTGACTTCAGTTTGTCTGCACTTTGATGATTAAGTTATATTGCCTCTGACTTTTGACATACAGTCTTCATTTACTTCAAGTTAGTCGCTTACAGTCGCATTGTTGACCCATTATTCTGGTTGACATTTTGTTATCGTCTACTTGTATCAACCCCTATCATCACTTAGTTAGTGCAGTCTTCGAGTAGTTAGTGCACTTGTATACAGCTGCATTGGGTAGTTCTTTGTAGTCTTCACTATGCCATATTGTCACTGCATATCTCTTTCACATTGCTTTCCTTGTGGTTTAGTTGCACACTGCTGTCACTCGTAGTTGCTGCAGTGTTATAGATCACTGTCTTCATTTGAGACAGTGTTCATATACTCTTGAGTCATGTTTCAGTTGCTCGAATTGGTTGGGCTTGTGTTGTTGGTTCATGTTGTGGCTTCTCTTGTATCTCTTGCGATATCTGTCGAGCCTAGTTGTATATGCATTGTATCACTTGATGGCATCAAGTCTGATCTACAGTTGCCACCATTTGTGATATCTTGTGATATCTACAGTTGCCACCATTTGTTTACTTTAATTCTGGGGTGTCACTGTCTTCTTTCTGCACTTGTATTCACGTTGCAGTATGTTTATGTGATGTTGCCTCTGTGTATTTGTAGCAGTTGCATGTTGCACCTTTATCTGTGCACACGAGTTGGTGGGGCAGTGCACACGAGTTCGAATGCACGCGTGTGTACTGCAGCCACCAAGAAATCGACAGCCTTGAATTGATATTTCTTTGCGTCATGATGCATTGAGCTTTTATACCGTATTGGCGAGGCCGTACACGCGCGCGTGTACGGCAGCCAATCGAACTTTGATGATTTTAAAGTGACAATTTCAATTGTTTAAATTGAATTAGTTGATTTGATGAACTGTTATTTACCTCTGTTGATGATTTAAATCTGTTGATTTGTCGGTTAACACTGTTTAGTGTTACATATGCCGTGATCCAATTCTCGTATCGAGAGTTGGATATACGAGATTTCTGTGATTATCGTCTATTTGATTATCTGATTATTATTGCTGCTATGCACTAATAACTGAGTTTGAATTAGACTGACCCGTGTATTATTTTCTTTTGAATTTAATACTCGGGTCAGACCCGAGTTATTTCAGGTTGTAGATTTCCTGATTTGAGTTGCTGTTTGAGCTATGAAGACTTTTCACATCTTTTGAAGTAATCGTGTCATAGTATAGGTTGATATGTATTCATGTATATTAGTTGATAATGTACGTGTATATATAACTTCCAGAGTCGACAATTGTAGTTGTATCATATGTATTGTATCAACTGTATTGTAACTGACATCAGTTATATATATATGAGACTTTTGTTTTATCTGTGTTCCGCATTCTTTGTGTATCTGTGTTGTTTTATATATATTGTCCTAAACCATTATGAACCATCGTAGTTCGTTTTATACTTGAATTGGATATGTCAATGGGAGTGAATAAATAAGAGATGAAAAATTTAAAATATATACCACTCCTATCGAGGTAACCAATACTAGTGTAAGGCCAACTACGGATGGCCGCTCCTACCCAGCCTTATTCTTCATAATAACAGACAGTATTTCTTTTAATACTCTTTGTTATTGTGAGTATAGAGGTGGGGCGTCACACACTTCCTTATGGCTTGGATATATACTTGTATATCAACACCTACCTTCTTTATTAGCAGAAATGGCCAATCTTATGGATACTTTAAGGGCATTCAAGGGGTTAGGTAAGGTGACCATATCTTTGCAATACTCTTTGTTATTGTAATGGAGACTCTCAATGTAATGCTAGCTGATAAGGTTAGTAAAGGTTAGCTACAACTCCATCCTAAATATAAGGATCCAATGATAATCCGCCTCTTTTTTACCGATGACTTAGTTTGTTTCACAAATCCAACTCACAAAATATTTCTTGCCTACTCCAGATTTTAGAGGATTTTAAATCTCTGACCGTGTCTGTATTAATCATGAAAAATAACAAATCTTAATTGCTGGACTTTCCCAACAATAAAAGAATTCTGTGACTTCCTTATCGACTTTCCAAGAGATGCCTACGGACGTCCATTGCCTTGGCTGCCTGTAATCATCAAGCATTTCTCTACTTCAACCTACCTACCTCTGCATGAGAAAATTACCAAGAAGTTCACTCTATGATCCGACGCCATGCTTTCCCAGGTTGGTAAACTCACTGTAATTCAATCCATAGCCTCTGCTATGTCCTTTTTTTGGACTAGACATTACATGCTCCCAAATAAGCTAATTGCAATGATCTCCAGGGCTTTAAATAATTTCCTTTGGCATCGCGACCCATTCGCAACTAAAATGATCACTATTGCATCTAGTAAGTTTTAGTTGCCTAGAAATTATGGAGGGCTTGGGATTCTAAACCTTAAAACATGGAGCAAGGCTTCACTCTCTAAATACTTTCACCTGATTCTTTCACAAGCAGGTTCTTATGGTCAATGTGGATTCGGAAAAAACCTTATTAAAAGCATGAATTTCTAGGCTATCCTTGTTCCATCCACTGCTAATTATTCTTAGAGAAACATTCTTAAGCCAAGGTCCACTTTCCTCCCCATGATCTAATGCAACCCCTTAAATCTTCAAGTTATAAAATTTTGGCATAATCTATGGGCTTCTCGAGGTCTTATTCTTGGCAATGTCATAAACTCGTCACTCCAATTTCAGTCTGGAATCCCCTTGCATGCTTTTGCATCTGATTATATCACTGATGATGGATTTCCTATTCTGCCCTACTCGAGTTAAGTCATTATCAGGGACTCTACTATAAACCAGTCTAACATGATGCCAAAGTAAACTGGTCTACCAAAAATGGTGAAATTAGCACCTTTGATGTATATGAGGTTATGTTGGGAAACCCAGTGATCTGAGCGTATTTGGAACAGTGGTGGTCTAATGGAGAACAACCTTCTGTTATGGAAGGTTATGTCGAATGTTGTACAAATAAAGGATAAACTACATAAGATTAAGGTAATCAGTACCTCACAATATGTTCTATGCAACTCTATTGAAGAACCAAATTATCATATATTTTTTGAGTGCCATTTTGCAAATTCTATATGGTCTTCTCTTCTTGCTGGGAGGGGGGAGGTATCATAAACCACCTAAGACGAGTGGAATGGATGAATATATTTAGAGCTTCAAGATAGAAAATGCCTAGATCCCTTGCTCTCCTCGTCCTCTTAAAAAAATTTGTTGCAACCATTTGGGCTGAGTGTAATACAAGAATATTCCAAAATGTAAGTTAGTCATAAGGTTCCATTTTGCAGATTATTCAACGACATGTCATGAGAGATTTGAAAACTATGCATACAAACTTGCATTCAATTCCCCACCCTGGTGTTGGATGACTAGCCTCTTCTCTATTCCTTTGCTCTGTTGCCCTTTTTGTCTTTAGGCCATTTTCATGTCAAGTTTTTGTTGGGCTTTCTCCCTTTATTTTTGATGTTTTGTTGTTTTTGTTTTGCTAGCCTTTTGGTTATATATATTTCCTTGTTGATAATAAATGGGCTAGGCTCCCTTAATCTTTACCTTTCAAAAAATAATAATAATCTTGTTGGGTTAAATGTAACACTTGACCAAATGCTACAAGATAGATTTAAGAATTCGATCATTAAAATATCAATTTCATCAATTTATGTAAAAAGCAATTTATTTGATATCCTTAAAAAGTGAACCAACTGCACTTTTGTAAAGAGTTTGTTATGATATTGTAGTAAGGATTTCCTTGAATAGTTCGACCATTTAGAATGGAAATCAAATGTATAAGAGTTGATGTAACTTAAGGCACGGATGGGATAAAGAGAGAATGGTCATTTCTGTTTCGTAAATAAATTTAGATAAAATGTTGTAAAATAATAATGGATACTAAACATTGGAATGAGAAATATGATTTCTTTTGCAAAAGTATTTTCACATAGAAAATTGTTTCTATGATATTTTTTTTAATTTAAGATAACTGTTCTGAAAATTCGCAAATGTAAATCAATTACAGTAAATGAAATAAATAGCCTACATTGAGTAGTTGAATGGAGCTTTATATTTCATACATTATTATGGTAATGGTGGAAATAGTGGGGCATGTCGTATAATACTTATCGATCGCATCAAGTTATGACAATTGTTTTTGTAAAACGTACCAAACATCATTTATGAAATAATAATTATTTTTCAGTATTGACTAAAAATTAATCATAGTTAGATTTTAATGTGAATATTATGAATATTCGTTATAAAAATATAACTATAGTTCTGTTATTTGTGATCCAAAAATATAGAAGTATTTAAATTTATTTGCAATTATTTTAAAATTATGGTTTAAGCTATAGTTTTGAGAAATAATTTTTGATTATATGACAATGAATCATATGGTACTTGTAAATTATATCCAAAACAATTAAGAGCAAAGCACCCATTTAGTAGGAGCATGATAAGATTTGATGATGTCTTTGGATTGATACATATAGATGTATGCAAAAACAAGTCTATTAATACCAAGATGGTTCCGCGTACTTCGTCATATTCGCCAATGGGTTATTACTGACATGGACATGTGTATTTGATACATATGAAGTATGTATATTGTAACAACCCGCAATTCCACATATTTTAAGCTGATAATAATCTACATATGTGCAACTCAAATTGAACGAAAAGGCAAATAGTTAAGGGAAAGAAAGAAGAACGAAGAGAAAAGATAAGAGAAAAAGAAAACCAAACAACACAGAATCTTACAAGCAGTGGAACATCGTATAATATAATATCAATGATCTTTACAAAAGAGAAACTATAGTATACATACATCCATCAGAGTACAACAACAAATCACTAATCGTAACCTGGACAGTTATAACAACATGTCCTCACAAATGCTGATAACTTTAAATAACCAATGTAGCGGAAAATAAACATATAAATGGATATGACTTGAAGACCTCCAACTCACATTCGGAAGCTCCAAAAATCCTAACTGAATCTATAAATATACTCGGTCTGCCTTGAGCTTTAAAAGGGAGAGCACCCGGATCAGTCTGGTAAACCAGCATGAGAAAATACATCTCAATTAGATTTTAAAGTTATCAAAACTTTTTAAAACAAAAGTATTTTGTAAGACCACGTCACATGTAAACACGGATGTGTTTTACCTTACGATAACAATAACACTTAATATCAAATTCACTGATATAATAATAGTGTCTAGGATACAAATGTATATTAATCATAACCGAAATGTTACATTATTAAATTCCAGCATAATAGGGTGACAACTAAAACTGTAAAGGCTCATATTGGAGAATGTATTCAATACAATGGCAGGTAAGGAACTACCGTCCGTACAGTAAATTTCTAGAGGAATGACCGAGGATCAACAACTTTGAAACCTCTGCATCTGACAAAACTGGCCTACCCGCAGACCCATCTGGTGGTGGATAGAACCGAATATGACATCACCCTAGTCATTCCTGACTTATTCATGTCCGCAACATATACACCAAAACCCAAAATACAGAGGATAATCTAGAAAGTTGATGACCATACCCTAATTGGAGCGACCCACTTAGCCTTACGGCATACGCTGTTTAATCCATTTCCGGGTGTGAGGCTTAAGGTGCCATTTACCTTTCACATAGCACATTCCACTTTGAATGTCATATTGCCAATTCCATCACACACTAATTGATTTCCAAAAACGTACAACCTCTGAGCTCATACGTCTCAGAGAAAGTTGTTAAGAGCAAGAGAGTTAATTCCTACGCCATGAAAAAGATGCATGTTTGTAAAAATCAATATACGTGTGTTAAAAATGCAATGTCAAACATTCGTCCATAAAAATTGTCTGGGAACAGGAAAAACCGAAGGTACTCTCCTACTACATTCTGTCGGGAATCAATCTAGGATTAGTAGCAAGCAATCCTAACATCGAAGATTTTCATAACAGAGCACTACTTCCACTATATATATATATATATATAATACGGAATCACGAGGCTAGTGGCAAGCAACCCTACATCATGAAGATCTTCATCTTCATTAAATCTGCACTTTTAAATGCATACTTTGGTCTGAAGTGGTTTTCGGTTAAATCTATCCTAGTCTCTCCGGACCAACAATCGATAAGAGGCCATTAACCTCATAAAGAAACCAAGTCTCGTAGACTTATTGTGTTTCCAACTCTCAACTTGCTATCCTTCGGCCAAGAAGGAAGCTCGGTAGATCGGAGTACCATAGTCACTCTACACTACTCAAATCAACATTCTTAACACCAAACGATAATCAAACCTACTCAGTTGGCCTCGTACTAAGTGCACGACTAATCAGTTCCATATCAAGTCAAAGAACCAAAATGGCCAAAAAAAATAATCTAGCACACAAGCAGTCACTAGACCTGTTTAATTAATTTTTACTAATTAAATCACTTTTCAAATATTTATCTTAAACTATCTTTTAAAAAGATATGTTCTCAAACCATTTTAATCTTTCGATATTTGGAAAACATATCCATACACTTATTTCAATGGTATATGTATATTCACAAACAATTTCATTTTCAACACTTAGAAGATATCTCTATATACTTAAATCTATAATAAGTATATTACAAATCTTTTTAGGAAAGCTTCATATTTTCCAAAAAATCACTTTAGTGGGTCAAAACGAGTGTTGTGTTAAACATCGTTACGACAACCCAAAACAATAGTATAGGATTCAACTATTTATATTTATATAAATCCCATATACTATATAAAACATTTCCTTTCGGAAATCACTTACTATAACAATAATGTTATAGTCTATGCCTTCCTTGCTTTCTCGAAAACAGCTATTACAACGTTGAAATCTATGTTTTCATCACCTAGTACATTTCAAATCATCTTTTAAAACCATTTAACTCCACCAAAAATTATTAATTTTAAAACATTCCGTTAAAAGATTATTTAACTTTTAAAACTTGAATGTATTCCCTTTATAAAGATCCATATTCAAATCTTAACATAAATCATTTCCATATTTATAAAACTAGGTTTATAAATCTCCTTCCTATTTTATAAAACTTCTCCTTATAAAATCTCCTTATTTATAAAATTTCATTTGTAACTCTGTTCTTTATAAACCTTATTCATTTATAAAATTCCATTTTTATAAATTCTTTACTTAATTTACAAAATTATCACTTTTAAATCATATAACTTTATAGAAGCTCTTCTGTAAATCTAATCTTCCCTTTTACGATATTTTACTTGAAATCTACTCTTCTATAAAACATCGTTTATAATTCCATTTATAAAATATTAGTTATAAATTCGTATTTAATACTTATAAAACCACGTTTATAAATCTATTACTTTATTTATAAAATATTTCTTTTATAAATCTTTTATATAACCCATTTCAGAATATTTAATTTCAAACACTATTTCTATCTTCTTTAAAACTGTATTTCCTTTATAAAAGATGGGCTTATTTGTTAAGTTTTTTTAAAACTTGTACAACACAGTCCAAAAATCTCCATTTAACATATTTTACAAACTATTAGTTTATAATACCAAAATCTTACCTTTTATTTTATTTAAAATAAACTCCTTCTATTAATAATTCAAGAATAATTATTTAGACATATATTATTTCAAAATCACTTCAAAATTCTTTTAAATCAAAATCTTCACTTTATAGTAATTCGAAATACTAAAAATAAGGCCAAGTGCTACTATAGCACTAAATAAGCAAAATCATGTCTATGTCATCAAATATGGCATCCAACAAATCATATATCATAATATATATGAAAAGTAAAATCAATAGCGTCGAGGAATCCTATTGGATCCCTCTAACCTATCCCCTAGATCACATACAACATATATTCATATAATATGGGTCATCCGCAACTAGGTGGGTATATATAAAAGGTCATCCACTCCAAGGGGGTTATAAGTCCAAACCAACTGATAAAATAGTAAATCATCCAAGCAATCAACAATAAGCATAAATAAAAATATCCACGTTTATATAAAATATAAGCAGGTCAGAGAAGTGATTTTAACTCATCAAAATTCCAATTATTGCCAAAGAGTTTCAGTTTGAATTAAATTCAAATGGATGTTCGATTTAAAACAAATTTCTACTAGTTTCAAATCCATCCAACCCAATTCCATAACGTAGTATTCATTGTAACAAGCACAACGCGACTGATCACATTCGGTTTGAACCTCGTATTAGAAATTAGAGATAATTAAAATATATTAATTAACTTTAATTTAAAAAAGTAATTAACTAATTTATCATCTCACTTGTTTACCCTACCCATCATTCAACAACCCATGCCGATGCATTTTCAAACCCATCGCCGCCGCCATTACGGACCTCGTGTCGCCATAGCACTATTCTAGTCGAGCGTCCCTTCCATCCACGTTCCAACGACCATAGCCACGTCCCTCGCCATCGCCTATAACCAACGAACGAACGAAAAACGTTGCCACCCTTGAACTCAATTCATCCCCGCTCGCTTCGTCGTTCAATGATTGGGCATCATAGATGAACTAGCCTGGCCACTCTTTACAACTTCCATATTGACCACTTTACCTGAAACGGCTCCAATCGTTGAGGATAATTCTAGCCATTGGATTTGGACGATATAAAATGGCGGCTTGGGTTTTAGTTTTTAGGGTTTTGGAAATGGAAGAAAGTGAGGGTCCTTTTATAGAAAATTTTCAAAGCACTATTCACGTCGAAATTTTTCGAACTCCAATCGAGACATGCCGACTGGCGTTCTATACTAAATATCCCTATTCCAAACTTAATGGAACTAGTATTAGGATCCAATTCCATCATATATAGATTTGACTTTCAAAATCAAACTATTCTAATTTTAATTCATTCAATTAATTTCTACGCATTTCGAGCTCACATGACTAAACTATACATCCAATCGCCACGAAAATCATCAACATACAATAATTCACTATTACGGATCCAATGACACTGGTTTCATCAAAATCCAAGATAGTGTCCCTAAAGACTATTTTCACATGTTAATTAAAAAAACTATTATTAAAACCATTTTAACCGCTTTAAAATATAAATTAAAGTTTACACTAATCATCTTTTATTTAAAATTGAATTTAAACAATCTTCTAAAATCCATTTATTCAAATTAAATTCAAGTTTCGGTTATTTAAACAATTCAAATTATTAAATTTAACAATTCACATTATCAAATAAATCACTATATTTGAAATCTATGTTTTTTGACTTATAGAATTAACCTATCAATTTTTAAAATCAGTTAAATATTTAAAATTCAAATGAATAAAATCCTGGATCGTTACAGACTTCCCTCCTTAGAAGAATTTTGTCCTCGAAATTGCTAAGGTAAGAAAAATGCCACAAAACCCATTAACTTTCCAAAATCAATTAGCTGAAATAGATTATAAATTTTTCTAAGTGTTTAATTTCATTCACTGATACCAACTAATACCATTCCTAATTATAACATAAAAATCAAATTATAGTTATCAAATTTCTCAAAATTCTCAAAAAATTTCTACTGCCTTAAATTTACAGAAAATTTTGCTACTGTCTCCTTTGCGTGGCTCAATCGGAAAATTTACAATATATACGTAATCATATAACATACATTCTCATCTCAAGGATGAGGCATCCCATAGGGAAAACATAAAAATACGATATGTAATCCGAGATTTATACCTTTTCTTAATACTAGCAAGCATATACAATCAATATAATATGAAAACGAGCTCTCTCAATATCATACGAAAGCCCATAAGATGTCCATAAACCATCCATACGTAATATCAAATTCGGTCGCTCTCTCAATCATAAAATTTCACTTCAGAACTAGTATCGCTCACTCGACTTTCTCTAGTGCGGACTTCGATCCGGTTTCTTGATTAGAAACCATCATTCTCCTTGCACAGTCATATACTAAGATAGAGAATTTCAGAATAAATCAAAAATTTGAATCCAGTGTTTGCCATCAAGAATCGAGTGAAAAGTCCTTACTCGGACTGGTGTAAATCACCTTAAAATCATATACTTGAATCTGGATCAAAAAGTTATACGAATAAAACGATCTATGTACAAATTATGTTTTTATTTCAATTAGTTTCTTAACCATACCAAATTCTTTTTATTCACATTCATTTTATTCTCACTCATTTTATTTTTAGTATATTTCTTTTAATACTAATATCACTTAGGAACCATTCCATTAAATCATAACTTAAGTTTAGTTTAAACATTTTATACAACACATCTTATTTTTATTATCCCTTCCGCAACTTATTTTTTATATCTTCCAAGCTTAAGTTCATATTCATTTTAAATCAAAATCAGTTTCTTTTCACTTTACTTAAGGTAAATTTCATTTGATAGCTCAATTTCAGGTTTTCTTTTTTGTTAACCAAAATGTTCAACCATTTTTTTTCAATTTGGTTTTACTTTCCATTTTCTCAAGTTTATAAGTTATATAAACTTATCTATTTATAATTTCATAAATCTTTTCTTAAGTTAATCCACATTCTATGATTACAACTCATAGTTATATAATCACTTTACAACTTAAGTTTATATTCATTTCACACTCTTCTATATCCTAAGAGTGTATTAAATTTCCAAATTGTCTTACATAACCAGAATATTTAACAAATTTAATTTTTTTTTAACTTACAAATTTTCAACTTATAAGTTACACAAACTTATTTTCTTATATTTTCACAAAACATTTAAATGAAAATTTTCAGAATTCAAAACATTTTGAAATCATAACATATACATAACTCCTTTGTAAATCAAATCATACTCATACTTTAGAAATCTAAAGCAATCTTTGTTTGCCAAACAAAACTTTATTTTACCAAAATAAACTTTTATAGCAAATCACTATGGTAGCAATCCGTCATTTAGAAACTCGAAATTGAACACCAATGATGTTGTAATCATCACCTGAATTATTTTCGACCGAAGTGAGTTCAGTTCTTTCTTATCTCTTTTAAATTCCGTTTTAAAATATTTTGATCCATTTTAAATCATTTCTAATCAAAATATTTTCAAAATAATACTATTATTATTTGTTAGAAAACATTTGAAAAACAATTTTCAAAATCACCAGGATTTAAATACTCAATTTCTTGTTTTAAATCCATTTTTTTATTTACAACCCATATTTATAAATATTCTTATACAAATTCATTTCCTCTTTTATAAATCACATTTATAAATCATACTTGTATAATTTCACTTCTTATATAATATCATTTCACAAATGTTGATTTTTTTAAATTATAGTCAATACTTTATAGTTCACTTTTATAAGTTAACTTTCTTATATAACTTATTTTATATATGTTTATCTTTGTTTAGATTATAATAAACAACTTTTATTACATTATACCTCAAATCCAACCAACATACCATATATAACTATAACAATTTTCTTTATATATAAAGTATAATCAAGGTAAAAAAAATTCATTTATCCAATTTCAAAACAATACTATGTCGAATTTATATGTTTAAATTTTTAGAGATCCCTATTGTGACGACCCGACTTTCCACTCCCGGAAAATCGCATCGACAGTAAGAAAGAAAGGGGTGAGAAGTAGAAAAGAAAAGAAGAGAAAAGAAAACAAACACAAATACTCACAGGGGAAACGAACAAAATATATTATATCACATAAATATTACATAGTATCATATACAACACTTATCAGAGTTACACAGATTCACATCATATACTAGACAGTTATAAACATCTGTCTAGTTATTACATCTCAATACAAACAAAGATCTAAACAAGATCAACACAGCGGAAACTACTATCTATATCTACAACGCTGAAGCCTCCTGCTCCATTGCTCCTCCACAATTCGTCAAGGCTAACCTGAATCCCTTGGCTACTCGTAAAAATTTGAGTACCCAAGAGTTTATAAAACAGAAATAAACAACTTGGGTCAGACATGGGTCTGGTGTGAGTAACAGGTTAAAGTTGTTTAACTTCAAAACCTTTTGAAAGAAAAGGTATCACGTAAGACTCCCTACAAATAAACATGGGTAAGTTTTTACCTTACGCTAACCAAAACATTTGATAGGAAATTCGATTGTATTATAATAGGGTCTAGGGTTTTCAAGTAAAATACAGAAATAGCTGAAATGCTTACATCTAACATTCCAACATAGTTGGGCACAACTAATACGTACGGCACTTATTGGATTTTGGATTCCATACAATGGCAGGGCTACCGGGGTACCGCCCGTCACAGTACGTGGCCTAGATCACCGTACCGAGGATCACTCCCAATCCCCTGCAACACAAGGTCGGAACATCCCTTACTGGATAATTCCCGCACAAGATACCTCACGGTTGGGATCAGCAACCACACACACTAAGCCGAAATAAGAAGGGACTTCTAGACAGAGGTAATCTTGTCCTACTTGGGTGCTACCCACTAACCTTGCTGCACCTCCCCTGTTTTAGCCATTCCCGGTTTGTGAGGCTTGAGGTCACGATTACCTTAGAAAAGAACACATCACTTAGAATGCTCATCGTCCACCTGACGATGTTCTGAAAGCATTCAATCCATACAAGTTCGTTCCGGGTTCGAACGAAACCGAAGGCATTATCTCGTTACACTCGTTTTGGAATCACCCTCAGAGTTAACGACAATAACCCTTGCACTCTGAATCTTCATCTTCACTTGATTCACGACTTATCGTTAATTTGGATCGATGTGGTATTCGGGTCTCCAGACCTGGAAATCCGGTATACGGAAACCCGATCCCGGTCTCATCGAAATCCAAAGCGTATCTTTTAAGGCCAAGTTGTTTTATAGTTAAAACAATTCAATTCAATTATCTTTATACACATAGAAGGATAATTCACAATAGATAATCAACATTATCAGATAATCCATATTATCATCACAATTCAACTAAACATCCATATCACATAGCATATATCTCATCAGAGATATCAATTAATGCAAAGCATTCAATATTATCATCCATTCTTAAGTAATGATTTATACCATTTCTAATTAATTTAAAATGAATTAAATTAATTACTTCATTCTAGAAATCCTGCTTACTTAATCATTAATTAATTACAAATTAATTAATTATCCTTTAATTAATTATAAATCAATTAATTAATTATCCTTTAATTATTTATTTCAATTAATCATCCTTGATTTATTATCTTTTAATTACTTTAAGTAATTAATTCTTAATTAATTATTTAAATTAATTATCCTTAAACATTATAGTAATTAACCTTTAATTACTCTATAAATTAATTACATTAATCCTTAATTAATTACATTAATTAATTACTCTTTAATTACTTATTATTGATTAATTAATTTTAATTAATCAATCTTTAATTATATCATTAATTATATTAATTAATGATCCTTAATTTCTCTTAATTAATTATCCTATTTAAATTAATTACATTAAGTAATTAATCTTTAATTAAACCATATTTATTAATCACCTTTGATTAATCTCATCCAGTAATTAACTTCCCTTAATTACTTCATTACATAAATTAATTACTCCTTAATTAATTATCTTTAATTAATCCCTTGATTAATTTTTTCAAAGTAATTAACTCAAATTACTTCTATTAATAAAATCATTATTCAACTAATTACTTCCAGTAATAATCTTATTATTTACTCCCCTAAATAATCTTACCTTATTAAGTAATTATTATCAAATCATCTCTTGATTATTCTAAATTAATTAAACTTAATTAATTAACTTAACTAAATCAAATTAACTTCAATTAATTACAATAAGTCATTAATTCTTAATTACTTCCAATAAGTAATTACATTTAAACAAATTCTATAATTTATTATCTTCAAATTAATTAATCTAATTAACTATTAAAATTAATCCTATTAATTAATTATTTAATAACCCATAGTTAATGACTTCATTAACTATTATTTAATTACTTTCCTTAAGTAATTAACTTATACTAATTATTATTAATTCTAAATTAATAAATCTTAGTAACCAATTTATTAATCTCTAATTACTAAATTAATTAAGTATTAATCCATAACTTAATTAATATTTAATTACTTATTAATTAATTCCTAACCATTATATTAATACTCTAATTTATAATTCCTAACTACAAATTAATCATCTCTAATTAATTTATCTTAATCATAAATAAATTAGTTTAAACCTTTAATTACCTATTTAATTAATCCAAATGATTAATTAATCAAATAATTTAATTATCCAATAAATTTTCTAATTAATTTAATGAATAAAAATCTCTAACTACTTTAAGATAAACCTTATTCTTATTGATAAACAAGTTATCATTTACAATTCATATTTGAAACATCCATTTCAAATCTACTTTTAAATTTCATTTTAAATTCTGTATTTAAAATGAATACCAATTTATTTTTAACTAAGTTTTTAAAACCAAATTAAAAACTTTTACTTATTAAAATTCTTATCTCTTAAAAAAGAAATTTAAGAAGAGTTTAAACCAATTTCCTTTTTAATTTCAAACAATCAAGTATAAAACTTGTCAACACTAAAACTCTCGAACCCAGCCTATTTGCTTCGAGTCGCAACCCTAAATTCCCGAGTTCCTCCCGAGCAAATTTAAAAACAAAAAAAACTGTTTTGTTTTAAAGTTTAAATTGTTAAAACTTTTAACAGTTTCATCTCTCGCGTATGACTCTAAACAACTCCGAGCCAAAGACCTTTCTTCCCCGATATCCCTTCAAGAAAACCCATGAAACCCAAACCCAAACTAAACTGACACACGCTAACGATCGTGCACGTGCACCATCGATCGATGAACTTCAGACCACTGCCAGTCTCTCCTACACATCCACGATCGCTCTAGTAACCTACTTCGATCATCAAATCACCTCCAGAAGCCATGATTCAAAATCGAGCTACTCAACAGAACAAGAACCAGAAACATCACCAGAAATCGCCTCAATCTCTCGTCTCCGATCACTGGAGTCGCAACAACTCCGATGACATCTTCCTTAGCCTTCCAAACTACTATCCTCCAAATTTAACGCCACTCGATCAAACCGAGATGCCATAATTTCCTCATTTCCAGATTCGAACACTCTTTGGGTTTTTACCCTACTCTGACGAACTGCTGCCACCACAGTGAGAATTAAAGCCACTTACCATTTTTGCTATGATTATCGACCTCACAGCCACCTTCAGTAGCAATCCCGACCAACCAAACTTCCTCGATTTTTAGAAAAGACCCAAAATTCAATTTCTAAACAAAAACCGATATCTCATTTGATAGAAATTTAAAAATTATGATTCCTGTTTTAAAAATCATGATCTGGGACAGTGATTCATAATATCAAAATAAATCAAAGAAATATGTTATTTGAATTTAACATGGTTTGGGAGTTTCACTGGAATTCTTGATTTCCAGATAATATGTGTACCAACATAT
Organism: Allium fistulosum; assembly: GCA_030737815.1. Lineage (NCBI taxonomy): Eukaryota > Viridiplantae > Streptophyta > Magnoliopsida > Asparagales > Amaryllidaceae > Allium > Allium fistulosum. The sequence continues at coordinate 1,622,665,522 of CM060901.1, forward strand.
TTAGATTATTTTTAAATTTCTAGTCTCTGTTTTAACCAACTTAAATAATTTAAAAACTAAGCTAACAGGGAACCAGAGAGAAAGATTTTGAAATTTTTGTCAAAATCAAACTCTGTAAATATGAACAGAGCTTCACTCAAACAAAGGCACACATAGTTTCAACATGTATTTAGATCTAAAAACAAACATGCATATATATTTCAAACATACATTCCCAAGTCAATTCCAATATATATTATCTGTATCAATCTAAGGGGAATTCTATGTTCTCAGTTTAAAGGCAGAGGATTTGATTTATAATAAGATGTTTAAATCAACAGATATTAACACCTAAAAAAAATATACAAGACTTTCATAATCACAGACATGCAAAGCAATCATCAGTACATTTATCCACATGCAATAAATATTTGATGTTTTTAAGTTTAAAGGTTTACTCACCAAAAATCAGAGAACAAAGAACATTTTCTGTTTCCAGGCTTGCATGTTTGATTTTGAACTTCTATTTGCCTAGTTGAATTTGAATCTAGCTGCTATGAATTTTCTTTTTGCTTTGTTGAATTTAAATTCTTGCTGTTTGATCTTTCTCTGATCTTCAGGTTGTTTGAAGAATTTGAAATTTCCTTGATCTTTCTTTTGATTTGCAATTCCAGATTTTACTTCTTTTGCTTTGAATTTTAATTTCCAGGTTTTCCTTTTTTCTTTCATTGATTCGAATTGTATTTTTAGTTGAGAAAGAAGTGAAGATGAATTTTAGCTGAAAGTGAAAACAGATTTTTCCTCTTTCATATAAATTTTTATTTTAATTATTAAAGAAAAATATAGCCACTTGTCCTTTTTAAGTGTTAATTATCTTACACATATACCTTTATTTTTACAAATGTCACTAAACCACCTTAATAAGCTTACAAGTGTTAATCTTGTTTTAATAAATTTATTTAAGTCATTTATATGTATTTATGAAATATTTATATGTATATAAAAATGTATTTATCTTTTTATAAATAAGCTTTTAGATTTTATATAAATATAGAAATGTGATCTCATGAAAACAATTATTTATAATAGCTTATGTTTTAATCAAATTAAATGTATTATATTTTTATATACTTGGAAATTTATTTTAACTCTATATATATTTTTACAAACCCATTTTTACTTAACAATTTATCTTATGTTTGAAATTTAAAAATGAAAGAATATTAAAACAAATAAACTTCTTAATTTAAATCTTAACTAAAATAAAAACTTAAAATATATTCTTATAATAAATAAGAAATTATTCTTGTTATTTAAATCTCAAATATCATTTTCAAAAGTATTAAGTCAAATTAAAAATTTCCAAATTACAAATTATATAAATATTAAAGTTTGAAAATACTTTATTAAATTCAAATCCAATATTCTTTCCATTTCAATATATACAAATATATATATATTCAAATAGAAAATATCTTATTAGATTTTAAAAGATAAAATTACCAATTAATACTAATTTAATCAGATTATTAAATTAAATTCAAATCTTATTATCAAACATTATCCATATCAATTTAATTATTCAACAGATTATTAAATTGATATTGTTAAAATTTCCGGGATATTACATTCCTCCCCCCTTAAAATAATTTCGTCCCCGAAATTTAAACAAAGGTAATTTAATAATCTTATTAAAGATTTAAATTTAAAACATAAGCATATACTATCATCCATATGCTAACAACCATAGCAACCAAATCATCCAATCAAACAATTTAACTATCTAGACTAAATTCTAGATAAAATTCCTCGAGTTTCCCCAAGTATATATATATACCGGGATACTCGCTCTACAAACAATCTAAACAATCAATACTACTAAACTATAAAGCTCCTACTCATCTATATCTACAGAACTAAACAGAATATCAGACTACAGACGAGTCTGACTCAACTACCAAACTTCCCAAAACTGCAGATTCTAAAACCAGAGATAGATCAAATACGTACTTCCTCAGAGATACGTAAAACACAATGAATTCCAATTATCCAAACTGACAATTCAATTCAGAAGTCCAAATACTTATCCAAATCAGAACACAGAAGAGATCCAAAACACAACTCTACTTCACAACTATCAGTAGATTCCAAACTTACTTCTCCCATCCAGAGATACACTCCAAACTGCTTTCGCTGCACCACTCTGATCTGAGGTAGAACACAAGCACAGACTGGACAACTCACTTCTAGAAATAAGGTTCACGGATCCATACAGAAAACTCGGATACTCCAGCAAAACTTGAGTTGCTTCGCCAACTCCATCTCTAGGAAATATCCTTCCACTAGACTGAACCATCGGTATAACTCTTGGAATCCAGTCGATAAGAAAACTCAACCTTCAGATGCGGACAAACTTCTGACTTCTCTGAAGACATCCAGAAAACTCTGACAACACAAGAGAACACTCAGCAATCACAAGTCACTTTTGCGATCAACCCAACCTATTTCCAAAGAAAAACTGTTCCTTTTTACACAATCCGAACAGCTCATACTTAACTATCCAATCCATCGAAGAAATGGATTTACTCTTACTACTTCTGAACTTCACCTTCAGAAAAACTGCTCATCCAGAAAACTTCCTGCCATCACAGAATACTCTGAGCTGCACTGCTGACACTGATGCCAAGGACTTCCTATTCCAAAGATCTTCGAGAAACTCGAACTCCAAACCAAACAGAAACACCATGCTGAACTCAGCCACAACACCGAAGCATACACACTTCCTTAATCTTGTTCCAAAGAAAACATCTTCGGGAACATCCATCGTCACTGTATCTCATCATACAGCTACTATTACCTGAGGTATCAAGGTACCATCACTCGCTTCTGTCTCATCGACAGATCCAACTCTACTCATCCAAACTTCAGAGATAAACTCCGAACCATTACAGTTTCCTTCGGAGATCGATGAAATCCTTCACCACAGCAAAGCTTACTCGAGACGGTATTGGGTTTACAGTCTCGATAGATATACTTCCAACCTCAACTGTCAAACTCCAACCATTGGTAATCGTGTTACACACACTACCATCTTATCTACCTTTATAACTTATATTGGAAAACCCGAACAGGTAACCCAATAAATAGGTAGAAATACATAAATATATATATTAAAATGATATATTTTTTTTATATAGAAATTATTTCTGGGTAAAATTATTTCATTTACCTCTTTAAAACAATATTGTGTCCGTTGGCCTGGTTCAAGTGTTTAGAGATCCCTATCAATAACGTTAGCTACTCGTATTGACCAGAATCCATATACCACTCAACCGATCAATTAACACAATATAAAACTATTTTTATATAACTAACAATTACGCGCTCTCAAGATAGACACCACTTCAGAGCCTAGGTATTCACTCTACCTACTGCTCTGATATTCACTTAACCAAAAGCTTAGGCATTCGCTCAACCTATGCTCTGATACCACTGTGTTTCCTTAACTTCTATAATGATATTTGTTATTTTTATTGGAAACCCTTTTTAGAAACAATTACCTTGCAATTTCAAACATCTTTTATTCATACAACAAAGCTTATAAATCATTGATCAAAGAGAATTTGATTTTTCTTTTGTTTCTAGCCTGTAAACATAGGAACAGAGGAATGTATAACATATACACAAGGTATACAGGCATGCAAGTAATTTCACAGCATATTTTCAAGTATAACCACAAATATATACTAGTCATAACATATTCCAAATTTTATATAGGTATTTTACTCACAGCATCAACATGAAAATAGATTTTAGGTGGGAAGTTTGCTTACCAGGTTATAAAACAGAGACAGGCTTTTAGGTTTATCTATTTATATCTACTGATATAATATATACATGCAATTCAAAACAAAGCATTCCTGTAAAAGCTTTATACTATATATCTACAACATTTATCACAAGCATCTAAGTCTAGATTTAAAACTGTTTTTAAATTCAAGGTTTACTCACTTTAATAAAGCAGAGAACAGAGAACATATTCATTCATACAATACATCCATATATACCAAACCCAACATGCATTTGAAACCAAACATAACACAGAGAATTACATCACATTTAATTACTGCAAACATGATTATCACATGAAGAAATCAAGCAACTTACTTAAGTTAGTTTTAAATAAAAATTGTTACTCACCTGTTCAAAGATGAAACAGAGGCAGTTTAGCTTCTGAAGGCTGTAAACTTGCGTGCTTGTTTGAATTTGATTTTTAAACTTTAGTTGTTGAAGCTTTAAATTGCTTTAAACACATGCATGTTGCTTCCAGTTTGAAGAATGAATGCAGACAGTAAGAATTCCTTTCAGAGATGAAAAGAATTGCAGGTAGGCTTGAGATGATTGCAGACTGGCTTTAAAATGATTCCAGAATTTTTTCCAGACTAAAGAACATGCAGGCTGAACTTGATTACAGATTGATGAATTTGGTTTGAGGAAGATGCTTACTGATCTCAGATTTTGTTTGAGAAATAATTACTGATTTAGATTTAGAGGAAAAGTTGAGAAGTGGTATTGATTTTCAGGCTTTTGTTTTTGGATTGAGGTATTTGATTCTCTGATTTGTTTCAGATTTTAATTAGAGGAAAGATTACTGATTCGTTTTTCTCTTGGCTTTTGAAAAAAATGAAGATTAGAAAAAATGAATTGAAGAAATGCAAATGTTTTATATAAGTAAATTTATGATTTTATAAAAATAAAAGAAAAAGAAAATAAAAAGACACTTGTCACTAGAGTTTACCATTTATTTACACATGTTAAGACAAGGCTTTAGATAAAGACACATGTCCTTTAAGTAATTATTCATAATTCTATTTATTTTAAAAGTAATTAAAAAGCCCTTTTCTTATTTATTTAATCACTTATCTATATATATATATATATATCTTTTTAAAGAGAAACCAAAAACTAATTATATTTTATAAATATAAGTTTATACAAATATTATAATATCCAACAATTTAAATATTTATTCTTTTGAACTTCAAAACTTAAATTCAAATTCAAATTAAATTAAATCTAAATTTCCAATTTGCCCAAAGCTTCTATTTACAATATATACAATTAATTAATCTAAACTATTCTTTGAAAAATATTAATTTTAAAACAAAGCTTTTAAATTCACAATTCATACATATATATTTATCAATAGATTTAATTAAATTTCAAACAATCCAAATTATAACATATATCTATATATATATTACAATTTGAAAAATTCATCTTTTATTTAAACAAAAGATTTCTATTCACAATATATATAGCAAAATATATATTATAAATAGATTAAAACTTTATTAATTTTAACAATCAAATCTTATCAATATTGCCAGATTCAATATTTATTAACTTTTAAAAAATTAAATTATCAATTTAAATTAGAATTATAAGGGAAGATTATCAATCCAAATAAATTATTAATACAGATTATTAAATTTATATTACCCAAAAACCCGGGATATCACATTCCCCCCCCTTAAAATAATTTCGTCCTCGAAATTAAAAGCAAAGTTAATTTAATAATCCAGCAAAGATTTTTAAAACAGCAACCACATACCTATCATCCAGTTTCTAACAACCATAGCAATCAATCAAACAAACAAACAAACCTAACTAACTATTCTGATACAAATCAGGATAGATCTTTATAATACTATCTAGAGTTTCCCAAGTATAAATTACAGGGAGACTCGCTCTACAGAAGCTAAAACAACACCACTACAAATGTCACATACCGGAATTTTCGACTTTCGAAAATTCAACATCGATACTCACTTTATCGACTGCCGAGCAATCGAGTGCCGGAAACTCCAATAGTGAGGGTTTTAAGAAAAAGAAAAAGTAGAAGAAGAAGGAGATAGAAGAAAAAGAGAAGAAAGAAAGAAGAAGAACAACAGAAAACATCAGAACGACATCAATAGAAACACAGAACAGAGACAATATCAGAATCTCACATATCGCAGCGAAACAATATATAATAGATAAATGAATATCATTTAAAAACAAAAGAATTTTATCTGTTATTACATTACATCACATCATATCATCAGAGTTAATAAACAACAATGGACAGTTATATAAACTTGTCCTCATACAGAATATACAGCGGAATAAATACTATCAGATACAAATACTACGTCTCGTCCTCCAGCTTATCTCCAAAGCTCCAGAATATCCAGAGTATCATGATAATCTAACTCTAGACTGCCCGTGTGGAAATTGGTGGGCACCCAGAGTTTAGAAGGGAAACAATAAACTCCGAGTCAGTCATGGTGACTGGTGTGAGATCGTAAAACAGTTATATCTTTTAAAATAAACAACAGGAGAATTTTAAAGTCAATTCGAAATGCTTTTGGAAAATGAAACTACCATAAGACCTCCCACCACACACACAATGCAAACGCAGACTTGGAGGAGATTTCTTCTTATGTTAGTCAAAGATGCTTACTACGCAAAAATCAAAACCTTTTTGATATTATTATTAGTGCATAGTGTAGAAAACATTTCGAAAGTAGAATATAAATCTTAGCCAGCATAGGTACCATTATATTATGCCTGCTATAGCTGCCTCCTGAGGAGACAGGTTATACAATTGAAATCGTAAAGGCTCGTATTGTTTCTTTGGATTTCCAACAAATGGTCAGGCTAAGGAACTTCCTATCCACGATGGGTACGTCCCTGGAATAGACGACCCGAGAACCTAACCGGATCTCTGCCAACACAAGGCCGGGTTACCTCTGCAAAAATAGGTAACTACTGACACGCGTATGTCATCCCCCGATCGTCACCGATCTTCCCGAGGATCCCCGATTCCAACAAACCACATAGATAATAATAATGCAGTAACCACAGAGGTTAAGTATCTGGGCTCCATACCATGATACCACCTTTATCCAGAAGGAATGACATACACTAAGGGGCGCTACTTCCTAGAACCTTGCCGCATTCGTCCTGTTTCGACCATTTCCGGGGTGTGAGGCTCGACGAAGTCTCGTCCACAAAGCTACGCTTTCTACAAAGCCCTGCTTCGGGTCAAACAAAATGATCAACCTATGATCACAAAGATATAAGATCAAACAAATGATCATATCACAAATGATCAAACACTGATCATTTCACAGCAACACTCAGTATGCCACGTTACCAAATTGGGATATATCGCTGATAAATTTCAACTACATAACCTCTGAGCTCGTACGTCTCAGAGAAGGGTGTTAAGCTAAGAGAATAAATTCTCCGCCACCAACAGAAATGTATTTGAAAGAAATCAGCTTTATATCTCAAATTGTAACGTCAGACACACAATCCATACAAGTCTGTTCCGGGATCGAACAGAACCGAAGGCACTTCTCACGAAGCCCTTGCAATTCCGGATAATTTTCAATCACGTCAGGACTTCCCGTCACTAAGGGTGATAAAACCTCTAAATCGGAGATCAGCCGATGTAGAGTAACTCGACGGTAATCCTTCCGTTTTCAAAAATATCCGGTCTTCAACACCGGTCTTCGAATGCAATTCATAACGACGTATCACATATTCGGAATGGGTTATACGACCCCATGGTCCTTTCCCGGCTAACCCGAATAGTGAGCGTTAATTCAAAAATAAGTGTGGCATTCAATTTCATCCAATTCACAACAAATACCTACTCAAGGTAATTATTGATAGTTGGTTATTTAACTATCAATAAAGATGCGCAACATCATCAGATTCCAAATAATTTTCCCAAATTATTTTATCTTCCAAAATATCTTTACTAGATATAAAATTTCCGCACTTAACCGTTTGAAAACAAATTTTCAAATATTCACTTTTCAATTTATCTTTAAAAGATAAAATCTCTAAACAGTTCACTTTATATTGGAAAAGCATTTCCATACTTATTTAAAAATAAGTAATTCACGAATCATTTATTTTCAATACTTAGAAAATATTCGATATACTTAAATCAATATTAAGTATATATTTCATTCTTCAAGGAAATCATTTTCTATAACAACATAATTTTGAGTCAAAACGAATGTTGCGTAAAACATCGTTACGACGACTCAAAATCACTAGTATAGGGATTCGAATTTAGATAGATATATAAATCCCAATACTACATTAAAAACATTTCCTTTCGGAAATCATTTACTATAACAACAGTGTTATAGTCCACCATTTCCTTATTCTTCGAAAACGTCTATTTCAACAAGAACTGCGGAAATCTCTGCTTTCGATTTATAATACATTTTAAAACACCTTTAAAATGTTTAACTTCATTTTTAAAATATTACTTCTTCAAAAATGAATCCATTTTACTTAACAATATATTCACTGTCCAAAATCGTGAATAAAATTTACTTAACCCCATTTCAATCATTTCTACACATTTTTATTTCAATAAAAATTCGCTATTCAAAATCGTGAATATATCTTCTTAAATAATCTTCTATATTAGATTTATCACATTCAATCTATTTCGAATTTATAAGAACGTTTATAAATTCTATTTCTCTTTTTAATAACAACTTCGGCTTATAAACCTTCTTTTATCAACTTCTATATTTAACTTATTAAAATAAGTGACTTTGGGTTTATAACAACTTTTATAAATTTCAATTCTATTTATAAAAACTTCAATATCAATTCAATTTCACTATTGATTTCTGAATTTATTTTCAACGTTAAATAAAAGATCCCATACTAATTTCTCAAAAATTCATTTCCAATATTAAATCAATTACAGATTGATTTCTAATTTTATTTATCACTACTAAAATAAATTCCTTATTTTTCTTTCAAATTATTCAATATCCTGTTTTTAAATGGATTCTTCAAATTGAAATCATTTTACATTGATTTCACAACTTATTTCAACTTACCAATTAAATTTCTAATTGGATTTCCAACTTATCTCCTTTTAAATAAATTCCTTTCAAAGAAAATATATTTCAATTGTTTCTTTCAGTCTATTTAAAAATCCAGATTTTAAATTAATTTCCTCCATTTAAAATCACTATTATACGAAATTCATTTATTTAACATTTTCACTTTATTCTGGAAATAAATTCGATAAGATTATAAAAATTAACTTTTTATACTTTAAAATTCCTTTCTTCGAATTTATTAAACTTCTAAAATCAAATTCACTTAGAAATTTCTATTTTGATTTCCAAAAATTCAATTTCGTTTATTTTTGGAATCCAATGATATCAAACATCCATTCAGCTAAATTTTAGCTTTCAACAATTTTCCAGACATCGATATGATCAATAACATCAATATAATCATTCACAGATTCATATCACAGTATAAATAAATTCAATCAAAGTGAGGGGTCCAGTTGGATCCCTCCAACCTGTTTCCCTGCATCCAAAGATGTCAGCACAATACCAATTCCGCTCCAGTACGGAATTATCGCGGTATATAGGTTTTTATAAATCCGCTTACTAACGGCGCAATAGGGTCTCATCCGCTATACGAGGCGGGAAATCATCAATCCAATATATACATATGCCAATATGTATATATTGCTATATATATATAGATATATCCTATTATATCTAATAGCACATTCAATAGCAATCAAACAGTAAATCAAATCAATAACTGAAAATTTCCACTTTTCAATGTGAGTGAGAAGATCTCACCTTAGCTTTTAATTGCCATCCATTTATATCCCAGACTTGTTTTCTCGATTTTTCTTGCTTTATACCTTGTATAAATAATTATACAATTTATCAATATTCGAATCAATCGAAAAATTAAATTCTTATTTTATTTTATGACAACTTTGAACCAAATTCTCATTTACATAAATATTTCAATTATTTTACTTATATAAATTCCTCTAATATTTAAAAATCCCTTTTAAATAAATTTCAAAACTAAATCCCTTGGGTAATTAAAATTAAATGAATAAATTAAATTAATTATCCACTACAATTTATTATTTAAAACAACATTTAGTAGATTACAATTTATTGGTACACTTATATTTTTATTTATTTATTTTCTTTCAGAAAACAACCTAACTAATAATTTATTTTACTGTAAATTTTAAAACAAAAAAAATGCTTAAGGATTGAATAAAACAAATTATACCTTACTGCCTTCGATTGAACTAGAGATACCCAGATTTGATCGAAGTCGAACTCGACTAAGCTACCGCCTTCGAGCGTCGCCGAAGCCATGACGCTGCCCATCCAGTCGCCGCTGCGCCACCAAGCTCGCGTTCCCAGTCGAGCACGCGCGCCGCCTACTCGTTGCCATCGCGACCTTGCTCGCGACGTCGCCTGCCCTTCGAATGCCACGCCGCCACTGCGACCGCCCCAGCCTCGCGACATCCCTTCATCGAACTCGCGAAACCCCAAATCCACGTCGAACAACCCCTCACCGCCGAGCGCCTCCATCGCGATGCTTCCACCATCATCTCGAAATCGCGTCGAACTCGCGCCTCGCATCGAGCTGCCGTGAATTTTCGTGAAGCCCTAGCCTTCACTCTATCGCAATCGTGATACATTGGAGGTGCTCAGTCCCCCTTCGACGCCGCGCATGTGAAACCCCCCCTTTTTCTGAGCTTTTCTTTCTTTCTCTTTTCGTTTTCGAACTGGCGATTTAGAGGAGGGAAAGGGAAGTATTCGTTTGCCATTTAAGATTTGATTTTGAAACGAAAAGAAAGAGGTCGCCATTTTTTTTCTTCTGTGAATTTGAATTCGTTCTGATGGAAGATAGGAGGCTACGGGGTAATTTAAAAATGGAAGGAACGTGCTTGCACGATTTTTGTTCGCGTTTTCTGGCATGAATTTAGGCGAAATCGAAGGGAAGCTACAGCATTTTGTTGTTGACAGATTTAAAGTTTAAATTTAAATTGAAACCGATATAAATTTCAATGCGTTTACACGCCGTATGTTCGCAACACAACTCCGAAAAATACGAAATTTGAAGTCCGACAATAATTCAATATTACGGATCCAATGGAACTGGTTTCGTCGAATTCCGAGACTGTTTGAAAATTGACTATTTTATAAATATCGGTTCGAGTGATTATTTTCAAAACTGAACAAAACAGTTCGAAATTAAATTCTGAAGCTTCAATCATCTTCAGTATTATCAATACGAAATTTAAAAGCTTTCGAAATATTTTTCTTCGACTTAAAGTCGAAGATTTAAATTTTTATTCAACTCTCAATCGATTAAATTTCACAATTTAATTGTCAGTTTCAAAGTTATATCCGGGATTCGAATTAAATTACCGTTCAAATATTTAAAATAAATTAAATATTCTCAATTTAATTCGTTCAAAATTCCGGGTCGTTACAACAAAGTTCACTCGAGACAGTATTAGGTCTACAGTCTCGTCAGATATACTTCCAACCTCAACACTCAAATTCTAACTATTGGTAATTGTGTTACACACACTACCACCTTATCTACCTTTATAACTTATATTGGAAAAACCCGAACAGGTAACCCAATAAATAGGTAGAAATACATAAATATATATATTTAAAATGATATATTTTTTTTTATAGAAATTATTTCTGGGTAAAATTATTAAAGTTTTAATCTATTTATAATATATATTTTGCTATATATATTGTGAATAGAAATCTTTTGTTTAAATAAAAGATGAATTTTTCAAATTGTAATATATATATAGATATATGTTATAATTTGGATTGTTTGAAATTTAATTAAATCTATTGATAAATATATATGTATGAATTGTGAATTTAAAAGCTTTGTTTTAAAATTAATATTTTTCAAAGAATAGTTTAGATTAATTTCCCGGTTGATGAGGCTTGAGGTTACGATTACCTTTAATCAGAACATATCACTTAGAATGCTCATCGTCCGCCTGACGATGTGTTGAAAGCATTCAATCCATACAAGTTCGTTCCGGGTTCGAACGAAACCGAAGGCATTATCTCGTTACACTCGTTTTGGAATCACCCTCAGAGTTAACGACAATAACCCTTGCACTCTAAATCTTCATCTTCACTTGAGAATTCACGACCTATCGTTAATTTGGATCGATGTGGTATTCGGGTCTCCAGACCTGGAATCTCGGTATACGGAAACCCGATCCCGGTCTCATCGAAATCCAAAACGTATCTTTTAAGGCCAAGTTGTTTAAAGGTTTAAACATTTAAACTTATATTCTGAATGATATAAACAGATAGATAAATAACATTATCACAATAGATAATTCATATCAACATTCATCTCACAAAGCAGCATATATCATATATATATCAGAGTTATCCAAATCATATAACATATGTTTATAAATTTGAGAAATTTAGTTTAACTCCTTGTATAAAAATCTTAAACAATTTACCTTATGTTAAAATTAAAATGAAGGAAAAAACATATGAACTTCTAATTTAAATCTTATTTAAACTTAAGCTTACATATATATTTTTACAAATCAATTTATCTTATGTTTGAATTTTATAACATAACTCCAATCACAATATATATACATATATATTATAATTTGAAAACATATCCTTTATTAAATTAAAGACTCCCTATTTATAATATATACATCAATATATATACATTATAAATAGAAAACATTTATATAAGCTTTGGAAGATAAATCTTACCAATTTTAAATTGTTTAGAAAAGATATTAATAAGTATTGCCAATTTAAAATATTATTAACTGCACTGTAACGACCACGACTTTCTCTCCATAGAAAGTCGTATCGCTAATAAGAAAGAAAGGGGTAGAAAATAGAATAGAAGAGAAGAAAGAAAGAAACAACAACAACGATATCACAGCGGAACGAATAAATTATATTAATAACATAAACTATTACATAGTATACAACACTTTACAGAGTTACACAGCATATACATTACTTACTAGACAGTTATAAACATCTGTCTAGACATTACAACTCAATACACTACAGAGATACAGACACAGCGGAACTACTATATATATCTACAACGCTGAAGCCTCCTGCTCCATTGCTCCTCCACAATTCGTCAAAGCTAAACCTGAATCCCTTGGCTACTCGTAAAAATTTGAGTACCCAAGAGTTTATAAAACAGAAATAAACACTTGGGTCAGACATGGGTCTGGTGTGAGTAAACGGTTAGATTGCTTAACTTTGAAAACCTTTGAAAACAAAAGTATCACGTAAGACTCCCCACAAATAAACATGGGTAAGTTTTTACCTTACGCTAACTAAAACATTTGATAGGAAATCCGATTGTATTATAATAGGGTCTAGGGTTTTCAAGTAAAATACAGAAATAGCTGAAATGCTTACATCTCACATTCCAACATAGTTGGGCACAACTAATACGTACGACACTTATTGGAGTTTGGATTCCATACAATGGCAGGGCTACTGGGGTACCGCCCGTCACAGTACGTGGCCTAGATCACCGTACCGAGGAGTACGCCCGCTCCCCTGCAACACAAAGCCGGAACCATCCCTTACTGGATAATTCCGAACAAGATAATCCCGTAGTTGGCGCGACCAACCACACACTAAGCCGAATAAAAGAAAAGGGACCTCTAGACAGGGATCTATCTTGCTCTCAGTGGGTGCTACCCACGAAGCCTTGCTGCACCTCCCCTGTTTTAGCCATTCCCGGTTGATGAGGCTTGAGGTTACGATTACCTTTAATCAGAACATATCACTTAGAATGCTCATCGTCCGCCTGATGATGTGCTGAAAGCATTCAATCCATACAAGTTCGTTCCGGGTTCGAACGAAACCGAAGGCATTATCTCGTTACACTCGTTTTGGAATCACCCTCAGAGTTAACGACAATAACCCTTGCACTCTAAATCTTCATCTTCACTTGAGATTCACGACCTATCGTTAATTTGGATCGATGTGGTATTCGGGTCTCCAGACCTGGAAATCCGGTATACGGAAACCCGATCCCGGTCTCATCGAAATCCAAAACGTATCTTTTAAGGCCAAGTTGTTTAAAGGTTTAAACAATTCAATTCAATTTAATACTTGAATTCACATAGCATTAACATAGATAAATATCACACATTTATCACAGATATATCCAATATCATATCACAGAATATCATAGTATATCATCCAATAGATATCAACCAAATCAGACATTCTACTCAACCATCATTCATAAGCAACCATTTATTAATCTCTATTATAATTAATTTAATCCACTTAAATTAAATTAATTACTTAAGAATTAATTCCTAACCTTGCTTAATCAATCATTAATTAATTACTTATCCATTTAATTAATTAATCATTAAATATTAATCACTCTTGATTAATTATTCATTAATTACATAAAGTAATTATCTTTTAATTAATTTTACAAATTAATTATCCTTAATCATTTATAGTAATTAACCTTTAATTACTCTCATTAATTATAATAATTAATATCCTTAATTAATTACATTAATTAATCAACCTTAAATAATTATTAACAGTAATTAACTATTCTTAATTACTTTAATTTCTTTTATAAATCCTTTTTGATTAAATTCACCAATTACATATAGTAATCCATTTATTAATTACTTACACTAAGTAATTATACTTAACCAATCTTATTAAGTAACTACACTTAATCAATTACCAAGTGACTATCCTTAATTAATTAACAAATTAATTAACTTAAATAAATCACATTCATTTCTTAAATCATAACTGAGTAACTCATCCTTAATTACCCTTTAAACAAATTAATTAATCCTTGATTAATTATTCTTTAATTATTAATTAATAAACCTTAATTATTAATCAATATCTTTTAATACAAAGTAATCAATCCTTAATTACTTTTATAATTAATTAATTAAACTTAATTAACTAATTAATTACTTCTTAATCATCAATTAATAAAACATTGTTTATTAATTAACCTTAATTACAAATTAATTAATCCATAATTACCTATTAATCAATCTTTAAATGATAATTAATTAACCCTTAATAACAGTTAAATAAATTCTTGTTTAACTTTAATTATAGATAAATAATTTCTTAATTATTAATTAAGAAAACTTAATTATTACTTAATAAAACTTTATTAAGTACTCCTTAGTTACTAGTTTAATTAACCTTTAATCATTTAATTAATCCTTATTAATTAAATAAATTAATTAAACTTAATTAATTTCAACTCATTAAAAATCTTAATTATCTTAAGATAAAACATTATCATTAAAACATTTGATCTTAGTAATTAAATTTACTTAATTAAATCATTAATTAAGTTTAAAATAAAATAAATAATCATTAATTATTTATCTTAAATTATAAATTAACAATCCTTAATTACAAGTTACTAAATCATTTGAAAACTAATTGTTAATTTACTCATCCTCAACCATTAACTAATTTAATTTAATAAATCACTCTTTATTTATTCCATTATTATCAAACTTAAATTTAAGTTTTAAAATGAATCTTTTCCTTATTAATTAACCTTATTTTCAAATTAAGTTTGAAAACAACTTAAAATTTAACTTAATATTATTTAAGTTAACAACTATACAAATTAAATCTAGTCAAAACATTTAAAGAAAAGAATTTTCAAAACAATTGTTTAACTTGATTATTTTAAATTTCAAATCTTACCTTTATTTAAATTTAAAAACTGATTTAAACATCTTACTTTGGTTTTAACTCATATATACTTGAACAAAACAAATACATCTTCTTCTTTTTTTAACAGAGTTTGATTTATAAAAACTTTGATCTGTTAAAACTGGTTCTCACTTAACTCTCAAACAACCCGAAGGCAAACCCGAACCAAAGCCTCAACTCCACGAGTCCTCCCCGAGATATTTTAAACTGTTTGTTTTAAGTTTTTAAACTGTTAAAACTATTAACAGTTTACACTCGCATACTTGCAAACGACCCAGCGAAAACTCGAGCCACAGCCTAATTTGCTCGAGTTCCTCCTCGAGTACGAATTCAAGAACTCCATCTTCCCCAACTCTAAACCACTGACACACGCTAACAATCGTGTACGTGCACCAACGCTGCAACCATCTCCGACCTTTCACGAAGACACTCGCAAGTCGGCGACCATCACCCAATACCATTCCGATCATCACACCACGATCACAAACTTCGATTCAAAAATGAGCTGCCCACATGAAACTGGAACCCAATACTCTAGTCAAAACCCCCACGAACTAGCCCCTCTGACCATCAGACAACGCACCACCAAGTTTACACCACCTCCGATCATCAATGAAGCCATTCCCAAAATTTCATCGAACTCGATGTACCAGAGAAGAAGCAGTAATCCCATTTTCACAGATCGCCCCAAATTAGGTTTAAAACTTAAACCCACTTGCCGCCGTCACCACAACCATTAGACAACTTACCACCCATTTTTGTCGTACCACCAGATCCTTCCTCTACCTCCTTCCAAAATCTCGATCCCCATAGATCTCGTGATCATCAAATATCACCCAAAATCCCAATTCCAGGAAATTCCCAAATTCTTATTCCTTACTTCATTTAAAATCTTGACTTTGGTTCTAAAAATCCTAATTTTACAAATGGATTCAAGACATGAACTTGAATCAATCAAATTCATCATTTGATTTTTACATATTTTAAAAGATCTTCACTGTTGTTTTACAAATACAAGCATATCTCAAAACATATATACTTGTTTATATTTTTATTACCTAGATTATGCTATAACTAAACTATTTTGTCTTTAATTGAAATCCTAACAGTGAATAAATAAATAAAATATGGAATTTTGCTAAACTAGTTATCTCTAAAACTGGAAACAGAGATATATCAACATGCACAGTCAAGTTTCTCATATACATACAGAATACATACATAAAAATAAACATGTAAAGATAATTCATTCAACAATCATTCGAAAGCAAATTTATATCTATTTTAACTTTTGAAAATAATTTGTTTACTCACCTTTTTACTGTTGAACAGAGAAACTGATAAACTAGAATCTTTTGAAAACTGGAAGCTTTTGAAATTTCATCTGCTTGTTTTGAAACTGAAACACTTGCTTTTGAAACTTTAAAAATTTGAAAAGCTTTTGAAAACTTGCTCTAGCCTCAGATTTTCTTGCATGCATCCTTGGAAATGATGACAGAACTTGATTTTGAAACAGGCAAATGTTAACAGGCTTTTGAACTTGAGAATTAGGCTTTTGAAATGATTCCAGGTTTAAGAAATAATGGTTTCAGGCATTGAGAAGGGTTACAGGTTGGTTTTGAGGATCATTGATTATAGACTTGGTTTGAAACAGGAAAATGGTTTCAGATTTGAATTTAGAGGAGATTTGATTCTAGTTTGAGAAGATCTTCAGATTTGTTTGTGGAGATTTCAGTTTTGGTTTGAGAAGATTATTTCAGATTTTGTTTGGAGGAGATTTCGGTTTGAAATGTTTTCTGGTTTTAGTTTTGTCTTTGAAGAAAATGAGATTAGAAAAAAAAAGAGAAATGGAAAGGTAGGCTTTTATAACTTAAATTTATGGTTTATTAAAAATTAAAGAAAAATGAAAATAAAATTGACACTTGTCACAAACATTGTTTAATTAACTTACACCTATTACTAACATGACTTAATTTATTAACACTTGTCATTATATAATTTCATATTATTTTTAAAAAGATTTTAAAAGCTTTTATATGTATTTCCTAAATAGATAAATACATTTATTAGTTATAAATGCTTTTCTATATTATAAATAAATGAAACCTTTAAAAGAAAATAAAATAAAAATAATTTAAATTAAGAGATTATCACATTTTAAACTTCTCGAAATCCCGGGATATCACATTCCTTCCCCCTTAAAAGAATTTCGTCCTCGAAATTTAAAACAAAAGATAATCCAAAGATTTTTATATTTATTTCAACCAATTTTAAAACAATTCAATTATACTTAACAGCCATATACTATCAATCAAACAACCATTCATCCAAACAAAAAATTTTATCTAAACAAACAATTTTATCCGAACAAACAACTCTAGCTATCCGGACATAGATCCGGATAAACTACTTAAAATTATCCCGAGTTTCCCCGATACAGATACTGGGTTACTCGCTCTATTAAATCCAAACTGGTAATTCAATACCGAAGCCAAAACACATATCCTCACAAAAACTCAGAAAGATCTAATATACTCGAAGCTATCTTCCTAGTCTTACCCAATCTTATTTGCTCCCTTCACCGAAGAAATAACAATGAAGTCTCCAACTTCGAATTTCAAATTCCTCCGTCTCTAATCCACAGAACTCTTCTGACGATTCTGGGCTGCCTTCATCCTTCCTGATCAGCTCAACCATCGTTGATGCTTCTTGAAACAAACAGGACCAAAAACAATCCAACAAACGGATCCTTTCAAGATTTACAGAAATCCAGAATCACAAACTCTACTCCACAAGAAATAGAAGACTGAACTTCCTTTTCCCAGATTTCAAAAAATTCTATACACACTTAGAAATTCACATAAACTTCTTGTAGAAATCTGAGGTTACTTCCTTTCTTGCACAGCTACTACCTTTGCTTCCGCTGCACAACTCTTATTCTGAAGTAAATGACAATGTTGATGAACTTGAGCACAAACTAGATCCACAAACAAGCGGAAACATTGGTTATCTTAAAAACATAACCAACTACTCAAAGGATAGACGAGTCCTCGGTCAAGGGTACTGTCTTCAGCTATCCTTGGCTAGAGGAAACTCGAAACTAGAAACAGAAGAGAAAACACAGATACTCCATAAAATTCTAAGATACTTCACCAAATCCTTCTCTAGGAACCAAATCGATATAAACTAAATCTTTGACCTCTTCGATAACTTTTACTTCCTCTTGAGATGCCTCAACTCCATACAAAAGATTACTCAAGATGAACTCTCAAACTAATCGCAAGTCACTTTTGCGATCCTACCTAGTTCGGATTCTAAAGATACTGTTCTCTCTTTACCAATTAGAACAGCCTTAAACTTTTCCAAACAAGGTTAACCCTTCAAGAAAACATTCACCATCTTCCCGGACTGCTGATAGAAGAACCACAAAGATTCCGGAACCATCGAAGAAATGAACCACACTGCTGCTTCCAAACTCTATCTCGACAGCACACCGAACACTCCGAGCTGCACTGCTATCACAGCTAACCAAGAACTTCTAATCCAATGGCTTCTCAAAACTAAAACCATCAACAAACCTCTCAACGAATCTCCGAGATGGCAGACATCCAAAAGAAACTCGGGCTCCAAACCAATCGCCAATAACTTACTCTTCTTAAGGGAACAATGAGACCATGTCCGAAGAACAACTAATTGACCTTAGTCCCATACTTCAAAATAGACAAAACTCTCTTACTTGATATCAGAGAATTCCTATACAGTCGAGTCTTTCCTGCGGTAGACTTCAACTGTTCCTCCAATACCTTCTTAATCTTGTTCCAAAAAGAAAATCTCCTTCGGGAACATCCATAGATACTGCGTCTTATCACACAACTGCTCCTTCCTGAAGTCGCCAAGCTACCATCACTTACTTCTGCACAACTGATAGATTCAACTCTAGAAAATCTGCTCACCCGAGCTCAACCAATCTTACATTCCAATAATGGACTCCGAATCTTGAAAAGGATTTTCTTCAGAGATCCGAGACATCCTTACTCCATACTGCCAATTTACTCGAGACGATATTGGGTTGACAGTCTCGATATATACTTCCAACCTCAAACATTCAAACTCCAACTATTGGTAATTGTGTTACACACACTACCACCTTATCTACCTTTATAACTTATATTGGAAAACCCGAATAGGTAACCCAATAAATAGGTAGAAATACATAAATATATATATTTAAAATGATATTCTTTTTTTATATAGAAATTATTTCTGGGTAAAATTATTTCATCTACCTCTTTAAAACAATATTGTGTCCGTTGGCCTGGTTCAAGTGTTTAGAGATCCCTATCAATAACGTTAGCTACTCGTATTGACCAGAATCCATATACCACTCAACCGATCAATTAACACAATATAAAACCATTTTATATAACTAACAAATACGCGCTCTCATATATATATATACACTCGGACTCAAACAGGTTGCTACAGATCCTATTTCTAATGAACATTAAAGAGTAATTAATTAATTATCCTATTTAAATTAATTACATTAAGTAATTAATCTTTAATTAAACCATATTTATTATCACCTTTGATTAATCTCATCCAGTAATTAACTTCCCTTAATTACTTCATTACATAAATTAATTACTCCTTAATTAATTATCTTTAATTAATCCCTTGATTAATTTTTTCAAAGTAATTAACTCAAATTACTTCTATTAATAAAATCATTATTCAACTAATTACTTCCAGTAATAATCTTATTATTTACTCCCCTAAATAATCTTACCTTATTAAGTAATTATTATCAAATCATCTCTTGATTATTCTAAATTAATTAAACTTAATTAATTAACTTAACTAAATCAAATTAACTTCAATTAATTACAATAAGTCATTAATTCTTAATTACTTCCAATAAGTAATTACATTTAAACAAATTCTATAATTTATTATCTTCAAATTAATTAATCTAATTAACTATTAAAATTAATCCTATTAATTAATTATTTAATAACCCATAGTTAATGACTTCATTAACTATTATTTAATTACTTTCCTTAAGTAATTAACTTATACTAATTATTATTAATTCTAAATTAATAAATCTTAGTAACCAATTTATTAATCTCTAATTACTAAATTAATTAAGTATTAATCCATAACTTAATTAATATTTAATTACTTATTAATTAATTCCTAACCATTATATTAATACTCTAATTTATAATTCCTAACTACAAATTAATCATCTCTAATTAATTTATCTTAATCATAAATAAATTAGTTTAAACCTTTAATTACCTATTTAATTAATCCAAATGATTAATTAATCAAATAATTTAATTATCCAATAAATTTTCTAATTAATTTAATGAATAAAAATCTCTAACTACTTTAAGATAAACCTTATTCTTATTGATAAACAAGTTATCATTTACAATTCATATTTGAAACATCCATTTCAAATCTACTTTTAAATTTCATTTTAAATTCTGTATTTAAAATGAATACCAATTTATTTTTAACTAAGTTTTTAAAACCAAATTAAAAACTTTTACTTATTAAAATTCTTATCTCTTAAAAAAGAAATTTAAGAAGAGTTTAAACCAATTTCCTTTTTAATTTCAAACAATCAAGTATAAAACTTGTCAACACTAAAACTCTCGAACCCAGCCTATTTGCTTCGAGTCGTAACCCTAAATTCCCGAGTTCCTCCCGAGCAAATTTAAAAACAAAAAAAACTGTTTTGTTTTAAAGTTTAAATTGTTAAAACTTTTAACAGTTTCATCTCTCGCGTATGACTCTAAACAACTCCGAGCCAAAGACCTTTCTTCCCCGATATCCCTTCAAGAAAACCCATGAAACCCAAACCCAAACTAAACTGACACACGCTAACGATCGTGCACGTGCACCATCGATCGATGAACTTCAGACCACTGCCAGTCTCTCCTACACATCCACGATCGCTCTAGTAACCTACTTCGATCATCAAATCACCTCCAGAAGCCATGATTCAAAATCGAGCTACTCAACAGAACAAGAACCAGAAACATCACCAGAAATCGCCTCAATCTCTCGTCTCCGATCACTGGAGTCGCAACAACTCCGATGACATCTTCCTTAGCCTTCCAAACTACTATCCTCCAAATTTAACGCCACTCGATCAAACCGAGATGCCATAATTTCCTCATTTCCAGATTCGAACACTCTTTGGGTTTTTACCCTACTCTGACGAACTGCTGCCACCACAGTGAGAATTAAAGCCACTAACCATTTTTGCTATGATTATCGACCTCACAGCCACCTTCAGTAGCAATCCCGACCAACCAAACTTCCTCGATTTTCAGAAAAGACCCAAAATTCAATTTCTAAACAAAAACCGATATCTCATTTGATAGAAATTTAAAAATTATGATTCCTGTTTTAAAAATCATGATCTGGGACAGTGATTCATAATATCAAAATAAATCAAAGAAATATGTTATTTGAATTTAACATGGTTTGGGAGTTTCACTGGAATTCTTGATTTCCAGATAATATGTGTACCAACATATTTAGATTATTTTTAAATTTCTAGTCTCTGTTTTAACCAACTTAAATAATTTAAAAACTAAGCTAACAGGGAACCAGAGAGAAAGATTTTGAAATTTTTGTCAAAATCAAACTCTGTAAATATGAACAGAGCTTCACTCAAACAAAGGCACACATAGTTTCAACATGTATTTAGATCTAAAAACAAACATGCATATATATTTCAAACATACATTCCCAAGTCAATTCCAATATATATTATCTGTATCAATCTAAGGGGAATTCTATGTTCTCAGTTTAAAGGCAGAGGATTTGATTTATAATAAGATGTTTAAATCAACAGATATTAACACCTAAAAAAAATATACAAGACTTTCATAATCACAGACATGCAAAGCAATCATCAGTACATTTATCCACATGCAATAAATATTTGATGTTTTTAAGTTTAAAGGTTTACTCACCAAAAATCAGAGAACAGAGAACATTTTCTGTTTCCAGGCTTGCATGTTTGATTTTGAACTTCTATTTGCCTAGTTGAATTTGAATCTAGCTGCTATGAATTTTCTTTTTGCTTTGTTGAATTTAAATTCTTGCTGTTTGATCTTTCTCTGATCTTCAGGTTGTTTGAAGAATTTGAAATTTCCTTGATCTTTCTTTTGATTTGCAATTCCAGATTTTACTTCTTCTTTTGCTTTGAATTTTAATTTCCAGGTTTTCCTTTTTTCTTTCATTGATTCGAATTGTATTTTTAGTTGAGAAAGAAGTGAAGATGAATTTTAGCTGAAAGTGAAAACAGATTTTTCCTCTTTCATATAAATTTTTATTTTAATTATTAAAGAAAAATATAGCCACTTGTCCTTTTTAAGTGTTAATTATCTTACACATATACCTTTATTTTTACAAATGTCACTAAACCACCTTAATAAGCTTACAAGTGTTAATCTTGTTTTAATAAATTTATTTAAGTCATTTATATGTATTTATGAAATATTTATATGTATATAAAAATGTATTTATCTTTTTATAAATAAGCTTTTAGATTTTATATAAATATAGAAATGTGATCTCATGAAAACAATTATTTATAATAGCTTATGTTTTAATCAAATTAAATGTATTATATTTTTATATACTTGGAAATTTATTTTAACTCTATATATATTTTTACAAACCCATTTTTACTTAACAATTTATCTTATGTTTGAAATTTAAAAATGAAAGAATATTAAAACAAATAAACTTCTTAATTTAAATCTTAACTAAAATAAAAACTTAAAATATATTCTTATAATAAATAAGAAATTATTCTTGTTATTTAAATCTCAAATATCATTTTCAAAAGTATTAAGTCAAATTAAAAATTTCCAAATTACAAATTATATAAATATTAAAGTTTGAAAATACTTTATTAAATTCAAATCCAATATTCTTTCCATTTCAATATATACAAATATATATATATTCAAATAGAAAATATCTTATTAGATTTTAAAAGATAAAATTACCAATTAATACTAATTTAATCAGATTATTAAATTAAATTCAAATCTTATTATCAAACATTATCCATATCAATTTAATTATTCAACAGATTATTAAATTGATATTGTTAAAATTTCCGGGATATTACACCTATCAATAACATTAATTAATTGTATGGACCAGAATCCATAAGCCACTCAACAGATCAACCAACACAATATAAAACATTTTTATATCACTAACAAATACGCGCTTATATAAATATATATAGACACATAGACACACTCAAACTCATTCTAGGATGCTACTGACCCTATCTATACGAGTACCCCACCAAAACCTAGCTGTTGGCTAACCTAAGGTCTGATACCAACTACAACGACCTGCAATTCGCACATTTCAAGTTGATAATAATCCACAAATGTCCAACTCGAATTGTAACGAACTGGATTTTCGACCCTTAAAAATCAACACTAATACGTCTTCTATATTACATGTCGAACATTCAAGTGTTAGAAATACCAATCTGTTAGGGTGAAAGAAGTAGGTAGAAGATAGAAAAAACTAAAACAACACAGAATCTCACAGCACAGCAAATAATATATAATACTACCATGATCTTTACAGAAAGGAAACACCTTTATTCATATATACAACATCAGAGTACATAAGACTTATCTTAAATTTTTGGACAGTTATATAAACTTGTCCTCACATTGACAAACATACATACTCTATAATACCAAGGAAGTAAAAATACGTGAATACGTCTTGCCCATCCAGCTTATCTCTAGCTCCAAAGTATCTAACCAAACCTAGGAAAAACATGCTCGGTCTGACCGAGCATTACAATAAATAACGCCTAGGTCGGTCTGGTAAACCAATGTAAGTAAAACTCGATAACAAGTAACAACCACACTGATTTATACATTTGAAAACTTTTTATACAAAGGGTATCTCGTAAGATCATACTGCACATAAAATCGGACGGGTTTTTACCTTATGATAACCAAAACATTTTCTATCAAAATCCAGTGATATTATCATAGTGTCTAGGTCTAAAGTGAATAGATAAAATAGTTAAAATGTTTGCATCTCACATTCCAACATACTAGGCTCTATAATCGAAAACGTAAGGCACACATTGGAGATTAGATTCCAACTAATGACCAAGCTACTAGGGTACCGCCCGCCACAGTACACCTCTAGAAAAATGTACCGAGGTCGTACCTTACAACCCCTGCCAACATAGAACCGATCTACCCCTTGATGGATAGTACCGAATATATCATCACACCAATTGCTTTGCAACCTTAAACTGAGAGCTCCCAAGTACAACATTTCATTAATGATTGTGTATATATCTAGAAGGGTGATGATATACCCTAATGGGTGCGACCCACATAGCCCTACCGCATATTCGATGTTTCAGTCATTCCCGGTTGATGAGGCTTGAAGCTACATTTTACCTTTCTGAATAGCAATCCACCTTGGAATGCTAACACTTCCCTCCAGGCATCAATGCAATGGCAGCTTCATCCATACAAGTTCGTTATGGGTTTGAATGAAACCAATGGCACTAACTCTACTCCATCCATTTTGGAATCACCCTCAGAATTAGTAGCAGTAGCCCTTTCACTTCAAAGAGCACCATCTTCAATCATCATCAAAATTTCTTCCACTCGAATGTACATGTTAGTTCGGAGTGGTTTTTGAACATATAAATCCGATCCCGGTCTCTCCGTACCAACAACTGATAATTTTCGGTTGACTCATTCCTGGTTCTTTTGGAAGCAAGCATTCGAGTCCTAATCGGAAACTCGAATTTTACATTCATACTTCCTAAGTCAATTTAGACCAAATTTGATAGTCGGTTATTTAACTATCAAGTAACAACAACAAAATCTAGAGATTTATTTACTTAAAGCAATCACTAAGCCTCAAAACTATTTTCATCTATAAATCTTTTTTCCCAAACATTTATCAACATTCATATACTTATCACCTTTAAATAAGTATATTCACAAAAAATTTATAAGATTTCTCATTTCCAAATCCATTAGACGGATTTAACTACATTATATATATTGGAGAAAAGGATAACTCTAAGCACTATTCCTTTAGTGTTAAGTATGGAACGGATGTTCCTACCACCATTTTTAAAAAGGTTAACCTCTAGAAACCCAAACCTCGAATTCCTGTTGTAATTATCTTTAATAAATCCTTTTTCCCTTACCCATGAAATCCTTTTTGCTTTAATACAAACCCATTTACAAAACATTTATCAACCTCTATTATCATTTATGAGACTCATTATAAATATTCAAACTCAGTTATATAAACTTCAAACCTTGTCTAAAACTTCCCTTTATAGGCTTCCAAACCCATTTATAAAATCTTTTTAAAAACGTTTAAAACTATTTCTAAAACTCCTTTTATGAATGCCCCAAAATTATTCATAATATTCTTTATATCATATTCAAAACAATTGTCAAATAATTCTTCAAATATCTTATTTAAAATAGAATAATCTTGAAGACCATTTGAAAAGAAAATGAAATATTAACTTTCCAAAACCAAACGGAGGCTTAATGACTACAATGGATCATTAAATTTAGGTTTATTTATCCAAGTTATATCGTGGGTATTGCCTAACATCGGATATGTAAGGGATTCACACATAACATACAATCGTTTATATGTAGATGTTCAAGTTACAAATACAGATACATCCATTATCGGTGAAAAATGTACATATAGAAGTATATTCTATATGCTTAAGTTACCATGACTCGCTTGTTGAAATTAACTTCCTTTTTTTATCATGTTACCGATATTCAACATTTATGCTAATTTTAAATCCTTTGATTTGAAATCAATTAACCTTAAAAATAAAATTAATTTAAAACATAACCAACTAAGTTTAAAATAGCTTTGAAATGATTAAGTATATTTAAAAAGCTTAAACCCTAATTATATCTAAATTAAATCAAAATAAAGTCATAGTTAAACTTTAATTAACTTAGTGAACTTGGTTAAGTCCTAATTAACTTCCTAATGTATCTTAGTTCAAGTTTAAACAATTCATTATTAGTTAAACCATAATTAATTAAATAATCACTTAATTAAATAATAATTAATCAAATAATTAACTTAATTAAATAATAATTAACCATTTAATTACTTTTTAACTTCATAAATCATTAATTAAATGCTTTATTAATCACTAATTAATCATTAACCTTCCTTAAGTATTACTTAAACCTTAATCACTTACTTAATACTAATTAAGTATTAATTACTTTTAATAATTTATTAAATAAATAAATTGATAAATTATCTAAACTTAACTCTTTCTATATTATTAATTGTTAACGCTGAAAATTGAACGCTAACACCCGGTGTGTGTAATAACAATGTGAAAGCACCACCCGTTGGTACGGGAACAGAATATAAGCTGACAATAGCAGAAAACAGTAAAGGGACAACAGATTTATAGTGGTTCGGCCCGTAATTGAGCCTACGTCCACTTTATAGTCTTTTATTGCTGATCTGGTTACAATTTGATACAATGCACTTCGAATACAATTCACTTTGATCACTCAAACACTTCAGATTAGTAACTCAAACTTTGACGATGAGACTTGTCGAATCCATATCGGATGTGTAGAATCTCGTTCAAAGCTTGTTGTAGTATCTTCAATGTTTGGAGTTCTTCGAGTCTTGAATGGGTTGAGAATTCGGCAAAGTAATGGCGCTTCAGAAAATGATTGGCCAAAAGTCCTTTTCATGTTCGGGGTAGGTTGGTATTTATAGGGAATTTGACCCCTTAGGTCGTAAGTCGTGGTCGACTTAAGGTAAGTCGTGGTCGACTTAAGGTAAGTCGTGGCCGACCTATTGAGTCTAGCTCGTGGCTTGGTAGAAGCTTACTTACCCATCTGGATCCATGCTACAAGTCCTAAGTCGTTTACGAGTCATTTTCCTCCGGCATAAGTATTGCGGCAGCGAACTACAACTCTGGCTTTAGGTCGTGGACGACCTAAACTAAGTCGTGAGTCGCGGCTTAACTGGTAAACGAGCTAGGAGGTGAGTCGTAAGTAGCTTTAGGTCGTAGGCAGCCTTAAGTCGTAGACAGCCTTAAGTCGTAGACAGCCTTAAGTCGTAGATAGGCTTAAGTCGTAGATTGGCTTAAGTCGTAGACCATCCACTTCCTTAAGTCGTTGCATATGTTAAGTCACCAACTGGTTGAGCCGTTAACTCCTTAAACCGTTAAGTCGTAGACTTCTTTAAGTCGTCCAGACCTTAAACCACTAAGTCGTAAACTTCCTTAAGTCGTTAAGTCGTAGACTTCTTTAAGTCGTCCAGACCTTAAACTGCTAAGTCGTAGACTTCCTTAAGTCATTAAGTCGTAGACTTCCTTAAGTCGTTAAGTCGTAGACTTCTTTAAGTCGTCCAGACTTTAAGTCGTTAGCTGGTAGCTTTCTTAAGTCGTAGGTCGTCCACTTCCTTAAGTCGTATAATCCTTAACTCGTTAAGTCGCATATCCTTTTTGAGTCGTGCAGTTCTTAAGCCGTAGGAAATTGAGGGTTAACATTAATCAAGTTCAGAAACTTTTGCAAAACATTCCAAAAGTAAACATTTTAAAATGAAAATCGATAATTTTGTCGAACTACATCCATAGTGACTATCGCTATGAGCGTAGTTCGCTCAAACTCACTTTATGTGAAATACTTTGCTTATTCCTTGCTATTACAAGTTTGAAAACCTAATTTTGAAAGTTTCTGGAAGTTAAAAACAAAGATAAAAACTTTGAAACCATTTTCAAAATTTAAAACTAAATGGGATCTTACATCCGTCGCAACATACGAAGGTGTAAACTTTATAATTCTTACACTATATCAAATAGTTTTGATCGCAACCATACCATCAACATACCATACACAAACATCACATTCTTATAACCAAACATATCACTTTAAACATCCAAACATGATGCTTAACATCCAAACTATGTTAATCACAAATTGCAAACGTATGTTTTTATCATAGCGTAATATTTTAAGAACATGAACTATGGATTTTCACAACATATAATCTATGGAAGTAAAGTTAGATTTCTAAAAATGAGATAGTTTTACCCATCTAAAATCTTTGAAACGTGAAATGCCTTAGATGCACAAAAATCATCCTAAAAATATGTCATCTTCCATGTGATTTTTGGACATATTACACTCAGATTTTGAAAAAGTGATCAAAAGAAAAGTTTTAAAACATTCTTTTCTGTACAAACTAAAAAAAATACCACACAAATCAGATTCTTTTTGAGATAAATATGGTCAAAAGAAGGAAAGCTATTTTCGGACCTGAATTTCTAAGGTTAAAAGTACAGTGCAAAGAAATGAGATTTTGACATACCTAATCTTGAAATTAGAAAAAATGTTAAAAGAGAAAGCTGTAATTACTAAAATTTTATACGATTTGAAAAAAACAAAATCTTGATTTGATGTAAAATAGAGGAAGTTTGGCCAAATAAAGTGGAAGAAAAATGAAGAAGAAAGAGTTTTAAAATAAGTTCGCATCTTTAAAACAATTTAAATCTTTTGATTTTTAAAAAACTTAAAACCAACATAAGAAGCCATAAAATTATGAAGAAAGCTTTAGGGAAATGGAAATGGAGAAGTGGATGAAAATACGGTAAAGGCGATGTGTACTTATAGACAAAAGAAAGCAAGGAAATCACTAAACTATCCTTTGAATTAATTAACATAACTTGTCATGATTTTGTAAGGTCACATCACCACCTACTCCCACTCTCCAATCACGTCCATCATTCCCCCTCTTGTTCCATCCCATAAACTATGATTGCATGCTTAATAATGATGATGACTTTAAAGAAATGATAAGAGATAAGATATATATATATATATATATAAAGTGTATATGTATAAATATGTTATTATTTTTAAAACCATGACTTGTCACATCACTTCCTAAGCATAATTAACATAAGAAAATTATTATTAGGTGTATTATTATATGGTTAATTATCTAGTATATATGTGTATATATTGCATAAAGGTGAATAATGTTTCCCACAACTTTCTGGTGTCGAAAAGTCGAAATTCCGAAAAACGTTCTTCGGTCACATTTTCCATTTTTTACGAGCTATCTATTTTGGTAAAAAAAAATTAAAAACTATTTCACCATTATTATTAAATAATCAAAATAGGTTTATTTGTAAATAAAATCCATTTATTTAATATTTAAGCTTAACCTGAATTTCCGAAGAAATATATAAAACCGATGATATCAACTGTCGATGTCATAAATACATTTTATTTTCAAAAAATAAAATAAAATATTTTATTTTATAATCTTGTTGAATACAAATATTAGTGTATGTATCCAGTGCCGTGCACGATTTTTATTGTTTAATAGCAGTTTTATTGATAAAACGATTTCTAGTTGTTTTGTACCTAGGAAGATATTTACAAATTTTCAATATTTTACCTAGATAATTTGTTCGCAAATATATTTCCCAAACAAAATAACTATTATTATTTACCATTTAAAACATGATTATTTCTTACTTTTAAACCCATATCTAAATATTTTAAAAATAAATATAATTTATCAAGTGATAAATTTGTGGGTCATTACATTCTTCCCTCCTTAAAAGAATTTCGTCCACGAAATTATACCATAACCCTATTCCTAAAAATACTTAAAACTATTCTTCAATCTATATGATGTATGCTGATCATTCCTATGTAAAATCTAGTTCGATCACTCACTTGAACACATAACTTTCCTTTCGAACTAGTATCGCTCACTTGACTTCCTAGCATGGACTTTGATCAAGCTTCTTAATTAGAAACTTCTGTTCTCCTTGCATAGCCATAAACTATGATAAACAACCTTTGGCTCCACATAAGAATCCTCATCAACGCTTGCCGTAAAAATCGGACGATAAATTCATATTCGGAATGGTGTGAAACACCTCGAGTCATGTACTCGAATATTGGATCAAGAACTATGTAAAAAGGAGTATGATCTAAATACGACCTACGTACAAATCCCATTGGTTCCTATTTCCCAATATTATAATTACCCTTTTTAAAGATTCATCATTTTACTTAAGAACATTACTTAAGTTTATTAACATTCTATAACTCAAATTCATATTAGATTATATACTCTTCTATATTTAAAAGAGCATATACAATTTCAATCTTAAATTGGTTTTACTTAACCAAGGATGTTCTACAAATTTAAAACTTTATTTATAAACCCACTCTTAATCAAGACATCTTTTTATATTGAAAACACTATTCTTTTAAGGGATTCAAGAACACAATACCTGGATTTTATTTTAGAAAACCTTTTGAAAGCATACGTATAGCCCGAGTAACTCAAAAATGATGCCAAGGAACTGGGTACTATCAAATAGTATTATATTTCTATTAGATGATGGTTTTTCTATCAAGAAAATCATCGAAAAATATAATAAAAATAATTGTAAGCTCACGACATACAAATTTAGTACGTGGCGAGTATGGGTCGATCCGTAGGGAAATAAATTGATTTTTAATCCTACTCGGTCAAATTAAACCAAACTTGAGATTTTTTAAGCTAGAAAATGTAAAAACTAACCAAAGCAAGTGAATAAAAATATATGATAAAAAGATAATTTAGAGGCGAACCCACTCTCATACTTTCACATAAACCAACATAAAACGAATCTATGATCTCTCATCTTAATTTAAGTAGAATTAGTGATGTATTAATCATAAGTATGGACTATTTGTGTTATTAATTAACACAACTTAAACCATCAAACTTTAATACAACTAAACCCACTTATTAATTGTTATAAAAATGAATATGAAACTAAAACAAATTCTATTTTAAGCATGATCTATTTACAGTTTTTGACTAGTAACATAGATCATCAAATTTTGATTCTATTTTAATTCCATGATCAAAATCAATAAGTAAGATGATGATGTAAATTGTATTTATGTTGGATTATGCATAGCCCATTTATGATTAGAAACACAACATAGGCTATTAAATTCCCTAATAAACTTACATCAAAATCTAACTTTTCATGAAGCATAAAAGAGATCATAAAACATAAAATATGTTGAACCTACATGATCTAGAGAGCTTCATTACCCCTAAATTGAAGGGATTTAGCTACTCATTTTTGTTATCATTTCAACACATATATATTGCAACATTAAAAAGCAAGGAAAGTAAGAGCTAATAAATAAAAAAAGAACTAAACTACTTGCCTAAATTAAATAGAACTAAGCTAATTGCAATGAAAAGAAAGCTGATCTACTAACATGAAATAGAAAAAAGCATGTAAATAAAAGTAAGCATAAAATAAAATGAAAGCATGTAAGAACAAAAGAAGAAGAAGAGACTTAGAAAATCATTTTATTTCTCATTTGATTTGAGGCTACAATCTGCGTATATGATAAGATAATGTAAAAACTAAAACTACATTACGTGAACATACGAGGATTATTTATACATACCTAAAATCCCTAATCCATATTTTAAGGGACTATCCAGTATGCCCTTTAGGAAGTATGGCCTCCAAATTATCATTAACATGTAATTAATCCTCCATTAACATGCCTTTAAACCACCAAGAACATATGCATGTGCTTTTAATCTCCATTAGCTTTTAATTGTGGTCTATGGGTTAGTGGGTAGGTGGGCTCCTCCATGATTAAATGAATTCATTTATTTCCATCTTTCAATTGCCTTCCTTCTCTTGTGCATGCATAAATACATGAAGTTGCTTCCAATATTCACTCAAATTCCTACAAAACAACATTAAAATGTCTAAAAGCACAATTGTACCAGTGGTTAAGTGATTCGGCTTTGGTGTGAGAGGTCACAAGTTCGAAACTTGCGTAGCGTGATTCGAACATATATTGACATGTGATTTGTGTTATTTTGTCCTAGTGACATGTTGTATCTAAGTACCATTTTCAAATAAAAACATTAAAATGTCCAAGTAAATTTTCTTAAATTAAATCATACACAAAAAGACCATTTTGTCCACATATGAAGATGTATAAATGATGATTTGAAAATAATTTAAATTTTGGTTTAAACATGTAAAATACCTTAATATGCTCATTTATTAAATAAACGTAGATTAAATATGGAAGTAAAAATATGCACTTTTACATGCACATTAATATCCATTTTACTAAGTAGGGAAATACTCAAGAGAAATGTTTACCATCCGAACACATCTCTTACCCATTTTTAGTCATTTCCAAGACACTCGAACTAGTTAATCATAAAAATATTTCTTTCTTCACGAATTCCCTTTTGAAACAATACTATTTATCGATAAATATTTCTTTAATAAAATCATCCGCTAGCTTTGAATTCATTCGGATTTGAAATCGTTTCGATTGTACAATGATAAAGAGGATAATTTACTAATTGCACAATCATTTCTGCCTATGCAAACATTCGATTGTCACTTAGGAGATTATTCCGATTATCACAAAACATATCGAACTCCTTCCTGAAATGTTCAAAGAAAAATTTACTTTCAAATCCATTTTGAAATATTTATATCTTAAAATCTCTTTAAGTACGATTACTACAACTTTTCGAAAATCATTTAAACCTTTATCAAAGCCACCGGGATTTAATATTCTCACAATCCTTTTCATTTTTATAAGGTCATCTAAAGATTTTCTTTTAACAAACACATTCTATTCTTCATCCAATTTTAACCCTACATCTCATCGATAACTATATAGAATTTTGAAAATCATTCCTTCATATATAAAATATATCCTAGGTAAAATTATTTCATTTACCAATTAAAATTTTTATTATGTCAATTGGACTTGTTCAAGTGTTTAGGAAATCCTTATCGATAACATTGGCCAAAAGAATCGACCAGAATTCTTAAGCCACTCAACAGATTAAACAAGATATATAAAACATTTTTACTCATTAACAAATACGCACTCATATTTATAATACTTAGGCTCATTCTAGGGTCTCACTTACCCGATTTCAAATGATTTTACCCTACCAGGGCCAATTTTCTCGCTTAACCTTCAGCTCTGATACCAAATGTAATGAACCGGATTTTCGACCCTAAAAAATCGACACTAATACGTCCACTGTATTACATGCCGAACATTCAAGTCCTGGAAATACCAATCTGTTAGGGTGAAAGAAGAAGGTAGAAGACAGAGAAAACTAAAACAACATAGAATCTCACATCGTAGCGAATAATATATAATACAACCATGATCTTTACAGAAAGGAAACACCTTTGTTCATATATACAACATCAGAGTACATTAGACTTATCTTAAATTTTTGGACAGTTATAGAAACCTGTCCTCACATTGACAAACATATATACTTTATAATACAACAGAAGTAAAATTACATGAATACGTCTTGCCCATCTAGCTCCTCTCCAGCTCCAAAGTATTTAGCCAAACGTGGAAAAACATGCTTGGCCTGACCCGAGCATTACAATAAATAACGCCTGGGTCAGTCTGGTAAACCAAGTAACAACCAAACTGGTTTCTACATTTAGAAACTTTTCAAACAAGGGGTATCTCGTAAGACCACACCGTACATAAAAATGGACGGATTTTTACCTTACGATAACCAAAATATTTTGTATCAAAATCCAGTGATATTATCATAGTGTCTAGGTTTAAAGTAAATAAATAAAATAACTGAAATTTTTGCATCTCACATTCCAATATACTAGGCTCTACAATCGAAAATGTAAGGCATGCATTAGAGATTGGGTTCAAACTAATGACTAGGCTATTAGGGTACCACCTGCCATAGTACGCCTCTAGAAAAATGTAACGAGGTCGTACCTAACGACCCTTGCCAACACAGAATCGGTCTGCCCCTTGCTGGATAGCACCGAATATATCTTCACCCCGATTGTTTTGCAACCTTTAACCGAGAGCTCCCACGTGCACGAATTCATTGATGATTGTATATATATCCAGAAGGGTAATGATATGCCCTAATGGGTGCGACCCACATAGCCCTACTACATATCCCATGTTTTAGTCATTCCCAGTTGATGAGGCTTGAATCTACGGTTTACCTTTCTAAATAGCAATCATCCTCGGAATGCTAACGCTGCCCTTCTGGCATCAATGCAATGCCAGCATTCATACATACAAATTCTTTCTGGGTCTGAACAAAACCGAAGGCACTATGTAATATCCCGGAAATTTTAACAATATCAATTTAATAATCTGTTGAATAATTAAATTGATATGGATAATCTTTGATAATAAGATTTGAATTTAATTTAATAATCTGATTAAATTAGTATTAATTGATGATTTTATCTTTTAAAAGTTAATAAGATATTTCTATTTGGATATATATATATATATATATTTATATATATTGTAAATAGAAGCTTTGGTAAATTGGAAATTTATATTTAATTTAATCTGGACTTTTCAAAGATATTTAAATAAGTAATTTTATAGTTTTAAAATACTTTAAGTAAATATTTAATTGTTTAAGAGATATTTTAACTTAAGTTTAAATAAATAAGATTTACAAAAAGGTTGTTTTACTTCTTTTTAAATATTGCTTAATAAAGAGATAATTTCTTTTATAAATTATTTAAAATGGTCAAATGTGTTATTTTCAAATAATAGATATATGTATTGTTTTTATTTATGAATATACTTTGTTTTATTTCTTTAAAATTAGCTATATATATAACTAAGTATTTATAAACTAATTAATTAAGTTAAAAAGCTTTTATTTACATTTAAACTAAAAGGAAATTACTTAAATGACATGTGTTAACACATTAAGTAGCCTAATAACATGTGTTAAGTAAGTATTAATTCAAGATGACAAATGTTGAGAGATTTTACAAGTGTCATTTTATTTCTTTGATTTATTTTCTTTTATTTTTATCAAATCAAATTCAGCCTTTATGAACCTATTCTTCCTCCTCTTCGTTTCTTTTCTATTCTCAAATTCTAAAACTAAGAAATTAAAAACCTGTACAAACTTCAGCTGAGACCCTTTCTCAAAAACAATCTGTAATTAACTCCTCAAACCAGAAAGTTTATCATAAATCAAAACCTGTAAACAAGTTTGCAAATCAAAATCAAATTCTTCAACCAGAAATTCAAAAGACTGTACATTTTCAAATCTGAGATTTTCAAAAGCCTACATTCTTCAACCTGGAATCAAAAGCAAGATAATCAAGTCTTCAGTCATTTCTACAAATTTCAGTAGCATGCAAAGTTTCTTGGGATTAAAGCATTCCAGTTTCAAGATTTTAAAAGATCAAAACATTTTTCCAGTAATTAAAGTTTCAGAGTTCCAAGCTTTTTCAAAAAAAATCAAAATGGAAGCTCTGTTCCTCATTTTAAATCTGGTGAGTAAACCTTAGTTTTAAAAACAGTTTAAAATCTGTGTTCATAACTAGATATATGTGATGTTTGTGTGGAAATATGTTGTTCATGTTCATGTGTATGAATGTATATATGATGTACTGTGTATATTTATCTGGATGCATGCCTGTAGAATGAATTTCAACTCTCTGTTTATAAACAGGTTAGAAAATAAGTTAAAAGTATAAACACCTTTCTTCCAAATCTATATCTAGATACGATCATAAAATAGAAAAATGATTTTTTACAATGTAAATTCTTGTTAGAAATAGTTTCCAGGTGAAATTGTTTAGTTTATAGTTTAAAAATATGTTTTTACAGTAGAAATGAATTTAATCAGTAAAATCAAATGTTTCAATTTCCTGAATTGAATTCATAATCTAATTTATCATTGCAAATAATGATTTTAGAGATAAGAATCATAGTTTTTAGCATTGTGTAAGTCGAGATATACTGAGTTGATCGATTTTGAGTATATCATCGATTGCCGATGATCGATGGCGAGGGGTGTGTCGAGATTGAGGCTGAAGGAGGATTGAAGGTAAGGGAACTCAGGAAAAATGAGTGGAGATTTTTCTGATGAACGTGGTGGATCGTCGGAGGCAATTTAGGGTTTTATGGTTGGTTTTGGTAGACGATGTGGGCGAGGCTCATACGACGTTGATGATGGATTGGGGTCGATCGCATGAGGGGGAAAGGGTTCGTCGTATCATGGCGCTTCTCTGGGTGGAACGATAGGATTTCTGGTGGTCAGAATTGGTGGCGCGAGTCGGTTTTCCGATGATGGTATGGGTTCCAGTTTGTTCGAGTTGTTCGATTTCGTCCTTCTGGCGATTACGTCGAACTGGGTTATCGAAGGGTTAGGCGGGGTCGTCGTCGACATGTCGAGAAGTGGGACGTTGGTCGGAGCAGTGGCGATCGAGTGTGCACGTGCACGTGTGCACGGTGATGTCTGGGTTCGTTCGCTAGTTGGAGAAGAAGATGTGTACTCGGGTTTTGTCTCGAGGATAGTGTGTGATCGACTCGAAGTTACGAGGGTCTCGGGGTTTCTCGTGTTTCACTCGGGAAAATTGTATGTTGGCTCGGGTTTTAGTGAGGGTTAACTCGTTTCTATATTGTAGTGTTTAAATAAGCTTTAATGTTTTAAAGATTTAAAACAATCAGTTTTTATAAAAAAAGATGATTAGTTAAGTTAAAAATGTTTGAATATGTTTTAAAAATTTAATAGGTTATTAAAGGAATTGATAATTAAGTTTTTTAGAATAAGGATTTATTTAAACAAGTTTGTAAAGTTTTCAAAGATCTTAAATGTTGAAATTAAATATTAAATTGTTTTGTTTTAAAAATAGATCATATATTCTTAAATATGAAATTGACTTCTAAATATTTTATAATGAAGTTTAGTAAGTAATTAAGTTATATATTAAGATAAAGAATTTATCTTTAATTAAAGATGTGAGTAATTTAAGTGGAATTAATTAAAGGTTAATCACTTAATGAGATTAATAAAGGTAAATGGATTTATGTTGATAATCAAGGATAATTACTTAGTAAGAAATTAGTGGATAGTTAATGAATGAAATTTAAAGATCATTAACTAGTAATTATGAGTTGATTAATTAATGTAATTAAATTAAGATAATTGGTTTAATTTATTAAGATAGTTAATTACTTAATTAATTAAGGGTTAATTGATCTAAGTAATTAAACGTAATTAATTAAAGAATAATTAACTAATGGAAGTAATTAAGGAATTAATTACTTAATGTAATTAATTAATTTTAAATGTAAATTGTTTAAGTTAATTAATTAAGTTTAATTGAT
This sequence comes from Allium fistulosum, assembly GCA_030737815.1. NCBI lineage: Eukaryota > Viridiplantae > Streptophyta > Magnoliopsida > Asparagales > Amaryllidaceae > Allium > Allium fistulosum. The sequence goes on from CM060901.1 coordinate 1,622,703,455, forward strand.
TTAAACACTTGATGATTTGATAAATAATTACCTAATTTAATTAATGGATTGTAATTACTTAGTTAAGTAATTAATGGTAATTACTGGATGTAATTAATGAAAGATGATTTAAGGATGAAAGAAATTTGGATTAAATTACTTTGTAATTAATCAAGGGATTAATTAAAGATAATTAATTAAGGAGTAATTAATTAATGGAGTAATTAAGGGAAGTTAATTACTGGATAAGATTAATCAAAGGTGATTAATAAATGTGTTTAATTAAAGATTAATTATTAAATATAATTAATTTAAATGGAGTAATTAATTAAGGAAGTAATTAAGGGTCATTAATTAATATAATTAATAATGTAATTAAGATTGGTTAATTAAGTAATAATTAATAAATGAAGTAATTAATCAATGTAATTAATTAAGGATTAATGTAATTAATTATAGTTGATTAACTTAATTAATTTTAGTTAATTAATTAATGAAGTAATTAAAGGTTAATTACAATAAGTGGTTAAGGATAATTAATTTAAGTAATTAATTAAAGATAAATTACCTGAATGGAATTAAAGGGTAATTAAAGGATAATTAATTAATTTGTAATTAATTAATGATTAAGTAAGCAGGATTTATAGAATGAAGTAATTAATTTAATTCATTTTAAATTAATTAGAGATGATATAAATCATTACTTATGGATGGATGATAATACTGAATGCTTTGAATTGATTGATATCTCTGATGAGATATATGCTGTATGATATGGATGTTAGTTGAATTGTGATGATAATATGGATTATCTGATAATGTTGATTATCTATTGTGAATTATCTTTCTTTGTGTATAAAGAAAATTGAATTGAATTGTTTTAACCTTTAAAACAACTTGGCCTTAAAAGATTCGCTTTGGATTTCGATGAGACCGGGATCGGGTTTCCGTATACCGGATTTCCAGGTCTGGAGACCCGAATACCACATCGATCCAAATTAACGATAGGTCGTGAATCAAGTGAAGATGAAGATTCAGAGTGCAAGGGTTATTGTCGTTAACTCTGAGGGTGATTCCAAAACGAGTGTAACGAGATAATGCCTTCGGTTTCGTTCGAACCCGGAACGAACTTGTATGGATTGAATGCTTTCAGAACATCGTCAGGTGGACGATGAGCATTCTAAGTGATGTGTTCTTTTCTAAGGTAATCGTGACCTCAAGCCTCACAAACCGGGAATGGCTAAAATAGGGGAGGTGCAGCAAGGTTAGTGGGTAGCACCCAAGTAGGACAAGATTACCTCTGTCTAGAAGTCCCTTCTTATTTCGGCTTAGTGTGTGCGGTTGCTGATCCCAACCGTGAGGTATCTTGTGCGGGAATTATCCAGTAAGGGATGTTCCGACCTTGTGTTGCAGGGGATTGGGAGTGATCCTCGGTACGGTGATCTAGGCCACGTACTGTGACGGGCGGTACCCCGGTAGCCCTGCCATTGTATGGAATCCAAACTCCAATAAGTGCCGTACGATTTAGTTGTGCCCAATTATGTTGGAACGTGAGATGTAAGCATTCCAGCTATTTCTGTATTTTACTTGAAAACCCTAGACCCTATTATAATATAACCTGATTTCCTATCAAATGTTTTGGTTAGCGTAAGGTAAAAACTTACCCATGTTTATGTGTGGGGAGTCTTACGTGATACCTTTGTTTCAAAAGGTTTTGAAGTTAAGCAAGTTTAACCCGTTTACTCACACCAGACCCATGTCTGACCCAAGTTGTTTATTTCTGTTTTATAAACTCTTGGGTACTCAAATTTTTACGAGTAGCCAAGGGATTCAGGTTAGCCTTGACGAATTGTGGAGGAGCAGTGGAGCAGGAGGCTTCAGCGTTGTAGATATAGATAGTAGTTTCCGCTGTGTTGATCTTGTTTAGATCTTTGTTTTGTATTGAGTTGTAATAACTAGACAGATGTTTATAACTGTCTAGTATGTGATGTGTAATCTGTGTAACTCTGTAAAGTGTTGTATACTATGTAATAGTTTATGTTATTAATATAATTTATTCGTTCCGCTGTGAGATCGTTGTTGTTGTTTCTTTCTTTCTTCTCTTCTTTTCTATTTTCTACCCCTTTCTTTCTTATTAGCGATACGACTTTCTATGGAAAGAAAGTCGTGGTCGTTACAGTGGTATCAGAGCAGTAGGTTGAGTGAATACCTAAGCTCTGTAGTGGTGTCTATCTTGAGAGCACGTAATTGTTAGTTATATAAAAATGGTTTTATATTGTGTTAATTGATCGGTTGAGTGGTATATGGATTCTGGTCAATACGAGTAGCTAACGTTATTGATAGGGATCTCTAAACACTTGAACCAGGCCAACGGACACAATATTGTTTTAAAGAGGTAAATGAAATAATTTTACCCAGAAATAATTTCTATATAAAAAGTATCATTTTAAATATATATATATTTCTACCTATTTGTTGGGTTACCTGTTCGGGTTTTCCAATATAAGTTATAAAGGTAGATAAGGTGGTAGTGTGAGTAACACGACTACCAATAGTTGGAGTTTGAATGTTGAGGTTGGAAGTGTATTTGTCGAGACTGTAAACCTAATACCGTCTCGAGTGAACTTTACAGTTGTGTAAGGATTTCACAATCTCTGAAGAAAAACCTGTTAAGGTTCGGAGTTTATCTTTGGAGTTGGAAGAGTAGAGTTGGATCTGTCGATGAGGCAGAAGCGAGTGATGGTACCTTGATACCTCAGGTAATAGTAGCTGTATGATGAGATACAGTGACGATGGATGTTCCCGAAGATGTTTTCTTTGGAACAAGATTAAGGAAGTGTGTCTGTTTCGGTGTTGTCGCTGAGTTCAGCATGGTGTTTCTGTTTGATTTGGAGTTCGAATTTCTCGAAGATCTTTGGAATAGGAAGTCCTTGGCATCAGTGTCAGCAGTGCAGCTCGGAGTGTTCTGTGCACTAGCAGGAAGTTTTTGGCTGAGTAGTTTTTCTTGTGGTGGAGTTCAGAAGTAGCAGAGTGGATCCATTTCTTCGATGGATTGGATAGTTAAATATGAGCTGTTCTGATTTGTTAAGAGAGAACAGTTTTCTTTGGAAATAGGTTGGGTTGATCGCAAAAGTGACTTGCGATAGTTGAGTGTTCTCTTGTGTTATCAGAGATTTGCTAAATGTCTTCAGTGAAGTCAGAAGTTTGTCCGCATCTGGAGATTGAGTTTTCTTATCGACTAGGATTCCAGGAGTGGTACCAGTAGTTCAGCTGGGTAGAAGGATGTCTTCTAGAGATAAAGTTGGTGAAGCAGCTCAAGTTTTGATGGAGTATCTGAGTTTTTCCTTATGGATCTATTGAACCATTTTTTGGGATGTGTTGTCCAGTTTGTGCTTGTGTTCTTCATCAACATTCTTATCTACTCCAGATCAGAGTGGCGTAGCGGAAGCAGTTTGGCGAGTGCTCTTGTTGTCTTTTCCGGATAGGAGAAGTTAGTTCAGTCTTCTGATAATGGTGAAGTAGAGTCGTGTTTTGGATTGGGTAGATCTTGAGAGGATCATTGGTTGAGTTATTTTTGGTCCTGTTTGTTTCTAGAAGCATCAGCGAAAGTTGAGTTGATCAGGAAGGATTTGTAGGAAGCCCAGGATCATCTGAATAATTTTGTGGATAAGAGACGAAGGAATTTGGATTTCGAAGATGGAAATTTGATTTTGGATAAGTTTTCTCCAATCGAAGGAGCTATAAGATTGGGTAGGTCTGGGAAGTTAGCTCCGAGTTATTTTGGATCTTTTCTGTGTTCTGATTTGGATAAGTGCTTTGATCTACTGGATTGAATTGTCGGTTTGGATAACTGGGATTCAATGTGTTTCACGTATCTCTGAGGAAGTACGTGTATGATCTATCTCTGGTTTTGGAATCAGCAGTTCTGGAGAATTTGGTTGTTGAGTCAGACTCGTCTGTAGTCTGATATCTTGTTTAGTTCTGTAGATCTAGATGAGTAGGAGATCTATAGCTTAGTAGTATTGATAGTTTAGATTGTTTGTAGAGCGAGTATCCCGGTATATATATATACTTGGGGAAACTCGAGGAATTTTATCTAGAATTTAGTCTAGATAGTTAGAATTGTTTGATTGGATGAATTGGTTGCTATGGTTGCTAGCATATGGATGATAGTATATGCTTGTGTTTTAAATTAAAATCTTTAATAAGATTATTAAATTACCTTTGTTTAAATTTCGGGGACGAAATTATTTTAAGGGGGAAGGAATGTAATATCCCGGAAATTTTAACAATATCAATTTAATAATCTGTTGAATAATTAAATTGATATGGATAATCTTTGATAATAAGATTTGAATTTAATTTAATAATCTGATTAAATTAGTATTAATTGATGATTTTATCTTTTAAAAGTTAATAAGATATTTCTATTTGGATATATATATATATATATATATTTATATATATTGTAAATAGAAGCTTTGGTAAATTGGAAATTTATATTTAATTTAATCTGGACTTTTCAAAGATATTTAAATAAGTAATTTTATAGTTTTAAAATACTTTAAGTAAATATTTAATTGTTTAAGAGATATTTTAACTTAAGTTTAAATAAATAAGATTTACAAAAAGGTTGTTTTACTTCTTTTTAAATATTGCTTAATAAAGAGATAATTTCTTTTATAAATTATTTAAAATGGTCAAATGTGTTATTTTCAAATAATAGATATATGTATTGTTTTTATTTATGAATATACTTTGTTTTATTTCTTTAAAATTAGCTATATATATAACTAAGTATTTATAAACTAATTAATTAAGTTAAAAAGCTTTTATTTACATTTAAACTAAAAGGAAATTACTTAAATGACATGTGTTAACACATTAAGTAGCCTAATAACATGTGTTAAGTAAGTATTAATTCAAGATGACAAATGTTGAGAGATTTTACAAGTGTCATTTTATTTCTTTGATTTATTTTCTTTTATTTTTATCAAATCAAATTCAGCCTTTATGAACCTATTCTTCCTCCTCTTCGTTTCTTTTCTATTCTCAAATTCTAAAACTAAGAAATTAAAAACCTGTACAAACTTCAGCTGAGACCCTTTCTCAAAAACAATCTGTAATTAACTCCTCAAACCAGAAAGTTTATCATAAATCAAAACCTGTAAACAAGTTTGCAAATCAAAATCAAATTCTTCAACCAGAAATTCAAAAGACTGTACATTTTCAAATCTGAGATTTTCAAAAGCCTACATTCTTCAACCTGGAATCAAAAGCAAGATAATCAAGTCTTCAGTCATTTCTACAAATTTCAGTAGCATGCAAAGTTTCTTGGGATTAAAGCATTCCAGTTTCAAGATTTTAAAAGACCAAAACATTTTTCCAGTAATTAAAGTTTCAGAGTTCCAAGCTTTTTCAAAAAAAATCAAAATGGAAGCTCTGTTCCTCATTTTAAATCTGGTGAGTAAACCTTAGTTTTAAAAACAGTTTAAAATCTGTGTTCATAACTAGATATATGTGATGTTTGTGTGGAAATATGTTGTTCATGTTCATGTGTATGAATGTATATATGATGTACTGTGTATATTTATCTGGATGCATACCTGTAGAATGAATTTCAACTCTCTGTTTATAAACAGGTTAGAAAATAAGTTAAAAGTATAAACACCTTTCTTCCAAATCTATATCTAGATACGATCATAAAATAGAAAAATGATTTTTTACAATGTAAATTCTTGTTAGAAATAGTTTCCAGGTGAAATTGTTTAGTTTATAGTTTAAAAATATGTTTTTACAGTAGAAATGAATTTAATCAGTAAAATCAAATGTTTCAATTTCCTGAATTGAATTCATAATCTAATTTATCATTGCAAATAATGATTTTAGAGATAAGAATCATAGTTTTTAGCATTGTGTAAGTCGAGATATACTGAGTTGATCGATTTTGAGTATATCATCGATTGCCGATGATCGATGGCGAGGGGTGTGTCGAGATTGAGGCTGAAGGAGGATTGAAGGTAAGGGAACTCAGGAAAAATGAGTGGAGATTTTTCTGATGAACGTGGTGGATCGTCGGAGGCAATTTAGGGTTTTATGGTTGGTTTTGGTAGACGATGTGGGCGAGGCTCATACGACGTTGATGATGGATTGGGGTCGATCGCATGAGGGGGAAAGGGTTCGTCGTATCATGGCGCTTCTCTGGGTGGAACGATGGATTTCTGGTGGTCAGAATTGGTGGCGCGAGTCGGTTTTCCGATGATGGTATGGGTTCCAGTTTGTTCGAGTTGTTCGATTTCGTCCTTCTGGCGATTACGTCGAACTGGGTTATCGAAGGGTTAGGCGGGGTCGTCGTCGACATGTCGAGAAGTGGGACGTTGGTCGGAGCAGTGGCGATCGAGTGTGCACGTGCACGTGTGCACGGTGATGTCTGGGTTCGTTCGCTAGTTGGAGAAGAAGATGTGTACTCGGGTTTTGTAACGTCCCAAATTTTCGCGTTCGAAAATCGACATCCATACTTTACATCGTACTCGAATGTCGTAGATTCGAGCGTTCAAATCCGAGTCGCCGGAGCTTATAACACAGTTAAGTAAATATCACAGCGGAATAAAAAGAATATAGATATACAACATCTGATACAATATCCAGATACAATGATGATACAATGAATATCTATATACATCAGAGATATGATACAATAAATTGCAGCGGAAAGAAAAATAGATAACATCAGCAGCGGATAATCTTCATCTCCAAAGCACGATCCAGAATTAGCTCGAACTCCCAATACGAGGCACAAAGATAAGCAAGTGCAGTCTGATCCAAAGACTGAACCAACTCCAGAAAATCTACTAAACCTGAATATCTGAAAACCCCAACTCTAGACTGCTCGTGTAGGAAATTATGAGCACCCAGAGTTTAGGAAAGGAACAATAAACTCCGGATCAGTCATGGGACTGGTGTGAGCAACAAAAACAGTTTATCTTTAAAACAAATAACAGAGAATTTAAAGTCAATTCGAAATGCTTTTGGAAAATGAAACTACCATAAGACCTCCCGCCACACACACAATGCAAACGCAGAATTGGAGGAGATTTCTTCTTATGATAGTCAAAGATGCTTACTACGCAAAATCAAATCATTTGATATTATTACTAGTGCATAGTGCAGAAAACAATTTCGAAAGTAGAATATAAATCTTAGCCAGCATAGACATTTCGCACTTATGCCTACTATAGCTACCATGTTCAATAGCAGGTTACCACCACATTCCATGGCAGGTAATACAACTAAAACCGTACAGGGCTCGTATTGTTTTGTTTGGATTTCCAACAAATGGTCAGGCTAAGGAACTTCCTATTCCACGAAAGAAACGCCTCTGGCGGGACGTTCCGAGAACCAACTGTTCTCTGCCAAACAAGGCCGGCAACCCCTTTTCCCAAGGGATAAAAGAAACCTCAGATATGCCACCCCCGGTCCTTTGGGACCTTTATCCGAGCGCTCGATAACCAACATCACACATCATAAAGAAAGTGTATCCACATGAGTAAGTATCTGGGCTCCATACCATGATACTACCCTTTTCCAGAAGGAATGGTCATACCCTAGGGGAGCTACCCCTGAAAACCTTGCCGCACGATTCCTGTTTCGACCATTACCGGGTTGTGAGGCTCGACGAAGTCTCGTCCACAAAGCTACGCTTTTTCAAAAAGCCACGCTTTGGGTCAACAGATGATCAACCTATGATCACAAAGATAAATGATCAAACAAATGATCATATCACAAATGATCAAACACTGATCATCACACAGCAACACTCAGCATGCCACATTACCAAATTGGGATATATCGCTGATAAATTTCAACTACATAACCTCTGAGCTCGTACGTCTCAGAGAAGGGTGTTAAGCTAAGAGAATAAATTCTCCGCCACCAACAGAAATGTATTTGAAAGAAATCGGCTTTATATCTCAAAGTGTAATGTCAGACATACAATCCATACAAGTCTGTTCCGGGATCGAACAGAACCGAAGGCACTTCTTACGAAGCCCTTGCAATTCCGGGTAATTTCCAATCACGTCCGGACTTCCCGTCACAAAAGAGTGATATAAATCTCTATACCGGAGCAACTCAGTGCAGAGACATTCGACAGGTTGTCCTTTCATTTTCGAAAAATATCCGGTCTTCATCACCGGTCTTCAAATGCGATCCATAACGTCGTATCACTAATTCGGAATGGGTTATACGACCCAAAGGTCCTTTCCCGGCTAACCCGAATAGTGAGCGCAATTAAAAAGCATATGGATATTGGGATTTCAATTAAGTCACAACTTAACAATTCCAAACTTTCTTTCAAAGGGTTTAACAACTTACCATTTTCAAATCTTTAAATAAAAAGATTCATTTTAAACAACCTTCAACGGTTTAAACAATTTCCACATTTTAATCTTTTAAATAAAAGATTTAATTCATAAAGTTCACCCAGTTTCACAAAGATTTATTCACAGATTTTCCAAATCAATTTCCATTTCAATTTGATTTACTCGTTAAATCTTTAAATCAAAGATTTAACTCATAGCTTTTAAAACAATTTCATTTCGAATGGTTTAAACAAACATCATTTTTAAATCTGTTAAAAATAAACAGATTCAATTCATAGCTTGGAAAAATAATTCCAATTCAATCTTGAAATTCCTTTAATTAAACTGGAATTTCATTTCTTATCTGAAAGCTTTTATTCCTTTTTAAAACAACAGTTTTCATTTTTGGAAATCTGATTCATTAATACGAGTTAAAATCTTTGGGTTAAATCCGAATTCTGAAAATTTTACTTTTAAATGGTTTAGATTCATACTAACACATTTATATTATCTTTAATCCCTAGTTTCAAAATCATAGATTTAATTTCAAACTTGGATTCAACTTTAAATCTAATTATTTAAATTTTCCAAACTCGATTAAGTTATTCAAAATAACTTTTATCTTTGAAATTCTATTTCAAAAGCTTTTCACTTTTAAACCCAAATTTCCAATTTCAAAATCAATTGAAATTAAAATTTCAATTTTAAAAACATTAAATTTAAATTATCTGTGACTTAACCGATTTCCACGTGAAATCCATATTTGTGTGTGTATGGTGTAGTCCAGGGGTTCAACACACAATAGTGCAACATCAATTATCACAGATATATCGATAAGCGGTAAAATCGATAACGCTTATCTTCATTCACAGATTCATAGATAAAATAAATTTATCGGTCATAAAGATTCACTATTACAATTCGATGTGGGTTTCGGATAACCAACTGAAATCCGACTCCCTGTCGCATCGAAATTCAAGTGCCGTTTTACGGATCAAAGGTTTCATATTCACATAGTAATATATCACAGAAAAGTAAATTTCAGATCACAACATAAATCAGGATGTATATCACAAAACATCATATATCAGGGATATCAAATAATTTAACATTCAATAGAATCCAAACATTCATAAGTAAGATCAATTAATTATCTGATTTTATTCAAATTAGATTAATTACTTATGAATTTATAAACCTGGTTAATTAACATTAATTAAATACAAATCATTTTGATTAATTATTCTTTAATCATTTAATTAAATCAATTTTAATTATCTAATTACTTTTAATTAAGTAATTATCTTCACGTAATTAATTACCTTTAATTACTTATATTAATTTATCCTAAATCAATCACATTAATTAACCCTTAATTAATTCCCATTTAATTTATTATTCTTAATTAATTACAACAAGTGATTATTCTAATCACAAATTAATTAAATCGAGTAATTGTCCTTTAATTACCTAATTTATCAACTTTAATCATCAATTAATTATTCTTCATTAATTAATTATCTTAAGTAATCAATTATCTTTAATTAATTGTCATAAATTTTTAATTACAAATAAATTAAACACTTGATAAGTTTGCAATATTTAAACTTGATGGAAATCCTTTCACTTTGGTATAAAAAAAACATTACTGCAGTTGAAAGTAACAAAACCCGAGGCTTCCTCCATGTTTTACTCGAGTTACACTTCGAGTTCCCCACCCATATCACCGAGACGTTCCCTGAATCATCTTCTTCTTCTTCTTTTTTTCTTTCAGTAGTTAAATTTTTGTTCTTAACTTATGAATCAAAGCATCAGTAACTCGCTCAAACAAACTCGAATGCAAACCCGAAGCATCAACTCCATTTACTCGTGCATCCATTCATGGACCAAACCCAGACCATCCCATCGTGCACGCGACCACCGTACACATGCACGCGAACCCCAAACTTCTCCGGCCACAGTTTCGATCATCAACAAATCCACCGTGTCGCCTTGAAGCCCCGCGACCACCCAAACGCGTGAGAAGATCATTGAATCAAAATTAAGCATAAAACCCCAAACCTGGAACGTCAGTACCTCCCAAAACAACGCCTCGCTCCGACGCCAGAGATCATCGGTGGCCATGGATCTCCGACCTCAACTTCCACACATCACTACGGCCCTATTCCCCCCGTGTGATCGACCAGATCACCACGATGACGACGGAACCCACTCGTGAACAACAGCGAACCCATCCTACCCCAAAACCCTACTCTCGATCCAAACCCCAAATCTATGCAATCGAAATTTTTTTTAGCATTTTTCTTGGATTCATATAGGATTAAACTTGCTACACAACAAGTTTCAGAAATTTTAATTGATTCGATCATGAGATATTGATAGGAATGCGAGTTTTGTTCATATACGAACTGCCCTTAAACCACTTAAGTAAAAATTATCGTATTACCTTTAAAAATCATAACTTGTTCTGCTCATTCAATTTATGAAATCAAAACAATGGTTTACAATACTTGAATTTATCATAAAACTTGTTTTTACAGTAAAATGTTAGTTTCAGAGGCAACTTTCCATGTTCAAGCTGAAAACCAATTTTAGCTCCTAAATGAGGTCTTAAAACAAAGCTATTGGTTGAAGATAGAATGTATATATATCAGAGATTTGAGAAGTGGAATTTGGAGTTGTTACTTGATTGAACTCTATACTTTTGAAAATAAAACAGATGATAGCAACTGTATTCATAACAAATGAAAATGGTATACAAAAAGTTCTCATCTATATATGGTCAAAACATAGCATAAGTCATTCACACAGTTTAATTTGGCTTGAATGTTTTCAAAAATATGTTACTCACCTGGTTCAGAAGAAAGAACAGAGTTGTTTGCAACATGCTTTGAAATTTGCAAACTGGAACCCCCTTCTACTTTGCTTCTCTGGCTTGAGATTGGTATTGATATGAATTGTAATTCATGTTGAAGTTTATTTAAATTCTGAAATGATCATCACTTCATAGTATATTAGCTTGGATGACCGATTTGAAATGAGGGACTTGATTATATATATAAAAGAAGCCTACAGGTTATATATTATTTTGTACAATAGGAATGTTGCTTTAATTACTTTGTACCATTTACATTTGTTTATTTCTTCTTGACTTCGGCTGTAAATGTTTGAGATAAAATGATGGCTATCTTTACAAGCTATTCACCTATACTTTGTTTTATTATTTTATTTTATCTTTTGTTTACACTATGTCTTGCTTTCCCAGGTTGATACATTCTTTTGTATGCTAGAGGTATGGCAGATATTTTGTTTATATGCTGAGATGATAATGTTATGGTGGCTGAGTTTGAAAGCATTTAATGCTTCATGCTTCAATGTACTTATTGCTTTGCTTTGGCCATACTTATCTTGTTTTTCTTCTTTTTTTTTGTTTTTCGACTGAGGTGATTTATACTTTGTTGTCTTGTTTTCTAAAGCTTATGCATTTTCTTTATCTTGTGTATAAATATCTTAAATATACATACATTTGGGTTTTGTTTATTTACTTACTTATATATATATTGTTATGTTTTGTTATATATTGTTATGTTGTCTTGTATTTTTATTATGTTTATTTCTAAATTTAATACCAATTATTTCTATTATTTATAAATCTCAAATTCTCTTTATATATGCTCAAATACATATATATCCACATATATACCATATTTGCAATATTATTAAATTTAAATGATTTATATCAAATTTAGTTACGATCGGGAAAACTCGCTTTCATTTAAAATAAATTTTACAAATTTTTATTCAAAAATTCATTCAATTATAAATTTAAATTTAATTAAAATCTAGAGTCGTTACAAATTTCCCCCCTTAAAAGAATTTCGTCCTCGAAATTCGCAGGCACGAAAACAAAGACAGATAGATCAAAGATAAATTCGATCTCCTATAACTCCTCAAACTTAATATATGAATTCCAAACTCAAGTCGGAATATCTCAGAATACATACCAATTTGTCCCTCTTCGGACTTTGGTATTCACAGAAATTACAACAAAATTTCAAATTCGATTTTAAACGAAATCGTTTTATTGATTTAATTCAATTTAAGATTCATATTCTATTAATCGATTTAACTCAATTTAAAATTCCAATTTCAAATTCATTAAGGTTTAAATCCAAAAAGCTGATAAGAAACCGATTAAGATACGAGGTAAGAATTTCTACAACGATTCGTAGAGCCATCATCACATCGAAACTTCTTCTTGTAGCTGATACGAAGGAATCTAAAGAATTTGGAAACGAATCAAAGAAAATTGATAGAGAAAGATTGTTTCCACTGTTGCAGGGTATTGACCATTTATAGTCGTATTTCCCTGTCCCCTATCTCGTCCTCTTCTTGCACTCATACTCACTATCAGTGGATAGTAAGAGAATTTACTGAGACGTTCAGACTGATATCTTAGAGATATACTCATTCTAGAGTTTACTTCACTCTATCTCTAATGAGCTACTTAACGTGTTATACTCCTGAGCTAAAGTTCAACCTTAGCTCTGATACCAAATGTAACGTCCCAAATTTTCGCGTTCGAAAATCGACATCCATACTTTACATCGTACTCGAATGTCGTAGATTCGAGCGTTCAAATCCGAGTCGCCGGAGCTTATAACACAGTTAAGTAAATATCACAGCGGAATAAAAAGAATATAGATATACAACATCTGATACAATATCCAGATACAATGATGATACAATGAATATCTATATACATCAGAGATATGATACAATAAATTGCAGCGGAAAGAAAAATAGATAACATCAGCAGCGGATAATCTTCATCTCCAAAGCACGATCCAGAATTAGCTCGAACTCCCAATACGAGGCACAAAGATAAGCAAGTGCAGTCTGATCCAAAGACTGAACCAACTCCAGAAAATCTACTAAACCTGAATATCTGAAAACCCCAACTCTAGACTGCTCGTGTAGGAAATTATGAGCACCCAGAGTTTAGGAAAGGAACAATAAACTCCGGATCAGTCATGGGACTGGTGTGAGCAACAAAAACAGTTTATCTTTAAAACAAATAACAGAGAATTTAAAGTCAATTCGAAATGCTTTTGGAAAATGAAACTACCATAAGACCTCCCGCCACACACACAATGCAAACGCAGAATTGGAGGAGATTTCTTCTTATGATAGTCAAAGATGCTTACTACGCAAAATCAAATCATTTGATATTATTACTAGTGCATAGTGCAGAAAACAATTTCGAAAGTAGAATATAAATCTTAGCCAGCATAGACATTTCGCACTTATGCCTACTATAGCTACCATGTTCAATAGCAGGTTACCACCACATTCCATGGCAGGTAATACAACTAAAACCGTACAGGGCTCGTATTGTTTTGTTTGGATTTCCAACAAATGGTCAGGCTAAGGAACTTCCTATTCCACGAAAGAAACGCCTCTGGCGGGACGTTCCGAGAACCAACTGTTCTCTGCCAAACAAGGCCGGCAACCCCTTTTCCCAAGGGATAAAAGAAACCTCAGATATGCCACCCCCGGTCCTTTGGGACCTTTATCCGAGCGCTCGATAACCAACATCACACATCATAAAGAAAGTGTATCCACATGAGTAAGTATCTGGGCTCCATACCATGATACTACCCTTTTCCAGAAGGAATGGTCATACCCTAGGGGAGCTACCCCTGAAAACCTTGCCGCACGATTCCTGTTTCGACCATTACCGGGTTGTGAGGCTCGACGAAGTCTCGTCCACAAAGCTACGCTTTTTCAAAAAGCCACGCTTTGGGTCAACAGATGATCAACCTATGATCACAAAGATAAATGATCAAACAAATGATCATATCACAAATGATCAAACACTGATCATCACACAGCAACACTCAGCATGCCACATTACCAAATTGGGATATATCGCTGATAAATTTCAACTACATAACCTCTGAGCTCGTACGTCTCAGAGAAGGGTGTTAAGCTAAGAGAATAAATTCTCCGCCACCAACAGAAATGTATTTGAAAGAAATCGGCTTTATATCTCAAAGTGTAATGTCAGACATACAATCCATACAAGTCTGTTCCGGGATCGAACAGAACCGAAGGCACTTCTTACGAAGCCCTTGCAATTCCGGGTAATTTCCAATCACGTCCGGACTTCCCGTCACAAAAGAGTGATATAAATCTCTATACCGGAGCAACTCAGTGCAGAGACATTCGACAGGTTGTCCTTTCATTTTCGAAAAATATCCGGTCTTCATCACCGGTCTTCAAATGCGATCCATAACGTCGTATCACTAATTCGGAATGGGTTATACGACCCAAAGGTCCTTTCCCGGCTAACCCGAATAGTGAGCGCAATTAAAAAGCATATGGATATTGGGATTTCAATTAAGTCACAACTTAACAATTCCAAACTTTCTTTCAAAGGGTTTAACAACTTACCATTTTCAAATCTTTAAATAAAAAGATTCATTTTAAACAACCTTCAACGGTTTAAACAATTTCCACATTTTAATCTTTTAAATAAAAGATTTAATTCATAAAGTTCACCCAGTTTCACAAAGATTTATTCACAGATTTTCCAAATCAATTTCCATTTCAATTTGATTTACTCGTTAAATCTTTAAATCAAAGATTTAACTCATAGCTTTTAAAACAATTTCATTTCGAATGGTTTAAACAAACATCATTTTTAAATCTGTTAAAAATAAACAGATTCAATTCATAGCTTGGAAAAATAATTCCAATTCAATCTTGAAATTCCTTTAATTAAACTGGAATTTCATTTCTTATCTGAAAGCTTTTATTCCTTTTTAAAACAACAGTTTTCATTTTTGGAAATCTGATTCATTAATACGAGTTAAAATCTTTGGGTTAAATCCGAATTCTAAAAATTTTACTTTTAAATGGTTTAGATTCATACTAACACATTTATATTATCTTTAATCCCTAGTTTCAAAATCATAGATTTAATTTCAAACTTGGATTCAACTTTAAATCTAATTATTTAAATTTTCCAAACTCGATTAAGTTATTCAAAATAACTTTTATCTTTGAAATTCTATTTCAAAAGCTTTTCACTTTTAAACCCAAATTTCCAATTTCAAAATCAATTGAAATTAAAATTTCAATTTTAAAAACATTAAATTTAAATTATCTGTGACTTAACCGATTTCCACGTGAAATCCATATTTGTGTGTGTATGGTGTAGTCCAGGGGTTCAACACACAATAGTGCAACATCAATTATCACAGATATATCGATAAGCGGTAAAATCGATAACGCTTATCTTCATTCACAGATTCATAGATAAAATAAATTTATCGGTCATAAAGATTCACTATTACAATTCGATGTGGGTTTCGGATAACCAACTGAAATCCGACTCCCTGTCGCATCGAAATTCAAGTGCCGTTTTACGGATCAAAGGTTTCATATTCACATAGTAATATATCACAGAAAAGTAAATTTCAGATCACAACATAAATCAGGATGTATATCACAAAACATCATATATCAGGGATATCAAATAATTTAACATTCAATAGAATCCAAACATTCATAAGTAAGATCAATTAATTATCTGATTTTATTCAAATTAGATTAATTACTTATGAATTTATAAACCTGGTTAATTAACATTAATTAAATACAAATCATTTTGATTAATTATTCTTTAATCATTTAATTAAATCAATTTTAATTATCTAATTACTTTTAATTAAGTAATTATCTTCACGTAATTAATTACCTTTAATTACTTATATTAATTTATCCTAAATCAATCACATTAATTAACCCTTAATTAATTCCCATTTAATTTATTATTCTTAATTAATTACAACAAGTGATTATTCTAATCACAAATTAATTAAATCGAGTAATTGTCCTTTAATTACCTAATTTATCAACTTTAATCATCAATTAATTATTCTTCATTAATTAATTATCTTAAGTAATCAATTATCTTTAATTAATTGTCATAAATTTTTAATTACAAATAAATTAAACACTTGATAAGTTTGCAATATTTAAACTTGATGGAAATCCTTTCACTTTGGTATAAAAAAAACATTACTGCAGTTGAAAGTAACAAAACCCGAGGCTTCCTCCATGTTTTACTCGAGTTACACTTCGAGTTCCCCACCCATATCACCGAGACGTTCCCTGAATCATCTTCTTCTTCTTCTTTTTTTCTTTCAGTAGTTAAATTTTTGTTCTTAACTTATGAATCAAAGCATCAGTAACTCGCTCAAACAAACTCGAATGCAAACCCGAAGCATCAACTCCATTTACTCGTGCATCCATTCATGGACCAAACCCAGACCATCCCATCGTGCACGCGACCACCGTACACATGCACGCGAACCCCAAACTTCTCCGGCCACAGTTTCGATCATCAACAAATCCACCGTGTCGCCTTGAAGCCCCGCGACCACCCAAACGCGTGAGAAGATCATTGAATCAAAATTAAGCATAAAACCCCAAACCTGGAACGTCAGTACCTCCCAAAACAACGCCTCGCTCCGACGCCAGAGATCATCGGTGGCCATGGATCTCCGACCTCAACTTCCACACATCACTACGGCCCTATTCCCCCCGTGTGATCGACCAGATCACCACGATGACGACGGAACCCACTCGTGAACAACAGCGAACCCATCCTACCCCAAAACCCTACTCTCGATCCAAACCCCAAATCTATGCAATCGAAATTTTTTTTAGCATTTTTCTTGGATTCATATAGGATTAAACTTGCTACACAACAAGTTTCAGAAATTTTAATTGATTCGATCATGAGATATTGATAGGAATGCGAGTTTTGTTCATATACGAACTGCCCTTAAACCACTTAAGTAAAAATTATCGTATTACCTTTAAAAATCATAACTTGTTCTGCTCATTCAATTTATGAAATCAAAACAATGGTTTACAATACTTGAATTTATCATAAAACTTGTTTTTACAGTAAAATGTTAGTTTCAGAGGCAACTTTCCATGTTCAAGCTGAAAACCAATTTTAGCTCCTAAATGAGGTCTTAAAACAAAGCTATTGGTTGAAGATAGAATGTATATATATCAGAGATTTGAGAAGTGGAATTTGGAGTTGTTACTTGATTGAACTCTATACTTTTGAAAATAAAACAGATGATAGCAACTGTATTCATAACAAATGAAAATGGTATACAAAAAGTTCTCATCTATATATGGTCAAAACATAGCATAAGTCATTCACACAGTTTAATTTGGCTTGAATGTTTTCAAAAATATGTTACTCACCTGGTTCAGAAGAAAGAACAGAGTTGTTTGCAACATGCTTTGAAATTTGCAAACTGGAACCCCCTTCTACTTTGCTTCTCTGGCTTGAGATTGGTATTGATATGAATTGTAATTCATGTTGAAGTTTATTTAAATTCTGAAATGATCATCACTTCATAGTATATTAGCTTGGATGACCGATTTGAAATGAGGGACTTGATTATATATATAAAAGAAGCCTACAGGTTATATATTATTTTGTACAATAGGAATGTTGCTTTAATTACTTTGTACCATTTACATTTGTTTATTTCTTCTTGACTTCGGCTGTAAATGTTTGAGATAAAATGATGGCTATCTTTACAAGCTATTCACCTATACTTTGTTTTATTATTTTATTTTATCTTTTGTTTACACTATGTCTTGCTTTCCCAGGTTGATACATTCTTTTGTATGCTAGAGGTATGGCAGATATTTTGTTTATATGCTGAGATGATAATGTTATGGTGGCTGAGTTTGAAAGCATTTAATGCTTCATGCTTCAATGTACTTATTGCTTTGCTTTGGCCATACTTATCTTGTTTTTCTTCTTTTTTTTTGTTTTTCGGCTGAGGTGATTTATACTTTGTTGTCTTGTTTTCTAAAGCTTATGCATTTTCTTTATCTTGTGTATAAATATCTTAAATATACATACATTTGGGTTTTGTTTATTTACTTACTTATATATATATTGTTATGTTTTGTTATATATTGTTATGTTGTCTTGTATTTTTATTATGTTTATTTCTAAATTTAATACCAATTATTTCTATTATTTATAAATCTCAAATTCTCTTTATATATGCTCAAATACATATATATCCACATATATACCATATTTGCAATATTATTAAATTTAAATGATTTATATCAAATTTAGTTACGATCGGGAAAACTCGCTTTCATTTAAAATAAATTTTACAAATTTTTATTCAAAAATTCATTCAATTATAAATTTAAATTTAATTAAAATCTAGAGTCGTTACAGGTTTTGTCTCGAGGATAGTGTGTGATCGACTCGAAGTTACGAGGGTCTCGGGGTTTCTCGTGTTTCACTCGGGAAAATTGTATGTTGGCTCGGGTTTTAGTGAGGGTTAACTCGTTTCTATATTGTAGTGTTTAAATAAGCTTTAATGTTTTAAAGATTTAAAACAATCAGTTTTTATAAAAAAAGATGATTAGTTAAGTTAAAAATGTTTGAATATGTTTTAAAAATTTAATAGGTTATTAAAGGAATTGATAATTAAGTTTTTTAGAATAAGGATTTATTTAAACAAGTTTGTAAAGTTTTCAAAGATCTTAAATGTTGAAATTAAATATTAAATTGTTTTGTTTTAAAAATAGATCATATATTCTTAAATATGAAATTGACTTCTAAATATTTTATAATGAAGTTTAGTAAGTAATTAAGTTATATATTAAGATAAAGAATTTATCTTTAATTAAAGATGTGAGTAATTTAAGTGGAATTAATTAAAGGTTAATCACTTAATGAGATTAATAAAGGTAAATGGATTTATGTTGATAATCAAGGATAATTACTTAGTAAGAAATTAGTGGATAGTTAATGAATGAAATTTAAAGATCATTAACTAGTAATTATGAGTTGATTAATTAATGTAATTAAATTAAGATAATTGGTTTAATTTATTAAGATAGTTAATTACTTAATTAATTAAGGGTTAATTGATCTAAGTAATTAAACGCAATTAATTAAAGAATAATTAACTAATGGAAGTAATTAAGGAATTAATTACTTAATGTAATTAATTAATTTTAAATGTAAATTGTTTAAGTTAATTAATTAAGTTTAATTGATTTAAACACTTGATGATTTGATAAATAATTACCTAATTTAATTAATGGATTGTAATTACTTAGTTAAGTAATTAATGGTAATTACTGGATGTAATTAATGAAAGATGATTTAAGGATGAAAGAAATTTGGATTAAATTACTTTGTAATTAATCAAGGGATTAATTAAAGATAATTAATTAAGGAGTAATTAATTAATGGAGTAATTAAGGGAAGTTAATTACTGGATAAGATTAATCAAAGGTGATTAATAAATGTGTTTAATTAAAGATTAATTATTAAATATAATTAATTTAAATGGAGTAATTAATTAAGGAAGTAATTAAGGGTCATTAATTAATATAATTAATAATGTAATTAAGATTGGTTAATTAAGTAATAATTAATAAATGAAGTAATTAATCAATGTAATTAATTAAGGATTAATGTAATTAATTATAGTTGATTAACTTAATTAATTTTAGTTAATTAATTAATGAAGTAATTAAAGGTTAATTACAATAAGTGGTTAAGGATAATTAATTTAAGTAATTAATTAAAGATAAATTACCTGAATGGAATTAAAGGGTAATTAAAGGATAATTAATTAATTTGTAATTAATTAATGATTAAGTAAGCAGGATTTATAGAATGAAGTAATTAATTTAATTCATTTTAAATTAATTAGAGATGATATAAATCATTACTTATGGATGGATGATAATACTGAATGCTTTGCATTGATTGATATCTCTGATGAGATATATGCTGTATGATATGGATGTTAGTTGAATTGTGATGATAATATGGATTATCTGATAATGTTGATTATCTATTGTGAATTATCTTTCTTTGTGTATAAAGAAAATTGAATTGAATTGTTTTAACCTTTAAAACAACTTGGCCTTAAAAGATTCGCTTTGGATTTCGATGAGACCGGGATCGGGTTTCCGTATACCGGATTTCCAGGTCTGGAGACCCGAATACCACATCGATCCAAATTAACGATAGGTCGTGAATCAAGTGAAGATGAAGATTCAGAGTGCAAGGGTTATTGTCGTTAACTCTGAGGGTGATTCCAAAACGAGTGTAACGAGATAATGCCTTCGGTTTCGTTCGAACCCGGAACGAACTTGTATGGATTGAATGCTTTCAGAACATCGTCAGGTGGACGATGAGCATTCTAAGTGATGTGTTCTTTTCTAAGGTAATCGTGACCTCAAGCCTCACAAACCGGGAATGGCTAAAACAGGGGAGGTGCAGCAAGGTTAGTGGGTAGCACCCAAGTAGGACAAGATTACCTCTGTCTAGAAGTCCCTTCTTATTTCGGCTTAGTGTGTGCGGTTGCTGATCCCAACCGTGAGGTATCTTGTGCGGGAATTATCCAGTAAGGGATGTTCCGACCTTGTGTTGCAGGGGATTGGGAGTGATCCTCGGTATGGTGATCTAGGCCACGTACTGTGACGGGCGGTACCCCGGTAGCCCTGCCATTGTATGGAATCCAAACTCCAATAAGTGCCGTACGATTTAGTTGTGCCCAATTATGTTGGAACGTGAGATGTAAGCATTCCAGCTATTTCTGTATTTTACTTGAAAACCCTAGACCCTATTATAATATAACCTGATTTCCTATCAAATGTTTTGGTTAGCGTAAGGTAAAAACTTACCCATGTTTATGTGTGGGGAGTCTTACGTGATACCTTTGTTTCAAAAGGTTTTGAAGTTAAGCAAGTTTAACCCGTTTACTCACACCAGACCCATGTCTGACCCAAGTTGTTTATTTCTGTTTTATAAACTCTTGGGTACTCAAATTTTTACGAGTAGCCAAGGGATTCAGGTTAGCCTTGACGAATTGTGGAGGAGCAGTGGAGCAGGAGGCTTCAGCGTTGTAGATATAGATAGTAGTTTCCGCTGTGTTGATCTTGTTTAGATCTTTGTTTTGTATTGAGTTGTAATAACTAGACAGATGTTTATAACTGTCTAGTATGTGATGTGTAATCTGTGTAACTCTGTAAAGTGTTGTATACTATGTAATAGTTTATGTTATTAATATAATTTATTCGTTCCGCTGTGAGATCGTTGTTGTTGTTTCTTTCTTTCTTCTCTTCTTTTCTATTTTCTACCCCTTTCTTTCTTATTAGCGATACGACTTTCTATGGAAAGAAAGTCGTGGTCGTTACACACTAACTCTACTACATCCATTTTGGAATCACCCTCAGAAGTAGTTGCAGTAGCCCTTACACTTCAAAGAGTACCATCATCAATCATCATCAAGATATCTTCCACTCGAACATACATGTTGGTTCGGAGTGGTTTTCAGATATATAAATCCGATCTCGGCCTCTCCGTACCAACAACCGATAAATTCCGATTGACTCATTCCCGGTTCTTTTGGAAGTAAGCATTCGAGTATTTGTCTGCAAATTGAATTTTACATTCATACTTCCTAAGTCAATTTAGACCAAATTTGATAGTCGGTTATTTAACTATCAAATAACAATAACATAATCTAGAGATTTAATTACCCAAAGCAATCACTAAGCCTCAAAACTATTGTTTATAAATCTCCTTTCCCAACATTTATAAACATTCATATACTTATCACCTTTAAATAAGTATATTCACAAAAAATTTATAAGATTTCGATTTCCAAATCTATTAAATGGATTTAACTACATTATATAAATTGAAGAACATGATAACTCTAAGCACTATTCCTTTGGTGTTAAATGTGGAACAGATGTTCTGTACCACCATTTTTTAAAAGGTCAACCTCGAGAAACCCAAACCTCGAATTCCTGTTGCAATTATCTTCAATAAATCCTTTTATAAATTTCCCTTACCCACGAAATCCTTTTAGCTTTAACCCAAACCCGTTTATAAAATTTTTATCAACCTCCATACTCATTTATGAGATTCTTTATAAATATTCAAACTCGTTATATAAACTTCTTTATAAACTTTCAAACCTTGTATAAAACTTCCCTTTATAAACATCCAAAACCATTTATAAAATCTTTCTATAAACATTCAAGATTATTTCTAAAACTCCTTTTATGAATACCCCAAAATTATTCATAGACATTTTTATATAATATTCAAAATAATTATCAAATAATTCTTCAAATATCTTGTTCAAAATAGAATAACCTTAAAGACCATTTGAAAAGAAAATGAAAAATTAACTTTCCAAAGCCAAGCGGAGGCTTAATGACTATAGTGGATCATTAAATTTGGGTTTACTTATCCAAGTTATATCATCGGTATTGCCTAACATCAGATACATAAGTGATCCACACATAACATACAATCAATCATAGGTAAATGTCCATGTTACAAATATAGATACATTCACTATCGGTGAAAAATGTTGTAACGATCCCGGATTTTAAATAAGTTTGAATTGATAATTAATTTAATTTTTGAATAAAAATTGTGAAATAATTGGTAATTGATATCAAATTTTAGTTAAACTATAAATTAATTGAGAATTAATTTGGATATTTGAACACATGTATATAAAATAGATTGAAACTTGAATTGGGATTTAAATGTGAATATCTTAGAAATTAAATTTGTATTTTGGATTTTTGATATGATGTTAAAAAAATATCTCAAATAAATTTATAGTTATGGAAAATGTGAAATGAACATATTAAGTAATTCTAGGATTATATAAACTATAAAAATAAATATTATAAAGAAAAGTAAAATATAAACAAAGTATATTTATAAGATAATGAAAATAAATATATATATGTAGACAATAAATATATAAGTTAGAATTAGAATTTAACATATATGAGATAAATTGTATAATATAAAGTAAAATACATTAATAAATTCTAATAACAAATAAAAATAGAAATTCATTTTTATTATCAAGTAACAAGACTAAAGAAAACAAATAAACATAGATGTGTATAAGCTTACAAATGAAGAAACAAAGTTATAAACAATATGAACAAAACAAAGATATATAAAGATAGGATAGAAAACAAGTAAACATATAGCAGACAGCAAAATATATTTAAAAACATAACCTGGAAGCAAAACAAGAAACAAAAACAAGACAAGAAATAACATACAAAGTAGAAACAACAAATATATTAGCTGCAAAAGAAGGTGCTAGTATAAATATCTATGTAAACAAAACAAATTGGATAAGTATGTTTGTACATGTTAATTAATGCTAGCACAATATTATCATATCAGCCCACCAAGCAATAAAAACAATATATGTCCTATATTTGTACTAAAAGAAATATCACCTGTGCAAAATAAATTATCGCCAGTAAATTTTCTTTCTTATATCAAACTTTTCAATTCATTCTCGTCCATTCCAAGCCATGTAAAACTGAAGAAAAAATCATTCAAACTTAAACAAACTTCAACTTAAAAACAAAAATACAAATTATATTAACCAGAGATCAAAGAAGAAAGGTTTTAGCTTGCAAATTTTCACAAGCCAGTGTCAAAGAAAACTCTGTTCTTCTTCTGAAACATTGTGAGTAAACAACTAACTTTTGTTTTAAGTTATGGTTTGTGATGTAAAAATTGTGAATATGTGTAATTTTGGTTTGCATGCTATAAATATGTAGGAGTATATGTGAGCATGTCTATTTATATAAGCCTACCTCTGTTTCTACTGACAGGTTAAAAAGAAAATATATATTTATGATCAAAATCAAGATTCTCTTTATATATTCATTTATAGGTTGTGAACTTCAAACAAAATATGTTCGTTAAACCACAATTTAAGATTTAGAAATGTATTTAGGTAAAACATGTTTGTATATCTCTAGAAATGAAAATATTACAGTAAAAATCTTAAAAATATGTTGAATTCAAATGTTGTGAATTGTTGATTCAAATATATAATTTGAATCAATTATGTAAAATATGATTTTTAATATGAAAATCACAATTTCTAATTTGGTATCGAAAGTGAAATTTAGTGATGACCAGAAATTGGGTTTTTCTGGTGACTGGAGAGTGGTGAGGCCTCGGGGTTTCGTTTGAAGCAAGGCAGGTGATCAGGGATGATGGAAAAAATGGTGAAGGGGGTGATCGATCGTTGTGGTTGCGGCGGTAGGTCGTACCAAGTTTTAAACCTAGTTTTTGTTGAGGTCGGAAATAGGATCACCGCGGAGCCTCTGTTGATTCGAGTTGCTCGAAACTTTGGGGAATGGTGGCGTGGAAGGTCGGCAGGGTGTGGCAAGAGTTGCTCGACCTCTGGTGGTCGGGAGAGCTTCGACGAGGAGTTTTTCTGGCGGTGGTTTAGTTTCCAGGTTCAACTACATTGCTTGATTTCGATTTTGGCTATGTGTTTTGGAATCGATGACTTGAATTGATTGCTGAGTCAATATGCAACTGGTCGGAAGGGGTGAAGGTCGCCGGAGCGCTGCGAACGTGGGTGCACGTGCACGGCGAGGATTTTGTGTCTGGTGATGGGTTCGTGAGTGACTCGGGTAGTTCTCGAGCGGGGAGGCTTTTTGACCCGAAGTGAAACTCGAGTTCGCGTGGGAATAAAACACAGTTTAAACTTTAACTTAGTTAAGAAAATTTGATAAAAGATAGAACCCGGGGAAAAAGTGAGAAAACTCGAGTTTTGACTCGAGAAAACCTGAGATTTTCTCGGGTCAAATATTGTTCAGGTCCTAAAACAGGAACCTGTTCTGTTTTGAAAATTTTAAATTTAATTTTAAAATTTTATATCAAGGATTAAACTAAGTTATAAATCAAAAGTTTTTGAAAAAGAATTTAGAAGTCAAAATGCTTTCAACTATGGTTTGAAAATGATAATTAAATCATTAATGAAAATGATGTTTTATCTTAAAGTTAATTAATGATTTGTAATTCATTTAAAATTTTAAAATGATTAAGTGGTTAAATTAATAAGTTAATTAAATTATGATTTGAGTTAATTAAGTTATTAAAGGTTTAAATAAATAAATTAAGGTTAAATTAATTTGTAATTAAGAATCATTAATTTGATAATTTTAGACTATTAATTAATGATTAGGAATTTATTTATCAAAGTAATTAAAGATTAATTAAGTTAATGTGGTAAATTTTAATTAATTAATTAAGTTCAATTAATCAAAGATAATTAATGTGATTAATTAATTAAGGTTAATTGATTAGTAATTAATAATTAATTAATTAAGAAGTAATTAATTAATAAAAGAAATTAAGGATTATTTAAGATAATTAATCAAGGGATGATTAATTTAATGAAGGCGATTGAGACTTAACCAATTGTAATTAATGATAATTAATCATTGATTAAAGATAATTAATGAAAATAATTATGTGGTTAATTAACTTAAACCACACGATTTATACATCTTAACTGAAGATGTTTGGATTGTGTTGAATGCTTTGAATTGCGTGTTATTACTGATGTGTGATGTTCTGTAATACGATTGAGCTGTGAACTGTGATTTATTTGTCTGTGATGAATTTACATATTTATCTGCTGTGAATGAACGATAAGCGTTATAGTTTATACCGCTTATCAACCATATTTCTGTGTTTGAATATGTGATGATTGAATGATGTTGCACTATTGTGTGTTAAACCCCTGGACCACACCATACACACACAAATATGGATTGCACGAGGAAATCGATTAAGTCACAGATTTTTAACAATTTTAGAAATTGGATTTTTGAATCCTAAATAGTTTTTGGAATTTGAATTAAGAACTTTTGAACTGAGTTTCCAAAATAAAAGTTATTTTAAATAACTTAATAAAACTTGAAATTTAAGTAATTTGATTTAAATTTGAATTCAATATTTGAAATTGAACTCAATGATTTGGAAATTATGGTCTAAAAGGAACATACAAGTTATAAAGGTATTTATTTGGGTTCTTAACCATTTAAAAGTATGGTTTTGGAAATCTAAATTTAAATCCAAGTTTATACTTGAATGGCTTTAACCTATGAAAATGTAATTAGAGTTTCCAAACCGAAAACTATTTGTTTCAAATAATAGTAGCTTTCATAAAAAGGAAGGATTTCCAATTTGTATCAAAACATTTCAAGTTTGAAATGAAATTGTAGATAGTTGAGAAAACTATGAATTAACCTTTGTGAAAGATGGTTGAACCTTGTCTTGAAATCAAGAGGATTTCAAATGGTGTATCTTTTATATTATAAAAGATTTGAATTGTGAATCGTTTTGAAAGTTATCAATTAAATCTTTGACTTACAGATTGAATGGGTTAATTCAATTTGAAAATTTAATTGCTTTAAAAAGCTATAATTGGATCTTTGTGAAAGATCATTAAACTTTGTGTTTGAAATTGGAAAAGTATATCTTTTGTATAAAAGATTTGAAATGGAAATCGATTTGAAAATCCATGAATAGATCTTTGTGACAAACTGGGTGAACTTTGTGAAATGAATCTTTTTGTGTAAAAGATTAAAATGGTAATGTGTTTAAACCATTTGAAGAAAAGTTTTGAGTAATAAATTGTGACTTAACTGAAATCCCAACATCCATATGTTTTTAAATATTACGCTCACTATTCGGTTTAGCCGGGAGAGGACCTTTGTGTCATATAACCCATTCCGAATAAGTGATACATCGTATATGGATAGCAATTGAAGACCGGTGGTGAAGACCGGGTATTTGTGAAAACGTTAGGATAACCTATCGATTGTCTCTGCACCGAGTAGCGCCCGGTATAGAGATTCCCTAAGTGATGGGAAATCCGATCGGGATTGTGAATACCCGGATTGCAAGGGCTTCTTTGGAAGTGCCTTCGGTTCTGTTCGAACCCGGAACAGACTTGTATGGTTGTATGTCTGACACTACACTTTGAGATATAAAGCAGATTTATTTCAAATACATTTCTGTTTGGTGGCGGAGATTTATTCTTTTAGCTTAACACCCTTCTCTGAGACGTACAAGCTCAGAGGTTATGTAGTTGAAGGTTATCAGTGATATACTCCCAATTTGTTAGTGTGGCATGCTGAGTGTTGCTGTGTCTTGCCAATCATTTGTTGATCAAAGCATGGCTTTCGTGTAAAGCGAGACCTCATCGAGCCTCACAGACCGGAAATGGTTGAAACAGGAAAGTGCGGCAAGGTTATGAGGGTCGCTCCCTTTAGGGTATGTCATTTCCTTCTGGAAAAAGGTGATATCATGGTATGGAGCCCAGATATTTACCTGTGTGGTTGCTCCAATCTCATTTACTGTGTGATTGTTGCTTTGTGATCGAGGGCCCTCGGATAAAGGTCCCAAAGGACCGGGGGGTGGCATACTCGAGTAGTAGTTACCTAGTTACAGAGGTAACCCGGCCTTGTGTTGGCAGAGATCCGGGTAGGTTCTCGGGACGTCCCTCAAGAGGCGTACCCATGTGGCAGTAGGAAGTTCCTTAGCCTGACCATTTGTTGGAAATCCAATTCCCAATACGGACCCAGTACGGTTTTAGTTGTAGAACATGTCATTTACTTATGGTGGTCACCACTGTTTAGATGGTAGCTATAGTAGGCATAGTTCGGAATGTCTATGTTGGCTAAGATTAATATTATACTTTCGAAATGTTTTCCACTATGCACTAATAATAATAATCCAATGATTTTGCATAGTAAGCATATTTGACTATCATAAGGAGAAATCTCCTCCAATTCTGCGTTTGCATTGTGTGTGTGGCGGGAGGCCTTATGGCAGTTTCATTTTCCAAAAAGCATTACGGATTTCAATGTTTACGGATTTCAATATTTGACTCGGAGTTTATTGTTCCCTTCCTAAACTCTGGGTGCCCACAATTTTTTTTTCCACACGGGCAGTCTAGAGTTCGGTTTTTCAAATAGTACAAGTTTAGTAGATTATCTGGAACTAGTTCTGTAACGACCCAAAATTTCTGTCATTTGAAATTCGTATATTTAATTAATTTTAAATATTAAATAGTAAGATTTATAAGCCGAATGAATTTAAATTCGAATATAAAGATTTAATTGTTTAATTAAATCGACAATTTAATATTTGAAATTCCAGAAATAATTGGAAATTGGGTTTAATGTGAATAAAAATGATTTATAAAGTTATATTAAATTATATTGGAGTTAGAATGATGTTATAGAACTTTTAAAATCGAATTAAAAGTTAATTTGTGAAAATTGAATATTTTAATATTTAATCGACGAGTAAAAATAGCCATTTTTCAAACAGTCTCAGATTTCGACGAAACCAGTTTCATCGGATCCGTAATGTTATATTATTGTAAGATTACAAATTTCGTGTCAATCGGATTTACGGTTTGTCCGGGGCAAGCTGAAACGCATCGAAATCGTTTTAATCGGTTTAATTTAAATTTGATCGTTTAATTCTGTAACTCGCACATAAGATCGAATTAGCTCCTGAAACACGTTCCATTGTGTTCGGAACGCGGGTTAAACCTTAGAAATGTCAGCCGGCACGTTTGATTTCGAGTTCGGAAAATTTTCGATGAATAATGTTTCGTAGAATTTTGTATAAAAGGATTTTTTTTCTTCATTTTTGCAAAACCAAATTCTGGCTAGGGTTAGCCGCCACTTTCAATACCAATGTCCGAAAATGCACAGTTCTTCCTCCTCGATTATCTCCAAATCCATCAACCTATTCGATAAATGTTCAACTGCAATGTTGAAGAGCACATCAAGTTCTATGATCTCAACGGTGGAGATCGAAATCGAAGCTTCGAATCAGCGGCAATTGGAGGTTGTACGCTGCGCGTTCGTGCACGAATTTCGAGCAAAATGCTCGACCGAGATCGGTCGGTACTCTGGCGTTGATAGAGTAGACGACGGGCTTCGAGATGCTGGTGGCTGATCGACGTGAAGGTCAAGAACTGGCGTTGATAGAGTAGACGACGGGCTTCGAGATGCTGGTGGCTGATCGACGTGAAGATCAAGAACCGGCGTTGATAGAGTAGACGACGGGCTTCGAGATGCTGGTGGCTGATCGATGTGAAGATCATCGGAATGCGTGCGAAAATTCGATGAAGAACGGCGGCTTCTTGGGTTTCTTCGTTCAAACTTGAACTGGGGGAAGGAAGATGAAGTCCACGGGCCAGATCTGATGAAGGCAAATCGAATGGCAGAGATTGAATGTAGGGTTTTAAAAATATAAAATTGTGAATAAATATATATATTAAATTGTATTAACTTTAAAATAACGTATCTTTGTCATACGAGGTCTGTTTCGCACGAAACGAATTGCGTTGGGTTCGATTTGTCGAGCACTACGCGATGGAGCTGGTTTGGAGTTGATTGGAGCTAATGGAAATTTTAGTTAGAATTAAACGCTTGTTTAAGTTTAATCGAAATAAATCGCTATAGTAACGACTACAGAAAGGTGAGAACTCCTCGCTCAATCGAAATTGTTTCGATTTAAATTTTAAATAGTTGAATTTAAAATTGCTTGATTGTGTGAATTGAATGATAATTGTTATATGTTGTGTTAAATAGACCCAATACGCCGCATATTAAGCGGAGGTTATTTATTAAAAACATATACTGCGATAATTCCACCGTGAAGTGGAATTGGTATTATATATGTATTTGGAGTTGATTTCCCGCATTATATAGCGGATGAGACCCTATTGCGCCGCATAATAGCGGATAGTATTTTATAAATCCCATATACCGCGATATTCCACCTCGATGTGGAATTGGTATTATGCTAACATCTGTGGATGCAGGGAAATAGGTTGGAGGGATCCAACTGAATTCCTCAAATAATTGAATTTGTTTCAATATTGTGTGTTGATTTATTTATAATCTGTATATGATTATATTGTGTTTGAAATCGTTGAAGGCTATAATTTAGCCGGATATATTTTTGGTATCGTTGGATACCAAAAATAAATAAAAATTGGATTTTCGAAATTTAAGTTGAAAATTTATCGAAAAATTTATTTTTGATAATTAGATAAGTTTAAAAGGAGTTAAAAGATAAAAGTCTTATTTTTGGAACTATATTAAATAAAATTCCAAAATTTGGGAAAAAGGGCTTAATAAATGGATTTCGAAAATATTATTTATAAGTTGAAGAATTTATTTAAAATTTAGATTTTTAAATAGATTTGAAGAGATAGAGGAATTTATTTTAAAAAGGAAATAATTTGGAAATTCGTTGAAAATTGATTTGGTGTTTTGAAATAAATTTGAAAATGTTTTGGTAATTAATTGATTTTAATTTACCATAACTAGTAAAATTTATTTATTGAAATTTATCTGATTTAAATCAATCAGATAATTTAATTAATCCTATCTATGGATGTTTGGATTATATTGGATGTTGAATTGTTTGACACCTCTGATATGTGATGCTTTGTGATATCCTGATTTGTGTGTGATCTGTAATTTGTTTATTTGTGATATATATATATATATCTGTGATCTGTGAATGAAAGATAAGCCTTATAGTTTATACCGCTTATCAATTATATAGTTATATTTGATCTGTGATGGTTGAATGTTGTTGCACTATTGTGTTAAACCCGTGAACTATAAAATACACACACAAATGTGGATTTCACGTGGAAATCGGTTAAGTCACGGATTTTTATCAATTTTGAAAAAATTGAATTTTTGAATCCGAAATAGTTTTGGAATTGGAATTGAAAGTTTTTGAAAATGAGATTCAAAAATAAAAGTTATTTTAAATAACTTAATAAAATTGAAATTTGAATAATTTGATTTAAATTTTGAATTCAATATTTTGAAATTGAATTCAATGAATTGGGGAACTATGGTTTAAAAGATTTTATAAGTATAAAAGGTGTTTATATGGGTTTTTAACCATTTAAAATATGGTTTTGGAAATTTAAATTTAAATTCAAGTTTTATACTTGGATGGCTTTAACCTGTGTAATTGTAACCAGTTTTTCCCAAAAACGAAAACTATCTGTTTTCAAATAATAATAGCTTTCATAAAGTGAAAAGATTTCCAATTTGTAACGAAACATTTCAAGTTGAAATGAAATTGTAAATAGTTTGGAAAAACTATGAATTAACCTTTGTGATGATAATTAAACTTTATTTTGAAATAAAAGAGTATTTCAAATGGTGTATCTTTTATATTATAAAAGACTTGAATTGTGAATAGTTTTGAAAGCTATAAATTAAATCTTAATTTAAAGATTTAATGGGTTAATCAAATTGAAATGGAAATTGATTTGGAAATCTGTGAATGAATCATTGTGAAACTGGGTAAACTTTGTGAAGTAAATCTTTTTGTTTAAAGATTTAAAATGGTAATTTGTTTAAACCATCTAAAGGAAACGATTTGGGTAATAAGTTGTGACTTAATTGAAATCCCTATATCCATACGTTTTTAAATAATGTGCTCACTATTCGGGTTAGCCGGGAAAAGACCTTTGTGTCATATAACCCATTCCGAATTAGTGATACGGCGATATGGATAGCATTTGAAGACCGGTGGTGAAGACCGGGTATTTATGAAAACGATAGGATGACCTATCGATTGTCTCTGCACCGTTAGCTACGGTATAGAGATTTCCTTTGTGATAGGAAGTTCGATCGGGATTGTGAATACCCGGATTGCAAGGGCTTCTTTGAAAGTGCCTTCGGCTCTGTTCGAACCTGGAACAGACTTGTATGGTTACATGTCTGACATTACATTTTGAGATATAAAGCTGATTTCTTTCAAATACATTTCTGTTTGGTGGCGGAGAATTTATTCTCTTAGCTTAACACCCTTCTTTGAGACGTATGAGCTTAGAGGTTATGTAGTTGAAATTTATCAGTGATATACTCCCAATTTGGTAGTGTGGCATGCTGAGTGTTGCTGTGTGATGATCATTTATTGATCATTTGTGATCAAAGCGTGGCTTTGTGAAAAAGCGTAGCTTTGTGGACGAGACCTCTTCGGACCTCACAACCCGGAAATGGTCGAAACAGGAATGATGCGGCAAGGTTATGAGGGTCGCTCCCTTTAGGGTATGTCATTTCCTTCTGGAAAAGGGTGGTATCAGGTATGGAGCCCTGGTATTTAACCTATGTGGATACTCCAATCTCATTTACTGTGTGATTGTTGTTTTGTTGAGGCGCCTCGGATAAAGGTCCCAAAGGACTAGGGGGTGGCATATTCGTGTAGTAGTTACCCAGTGTAAGGGGTAACCCGGCCTTGTGTTGGCAGAGAGCTAGTTAGTTATCGGAACGTCCCGCCAGAGGCGATCCCATGTGGCAGTAGGAAGTTCCTTAGCCTGACCATTTGTTGGAAATCCAAAGAAACAATACGAACCTTTACGATTGCAATTTGTATAACCTGTCTCCTCAGGCGGCAGCTATAGCAGGTATAATATAATGGTACCTATGCTGGCTAAGATTAATATTATATTTTCGAAATGTTTTCACACTATGCACGAGTAATAATATCAAAAGAGTTTTACTTTTGCATAGTAAGCATATTTGACTATCATAAGAATAAATCTCCTCCAAGTCTGCGATTGCATTGTGTGTGTGGTGGGAGGTCTTATGGTAGTTTCATTTTCCAAAAGCATTGCGGATTTCAATGTTTAAAATTCCTTTGTTGTTGTTTTAAAGATGAAAACTGTTTTAAGTTCTCACACCAGTCACCATGACTGACCTGGAGTTTATTGTTTCCTTCCTAAACTCTGGGTGCCCACCAATTTCCACACGGGCAGTCTAGAGTCAGGTTATCAGGTCATTTTGGATTCAGGAGATGCTGTGGAGCTCAGTGGCGAGCTGGATGGCGAGGCGTATCACTTGTATATGATATTATTTTTTCTGCTTTGTATTCTATATGAGGACAAGTGTGTATAATTGTCCATTGATGTATTGTGTGTATATTGACTCTGATGATGTAATGTATAAACTGATATAGTTCTTGATTTAAAAAAAATTATTCATTTATCTATTATATGTTGTTCCGCTGCGAATGTGAGATTCTGATATTGTTTCTGTTTCTGTGTTTTTCTGTTCTCTTTTTCTTCTGTCTTCTTCTACCTCTTCTTTTTAACCATAACAATTCGGTTTTCTGGCATTCGATTGCTCGGCAGTTGATACAGTGGACGTATTAATGTCGATTTTCAAGCGTTGAAAGATCGCATTCGTTACATTTGGTATCAGAGCAATTGGTTAAGTGATAACCTTGGTTCTGTTGGGAATTACCCATTAGAGATAGAGTCAGTAGTACTCTAGAATGAGCTGAGTGTAATAATAGATATGAGCGCGTATTTGTTAGTGAATATGAAATTGTTTTGTATTGTGTTGACTTATCGGTTGATTGTTTATAGATTCTGGTCTGTGCAGTCTAGCTAACTGTAATCGATAGGGGTTTCTAAACTCTTAAACCAGGTGAACCGACACAGTATCATTTTAAATTGGGTAAATGAAATAATTTTACCTCGATTATATTTTGTATATAAAGAAATAATTTTTCAGAAATTGTTGAAGTGTATATAAAATTGAATTGTTTGGTTGTTGAAAATGTAAGAATATATATAAGTTGATAAAAGTTGTTTGAATAAATTATATAAGAGCAACAATTGTATAAGTATGGAATTATAATTAATATGATTTACAATTGTGAAATAATCTTGTATAAGTAAAGTTAAATAGTGAAATTATATGAGAAAAGATTTGTAAATGTGATTTATAAATAAAAGGAAATTTTGAAAGAATTTAAAGCACCGAATTCACTACTGTTGCTGGGAAATAATAAGGGTGATGACTGCAGCATCATCAGTATCATTTTTGAGTTTCTGTGTGATGGATTTGCTACCATAATAAATTGAAAAATTGAAGTTTTGTTGTGATAAACAAATTTGAAATTAAAATCCAAGTTGTAATTGATAAATATAAGTAAAACGAGTTTTGAACTTATAATATGAGATAATAAATTTAACTTTGGAAAAGTTGAAATGAAATTGAGTTAGCATAGTAAATATATGATGTGAATTTAACTAAAGGAAGGTTAAATAAATTTAATTTGATTAGATAAGTGGTTATAATATGAATTTGGAAGTTTAAATAAATGAGTTGTATAACTTGGAGAATGAGAAGATGTAAGTGAAACCAAATGATAAAATGGTTAAACAATTTTGTAAGAAAAACAAAATCTGAATTTGATTTACAAGTGGGAATTTAAGTTAAGTTAAACAAATGATGTTTAATTGGAATATAACTTAAGTGATGTTGAATGAATTTGATTTTGGTGTCGAAGTAAATTATTAAAGTGAATTTATTAAATGGATGTGAACTTGAGTTATATAAAGGAGATTCAACTTTATTTGTAAAATGAATTAGCAATTGAATTGAATTAATGGATTGAATGTTAATCAATCGAATGTGAATAAATTGATATGGAATAATGGATGTAAGTGTTAATTCATTAAAAGCGAATAAATTGGAATTTGAATGAATCAAATGGAAGCCAATTTTTAATATTAAACCAATTGAAATTAAAAGTGTAAAACCAAATTGAAGGTAAGTAAATTGAATGAATTTGGTTGTGTTGAATATACATTGGTTGTTATATGATTGTTAGTTGATTGTATGTAGTATAATTCATTAAGTGTTAATGAAATTGAATTAGTGAAATTGAAAGTGAACCAACTTGAATTTAAATTAGTGAATGTAAACTAATTGAAAATGAATAAATGAATGTTATTGTATATGAATTGGTTGTAAACAATTACAAGTGATGTCGAAATTATATAAGTTGCTTATAAACCTAGTTTAGTATGCATTTCTTTTAATATGCATGTGTTGTAGTTGTTTAAAAGAGTAAATTGTTAATAACTTTATATATATGTCACTTACATATTTAAATTGAGTAAGTACAGGTGCCGTGGCTGCCGTTCGGCTGATTTGGTTGCGCTAAAATGCTAAATATATAACTGCTTTGCTTAAAAATGCTAAAAAGGTACGCCTACGCAATAAAAATAGGAAATATGAACTGTTTTTCTGCTTTTCCGACCGTGTGGGTCGATGTATATATATTTACGTCTATTGTGATCCTACTACGATTGAACCGCGCAAAGGAGGCTATGGCGAATTTTTTTGAAAATTTAAGGCGTAAGAAAATTTTCGGGAAATTTTGGAAAATTTGTGAAAACTAAATTTTGGATTTGAAGTCAAAAGTTAAACGATATAGTTTGTTTTGAAAAGTATAACTAAGTGTAGATTTGAAAAACTTCGTAAAGTTTTTGAAAGGGTTTAACTATTGG
This sequence comes from Allium fistulosum, assembly GCA_030737815.1. NCBI lineage: Eukaryota > Viridiplantae > Streptophyta > Magnoliopsida > Asparagales > Amaryllidaceae > Allium > Allium fistulosum. The sequence goes on from CM060901.1 coordinate 1,622,739,114, forward strand.
ATTTTTGGGAAAGTTGTACACTTAAGTGATTTTGAAATCTAATTTGAATGAATTGGTTGAAAAGTTAGTGAATTTGGGGCATTTTTCTTACTTTGCAATTTCGAGAACGAAATTCTTTTAAGGGGGGAAGATTGTAACGACCCAGAATTTCTGTCATTTGAAATTCGTATATTTAATTAATTTTAAATATTAAATAGTAAGATTTATAAGCCGAATGAATTTAAATTCGAATATAGAGATTTAATTGTTTAATTAAATCGACAATTTAATATTTGAAATTCCAGAAATAATTGGAAATTGGGTTTAATGTGAATAAAAATGATTTATAAAGTTATATTAAATCATATTGGAGTTAGAATGATGTTATAGAACTTTTAAAATCGAATTAAAAGTTAATTTGTGAAAATTGAATATTATAATATTTAATCGACAAGTAAAAATAGCCATTTTTCAAACAGTCTCGGATTTCGACGAAACTAGTTTCATCGGATCCGTAATGTTATATTATTGTAAGATTTCAAATTTCGTGTCAATCGGATTTACGGTTTGTTCGGGGCAAGCTGAAACGCATCGAAATCGTTTTAATCGGTTTAATTTAAATTTGATCGTTTAATTCCGTGACTCGCACATATGATCAAATTAGCTCCCGAAACACATTCCATTGTGTTCGTAACGCGGGTTAAACCTTAGAAACGTCAGTCGGCACGTTTGATTTCGAGTTCGGAAAATTTTCGATGAATAGTGTTTCGTAGAATTTTGTATAAAAGGACTTGTTTTCTTCATTTTTGCAAAACTAAATTCAGGCTAGGGTTAGCCGCCACTTTCAATACCAATGGCCGAAAATGCTCAGTTCTTCCTCCTCGATTATCTCCAAATCCATCAACCTATTCGATAAATGTTCAACTGCATTGTGTTGAAGAGCACATCAAGTTCTATGATCTCAACGGTGGAGATCGAAATCGAAGCTTCGAATCAGCGGCAATTGGAGGATGAACGCTGCGCGTTCGTGCACGAATTTCGAGCAAAATGCTTGACCGAGCTCGGCCGGTTCTCTGGCGTTGATAGAGTAGACGACGGGCTTCAAGATGCTGGTGGCTGATCGACGTGAAGATCATCGGAGTGCGTGCGAAAATTCGATGAAGAACGGCAACTTCTTAGGTTTCTTCATTCGAACTTGAACTGGGGGAAGGAAGATGAAGTCCACGGGCCAGATCTGATGAAGGCAAATCGAATGGCAGAGATTGAATGTAAGGTTTTAAAAATATAAAATTGTGAATAAATATATATGTTAAATTGTATTAACTTTAAAATAACGTATCTTTATCATACGAGGTCCGTTTCGAACGAAACGAATTGCGTTGAGTTCGTTTTGTCGAGCACTACACGATGGAGCTGGTTTGGAGTTGATTGGAGCTAATGAAAATTTTGGTTAGAATTAAACGCTTGTTTAATTTTAATCGAAATAAATCGCTATAGTAACGACTACAGAAAGGTGAGAACTCCTCACTCAATCGAAATTGTTTCGATTTAAATTTTAAATAGTTGAATTTAAAATTGCTTGATTGTGTGAATTGAATGATAATTGTTATCTGTTGTGTTAAATAGACCCTATACGCCGCATATTAAGCGGAGGTTATTTATTAAAAACATATACCGCGATAATTCCACCGTGAAGTGGAATTGGTATTATATATGTATTTGGAGTTGATTTCCCGCATTATATAGCGGATGAGACCCTATTGCGCCGCATAATAGCGGATAGTATTTTATAAATCCCATATACCGCGATATTCCACCTCGATGTGGAATTGGTATTGTGCTAACATCTGTGGATGCAGGGAAACAGGTTGGAGGGATCCAACTGGATTCTTCAAATAATTGAATTTGTTTCAATATTGTGTGTTGATTTATTTATAATCTGTGTGTGATTATATTGTGTTTGAAATTGTTGAAGGCTATAATTTATCCGGATATATTTTTGATATCGTTGGATACCAAAAATAAATAAAAATTGGATTTTCGAAATTTAAGTGAAACTTTATCGAAAAATTTATTTTTGATAATTGGATAAGTTTAAAAGGAGTTAAAAGATAAAAGTCTTATTTTTGGAACTATATTAAATTAAATTCCAAAATTTGGGGAAAAGGGCTTAATAAATGGATTTTGAAAATATTATTTATAAGTTGAAGAATTTATTTAAAATTTGGATTTTTAAATAGATTTGAAGAGATAAAGGAATTTATTTTAAAAAGGAAATAATTTGGAAATTCGTTGAAAATTGATTTGGTGTTTTGAAATAAATTTGAAAATGTTTTGGTAATTAATTGATTTTAATTTACCATAACTAGTAAAAGTGATTTATTGAAATTTATCTGATTTAAATCAATCAGATAATTTAATTAATCCTATATATGGATGTTTGGATTATATTAGATGTTGAATTGTTTGACACCTCTGATATGTGATGCTTTGTGATATCCTGATTTGTGTGTGATCTGTAATTTGTTTATCTGTGATATATATATATATATATCTGTGATTTGTGAATGAAAGATAAGCGTTATAGTTTATACCGCTTATCAATTATATTGTTATATTTGATCTATGATGGTTGAATGTTGTTGCACTATTGTGTTAAACCCGTGGACTACACAATACACACACAAATGTGGATTTCACGTGGAAATCGGTTAAGTCACAGATTTTTATCAATTTTGAAAAAATTGAATTTTTGAATCCAAAATAGTTTTGGAATTGGAATTGAAAGTTTTTGAAAATGAGATTCAAAAATACAATTTATTTTAAATAACTTAATAAAATTGAAATTTGAATAATTTGATTTAAATTTTGAGTTCAATATTTTGAAATTGAATTCAATGAATTGGGGAATTATGGTTTAAAAGATTTTATAAGTATAAAAGGTGTTTATATGGGTTTTTAACCATTTAAAATATGGTTTTGGAAATTTAAATTTAAATTCAAGTTTTATACTTGGATGGCTTTAACCTGTGTAACTGTAACCAGTTTTTCCCAAAAATGAAAACTATCTGTTTTCAAATAATAATAGCTTTCATAAAGTGAAAAGATTTCCAATTTGTAACGAAACATTTCAAGTTGAAATGAAATTGTAAATAGTTTGGAAAAACTATGAATTAACCTTTGTGATGATAATTAAACTTTATTTTGAAATAAAAGAGTATTTCAAATGGTGTATCTTTTATATTATAAAAGACTGAATTGTGAATAGTTTTGAAAGCTATAAATTAAATCTTAATTTAAAGATTTAATGGGTTAATCAAATTGAAATGGAAATTGATTTGGAAATCTGTGAATGAATCTTTGTGAAACTGGGTAAACTTTGTGAAGTAAATCTTTTTGTTTAAAGATTTAAAATGGTAATTTGTTTAAACCATTTAAAGGAAAGGATTTGGGTAATAGGTTGTGACTTAATTGAAATCCCTATATCCATATGTTTTTAAATATTGTGCTCACTATTTGCGTTAGCCGGGAAAAGACCTTTGTGTCATAAAACCCATTTCGAATTAGTGATACGACGATATTGAAGCAACCCTACCTAAGTCTTCAAATTGTTTGAGTGACGTAATTTAGTTTATGCTAAATTCAGGGCTACTTTCTTCCAAGACCAACTATTTTCTCTCTTTTATTTATTTATTTTTCCCAAGATCCAATCTGATCAATATAGAAATATTGATATACTTCTTTATACAACTATTTGTATGTACATATGAACATACAAATCATTTTTAATTCTTTTATCAGAGTTTTTTTTTGAATAAGGAATAACTCAGTTTATTCTAAACAAAATAACTATGTTTAGCCACAGTAAAGAGGATTGGGAAAGACCCACTCTCATTTGAATCTTTGTGTAATTTTACTAACTAATTCTTGTTTGTTTATTTGTGTTTACATCTGTATATTTAATGAAACATGTGAGTTGAGTCAAAACATTTAGACTTTTGCAATATAGCTTTTCAAATAACAAAGCAGGAGGTTGTGCATGCTTCTGTGCATCTGTATGCACATAAACATGCACATCTGCTATTTACTACACTTTAGTTTGTAGATTGATCAACTTGATTAGGTTGGATCCCTATACTATCTTGTTACAATTTACTATCTTTGCTCATTCATTTACAACCTCAAACTCATGTAAATCTGGGTTCATGCTTCTTATGTTTTTTTTTCTTTTACTACCTATGGGTTTATCCTTACTTCATAATATTTATAGTTAATTTGTAAATAGGTTCTAGCCTCTAAACAATCTAATACATATGCATACATTACTGGTTCACATATGCTTCAGATTTACTACTAAACTCACTACTTGATTCATGAAAATTTGCATACTTACAGGTTATGATGTAAAGCTAAACACATTTATCTTTTCTACTGAAAACAGTTCCACCCCATAATAATCTTTTTAAACCATTCATTACATCACAATCAAAGTTTCAGCATAATGCAAACACTAATACAGAAAAGTCTTTCAGTTAAAATAAACATAAAGAGACATTTTTCTACAAAAGTCCTAGCTTAGTTAATTAGCAGTTTTTTTCTTAGCATCACACATCTGCTCCTTAATTCCTAGCTTCCTCTTTCCCTGCAGACATCTCATGACCTACTCCATAAGGCATATGAAGCACCCATTTGATGCAAGCAACAAACAGGTCAGACTGAAGTCTGTTGTAAGTAAAATCATTTGACAATGCATGAAGACTAATAAAATAGATTCCATCTTACCTTTCTGTTTTTAGAGGTTAAGTGTTACACACAAGTTATTAGATCACTCCCTCATGTTCAGATTGCCAAGTGTTATATCAGTGGTGTGTGTACTGCTAATTACATGTACATATGCTTAAACTAATTTTTCATCAGAAGTTTTAGTCCAAGCAATCATAACAACCATCACACTAGTCACACAGGTTAGTGTTAACACCCAAACTTTGCACAACATACCCTTACAGTATTCATGGTACTAAGCTAAAGTATCAACCCTAAGTCTACATGTTAGGACTCCCACATACTTCTAGCCTATTTACCCTTGCATGTATGATTTCTTCATGTCATTTTAAGGTCCAGTATTTCATTCATGGTTGCACTGGTGAACACTGCCTGGATCTACTACCTGGTTTCCAGTGCACTACAAGCTATTTGGGCATAAACATGCCATGTGCATACTTACACCCCAACCTTGATGCAAGCCTACCACTATGTCATACCCACTTCCCTCATACCCAACCTGATAGAGGTGACCCAATTCCTTAGCTTAATTACTAAGTTTTTCTTTCATATGACCCCATATTATCTATACAGTGTCACTCCTATGTACTTATATCAAACTAAGATATGCTATCAGATTTCAAACAACAGTTAATCATTCATCCATTCATGCATTCAACAACTGGTTAGTTATACTTGCATATCATTACCAGTCTATTTCACTCAGAGACATATCCTTAGTTAAAGCATAGGTTGAAGCATTTTCAGAGGATGAAATGCTAATATGGTTTTCCAGCAATATGGTTCTCACAGTCAATCCACACATTAAAGTGTGTTTGCTTGTTACTCAACCCTATTTCTAGAGAACACTTAGTGATGGATTAAGGCTCAGCACATGGAAATTCCATTGCACCCTAACCATCCTTTTAGTTGCAAGACATAAGCCAGAGAACTCCTTCCTCTTACTGCCTTGCACCCTACTTTTCTTATTAATTCATGCTTTAACTAAACATATTTCTTAAGTTCATAAACATACAAACAAATCAGTTATTATTCCATCATTTAATTAGCATGTATAAACAAGCATAGGTCAAGTGACATCCAAGCAATACAAGTCACATAATCTCAGAAACAACAGAAGTTTGTTAAACTAAAAATGCAAACAAAACATCAAACAGAAGTTAAAATAACTAAAGGTTAAATGGCTGCCTTTCATAGGTCTTAATTCCTTGCCAAGTGAGGGTTTACTCACCAAAGTTCTCCTTCCCAAGTCTTGGTTCAGGCCTGCCATTGATTTTCTAAACTGCTGCCTATTTTTTTCTAATTTTGTTTTCTGGTTCTAACATGTAACCGTAGGAAATAATGATGTATATAAGGGAGTTGCTAGGCTTTTAAGGTTAATTAAGTAATTTATTTTCACCAGGAATTCCCTTCACCATTTCTGGTTTCACCCCACTGTTCACCCTCTCCACTTTCCTTTCCCACCATTTCTCTTTTTCCTTTGTCTTGGTCACTTTTGGCAAATTTCTTCACACACTATATACATGACTTTGGCTTGGGCATTGCTCTGTCTTTTCTGGTTTTAATCATGTATATAAACTTATTTGTATAACCAGCTATATGTGTGTATCAATCAAATATTTTGCACATCATATATATTCATGCATTTCCTACCTACGAAAGCAACTATGCTCCTATTTAATCTATGGAAGTTAAAACTAAAATCTGCCTAAGTTATTTATGTGTTGTAACTAGGCTAATGTGTACACACTAACAAGTCATGTACTCATTTATTAATATATATTTTTTTGTATTTATTTACAAGGTCTTTACTTACTAAATTACCTTGCCCATGTAGTATACTGGAACAGTGTGCACATGCACAAGGGCATGCACACTCATTCTCATACACAAGCATTTCCAGAAAATTGTGTTTTCAACCAACTATCTTTCTTTTATAAAATATTTAAAATTTATATAAATATATTTTTGCCTAAACTACGGGCTGTCACATACACCCCTCCATTAAGAAATTCTGTCCCACAATTTAACGCTTCTTATTGTGTTATTTTATATAGCAAAACTAAACATGCACACATATTCTTAATTCAACCAAAGCATCCATCAAGTAAACACATTCAACACTAAACACTATATTCAACTAGGTAAATTCAAGCATAAATAATGGATTACCTCTACTCTAATTGTCAGTTGCAAATAGTTGAGGGTACTGGACTTTTATCTTGTCCTCAATCTCCCATGTGCAATCATTTGGGTTTAGACTCCACTGCACCTTTACCAGTTTAATAGTTTTGTTCTTCAATTTCTTATCTTCTTTAGATATAATGCCCACTGGATTCTTCTCATACACCAAGTCTGGTCTGACTTCCACTTTGTTCTGTGACTGAATCACTGATGCTTCATCATGTATACATTTTCTCAATTGTGATACATGAAATGCATTGTGTATTCCACTCATTTCTTCTGGCAACTTCAACTTGTAAGCCATATTTCCTATTCTTGCAATAATTTCATATGGTCCTATATATCTTGGTGTTAGCTTCCCTGCCTTGCCAAATCTCAACACCTTCCTCATAGGTGAGACCTTCAAATACACAAAATCTCCTACTTCAAATTCAAGTGGTTTCCTTCTTTTATTTGCATATGATTTCATTCTGTCTTGTGCTGCCTTCATTCTCTGTTTGATCAGTGTGATCTTATCATTTGTCTCTTTCACATGATCTGGTCCTAATATCACCTTATCACCTACCTCTAACCAGCAAGCAGGTGACAAACAAGGCCTCCCATATAGAGCTTCATAGGGAGCCATCCCTATACTACTCTGGTAGCTGTTGTTGTAAGCAAATTTTGCTAAATGAAGGTAGTCTTCCCAATTGCCACCATGGTCAAGTTCACAGGCTCTAAGTAAATCCTCCAAGAATTTATTAACTACTTCTGTCTGGCCATCAGTTTGGGGATGGTAGGCTGTGCTCAAGCACAACTCAACCCCCATTGCCTGTTGAAAGCTGCTCCAGAACTTTGATGTGAATATGGTGTCTCTGTCACTAATGATAGTGGTAGGAACTCCATGTAGTTTCACTATTTCTTTCATGAAAACTTGTGCCAATTTTGGTGCATTTCTATCACTCTTTACTGGTATGAAGTGTGATGATTTAGTCAATCTATCTACCACCACCCAAATACTGTAATTACCTCTCTTTGATCTTGGCAAGCCATCAATGAAATCCATTGATATGCTTTCCCATTTCCACCTTGGAACTTCCAGAGGTTACAACAGTCCACTGAGTCATTGGTACTCAGCCTTGACTTGTTGGCAAGTCATGCATTTTGCCACATATTCACCCACACTCCTCTTCATTCCTTTCCACCAATAACTCCTCTTTAGATCATGATACATTTTAGTACCACCTGGATGTATGGTGTACTTAGACTTGTGATGGACATCCATGATTTTCCTTTGTAGTGCTTCTGTGTCAGGCACACACAGTCTTCCCTTGTATCTTAAAAATCCTTTTTCATCCAATTCAAACTTATCAAGCTTTGAACCATTCCTTAACAATTCCTTCTTCTCTCTTAGGAATGCATCCATGTCTTGAGACTGGTTCACTTCTTCCACTAAGTCTGATTTTATTGTGATGAGGCTGAGCTTGCCATAGTGCTCCATGTCCTCATCTAACACCATAGTTTGCTCTTCCATGCTATCCACCTCTGCATCAGTTAGTGTTAATAGCATTTTAAACTCCTCTATCATCAGTGTAGCCAACTTGGCATGTTGCCTACTCAATGCATCTACCACTCTATTTGCTTTCCCTGGTGTGTACATAATGTCCAAATCATAGGCAGCAAGGAATTCCACCCACCTATGTTGTCTCATGTTCAAATCTTTTTGAGAAAATAAGCATTTCAAAGCTTTGTGGTCAGTATAAAGCTCAAACTTTGCTCCTAATAGGTAGTGTCTCCAAAGCTTTAATGCATACACCACAGCTGCCAATTCCAAGTCAGGTGTTGCATACTTGGTCTCACTTGGTTTCAGTTGCCTTGATGCATAGGCTATTACTCTACCATCTTGCATAAGAACAGCTCCTATACCTGACCCACATGCATCAGTGTATACTACCAGATTATCATTGCCTTCTGGAATTTTCAGCACTGGTGTCTCCATCAATGCCTTCTTCAATTGGTTGTATGCCCCTTCACACTTCTCAGTCCATAGGAAAGGCTGGTCTTTCCTTGTTAGCTTAGTTAATGGGGTTGATATTTTAGCAAAGTCTTTTATAAATCTTCTGTAGTATCCAGCCATGCCCATGAATGATCTTATCTCAGTAACACTGCTTGGTTTCTTCCATGCTTGCACTGCCATGACCTTACTAGGGTCTACTGAAATTCCTTCTTGAGAAATTATATGGCCTAAGAATTTTATTTCATTCTTCCAGAAAGAACACTTTGCAAACTTGGCTTTAAGGCCTTGTTGCCTTAATCTACATAGTACCATGTGCAAATGTTTCTCATGTTCATTAGCTGATTTAGAGTATATTAATATATCATCAATGAAAATCAGTACAAATTTATCTAAATAATCTCTAAAAATCCTATTCATTAAATCCACAAAGTAGGATGGTGCATTAGTCAAACCAAATGGCATTACTAAATATTCATACAAGCCATACCTGGTATTGAAAGCTGTATACTTGATACTTTCATCTTCCACTTTCATTTGATGGAAACCAGATGCTAAGTCGAGTCTAGAAAATACCTTAGCACCATTTAATTGATCAAAAAGATCATTAATTCTAGGTAGAGGGTATTTGTTTTTGATGGTGACTGAGTTTAGTTCCCTATAGTCTATGCACATTCTCAAGGAACCATCATGCTTCTTAACAAATACTACTGGTGATCCCCAATTCGAACTACTAGGCCTAATGAAGCCTTTTTGTTATAATTCTTCTAATTGTTTCTTCAACTCAATCAGTTCCTTAGGACCCATTCTGTTTGGTTTCTTAATGACAGGGCTTGTTCCTGGCTTAAATCTTATTTGAAATTCTACTGGTCTATTATGAGGAATGCCATTCACTTCACCAAACACATCAGTGTATTGGTTAACTATGGGTATATTCTCTAGGCTTGATTCAACCTCACCACTGTTCAAGTTGAACATCCTGCCCATACCCCTATCTTTGGCTGCCTCATACATGACCAAAACTCTTTTGCCATCGGGAAGTTGTAATGAGATTGTGGAATTTTCCAAGTTAATGATAGCACAAAAACCTTTTAACCAATCCATTCCCAGTATAATATCCAACTTAGGGTAATTCAACACATATAATTCTGAAATAAAGGTGTGACCACCCATACATAATTCTACTTGCATGCATTTCATATTTTTAATGCAGGAATTACCTATAGGACTATTAACATGTAATGGCTTATCAACAAAAACACATGTTAACCCTAGTTTTTGAACTATGTCACATGAAATAAAAGAGTGTGTAGCTCCTGTGTCATAAACAACTGATATGGATATGCCTTTAATAAATAATATACCTTCCACTTGGCTAGGTGCTTCCATGGCCTTGCCCTTTCCTTCAAGTACAGCCACCCTTGCCATTTCTGGACACTGCCTTTTCATGTGCCCCTCTTTACCACAGTTGTAGCACCTAAGAACAGTTGACTTGGGTGCTTGGCATTTGGTCTTTATATGACCTTCCTTCCCACAGTTGTAACAGATCACTTTAGGTTTCTTATTGTCAGAGCTTGCCACCTTACTTCCTTCTTTGTTCATTGCTTCTCCCTTCTTCTTCTCATATGGGTGTGCTCTATTCTTCCCTTTCTTGTTATTCCTGGAATTCTTAAATTTTTCTCTGGCATTATCATGCTGCTCAAATGACAATGTCAAGTCCATAACTTGATCAAAGGTTCTGTCTTTGTATGGTAACATGGCTCTACTCAATCCAGCATTTAATCCCTGAATGTACCTTGCATTCCTTGAGACTTCATCTGGGATTAGTACTGCCCCATACTTGGACAACCCTTCAAATTTCTGAGTGTATTCAGTGACACTCATAGATCCTTGCCTCAACTTGATAAACTCCTCAAGTAATGAAGCTTTTGCTGAAGCTGGGACAAATCTGGCTTCTATCATTTCTTTGAACTGATTCCATGTGATCTCTTGCTCTTGCCTGCCTGCAATAATCACTTCCCACCAATCCAAAGCAATGCCTTTTAGTTGTCTTGAAGCTACTTGCCTTCTTCTCTGGTCATTAACCTGCATATCTGCAAAGATCCTTTCTACTGTTCTTAACCATGTCTGGACACCCATGACATTTTCTGTGCCATCAAAGCTACTGCCTCCTAGATGTGTATATGTTTTAAGCAATTTGGACAGCTCTTCATGTGGATTATCTACCCTAGGTGCCATTCCATCCCTCAGTACTCTAACAAAATCTTGCATGTTAATCATTGGGGGACCAGCAGCCACTCCAGTTGCTTGTTCAGTACTACCAGAGAATTGGTCATTCTCCCTTTCTCCAGCAGCCTGGGGATTGATCCTAACTGCTCTGGGCCTCTATTGAACATTTCTAGTATGGTTAGTTCTAATTCCTATTCACTACTTCACTTTTAAACTAGCAGTGAACTCATTCATACATAATAAGTAAAACAACCAATGCAAACAACAAACAGTACAAACAATGCACACAGATTCAACCAAGTATTTATATTGGCTATGTATTTAATAACATAGCTCTGATACCAACTGAAGCAACCCTACCTAAGTCTTCATATTGTTTGAGTGACTCAATTTAGTTTATGCTAAATTTAGGGCTACTTTCTTTCAAGACCAACTATTTTCTCTCTTTTATTTATTTATTTTTCCCAAGATCCAATCTGATCAATATAGAAATATTGATATACTTCTTTATACAACTATTTGTATGTACATATGAACATACAAATCATTTTTAATTCTTTTATCAGAGTTTTTATTTGAATAAAGAATAAATCAGTTTATTCTAAACAAAATAACTATGTTTAGCCACAGTAAAAAGGATTGGGAAAGACCCACTCCCATTTGAATCTTTGTGCAATTTTACTAACTAATTCTTGTTTTTTATTTGTGTTTACATCTGTATATTTAATGAAACATGTGAGTTGAGTCATAACATTTAGACTTTTGCAATATAGCTTTTCAAATAACAAAGCAGGAGGTTGTGCATGCTTTTGTGCATCTGTATGCACATAAACATGCACATCTGCTATTTACTACACTTTAGTTTGTAGATTGATCAACTTGATTAGGTTGGATCCCTATACTATCTTGTTACAATTTACTATCTTTGCTCATTCATTTACAACATCAAACTCATGTAAATCTGGGTTCATGCTTCTTATGTTTTTTTTTCTTCTACTACCTATGGGTTTGTCCTTACTTCATAATATTTGCAGTTAATTTGTAAATAGGTTCTAGCCTCTAAACAATCTAATACATATGCATACATTACTGGTTCACATATGCTTCAGATTTACTGCTAAACTCACTACTTGATTCATGAAAATTTGCATACTTACATGTTATGATGTAAAGCTAAACACATTTATCTTTTCTACTGAAAACAGTTCCACCCCATAATAATCTTTTTAAACCATTCATTACATCACAATCAAAGTTTCAGCATAATGCAAACACTAATACAGAAAAGTCTTTCAGTTAAAATAAACATAAAGAGACATTCTTCTACAAAAGTCCTAGCTTAGTTAATTAGCAGTTTCTTTCTTAGCATCACACATCTGCTCCTTAATTCCTAGCTTCCTCTTTCCCTGCAGACATCTCATGACCTACTCCATAAGGCATATGAAGCACCCATTTGATGCAAGCAACAAACAGGTCAGACTGAAGTCTGTTGTAAGTAAAATCATTTGACAATGCATGAAGACTAATAAAATAGATTTCATCTTACCTTTCTGTTTTTAGAGGTTAAGTGTTACACACAAGTTATTAGATCACTCCCTCATGTTCAGATTGCCAAGTGTTATATCAGTGGTGTGTGTACTGCTAATTACATGTACATATGCTTAAACTAATTTTTCATCAGAAGTTTTAGTCCAAGCAATCATAACAACCATCACACTAGTCACACAGGTTAGTGTTAACACCCAAACTTTGCACAACATACCCTTACAGTATTCATGGTACTAAGCTAAAGTATCAACCCTAAGTCTACATGTTAGGACTCCCACATACTTCTAGCCTATTTACCCTTGCATGTATGATTTCTTCATGTCATTTTAAGGTCCAGTATTTCATTTATGGTTGCACTGGTGCACACTGCCTGGAACTACTACCTGGTTTCCAGTGCACTACAAGCTATTTGGGCATAAACATGACATGTGCATACTTACACCCCAACCTTGATGCAAGCCAACCACTATGTCATACCCACTTCCCTCATACCCAACCTGATAGAGGTGACCCAATTCCTTAGTTTAATTACTAAGTTTTTCTTTCATATGACCCCATATTATCTATACAGTGTCACTCCTATGTACTTATATCAAACTAAGATATGCTGTCAGATTTCAAACAACAGTTAATCATTCATCCATTCATGCATTCAACAACTGGTTAGTTATACTTGCATATCATTACCAGTCTATTTCACTCAGAGACATATCCTTAGTTAAAGCATAGGTTGAAGCATTTTCAGAGGATGAAATGCTAATATGGTTTTCCAGCAATATGGTTCTCACAGTCAATCCATACATTAAAGTGTGTTTGCTTGTTACTCAACCCTATTTCTAGAGAACACTTAGTGATGGATTAAGGCTCAGCACATGGAAATTCCATTGCACCCTAACCATCCTTTCAGTTGCAAGACATAAGCCAGAGAACTCCTTCCTCTTACTGCCTTGCACCCTACTTTTCTTATTAATTCATGCTTTAACTAAACATATTTCTTAAGTTCATAAACATACAAACAAATCAGTTATTATTCCATCATTTAATTAGCATGTATAAACAAGCATAGGTCAAGTGACATCCAAGCAATACAGGTCACATAATCTCAAAAACAATAGAAGTTTGTTAAACTAAAAATGTAAACAAAACATCAAACAGAAGTTAAAATAACTAAAGGTTAAATGGCTGCCTTTCATAGGTCTTAATGCCTTTCCAAGTGAGGGTTTACTCACCAAAGTTCTCCTTCCCAAGTCTTGGTTCAGGCCTGCCATTGATTTTCTAAACTGCTGCCTATTTTTTTCTAATTTTGTTTTCTGGTTCTAACATGTAACCGTAGGAAATAATGATGTATATAAGGGAGTTGCTAGGCTTTTAAGGTTAATTAAGTAATTTATTTTCACCAGGAATTCCCTTCACCATTTCTGGTTTCACCCCACTGTTCACCCTCTCCACTTTCCTTTCCCACCATTTCTCTTTTTCCTTTGTCTTGGTCACTTTTGGCAAATTTCTTCACACACTATATACATGACTTTGGCTTGGGCATTGCTCTGTCTTTTCTGGTTTTAATCATGTATATAAACTTATTTGTATAACCAGCTATATGTGTGTATCAATCAAATATTTTGCACATCATATATATTCATGCATTTCCTACCTATGTGGATACTCCAATCTCATTTACTGTGTGATTGTTGTTTTGTTGAGGCGCCTCGGATAAAGGTCCCAAAGGACTAGGGGGTGGCATATTTGTGTAGTAGTTACCCAGTGTAAGGGGTAACCCGGCCTTGTGTTGGCAGAGAGCTAGTTAGTTATCGGAACGTCCCGCCAGAGGCGATCCCATGTGGCAGTAGGAAGTTCCTTAGCCTAACCATTTGTTGGAAATCCAAAGAAACAATACGAACCTTTACGATTGCAATTTGTATAACCTGTCTCCTCAGGCGGCAGCTATAGCAGGTATAATATAATGGTACCTATGCTGGCTAAGATTAATATTATATTTTCGAAATGTTTTCACACTATGCACGAGTAATAATATCAAAAGAGTTTTACTTTTGCATAGTAAGCATATTTGACTATCATAAGAATAAATCTCCTCCAAGTCTGCGATTGCATTGTGTGTGTGGTGGGAGGTCTTATGGTAGTTTCATTTTCCAAAAGCATTGCGGATTTCAATGTTTAAAATTCCTTTGTTGTTGTTTTAAAGATGAAAACTGTTTTAAGTTCTCACACCAGTCACCATGACTGACCTGGAGTTTATTGTTTCCTTCCTAAACTCTGGGTGCCCACCAATTTCCACATGGGCAGTCTAGAGTCAGTTTATCAGGTCATTCTGGATTCAGGAGATGCTGTGGAGCTCATTGGCGAGCTGGATGGCAAGGCGTATCACTTGTATATGATATTATTTTTTCCTGTTGTGTATTCTGTATGAGGACAAGTGTGTATAACTGTCCATTGATGTATTGTGTGTATATTGACTCTGATGATGTAATGTATAAACTGATATAGTTCTTGATTTAAAAAAAATTTATTCATTTATCTATTATATGTTGTTCCGCTGCGAATGTGAGATTCTGATATTGTTTCTGTTTCTGTGTTTTTCTATTCTCCTTTTCTTCTGTCTTCTTCTACCTCTTCTTTTTAACCATAACAATTCGGTTTTCCGGCATTCGATTGCTCGGCAGTTGATATAGTGGACGTATTAATGTCGATTTTCGAGCGTCGAAAGATCGCATCCGTTACAAGTTTAGTGTTTGGAGTTCACTCGTGACTGCACTTGCTTATCTTTGTGCATCGTGATGGTGGTTCGAGCTTGATGTTGGAGTTATTGGTCTCAATCTCTTTGTCGGATCACTTGGAGTATCACTTCTGTTTTCCGCTGTAGCATTTTTATTTATCTCTGATATTCTTGTATCATATTGATAGCATTGTTGTATATCATTCTGGATATTGTATTCATTGGAGTTGTATATGATATCATTCATTTCTTTATTCCGCTGTGTTGTTATACTTACTGTGTTATAAGCTCCAGGGAGCCAGATTCGGCGTTTGAATCTACGACATTTGAGTACAAGCGAAGTACGGGTACCGATTTTCGAAGGCCGAGTATAGGGTCTTTACAAATGTACATATAGAAGTATATTCTATATGCTTAAGTAACCATGACCTCTTTATTGAAATTAACTTTCTTGCATTTATCACATTACCGATATTCAACATTTGTGCTAAACACAAGTCAACTTACCTCTCGTAAAACGTGTCAACGTTTTATAATCAATACTTTAATTTATTTGGCTACTTAATGGTCCAGACGAGAAATCCTTTGATTTCAAATCAATTAACCTTAAAAAGAAAATTAATTTAAAACATAATCGATTAAGTTTAAAACTAGCTTTGAAAAGATTAAAATATATTTAATTAGCTTAAACCCTAATTATTACTTAATTAAATCAAGATTAATTCACAACTAAACTTTAATTAACATAGTGAACTTGGTTAAGTCCTAGTTAACTTTCTAATGTACCTTAGTTAAGGTTTAAACAATTCATTATTAGTTAAACCCTAATTAATTAAAAATTAATTAAATAATCACTTAATTAAATAATAATTAATTAACTTAATTAATTAATAATTAACCATTTATTGCTTCTTAACTTCATAAATCACTAATTAAAAACTTCATCAATCGCTATTAATTATTAACCTTCCTTAAGAGTTACTTAAACCTTAATCACTTACTTAATTACTACTTAAGTACTAATTACTTTTAAATAATTTATTAAATAAATAAATAATTAAATTATCTAAACTTAACTATTTTTATGTTATTAATCAAGTTCGGAAAACTTTTGCAAAACATTTCGAAAGAAAACATTTTAAAACGAAAATCGACAATTTTGTCGAACTGCATCCATAGCGACTATCGCTATGAGCGCAATTCGCTTAAACTTACTTTAAGCGAAATACTTTTCTTATCCCTTGTTATTACAAGTTTGGAACCTAATTTGAAAGTCTTTGAAACATAGAAAAAAAAACTTTGAAACCATTTCAAAATTTTAAAACTAGAAAACTTAGTTTTGATTCCAAATCGGATTCCACGTCCGTCGCAACATACAACGGTGTAAACTTTGTAATTCTTCTACGACATACAACTAGTTTTGATCACAACCATACCATCAAACATACCATACACCAACATCACATTCTTACTGTAACGACCCGACTTTCCAAACCCGGAAAATCGAACCATTTGTGTTAAAGAAAAAGAGGTAGAAGAAGAAGAAACAGAAAATCAACAACAGAATCTCACATCGCAGCGGAATAAAATATAATATATACAAAACAGATCTTTACTCAAACAGAAAAATATATCTGTTTATACAATATATTTACAGAATACATCATCAGAGTTCATCACATCAATGATATACATCCAAATACACAGCGGAACAATAAACAAATACGGAAGTACGTATCGCCATCCAGCTCGTCTCCTGAGCTCCACAGCTACAATCTGAACCTGTTTATCTCGGTCTGACCCGAGCATCATATAAAACAATACCCGAGTCAGTCTGGAATACCAGCGTGAGAAAATCACACTCAAATTGATTATTAAAGTTTCAAAATCCTTTGAAAACAAAAGCATCTCGTAAGACCACGCCACAAATAAACATGTCGGGTTTTTACCTTACGATAGCTAAAACACTTTTTATAAAAATCCTCTGATATTATAATAGTGTCTATGGAAAGTAAAATAGAATCTAGCTGAAATGCTTGCATCTCACATTTCAACAATAGTTGGGCACAATCAAAACCGTACAGGCACGTAGGGAGAATGGATTTCCAACGAATGACTAGGCACTGGGGTACCACCTGTCACAGTACGTGGCCTAGATCACAGTACCGAGGAGTACGCCCGCTCCCCTGCAACACAAGACCGGAATCATCCCTTACTGGATAATTCCAAATAAAATCACCCCACGGTTGGGATCAGCAACCGCACCACTAAGCCGAAATAAAAGGGACATCTAGACAGGGATGACCTTACTCTCAAGTGGGGGCTACCCACGAAGCCTTGCTGCATAACCCCTGATTTTCAGTCATTCCCGGTTGATGAGGCTTGAGGCTAAACGATACCTTTATAGCACATATCCCTTAGAATGCCCATCGTCCACCTGACGATGTCACGAAAGCATTCGTCCATACAAGTCCGTCCCGGGTTCGAACGGAACCGAAGGCACTATTCCTACTACATCCATTTTGGAAATATCCTCAGGATTTGTAGCGACTAGCCCTTGCACTTCACTGCTCCATCTTCGACTCTGAACACGTTACACGAAACGTACAAACCGGATCGAAGTGGTATTCGAGTCTCCAGACCTAGAATCCTGGTATACGGAAACCCGATCCCGGTCTCTTGGAAACGATCAGCGCATTTGGCCACTATTGATAGTCAGTTGTTTAACTATCAAATTAACATCCATAACAACCATCAACAATCAATAATTACTCCAAATTATTTATATCCCTCAAAATATCTTCACAAGATATTATTTCCATTTCAATTCCCATTGGAAACAATTTCAAACTATATTCCTCTCACGGAATAATTTCCCAAATATTTATTTTCACTGGAATGCCAAGTACAAAACCATTTTAGATTTTTAAAATAATTTTAAAACACTTTATTATAAAAATACTTTATAAGAACGCCTTTTTAAACTTCTTTAATATTTAAGTTAAAATATATATTTAAAGATATTTAAATAAAATCATTTTAAAGAATATAAACAAATTTCCTTTTAAAACATATTATCAAATCTCATTTGTATTAATTACAATAATAGATTGAAAATTTCTTACTTTAGAAATTTAACATTTGGAAATAATAGATTTTTTTAAACTTGCCTTTTAAAAATAACAATAAATCTTTAACAAATATTTAAAATTTCTTTTTAAAACAAAATGTACTTGGCTATCCAGAAAATGCTTCTCTTTCACAACCTTTAAAATAAATCTCTGTTTATTTTTTTTAAAACAGATTCACAATCCTTTATAAATTCACACCTTGAATTTATATTAAAATCCGCTTCACTTTATAAACTCAGTTTATAGATCTCAAAATCTCATTCCTCTTTAAAATTTCCCAGTTTCAATATTTAGATCAATTCTACAATTTTATTTCAAATTTGCTTTATCTTGAAATAAAATTCCCTTATTT
The DNA here is from genome assembly GCA_030737815.1 of Allium fistulosum. Lineage (NCBI taxonomy): Eukaryota > Viridiplantae > Streptophyta > Magnoliopsida > Asparagales > Amaryllidaceae > Allium > Allium fistulosum. The sequence continues at coordinate 1,622,758,043 of CM060901.1, forward strand.
ACCTTATTTATTTCCAATACAATTATTCGGGTTTTTTTTTTATTATTTCTAGTTAAAACCCCTTTAACTGAAAATTCCTATTTTAAATTCCCAACATTCCTTATTAACGCTTTTAATTAAATTAACTCATTGAATAAATAAAAAATAATTTCTTTATTTCTTTAAAAACCATATCACTTGAGTTTTAAATTTTTATTACTCCTTCGTAAATCTAAATTCCTTTTTCCCATATTTACTACAATTCCAATTCACTTTATTTTATCTTATTTTCAATTCACCTTTAAATTTATTCCAATTTACTTAAATTATTATTCTTTATTTTCTTCAAAAATTCAATTCCATAGATTTTCAAAATTTATTATACTGGGAATTCAATCAACCACAACATCCAATATCAAATCATCACAGGATATCAATATTCAGATCACAGAATAACAAAATAAATTTTTGAGGAATCCAGTTGGATCCCTCCAACCTGTTTCCCTGCATCCACAGACGTTAGCACAATACCAATTCCACTTCAAGGTGGAATATCGCGGTATATGGGATTTAAAATAAATCATCCGCTATTATGCGGCGCATAGGGTCTCATCCGCTATAAAATGTGGGAATATCAAATCCAATATATACATATGCCAATATATATATATTGGTATATACTACTATATATATCATCATATCAAATCAATCCAAACAATCATTTAAATTTAACTATTTAAATTTAAATTCAACTGAGTGAGATTAACTCACCTTTGCTTTTGGTATTGCAATTCATCCCATCTCAATTTGTTTTCCACACTTCAGACCTTGTCAACATTATAAAGTTTGTTAAATATTTAATTGATAGATGGGTGAATTTAAAATATATATATTTATTTCCCTTTAAAACTTCACCGAATAATTTATATCTGAATTTTTTTTTATTTAACCAAAAACTGTAAGCTCTTTACTATAAAGCTTTCCACCTCTTATACATATATATTTGTAAAAACACAATTCATTTTTTTTATACCTTTTTCCTAATATGTATACACAATTATATATACATTAAATTAAATTAAATTAAAGGCAGACTGTTTTATATTATACTGTCAAATTACAACTCATCTATATATATTTAAACTAACATTTTACATAAATTTATACCCTTTAAAACCCTTATATATAATAAAATTTATAAAACTTACTGTTAAATCATTACTTCCTTTTCTATGCATATATAAATTGCAAATAATCTATGCACACTTCACTGCAAATTTAAAATCCCCTATATATATATTTGAATTTAAATTGAATTAAATTAAATGATAAAAGCAAATATACCTACAGGAACGAACTCCTGTTCACGAGACTGTCGACTACCCTCCAGTTTCCCTTCGATTGCTTTCCCTCCTCGAACTCACGGAAGTCGTGAACAATCGCGAGTCCAAGCCCTAGCTCGCCGGCCTCCTCCACGCGCTCACGAACGCTCTGACCATCTCCCTTGTCGTACTGTAGCGTTTTGAATCCCATAGCTCCCTCCCACGAACTTGCCACACTCGAAAGACTTACTCGAAAGCGATGAGACGACTCAAAATCTTCGTTCGTTAATTCACTTTGAAGCGGGTTCGAATGAATTCGACTGGAGGGGATGAAGGGGACAACTCGGCCTCAATTTGATTTTGGGTTTATAATCTTTTCGAACGGCGATTTGAATTGGGTTAGGGAACGAAGGCAACCACCATTTTATTTGAATTCGACTCTGCTTTAAAGTGGACGAAAGAAGCGGGTTTGATTTTCGAACAAAGAAAAGGGAATGGCTTGTTTACAGTAGAGGGAGGAAGGGAATTGATTTGTTTTGTAAATAGCTGAGGGAGAAATGAGTTTAATTCGAACGGTAATGGTGATGAGCTTCAATTTTTTTTCCGAACGAAATACGTTTGTGAATTCTGGAAGAAGGCTTGGCTTTTGAAATAGATGGGAAGGAGGTGTATAACAGAAGATTTAACTTTAGATTTGATTTTTCTTGTACGAGAGGGCAGCGTGATGAAGAAAAGGCTACAGGGTGTCGGCTAAGCATACGTAGGTATAGAATAGTGTGGCTGACGAATAAATATATTTAACATGTCAACCAATACAAATATTTTAAATTTAAATTTTCGCTTTAACCTCAGCGCGTTTACACGACGTATACTCACACAACATCTCCAATCACCACGAAAATTGAAATCCGATAATAATTCAATATTACGGATCCAATGAAACTGGTTTCGTCGAATTCCGAGACTGTGCCCCGGGACGCTATATTTTTTTTATATCGATTTAAACGATAAAATTTCAAAACTGAACAAAACGCTTTGAAATTCAATTTTAAAAGTTTCATCACCTTCAATATTAACAATATAAATTTTCTGAACCTTTAAACTATTTTCAACAGGCTCAAAACTCAGGATTCTCTATTTTACCCTATTTTCGATTGTTTAATTCAATAATCTATCATCCAATAAATACTGTATATTTGAAAATAAAGTTAAAATTCAACCTTCGAATATTTAAAATAAATTAAATATTCCCATTTCAAATATACAAAAATTCCGGGTCGTCACATTCCTCCCCCCTTAAAAGAATTTCGTCCCCGAAATTACTAGTTAGGAAGAATGTCCCATATCCCGTTAGCTATTTCCCAAGTTAGCTATTTCCCAAATTCGAACAGTTTTAACAAGACCCAAACAATCTTTTGTTAATGATACACTAATCATCTTTTAACTTTCCAAACTTATTCATAAGTTCAACCCATATCACCTACTTATCAATTCAAATTTAAATTTGAATTCAATTTTAACTTATCAAAATTTCTCAAATTTTTTTTTTCTAACTCCCTAAATTTCTGAAAAATTTTGCCAGCGTCTCCTTTGCGCGGCTAGCTCGGTACTACTACAAAATGGCTCTACGGCCTCCCAATCTCAAAAAGAAAACAAAAAGCCAAGTGGCTGTATCAAAAACCCAATCAAATTTCATATAGAAATTCAAATACATACCTTTTTGTCGGGCCATTAAATTTATCTTTTAAAATCAAAATCCCAATCTATCCGTTGCTTTTATACACCTGTATATCCTATTAAGCAATAATATTCAATCACAATCCCAAAGTCATTTTATACTTTTCTTTACAAATTTTCAATATTTGCTTTACTTAAGCCCATACGATGCACATATATTACCCGTACGCAATATCACATTCGATCGCTCAATCGATCACACAATTTCACTTCCGAACTAGTATTGTCCACCCGACTTCCTAGTGCGGACTCAGATTTGGTTTCTTGATCAGAAACCGTCATTCTCCTTGCATAGTCATAACTACGATAGAGAATTACCAGAATCAACCAACAATCCATACCCAGGTTCGCCGTCGAGAATCGAGTGAAAAATCCTAATTCGGATCGATAAAACTATCTCGAAATTCTGTGTTCGAATCTGGATCAAATAGCTATGCGAATAAAATAATATACGTACATCTTACGTATAAATTCCAATTGATTACCAATTATATCAGTTCCCTTTTTATTCCCATTCAGTTTGCTTACATTCACTTATCCACAATTTTCTCATTTCACAATTTCAAATTTTACTTGTCATTCAATTATTCATCTAGAATAACTTTCCTCAATACCAAATTACTTAAAGAATCTCACCATATTCCATAAGTTCAAAATAAATATTTTACATACTGCTTATACTTATTTTCACTTCATTATTGAAGTTCATATCCATTTCTATTTACTCTTGTCTTTACAATTCCATTTGATTTCAATTTGGCTTTCACCCGAATATTTAATTAGTTGCACTTACTAATTAATTTAAATTTCAATTAACAGTTTATTCGCAATCTTCACTTCTTTAGTTCCTTCGATTTCACTTTACTTTACATTCACATTTGAATTAGATTTCAATATCCAGTTTCAATTTTATTTGCTTAGCAAATTTAAATCATTTATCGTTAATGAAAATTTTCAAAAATTTTCTAACTCCCAAAATTTACGAAAATTTTTGGCAGAGTCTCCCTTGTACGGAGGGACTTCTGCGATATCGCAGGATGCACAAAAATGTATATACATCGGCCTCAGGCCGGAAAAAGAAACAAAACAGTTCATATTTCCTATTTTGAATTTTTGGCGTAGGCGTACCTTTATTTTAGCATTTTTAAAGCAAGCGATGATTTATTTAGCATTCAACGCAATCCACAATGCAGCCGAACGGCTTCCCTGAACCTGTACTGACTCAATTTAAACAGATAAGTGACGATATACAAAATTTAACAATACTTAACATATTAAACTAATAACAAATGAGTTTGTTTGGTCAATGCAGGTTAAACAGCGTTTATAATCCACTCATAGGGTTCCAGTATTTATTTTAATTATTTCAATCAAATTTCCGACTCGTTCCCCCCAGTTTAAGTGGGTTGCCACTTAATTGCTTGCATTCAATTTACATTTAACCCAACACGCACATTTACTACAGTTGATTCCAAAATCAATTTTATTTCCCTTCCATCAACCAATTTTAATCTTATTTAATCTCATTTTCATCGAACTACTAATTTTCTTTTACAATACGACGATAATTATGCAAATAGATAATCATTTCACTTTACAACTATTCAAATTATATCAATTTTATCTCATTTTTATCTTATTAACTTCCATTACATTCCAATTCTATTTTGAATTCATTCACAATCGATTATGGAATTTATTCTATTAATAACAATGCCATTTTAATTCAATTCCCAATGGTCTACAATACAATCTCTTTCATTCAGTTTATTATTAATTCAAACAAGCTTATTTTCAATTCAATAAATTTTAAAATCGCTTGTATTACACTTCTATTAATGTATAGAAGTTATTTAAGCTTGTTTACGTCAAACGACTAATTTCCTATGCAAGTTTGTCGGTTTCCATTCAATTTAACAATCACCCCATTTTAACTATTTAAATTTAATTGGTATATTCACTGAATTGAATTTTTATTAATACCAAGTCCACTTCAATTATTTCTACTTGAATTTATTTACAATTCGATCGTTCTTCTTACAATCCAATTCCAATTTCCATTAACATATTTGGTTTACTAATTTATTCCAAATTAGTTCACTTCCATTTTAACCAATACAATATTGATTTTTATCCTTACAAATCATTTCAATTAATCTCCTCGGGTTTTATAATTCAAGTTCTGGATTTTATTCAAATACGACTGGATATTATTTCAACCTATTTAATTAATTTCAACCCAGTCAAATTTTTATTTCCCACTCCAAGTTAATTTCATTCTTGACCTTTCCCTTATTACAACATCCGGCTTTTAATTTCAAACCATTTTGGAATCTCCAACATCTCCAAATCACATTTCTCAAAATTTTAACCCAATCCTGGTTTTTAATTTCCAACAAATTTCCTTTGGAAATTTCAAAAACAACTAGCTTTTCTGAATAAATCAATTTGGCAGCAATTCGTCACTCAGGAGTTCGAAAATAAATTCTGAAGATGCGGCCGTCATCCTCCGAATTATTTCCAACAACTGAAATGAATTTATTGCTATATCCCTTTCAAAAATTTATTTGAAACAATTTCCCTTCCCGTAATACTTTCCAAAATAATAATGCTGGTGTTTATCTTCAAAACACTTTGAAAACACTTCCAAGATGTCCGGGGTTTAAATTTACCAATTTGATTAAATCAAATTTTTAGTTACAATTCATTTGTACAATTCATATTTATACAAATATCCATTGGTTAAGTAAATCATTCTGATTTTACAATCTTACCATATTTTTTTCAATTTTAATTTGTCAGAATATTTTCATCCAAACATCCAAATATATAATAATTTAAAGAAATATTTCTTTTATATCAAAATACATTTTTCAGGTAAAATTATTTCATCTACCCGTTTCAAAACAATATTGTGTCGAATTGTTCTATTCGAGTGTTTAGAAACCCCTTCGATACAGTTGCGCAGACTGTGCCGACGAAGGTTCATATACCACTCAATAAATCAACCAACACAATATAAAACCATTTTATATTCACTAACAAGTACGCGCTCATATCTATTTATACTCTCAAAATTTCCCACCAGAGCCAAGGTTATCGCCAACCTTTGCTCTGATACCACTGTAACGACCCGGCTTTCCAAACCCGGAAAATCGAACCATTTGTGTTAAAGAAAAAGAGGTAGAAGAAGAAGAAACAGAAAATCAACAACAGAATCTCACATCGCAGCGGAATAAAATATAATATATACAAAACAGATCTTTACTCAAACAGAAAAATATATCTGTTTATACAATATATTTACAGAATACATCATCAGAGTTCATCACATCAATGATATACATCCAAATACACAGCGGAACAATAAACAAATACGGAAGTACGTATCGCCATCCAGCTCGTCTCCTGAGCTCCACAGCTACAATCTGAACCTGTTTATCTCGGTCTGACCCGAGCATCATATAAAACAATACCCGAGTCAGTCTGGAATACCAGCGTGAGAAAATCACACTCAAATTGATTATGAAAGTTTCAAAATCCTTTGAAAACAAAAGCATCTCGTAAGACCACGCCACAAATAAACATGTCGGGTTTTTACCTTACGATAGCTAAAACACTTTTTATAAAAATCCTCTGATATTATAATAGTGTCTATGGAAAGTAAAATAGAATCTAGCTGAAATGCTTGCATCTCACATTTCAACAATAGTTGGGCACAATCAAAACCGTACAGGCACGTAGGGAGAATGGATTTCCAACGAATGACTAGGCACTGGGGTACCACCTGTCATAGTACGTGGCCTAGATCACAGTACCGAGGAGTACGCCCGCTCCCCTGCAACACAAGACCGGAATCATCCCTTACTGGATAATTCCAAATAAAATCACCCCACGGTTGGGATCAGCAACCGCACCACTAAGCCGAAATAAAAGGGACATCTAGACAGGGATGACCTTACTCTCAAGTGGGGGCTACCCACGAAGCCTTGCTGCATAACCCCTGATTTTCAGTCATTCCCGGTTGATGAGGCTTGAGGCTAAACGATACCTTTATAGCACATATCCCTTAGAATGCCCATCGTCCACCTGACGATGTCACGAAAGCATTCGTCCATACAAGTCCGTCCCGGGTTCGAACGGAACCGAAGGCACTATTCCTACTACATCCATTTTGGAAATATCCTCAGGATTTGTAGCGACTAGCCCTTGCACTTCACTGCTCCATCTTCGACTCTGAACACGTTACACGAAACGTACAAACCGGATCGAAGAGGTATTCGAGTCTCCAGACCTAGAATCCTGGTATACGGAAACCCGATCCCGGTCTCTTCGAAACGATCAACGCATTTGGCCACTATTGATAGTCGGTTGTTTAACTATCAAATTAACATCCATAACAACCATCAACAATCAATAATTACTCCAAATTATTTATATCCCTCAAAATATCTTCACAAGATATTATTTCCATTTCAATTCCCATTGGAAACAATTTCAAACTATATTCCTCTCACGGAATAATTTCCCAAATATTTATTTTCACTGGAATGCCAAGTACAAAACCATTTTAGATTTTTAAAATAATTTTAAAACACTTTATTATAAAAATACTTTATAAGAACGCCTTTTTAAACTTCTTTAATATTTAAGTTAAAATATATATTTAAAGATATTTAAATAAAATCATTTTAAAGAATATAAACAAATTTCCTTTTAAAACATATTATCAAATCTCATTTGTATTAATTACAATAATAGATTGAAAATTTCTTACTTTAGAAATTTAACATTTGGAAATAATAGATTTTTTTAAACTTGCCTTTTAAAAATAACAATAAATCTTTAACAAATATTTAAAATTTCTTTTTAAAACAAAATGTAATTGGCTATCCAGAAAATGCTTCTCTTTCACAACCTTTAAAATAAATCTCTGTTTATTTTTTTTAAAACAGATTCACAATCCTTTATAAATTCACACCTTGAATTTATATTAAAATCCGCTTCACTTTATAAACTCAGTTTATAGATCTCAAAATCTCATTCCTCTTTAAAATTTCCCAGTTTCAATATTTAGATCAATTCTACAATTTTATTTCAAATTTGCTTTATCTTGAAATAAAATTCCCTTATTTACCTTATTTATTTCCAATACAATTATTCGGGTTTTTTTTTTATTATTTCTAGTTAAAACCCCTTTAACTGAAAATTCCTATTTTAAATTCCCAACATTCCTTATTAACGCTTTTAATTAAATTAACTCATTGAATAAATAAAAAATAATTTCTTTATTTCTTTAAAAACCATATCACTTGAGTTTTAAATTTTTATTACTCCTTCGTAAATCTAAATTCCTTTTTCCCATATTTACTACAATTCCAATTCACTTTATTTTATCTTATTTTCAATTCACCTTTAAATTTATTCCAATTTACTTAAATTATTATTCTTTATTTTCTTCAAAAATTCAATTCCATAGATTTTCAAAATTTATTATACTGGGAATTCAATCAACCACAACATCCAATATCAAATCATCACAGGATATCAATATTCAGATCACAGAATAACAAAATAAATTTTTGAGGAATCCAGTTGGATCCCTCCAACCTGTTTCCCTGCATCCACAGACGTTAGCACAATACCAATTCCACTTCAAGGTGGAATATCGCGGTATATGGGATTTAAAATAAATCATCCGCTATTATGCGGCGCATAGGGTCTCATCCGCTATAAAATGTGGGAATATCAAATCCAATATATACATATGCCAATATATATATATTGGTATATACTACTATATATATCATCATATCAAATCAATCCAAACAATCATTTAAATTTAACTATTTAAATTTAAATTCAACTGAGTGAGATTAACTCACCTTTGCTTTTGGTATTGCAATTCATCCCATCTCAATTTGTTTTCCACACTTCAGACCTTGTCAACATTATAAAGTTTGTTAAATATTTAATTGATAGATGGGTGAATTTAAAATATATATTTATTTCCCTTTAAAACTTCACCGAATAATTTATATCTGAATTTTTTTTTTAACCAAAAACTGTAAGCTCTTTACTATAAAGCTTTCCACCTCTTATACATATATATTTGTAAAAACACAATTCATTTTTTTATACCTTTTTCCTAATATGTATACACAATTATATATACATTAAATTAAATTAAATTAAAGGCAGACTGTTTTATATTATACTGTCAAATTACAACTCATCTATATATATTTAAACTAACATTTTACATAAATTTATACCCTTTAAAACCCTTATATATAATAAAATTTATAAAACTTACTGTTAAATCATTACTTCCTTTTCTATGCATATATAAATTGCAAATAATCTATGCACACTTCACTGCAAATTTAAAATCCCCTATATATATATTTGAATTTAAATTGAATTAAATTAAATGATAAAAGCAAATATACCTACAGGAACGAACTCCTGTTCACGAGACTGTCGACTACCCTCCAGTTTCCCTTCGATTGCTTTCCCTCCTCGAACTCACGGAAGTCGTGAACAATCGCGAGTCCAAGCCCTAGCTCGCCGGCCTCCTCCACGCGCTCACGAACGCTCTGACCGTCTCCCTTGTCGTACTGTAGCGTTTTGAATCCCATAGCTCCCTCCCACGAACTTGCCACACTCGAAAGACTTACTCGAAAGCGATGAGACGACTCAAAATCTTCGTTCGTTAATTCACTTTGAAGCGGGTTCGAATGAATTCGACTGGAGGGGATGAAGGGGACAACTCGGCCTCAATTCGATTTTGGGTTTATAATCTTTTCGAACGGCGATTTGAATTGGGTTAGGGAACGAAGGCAACCACCATTTTATTTGAATTCGACTCTGCTTTAAAGTGGACGAAAGAAGCGGGTTTGATTTTCGAACAAAGAAAAGGGAATGGCTTGTTTACAGTAGAGGGAGGAAGGGAATTGATTTGTTTTGTAAATAGCTGAGGGAGAAATGAGTTTAATTCGAACGGTAATGGTGATGAGCTTCAATTTTTTTTTCGAACGAAATACGTTTGTGAATTCTGGAAGAAGGCTTGGCTTTTGAAATAGATGGGAAGGAGGTGTATAGCAGAAGATTTAACTTTAGATTTGATTTTTCTTGTACGAGAGGGCAGCGTGATGAAGAAAAGGCTACAGGGTGTCGGCTAAGCATACGTAGGTATAGAATAGTGTGGCTGACGAATAAATATATTTAACATGTCAACCAATACAAATATTTTAAATTTAACTTTTCGCTTTAACCTCAACGCGTTTACACGACGTATACTCACACAACATCTCCAATCACCACGAAAATTGAAATCCGATAATAATTCAATATTACGGATCCAATGAAACTGGTTTCGTCGAATTCCGAGACTGTGCCCCGGGACGCTATATTTTTTTTATATCGATTTAAACGATAAAATTTCAAAACTGAACAAAACGCTTTGAAATTCAATTTTAAAAGTTTCATCACCTTCAATATTAACAATATAAATTTTCTGAACCTTTAAACTATTTTCAACAGGCTCAAAACTCAGGATTCTTTATTTTACCCTATTTTCGATTGTTTAATTCAATAATCTATCATCCAATAAATACTGTATATTTGAAAATAAAGTTAAAATTCAACCTTCGAATATTTAAAATAAATTAAATATTCCCATTTCAAATATACAAAAATTCCGGGTCGTCACACTTACAACCAAACATACCACTTTAAATATCTAAACATGACGCTTAACATCAAAACAAAATATTTAACATCCAAACTATGCTTACCACAAATTGCAAACGTATATCATTATCACAACATGATCTTTTAACAACATGAAGTATGGAGTTCCTCAACATATAATCTATGAAAATAAAATTAGTTATTTTTAAAAATGAGATAGTTTTAGTCATCGAAAATCTTTGGAACCTAAAGTGCCTTAAATGCACAAAAATCATCCCAAAAATATGTCATCTTCCACGTGTTTTTTAGATATATTACTCTTAGGTTTTGAAAACGTAATCAAAAGAAAAGTTTTGAGAAAATTATTTTCTCTACAATATATAAAAAATCACTCAAATTAGATTCCGTTTGAGGTAGGTATGTTCAAAAGAAAGAGTGCTATTTTCAAACCTGAATTTCTGAGTTTAAAAGTACACTACAAAGAAATGAGATTTTGACATACCTAAGCTTGAAATTCGAAAGTTTTAAAAGAGAAATTTATAGCTACTAAAATTTTATACGATTTGAAAAAAGAAAAATCTTGATTTGGTGTAAAATAGAGAAAGTTATGGCCGAATAAAGTTGAGGAAAAAATGGAGAAGAAAGTTTTTTAAAACAAGTTTGCAACATTGAAACAATTTAAATCTTTGGATTTTAAAGAAACTTAAAACTAACATAAGAAGCCATGAAATTATGCAGAAAGCTTTAGGGAAATGGAAATGGAGAAATAAATGAAAATATGGTGAAGGGGATGTGTATTTATAGACAAAAGAAAGTAAAGAAATTAGTAAACTATCATTTGAACTAATTAACATAACATGTCATGATTTTGTAAGGTCACATCACCACCTACTCCCCTTCTCTAGTCATGTCCATCATTCCCCATCTTTTTCCATCCCTTAGACTATGATTGCAAGCTCAATAAAGATGATGATGTTAAAGAACTGATAAGAGATAAGGTGTATTATATATATATATATATATAAGTGTATATGTATATATATATTATTATTTTTAAAACCATGACTTATCACATCACTTCCTAAACATAATTAATATAAGATAATATATTATTAAGTGTATTATATATGGTTAATTATCTAATATATATGTTTATATATAGTGCATAAAGGTGAACAACGTTCCCGATAACTTTTCGGTGTTGAAAAGTCGAAATTCCGGAAAACCTTCTCAGGTCACATTTTCTATTTTTCTACAAACTATCTATTTTGGTAAACAAATTTTAAAAACTATTTAACAACCATCATTAAATAATTAAAAAGAGTTTATTTGTAAATAAAAACCCATTTATTTAATATTTAAACTTAATTTGAATTTCCGAAGAAATATATAAAACTGATGATACCAGCCGTCAATGTCATAAATACATTTTATTTTCAAAAAATAAAATAAAATATTTTATTTCATAATCTTGTTTGAATATATATAAGTGTATGTATCCAGAACCATGCACGATTCTTATTGTTTAAAAGCGGTTTTATTGATAAAATGATTTCCGGTTGTTTTATCGATATTTTACCTAGAACGATATTTCTAAATTTTCAATATTTTACCTAGGTAATTTTTTCACAAATATTTTTCCCAAACAAAATAACAATTATTATTTACCACTTAAAACAAGATTATTTCTTACTTTTAAACCCATATCTAAATATTTTAAAAATAAATATAATTTATCCAAGTGATAAATTTATGGGTCGTTACACGAATTGAATGAAAAGGCGAATAGTTAAGGGAAAGAAAGAAGAGAAGAGAGAAGAGAAAAGGAAAACCAAACAACACAGAATCTCATAACGCAGCGGAACAACATATAATATAATATCAATAATCTTTACAAAAGAGAAAGTGTAATATACATACATCAATTAGAGTACAACAAAAAATCATTAACTATTTTCTTGAATAGTTATAACAACCTATCCTCACAAGTGCTAATCATTTTAAACAACCAATGCAGCAAAAAATAAACATATGCATGAATACGAATTGAAGACCTCCAGCTCGTCTTTGGAAGCTTCAAAGCATCCATAGTGAATCTGTAAATATACTGGATCTGACCCGAGCATTAAAAGAGAGAATGCCCGAATCAGTCTAGTAAACCAGCATGAGAAAACACATCTCAGTTAGAATTTAAAGTTATCAAAACTTTTCAAAACAAAAGTATCTTGTAAGATCATGCCATGCATAAGCATGGATTAGTTTTTACCTTACGATAAATAAAACACTTAATATCGAATCCTCTAATATAATAATAGTGTCTAGGATACAAATATATATTAATCATAGACGAAATAATTACATAATCAAATTCCAGCATAAAGGTTTACAACTAAAATCGTAAAGCCTCATTGGAGAATGGATTCCATAAATGGCAAGTAAGGAACTACCTTCCGTACTGTTCATTTTTAGAGGAATGTACCGAGGATCAATAACTTTGAAACCTCTGCATCTGGCAAGACCGGCCTCCACGCAGACCCATCTGGTGGCAGATAGAACCGAATATGACATCACCCTAGTCGTTTCTGACCTATCTGTGACCACAACATACTGAACAAAACCCAAAATATAGAGGGTAATCTAGAAAGGTGATGACCGCAACCTAATAGGAGCGACCCACTTTACCTTACGACATACCCTATTAAAGCCATTTCCAGGTGTGAGGTTTAAGGTAATATTTATCTTTCACATAGCACATTCCACTTTAAATGTCATATTACCAATTCCATCACACACTAATTAGTTTCCACAAAAGTACAACCTCTGAGCTCGTACGTCTCAAAGAAGGGTGTTAAGTGCAAGAGAGTTACTTCATACACCATCAAACAGATGTACATTTGTAAAAATCAACGTACGTGTATGTTAGAAATGCAATGTAAGATATTCATCCATAGTAGTTATCGAGGAATATGACAAACCCAAAGGCACTCTTCTACTACATCCTATCGGGGATCAACCCTAGGATTAGTAGCAATGGTCCTTGCATCGAAGATTTTCATAACACAGCAATATTGCCATAATATATATATATATATATAATATGGAATCGTGGGGTTAGTGACAAGCAACCTTACATCATGGAGATCTTCGTCTTCAAAAATAATCGTCTTCATCAAATCTGCACTTTCGAACGCATACGTTAGTCCAAAGTGGTTTTCGGTTAAATCCGACCCCGATCTCTTCGGAACAACAATCAGTAAAAGGCCCTCAACCTTATAAGGAAACCAATTCTTATAGACTTATCACATTTCCAACGCTCACTTTGCTACCCTTCGGCCAAGAAGGAAGCTCGGTAGATTGGAGTACCATAGTTACTCCACACTACTCGAATCAAAGTTCTTTACTCCAAACGATAATCAAGTCTACTCAGTTAGCCTCGTACATAGTGCACGATTAATCAGTTACCACATCAAGTCAAGGAACCGAAAATGGCCAAAACTACAATCTAGCACATAAGCGGTCACTAGGCCTGTTTAATTAATCTTTTATTAATTAAATCACTTTCCAAATATTTATCTCAAACTATCTTTTAAAATATGTTCTCAAAACCATTTTAATCTTTCGATATTTGGAAAATGTTTCCATATGCTTATTTCAATGGTATAAGTATATTCACAAACCATTTTATTTTCAACAATTATAAAATATCTCTATATACTAAAATCCGTAATAAGTATATTTACAAATCTTTTAAGGAAAGCTTCATATTTTCCAGAACCGGCTTTACTTGGCCAAAAAGAATGTTGCGTAAAACATCGTTATGACAACCCAAAACAATAGTATAGGAATTCGGCTATTTATATTTATATATATATCCTATATATTATAAAACATTTTCTTTCACAAATCACTTACTATAACAATGGTGTTATAGTTTGTGCCTTCCTTGCTTTCTCGAAACAACTATTACAACAATAAATGTTGAAATCTATGTTTTCATCACTTAGTACATTTCAAATAATCTTTTAAAACCATTTAACTCCATCGAAAAATATTACTTTCGAAACATTTCATTAAAAGATTATTTAACTTTAAAACTTGAACGTATTCCCTTTATAAAAATCCATATTCAACTCTCAACATAAATCATTTCCATATTTATAAAACTATGTTTATTAATCTCCTTTCTATTTTATAAAACTTCTCTTTATAAAATCTCTTTAGTTATAAAATTTCATTTATAACTCTATTATTTATAAATCTCATCCACTTTTATAATTCTTTACTTCATTTACAAAATATCACTTTTAAATACTTTAACTTCATAGAAGATCTTCTATAAATCTAATGTTCCCTTTTACGACATTTTACTGAAAATCTATTCTTCTACAAAATACTGTTCATAATTCCATTTATAAAATATCAGTTATAAATTCATTACTAATACTTATAACACCATGTTTATTAATCTAATACTTTATTTATAAACTATTGCTTTTATAAATCTTTTATATAACCCATTTTAGAATATATGTTTTCAAACTATTTCTGTCTTCTTTGAAACTATATTACTTTTGTAATAAAAATGGCCTTATTTATTAAGTTTTTTAAAACCTTTACAATATAGTTCAAAAATCTCTATTTCACATATTTCACAAACTATCAGTTTATAATACCAAAACCTCACTTTTTATTTTACTTAAAATAAAATCCATCTTTTAACAATTCAAGAATAATTATTAAAAAATATGTTATTTCAAAATTACTTTAAAATCCTTTTAAATAAAAATATTCACTTTATAGCATTTCGAAATACTTAAAATAAGGTCGAGTGCTATTATAGAATTAAATAAGCAAAATCATATCCATGTCATCAAATATGGCATCCAACAAATCACATATCTAAACATATATGAAAATTAAAATCAATAGTGGTAAGGAATCCTGTTGGATCTGTGACGCCCCACCTCTATACTCACGCTAGCCAAGGACACTACTGGGTAATGCCGTCAACTAGCGTGAAAATAAGGCTGTTGAGGAGCGACCATCCGTGTAATTGCTTTGTGCGAGCACCGATATGTTTGATAGTGTAACATGTATTTCATTTCAACAGGAAATCCGGCATATCAAATACAAACACAAAGCTACTACACAGTGGCTATGTGGACTTCGGAAACAAATATAGATATAAGCATAACGAAAATCAGTCACAGATGATCATATCTCAAAGGCGGAAACAGATATGAACATAACACATAAAAGTGTACATCAGAGTAGTGGTCAAATAAGATCCACAATATCACAAAAGAATAGATACAAGTGCTAGACAAAAGAATAAGTATACATCATGGAGTCTATATCTCAAATGTATAACAACAAAAACTACAAATGTAATGTAGTTAGACAAAAGTCAGAAGATAATCCCAAATAAGGAGACAAGCAGAAGCACCTATAACATCTCGGTCTGACCGGAGTATTATTTAATAAGAAAATAATAAACGGATCAGTCTAGCTATAAATATGAGATAAAATGAGATAACGTAAGAGATATAATAAAAACGTATGATAACCAAAATGTCATACAGTGACAAGTATACTTTAAACATCAACAAAATCATACAATATCTCAAGAATCTCAAAGCACCAAAAAGAATGTCATATTCTTTATTTTATTCACCCAAACCACAAATATTGACAAACATATCATTGCCAATCACATAAAGAGGTGAAACACAAATTCTAGAAATCATCAATAAGAAATCTAGAAATCACAAAGGGGAGGCCTATCACAAACAGGAGCATGAAAACTCACCAACACGTGTATCACAAACGGAACGCTATTCCATGGTCGCTAACCATCAAATTTGAACCAAAGCTCCACAAACGGCTCGAAGACCACGGGTCGCTACCCCGCCAAATTGAACCGAAGTTCCACAAACGGGGATTGTAATCCCCAAACAAACAAATAGACATCGCACATCGCTAGTATAAATCACAAAATGATCATAATAGATCAATAAAAGTGTCTATTACACTAAGCTAGTAAATATATGAGTTTAGCTTCATGTCCCATAACCACTAGCTTAACTTAAATATTTACGAACAAATTGTAGATTCCCACTCGAAAATTGTCACAAGAATTTTCAATCAAATAAGTCCAAAAATTAACCGACGAAGTAAACGCAAGCGTTTCATACCACTTGTTTTTCTAATTCGTTTAATTAGATTTTCTCATTTGAATGAAGTAAAGGTTTGTATATACTAATAGATTAGAAAACGGTTTTATAAACGAGCTTTGTAATAAAATAGTGTTGAAATCGTTTTGATGAAAGAGTTTTGATATTTACTACTAGTATAGAAAACCTTTATATTTTTAAAGTGACAAATCATAGAAATGATTGTAGAAACAATCAATCACCAAAATTCACATTCGAAGATGTGAATCAAATCCAAAGAAATCGATACCGAATCCATCAAAATGGACATTCCCAAAAATCCCGAAAAGAAGTCATCAAAGTCAATAATAAATGATAACAACAAATCAGATAATCACGAATCGATAAAAATTGGAATCTCAAGCAAAATAGGCTGATTATGCAAAATAGACTACATACAAGCAGGTCAGTCGACTGACTACAGAGGCCAGTCGACTGATCCAGAAACCCAAAAGTTTTCAGTTCATGCAGTCAGTCGACTGATTACAGAGGCCAGTCGACTGACTGCAGAAAACAGAGACTTCCAGTTTCTGCAAACAGTCCCAGGAACCTTTATTTCCTACAGCCAGTCGACTGACATCAAAGGCCAGTCGACTGACTGGCACTGGGACTGTTTTTCAACCTATCCAAATGAAGAGCAAACTCTTCCAATTTGCAACCGGACGAGCAATGGGCGCTAGGGGTTTATGCCAATCGAAAACCCAGCCCTATTGGCTCTTTAATACACCTCCAAAAGCATGATCAAATGCCAAAGCTATGATTTTTAAAGATTTGACTTCAAAACACCAAAAATTGGAATATTCACAAAACCAATCCAAATCAAAAGCAAATGCACATGAATAAGTTTTAGGAATTCATACCTAACAACTTCAACTCTAGAAGCCTTAATCTAAGCTCAAAAGAAGAACATTTCCTAAGTTAGGTTTAGGAAGTTTCTGAAATTAAAGAGAGAATGAGTTGGAGAAGATAAAGAGGATGCTTACCAAAGCTTCTCTTTGATTTTTGGAGCTAACACTTGGATTTGTAAAAGAAACTAAGGCTTGGGAATTTCTAATTTCCCATTCCTCTCCCCATTTTTACTTAAACTTGAATGTATTAGGAAATGAGGATGAATGAAGAGGGGAGAGGCTGAGTTAGGGTATTAAGATTGGGTTAGTGGGATAAAACCCAAACCCAAAGCCCTAAGTGAAAATGTCAAAATTCAAGCTAACTCCAAACATATCAATGTTTATACTCAAAAAGGTCACAAATGGCATTTTGGACTCAATGGAAGCAGTCTCGAGCCCTAATTCGACTGTTTGCAAAAAGTAACTTTTCTGATCTAAATCCGATTAACGATTCTATACTAAAATAAAATATTTAAATATGCAATCGAAAAATATGCGGGTTGTTACAGACTCCCCTCCTTAAAGAAATTGCGTCCTCGTAATATTTAAGCAGAAAATATAAAAAGTAACAACCATAAAAGCATATCAACACAAACGAAATTTGAAACAAGAAGTTCACCTCAAAGAGTACGAGAGAGTAAGTCCGGATGTGTTCGCTCGATGAATTCTCTATATTCCCAAGTGTAATCCTTAGGATTTGAGGACCATTGAACTTTCATAAGAGGAACATCTTTATTTCCAAGGCGTTTAACCTCCGAAGCAAGGATACGAATAGGATGCCGCTCATAAGTCAAATTAGGCGAAACTTCAATTTCTTCCACAATACCGGGCTCAAGAATAGAATCGGAATCTCGAAGGCATTTCCGTAATTGAGAGACGTGAAATACGTCATGAACAGCAGAAAACTGAGCCGGTAATAAAAGGCGATAAGCCATGGAACCAATACGTTCGGTGATGGGAAATGGACCAATATATCGAGGTGCTAATTTTCCCGATCGACTGAAACGCACAACACCTTTCATAGGTGAAACACGAATAAACACAAAATCTCCCGTAGAAAATTCTAATTTCCTTCTTCGGTTATCGGCATATGATTTTTGTCTACTTTGGGCTTCTTTCATCCTATGACGAATAAGGTCAATCTTTTCTGTGGAATCTCGAATAAAATCTAGACCGAAAACCAGCTTCTCACCGGCCTCCAGCCAACAAGAAGGAGATCGGCATGGCCTTCCATATAGTGCCTCGAAAGGTGCCATACCAATACTAGATTAGAAGCTATCATTATAGGAAAATTCAACAAGAGAAATATGATCTTCCCAACTTCCACCAAAATCGAGAACACATGCACGAAGAAGATCTTCAAGAGTTTGATTCACACGCTCGGTTTGTCCATCGGACTGAGGATGATAAGCGGTGCTAAAATTAAGCTTTGTTCCCAAAGCTTTTTGAAGACTCTTCCAAAATCCACTAGTAAACAATGGATCACGATCGCTAACAATAGAAGTAGGGACCCCATGAAATCTAACAATTTCTTTAATAAAGAGTTTGGCCAAAAGAGGTACGGTCTGATTGGACCGAACGGGAACAAAATCGACGGATTTTGTTAGTCTATCAACTATCACCCATAAGCTATCATGACCCAAACGAGAATGGGGAAGGCCATCAATAAAGTCCATGGAAATTTGATCCCACTTCCAAATTGGAATATCCAAAGGTTGCAATAACCCACTGGGCCTTAGATGCTCGGCCTTAACGAGTTGGCAAGTCATGCAACACTTAACGAAGTTAGCAATATCAGATTTCATTCCATCCCAATAATAGAGTCGCTTCATATCCGCGTACATTTTGCTACTACTGGGATGAATGGTAAATTTAGAACGATGAGAATCTTCTAAAATGTCTTTACGAAGATCACTAATATTTGGCACGATAAGTCTACCAAACTTTCGAATACCGCCACGAGCATCAACATCAAAGTCTTCCAAACCTTCAATATCAATTTTATCCCTAAAATTTTGGCTAAGAAGAGCCAATTCAAGATCTAGCTTTTGAGCTTCAAGAATGCGGTCTAAAAGAGATGGATGAGCCTCAAGGCTACATAAAGCAAGAGATGAACATAAATCGGATTCACGATCTCGAATCTCACAAGTGGATAAAATACCGAGATCATTCCATTCGGATATCATCATAGAAACAACCGCTTGTTGCTTTCGACTAAGGGAACCGACAACGCGGTTTCCCTTTCCGGGAGTATAAAGAATATCAAGATCATAGGATGCAAGGAACTCGAGCCAACGTTGTTGACGCAAATTAAGTTCCTTTTGTGATAATAAATACTTCAAAGATTTATGATCGGTATAAAGAACAAATCTTTCTCCCAAAAGATAATGACGCCAAATTCGAAGGGCGAAAATAATAGCCGCGAGCTCGAAGTCATAAGTGGCATATCTAGTCTCGGCAGGCTTTAGTTGCCTAGAAGCATAAGCAATAACACGTTCTCTTTGCATGAGAACGGCTCCTAAACCAACACGACTAGCATCGGTGTAAACAATAAAATCTTGGTTCCCTTCGGGAATCACAAGAATAGGAGCCATGGAGAGGAGTTCTTTTAGTTTCTGAAAAGCAGTTTCACATTTTCCTAACCAAATGTATTTAATCCCCTTCTTTGTCAAATTAGTAAGAGGTACGGAAATCTTAGAAAAGTCTTTTATGAAACGACGGTAATAACCCGCCAATCCGAGAAAACTACGAATTTCCGTCACACTCTCCGGTCTCTTCCAATTTTGAATCGCTTCAATCTTTGAAGGATCCACAGAAATTCCGGATTCAGAAATGATATGTCCCAAAAATTTCACACGAGATTGCCAAAAGTGACATTTAGAAAATTTTGCTTTCAATTGGTTGCTCCTAAGAGTTTCCAACACAATTCGAATAAACAAGAATATCATCTATAAAGATGAGAATAAATCAATCGAGGAAGTCTTTGAAAACTCGATTCATAAGGTCAACGAAATAAGCCGGAGCATTCGTTAAACCAAATGGCATAACAAGCCATTCATACGATCCATAACGAGTACGGAACGACGTCAAAGGAATACTATCCTCTGCAATTCGAAGCTGATGAAAACCGGTTGTTAAGTCTAACTGTGAAAAGACTCTAGCACCACTAAGTTGATCGAATAGATCATCAATCCGAGGTAAAGGATATTTATTCTTGATGGTGAGATCATTAAGCTTGCGATAGTCAACACAAAGCCTAAGTGTACCATCGAACTTCTTCACAAAAATAGCCGAAGCTCGCCAAGGAGAGAAACTAGAACAAATAAATTGCTTCGTCTCCAATTCGGATAATTGTTTACGCATCTCCTCATTTTCTTTATTGGACATACGATAAGGAGGATGAGTAATAGGTAGAGCTCTAGGGATTAGATTAATTCTGAACTCAATTGCTCGCTTAGGTGGTAATCCTAGAACGGGCTCAAATATATCGGGAAATTCACGAACAATGTGAATGAGAGAAATAACATCTTCCTCATCATCATTATCATCATCATGAGGATTTAAAGAATACATGGATGCTATCAAGTTGGAATCTGAATTTTTAAGAACAATAGAAATCTGCTTAACAGATTGAGGATGCCGAAGATATATACTCCGTTCAGGATATAAAATATGGGCTTCATAACGGTTAAGCCAATCCATTCCCAAAATCATTCTGAAACCAAGGTAACGCATAACATGCAAATCGGCTCGGAAAGCATAATCACATAAAATAATTTCGACATCTTTGCATAGTAAACTGAGTGTTGTGGATCCACCAACCAGATTCGCAATTCTCAATGAAGTCATCAAGCCAATAATATTCAAAGACAAAGCATCAACAAGTTCTTTTGATATAAAAGAGTGAGATGCACCCGTATCAAAAAGAACTCGAATAGGAAGATCACGAAACATAATAATGCCATCAAGGATAGAATGAGAAATACCTTGACCACGAGAAGTGTTAGTAGGGGCTTGTACAACATTAGCTTGCCCTCCTTCTTGCTTTGAAGTTTGGGACACAAAGATATAGTATGACCCAAACCCTTGCAATAGCGGCAAGAAGGGGACTTCGGACACTTGTTCGCATAATGGTCCTTAGAACCACAATTGTAACATTTTCCCCGACGAGAGGTAGGAGTATTTGCTACAGAAGTTGCTTGCTTCCCTTTCTTGTTGGGATTAGGCTTGAATTTAAAAGGTCTCTTCTTGTTGATGTTTTGTTTGACCTTAACATCACTTTCTTTATCGGCCTCTTCGAGTGGAAGAGCGATATCAACTAGCTGATCAAAAGAAACTTCCAATTTCAGAAGTAATGGCTTCTTGAGGTTCTTGTTCAACCCATAAATGAATCTCTGATTTTTCTTCAATAGGGTATTAATATACTCGACCCCATATTTGGATAGAGATTCAAAAGAAGCGACGTAATCCGTTACAAAAGATTCACCTTGAACAAGATCAATAAATTGTTGAGCTAAAGATACTTTCTTAGCTTCCAGCACGAATTTCAACTCAAACCTTTCCCGAAATTGCTCCCAAGTAAGGTCCGCCTCAATAATTTCAAAGATCAAAAGCTCGTACCAGTCTAATACTCTTTCTTGGAGCATACTAGAAGCCACTTGGACTCGATGAAGATCAACAGGATTCATGCGAGAAAAGATACGGTCGCATGCTCGAAGCCAATCCTGGACTTCTATAACGCTCTCGAAACCTTTGAATGGCTTTCCACCCAAGTTGGTGTAATCACCGCACAAGCATGCAAAATCAGATTTAGGATGAGTGGGCTCTGGAATAGGTCTGTTAGCTTGAGCATTTCTCACAAGATCTAGAAGTTGCTGAGCAGACATAAATACTCCATCCTGAGAAGTAGCACTAGATTGACCGGCGCTGGGACGGCTAGGTCTAACCATTTCTCTTCTTTAAGAAAGAAAGAAGAGGAAAAAGGTTATTCACAAAACGACAAACGAACTTGATTGATAAAACAAGGTATCATAAAAAGAAATAGGATAGAATGGTACGAAGACCCGAATTATATCCTATGGCACGATTCCTAAGAAAGACTTAGGACAATGATCCTTGCTAAATTATTCTACATTGTTCCGAAGTTTGGCTCTGATACTATGCTGTGACGCCCTACCTCTATACTCACGCTAGCCAAGGACACTAATGGGTAATGCCGTCAACTAGTGCGAAGAATAAGGCTGTTGAGGAGCGACCATCCGTGTAATTGCTTTGTGCGAGCACTGATATGTCTGATAGTGTAACATGTATTTCATTTCAAGAGGAAATCCGGCATATCAAATACAAACACAAAGCTACTACACAGTGGCTATGTGGACTTTGGAAACAAATATAGATATAAGCATAATGGAAATCAATCACATATGATCATATCTCAAAGGCGGAAACAGATATGAACATAACATATAAAAGTGTACATCGGAGTAGTGGTCAAATAAGATCCACAATATCACAAAAGAATAGATACAAGTGCTAGGCAAAAGAATAAGTATACATCATGGAGTCTATATCTCAAATGTATAACAACAAAAACTACAAATGTAATGTATTTAGACAAAAGTTGGAAGATGATCCCAAATAAGGAGTCAAGCAGAAGCACTTGTAACATCTCGGTCTGACCCGAGTATTATTTAATAAGAAAATAATAAACGGATCAGTCTAGCTATAAATATCAGATAAAATGAGATAAAGTAAGAGATATAACAAAAACGTATGATAACCAAAATGTCATACAGTGACAAGTATACTTTAAACATCAACAAAATCATACAATATCTCAAGAATCTCAAAGCACCAAAAAGAATGTCATATTCTTTATTTTATTCACCCAAACCACAAATATTGACAAACATATCATTGCCAATAACATAAAGAGGTGAAACACAAATTCTAGAAATCATCAATAAGAAATCCAGAAATCACAAAGGGGGAGGCCTATCACAAACGGGAGCATGAAAACTCACCAACACGTGTATCACAAACGGAACGCTATTCCATGGTCGCTAACCATCAAATTTGAGCCGAAGCTCCATAAACGGCCCGAAGACCACGGGTCGCTACCCCGCCAAATTGAACCGAAGTTCCATAAACGGGGATTATAATCCCCAAACAAACAAATAGACATCGCACATCGCTAGTCTAAATCACAAAATGATCATAATAGATCAATAAAAGTGTCGATTACACTAAGCTAGTAAATATATGAGTTTAGCTTCATGTCCCATAACCACTAGCTTAACTTAAATATTTACGAACAAATTGTAGATTCCCACTCGAAAATTGTCACAAGAATTTTCAATCGAACAAGTCCAAAAATTAACCGACGAAGTATACGCAAGTGTTTCATACCACTTCTTTTGCTAAGTCGTTTAATTAAATTTTATCATACGAATGAAGTAAAGGTTAGTATGAAAACAGTTTTATAAACGAGCTTTGTAATAAAATAGTGTTGAAATCATTTTGATGAAAGAGTTTTGATATTTACTACTAGTATAGAAAACCTTTATATTTTTCAAGTGACAAATCACAGAAATGATTGTAGAAACAATCAATCACTAAAATTCACATTCGAAGACGTGAATCAAATCCAAAGAAATCGATACCGAATCCATCAAAATGGACATTCCCAAAAATCCCGAAAAGAAGACATCAAAGTCAATAATAAATGATAACAACAAATCAGGTAATCACGAATCGATAAAAATTGGAATCTCAAGCAAAATAGGCTAAATAGGCAAAATAGACTGCATACAAGCAGGTCAGTCGACTGACTGCAGAGGCCAGTCGACTGATCCAGAAACCCAAAAGTTTTCAGTTCCTGCAGTCAGTCGACTGATTACAGAGGCTAGTCGAATGGCTATAGAAAACAGAGACTTCCAGTTTCTGCAGACAGTCCCAGGAACCTTTATTTCCTACAGCCAGTCGACTGACTTCAGAGGCTAGTCGACTGAGTGGCATTGGGACTGTTTTTCAGCCTATCCAAATGAAGAGCAAACTCTTCCAATTTGCAACTAGACGAGCAATGAGCGCTAGGGGTTTATGCCAATCGACAACCTAGCCCTATTGGCTCTTCAATACACCTCCAAAAGCATGATCAAACGCCAAAGCTATGATTTTTAAAGATTTGACTTCAAAACACCAAAAATTGGAATATTCACAAAACCAATCCAAATCAAAAGCAAATGCACATGAATAAGTGTTAGGAATTCATACCTAATAACCAAAAATAGTTATAGACATAGATGTGAGATAAAAATCTCACCTTCAAACCCAAAAATGATGAAGGGGAAGCTTGAAAGCAAAGGAAGATCAACTACTCTACAACTTCAACTCTAGAAGCTTGAATCTAAGCTCAAAAGAAGAACATTTTCTAAGTTAGGTTTAGGAAATTTCTAAAATTAAAGAGAGAATGAGTTGGAGAAGATGAAGATGATGCTTATCAAAGCTTCTCTTTGAATTTTGGAGCTAACACTTGGATTTGTAAAAGAAACTAAGGCTTAGGAATTTCTAATTTCCCATTCCTCTCCCTATTTTTACTTAAGCTTGAATGTATTAGGAAATGAGGATGATTGAAGAGGGGAGAGGCTGAGTTAGGGTATTAAGATGGGTTAGTGGGCTGAAACCCAAACCCAAAGCCCTAAGTGAAAATGTCAAAATTCAAGCTAACTCCAAACATATCAATGTTTATACTCAAAAAGGTCGCAAATGGCATTTTGGACTCAATGGAAGCGGTCTCGAGCCTTAATTCGACTGTTTGCAAAAAGTAACTTTTCGGATCTAAATCCGACTAACGATGCTATACTAAGATAAAATATTTAAATATGCAATCGAAAAATATGCGGGTTGTTATAAGATCCCTCCAACATGTCCCCTTGCATCACATACAGTACATATCCTTATAATATGGGTCATCAACAACTGGGTAGATATATATAAAGGTCTTCTGCTCCAAGGGAGGGAATAAATCTTAACCAACTAATAAAACAATGAATCATCTAAACAATCAATAACAAGCATAAATAAAAATATCCATATTTATATAAAATATAAGTGGGTTAGAGAGGTGAGTTTAACTCACCAAAATTCCAGTTATTGCCAAAGCACTACGGTTTGAATTAATATCTAATGGATGTTCGATTTTAACATAAATTCCTACTATATCTAAATCCATCCAATCCAATTCCATAATGTAGTATTCATTGTAATGAGCGTAAGACGACTGACCATGTTCGATTTGGACCTCGTATGGGCAAGATATGATCGTTAGAACTTAAAGATAATTAAAAATATAGTAATCAACATTAATTTAAAATGTTGATTAACTAATTTACCATCTCACTCGTTTACCCTACCTATCATTCAACAACCCAGACCAACGCATGTTCAAACCCCTTGCCCTTGCCAACACGGACCTCGCGTCATCGCCGCACCGTTCCAGTCGAGCACCCCTTCAATCCTCGACCTAATGACCATAGCCAAGTCCCTCGCCATCGCCTATAGCCGACAAACGTAACCAAAACTACCATCTTTGTTGAACTCGAATCGCCACCGCCTTGCTTCGCCATTCGATGATCGGCCACCATAGATGAACTCGTCTTGCCACCTTCTACAGCTTCCATGTTGACCACTTCGTCTGAAACCTCTACGATCGTCGAGGATATTTCTGGTCGTTGGATTTGGATGATAAAAAATGGCGGCTAGAGTTTTAGTTTTTAGGATTTTTTAAATTGAAGAAAGTGAGGGTCCTTTTATAGAAAATTTTCAAATCATTATTCACATAGAATTTTTCCAAACACTAATCGAGGCGTGCCAACTGGCATTCTATACTAAATACCCTTATTCCGCACTTGATGGAACTAGTATCGAGACCCAATTCCATCATATACATCAGTTAACTTTCAAAATTAAATTATATTAACTTGAATTCCTTTAATTAGTTTCTCTACATTTCGAGCTCGCATGACTAAATGATACGATCGATCGCCACAAAATTTGTTCATATACAATAATTCACTACTACGGATCCATTGCACCGATTTCATCAAAATCCGAGATAGTGTCCTGGAATGTAATTTTCACACGTTAATTAAAATGAATTATTATTAAAACCATTATAATCACTTTAAATTATAAATAAGTTTACACTAACCATCCATTATTTAAAACTGAAATTAAACAATCTTCTGAAATCCATTTATTTAAATTAAATTTGAGACTCTGTTATTTAAACAATTCCAATTATTAAATTGAACAATTCACATTATTAAATAAATCGCTATATTTGAAATTTAAGTTGTTTGAATTATAAAATTAACTTTACAGTATTTAAAATCAATTAAATATTTCATATTCAAATGAATGAAACCTTGGGTCGTTATATTTAAGATAAGCTCATAGAGTATTAAACGGAAGTAAATAAAATAACGTGCAAAAGAAAATAAAATTGGTTCGATTTGATCGAATAGGAGAGTATATTGGAAAGAATCCCGAACGTACCCATAATGAATAAAGATTCAATCTTAAAAGTGACTCCTTCCAATGATACATAATGATGTATCGATAAAAGGTAATCGAACTTTATTGAACAAAGTATGATTAATGGTGAGTTGAAGTCGAGTTAACTTCTTTCTATAACGTCGTATACTTAAAAGCAGTGCACATGGTTAAAATTAATTTAATCTAAATAATTGTTTAAAAAATCATAGAAGATAAAGGTTTATTAGAAACTCCAACATATCCTAGGCCGAGGAGTTGGCAAATTGTGCAAGTCGAAAGACTGCACATGATAATATTACATAATGGGTCATATATATCACCCTAAGAGAATTTTGGGAGCAATTGTCATTGGATGACCAATTTATGTTTTGAACATAAGCTTTGTAAACCAAACCACATTAGTTTTAAATAAGATAATTCAATAAATGTTTATGAATATCTATTCTGTTGCATTGAGAAACAACCATTGTTTTAAGGAATACCAACTTCTAGCGAAGAAATTTCTTTTAGAAACTATTAGCCATAAAGTAGATTTGGATATGATCTAAGGATAAAACTAATTATGGAGATGAAATGAAATCAACCAACCTAAAACAAACACAACTCATTATATATATACTCAAGCTAAATCAAATTTTACATGCTTATTGCCTGATATGACCTTATGTTTTTATACATATATGCTGACATAGAACGTTCTACATAATGATTAAGAATAGGTTGTTTGCTTATAACAACCATAGTGTCTCGAAGTCAATGGGAGTAATATTAAGTTTGTGGGTTTTTGGATATGATCTAAGACAGATATGAAGATATCCTTTGACGAGCATCGAAGTTGAACAAGTGTTTCAATAGAAATATCAATTAGGTAGATTTTAAGTCAAAATGTAGAGGAAGTGTGTATCCATAAGAAATACCCACTAAAAGATACATTGATAATTCTTAACTATAAGTAAATAACATACCGTTGATCATTAACAAAGTACTTAGGCTAAAATCAGCTCTTGTTAAGTTGTTTAGTACTTGATATTGGATTTATGTATAATATCTTTAATAAATATAAAGGATGTTGGGAATGTTCCAAATGATATGTAAAGACACCTTATTAAATGTTTAATATGGAACATGTAAGATGGATCCCTTACGCGTTGGCAACAGGAATTATCATACATGTTGTACTGGCTACAACATTAAAATTTGCTTATGTATTTGATGCATTAAGCGAATACCGAATCTAAATTAAGGTATCCAAATGGTAGTTTACAATGTTCTCAAATGTTAATGAAATAATAAGGAATTATTTATAGAAACAATGAACTCCTTATAAAGGAGTATTCATACTCATACTTCAAGTGATGTTGGGTACAATATGTCAATATTAAATTCAAGTTCAAATCTTAATTAAGAAACTTTAAATTGAAAATATTCCAAATGAATGGTTATGGCTGATTCAACGAAATGCGATGTACATTGCCTTGAACAGTGCCATAATAAAAACAATGTATAAATATAAATGCATAATTTTATAACTGAGTCGATGATGATTCCAAGTATTGAGAATGTTATATCATTGTTCTATGATAACAATGTAATAATAAGAGCTCATTATAAGTTAAGAAACATATTTCGAATAGTTCCACATGATATATGTAGTTTATCAGCATTGAAGAGATTTGATTGACATAGTAGGTAATTTAAACAACATGACAGACCCATTTATGAGGAGTCTAACTCGATCAATTCTCATCAAACAGACTGAAAGGATGGGATGGAGATCCCATTGTTGGCCCCAAGTGTAAGTGGATGATTGATAAAGTGAGGATCATACCATAGGGACAATTATGTAATTTGTTACATATATCTAACTCAATAACCAATGTTGTTTGAAACAAAAGGTGTTTTCTTTCTATTATATACTTGATATAATATGTTATATTAACAGTTAATTTAAGTATAAGTATATTTTGATAGAAAATCCATAAATAGTATGTTTTATGATAGTGGTTATAAAGTGCTGTAACAATGATAATTTAACACAATGAAATTATACATGCATTTTTATATATTCCTAGTCAAGATGTATCGAAACTGGATATCGATACAAATGTTAAGACTCGACTACGTAAGGCTCTCTAATATTAGGCAGTGTACTACTCATGACTACTAAGAGGTTACGTACTGATAATTATTAGATAGCTATAGAATGACTCACTCGATAGTTTTTGTTAGTTTTAAGGTCGAACATAAATATCGATGTGATAAAATTACATGGTTCCCTTGACTTGAGAATGTTGTTGCTCTTCAATGTGGAAGCTATGTGTGACGCCCCACCTCTATACCCACGCTAGCCAAAGACACTACGGGGTAATGCCGTCAACTAGCGCGGAGAATAAGGCTGTTGAGGAGCGACCATCTGTGTAATTGCTTTGTGCGAGTACCGATATGCCAGATAAAAATATAACTTTTCATCTCAAGAGGAAATCCGACATACCGATACAAACTCAAAGCTACTACACAGTGGCTATATGGACCTCGGAAACAAATATAGAAATAAGCATAACATAAATCAGTCACAGACAATTCATATCACAAAGGCGGAAATAGATATGAATATAACGCATGAAAGTGTACATCAGAGTAGTGGTCAAATAAGATCCACAATAACACAAAAGAATAGATACAAGTGCAAGGCAAAAGAATATGTATACATCAAGGAGTCTAAATCTCAAATGTATACAACAAAAACTACTAAACTAGAGTAGTTAGCCAAAAGTCAGAAGATGGCTCCAGATAAGAAGTCATGAGGAAGCACCTGTAAAATCTCAGTCTGACCCGAGTATTATTTTAGAAGAAAATAATAAACGGACCGGTCTAGCTATAAATACCAGATAAAGTGATATAGAATAAGAGATATGACAAAAACGTATGATAACCATAAAGCCATATTGTGATAAGTATCTAATCGAAAATCAATCCAGAGATTAATCAATATCACAAGAATCTTCTCAAAGATTAAAAGAATGTCATATTCTTAATTTAATTCACCAAGCCACAATAAATGACATACATATCAATGCCAACTGAAAAAGGTGGGGAAACATAAATCCCAAATATCAATAATTAGAAATCCAGAAATCCCAAGAAAAGGATGGCCAATCCCAAGTGGGAGCATGAAAACTCACCAACACATGTATCACAAAACAATTTGGTACATTGACGTAGTACAAACGGTACGTCCAATGAATCGAAAAGCCGAGACATCGATGTAGTACAAACGGTACATCCGATGAATCGAAACACAAAACAATTCGGTACATTGACGCAGTACAAACGGTACGTCCAATGAATCGAAAAGCCAAGACATCGATGTAGTACAAACGGTACATCCGATGAATCGAAACACAAAACAATTCGGTACATTGACGCAGTACAAATGGTACGTCCAATGAATCGAAAAGCCGAGACATCGATGTAGTACAAACGGTACATCCGATGAATCGAAACACAAAACAATTCGGTACATTGATGCAGTACAAACGGTACGTCCAATGAATCGAAAAGCCGAGAAATCGATGTAGTACAAATGGTACATCCGATGAATCGAAACACAAAACAATTCAGTACATTGACGCAGTACAAACGGTACGTCCAATGAATCGAAAAGCCGAGACATCGATGTCGTACAAACGGTACATCCGATGAATCGAAACACAAAACAATTCGGTACATTGACGTAGTACAAACGGTACGTCCAATGAATCGAAAAGCCGAGACATCGATGTAGTACAAATGGCACATCCGATGAATCGAAGCACAAAACAATTCGGTACATTGACGCTGTTAACTCCTCTTTAGCAACGACCTACGAGTTAAGAAATGGATGACTCAGATTGCCGTGATTCAAGAAGCTAACGAGTTAAAAAGCCTACGACCTAAGTGGTCATGACGACTTACGACCTAGCGACTGAAGAGAGCTTACGACCTAAAAGCTTCACGAGTTAGCGGACTACAACCCACAGTGGTTTACGACTTAACAAGTTTACGACTCAGTGGATATACGACTTAAGAGCTTCACGACTCAACGAGTTAAGCTACCTGCGACTTAAGAATTCAAGAGGTTTCCGACTTAACTACTCAGCGAGTTAAAGGCTCTACGACTCATGAGGTCTTACGACTCATGAGGTCTTACGACTCATGAGGTTTTACGACTCATGTGGTCTTACGACTCATGAGGTCTTACGACTCATGAGGTCTTACGACTCAAGGGATCTACGACTTAAAGAGTTAGACAACTTACGACTTAAGGGACTCAGTATTTAGCTTAAGTCGTCCACGACCTAACAATGTACGAGTTAAAATGCCTGCGAGTTAAGAAGTCTGCGACCTAAAATGTCTACGACCTAGGACTCAGCGACTTAACTTGCCCAGCGACCTAACTACCTTAAAGAACCTTGCGACCTAACTGCTAAAGCGACATTGCGATCTAGCAATGTTGCGACCTAAAGATCTACGACTTAAAGGATACGCGACTTAGGAGTAAGTCGTATACGGGTTAAGGACTTGCCAACTCATGGTTTGCTATAAGTCGCCAGCGACTTAAGACTTGGAGAGGACCAGATCAGGAACAACTACGACTCTCTCAATTCCGACTTACGACTTACCACTTGGAGCAAACCACGTACTTCATCACTGCATTTGCTAAGTCGCTCGCGACTTACGACCTAGCTTAGGTCGTACGCGACTTAGGACTTAGCGTGTTTTCTGCCTAGAACTCAGAGCTGCTCCTATAAATACCCCATCACTTCCAACATTGAGGGGACTTTTGGCCATTCATTTCTTCAAGCGCCGTTACTCCGTCGAAGTCTCCACTCATCCAGCAATCAAAGATCCTCAAACATTCAAGACGCTACAACAATCTTCAAGAGATAATTCCTTACATCCAACATGGATTCATCGAATTTCATCGACGAAGATTGAGCTAGTAGTCAAGATTGTTTCTTTTGATCAAATTGTATTGTTTTGATAAGAGATTTGTATCAATTTGTAACCGAATTCAGAAATAAAGAGATTCAAAGTGGACGTAGGCTTAATCTCAAGCCGAACCACTATAAATTGCTGTCTTTTACTACTTTTCTGCCAGTTTACTGCTTAAATTCTGTTCCCGTCACACGGGTGGTGCTTTCACGATTCTATTACACACACCGGGTGTTAGCGTTCACTTTTTAACGTTAACAGACGCAGTACAAACGGTACGTCCAATGAATCGAAAAGCCGAGACATCGATGTAGTACAAATGGTACATCCAATGAATCGAAACACATTAAAAGTACATGGGTCGCTAGCCCACAAATTAAAACCTTCCTGGCACACCAACCAACCGATGCTCCTTCCCAAAGGTCAACAAAGCCCTCTAACGAGGCACGCCAATAAATGGGAGAGCTTTCCTCAATCAAAAAGATCGGTGGGACTAACAAAAGGGGCACCGTGTTAGTTAATTGCGATCGTTTGTGCAAACAAACATCCAATCAAGCAACTTGCGTTCGCCCCGTGGACCCCTCCGACCATGAGAAAGTAACTTCCAGGCAATCAAAAGCCCTTTTCGGAGGCACAAGCCCTCTTCGGAGGCACGCTTCACCATGCTTGAAACACAAAATCAAAAGCCCTTTTCGGAGGCACATTTCACCCGTGTAGAAGTGCAAAATGCTTCTCTTCGGAGACCCACTTCACCAGTGATGAAATGCTAAAAAGCCCTTTTCGGAGGCACATTTCACCCGTGTAGAAGTGCAAAATGCTTCTCTTCGGAGAGCCACTTCACCAGAGCTGAAATGCCAAAATTGCTTCTCTGCGGAGACCAAAATTGCTTCTCTTCGGAGACCAAAACTGCTTCTCTTCGGAGACCAAAATTGCTTCTCCTCGGAGACCAAAAATTGCTTCTCTTCGGAGACCAAAATTGCTTCTCTGCGGAGACCAAAATCGCTTCTCTTCGGAGACCAAAACTACTTCTCTTCGGAGACCAAAACTGCTTCTCTTCGGAGACCAAAACTGCTTCTCTTCGGAGATCAAAATTGCTTCTCCTCGGAGACCAAAAACTGCTTCTCTTCGGAGACCAAAACTGCTTCTCCTCGGAGACCAAAATTGCTTCTCTTCGGAGACCAAAATTGCTTCTCTTCGGAGACCAAAATCGCTTCTCTTCGGAGACCAAAATTGCTTCTCCTCGGAGACCAAAAATTGCTTCTCTTCAGAGACCAAAAGACCTCTGCAGAGGCGTACTTCACCTTGCTTGAAGTACCAAAAATAAACCCTTTACTGGGGCACAAAAATCAAAACCTTCTTCAGAAGCTCATTTCATTGTGCCGGAAAATTCATTTTTAAACAAATAAAAGTGATCATTCCCAAAAGTCGAAGTGTTCTTCTGACAGAAAGAGAAAGTAAAAATTTCTCCAGAAACGAGATATACTCTATTAAAAGAAGAATGATTCCTTCCTCAAAAATGGAATAGTTATTCTCTAATATAAGAGTATCAGCCTTGTAAAAGCGAGAAATATTGCAATGCACTTGTGGTGTGGGGGCAACATTATACAATTCAGTTACATTAATAAAAGTAATATACAAGCGACACACCACAAGTTCATTACAATATCACATAAAGAAGATGTGGAATAAATGCGTTCTTGAAACACAGACAAGAGTTTGTACAAGTAAAAAGAATCGTTTACTTTACACTTCAAATGAAAAACAGATATATTCTCACATACACAAGAATTTGTACAAGTAAAATATCTATTTATTTCAATACTATGAGAAATTTTTACATTGTACAGGTTGCAAAAAGAAGCGGAGACCGGTATCCGCACAATCTCCGTTTAATACATGCGAAAAGCAAAAAAGTCAAAATCAAAC
The DNA here is from genome assembly GCA_030737815.1 of Allium fistulosum. NCBI lineage: Eukaryota > Viridiplantae > Streptophyta > Magnoliopsida > Asparagales > Amaryllidaceae > Allium > Allium fistulosum. The sequence goes on from CM060901.1 coordinate 1,622,792,330, forward strand.
TCATTTCTCCTTCTTCCCACCCTTGGAGCTTTTACCCGGCCTGGTAATTAGTTTCGAAGGCCATATCGGAGAAGAAGGAGAAAGAGACTCAGCCGGATCAATCTCTGCTTCATCCCCAACAGCAGAAGAACTTTTCTTTCCTTTCTTCGAAGCCACACGTTTCCCCTTCTTCTTGGAAGAAGACTCGCTCCCCGGGGCAAGAAATGTAGAAAGCTTTGTGTCGTAGTCAAAAGACCGCTCCGGGGTCTTCTCGCTATCTTCCAGATCTTCTGCTTTCTGTTCCTCGGAAGCAGGTGGTTCGTCCAAACCTTGAAGGGCTGCTATCGGTTCTTCCTGAGAACCTGGTTGAGAAGCTGGAAGAAGAGTAACTTGAGAAGGAGGAGGAACGGCAGCTGAAGAAGGGAGAATTGGTGCAGTTTCCGGCACGTCTGCTGCATAATAAAAGAAATCAAAATCAGTATTCTCCGAGAAAAAAGAAGACCGTGAATCGTCAAAGTTACCTGGAGAAGCCGGTTTAGCGAGATCAATCTCAAATTCCCGAGCTTGGAAGTCCTTTATTGCCTCTTCCTTTGTAGGGGTGGTTACAGTTTCTTTGTCAACCTTAGCGGGAGGCGTGGAATGAGAACTAGAGCCAGTAATATCCGCGTAAGCTAAAGCCGAAGTATAAGCAGGAGCAATAGGAGGTATTTCTTTCTCAGGAAGCTTCTCTCCCGTCGCCTCGGCCCGCACTCGGATAAGCTGCTCTTTTCCTTTGGCAAGGGCAGTGCGATCGCTCTCACCTAAGTAGGTAGCTTGAAGATCTGTTTCAGAATATCCGGCACCGCTAAACAAGTCAATGATTGCCTCCCATACTTCCGCTAAGGTGACTTCATATTCTGGTCCCAAAAATGAAAGGCTCCCACGCCCCAGGACACAATGCATATAAAAGTCGAATAGAGTCGCGTCAATGGTGGCTATGGTTGCCTTATGGGATTCTTCGGCTGCAGCTTTACCAGAGAGAGCTTCATCACGTTCTCTTTCAGCCTTCAGTAGCTGAGATTGCAGTCTTATAATTTCTAAGTCTTGAGAGATGACTTTCTCTCGAAGCTGAACAGCGTCATCGCGGTATTTTCTCGTAACCTGCTGTTCTGCTTCGAGTTTCACCTCAATATCTCTCTGAGCAGCATGGGCGTCTCGAACTTGTTTTTGAAGCATTTCTTCTTTCTGAGAATAAGAAGTGGAAGAAGTAGCAAGCTCATTTTTAAGTCTTTCAACTTCAGCTTCGAGCTTCCCATAACCATCGCTAATGCTTTTCATCTCCGCGTCATGCTGCTTACGCCATTTGTCCCATTCTGATTTATCATTCTCCATGGTCATCATCGCCTCAAGGTTCATATGGTTGACCCTTTGAAGTTCATCAACCAGCTTCTGCCATCCAGACATTCTTTCGATGTCAAGCTTTACAGCATCGACATTTCTCAGCATCGCCGGCTTATCAATGGGGACCAAATCCAAATCAAAACGCACTCCTTTCAGACACCAATTCGGAAATCGGCTCTGGAGTGTGGGAGGACCATCTCCAGCTTGGTACTGTGGCCTATTAATGATTGTCTGGATGTCAGACTCCTTAATGGCAGGAGAACCGGAAGATGTATTAGGAGGAATAGAAGGGGTAGCCTTTTCCGAGATATTAGATGTATCTTTCTCGCCAAGTCTGATCCGTTTGCTGGAATCATCGGAAGTATGACTCTTCCCCTTGTCCTCGTAAGATTTCCTCTTGTAAGGATCGTCGCTTCTGTGGGAAGAGTCACGTCGCTCGTCCCTACTCCCATAGTATTCCTCATTTTCTCTCCGACGACGCTCTTCATAAGCTCGCCTCTCATGATCCTTTCTGGCAGCCGTCTCCTCATCAGTTTCCTTCACGGCATCGATATAACTCCTAAAGTCATAAGCCTCACGGCTTCCGTAACGCTGGAATTTGTTGAAGTAAGAGCCGCTTCGCCCCATCAGAGAACCTGAAATTGAAGAAAAAGACCAGTTTTAGAAATCCTCAAATTGAAGAAGCTAAGTGCATGTAAGTGCCAAAATCCTAAGTGTGTGTGATGTGCAAACTACGCGCGTCAGACTACAAACCACTTTTGGGTGTGGAAATGGCAATAAGTTGTGTGGAAGGCGTTGTGGTTTGTTGCAAAGAAGAAGTTGCTTCGATAACAGGAGGGACCACTTTAGAAACATCATCTTTAAAGAGCTCCTGAGAGGTTATCATGATGTCGCTCAGACTGTCAAAAGTATCATCGCCATGGTGCATGGGAGAATTATCTTTTTCAACTTCCACCTCAGCCGTCTTTTCAAGAGTGTGAAGATTTTCCTCCTCTTCAATAACCGGGGCAAGTGCTAACTTACTGGACGACCCCGCAATGTCGATAAGAGTAGAACACTTTACCAATGAAGTCTCAATGGTAAGTTCTTTCGGTGAAGGTTCTTTAGCAGCAACGGGGGCATCTGACTCCTCAGCTGGAGAATCAGGGACTTCATGTGACTGAGTGGAGCGGGAAGGATGTAAGAGTCCAAATTCATGAAGGAACTCATCTTTCAATAAAAATTGAACACTCCTCTCCTCAACCGACACGGCCATAAGCCTCTCAAAGGTAGTCTTGTGACGAGGTTCCCTAGAGGGGGGAGGGAGCGCTGAAACAGTAGAAAAAGAAGTTAACACTTGATAATTTGGACTTCGAAGAATTTAGAAAACACAGGGAAAAGATAGATAGTCGTACTTCCCACTCTCCAAATGGCGTAAAATCCCGAGGGACAACGAACAAAGAAAAAATGGCTCAGAAACCCAGGAACGCTTTCGGGAAGACCAATAATCAGTTTACGGTTCCTGGCGCTCCTTACAACTGTGATAGAGGGATGGTCTTTGTTCTTTGCAAATGAGCACAGGAAGCAAATTTCTCCAAAACTGGGAAAACGGTCCAGCGTTCTCCTAAAAAGCACACACAGTCCCAGCAGGATGGCGTAGCCATTAGGGTGTAATTGAAAAGGGGAGATAGATAATCGAAGGAGAAGTTCTCGAAGACAGTCATTAAACGGAGGAATCGCTCCACTCAAGCACATTTGGCGGTTCACTGCGACAAAGACGTGGGGCGGCCTATCAGCAGTGTCATTCACTCCAGGGAGCAAAGCGTCAGATTCAGCAATGCCAAACTGGGTGCATAGTTGACGGAAGACTTTATGATTCAGGATGGTAGGAGTCCTTTCCGGGGGATCATTCAAAGGGGTAGCAATTGGAAAAGCTTCTCCAGCTGGTTCCAAGTCTTCTTGATGAGATGTCATTCTACACAATCAGCTGAATGTTCAAAAGTGAAGGTGCACGTTTCCTAAAAGTGTGAAGTACTGTGCAAGACTAATGAAAACAAGAAAAAGCAAGTATAACTGGAATTAAACTAACCGACAATCAGTCGATTACGAGATTTCAGAACTTGTTAATACTCAAGTGCAGTGTTAATGCAGACAAATCAGTTTTAGTTTACCATTACGATTTTGCTTTAATACTTCACTTGAATTGGTTATTGTATAGCATCTCACTCATACAGTTCATTTAATTTAATTTAATCTTTATCGACTAATCTGTCATTCGATGTGGGCAGTCGGTGGCAGTATATTCGTCCCAGTTTTTTGTAAATGTTATAACAGGCAGTTAGAATTATTGACAATCTACAAAAGAATGCAACAAAGTTCAAACAACACAAGTCTCAACATTCGAGGCAGTGGAAGATTTGTTCAAGTTGTAACTCGATCACGACTTAGCATGGGCTAGAATTTCCTAAGTTCTAGCTCGTTCACGGTTTAAAAGATAAGACAGTTTGAAACCAAGGCTTTGCAAATGTCCAAGGCATGTTCTCTTAAGTCAGATCATTCAAGTCCAAGAATTCGAAGCAATGGTCTTAAGTTCTTAAGTCGTTCAAATAAATTCGTGAGTTACGAGTTAAGGACTATCTCGTTCGCGACCTAGTCATTCACATGTGCTCGCAAGTTGAGGATTAAATGCTAACTCGCCAACAGTCCATGAGAAATTGCAACAAGATAGGTCGTTAACTTTTTAGATCGTAAGTCGCACAAAAGAAAAGTCAAAATAACATTTTTCTAGCTCGGCAACGACCTAAACCCAATGCTGCAGTGAGCAACCAGAAAAGTTAAGTCGTGCGCGATCTAAGCTGAGAAAGTGTTAGGTCATTCTCAGGGGATCTTGAGCTATCTCCTACTCAAACCAGGGCATCAGTTCCTCTCTTCAAATCCCTTCCTCCACTAAGAATCCCATTCCTCATAAATCAGCCAACCTAATGCACTGAAACTCTTCCCCTTCTTCTCACAAATCACCGAAAGCCAAATCAAACCACTTCGATTTCCTCGGCGATCAATTGAAACGAAAATCGTGAAGCAAGGCATAAGGTAATCAAAATTGATAGTTCGGTAATAGCTGAGGATTGAATAGAGAATGGGATCACTTACGCAATATGAAATCGAGGATGATCAATGAACGAGTAGTTGGATTCGCCTTTGAGAGCTTGAAATCTTGTTAATGGCAGAATGAAAGTTAAGTCAGATGAAATGAAGGAGGAACGACCTAAGATATTTGTACCCCAGGGCAATGAAATGCGAACCGGCGTCTCACGACCTAATTCCTTGCTAAGTCGTTCACGACATAACACTTACGAGCGCGAGAGAAAATCGAAGCACACGACCCACGACCTAGGCGTGTACTTCGAGGGGCAAATGTTAACTCCTCTTTAGCAACGACCTACAAGTTAAGAAATGGATGACTCAGATTGTCGTGATTCAAGAAGCTAACGAGTTAAAAAGCCTACGACCTAAGTGGTCATGACGACTTACGACCTAAAAGCTTCACGAGTTAGCGGACTACAACCCACAGTGGTTTACGACTTAACAAGTTTACGACTCAGTGGATATACGACTTAAGAGCTTCACGACTCAACGAGTTAAGCTACCTGCGACTTAAGAAATCAAGAGGTTTCCGACTTATCTACTCAGCGAGTTAAAGGCTCTACGACTCATGAGGTCTTACGACTCATGAGGTTCTACGACTCATGAGGTCTTACGACTCATGAGGTCTTACGACTCATGAGGTCTTACGACTCATGAGGTTTTACGACTCATGTGGTCTTACGACTCATGAGGTCTTACGACTCATGAGGTCTTACGACTCAAGGGATCTACGACTTAAAGAGTTAGACAACTTACGACTTAAGGGACTCAGTATTTAGCTTAAGTCGTCCACGACCTAACAATGTACGAGTTAAAATGCCTGCGAATTAAGAAGTCTGCGACCTAAAATGTCTATGACCTAGGACTCAGCGACTTAACTTGCCCAGCGACCTAACTACCTTAAAGAACCTTGCGACCTAACTGCTAAAGCGACATTGCGATCTAGCAATGTTGCGACCTAAAGATCTACGACTTAAAGGATACGCGACTTAGGAGTAAGTCGTATACGGGTTAAGGACTTGCCAACTCATGGTTTGCTATAAGTCGCCAGCGACTTAAGACTTGGAGAGGACCAGATCAGGAACAACTACGACTCTCTCAATTCCGACTTACGACTTACCACTTAGAGAAAACCACGTACTTCATCACTGCATTTCCTAAGTCGCTTGCGACTTACGACCTAGCTTAGGTCGTACGCGACTTAGGACTTAGCGTGTTTTCTGCCTAGAACTCAGAGCTGCTCCTATAAATACCCCATCACTTCCAGCATTGAGGGGACTTTTGGCCATTCATTTCTTCAAGCGCCGTTACTCCGTCGAAGTCTCCACTCATCCAGCAATCAAAGATCCTCAAAGATTCAAGACGCTACAACAATCTTCAAGAGATATTCCTTACATCCAACATGGATTCATCGAATTTCATCGACGAAGATTGAGCTAGTAGTCAAGATTGTTTCTTTTGATCAAATTGTATTGTTTTGATAAGAGATTTGTATCGATTTGTAACCGAATTCAGAAATAAAGAGATTCAAAGTGGACGTAGGCTTAATCTCAAGCTGAACCACTATAAATTGCTGTCTTTTACTACTTTTCTGCCAGTTTACTGCTTAAATTCTGTTCCCGTCACACGGGTGGTGCTTTCACGATTCTATTACACACACCGGGTGTTAGCGTTCACTTTTTAACGTTAACAGACGCAGTACAAACCGTACGTCCAATGAATCGAAAAGCCTAGACATCGATGTAGTACAAATGGTACATCCAATGAATCGAAACACATTAAAAGTACATGGGTCGCTAGCCCACAAAGAAATGAGACGAAGCTCAATAGAATGAGGTACAATCCTCCAAGTGAACAAAGAGACATCGCACCTTGCTAGTCTAAACCATAAAATGATCATCATCGATCATCAAGAAGTGTCGATTACGCTAAGCTAGTAAATATAAGAGTTTAGCTTCATGTCCCATAACCACTTGCTTAACTCAAATATTTACGAACAGATTGTAGATCTCCACTAGAAAATTGTCACAAGAGTTTCAATCGAACAAGTCCATAAATTAACCGACGAAGTAAACGCAAGCGTTTCATACCACTTGTTTTGCTATGCCGTTTAATTATATTTTCTCATACGAATGAGGTAAAGGTTTGTATATACTAATAGATTGGAAAACGGTTTAAGAAACGAGCTTTGTAATTAAAATAGTGTCAAAATCTTTTTGATGAAAGAGTTTTGATAATTACTACTAGTATAGAAAACCTTTATATTTTTAAAGTGACAAATCACAAAAACGATTGTAGAAACAATCAAACATCAAAATTCACATTCGAAGATGTGAATAAAATCCTAAGAAATCGATACCAAATCCAACAAAATGGATATTCCAAAAATCCCAAAGAAAAGGTCATCAAAGTCGATAAAATATGATAACAACAAATGGGAATCAACACGAATCGATTAAATTTGGAAAATCGAGCAAAACAGGCAAACTGTCAAAAGACAGCAGATTCAGACGTCTGAAATAAATGGTTCAGACGTCTGAATCTGGAAAATTAAATATTTTCCAGATCACAGTTCAGACGTCTGAACCAAATATTTCAGACGTCTGAAAGTAGGCATTTTCAGCCTATTTCCTTTCTGGTCGAAATTGAATCAATTCAGACGTCTGGAGCCTCTATTTCAGACGTCTGAATCTGGAAATATAAATTTTCCCAGAATAATATTCAGACGTCTGAAATATCAATTCAGACGTCTGAAACTGGAGTTTTAGATATTTCCTGAACCTCGACCATTGATGGCCAAACGATATCGATAACGTTCGGACGAGCAACAACGACTAAGGAATTATGCCAAGCGACAACCCAGCCTTAATGGCTCTTCGATACGCCTCGAATATCAATGTCCAAATATCCATAATAGGATTTTCACAAAAATTAAACCAAAACACCAAAAATTGGAATATACACAAAATCAATCCAAACCAAAATCAAATGCACATGAATAAGTGTTAGGAATTCATACCTAACAATCGAAGATAATTATAGACTAAGATGTGAGATAAAAATCTCACCTTTGAACCCAAAAACGATAAAGAAGAAGCTTGAAAGCAAAGAAGGATCAACCACTCTTCAATCCCAACTCCAGAAGCTTGAATCTAAGCTTTAAAAGAAGAACATTCCCAAAGTTAGGTTTAGGAATTTCTGAAATTGAAGAAGGAAAGAGTTGGAGAAGATGAAGAGAAGGCTTACCAATAGCTTCTTCTTAAATTTGGAGATAGAACTTGGATTTGCAAAGATGATTAGGGCTTTGAATTTCCTAATTCTTTTTCTCTTCCCCCATTTTTGATAAAGCTTGAGTTGTATTAGGAAATGGAAGTGAATGAAGAGAAGTGGGGGTGGAGCTAGGGGCTTGTGTTAGGATATAGGGCTGAAACCCAAACTAAAGCCCTAAGTGAAAAAGTAGCAAAATTCTACTATCTCCAAACATATCGAAGTTTATACTCAAAAAGGTCGCAAACGGCATTTTGAACTCAATGGAGGGGGTCTTGAGTCCAAATTCGATTGTTTGCGAAAAGTAGCTTTTCGGACTAAAATCTGACGAACGATGTTATATTTAAATAAAATATTTAAAATATAAAATCGATAAATATGCGGGTTGTTACACTATGCTTTGATTATAGTTAAATCATGGCATGATGTCCATCGAACGACTCCGGTTGGGTCAAATGAAAGCATTTGGAAATGAAACGCTATTCAAAAGAGGATTCATCTCCTTAGTTATATGAGGTTAGTATCATGAATAATTGAAGTCACCTCAAAGTCAAAGTCTCTGGCCAGAGCGGCTTGGTTAATAATGATTATTATTATTGAACCAAGGACTTTGTGTATGGACTACAAAGTTGAATATGGACGTTATTGGAATTTTGATCATTACTAAATTCCATAAGTCCAAACTGATATAATTTTGACGAAGAGAATTGATGTAAATAACTATTATTACTAGGTAACGCTTAACAATGTAAAATTGGATTTTATCGAAAATAAGTAAGTGATAAATTTGGTTATAATGTTACATCACCTTCTAAGTTACGTGTGAACGTTGATACTTGAATTATTAAATATTAACCGCTGACCAAATTTACACCTAACAGTCACACAAGCGAAACGTTGAATACTCATATTACCATCTAATTTAATTAATTTGTAACTATTATAAATTAATTAAATTAATTAATATTTATGAAATATAAGTTGTAAAATTTTATTTGATCTATGTTGAACAATATTAATCGTGTGTTATAAATACATCGATCGATATACGATATCAGTTTACATTCAAATTGGATCTAAATGCAATGAATATTGTTTGAGATTTGATTATTTTTGAGATCCAGAAGGAGGCATTGATAGCCGGCCATTGATGGCCATAGTGAGGCCGACCATATATTGACATGATGAGTGGTTTTTGAAGATAAATAAAGGAGAGATTGGGCAAGAGAAAAAAGAGGTCTAGATCCACATGTTGCTCTCTTCTTTTTCCTTTATATAAGCCACCTCTCCCTCACTTAAGCAATGACTTTTGCACTCTCCATTCTAGCAAAATAAGGCAAGTCATACACTCTTCTCTAACCCCTGAAATAAAAACACAAAATCAAATAAATTTTGCTCGATTCAATCATCGATGGTATGATAATTCGGGAGCTAGCAACTTCTTGGAATTGTATTTAAGATGTGCATATTTTTATTCGTATTAGGTACCGGTGAAAGGTATACACCTGATCTATAATTGTTAAATTTATGTATCATATCACAAATCTATCAGTTAGCATTTATATGACGAATCTATATATAGATATGTTGCTACATTTAGATGGTTGAATATATGTGTGCATATAGGAAAAAATTTATTTCGTATGTGTATAATTTTTCTAGTGCTCATGACTTGAAAAAAATTATTTTGAAATAAAATAACATTAATAAATGATTTAATTACTTAAATCTAAATTTAAAATGTTTAATATTATATAATGTATGTTCAAAATTTTATAAAAAATTATTAATATCTTAAAACTTTTTGGCGGCAAAATCATTTTAATATATTTTAGATTACATACATAAATGCAGTTATTCATTTAATTTAAAATCAACCATGAAAGTAAAACACATGTATAAATATTTACAAATAATAAAACTTTTATAATGACCGGCCTTTTCGACCCTCAAACATCCACACTAATATATCCACAGTATTCACATGCTAAGCGTCCAAGTGCCGAAAAGACAGATTGTTGGGGTGAAAGAAAAAAGGACAAAACAAAATCTTGCATCTTGATGAGTAGTATATAATATTCAACAGATCTTTATAGAAGAAAACTGTAAAAACATGCATCAATCAGAGTAAACTAACCTATCATCAGCCTGGACAGTTATAATAACCTATCCTCATAAATGCTGAAAATATATAACAATAGATGTAGTGGAAATAAAATATATGTGAATATGTCTTAGAGGCATCCAACTCATTTTCTGAAAACTCCAAAGTATTCATAACTAAATCTAAAAATGTACTCTGGCTGACCCGAACATTATAAGAAAATAACACCCTGATCAGTCTGGTAAATAGCATGAGAAACTAAAATCATATGGATTATTCATGTTATAAAACCTTTCAGACATAAAGGTATCTCATAAAACCATGCTGCACATAGACACAGACGGGTTTTTACCTTACGATAACCAAACCATATTTATCAGAAAATCCAGTTGTATTATAATAATGTCTAGGGTTTAAGATAAATATTTAATTGTAGCCGAAATGGTTACATTGATTATAATCCAACATATTAAGTATACAACTAAGTCCGAAAGGCACTTATTGGAGAATGGATTCTAGACAATGATAAGGTATGGAACTACCATCCGTATAGTACACCTCTAGAGAAATTGTAACGAGGCTGCAAACCTTGCACCTCTGTGAATCAACACCGGCATACCCTTCCTACATAGCACCGAATATGATTATCCTTTAGCTGTCAACTTGACAAACCGTCCCGAGCCCAAAGCATACTTAAATCCATAAACAGCGATTTAGATCAGGCAATGACCATACCCTAATGGGAGCGACCCACTTAGCCATGTGACACAACTCTTGTTTTTGCCATTTTTGTGTGTGAAGGTTTGAGGCTACGTTTTACTTTTTAGCAAATTCTGCTTAGAATGCTAACACTGCCCACCAGGCAACAATGTAATGTCAGCATTCATCTATAAAAGTTGTTTTGGATATGAACCAACAAGGGTCATTACTTGGGCTTCATCCTTTTTGGAATCACCCTCAGGATTAATAGCAACTATGCCCTTGCACTTCAAAGAACTCCGCCTTCGATTCCATCATCTTCAAGGTGTCTTCAATTCGAACGCTTTTGTCGATTCAAAGTGGTTTTTGGATAATATATCTGATCCCGTTATCTCTGAACCAACAATGATAGTTTCAAAACTGGCCAAGATTCGATAGTCGACTATTCAACTATAAAATAAACAAACCATCCAACCAGAGATTAATTTTATATGTAAACCAACTATGGTTAAGCACATAAGCAACCACTAAGTTTCTTTAATTAATCCTTTCATTAATTAAAACCACTTTGTAAATTCTTATATTAAAATAATTTAAAAAAAACATATATTCATAACATTCGATACTCTTTTCAATATTGAAAATTTTGATATATTTATTACAATGATATAAATATATTCACAAACTATTTCACTTTCAATACTTAGAAAACTTTTCCATATACAGTATATTCACAAAACACTACATTTTCAATACTTAGAAAATGTAACCTATACCTATCTCAGCATTATAAGTATATTCACAAAGCATTACACTTTCAATACTTAGAAAATATAATCATATGTAACGACCCGTATTTTTACGGATCGACAAGTTCGTCAAAAATCTGGAATTTTAGCATTTTCAAGTCAGTTCAGATTTTAGGCATAATTTGTCTAAGTCTTAGGTCGAGAACGACCTAAGAGCTAAGTCGTGACCGACCTAAGAATGTTGGGGTTGGTGACCTTAAGGTTTGGAGTTAGGTCGTGTGATGGATGGTAAGGGTTTAGGTCGTAGACGACCTAAAAGGAGGAGACTTTAGAGTTTCTGGCGAGTTAAGGTGTTAGCGACCTAAGAAGTTACCGTGTTAGCGACCTAAGGAGTTAGCGTGTTAGCGACCTAAGGAGTTAGCGTGTTAGCGACCTAAGGAGTTACCGTGTTAGCGACTTAAGGAGATAGGTCGCATAAGTGTTAGGTCGCGTGAGTTGTTAGGTCGCTGGGTTTTGCCTAAGTGCTAGGTCGCGTGAGTTGTTTTGTAGTGTAAGTTGTTAGGTCGCTAGGGTAATTTAAGTGTTAGGTCGCATGATTCTTAAGTCGTAAGCCGTGTTTAGTTGTGAGCTGTTAAGACGCGTGGGCCTATAGGTCGTATGGATGCGGTTCTGCTAAGTGCTAAGTCGTAGGTCACGCGCATTCTTAAGTCGTAGGCTGGTGGAGTTAAGTCGAAGCCTTTAAGTCGTTGAAGCGCCTGAGTTGTTAGGTCGCAGATGTTCTTGTTAGGTCGCTGGGTTTTGTTAAGTCGTAGGGGGCTTAGGTCGTAAGTCGGAAACGACTTAAGGAGATAACCAAATTTCGACTTAAGGAATTTCTGCTATAAATAGGATGGGTTTTTCTCACATTTTGGGATCCGGATTTTGAAGCGACGAAGTGCTGCCATTTTGAGAGCTCGACTTCTACACTTCTTCACTTCTTTTCTCCACTCTAATCTAGTGCTTCCTTTCATCCAAATCGAAGATTAAGATCGAAGATCCAAGAGCTAAAGTTGAAGATCTTCATCTTTTCTAGAGAGATTTCATCGTTTGAAGCGGATTGGTGATTGATCAAACTTGATCCTTCGCTGTCCAGATCTGAAGCGTGTAGATTTGTGGTTGTTTAGGTGATTTGGTGAGTGGTGATTATCTCTCACACGGATCCAAAGGAGTATATCGGATTGTTGGCTCGTTTTGGTGTTAAAATAGTGATTTCCATGCATTTTCTTCGTCCTAAGTGTAGATCCATATAGATCCATTGTTCATGATAATGTTACATCCATTTTATCATATGTTAACCTATGCAAGTTCATTCATCAAGTTTGTAGGGATATAATTCATGTTTTCATGCTTATTGGACTTTCAACTCTTTAATTACGAAAATGCCATTATTGTGATAATTGTCTACTTAGATCTTATTTGAATGCTTAATTGTTTGGATTAATGTTTGATTTGATTGATTGTTATGAATTAGATGATTGATGGTTTGATTTAGACCGAAGACGATTCAAAAGCTAAGGGAAAGGCTCTTGAATTGGGAAAGCTGCTCGTGGCATATGTAGCGGGATGATGAAGCTCTTATGCATAGATTTGATGATGTGATGTTGAGATGAGGCTTTGCGAGGATGTGATGAAGCGAAGCAATCATGTGATGAAGACTTGGTCTAATCCAGACGGGATCATTCCAAGCATGTTGATAACTCGGTGATATGATTCGAGTTGAGGATAATGAACGGATATGAAAATAGTCGTCAAGGAGGATGACTAGGAGGCTTGGATAGCATCGTTGTTGAAGGTTCTAGCATGCTCTAAGAAAGAGTACGTTTGGGCAGATTCGATAGTCCCAACGACCAACTGTTGATGGTCGAGTACTCCGGGCAGATTCGATAGTCCTAGGCACGGGTTGCGACGACGTGCGGGAGTTATGTCTAGAACCGGGGTTTCCATTAGCCCTTGACGGACGGCTGAAAGAATGTGCCGGTCATTCAATTAACGGTGAAATCGAAGCAATGATAACAGTGATAGCCAGAGTCATGGATGTTTGGTTGTATCATCATTCGGACCCAAGAGCGGTATTTTCTGGGTGCTTATCTGATTTAGGCCTTGGTACTTGGAAAACATCGCCCTTGACTCGAATGATTATTACTTTACTTTAAATTGTATGCTCTGTTATGTTGCTTCTGCTTAGTGTGTGTCTGGGGGCTATCACTGTAGAAAGAGGTGGAGTGGGAGGGTTGTATTCCTATTCCTTTTCCTTTATGCTCTTTTGGTATGTTGTTAGTTAATTTACTGCTCACTAAGACTGTTGTCTGACTCAAGGCTTTATGTTTTAATTCTTATCGCCTTGGGTTGTTCGTCCATTTTTGGGATGGGCAGACTAGGTAGCAGGTGACAGGTGCTGTTCTCTTCTCACGATGCTGATATCGAAGACGAGCTGGAGGGTTGCATATTATCTTCATCTTATTATATGTACTGGATGTTCCGCTGTTTTGTATTCTCTTAGTGTCATGTAGTGAGGCTTGATGTATTGGCTATTTGGATGCTTGTATTCAACTATTATGGAGTTTTTATACGATGTCATTTTGTTCTGTAAAGCTTCACTATACATATGTTCTATTGTATTTTGTCTATGCGCTGTGAGTAATACGATAGATTCTATTGTTTTTAATCTACCCTGACAATCGTCCATGGTCGCCTGGCACACTTTACAGCGCACTATCTCTAGATTCAGTGCAGGGGTCATGGGCGGTCGTCACATTTGGTATCAGAGCATTGGTTAATCGATTTTACCCAACGCTCGCTGACGTAACTACGTATGAGAGACGTAATTGTATTTTGATGGATGAATACTATATATAATATAGTAGCTTAGTAGAGTTTGAGTCCTTTATGCAGTTGTTTCTCTAGATGTTCTAATCATTCCTTTTTATAGATATTGAAAATGAATCGAAGGGGGAGACCAGCTGCTAGGGAAGGCTGTGCTACTGAAGAGACTGCTGATTATGCAGCTATGTTCGAAGCTATGATGACTTCGATCATGAGAAGGATACCAGTTCCGGGGGCAGCAGTAGATGTTGGAGTTCAAGTCCAAGCTCCGAAACCAGTGGATTTTGCTAAGTTGTGCAAGGACTATACTGCTCTTGGAGGAAAAGTTTTCTTGGGAACGGAATCAACTATCGAAGTCCAGAGATGGATAGATGCTTGTAGAAGGATCTTTGGTGATTTGGGAATTGATGATGCAACTAAGAGGAAGTTGGCATCAAGGCAGCTTCAAGGGAGAGCCTCTGATTGGTGGAACTCTATTACCATCAATACTGCGGAGGAAGAGATTACTTGGGAGCAATTCCAAGCTAGATTTGAAGCTAAGTTCATTTCTACAGCTCAGAAGTCTGTTCTGTTCAAGAGGTTTGTGGAGCTCAAGCAAGGTGGAAGATCAGTTCTGGAGTATGTTTCTGAGTTCGAAGCTTTGTCCAAGTATGCCCAGTCATATATTGAGTCTGCTTATCAGAAGAATGAGAAGTTTGTGACAGGCTTGGACAGTTATCTTGGGAGACAGTTGGTGGATCATTTGGACGATTCATTTGAGAAGCTTGTGGAGAAAGCTCTTAGGCATGAGAGTCTGTTTCCTAAGGAAGGATCTGTTGTTGCTGTAACCAGGGAAGAGTCTAAACCCCAGCAGGGTGGAAACAAGAAGAGGAAGCAGCAGCAGCAGAAGGGTAAGGATGGCCAGAAGAAGCCGAAAGGCGAGGTGACTTGCTACAATTGTCAGCAGAAGGGCCATTTCTCGAAGGATTGTAAGAATCCGAAGGCACTGATGAAGTGTCACAACTGTGACAAGCCAGGGCACATCAGGAAGAATTGTCCAGAACCGAGGAAGGACAAGCAGATTGTGCAAGCTTATGCTTTGGGAGCTGTTCCGTCGTCCTCGAAAGCTCCTACTGCTGAAGAGAAAGGAAAGAGTGTGGTTGTTCAAGGTACTCTTTTCCTATGTGGTGTTCCAGTTAGAGTTCTGTTTGATACTGGAGCGTCGCATTCGTTTGTTTGTAATGAACTCGTAGACCGGTTAGGTTTGGAACCGGATATTGTTGATAGGCCATTGGTTGTGACTAATCCAGTTGGGGGTTCGTCTTGTTTGTGTATGTTATGCCGTGGTCTAGTTGTATCGAGTCATGGTTGCTCTTTTGTTTATGATTGCTTTGTTCTGAACTTTGCGGGGTTCGGAATTATTTTGGGTATGGACTGGCTTAGGAAGTATGCGGCTAAGGTTGATTGTGAGAGGCTGGAGGTGACAGTCGAGAATGTGGAGGGGCAAAAGATTGTGATACGATGTAAGCATGAGGAAGGCGTCTTCATGAGCTTCATGTATTCGCTAGTTGTTCCACGGGATGGACTGTCTTTAGTGCCAATCGCAAATGGATTCGAGGATGTCTTTGACGAAGTCAAAGGGTTGCCGCCGCATAGAGAGATCGAGTTTCGTATAGATCTAGTTGAAGGAGCCAGACCTGTCGTGATGCCTCTCAGGCGGATGGCGCCTAGGGAACAGCAGGAGTTGAGGGTGCAAGTTGATGATCTTTTGCAGAAAGGATTCATTCGGCGTAGTGTGTCCGAATGGGGTGCACCAGTTGTGTTCGCAACCAAGGCAGATGGATCAATGAGATTGTGTGTGGATTATCGTGAGCTGAATAAGGTGACTAAGAAGAACAAGTATCCATTGCCGAGAATAGATGACTTGTTTGATCAGCTTCACGAAGCCAAGGTGTTTTCTCAGATGGATTTAGCAACGGGATTTCACCAGTTGAGAGTGGCTAAGGATAGTGTGCCGAAGACTGCTTTTAGGACACCATCTGGTTTCTTTGAGAGGCTGGTAATGCCGTTTGGATTGACTAACGCGCCAGCATATTTTGTGGATCTTATGAATAGAGTGTTCAGAGATCAGTTGAAAAAGTTTGTACTTGTGTTCGTGGATGATATTCTGATTTATTCCAGAACGGAAGAAGAGCACAAGACGCACCTGCGTATCGTTTTGGAGATCTTACGGAAACATCAGCTGAAGGCTAAGTTTTCGAAGTGTCACTTCTGGAAGGGTGAAGTGAGGTTCTTAGGCCATGTGATTTCTGGAAGTGGAATAGCGGTTGATCCCGCTAAGGTGGCAGCAATCCAGGATTGGGTTAGACCTAAGAATGCATCTGATGTAAGAAGTTTTCTTGGATTAGCAGGATATTATCGACGGTTTATCAAAGACTTCTCCAAGGTAGCTGCACCGTTAACAGGATTGACGAAAAAGAACCAAGTGTTCGGTTGGGATGATAAGTGTGAGCAAGCTTTCGGAATCCTGAAAGAGCGATTGACGAGTGCTCCTGTTTTGACTATTCCAAGTGGGAATGATGAGATGGTGGTTTACACCGACGCATGTGGTACTGGACTTGGAGCAGTGCTGATGCAGAGGGATAAAGTTGTTGCGTATGCAAGTCGACAACTGAAGCCGCATGAAAGGAATTACCCGACTCATGATTTGGAGTTAGCGGCGATTGTATTTTCTCTGAAGATGTGGAGACATTATCTGTTGGGAGTTCGATTCGAGTTGTTTACGGATCATAAGTCGTTGAAATATCTTTTCTCCCAAAAGGATTTGAATCTTCGGCAGCAACGTTGGCTAGAGTTTTTGGCATCATATGAATTTGGTATAGCTTATACTCCGGGAAAAGGTAACGCAGTGGCAGATGCGTTAAGTCGAAGACATGCAGGATTGGGAGTCATGTTTTCAGAATGGAAGAGTCTCGAGTATTTAGCTGGATTTGACTTCAGGCCCAGATGTGAATTGGAACCTGAGATGTTGGCAAACTTATCAATAAGACCCACTCTTGTGGAAAGGATTGGCGAGGGCCAAAAGCGAGATGATAAGCTTGTCAAGATTATCCGTGAATTGGAATCTGGATTGGATCCAGAAAAGGATAAAGGATTCGAGGTCGATCGAGAGGGTTGGCTTCGAAAGCAAGGACGACTAGTTGTTCCCGATATAGATGAATTGAGGAGTGAAGTTCAAAAGGAAAGTCATCACTCGAAGCTGACAATTCATCCAGGTGGAAATAAGATGTATCGGGATATGAAGAGAACCTACTACTGGGAAGGCATGAAGAAGGATGTTGGAAATTTTATTTCCAAGTGTATGAACTGCCAGTTGGTAAAAGCCGAACAGAAGAAGCCAAGTGGATTGCTTCAGCCATTAGAAGTTCCTACATGGAAGTGGGAGCAGATATCGATGGATTTTATTGATGGATTGCCTAGAACCAGAACGGGAAATGAAGGGATTTGGGTTATCGTTGATCGTTTGACCAAGAGTGCAAGATTCATTCCTGTTCGATCGACTAGGACTGCATCAAAGTTGGCTGAGTTGTATGTTAAGTGGATAGTTCGATTCCATGGTATTCCGAAGAGTATAGTGAGCGATCGAGACCCATTGTTCACTAGTGGATTTTGGAAGAGCTTCCAAGAAGTTTTGGGGACTGAGTTGTGTTTGAGTACAGCTTATCACCCTCAAACAGATGGTCAGACCGAGAGAGTTAATCGGGTTTTGGAAGATCTCCTCAGAGCTTGTGTTTTGGATTTCGGAGGATCATGGGAAGATCATCTTCATTTGGTGGAGTTTGCATACAACAACAGTTACCCGTCAAGCATTGGTATGGCACCGTATGAGGCATTGTATGGAAGACCGTGTAACTCTCCGACATGTTGGTTAGAGACTGGAGAAAGGTTGATACTTGGGCCAGAGATGATTCGACGGACTTCAGATTGTATAGAGATCATTCGGCAACGAATGAAGGCAGCCCAAGACCGTCAGAAAAGTTATGCCGATAAGCGTCGAAAGGATTTGGAATTCGACGTAAGAGATATGGTTTTTGTGAAGATTTCTCCACTGAAGAATGTTATCCGATTCGGGAGGAAAGGAAAATTGACTCCGAGATTTGTTGGACCATTCCCGATCATCGAGCGAATTGGAAAGCTCGCCTATAGGTTGGAGTTACCTGAGAAGATGTCGGGTGTGCACAATGTTTTTCATGTATCATATTTACGGAAGTATGTGCACGACTCGAATACAGTGGTTTCTGCTGATAGCTGTGAAGATTTCGAAGTTGATCCTGTTGGTAGAAGACCTCGTAAGCCGCTTCGTGTTGTTGAAACCGACACGAAACAGCTTAAGAGGAAGATAGTTAAGTTGCTCAAGATACAATGGAGTGATGATGATAACGACTGTACGTGGGAGGTGGAAGAGAGGATGAAAGCAGCTCATCCTAAACTCTTCAAGGTATGGCCCTAAGGTGTCGTCTCATCTCGTGATATTGTAACTTGTTCTAGTTTTAGAATTCTGTACGCTAAGCTAGAATTGGATGCATGGTTTGTTGATTGCTATGGATGGTAGGCGTACATAATAGTCTTTGAATTGCTATGATTGCTTGGAATTTCGGGGGCGAAATTCCTAAGGGGGAGAGAATGTAACGACCCGTATTTTTACGGATCGACAAGTTCGTCAAAAATCTAGAATTTTAGCATTTTCAAGTCAGTTCAGATTTTAGGCATAATTTGTCTAAGTCTTAGGTCGAGAACGACCTAAGAGCTAAGTCGTGACCGACCTAAGAATGTTGGGGTTGGTGACCTTAAGGTTTGGAGTTAGGTCGTGTGATGGATGGTAAGGGTTTAGGTCGTAGACGACCTAAAAGGAGGAGACTTTAGAGTTTCTGGCGAGTTAAGGTGTTAGCGACCTAAGGAGTTACCGTGTTAGCGACCTAAGGAGTTAGCGTGTTAGCGACCTAAGGAGTTAGCGTGTTAGCGACCTAAGGAGTTACCGTGTTAGCGACTTAAGGAGATAGGTCGCATAAGTGTTAGGTCGCGTGAGTTGTTAGGTCGCTGGGTTTTGCCTAAGTGCTAGGTCGCGTGAGTTGTTTTGTAGTGTAAGTTGTTAGGTCGCTAGGGTAATTTAAGTGTTAGGTCGCATGATTCTTAAGTCGTAAGCCGTGTTTAGTTGTGAGCTGTTAAGTCGCGTGGGCCTATAGGTCGTATGGATGCGGTTCTGCTAAGTGCTAAGTCGTAGGTCACGCGCATTCTTAAGTCGTAGGCTGGTGGAGTTAAGTCGAAGCCTTTAAGTCGTTGAAGCGCCTGAGTTGTTAGGTCGCAGATGTTCTTGTTAGGTCGCTGGGTTTTGTTAAGTCGTAGGGGGCTTAGGTCGTAAGTCGGAAACGACTTAAGGAGATAACCAAATTTCGACTTAAGGGATTTCTGCTATAAATAGGATGGGTTTTTCTCACTTTTTGGGATCCGGATTTTGAAGCGACTAAGTGCTGCCATTTTGAGAGCTCGACTTCTACACTTCTTCACTTCTTTTCTCCACTCTAATCTAGTGCTTCCTTTCATCCAAATCGAAGATTAAGATCGAAGATCCAAGAGCTAAAGTTGAAGATCTTCATCTTTTCTAGAGAGATTTCATCGTTTGAAGCGGATTGGTGATTGATCAAACTCGATCCTTCGCTGTCCAGATATGAAGCGTGTAGATTTGTGGTTGTTTAGGTGATTTGGTGAGTGGTGATTATCTCTCACACGGATCCAAAGGAGTATATCGGATTGTTGGCTCGTTTTGGTGTTAAAATAGTGATTTCCATGCATTTTCTTCGTCCTAAGTGTAGATCCATATAGATCCATTGTTCATGATAATGTTACATCCATTTTATCATATGTTAACCTATGCAAGTTCATTCATCAAGTTTGTAGGGATATAATTCATGTTTTCATGCTTATTGGACTTTCAACTCTTTAATTACGAAAATGCCATTATTGTGATAATTGTCTACTTAGATCTTATTTGAATGCTTAATTGTTTAGATTAATGTTTGATTTGATTGATTGTTATGAATTAGATGATTGATGGTTTGATTTAGACCGAAGACGATTCAAAAGCTAAGGGAAAGGCTCTTGAATTGGGAAAGCTGCTCGTGGCATATGTAGCGGGATGATGAAGCTCTTATGCATAGATTTGATGATGTGATGTTGAGATGAGGCTTTGCGAGGATGTGATGAAGCGAAGCAATCATGTGATGAAGACTTGGTCTAATCCAGACGGGATCATTCCAAGCATGTTGATAACTCGGCGATATGATTCGAGTTGAGGATAATGAACGGATATGAGAATAGTCGTCGAGGAGGATGACTAGGAGGCTTGGATAGCATCGTTGTTGAAGGTTCTAGCATGCTCTAAGCAAGAGTACGTTTGGGCAGATTCGATAGTCCCAACGACCAACTGTTGATGGTCGAGTACTCTGGGCAGATTCGATAGTCCTAGGCACGGGTTGCGACGATGTGCGGGAGTTATGTCTAGAACCGGGGTTTCTATTAGCCCTTGACGGACGGCTGAAAGAATGTGCCAGTCATTCAATTAACGGTGATATCGAAGCAATGATAACAGTGATAGCCAGAGTCATGGATGTTTGGTTGTATCATCATTCGGACCCAAGAGCGGTATTTTCTGGGTGCTTATCTGATTTAGGCCTTTGTACTCGGAAAACATCGCCCTTGACTCGAATGATTATTACTTTACTTTAAATTGTATGCTCTGTTATGTTGCTTCTGCTTAGTGTGTGTCTGGGGGCTATCACTGTAGAAAGAGGTGGAGTGGGAGGGTTGTATTCCTATTCCTTTTCCTTTATGCTCTTTTGGTATGTTGTTAGTTAATTTACTGCTCACTAAGACTGTTGTCTGACTCAAGGCTTTATGTTTTAATTCTTATCGCCTTGGGCTGTTCGTCCATTTTTGGGACGGGCAGACTAGGTAGCAGGTGACAGGTGCTGTTCTCTTCTCACGATGCTGATATCGAAGACGAGCTGGAGGGTTGCATATTATCTTCTTCTTATTATATGTACTGGATGTTCCACTGTTTTGTATTCTCTGAGTGTCATGTAGTGAGGCTTGATGTATTGGCTATTTGGATGCTTGTATTCAACTATTATGGAGTTTTTATACGATGTCATTTTGTTCTGTAAAGCTTCACTATACATATGTTCTATTGTATTTTGTCTATGCGCTGTGAGTAATACGATATATTCTGTTGTTTTTAATCTACCCTGACAATCGTCCATGGTCGCCTGGCACACTTTACAGCGCACTATCTCTAGATTCGGTGCAGGGGTCATGGGCGGTCGTCACATCATACGTCTATCTCAATGGTATAAGTATATTCACAAAATATTACACTTTTAATACTTCGAAAATGTAACCATGTACTTATCTCAACGGTCAAAGTATATTCACAAAACTGAAGGAAGATTTTACTTCCAAAACTATACTTATTTGGGTTAAAACTATACTTATTTGGGTGCAAGTAAATGAGTCGTACAGAAATTAGACCAATACACTTACCACCACTTCTCGATTTCAAACTTGTATCATCCCTCGATTAACAATGTAGTCAAACAAGTTAACATACTATCCTTGCCTTAGTATACATTCTTAACACTCAAGATAGGGACGAGTTTCCCTACCTCGGAAACCGATGTCAAGTATGAAAAGAATGCTTTCCATACCACCACAGTTTAAAATGATCATTTATAGAAATCAAATCTCATTCCTTTTACAAACTCCATTTTATAAATCTTATTTCTATTTATAAATTTCTTTTTATAAATCTCATTTCTATTTATAAAACTCCTTTTATAGATCTTTAAATTCATTTATAAAATTCATTTTAAAATCTCTTTAACAAAACTCCTTTTTATTTATAACATTCCTTTTATAAATCCCTAAATTTATTATCACCGATCTTTAGTTTTAAGATAGACCCAAATACTTTCCATAAAACGATCATTCCATATATTCCTATAAATCCACAAATGTGATTCACTATTCCAAATTATAAAAATGATATCATTTCCCTTTTTATAAAATACTATTTACAGTCTATTATTTTATTTATAATATACCATTTCTAAATCTACTTTTCTATACAATATTTTATACAAAATGTTTCACAAATATTTATTCTAAAATATTTCTAACTTTCCTTTGAAATGGAATTACTTTATTACAGAATATAAATTTCCATTTATTCTGTAACGACCCAGAATTTTGGTCGTTAATTTTGAACATTTAATTTATTTTAAATGTTGAATGTGGATTATAAATTGATTTTTAAATATGAAGATTTGGTTGAATCCATAAAATTAGTTATAATTTCAAATATGGCAATTTAATTGGATTTGGATAAATAATAATTTAATATTTGGAATTTAAATAATTTGTAAATCTAGAAATAAATGGATATGAAAATGGTTTCTAAAATTTATTTAAATCCAGTTGGATTAGAAATTTAATATTGGACTTGTGAATGGGATTTTAAAGTCGATAAGTGAAAAATCAAGAATTTATTTATATTAATTTAATAATGGGGTTTAATATATAGTAATAGTGTAAATAATCAGATTTTGATTTAAAATGAATTCGAATGATTTCTAATATGAATATAAATTCTATATGATTTATAATTAAGTAAAGTTTTAAAAGTGAAGTTTTAAATGATTTCGACGATTTTGAAAATCGCTCGATTTAATCGACGAGTTAAAATAGCCTTCCGAGGCACAGTCTCGGAATTCGACGAAACTAGTTCCATTGGATCCGTAATAGTTTATTATTATCGGATTTCAAATTTCGTAGTGTTTGGAGTTGCCATTTGTTCGTACGGGAGAGAAACACGTTGAAATTAAAATTTAAAATTTAATATTTTAAATCGATTCAAAAGGCTATCTTCCACATACGCCAAAATTAGCCTTTGAAACATGTTCCATTGTATTCGGAATGCGGGTAAAACATTATAAACGCCAGGCGGCATGTCTAATTTGGAGTTCGTTCGAAAATCATGTAAATTGTAAGAAAATAATAATAAAATAGTATTTTATACATTTATAAATACGGTTCAACTGAAACCCTAGTTCCTTCTTCTAGCCGCCGGCCAAAGCTTTCAATGGCCGAAAGCTTGCATGTTTTCCCCTTGTTTTTCTCTCAACCCATCATCTTTCACCAGAAATTTTCTACTAGCAAAACATAGGGCTCACCACGCTCTTGAAATCCAACGGTCAAGATCTAAGATGGCGCGTCGTGGTGGTGGAAATGGGGTTTGGAAGTCACGACGTTCAACCCTCAAATGCTCGTCGATGGGTGAGCTTCAGGCGACCGGCTTTCTGACGTTGGTGAGGCTTGCGGGGGGCTTCAACGTGGCAGGTTTGGATCGACCTCCGGCGCGACGAAGGTGGAGCGATGATCAATTGAAGAAGCGCGATCATGAGTTCGTCGAACTGGACAAAACGATAGGGCAGAAGATGTTATCGGCGGCCTAGATCTGCAGTTGAAATTTTACGGTCACGATTCTTTCTGGGTATTATATATATTAAAAAGAGAATATTTATTTATAAAAATTATATTCAAACTTATAAACGCATACATTATCAGAATTTGATGAAACTGGCGACGTCGGAATCACAGTGACGAGATCTACGCTGTAGTGCAGATCTGGAGGCGTTTGGAGCAAGCAAGAATTTTAGATTAAATCGATCGGGCTCAATTTAATTTAAAATTGGAACGCTCAGCATTTTAAACGCAAGGTGAGTTAATCTCACTCACATCTGGATGACCAGTTAATTTAAATAGTTAAAATTTAAATTATTGATTGATTGGTTGAGCGTGAATATTATTATCTATTTGGGTGTGATATTGTATATAGTAGTATATTTATTGGAGTGATTGATATTCCCGCATTATATAGCGGATGAGACCCTATGCGCCCTGCATAATCGCGGATAACCCTTATACCACGATGTCCGCCTCGAAGTGGGATTTGGTATTTTATTTGTTGACTAATATCTGTGGATGCAGGGAAAAGCATGTTGGAGGGATCCAACTGGATTCCTCAAATTATTGAAATTTATTTTCATAATCTGTGATATGACTGATTAATTATCTTTGATTGATTTTATCCAGACTTGAAATATTGAATGCTATGGGTTGACGGAATATATATTTTGGGTATATTAAGATATCAAAATATAAAGAATGGATTTTTGAAGGAACTAAAAAGAGAATTTTTAAGTAAAATAATTTAGCTAATTTGGATAAATTTAAGAACGAAATTGGGAAGGAATAAAAGTTGATTTTTAAATTCTAATAAATAAATTCCAAGTATGGGAAAGGAGATTTTTGAATAAATGGGAATAAATGAATTTTTAAAATTAAGTGATATTATTTAAAGAAATAAAGGATTTATTTTTAAATTCAAGGTTTAAAATAGTTTGGGAGAGATAAAGAAGAATTTTGGAAAAAAGTATGAAATTGGTATTTTCAGTTTAAATAAGATTTTAAATCATAATAAAGGAGTAAAATCTGAAATTAATGGGTTTTGAAATAAAATTGAGTAAGTAAAGGAATTTATTTTAAAATGGAGTAAATTTTGGAAATCGATTTGAAAATTGATTAAGTGTTTGAAACTGTGATTAAAGGAGAATGAGACTATGGAATTTATAAACTGGGTTTATAAAGTGAAATAAGATATCAGTGGATATTAGAAAGTATAAATTCACGATGGGAATTTATAAAGAAATGGGTAATTTGTTTTAAAAATAAATAGTGGTTGTATTTTTAAAGGTGTGGGAAAGAAATTAACGGGTTTGGGACGTAAATTTAAATTGGGATAAATCGAGAAGGATTTATTAACTGATTAAATGGACTATTTTGGAATGGAAAGTGTATTTTCCTAAAAAGCCAAGTATGTTTTCAAAGCTGATTTTTAAGTATAAGTTAAAAGTTTTAAAGTTGTTTTAAAAGAATGTTTTTGAGAAATTATTATTTATGATGTTCAAAATTTTAAAGGTAAATGTTTATTAAGTTATTTATGGTAGTAATTATTTTAAAGGTTAAATTGGTATTATGATTTAAAAGATAATTATTAAATATTTATATTTTATAAAGTAGCTTTATTTTAAAAGTAGTTTGGCTAAAGTTTTTATTTGCAAAATTAGTATAGAATTTCATAACTTTTATTTTGAATAAATTTTTTTTAAGTAGTTTTATTTTAAAATGTTTTAAGTATATATTTTTGGATAAAGTGATTTAATTTGTTTAAAAATCTAATTCAATAAGATTTGGCGTTTTCTGTGGAAATAAACAGATGGTCGGAATTTGTTCAGTAAGAAATAAAAAGAGATTTGAAACTATTTTCAAAAGTGTTGAAACATGAACATAATATCTTGGGTAGATATTTTTATGATAAATAATTTGGAAAATTATTTAAATCTGGTGGTTGCTTGTGGATGTTATTTGATAGTTAAATAACCAACTATCAAATCTGGACCTAAATATAACTTTGGAAATATCTAGGAGAGGTATGAGAATTATATGGTACAGTTACCATTCGAGGTGCTATGCTGTACGTATAAACTCGTTCGTTCTTCTAGGATATTTATAAGAAATTCCGTCCACTAACGGTTAGGAGGTGATCTCCGATCTTATCTTCATCCTTTTATTTTCTAAAGAACCGGGGTTGAGTTTATCGGGAAATAGCGAACGTTGTTTCGAAGAGACCGGGATCGGATTTGTGATCCGAAAACCACTTCGATCCAACGAGTACATTTTCGTGATGAAGACAAGAGCTTGGAGTCGAAGATGGAGCAGTGAAGTGCAAGGGCTAATCGCTACTAATCCTGAGGGTGATTCCAAAATGGATGTAGTAGGAGTAGTGCCTTCGGTTCCGTTCGGACCGGGAACGGACTTGTATGGATGAATGCTATCAGACCATCGTTAGGAGGGCGATGAGCATTCTAAGTGAAATGTGTTCTAAAAAGGTAACGCATAGCCTCAAGCTTCATCAACCGGGAATGACTGAAACTCAGGGGATATGCAGCAAGGCTAAGTGGCTAGCAACCAAATAGGGTAAGATTTCCCCTATCTAGATGTCCCTTTTTATTCGGCTGTATGGGGTGGTTGCTGATCCCAACCGCGGGGTGATCTTATTCGGACTATCCAGTAAGGGGTAGCTCCGGCCTTGTGTTGCAGTGGATCGGGAGGGATCCTCGGTATGCTGATCTAGACCAGGTACCGTGATAGGTGGTACCCCAGTGCCTAGTCATTAGTTGGAAATCCATTCTCCCTATGTGCCCTTTACGGTTTTGATTGTAGAACCTAGTATTGCTGGAATTTAATGAATGTAACAATTTCGGCTATTTGAATAAGTATTTGTACTTAGACACTATTATAATATCAAAGGATTTTCATAAGAAATGTTTTGGTTATCGTAAGGTAAAAACCCGACATGTTTATTTGTGGCATGGTCTTACGAGATACCTTTGATTTTCAAAGGATTTCGAAACTTTAAATAATTCAATTGAGTGTATTTTCTCACGCTAGTTTTCCAGACTGACTCGGGTTTTATTTTATTATAATGCTCGGGTCAGACCGAGTATTATAAAATACAGGATTGGATGTTGTGGAGCTCAGGAGACGAGCTGGATGGCGAGACGTAACGTACTTGATGTATATTCCGCTGTGCTGTATAAGCTATATAGTCAGCTTTTGTGAGGACAAGTTAATATAATTGTCCAGTATTTGCTATTGATTGTATTGTACTCTATTGATGTAATGTATATAACAGATATAGTTTCTTTTTGTGTAAAGATCAGTCATTATCTATTATATATTGTTCCGCTGCGATTGTGAGATTATGTTATTGTTTTAGTTCCTTCTTTCTTCTATCTTCTTCTTTTCCATCAACAATCTGTCTTTTTCGGCACTCGATCTTTTGACATATTATAAGTGGCGTATTTGTCTCGATTTTCGAGGGTCGAGAAGGGCGGGTCATCACATATTCTCTCTTGAAATAAACATTCATTATTATATTAACTTTTCTATAAAACAAATACTTCCCGAAATAATTTTAAAAACATTTCCAAAAAAGGTTGGAGTAAAACACAAAAGTTCAAAACCATTTTAAATAAAATTCCATAGAAAATGCCAAAAGTCACATTTAAAAATCATTCTTTGAATCAAAACCAATTCCAAATCTAAACAACAAATAATAATACTCCCAAATACTTTAATTAGGCCAATAGCCACCATAGCACTTAACCATTGCTATTACACATTTTATCACTAAAAGGTTCAACTTTTTAACATATATCAACATCACATCCAATATGGCCGAACTACCAAAATTTGGCATTCATCAATTTATACAACGGGTATATAACTGAATTTAAAAATCAATAGTAAGGAGAAATCCGGCATCCTTTTCATAATTCCCTATATTTCATTTTATATGTCATTCGATTTTTAAAGCGATAATTCAACAAAACCAAATCATTAAATCATTCTAGCACAGAATAATAATTTATATCTACTATATATCATATAGTGTTCATCCAGAGGTGAGATAACTCACCAAAATTCCAACGGATGCTTAAGCATTTCAGTTTGAAATAAAATCGAACAACGTTCGACTTTAGCCCAGAATTCCACTATTCCAAACTCAATGAAACCAATGCAGCATAGATATCACTCCTACAAGCACAACACAAAAGATCACAACTTGATTAGACCTCGTATAAAAATGTTATTGATTTTATAAGATTTTGATTTAAAAACATTAATTAATTAACTAATCATTTAATTAAATTTAATGACCCACCCTAAACCATTTTCCCAAACACTAATCACCTTTGTGTACATGCTCGTGCACAACCCAAAATGCACGCAACCATCCCCTCCCTTAAATTGAGCTATACTCCATGAATCGACCATGGAAAATTGAAATCAACTCCACTACGCGACCTCTTAACATCCCCCCACTAATTCAGGCCCGGCACTAACCTCCTCCTCATGACCAAATCCTACCATAAGCGACAAATGATATGCCGCAAATGTAAAGACCCAAAAGTCGACCTTCGAAAATCGGCATCCGTACTTCACTTGTACTCAAAATGTCGTAGATTCAAATGCCGAATCTGGTTCTCCGGAGCTTATAATACCATTAAATATAACAACACAGCGGAATAAAAATAGATGATATCATATACAATCCAATGAATACAATATCCAGTATGATATACAACAATGATATCAATATGATACAACAATATCAATATACATCAGAGATATGATACAAGAAATAGCAGCGGAAAGAAAATAGATAACACCAGTAGTGGATAGAATATCTCCAATAGAATGCTCCAATCCATATCTAGCGGAAAGCAAGGTCAGTCGTCCAAGGACTGACTAGCTCCAGATAATCTACTCAACCTGAATATCTGAAAACCCCAACTCTAGACTGCTGGTGTAGAAATTTATGAGCACCCAGAGTTTAGGAAAGGAACAATAAACTCTGGGTCAGTCATGGGACTGGTGTGAGCAACAAAACAGTTTATCTTTAAACAAACAACAAAAGAAATTTAAACATTGAAACCCGCAATGCTTTTTGAAAATGAAACTACCATAAGACCTCCCGCCACACACACAATGAAAACGCAGAATTGGAGGATATTTCTTCTTATGATAGTCAAACATGCTTACTACGCAAAGTAAAACTCTTTTGATATTATTATTAGTGCATAGTGTCGAAAGCATTTCGAAAATAAAATATAAATCTTAGCCAGCATAGACATTCCGAACTATGCCTACTATAGCTACCATCTAAACATTGGTGACCACCATAAGTAAATGGCAGGTTCTACAACTAATACCGTACAAGGTTCGTATTGGAAGATGGATTTCCAACAAATGGTCGGGCTAAGGAACTTCCCACTGTCAATGGGTACGCCTCTGGCGGGATGCCCCGAGAACCTACCCGGCTCTCTGCCAACACAAGGTCGGGTTACCTCTGTAACTAGGTAACTACTACTCGAGTATGCCATCCCCCGGTCCTTTGGGACCTTTATCCGAGAGCTCTCTATACCAACATCACACCTAATAAATAAAGTGTGTCCACATGAGTAAGTATCTGGGCTCCATACCATGATACCACCCTTTTCCAGAAGGAAATGACATACCCTAAAGGGCGCGACCCTCGTAACTTTGCCGCATCATTCCTGTTTCGACCATTTCCGGTCTGTGAGGTTCGATGGGGTCTCGTCCACAAAGCTACGCTTTTTCACAAAGCCATGCTTTGATCACAAATGATCAATAAATGACCATCAACACACAGCAACACTCAGCATGCCACATTACCAAATTGGGAGTATATCGCTGATAACCTTCAACTACATAACCTCTAAGCTCGTACGTCTCAGAGAAGAGTGTTAAGCTAAGAGAATAAATTCTCCGCCACCAACAGAAATGTATTTGAAAGAAATCTGCTTTATATCTCAAAATGTAATGTCAAACATGTAACCATACAAGTCTGTTCCGGGTTCGAACAGAACCGAAGGCACTTCCAAAGAAGCCCTTGCAATCCGGGTATTCACAATCCCGATCAAACTTCCCATCACTTAGGGAATCTCTATACCGTAGCTACTCGGTGCAGAGACAATCGATAGGTCATCCTATCGTTCTCGCAAATACCCGGTCTTCAACACCGGTCTTCAAATGCTATCCATATACGACGTATCACTTATTCAGAATGGGTTATGTGACACAAAGGTCCTCTCCCGGCTAAACCGAATAATGAGCGCAATGTTTTAAAAACATATAGATAATGGGATTTCAATTAAGTCACAACTTATTACCCAAAACTTTTCTTCAAATGGTTTAAACATATTACCATTTTAATCTTTTAAATAAAAAGATTCATTTTAACAACCTACAACGGTTTAAACAATTTCCACATTTTTATCTTTTAAACAAAAGATTCATTCACAGATTTTCCAAATCAATTTCCATTTCAATTGGATTAACTAGTTAAATCTTTAAAACAAAGATTTAACTTATAACTTTCAAACAATTCCATTTCAAATGGTTTAAACAAATCATCATTTTAAATCTATTAAAAATAAACAGATTCAATTCATAGCTTTCTAAAAGAATTCATTCATAACTTGGAAAACCATTTTTCAATTCAATCTTGAAATTCCTTTTAACTTAAATTGGAATTTCATTTCTTATATGAAAGTTTTCATCATTGAAAACAACAGTTTTCATTTTGGAAAATATGATTCATTTATACGAGTTAAGGTTCTTCGGTAAATCCAAATTCTCAAACAATACTTTTAAAATGGTTTAAATTCATACAAACGCATTTATATCATCTTTAATCCCTAGTTTCCAATCATAGGATTCAATTTCAAACTTGAATTCAAATTTAGATCAAATTATTTAAATTTTCAAAACTCGATTAAGTTATTCAAAATAACTTTTATCTTTGAAATTCCATTTCAAAAGCTTTTCATTTTAAACCCAAATTTCCAATTTCAAAATCAATTGAAATTAAAATTTCAATTTCAAAAACATCAAATTTAAATTATCTGTGACTTAACTGATTTCCACGTGAAATCCATATTTGTGTGTGTAAAGGTGTAGTCCAGGGGTTTCACACAATAGTGCAACATCATTCAATCATCACAGATCAGAATACAGATGTAACGACCCGCCATTTTGGACCATTCGCATCCATTATAAGTGTATAGGTAGACACTCATGCCGGAATTGAATTGCTCAAAATACCGCGTTGTTAATTTAAATTTGGCAAAACTGAACATATACAGTAAATAAATGAATAATCACAGATCACAGTCACAGAGTAATAAGTGCAGCGGAAATAAAAGAGATAGTAGTTCATGAAGCTACTATATAAATATATGAGTTACATCAGAGTTAAAACAGATACAACGGAAGAGTAATACAATACATCAGATACAAATCAGAATACATCACTGGAATCATCGAATGCTGAAAGCAGAATAGATGGCTGGATCTTCAAGCAAAGCTCCAACTTCAAAGGTGAGTCTCGAATACTGGTTCACTCAGTCTGACCCGAGCGTAAAGAAAAACACAAAACACTCGAGTCAGGATTAACATTCTTATATTAATAAATCCAACTCAAGTGAAATAGCAATTGAAATACAAGTAACTCAAAGGATGTTTGGAATAACCATCCTTTAAGGATCCGTTAAACTATGTACTATGTAGTAGTGTATGATAAGTAGATAATGTCTATCAGTAATATAAAAAGATATCAAAATAGTGTTAAGTCATGGCCCATTCCACCCTTAACACATTTTTATTCCCAAAAGTATATACAAGACCGTAGTTTCCCCAAAACCGGAAGTCACCAGAGGGCAATCCATATACTAAAGGTACAAATCAAAATCGTAGTGGTCGCGCATAAATGGAATACAAGTATGACAAGGCACATGAGGCAATACCCAAGGTAGTGATACTACCGTTCACCTGATCCGGACTGGTGAGAACGCAACGCCGCAGCGCCCGCAACACCGTGAAACAACACTCCCAAAATCAAGGGTGCACCAATCGACAACAAGTAATAAGTAGTTCGAAGAAGTGTGTCCACTTGAGGTAGCTAATCCTCCATTGGCCCGGCACAGCTCCTCCATTGGCCCGGCACAGCTCCTGTTTTAGTCATTTCCAATTTGACACAAGTGTTAAGGCTATCCATTATCGTTCTCTTTCTTCAGTCATCACGTACATCACTCCAACCACTTCATTCTGGATCATCACTCCGCGTATAGTTATTAAAGTGGTTTTCGGTTTAGACAGAGAGTATGTCCATAACCTATTCCGGTCTCTTTAATAACTTTCGTAATTATTTCACCGATTGGTCGTTTATATATTTCAAAACCAAATCAAATTCAATTTCAATTAGAATTTGTAAATCAACATTTCATTTGTCTTTCGAAATCAATTTCCAAAATATTCGTTTCAAAACTTCATAATTACCATTTCAAAATCTTATAATTCAATTTCAATATCTATTTAAAACCATTCAAATATTGATTCAAGTTCGTATATAAGTTTTATTCCGAAATCATTTGATTTAATTTAATTTAACATTCAAATCAATTTAACTTCATTTATCGATTTCATTCAATATTCGTTAAGTAAATTTTCCATTCAAAACAATTTCTATTAAATTTCCAATTCATTAAATCCATTATTTAAATTCAACTTCATTATATCAAAACTTACAAATTTAATTAAATTAAATTCATCAAACCAAATTCTTTAAATTTCAAGTCTTACATTAATTCAATGGATCACATTTTATTTCTTGTTAAAGAAATTCAATTTCACTTATTTACTTACTTAAATAATTTCCAAAACTTAATTATAAAGAAACTCAATTTCAATTATTACGAAGTAAAATTCACTTATTCAAAAATTCAATTTCACTTATTAAAGAATTCAATTCAATTTAATCATTAAATAATTCAATCTTATTTAATTATTAAATAATTCAAAACTTAATTATTAAATAATTTCAAAGTTTAATAATTTCAAACTTAATTATAATTTCAAACTTAATTATTAAATCATTTCAAAGTTTAATAACTTCAAACTTAATTATTAAATCATTTCAAACTTAATTCAATCGTTTCTCAAATTAAACAACATTCTTTCAACAATTACATTGTTAATATTTTGTTTCAGATTATTAAATATTAACATTTTCCTTTCATTAAAATTAAAATTTCAACTTCATTTCAAAACCATATTATTTATTCAAATAAAATATTCGTTTATTTTTAAATCAAATTATTGACCAATCGGGTTTTTATTTAATTCTCTATCCTAGGTCAAAGTTCAATTTGGGTATTTATCATTTCAACCCGATTCCAATTCAATTCAAAATCAAAGCATAACAAAGGGAACTTGCAGTGTGATAACTGGGATGGTGTCAAAGTAGCAATAACAACAAACAATATCAATCCAATAATCAATTCAAATAATCCCGAAATAACCGTATTAATTCGCATTGTTGTTTGTATGAATTAATATAATTATTTCTAGAATCTACACTATCATTTCATGTAGATTAAAGATTATTGCATTACGGTTCTTCACTTGTCATCTATTTACAAGTTCATACATCATCAGTTTAACAACATACATTCAGTGTTTCAAAGTGTAATTAACAAATCCTACGTGTCAATAAATTTAACAGTTAAATGGGTCATATCATACAAATGTCAGTTAATCAAATTTAACATTTAACTTTACTATATCAAGTTCAATTGCATACTGTTTATCATTTAACATTAACAATTTAACGTCCAACATAAACATCAACAATCAATCAATTACCAGCCAAACTGTATTATCATCGCATAAATAATTAACAGATAATGGTATTAGATGTCATAGGTGAACATATACAGGTAATAGCATATATAACAGTGTGATTAACTAACAGCAGCATATTTCAATTGTCGTTTCAATTGAAATCAAATTTAATAAATAAAAGAACGTTAATCGTGAGTGAGTGCTCACCTTTCGAGGCTAGAGAAGCGAACGAGAGTGAGATAAGTTACAAATCCAAGCACGAATTCCAAGGCAAGTTAAGATTGGTACGAACCGACGATCAAGCTGATAAATAGGAGTAGACGAATTCAAATCAGAACGGAATCGATGAAGATAAATTTGAATAGCTGAAGTAATATACAACTATACATGTAAAATCCTATTTTAATTTCAAACATGTACTAAATTAAATATATGTCCTTATTTCAAAATTCATTGTTTCAAATTAAACTTAATATTAAAATCAAACGTATTTTTAAATTAAATAAACACTATACATTAACTTATAAAAATGCAAAACATTTACCCATTTAAATCCATATATACAAAAATCAAAATCCATATCCAAATATAATAAAATCAATAACAAAATACATAACATAAAAAAATCCATATATTATATTGTCAACAAACAGATTTACCAGAAGAACAAATAATTCATCTATTTATGTATACGGCAAGTTTTTTTTTTATATAGATGTGAAATTGTATATGCTTTTAATTGTATGTACTGTAACCTAGACCTTTATATTTAAAACTTCTTTATATAATACATAAAGTACATAGCCTATTATACAATATTGTAATCCCATAGGTGCAGACGAGCCTGACGTACATGCTAAAATAAAAATCACTATTGTTATAATCTATGTACACACATATACTTGCGTAAAATCAACAATGTGCATATAACTTATACAACTGCAACTTATAACTTTAAAATTTTATAAACAATATATACTTATATAGCGATATGTAAAATTCAAGAAACATATATATATCAATACATAAATACCTCTGTCATATAAATAATATCACTTCATAGAATAGTAAAATATAACATACCTTTATAAAATATTATAAATACGTAAAGCAACCTATGCTGAAGCCAGATGTAACATATATATACCCTTGTTTACACTTTATACATATACAAACAAATATGAAATGAGGCAACAGCAAATACATGAGTATAAATATATATGTAATTTAAAACTCGTTGTTAAATCCCAACACATACAATATCTATATTTATATAATTTAAGCCCAAAATCAACACTCATATATATTATATACTATTGCAAAATATCATCATAACGTCATGCAAAAATCTTTCTTCTGGTAATATATATTTTAAACACTTACGCATGATAAACAACGGAAAGACAAAGTCTGGGAACAAAGACCACGGTGGTGGAATCAAGGTGATGTGGACGGCGCGGCTACGATGTGAGAGTGTCGGCCGCTTGCTGGAAGGAGAAGGTGAGGCTGGTGGGTAGTTGCGTGTTGTTTAGGAGGGAGGAGCATGGCGATGACGTGGCGGAGGCCGGTTCGGTGAGAACGAATCTATGGTGGTAGGCTTCGGCCAAGGCTGTTGGTGGGGTACATGGTCAGTTGGTGGAGCACGGCAGGAAGAAGGAGGAGCATCGGTGGTCCTGTGTGGCTGTGTACTTCGGCGTCAGTCAAGAAGGTGGCTGTGGGAATGGTTGACGCGTGAGGGAGATAGCTCGGAGAGAATAGGAGCTTGCGTGGATGATTATCTGATAAAATCTATTGTCTATATTTTTTTTAATAGAAGAGTACAAATTTTGTAGAGGGGAACGTGATATGGCATGTAAATCTTGGTCAAAGTGAAGAGGGTAGCAGCAACTTGCTTTTTAATTAAGAACAGAAGAGAGAGAGGCACGCATAGTCAATTATATTATATTTCTGAATGAAACCAGTACCAAGGCAAAGTACGAACCATTGTATACATTAAATGAAAATAGGAATAGTAAAAGACGAAAAGTTACAGGGTGGATTTCTAGGAAAGATTTAAAAGCAGAAGGCTATTGGAATTACACGGTGGGTATATGAATGGACAAAGAGGAACTAATGACTCAAATAGCGAACCGCAACGGCTAACCGTTTACCGATTTCACGGCGAACCGCGGTTCGAAAAACAGAAGTGAATATACTGTTGAGATCGGCATGACCAGATGATCAAATCGGTATATAGATACTGGTTGTATGATCGAATTTATAAAAATTCGAAATTTCTACCAGCGGAAAATGCGAGAAAAACGTAAGAAAATAAGATCGACGGAGCTAAAGATGTCCGAATTTTGAAAAACGAAAAATAGCGTTTGCTTAGAAGATGGTTTAGAATTTTTCTATGTAAAAATATTTAGGTTCCGAAAATATTTTATTTTCATTGCTTTTTTAACTGATTAAATTGAAGTAAATTTACGCTCGAAATAAACTTTCATATTTTCGGACGAAAATTTACCAGTTGCTATGTTTAACTAAACGCATTCCAAATATCAAATTTATATTTCAAAAATTTTATCGTTTAAAATTTCTCAAAATTTCAACTAATTACGTTATTAAAACAGTTGAAATTTATGGGTCGTTACACTCTCCCCCACTCAAAACTTTTCGTCCCCGAAAAGGAACGAGGTAGGAGAATAGAAACAACTAGAAAGAAAACAGATTTGAAATACAAAATTACAGTTAATTTAAACCATATAAATTCAAATTTAAATTAATTGATATTCAATAATTGATTTAATCCATTTGATTTCACTAAATCAATCTCAACTATTTCTAAATTCATTATCTTATTATCCAATTATCCTCAATTTACAATTTCTAAAACCATAAATTTGAATAATCCTTTATTATAATCATATTTTATCATCAATTTAAATTCTTCTTTATTCCAAATTCTTATTAAGTTTATTCCACTTAATATATCTTATTACATATATTTAACCCATATAAATTAATTTAAACCATATAAATTTCAATTTAAATTAATTTATATTCATTAATTGATTTTAAATTCAAGGTATTTCCATAAGTTGATCTAATTTCAATTTATTAATTAACCTTCAAAACAAAATTTATTTTCCAATTATCTTATTATTCTATTTATCTCTATTAACATTTTATAATTAAAATGTAAGTGTATAACATTTGTTATAACCACTCACATCTTATTTATAAATTCAATTTATATTATATATATTATCCAATTACATATTCAACTCTTGAATAATTTAGGTAAGTTGTATTAGAATGCAGTTGAACAATATACAAATAATATTTTCCCAATTTAATTATTCAAGTTTAAATATTTATTCCAAATTTTTGGTTTTATTTATAATTAAAATCATCTTTTAACCAAATTTAAGAATTAGATTTCTGATTAACTTAAACACTTTAGAGTTATATATAATATATTTATATCAAATCAAATTAAATTTTAAACTAAGATACCCATATATATATAAATCAAATTATACTAAAGAAATTCAAATCAAAATATTTTTCAAAACAAACCGTAGCAAAGCTACAGAATAGTATCTCCACTTCGAAACTCGAAAATGAATGTCGATGATGCGGCCGCCATCACCGAAATTATTTTCCAGCGACAAAGAGAAGAGCACTGATTTCAACATTTTTAAATTCATTGAAAACGATTTCTATTTGAAAATACCTTCAATAATATATATTTTAAAAATTTAAAAACCAAAGCTTGAAATCACTGTAAATTAAATTCTCAAATTCTTGATTTAATTCATTTTAAATTTACAAAATCAATTTATAAACCAAGTTTATAATTTCCATTTATTTATAAGTTGGAAAATCAATGGTTTGCAAAACAATAAATGATAATCAAATATTATCATTTCTGACAACAAATCATTAACAATTTAATTTCAGAAATCTTATATTTATATATAATATAATCATACAAAACTTTTATTTTATTTATCAAATTTGAAAACGATATTGTGTCAGTTTGTTCTGTTCAAGTGTTTTGGAAATCCTATCGATAGCGTTGATCAGACGAATCGATCGAAAACCCAAATCAACATCAACAACTCAAACAACACAATTTATTTTAAAACATTAAATATTAGTTTACAAATACATTTCTTTGCTCGACGATACAGGAATGAATTTTTGTAATAAGGATAGGGATTCAAATTTTTTTTTGTTGACTTAAATCAAAGAGAATTTTGATTCGAAAATAAGTTTGAAACAGAAGATAAGATAATTCAATTACCACAATCGGGAGATGGATGAGTTTATTTAATTTACGGGCAACCTTAACCGGGTCGTCCGTAACTTCAAGAATGAGATTGATGCTGAATTCCGAGGTACATCGACATTCGGTCTCAAGAAATAGAATTCAGGTATAGTAGGAGATAGATAGCATCGTAAACCGAGGATACAGAAATCTCCAGTAAATCGATGCCGATTATAAAGGAGTTTTGCTCCTTTACGAATCATTCGAAGATTGGCGAGACCGCCGATCTATTATAGAGATCATTCAAGTGGAGGTATGAGATGCTTCCAGAATTGAAAGAAGACGAATAGTGAGGGACACGAATGAAATTTGGAACCGTAGGGAACGTTCCAAAATTCAAAGGAATTGAGTCAAAGGAAGAGATTGAAAATCGAATGAGAGTGATTCTGTAAATACATTTACCTTATATGTTAAGTTTTGACTAGAGCTACCAAAGCTCTGGTACCAACTGTAACGACCCGCCATTTTGGACCATTCGCATCCATTATAAGTGTATAGGTAGACACTCATGCCGGAATTGAATTGCTCAAAATACCACGTTGTTAATTTAAATTTGGCAAAACTGAACATATACAGTAAATAAATGAATAATCACAGATCACAGTCACAGAGTAATAAGTGCAGCGGAAATAAAAGAGATAGTATTTCATGAAGCTACTATATAAATATATGAGTTACATCAGAGTTAAAACAGATACAACGGAAGAGTAATACAATACATCAGATACAAATCAGAATACATCACTGGAATCATCGAATGCTGAAAGCAGAATAGATGGCTGGATCTTCAAGCAAAGCTCCAACTTCAAAGGTGAGTCTCGAATACTGGTTCACTCAGTCTGACCCGAGCGTAAAGCAAAACACAAAACACTCGAGTCAGGATTAACATTCTTATATTAATAAATCCAACTCAAGTGAAATAGCAATTGAAATACAAGTAACTCAAAGGATGTTTGGAATAACCATCCTTTAAGGATCCGTTAAACTATCTACAATGTAGTAGTGTACGATAAGTAGATAATGTCTATCAATAATATAAAAAGATATCAAATAGTGTTAAGTCATGGCCCATTCCATCCTTAACACATTTTTATTCCCAAAAGCATATACAAGACCGTAGTTTCCCCAAAACCGGAAGTCACCAGAGGGCAATCCATATACTAAAGGTACAAATCAAAATCGTAGTGGTCGCGCATAAATGGAATACAAGTATGACAAGGCACATGAGGCAATACCCAAGGTAGTGATACTACCGTTCACCTGATCCGGACTGGTGAGAACGCAACGCCGCAACGCCGCAGCGCCCGCAACACCGTGAAACAACACTCCCAAAATCAAGGGTGCACCAATCGACAACAAGTAATAAGTAGTTCGAAGAAGTGTGTCCACTTGAGGTAGCTAATCCTCCATTGGCCCGGCACAGCTCCTCCATTGGCCCGGCACAGCTCCTGTTTTAGTCATTTCCAATTTGACACAAGTGTCAAGGCTATCCATTATCGTTCTCTTTCTTCAGTCATCACGTACATCACTCCAACCACTTCATTCTGGATCATCACTCCGCGTATAGTTATTAAAGTGGTTTTCGGTTTAGACAGAGAGTATGTCCATAACCTATTCCGGTCTCTTTAATAACTTTCGTAATTATTTCACCGATTGGTCGTTTATATATTTCAAAACCAAATCAAATTCAATTTCAATTAGAATTTGTAAATCAACATTTCATTTGTCTTTCGAAATCAATTTCCAAAATATTCGTTTCAAAACTTCATAATTACCATTTCAAAATCTTATAATTCAATTTCAATATCTATTTAAAACCATTCAAATATTGATTCAAGTTCGTATATAAGTTTTATTCCGAAATCATTTGATTTAATTTAATTTAACATTCAAATCAATTTAACTTCATTTATCGATTTCATTCAATATTCGTTAAGTAAATTTTCCATTCAAAACAATTTCTATTAAATTTCCAATTCATTAAATCCATTATTTAAATTCAACTTCATTATATCAAAACTTACAAATTTAATTAAATTAAATTCATCAAACCAAATTCTTTAAATTTCAAGTCTTACATTAATTCAATGGATCACATTTTATTTCTTGTTAAAGAAATTCAATTTCACTTATTTACTTACTTAAATAATTTCCAAAACTTAATTATAAAGAAACTCAATTTCAATTATTACGAAGTAAAATTCACTTATTCAAAAATTCAATTTCACTTATTAAAGAATTCAATTCAATTTAATCATTAAATAATTCAATCTTATTTAATTATTAAATAATTCAAAACTTAATTATTAAATAATTTCAAAGTTCAATAATTTCAAACTTAATTATAATTTCAAACTTAATTATTAAATCATTTCAAAGTTTAATAACTTCAAACTTAATTATTAAATCATTTCAAACTTAATTCAATCGTTTCT
This sequence comes from Allium fistulosum, assembly GCA_030737815.1. Taxonomy (NCBI): domain Eukaryota; kingdom Viridiplantae; phylum Streptophyta; class Magnoliopsida; order Asparagales; family Amaryllidaceae; genus Allium; species Allium fistulosum. The sequence goes on from CM060901.1 coordinate 1,622,832,665, forward strand.
CAAATTAAACAACATTCTTTCAACAATTACATTGTTAATATTTTGTTTCAGATTATTAAATATTAACATTTTCCTTTCATTAAAATTCAAATTTCAACTTCATTTCAAAACCATATTATTTATTCAAATAAAATCTTCGTTTATTTTTAAATCAAATTATTGACCAATCGGGTTTTTATTTAATTCTCTATCCTAGGTCAAAGTTCAATTTGGGTATTTATCATTTCAACCCGATTCCAATTCAATTCAAAATCAAAGCATAACAAAGGGAACTTGCAGTGTGATAACTGGGATGGTGTCAAAGTAGCAATAACAACAAACAATATCAATCCAATAATCAATTCAAATAATCCCGAAATAACCGTATTAATTCGCATTGTTGTTTGTACGAATTAATATAATTATTTCTAGAATCTACACTATCATTTCATGTAGATTAAAGATTATTGCATTACGGTTCTTCACTTGTCATCTATTTACAAGTTCATACATCATCAGTTTAACAACATACATTCAGTGTTTCAAAGTGTAATTAACAAATCCTACGTGTCAATAAATTTAACAGTTAAATGGGTCATATCATACAAATGTCAGTTAATCAAATTTAACATTTAACTTTACTATATCAAGTTCAATTGCATACTGTTTATCATTTAACATTAACAATTTAACGTCCAACATAAACATCAACAATCAATCAATTACCAGCCAAACTGTATTATCATCGCTTAAATAATTAACAGATAATGGTGTTAGATGTCATAGGTGAACAGATACAGGTAATAGCATATATAACAGTGTGATTAACTAACAGCAGCATATTTCAATTGTCGTTTCAATTGAAATCAAATTTAATAAATAAAAGAACGTTAATCGTTAGTGAGTGCTCACCTTTCGAGGCTAGAGAAGCGAACGAGAGTGAGATAAGTTACAAATCCAAGCACGAATTCCAAGGCAAGTTAAGATTGGTACGAACCGACGATCAAGCTGATAAATAGGAGTAGACGAATTCAAATCAGAACGGAATCGATGAAGACAAATTTGAATAGCTGAAGTAATATACAACTATACATGTAAAATCCTATTTTAATTTCAAACATGTACTAAATTAAATATATGTCCTTATTTCAAAATTCATTGTTTCAAATTAAACTTAACATTAAAATCAAACGTATTTTTAAATTAAATAAACACTATACATTAACTTATAAAAATGCAAAACATTTACCCATTTAAATCCATATATACAAAAATCAAAATCCATATCCAAATATAATAAAATCAATAACAAAATACATAACATAAAAAAAATCCATATATTATATTGTCAACAAACAGATTTACCAGAAGAACAAATAATTCATCTATTTATGTATACGTCAAGTTTTTTTTTATATAGATGTGAAATTGTATATGCTTTTAATTGTATGTACTGTAACCTAGACCTTTATATTTAAAACTTCTTTATATAATACATAAAGTACATAGCCTATTATACAATATTGTAATCCCATAGGTGCAGACGAGCCTGACGTACATGCTAAAATAAAAATCACTATTGTTATAATCTATGTACACACATATACTTGCGTAAAATCAACAATGTGCATATAACTTATACAACTGCAACTTATAACTTTAAAATTTTATAAACAATATATACTTATATAGCGATATGTAAAATTCAAGAAACATATATATATATATATATATCAATACATAAATACCTCTGTCATATAAATAATATCACTTCATAGAATAGTAAAATATAACATACCTTTATAAAATATTATAAATACGTAAAGCAACCTATGCTGAAGCCAGATGTAACATATATATACCCTTGTTTACACTTTATACATATACAAACAAATATGAAATGAGGCAACAGCAAATACATGAGTATAAATATATATGTAATTTAAAACTCGTTGTTAAATCCCAACACATACAATATCTATATTTATATAATTTAAGCCCAAAATCAACACTCATATATATTATATACTATTGCAAAATATCATCATAACGTCATGCAAAAATCTTTCTTCTGGTAATATATATTTTAAACACTTACGCATGATAAACAGCGGAAAGACAAAGTCTGGGAACAAAGACCACGGTGGTGGAATCATGGTGATGTGGACGGCGCGGCTACGATGTGAGAGTGTCGGCCGCTTGCTGGAAGGAGGAGGTGAGGCTGGTGGGTAGTTGCGTGTTGTTTAGGAGGGAGGAGCTTGGCGATGATGTGGCGGAGGCCGGTTCGGTGAGAACGAATCTGTGGTGGTAGGCTTCGGCCAAGGCTGTTGGTGGGGTACATGGTCAGTTGGTGGAGCACGGCAGGAAGAAGGAGGAGCATCGGTGGTCCTGTGTGGCTGTGTACTTCGGCGTCAGTCAAGAAGGTGGCTGCGGGAATGGTTGACGCGTGAGGGAGATAGCTCGGAGAGAATAGGAGCTTGCGTGGATGATTATCTGATAAAATCTATTGTCTATATTTTTTTAATAGAAGAGTACAAATTTTGTAGAGGGGAACGTGATATGGCATGTAAATCTTGGTCAATGTGAAGAGGGTAGCAGCAACTTGCTTTTTAATTAAGAACAGAAGAGAGAGAGGCACACATAGTCAATTATATTATATTTCTAAATGAAACCAGTACCAAGGCAAAATACGAACCATTGTATACATTAAATGAAAATAGGAATAGTAAAAGACGAAAAGTTACAGGGTGGATTTCTAGGAAAGATTTAAAAGCAGAAAGCTATTGGAATTACACGGTGGGTATATGAATGGACAAAGAGGAACTAATGACTCAAATAGCGAACCGCAACGGCTAACCGTTTACCGATTTCACGGCGAACCGGGGTTCGAAAAACAGAAGTGAATATACTGTTGAGATCGGCACGACGAGATGATCAAATCGGTATATAGATACTGGTTGTACGATCGAATTTATAAAAATTCGAAATTTCTACCAGCGGAAAATGCGAGAAAAACGTAAGAAAATAAGATCGACGGAGCTAAAGATGTCCGAATTTTGAAAAACGAAAAATAGCGTTTGCTCAGAAGATGGTTTAGAATTTTTCTATGTAAAAATATTTAGGTTCCGAAAATATTTTATTTTCATTGCTTTTTTAACTGATTAAATTGAAGTAAATTTACGCGCGAAATAAACTTTCATATTTTCGGACGAAAATTTACCAGTTGCTATGTTTAACTAAACGCATTCCAAATATCAAATTTATATTTCAAAAAATTTATCGTTTAAAATTTCTCAAAATTTCAACTAATTACGTTATTAAAACAGTTGAAATTTACGGGTCGTTACAACAGAAATATAGTTGATAAGCGATATAAACTATTACGCTTATCGTTCATTCACAGATCAGAGATATATATCACAGATGAGTAAATTACAGATCACAACATAAATCATGGTATATCACAAAGCATCATATATCAGGGATATCAAACAATTCACATTCAATAGTATCCAAACGTTCATAAGTAAGGTCAATTTAATTGTCTGATTAATTCGAATCAGATTGATTCCTTATGAATAAATTACTAATCCTGGTTAATTAACATTAATAAATTACAAAACATTTTGATTAATTATTCTTTAATCGTTTATTAATTAATCGTTAATAATAAATTAATTAACCTTTAATTATAAATAAATTAACCTTTAATTATAATTAATCAACCTTTTATTATTAAATAATTATCCTTAATTATTTAATTCACCCTTAATTATTTATCTTTAATTTATTGATTAACCCTTAATTAATTAATTATCCTTAATTGGTTACAACATTTTAAGTAATTAAGTAAGTAAACCTTTAATTAATTACTTTAATTTAATTAATCAATCCCTTTAATTATCTACCTTAATTAATTAAAGATAAACCTTTTATTATTATTATAAATCACTAAACCTAAATTATCTTTAAGATAAATCATTTTTCTTATTAATGATCTAATTATCATTAACTTATGCATTTCGAAAACATTTTACTTTCGAATTTATTTTAAGATTTCATTTCAATTTTGAAATGTAAAAATGAATACAGATTTAACCTAACAAGTTTTTAGAAACAATTCACAAATCCTTTAAATTACATGTTAAAGACATTATTATCTTATAAAAGGATTTTACAAGAATTTTAAACCAAATTTATTTTAAGTTCAAATCACTTTAAATATATTTTTAACATTTAAACTTGGTTTAAACATTTAAACTTTTAAAACTTCATTTATCTCAAAACTAGGATAGAAATTTAGGTTTGAGACCATATTTCAAAACTTTGATTAAATCCTGTTAAAAATCTTGCTTATATTTTATATTCAGTTTAAACTTTAGAACTCTTGACAAGTTTTACAACTTTTAAAACAGTTTGAAGAAAACCCGAGCCCTACCTTCAAACTCCCCGAGTCCAAACCCCAAAATCACGAGACCTCCTTCGAGTCTAACTTCTTCTTCCCAAAACTGGAACGACCAGAAAATGAAACGTGCACGTGCACATGTACATCGTCGACCATCACCTCCGGTCGTCATCGCTATATCGAGCAAGTCGAAATCCATCCCTGTACCAAAGTCCGATCGTCGAAACTCCGTCACGTCGCTGAGATCGAATTTCGAATAAAAATTCAAAACCTGGAAAACTCGAAAGCACCTCACCTCGAAACCTGACAACACGCTATTCTCATCGCCTCGACCACCAGAAATGCTCCAACTCCGGCTACGAATGCGTCACTCTTCCAGCCACCATTCCCCCAAAGCACACGCGACTCGGTCGATCATCGGTGATGAACTCACCTCGTTTCCAGACCACATCAATTTCGAGTCTAAAACCCTAAATTTGATTCGTTCAAACAAATCTTGCATTAGAAATTTTTTTGAACATTTTTCTTGTATTAGTAAATCACCCAGCTAGCCTCTCAACAAATTTTATCAATTAAAATTTGTTGAATCAACAGAAATTGATAAAAATGTATTTTTGATTCATTTTCGAATTGCACCCTGAATACTTACTTAAAAATCATCATCCTTATTTTAAAAATCCTACTTTTGAATAAGGATTCAAGTTACATAATTGAATTCGCAATTCATTGTAACGTCCCGCAAATTTTCGACTTTCGAAAATTCAACATCGATACTCGCTTTATCGACTGCCGAGCAATCGAGTGCCGGAAACCCGAAAAGTTATGGTTTTAAGAAAGAAGAAGTAGAAGAAGAAGGAGATAGAAGAAAAGGAGAAGAAAGAAAGAAGAACAACAGAAAACATCTGAACGACATCAATAGAAACACAGAACAGAGACAATATCAGAATCTCACATATCGCAGCGGAACAATATATAATAGATAAATGAATATCATTTAAAAACAAAAGAATTATATCTGTTATTACATTACATCACATCATATCATCAGAGTCAATGAACAACAATGGACAGTTATATAAACCTGTCCTCATACAGAATACACAGCGGAATAAATATATCAGATACAAATACTACGTCTCGTCATCCAGCTTATCTCCAAGCTCCAGAATATCCAGAATATCCTGATAATATAACTCTAGGCTGCCCGTGTGGAAATTGGTGGGCACCCAGAGTTTAGAAGGGAACAATAAACTCCGAGTCAGTCATGGTGACTGGTGTGAGATCGTAAAACAGTTTATCTTTAAAATAAACAACAGGATAATTTTAAAGTCAATTCGAAATGCTTTTGGAAAATGAAACTACCATAAGACCTCCCGCCACACACACAATGCAAACGCAGACTTGGAGGAGATTTCTTCTTATGATAGTCAAAGATGCTTACTACGAAAAATCAAATCATTTTTGATATTATTATTAGTGCATAGTGTAGAAAACATTTCGAAAGTATAATATAAATCTTAGCCAGCATAGACATTTCGAACTATGCCTACTATAGCTACCATCCAAACAGTGGGGCGCCACCATAAGTGAATGATAGGTTCTACAACTAAATCCGTACAAAGCTCGTATTGTTTCTTTGGATTTCCAACAAATGGTCAGGCTAAGGAACTTCCTTTTCCACGATGGGTACGTCCCTGGAATAGACGACCCGAGAACCTAACCGGATCTCTGCCAACACAAGGCCGGGTTACCTCTGCAAAAATAGGTAAATACTGACACGCGTATGCCATCCCCCGATCGTCACCGATCTTCCCGAGGATCCCCGATTCGCAACAAACCACATAGAAAAAATAATGCAGTAACCACAGAGGTTAAGTATCTGGGCTCCATACCATGATACCACCTTTATCCAGAAGGAATGACATACACTAAGGGGCGCTACTCCCTAGAACCTTGCTGCATTCGTCCTGTTTCGACCATTTCTGGGGTGTGAGGCTCGACGAAGTCTCGTCCACAAAGCTACGCTTTCTCAAAAAGCCCTGCTTCGGGTCAAACAAAATGATCAACCTATGATCACAAAGATATAAGATCAAACAAATGATCATATCACAAATGATCAAACACCGATCATTTCACAGCAACACTCAGTATGCCACGTTACCAAATTGGGATATATCGCTGATAAATTTCAACTACATAACCTCTGAGCTCGTACGTCTCAGAGAAGGGTGTTAAGCTAAGAGAATAAATTCTCCGCCACCAACAGGAATGTATTTGAAAGAAATCAGCTTTATATCTCAAATTGTAACGTCAGACACACAATCCATACAAGTCTGTTCCGGGATCGAACAGAACCGAAGGCACTTCTCACGAAGCCCTTGCATTTCCGGATAATTTTCAATCACGTCAGGACTTCCCGTCACTAAGGGTGATAAAACCTCTAAATCGAAGATCAGTCGATGTAGAGTAACTCGACGGTAATCCTTCCGTTTTCAAAAATATCCGGTCTTCAACACCGGTCTTCAAATGCGATTCATAACGACGTATCACATATTCGGAATGGGTTATACGACCCCATGGTCCTTTCCCGGCTAACCCGAATAGTGAGCGATTATTCAAAAATAAGTGTGGCATTCAAATTCATCCAATTCACAACAAATACCTACTCAAGGTAATTATTGATAGTCGGTTATTTAACTATCAATAAAGATGCGCAACATCATCAGATTCCAAATAATTTCCAAATTTTTTCATCTTCAAAAATATCTTTTACTAGATATAATATTTCCACACTTTAAAAATAAATCAACGTTTATTTTTTAAACAAATTCCCATTCCATTTATAAATTCCATAGTGGATTTATATTTCAAAATATCTACTGATATACGATTTTTAAATCGATTTCAATATTCAATCTCAATTTATCTTTAAGAAGATAAATTCTCAAAACGCTTCATTTCATTTTGGAAATGCATTTCCCTACTTATCTAATAATAAGTATTTCACAAATCATTTATTTTCAACACTTGGAAAATATTCGATATACTTAAATTAAATTAAGTATATATTTCATTCTTTAAGGAAATCTATTTTCTATAACAACATCAATTTGAGTCAAAACGAATGTTACGTAAAACATCGTTACGACGACTCAAAAATCACTAGTATAGGGATTCGAAATTAAAATAGATATGCAAATCCCAATACTAGATAAAAACATTTCCTTTTGGAAATCATTTACTATAACAACAGTGTTATAGTCCACCATTTCCTTATATTTTCGAAAACGCCTATTTCAACAATAGATGTTGAAATCTATGATTTCGATGTTTAACACATTTTACAACACCTTTAAAATGTTTAACTTCATTTTTAAAATATTACTTCTTCAAAAATGAATCCATTTTACTTAACAATATATTCACTGTCCAAAATCGTGAATAAAATTTACTTAACTCCATTTCAATCATTTCTACACATTTTTATCACATTCAATCTATTTTCGAATTTATAAGCACGTTTATAAATTCTATTTCTCTTTTTAATAACAACTTCGACTTATAAACCTTCTTTTATCAACTTCTATACTTAACTTATCAAAATAAGTGACTTTGGGTTTATAAACAACTTTTATAAATTTTAATTCTATTTATAAATACTTCACATCAAATCAATTTCAATATTGATTTCTAAATTTATTTTCAACTTTAAATAAAATTCCCATGCTGATTTCTCAAAGATTCATTTCTAAATATTAAATCAATTACAGATTGATTTCAAATTTTATTTATCACTACTAAAATAAATCCCTTATTTTTCTTTCAAATTTTTCAATATCCTGTTTTTAAATGGATTCTTCAAATTGAAATCATTTTTCATGGATTTTCCAAATCAGTTCAATTTACCGATTTAAATTTCTAATTTGATTTCCAACTTATCTCCTTTTAAATAAATTCCTTTTTAAGAAAATAAATTTCAATCGTTTCTTTCAATCTATTTAAAAATCCAACTTCTTAAATTAAATTCTTCAATTTATAATCACTATTTTACGAAATCCATTTATTTAACATTTTCACTTGATTCTGGAATAAATTCGATAAGATTATAAAAATTAACTTTTTATACTTTAAAATTTTCTTTCTTCAAAATTTATTTAATTTCAAAGATTGATTCACTTAGAAATTTCTACTTTGATTTCAAAAATTCAATTTCGTTTATTTTTTTGAAATCCAATGATGTCAAAACATCTATTCAGCTAAATTTTAGCTTTTCAAACAATTTCCAGACATCGATATGATCAATAACATCAATATAATCATTCACAGATTCATATCACAGTATAAATAAATTCAATCAAAGTGAGGGGTCCAGTTGGATCCCTCCAACCTGTTTCCCTGCATCCAAAGATGTTAGCACAATACCAATTCCGCTCCAGTATGGAATTATCGCGGTATATAGGTTTTTATAAATCCGCTTACTAACGGCGCAATAGGGTCTCATCCGCTATACGAGGCGGGAAATCAATCAATCCAATATATACATATGCCAATATGTATATACTGCTATATATATAGATATATCCTATCATATCTAATAGCACATTCAAACAAATCAATCAATAACTGCAATTCAATTATAAATCTGAGTGAGAAGATCTCACCTTAGCATTTAAATTTGCCATCCACTTCCAAACTTGACTCGATTTCCTTGATTTATACCTTGTATAAATAATTATACAAATTTATTAATATTCGAGCCAATTAAATAACCAATTTCCGTTTTTAATTGTTAAATTTTGATAGTTCGTTCTAAACCAATTTCTAAATTAATAAATTTCATTTAACCACCATTTAAATTTCTTTAAACCCATTTCCCTTTTATAAATTTATTTAATTAAACTTTAATTTAAACAATTAAACTTTCCTTTTAAATAAAAATATCCTTCGGTAACTAAAACAAATAAATAAGTTTTATTAACAATTTATTTGACAAATGAATTCAATTTATCAAATAATTCAATTTTATAAATAACCATCCTTTAAACAAAATAATAATTTTTTTCTCTATATATATACGCATATATTCATCAATTCAAAACTAATAAATACTTTACTGCATATATATGTTTATACTTCTCTCTGTAAAGTGTATATTTATTTTTTTATGGATATCAAGATCCAAATTAGGGAATAATCTCAGATATTCCTACCTGTTTTACTGTATATATTTTTTACACATATGTGAATATTAATTTAAAAATACAAATTGTAAATATACCTCTCTGTCAACAAAAACAAAGATGATAACCCCTCTCCATCGCGAAGCCACCCTGGCTCGTTCGAACACAAAACCCATCACCTGCTGTACGAACTCGACGAACCCCAATTCCGCTTTCCAGTGACCCGAAACTGTTCGACACCGCAATCCCCACGCAGCCTTGACGTCGACCAACCTCCAGTCACACTTACAGCTGCGACCACCTCGCGAACCTGCCTCCCAGAACACTGCCGCGAAGATCCACCTCGAACGCCTCCACGTGACACTCGAGACCCCACATTGCGTACACGACACTGCTGCCCCAAATCCCATCGCGAACGCCAACACGAGCTGCCGCGTTCGCTGACCCCTGACGACGCCTCCTCCACGCACGAAACCCCTAAACTTGCTCGACTAGAACCAACGACAGCCACGAATGACTCGCGACTGCCCCGCGAGCGAAACTTCCAATTCGCGATGCTTGATGGCCACCGCGACCTCGACTTTCCTTTGCCGCCGCATCTCGCCCTCGTTCGCGATATCTATTTTGGACGAGAGGGAATTTGGTTTTCGTTTATAATAATTTTTTTTATAGAGGAGGGAATGGCGATTGATTTATTTCGTTTCGTTTGTTTGAGCTGGGGAGAATAGATAAGGAGGAAGACGAAAATTTTATCATCTGCCATTTCTTCGTTTGATTTCGTTCGATTTTTTATGAAGAGGGAGGGGAATTTAAAAATCAAGGGAAGTATGGGTTGCACGATAATTTCGTGATATTAGGCACGATTCCAGGGAAGATAACGTGCTGCCTTTGACCCATTTTAAATTTAAATATAAATTGAATTCAATTTATATTTCAATTCGTTTACCTATCGTGTGCTCACAGATCAACACCGAAAAATACGAAAATTGAAATCCGGCAATAATACAACATTCCGGACCCAATGGAACTGGTTTCGTCGAATTCCGAGACTGTTTGAAAATTGACTATTTTTAAATATCGGTTCGAACGATTAAATTTCAAAACTGAACAGAACAGTTCAAAAATAAATTCTGAAGCTTCTATCAGCTTCAGTATTATCAATACGAATTTTAAAAGCCTTCGAAATATTTTTCTTCAACTTTAAATTGAATATTCAAATTTTTATTCAACTTCAATCGATTAAATTTTATAATTTAATCGCCAAATTCAAAGTTATATTCGGATTCAAATTAAATCATCGTTCAAATATTTAAAATTAATTAAATATTCTCAATTTAATTTGTTCAAAATTCCGGGTCGTTACAGACTTCCCTCCTTAAAAGAATTTCGTCCTCGAAATTACAAGTTAGAGAAAAAGGTCCTTAACTCGTCTACTATCTTTCCACATTCAAATAGTTTTATCAATTTTCCAAAACAAATCTTTCTATTAAAGATTCGTTATTAATCAACTACATTTCAACTTCAACTCTAAGTTTCAAAACAACATTGTTTAACTTCAAAATTCAAATTCGAGTTTAAATTCAAATTTTAACTTCAAAATTTTCTCAAATATTTTCTAACGCCCTAAATTTTCGAAAAATTTCGCCAGCGTCTCCTTTGCGCGGCTAATACGGTACGACTACAAAACGTCCCTACGGACTCTCAGATTTCAAAAAGAAAAAGAAAAAGCCAAGCGGCTAGACCAGAAATCATCAAAAACTCATATTAAAACTCAAATACATACCTTTTTCGAGCAATTCGAATTCTCTTCTAAATTAAAATCCTAATTCCTTTACACCTGTATATCTACTAGCCATTATATCTAGTTACAGCATTCAAACTATTCTGCAAATTCTATTACAAAATTTCAAATATAAACTGTTTACACATTTTTAACTTACTATTGAAGTTACATATCTATTCTCATTCAATTTTACATTTCGATTCACATTCGAATTCAATTCACAATTCCAATCTAATTTGGATTTAGTTTACTTCGTTTTCCACAAATCAAATTCAATTGCAGTTTTATTTACTTACAAATTCAAAATGAATTTTAACATTCAATTTCATTTTCTGGCACTTGCAATCGCAATTTATTCATTCATTTACTAATTCATTCGTTTTTCAATTTGAATTTCATTCTAATCAAATTTCAAATATTCTATAAGTTATCTACTTATTAATATTTCGTAAGTATTTTAAATAGGATTCCAGAGTCGTTTCAATTTTTTTCAAAACCATTTGAAACAATTCAAATTTATCTTTTGAATTTTCAAAACAAAACTCAATTTTCCAAACAACTTTTATTTAAAACAATTTGGCAGCAATTCCTCTTTTGGAAACCCGAAAATGAACACCAACGATGCCGCGGTCATCATCGAAGTTATTTTCCAGCGACCGAAAAGAGTTTAGAGCTTTTCATTCCGTCAGAACATTTTTCAAAACCTTTGAAATTCATTTTCAAATCAAAAAGAAATTTAAATTTCCAAATCTCCAAAATTTTCAAATTCCTTTCAAAACATTTCCAAAAACTTCTCTGGAATTCCGTTTTAAATTATAAGTTACATTTATAATTTATCATCTCAAATTTCATTTGTATATGAATTTTATTCCTTAACTTTGGAGTTACGATTTTAATTTCTTATTCAATTTCAATGATAATAGATTAATATTATCACTTCTAACATCCATGCAACCATATACTGTAATAATTTACAGAAAATCATTTCTTTTATATACAAAAATAGTTTTGGGCAAAATTATTTCATTCACCCTATTTTAAAACAATACTGTGCCGAATTGTTCTATTCAAGTGTTTAGAAACCCCTTCGATACAGTTTTGCAAGACTGTGCCGACGAAGGTTCATATACCACTCAATAAACCAATCATCACAATATAAAACAATTTTTATATTCACTAACAAATACGCGCTCGTATATATTATTACACTCAAACTCATTCTAGAGTACTACTGACTCTATCTCTAATGAGTAACACCCAACAGAGCAGGGTTGTCGCTTAACCATATGCTCTGATACCACTTGTAACATCCCGCAAATTTTCGACTTTCGAAAATTCAACATCGATACTCGCTTTATCGACTGCCGAGCAATCGAGTGCCGGAAACCCGAAAAGTTATGGTTTTAAGAAAGAAGAAGTAGAAGAAGAAGGAGATAGAAGAAAAAGAGAAGAAAGAAAGAAGAACAACAGAAAACATCTGAACGACATCAATAGAAACACAGAACAGAGACAATATCAGAATCTCACATATCGCAGCGGAACAATATATAATAGATAAATGAATATCATTTAAAAACAAAAGAATTATATCTGTTATTACATTACATCACATCATATCATCAGAGTCAATGAACAACAATGGACAGTTATATAAACCTGTCCTCATACAGAATACACAGCGGAATAAATATATCAGATACAAATACTACGTCTCGTCATCCAGCTTATCTCCAAGCTCCAGAATATCCAGAATATCCTGATAATATAACTCTAGGCTGCCCGTGTGGAAATTGGTGGGCACCCAGAGTTTAGAAGGGAACAATAAACTCCGAGTCAGTCATGGTGACTGGTGTGAGATCGTAAAACAGTTTATCTTTAAAATAAACAACAGGATAATTTTAAAGTCAATTCGAAATGCTTTTGGAAAATGAAACTACCATAAGACCTCCCGCCACACACACAATGCAAACGCAGACTTGGAGGAGATTTCTTCTTATGATAGTCAAAGATGCTTACTACGAAAAATCAAATCATTTTTGATATTATTATTAGTGCATAGTGTAGAAAACATTTCGAAAGTATAATATAAATCTTAGCCAGCATAGACATTTCGAACTATGCCTACTATAGCTACCATCCAAACAGTGGGGCGCCACCATAAGTGAATGATAGGTTCTACAACTAAATCCGTACAAAGCTCGTATTGTTTCTTTGGATTTCCAACAAATGGTCAGGCTAAGGAACTTCCTTTTCCACGATGGGTACGTCCCTGGAATAGACGACCCGAGAACCTAACCGGATCTCTGCCAACACAAGGCCGGGTTACCTCTGCAAAAATAGGTAACTACTGACACGCGTATGCCATCCCCCGATCGTCACCGATCTTCCCGAGGATCCCCGATTCGCAACAAACCACATAGAAAAAATAATGCAGTAACCACAGAGGTTAAGTATCTGGGCTCCATACCATGATACCACCTTTATCCAGAAGGAATGACATACACTAAGGGGCGCTACTCCCTAGAACTTTGCTGCATTCGTCCTGTTTCGACCATTTCCGGGGTGTGAGGCTCGACGAAGTCTCGTCCACAAAGCTACGCTTTCTCAAAAAGCCCTGCTTCGGGTCAAACAAAATGATCAACCTATGATCACAAAGATATAAGATCAAACAAATGATCATATCACAAATGATCAAACACCGATCATTTCACAGCAACACTCAGTATGCCACGTTACCAAATTGGGATATATCGCTGATAAATTTCAACTACATAACCTCTGAGCTCGTACGTCTCAGAGAAGGGTGTTAAGCTAAGAGAATAAATTCTCCGCCACCAACAGGAATGTATTTGAAAGAAATCAGCTTTATATCTCAAATTGTAACGTCAGACACACAATCCATACAAGTCTGTTCCGGGATCGAACAGAACCGAAGGCACTTCTCACGAAGCCCTTGCATTTCCGGATAATTTTCAATCACGTCAGGACTTCCCGTCACTAAGGGTGATAAAACCTCTAAATCGAAGATCAGTCGATGTAGAGTAACTCGACGGTAATCCTTCCGTTTTCAAAAATATCCGGTCTTCAACACCGGTCTTCAAATGCGATTCATAACGACGTATCACATATTCGGAATGGGTTATACGACCCCATGGTCCTTTCCCGGCTAACCCGAATAGTGAGCGATTATTCAAAAATAAGTGTGGCATTCAAATTCATCCAATTCACAACAAATACCTACTCAAGGTAATTATTGATAGTCGGTTATTTAACTATCAATAAAGATGCGCAACATCATCAGATTCCAAATAATTTCCAAATTTTTTCATCTTCAAAAATATCTTTTACTAGATATAAAATTTCCACACTTTAAAAATAAATCAACGTTTATTTTTTAAACAAATTCCCATTCCATTTATAAATTCCATAGTGGATTTATATTTCAAAATATCTACTGATATACGATTTTTAAATCGATTTCAATATTCAATCTCAATTTATCTTTAAGAAGATAAATTCTCAAAACGCTTCATTTCATTTTGGAAATGCATTTCCCTACTTATCTAATAATAAGTATTTCACAAATCATTTATTTTCAACACTTGGAAAATATTCGATATACTTAAATTAAATTAAGTATATATTTCATTCTTTAAGGAAATCTATTTTCTATAACAACATCAATTTGAGTCAAAACGAATGTTACGTAAAACATCGTTACGACGACTCAAAAATCACTAGTATAGGGATTCGAAATTAAAATAGATATGCAAATCCCAATACTAGATAAAAACATTTCCTTTTGGAAATCATTTACTATAACAACAGTGTTATAGTCCACCATTTCCTTATATTTTCGAAAACGCCTATTTCAACAATAGATGTTGAAATCTATGATTTCGATGTTTAACACATTTTACAACACCTTTAAAATGTTTAACTTCATTTTTAAAATATTACTTCTTCAAAAATGAATCCATTTTACTTAACAATATATTCACTGTCCAAAATCGTGAATAAAATTTACTTAACTCCATTTCAATCATTTCTACACATTTTTATCACATTCAATCTATTTTCGAATTTATAAGCACGTTTATAAATTCTATTTCTCTTTTTAATAACAACTTCGACTTATAAACCTTCTTTTATCAACTTCTATACTTAACTTATCAAAATAAGTGACTTTGGGTTTATAAACAACTTTTATAAATTTTAATTCTATTTATAAATACTTCACATCAAATCAATTTCAATATTGATTTCTAAATTTATTTTCAACTTTAAATAAAATTCCCATGCTGATTTCTCAAAGATTCATTTCTAAATATTAAATCAATTACAGATTGATTTCAAATTTTATTTATCACTACTAAAATAAATCCCTTATTTTTCTTTCAAATTTTTCAATATCCTGTTTTTAAATGGATTCTTCAAATTGAAATCATTTTTCATGGATTTTCCAAATCAGTTCAATTTACCGATTTAAATTTCTAATTTGATTTCCAACTTATCTCCTTTTAAATAAATTCCTTTTTAAGAAAATAAATTTCAATCGTTTCTTTCAATCTATTTAAAAATCCAACTTCTTAAATTAAATTCTTCAATTTATAATCACTATTTTACGAAATCCATTTATTTAACATTTTCACTTGATTCTGGAATAAATTCGATAAGATTATAAAAATTAACTTTTTATACTTTAAAATTTTCTTTCTTCAAAATTTATTTAATTTCAAAGATTGATTCACTTAGAAATTTCTACTTTGATTTCAAAAATTCAATTTCGTTTATTTTTTTGAAATCCAATGATGTCAAAACATCTATTCAGCTAAATTTTAGCTTTTCAAACAATTTCCAGACATCGATATGATCAATAACATCAATATAATCATTCACAGATTCATATCACAGTATAAATAAATTCAATCAAAGTGAGGGGTCCAGTTGGATCCCTCCAACCTGTTTCCCTGCATCCAAAGATGTTAGCACAATACCAATTCCGCTCCAGTACGGAATTATCGCGGTATATAGGTTTTTATAAATCCGCTTACTAACGGCGCAATAGGGTCTCATCCGCTATACGAGGCGGGAAATCAATCAATCCAATATATACATATGCCAATATGTATATACTGCTATATATATAGATATATCCTATCATATCTAATAGCACATTCAAACAAATCAATCAATAACTGCAATTCAATTATAAATCTGAGTGAGAAGATCTCACCTTAGCATTTAAATTTGCCATCCACTTCCAAACTTGACTCGATTTCCTTGATTTATACCTTGTATAAATAATTATACAAATTTATTAATATTCGAGCCAATTAAATAACCAATTTCCGTTTTTAATTGTTAAATTTTGATAGTTTGTTCTAAACCAATTTCTAAATTAATAAATTTCATTTAACCACCATTTAAATTTCTTTAAACCCATTTCCCTTTTATAAATTTATTTAATTAAACTTTAATTTAAACAATTAAACTT
Organism: Allium fistulosum; assembly: GCA_030737815.1. Classification (NCBI taxonomy): domain Eukaryota; kingdom Viridiplantae; phylum Streptophyta; class Magnoliopsida; order Asparagales; family Amaryllidaceae; genus Allium; species Allium fistulosum. Next base: position 1,622,849,509 of record CM060901.1, read on the forward strand.
TCCTTTTAAATAAAAATATCCTTCGGTAACTAAAACAAATAAATAAGTTTTATTAACAATTTATTTGACAAATGAATTCAATTTATCAAATAATTCAATTTTATAAATAACCATCCTTTAAACAAAATAATAATTTTTTTCTCTATATATATACGCATATATTCATCAATTCAAAACTAATAAATACTTTACTGCATATATATGTTTATACTTCTCTCTGTAAAGTGTATATTTATTTTTTTATGGATATCAAGATCCAAATTAGGGAATAATCTCAGATATTCCTACCTGTTTTACTGTATATATTTTTTACACATATGTGAATATTAATTTAAAAATACAAATTGTAAATATACCTCTCTGTCAACAAAAACAAAGATGATAACCCCTCTCCATCGCGAAGCCACCCTGGCTCGTTCGAACACAAAACCCATCACCTGCTGTACGAACTCGACGAACCCCAATTCCGCTTTCCAGTGACCCGAAACTGTTCGACACCGCAATCCCCACGCAGCCTTGACGTCGACCAACCTCCAGTCACACTTACAGCTGCGACCACCTCGCGAACCTGCCTCCCAGAACACTGCCGCGAAGATCCACCTCGAACGCCTCCACGTGACACTCGAGACCCCACATTGCGTACGCGACACTGCTGCCCCAAATCCCATCGCGAACGCCAACACGAGCTGCCGCGTTCGCTGACCCCTGACGACGCCTCCTCCACGCACGAAACCCCTAAACTTGCTCGACTAGAACCAACGACAGCCACGAATGACTCGCGACTGCCCCGCGAGCGAAACTTCCAATTCGCGATGCTTGATGGCCACCGCGACCTCGACTTTCCTTTGCCGCCGCATCTCGCCCTCGTTCGCGATATCTATTTTGGACGAGAGGGAATTTGGTTTTCGTTTATAATAATTTTTTTTATAGAGGAGGGAATGGCGATTGATTTATTTCGTTTCGTTTGTTTGAGCTGGGGAGAATAGATAAGGAGGAAGACGAAAATTTTATCATCTGCCATTTCTTCGTTTGATTTCGTTCGATTTTTTATGAAGAGGGAGGGGAATTTAAAAATCAAGGGAAGTATGGGTTGCACGATAATTTCGTGATATTAGGCACGATTCCAGGGAAGATAACGTGCTGCCTTTGACCCATTTTAAATTTAAATATAAATTGAATTCAATTTATATTTCAATTCGTTTACCTATCGTGTGCTCACAGATCAACACCGAAAAATACGAAAATTGAAATCCGGCAATAATACAACATTCCGGACCCAATGGAACTGGTTTCGTCGAATTCCGAGACTGTTTGAAAATTGACTATTTTTAAATATCGGTTCGAACGATTAAATTTCAAAACTGAACAGAACAGTTCGAAAATAAATTCTGAAGCTTCTATCAGCTTCAGTATTATCAATACGAATTTTAAAAGCCTTCGAAATATTTTTCTTCAACTTTAAATTGAATATTCAAATTTTTATTCAACTTCAATCGATTAAATTTTATAATTTAATCGCCAAATTCAAAGTTATATTCGGATTCAAATTAAATCATCGTTCAAATATTTAAAATTAATTAAATATTCTCAATTTAATTTGTTCAAAATTCCGGGTCGTTACATTCATCATGTTCGACTTTATCACATATTTAAGGTTTTAACTGTATTTTCTTCTTTCCAGTAATTTTCTAAACTTAAAATACTAGAACTTGTTTTAAAAAACTAGGTGATGTTTAAAAATAAACTAGCTTGATTGAACACCATAGTTTCACAGTGATTAAATTGAGAGTTTGAATCTTTGTTTGTTTTAAAAATCTCTGTAATCAGAAACAGAGAGGTACAAGCAATCAGACAGGCATATTCAAATACTTCATATACACAAATTTTTATACTTCTATCTAACATGTAAGACATCATCATCACAGCAATTTTTTTTTTAAGCAACAGATAATTAACCACTTAAGTTCTAGTTAAAATGTTCACTCACCTATTTTCCAGAAGAAAGAACAGAGTTGCATTTAGGTTGAAACAGCAGTTTGAATTTCCTGGTTGAAATATTTCACTTGATTCTCTGGTTTGTATTGCCTTTTAGATTTGAATTTTTGTTTGAGTTTTAAGTGGTATTTACTTCAGTTTTACTTGGCTTGTAATGGACGAACTGAAGTGGAAAGCTTGATGTATAAAAGAAAGTAAGTTACAGGTTGATGTTATTATTTGTACAAGTTAATATTGTTTTGTACCATCATTTCAGAGATATTTTTCCATTTTGGAGGCTGATATGAATATAGCATTAATTGCCATGGTACTTTATGTCTTCATATGTTTGCCGTTTCCTCATGAAAGCTTATCTTTTATATGTTTTGTATATAAACATTTGTTTACTCAACCTACATACTTATACAATACATACTTGAATATATATATATATCTCTATTTCTTTGTTTGTTAACTTGGCTGAAGACAATTTGTTGTAGTGGCCAAACATTAAATTAGTTTGTACCATATTTATATTTATATAGTATCCTTCTTCCATCTCGGCTGTACAAAAAATATGAGATGATTGTGATGGCTTCCTATGCAACATTCACACTTATACATATTTTTACTCTCTTGAATATGTTAGTTTTTCTTTTGCAAGTGTATATACATAGCTAATAGATATTTACATATCTTTGTTGTGTGCTTTTGCAATCTCAATTACATATATTTTTATTTTTGTTTCTTCCAGGTCTACATATCTATGTGTATTTTGTTTCTTTTCCTTGCTTTAAATCTTGTTATTTTGGAATATGGATGAAGTTCTATATTAAATTTAAATGTTAGAATTTGTTTAAAATGTGTTTACTTTGTATTTTATAACTTATCTTATATATTTATATTTTATTTCTAGCTTAAATATTTATTATAAATTTATTTTTATTTTTAACATAACCCCCCAATTTTAAATTTAAAGTTATTTATTGTTAACTTGTATCTTTATTTTAAACCATTTATTTACGATTTATATTCAAATCAAATATACACACACATATATATATATATATATTCAAATTTACTCATATATGTCCGTATACATATATATTCACATATACACAATATTTACAATATTTAAATTTTAAATGATTTATATAGAATTTATTTGAATTCGGAGAAACTCGTATCTTAAATCAATTTATTTTACTATTTTTATTCAAAAATAAATTTAATTATCAATTTAAATTTATATAAAATTCGGGGTCGTTACAGCAAATCACCACCCTATATCACACCACACAAATCTCCCCCACGAGCTTGTCTTCACAGGAAAAATTCAATGATGTCATCTACTCTATCTAACTCCACTTAATCATCCTTAAACCTAAACCCTAGATCGGCTAAGCACAGTCGCTCCTCCCCAACCACCATCGCACGCCACAAACCATACATAGATTTGAAACCCTGGTCTACGAGTCCAAAAAATCTAATTTTTTAGTTTTTCATTTAGTAAATCATTAGATTTTGATTTTTAAAGAAAGAGGCTAGGGTTAGAAATGTGTAACGACCCGGTAATTTTAACGATTTTAATAAAGTAATTAATTGAAATTTTGCTTGAAAATATACAATTAAATTTAATAATGAAAATTTGATATTTGGAGTACGTCTATTTAAACTAGCAAATGTCAAATTTTCATCAGAGAACATATAAGTTTGTTTTGTTATGTAAGTTCATTTAAATTTTAAAATCAATCAATTTAATGAAAATTAAATATTTTCGAAACCTGAATATTTTATATAATAAAAATGTAAATCATTTTTTGAGTGAGGCGTCATAATTCGTTTCGTCAAATTTGGACTTCTCTAGCACCGTTTATCTTATTTTTGACGAATTTGCAACAGTTTAGCAGCAAAATATCGACTATTGATAGGATGGTTGCATCGCTGATATCTGTGTACCATTCTGTTCATCTCATCGTACTGATCTCCGTAGTATATTCATTTATGTGTTTTGAAATCCGATACACGGTGGAATCTACGAAAACAGTAACTGTATCGGTACCCGTTTCGTGTCTTTTGGGTTCTTGTGTCTATTCAATTCCCACCGTGTATTAACCCAGTAGTCATTAGCTTTTATTATTCTTGAAATTCTCATCCCGACTTTTATTATTCCAACCTATTTCAGTATATTTATTTGTTTGTCTCTTCACATTCTTATCTCTTTCCCTTTTAATATTCTTTATGGCAATATATACATTGGAAAGAAATAATATAATATAGATGTTGATTTATATTCATGAAAGCTACTGTTTCCTCCCTGCTGAAATCTTGCTTCTTCTATTTTTTGGCCAAAGCCTATTCGTTTTTCTCTTTTCATCAACCGTTCGTCCACTACCTCTCAACCACCACCTGCTCCGGCTCCACTACAGCCACGCTCTACACCTTTCCTCCGCCTCTACCATTTTCTTCGCCTTCCATCCCCATGTCGCCGCCAACCCGAGTCGACAGCCACCATGCCAGCATCCCACCACAGCTAATCAGAGCCCTCCACTGTAACGACCCGTATTTTTACGGATCGAAACATCGTAAAACAGTTGTTATTAGACTGTTAGTAATGTTAAGTCGTCCAGAGTTTAGGTCGACTAAAGCTTGAGTCGAGTAGTGGCTTAGGTCGTCTAGAAGTTAAGCCGTGTGGTAGCTTAGGTCGTGGGGTAGGTTAGGTCGAGCGAACGACCTAAGGGATTGGAGCAACCTACAAAATTTGACGACTTAAGGGGAGTTGGCGACCTAAGGAGTTGGCGACCTAAGGAAATAGGCGACTTAGGAAGTTAACGACCTAGTAGTTAGCGGCTTAAGGATATAGGAGTTAGATAGTTAACGACCTAAGGAATTAAGCGGGTTAGCGATCTAGGAAGTTTGGGTCGTTCGAACGACTTAAGGAGTTATCGTAGTTAGGTCATGAGCGATCTAGTGCTCAGTTAGGTCGTGAGCGACCTAAGTTTAGCAGTTATGAGTAGTTAGGTCGTCCAGACGACTTAGGAGTTAGGTCGGAATATCCTGCGTATAGTTAGGTCGTTAGACGACCTAAAGTGTTAAGTCGTTAGGTCGTATCCCAGTTAGGTCGCGACTTATGTTAGGTCGCGTGGAGGCTTAAGGGGTTAGGTCGTGTAGCGTTAAGTCGCTAAGTCGCACATATGGGTTAAGTCGAACAGGGTTAGGTCGTAGGACCCTGTGTATAGTTAGGTCGTATTTGTTAAATCGTTAAGTCATGTCTCAGTTAGGTCGTAGGTCGCGTGGATGCGTATTTGCGGTAGGTCGTTAGGTCGTGGAAGCGCATATGCGTTAGGTCGTAGGTCGCGTAGATGAGTAGGTCGAAGATAGTTAGGTCGTGGACGACCTAAGGGGGCGGACGACCTAAGATTTTTCCAGCCTATAAATACACGTCCATTTCTTCATTTTTGGGATCCGGATTTCGAAGCGACGAAGTGCTGCCATTTTGAGAGCTCGAGTTCTACACTTCTTCACTTCTTTTCTCCACTCTAATCTTGTGATTCCTTCCATCCATATTGAAGATCAAATCGAAGATCCAAGAGCTTAGATTGAAGATCTACATCCATCGAAGAGAGATTTCATCATTTGAAGCGGAATTTTGATAGATCAAGTTAGATTCTTCGCTGTCCAGATCTGAAGTGTGTTGCTTTTGAGGTGTTTAGGTGATTCGGTGAGTGGTGATTATCTCTCACACGGATCCAAAGGAGTATATCGGATTGTTGGCTTGATTTTGTGTTAGAATAGTGATTTCCATGCATTTTCTTAAACTTAAGTATAGATCCATTGTTCATGATGATTTGACATCCATTTTACTACATGTTAACCTATGCAAGTTCATTCATCAAGATGTAGAGATATTGCTCATGATTTCATACTTGTTAGATTTGGACTCTTTATTTACAAGATTGCCATTATTGTTATAACTGTTTATTAGATCATATTTGAATGCTTGATTACTTGGATTAATGATTGACTTGATTGATTGTTATGAATTAGTTGATTGATGATTTGATTTAGACAAGATGGTCGAAGATGATTCAAAAGCTAAGGGAAAGGCTCTTGAATTGGGAAAGCTGCTCGTGGCATATGTGGTGGATGATGAAGCTCATATGGATAGGTTTGATGGTGATGATGTTGAGATGAGGCTTTGCTATGATGAGATGAAGCGAAGCATGGTATGAGAAAGCCTTGGTTTAATCCAGACGGGATCATTCCAAGCATGTTGATAACTCGGTGAAATGGTTCGGGTTTGAGGATAATGGTTGGCTCGAGAGGCGCTTGAGCTAGTATGGAAATAGTCGTCGAGGAGGATGACTAGAAGGCTGAGATTTCATCGTTATTGAAGGTTCTAGCATGCTTAAAGCAAGAGTACGCTGGGCAGATTCGATAGTCCCTAAAGACTACTGATTGGTAGTCGAGTACTCTGGGCAGATTCGATAGTCCTAGGCACGGGCTGCGACGACGTGTGGAGTTATTTCTAGAACCGGGGTTGCCATTAACCCTTGACGGTCGGCTGAAATAATGTGCCGGTCATTCAATTAACGGTGGTGTCGAAGCAATGATAACAGTGATAGCCAGAGTCATGGATGTTTGGTTGTATCGTCATTCGGCCCCAAGAGCGGTATTTTCTGGGTGCTTATCTGATCTTGGTTTAGGCCTTGGGGGTTTGTACTTGGAAAACATCGCCCTTGACTCGAGTGATAATTGCTTTATTTTAAATTGTCTGCTTTGCTATGTTTACTTCCGCTTAGTGTGTGTCTGGGGGCTATCACTGTAGAACGAGGTGGAGTGGGAGGGTTGGATTCCTATTCCTTTTCCTTTATGCTCTGTTGGTATGTTGTTATTTAATTTACCGCTCACTAAGACTGTTGTCTGACTCAAGGCTTTATGTTTTTAACTCTTATTGCCTTGGGCTGTTCGTCCATTTTGGGACGGGCAGACTAGGTAGCAGGTGACAGGTGCTGTTCTTAGTTTCTGACGATGCTGATGACGAAGACGAGCTGGAGGCTTGCATATTATTTTCTTACTATATGTACTGGATGTTCCGCTGCTTTGTAAAATTCTCTGAGTGATATGAAGTGAGGCTTGATGTATTGACTATTCAGATGTTGTATTCAACTATTATGAAGTTTTATTGATGAGATTCTATTCTGTGAAGCTTCACTATATATATTCTCTATTGTATTTTATCCATGCGCTGTGAGTAATACGATAGATTCTGCTGTTTTAATTTACCCTGATGATCGTCCATGGCTGCCTGGCACACTTCACAGCGCACTATTTCTAGGTTCAGTGCAGGGGTCATGGGCGGTCGTCACATCCACCCACTACGCCAGTTCTCTATTCCGAAGCCACCTGAGCCGCGGCAACCACCGCCTTGACAACCAGCGCCCGCCACACCAACCCCACAGCAGCCGTCCTCCACTCCACCCTTCATTTCCTCCCCCCTCCCCCGATCAACACCACTCCTTCTCGCTCACCTCACCCTGACACTCTCCGCCATGGCCTCAACTCCACAGCCGCACCCATATATTTCTTTACCTTTCTTTAAACCACCGCCAGTTGCATCGTCGCCAAGCCCTTCACCTGCTCTGACCTCCACGCTAGCCCACCAGCTCACCAAACTAGTTAAGCATCAGCCTTGCCTTCCTTCACCCGGTTCTCCAGCCAAACTTCTCACTACCGATCCACTTCAAACAATTAAACTAAGTCCTATATATATATGAGACATATATATTTACTGTAGCTCAGTTGCCTTCCACTTTGAGCATGCTTGACCCTTTATTAACCTACCCATGTAGCCGAACTTTGCACCTTGTCGTAGCCGCCTCCTGAACTCGACCGGCCCGCTGCCTTGTAGCCACCATCGCCCTTCTCAGATGCTGCTCCACTATTTCTTAGATAGAAGTTTTAATATATAATATATATAGTATTTGTTTATTTATGTTATGCCTATATTTTTAATTGCACATATATATATATAACAAATTATTCGTTTTAATTTTATGATGTTGAAGTAGATTTTGTAATGATTTTAAAACATATATTGATTTGAAAATATATACATAACACACGTGTATATATGAAAATTTTGAAAGGGTAATATATTGGTTTATTGAATATTGATTTTAAATTGTATGTTTGTAAATATATAAAGTTGTTATAATGTATAAGTTCATATTAGTATATATATAAGTATACATGAGCTTTGTTTTCAAATATATATATATATATATAGATTTTATTTTATATGTGTTTAAATTAAATGTTGATTTGAAAATACGTATATTATTTTAAATGTATGTTTTTAAATTAATTTTAGATATATATTTATATATATATATATATATCATATATTATGTCCAGTTTATATCAAGTTGGTTTGATTTGTTTTGATCGATTTCAAACTATCAACCTTACCCGTCGAATTCGCGTTCATCGTACTTTGCTTTGGAATTTGTTGCTCGAATTCTCAGCTCAGTCCGTTGTCAAATTTCTTTAACCTTAAAAGGTGAGCAATCACTCATGATTAACATTCTTATATTTAGTAGATTCAATTCACATGAAATGACGATTGAAATATGTTGTTAAATATTGAATTGTTAGTTATTTAATTATTAAATCTAATATGCTATTATCTGCAATTGTTCACCTATGACATATGACACCATAATCCTGTGTATATATTATATTTAAATTTGTTATTGATGATATATGCATGTTGTTGATATTTATATTATTATCATATTTGATCTCACTCTGCAAGTTCCCTGTTAGTTAGAAATCCCTATGGGTTGAAATGATACTTACCTGAACGATATTATAGATTAACGGAAAATCGTTATGGGTTGAAATGATAAACCCAAACGATTTTCATCGATTTTGAAATTTTGGGATTGCGGGTTGAAATGATATACACCTATAAATATTAAATTATTGTGGATTGAAATGATAAATATCTGTATCACTTGACCATAGGGTAGAAAATTATATACGAACACCGTTGGTCTATTTTGAAAAAAACGATTACCAAAGTTTAGAAGGAAATATATGGATTTTATTAAATATTGATTTTTAAATTATAATGTAAAGAATTTATTTTAATATATGTGTAAAATTTAGATTTTAAAATTATTTGTTTGGAAATTTTAAATTTATAAGTTAGATTTGAAAATATAAATTTTAAGATTTTTCTTATAATTTTGTTACTTTAAAAATATATAAAATAAGATTTAATACAAAAATACATTTAATAATAAGATTTAATTTAATAAAATTTAAATTAATTGGTTCATAATATGTTTAAAATATTTAATTAAATTTATATTAATATTTTTAAAAATAGATTTTGTAATAACTTTAATAAATTAAGTTTGAAAAGATAAATTGAAATGGATTGTAACTTAATTTGTTTAAGAATTGTATTTAAGTAGAAATTAATTTGAAACCTATTAATTTGAGATTTTTTAAGATAGGATTTTATAACTTGATTTTGATAAAAGGCGACGAAAGGAATATTTTCAAATTTAAATAATTTAAAATTTGAATATTTAGTTTGATTTAAAGGTGTAATTGAAGATTTTATTTAGTTGTTATTAAAATGATTAAGTGAATATTTTCCAATTTGAAAAAATTAAGGTTAAATGTTGAAATATAAATGAAACTTATATTGAAAATGTTTGAATATATAACTTTGAATCTTATTGGACTTGAAATGATAGTTCAAACCTGGATTTGAAATCGATAAAAATTGAAATGGGTTATTGAGAATTTGAATTGAATCTTTAACCTTTTAATTGAAAGTGTTGAACATGGATTGATTTAAATTGAATTTTGAAATTTAAGTTGATTTGAATCGATTTGTGGAATTGGATGAAACAATTCTAATTGGAAAACTATTTCAGTATAATCTCTTTAAATAAATATATAATCTATTTTAATTTATAACTATTTTAATATATATACTATTTTAAATTTATAACTATTTTAATATGTATACTATTTTAAATCTATAACTATTTTAATTTATATACTATTTTCAATATCTAAACTGTTAAGTTATAACTGTTATGATTACGGAAGTGTTATGATTTCAAAAGCGTTATGATTTCAAAAGTGTTATGATTTGCTTTGCCAAAAAAAAGTGTTATGATTTCAAAAGTGTTACGATTCGGGAAATGAATATTATTTAAAGTGAATAATGATATCGAATTGATATGGTTTTGAAATGAAAATGAAATTTTGATATGAAGTACGAACTATTTGAAATGAAATGACCACAGTGTGAAATAAGCATTTGGTTGTTAAAGAGACCGGGATCGGATATTGTCATACTCTCTGCCAATACCGAAAACCACTTTAACAACTCTGTACGTGGTGGAGATTTCAGAACGAAGTAGGATGGTTTGGCGACGATTCTATATGAGATTCTAGCGCAGCCCTGACTCCTGTAAGTCGGCTTGATGTGGCTAAAACAGGAGCCATGCCGGGCCAAGTGAGGTCATTCCTCCGATCGGGCACATTTCTTCGATACCATTCTATTAATTTGTGATTTGATTGGGTGCACCTTTGATTTGGGAGTGTGTCTCGAGGTGGGCAGTAGTAGCTGCTATGCGTTATCGCCAGTTCGGATCCGCAAATGGTATATCTACCCTGACATTGCCTCGCGTGCCTTGTCACATGCCTTATCGTGCCTTCTACGAGTTTGGTTTGTATCGTACCTATGGAGTGCTCCCTGATATCCCACCCGCGGGTGGAGTTTACAGTATCTGTATAGACTACAGCATTATATAAAATGTGTTAAGGGGGATATGGGTAAAGCCTTAATGCTATTTTAATACTTTACTTTACTGTAGACATTATTATAATAGTGTATTGTACTACATAGTAGATAGTTCCATGGATCCTTAGAGGATGGGTATCCCAAACATCCTTTAAGTTACTTGTATTTTAGTTGACATTTCACTTGAGTTAAATTTACTGATATAAGAATGTTAATCTTGACTCGAGTGTTTTGTGTTTTTCTTTATGCTCAGGTCAGACTAAGTGTCACAGCATTTGAGACTCACCTTTGGAGATTGGAGCATTGTTTGAAGATCAATCTTTCCAGCTTTCAGTTATTTCAGTTTAATCTAGTTATTTATATTCAGACTCGTCAGTTACTTATGTATTAGAGATTCATTTGTATTTGAGATTCCGTTGTATTTTGTTTCAGACTTTGATGTTTTATAGTAGCTTCATGAACTACTATTTATCCATTCCACTGCTTATTGTTGTAATACTCTGTGTCTATGATTCTGTGATTAATTTATTTACTGTATATGCTAAGTTTTGCCAAATATAAATTAAAAATCTGTTATTTTGAGCAATTCAAGTATGACATGCGTGGATGATTGTCGATTTGAACGGTTCGAAATACCAGGTCGTTACAGTTGGTATCAAAGCTCTGGTTTAGGTAAAACTTAGCATATGGAGTAAAATTTAGTTTCGGAATCATATTCGTTTGATCTTGAAATTCTTCGTTAGGATATTCTTTGATTAGAATCTTTGGAATTTTGGAACCTTCCCTTTTGTTCTGCAATTCATTCATGTCTTTCCAGTTCATGTTCTTTTGATACTGGAGCGCCTCATAGCTCCAACCTCAACTATCAACTTCATCCTTATTTGTGACTAGTCTCATCAGCGGTCCCGCCAATCTCGGTATGATTGGTAAAGGGGTGAAACTCATTTACAATAGGGATCGATTAACTGGAGATTTCTATTGTCCTTGGTTTCGATGCTGTTATCTCTTGCAATGCTCGAATCGTTTCTCTAGTAGACGACTATGGTAATTCTTTAATGATTGAATTTCAAATTCCTCACGATTATGCATGTAGTTTCATCTTTTACAAGTTTTCCGCCTAATGATCTTGACTCCACTCGATAGTCAGGGATTATCCTGATGTCTTTGGTGAAGTCACTTCTCCTCCCCTCAAGCGGGAAATTTTGTTTCGCGTCGATCTTATTCCTGGAGCTCGACCTGTCGTCACTCCTCCCAAACGAATGGTTGCCATGAATGGTTAGTCATGCCTTTGGACTAAAGGATGCTCCTGACTTCTTCGCCGATCTCATTGAATTGCATTTCCGTGATGTTGCAATGCGTTTGACCCCATTTTCGTTGATGATACTCTTGTCTAATCTAAGTCTTGGTTGACCCGGTTAATGTAACAACCCTGTATTTTGTGATCATTTTAATTGTATATTTTAACTATTTTAAATTGAATTTCCTGATTTGAAAACTTTATTTTATTTATTAAATGAAAAAAATTTTGTGATTTTAAATATAAATTTTGATTTGTATGTGAATTATAATTCCAAACATGAATAAATAGAGTATTTTCTAGAACTGTGAATTTTGGTCAATATGGTCAAACTTTGACTTTTAATTTAAAAAAAATTTAAAAGTTTAAATTTTTGAATTTTATCTTTTATTATGAAAGTAAATAAAATTTTAAGAATACTGCTTTTCGTTTCATTGAAATCCGATTAATATTGTGAAAGTTATGCCTTTTTAACTATTGTGTGAAATTTGCTATATTTAACAAAATTGTTTATTTTAAATTTTATAAATAAAATTTTATTTGGTCGAATAAGGTTCTAATTTATATTTATATGGGTAAAATAACTTGTTGTGTATATATTTTGGTTTTAAAACATTTTTAAAAGAACAAATGGAATTTTCCAAGTCAGCTGCAATTTATTTACAAATTTTAACTCTAGTTTCAATTAAGTAAATTATTTTCTTTACTGTATTTTTCTATTCTCTTAAGACTTTGTTTTATTTTCATTTACACTTTATTTTGTTCAGCATTTATCTTATTTACTTGACCTTTTAATGGTTTAGAGGTGTTGATATAATTTTCCAAAGCTAGTGATGATTTATTTGTAATTTTGGACCCTGTTTTGGATTTTTAAGCAATTTCTTCATTTCTTTTGCTTTTTCTTTAAAATTTATTATTTATTTTCAGTTTATTTTATTTTGTTTCAGTTTTTAAATTCATTTTCTGATTTATTTTTGTTTTATTTGAATTATTGAAAATAGAAATGTGAAGAGTTTAAAGGCCTTTCATTTCTAGACTTTTCATTGTCCAAACTCTTCATTTTCCATAACCATCTCATTAATTCATTTTTGTTGTCCACTTCTTAGTTTCTAGCCATGAATTTTATCACTTTCTCACGCAAAATTTCAGTTCATCAATCTCATCTTCACGGCTTCACAAAATTCCTTGGTAATGGCCTCCTCTTATTTTCACTTTTCTTCCATTTTTATGATATTTTGCCTTGTTTTCTTCCTCTTTTTGGCACGGCCTCATCACCATAGCCACGGCCACAACCTCCTACCCCATCTCCTTATCATTGCCACCTCCTACCATTTCTGTTCAGACCATGGCCGAACCCCCCATGAAGCAAAACTCCACCAAAAATGCAAACTACACCTTAAAACAACCATAGCCGAGCACCCCCTTGATCACCACTCCATTTTCCACCACCACCACCACCTTTGGCCGCCACCACCATCTTGTCCAGACCCTACCTCACCACTCCAGCCTTTGACCTGAGTTGTACACCCTCTGGACGAGCCTAACCACCCATGGCCGAGCCTAAAGTTTGACCAAATCTCCACTAGTTTGCCTAGAAACCCATTCACCTTCTCTAGTTGTAACTTCCACCACTTGTTTAGCCTTGTAGCCGTACTATCAAGACCCGATTCTTCGACTTTTGAAAATCGACATTAATACGTCCACTGTATCAACTGCCGAGCAATCGAATGCCGTAAAACCAAATTGTTATGGTTAAAAAGAAGAGGTAGAAGAAAAAGAAAAAGAAAAGGCAACAGAAACAATATCAGAATCTCACATTCGCAGTGGAACAACATATAATATATAAATGAATAATCTTAAAATCAAGAACTGTATCAGTTTGTACATTACATCATCAGAGTCAATATACACACAATACATCAATGGACAGTTATACAAACTTGTCCTCATACAAAATACACAGCGGAATAATAATATCATATACAAGTGCTACGTCTCGCCATCGAGCTCGCCACTTGAGCTCCAAAGCCTCCTGAAATCCAGAATGACCTGATAACCTGACTCTAGGCTGCCCGTGTGGAAAATTATGGGCACCCAGAGTTTAGGAAGGGAACAATAAACTCCAGGTCAGTCATGGGACTGGTGTGAGAACTAAAAACAGTTATCATCTTTAAAACAACAACAAAGGAAGTAAAGGACATCCGCAATGCTTTTTGGAAAATGAAACTACCATAAGACCTCCCACCACACACACAATGCAATCGCAGATTTGGAGGAGATTTCTTCTTATGATAGTCAAACATGCTTACTACGCAAAAGAAAACTCTTTGATATTATTACTAGTGCATAGTGTGGAAAACATTTCGAAAGTATAATATTAATCTTAGCCAACATACAACCATTATTGTATGCCTACTATAGCTACTATGTTCAATAGCAGGTTACCGCCACATTCCATAGTAGGTTATACAACTAAAACCGTAAAAGGCTCGTATTGTTTCTTTGGATTTCCAACAAATGGTCAGGCTAAGGAACTTCCTACTACCACATGTGTACGCCTCTGGATGGACGTCCCGAGAACTAACTAGCTCTCTGCCAAAACAAGGCCGGGTTACCTCTTACACTAGGTAACTACTACACGAATATGCCACCCCCCGGTCCTTTGGGACCTTTATCCGAGGCGCCTCAACAAAACAACAATCACACAGTAAATGAGATTGGAGTAACAACATAGGTTAAATACCAGGGCTCCATACCTGATACCACCCTTTTCCAGAAGGAAATGACATACCCTAAAGGGAGCGACCCTCATAACCTTGCCGCATCATTCCTGTTTCGACCATTTCTGGGTTGTGAGGTCCGAAGAGGTCTCGTCCACAAAGCTACGTTTTTCACAAAGCCACGCTTTGATCAAAAAATAATCAATAATAATCATCACACCGCAACACTCAGCATGCCACATTACCAAATTGGGAGTATATCACTGATAACCTTCAACTACATAACCTCTGAGCTCGTACGTCTCAGAGAAGGGTGTTAAGCTAAGAGAATAAATTCTCCGCCACCAATAGAAATGTATTTGAAAGAAATCAGCTTTATATCTCAAAATGTAATGTCAGACATGTAACCATACAAGTCTGTTCCGGGTTCGAACAAAACCGAAGGCACTTCCGAAGAAGCCCTTGCAATCCGGGTATTCACAATCCCGATCGAACTTCCCATCACAAAGGAAATCTCTATACCGTAGCTAACGGTGCAGAGACAATCGATAGGTCATCCTATCGTAATCACAAATACCCAGTCTTCACCACCGGTCTTCAAATGTTATCTATATTGTCATATCACTTATTCGGAATGGGTTATATGACACAAAGGTCCTTTCCCGACTAAACTGAATAGTGAGCACAATATTTAAAACATATGGATATAGGGATTTCAATTAAGTCACAACTTATTACCCAAATCCTTTCCTTTAAATGGTTTAAACAAATTACCATTCCAAATCTTTAAACAAAAAGATTTACTTCACAAAGTTTACCCAGTTTCATAAAGATTCATTCACAGATTCCTAATTCATTTCCCATTTCAATTGGATTAACCCATTAAATCTTTAAATCAAGATTTAACTTATAGCTTTCAAAACTATTCACAATTCAAGTCTTTTATAATATAAAAGATACACCTTTTAAAATCTTCTTTGATTTCAAGATAAAGCTTAATCATCTTCACAAAGGTTAATTCATAGTTTTTTTCCAAACTATTCACAATTTCATTTCAACTTGAAATGTTTCGATACAAATTGGAAATCTTTTCACTTTACGAAAGCTATTATTATTTGAAAACAGATAGTTTTCGTTTTGGGAACCATCCAAAGTACAAAACTTGAATTTAAATTTAAATTTCCAAAACCACATTTTAAATGGTTAAAAAAACCCATATAAACACCTTTTATAACTTGTACAATCTTTTAGACCATAGTTCCTAAATCATTGAATTCAATTTCAAGTATTGAATTCAAAATTTAAATCAAATGATTTAAATTCCAATTTTTATTAAGTTATTTAAAATAACTCTTATTTTTGAATCTCATTTTCAAAAAAAAATTCCAATTCCAATTTCCAAAACTAATTTGGATTCAAAAATTCAATCTTTAAATTTGATAAAAATCTATGACTTAACTGATTTCATGTGAAATCCACATTTGTGTGTGTATTGTGTAGCCCAGGGGTTTAACACAATAGTGCAACAACATCCAACCATCACAGATCAAATATAACAATATAATTGATAAGCGGTATAAACTATAATGCTTATCTTTAATTCACAGATCATGGATACTCATATCATAGATAAATAGATCACAAATCACAACAGAGAATAGGATATATCACAAAGCATCACATATTTGGGATATCAAACAATTCAACATCCAATAAAATCCAAACACCCATAAGTAGGATTAATTTAAAGTCAGATAAATTTCTCCTTATAAATTTCCAATGAATTTACAAAATCATTCCCTTTTTAAATAAATTTCTTTATCTCTTCTAATCTATTTAAAAATCCAACTTTTTAATAAATTCTTCAACTTATAAATAATATTATTAAAAATCCCTATATTAAGCCTTTTCCCCGAAATTTGAAATTTTATTCAATATAGTTCAAAAATAAGATGTAACGCCCCACTCTGAGACCCACTGTAACAAAGAGTATTACGGGAGTAATACTGTCTGTTAAAGCGGAGAATAGAGTATAGTGGAAGCGACCATTTGTAATCAAGCTATAACTATCTACTGAATACGTCGAAAGGATGGTATCTATATATTTTTCTCAAGTGGTTCGACATATTCAATAAATATTTATAACGAAATTACAATGGCTAAAGACCTATCAGAAACAAGCATAGTAATAAATGATAAAACATCACAGAACAGAATCACATAACAGATATAAAATCCCAGAACAATACATCGTCAATACAGATCCAAATACTATAAGTGGGTACAAAGCCACTGCTCACACATGTGAGTCAAAAATATGTACATATCAAAGTCTGAATAATAACAGAGTAGTGGAATAGTGGACAAACAAAAGCGCTATCTATCAGAATAGCAGATAATGTCCAAGCGGAAGCACATAAGCTAAGTCCAGAGACCTAACCTGAAATAACTCGGTCTGACCCGAGCGAAAACACTCGGGTCAGGCTAGCTAAACAATCAGTAATAACTGAGATATATAGTAATGCGGTACATAAATAAAACAGTACTTATCCAAAGAGAAGTATATTATGAACCACATGAATATAATGACGATCCCTAATCATCAATAAACAATAAAAATCTCCATAGAGAAATCAACACCAAAGTGTAGAATAAATAAAATCGCCTCATATCATCGGCGTAGCCAAAGCTATAAAAAGATGCCCATAGGCAATAATCCCAAGAGTGACCAGAGTCTGTAATCAATGCCCAAGCAAAGATCGATGCTCCAAAGAGCAATGGGGATATACTGAAAAGTCAATGAAATCCAACACTGAAAAGCAGTGTCCAGAGACACTGTGAATCCAAAAGGTAATCGCACTTACATCGTATGGTTCCATAGAACCAACACCGAATGGCGGTACTCGAATGGATATAAAAATCATCAAATAATACCAATATTGCACGTGCACCGACCAGAGTCGTTGTTGCCAAGTATTGTAGAGTTGTGATCGATCACTCGCACAGATGCGGAACGCGCGAGACGGCAAGATCCTTCCCAGAAGGATAAAGGCCCAGAGGCGCATGCCGAAAAATAAAATGCTCCATAGAGCAGGTGTCTAGAGACGGTTGCCCAGAGGCGTGGTGACCCAGAGGTCCAGTACTGGCCGTCCAGAGGCTAATGTGTCACTAACTTCTTGGAGAGGAACCCGTAAAGTGTTAACAATGAGTCCCATACCCCACGTTCGCACTAAACGGTTTCCTAACCAATAGCAAGCTCACACTCCAAACAATAAAAAGTCCACCTCGTATCATCGGTAAACTAGACCCAAAGGTCAAAACGATCAATCGAATAGGTCGGGGATTAACCGGAAAGAAAATACACACGGTTCCATAGGCCGGAGATTTCCTAACCGTTTAAGCGCCTTTCCACTTCGCTCGACGTACTAAAAAGTGAGTGTGAGGTTTTTATTATAGAAAATAATGGTGCGAAACGGATTTATAATTGATTTTGAAATCACTTTAAAACGGCTTTTGAAAAATCTCCTATTATGGAGTAATTAATTTAATAATTAAAAATAATATTATATAATAATTTCGAAAGCCATTTAGGAGTGAAAAATCTTTTGAAAATGATTCATAAAACCCGTGTACGAAATCTAGAGACAAATCTCAAAGAAATCAATAAAACCAGAAAATCACTGAAAAATATCTTAAGTGTTTGTAAACATTCAAAAAAACTGACGTGAACCAAAGTTCGGCAATTTATTTGGACCAGCAAACTATGTCCAAATGTCATTAAAATTTGCAGGCATGTAGTCCAACATCCCTACTTTAAGATGCAAAAAGAATCGGGAAATTCCGACTTGAAACGAAGAAACGGCGTCGTCTCAAAGTCGGACAAAAATCATAAAACTTTACTGTGTCAAAACAGTGTAAAGGTCCCACTTCGACGACATGGTCGAAGGGTCACATGAACTCAGATCTTGATGAAAATTAGCAAGAGCGTAGAAAAGTACTCCTACTTTGATATGCAACAAGAATCGTTCGGTTTCGACTGGAAACGAAGAAACGACAATGTTTCGAAGTTGGTCCGACGATAACTGAAAATGATCACTATTGTAAAACAGTTTCTGGGTGCTACTTCGGCAATAGAAACGAAGTACCTAATGCACCCAGATCTAAACCAAACTTTGCATGGTTAAATATCTTGATCTCATATTTTTAGCGAGACCAAAAATGATGAAATCCAATAAAGGACGAGCCCGGGATGGCATCGCAAAGTCGGGGTTCTACGCTGAAAACAACGGGAGAAAAGAGACTAAGGCCTATAGCTATGCACTAACTAGCCAGAGATGAAAACCACAATTTTGGCATAGTAAACTTCAAATTCTGGCAAAATGAATAAAATGAAAGTTGTAGCTTAGTTTCCAAGTTTTCCGGAATGACCAAGATCGTCAAATTCCAACTAGAGATGAAATTTCTATGACTAAAACAATTCTCAGATCTAAATTTTATATCACTGTCGTTGTGCTCTCGGGACAGTGGTAAGAATGTACAATTTTGACCAAATTAACTTCGAAATTTCATGAAACTCAAAACATGAAAGTTTTAGCTCTAAATCTAAGCTTTTCAGAACATCCAAAATTATTAGATTTGGATAAGAAACGAGTAACTTATGACCAAATCAATTTCAGGTTTTTATTTTATCAACCCTGTAGTTTGTTGTCAGGTCGGCGACAAACAAGCATGATTTCGACCATTCAAACCACAAAATTAGGCAAAGCACAAAACATAAAAGTTATAGGGTACAGAATAAGCTTTCCAGAACTTCAAGAAAATCTTAATTCCGATTTAAGATGAATAAGATATGTCTAATTTACTAACAGCAATAAACTAATTATAATTTCAGCTAGCATATATTACAAGTACCTTATGTGCACACCCCAAAATGAAAGCAAAGATGATCAAAGAGCTATGATTCACATGTTACATAATAAAACATGTGTTACTAACTGATTACCAAAATCAAAAGATGATTAAACACATATTAGAAGAGGTTTTTAGCAATATACCTCTCTAGAAAGCAACAAAGACTACTATAGCATCAACCCAAGTTAGCAAAAGATGATTAGGAGGCTATAAGATAAAAAAAACATAAAACATGTGTTACCAAATCAATTTCAGAAATAAGAAAGATATAAAAATGGATTTGAGGTGGGTATTTGCATTACCTTTGCATAGAATGACTTGCATAAGCTAAAACTAGAAGGAGATGAAGATGGAGGCCATTTTTGTTATGGAAGCTTTAGGAAATGGTTAGGGTTTTGATTAGGGTTTTGATGAATGAGGTTAGAAGAGTTTGAGATAATTTATAGAGGAAGTTTAGGGTGGGTTATTGGGTAAGGTTTAATAACCCAATATGAAGAGAGTTATTTCCATGTTTTCAAAAAAATTCTAAGTGTTCATATATGTTTATAAAACTCACTTTTCTTATTCAAACCCATTTTAAATCCTCTCCTAAAATATTTAACTTTTAAAAAATAACATTTTATCCTCATTTTAAAATCCCATATTTCCCATTTATTTAAAATAGCCTTTTTCAAATAAATTTTGTTATTCCAAATCCTTTTATGCTTCATTAAAATAAATAAAATCCTAACTTTTATTTATTAATTGGTAATGCAAATCTCGGGTTGTTACAGACTCCCCCCCTTAAGAAAATTGCGTCCCCGCAATTCCTTAAGATAGATGTCGTTTACAACGTCACATCCCCAAAAGAAGTGATAGAGATAAAATAGAGGATTCTCACCCGCAGAAGAAGATGGGAGAAAGCCAGGATAAGAGCGTTCGATAGATTCTCTGGTCTCCCAAGTGCAGTCCTTAGGATTCGGTGACCATTGAATCTTCACGAGTGGAACCTCTTTGTTGCGAAAGCGTCTAACCTCCGAATCAAGCACACGAAGAGGTTGCTGCTCCAAAGATAAATCGGGTAAGATCTCTAAATCAGGCACAGCATGCGGCTCAATGATAGAATCAGGGTCGCGGACACACATGCGATGCTGGGAAACATGGAATACGTCGTGCATTCCAGAGAAGTGAGCAGGTAGAGCCACACGATAAGCCACGGGGCCAATGCGTTCCGTAATAGGAAATGGTCCAACATAGCGAGGAGCCAACTTCCCTGTAGAGCTGAAACGCACAACCCCTTTCATAGGAGATATCCGAATAAAGACATGATCACAAATGGAGAACTCAAGAGGCTTCCTACGGTTGTCCACGTAGGATTTTTGACGGTCCTGCGCCTCTTTCATTCTCTGACGAATAAGAATAATCTTCTCAGAAGATTCCCGAACTGAATCTGGACCAAGAAGGAGCTTCTCACCAGATTCTAACCAACACGAAGGAGAACGACATGGCCTTCCATAAAGAGCCTCGAAAGGAGCCATGCCAATACTAGACTGAAAGCCGTTGTTGTAGGAGAACTCTACAAGCGGTAAGTGATCCTCCCAACTACCTTCGAAATCCAGAATACAACAGCGCAAAATATCCTCTAAAACACGATTCACCCTCTCCGTCTGACCGTCGGTCTGAGGATGATAAGCAATCGAGAAATTCAGCTTTGAGCCCAAAGCTGCTTGTAGGCACTTCCAGAAGTGACTAGTAAAGACAGTGTCTCGATCACAGACGATAGAGCTAGGAATACCATGAAGTCGAACGACTTCCTTCACATATAGCTTGGCAAGCTGAGGAGCAGTCCGAGTGGACTTAATAGGAATGAAATGAGCTGATTTGGTCAAGCGATCGACGATGACCCAAATAGAAGTATGGCCTGACCTCGATCGAGGCAGACCGTCAATAAAATCCATGGATATCTGATCCCATTTCCACAATGGAATCTCTAGCGGCTGAAGAAGACCAGATGGATGCTGGTGCTCAGCTTTGATCTGTTGACAAGTCATGCAACGGCTTACATAACTTGCAACATCACTCTTCATGCCTTCCCAATAATATACCCGACATATATCGGCATACATCTTGCTCGAACCGGGATGGATGGTGTACTTAGTGCGATGACATTCGTCCAGAATGTCATGCCTAAATGATAAATCAGATGGTACCAAAATACGGTTCTTCCTGCGAAGACACCGATGAGAATCAATAGAATAATCCAACAGTGTCTCATCACTGGATCCCGACTCAAGGAGATGAATATATCGCAACAAGTCTGGAACCTGCCGCTGAGCATGGGCAATGCGATCCAATAGAATAGGTCGAGCTTCCAAGCTGAATAACAAGATCTAAGGATCAGAAGACGGAGCTCGATCTCGAATATCACACATAGAAAGAGTCTCAAGAATATCCCACTCAGCTATCATCATAGAAACTACTGCCGAGTGTTTGCGACTGAGTGCATCAGCCACACGATTCCCCTTGCCAGGGGTATACTGAATATCTAAGTCATATGAGGCGAGAAACTCGAGCCATCGCTGTTGCCTCATATTGAGATCCTTCTGACTGAATAAATACTTCAGCGACTTGTGATCGGTGTAGAGAATGAAACGTTCGCCCCATAGAAAGTGACGCCACGTCTTCAAAGCAAAGACGATAGCTGCCAACTCAAGATCATGAGTCGGATAGCGAATCTCATTCGGACGTAGCTGCCTAGAAGCATAAGCAACTACCCGATCTTTCTGCATAAGCACAGCACCGAGGCTGCTACCACAAGCGTCGGTGTAAACAACAAGATCCTGGTTACTCTCAGGAACTACTAGAATAGGAGCATGAGTGAGAAGTTCCTTCAATCGCTGAAAAGAAACTTCACACTTATCAGACCAAATAAAGCGAACCCCCTTACGAGTCAGAGTTGTGAGGGGAAGTCCAACACGAGAGAAATCCTTAATAAATCGACGGTAATAACCCGCCAACCCAAGGAAGCTGCGAATATCATGAACGTTCTCGGGCTGCTTCCAATTCTGAATAGCTTCGATCTTGGCAGGATCGACGGAAATACCCTCATATGATACAATATGGCCCAAGAACTTGACCTTGCTCTCCCAAAAATGGCACTTGGAGAGCTTGGCCCTAAGCTGATGCTGACGAAGAGTATCCAAGACGATCCGCAAATGATGAGCATGCTCTGCCTCGGATATAGAATAAATAAGAATATCGTCGATGAAAACCAGAACGAATCTATCGATGTATTCCCGAAATACTCGATTCATAAGATCGACAAAGAAAGCCGGAGCGTTCGTCAAGCCGAACGGCATGACCAACCACTCAAAAGAACCATAACGAGACATGATTCAATGATAGATAATTAATTAAGGAATACTACGGAATATAACGGATTCCTATACATATTCCTAACTTATCTATCAATAAACATAAGGAAGGGATTTGATTTAATTCAGATCTAATTTAAAATGTATTGTACTAAGTGTATTTGTTCTGTGTTTATTATGCTTATCCCTGAAACCAGGCTCTGATACCAAGCTGTAACGCCCCACTCTGAGACCCACTGTAACAAAGAGTATTACAGGAGTAATACTGTCTGTTAAAGCGGAGAATAGAGTATAGTGGAAGCGACCATTTGTAATCAAGCTATAACTATCTACTGAATACGTCGAAAGGATGGTATCTATATATTTTTCTCAAGTGGTTCGACATATTCAATAAATATTTATAACGAAATTACAATGGCTAAAGACCTATCAGAAACAAGCATAGTAATAAATGATAAAACATCACAGAACAGAATCACATAACAGATATAAAATCCCAGAACAATACATCGTCAATACAGATCCAAATACTATAAGTGGGTACAAAGCCACTGCTCACACATGTGAGTCAAAAATATGTACATATCAAAGTCTGAATAATAACAGAGTAGCGGAATAGTGGACAAATAAAAGCGTTATCTATCAGCATAGCAGATAATGTCCAAGCGGAAGCACAGAAGCTAAGTCCAGAGACCTAACCTGAAATAACTCGATCTGACCCGAGCGAAAACACTCGGGTCAGGCTAGCTAAACAATCAGTAATAACTGAGATATATAGTAATGCGGTACATAAATAAAACAGTACTTATCCAAAGAGAAGTATATTATGAACCACATGAATATAATGACGATCCCTAATCATCAATAAACAATAAAAATCTCCATAGAGAAATCAACACCAAAGTGTAGAATAAATAAAATCGCCTCATATCATCGGCGTAGCCAAAGCTATAAAAAGATGCCCATAGGCAATAATCCCAAGAGTGACCAGAGTCTGTAATCAATGCCCAAGCAAAGATCGATGCTCCAAAGAGCAATGGGGATATACTGAAAAGTCAATGAAATCCAACACTGAAAAGCAGTGTCCAGAGACACTGTGAATCCAAAAGGTAATCGCACTTACATCGTATGGTTCCATAGAACCAACACCGAATGGCGGTACTCGAATGGATATAAAAATCATCAAATAATACCAATATTGCACGTGCACCGACCAGAGTCGTTGTTGTCAAGTACTGTAGAGTTGTGATCGATCACTCGCACAGATGCGGAACGCGCGAGACGGCATGATCCTTCCCAGAAGGATAAAGGCCCAGAGGCGCATGCCGAAAAATAAACTGCTCCATAGAGCAGGTGTCCAAAGACGGTTGCCTAGAGGCATGGTGACCCAGAGGTCCAGTACTGGTCGCCCAGAGGCTAATGTGTCACTAACTTCTTGGAGAGGAACCCGTAAAGTGTTAACAATGAGTCCCATACCCCACGTTCGCACTAAACGGTTTCCTAACCAATAGGAAGCTCACACTCCAAACAATAAAAAGTCCACCTCGTATCATCGGTAAACTAGACCCAAAGGTCAAAACGATCAATCGAATAGGTCGGGGATTAACCGGAAAGAAAATACACACGGTTCCATAGGCCGGAGATTTCCTAACCGTTTAAGCACCTTTCTACTTCGCTCGACGTGCTAAAAAGTGAGTGTGAGGTTTTTATTATAGAAAATAATGGTGCGAAACGGATTTATAATTGATTTTGAAATCACTTTAAAACGGCTTTTGAAAAATCTCCTATTATGGAGTAAGTAATTTAATAATTAAAAATAATATTATATAATAATTTCGAAAGCCATTTAGGAGTGAAAAATCTTTTGAAAATGATTCATAAAACCCGTGTACGAAATCTAGAGACAAATCTCAAAGAAATCAATAAAACCAGAAAATCACTGAAAAATATCTTAAGTGTTTGTAAACATTCAAAAAAACTGACGTGAACCAAAGTTCGGCAATTTATTTGGACCAGCAAACTATGTCCAAATGTCATTAAAATTTGCAGGCATGTAGTCCAACATCCCTACTTTAAGATGCAAAAAAATCGGGAAATTCCGACTTGAAACGAAGAAACGGCTTCGTCTCAAAGTCGGACAAAAATCATAAAACTTTACTGTGTCAAACAGTGTAAAGGTCCCACTTCGACGACATGGTCGAAGGGTCACATAAACTCAGATCTTGATGAAAATTTGCAGGAGCGTAGAAAAGTACTCCTACTTTGATATGCAACAAGAATAGTTCGGTTTCGACTTGAAACGAAGAAACGACAATGTTTCGAAGTTGGTCCGACGATAACTGAAAATGATCACTATTGTAAAACAGTTTCTGGGTGCTAGTTCGGCAATAGAAACGAAGTACCTAATGCACCCAGATATAAACCAAACTTTGCATGGTTAAATATCTCGATCTCATCTTTTTAACGAGACCAAAAACGATGAAATCCGATAAAGGACGAGCCCGGGATGGCGTCGCAAAGTCGGGGTTCTACGCTGAAAACAACGGGAGAAAAGAGACTAAGGCCTATAGCTATGCACTAACTGGCCAGAGATGAAAACCCACAACTTTGGCATAGTAAACTTCAAATTCTGGCAAAATGAATAAAATGAAAGTTGTAGCTTAGTTTCTAAGTTTTCCGGAATGACCAAGATCGTCAAATTTCGACTAGAGATGAAAATTCTATGACTAAAACAATTCTCAGATCTAAATTTTATATCACTGTCGTTGTGCTCTCGAAATAGTGGTAAGAATGTACAATTTTGACCAAATTAACTTCGAAATTTCATAAAACTCAAAACATGAAAGTTTTAGCTCTAAATCTAAGCTTTCCAGAACATCCAAAATTATTAGATTTGGATAAGAAACGAGTAACTTATGGCCAAATCAATTTCAGGTTTTTATTTTATCAACCCTGTAGTTTGTTGTCAGGTCGGCGACAAACAAGCATGATTTCGACCATTCAAACCACAAAATTAGGCAAAGCACAAAACATAAAAGTTATAGGGTACAGAATAAACTTTCCAGAACTTCAAGAAAATCTTAATTCCGATTTAAGATGAATAAGATATGTCTAATTTACTAACAGCAATAAACTAATTATAATTTCAACTAGCATATATTACAAGTACCTTATGTGCACACCCCAAAATGAAAGCAAAGATGATCAAAGAGCTATGATTCACATGTTACATAATAAAACATGTGTTACTAACTGATTACCAAAATCAAAAGATGATTAAACACATATTAGAAGAGGTTTTTAGCAATATACCTCTCTAGAAAGCAACAAAGACTACTATAGCATCAACCCAAGTTAGCAAAAGATGATTAGGAGGCTATAAGATCAAAAAAAAACATAAAACATGTGTTACCAAATCAATTTCAGAAATAAGAAAGATATAAAAATGGATTTGAGGTGGGTATTTGCATTACCTTTGCATAGAATGACTTGCATAAGCTAAAACTAGAAGGAGATGAAGATGGAGGCCATTTTTGTTATTAAAGCTTTAGGAAATGGTTAGGGTTTTGATTAGGGTTTTGATGAATGAGGTTAGGAGAGTTTGAGATAATTTATAGAGGAAGTTTAGGGTGGGTTATTGGGTAAGGTTTAATAACCCAATATGAAGAGAGTTATTTCCATGTTTTCAAAAATTTTCTAAGTGTTCATATATGTTTATAAAACTCACTTTTCTTATTCAAACCCATTTTAAATCCTCTCCAAAAATATTTAACTTTTCAAAAATAACATTTTATCCTCATTTTAAAATCCCATATTTCCCATTTATTTAAAATAGCCTTTTTCAAATAAATTTTGTTATTCCAAATCCTTTTATGCTTCATTAAAATAAATAAAATCCTAACTTTTATTTATTAATTGGTAATGCAAATCCCAGGTTGTTACATAAGACTTTTATCTTTTTAAAACTCCTTTTAAATTTATCCAATTCTCAAAAATAATTTTTTCAATAAATTTTCAACTTGAATTTCGAAAATCCAATTTTATTTATTTCTGGTATCCAACGATACCAAAAATATATTCGGCTAAATTATAGCCTTCAACAATTCCAATTCACAAATATAATCACACGGAGATTATAAATAATCAACACACAACATATGAAATAATTTCAAATGTTTGAGGAATCCAGTTGGATCCCTCCAACCTGTTTCCCTGCATCCACAGATGTTAGCACAATACCAATTCCACTTCGAGGTGGATATCGCGGTATATGAGATTTATAAAATATTATCCGCTATTATGCGGCGCAATAGGGTCTCATCCGCTATATAATGCGGGAAATCAACTCAAAATACATATATAATACCAATTCCACTTCGAGGTGAAATATCGCGGTATATGTTTTTAATATAATAACCTCCGCTATTATGCGGCGTATAGGTCTATTTCAATTCAACCAATCATCAATCATTATCCAAACATCACAATCAAGCAATTTTAAATTTAACTATTTAAAATTTATATCGAAACAAATTCGATTGAGTGAGAAGTTCTCACCTTGAGTTTCTGATATCCGTTGCAGTGTTTCGTTTCGAATAAAATTAAACACGCGTTTAATTTTACCCAAAATTCACACAAGATCCAAACGACTCCAAACCAGCTCCATTGCGTAGTGCTCGTCAATACAAACCCAACGCAATTTGTTTCATCAGTTTTCGACCTCGTATCAAAAATTTACAGCATTACAAAGTTTATACGGTTTTATATATGAATTAATTTCAACTTTCTTTTACTTTTAAAAACCTAGATCCAGGCCGCTGATTTCGTGCTTCTCATCTCGGTCATGATTTCTTTCTTCCTCCCTCCACGCATTCGAACGCAAGAAAACCCACTAGTCGCCGCTCTTTCACGAAATACCGCGACTCCAATGATCATCGAAAACATGATCAAGCTTCATCACCACGTAGCTCATAGTCGACTCCACCTCCAGCCAAGGACCGGTCGAGCTCGGTCAACTATATGCTTCGAAAAACGTGTACGAACGCGTGGACTTCTCGGTTGAATTTCTAGCGATCTATCCTACGAAACCCCATCATAACCGTTGATCTCGAAGTACTCATCGAGCTCTCCATTTTTGTAGTTGATAATTTCTTATGAAAGTTGATAGATTGGAAGATAATGGAGGAAGAACGATACAAGTTTTTGGCCATTAAAACTTCAAGTGGTGGCTGGCCCTAACTCTACTAGGGTTTGATGCAAAATGAAAGAAAGTTAGGTCCTTATATAGAAAATTACCGAAACACTATTCAACCGAGATTTTCCGAACTCCAAACGAAGCATGCCAGCTGATGTTTCTAAGGTTTAACCCATGTTCCGGACACAATGGAATATGTTTCGGAAGCTAATTTGATCATATGTGCGAGTTATGGAAATAAATGATCAAATTTAAATTAAATCTGTTAAACTAATTTCTATGCGTTTTAGCTTGCCCCGGACAAACGACAACTCCGATTGCTACGAAATTTGAAACCTTACAATAACTTAACATTACGGATCCGATGAAACTAGTTTCGTCAAAATCTGAGACTGTTTGAAAAATGGCTATTTTTACTCGTCAATTAAATATTAAAATATTCAATTTTCACAAATTAACTTTTAATTCAATTTTAAAAGTTTACAAACATCATTCTAACTCTAATATGATTTAATATAACTTTATACATCATTTTTATACACATTAAACCCAATTATCAATTATTTACGCAATTTTCAAATATTAACTTATCAATTTAATTATCCAATTAAATCACTATATTCGAAATTAAATTTATTCGACTTTCAAATCTTACATGTTAATATTTAAAATCAATTAAAAATACGAATTTCAAATGACAGAAATTCTGGGTCGTTACAATCTTCCCCCCTTAAAAGAATTTCGTCCTCGAAATTGCAAAGTAAGAAAAATGCCCCAAATTCATTAACTTTTCAAAAAAAATCCACTTAGTGAAAATTTTATATTCACATTTTCCAAAACCTTTAAATTCAACCAAACAATGGTTTCCATTTTCTAGTCCAATTCCTATATTTTCATTAAAATTTAGAAATCAACTTTTCATTAACAAAAATTTTCCAAAAGTTCAAAAAAATTCTAACTCCCAAAATTTACGGAAAATTTTGGCAGAGTCTCCTTTGTATGGAGGAGCTTTCGCAATTTCACAATAGATATAAATATATATACATCGACCCACACGGTCGGAAAACAGAAAAACAGTTCATATTTCCTATTTTTATTTTGTAGGCGTACCTTTTAAGCATTTTTAAGCAAAGCGGTTATTTATTAAGCATTTTAGCGCGACCCAACCAGCCAAACAACCCTCCTATACTTGTACTTACTCAATTTAAACATGTAAGTGACATATATATAAAGTTATTAATAATTTACTCTTTTAAACAACTACAACACATGCATATTAAAAGAAATGCATACTAAACATGGTTTATAAGCAACTTATATGATTTCGACATTATTTGTAATAGTTTACAACCAATTCATATAAAACGACATTCATTTCTTCATTTTCAATTAATTTACATTCACTAATTTAAATTCAAGTTGGTTCACTTCCAATTTAAATCCAATTCAATTTATTTAACCTTCCTTTAGTTAAATTCACATCATATATTTACTATGCTAACTCAAATTCTTTAACTTTACCAAAGCTAAGATCTTTATTTCATATTATAAGTCTAAAACTCGTTTCACTTATATTCATCAATTTCAATTTGGATTTTAATTTAAATTTTGTTTATCACAACAAAACTTCAATTTTTCAATTTATTGTGGTAGCAAATCCATCACACAGAAACTCGAAAATGATACTGATGATGCTGCAGTCATCACCCTTATTATTTCCCAGTAACAGTAATGAATCCAGTGCTTTTTTTGTTCTTTTAAAATTTCCTTTTATTTATAAATCACATTTATAAATCTTTTTCTCATATAATTTCACTATTTTACTTTTAATTTTGAAAAATAACTTCCAAAATAAACATGATTCAAAATTTTCAAATTCACAGTTCAAATTCATTTTTATTTACAACTCATAATTATAAATATATTCATATAGTTTCACTACTTATATATAAGATTATTTCACAACTGCAAATCATATTAATTATAATTCCATACTTAATAATTCATTTGCTTATATACTTCATTCTTTTACAATTGCTGTTTTTATTTAGATTATTCAAACAACTTTTATTAACTCATATATATTCTTACATTTTCAACAACCAAACAATTCAATTTTATATACACTTTAATAATTCTGAAAGAATTATTTCTTTTATATGTAAAATATAATCAAGGTAAAATTATTTCATTTACCCAATTTAAAATGATATTGTGTCGGTTCATCTTGTTTAAGAGTTTAGAAACCCCTATCGATACAGTTAACTAGACTGCACCTACCAGAATCTATAAACAATCAACCGATAAGTCAACACAATACAAAACAATTTCATATTCACTAACAAATACGCGCTCATATCTATTATTACACTCACACTCATTCTAGAGTACTACTGACCCTATCTCTAATGAGTAACACCCAACAGAGCCAAGGTTATCGCTTAACCATATGCTCCGATACCACATTGTCCAGATCTAGGCTTTTCAACCATCGACAGCGGCTACTATCCGCCGTGGCTGACAATGGTACCCTGCCCTTGCTTTTACGGCCAGCCTTTGGACTGTCACGCCTTACGGCTAACCAACCCCTATTCACGAAGAGAGGACATGTAGGGGTAAGAGTCTCCCGTTCGCCACCTAACCGCGAAGCGAGAACCCCCTATCACATTGCACTAAGCTAAACAAGGTCAGTCATGGGACTGGTGTGAGAACTAAAAACAGTTATCACCTTTAAAACAACAACAAAGGAAGTAAAAGACATCCGCAATGCTTTTTGGAAAATGAAACTACCATAAGACCTCCCACCACACACACAATGCAATCGCAGACTTGGAGGAGATTTCTTCTTATGATAGTCAAACATGCTTACTACGCAAAAGAAAACTCTTTGATATTATTACTAGTGCATAGTGTGGAAAACATTTCGAAAGTATAATATTAATCTTAGCCAACATACAACCATTATTGTATGCCTACTATAGCTACTATGTTCAATAGCAGGTTACCGCCACATTCCATAGCAGGTTATACAACTAAAACCGTACAAGGCTCGTATTGTTTCTTTGGATTTCCAACAAATGGTCAAACTAAGGAACTTCCTACTTCCACATGGGTACGCCTCTGGATGGACGTCCCGAGAACTAACTAGCTCTCTGCCAAAACAAGGCCGGGTTACCTCTTACACTAGGTAACTAGTACACGAATATGCCACCCCCCGGTCCTTTGGGACCTTTATCCGAGGCGCCTCAACAAAACAACAATCACACAATAAATGAGATTGGAGTAACCACATAGGTTAAATACCAGGGCTCCATACCTGATACCACCCTTTTCCAGAAGGAAATGACATACCCCTAAAGATAGCGACCCTCATAACCTTGCCACATCATTCCTATTTCGACCATTTCCGGGTTGTGAGGTCCGAAGAGGTCTCGTCAACAAAGCTATGCTTTTTCACAAATCCACGCTTTGATCAACAAATGATCAATACACCAGGATTGCTTCTCAAACTAGACTACTCAAAAGCTTTTGACTCAGTTAACTGGCAATTCATCTTGGAGCTAATGGAACACAGAGGCTTCCCCACAAAATGGTGCAATTGGATATACTCTATTCTCATCACAAGCATGTCCTCGATAGTCATTAATGGGGCCTCGGGGGGTCTAATCAAATCGGCCCGTGGACTGCGACAAGGAGACCCACTTTCCCCCTTGCTTTTCGTTCTGGTGGCCGATGTGTTCAACCGTATGATCAAGTTAGCAATTTCGAACAACATCTTTCAGGGCATCAACCTCCTAAATTCTAACCTAACCATATCCAACCTCCAATTCGCCGACGACACCATTCTATTCGCATCACCCATGTTCAACCACATACACTGCCTCAAAGTAGCCCTATATTCATTCGAACTCATATCTGGCTTGTCCATCATCTTTAGCAAAAGCTCCATCATCATGCTCGGTAACGCTGACCATCTCGGGCAAACCTGTTCCAGCCTGCTCAACTGCAAGATCACACACTTCCCCATCTCCTACCTCGGAGTCCCAATCCGTCCAACCAAATTACATAGATCTGATTGGTTCCCCCTTATCGCCAAAATCGAAAACAGACTCCATTCATGGAAAGCTCACTCCTTGTCCTCGGCAGGGCGCCTAGTCCTTGTTAAATCTGTTCTATCAGCGATTCCCACATACTGGATGTCACTATACAAGCTCCCTTCCTGGGTAATCAAAAAAATTGACTCGATCAGAAGCTCCTTTCTTTGGAATGGTAGTAATATAAAGAGACTCGTAAACTGGCAGACCGCCTGCCTACCCCTGAAAAATGGCGGCCTTGGAATAGTCAATCTTCAAGACTTCAACATCGCGCTCCTCGCCAAATGGCTCTGGCGGTTCCTAACCCCTGGCTCCTACCTTTGGAAATCTTGGATTACCTCCCTCCACTATCACTCAAACCCTCACCTTGTCCTCCACGCCCCCACCGGAATCAAACCATCCCCCTTCTGGTCTGGGGTCGTATCAACCCTACCACGTGTCAATCGGCTCTTCCACGTCAACCTGGGCAACGGGGCTAATTGCCTTTTCTGGTTGGATACATGGCATAACCAGCTTCCCCTCTCCTCCATCCTGCCCAACCTCTTCGCTCACACAACTAACATCTTCGCCTCCACCCTAGACATTTCTATTTCGGGCCCAGTTCAGCTTCTCCTGACCTCTTACTTCGACCTCACCACCCTCACCGAGCTTCACCTTGTCACCTCTATTCTCAGTAACACCCACCTCAACCCCCGGCCTGACTCCTTCACCTGGGCCCCCAACCCATCAACCGGCTTCTCTGTGGCCTCCTGTTATACTCACTTGAACAACCCTGGACGCTTCTTCACCTTCCCCAGACTTTGGAAGTGCAAGATCCAGCCCCGCTTCGCTTTCCTACAATGGTGCCTTATTCATGGGCGAATCAACACAAGAGACAGGCTCCTTCGCCACAACATCGTAGTCGATCCCTGTTGTGCCTTATGCTCCACCACAACAGAAAGTTTACAACATCTTTTCTTTGAATGTGATTTTGCTGTCAGGGTCTGGGCGGCGACGACGGTTCACATTCTTGGACACATTCCCACGTTCACCTCGTTTTTCGATCACTGGCAGAACAACCCCCCCAACTATCACTTAGATCTCATTGTAGCTATATTCAGTTGGTGCATCTGGGCCGAGCGTAATGCACGTGTATTCTGCAAGCCCATATCAAACTTTGAAGGAACTTGTAGACGTATTATTCACTATTTCTCATCTGTATCAGGTCGTAGCTTCTCCGCACCGTCTAGGCTGAGATTGCCACACCCCAGCTCCCCTCCAGCTGAATCCTCGGGCAGCACCTCAGCAGTTCCTCCTGGCAGGCATCGTGGGCACCACTAACCGTGATATAGTTCTGGCATTTTCATTCCTGTTGTTCGCAATATGCATTCTGTATATAAAACTCTATCTCGCAAAGACTAGCTTGTTGTATCTTACTACCTTTTGGCCAGCGATCAGGCTTGTTGATCGCACTATTTACCTATTTATATGATATTTAATCGGTTGTGTAGTGCCACGCTACACAACTGTGTCGCTCAAAAAAAAAATCATCACACAGCAACACTCAGCATGCCACATTACCAAATTGGGAGTATATCACTGATAACCTTCAACTACATAACCTCTAAGCTCGTACGTCTCAGAGAAGGGTGTTAAGCTAAGAGAATAAATTCTCCGCCACCAACAGAAATGTATTTGAAAGAAATCAGCTTTATATCTCAAAATGTAATGTCAGACATGTAACCATACAAGTCTGTTCCGGGTTAGAACAGAACCGAAGGCACTTCCGAAGAAGCCCTTGCAATCTGGGTATTCACGGTCCCGATCGAACTTCCCATCACAAAGGAATCTCTATACCGTAGCTAACGGTGCAGAGACAATCGATAGGTCATCCTATCGTTTTCACAAATACCCGGTCTTCACCACCGGTCTTCAAATGTTATTCATATCGTCATATCACTTATTCGTAATGGGTTATATGACACAAAGGTCCTTTCCCGGCTAAACCGAATAGTGAGCACAATATTTAAAACATATGGATATAGGGATTTCAATTAAGTCACAACTTATTACCCAAATCCCTTCCTTTAAATGGTTTAAACAAATTACCATTCCAAATCTTTAAACAAAAAGATTTACTTCACAAAGTTTACCCAATTTCACAAAGATTCATTCACAGATTCCCAAATCATTTCCCATTTCAATTGGATTAACCCATTAAATCTTTAAATCAAGATTTAACTTATAGCTTTCAAAACTATTCACAATTCAAGTATAATATAAAAGATACACCTTTTAAAATCTTCTTTGATTTCAAGATAAAGCTTAATCATCTTCACAAAGGTTAATTCATAGTTTTTTTCCAAACTATTCACAATTTCATTTCAACTTGAAATGTTTCGATACAAATTGGAAATCTTTTCACTTTACGAAAGCTATTATTTTTTGAAAACAAATAGTTTTCGTTTTGGGAAAAAACTGGTTACAATTACATAGGTTAAAGCCATCTAAGTACAAAACTTGAATTTAAATTTAAATTTCCAAAACCATATTTTAAATGGTTAAAAAAAACCCATATAAACACCTTTTATAACTTGTACAATCTTTTAGACCATAGTTCCCAAATCATTGAATTCAATTTCAAGTATTGAATTCAAAATTTAAATCAACTGATTTAAATTCCAATTTTTATTAAGTTATTTAAAATAACTCTTAATTTTGAATCTCATTTTCAAAAAAAAACTTTCAATTCCAATTTCCAAAACTAATTTGGATTCAAAAATTCAATCTTTAAATTTGATAAAAATCTGTGACTTAGCTGATTTCACGTGAAATCCACATTTGTGTGTGTATTGTGCAGCCCAGGGGTTTAACACAATAGTGCAACAACATCCAACCATCACAGATCAAATATAACAATATAATTGATAAGCGGTATAAACTATAACGCTTATCTTTAATTCATAGATCATGGATACTCATATCATAGATAAATAGATCACAAATCACAATAGAGAACAGGATATATCACAAAGCATCACATATTTGGGATATCAAACAATTCAACATCCAATAAAATCCAAACACCCATAAGTAGGATTAATTTAAAGTCAGATAAATTTCTCCTTATAAATTTCCAATGAATTTACAAAATCATTTCCTTTTTAAATAAATTTCTTTATCTCTTCAAATCTATTTAAAAATCCAACTTTTTAATAAATTCTTCAACTTATAAATAATATTATTAAAAATCCCTTTATTAAGCCTTTTCCCCAAAATTTGAAATTTTATTCAATATAGTTCAAAAATAAGACTTTTATCTTTTTAAAACTCCTTTTAAATATATCCAATTCTCAAAAATAAATTTTTCAATAAATTTTCAACTTGAATTTCGAAAATCCAATTTTATTTATTTTTGGTATCCAACGATACCAAAAATATATTCGGCTAAATTATAGCCTTCAACAATTCCACCACTTGTTTAGCCTTGTAGCCGTACTGTCAAGACCCGATTTTTCGACTTCTGAAAATCGACATTAATACGTCCATTGTATCAACTGCCGAGCAATCGAATGCCGAAAAACTAAATTGTTATGGTTAAAAAGAAGAGGTAGAAGAAAAAGAAGAAAAAAAAAGAAAAGGCAACAGAAACAATATCAGAATCTCACATTCGCAGTGGAACAACATATAATAGATATATGAATAATCTTAAAATCAAGAACTGTATCAGTTTGTACATTACATCATCAGAGTCAATATACACACAATACATCAATGGACAGATATACAAACTTGTCCTCATACAGAATACACAGTGGAATAATAATATCATATACAAGTGCTACGTCTCGCCATCCAGCTCGCCACTTGAGCACCAAAGCATCCTGAAATCCAGAATGACCTGATAACCTGACTCTAGGCTGCCCGTGTGGAAAATTATGGGCACCTAGAGTTTAGGAAGGGAACAATAAACTCCAGGTCAGTCATGGGACTGGTATGAGAACTAAAAACAGTTATCATCTTTAAAACAACAACAAAGGAAGTAAAGGACATCCGCAATGCTTTTTGGAAAATGAAACTACCATAAGACCTCCCACCACACACACAATGCAATCGCAGATTTGGAGGAGATTTCTTCTTATGATAGTCAAACATGCTTACTACACAAAAGAAAACTCTTTGATATTATTACTAGTGCATAGTATGGAAAACATTTCGAAAGTATAATATTAATCTTAGCCAACATACAACCATTATTGTATGCCTACTATAGCTACTATGTTCAATAGCAGGTTACCGCCACATTCCATAGTAGGTTATACAACTAAAACCGTACAAGGCTTGTATTGTTTCTTTGGATTTCCAACAAATGGTCAGGCTAAGGAACTTCCTACTGCCACATGGGTACGCCTCTGGATGGACGTCCCAAGAACTAACTAGCTCTCTGCCAAAACAAGGCCGGGTTACCTCTTACACTAGGTAACTACTACACGAATATGCCACCCCCCGGTCCTTTGGGACCTTTATCCGAGGCGCCTCAACAAAACAACAATCAAACAGTAAATGAGATTGGAGTAACCACATAGGTTAAATACCAGGGCTCCATACCTGATACCACCCTTTTCCATAAGGAAATGACATACCCTAAAGGGAGCGACCCTCATAACCTTGCCGCATCATTCTTGTTTTGACCATTTCTGGGTTGTAAGGTCCGAAGAGCTCTCGTCCACAAAGCTACGTTTTTTACAAAGCCACGCTTTGATCAACAAATAATCAATAATAATCATCACACGGCAACACTCAGCATGCCACATTACCAAATTGGGAGTATATCACTGATAACCTTCAACTACATAACCTCTGAGCTCATACGTCTCAGAGAAGGGTGTTAAGCTAAGAGAATAAATTCTCCGCCACCAACAGAAATGTATTTGAAAGAAATCAGCTTTATATCTCAAAATGTAATGTCAGACATGTAACCATACAAGTCTGTTCCGGGTTCGAACAGAACCGAAGGCACTTCCGAAGAAGCCCTTGCAATCCGGGTATTCACAATCCCGATCGAACTTCCCATCACAAAGGAAATCTCTATACCGTAGCTAACGGTGCAGAGACAATCGATAGGTCATCCTATCGTAATCACAAATACCCGGTCTTCACCACCGGTCTTCAAATGTTATCTATATTGTCATATCACTTATTCGGAATGGGTTATATGACACAAAGGTCCTTTCCCGGCTAAACCGAATAGTGAGCACAATATTTAAAACATATGGATATAGGGATTTCAATTAAGTCACAACTTATTACCCAAATCCTTTCCTTTAAATGGTTTAAACAAATTACCATTCCAAATCTTTAAACAAAAAGATTTACTTCACAAAGTTTACCCAGTTTCATAAAGATTCATTCACAGATTCCTAAATCATTTCCCATTTCAATTGGATTAACCCATTAAATCTTTAAATCAAGATTTAACTTATAGCTTTCAAAACTATTCACAATTCAAGTCTTTTATAATATAAAAGATACACCTTTTAAAATCTTCTTTGATTTCAAGATAAAGCTTAATCATCTTCACAAAGGTTAATTCATAGTTTTTTTCCAAACTATTCACAATTTCATTTCAACTTGAAATGTTTCGATACAAATTGGAAATCTTTTCACTTTACGAAAGCTATTATTATTTGAAAACAGATAGTTTTCGTTTTGGGAACCATCCAAAGTACAAAACTTGAATTTAAATTTAAATTTCCAAAACCATATTTTAAATGGTTAAAAAACCCATATAAACACCTTTTATAACTTGTACAATCTTTTAGACCATAGTTCCCAAATCATTGAATTCAATTTCAAGTACTGAATTCAAAATTTAAATCAAATGATTTAAATTCCAATTTTTATTAAGTTATTTAAAATAACTCTTATTTTTGAATCTCATTTTCAAAAAAAATTCAATTCCAATTTCAAAACTAATTTGGATTCAAAAATTCAATCTTTAAATTTGACAAAAATCTATGACTTAACTGATTTCATGTGAAATCCACATTTGTGTGTGTATTGTGTAGCCCAGGGGTTTAACACAATAGTGCAACAACATCCAACCATCACAGATCAAATATAACAATATAATTGATAAGCGGTATAAACTATAACGCTTATCTTTAATTCATAGATCAGGGATACTCATATCATAGATAAATAGATCACAAATCACAACAGAGAACAGGATATATCACAAAGCATCACATATTTGGGATATCAAACAATTCAACATCCAATAAAATCCAAACACCCATAAGTAGGATTAATTTAAAGTCAGATAAATTTCTCCTTATAAATTTCCAATGAATTTACAAAATCATTTCCTTTTTAAATAAATTTCTTTATCTCTTCAAATCTATTTAAAAATCCAACTTTTTAATAAATTCTTCAACTTATAAATAATATTATTAAAAATCCCTTTATTAAGCCTTTTCCCCAAAATTTGAAATTTTATTCAATATAGTTCAAAAATAAGACTTTTATCTTTTTAAAACTCCTTTTAAATATATCCAATTCTCAAAAATAAATTTTTCAATAAATTTTCAACTTGAATTTCGAAAATCCAATTTTATTTATTTTTGGTATCCAACGATACCAAAAATATATTCGGCTAAATTATAGCCTTCAACAATTCCAATTCACAAATATAATCACACGGAGATTATAAATAATCAACACACAACATATGGAATAATTTCAAATATTTGAGGAATCCAGTTGGATCCCTCCAACCTGTTTCCCTGCATCCACAGATGTTAGCACAATACCAATTCCACTTCGAGGTGGAATATTGCGGTATATGGGATTTATAAAATATTATCCGCTATTATGCGGCGTAATAGGGTCTCATCCGCTATATAATGCGGGAAATCAACTCCAAATACATATATAATACCAATTCCACTTCGAGGTGGAATATCGCGGTATATGTTTTTAATATAATAACCTCCGCTATTATGCGGCGTATAGGGTCTATTTCATTTCAACCAATCATCAATCATTATCCAAACATCACAATCAAGCAATTTTAAATTTAACTATTTAAAATTTATATCGAAACAAATTCGATTGAGTGAGAAGTTCTCACCTTGAGTTTCCGTTATCTGTTGCAGTGTTTCGTTTCGAATAAAATTAAACACGCGTTTAATTTTACCCAAAATTCACACAAGCTCTAAATAACTCCAAACTAGCTCCATTGCGTAGTGCTCGTCAATACGAACCCAATGCAATTTGTTTCATCAGTTTTCGACCTCGTATCAAAAAGTTACAACATTACAAAGTTTATACGATTTTATATATAAATTAATTTCAACTTTCTTTTATTTTTAAAAACCTAGATCCAGGCCGTTGATTTCGTGCTTCTCATCTCGGCCATGATTTCTTTCTTCCTCCCTCCAGGCATTCGAACGTAAGAAAACCCACTAGCCGACGCTCTTTCACGAAATACCGCAACTCCAATGATCATCGAAAACACGATCAAGCTTCATCACCACGTAGCTCGTACTCGACTCCACCTCCAGCCAAGGACCGGTCGAGCTCGGTCAACTATATGCTTAGAAAAACGCATACGAACGCGTGGACTTCTCGGTTGAATTTCTGGCGATCTATCCTACGAAACCCCATCATAACCGTTGATCTCGAAGTACTCATCGAGCTCTCCATTTTTGTAGTTGATAATTTCTTGTCAAAGTTGATAGATTGGAAGATAATGGAGGAAGAACGAGACAAGTTTTCGGCCATTAAAACTTTAAGTGGCGGCTGGCCCTAACTCTACTAGGGTTTGATGCAAAATGAAAGAAAGTTCGGTCCTTATATAGAAAATTGCCGAAACACTATGCATCCGAGATTTTCCGAACTCCAAACGAAGCGTGCCGGCTGACGTTTCTAAGGTTTAACCCGTGTTCTGGACACAATGGAATATGTTTCGGAAGTTAATTTGATCATATGTGCGAGTTACGAAAATAAACGATCAAATTTAAATTAAATCGGTTAAACTAATTTCTATGCGTTTTAGATTGCCCCGGACAAACGACAACTCCGATTGCTACGAAATTTGAAACCTTACAATAATTTAACATTATGGATCCGATGAAACTGGTTTCGTCGAAATCCGAGACTGTTTGAAAAATGGCTATTTTTACTCGTCAATTAAATATTAAAATATTCAATTTTCACAAATTAACTTTTAATTCAATTTTAAAAGTTTACAAACATCATTCTAACTCCAATATGATTTAATATAACTTTATAAATCATTTTTATACACATTAAACCCAATTATCAATTATTTACGCAATTTTCAAATATTAACTTATCGATTTAATTATCCAATTAAATCGCTATATTCGAAATTAAATTTATTCGACTTACAAATATTATTTGTTAATATTTAAAATCAATTAAATATACGAATTTCAAATGACAGAAATTCTGGGTCGTTACACGTACCTTTTCCAGACCCATACCTAATCCATACCATGCCCAAACCTGACCTTATTGATCCCCTAGGCCATGCAAACAAGTAGAGAAAGCAAGGCAAAAAGTTTCATATTCAAATCGCTTTTTGTTTCAAAGTTATTCAAATTCAATCGTATTGATTTTTAACTATTGTTTTGGTTTTGTTTTTGGGTTGTAACACAAGATCTATAACTTGGATCTCGCTCTCCACTCAAGTTCATAGCTTTGTCATTATGTTCTGGTTTGTGTTGTGTCATTTGAACTTGCATCTCCAGCAAAAGAGGTGAGTAAATCTCACACGACATTTTATACTTATACTAATGTGAAACAACAACAACTGAATGTGTAGAATATTATGATGTGTTATAACTGCCTATGATTATTTATTTATATAATGTTAAACCTGATAATTTACCTGTCATCTCATCTGTTGCTGTTATATATTGTTAACTGTTCATTTTTATCTGTTAATCACACTGCAAGTTCCCTGTAGATTAGAATCACTGTGGCTTGAAATGATACATACCCAAATGGACTTTAGAATAGGGGAAAATCATTACGGGCTGAAATGATAAGCCTGGATGATTTTCAATTATTTATTTTACTTGGGATTGCGGGTTTGAAATGATAAAACCTGGATTTTTTTTGTAAATTATAGATTGAAATGATATATTATCCGTATCACTTGAATTAGGCTAGAAAACTATATACAGGCCCGTGGTTATTTTTAAGGTTTTGAAAAATGTTTAAATAATTTTTAAAAGTGTAAAAATATGAAAACTTGATTTAAATTGAATTTTTATAAGTTTAAATAGTGAAACTAGGAATTTTCTATAAGTTAAAAATGTTGAAAATGAATAGAAATGGAATTTTTGAAAATATAACTTAAGCTAGAAAATTTTGGAATTTTGGTTAAAATGAGAAAATAAGTTATATAAATAAAAATAAAAATGGAAATTTGAAATTTATTGAAAAATGGAAATAAAATTTAAGTGTTGAGTTTATTTATTAAAAATGTGAAGAAAAGAAATTTACACTTGAATTTGCTAAATAATTCATTGAAATTTGATTTAACTATAATGGATTTATTTAATAAAAATCATGTGTTAAATGATATATTATATAAACATTTTTGAATGTTAAAAACATGATTTTTGTAATGTTAAAAGGGTTTAAAATGAATTTTATTATTGGCTGGAAATACACTAAAATCTGGAAAATACTTTTAATAGCATTCAGAAATGCTATGATTTCAGAATTGGACTAAAACTTAGTAAAAAGAGGCTATTACAGCATTTCTGAAATGATGTAGTTGCTGTAGTAAATGTAAAGGCTAAAGAACTTAATAAAGGGCTATTACAGCAGTTTTGTAAACTGTTGTAGCTGCCTGCTGTCTTTGCTGAAATAAAATGTTTTCAAGTATAACTTATAACAGCTTTTTCTAAATGTTGTGAAAGGCTGAAATTTTCAATGTTTATGGGTTTTAACTAAGTAAATGAACTCAGAATGGTCTAAACTTTAGAAATTGAATACTTGGGTTGAAAGTATAATAACTTCACTTTTAGATGGTTTAGATGAATTAATTTGATTGGAATATAAACTATTAAAAAGGTTATTTGAAATGAGAATAAATGAATGATATCTTGGAATTAAAAAGGCATTTAAAGTTAAATATGGGCTTTGAATTCAAATGATGATTGGATAATGAAGTTTTTGAAAGATATGATATTTGAAATATTGAAATGGTTTAGAAATGATTTAACCTTTAATTTGATAAAGATTTGAATTTGAAATGGT
Source organism: Allium fistulosum (assembly GCA_030737815.1). Taxonomy (NCBI): domain Eukaryota; kingdom Viridiplantae; phylum Streptophyta; class Magnoliopsida; order Asparagales; family Amaryllidaceae; genus Allium; species Allium fistulosum. The sequence goes on from CM060901.1 coordinate 1,622,892,163, forward strand.
ATTTTTTTTTGAAGTATAAAATATTATTTTGGAATTTTATAACCACGGGTATACTTCTCTATATGTCATTTGATTTCCCGGTGATGGTTTGATGCACATTAACACTGTTAGTCGCATGGTTTACTTCGATATGGACATTTCTATGATATTGTCACTACTGTTTAATTGATGGTTTTATGGATCCTTAAAGGATGGGCGATCCCAAGCATCCTCTAAGTTATTATGCATTGCTATTACAGTTCACTTGAGTTGGTTTACATTGTATAAGTATATATGTCCTAACTCGAGTGTTTTGTGTTTTACTTTACGCTCGGGTCAGCCTGAGAATCACAGCTTTGGATTCACCTTCTGGAGCTAGAGTTTTGTTGGAGCTTTTCTGTCGATCTATTCGTCTACTTCTTCTAGTTGTTTCTATTCTGTATTTGTCTCTGTATTATTAATTTATGTATCCTGACTTCTACTGTATCTATTTTACTATGAGAATTTTGTATATATTTTGAGAGTTTGTATATAGTAGCTTCATGAACTACTATGGTATTTTATCTTCTGCTGCGAGTTATTCTGATATTTCTGTGTATGTGATTCTGTGAATGATTTTATTTGCTCCAAATTTTATTACAATCTGTTATTTTGAATTATTAAAGTCAGACATGTGTGGATTATTGTCGATTTGAGTGGTCCAAAATAGTGGGTCGTTACATTTGGTATCAGAGCGAGGTTTTAGGCAAACCTTAGCCTGCGGAGAAAAAACTCATTAGAGATAGGGTAGAAATACCCTAGGATGAGTGAAATCAACTACAGAGTCCTTTCTTCGTGAGAGAATGTATTTTCGAAGTATAAAATGATTTTCAAATGATTTTTAAAGAATTTTCAAAGATTATTTTGATATTAATTTTCTTGCTTTGAAAGTAAAATTTTCTAAACTTCATTCCTTTCGTATCCACCTTGTTAGTAATTTCTTCGATTAGGATTCCTTTGAACTTTGGAATGCTCCCACTTGTTCTGAAATCTATTCATGTCTTCCCTATTTGTATTCCTTTGATCTATGGAGCATTCCATAACTCCACTTTGAATGACCTTGATAGGGTGGCGATTCCGCCAATCTTTGAATGATTTGTATAAGGGTGAAACTCCCTTATAATTGGCATTGATTCACCGGAGATTTCTGTATACTCGGTTTACGATGTTTTCTATCTTCTGCTATATTTAGATTCTATCTCTGGCGATCGAAGGTCGATTTTCCATAGATTTTCGCATCGATTATATTCCTGAAGTCACGGTTGACCCTATTAAGGTCGCCCGCGATTTATATAGGCTTATCCATATTCTATTTGGTAATTTAATGATCTTACCTTTGTTTGTGCTTATCTTTGAATCAGAATTCTATGTGACTAGAGTTCCTCTAAATTTGAATCTCTGTTTTGCTTTGAAATCCATCCTTGAATCATCCCTTGAAAAATTTGTGGTTGATTGTCTCTTGAAAATTGTGTATTAATCAAAGTTATTATTTTGATAAGGATGACCATATTTTATATATAAAGGTGAAATGTTTTCTATAAGGATCTATATACCTTTTAAATGAGAATTTGAAGTTTTGAAAGGATTTGAAATTTTGAAATTTATATAAGAAATGGTTTCATATAGAATAATTTATAACTGAGGGTTTTGAATCTGAATTTGAGTGATTGGACTCCGGCATTTTTGAAACTGGTTTTAAGATTTGAAATAAAAATAATATGATTTGAAAGTATTTTCTGAATATGAAATGTTTCAAATGATTTTAATGAGTTTCAAATGATTTTGAAGAAATTTCAAAAGAAGTTTGGGAAAATAGAAGTCCAGAACCCACTTATGTCGCTGGAAAATAATTTCGGTGATGAATTCATGCATCATCGACACTGATTTTCGAGTTTCTGAGTGGGGGAGAGGTCACTTCGGTAGCTTTGCTATGCGATTGATTTGTGAAACCAGTTTTTGATTCCAAATTCTGAAGTGTGATTTGATATTCGAAAGATATATGTATATATATTTGAACAATTTGAAATGAGCCGGTGTTCAGTCCTTGAGTTTTGGATCTGATTTGATATAACCCTATCTTTTGGAATTGATTTACTGATTGGTTGTTGATTTCCAACTCTTGAATTTGAAATATGATTTCTTCGACTATTTTGAAGGTTCGAGCACTTCCAAATCAAGGTTAACTTTTCAAAGCTAAGTAATTTTGAAAAGTATAAAGTATATAAGTTTGGTATGTATGTTTAAAGAATGTAGTAATATGATTTAAATTAGTTGAAGCTATTTTGTTAAGTAAATGAATAAGGCTATTTTGAATTTTTCTAATATGAAATTTAGATTTGAAATATTTTGAAAAGATTTTGGTCTTCAAAATATTTTGAATAAAATTTAGTTTAAATGTTTTAACTTAGTAACATCTTTATAAAACTATATATTGAACAAGTTGGAATAGATACATAAGTTGTACGTATGCTGTTTTATTCGCATAATTTAATTTGATCCAAGTTCGAGGTGAATTACACCATTTCGTGTTAGGTTTTTTCATTTGATTCTTGATGGCGAATATTTGATATGGATTTCGGGCTTGATTCTAGAATTCTCTATCATAGTATATGACTATGCAAGGAGACTGATGGTTTCTAGTCGAGAAACCATATCGAAATCCGTATTAGGGAAGTCGAATGGACAATACTAGTTCGAAAGCGAAATTGTGTGATCGATCGAGCGATCGAATGTGATTTTGCGAAATGATGATACACTTGACGCTGAAATTGGAAGTTGTTGGGTTGGATATCTTTGTAATTTAATTGGAATTTTTCTTTTATGAAAAACTACTATCAAATTTAAAACCATTTTTCAAAACTATTTTTCTTTTGTTCTTCTTAAACAAACTATTTTATTCTATTTTACATACAAACTATTTTACAAACTATTTTATAGACAAAACTATTCTAAATTAAAAATCTTTTATAAAGCAAAGATGTTCAATCCCATATGGCTCTTCATGCAGCAAAATTTATTATTTTTGAAAATTTTTGATCCTTATATAGGATGGACCTTATGTAAGTATAAGATGATTTTAAAACCATTTATTTTGGAAATGAATTGGTTGACTTAAATTATATTGATTTAGAAACTTGGATTATTCTCCAAACCTATTATTTTGGAAACTTTGAAACTGAAGATATTTAAATTGAGAAGAAATAATTTGGTGGAATTGTATATGATTTTGAAACTAAATTGATATTGAAACGAATTGAATTGAGAACCTTATTTTAAATACTTGATTTGGGAGTTATCGAACTTATATAAAAATTGGTTTGTATAAGTATGATGTTGATTCAAAAACTATGGATTTGAAAAGGTACTCAATTTGAAAAGTGAAATCTATATATAATTGAAGTCTATATAAGTGTGATTTGAGATACTATTGATTTCGGAAAGTATTTGATTTGAAAATGAAATCTTATATATAATGGACTTTATATAAGTATGATATTTGAAAGTGATTTGAAAGGGTACTATATGATACATATTTTCGAAGTAAAGATATGGAAAGTGCCTTCTGCTTGATATCCGCTTTGTGGCCACATTATGGATTCATTATATCGATATTTCTCTGATTTTTGGTTTTTCGGATATGATACTCGAGTTTCCATTGAATTCCATGGCGTTACCCATGGTCTTACGAGCGCGACTGCATAGCGTAATTCACCTGGCTAGATGGCCCAGGGGCACGGATGTTTCATGGGGGATTCAGGCGTAACCATTGTGTATCCTGTGATCTATGTAGGTCGTATTAGTAGCGAAATCCGCAGGGCTAAGAAAGCTTACGGATACAGATGTTTCCTGGGGGATCCAGGCGTAGCCATTGTGTATATGTGGTCTACTAGTCATCATGGCGCAATTCGCAGGGCTGAGAAAGCTTACGAATATGGATGTTTCCTGGGGGATCCAGGCGTAACCTTTTTGTATCTGCGATCCATGGTTAGACAAAGGTTTTGTTTGTTTTTTTTGTTTGGATTGTACTTTCCATATATGGTTTTAAAAAAAATTCCAGTATTTTCACTAGGTGTTGAAACAGGTCTACTAAGTACCTGGAGAATTCTAGCTTTGCGCCTGATCAAAACGCACTGCCAGAGTCTATAGGAACGAGGATAAACTTGTTAAGACATCGAGTTATAAAATTATTTTGATAAAATATTATATAAAGGATATTTTGATCAGTTATGTTCCTTCCTAAAGGATTTTAAAGTGTTTTAAATATTGTTACTTCTTAACTAACAATTTGAATTTAAAGGACTTTTATGGATCTAATAAAATGGATTTAACCAAATTATTAAATATTAAAGAATTCCAATTGAAATTTATATGGTTTTAAATTAATGGCTCATCCTTGTCTTTCGTCCTATTTTCCCTTCTAGCTATTCCTATTCTCCACCTTGTTAAACTTACCTATAACAACAGTTATCAGGTATAATTTTAATCTTCTTGTCATCTTGTCTTAATCCTATTCCATTCTATCTTTTCTCTGTTTTCCATACCTCATTCCTTTGCGAGGACGAAAAGATTTGAGTGGGGGAGAGTGTAACAACCCTGTATTTTGTGATTATTTTAATTGTATATTTTAACTATTTTAAATTGAATTTCCTGATTTGAAAACTTTATTATATTTATTAAATGAATAATTTTTTGTTATTTTAAATATAAATTTTGATTTGTATGTGAATTATAATTCCAAACATGAATAAATAGAGTATTTTCCAAAACTGTGAATTTTGGTCAATATGGTCAAACTTTGACTTTTAATTTAAAAAAAATTAAAGTTTAAACTTATGAATTTTATCTTTTATTATGAAATTAAATAAAATTTTAAGAATACTGCTTTTCGTTTCATTGAAATCCGATTAATATTGTGAAAGTTATGCCTTTTTAACTATTGTGTGAAATTTGCTATATTTAACAAAATTGTTTATTTTAAATTTTATAAATAAAATTTTATTTGGTCGAATAATGTTCTAATTTATATTTATATGGGTAAAATAACTTTTTATGTATATATTTTGGTTTTAAAACATTTTTAAAAGAAAAAATGGAATTTTCCAAGTCAGCTGCGATTTATTTACAAATTTTAACTCTAGTTTCAATTAAGTAAATTATTTTCTTTACTATATTTTTTTATTTTCTTAAGACTTTGTTTTATTTTCAATTACATTTTATTTTGTTCAGCATTTATCTTATTTACTTGACCTTTTAATGGTTTAGAGGTGTTGATATAATTTTCCAAAGCTAGTGATGATTTATTTGTAATTTTGGACCCTGTTTTGGATTTTTAAGCAATTTCTTCATTTCTTTTGCTTTTTCTTTAAAATTTATTATTTATTTTCAGTTTATATTATTTTGTTTCAGTTTTTAAATTCATTTTCTGATTTATTTTTGTTTTATTTGAATTATTGAAAATGGAAATGTGAAGAGTTTAAAGGCCTTTCATTTCTAGACTTTTCATTGTCCAAACTCTTCATTTTCCATAACCATCTCATTAATTCATTTTTGCTGTCCACTTCTCAGTTTCTAGCCGTGAATTTTATCACTTTCTCACGCAAAATTTCAGTTCCTCAATCTCATCTTCACGGCTTCACAAAATTCCTTGGTAATGGCCTCCTCTTATTTTCACTTTTCTTCCATTTTTATGATATTTTGCCTTGTTTTCTCCCTCTTTTTGGCACGGCCTCATCACCATAGCCATGGCCACAAGCACCTACCCCATCTCCTTATCATCACGACCGCCTACCATTTCTGTTCAGACCATGGCCGAACCCCCCATGAAGCAAAACTCCACCAAAAATGCAAACTACACCTTAAAACAACCATAGCCGAGCACCCCCTTGATCACCACTCCATTTTCCACCACCACCACCACCTTTGGCCGTCGCCACCATCTTGTCCAGACCCTACCTCACCACTCCAGCCTCTAACCTAAGTTGTACACCCTCTGGCCGCCGCCACCATCTTGTCCAGACCCTACCTCACCTTCTCTAGTTGTAACATCCACCACTTGTTTAGCCTTGTAGCCGTACCTTTTCCAGACCCATACCAAATCCAAACCATGCCCAAACCTGACCTTATTGATCCCGTAGGTCATGCAAACAAGTAGAGAAAGCAAGGCAAAAAGTTTCGTATTCAAATCGCTTTTTGTTTCAAAGTTATTCAAATTCAATCGTATTGATTTTTAACTATTGTTTTGGTTTTGTTTTTGGGTTGTAACACAAGATCTATAACTTGGATCTCACTCTCCACTCAAGTTCATAGCTTTGCCATTGTGTTGTGTCATTTGAACTTGCATTTCCAGCAAAAGAGGTGAGTAAATCTCACATGACATTTTATACTTATACTAATGTGAAACGACAACAACAACTGAATGTGTAGAATATTATGATGTGTTATAACTGCCTGTGATTATTTATTTATATAATGTTAAACCTGATAATTTACCTGTCATCTCATCTATTACTGTTATATATTGTTAAATGTTCATTTTTATCTGTTAATCACACTGCAAGTTCCCTGTAGATTAGAATCACTATGGGTTGAAATGATACATACCAAAATGGACTTTAGAATAGGAGAAAATCATTACGGGCTGAAATGATAAGCCTGGATGATTTTAAATTATTTATTTTACTTGGGATCGCGGATTTGAAATGATAAAACCCGGATTTTTTTTGTAAATTATAGATTGAAATGATATATTATCCGTATCACTTGAATTAGGCTAGAAAACTATATACAGGCCCGTGGTTATTTTTAAGGTTTTGAAAAATGTTTAAATAATTTTTAAAAGTGTAAAAATATGAAAATTTGATTTAAATTGAATTTTTATAAGTTTAAATAGTGAAATTAGGAATTTTTTGTAAGTTAAAAATGTTGAAAATGAATAGAAATGGAATTTTTGAAAATATAACTTAAGTTAGAAAATTTTGGAATTTTGGTTAAAATGAGAAAATAAGTTATATAAATAAAAATGGAAATTTGAAATTTATTGAAAAATGGAAATAAAATTTAAGTGTTGAGTTTATTTATTAAAAATGTGAAGAAAAGAAATTTACACTTGAATTTGTTAAATAATTCATTGAAATTTGATTTAACTATAACGGATTTATTTAATAAAAATCATGTGTTAAATGATATATTATATAAACATTTTTGAATGTTAAAAACATGATTTTTATAATGTTAAAAGGGTTTAAAATGAATTTTATTATTGGATGGAAATACACTAAAATCTGGAAAATACTTTTAATAGCATTCAAAAATGCTATGATTTCAGAATTGAACTAAAACTTAGTATAAAGAGGCTATTACAGCATTTCTGAAATGCTGTAGTAAATGTAAAGGCTAAAGAACTTAATAAAGGGCTATTACAGCAGTTCTGTAAACTGCTATAGCTGCCTGCTGTCTTTGCTGAAATAAAATGTTTTCAAGTATAACTTATAATAGTTTTTTCTAAATGTTGTGAAAGGCTGAAATTTTCAATGTTTATGGTTTTTAACTAAGTAAATGAACTCAGAATGGTCTAAACTTTGAAAATTGAATACTTGGGTTGAAAGTATAATAACTTCACTTTTAGATGGTTTAGATGAATTAATTTGATTGGAATATAAACTATTAAAAAGGTGATTTGAAATGAGAATAAATGAATGATATCTTGGAATTAAAAAGGCATTTAAAGTTAAATATGGGCTTTGAATTCAAATGATGATTGGATAATGAAGTTTTTGAAAGATATGATATTTGAAATATTGAAATGGTTTAGAAATGATTTAACCTTTAATTTGATAAAGATTTGAATTTGAAATGATATTTTGTTTTGAAGTATAAAATATTATTTTGGAATTTTATAACCACGGGTATACTTCTCTGTATGTCATTTGATTTCCCGGTGATGGTTTGATGCACATTAACACTGTTAATTGCATGGTTTACTTCGATATGGACGTTTCTATGATATTGTCACTACTATTTAATTGATGGTTTTATGGATCCTTAAAGGATGGGCGATCCCAAGCATCCTCTAAGTTATTATGCATTGCTATTACAGTTCACTTGAGTTGGTTTACATTGTATAAGTATATATGTCCTGACTCGAGTGTTTTGTGTTTTACTTTACGCTCGGGTCAGCCTGAGAATCACAGCTTTGGATTCACCTTCTGGAGCTAGAGTTTGGTTGGAGCTTATCTGTTTATCTATTCGTCTACTTCTTCTAGTTGTTTCTATTCTGTATTTGTCTCTATATTATTGATTTATGTATCCTGACTTCTACTGTATCTATTTTACTATGAGAATTTTGTATATATTTTGAGAGTTTGTATATAGTAGCTTCATGAACTACTATGGTATTTTATCTTCCGCGGCGAGTTATTCTGATATTTCTGTGTATGTGATTCTGTGAATGATTTTATTTGCTCCAAATTTTATTACAATCTGTTATTTTGAATTATTCAAGTCAGACATGTGTGGATTATTTTCGATTTGAATGCTCCAAAATAGTGGGTCGTTACAGTTAAGTTCGCCAACGATTAATTAAGTCTATCAGTCTTTTTCTTCTGTAACTTAATTATCTTATCAACCTTCGAGCTATCAGCATTGTTAGAATTCTCTTCGATTAGGGTTCCTCTAAATTTGAATCTCTATCCTTGTTTTGAAATCCTTTCTTGAATCATCCTATGAGAGAAGGTATTTTTAATTAATATAAAAATATTTTATATTGTGTTGTTTGAGTTGTTAAGTTTGATTTGGGGTTTTAATCGATTCGTCTGGCCAACTCTATCTATAAGATTTCCAAAACACTTGAACAGAGCAAACTAACACGATATTACTTTTTTTTGAAATTGGTAAATGAAATGATATTACGTATGATAGTATTTTATATATAAAGGTATAATTCTCTAAAATTGGATAGTTAACTGAATTGATTATTAGAAATGATAATACTAGGTTATCATTTATTGTCAACCATTAACTATTGTTGTTTGTTATAAGGTGTTGAAATTTTAAACCATGGTTTATAAATCTGATTTGCAAATGAAATTGAAATGAATTTAAATTAAGAATTTGAGAATTTAATTTCTGGTGCATTTCTAAATTTGGTTTTCAGAGTTTTGAAAAATATATTATTTGAAAGTATTTTCGAATGGAAATTTGTTTCCAAAGAATTTTATAGAAGTAAGTCAGTACTCTCCTCTTATTGTCATTGGAAAATAATTTCGGTGATGTTAGTCCTTGAGATAATGGTTTTGATGACAACAATTTTAGGACTTGTTATAAAATATAAATACTAACGTTATGGTTTAGATATATATGTATATCCAGAATATAAACATGCAGGTACCAAGAATGAAGACTGTACAGTATAGAGATTCAAGAACTGATGAACTCAAGATCGAAGATGTCAAGATTCTTGACTCATGAGTATCAAGGTTATCAAGAGTTCAAGATTTCAATATAAGTAATTTAGATAAGAATTTTGTTAAAACTCATAGAAAAGCACTGACATCTTAAAATCCATTTTATTCGTGGAATGGAATCCACTTCGAGCCCGTTAAAGGGATGGAACCCTAAGTAGGATGGAACCTACGAAAAATCTAGTGGAACATTGTTTTGTATCCACTAACTTTTATTCAAATGTTTTACAAAATTATATCTTGTTTTCAAAATGATTTCAAAATCTTCCTTTTTAAATCAAAAACATCTATCCTGGTTTTAAAATACTTTTAGCCTCAAAATAATCTTTATTTTCAATATCAAATTATCCTTGGTTTTAAACTATATTTTAATTATAATATATTTAACTTTTAATATTTATACTTAGATTTAAATATAAAATTATAGTAAAATTTTATATATACCAAAATATTATTCTCTATACTTATTTATGTATTTTAACTATAGTTAAGTATATTTATAAAGTTTAAAATAGTTTTAATACAAGATAGAAGTTATTTTCAAAGAAAAACAAATTACCAAAAATAACTTAGGCCTGTCGACAACCCCAAGGAACCCTTGTCGACAAGGTGACAATTTATTTCAAAAGTTTGAATTTCAAAGGAAGTGTCTATTCGTCATATCCTTTCACGAATGGACATGGCCGTTGTTCTACTATAAATATGGGCTGTTTTAAACGAATTTATATTCATATTTTCTCTGATTTCACTCCTCTTCTTCTTCCACATTTCTTTATATACATTTTTACCATTACTCTGCCAAAATCACCATTGAATCTAACTAGATCATCTCTGGTTTGATTCTCTATCACTATCTCAACAAGATCCCAGTGCTATTCAGAGTTATAGACTTCTTTGTAATCAATCGAGCGAGAAAAGGTGTGATTGTAGCCTGGAAAATCAATCGGGTGAACTTGTTGCCCGTAAAATCAAGTTTCTCTACCCAGAGGATTGTGAATCTGGAGCGGTGTACCTTATGGCCTTGAAATCGAGGGTGTAATAGAAAGAATTGATTTTGAAAGGAAATCTATACTTGTGTTGCGGGACTGGATGTAGGGTAACTCCGAACCAGTATAAAATCCGGTGTGTTCTTTCCTTTATTTGCTTTTACTTTATATCTGCATCTGTGTTTGATTCTGTGATCATATCTGTGTCTGAATATTGCATACATTTGTGTTCAAATTAATATAAGATCAAAAAGAATTAGTAATTCCTTAAAACACTATTCACCCCCCCCCCCCCATCTAATGTTAGTTCTAGCCTTAAGATCCGTAATCCGTATTTCTCACATTTGGTATCAGAGCATTGGTTTTCAAAATTCTCATAATCTGATTTTTGAAAAATTAATGGCAATTTTTTGATAAAATTATTAACACTATTTTCATATGAATATGTCACAGAATCATTATGATATTGTTGTTTAAAACTATATTTAGTTATTTTGAAAAGTCATTTGATTCTTTAAACGGTTATGTTATTTTGCTGGAGAAGATTTATGTCTAATGATTGTTGGTTAAAAGATACCACGTAATCATTTATTGATCAAGAAGAACAAATGGATATATAATGGCAATCGACAATAAAATGGGCTCCAGATCAATACAAAACTTTTGATTTTCATCTACAACTTGATTTGATACTATACTTCTCTCCATCTGCTTCACAATGTCATTGGTTTCGTGCGAATCCGTCAAGAGATGACCAAGTTATGGTCAAATGAAGTTTTGGTGAACAAAGAGAAAAAGAAAGCAAAACTGTCAATGGTATTCTTCAAATTGCATCTAAAGATTTGATTATTTTGTCCTAACTCCTTTTCCAGATTGTAGTTCTTGTTCTCATGATCATTTTGATGGGTGGATCATCAAATTCTAATCAAAATCGAGTGAGATATGACAGTTTGAAGTTGGCTATCCAAAACTAAAAACTGTGTACGGGATTTCCTGCATTTCGCTTACTGTTCGGCCTGTTGCACCAAATTCATCACCAAACTATTACTAGATCGTAGCCCTTGTCTTCCTCTTCGATATTCCATTGGTTTCATCCAATTCCGTTAAGAAACGAAGGAGATATACCTCCTAGAAGTTTGATAGTAAATAGAAAAACGGGAAGAAGAAGAAGAAGAAGAAGAGAAAGTTTTATGGAAAGTGGTGACTGTTGGGCCTATTTATAGTGGTTGAAGTGTCCATTCATTCAAAATTCAAATTTAAAGTTTTGGCGCCAAGTTGATCAATCTACTAAATCATCTATCTTTCTCATACGGTCTTCAAATTCAGTAAATGAATATACTACGATGATCAGAAAAACAAGCCCGTTGCAATAGAACAGATCTCGTCGTCAAATTCTGAAGGATATAAATGTGTGGTTTACGACAATGGAAGAACAACAAAGTTAGAAAGATGGTAGAGTGCAAAAAGAGGTACGCTTTACTATTATTTCATCTTTATTGTTGCATTTAGGAATATATACTTATGCATTTAGTTAGGTATAGAAATTTATCTCTTTTATAAGTTTTGATATTTTGATCCATATATCGACACACCATGGTATACATATCAATATACCAGTCTAAATTTTTTAAAAAGCCTTTTAAAATGTGTTATCTTTCAAATAAAATCTTACTACTAATTTACTACAACTATACTAAGTTGAAAATCATACCCTCATTCATGATTTCAACTTTTTTAATGTTGTTTTTACTTCTCGTACTCTATTTCTTTTATGACACTAATTTTATGTCTTTAAGAAATTAATAGAATGAATTTAGAATGTTAGAATAAGGCTTTATTTATATATTTCTTCATTTAATAAGATTGCGCCACATCACATGACACTTGTCATATAAATAGATAGTGACATACATGCAAAATGACACGTGTCATTACACTTGTTCTTTAATAAAAGCATTTTTACATGCATAATGCCAAGTGTCTTTGTTAGTTCTTGAGATGAAGGTTTTGATGACAACAACCTTAGAATAAGATTATAAAATATAAATACTAACATTATAGTTTAGATATATATGTATATGCAGGATTTAACCATGCAGGTACAAAGAATGAAGACTGTACAGTATAGAGATTCAAGATATCAAGATTGAAGACTCATGAGTATCAAGAATATCAATAATATCAAGAGTTCAAGATTTCAAGAATAAGTAATTTTAATTAGGAATTTTGTTAAAACTCCTAGAAAAGCACTGGCATCTTAAAATCCAATTTATTCGTGGAATGGAATCCACTTCAAGCCCGTTAAAGGGATGGAACCCTAAGTAGGATGGAACCTACGAAAAATCTAGTGGAACATTGTTTTGTATCCACTAATTTTTATTCAAAATGATTTTTCAAAATTATATCTTGTTTTCAAAATGATTTCAAAACCTTCCTTTTCAAAGAATCAAAAACATCTATCCCGATTTTAAATGTTTTAGTCTCAAAAATATTCTCTATTTTCAATATCAAATTATCCTTGTTTTTAAATTATCTTTAACTATTATATTTGAATTTTAAATATTTATACTTAGATTTAAATATAAAATTATAGTTAAATTCTATATATATTATTCTCTATATTTACTTATGAATTTTAACTATAGTCAAGTATATCTATAAAGTTTAAATAGTTTTTAATATAAGATAAAGGTTATTTTCAAAGAAAATCAAATCATCAAAAAATGCTTTGGGATGTCGACATGCCTTAGTACCCCATGTCGACATAGTGTCAGTTAGAATCAAAAATTTGAATTTCAAAAGAAGTGTCTATTCGCCATAACCTTTCATGAATGGACATGGCTGTTGTTCTTCTATAAATAGGGGTTAGTTTCAACGAATTTCAATACAGATTTTCTTGCGTTTCATTCCTCTTCTTCTTCCACATTTCTTTATACATATTCTTACCATTACTCTACCGAAATCAACATTTAATCTAACTAGATCATCTCTGGTTTGATTCTCTATCACTATCTCAACAAGATCCTAAGTGCTATTCAAAGTTTTAGGCTTTCTTTGTAATCAATAGAGTAAAATGTGTGATTGTAGCCTTGGAAATCAATCAAGTGAGAAAAGGTGTGATTGTAGCCTTGAGAAATCGATTGGGTGAACTTGTTGCCCAAAAATCAAGTATCTCTACCCAGAGGATTGTGATTCTGGAGGGTGTACCTCATGGCCTTGAAATCAAGGGTTGTAATTGTTGAATTGCTTTTGAAAGGAAATCCATACTTATTTGTGCGAGACTGGATGTAGGGTAACTCCGAACCAGTATAAAATCCGGTGTGTTCTTTCCTTTATTGCTTTTACTTTATTTCTACATCTGTGTCTGATTCTGTGATCATATATGTGTCTGAATATTGCATACATCTGTGTTCAAATTAACATAATCTCAAAATGATTCAGTAATTCTTTAAAAACACTATTCACCCCCTCCTCTAGTGTTAATCCTAGCCTTAAGATCCGTAATCCGTATTCCTCACATTTGGTATCAGAGCAAATTTTTCAAAAGTTTCATAATCTGATTTTTGAAAAAGTTTTTTTTTAAATGGTTATGTTTAAGAAATTTGTTAAAGCTTGTTTAGAAATATTCAGATCATCATTGTCTCTTGAGTCTGCATATAATCAATATTCAAATACAAGTTGTCTACTAAGATTGTTTGATGTGCAGGAATCATGCTTTATGGGAGTTGAGGAATCAATCCAAAACAAACAAACTATGCAGATCAAAAAGAATAAATGGATACTCGATAGTGGATGTTCTAGACACATGATTGGGAATCCAGATATGCTGAATGATATAATATACAAAGACGGAGGACTGGTTAACTTTGGAGACAATTCAAAAGGTTATGTGATCGGCATCGGCAAAGTTGGTAACTCTTAAACTCCTATTATTACTAATGTTTTGCTAGTTAAGAATCTGTAACACAATCTGCTAAGTATAAGTCATGTAACGACCCGTAAATTTCGACAATTAAATTTGTTAATTTAATAGGAGTTTGTAATTAAATTTAGAAGAAAAAAAAACTACTTATAGTAATTCGAAGTTAATTCAAATGATTTTAAGTAGTGAAAAGAATTTTACCTGTATATGAATTGAATATAAGGATTTAAGGAAAATATTAAACTGATATAATGTAATAAACATTGTTAACAGTAAATGGAATATGATAATAAGAACAATTGCAAGTTTTGTATTTATGGGCAAATTAATATTGATAGGTAATAATTGTTGTAGATAATAAATTTCAAATGTTAAAATTTGTAAAATGGTGACAACTATTGTCCGTTAACAATGCATGTAATTAATAGCAATTAAAATGAAATTAATCATTGTTTTTTTTGTAAGTTAAGAGAATAACTGGAAATTTTGAAGGTAAAATCAAATAAAGGTTAACTATATGCATAAGATGGAAAGTTGAACAGAATTCTAATAAATGATAATAATGGAAAACGTATACAATCAATGTAGGTAATTAGTAATTACAATGTTGTTGAAATTATTAAACGTTCTTGTGACAATTAATAAATAACGAAAGGAGTAAGCGTATTTATTTAGAGTATTAATTACAATCGGATTGGGAATTTAAGCAACAATGTAATGCAAGGTAATTAATGCTAAATTTAAGTAAATAATAATGAATAGTGGTTTGAATAACGATTAATTCAAAATTTGTAAACATATATTATAAATTACCTACTTATTGTTAATGAAATTTGAATTGGTAATAAGTGATAAGGAAATAAATGTTACACTAATGGAAATGAAGTAACGTTCGTTTAAATGTTGAGTAATAGTAAGGTCGTATTTATTATTAGCATTACTTTAATAATAATGGTTAATTGTGAAATTTATGCAAGAAGTATGTAAAATAGTAACTAAGAAAGGAATACGTATAAATTGATTATGACCTAAATTTAAGTGTAAGTTAAAAAGTGAAATTGAATCTAATACATTAAATTTGGAAACTTATTTTAATAAATTAGATTCAATTTATAATAAAGGGGGTTATTTTAAGAAATTGAAATAAATACTATGATTTGGTAAATTTAGTTACTTTAAAATTTAGAAGGGAATTGGTTTAAAGAATTATGAATTAATGAGTAAATCAAGATGATGAACTTTATGAATTTTTGAAGTTGAATCTTTAATAATGAGTTAATTTGTTAATTTATAATTGTTGGACTTATTGAAATAAATGAAATGAAAATTTAATTATTACGTTAAATTAAAAATTTAGTTGAATAATGGGAAATATTTATGTAATAATTTTAAATCCAATGGCAAGCCTCCTATTTGAAATATGAATGGAATAATTTTGGGTAAAGTAAAATTTATGGAAATTTTGGAAATTTACCTATAATTTTGAATTTTATGAAATTTAAGAGTTATATTGATTTAATCTTTAATAAATTGACATTTAAAAATTGTTAAATCATTTTAATTGTTTGAAAATTTTTAAGTGATAAAATTTGCCAATTCCGAAACTGAAATATACAAATTGGATTTATTTACTAATTTTTAATTTATTTAATTAATATAAAAATAGCCATTTTTGTCATTGACTCGGATTTCGACGAAACTAGTTTCATCGGATCCGTATCAGTGAATTATTGTAGGGTTTCAAGTTTCGTAACGATCAGACTTGTCGTTTGATCGTACGAACGCGAAACGCCTTGAAATCGATTTAATTGAAATCAATTTTTGAAATCAATTTGAGAATTTCTTTTTCAGCATAACTTCTTCATACAATGGAATTTGGACGTGAAACTTTTTCAATCGCGTTTAGAATATTTTAAAACACCTATTTTGATATATGGGTTTACTCAATTTCGTTCCGGGGTCAGAACGGGCTTTTCGGGCCATAGTTTGTTCCGCGCGTTCATCTATCCAGTCTATCTACTCTATATCTAACCTACCTATATAAACACAGTTATAAACCCTAGCCTCCCTAATCTTCATTTGTCCGTATGTACAATTCATCTTCTTCTTAGCTCCTCATTCCAATGGCAGACAAAACCTAACTCCCAAATTCCAAAATCTAATTTCAAAAAAAAAAAATTCGAGATTTACGCGCTTCGGGTCACGCTTCGGGTTTCAAGGGGAAAAACCCTGGAGCTACTTCGTGTCACGAAGAAAATGACTCGGGTCTCCGGGTCGTTTTGGCAAAAACTCGAAGCAAGCATCGGGTATTTGAGGCGGCGAACCGGTTGAACTCGAAGTCGACTCAGGACCAGAATTTTCCAATCTTCAAATTTTCATAACTTTTGCATACGGACTCGGATTTGGACGCGGTTTCTTTTGTTAGGATCGTATTGAAATTCCAGATCTTTTGACGTAGGTTTGGATGAATTCTGAGACTGTAAAATTTTTGGGTTTAAATTGAATTTAAATTCAATTTAAATTCAAAAGGTGAGTGTTTTAACCCACTCACAACTTCTAAGATTTCTTATGTTTGTTGAATTAAATTTTGATGTGATTTAAAATTTATCTATGATTGTTTGGGCATATATTTAATCATCATCTCAGTTAGATAACATTTAGTTAAATTTAATTGTTATTTAATTTTATTATTGCATAAAATTTGCGAGTTAAATTTATTTATTATTGCATATAAACTGCCAGTTGTACAGTTATTAATTTTTATTGAATATAAACTATTTGTTGATGCCTGTTATATTTTATATGCTTTATATTGATGTTTTGTTTAAATTGGATGATGATTGTAATAAATGGTTGTTTATTGATATTTGGATGAATGGGTGCTATATTTTATATTGTATAAACTGCAAGTTATTATGCATTTTCATTTCATTCGGGATTGCAGTTTGAAATGATATATAACCGTAAACTTTTATTTTTAAATTACGGATTGAAATGATAAATATCCGTATCACTTGACCATAGGATAGAAAATTATATACAGGCACCGTGGCCTATATATAAAATATTTTAAAGTGATTTTTCTATGGTTTGGGAAGAAATATACGGTTTAATAAATATTAAATTTTTGATATTATATAAATATTATTTTATATATGGTTAAATTCTAAAATTTAAGCTATGTATGACTTGATGATGTTTTAAGTTTGATTTACGAATATTTCAAGTTTGAGCTTTATTTAAGTGATCTTGAAATTATTAAATAGATATTTCTAAAATTAAATAATTGTAAATTGAATTAAGTTATATATAAGTTTATCAGATTTAGTTGGGAATTTTGGAATATTTAAAGTCTTGAAATATATCAAAATTGAAATGGTTTATTGAAATTAAGGTATTATTGTTTTCAAAGTTTTGGTTTTCGAAATTGTTATAACTTTGAAAGTAATCTGGTTTGAAAAATGAATTTATTTGAAATAGAATTTATTTAAGAATTATCTGTGAATATATGGATTTGAAACCTATTGAAATTGAAAACTTAGAAATATGACTTCAAATTGTGGTTTGGGTTTAAGATGATTTAAAAGAATATTTCGAGTTATCTAAATTTAAGTAAGAATAGTGATTGAAAATTTGGATTTTATTTAAATGATATATTATTGAATTTGGTTTTAAAGTATATACTATTTTGAAGTAAAGGATATGGTTTGAAATGGTAATAATATTTTGGTTTTTGATGTATATACTATTTTGAAATAAAGAATATGTTTTGAAAGGGCAATGATTGTGTTTTTAAAGGTATATATATTTTTAAAATGATCACGGTGTTATAATAACGATTGGTTGTTAAAGAGACCGGGATCGGATATGGACATACTCTCTGTCGATACTGAAAACCACTTTGACAACTGTGTACGCGGTGGAGTTTCTAGAATGAAGTAGGATGGTGGCGACGATCCTAAGGTATATACGTGGACCCAACTCCCGCGAGTTGGCATAAGGTGGCTAAAACAGGAGCGATTGACGGACCAATGAGGTAGCACCTCTGATCGGACACACTTCTTCGATACCATTCTATTACTTTGTTATTTTGGTGGCCACCCTTCGATTTGGGAGTGTTGTTCGAGGTGGGCGGTAGTGGCTGCTATGCGTCACCACCAGTCCGGATGCGTAATTGGTATATCTACCCTAGCATTGCCTAGTTGTGCCGTGTCACCTACCATATCGAGCTTTACTACGATTATGATTTTAAGATCCGACCGCGTTAAGGTTCTCCATCCCCTTAACGCTATTTTCTATATGATTATACTTTACTGATTAGACACTACTGTATATAGCGAATATTACTACATAGTAGATAGTTTAACGGATCCTTAAGAGATGTGAATCCCGAACATTTCTTAAGTTACTGCACTCACGTTAGACACTGGATAGGAGAGGTCAAACCCCGTAAACATCTCTGACGCCGTTTACACTCATATTTATTTCATTGATTTAACTTACATAAGATCTTTTAGTTCTGACTCGAGTGTTTTGTTTTTTTTTCAATTCGCTCGGGTCAGCCTGAGCATTTCAGGATTTGAAGGCCCTATTTCTGAAGGACGAAGACGAAGATTTTATTATTACTATTTGTTATATATTCTACTACACCATTGTATTCCGCTGCATAATTATCATTCTCTGGTATGTGTAACTCTGATATGTATTGTATAAGTATAATCAAATGTTTTGTAAAACAGCTTCATGAACTGTTATTTGATTATTATATTTTATCGTTCCGCTGCAAGATTCTATTTTATTTCTTTTATTTCTCCACTTTTTCTTATTTACCTCATAACAATCTGCCCTTCTGTATGGTTTAAGTCGACATGTGTGTCTGCTTAAGCGTACAAAAAGGTGGGATGTTACAAGTCAACTATGCGATAAAGGATATAAAAATAAATTTGAAAAAGATAAGTGTCACATTGAAGATAATAATTCAACCATAATATTTGAGGGAATTAGGAAAAAGAATATTTATATTCTTAGTATGAAAATTTCAAATGATAACTTGTGTCTTTTGGCAAATGCAAGTGACCCTTGGATTTGGCATAAGAGATTTGGGCATTTGAATTTCAAATTCTTATCTAGATTGTCAAAACATGATCTAGTAAGAGGTCTCCCTAAATTGAATTTTAAAGTAGATAGTCTATGTGATGCATGTCAACCAGGAAAACTTAGAAAAAGCTCCTTTAAATTAAAAGATATGATTTCTACTTCGAAACCTCTTGAATTACTTCATATTGATCTATTTGGTCCATCTCAAATTCTATCAATAAATAATAGTAAATACGTTTTTGTAATTGTAGATGATTATTCTAGATTTACATGGACAATATTTATGAAACATAAAAGTGATACTTTTGAATATTTTAAGAATTTTTCAAAAAGGATTCAAAATCAACTTTCTCAAAAAATTATAACCATCCGTAGTGATCACGGTGGTGAATTTGAAAATGAAAAGTTTGATGAATTCTGCAATAAAATGGGAATAATTCACAATTTTTCATTTCCAAGAACTCCACAACAAAACGGAGTAGTAGAACGTAAAAATAGGACGATTCAAGAGTGTGTGAGAACTATACTTTCTGATAGTAATTTACCAAAGTACTTTTGAGCAGAAGTAGTTGCTACCGCCTGTTATATTTTAAATAGAATTTTAATTAGACCTTTAACTGATAAGACATCTTATGAACTTATCTACTCAAAGAAACCTAAGGTATCTTATTTTAGAATTTTTGGAAGTAAATGTTTTATTTTAAATACAAAAGATAACTTAGATAAATTTGATCCTAAATCCAACAAAGGTATCTTTATCGGATACTCTAATAGAAGTAAAGCATACAGAGTATTTAATTTAAGAACTAATACCATCGAAGAAACAATGCATGTTTCATTTGATGAAAATTTCAAAAAATTTGAAGAAATAAATGATGAAGAGGATTTAATCACTCAAAATCAAGAGTCAACTGAAACTAATAATGAATTAAATCATCCTAATAAAAGGATTAAAATTTTAAAAGATCACCCTATAGAAAATATACTTGGAGATATGCAATCTGTTGTTAAAACTAGAAACCAACTAAGTCAAATGAGTAATGTAGCTTTTATATCAACTATTGAACCCAAAAATCCAGAAGAAGCATCAACTGATGATTCATGGATTTTGGCTATGCAAAAAGAATTAAATCAATTCACTAGAAATGATGTTTGGGAACTTGTTCCTAGAACTGAAAATAAAACAATAATTGGAACTAAATGGGTTTATAAAAATAAAATGAATGAACAAGGAGAGGTTGTTAGAAATAAAGCCCGGTTAGTCGCTCAAGGTTATTATCAAGAAAAAGGAATGGATTTTGATGAAACCTTTTAACCCGTAGCTAGATTAGAAGCCATTAGGATTCTACTTGCTTTCGCAAATCATAATAATTTCAAATTATTTCAAATGGATGTTAAAAGTGCATTTTTAAATGGTTTTGTAAAAGAAGAAGTATTTGTTGAACAACCACCACTTTTTGAAAATGATAAATTTCCAAATCATGTTTACAAACTTAAGAAAGCTCTATATGGTCTAAAGAAAGCTCCTAGAGCCTGGTATGATAGACTAAGATCTTACTTGTTATAATCAAATTTTGAAATAGGTAAAGTAGATAATACTCTTTTTATTAAAAGAAATAAAAATGATATTCAACTAGTATAAGTCTACGTAGATGATATCATTTTTGGATCAACTAATTTTGAAATGAATAAAGAATTTTCTGAAATAATGACAAAAGAGTTTGAGATGAGTCATATGGGTGAATTAAACTTCTTTTTAGGTTTACAAATAAAACAATTAGATAATGGTATCTTTATTAGTCAAGAAAAATATGCTAAAGACCTAGTTAATAAATTTGGTTTGACTACTGTGAGTGGAAAACCCACTCTCATGGCAACCAATGAGTACCTTTGTAAAGTAAATATCTCGAAAGATGTAGATCAAAAATTATATAGAGGAATGATTGGATCACTACTCTATATTACTGGTAGTAGACCTGATATCATGCATAGTGTCTGTCTCTGTGCAAGATATCAATCTCATCCTAAAGAAACTCACTTAAAAGCTATAAAACGTATCATAAGATATATTAAACACACCTTTGATTATGGCTTATTTTATCCTAAAATGATTCTTTTGATTTAATATCTTACTGTGATGCTGATTATGCTGGTTGTAAATCAGACCGAAAAATTACAAGTGGAACTTGTCACTTTTTGGAGCATTCTCTGATTTCCTGGTTTAGTAAAAAGCAAAACACAGTTTTTCTATCAACAACTGAAGTAGAGTATATTTTTGCTGCTTTGGCTTGTTCTCAAGTAATATATATGCAACAAACTTTAAAAGATTTTGGTTTAAATATTTCAAAATCACCAATTTATTATGATAATACTAGTGCAATAAATTTATCCAAAAATACTACTCAACATGCTCGAACTAAACATATTGATATCAGACATCATTTTCTCAGAGATAATATAAGTAGAGAAGTAATTACTCTCGATTATATCAATTCTGAAAATCAAATTGATGATATTTTAACAAAACCCTTAAATGAATCAACATTTACTAAATTAAGAAGAGAATTATGTATTTGTTCTATAACTGAAATATAAAATATAAATAACTAAGTATAATTAAAAATAAATAAAATTGTAAATATATAGCCATGTCGACATCCCCCCTATACCTATGTCGACATATAACGTTTTTTTAATTTTTATTTTTTCCCACCAAAAATTCAAATAAGTGGTTATAAATTTCTCCTATTTCGAAATTTTATTCATTCTCTCTGTTCTCTTTCTGTTCTAACTTCTGAAATCAATTTATCAATGTCCTCTTCTTCCAAATCAAACATAAAATCAACCTTTTTGTTCCCTTCTCCTACTTCTGGTCCATTCCAACGTACTACGCTCATCCGTGTGACAAAATTAGAGGATTCTCTGAAGGATGCAATTCAGTTAATGACTGAAATTCAAATAGTGCAACTTCGAATGGCAAAAGAACAGGAAAGGCAAGGGAAAATCCTTAAAAATTTGCAAAAATTCTAATGGACAATCATGCTAATCCAATTTTGATTGACGAAGATTCTTCAGGAGATCATGAATAAGAGGAAAGTGAAGAAGAAGAAGAACCAATGGAAGAAGAGCATGCGGAAGTCAACGACAAAGTCATTTGCGTTGGCGAAGTATGTTTTGACAAGGACGGAAACTTGGTTGAACAACGTGGAAATTTCTGTTTCCATTATCCAAATTATTCGATCCATAGATCTCCAATTCTCAGAGATACTCAGTAGTTTCTTCTCTTTCGTTTTCATCGTTATGTGTATATTTGTCACGTTTTACGAAAATGTAAATATAAACAAATATATAATTAATAAATGTTATGTGTTCTTATATATGATTCCTATATATGTTATATATATAAGTATTATATAGATACTTGGTTAGGAATGTTAGTAGTTTCGGACTAAGTTCTAAGTTTACAAGTAAGTATTGATTATCTATGATAACACTATCATTGTAATCATATAGGGTATTAGACTAAGAGTTATATAGTTTGGGGTTAGTTTGTTTTTGTTGATGACAAATGGGGAGAAATATAAAATAAGAGAGTTAGGCATAGATTAAGGGGGAGTTATTAGTTTTAGGGGGAGTTATTAGGATAGAAGTAATATTTTATAAACAAAGGTTGTCATCATCAAAACGGGGGAGATTGTTAGTCCTTGAGATGATGGTTTTGATGACAACAACCTTAGAATAAGATTATAAAATATAAATACTAACATTATAGTTTAGATATATATGTATATGCAGGATTTAACCATGCAGGTACAAAGAATGAAGACTGTACAGTATAGAGATTCAAGATATCAAGATTTAAGACTCACGAGTATCAAGAATATCAAGAGTTCAAGATTTCAAGAATAAGTAATTTAATTAGGAATTTTGTTAAAACTCCTAGAAAAGCACTGGCATCTTAAAATCCAATTTATTCATGGAATGGAATCCACTTCGAGCCCGTTCAGAGTTATAGGCTTTCTTTGTAATCAATAGAGTAAAAGGTGTGATTGTAGCCTTGGAAATCAATCAAGTGAGAAAAGGTGTGATTGTAGCCTTGAGAAATCGATTGGGTGAACTTGTTGCCCGGAAATCAAGTATCTCTACCCAAAGGATTCTGATTCTGGAGGGTGTACCTCGTGGCCTTGAAATCGAGGGTTGTAATTATTGAATTGCTTTTGAAAGGAAATCCGTACTTAGTTGTGCGGGACTGGATGTATGGTAACTCCGAACCAGTATAAAATCCGGTGTGTTCTTTCCTTTACTGCTTTTACTTTATTTCTGCATTTGTGTCTGATTCTGTGATCATATCTGTGTCTGAATATTGCATACATCTGTGTTCAAATTAACATAATCTCAAAAAGATTCGGTAATTCTTTAAAAACACTATTCACCCCCCCCCCTCTAGTGTTAATCCTAGCCTTAAGATCCGTAATCCGCATTCCTCACAGTCTTTACACATGATTTTTCATTATTTTTCTTTATGTTTTCTATTTACTTTAATTATATTAACTATTATAAAAATTGGGTCAAAAATCAATTATTTACATGTCAAAATCTAGTCGTAAAATTAGTACAAAATCATGTTAAAAACAGGCCCAGAACTTTAGATAGCATTTCTGAAATGCTATCTTTGCTTCTGTTAACGTTTTTAAGCACTGCAAATTCATTTTTATAGCATTACTGTGCTATGAAACGCTATAGTGTTTCAGAACCTTTTCACAGCATTTATTAAATGCTGCAGTTTCTGTTTTATAATTTTTGAATATATTTTACTGCAAAAACATTTTATAGTACTCTATAAATGATGTCTTTTCTATTTGAAACTTTAAACTATGTAAAAATGATATTTAAATTAAGTATTTTTCTCTATTCTTTTTAGAGTTATTTTCTAACTTATTTTAGAATATTTTAAAATTAATTTCATGTTTAAATCTATTTTTTTAATTAACTAAATTTTTTTAATGTAAGAGGCCTTAATATAACACATGTTTATTTTAGGTTTTCAATCTTTGTTATTTTATTTAAAATTTCATTATGATATTATTTTAAGGTGTTTAAACATGTTACTAAATATTTTAATCAATAATAATTTAATATATAGGTTGTAATTAGTAAGTTAAGTATTTTATAAACATGGAAGTTTGGATTCTTAATTTGATTATAAAAAGAAATTAAATAAGGAGGGTATTAATTTTTAAAAACCATATTGATCATATATATAGTTTAAATCCATATTTCTTAGCAATTTGATTTTGAGATTGAGTTTGATTACTACCTTTCATGAATATGCAATAGTTTTAATATCATTTATTACCTTTAAACTCTTGTCTTTACTACTCTTTAAGTCTCATTCATTAGTTTCCTTAACCTACGTCTAGTAATTGGTGTGTATTACCTTTGTTTGGTTGAAGAGATTTATAATAAATAGTTTGATACATACATACATACATACATATATGCATACATACATATATATGCTTGTCAATTAGATATTACTTATCACTCATGTTTATCTTATAATCTGAATATCTCTTACCGTAGTATATATATCATCATATCATTCTGCATATTATTATTTTTACTTCGTTATCATTTTCTTTCATATTACATATCATTATGCATCCTATATCATATCACATTTCATTGCATATTACATCATAAATTACAATGCATGAAATATCATAATCATTTGCATCATAAGTTGCATTTCATTCTGCATATCATCTCATGCTACATTGTATATATCATACATTTCATAATGCATTACAAACAACATATTGCATACATGTACACATAACAAGTGTATTTTATTTAAGGGGAGTTTATATTATTGTCTTATAGTATAGGGTTATTAATTTTTGATTTGTTTAACTGGATTGACTTGTTTGAATTGATTGACTTGATTGACTTGTTTGACTTGATTGATTTGTTTGACTTGTTTGACTTGTTTGACTTGTTTGACATGATTGGATTTGATGTGTGTATTGATTGGATTGTCTGAAATATACTTATACATATTTATGTATTGAATAATTATAATATAATTAGGTTAATGTCTTTCACATTCCATTTACTATACTTTGTTCTAGTATTAGTTTAAGGGGGAGTTTTATAGTTTTATGGTTTTAGGATGGTTTTGTTGATGACAAATGGGGAGAATTATAAAATAGAGTAGTTAGGCTTAGATTAAAGGGGAGTTATTAGTTTTAGGGGGGGAGTTATAGTGAAGGTGAATTATATTTTATAAACATAGGTTGTCATCATCAAAAGGGGGGAGATTGTTAGTCCTTGAGATGATGGTTTTGATGACAACAACCTTAGGACTTGTTATAAAATATAAATACTAGCGTTATGGTTTAGATATATATGTATATGCAGAATATAAACATGCAGGTACCAAGAATGAAGCTTGTACGGTATAGAGATTCAAGAACTGTTGAACTCAAGATCGAAGATATTAAGATTCAAGACTCATAAGTATCAAGATTATCAAGAGTTCAAGATTTCAATATAAGTAATTTAGTTAGGAATTTTGTTAAAACTCCTAGAAAAGCACTGACATCTTAAAATCCATTTTATTCGTGGAATGGTGATGCAGCGCAACCCACAACTTCCCAAGGTATAAGTCGTACACGACTTAAGGAAGTAGACATAAGCCGTGCACGACCTAAGGAAGCGCCACGAGCTAACCAAATAACAGCGCAAGTTGGGGGCTTAAGTCGGCTACGACTTAAGGGAAAGGTTTTGAGTCGTCCACGACTCAACTGGAAACCAGAGGGAGAAGTTACTTTGAGTTCACGACTTAACGAAACTGAAGGTATAAGTCGTCCACGACTTAACACAAAGCAAGAAGAAGAAATGGGTTACGACTTAGTTAAGTCGTCTGAGATCCTTAAGTCGTGAACTGGGCTAACTCGTTGAAGTCACTATTCACTAAGTCATCCAAGGATAAGTCGCGTAAAGATTACTTAAAGCCGTTTTCTTAAGTCGTTGAAGGGATAAGTCGGTTGTTGTTTAAGTCATAAGTCGCGGCAGTGTTAACTCGTGAAGCATTGATAAGGCGTATGTCGTGGATGTTTGTTGAGCTTTGTTGCATTTAGGTCGTAAACGACCTATGGGCTGATAGTTCTGTATTGATGTTGAGTCGTCATGTTGTACATATTGTTAAGTCGTTCGGTTATAAGTCGTATACGACTTGAGTGTTGTAAATGTTTATGGTGTAACTGTTGAGTCGGAGCTATTGATAAGTCGTCAACGACTTATGATGAGTCGTAGGTCGTAGGTGATGAGTCGGAAACGACTTAAGACTTGTGTAATTTTCTGTGGCATGTGTTGTAGCCTATAAATAGGCAAGTTGTGTCATTTGTAATAGTTTAGTTGATTTGAAATAAAATTCTCTTTGTTAGCTTTGTGCTCTCAATTTAAATTGGTAGTTGAGTGTAATCTCCTATCTCCTCTTTCGGTTAATCGAGTGCGCTCGATTCAACGATTGCAGAAGCCGATTCGCGGAATCAAGTGCGCTTGATCAACGCTCGAAGAATTGAAGATCTCTTCTCACGGTATCGTGCGCGATCAACGTGTCAGGGATAGCTAGAATTCGGTATCTTTGGATCAACGAATTTGGGCATTTCAGTATACATCAACTCATCGATTGCTACTTTCATCGATCTACATTGTTTTGATTAATCCGCTGCGTCAGTTTTGGTATCAAAGCATGTTTTAGCCAATCATAGCTAAATCGAGTCCTTGGAACCAAGTCATTTTGAAGAATTTGAAGGAATCAAGTCAAGGCCGAAGTAGTTGAAGTTGTTTGCATTTGTATTGAAGTTTGAAGATCGGATTTGTGTTTTGAGGAGTTTGGTGTTCTTCGTGTTCATCGCGATTTGCAACAAAAGTGGAAGTTTCGATCCATTTCATTTTGGATCAAAGTCCGAAAGGTGTTTGAATTTTGAAGTATTGAAGAGTTTTGTGAATTTTTCAAGTATGCCACCAAGGAGAGCTAATCGACATCAAAATGTAGAAGCTTTGTATCGAAGAGAAGAAGCTGATGAGATAGAGCAAAGAATCAATGAAAACTTTAGTGAAAAGCTTAACGAAGGAATTGGTCGGTTAGAGAAGATGATGTTAGAGATGAATCAAAATCGGAGAAGGGTTTCAGCTGAATCTAACCATGGGGGAAGTAGAGTCTCACCACAATCCAATCGAGAAAGAAGTGTTGACAATGATCAAAGGCGTGGGAGGAACGTGGATGATCGTGAACGGAGGAATGTAGACAGAAAGGATGATGGTGGTAGACGTGAAGGTAGTAGAGATGTGGGTGGACGAGATAGACAACGATATACATCTGATTTTGAGGAAGAATATGATGGTGGTAGTGTTCGTGGACAAGGACGAGGACAAGGAAGAAATTACTCTGAGTATGATCACAAGTGGGAGTCGGGGATGAAGACTGAAATTCCTGAATTCAAAGGTGGTATGCAAGCAGAGGAGTTTTTGGATTGGGTGGCTAATGTTAAAGAGATTTTTGACTTCAAAGAAGTTCCAGAACATCGTAGAGTGAAGTTGGTTGCTACGAGGTTGAGGGGTAGAGCTTTGGCATGGTGGCAGCAAACCAAACTTACACGTGAACGAATGGGGAAGTCAAAAGTTGAATCTTGGGAGAAGATGAAGAAATTGATGAAAGCAACGTTCTTACCTTACAATTATCAATCTTTGATGTATCAACGTTTGCAGAATTTGAGGCAGGGCACAAAGAATGTTAATGATTACGCGGATGAATTTTATCAGCTTATTGCGAGGAATGATATTATGGAAACGGAAGAGCAGCTGACATCTAGATTCATTGGGGGATTGCGAATGCAGATTCAGGATATGGTTAACATGTTTGATCCCAGATCTGTAGCGGAAGCACATCAGAAAGCGTTGGCTTGGGAGAAACAGGGACGACGAGGAGGTGGTGTGTTTACAAATTCCAATAGTCAAGTGAAGGGTGGTAGTGGAAGTTCTAATGTTTCAAAAGTTGTTGCAAAACCAGTTGTGAATGAGGTTGGGAAGGCGAAAATCAATAATGGTTTCAAGTGTTATAATTGCCAAGAAATGGGCCACAAAAGTAGCGAATGTCCAAAGCCGAAGAAGAGAGCTATGATAGCGGAGGATGAGGATGAAGAAGCTGAATGTTCCAATTCACCACCTGATGAGGAGGAAGAAGAAGTGACGGGAGATGAAGGTTATAATCTAATGATGAAGAGGTCCTGTTTAACACCAAAGCAAGAGGAGGATTGTAGTTGGTTAAGGAGCAATATTTTTCAGTCAACATGTACCATTCTGGGGAAGGTTTGCAAATTTGTTATTGATGCTGGAAGCTGTGATAATATAATTTCTTCAGAAGCTGTGAGGAAGTTGGCATTGAAGACTGAGAAACATCCGAAACCGTACAAGCTAGCTTGGTTGAGGAAAGGCGGGGAGGTGAAGGTTGGACGAAGGGCTTGTGTGAAGTTTTCAATTGGAAAGAAATACAAGGATGAAATCTGGTGCGATGTGGTAGATATGGATGTTTGTCATTTGTTGCTGGGGAGACCGTGGCAGTACGATAGGGCGGTGCAACATGATGGGCGTACCAACAGTTACAGTTTCATGTTTGAAGGCACAAAGATTACTCTAGTTCCAAAGAAGCGACAACAAGAGGAAAACAAGTTGGAGGAGATTGAAGAGCTTAAAACTTTGTTATCTTTGAAGGAGTTTGTGAAGGAAGTAGAGGAGGAACCTGAAGTGTTTTTGTTGATTGGGTGAGAGAGCAGTGAAGAGGTTGAAATTCCAGAAGAAGTGAAACCAGTTTTGAAAGAATTTGACGATGTATTTCCAAAGGAGTTACCAACGGAGTTGCCACCGTTGAGGGATATACAACATCAGATAGATCTTGTTCCAGGAGCTGTGTTGCCACACAGACCACATTATCGAATGAGTCCAAAGGAACATGAAGAGCTGAGGAGGCAAGTGGAAGAATTGCTTGAACAGGGGCGTGTGCAGGAGAGTTTAAGTCCTTGTGCTGTACCAGCTCTATTGGTACCCAAAAAGGATTGAACGTGGAGGATGTGCACAGACAGTCGAGCATTGAATAAGATCACAGTCAGATACAGATTTCCGATGCCGAGGCTTGATGATCTATTGGATCAAATTAGTGGGTCTATAATCTTTTCTAAGATTGACTTGAAGAGCGGTTATCATCAGATTCGCATTAGACCAGGGGACGAATGGAAGACAACATTCAAGACGAGGGAAGGATTGTATGAATGGCTGGTAATGCCGTTTGGTCTATCAAATGCACCAAGTACATTCATGAGGGTGATGAATTAGATTTTTAGACCATTCATTGGGAAGTTTGTGGTGGTGTATTTTGATGATATTTTGATATACAGTGGAAGCGCAGAGGAACACTTGCAACATCTGAGAGAAGTATTGTTTGTATTGCGACAAGAACAATTTTATGCTGCAACGAAGAAATGCGTGTTCATGACGCATAGTGTTTTATTTCTGGGATATGTTGTGTCAAGAGAAGGTATCCAGGTGGACCAGAATAAAGTTGAAACAGTCAGAAATTGGCCACAGCCGAAGACAATAACCGAAGTGAGAAGTTTTCATGGGCTAGCATCATTCTACCGAAGATTCATTCCACACTTCAGTAGCGTGATGGCACCGGTTACTGATTGTACGAAGGGGAAGCAGTTTTCTTGGTCGGAGGAAGCCGGGGTTGCTTTTGAGCGAATCAAAGGACTCTTGACGTCTGCACCAATTCTAGTATTACTAGATTTTCAGCTAGTGTTTGAACTACATACTGATGCATCCAAGGTTGGGATTGGAGGAGTGTTGAGTCAGAGGGGACGTCCTATTGCATATTTTAGTGAGAAATTATCAGGGGCGAAGATGAGATACAGTACATATGATGTGGAGTTTTATGCTGTGGTGCAAGCTATTAAACACTGGAGACATTATCTATTTCAGAAAGAGTTTGTTCTTTACAATGATCATGAGGCATTAAAGCATTTACAAGGGCAAGACAAGATTTCAGCGAGACATGCATCGTGGATTGCATATCTGCAACAGTTTACTTTTGTTGTTAAACACAAGTCAGGGGTGACGAATCGAGTGGCTGATGCTTTGAGTAGGAGGAGCCATTTGTTGACTACACTGAAAGTTGAGGTGACAGGGTTTGATGTGTTGCCAGAATTATTTGTCGATGATCCTTACTTTGCGAAGTGTATTGATAAAGTCAAGGAGAGAAAGACGGATGAGTTTATGATGGTAGACGGTTTTCTATTCAAAGGAAATCGATTGTGCATACCTGATTGTAGTTTGAGAATGAAGATTGTAAAAGAACTACATGAAGAAGGACATGTTGGGAGAGACCGTACATTACAGTTGATTTCACAGTCTTACTTTTGGCCATCGATGAGGAAATAGGTGGAGAGGTTTGTGGAGCGATGTCATATCTGTTAGGTTTCAAAAGGAACTGCAACTAATGCTGGATTATATATGCCGTTACCTGTACCCACTAAACCATGGGTTGATGTGAGTATGGACTTTGTGTTGGGGTTGCCGAGAACACAGCGTGGTAACGATTCCATTTATGTGGTGGTTGACCGATTTTCGAAAATGGCACATTTTATTGCTTGTAAGAAGACGGCGGATGTTGTTCATGTTGCTCAGTTGTTTTTCAAAGAGATATATCGACTCCATGGATTGCCAAAATCTATTGTGTCGGATAGAGATACTCGTTTTCTGAGACATTTTTGGCTGAGTTTGTGGAAGATGGTGGGAACAAAGTTGAACTTTAGCAGCGCTTATCATCCGCAAACGGATGGACAGACCGAGGTTGTGAACAGATCATTGGGAAATTTATTACGATGTCTGGTGCAAGACAATCTGAAGAGTTGGGATGTGAAGTTATGTCAAGCAGAGTTTGCTCATAATCATGCTGTGAACCGTAGTACGGGTTTCAGTCCATTTCAAATAGTATACTCAAGCTTACCGAGGGGACCGTTGGATTTGACGGTAATACCATACTCGAAGGGGACAGTTAAGAAAGCTGTTGATTTTGTTGAGGGGTTGACTGATTGTCATAAAATCATTCAGGAACGATTGGAGAAAGCAAATGAAAAATATAAACGATCTGCAGATTTGAAGCGAAGGAGTGTTGAATTTAATGAAGGTGATTTGGTTTATGCAGTGTTAACAAAAGATCGTTTTCCGATGGGAATGTACAACAAATTGAAAGCCAGAAAAATTGGTCCTGTAGAAGTCGTGAAACGGATTAATGAAAATGCTTATAAGTTGAAGCTACCGGAGGATGTGTACACTTCTGATGTGTTCAATGTTAAACATCTCGTACCATATCAGGGGGATGAACGAGCTGATGTGGAAGAATTTACAAATTCGAGGACGAATTTCTCTCAACTTGGGGAGGATGATGCAGCGCAACCCACAACTTCCCAAGGTATAAGTCGTACACGACTTAAGGAAGTAGACATAAGTCGTGCACGACCTAAGGAAGCGCCACGAGATAACCAAATAACAACGCAAGTTGGGGGCTTAAGTCGGCTACGACTTAAGGGAAAGGTTTTGAGTCGTCCACGACTCAACTGGAAACCAGAGGGAGAAGTTACTTTGAGTTCACGACTTAACGAAACTGAAGGTATAAATCGTCCACGACTTAACACAAAGCAAGAAGAAGAAATGGGTTACGACTTAGTTAAGTCGTCTGAGATCCTTAAGTCGTGAACTGGGCTAACTCGTTGAAGTCACTATTCACTAAGTCGTCCAAGGATAAGTCGCGTAAAGATTACTTAAAGTCGTTTTCTTAAGTCGTTGAAGGGATAAGTCGGTTGTTGTTTAAGTCGTAAGTCGCGGCAGTGTTAACTCGTGAAGCATTGATAAGGCGTATGTCGTGGATGTTTGTTGAGCTTTGTTGCATTTAGGTCGTAAATGACCTATGGGCTGATAGTTCTGTATTGATGTTGAGTCGTCATGTTGTACATATTGTTAAGTCGTTCGGTTATAAGTCGTATACGACTTGAGTGTTGTAAATGTTTGTGGTGTAACTGTTGAGTCGGAGATATTGATAAGTCGTCAACGACTTATGATGAGTCGTAGGTCGTAAGTGATGAGTCGGAAACGACTTAAGACTTGTGTAATTTTCTGTGGCATGTGTTGTAGCCTATAAATAGGCAAGTTGTGTCATTTGTAATAGTTTAGTTGATTTGAAATAAAATTCTCTTTGTTAGCTTTGTGCTCTCAATTTAAATTGGTAGTTGAGTGTAATCTCCTATCTCCTCTTTCGGTTAATCGAGTGCGCTCGATTCAACGATTGCAGAAGCCGATTCGCGGAATCAAGTGCGCTTGATCAACGCTCGAAGAATTGAAGATCTCTTCTCACTGTATCGTCCGCGATCAACGTGTCAGGGATAGCTAGAATTCGGTATCTTCGGATCAACGAATTTGGGCATTTCAGTATACATCAACTCATCGATTGCTACTTTCATCGATCTACATTGTTTTGATTAATCCGCTGCGTCAAATGGAATCCACTTCGAGCCCGTTAAAGGGATGGAACCCTAAGTAGGATGGAACCTACGAAAAATCAAGTCGAACATTGTTTTGTATCCACTAACTTTTATTCAAATGTTTTACAAAATTATATCTTGTTTTCAAAATGATTTCAAAATCTTCCTTTTTAAATCAAAAACATCTATCCTGGTTTTAAAATACTTTTAGCCTCAAAATAATCTTTATTTTCAATATCAAATTATCCTTGGTTTTAAACTATCTTTTAATTATAATATATTTAACTTTTAATATTTATACTTAGATTTAAATATAAAATTATAGTAAAATTTTATATATACCAAAATATTATTCTCAATACTTATTTATGTATTTTAACTATAGTTAAGTATATTTATAAAGTTTAAAATAGTTTTAATACAAGATAGAAGTTATTTTCAAAGAAAAACAAATTACCAAAAATAACTTAGGTCTGTCGACAACCCCAAGGAACCCTTGTTGACAGGTGACAGTTTATTTTAAAAGTTTGAATTTCAAAGGAAGTGTCTATTCGTCATATCCTTTCACGAATGGACATGGCTGTTGTTCTACTATAAATAGGGGCTGTTTTAAACGAATTTATATTCATATTTTCTCTGATTTCACTCCTCTTCTTCTTCCACATTTCTTTATATACATTTTTACCATTACTCTACCGAAATCACCATTGAATCTAACTAGATCATCTCTGTTTTGATTCTCTATCACTATCTCAATAAGGTCCTAGTGCTATTCAGAGTTATAGACTTCTTTGTAATCAATCGAGCGAGAAAAGGTGTGATTGTAGCCTGGAAAATCAATCGGGTGAACTTGTTGCCCGTAAAATCAAGTATCTCTACCCAGAGGATTGTGAATCTGGAGCAGTGTACCTCGTGGCCTTGAAATCGAGGGTGTAATTGTAAGAATTGATTTTGAAGGAAATCTGTACTTGTGTTGCGGGACTGGATGTAGGGTAACTCCGAACCAGTATAAAATCCAGTGTGTTCTTTCTTTTATTTGCTTTTACTTTATATCTGCATCTGTGTTTGATTCTGTCAACATATCTATGTCTGAATATTGCATACATTTGTGTTCAAATTAATATAAGATCAAAAAGAATTAGTAATTCCTTAAAACACTATTCACCCCCCCCCCTCTAGTGTTAGTTCTAGCCTTAAGATCCGTAATCCGCATTTCTCACAGGTGATGACTGCAGCATCATCGACATTCATTTTCGAGTCTCGGAGTGGAGAGACCGCTTAGTATCTTATCTACACTTTTGTTCTGGAAAAATGGATTTGAAATGGATTTCTTAAGTATGATTTGATTTATAAATGATATATATATATGTATGTATGTATGTATGTATGTATATATTTATTCCTAAAATGGTTTGTAGTGAAATTGGAAATTTAACTCTTAAGTTTTATGTTAAGTGGTGGGTTTCAATTATTGAAATGAAGCAATATTTTAAATAATTGGAGTGTCTAAAATAAGAAATGTGAATTTAAATTGAAACCACTTGAAACAGTTGAACTAGGATAAATTAATTTGTATAATACTCAATTGCATTCTAAAACATGTAACGACCCGTATTTTACGGATCGAAACATCGTAAAACAGTTGACATTTGGTCGCACTGTTGCTAAGTCGTCTAGAGTCTAAGTCTTAGGTCGTAGGAAGGTTTGGAGCGACCTAGGCATTGGGATAAGTCGTGGGGAAATTAGGTCGTATGGGGTGGCTTAGGTCGAGTGACCGACTTAGGAAGTGTACGACCTAAGAGATAGACGATCTAAGGAACTGACCGACTTAGGAGAGATTGGGACGACTTAAGGATTTGGCGACTCAAGAATAGGCAGGCTTAAGGTAATGACCGACTTATAGATAGAAGACTTAAGTCGGTGACGACCTAAAGGGTAGGTTAAATGTAAGGTCGGCTGGGCGAGTTAACGACTTAAGGAGTGTTGGAGTTAGGATGTGAGCGACCTCAGTCTAGCAGTTAAGTCGTAACTCAGTTGAGTCGTAGCCTGGTTAAGTCGTAAGGTTGCATGGGTGTGTTAGGTTGGAGCTGTTACTAGGTCGTTTGGATGCGCATTATTAAGTCGCATGGTTATTAAGTCGTTAGGACGGAACCATTGCTAGGTCGCGCGTAGTTAAGTCGTAACTCAGTTGAGTCGTGGCCGAGTTAAGGGAATAGGGTGATGAGTCGTTAGGTCGCGTGTGTGTTAAGTCGGCCAGAGATAGGTCGTAAGTCGTATACAGTTAGGTCGCACCTGTTGTTGAGTCGTTATGTCGTATACCCAGTTAAGTCGTAGGTCAGCAACGACCTAAGGAACTGGTGAGTAGCGACCTAAGAGTTAGGTCGTGGGTTCTGTGTTGCGTTAGGTCGTACCCTAGCTAAATGTTAGGTCGCGTGAGTTGTTAGCTCGTAAGCGACCTAAGGAGGATAGCTAAGTGTTAGGTCGCGTCTTGGTTAAGTCGTAGACAGGTGAGTTAGCTAAGTCGTAGGTCGTCTGGAGTGTTAGGTCGGCACAGCAGCTAAGTCGTAGGTCGTCTGGAGTGTTAGGTCGGAGAAGGAGTTAAGTCGGCAACGACTTAAGAAGGCGGACGAGTTAAGGGGGTTTTCTGCTATAAATACTCGTCCATTTCTCACTTTTTGGGATCCGGATTTCGAAGCGACGAAGTGCTGCCATTTTGTGAGCTCGACTTCTACACTTCTTCACTTCTTTTCTCCACTTTAATCTTGTGCTTCCTTCCATCCAAATCGAGGATCAAGTTGAAGATTCAAGAGCTTATCTTCATCCATTGAAGATAGATTTCATCGATTGAAGCGGATTGGTGATAGATCGAGATCGATCCTTCGCTGTCCAGATCTGAAGCGTGTTGATTTGGGGTTGTTTAGGTGATTTGGTGAGTGATGATTATCTCTCACACGGATCCAATGGAGTATATCGGATCGTTGGCTTGATTTGGTGTTAAAGTAGAGATTTCCATACATTTTCCTAATCATATGTGTAGATCCATATAGATCCATTGCTCATGATGATTTGACATCCATTTTACTACATGTTAACCTATGCAAGTTCATTCATCAAGATTATAGAGACATTGCTCATGTTTTCATGCTTATTAGACTTTCGACTCTTTAATTACGAAATTGCCATTATTGTTATAATTGTCTACTTAGATCATATTTGAATGCTTGATTGTTTGGATTAATGTTTGACTTGGTTGATTGCTATGAATTAGATGATTGATGATTTGATTTAGACCGAGGATGATTCAAAAGCTAAGGGAAAGGCTCTTGAATTGGAAAAGCTGCTCGTGGCATATGTAGCGGATGATGAAGCTCATATGTATAGATTTAATGATGATGTTGAGATGAAGCTTTGCTATGATGATGATGAGGCGAAGCATGATATGAGATAGTCTTGGTCTAATCCGGGCGGGATCATTCCAAGCAATTTGATAACTCGGTGATATGGTTCGAGTTAGAGGATAATGGTTTGCTCGAGAGGCGCTTGAGCTAGTATGGAAATAGTCGTCAAGGAGGATGACTAGAAGGCTGAGATCTCATTGTTGTTGAAGGTTCTAGCATGCTCAAAGCAAGAGTACGTTGGGCAGATTCGATAGTCCCTGAAGGCTAATGATTGATAGTCAAGTACTCTGGGCAGATTTGATAGTCCTAGGCACGGGTCACGATGACGTGCGGGAGTTATGTCTAGAACCGGGGTTTCCATTAGCCCTTGACGGACGGCTGAAAGAATGTGCTGGTCATTCAATTAACGATGATATCGAAGCAATGTTAACAGTGATAGCCAGGGTCATGGATGTTTGGTTGTATCGTCATTCGGTCTCAAGAGCGGTATTTTCTGGGTGCTTATCTGATCTTGGTTTAGGCCTTAGGGGTTTGTACTTGGAAAACATCGCCCTTGACTCGAGTGATAATTGCTTTACCTTAAATTGTGTGCTTTGCTATGTTTGCTTCTACTTAGTGTTTGTCTGGGGGCTATCACTGTAGAAAGAGGTGGAGTGGGAGGGTTGTATTCCTATTCCTTTTCCTTTATGCTCTTTTGGTATGTTGTTAGTTAATTTACTGCTCACTAAGACTGTTGTCTGACTCAAGGCTTTATGTTTTAACTCTTATTGCCTTGGGCTGTTCGTCCATTTTGGGACGGGCAGACTATGTAGCAGGTGACAGGTGCTGTTCTTGCTTTCCACGATGTTGATATCGAAGACGAGCTGGAGGGTTGCATATTATCTTCTTATTATATGTACTGGGTGTTCCGCTGTTTGTATTTTCTCTGAGTGTTATGTAGTGAGGCTTGTTGTATTGACTATTCAGATGTTGTATTCAACTATTATGAAGTTTTGTTGATGAGATTCA
Organism: Allium fistulosum; assembly: GCA_030737815.1. Lineage (NCBI taxonomy): Eukaryota > Viridiplantae > Streptophyta > Magnoliopsida > Asparagales > Amaryllidaceae > Allium > Allium fistulosum. Next base: position 1,622,929,648 of record CM060901.1, read on the forward strand.
ATTCTGTGAAGCTTCACTATATGTATGTTCTATTGTATTTTGTCCATGCGCTGTGAGTAATACGATAGATTCTGTTGTTTTAATTTACCCTGACAATCGTCCATGGCTGCCTGACACACTTTACAGCGCACTTTCTCTAGGTTCAGTGCAGGGGTTATGGGCGGTCGTCACATTTGCGGTCGTCACATTTGGTATCAGAGCTTTGGTTAATCGATTTTACCCAACGCTCGCTGACGTAACTACGTATGAGAGACGTAATTGTATTTTGATGGATGATTACTATATATAATATAGTAGCTTAGTAGAGTTTGAGTCCTTTATGCAGTTGTTTCTCTAGGTGTGCTAATCATTCCTTTTTATAGATATTGAGAATGAGTCGAAGAGGGAGACCAGCTGCTAGGAAAGGCCGTGCTACTGAAGGGGCTGCTGATTATGCTGCTATGTTCGAAGCTATGATGACTTCGATCATGAGAAGGATGCCAGCTCCGGGGCCATCGGTGGATGTTGGAGTTCAAACTCCAAGACCGGTGGATTTTGCTAAGTTGTGTAAGGACTATACTACTCTTGGAGGAAAGGTTTTCTTGGGAACAGAATCAACCATTGAGGTCCAGAGATGGATAGATGCTTGTAGAAGGATTTTTGGTGACTTGGGGATTGAGGATGCGACTAAGAGGAAGTTAGCATCAAGGCAGCTTCAAGGGAGAGCTTCTGATTGGTGGAACTCTATTACCATCAATACTCCGGAGGAAGAGATTACTTGGGAGCAATTCCAAGCCAGATTTGAAGCTAAGTTCATTTCCACTGCTCAGAAGTCTGTTCTGTTCAAGAAGTTTGTGGAGCTCAAGCAGGGAGGAAGACCAGTTCTTGAGTATGTTTCTGAGTTTGAAGCTTTGTCCAAGTATGCCCGGTCGTATATTGAATCTGCTTATCAGAAGAATGAGAAGTTTGTGACAGGCTTGGATAATTATCTTGGGAGGCAGTTAGTGGATCATTTGGACGATTCATTTGAGAAGCTTGTGGAGAAAGCTCTCAGGCATGAGAGTCTGTTTCCTAAGGAAGGATCTGTTGTTGCTGTGACCAGGGAAGAGTCTAAACCCCAGCAAGGTGGAAACAAGAAGAGGAAGCAGCAGCAGCAGAAGGGTAAGGATGGCCAGAAGAAGCCGAAGGGCGAAGTGACTTGCTACAATTGTCATCAGAAGGGCCATTTCTCAAAGGATTGCAAGAATCTGAAGGTACCGATGAAGTGTCACAACTGTGACAAGCCGGGGCATATCAGGAAGAATTGTCCAGAACCGCGAAAGGACAAGCAGATTGTGCAAGCTTATGCTTTGGGAGCTGTCCCATCGTCTTCGAAAGCTCCTACCGCTGAAGAGAAAGGAAAGAGTGTGGTGGTTCAAGGTACTCTTTTCCTATGTGGTGTTCCAGTTAGAGTGTTGTTTGATACTGGGCCGTCGCATTCATTTGTTTGTAATGAACTTGTAGGCCGGTTGGGTTTAGAACCGGATATTGTTGATAGGCCATTGGTTGTGACTAATCCAGTTGGGGGTTCGTCTTGTTTGTGTATGTTATGCCGTGGTCTGATTGTATCGAGTCATGGTTGCTCTTTTGTTTGTGATTGTTTTGTTCTGAACTTTGCGGGGTTCGGAATTATTTTGTGTATGGACTGGCTTAGGAAGTATGCGGCAAAGGTTGATTGTGAAAGGTTGGAGGTGACAGTCGAGAATGTGGAGGGGCGAAAGATTATGATACGATGTAAGCATGAAGAAGGCGTCTTCATGAGCTTCATGTATTCGCTGATTGTTCCACGGGATGGACTGTCATCTGTGCCTATCGCTAATGGATTTGAGGATGTCTTTGACGAGGTCAAAGGGTTACCACCGCATAGGGAGATCGAGTTTCGTATAGATCTAGTTGAAGGAGCCAGACCTGCTGTGATGCCTCTTAGGCGGATGGTGCCTAGGGAACAGCAGGAGTTGAGGGTGCAGGTTGATGATCTTTTGCAGAAAGGATTCATTCGGCGTAGTGTGTCTGAATGGGGTGCACCAGTTGTGTTTGCAACCAAGGCAGATGGGTCATTGAGATTGTGTGTGGATTATTGTGAGCTGAATAAAGTGACTAAGAAGAACAAGTATCCATTGCCGAGAATAGATGACTTGTTTGATCAGCTTCACGAAGCTAAGGTGTTTTCTCAGATGGATTTGGCAACGGGATTTCACCAGTTGAGAGTGGCTAACGATAGTGTACCGAAGACTGCTTTTAGGACACCATCAGGTTTCTTTGAGTGGCTGGTAATGCCGTTTGGATTGACTAACGCGCCAGCATATTTTTGTGGATCTTATGAATAGAGTGTTCAGAGATCAGTTGAACAAGTTCGTGCTAGTGTTCGTGGATGATATTCTGATTTATTCCAGAACTGAAGAAGAGCACAAGACGCACTTGCGTATTGTTTTGGAAATCTTGCGAAAACATCAGCTGAAGGCTAAGTTTTCGAAGTGTCACTTCTGGAAGAGTGAAGTGAGGTTCTTAGGCCATGTTATCTCTGGAAATGGAATAGCGGTTGATCCTGCTAAGGTGGCAGCAATCCAGGATTGGGTTAGACCTAAGAATGCATCTGATGTGAGAAGTTTTCTTGGATTAGCAGGATATTATCGACAGTTTATCAAAGACTTCTCCAAGGTAGCTGCACCATTGACAGGATTGACGAGAAAGAACCAAGTGTTCAAGTGGGAAGATAAGTGTGAGCAAGCTTTCAGAATCCTGAAAGAGCGACTGACAAGCGCTCCTGTTTTGACTATTCCGAGTGGGAATGACGAGATGGTGGTTTACGCCGACGCATGTGGTACTGGACTTGGAGCAGTGCTAATGCAGAGGGATAAAGTTGTTGCGTATGCTAGTCGACAACTGAAGCCGCATGAAAGGAATTACCCGACTCATGATTTGGAGTTAGCGGCGATTGTTTTTGCTCTGAAGATGTGGAGACATTATCTACTGGGAGTTCGATTCGAGTTGTTTACAGATCATAAGTCGTTGAAGTATCTTTTCTCCCAAAAGGATTTGAATCTTCGGCAGCAACGTTGGCTAGAGTTTTTGGCATCATATGATTTTGGTATAGCTTATACTCCGGGAAAAGGTAATGCAGTAGTAGATGCGTTAAGTCGAAGACATGCAGGACTGGGAGCCATGTTTTCAGAATGGAAGAATCTCGAGTATTTAGCTGGATTTGACTTCAGGCCTAGATGCGAATTGGAACCTGAGATGTTGGCAAACTTATCAATAAGACCGACTCTTGTGGGAAGGATTGGCGAGAGTCAAAAGCGAGATGATAAGATTGTCAAGATTATCCGTGATTTGGAATCTGGATTGGAACCAGAAAAGGATAAAGGATTTGAGGTCGATCGAGAGGGTTGGCTTCGAAAGCAAGGACGACTAGTTGTTCCCGATATAGATGACTTGAGGAGTGAAGTTCTGAAGGAAAGTCATCACTCGAAGTTGACAATTCATCCAGGTGGAAATAAGATGTATCGGGATATGAAGAGAACCTACTACTGGGAAGGTATGAAGAAGGATGTTGGAAATTTTATTTCCAAGTGCATGAACTGCCAGTTGGTAAAAGCCGAACAGAAGAAGCCAAGTGGATTGCTTCAGCCATTAGAAGTTCCTACATGGAAGTGGGAGCAAGTATCGATGGATTTTATTGATGGACTACCTAGAACCAGAACGGGAAACGAAGGGATTTGGGTCATTGTAGATCGTTTGATTAAGAGTGCAAGATTCATTCCTGTTCGATCGACTAGGACTGCATCAAAGTTGGCTGAGTTGTATGTTAAGTGGATAGTTCGATTCCATGGTATTCCGAAGAGTATAGTGAGCGATCGAGATCCATTGTTCACTAGTGGATTTTGGAAGAGCTTCCAGGAAGTTTTGGGAACCGAGTTGTGTTTGAGTACAGCTTATCACCCTCAAACAGATGGTCAGACCGAGAGAGTCAACCGAGTTTTGGAAGATCTCCTCAGAGCTTGCGTTTTGGATTTCGTAGGATCATGGGAAGATCACCTTCATTTGGTGGAATTTTCATATAACAACAGTTACCAGTCGAGCATTGGTATGGCACCGTATGAGACATTGTATGGAAGACCGTGTAACTCTCCGACATGTTGGTTAGAGACAGGAGAAAAGCTGATACTTGGGCCAGAGATGATTCGACAAACTTCGGATTGCATAGAAATCATTCGGCAGCGAATGAAGACCGCCCAAGACCGTCAGAAAAGTTATGCCGATAAGCGTCGTAAGGATTTGGAATTTGACGTAGGAGATATGGTTTTTGTGAAGATTTCTCCACTGAAGAATGTTATTCGATTCGGGAAGAAAGGAAAATTGAATCCGAGATTTGTTGGACCATTTCCGATAATTGAGCGAATTGGAAAGCTCGCCTACAGATTGGAGTTACCGGAGAAGATGTCGAGTGTGCACAATGTTTTTCACGTATCGTATCTACGGAAGTATGTGCACGACTCGAATACAGTGGTTTCTGCTGATAGTTGTGAAGATTTTGAAGTTGATCCAGTTGATAAGAGACCTCGTAAGCCGCTTCGTGTCGTGGAAACCGACACGAAACAGCTTAGGAGGAAGATAGTTAAGTTACTCAAGATACAATGGAGTGATGATGATAACGACTGTACGTGGGAGATGGAAGAGAGGATGAAGGCAGCTCATCCTGAACTCTTCAAGGTATGGCCCTAAGGTGTCGTGTCATCTCACGATATTGTAACTTGTTCTGGTGTTAGAATTCTGTACGCTAAGCTAGAATTGGATGCATGGTTTGTTGATTGCTATGGATGGTAGGCGTGCAGAATAGTCTTTGATTGCCTTGTTTGTTTGGAATTTCGGGGGCGAAATTCCTAAGGGGGAGAGAATGTAACGACCCGTATTTTACGGATCAAAACATCGTAAAACAGTTGACATTTGGTCGCACTGTTGCTAAGTCGTCTAGAGTCTAAGTCTTAGGTCGTAGGAAGTTTTGGAGCGACCTAGGCATTGGGATAAGTCGTGGGGAAATTAGGTCGTATGGGGTGGCTTAGGTCGAGTGACCGACTTAGGAAGTGTACGACCTAAGAGATAGACGATCTAAGGAACTGACCGACTTAGGAGAGATTGGGACGACTTAAGGATTTGGCGACTCAAGAATAGGCAGGCTTAAGGTAATGACCGACTTATAGATAGAAGACTTAAGTCGGTGACGACCTAAAGGGTAGGTTAAATGTTAGGTCGGCTGGGCGAGTTAACGACTTAAGGAGTGTTGGAGTTAGGATGTGAGCGACCTAAGTCTAGCAGTTAAGTCGTAACTCAGTTGAGTCGTAGCCTGGTTAAGTCGTAAGGTTGCATGGGTGTGTTAGGTTGGAGCTGTTACTAGGTCATTTGGATGCGCATTATTAAGTCGCATGGTTATTAAGTCGTTAGGACGGAACCATTGCTAGGTCGCGCGTAGTTAAGTCATAACTCAGTTGAGTCGTGGCCGAGTTAAGGGAATAGGGTGATGAGTCGTTAGGTCGCGTGTGTGTTAAGTCGGCCAGAGATAGGTCGTAAGTCGTATACAGTTAGGTCACACCTGTTGTTGAGTCGTTATGTCGTATACCCAGTTAAGTCGTAGGTCAGCAACGACCTAAGGAACTGGTGAGTAGCGACCTAAGAGTTAGGTCGTGGGTTCTGTGTTGCGTTAGGTCGTACCCTAGCTAAATGTTAGGTCGCGTGAGTTGTTAGCTCGTAAGCGACCTAAGGAGGATAGCTAAGTGTTAGGTCGCGTCTTGGTTAAGTCGTAGACAGGTGAGTTAGCTAAGTCGTAGGTCGTCTGGAGTGTTAGGTCGGCATAGCAGCTAAGTCGTAGGTCGTCTGGAGTGTTAGGTCGGAGAAGGAGTTAAGTCGGCAACGACTCAAGAAGGCGGACGAGTTAAGGGGGTTTTCTGCTATAAATACTCGTCCATTTCTCACTTTTTGGGATCCGGATTTCAAAGCGACGAAGTGCTTCCATTTTGTGAGCTCGACTTCTACACTTCTTCACTTCTTTTCTCCACTTTAATCTTGTGCTTCCTTCCATCCAAATCGAGGATCAAGTTGAAGATTCAAGAGCTTATCTTCATCCATTGAAGATAGATTTCATCGATTGAAGCGGATTGGTGATAGATCGAGATCGATCCTTCGCTGTCCAGATCTGAAGCGTGTTGATTTGGGGTTGTTTAGGTGATTTGGTGAGTGGTGATTATCTCTCACACGGATCCAATGGAGTATATCGGATCGTTGGCTTGATTTGGTGTTAAAGTAGAGATTTCCATACATTTTCCTAATCATATGTGTAGATCCATATAGATCCATTGCTCATGATGATTTGACATCCATTTTACTACATGTTAACCTATGCAAGTTTATTCATCAAGATTATAGAGACATTGCTCATGTTTTCATGCTTATTAGACTTTCGACTCTTTAATTACGAAATTGCCATTATTGTTATAATTGTCTACTTAGATCATATTTGAATGCTTGATTGTTTGGATTAATGTTTGACTTGGTTGATTGCTATGAATTAGATGATTGATGATTTGATTTAGACCGAGGATGATTCAAAAGCTAAGGGAAAGGCTCTTGAATTGGAAAAGCTGCTCGTGGCATATGTAGCGGATGATGAAGCTCATATGTATAGATTTGATGATGATGTTGAGATGAAGCTTTGCTATGATGATGATGGGGCGAAGCATGATATGAGATAGTCTTGGTCTAATCCGGGCGGGATCATTCCAAGCAAGTTGATAACTCGGTGATATGGTTCGAGTTAGAGGATAATGGTTTGCTCGAGAGGCGCTTGAGCTAGTATGGAAATAGTCGTCAAGGAGGATGACTAGAAGGCTGAGATATCATTGTTGTTGAAGGTTCTAGCATGCTCAAAGCAAGAGTACGTTGGGTAGATTCGATAGTCCCTGAAGGCTAATGATTGATAGTCAAGTACTCTGGGCAGATTTGATAGTCCTAGGCACGGGTCACGATGACGTGCGGAAGTTATGTCTAGAACCGGGGTTTCCATTAGCCCTTGACGGACGGCTGAAAGAATGTGCCGGTCATTCAATTAACGATGATATCGAAGCAATGTTAACAGTGATAGCCAGGGTCATGGATGTTTGGTTGTATCGTCATTCGGTCTCAAGAGCGGTATTTTCTGGGTGCTTATCTGATCTTGGTTTAGGCCTTGGGGGTTTGTACTTGGAAAACATCGCCCTTGACTCGAGTGATAATTGCTTTACCTTAAATTGTGTGCTTTGCTATGTTTGCTTCTACTTAGTGTTTGTCTGGGGGCTATCACTGTAGAAAGAGGTGGAGTGGGAGGGTTGTATTCCTATTCATTTTCCTTTATGCTCTTTTGATATGTTGTTAGTTAATTTACTGCTCACTAAGACTGTTGTCTGACTCAAGGCTTTATGTTTTAACTCTTATTGCCTTGGGCTGTTCGTCCATTTTGGGACGGGCAGACTAGGTAGCAGGTGACAGGTGTTGTTCTTGCTTTCCACGATGTTGATATCGAAGATGAGCTGGAGGGTTGCATATTATCTTCTTATTATATGTACTGGGTGTTCCGCTGTTTGTATTTTCTCTGAGTGTTATGTAGTGAGGCTTGTTGTATTGACTATTCAAATGTTGTATTCAACTATTATGAAGTTTTATTGATGAGATTCTATTCTGTGAAGCTTTACTATATGTATGTTCTATTGTATTTTGTCCATGCGCTGTGAGTAATACGATAGATTCTGTTGTTTTAGTTTACCCTGACAATCGTCCATGGCTGCCTGGCACACTTTACAGCGCACTTTCTCTAGGTTCAGTGCAGGGGTTATGGGCGGTCGTCACATTTGCGGTCGTCACATTTGGTATCAGAGCTTTGGTTAATCGATTTTACCCAACGCTCGCTGACGTAACTACGTATGAGAGAGGTAATTGTATTTTGATGGATGATTACTATATATAATATAGTAGCTTAGTAGAGTTTGAGTCCTTTATGCAGTTGTTTATCTAGGTACGCCTATTTAAACGTAGGAAATGTCAAAATTTCATTAGAGAATATAAGTTTGTTTTGTTGTGTAAGTTTATTTAAATTTTAAAATCAATCAATTTGATTGAAAACTAAATATCTTAGAAACCTGAATATTTTATATAATAAAAATGTAAATCATTTTCTGAGTGAGACATCATAATTCGTTTTGCCAAATTGGACTTCTCTAGCACCGTTTATTTTATTTTCGACGAATTTGCAGCAGTTTAGCAATGAAATATCGACTTTTTATAGGATGGTCATATCGCTGGTATCTATGTATCATTCTGTTCATCTCGTCGTGCTGATCTCCGCAGTACATTCATTTGTGTGTTTTGGAATCTGATACACAGTGGAATCTAAGAAAACGGTAACCGTATCGGTACCCGTTTTGTGTCTTTTGGGTTCTTGTTTCTATTCAATTTCCACTGTGTATTAACCCAGCAGCCATTAGCTTTTATTATTCTTGAAATTCTCGTCCTGACTTTTATTATTCCAACCACTTTCAGTATATTTATTTGTTTGTCTCTTCACGTTCTCATCTCTTTCCCATTTTATATTCTTTCTAGCTTTCTATACATTGGAAAGAAATAATATAATATAGATTTTGATTTATATTCGTGAAAGTTGTTGTTTCCTCCCTATTGAAATCTTGCTTCTTCTATTTTTTTTGCCAAAGCCTATACGTGCTTCTCTTTTCGTCAACCGTTCGTCCACTTCCTCTCAACCACCACCTGCTCCGGCTCCACCACAGCTGCGCCCAACAGCTTTCCTTAGCCCCTGCCATTTTCTTCGCCTTCCATCCCCATGCCGCCACCAACCCGAGTTGACAGCCACCATGCCAGCATCCCACCACAACCAATCAAAGTCTTCCACCCACTGTGCCAGTTCTCCATTCCGAAGCCACCGGAGCCGCGGCAGCCGCGGCCCAGACAACCAGCGCCCGCCACACCAACCCCACAGCAGCCGTGCTCCACTCCGCCCTTCCTTTCTTCTCCCCCCCCCCCAATCAACACCACTCCCTCTCACTCACCTCACCCTGACACTCTCCGCCATGGCCTCAACTCCACAGCCGCACCCATATATTTCTTCACCTCTCTCTAAACCATCGTCAGTTGCATCGTCGCCAAGCCCTTCACCTGCTCTGACCTCCATGCTAACCCACTGGCCTACCAAACTAGTTAAGCATCAGCCTTGCCTTCCTCCACCCGGTTCTCCAGCCAAACTTCTCACCAATCAAAAAGGGGAATATATAATCTAAGTTATATATTTCCATATATAAAGAATCATTAAAATCGGTTGTCATCAATCAAAAAGGGGAAGAATGTTGAATCATGAGTTTTGATTCATAACAAGCTTCAACGATCAATGATGAGATTAGACGATCAAAGCGATAAAAAAACAAAAAGAGAAAGCTATACACACGTGGTGAACTACAAAGGAAACTAGACTTCAAACCCGAGTACGCTATAAAAATCTTTATTTTTTGATTTGTAGTTATAGTTTATAATTGTTAAAATCACTCCTCAAGTAGTTTACACACACTATACAAAAGTTTTAAATATATATATACACAAAATAGTGTGCACAAGTGCTCACTGTGCAAAAAAAGCACAGTTCAGTCGACTGGACTGAATTCACCGGTCGACTGAATCTGTGGTCTTTGCACAGACATGCACACGTGCACACCACTTTGAATATTCAGTCAACTAGATATTTTTGACCAGTCGACTGACCGCACGCAACTGCCATATTTCCTGAAGGGTTGCTTCTCTTTGCGAAGAGTAACGATCTAATTCGAAGAGTTATGGATGCAACTCTTGATTGAAACTCTTCGTGAACAGTAGCAACCTTATATACTATATATATACATCTAAATCCATGATTTTAATAAACCAATTTACTTCAATCTATTCTATCCTCTGATCTATATTCCTTGACTATATTTCTGCATTGTAAAAGCTTTCTAATCAAAGATATATTGCTTGAATCTCAGAGTTAATTACTATATACTTTGATTCAAAGCAATATCTTCCTTTTTAATCTTCACACACACAATATATACTTGATAATTTGATTATAGAAAGGGTGTACTATCAAAGACAAATCAGTGTTATCAAGAACACAAAGCATCAACAACTTTATCAAAATTGTAGAAGTCCTGTTAGTTTGTACCAGGCGGAAAGTCCTCTTCGGCTGCTGAGGCGAAAAAATCCTATTCAACTGCTCAGTTGTTGTATACCTATTCCTCTGGGTTAAGTGAGGGGTTATTGGGAGAAATTCCAGAGGGAAGTCTGAGACTGGATGTAGAACGGGAAGTTTGAACCAGTATAAAAACTCCTGGTGTGCTTATTCTTATTTACTTACTATTATTATATGTTTCTGCATTTAGATTATAATACATTCCATATTACACGATCCTAAGTATTAGCTATACAGCATATGTACTTACAGAAACTTATATTGAAAATGTTTGAATATTTAACTTTGAATCTTATTTGACTTGAAATGATAATTCAAACCTGTATTTGAAATCAATAAAAATTGAAATGGTTTTTTTGAGAATTTGAACTGAATCTTTAACCTTTTAAATTGAAAGTGTTGAACATGGATTGATTTAAATTGAATTTTGGAATTTAAGTTGATTTGAATCGATTTGTGGAATTGGATGACACAATTCTAATTGGGAAACTATTTCAGTATAATCTCTTTAAATAAATATATAAACTATTTTAATTTATAACTATTTTAATATATAAATTATTTTAATATATATATATACTATTTTAAATTTATAACTATTTTAATATATATACTATTTTAATTTATAACTATTTTAATATATATACCATTTTCAATATCTAAACTGTTAAGTTGGAACTGTTATGATTACGGAAGTGTTATGATTTCAAAAGTGTTATAATTTTGAAAGTGTTACGGTTCGAGAAATGAATATTATTTAAAGTGAATAATGATATCGAATTGATATGGTTTTGAAATGAATATGATATTTTGATATGAAGTACGAACTATTTGAAATGAAATGACCACAGTGTGAAATAAGTGTTTGGTTGTTAAAGAGACAGGGATCAGATATTGTCATACCTTCTGTCAATACCAAAAACCACTTTAACAACTGTATACGTGGTGGAGATTCCAGAACGAAGTAGGATGCTTTGGAAATGATTCTATATGAGGTTTTAGCGCAGCCCTGACTCCCATGAGTCAGCTTGATGTGGCTAAAATAGGAGCCATGTCGGGCCAAGTGAGTTCATTCCTCCAATCGGACACATTTCTTCGATACCATTCTATTACTTTGTGATTTGATTGGGTGCACCTTTGATTTGGGAGTGTGTCTCGAGATGGGCGGTAGTAGCTGCTATGCGTTACCACCAGTCCGGATCCACAAACGGTATATCTACCCTGGCATTGCCTCGCGTGCCTTGTCACATGCCTTATCACGGCTTCTACAAGTTTGGTTTGTGTCGTACCTATGGAGTTCTCCCTGATAGCCCACCTATGGGTGGAGTTTACAGTATCTGTATAGACCACGGCATTATATAAAATGTGTTAAGGGGGATATGGGTAATGCCTTAACGCTATTTTAATACTTTACTTTACTGTAGACATTATTATAATAGCATGTTGTATTACATAGTAGATTGTTCCATAGATCCTTAGAGGATGGGTATCCCAAACATCCTTTAAGTTACTTGAATTTTCAGTTGACATTTCACTTGAGTTAAATTTACTGATATAAGAATGTTAATCCTGACTCGAGTGTTTTGTGTTTTGCTTTATGCTCGGGTCAGACTGAGTGTCACAGCATTTAAGACTCACCTTTGGAGATTTGAGCTTTGTTTGAAGATCTATCTATCCAGCTTTCAATTATTTCAGTTTATTCTAGTCATTTATGTTCATACTCGTTAGTTGCTTCTGTATTAGAGATTCATTTGTATTTGAGATTCCGTTGTATTTTGTTTCAGACTCTGATGTTTTATAGTAGCTTCATGAACTACCATTTATCTATTCTGGTGCTTATTGTTGTAATACTCTGTGTCTGTGATTGATTGATTTACTATATATGTAAAGTTTTGCAAAATATAAATTAACAATTTGTTGTTTTGAACAATTCAAGTCTAACATGAGTGGATGATTATCGATTTGAACGGTTCGAAATACCAGGTCGTTACAGTTGGTATCAGAGCTCTGGTTTAGGCAAAACTTAGCATATGGAGTAAAATTTAGTTTCAGAATCATATTCGTTCGAGCTTCAAATTCTTCATTAGGATATTCTTTGATTAGAATTTCTTTGGAATTTTGGAACCTTTCCTTTCGTTACGAAATTCATTCGTGCCTTTCCTGTTCGTGTTCTTTTGATACTGGAGCGTCCCATAGCTACAACCTAAACTATCAACTTCATCCTTATCTGTGATTAGTCTCATCAGCGGTCCTATCAGCCTCAGTATGATTGGTAAAGGGGTGAAACTCCTTTACAACAGGCGTCGATTCACTGGAGATTTCTATTGTCCTCGGTTTCGAGGTTGTTATCTCTTGCAATGCTCGAACCATTTCTCTAGTAGACGACTAGGGTAATTCTTTCGTGATCGAATTTCAAATGCCTTAGGATTATGCATGCAATTTCATCTTTCACTTGATTCTCAGCCTAGTAATCTTGACTCCACTCGATAGTCAGGGATTATCCTGATGTCTTAGGTGAAGTCACTTCTCCTTCCCTCAAGCGGAAATTTTTATTTCACGTCGATCTTATTCCTGGAGCTCGACCTGTCGTCACTCCTCCCAAACGAATGGTTGCTATGAATGGTTAGTCATGCCTTTGGATTAACGAATGCTCCTGACTTCTTCGTCGATCTCATTGAATCGCATTTCCACGATGTTGCAACGCGTTTGACCCCATTTTCGTTGACGGTACTCTCGTCTAATCTAAGTCTCGGTTGACCTGGTTAAGGTCGCCTGCGATTAATTAAGTCTATCAGTCTTTTTCTTCTGTAACTTATTATCTTATCATCATTCGAGCTATCAGCGTTGTTAGAATTCTCTTCGATTAGGGTTCCTCTAAATTTGAATCTCTATCCTTGTTTTTAAATCAATTCTTGAATCATCCTATGAGAGAACATATTTTTAGTTAATATAAAAATGTTTTATATTGTGTTGTTTGAGTTGTTAAGTTTGATTTGGTATTTTAATCGATTCGTCTGGCCAACTCTATCGATAGGAATTCCAAAACACTTTAACAGAGCAAACTGACACAATATTATTTTTTTGAAATTGGTAAGTGAAATGATTTTACGTATGATAGTATTTTATATATAAAGGTATAATTCTCTAAAATTGGATAGTTAACTGAATTGGTTATTAGAAATGATAATACTAGATTATCATTTATTGTCAACCATTAACTATTGCTGTTAGTTATAAGGAGTTGAAATTTTAAACCATGGTTTATAAATCTGATTTGCAAATGGAATTGAAATGAATTAAAATTAAGAATTTGAGAATTTAATTTCCGATGCATTTCTAAATTTGGTTTTCAAAGTTTTGAAAAATATATCATTTGAAAGCATTTTCAAATGGAAATCTGTTTCCAAAGAATTTTAAAGAAGTAAGTCAGTACTCTCCTCTTATTGTCGTTGGAAAATAATTTCGGTGATGACTGTAGCATCATCGACATTCATTTCCGAGTCTCAGAGTGGAGAGACCACTTAGTAGCTTTGCTACACTTTTGTTTTGGAAAAATGGATTTGAAATGGGTTTCTTAAGTATGATTTGATTTATAAATTATATATATATATATATTCCCAAAATGGTTTGAAGTGAAACTGGAAATTTAACTCTTAAGTTTTATGTTAAGTGGTGGGTTTCAATTATTGAAATGAAGCAATATTTTAAATAATTGAAGTGTTTAAAATAAGAAATGTGAATTTAAATTGAAACCACTTGAATCAGTTGAACTAGGATAAATTAATTTGTATAATACTCAATTGCATTCTAAAACATATATAGCTTACCTAAAATATTCAAAAGTTAAAATGAATGTGAATTTGAAATTGAAAGTTATAAAGAGAAAACTTAAGTAATAAAATGTCCAAACTAATTCTTGCCTAATAGAAATGTTGTAAATATAAGGTAAATTTGTATACTGCTCAATCACACTCAAAACATATATAACATACCTGGAAAGGGTTTGAATGTAATCGAATAATATACAATAGGATATAAGTAATATGATGTCCAAAATTGAATTTTGTTAAGGGAATTTTTAAATAAAAAAATAGTTGTTAAAATGAATGTTTAATTTATGTTATAAGAGATGTTAAGTGGAATGAATGGAATAATAAATATGAACTTAGGAATAACCGAATTGAACTATAAATGGAATTAACTTAAGTAGAATCAAATGGATTAAATTAATGAGATAAATAAAATCAATCTGGTTCTAGAAAGAAAATTTTGTGACAAAAGTTAATAAATTGAAACAAATCAATTGAATGAAAATGCATGGAATGGTAATCAACAAAATATGAATAAAATGAATAGTTATTTATTCAATAAAATAGATTGAAACCAAAATGCTGAATATTAATTAATTTAAAAACTAATAAAATTTATATAGTTTTGAATCAATTGTTGCCTTTTGCATTCAAAATATTTTTCCTTTCTGTTGCTTCTATTCTCCTATCTCGTTCCTTTTCGGGGACGAAAAGTTTTGAGTGGGGGAGAGTGTAACGACCCAGTAATTTTAACGATTTTAATAACATAATTAACTAAAATTTTGCTTGAAAATATATAATTAAATTTAACAATGAAAATTTTATATTTGAAGTATGCCTATTTAAACGTAGCAAATGCCAAATTTTCATCAGAGAATATATAACTATGTTTTGTTGTGTAAGTTTATTCAAATTTTAAAATCAATCAACTTGATGAAAATTAAATATTTTCGAAACCTGAATATTTTATATAATAAAAATGTAAATCATTTTCTGAGTGAGACGTCATAATTCGTTTCGTCAGATTTAGACTTCTCTAGCACCGTTTATCTTATTTTCGATGAATTTGCAGCAGTTTAGCAGCGAAATATCGACTTTTTATAGGATGGTCGTATCGCTGGTATCTATGTATCATTCTGGTCGTCTCATCGCATTGATCTCCGTAGTATATTCATTTGTGTGTTTTAGAATCCGATACGCGGTGGAATCTACGAAAACGGTAACCATATCGGTACCCATTTCGTGTCTTTTGGATTCTTGTGTCTATTCAATTTCCACCGTGTATTAACCCAGCAGTCATTAGCTTTTATTATTCTTGAAATTCTCGTCTTGACTTTTATTATTCCAACCTATCTCAGTATATTTATTTGTTTGTCTCTTCACGTTCTTATGTCTTTCCCTTTTTATATTCTTTTTGGCATTCTATACATTGGAAAGAAATAATATAATATAGATGTTGATTTATATTCGTGAAAGCTGCTGCTTCCTCCCTGTTGAAATCTTGCTTCTTCTATTTTTTTGCCAAAGCCTATTCGTGCTTCTCTTTTCATCAACCGTTCGTCCACTTCCTCTCAACCACCACCTACTTCGGCTCCACCACAGTCGCGCCCTACAGCTTTCCTCCGCTCCTGCCATTTTCTTCGCCTTCCATCCCCATGGCGCCACCTACCCGAGTTGACAGCCACCATGCCAGAATCCCACCACAACCGATCAAAGCCCTCCACCCACTGCGCCAGTTCTCCATTCCGAAGCCACCTGAACCGTGGCTGCCACCGCCCTGACAACCAGCGCCCGCCACACCAACTCCACAGCAGCCGTGCTCCACTCCGCCCTTCCTTTCCTCCCCCCGATCAACACCACTCCCTCTCACTCACCTCACCCTGACACTCTCCGCCATGGCCTCAACTCCACAGCCACACCCATATATTTCTTTACCTTTCTCTAAACCACCGTCAGTTGCATCGTCGCCAAGCCCTTCACCTGCTCTGACCTCCACGCTATCCCACTAGCCCACCAAACCAGTTAAGCATCAGCCTTACCTTCCTCCACCCTGTTCTCTAGCCAAACTTCTCACCAGCGAGCCTCTTCAAACAATTAACTAATTCCTATATATAGGACTTAGTTTAATTGTTTGAAGAGGCTCGCTGGTGAGAAGTTTGGCTAGAGAACCGGGTGGAGGAAGGTAAGGCTGATGCTTAACTGTAGCTCGGTTGCCTTCCCCTTCGAGCATTATTGACCCTTTATCAACCTACCCATGTAGCCGAACTTTGCACCTTGTCGTAGCCGCCTCCTGAACTCGACCAGCCCGCTACCTTGTAGCCACCATCGCGCTTCTCAAATGCTGCTCCACTATCTCTTAGATTGAAGTTTTAATATGTAATATATATAATATATGTTTATTTATGTTATGCCTATATTTTGAATTGCATGTGTATATATATAACAAGTTATTCATTTTAATTTTATGATGTCGAAATAGATTTTGTAATGATTTTAAAACATATATTGATTTGAAAATATATACATACATACACGTGTATATATGAAAATTTTGAAAGGTTAATATATTTGTTTATTGAATATTGATTTTAAATTGCATGTATGCAAATATTTAAAGTTGTTATAATGTATAAGTTCATATTAGTATATATATAAGTATACATGAGTTTGGTTTTCAAATATATATATATATAGATTTTATTTTATATGCGTTTAAATTAAATGTTGATTTGAAAATATATATATATATATATATATATATTATTTTAAATGTATGTTTTTAAATTAATTTTAGAAATATATATATATATATATCATATATTTTGTCCAGTTTATATCAAGCTAGTTTGATTTGTTTTCATCAATTTCAAACTATCAACCTTACCCGTCGAATTCGCGTTCATCGTACTTTGCTTTGGAATTTGTTGCTTGGATTCGTAGCTCAGTTCGTTTTCAAATTTCTCTAACCTCAAAAGGTGAGCAATCACTCACGATTAACATTCTTATATTTAGTAGATTCAATTCACATGAAATGACGATTGAAATTTGTTGTTAAATATTGAATTATTAGTTATTTAATTGTTAAATCTGATATGCTATTTTCTGCAATTGTTCACCTATAACATATGACACCATAACCCTGTTGTATATATTATATTCAAATTTGTTATTGATGGTATATGCCTGTTGTTGATATGTTATATTATTATCATATTTGTTCTCACTCTGCAAATTCCATGTTAGTTAGAAATCCCTATGGGTTGAAATGATACATACCTGAACGATATTATAGATTAGGGGAAAACCGTTATGGGTTGAAATGATAAACCCAAGCGATTTTCATCGATTTTGAAATTTGGGATTGCGGGTTGAAATGATATACACCCGTAAATATTAAATTATTACGGATTGAAATGATAAATATTCGTATCACTTGACCATAGGGTAGAAAATTATATATGGATACCGTTGGTCGATTTTAAAAAAAAGCGATTACCAAAGTTTGGAAGGAAATATATGGATTTTATTAAATATTGATTTTTTAATTATAATGTAAATAATTTATTTTAATATATGTGTAAAATTTAGATTTTTAAAATTATATGTTTGGAAATTTTAAATTTATAAGTTAGTTTTGATAATATAAATTTTAAGATTTTTCTTATAATTTTATTATTTTAAAAATATATAAAATAAGATTTAATACAAAAAAACATTTAATAATAAGTTTTAATTCAATAAAATTTAATTTAATTGGTTCATAATATGTTTAAAATATTTAATTAAATTTATATTAATATTTTTAAAAATAGATTTTGTAATAACTTTAATAAATTATGGTTGGAAAGATAAATTGAAATGGATTTGTAAATTAATTTGTTTAAGAATTGTATTTAAATATAAGTTAATTTGAAACCTATTAATTTGAGATTTTTAAAGATAGGATTTTATAACTTGATTTTGATAAAAAGTGATGAAAGGAATATTTTCAAATTTAAATAATTTAAAATTTGAATATTTAATTTGATTTCAAATTGTATTTGGAGATTTTATTTAATTGTTATTAAAATGATTAAGTTAATATTTTCCAATTTGAAAAAAATTAAGGTTAAATGTTGAAATATAAATGAAACTTATATTGAAAATGTTTGAATATTTAACTTTGAATCTTATTGGACTTGAAATGATAGTTCAAACCTGGATTTAAAATCGATAAAAATTGAAATGGTTTATTGAGAATTTGAATTGAATCTTTAACCTTTTAAATTAAAAGTGTTGAACAAGAATTGATTTAAATTGAATTTTGGAATTTAAGTTAATTTGAATCGATTTGTGGAATTGGATGAAACAATTCTAATTGGGAAACTATTTCAGTATAATCTCTTTAAATAAATATATAAACTATTTTAATTTATAACTATTTTAATATACATACTATTTTAAATTTATAACTTAATATATATTCTATTTTAAATTTATAACTATTTTAATATATATATATATATATACTATTTTCAATATCTAAACTGTTAAGTTGGAACTGTTATGATTACGAAAGTGTTATGATTTCAAAAGTGTTATAATTTTATAAGTGTTACGTTTTGAGAAATGAATATTATTTAAAGTGAATAATGATATCGAATTGATATGGTTTTGAAATGAATATGATATTTTGATATGAAGTACGAACTATTTGAAATGAAATGACCACAGTGTGAAATAAGTGTTTGGTTGTTAAAGAGACAGGGATCAGATATTGTCATACCTTCTGCCAATACCAAAAACCACTTTAACAACTGTATACGTGGTGGAGATTCCAGAACGAAGTAGGATGCTTTGGCAATGATTCTATATGAGGTTTTAGCTCAACCCTGACTCCCATGAGTCAGCTTGATGTGGCTAAAATAGGAGCCATGTCGGGCCAAGTGAGGTCATTCCTCCAATCGGGCACATTTCTTCAATACCATTCTATTACTTTGTGATTTGATTGGATGCACCTTTGATTTGGGAGTGTGTCTCGAGGTGGGCGGTAGTAGCTGCTATGCGTTACCACCAGTCCAGATCCGCAAATGGTATATCAATCCTGGCATTGCCTCGCATGCCTTGTCACATGCCTTATCGCGGCTTCTACGAGTTTGGTTTGTGTCGTACCTATGTAGTGCTCCCTGATAGCCCACCTGCCAGTGGAGTTTAAAGTATCTGTATAGACTACGACATTATATAAAATGTGTTATGGGGGATATGGGTAACGCCTTAACACTATTTTAATACTTTACTTTACTGTAGACATTATTAATAGCGTATTGTACTACATAGTAGATAGTTCCACAGATCCTTAGAGGATGGGTATCCCAAACATCCTTTTAAGTTACTTGTATTTCGGTTGACATTTCACTTGAGTTAAATTTACTGATATAAGAATGTTAATACTGACTCGAGTATTTTGTGTTTTGCTTTATGCTCGAGTCAGACTGAATGTCACAGCATTTGAGACTAACCTTTGGAGATTGGAGCTTTGTTTGAAGATCTATCTATCCAGCTTTCAGTTATTTCAATTTATTCTAGTCATTTATGTTTGGATTCGTCAGTTGCTTATGTATTAGAGATTCATTTGTATTTGAGATTCCGTTGTATTTTGTTTCAGACTCTGATGTTTTATAGTAGCTTCATGAACTACTATTTATCTATTCCGCTGCTTATTGTTGTAATACTCTATGTTTGTGATTGATTTATTTACCGTATATGCTAACTTTTGCCAAATATAAATTAACTATCTGTTGTTTTGAGCAATTCTGTTTGACATGAGTGGATGATTGTCGATTTGAATGGTTAGAAATACCAGGACATTACAAAATGTTTACAGTAAAAGGAAATGAGCAAGAAAGAGGAAAAATGAAAAAAAGGTTAGGAATTGTCTTATGTTTTCATTCTACAATTTCTGGCACTTCGCTACACAACATATAGTTCACATATGAACTGCGAATGACAAAGATAAAAATACGATCATGCACAACAATGCGACACGATCACAAAACAACAATACACTACACTGGTTGTTATTTTATGAAATTTCAAAAAATACTAACGTTTGCCAAAAAATACGTTAAACTTTAATTTAAATATTTCCAAATTAAAATTTATGAAGTTCTTGAAGAATTAATTAAAAGAATTTCGTCCTCAAAATTCCCAAAGGAAGAAAAATGTCTTCACACCTTTAGACTTATAAAATCTCTTTAACTAAATGTGTTGTTAAACTTTAAAGTCCTTTAATTTTTGGAAGATTTTAGTAGCACCTCCTTTGTGCCGCTAGGCCTGAAAAACTACGAATCGCCACAACTGGCTCAAATCAACAAAGAAAGCAAAAACTCAAAAGTGGCCTTTTATAACTAGTGCATAAAATCATCAACAACAACATATACTTACGATATACCTTATAGAACGTGTATGGCATATAGCAAACACAACCGTGAAGCAATAAACACATACCAATTTGTCAAGCAATCCAACTCTACTCATAAAACCAAATGCAATAAGCTAGCCCTTGCTTCCATATACCAAAATCTACTTACAAATGCCATCAAACCTTATAAATTGTATTTCTAAAGTAATAAGCACACAATATTATAAAGCTCGTATGATATACATATGCCATCCATACGCAATATCAAATTCGATCACTTGCTCGATCAGATAAACTTCTCTTTCGAACTAGTATCACTTACTCTTGTAACAGCCCGCAAACCCGTACCCCTTGAATCGACACTATTCTCCAACATATCGACTCAAAGTGAATGTAAATACGAACCATTAGGGTTAAAGAAGAAGAGGTAGAAGAAGAAAATATAAGATAAACAACATTAGAATCTCACATCGCAAAGGAATAAAATATAATATATAACAACTGGTCTTTACACAAAAACAAATCTGTTTATACATTACATCATCAGAGTATACATAACACACAGCTGGACAGTAATCATAACCTGTCCTCACACAACTGAATATACAGCAATCAACATAGCGGAATATTTTAAACAAGTACGGAAGTACGTATCGTCATCTAACCCATCTCCTGAGCTCCACAGCTTCCTATCCTATATCTGTAATACTCGGTCTGACCAGAGCATCATAATAAAACAATACCCGAGTCAGTCTGGAAAACCAGCGTGAGAAAATCACACTCAATTTGATTATTTAAGTTTCAAAATCCTTCGAAAACAAAAGCATCTCGTAAGACCACGCCACAAATAAACATGTCGGGTTTTTACCTTACGATAGCCAAAACACTTTTATCAAATTCGTCTGATATTATAATAGTGTCTATAGAAAGTAAAATAGAATCTAGCTAAAATGCTTGCATCTCACGTTTCAGCAATAGCTGGGCACAATCAAAACCGAACAGGCGCGTAGGGAGAATGGATTTCCAACGAATGACTAGGCTCTGGGGTACCACCTGACACAGTATGTGGCCTAGATCACAGTACCGAGGATTACGCCCAATCCCTTGCAACATAAGGCCGGAACTATCCCTTACTGGATAATTCCAAGTAAGATCACCCCACGGTTGGGATCAGCAACCGCACCACTAAGCCGAATAAAAAGGGACATCTAGATAGGGATGACCTCAACCTAATGGGTGCTACCCACTTAGCCTTGCTGCATATCCCCTGATTTTCAGTCATTCCCGGTTGACGAGGCTTGAGGCTAAGCGTTACCTTTTTAGAACGTTTCACTTTGAATGCTCATCGTCTGCCTGACGATGTTCTTAAAGCATTCATCCATACAAGTCCGTCCCGGGTTCGAACGGAACCGAAAGCACTACTCCTACTACATCCATTTTGGAATCATCCTCAGGATTAGTAGCGACAAGCCCTTGCACTTCACTGCTCCATCTTCGACTCCGAACTCGTTTTCCATGAAAACGTACAAACCGGATCGAAGTGGTTTTCGGAAAATGAATCCCGATCCCGGTCTCTTCGAAACGATCAGCGCATTGGACAATATTGATAGTCGGTTATTTAACTAGCAATTAACATCCACAACATCCATCAAACAATAAATAATTTCCCAAATTATTTATTATCCTCAAAATATCTTCGCAAGATATATTTCCATTTCAAACCTTTTTGAAAACAGTTTCAAACCACCTTTCTCTCATGGAATAAATTTCCCAAATATTTTCTATTCCCACTGAAATCACCAAGTACAAACACTTAAGATTTAAAATAATTTTAAACACTATACTATAAAATATACTTTAAACAAAACATTTAAATTAAAACTACTTTAATACTTTATTCAAAGATATATATACTTTAAGAATATTTAAAATAAAGCTACTTAATAAAATATAAAACCAGATTTTTATCTTTAGAACATAATACCAAGTCATCTTGAAATAGTTACTACTAAAATAAATTTGAGAAATATTTGCTTTTAAATATATACATTTAAGAATAATAAATTTTCTAAAACATATTTTAAAAACAACTTTAAAACTTTTAGCTTATACTTAAAATTTTGCCTTGAAAACGTTCTTGGCTATTCAGGGAAATATACTTCTCTTTCCCATCTTTAAAAATAAATCACTATTTATTTTAAAAAAATTCACATTCCTTTATAAATTCCCGCCGTGAATTTATATTTTCAAATATCCTCCGATAATTTATTTCACTTTATAAACCCAGTTTATAAATTTCAAAATCTCACTCCTCCTTTAAAATTCCAATTTTAAACACCTAAATCAAATTTCAAATTGATTTTCAATTTACTACACTTTGCAATAAATTTCCTTACTTACTTCATTTATTTCAAAATCCCTTAACTTTAAATTTCATTCCTTTATTATGATTTTTTTAAAATTCACTTTTTACTGAGATTTCCAATTCAGATTTCCCAAATTCCTTTCTTATTCTTTTTAAATAATTTAACCCTTGAATTTTAAAATAGATTCTTTATTTCTTTTAAATGATATCTCTTGAATTTTACAATTTATTATTCCTCTTTTATTCAAATTCCATATTCCCATATTCGGAATTTATTTATTAGAATTTTATAAATCGCTTTTACTCTTTCAATTTATCCTTAAATTTATTCAAACTTCTATAATTAGTTTACTTAAAGATTTTCTCTTTTATTTTCTTTTCCAAAAATCCAATTCTAGAAATTTTGATAACTCAGTGTACCGAAATATTCTAGCACCAAAGCATTCAATATTCCAATTACCAATATAATTCATCACAGCTTATCAAATATTCATAACACAAAATATTAAACAATCTAAATAATTTTGAGGAATCCAGTTGGATCACTCCAACCTGTTTCCCTGCAACCACAGATGTCAGCACAATATAAAATACCAATTCCACTTCGAGGTGGAATATCGCGGTATATGGGATTAATAAAATATCATCCGCTATTATGCGGCGCATAGGGTCTCATCCGCTATATAATGCGGGAAATCAATCACTCCAATATATATACTACTATATATAGTATCACATCAAATCAATTCAATCATTCAACCAATTATTTAAATTTAACTATTTAAATTTAATAATAACCCAGATGAGTGAGATTAACTCACCTTTGATTTTATTTTTGTAATCTTATCCACACCGTCCTGATTCTCCACGATTTAGACCTTGTACAGACATTAGATGATTTTATTAACATTTGAATAAATCAAACAATTAATTGCCGTTTCTTTATTTCATTTAAACTAATAATTTAAATTTAAACTAATTTACTTACAATAAAATATTTTTAGTGACCAAAATAATTAAACAAGTTTATTAAGTAAATTAATCACCCTAAGTACATATTTTCAAAATAAACTAATAAGTTAAAAATGTGTATACGTATATTTATTTTCCTTAAAAACTTTTTATACTTATAAAAATAAATTATAGATTTCAAAAATCTAATTTTATATAAACTTTCAACATTTAAAATCCCTATATTTTTCCAACTTTATCCCTATTTATATTTTGCTGCCTTACCTATATATATTAAAATATATGCGTATGTATATGTATTTATTAAAATATGGTTTTCTTGTTCTGTGACTGACTGTGTATATATCCATATATACACATATATATTATAAGATTTAAATTAATATAAAAAAATTATATATATAAATATATATACTTGCAGTCAATATTTATATTTTCACTTAACCTCCACATATAAACTTAAGACCAAAGACAGGATTAAATTTTACTGTAAGCTTATTTTTATTTTCCTTTAAAACAGTTTAGAGTTGAAGTATATTAATTTAAAATAAAGCTAAAATCCTATATATATATTAAATTTAATTAAATTTAATTAAATCAATCAAGACCGTAAATACCTCAGACCAGACCTCACGCGATAGATCGAGCCCACGACCTCGTCCCCACCTTCGACCTTCGCGACCCGCCCTGAGCCGCCATTACCGCTCGATGGAACCACCACGAACTTGCATGAGCCACACCATCCCACCAATCGATGCCGAGCATCCCAAACTTCCAGGTGTCGCACTGATCACGCGACCCAAAACGTTGCCAATCCCCCCCCCCAAACTCGAACCCTAGTTCGACAACTTCGACTCGATTTCCAAACAGCTATCGCGCCACCCAGCTTCACGAAATCGTGATTTGATTTCGACTTCGTAACCTTCGATAGCGAGCCGCTTGCGATTTCCAATTCGAATTCGATTTCGTTCGGCTTCAACCCCTTAAAAACTCGAGCGATACTCTGATTGAATAGAAAGAAAAGAGCGTCCATGATTTCGAAGCAGCCGTGTTTTATATTTTTTTTTCTTTTTTTTGTTATCTATATTTTTAAAAGGAAAGAAATCGTTATCTTCAAGAGGAAGGAGACGTGATTTAATAGAGGGAGGTAGGGTGGCTGCATAGGTATAGGATAGGATGGCTGATGGGAAAGAATTTCAGTCAAATGTTGGGTTGTATGAGAAGGTCTATATATATATATATTTAAATTGAATTTAAATTATCTCGATTTACATAGCCTAAAATTGCGAACCCCTATTGAGGCGTTCCACCAGGTGTTCGTAAGGTTATACCCCTATTTCGAATGCACTGGAAAAGGTTTCGAGTTCTAATTCGATCGTATGGAGAAGATAGCTTTTTGGACCCAGTTATAATATTGAATTCGATATAAATTTCAATGCGTTTATATATTGTACGTTCACACAACAATTCCAATCACTATGAAAATTGAAATCCGATAATACTACCCTATTATGGATTCAATAGAACTGGTTTCGTCGAATTCCAAGACTGCGCTCCAGAAGGCTATTTTTAAATTCAATTTAAACGATATAATTTCAAAACTGAACAAGGCACCTTTAAATTCAATTTTAAAAGTTCTATCACCTTCAGTATTATTAATATGAATTTTTCCAAGTCTTCAAATTATTTTTGACAAGCTTAAAAATCAAGATTCAATATTTTACCCAACTTCAAATTATTTAATTTAATAATTAAATTACCCAATAAATAGTGATATTTGAAATTCAAGTTAGAAATTAACTTTTAAATATTTAAAATCAATTAAATATCCCAATTTCAAATATCTAAAATTTACGGGTCGTCACATTCCTCCCCCCTTAAAAGAATTCCTTCCCCGAAATTGCTAGTTAAGAGGAATGATCTATAACCCATTAATTATTATCTCAAAGCCAAAACAATTTTTTTTAACAACTTGCCAAACACATCTTTTTATCAAAGACACACCAACCCTCTTTCTAACCTTTCAAACTTACCCATAAGTTCCAAACAATATTCCTTACTAAACAATTCAAAATCAAATTTTAAATTTTCAAAATTTCTTAAAATTTTTCTAACTCCTTATATTTTTGAAAAAAATTTCCAGTGTCTCCTTTGCGCGGCTAGCTTGGTACAACTACAAAATGCCTCTACAGGCCCCCAATTTTCAAAAGAAAACAAAACGCCAAGTGGCTAGACAAGAAAATCATCAAATTTCATATAGAAATTTAAATACATACCTTTGCCGAGCAAATTTCAATTTATCATCTGAAATCAAAAATCCCAATTTATCCCTTGCTTTTATATACGTGTATATCCTACTAAGCAATAATATCTAATCACAGTTCTAAAATCATTTTATTCATCTCTTTTCAAAAGTTTCAATATTTATTCCATTCAAGCCCGTACGATGCACATATATCATCCGTACGTAATATCAAATTCGATCGCCCACTCGATCACATAATTTCATTTCCGAACTAGTATCATTCACCCGACTCTCTAGTGCGGACTTAGATCTGGTTTCTTGATCAGAAACCGTCATTCTTCTTGCATAGCCATAAACTATAATAGAGAATTTCCAGAATCAATCAAAATCCACATCCATAGTTTGTCGTCGAAAATCGAGTGAAAAATCCCAACTCGGATCGATAAAACTATCTCAAAATTCTATGCTCGAATCTGGATCAAACCGCTATGCGAATAAATAATATACGTACATCCTACGTATTAATTTCAATTGATTATCAATTATATCAATTTCCTTTTTATTCACATTCATTTTGATTTCTATTCACTTATCCACAATTTCCTCATTTCACAACTTTCAAATTTAATCTTCATTCAATTATTCACTTAGTATACTTTCAATACCAAATTTACTTAAGAATTTTCACCCTTAATTTTTCTTAAGTTCAATATTAGCACTTTATATTCTCTTATATTATTACTTTCACTTTACCACTTGGTTTTTAACTATATTTAATCATTAAAAAAGGTTCTAATTCTATATAGATTCAATTTGCTTCAAATTTACTAATTGGTTTCAAATCTAAATATTTTTTTCCCAATTTTCATTCAAATTTTCATTTTCAATTTTACTTGAATTTAAGTCATCTCCAAACTCTGAATATTGAATTTTATTCACCTTACTTTACAAATTTTAAATTAGATTTCAATATTCAGTTTCAATTCTATTTGCTTACCAATTTTAAATCATTTGTCGTTAGTGAAAATTTTAAAAATTTCTAACTCCCAAAATTTCCGAAAATTTTTGGTAGAGTTTTCTTTCTATGGAGGAGCTTTTGCAATTTGACAAGAGATATAAATATATATACATCGACCCACACGGTCTGAAAACAAGAAAACAAACAACAGCTCATATTTCCTATCTTTTTATTGCGTAGGCGTACCTATATTTAGCATTTTAAGCAAGCGGCTTATTTATTTAGCATTTAGCGCGCCCAAAATCCAGCCAAATGGCTTCCCGGTACCTATACTTACTTAATTCAAACATGTAAGTACTAAATATATGAAATTTAATAACATTTCACGTACTTTCAATAGTTAAACACATGCATTTCATAAGCAACTTACACCAAACACTTACCATGAGCAATTTATATGATTTCAAAACTAATTCAATTGCTTTCAACCTATTTATATGCCATTTCATTCAATTTAAATGGTTTACAATTCAATTTCTTACATCCCATTTATTTTTAATCCAAACAAGCTCATATTCAATTAATTGATATCAAAATCAATTTTATTTCATTTCTATCAATTCATAGAAGTTATTAAATCTCGTTTTCATTAAAGGACAATTTATTTCTACGCAATTCAACTATATTCATGTGAATAAATAATTACTTAAGCTTATAACCATTTTAAATTAATTCCAACTCAATTTATATTTAATTCCTTCCATTTTTAGATTTTAACTCGAGATTATTTAGCCCAGAGTATTTTATTCAAATTCAATTTTTACTTCAACTTACTTCAAATACACTAGATTTTATTTTTAGTTCATTTAATTTCGATTTACTCTTCTAATTTATTTCGTTTCCAAACTTATTTTGAATTAGCTACATTTACTAATTTATTTCAAATTCCCATAAATTTTTAATTTTTAGAACTTTGTTCTTTCAATCCACTCAAACTATATTTTCCAATTCCACATTACAAATTTTCTTTAGTTAACTTTATCTAATTACATTTATTAACAAATTCTTCTAATTTATTTTATCTAATTGGTTTTCTTTACCAGCTTAATCCATTTTCAATCAAATTCAACTTACAAATTTAAATAAAAAGTTTATTTCTAATCTTTTGCTTCTTTAGTTCCTTGGGCAAAAATTCTACAATTTCCATTTTAAAATTTAAACATCCTTAAGTTTCGGACTTATTTAAATTCCATAAGCAATTTAAATTATCTTCCAAAGTTTAAGCAACATTTCAAAATCACCTTTGAAATCAATTATATCCAAAATCCTTTGCATTTCTAAATCAAACCCAACTTTTGCAAACAATTCCAATTTAAAAATCTCCAAGCAGCAATTTCTCTCTTGGAAACTCGAAAATGAGCATCGATGATGCTGCAGTCATCACCGAAGTTATTTTCCAGCGACCGAAGAGAATTCAATGCTTTTATCCCTTTAAAAACATTTTGAAATATTTTTAATTTCCAAATCTCACAAGATTTCAAATTCATCTCAAAAATATTTCTGAAATAATACTATTATTTCTCCAAAACTTTTGAAAACCAGTTTCAAACCCAAAGGAATTTAAATTGTTTTCCAAAAATTCCAAATTCGAAATCCATCCAATTCACATTCAAACATCACTCTGGAAATTTCATCTCAATTTATTTTCAAATATTTCCCTGGAATTCCATTTCAAATTATAAATCACATTTATAGTTTACATTTACAAATCTCATTTGTATATGAAGTTTATTTCTTAGCTTTTAGTTATGATTTCTATTTCTTATTCAATTTTACACAACAATGATAATAATTTAATATTATCACTTCCTAACAACCAAGTAACCATATAAATCTATAATAAGTTTTGAAAATTATTTCTTTCATATATAAAAATAATTTAGGTAAAATTATTTCATTTATCCTATTTTAAAACAATACTGTGTCGAATTGTTCTATTCAAGTGTTTAGAGATCCCTATCAATAACGTTAATTACTCGTATTGACCAGAATCCATAAACTACCCAATAAGCCAATCAACACAATATAAAACAA
Organism: Allium fistulosum; assembly: GCA_030737815.1. Lineage (NCBI taxonomy): Eukaryota > Viridiplantae > Streptophyta > Magnoliopsida > Asparagales > Amaryllidaceae > Allium > Allium fistulosum. The sequence goes on from CM060901.1 coordinate 1,622,958,764, forward strand.
TTGTATATTCACTAACAAATACGCGCTCATATCTATTAATACACTCAAACTCATTCTAGAGTACTACTGACTCTATTCTATGAGAAATCCCCACCAGAGCCAAGGTTCTCGCTTAACCTTCGGCTCTGATACCACTGTAACAGCCCGCAAACCCATACCCCTTGAATCGATACTATTCTCCAACATATCGACTCAAAGTGAACGGAAATACGAACCATTAGGGTTAAAGAAGAAGAGGTAGAAGAAGAAAATAGAAAAAAAACAACATTAGAATCTCACATCGCAGCGGAATAAAATATAATATATAACAACTGGCCTTTACACAAAAACAAATCTGTTTATACATTACATCATCAGAGTATACATAACACACAGTTGGACAGTAATCATAACCTGTCCTCACACAACTGAATATACAGCAATCAACACAGCGAAATATTTTAAACAAGTACGGAAGTACGTATCGTCATCCAGCCCATCTCCTGAGCTCCACAGCTTCCTATCCTGTATCTGCAATACTCGGTCTGACCCGAGCATCATAATAAAACAATACCCGAGTCAGTCTGGAAAACCAGCGTGAGAAAATCACACTCAATTTGATTATTTAAGTTTCAAAATCCTTTGAAAACAAAAGCATCTCGTAAGACCACGCCACAATAAGCATGTCGGGTTTTTACCTTACGATAGCCAAAACACTTTTATCAAATTCGTTTGATATTATAATAGTGTCTATAGAAAGTAAAATAGAATCTAGCTAAAATGCTTGCATCTCACGTTTCAGCAATAGTTGGGCACAATCAAAACCGTACAGGCGTGTAGGGAGAATGGATTTCCAACGAATGACTAGGCACTGGGGTACCACCTGACACAGTACGTGGCCTAGATCACAGTACCGAGGATTACGCCCAATCCCCTGCAACACAAGGCCAGAACTATCCCTTACTGGATAATTCCGAGTAAGATCACCCCACGGTTAGGATCAGCAACCGCACCACTAAGCCGAATAAAAAGGGACCTCTAGATAGGGATGACCTCACCCTAATGGGTGCTACCCACTTAGCCTTGCTGCATATCCCCTGATTTTCAGTCATTCCCGGTTGATGAGGCTTGAGGCTAAGCGTTACCTTTTTAGAACGTTTCACTTTGAATGCTCATCTCCGCCTGACGATGTTCTGAAAGCATTCATCCATACAAGTGCGTCCCGGGTTCGAACGGAACCGAAGGCACTACTCCTACTACATCCATTTTGGAATCATCCTTAGGATTAGTAGCGACTAGCCCTTGCACTTCACTGCCCCATCTTCGACTCCGAACTCGTTTTCCATGAAAACGTACAACCGGATCGAAGTGGTTTTTGGAAAATGAATCCCGATCCCGGTCTCTTCGAAACGATCAGCGCATTGGCCAATATTGATAGTCGGTTATTTAACTAGCAATTAACATCCACAACATCCATCAAACAATAAATAATTTCCCAAATTATTTATTATCCTCAAAATATCTTCGCAAGATATATTTCCATTTCAAACCTTTTTGAAAACAGTTTCAAACCACCTTTCTCTCATGGAATAAATTTCCCAAATATTTTCTATTCCCACTGAAATCACCAAGTACAAACATTTAAGATTTAAAATAATTTTAAACACTATACTATAAAATATACTTTAAACAAAACATTTAAATTAAAACTACTTTAATACTTTATTCAAAGATATATATACTTTAAGAATATTTAAAATAAAGCTACTTAATAAAATATAAAACCAGATTTTTATCTTTAGAACATAATACCAAGTCATCTTGAAATAATTACTACTAAAATAAATTTGAGAAATATTTGCTTTTAAATTTATACATTTAAGAATAATAAATTTTCTAAAACATATTTTAAAAATAACTTTAAAACTTTTAGCTTATACTTAAAATTTTGCCTTGAAAACGTTCTTGGCTATTCAGGGAAATATACTTCTCTTTCCCATCTTTAAAATAAATCACTATTTATTTTTAAACAAATTCACATTCCTTTATAAATTCCCGCCTTGAATTTATATTTTCAAATATCCTCCGATAATTTATTTCACTTTATAAACCCAGTTTATAAATTTCAAAATCTCACTCCTCCTTTAAAATTCCAATTTTAAACACCTAAATCAAATTTCAAATTGATTTTCAATTTACTTCACTTTGCAATAAATTTCCTTACTTACTTCATTTATTTCAAAATCCCTTAACTTTAAATTTATTCCTTTATTATGATTTTTTTAAAAATCCCTTTTTACTGAGATTTCCAATTCAGATTTCCCAAATTCCTTTCTTATCCTTTTTAAATAATTTAACCCTTGAATTTTAAAATAGATTCTTGATTTCTTTTAAATGATATCTCTTGAATTTTACAATTTATTATTCCTCTATTTATTCAAATTCCCTCTTTCCATATTCAGAATTTATTTATTAGAATTTTATAAATCACTTTTACTCTTTCAATTTATCTTTAAATTTATTCAAACTTCTATAATTAGTTTACTTAAAGATTTTCACTTTTATTTTCTTTTCCAAAAATCCAATTCTAGAAATTTTAATAACTCGGTGTACCGAAATATTCTACAACCAAAGCATTCAATATTCCAATTACCAATATAATTCATCACAGCTTATCAAATATTCATAACACAAAATATTAAACAATCTAAATAATTTTGAGGAATCCAATTGGATCCCTCCAACCTGTTTCCCTGCAACCACATATATCAGCACAATATAAAATACCAATTCCACTTCGAGGTGGAATATCGCGGTATATGGGATTAATAAAATATCATCCGCTATTATGCGGCGCATAGGGTCTCATCCGCTATATAATGCGGGAAATCAATCACTCCAATATATATACTACTATATATAGTATCACATCAAATCAATTCAATCATTCAACCAATTATTAAATTTAATAATAACCTAGATGATTGAGATTAACTCGCCTTTGATTTTATTGTTGTAATCCGATCCACAACGTTCTGATTCTCCACGATTTAGACCTTGTGCAGACATTAGATGATTTTATTAACATTTGAATAAATCAAACAATTAATTACCGTTTCTTTATTTCAATTAAACTAATAATTTAAATTTAAACTAATTTCCTTACAATAAAATATTTTTAGTGACCAAAATAATTAAACAAGTTAATTAAGTAAATTAATCACCCTAAGTACATATCTTCAAAATAAACTAATAAGTTGAAAATGTGTGTACGTATATTTATTTTCCTTAAAAACTTCCTATACTTATAAAAATAAATTATAGATTTCAAAAATCTAATTTTATATAAACTTTCAACATTTAAAATCCCTATATTTTTCCAACTTTATCCCTATTTATATTTTCCTGTCTTACCTATATATATTAAAATATATGCATATGTATATGTATTATTAAAATATGGTTTTCTTGTTCTGTGACTGACTGTGTATATATCCATATATACACATATATATTATAAGATTTAAATTAACATAAAAATATTATATATATATATATACCTGTAGTCAATATTTATATTTTCACTTAACCTCTACATATAAACTTAAGACCAAAGACAGGATTAAATTTTACTGTAAGCTTATTTTTATTTTCCTTTAAAACAGTTTAGAGTTGAAGTATATTAATTTAAAATAAAGCCAAAATCCTATATATATATATATATTAAATTTAATTAAATTTAATTAAATCAATCAAGACTGTAAATACCTCAGACCAAACCTCACGCAATAGATCGAGCCCACGACCCTCGTCCCCACCTTCGACCTTCGTGACCCGCCCTGAGCCGCCATTACAGCTCGATGGAACCACCACGAACTCGCGTGAGCCACACCATCTCACCAATCGATGCCGAGCATCCCAAACTTCCAGGTGTCGCACTGATCACACGACCCAAAACGTTGCCAATCCCCCTCCCAAACTCAAACCCTAGTTCGACAACTTCGACTCGATTTCCAAACAGCTGCCGCGCCACCCAGCTTCACGAAATCGTGATTTGATTTCGACTTCGTAACCTTCGATAGCGAGCCGCTTGCGATTTCCAATTCGAAATCGAATTCGATTTCGTTCGACTTCAACCTCTTAAAAACTCGAGCAATACTCTAATTGAATAGAAAGAAAAGAGCGGCCATGATTTCGAAGTAGCCGTGTTTTATATATATTTTTTCTTTTTGTTTGTTATATATAATTTTAAAAGGAAAGAAATCGTTATCTTCAAGAGGAAGGAGATGTGATTTAACAGAGGGATGTAGGGTGGCTGCATAGGTATAGGATAGGATGGCTGATGGGAAAGAATTTTAGTCAAATGTTGGGTTGTATGAGAATGTCTATATATATATAAATTGAATTTAAATTGTCTCGATTTACATAGCCTAAAATCGCGAACCCCTATTGAGGCGTGCCGCCCGGCGTTCATAAGGTTATACCCCTATTTCGAATGCACTGGAAAAGGTTTCGAGTTCTAATTCGATCGTATGGAGAAGATAGCTTTTTGGACCCAGTTATAATATTGAATTCAATATAAATTTCAATGCGTTTATATATCGTACGTTCACACAACAACTCCAATCACTACGAAAATTGAAATCCGATAATACTACCCTATTACGGATCCAATGGAACTGGTTTCGTCGAATTCCGAGACTGCGCTCCGGAAGGCTATTTTTAAATTCAATTTAAACAATATAATTTCAAAAATGAACAAAACACCTTTAAATTTAATTTTAAAAGTTCTATCACCTTCAGTATTATTAATATGAATTTTTCCAAGTCTTCAAATTATTTTTGACAAGCTTAAAAATCAAGATTCAATATTTTACCCAACTTCAAATTATTTAATTTAATAATTAAATTACCCAATAAATAGTGATATTTGAAATTCAAGTTAGAAATTAACTTTTAAATATTTAAAATCAATTAAATATTCCAATTTCAAATATCCAAAATTTACGGGTCGTCACAACTCTACTTCTCTAGTACGAACTCTGATCGGGTTCCTTGATTATAAACCTTCGTTCTCCTTACATAGCAATATATTATGATAGAAATCTTTAGAATCATGTTGAGAATCTATATCAAGTGTTTGCCATTAAGAATCGAGTGAAAAATCCTAACTTGGACCGATATGAATCGCCTCGAAATCATGTACTTGAATCTCGGTCAAGAAAAGTCATGCGAATAAAATGATCTATGTACAACTTACATATTATTTCATTGGTTTCTTAACTACACCAAGTAATTATCTTTTTAAATCACATTTATTTTTACTTATAATATATTTCCTTTAATATTAAAATCATTTATGAATCATTTTATAAAACATTACTTAAGTTAATAAACATTCAAGATTTAAGTTCATGTTCGTATAATACTCCACTACATTTTAAGAGTATATATACAACATCAGATTTGTTTTAATTAACAAGGATGTTTAACAAATTTTAAAACTTATTTAACTTGCTACTCTCCATTCTAGAGTTATAGAACTCTACTTTTAAATTTTCACAAACTCTTAGCTTCAAGTTCTTAACCAATTCGAAAGTTTTCGATTATCCAGAATCGTCGAAAATTCCTTTTTCATTTCAACTAATGAAAACTATGAAAAAAACATATCATAATGAGATGCATAAACCAAACTACCTTAATGCATTTGATATATGCATCCATATAATAATTTAAATGAAAACTTTAGAACTAAACACCGGTTTTATTTCAACTCTATTTGAAATAATAATAATATACAAATCTCCTTTTGTATATCAAATCATACTTTTGGAATTAAATCAAAATCAGTTTTACCAAAATGATGATATAGTAAATTACTATGGCAACATCCCCCGTTTAAAAACTCGAAAATGAAAGCAATGATGCTACGTCATCACCAGAATTATTTTCCAGCGACAAAAGTGAGTTTAGTGCTTTTTATCTTTTTTAAAATCCTTTTTAGAATATTTCTATTCACAAATACTTCCAAACAATACTATTATTATTATTTTTCAAAACCTTAAAAACAATTTCCCAAACATCGGAATTTAAGTTCTCAAATTCTAAGTTTTAAATCCTTTTTTTATTTATAAACTATACTTATACAAAGTTACTTTTTTAATAAATAATAATCAATGCTCACAAATTGGCTAAGCACAATCAATCGAACAATAATTGATATTAATTGAATATTAGCATTTTCTAACAAACAAACACATCATAAATAACTATGTAAACTTTTTGAAAATTATTCTTTTATATATAAAATATAAAAGTTTGGTCAAATTATTTCATTTACCCAATTCAAAAACAACATCATATCGGTTTGCCTTGTTCAAAAGTTTAGAAACCCCTATCGATACAGTTTTTCTTTCTGTATTGACCAGAATTCATAAACCACTTAACACGATATAAAATACTTTTATAGCACTAACAAATACACCCTCCCATATATACACTCAAGCTCATTTTAGGGTGCTACTAAACTTATCTCTAATGAGTCTACTCCAACAAATCCTAGGTGTTTGCTTAACCTAAGCTCTGATACCATGCTGTAACGATCAACCTTTTCGACCCTCAAAAGTCGAAACTAATACATCCACGGTATTCATGTGTTGAGCATCCAAGTGTTAGAATGAAAGATTGTTAGGGTGGAAGAAAGAAAAGGCAGAACATAATGTCACATCCCGACAAGTAATATATAATATTCAATAGATCTTTATAAAATAAAACTGTAATATACATGCATCAATTAGAGTAAACTAACCTATCATTAGCCTGAACAGTTAACAATCAGTTCTCATAAATGCTGATAAATACAAAACAAAAAGTGCATCGGAAATAAAATATACGTGAATACGTCTTGCGGGCATCCAGCTCATCTCTTGAAGCTCCAAAGCATCCATAACTAAATATGAAAATATACTCGGGCTGACCCAAGCATTGGAAGAAAATAACGCCCGAATCAGTCTAGTAAACCAGTGTGAGAAACTCAAATCATTTGGATTATTCATGCTATAAAACCTTTCAGAAATAAAGGCATCTCGTAAGATCATGCCACACATAAACACGAATGGGTTTTTATCTTAGGATAACCAAACAATTTTTATTTGAAGATCTAATGATATTATAATTATATCGAGGGTTTAGAATAAATATTTAATTACAGTCGAAATGGTTACATTAATTACATTCCAACATATTAAGCATATAGCTAAGCCCGAAAGGAACTTATTGGAGAATGGATTCCATAAAATGATAAGGTAGGAGACTAACTTCCATATGGAACATCTCCAAAGAAAACATATCGAGGAAGCAAACCTTGCACCTCTGCGAATCAAGACCGGCTTACCCCTTCTAGGATAGAATTAAATAAATCACCCCTCGGCTGCCAACTTCAAACATATCAAGCCTAAAGCATACATAAATCCATAAATACTGATATGGATCAGGTGATGATCATAGCCTAATGGGAGCGATCCACTTAGCCCCACGGCACAACTCTTCTTTTTATCGTTTCTGGGTGTGAGTTTGAGGCTACATTTTACCTTTTTAGCAAATCCTTCTTGGAATGCTAACACTGCCCACCAAACAAAAATGCAATGCCAACATTCTTTTATATAAGTTGTTCAGGATATGAACAATCCAAAGTCACTACTCATACTACATCCTTTTTGGAATCACCATCGAGATTAATAGCAAGTAGTCCTTGCACTTTAAAGAGCTCCTCCTTCAATTCCATCATCTTAAAGATGTCTTCAATTCGAATGCTTATGCCAATTCGAAGTGGTTTTAAGATAATATATCTGACCCCGGTCTTTCCAAACCAACAATGATAGTTTCAAAACTAGCCCAGATTTGATAGTCGGTTATTTAACTATCAAATAGATAAACCGTCCAACTAGAGATTTGATTCTATATGGAAAGCAGCTAGTTTTAAGCATATAAGCAACCACTAAGCCTCTTTAATTAAACCTTACATTAATCAAAACCACTTTGTAAATTCTTGTATTAAAATACTTTTACGAATAAGTATTCATAACCCTCAATATTCTTTTCAATACTTGAAAATATTGATATACTTATCTCAATAAATATATTCACAAATCATTTCACTTTCAATACTTATGAAAACTTTTCCATATATTTATGTCAACGGTACAAGTGTATTCACAAAACATTACATTTCAATACTTGTAAAATGTAACCATATATTTATCTCAACGATATAAATATATTCACAAAACACTACACTTTCAATATTAAGAAAACGTAACCATATACTTATCTCAATGGTATAAGTATATTCACAAAACTTTAGGAAGATTTCGCTTCTAGAACCATACTTATTTGTGTTAAAACAAATGTCACTTAAAAGGTTAATAATAATAAATACAAAACACTTTCCTTTTGGTGTAAGTAAATGGGTCATATAGAAATTAGACCAAATATACTTACCACTACTTTCCGATTTCAAACTTGTACCATCCCTCGATCAACAATGTAGTCAGACAAGTTAGCATATTGTCCATGCCTCGACATACATTCTTAACTCTCAAGATGTGGACAAGTTTCCCTACATCGAATTTGGTGTTGAGTATGAAAAGAATACTTTCCATACCACCATAATTTGAAACGATCATTTATAGAAATCAAACCTCATTCCTTTTATAAACTCCTTTTTATAAACCTTATTTCTATTTATAAAACTCCTTCTATAAATCTTATTTCTATTTATAAAACTCATTTATAAATCTATAAATTTATTTATACAACTCCTTTTAAAATATAAAACTCCTTTTATAAATCTCTAAATTTATTTATCACAAAACTCCAGTTTCAAGATAGAACTAGGTGCTTTCATAAAATGGTCATTCCATATATTACTATAAATCCACCAACATGCTTTAATATTCCAAATTATAAAAATGATATCATTTCCTTTTTATAAAATACCATTTATAAATCTATTCTTTTATTTATAAAATACCATTTATAAATCTATTTTTTTGTATAATATTTTATGTAAAACATTTCACAAAATATTTATTTTAAAATATTAAAACAAAATCACTTTATTACAAAAGATAAATTTCCCTTTATTCTCTTTTAGAATAAACATCCATTATTTTATTAACTTTTATATAAACTAAATAATTCCCGAAATACTTTTAAAAACATTTCCAAAAAGGTTGGAGTAAAACAAAAAAGTTCAAAAACCATTTTAAATAAAATGCTATAGAAAATCCTAAAAGTCACAATTAAAAATCATTCTTCGAATCAAAACCAATTTCAAATCTAAACATAAAAAGCAAATAATAGCATCTTCAAATGCTATAGTGAGGCCAATAGCTACCATAACACTTAACCAATGCTATTACTACCTTTATCACTAAAAAGGTCCAACATTTTAATATATATCAATGTCACATCCAATATGGCTATAATGACCCGCAAATACATCACTTTAATAAATGTATTGATTTGGGAATAAAATGATTTAATAATTATTATAATGATTATAATAACTCATTTTAAATAGTTATAGCAATAAATTATCGTTAAAAGATATATACATGATTGGAAATAATAATAAAATTCGTTTCGCTTTATTAGTATAATAATAATTTTTGTAAATAATTATTAGTATTAACTTATATGGTTTTATAAATGAAATATTATCATTTTAATTAGTTAAAAAATTATAAGGAATTTATTTTCAAATTTTGTTTACAAGTATATGCATATTAACTAAAAAGTGAAAATATGACTAGAAATCGAAATCGGAATTTATAACGATACAACGTATAGAAGTTGTGTAACGTTATAGGGATATATAACATACATATACACATGTACATATGCATACATGAAAACATATTCACCATAAACATACATATGTACATATATTTAAGTATATAAATATTATATAAAATGTATAAGATATTTTTAGCTTCTTACTTCTTAAGTACACAAAAGTCAACATATGCATGCCTTAAAGTGACGGAAGTTGTAATGGCCCATTTTTTCATACCCTTTGAATCGACAATAAGCCACACACGTCCAAATCAAATTGCACGAATAAGCAGATCATTAAGGGTAGAAAGAAAATAAAGACAAAACAGAATCTCACACGAATGAAATATCATATAATTATTTCAATAATAATCTTTACAGCGAAAAATTTTAGAATACAATATCAGAGTCTAACCTAGATTAAGCCTGGACAGTTATAAACCTCTGTCCTTAAAATGCTGAAAATAAAAAAACAAATGCAATATATGCAGCGGATAATAGAATATGTCCATACAATGATGAAGATCTCCAGCTCTCCTTTGGTAACTCCAACGGTCTTCAACTAAACCTGAAACTACTCGGATCTGATCCGAGTATTAAAAATACCCGAATCAAGCTTGATAAACCAACATGAGGTACTCAAAATTTTAAATGTATAGATCATGACAATGTTATCAAAACCTTTGAAAGAAGGTGTCTCACAAGACCATGCCCACACGTAAATACTGATGGTTTTTACCATATGATAACCAAAACACTTTTATTACCAAAATAATTTGATATTATCTTTAATGACATTCCTTTGGAAAACATCTTTCAAATAAACTTATTAAAATAAGGTATCAATACCCGGACTAAGTTTAAAGAAATATATCCGGACTAGGTCAAACAGAATATTATCGGACGGAATTTGTGATACAAAAGGGGTAGTTGAAATGTTTACAAGTCATTATAGCTATTTTGGGAATGCAATCAAAACCGTAAAGCTTGTATTGGAATTAGATTTTCCAACATGATAGGGAACCTCGATAAGAACGCATAGCAATCGGAACCCGGTGGTTTTTCGTGCAAGGACTCACACACCACTATTCCTTATATCGACACACTTCTTGATATCCGGTGGCTTCTGGTGTAAGGACTCGCATGCCACTATACCATACAATAAGGGTCCCATCTGAACACCTTAGTCACCTAGATCATACGCCGCCAGTCACCTTGAGGGTTCGTACGCCACCCTCGTCATACTAAGTTTGAAATATGTAACATAGTTCCCGTATCATTTCCAAGATGTGAGGCTTAGGAGTGAGGTTACGCTCAACTTAGACAAAGCCACGCTTTTCATATAAAACCATACTTTGATTATAACAGGTTCTACTTTAAATGCCACATTGCCATTCCTTAATCACTATTTGCTAAGAGAAGTTGCCTTGTCCGGCACCAAACAAATATACGTTTGTAAAAGTCAATGTTTATGACTCCGCAATACAATGTCAGAAACTCATCCATATAAGTTCGTTCTGGGAATGAACGAAACCGAAGGCACACCTCTTACTACCATTAGTAGCGCGTAGCCCTTGTAATCCAAATATTTCAAAATACGATAGGACCACTGCTCTAACAAATGTCTATATATTGGAAGCTACCTAGAGAATGTCAACAAGCAGTCCTTCCTCTAATGAAGATCTCCGGTCTTCAATAATCATCATCTTCAACACGTCTTCACTTTCGAACATATACATTGGTTCGAAGTGGTTTTCGGATAGGAATCATCCAAATCTAACCTCAGTTCCTTCGAAAAAATTATCGATAAAAAGGTGTTTAGTTCATATGTGGATATCAATCATCATTCAATTACTTCATCTTTTATTTAAATCAAATATCTTTCTTAGATATATTCTTTTCAATTTATTCCATTTTCTTTTTAAGAGTATATGGAATCATTAAGCCTCATTTATAAAATCATTTGGTTTATTTAAAACCTTTTTAATCTTGGAATAATTCCAAATCAATTCACCTTTTTCTTAGGAAACATTTTCAAATCATTTACTTAACTCCTTAACAAAAGATTTTCCATTTCAAATCATAACTTTTAAATGAGTCAAAAACTATTTTATTTAAGACATAGTTTACTGCAAACCCAAAACAATTAATTTTAAGAATAGGAATTTAAAATAATTCCAAATCATTTATTTAAATCTCATATTAGAAAATATTAGTTTAGAGCATTTGGGCTTCCTCTTCGATCTATTCCACCCATCGTCTAAAAGAGAAAACAAAGGTCAAGTAAGTTCAGGCCATTAGTTGCTCCATTCCTAACCTTAGTTACACACCCTGTTTTACCGTTTAGATCTCATAGGCGGGACACATGTACTAGTCGTTTACGCATACTCCTTTCATTTTTAGAAATGATTTATAAAACTTACAAATCATTATATAAAATACTTATTCATTTATTTAACCATTCCATAAATCCTTCAAATCACCTTTAAAATACTTATTAATCTTTTAAGAACCTTTACAAAAGATTTGGAAAAGAATGGTTGCGTTTAAAAGTATATTTCAAAAGTTATTGAAAAGTGCTGCGAAAAAGTGCTACGGAAAGTGCTTTTTAAAGCTATATTGATCAAATCGACTTTTTATTATTTGAAAATCCATTTCTATCACTTAAATCACTTTTAAAACATTTTAAAAGATTTATAAGATTTATTCCACAATTTTAAAACATATTTTCAAAGAAATCCAGTTTTGGATTCAGAACTGTAAAACCGCGATTTATCCAAAAACTTGTTTTGCTCATATTTCAAAATCTACTTATCGAAATCTCGATTTTCTTTCTTCGTTGGAAAAATATGGATATAATAGTCTGGAAAATTCTTATCTTGAAGAATTCTAAGCTATATTCCACTTTGTACACTTATTTAACTTTTATGGCGCGAAATCGTAATCTACCGTTACGCGATACGCCTATTTTTTACTAAATTTTCAATTCTCATTCAAACTTCACCAAAACACTTTTAAATGTTTATAAAACATTTATAAACCATTTTCAAACATTTAAACCAATATTTTCCATATTAAATCTCTTTTTCACTTTAAATCATTTCATAATATTATATTATTATAATATTCATTTTCCACTTCTTATATTCTCAAAAACCATTATGAGGCTAAATAACTCCATACACACATCCATATAGATTTATTTTCTATTAATTAACCATCTTTATTATGATTTCTCATAATTTATCACAACCAAGTTATCAACCATATCAACATCCATAAAATCAACCAAGTTATCAAACATTCAAATAAATCATTAAGATATTAAATGGTCATATTATCATACTTAAAAATAGATGTAGAGATTATTTATTATTTAATAAACATTGAGCACTAACCTTTGACCAAATCGATTAACTTCTTACCAACATTCTTACCAACAACACTTCACTTAAACTTCAACTAATCAACTTCTACTCCATTCCTTTGCTTTATGCTATCGACCTCTTCTTCCACTTCTGAAAATCCGACAAAGCTTCTGCAGAATCTTGAATTTGCTCCTAGTTTCATGGAATAAAATCGGCAACACTTCCTTCTCTTTCTCTTGCTTAAGAGTTCCTAAACTTGCTTCCTTTTCTCATATGGTTCGGCATTGATGGGTTTCATATCTTCCTCCATTATTTCTTCACTTCTTAAATGCTAAACCATGTTTTAATGGTTCCTAAGGTCTTTGGAAAAGTTTGGTGGTGTTTGGAGTTGATTTGATATGATTTTAAGAAAAGTTAGTAAGGAAAAGAGAGTATAAGAAGCCATTAAAGAGAGCTAGGAGGAAGAAGAAGGTGGAAATGGTGTGAAAGAAAGGAAAGAAATGGTTGGTGTTTATAGAAAAAAAATGAAGTGGTAAGTTACCAAAATATCTCTTTACATAATTACTAAAATAACCTTACATACTTTTTAAGCAACCTTATTTTTTTTTACACTTAACATCACATTTCAAATCATTACTTTGTGTCATTTTCACTTAAGTATTAAGTAAAGGATAAAATAATTATGTTTGCTTTGATTTGATGTTTACTTTTTGACTTTTGTAACTTTTTTGTCTTTTTATGCTTACTTTTTGTTAATTATATTCTATAATTTGCTAAGTATGGTTAGTAAAAGTAAACTTGATTAGTAAATTAATTAATACTTATACTACTTGAATATATGTTCATATATAAGAAAATAAAGGTGCAATAACGTTGCGACAACTTTAAATCGACAAAACGTTGATTTTTGATAAAATATTTTATGGTCATATTTTGACGTTTTAGTTAACTATTTATTTATGTAATCCAAATTTAAAAATAAATTTGTATAATGTTATTTAAAAATATAAACACTTATTAATTAAATTAATTTATTTAACCATTGAAACTTACTTTCTTTGAAATCAGCATTTTGTTACCTTTGTTGATATAAGCAAATGTTCCTATTTTTATGTGTATTTCTATTTCCAAATCCTATCAAATATTATTCGAATCATAAAATCTTATATATTTTATATTTAAAATCACTTTAAATGTTATATTTGGAGGTGGTCAAATTCTGGGTCGTTATAGAAGTGATGTACACATGGGTAGTGGAATTCTAGTCGTGCTAAATGAGGAGGAAGTGATGATGATGGTGCATGTGATGGTGATGGAAATGATGATGTATGCATAGATATTTTTTTGCTCTCTTCTTTGCCTATAAATACCCTACACTCTCCTCTTCATTTTCATTCATATTCTTCTTCATTTCCTAAACTCTCTCTCCATACTTTCATGGATTCCAACCTAAAGAAAATAATGCCAAAATAATTCTCAAAAACAATTTAATGTTTTAATGTATATAGATATATACACTTAAGCACCTCAAAATAATCTCGAAACTCCACTTTTCCTCTCTATATTCACGGCCTCCACCTCCTCCACTGAAGGCCGAGCCTTCTTCTTCTACTACCCTAGGCCGTGTGCTTTTCAAGCCATCCCAAGCTTAGGCCAAGTCACCTATGATCTTAAGTCCAAAGGATTGTGAGCTTTGAAAACCAAATAGCGGAGCTACAGCCATTTTTTAGTTAGTCGTTTAAACCAAGGTGAGAAACTCCTAAACTATAGTATTAGATGCTATTGGATGTTATATATGTTTGTTTTTGATTATCGATGATGGTTGTTAAATATGAATGTTGAATATATATGCAAGTCACAGAAATACAAGTCGATAAGTACAAAGAAAATTACTTTCCTTTATTTAATGAAATGATATATATGGAATGTTAAACCTCTTTAAAATGGTTTAATATAATTTAGAAATGTTTTATAAACATTTAAAAGTGTGTGAATTTTAAATGGTATTTGAAAATTTAGTCAAAAGTAGGCGCATCATGTAGCGGCAGTTCGCTATTTCGTACCATAAAAGTCAAACGAGTATATAAAATGGAATGTAGCTCGGAATTCTTCGAGATAAGAAATTTCTGAACTATTATATCCATAATTTGCAAACGAAGAAAGAAAATTGAGATTTCGATAAGTAAATTTTGAAATATGAGTAAAACAATTTTTTGGAAAAATCGCAGTTTTGCAGTTCGGAATCCATAAAATGATTTCTTTAAAAAATGAGATTTTAAAATTATTTAAAAATATGAAATAAATTCTGAAATGTTTTAAAAGTGATTTGAGTTATAAAAATGAATTTTCAAATGATAAAAAGTCGTTTTGATCAATATAGCTTATAAAGCACTTTTGCAGCCCTTTTTCGGAGCATTTTTCTCTATAACTTTTGAAATATAGTTTTAAATGCAACCGTTCTTTTCCAATTTTTTTGTAAATATATTTAAATGATTAATAAATTATTTTAAAGATAATTTTGAAGGATTTATGGAATAGTTAAATATATGATTTATTCGATCAAATAACTTGACCGCTTATGGGTGTCAAAGAAATAGTGTCTAGGCTTGAGTTTAGAAAACCAGTTTTCTGCTCTCCCTGGCTATTTGGACTGGTTCGATGGAGGGGATAGTGAATTTATTTTACTCGAATCAATATTTTCTTAAGCGAAAAATGAAATGATTTCGAATTTATTCTCAGTTCAGAAAGGTTTAAAGTTATCAAAGGATTTGATAAGAGAGGTTTGATGATTCCATATATACCGAAAAGAAATGTTTAAGAGTTATATATCTCTAAAAGATATTTTTGATAAAATGCTTAAGCGTTCTAATTTTATCTTATGTAGCTTAAAATTCTACTTACTCCAAACATGAAGAAATCCATTCCGACGTGTAGAAAATGCTTCTATAAGCATAATGCAAAAGATCGCGTCTCGATTGGACCTCGTATGGAGAAATTATTGATTTTATAAGATTTCAATTTAAAAACATTTGTTAATTAACAAATCATTTTAATTAACTTTTAATAACCCACCCTAAACCATCTTCCCCAAACACTAATCACCTTCCTGTACATGCTTGTGTATAATCCAAAATGCATGCAACCATCCACTCCCCTAAATCAAGCTAAACTCCATGAAATCGACCATGGAATATTGCAATCCACTCCACTATGCGATCTCTTGCCATCCGCCCAAATTCAAGCTCGACACTAACTCCTCCTTGTGACCTGATGCCAGCATAAACGTCAATAGTTATGTCACCAATCACCACCCTACATCGCACCTCCCCAAATCTCCCCCACGAGTTTGTCCTCACACGAGAAGTTCAACGACGCACAGCCTGACTTTGTTTCAATCGTCCTCAAACCCAAATCCTAGATCGACCAAGCATAGTTGCTCCTCCCTAACCATAATCGCATGCCACAAACCATACATAGATTTGAAGCCCTGGTCTACACACGTCCAACGAATCCAATTTTGTATTTTTATTTAGTAAATCATTAGATTTTGATTTCTAAAGAAAGAGGCTAGGGTTAGAGATGTTTACAGGAAAACAAAATGAAGAGGAAAGAGGGAAAATGAAAATAAGTGAGGAATTGCCTTGTTTTGGTTTGTTCATCCTACAACTTCCGACACTTTGCTACACAACATTTCATTCGTGTACAAACTACGTATGATAAAAATAAAAATACGATCGCACACAACAATACTACTTGATCATAGAAAAAACAATAAAATACACTGGTTGCCTTATTCTGTGAAATTTCAAAAATACCAATGTTACCTAAAAATACTCAAATGATAATTTAAATATTTTTCAACTTAAAAATTATAGAAAATCCAATAATTCAAATAAAAAATACGTCAATAAAAATCGATTCGCTTTATTAACAGTTGATTTTCTTCTTATTTATCACATGCAAATCAAATTTGAATATTTAAATAAATTAAATATTCTCATTCGAAACGTTAAAATTTTAGGCCGTTGTAATTTTATACAAACTTTTTTTTGTAAAATATTGTCATACGTATTCTTTTTAAAATTAAACTTTTTATTACTTTTTGGTATGGTCTTTGAATATTAAAAATTGTTTATTAATTAAACAATTACAAAACAGAAGAAAAAAATTCCTGGGCCATGAGAAACTTTGCAATTATAGGTTTATATATAAATTTTCATTGTTACAATTTACATATATATACACAACCATATTTATAGCTAATTATATGTTTATATATATAATATACAAATTAAGTTTCTAAAAAATTCTTTATGGATTTTATAATATAATATATATATTTCTACAATTATTTTATCAACTGATATTTGAAATAAAGTTCTAATTTAATTATACATAAACACATTTATGTGTATATACATATATAGATATATATGTATATATAATTTATAAATTCTTCATAAAAATTATTTACAATTAGTATTTTATAATATTTATATAATTATGTATTTAACACATATATTTATTTATATAATATTGATGTACACATATATACATCCAGACAACATATGTATTTACAAAAGAGGTTAACATGTTAGTTGCGGTGTAAACTCTAGCATTTATATAGGGTATGTCAAATCATGTATAAATTATCATGTTTGCACATGCACAAACACACATGTGCATATGATACACAGATATATAATATAATACAAATTTATATAAAATAAAAATTTATTTATATCGAATTAAATAAAATATTGGTTGTATTTAATAGAAATTTAGAAAATTTCTAAATAAATTTAGACTACATAGGCCCAATAAAGATCTAAAGAGCTAAATTTTTTTGAAATCACTCAATTACTCCATTGCGGGTTGGACCAGTTTCCAACAATTTTATATTGTGATAATTCTCTCATGATTACAACCTCTTGTAATTATTCTCACATAACGTATCATTTAAGTATTTTTATATTAATATACTTAAATCAGTTACTTAATCAATATATCACAGTATAACAAGTGTATAATAAAAAATTAAATATCTTTATCATGAACAAGATTGGTTATAGAGTTATATATGTAACAGATTATAACAAATTACATGATTGTCCGTAGTGCATACTTCTAACTCTCTCTTCAATAACTCAGTTTGGCATCTAAAAAGTGAAACAAATTAGTGGAAGTTCAACTGTTCAAAGATATGTTTATCAATATTTGTTACTTTATTATTTTATATCCAATAAAAACCTTTACAAAATTATATGTAGGTATGGATATATGGTCACTTCCCTAATTTCATTAAGATCGAGGTTCCGATGAATATGATAACATAATGTCACAAATGCGCAACTGGACAACCACTATACAAGTTGATGAGATGGCTATGTTATTGTTCGTATTAAAGAGCAACTTGATGAATTGGTTGAGCAAGATTTAAATTTTTTCACTTGATAATTTTTATACATGAGATGATTTGATGACAACATGATAACTAATAACTATACTACTTTAGAACATAAAAAATACATAGTTAATTGAGTATACATGAGACAATCCATCCCATTTTCATTTTGCTTCTCATTATCTATAATTTGCAAAACAAAGACTGTATTTTTGTTTTGATTTATTAATTGATTAGAGTAATTGTGTTTTAGAGTCTGAAGGAGAACATAAGGTAATTACTAAATGTTTAACAATTATGATTAAGTAATAGATGTAAGTGAGTAATTTTAAGTGTCTTTTATTGTCTTTTTATAGTAAGAGCGACATTTCATTCAAGAAGAACACTCATATTGATGGCTTAGAGGTTTGAACTCATGACATCTAAAACCTATGTATAAAGCGTCATATCATTAATATATGTCTAAAACCCATGTTAATTTTTTTTAACTTTATTTATTGAGTTAATATCATGTTTAGAAATATGGGTTTGGATTCCATTCAAATAAGAGCATCTCCAACGTTTGCAAATTCTTGATGAATATTTCCAGAAACACAGTTCAGTCTATGTTTTAATATGTATCTAAATTCAACCATCTATTTAATAAGCATCTAGACACCAAATTCTTATTAAGCATCCAATTGTTGGGGATTTTAGCATAAGATATCTCTTAATATTCAAAGATCTGAATATTACAACTTGAAGCCATACTCTAATAATAGGAACATCACTAACAACTCAATATTCGTTATGAATATTCAATGTAATGTTCATTTTGCAATTTAGCATCATCAGTTGAGTCTGTACCTATTTAATAGGCGTTTGACGCCTATTAAATGTTTGTCAACTGCATGAGCAAACATCTAAATAGGCGCTTCGTACGCATGCGTTCAAAATTTATCAAATATGAGATAAATGGTCAAATGATCTTATGGTTGCATTTGAACTAGAGTTGTTATAGTAATGGTAACCGTTATCGATACGAGAAATCCGTTACTGTGCCCATACACTACTGCTGAGTTAAAAATGTCTACCAATACTTTATCATCACCGTTGGTTAAATGATCGTTGATATATCGGTAAACAGGTAAACTGTTGACTGATAATATAATTTTACCAGTTACATAACACAAAATTTTATTACATTAAAAAATTTATAATAATAAAAAGATAAATATTTTATTCCTTATTCTATATCCATCGGTATTTATATCAAAATTTTGATTTATTTTAGTTGATATAGAAAATTCTCCGGATTAATCATGAATTATTTACAATAATATGAAATAATAGCTCATACTTTTAAACCTAATAAAGTAGAAAAAGAAACATCATCATAAATAACGTTACATTTTTTTTCCAAATTTCTATGGTTAGGATTAATTCAACGGTGGAAAAATCAAAAAGCACTAGTATGATTGATTGATAAAATTACCACAACTTGGTATCGTCGTTTATTTAGAGCATCTCCAACGCATTGTTAATTTGAATGTAAAATCAAAAGGACATCATCAATTAACATTTTTGTTAAGTTTATTTTCTCCAATAAAAATGTTAAATGAATTTTAAAGATGAGTGTTAAGAAATTTATAAGACATTGTGAAACATAATGTCTAGTTGTAGACATTGTAGTCCACAATGTGGAAGTGTGTATATCATTATATCCACAAGTTCTTAGTTATTTAATTTTAAAATATTCATAAAATGACATATGTATAAAATTGTATTCTTTTAGACATTTGCATTGGAGAACATAACATTGTGGAAAAGAAGGGAACACATAAGCATTCGATAACATTACATCTATGTAGGGTCTTGGAGACGCTCTCACCATTTAGAGCATCTCAGATGCAAATATGGTTTAATATTATTAAATTTAATTAAATTATATGTGTTTCAATCAAAATTTAAATAAATAAAATCAATAGATAAAAACTTACTTCATTATGTATATTTATTTTTTCAGGTTGTAGACTGAAATGTCCAAAATGAGACGTGGCACTACAAAATGTATAATAATTTTTTTATCAAACTGATCGTAACACGGTTAAAGATGTTAATGGTTTGGAGATGCGCTTACATTCTAGGGCCGGAGATGCTCTTACCGTTGCCGCAATATCCCATTACCGCACTATCCCTATTTTCAACCTATTCAGGTCCCTAACACGCTTGACTTACGCGTTTAATTCAATTTCTTCAACCGACGTCCGGTATTAGATATGCTGGAGGATCTTAATCGACTTACCTTCTGAATAAGAGAGAAGGATTTTCTCCGCGGCCTTTCTTTGAATCTAGTTGGGGAATAAACATGTTCTGGAAGGAAGTGAACAAGAGGTAATTACAATTTATCCTCAGTATAATGATTTATTTTCTAGACTTACTCGATGACATTTAAATTGGTTTTGTTGGACAATATTTCGAATTTTGAAATTTGTACATTTGTGCGGTACAAAAAAAAAATGACAAACAAACTTACAACGAATAGTTTTTGTCTATATTGAAGTTAGATACGAGGAATTTAAGTGCAATTATTTTTTATCTTGATTGTCATTTTATTTTTTTAAAGATTTGAAGAGGATAGAAAACGTAAACGATTGCGAGGATTCAATAAAAGTGAAGGGTAATATATTAATTTGATTAATATAGTTTCTAACATTAATAAACTCACTCAGTTGGACGAAGTTCGCTTAAAATTTGTCTCCTCTTAACCATTTTTGGAGCCCTTTTACTGACCCCTACAAAGTTTACTGTCACAAACTACATTTGGAACATTCAATTGTAATATTTGTTTTATCAGTACTCCCTGATTTGCTCAAGCACACATACACCATAAAAACATTTCAGGGGACTCAAACATGTCTTTAGAGTCCTTTCATCTAGGAGGTACAATTAGTTCATGAGTGGAGCTCTTCAAACATCATTTAGGAGCCGCAATTAAAGTAACCAGAACAAAATGTTAATAAATTTTGGATGTATAAAATAGTCTCTCCAAACAAACGTACTTTATACTGCCATTCCTTGAAAGCTCGCTACTTTTTCCAAAAAACGCATTGAATTGCTGGTTTAGATGGGGAAGATATAAGCCTGAAGCATCATCATATGATGATGCCTGTTTACTCTGTTCATGGCTTTGAATTGCTTAACCTTGGTTGCCATACCATCCTGTTGTTTGGTGGGGGATTTTGCATTTCTGCTGTGAGATTCAAGTTTGGAAGTATGTTAGGCTTTGTTGAATTTGATGTACTGCCTCTAAGAATTGGATTCGGTTTGAGTTCAGGCTTAGCTTCTTGTTTTGAACTTGAGCCCAAGTTTTCGATAAGAGAAAATTGATTCAATAGTTCATCAGTGTGCAGTTCACATAATTTAAACTCAAATTCTCCATATGCTGTGCTTGATTCACAGTTTTTGGACACTAAAGAAGAGCTTAAATTTTCTGTGCATGCAGGCTGAGGACTAATAGTGCTTGGGTTGCCAAAGTGTGATGGTTTATAAGTAGTCTGAGCCCGCATTCTTCTTGAATACTCATTGCACTTTCTATCAGCAACATTTTTTGCAACAGGACCGGCTGACCTCACAAAATGTTGTAAGCTCTCCACATAGCTCACCGAATCAGTGTTCTGAAATAGTACGATACAACAACATTGATAGTTTAAACTTTATAGTACTTCATTGAATTACTGTATGAGCAATGATAATCCCTAGCATATCAGTGTGTGTTCTAATTCAAATCAAAACACTTAAAAACACTATACATTCTATAATTTCTTACTTGATCAAAACACGTAACAGAGATGCGTATGCTACGATGGAGCTGCGGTCATACAAGAAGAGACCGAATTAGAAACGATGATATACGTGATAAACTTGAAGTAGCACCAATTGAGGAGAAACTAATTCAACATCGCTTAAGATGGTTTGGACATCTTCAACGAAGGCCGTCCGAGGCACCTGTGCGTGTTGGAATTATATGCTGTGTTAAATGCTCAAAGAGAGGTAGAGGTCGACCAATGTTGACATGGAAGGAAGTAATAAAAAGAGATTTGAAGGATTGTGGTATATCCGAAGAGCTGGTGACGGATCGGAGCGAGTGGAAGTTAACGATTCACGTACCAAAACTATGAGCGTCGAGTTTTATAAGTTTTAGATTATAGGACTAGGAAACATGAGCCTAAGACGTAGGTTTGGTCTTTGACCAATATTACTATTAGTATCATTATCGCTATTAGTATTATTATTATCATTCCTCTTATATATATATATATACATATATATTTTTATTTTATTTTACTTTACTTAGCTATTATTATTAATTTACTTATTTGACTTTATTTTATTATTACTATTGCTATTGTTATTATTATAACTTTTAAATTGATTTTTTAGTTTTGGGTTCCATCTCTAGCCGACCCCAACTTGTTTGAGAATAATGGCTTAGTTGTTGTTGTTGATGAAATTTGTTTGACGTATGATTTAAACTAAAATCATGTTTAAACTTTGGATCATTTCATCCCTGATTTTTTTTTTTTTTTGGTATGATTGTTAGCTACATCAGTTTTAGCAAATGGCATAGCTTTACCTGGATGTTCTTGAAACAAATACGCGACCCACCGAATAACATAGGTTGAAATGACTGTTAATTAAGCAACCCTTACATGATATTAGAGCTATCCGTGGGTAATATATCTTAGTAGTTTATTACTTTATTTACCTGTCCTGGTTGTGTTTTATGGGTTTTAAATCAGAAGCTTTTTCAGCTGTACAAATACAATTCGAATTATGATTTTTGCCAGAAAGATAGGTTATTTATTTTGGCTAATCTAGTGTTCAAATTATTCGATTTACTGAGTAAATAAAAGGAGTTATTTGATTCATTAACAATGTAACATGTTATTCTTGATTGGTTTGATGTAGAATAATTTCTTTTAAAGCGGTAAGATATCATCTCTTTGATTTGCCGAATAATATCTAAAAGATAACATATAATACCCCTAGAGGGAGTGATGATCAAAAACATAAAATAAGTATGAGATGTCAGCAAGGATAATATTACTTACATAAACCAATGTTTTTGGTTCTTGAGAAAACATGGTAATGTAGGAGTTCCTTCTTTGTTCTTCAAGAAACCGAGGGTTTTCCTCTTCCTTAAGAATGGCTGCAACGTCAAACTTCATGTTTATAAAAGCAGCATTTTGGATGATCTAGATTAAAGATTCTCTAATTTTGTAACCTACGCATGGCTAATGTAATAATGCAGTAATCCGTTGTACCTCTTCTAGTTCTAGTTCTTCCATGTGTCCTTGTTCTTTTGCGCTTTTTTGCTTCCATCTCTGTTTCCGAGGTAACATTAATAGGAGAGTTTGATCCATGGGCATTTGATGAAGTTCCAACATTTGATTGCATACTTCTTTTATCATAATTGAAGTAATTTTGATGCCACCGTGAAAGTTCAAATTCCGCATGTATAGGATTGTTGTTCAAATACTGGAATACTTTCTTTGCATCTTTTCTCAGACTCATGGCCTGCAGTAATAAAATTAGAAGTTAAACGGTATCATACACAATATTACTATGATGTACTCTCTGTATATGTACTAACCTGGCGACATGAGGAAGAATTCGGATTGCTGGATTCTATTGCTTTGGCAAAAAGCATTAGGATATCATTCTGCAACAAGTTTATTCATGGAAAAAGAAAGCATCTTTATCTCAAATCAGGTTAGATGTATTATTTAATTTTAAATCACTAATTGTACGAAGATAGAAAAACAGGATATTCATTCACATATATCATCCTATACACCAACTAGCCAATAACAGTATACTTGTTACTTCTTATAATGTCATACATGCAGGTAGCTCCCTTTCTGTTTTGTTGTAATTCCACACATTAGGCACAAACTATTAAGTTATTAACCTAAAAAATATGTTATCCTTTTATTTGTAGATCCCTGTATCTTATAAAATTCTAAATGCGAGCAGGCAATTACTGCTAGAAAAATAGTGCCTGCAATCACTTTTTTGTTGACATTTGACCATTAGCTTAAACCATATTCATAGCATCAAGTGGTTCTACCATCATAGTTGATGACCCCATGTACTAAAGTGGAATTTGACAATTTTTCCTGGTTTTGTATTTGGGTAGGGGAAATATGGTATTTTAATATGCACAACAGATCCATAGAAAACTCTTAACGAAATTACTTCCTATGGTACATACATATTTGTTAGTCCTTGAGATGATGATTTTGATGACAGCAACCTTAGGACTTGTTATAAAATATAAATACCAACATTATGGTTTAGATATATATGTATATGCAGAATATAAACATGCAGATACCAAGAATGAAGACTGTACAATATAGAGATACAAAACTGATGAATTTAAAAGATCGAAGATATCAAGATTGAAGACTCATGAGTATCAAGAAATCAAGTTATCAAGAGTTCAAACAGTACAAGATAATGTAGTTAGTCTAGAATTATGTTAAAACTTCTTGAAAGCACTTACATCTTCATTCGAAATTTATTCGTGGAATGTAATCCACTTCGAGCCTGTTAAAGGGATGGAACCCTAGTGGGATGGAACTCACGATAATATCTAGTGGAACATATAGTGGTCCTATTTTGATATTCACTAATTTTATAAAAATGTTTTTCAAAAATATATCTCTTGTTTTTAAAAATGTTTTCAAAAAGACATCTCTCTTGTTTGAAATATTTTAGCCTCAAAACTATTTTTATCATTTTTAATATTTTGATTTCAAAATTGTTCTTGTTTTTAAACCACCTCTTGTTTTAAATATTTAGCTTTAAAATATTTATATACTCAGATTTTAAATCACTTTATAGAGTAAGATTATATATATTAAAAATTATTTTCTAAACTCTTTTATATGTTTAAACTATATTCAAATATATTTACAAAGTTTAGAAATTGTTTTGACAAATTATAGAAACCAATTTTAATAAGAAAATCAAAACATTAGTTTTTGCCTTGAGCATGTCGACATACCTCAACCCCATGTCGACATGGTGTCCGTTATTTTCAAATTTCAATTTTCAGAAGTGTATATTCGTCGTATCCTTTCACGAATAGATATGGCTGTTGCTCTACTATAAATACCAGTAAGTTCTAACGAATTTTTAACCAGATTTTCATTTATTTTCTCTCCTCTTCATCTTCCACATTTATTCTAAAGAATCCTAAACTATATTCTGCCAAAATACCAAGTGAATCAAACTTGATTATCTCTTGTTTGATTCTTTGCCTCTCTCCATAAGATCTCAGTGCTATTCAGAGTTATAGAATCTTTTGTAAATCAAACTGTTGAGTAAAAGGTGCGGTTGAGCCTTGAAATCAATTGGGTGTGATTGTAACCCCGAAAATCAATTAGGTGATCTTGTAGCCTGGATAAATCAAGAGAGTTGCTCTGAACTCGAATACAGGAGGGTGTACCTCGTAGCCTTGAAACCCAGGGTGTAATCTGCGAGATTATTTTTGAAAAGAAATCTGTACGATTGTACGAGACTGAATGTAGGGTAACTCCGAACCAGTATAAAATCCTAGTGTGTTCTTTCCTTTACTGCTTATTTAGTATTTGCATCTGTGTTCGATTCTGTGATTATATCTGTGTTTGTGAATTGCATTTGTTAGTGTTTAAATTGAACAAAATTAAAAAAGATTTAAAAATACATAAAACACTATTCACCCCCCTCTAGTGTTATTTCAGCCGTAAGATCCGTAATCTGCATTTCTCACATTTGGTATCAGAGCAAGGTTTTCAAAGTTTTCATAATCTGAATTTTGAAAAGTTTTAAAAATGGCTACCAACACTGATTTTGTTAACACTATCACTAGTTCATGTGTAGAGGGTCGGTCTATTGTCAGACCACCACTTTTTAGTAGCAGTAACTATGCATATTGGGCATGTAGAATGAAAATATGTTTATAGTCAATAGGATTAGACATTTGAAATATCACACAAACTGAATATTCTGAACCCACAACTAGTTTTGCACAGTGGACTGCTGAGCAAAAGCATATTGCACAAAATAATTCAAAAGCCATGAATATTTTATTTTGCTCACTTGATAGGAATGAATTCAATAGAGTATCTGTTTGTAAGTCTACATATGATATCTGGAAACTTTGCAAGTTACTCATGAAGGAACAAGCAAAGTCAAACAGACCAAAATATCCACACTCACAAATCAGTTTCAATTCAAAATGAATTCTAATTAGTCCATTTCAGATATGTATAGTAGATTTCAGGAGATTGTGCATTCTCTAATTTCAGTGGGAAAAAGTTTTTTCGAAGAAGATCAAGTCAGAAAAATTCTAAATTCTCTTATTCCAGCATGGGATCAGAAAACTCTTACAATCGAAGAAGCAAATGATATCGGTACTTTAAAGATTGAAGAATTGATTGAAAATCTAATGTCATTCGAAGTACAAATGCAAGGGGGAAGAGATAGCAAGACATTCAAAAAGAAGTCAATTGCGTTCAATACATTAACGGATGGATCAGACTCGGGAAGTGATGATGATGAAGAAATAGCTTTCATGACAAAGAATTTTCGGAAGTTTCTGAGATACAGAAAAATGAACAACTTCAGAAAGAAT
The DNA here is from genome assembly GCA_030737815.1 of Allium fistulosum. Classification (NCBI taxonomy): domain Eukaryota; kingdom Viridiplantae; phylum Streptophyta; class Magnoliopsida; order Asparagales; family Amaryllidaceae; genus Allium; species Allium fistulosum. Next base: position 1,622,986,017 of record CM060901.1, read on the forward strand.
GATCACAGGAATTTTGGAAATCATAATGAAGTACCAAACCACGTCAAATGTTTCAACTGTGACGAACCAGACAATCTCAAAAGAGACTGTCCGCATCCTGAGAAGCAAAAGTTTCTGCAAGCAATGATTATACAAAGAAAAGGAAAAGAGCATATACTGCTACAGTAGAAGATTCAGACTCAGATTCATCCTCAAGCGATGATGACCAGAAGATGAAAAATTCAAATATGTGCTTTACGGCTATTCATGATTCTGATGATCTCGGAGATACGAATCTAGAAAAAGATACATGTTTACAATATATTGGTTGAAATTGTTTGCTTAAAATTGTTTGATTGTTTTTTTGAAATAATGTGTTTGAATTTTAAATTTTTTATTATGTTTATTTTTATTTTTTAATATTATAATATATTTTTTATTAAAAGAATAATATTATATTACTCCAGAAAATATATAGACATTAAAAATAATATATATATATATATATATTAAAGTATATAGGAAAATATAAGTCACATGAATTCTTTGACCCATGTCGACATGATCCTACCCATGATGTTGACATCCATGTCATAAATTTGAAATTCGAATTTGAATTCAAATATTTGAACTTCCCTCCACCTTTTCACCAAATTCAATGTTCTGGAAAGGTACCTCTTGATCAGAGAACATGTCTATTGAATATCTATTTATTTCCATTATCTTATCATACCTTTTCACTTTCATTTTAAAATTCAAACTTTTTTTTACTCTTTCAAACTTTCTACTTTCTTCAAAAATGGCTTCTTCAAGCACTCCATCCTCAATGAGGTTGTCTAAAACCATTAATGAGTATCTCTATAATGATCCGAAAGCAATCAAGGCTTATATAAGCTATGCTAATTTCGAAAAAGTTCATATGGGAAAGTTTGCTATCTTTAGCAATTTCTCTACATATGAAATCAATACTCTTCTTAAAGAGAATCTCATATTCTTAGTCTTTTTGACAATTTTCAAAATGATTTTATTTGTTACCCAAATCTTGTTAAAATGTTTTATGCAAATTTGAATTGCGGTTTTTATGAAGAAAATGAAGATGAAATTTGGAGTAGTGTTAAAGGCACTAAAATTATTTTAAATTGTGAAATTTTGGGCAACATTCTCAATTGCAAGAATTCGGGAATAGATCTTTCTACTTTTAATATTGATGAACATGATCGTGAGACATTTCATCATATTTTCGAAGGAGATGACAACTTTAAATTTAAAAATCGTAACTTTCGTCCGAAAGCTCGTATTGTCAATCTTCTTTTGCAACATACTATCACTCCTAGATTGGGAAATTTCAATAACCCGACTTTAAAAGTTTGTAAAGCTCATTTTGCTATCTTTGGTCATTATGACATTAATTGGACGCAAGTGATTATGGATGAACTTCGTCCTAAGAATTTGGAAATGAGTGAGAATACCTTGTATCATTTTTAGCCTCAAAACTATTTTTATCATTTTTAATATTTTGATTTCAAAATTGTCCTTGTTTTTAAACCATCTCTTGTTTTAAATATTTAGCTTTAAAATATTTATATACTCAGATTTTAAATCACATTATAGATTAAGATTATATATATTAAAAATTATTTTCTAAACTCTTTTATATGTTTAAACTATATTCAAATATATTTACAAAGTTTAGAAATTGTTTTGACAAATTATAGAAACCAATTTTAATAAGAAAATCAAAACATCAGTTTTTGCCTTGAGCATGTCGACATACCTCAACCCCCTATGTCGACATGGTGTCCGTTATTTTCAAATTTCAATTTTCAATTTTCAGAAGAAGTGTCTATTCGTCGTATCCTTTCACGAATAGATATGACTGTTGCTCTACTATAAATACCAGTAAGCTCTAACGAATTTTTAATCAGATTTTCATTTATTTTCTCTTCTCTTCATCTTCCACATTTATTCTAAAGAATCCTAAACTATACTCTGCCAAAATACCAAGTGAATCAAACTTGATTATCTCTTGTTTGATTCTCTGCCACTCTCTCCATAAGATCTCAGTGCTATTCAGAGTTATAGAATCTTTTGTAAATTAAACTGTTGAGTAAAATGTACGGTTGAGCCTTGAAATCAATTGGATGTGATTGTAACTCCGGAAATCAATTAGGTGATCTTGTAGCCTGGATAAATCAAGAGAGTTACCCTGAACTCGAATACAGGAGGGTGTACCTCGTAGCCTTGGAATCGAGGGTGTAATCTGGAAGATTATTTTTGAAAAGAGATCCGTACAATTGTACGGGACTGAATGTAGGGTAACCCCGAACCAGTATAAAATCCTGGTGTGTTCTTTCATTTACTGCTTTTATTTAGTATTTAGTATTTGCATCTGTGTCTGATTCTGTGATTATATCTGTGTTTGTGAATTACATTTGTCAGTGTTCAAATTGAACAAAATTCAAAAAGATTTAAAAATACATAAAACACCATTCACCCCCCCTCCCCTCTAGTGTTATTTCAGCCTTAAGATTCGTAATCCGCATTTCTCACAATATTGAAATCCTAGATGTTTCATATAGAGTTATTTGTAATATGGCACACAAATTATCCAACTTGTAAATGTCCTTGTCATTTTATTTTCAGCTTGGGTGGGTCAATAAGATATCTTGTTGTGTTATATGTCACACTGGGCGACACAAATTTGAGTACTGTAATGAAAGAGAAAATTGCTTTTATGTTATACAACAGAGTATTTTATGCGCTACAAAACACACACACACAAAAAAAATCATCTTGACATCTTCAATCATAGTTTGAATAGGGTAATTAAACATCTAGGGTACTTAGTCTCACATCGGGCTGGTAAGAGAAGTGTTCTATCCCTTGATTTCAAGTTTGTGTTTGTGGTATAACATAGATTAAGATTTTTCTATTAGTATGCTCATTGACACTTTTTTAAGTCCTTTGTGCACAACACGACACAATTTGATGAAATTTCTTAGAAATGAAACTTCAGTTATTATTTTATCTCCTAATATACCCCTTGAGTATATTACAAGGCGTAATTATACAGTACAATAGGTAATTTACAATAAGATGATTGACTACAGTACATGAAAAAGGGTACAGACCTCAAATGCCTCCATTGACGGGTACATTCCATCTCTGTGTTTTTGCCTTATTATTGCGAAATTGCTAGGATGCCTCATACTTTCTTCATAATCATATGTCTACCAAGAATTAAATGTTTTAAGAAAAGAATAATGTTTCATAATCTGATAGATATTTATATATAGGGCAAGCCATACCTGAAAGTTATCAGGCATAGCAAATATTTCGTTTGTGTCTTTCCTGTAACAAACAAAGAGTTTAAAGCAATCTACAAAACAAATTAATAATTCTGATTTTTTTTAAAGCAGGAAACTTACACTTCCAGCATGTCAAGAATATAATTGATTACACGACGAGTTTGAGTATCCATTGATTTTTCTAATAGCAAAAATACATATCAGGTTTTATTATCAAAGAAATGTTCAAAAAGTCTAGATTATTTACCAGCACTTTTTTTACCAACTTCCTTGGCAGCTTCAGTGCTCTGTACAAAATGAGGTAATTTTAGCTATTTTTATGAATTAATAATTTAATATGGTCCAGACACATGGAATGGAGAAACTTGCTACATTTAGCAAACAAAACTACGGATGATTCAGTTGTAAAAATATGTGTATATCGTGCAGAATGTATGTTTTCAGTAGACTTGAAATTTAATTCATACCTTGATATCTTCATTATTTTTCTTCTTAGAACGGCCTGTAATCAGTCCACGATTTGCAGCAGGTAATCCAAGAAATGCTTTATCATTTCTTAAGCCTTCTAGAGTTAATAATCTTGAATTCCTTTTTTTACCATCAGCCATTTCTTTCAAATTTTCCTTTCCAAGATAAAAAAGAACTTAGAACAAATCAACAAATAGTTTGCATGTAGTTATATGTTTTTTCTTCTTCTTCATAGGGTTGTATGTTTTCTTTTTCTCTTCGTAGGGTTATATGTTTTTTTTCCTCTTCGTTTTTAAATACCCAGGTCTCACTATATTTTATTGTGGTAATTATTATCTGTAGATTCAAATTAAAATTATTTAAATGAATATGTGATAACTATGTTCTTGTGCCTACTTATAATATAAAACTTGCATTGATGATAAACATAAACGATATTATAATTCAGGATCTTGCATAGTGAACATGATAGTTTAGGTTGTATAATTGAAAATATTCAAACGTCATAAATCAATGAAAGAGCTAAAGATAATAAATACAAAGGCAATAATCACAACCAAAAATAAATTGATGTTGAACATTCAAAACTTTTCTATTATCTAAACGGAATGTAGAAACCATAAATCTGGCTTGGCAGAAAACTAGAGGGGCATTGATGTGGCAAGTATGGGTGTGTGCCTGTAAAATTAAATTGTTTTCCTCATCGATCTATTCACAAGTCTTGAGTCGAAAACTTTGAGTGGACATATAAACACACGGTAATCCATTTCATGTTTAGTATGATTTATTTTCTAAGTTATCTGCTGCATATCTGATTTTAACCGGCATGAAGAATACTTTGTGCCCCTATTTGATTTGAAATATGAATGAGACCCAACTTCGTAGAGAGAGTGTGTGTGTATGACAAAACTGGTCGTACTTGACAGTAAACAGTAATTCAGCAAAGACAAATAACGGTTGAGATTTACTCTCAACAAAGACATCAAATGGCTATAATTTGTGCATGTTAACTGCATCGTGCATTAATTTTGTTAGTCTCAGTGTAAATGAATCTAATTTCCTTTCTCCTCCAAACTTCCTTCTCTTCCACTAACCCAGAATACTTTGTGCTCCTATTTGATTTGAAATATAAATGAGACCTAACTTTGTAGTGTGTGTGTGTATAACGAAACTGGTCATACTTGATAGTAATTTAGTAAAGACAAATAACGGTTGAGATTTACTCTCAACAAAGACATCAAATGGCTATAGTTTGTGCATGTTAACGACATCGTGCATTAATTCTTGTTAGTCTCAGTGTAAATGAATTTAATTTCCTTTCTCCTCCAAACTTCCTTCTCTTCCACTAACCCACCATTTTTTCAAAACCATTCATGTACAAGTAGTTGGGAAGAAGTGAATAAATGGACGGAGGATGCATAGCACTTGAAAGGAATCAAAGCCACAAAAGCCTTTATTCAGCTTTTCCCTTTCTGAATTGATTTCTTGCTTTGTCAAACGAAATTCACACAAGTATGGATTTTGATGCATGTGGTTATTTAACATTTGCTATTGATGATATATGTGATTAGTGCATAAAAAAGGTAATACTTAAAATTTATTTTTAACTTCTAGAGTTTTCTTTTTTCCTTTTTTTTTGGGATATGTATAATTACAAGTTATATTAGCATAAAATTGTAGGGCATTCAAAATTTCATCACCTATTACTATTGGTAATCCTAGAGCAATATATTCATTACCACCCTATTCCCCAATTTCATGTTTGTTTGAATATGGTTCAATGTCTAAAGGGGTTAATATTCAAAATTTGTATCACAACAAATTTCTAACCTTGAATCCATTATCGATAAACATATGAATGAAAAAAGTTGAATTCAAATTTCTGATCAATCCAAAAAAAATACAATAAACAAATTAAACATCAAAACAAACAAATGTACAAATCGAAAATAAAAAACATTGAAATACATTTGAGTACCTGACACGATTAACCGATGCGTCGAGTATGGCTGAATATTGTGCTATTTTAGATTAGGGCTGAAGATATTTCAGAATTGGCTAGTTGATTACGACTGAAGATCAAGGATTAATTGATGATCAACAATTGAGGATTATTTCCTTTTAGATGATTAGGGATGATCGGTGAAAGAAAAGAGGGTAGTTTTTTGTCCCTGAATTTTCTTATTTTCTGACGGGGTGGGGAAGGAGTTTAGTGAGGTGTTAACCGAGTTTGTCTCATTCGTAGTCAATTAATTTATTATGAGATTTTCATTTAAAGATTTGTGTTGTTGAGTGGGGTGTTAATAGAGTTTTGCCTTATTCGTGGTCATTTAATTAATCACGAGATTTTCATTTAAAAGATTTGTGCTGTTACTTCATGTTTTTCGAGGCAAAAGTATATCCTGCCCAAAACCCAGAATCGATTCAGCGATGAAATTCGCAGATGATGAATCTTTACACTTGAGTTAATCATAATGGCTGGCATAATTTGATTCTATTTATGAAAAAGATTCTTCACACTTAAATTTCATACTCAAATTATCACACAGATTACAACTGTTAGATCACATTAATGATCATAATGGGGGGAATCCAGGGGTTAAAGTCATCATCTAAATTTAAAATTACTATTTAATTTGAGTGACATTTTGAGTGTAAAATTCCTTGTCCTATATTTATTGATGTGAAACAGTGCATTTTTAATTTGATTTAATCATTTTCAGGGTGCTATATTCAATCCAATTAAGAGTTGGTTATCCATGATTCCATATCTTCAGTTGGTTATTATCCTTAAGAGGCATATGTTAATCATTTATTGTTTTAAGTAAAAAGAAAACGAAACATTGTAGCATTTGATGATAATTTTTTTTGACATTATTAGTATTCAGTGCAGGAAGCAAAAGGAGGAACTGCATGGGATTTGGAGGAACATTAACTAAATATTCAAGGCGCCTTTATTCCCTGAAATTTTTGAAGAGAGTCCAATTTTAGCATATTAATTTCGAGCAAGTTGAAAACTGTCTTGGAGGAACATAAGGTAAATATTGAATTATATTTTTGTAGTACAACTCATTATACTCTATAAAATATCCAAATGTTAAGCTTAAGGTAGCAGGCATGCTTCAAACAAGCATGTAATTAATTTTTATTTATTTGTTGTTATTTCGATAATAGAATCCCTATTATTTCAGCAGTTAATATATGTGCTTTGAGATTACTGATTTGGCTGGTGGATTTTTCTTGCTAGCTATGGTGTGAGCATTTTTATTATTTAATACCATATATTTTCTAATAAATATGATACTATTTTATCAGTGTAGATGCATGTTTAATACCATTAAACGTGAAGGGTGGCGCTTCATTCTTTTTTCACTTTCTACCTGTTTACTCCCCTGAACAAAGATCTCTAAATTTGCCTCTAACGCCAAAATTTTCTCAACTTCCATTTCCATACATATGCACTAAACTTGCATTTGAAAAAAAAAAATGTGTTTAGCATCTGCTTCCGCTTGATTACATAGCTCACATATGATGATGTTCATGCCTTTCTGTTGTAGTTTAATCTTTGTTGGCAGAAAATTATTGATGATTTTGAACATGCACAGCCATTTTTGGACTATGTACTTTGTGCCACCCGAACTTAGACCCAGGAACATTATTATATGTAGAGCGTATATTATCCACATCGATTTAAAATTGCATTTGCCGTTTCTGCTATAACCCCATGCCCTATAATCCTCTTCTTTATTGTTAAAGATTTTAACACCAATCACTTCTTGTCTAACTAGCCCAAGGAAGCTGCACCGATCTACTCTCCATTCATTGCTTCAATTATATTTTTAACCAGCATAGCTTCCCCTCCAACTCCTTGAACATGGATTCAATTCCAAGTTTATTCACCAGCCTTCCCCACTAGTCCGTGGATCGAGCCACATTGATGTGGATCGACCATCTACTGTTCTCAACGCTTCATTTCTGTGACGAAGAAGACACTAAGCATTTCCTGGCACTAAGCATCAAATCTTTTATTTATTCCAATGTTCCTTGTAAAATTTGGTAAAGCCACCAGGCCCTGGCGAGGTTCCATCACTAATGCTGAAAATAGCCTCCTTTATTTCATATATGTCGATTTGGTCACTGATGAAGTCTCTACTATAATCAGAGATGATATTTTTACAAACTATTCTGGGAAAGGAACAAACCCGTGTCTAATTAAAAAGGTTTCTATAGTACTCTATTGCTTTTCGTAAAAACTCCTCGGCATCAACCTGACTACCATTTTGCACAATTAGACCAGCCCAGTTTTGTGTCCTTTCCTTTCAAACATCTTAGCATAGAAGAAGGATGTCGCCTCATTTCCCAGGAATAGCCGGTCACATTGGGATTTTTGTCTTGTATCTAAATATTCTCCTTCAAAATCTTATCCCCACCCCAAGCCTTCAAAATCTCCTTCACCCTTTTCTATTTTTTAAAGAAATTTGTATAATGGATTTCCTTCAACTTCGTAGTTCCAACCTTCTTCAAACTTACTCACATAATCCTTGTACAACCCCTAACCGTTCATACATTTGAAAGATCTACTACTTTTCTGACTTTGTTCCAACATTGATAACGAGTATCGTCGCTCACCCCTGCTGTAAGAAATGTGACTGATAATGCAGTGAAAACTCTCTTCCATTCAATGTTAAGTACCCAATCAATTCTGCTTAAAATGTTTTTATTTAGGCCAAATATCAACTGAACTGGAATCTCATCAACTCCAATTAGCATAGACCTGGTCTATACATTATGGAGTCCAGTTAATTTAATTTAGTAAACGACACCCCAAGTCTACCGGATTTCTTCTCATTTTCCCGAATACAATTAAAAATCACATAGTAAAATCTAGGGTCGATATACTTGAAATGAGTCATCTTCTAAATTACCCCATAATTTACTCCCAAAATATTCAAAATTCTGGATGTAGATAAAGAAGCAATCTCTGTTTTTCAACTTCAAAGTTATGTGTTGATCACTCATACTAATGTTGAAATTCCACACCTCTCTAATAACCAATACAATAATTCTACTTTAAAGTAACAAGGAACATTACTTAAAATCTCTCATTTTCTCTCAAAATTATTTCTCAACTTTTCAATTTCTAGTGCTCTATGTTTTGTTCCCAAAATCCCTAAACAATTAACTGTATATTTATTAATAAGCTTACTTGTCTCTAAAACTACTAGTTTTACACTACACCAAAATACCCCTTTTACAACGGACAATACCCGTTGTAATAGGGGTTTCGCAACGAGCCAGCGCCCGTCTTATTATGCGATGTTGTAATAGACTCAAAAGATTTTACAACAGTTTAAAACCGTTGTAGTAAATATTTTTTTACAACGGAAAAAAGCCTTTGTAATATGCCTCAGCTACAATGGGCATGGACCGTTGCAATATGTTGTTGAATTTGGACGATTCAAATATTTGTTAAAGAAGAAAGAAATTGATTAATTGATTCAATCAAATCAATTAATTTAGTTGGTATATGGAAGGATATTTTGAAGGAAATCGATTAATTAGTCAATTTGTTATATGAAAAAATAAATTGCTGATGGAGATTCAATCAAGGAAAATTATGGAAACCAATCACCATTATCCATTTACGTAGAAATTAAATCATGGATATTTGGAAAGGTTTCAAAACATAATCTGTAAATTATTTTTTCTTAATCCCTAAGTAACTCCTTCATTTAGTCTATTTAAATAAAGGAATTATATCTTCATATGTACAAGTAAGTGTAGTATCCACCATAATTCTTTCTTCTCTTGTACTCTTTTCTTTAGTGAAATAAAAAGTTGTTGGGTCTCCGTGGACGTAGGATATTCATATCTGAACCACGTTAAATCTTCTGTCTCTTATTTCTGTTATTTTTCTGTGAGACTGCATAATTCTTTTTAACTGTCATTGGTATCTAAATAGGCAATACTAGATCCTGAACAAATAAACCGCTTCCGCTCGAATTAAATCAAAATTCACTACATATGTCTCAACTACAATTGGCATAGACCGTTGTCATTTTATCTTTTGCAACTATTTCCGACCGTTGCAAAATAAATGCAAAATTAAAATAACAATTAGTTGCAGCTTTTATACTATAATACACATGTACCAATATTCAATAATTTAATGACTAATAAATATTATCGTAAAACAATCAAAATCACAATTACTAAAAAGCCAAAACAAATTATACATTCACATCATTTATAAAGTCTTAATATAATTACAAATCATAAGTCGTTCAAGCCAAAACTAATATAAAAGAAGTTGAATACAAACAATACAATTGATAATTACAATGGTGTCTCGCATCATTTCTGAGTGCTTCCCTTTTAATACAAAAGTGCTATTTGATAATCTCCAGCCTCCATAAGAAGGCCAGCAAGGTTTGACCAAGCAATTGCAAAAGTAGGTTAATTTCAGAGTGCTTCAAGGTAGCAGCTACAGGCCTTAAACAAAATAGAAAGGGATACCGTGTCAAAACTTCATGACAGGCGACAGGTCAATAATATAAAACCTAAAACAACTGAAGAAAAAAGAACAATAAAAATGGGAGAGGGATAAGAAGATGCTTTATTACCTTCAAAATCTTCCTTAAGAAGTAGTCACGATATTGTTTTACTGGCTTGGTTTCAGTCACACACTTATATTGTCTTGCATTCAAAGGCTGAATTGAGTAAACCCATTTCTTTTGTTACCCAAGTTCAAACTTCAGTGGAATATTGTTAATAATCAACTCATGTATAATAATACAATCCATTTTAAAGAATATAAGCCCATTTATTTAATAATACATGTGACAACTCTATGCAGTATATACAAGGTCCAACAACATAGTTCAAGCCAAACCATGGTTCAGACACAACAGATCGGTGCACCGAGGAAATACATGCACTAAGGCACAATGGAGCAACATGGTTTAGATTTATTGAACCAAGATCAGATGTAAAAAACACACATAGAAGTATGGTGCTTTCAAGTATCATGCAAACATCAGGATGGACACATGAATATCACTTTGAAATTTGCTCACACGCTCAATCTACAAGGCAATATATCAATGGCAATTCAGAGATGCACACTACAACAAGTTCATCACACACTCAACCATACAATCAACTAGCAAGTGGATGTGTGAAATATCAGTACACAAGCATAAAGGATACAATATATCAAAATGGACAATTTATTCAACCCCTAACTACATCAATCAATATATACAGTAAGCAAGGGAACAAGCAAGTTCAGACTCAAGTGCAAGGTTAGAGCGCACACAAGGATATACCCAGACATGCACATGAACAAGTCGAGCTTAACTCCAGCAAATGGAATCAGAAACAATCAAAAAACAATTCGAAGTCAACAAGCACCGACATATCACCAGCTAATGCAATCAGAAAACCGGAGTCAAGGAAGAAATGAAAATCAAAACCAGGGTCAAAGTATGTGAGAATATATTTCACTATCAAGCTTTCAAGCACACTTACCAGTTACCATCGTACATTCAGCCGCTTAGGCCTCGTCTTCTACACATACTCTACAGTGCACATGCACCTTTTTACCTTGTTTAGAAGCATCCAACATATATAGGCCTCATCACAGGTTATCTTGCCACACACTCTTACACCAGGCACATTTGCACTAGCCCATCCAATCCATTTAGCATCAACCTCTTTGACACCTACAAACACAAGAAATGACCATAACAAGTAATTAAATGCAACAACATAACAATCATAAACACAGCAAAGCAAACACGTTAATAAGCACTCACTAAGAAGTGCACTGACCAAACCACCTACACTAATATCTAAAGACCAAGAATCGGTGTCTTTTCTAATTGCAGAAACAAGCAGTCCATTCGCCACCAAGCAATCTTTGCTTCATTGGATTCCCCTCTACAACACCACATCCAAAATCTTCCCCGAAAATACCTATGCTAGCAAATAACATGGACTCGGCTATCACCTCATCAGTTAACGGGTCTATGGCGATTTCTTTACCCATATCCATTTAACCCATCTCATTTTCTAGAAGCAGTTCGATCTCTTGATCCCTACCACTATCGATATTGTTGTAACTACTAGTTGTATTGTTACCTGTTTCAAATACATTGAAAGTGCTGTTGAACTTTCTAAGCTCTCTTTCTCTTAGAAGTCTTTCTACTTATATTATCTCAGCGATTTGCAATCTGGTTGGGTCTACGAAATGAGATAGAGGAGGTTCGGGTAGAGATTTGAGTAAATTTGGTGTTGGAGATTAGGTTTGTGACTGAAAAGGATAGGTGCGATGCCATAATTTAAGGATTTGGAAGTTGCGAAGTTGGGTTTGAGATCGAATTCGTGTTTACTGTTGCAATATTCTAGAAGGAGGCAATATGAACATGGGGCTTCTGATAGGATCTAGATTATTATGAGGCCTTGAGATAGGCGACGACGATTGTTGTTGAAGGAGGTTGCGAAGATTTGGGTTGGAGTTGGAATTAAGAGGGGATGATAAGAGAGAATTTTGTTCAAGGAGTTAATAGCTAAAAATTGGGGCAGGAGCCAAAAAATTCCGTTTGGAGCCAAAAATTTGGAGTTGGACCCAAACTTATAGATTTGGTGCCAAAAGAGAATTTGTATATCAAAAAAAATCTTACAAAAGAAAATATCTAGATACATGTGGAATAATACTTTTTATCATACACAAGTTGTAATGTAATATTTATATTTTTCAAATTTTGAATCTTTTAACATTTTCGAATTTTTCGAATTTGGAATATTTATAAAATTTTAATTTTATTCAAAATTTTAATTTTATTCAAAATTTTAATTTTCTGATTTTTGAATTTTATGTAAATTTCATAATTTTAGTTTTAGATTTTATGAATACATTTAAATTTATTTTTGAAAATTTCAAAATTTTAATTTTTTTGAAATATTTAATATAATTATTAATTATAATTATTAAACATCAAATACTAAATATTAGTGCTTAATTATTTAATATTATTTGTTAATTATTGAATGTTAATCTTAATTATTAATTATTAAATATTGATTATTTAATAGTTATATTAATTATTAATTGTTAAATATTAAATATTACTTCTTATCTATAAATTTGTAATTATTAATTTATTACTATTACTTCTTAATTATAATTGAATTTTGATTATTAAATGTTAATTATTGTATACTAATTATTAAACATTAATTATTACATACTAAAAGTTAGTTATTAATTATTAAATGTTTAATAGTAATTTTTTAATATGAATTATTATTTTTTAATTGTATTAGTTATAATAATTAATAATAATAAATTATTTATTAATAATCACAAATTATTTATTAATAATCATTCATCATAATAAATTATAAATAATGACATATATAAGCTGTCATTTATAATCATTAATTATAAACTATCATTTATAAATTATTAAGTAAGTATTTATTATTTGTTATTAATTAAAAATTACTAATAACTAATAGTTAACTTTTAATAATTAATATTTAATGTTTAATATAAGATGTCATTCACAATTAGTAATTAAAAATTACCATTGTATTATAACGGTCTTTTTTGGACCGTTTTATTGTATTGTTGAAAACTAGCCTCTATTACAATAGACAAGACAAAACCGTTGTAATAGGTTTCTGTTACAGCGCCCTTTTTTGGACCGTTGTATTGTGTCATTGAAAACTAGCATCTCTTACAATAGACTAGATGAAACTATTATAATAGATACCTATTACAACGGGCTTTATCGGACCGTTGAATTGTTGTTGAAAACTGGTATCTATTACAACAGACTAGAAGAAACCGTTGTAATAGGTATCTATTACAACGGGCTTATTTGGGCTGTTGTAAGAGCGTCGTTGTAATAGAGTATTTTTGTTGTAGTGTTATGAAATTACTCACATTCCAGCTCATAATTGTAATTTGAGAGATTTGGTTTTGCTCCTTGGCTCACGGCCTACTTAAATGGCACCTTTGTTCCCCTCCTTCCTCTCCTTATCCATTCAACATTCTTTTTTACTGATAATTCCCTTTTAACAATCTCTTCTTTATTAACAGTCCTGGCGGAGTTCTTGGGGACTTTTGATTGGTTCTCGTTACTATCTCTTGATTGATCATGCAAGTCCACTCGGTGCGCACCTTAATAGCTTCTTTAACTCCCTCCTTATCCTTAACCTGGACAAATTTTTTTTTCCAATTTACACTTATTATCAAAGAAAAGAGTTGAATTATCAAAATTGGATAAAGAGGGGGTCAGTCCGTCTTTGATAGAATTAAAGGCACGGTTCAATGATGATTCATCTTTGAGATGACCAAGAGTCACTGGCAGCATTGAATTTGTCTGGATGAGCCCAATGACCCTTTTGCCTTTTGTATCAACCGCGTAGAAGCTGTGGTGACTTGGGTTTGTCCATTATTGTTCTTTGTTACCCCCTCCTCATTGACTGAGGACTAGTTTCCCAAAGTCCCCACCTTCTCTATATCCTTATCTCATCATCTATGTTTTGACTGCATTTCCATTCTGCTTCAATGAAACTCCACCTTTCTCTTCCTTTAACCCCTTTAAATATCATCTTTAACATGACACAATTGCTTGATGGCCTCCTCTAATTCATTTAGAGCCCTAGAAGACTTTCGTCCTACTATGCTTCTCAGTTCAACACTTCTACACCCCTTCCTACGTCCCTTGGAATAGGAATCCCAGCATTGTTGTTAATCCCGCTTACATTAACTACATTATCCTTCATTCCTTTACCCTTATTGTCCATTTTAACCCATTAAGGTCCTCTATCTCCAAATGCACCTCCGCATCCATCTTCATTTCATCTTTACCCCTGCCATAATCCATTTCCAGATTACAGTTACTCTCTGACTCAATGGCCTTCGGAATTCATGTTTTGCTCATATGACATTGTCTTTTAATGCGCTCAAAACAACTAAAGTTATCAAGTTTAGGTAGAGGGTTTTTGTAAATAACTTCTTGAGTGAAAACTTCTCCATCCTCATCTATAGCCTCTAAAACATCAAAAAGACTAAACTTTTCTTTAACATCAACAAGAATCCTCAAAAAGATATACTGGATCTCTTTATAGTTGCTTCGTCCATCTTTAAAGGATAACCTATCGTACTTACCAACGCCCCAATAGCTCGTGGACCATATAACCTATAATTTAACCCTGGTAGTCTTAACCAAGCCAACATACTAGTAAGTAGGTCTCTGTCTATTTTCATGTGCATGCCGAGTCTCTTCATGATTATAAGACTTTTGTCGAAGAACCGGGTCCTTCAATAATCTTATTACAGTCACCCTTTTCTCCAAACCTTACCATGAAAAAATCATTTTGTCTAGACTGAATGCTAAAAGAAGTTGGACCAACCACATACATGTTGCATAAGCTTCTAACGCTTTAAAATATGATCTTGGACCAACCACATACATCATCACATAATTGTTCCATCGATCTTCCTCTTCCTTAATAGCCTCCAAAAAAATCCTACCCTTTCTCTTTCCATTCACAGAATTTGGATCTACAAAATTCAATGCATCATCTCCTTTCTTGATATTGCTTCCTCTTACCGCATCATAAAGAAACTTTCTTCACATCCGGAGCCACTTTGAAATTGATTCCCTTTCTATTACCTACTTCTTGTCGTTGCCCTCTTTCACATTTGAACTAGTTTGTCTTTCTGCAATTTTGTTGAGGATTACCATCCGCTGCCTTAAAAGTTTCACCCTTCTCCGCTACCCCTTTTCCCTTCTGCAAAACCTTTGTTCACCCATATTGCACCCCGAGATTTTCCACCAACCCCTCAACCCCGATTCCATACAACACCAGATGGATGTTGTAGATACAGGAAGAGATGAAGATTGAGAAGATAAAAATTAAAATAGAAGAAGAAAATATAGGGGAGAACGATTTAGGTTTTGAAACCCTAAACCTCAAGATGAAGAGAACCGCTATTAACTTTCTTATATGTTGCTTGTAATCTTTTTGTTTTAAGCATTAAATTTTTGTTGCCATTAGATATTTTTTGTAGAACGATTAGATATTGAGTTTTTATTATTATTTCAGTGACGAAGTGGTGATTGATATGCATAAATGCAAGCCAACAAAATTAAAGAAACGTTGCCCATATAAGTAGCTAAAGAATTGTTATATAAACTGACAAAAATCAATTTAAAGAGTTTGATAATTAAACATCAATCTTAAAGAGTTTGAGGGTTAATTGGTATGTAATTGAAAAAAGGATAGTGGATCCACTAAATGAAAAAAGAAAGTAAGAAAGAATTAAATAATCTTGAAGATGATGATGATCTTGATGTTGGTCGTATGGATGAAGATAATAAATCATTTTGTAGAAAAAAAACAATTTGCTTATGTTGAAGAGTTTGCATATCCTTGGTTTATACATGATGGTAGTAGAGGAACCTCAATTCAACTATGTCATGAGTAAATTTGGCAAAGTCTCAAAATAGACCAAAAGCAGTTGAGAATATTCGTAAGGCACATTAGTCAAAACTATATCTCAATCCGAGCTAGGGATTGTAAGAAATGACCATCTTAAAATCGATCATTTGCTTATTCGATTTGAGCCCATCTTAGAGAGCTTACAATTATGTCACCCAAATGGAATAACTCAAGGTACGGGATTGTTTTATTTAACCATACAAAATTATCGATCCAAGTTTTGCTTTGCCTGACTTAAATTAAAGAAGTTATGGCGCAAAAAAATTGATTCAACCTTGAGAATTCTTTTAGATATTTTGCATAAATGCACCGATCAGAATTACACTGACTGTGACGACCGAGATTTTCGACCCTTGAAAATCGACAATAATACGTCCACTGTGCCGAGCATTCAATTGCCGAAAAAACTGACTGTTAAGGGTAAAAAGAAAAAGAAGACAACATAGAATCTCACACGAATGGAATAACATATATTATTTCAATAATCTTTACAAGGGAATTTATTTTAAATATATATATATATATATAGATATATATATCAGAGTCTATCCTAAACTCAGCCGGGACAGTTATAAAAACCAGTCCTTAAAATGATGGAAAACAACTAACATAGCAGAAAAGTAAACTACGTCTATACGTTGGTGAAGATCTCCAGCTCTCCTTTGGAAACTCCTATCGTCTTTAGCTAATCCTGAAACTACTCGAATCTGACCAGAGTATTAAAAATACCCAGATCAGGCTTGGCAAACCAGCATGAGAAACGCAAATAATAAATATATATGACAGTGTCATAGATCAACTTTGCCGTCAAACAAAACTTTTGAAAATAAGAGTATCTTATAAGATCACGTAGCGCATAAACACGGACTGATTTTTACCTTATGATAATTAAAACATTTTATCAAATAATTTGACATTATTTCTAATGACATTCTTTGAGAACACTTTTCAAATAACATATTAATCATAGCCCAAATTGTTACATTAATTAAATTCTAGCGTACTAGGTTCTACAATCAAAATCGTAAAGGCATGTATTGGAAAATGGATTTCCAACAATGATAAGGTAAGGGACTACCTTCCGACAGTACACTCTAGATGAATGTACCGAGGCATAGCCCCACTGTCCTCTACCAACACAGAACCGACCTATCTCTACCATAGATAGTACCGAATATGTCATCACCCCGATCGTTCCCGATCTATCCGTGGCCACAGCAAACACAACAAACCCAAAATATAAAGGGTAATCTAGAAAGGTGATGAACATCTCCTAATGCGAGCGACCCACTTAGCTCGCCGCATCTCCCTGTTTTTTCCATTACCTATGTGTGAGGCTTGAGGTAACGTTTTATCTTTCTCAAAACAGTAAATCCCACTTTGAATGCCACATTGCCATTTCCGACGATACAGTAATTGGTTTCCACAAAAGTACAACCTCCGAGTTTATATGCCTCAGGGAAGGGTGTTAAGTATAAGAGGGATTACCTCCTATATCACCAAACAGATGTACGTTTGTAAAAACCAATGTACGTGGTCTTAGAAATGCTATGTCAGACATTCGTCCTTATAAATTATCCAGAAATAGGACAAAACGAAGGTACTCCTACTACATCCTGTTTGGAAATCACCCCTAGGATTAGTAGCGAGAAGTCTTTGCATTAAAGATTTCAAAATGAAGTTACTACTGCCACCATATGTATATAGTATGGGAATCACGAGGTTAATGGAAAGTAACCCTACATTATGAAGATCTCCGTCTTCAAAATCATTGTCTTCAACATGTCTTCACTTTCGAACGCGTATATTGGTTCGAAGTGGTTTTTCAGATAGGAATCATCCAAATCCAATCTTGGTCTCTTCGAACTAATTATTGATAAAAAGATGTGGATATGTGTATACAGAAAGGTTAAGCCTCTTTCGTTAAATCGTCTTTTCTTCTTTACTCAAAATATTTCACTTTGAAGATATCTTTTTATCAAATAAAATATCTTATAGAGAAATATATATCTTTAAACCATTTTTGTTTTGGGAAATACAGGATTATTAAACCTCTTTTTAACTTTGAAAATACCGAATTATTTCCTTTTAATTACTTAGGAAAATATTTCCATATTCTATTATCATCATAATTAATAAAGATTTCATTTTTCCAAAACATGTTTTAAATGGGTCAAAAACAATGTTATTTAAGACATCATTTACTATAAACCCAAATCACTTAGTATCGAGTAAAAAAGATTCATAGATATTAGATTAATTATACTCAATACTAATTTCCATATCCAACCTGTACTACTCATCGAATAATAGTGAAATCACCTTTTAAATTCACATGGATAGTACAAGTTCCCTCCTGAAATTTAATATGGAGTTTAACTAGAATGTTCTCTTTACCATCAAAATCCTATTTTAAATCTTGTTTAACCTTTTTTGAAAGCTCCAAATCTCTTTTCTTTTGTTTTAAGAAAATGGGATCCGAGTAAATCAAATTAACTATCCCCTCCATCGAGCCAGTCTGGATAACTAGGGGGAGAAGGCAACTGGTTTCCCGAACTCCAGCCTAGAGACTATCTCTCTGTCACCCGTAAGGCTGTCAAATTATTTGATCAACTCTAAAATTTTAAAGTATTTGATTTATTATTTGAAAAAAATTACAAAAAGATTTGGGAAGAAAACTCAAGCTCTAGAACCTTTTCCTCTATCTAAAGTGGTATTTCATTTGGTTGATGACAATGTTTGAGTCACTTTAGGCATGTATTGATTCACATGAAGTTCTTTCGCCATCTTTAGGCCAGCCAAGAGGGCTTCATATTCGGCCTCGTTGTTCATGGTCTTGAAGGTAAACCGGATGGCAAAGCAGAGCTCTTTCCCTATGGGGGTAATTAGGACCATTCCTGTTCCTACCCCCTTCACGTTGGATGCACCATCCACATACAAGTGCCAAGTTCATTTCGGGGGTTTCTCCTTCTCTCCTTCGTCACCCGGGTCGGAACATTTGGCTATGAAATCGGCAACCGCTTATCTTTTAAATGACGGTCGTGGGAGAAAATGGATGTGGTGTTGGCTCAGTTCGACGGATCATTTGAGGAGCCTCCCCGCTGCATTAGGGCGACTCAAGATCTGCCTAAGTGGTTGGTTGGTTAGAACTTTCATAGGATGAGCTTTGAAATACAGTTGCAATTTCCGACCCACCATCATGAGGAAGAAGGCTAATTTTTTTATCCTCGTGTACCTTATCTCAGGTCTGGAATCGCTTGCTCACGTAGTAAATTGGCCGCTACACCTTTTTCTCTTCCTTGGCGAGTGCGGTGTTGATTGCGTGGTTAGGGACCACTAGGTATAGGAAAAGATCTTCCCTATCAACGAGTTTTGACATAATTAGAGGGGTGGCCAAGTGTTGCTTCAAGTCTTTAAAGGCCTTAGTGCATTCGTCGTCCCAAGTGAAGGTATTCCCCTTCTTGACGAGGTCGAAGAAGGGCAAGCACCGATTTGTAGCCTTTAAAACAAAACATCCTAGAGCAACCACCATCCCGTTGAGGCTCTGTACTTTCTTCACCGTTTTGGGAACATGCATTTCTTAAATAGCCCGAATCTTGTCCAGGTTGGCCTCGATTCCTTTAGCGCTCACAACATACCCCAAGAATCGGTCGGATCGGACTGCAAATGAGCACTTCTTGGGATTCAACTTCATGTTGTTCTCAGGATGCCGAAAGTTTCGACGAGGTTGGGTACATGGCCGTTGGCCCTCTTCGATTTTACTAGCATGTTATCGATATACACTTCCATCGAACGACCTGTGACGACCAGTGATTTTCGATAATTTAAATTTGTTATTATATTGAAATTTTAGTAATATAATATTGAAGAAATAAAATTTTGTAATTTATTTATGAAATAACAACTAAAATGAAAAGTAACAATGTTAATCTAAGTCAATTATTAACAATGTGAATGAAACTCCAATTAATTGAAATAATTTAAAATGTTTACTTGGCTATAAAGTGAGTATAAGAAAAACAAATGTGAATATTGAATTAATTAATGGATAATATATAAAATTGATGATAATTGAACGAAATCACTGTTATATAAGTAATTGTAACATTTGTTTGTGAATAATGAATTCATATGTGTAATTAAAAGTTATGGTAACGATTGTTATAAGTTACCTGTTTATTTTGGTCTATTAAATTAAAATGGGAAATCAATAAGAATTAAATGAACTTTAATGTTACACTAATAAGATTAAGACAATAACTGAAATTGTGAATGTAATAAAATAAATATGAATGTTAATTATATTCATGATGTAATAATTGATTTAATAAAATAGTGAAATCAAGATAAATAAGTCAATTTGGGATTTTAAATTTTACTTAATGTGTGAAATTGACAAAATTCAATATAGTTGAAATATAGTAATTAATACAAATAAAAGATGGAAATTAGAGGATATTAATTTAATGAAATGTAAACCAAATGCTAGCTATGTTATAAAATAATAATTGATTGAGTATAAAGATTTGAATCAAATAAAATCAAATTATTGGAATTAAACTTTAATTAATTGGATTTATTTCACTTGAATTTGAAAGCTGTAATTATTGAAATAATCAACACTGAAATTGATATGTAAATTTACTTTAAATTTTTATATGTGTCTAGGTAATCAAAATTGATGAAATTTGTTAATAATTAAATTTGAAATGAAAAGTGATTTAATTAATTAATTATTAATTTATTTAATTAACTTGAAAATAGCCATTTTGGCCACTGACTCGGATTTCAACGAAACTAGTTTCATCGGATTCATAACAGTGAATTATTATAGGATTTCAAGTTTTGTAGCGATCAGACTTGTCGTTTGATCGTACGGGCTCGAAACGCCTAGAAATCAATTTAATTGAAATCAATTTAAAATAAGCTGATTTTGGCATAACTTCTTCATACGATGGAATTAGAACTTGAAACCTGTTCCATTGAGTTTAAAATATTTGAAAACACCTATTTTGATATATGGGATTACCCATTTTCGTTCCGGAGACAGAACGGGCTTTTCGGGTCATTTATCGTTCCACGTGTAAATAAATTATATCCATTCATTCTATTTTTCTGATCTGCCTATAAATACCTCGTTATAAACCCTAGCCACTCCTCATTCTCTTTTTTCTGTACGTACATTCTTTCTCAACTCCTCCTTTCCAATGGCAGACAAACAAATTCTCCATTCAATTCCAAAATCAAATTCAAATCAAAATTTCATACTCCACAAACTATATCGAATTATATATCGATTTGAAGCTCTCGACGAGCGCATCTCAGATCTGTAATTCGTTTTCCAATTTGAACCACTGTTCGTCCAGAAATTGAAGAACTAATCTCGACCACCCATCGCGTCGAGATCAACTCCGTCTGATCGACAAACCGATGGTACCATGGTGTGGAGAGCAGCGAACGTAGCCCATCGGCGTAGTTCACTTGGCGTTTTGACGGCTTGATTTTCGTGCAAAATTCAATTAGGGTTGCATCTAATTTTGGCGGCGGCTGCAACAATTCGTGGTTTTGACCGAGTTACGGCCACGTGTGGTCGCAAGGAGGTGATGGTAGGCGTCGGCGACGTGGTCAGAGGGCTTGGTTCTGCGCGGTGGTGGGCGTGCGACACGGGTTCGAGGGCGGCGGCATTCTCCGTGTTTGCGTATGCGAGGCTAGGGCTTGCTGAGAGAAGATGAACTGGGCACGTGGGTGAGAACGTATGGCCCATTGTTATTTTAATTAACTTAAATTTTGATGTTTTCCAAACGTTCTAACTTGCGTAACTTTTGCATACGAGGTCCGTTTCACGTGCGATTTCTTGCGTTGGGATCATATCGAGATTCCGGACATTTTGACGCTGGTTTGGACAAATTCTAAGACCGTTCAAATTTTGGATTTAAATTGGATTTAAATTCAAAGGTGACTGTTTTAACCCACTCACAACTTCTAAAATATCTTATGTTTGTTAAATTAAATTTGTGATGTGATTGGAAATTTATTTATGACTGTTTGGTATATTTTGAATCATCATCTCAGTTAATTTGAATTTATTTGAATTAAATCGTTATTTAATTTATTATTGAATTTAAATTGCCAGTTAAATACCTGTTATTGATTATCAATTTTCTATTGATGTTTATTGATTGATT
The DNA here is from genome assembly GCA_030737815.1 of Allium fistulosum. Lineage (NCBI taxonomy): Eukaryota > Viridiplantae > Streptophyta > Magnoliopsida > Asparagales > Amaryllidaceae > Allium > Allium fistulosum. The sequence goes on from CM060901.1 coordinate 1,623,008,476, forward strand.
TGGATGATGATTGTGATGGATGATTGATTTTTGATATTGGATGAATGGATGTTTTATTTTATATATCGTTATAAACTGCAAGTTCACTATGGCTTGAAATGATACATACCCGAATGATCTATAGATTAGGGAATAATCGTTATGAGTTGAAATGATAGACTCGAGCGATTTTATGGATTTTGTTATTAAATTCGGGATTGTGGTTTGAAATGATATATAACCGTAAAATTTTAAATTGCGGATTGAAATGATAAATATCCGTATCACTTGACCCTAGGGTATAGAATTATATACGGACACCGGATTGGTTAAATTAAATGATTTTAAAATCCTTAATTTTCGAATTTAATTAAATGATATCTTGAAATAAAATTTGATTTATGTAAATTGAAGTATTATTGGAAAAATCAAGTTTATGATGAAATGTGAATTTGTTTAAAAGGAATTGCTTTAAGAAATTAAGTTGGAAGTTAAAGTTAAACTTTTAAGTATAAACGAAATTCTATCGAAATTAAGTTATTGAAGTTGTTTGAAAATAACTTTGAAATATTTTGAAATTGGAGTAATCCGAATTGATATTTTAACATGGATTGAAACGATATGAAATTCAATAGTTTACTGAAATGTTAAATTGAAAGGTTTGGAATTTGTTTTGTTGACTTGGAAATTGAAAATGGTCCAAATGCGTTGAAATGAAATGAATAGTTAAATTTGATATAAATTCCAAATTCATGTTTTAATATAAACTGTTTTAAAAATATATTATTTCAAAATTTCTAATTATTAAGATTTCGAAGTATTATACTATTTTAACCTGTATTAATTATATTAAATCATTTTAACCTATTTTAAACCATTTAATTTATTTAAACTAATTAACCTATTTTAACTTATTTTAAATCTAATTAATCTATTTTAAAGCTATTTAATCTATTTTAATTATATTTAATCTATTTTAAATCTATATTAACTATGTATAACTATTTAAAACTATTTTCTTCTAAATTCCAAACTAAGTAAAATTGATGGGTTTATATTCAAAATTCTCGATTTTTTTAAGTGAATATGGTTAATGATGTTATAACCTAAGTTGGGATTTAAATAACATATTGGGTTTAATATGATATTTTGAAATGAGAGTTTAGCCTATTTTTGAAATATGACTTTTGAAAGGAAATATAATTTCGAACTATGATTTCAAATGTGATATGATTTCAAAGGTGAATATGATTTCAGAAGTAAGTACTGATTTCGAAAGTGATATGATTTGAATTGAATATGATATTTTGATATCAATTATGAAATGATTTTGGAAATGTAAAAGAACCATCCGGTGTGTAATAAGCGATTAGTTGTTAAAGAGACCGGGATCAGATATTGTCATACTCTTTGCCAATACCGAAAACCACTTTGACAACTGTGTACGCGGTGGAGATTCCAGAATGAAGTAGGATGGTTGGCGACGATCCTATATGAGGTATATACATGGACCTGACTCCCATGAGTTAGCTTAAGGTGGCTAAAACAAGAGCAATTGACGGGCCAAGTGAGGTCATTCCTCCGATCGGGCACATTCCTTCGATACTATATTCTGACTTTGCGATTGATTTGGTGGCCACCCTCGATTTTTGATTTGGGAGTGTGTTCCGAGGTGGGCGTTAGTAGCTGCTATCCGTTACCATCAGTCCGAAAGTGTAATTGGTATATATACCCTGGCATTGCCTAGTTGTGTCGTGTCACCTACCCTATCGAGACCACTACGAGTTTGTTTTGTACCATACCTATGGAGTGCCCTTTGACGACGTCCAGTACGGACGGGATTATGGTACTGTATAGACTATGGGAATATATAAAAATGTGTTAAGGGGGAAATGGGTAACGCCTTAACGTTATTTTAATAGTTTATCTTACTGTAGACATATTATAATAGCGTATTGTACTACATAGTAGATAGTTTAACGGATCCTTAGGAGATGTGAATCCCGAACATCTCTTAAGTTACTGCACTCACGTTAGACACTAGATATGAGATGTCAAACCCCGTAAACATCTCCGACGCCGTTTACACTCATATTTATTTACCGTTGATTTAACTTATATAAGATCTTTTAGTTCTGACTCGCGTGTTTTGTCTTTTCAATTCGCTCGGGTCAGTCTGAGCATTTCAGGATTTGAAGACCTTATTTCTGGAGGACGAAGGCGAAGATTTGTACTACTATTATTTACTATATTTATTCCTGTAACAACCCGTATATTTGGACCATTTAAATTAACAATAATCCACACATGTCAACTTAAATAGTACAAAACACGAATCATTAATGGAGTATATGTATATAAATGAGAATCATCACAGAATCACAGACAGATACAATGTAACAGAATAACGCAGCGGAATTACAACAATGTCATAATAGTAGTTCATGAACCTACTAAGTAAATACAACAATGTCTCAAGCAAATGGTGAAATAGAAATACAGAGATGTCTGATACAAGTATCAAAATAGAATAGAGGAATACTGCTAAAGATAAATGATAGTCTTTAAAGTCTTCAGCTTCCAAGTAGTACAGCAACAGAAATCCTAAGACTGACCCGAGCATAAGCACAAACAAACACTCGAGTCAGGACATATATTCTTATGCAAGATAATATGGCACAAATTTTGAAATAATAATAACTCAAAGATGAATGGAATGAACATCTTTCAGGATCCGTCAAACTATCTATATATAATAGTGTACGCTAAGTAGATAATGTCTATCAGTAATATAAAGTATCAAAATAGCGTTAAGGCGTTACCATTTTTCCCCTTAACACATTTTATATAAGCATCATAGTCTATACAGCACTAAACTCCACCGTAAACTAGTGGGCTATCAGGGAGTACTCCATAGGTATAATACAAAAAAAATCGTAGTGGTCGCACATAGGGATACACGTATGACAAGGCACATGAGGCAATACCCAAGGTAGTGAAACTACCTGTAACATCCCGAAAAATTTCGACTTTCGAAAATTCAACATCGATACTCACTTTATCGACTGCTGAGCCATCGAATGCCGGAAACCCGAAAAGTTATGGTTTTAAGAAAAAGAAAAAGTAGAAGAAGAAGAAGATAGAAGAAAAAGAGAAGAAAGAAAGAAGAACAACAGTACAACATCAGAACAGAAATCAACAATATCAGAATCTTACACATCGCAGCGGAACAATATATAATAGATAAATGAATAATCTTTAAAACAAAGAACTATATCATTTTATACATACATCAATCATCAGAGTCAATATACAACAATGGACAGTTATATAACTTGTCCTCATACAGAGTATACAGCGGAATAAATACTATCAGATACAAATACTACGTCTCGCCATCCAGCTTATCTCCAAAGCTCCAGAATATCCAGAATATCCTGATAATATAACTCTAGGCTGCCCGTGTGGAAATTGGTGGGCACCCAGAGTTTAGAAGGGAACAATAAACTCCGAGTCAGTCATGGTGACTGGTGTGAGATCGTAAAACAGTTATTCTTTAAAATAAACAACAGGATAACTTTAAAGTCAATTCGAAATGCTTTTTGGAAAATGAGACTACCATAAGACCTCCCACCACACACACAATGCAAACGCAGAATTGGAGGAGATTTCTTCTTATGATAGTCAAAGATGCTTACTACGCAAAAATCAAATCATTTTGATATTTTTATTAGTGCATAGTGTAGAAAACATTTTCGAAAGTATAATATTAATCTTAGCCAGCATAGGCATTCCGCACTTATGCCTACTATAGCTACCATCCAAACAGTGGTGACCACCATAAGTGAATGATAGGTTCTACAACTAAAACCGTACAAGATCGTATTGTTTCTTTGGATTTCCAACAAATGGTCAGGCTAAGGAACTTCCTATCCACGATGGGTACGTCCCTGGAATAGACAACCCGAGAATCTAACGTTACGGTTAGATCTCAGCCAACACAAGGCCGGGTTACCTCTGCAAAAATAGGTAACTACTGACACGCGTATGCCATCCCCCGATCGTCACCGATCTTCCCGAGGATCCCCGATTCGCAACAAACCACATAGATAATAATAATGCAGTAACCACAGAGGTTAAGTATCTGGGCTCCATACCATGATACCACCTTTATCCAGAAGGAATGACATACACTAAGGGGCGCTACTCCCTAGAACCTTGCTGCATCCTTCCTGTTTCGACCATTTCCGGGGTGTGAGGCTCGTCGAAGTCTCGTCCACAAAGCTACGCTTTCTACGAAAAGCCCTGCTTCGGGTCAAACAAAATGATCAACCTATGATCACAAGAATATAAGATCAAACGAATGATCATATCACAAATGATCAAACACTGATCATTTCACAGCAACACTCAGTATGCCACGTTACCAAATTGGGATATATCGCTGATAAATTTCAACTACATAACCTCTGAGCTCGTACGTCTCAGAGAAGGGTGTTAAGCTAAGAGAATAAATTCTCCGCCACCAACATAAATGTATTTGAAAGAAATCAGCTTTATATCTCAAATTGTAACGTCAGACACACAATCCATACAAGTCTGTTCCGGGATCGAACAGAACCGAAGGCACTTCTCATGAAGCCCTTGCATATCCGGATAGTTTTCAATCACGTCAGGACTTCCCGTCACTAAGGGTGATAAAACCTCTAAATCGAAGATCAGTCGATGTAGAGTAACTCGACGGTAATCCTTCCGTTTTCAAAAATATCCGGTCTTCAACACCGGTCTTCGAATGCAATTCATAACGACGTATCACATATTCGGAATGGGTTATACGACCCCATGGTCCTTTCCCGGTTAACCCGAATAGTAAGCGATTATTCAAAAATAAGTGTGGCATTCAAATTCATCCAATTCACAACAAATACCTATCTAAAGGTAATTATTGATAGTCGGTTATTTAACTATCAATAAAGATGCGCAACATCATCAGATTCCAAATAATTTCCCAAATTATTTCACCTTCAAAAATATCTTTACTAGATATAGAATTTCCACACTTACCCATTTGAAAACAATTTCAAATCAATTTTTTTCCACACTTCAAAAATAAATCAATATTTATTTTTAAACAACTTCGCTTTCTTTTTATAAATTCCGTATTGAATTTATACTTTCGAATATCTACTGATATTCGATTTTCAAATTGTTTTCAATATTCAAATTCAATTTATCTTTAAGAAGATAAATTCTCAAACATTTCATTTCATTTTGGAAAACATTTCCATACTTATTTAAAAATAAGTCAGCAATTCACAATCCATTTATTTTCAACACTTGGAAAATATTCGATATACTTAAATCAAATTAAGTATATATATATTTCATTCTTTGAAGGAAATCATTTACTTTGACGACATTTATTTGAGTCAAAACGAATGTTACGTAAAACATCGTTACGACGACTCAAAACCACTAGTATAGGGATTTGAAAATTAAGATAGATATTTATAAATCCCAATACTACATAAAAACATTTCCTTTCGGAAACCATTTACTATAACAACAGTGTTATAGTCCACCATTTCCTTAAATTTCTCGAAAAACGCCTATTTCAACAAGTATGTTGAAATCTATGCTTTCGATTCATAATACATTTTAAAACATCGTTAAAAACAATTTACTTCATTTTAAAATATCACTTCTTCAAAAATGAATCCATTTTATTCAATAATATATTCACGGTCCAGAGTTGTGAATATATCTTTTCTTTAAAAATCTTCTATAAAGAAATTTATCCAATTCAATCTATTCCGAATTTATAAACACGTCTATAAATTCCATTTCTATTTTTAATAACAACCTCGACTTATAAATCTTCTTTTTATTACTTCTATACTTTACTTATCAAAATAAGTGATTTCGTATTTATAAACAGCATTTGTAAATTCCAATTTTATTTATAAGAACTTCAATATCAAATCAATTTCAATTATTGATTTCTAAATTTATTTATCACTACTAAATAAATTTCCTTATTTTTCTCAAATCATTCAATATTCCATCTTTTTAATGGATTCTTCAAATTGAAATCATTTTTACATTGCTTTCACAACTTATTTCAATTTACCAATTAAATTTCAAACTGAATTTCCAACTTATCTTCTTTTAAATAAATTCCTTTTTAAGAAAATAAATTTCAATCGTTTCTTTTAATCTATTTAAAAATCCAAATTTAAATTAATTTCTTCAATTTAAAATCACTGTTTTATGAAATCCATTCATTTAGCATTTTCACTTTATTCTGGAATTTATTCAATACGATTATAAAAACAACTTTTATACTTTTAAATTCTTTTCTTCAAAATTTCTTCAATTTCAAAAATTGATTCACTTAGAAATTTTCTACTTGAATTTCAAAAATTCCATTTCGTTTATCTTTGGAATCCAATGATGTCAAACATCCATTCAGCTAAATTTTAGCTTTCAAACAATTTCCAGATATCAATATGATTAATAGCATCACTATAATCATTCACAGATTCATATCACAATAGAAATAAATTCAATCAATGTGAGGGGTCCAGTTGGATCCCTCCAACCTGTTTCCCTGCATCCAAAGATGTTAGCACAATACCAATTCCGCTCCAGTACGGAATTATCGCGGTATATAGGTTTTTATAAATCCGCTTACTAACGGCGCAATAGGGTCTCATCCGCTATACGAGGCGGGAAATCAATCAATCCAATATATACATATGCCAATATGTATATACTGCTATATATATAGATATATCCTATCATATCTAATAGCACATCCAATAGCAATCAAACAGTCAATAATAACTGTAAAATCCACTTTTCAATTTTGAGTGAGAAAATCTCACCTTAGCTTTTATTTTGCAATCCCATTTCCATTTCTTCTTTCGTTTTCTCGACTTTAACCTTGTATAAATAATTTATACAATCTATTAATATTTGAATAAATTGGCAATAGATTATCATCTGTCAATTTCTTTAAACCAATTATTTAATTTTATCGAATGATTTATTTTAAACCAATTTCTTTTTAATAGGTTGATTTAACTAAAATTAAATTTAAAGCTAAATCCCTTTTTAAATAAATTTTCTCAGTAATCAAAATAGATTGAATACATTTATTAAATAAATTTATCTTCATAATATAAGATTTCAAAATTATCAATAACTGCTACCTTCACTATACTATCTTTCTGTATACTTATATATTCATCTTTAGTAATTTCAGATAAGTAAAATGAATAATCAAAAATAAAGATAAATACTGCGAGGCTCAACTCACTGTGCTATTGTTAACGAGTCGCAATCGCCATCATGCCCTAGGTGATCGTCAGCCTCTGTCTTGATCGAACGAGCGCCTCGACATCCCTTTGCTATCACGCTTCCAACCCTTGCCTTCCCAAGCATCGCGCATCCCACCACTCGCGACCACCGCATCGCCTGCTACTAGCGAACCCACAACCCGACTTCCAAGCAGCGAAACCAAATCGCTAGCCATCATCGTCTTCACCTACGCATCTCGCGTCTGCAACCTAGCCCTTCGATCGCGAGCGTATCCCCAAATCTAGTCGCAAATCCCACCACTCGATTCAACGAGACTTCAATCGAGCAGTTGTGCCCCGATCCTCTCACTGACGTTTGCGAGCCTTCCTTGCTCGACTTCGAGCTTCCGTCCATCCACCAACTCACCAAAAGAACCCATCGCGAATCCCTCGTCCCTGCTCGTGTTCGCCTCCCCCATTATCGAACGCGAGTCACTCGGTTGTCATTTGTAAACGAGAATGACTCGTTCGTTGATTTTATTTAGAAGAGAAAGGGGTTTGGCCATTTAATTTTTCCTTTGTTTCGTTCTGAGGTTTTTGAATAGGTGAGGGGGCGAAGTATTTTAAAAAATGAACGAGGTATGGGTTTGCACGTCTCGTTCCTTGATCTCTGGCGTGGTTAAAGGAAGAACGTGCGTGTGTTGTCCAACATTTAAAATTTAAATTATAATTTGAATTCGAATTAAAATCCAACACGTTTACTCACCGTACGGTTACAAAACAACTCCGAAAAATACGAAATTGGAAATCCGACAATAATTCAATATTACGGACCCAATGGAACCGGTTTCGTCGAATTCCGAGACTACGCCTCGGACGACTATTTTTAAATATCGGTTAAACGATATAAATTTCAAAACTGATCAAATCAATTCGAAATTGGATTCTGAAGCTTCTGTTATCTTCAGTAATATCAACACGAATTTTAAAAGCTTCCGAAATATTTTTCTTTGGCTTAAAATCGAAGATTCAATTTTTTTATCCAGTTTCAATAGATTAAATTCTAAAATTTAATCGTCAATTTCAAAGTTATATCGGGGATTCAAATTAAATCATCGTTCAAATATTTAAAATAAATTAAATATTCTCAATTTAATTCGTTCAAAATTCTGGGTCGTTACAAACTTCCCTCCTTAAAAGAATTTCGTCCTCGAAATTACAAGTTAGGAAAAATGGTCCTTAACTCGTCTACTATTTTTCACAACTCAATAGTTTTATCAATTTATCAAAACAAATCTTCCTACTAAAGATTCGTTATCAATTCAACTAAATTTCCAACTTCAATTTTAAGTTTCAAACAACATTGTTTAACTTCTAAATTCAAATTCGAATTCAAATTCAAATTTAAACTTTCAAAATTTTCTCAAAAATTTTCTAACACCCTAAATTCCCGAAAAATTTCGCCAGCGTCTCCTTTGCGCGGCTAATACGGTACAACTACAAAACGTCCCTACGGACTCTCAGATTTCAAAAAGAAAAAGAAAAAGCCAAACGGCTAGGCCAGAAATCATCAAAAACTCATATTGGAATTCAAATACGTACCTTTTCGAGCAATTCAAATTTATCTTCGAAATCAAATCCAATTCATTTACACCTGTATATCTACTAGCCATAATATCTAGTTACACATTCAAACCATTTTGCAAATTCTGTTACAAAAATTTCAATATAACTGCTTATATCGTCATTACTTCACTATTGAAGCTACATATCTATTTCATTCAATTTTTCATTTCAATTTTTCATTTGAATTCAATTCACAATTACAATTCAATTTGAATTCTATTTTACTTCTGAATATTGAATTTATCAGTTATCTTTCATTCATAACCGCACTATTTTAAATTAGTTTCAGTTACTAATCCATTTCAATTCTAATTCATTTATTCACATTCGTTTTCAACATTCAGTTCTAATCTTATTCACGTACAATTGTGAATTCCCTTCATTGAAAATTTATTTATTCTTACTTGAATTCATCTTTAAATTCGAACCATCCCTTTTATTTAGTTCACAATTCAAGGTTTAATTTCACTAATTTAACTTTCAATTTCGCTTTCATTAAATCACAATTGATTCATTTGTACTTACATTTATTTAACTTCATCTTTAAGTTAAATTTATTCTACCAAAATTCAACTGTATAAGTTATCAACTTATTAATATTTCGTAAGTATTTTAAATAGGATTCCAGAGTCGTTTCCACTTTTTCAAAACCATTTGAAAACAATTCAAATTATCCTTTTAATTTCCAAACAAAACCCAAATTTCAAACAACTTTCCATTTAAAACAATTTGGCAGCAATTTCTCTTTTGGAAACCCGAAAATGAACATCAGTGATGCTGCAGTCATTACCGAAGTTATTTTCCAGCGACCGAAAAGAGTTTAGAGCTTTCATCTCTCTAAAATACTTTTCAAACCTTTGAAATTCATTTTCAAATCAAAAATGGTTTAAACTTTCCAAATCTCCAAAATTTTCAAGTTCCTTTCAAAACATTTCCAAATACTTCTCTGGAATTCCGTTTTAAATTACAATTCACATTTATAATTTACATTCTTAAATTTCATTTATATGTGAATTAATTTCTTAACTTTGGAGTTACGATTTTTAATTTCTTATTCAATTTCAATGATAATAGATTAATATTATCACTTCTAACAACCATGCAACCATATACCATAGTAATTCATAGAAAACATTTCTTTTCTATACAAAATAGTTTTGGGTAAAATTATTTCATTCACCCCATTTTAAAACAATACTGTGCCGAATTGTTCTATTCAAGTGTTTAGAGATCCCTATCAATGATCGTTAATTACTCGTATTGACCAGAATCCATATACCACTCAATAAATCAATCATCACAATATATAAAACAATTTTATATTCACTAACAAATACGCACTCGTATCTATTATTACACTCAACTCATTCTAGAGTACTACTGACTCTATCTCTAATGAGTAACACCCAACAGAGCAGGGTTGTCGCTTAACCATATGCTCTGATACCACTTGTAACATCCCGAAAAATTTCGACTTTCGAAAATTCAACATCGATACTCACTTTATCGACTGCTGAGCCATCGAATGCCGGAAACCCGAAAAGTTATGGTTTTAAGAAAAAGAAAAAGTAGAAGAAGAAGAAGATAGAAGAAAAAGAGAAGAAAGAAAGAAGAACAACAGTACAACATCAGAACAGAAATCAACAATATCAGAATCTTACACATCGCAGCGGAACAATATATAATAGATAAATGAATAATCTTTAAAACAAAGAACTATATCATTTTATACATACATCAATCATCAGAGTCAATATACAACAATGGACAGTTATATAACTTGTCCTCATACAGAGTATACAGCGGAATAAATACTATCAGATACAAATACTACGTCTCGCCATCCAGCTTATCTCCAAAGCTCCAGAATATCCAGAATATCCTGATAATATAACTCTAGGCTGCCCGTGTGGAAATTGGTGGGCACCCAGAGTTTAGAAGGGAACAATAAACTCCGAGTCAGTCATGGTGACTGGTGTGAGATCGTAAAACAGTTATTCTTTAAAATAAACAACAGGATAACTTTAAAGTCAATTCGAAATGCTTTTTGGAAAATGAGACTACCATAAGACCTCCCACCACACACACAATGCAAACGCAGAATTGGAGGAGATTTCTTCTTATGATAGTCAAAGATGCTTACTACGCAAAAATCAAATCATTTTGATATTTTTATTAGTGCATAGTGTAGAAAACATTTTCGAAAGTATAATATTAATCTTAGCCAGCATAGGCATTCCGCACTTATGCCTACTATAGCTACCATCCAAACAGTGGTGACCACCATAAGTGAATGATAGGTTCTACAACTAAAACCGTACAAGATCGTATTGTTTCTTTGGATTTCCAACAAATGGTCAGGCTAAGGAACTTCCTATCCACGATGGGTACGTCCCTGGAATAGACGACCCGAGAATCTAACGTTACGGTTAGATCTCTGCCAACACAAGGCCGGGTTACCTCTGCAAAAATAGGTAACTACTGACACGCGTATGCCATCCCCCGATCGTCATCGATCTTCCCGAGGATCCCCGATTCGCAACAAACCACATAGATAATAATAATGCAGTAACCACAGAGGTTAAGTATCTGGGCTCCATACCATGATACCACCTTTATCCAGAAGGAATGACATACACTAAGGGGCGCTACTCCCTAGAACCTTGCTGCATCCTTCCTGTTTCGACCATTTCCGGGGTGTGAGGCTCGTCGAAGTCTCGTCCACAAAGCTACGCTTTCTACGAAAAGCCCTGCTTCGGGTCAAACAAAATGATCAACCTATGATCACAAGAATATAAGATCAAACGAATGATCATATCACAAATGATCAAACACTGATCATTTCACAGCAACACTCAGTATGCCACGTTACCAAATTGGGATATATCGCTGATAAATTTCAACTACATAACCTCTGAGCTCGTACGTCTCAGAGAAGGGTGTTAAGCTAAGAGAATAAATTCTCCGCCACCAACATAAATGTATTTGAAAGAAATCAGCTTTATATCTCAAATTGTAACGTCAGACACACAATCCATACAAGTCTGTTCCGGGATCGAACAGAACCGAAGGCACTTCTCACGAAGCCCTTGCATATCCGGATAGTTTTCAATCACGTCAGGACTTCCCGTCACTAAGGGTGATAAAACCTCTAAATCGAAGATCAGTCGATGTAGAGTAACTCGACGGTAATCCTTCCGTTTTCAAAAATATCCGGTCTTCAACACCGGTCTTCGAATGCAATTCATAACGACGTATCACATATTCGGAATGGGTTATACGACCCCATGGTCCTTTCCCGGTTAACCCGAATAGTGAGCGATTATTCAAAAATAAGTGTGGCATTCAAATTCATCCAATTCACAACAAATACCTATCTAAAGGTAATTATTGATAGTCGGTTATTTAACTATCAATAAAGATGCGCAACATCATCAGATTCCAAATAATTTCCCAAATTATTTCACCTTCAAAAATATCTTTACTAGATATAGAATTTCCACACTTACCCATTTGAAAACAATTTCAAATCAATTTTTTTCCACACTTCAAAAATAAATCAATATTTATTTTTAAACAACTTCGCTTTCTTTTTATAAATTCCGTATTGAATTTATACTTTCGAATATCTACTGATATTCGATTTTCAAATCGTTTTCAATATTCAAATTCAATTTATCTTTAAGAAGATAAATTCTCAAACATTTCATTTCATTTTGGAAAACATTTCCATACTTATTTAAAAATAAGTCAGCAATTCACAATCCATTTATTTTCAACACTTGGAAAATATTCGATATACTTAAATCAAATTAAGTATATATATATTTCATTCTTTGAAGGAAATCATTTACTTTGACGACATTTATTTGAGTCAAAACGAATGTTACGTAAAACATCGTTACGACGACTCAAAACCACTAGTATAGGGATTTGAAAATTAAGATAGATATTTATAAATCCCAATACTACATAAAAACATTTCCTTTCGGAAACCATTTACTATAACAACAGTGTTATAGTCCACCATTTCCTTAAATTTCTCGAAAAACGCCTATTTCAACAAGTATGTTGAAATCTATGCTTTCGATTCATAATACATTTTAAAACATCGTTAAAAACAATTTACTTCATTTTAAAATATCACTTCTTCAAAAATGAATCCATTTTATTCAATAATATATTCACGGTCCAGAGTTGTGAATATATCTTTTCTTTAAAAATCTTCTATAAAGAAATTTATCCAATTCAATCTATTCCGAATTTATAAACACGTCTATAAATTCCATTTCTATTTTTAATAACAACCTCGACTTATAAATCTTCTTTTTATTACTTCTATACTTTACTTATCAAAATAAGTGATTTCGTATTTATAAACAGCATTTGTAAATTCCAATTTTATTTATAAGAACTTCAATATCAAATCAATTTCAATTATTGATTTCTAAATTTATTTATCACTACTAAATAAATTTCCTTATTTTTCTCAAATCATTCAATATTCCATCTTTTTAATGGATTCTTCAAATTGAAATCATTTTTACATTGCTTTCACAACTTATTTCAATTTACCAATTAAATTTCAAACTGAATTTCCAACTTATCTTCTTTTAAATAAATTCCTTTTTAAGAAAATAAATTTCAATCGTTTCTTTTAATCTATTTAAAAATCCAAATTTAAATTAATTTCTTCAATTTAAAATCACTGTTTTATGAAATCCATTCATTTAGCATTTTCACTTTATTCTGGAATTTATTCAATACGATTATAAAAACAACTTTTATACTTTTAAATTCTTTTCTTCAAAATTTCTTCAATTTCAAAAATTGATTCACTTAGAAATTTTCTACTTGAATTTCAAAAATTCCATTTCGTTTATCTTTGGAATCCAATGATGTCAAACATCCATTCAGCTAAATTTTAGCTTTCAAACAATTTCCAGATATCAATATGATTAATAGCATCACTATAATCATTCACAGATTCATATCACAATAGAAATAAATTCAATCAATGTGAGGGGTCCAGTTGGATCCCTCCAACCTGTTTCCCTGCATCCAAAGATGTTAGCACAATACCAATTCCGCTCCAGTACGGAATTATCGCGGTATATAGGTTTTTATAAATCCGCTTACTAACGGCGCAATAGGGTCTCATCCGCTATACGAGGCGGGAAATCAATCAATCCAATATATACATATGCCAATATGTATATACTGCTATATATATAGATATATCCTATCATATCTAATAGCACATCCAATAGCAATCAAACAGTCAATAATAACTGTAAAATCCACTTTTCAATTTTGAGTGAGAAAATCTCACCTTAGCTTTTATTTTGCAATCCCATTTCCATTTCTTCTTTCGTTTTCTCGACTTTAACCTTGTATAAATAATTTATACAATCTATTAATATTTGAATAAATTGGCAATAGATTATCATCTGTCAATTTCTTTAAACCAATTATTTAATTTTATCGAATGATTTATTTTAAACCAATTTCTTTTTAATAGGTTGATTTAACTAAAATTAAATTTAAAGCTAAATCCCTTTTTAAATAAATTTTCTCAGTAATCAAAATAGATTGAATACATTTATTAAATAAATTTATCTTCATAATATAAGATTTCAAAATTATCAATAACTACTACCTTCACTATACTATCTTTCTGTATACTTATATATTCATCTTTAGTAATTTCAGATAAGTAAAATGAATAATCAAAAATAAAGATAAATACTGCGAGGCTCAACTCACTGTGCTATTGTTAACGAGTCGCAATCGCCATCATGCCCTAGGTGATCGTCAGCCTCTGTCTTGATCGAACGAGCGCCTCGACATCCCTTTGCTATCACGCTTCCAACCCTTGCCTTCCCAAGCATCGCGCATCCCACCACTCGCGACCACCGCATTGCCTGCTACTAGCGAACCCACAACCCGACTTCCAAGCAGCGAAACCAAATCGCTAGCCATCATCGTCTTCACCTACGCATCTCGCGTCTGCAACCTAGCCCTTCGATCGCGAGCGTATCCCCAAATCTAGTCGCAAATCCCACCACTCGATTCAACGAGACTTCAATCGAGCAGTTGTGCCCCGATCCTCTCACTGACGTTTGCGAGCCTTCCTTGCTCGACTTCGAGCTTCCGTCCATCCACCAACTCACCAAAAGAACCCATCGCGAATCCCTCGTCCCTGCTCGTGTTCTCCTCCCCCATTATCGAACGCGAGTCACTCGGTTGTCATTTGTAAACGAGAATGACTCGTTCGTTGATTTTATTTAGAAGAGAAAGGGGTTTGGCCATTTAATTTTTCCTTTGTTTCGTTCTGAGGTTTTTGAATAGGTGAGGGGGCGAAGTATTTTAAAAAATGAACGAGGTATGGGTTTGCACGTCTCGTTCCTTGATCTCTGGCGTGGTTAAAGGAAGAACGTGCGTGTGTTGTCCAACATTTAAAATTTAAATTATAATTTGAATTCGAATTAAAATCCAACACGTTTACTCACCGTACGGTTACAAAACAACTCCGAAAAATACGAAATTGGAAATCCGACAATAATTCAATATTACGGACCCAATGGAACCGGTTTCGTCGAATTCCGAGACTGCGCCTCGGACGACTATTTTTAAATATCGGTTAAACGATATAAATTTCAAAACTGATCAAATCAATTCGAAATTGGATTCTGAAGCTTCTGTTATCTTCAGTAATATCAACACGAATTTTAAAAGCTTCCGAAATATTTTTCTTTGGCTTAAAATCGAAGATTCAATTTTTTTATCCAGTTTCAATAGATTAAATTCTAAAATTTAATCGTCAATTTCAAAGTTATATCGGGGATTCAAATTAAATCATCGTTCAAATATTTAAAATAAATTAAATATTCTCAATTTAATTTGTTCAAAATTCTGGGTCGTTACACTACCGTTTTCCTGATCCGGACTGGTGAGAACACATCGCACCAACGATCGCAACACCGCGATACAACACTCCAAATTCAAGGGCGCGCACCAATTAAAAACAAGTAATGAGTAGTTTACGAAGAAGTGTGTTCGCTAGAGGTAGCTAACCTCATTGGCCCGGCACGGCTCCTGTTTAAGTCATTTCCAATTTGACACAAGTGTCAAAGTCATCCATTATCGTTCTCTTTCTTCAATCATCAACGTACATCATTCCAACCACTTCATTCTAGATCACACTCCGCGTATAATAGTTATTAAAGTGGTATTCGATTTAGACAAAGAGTATGTCCCTAACCGATCCCGGTCTCTTTAATAACTTCGTAATTATTACACCGATGGGTCATTTAATAAATTTCAAAAATCAAATTAATTCACTTAAAATTCGAAAGCCAACATTCCATTTGACTTTCTATATCGATTTCCCTAATTTACCTTTCAAAATTTTCAAGTTTCCAAATTTCAGATTTCTACTTGATTACACAATTCAACTTCTATTTGATTTAAAGCAATTCAAAATTTATTTAAATTTATATATGGATTTCATCCAATAATTATTTAAATTAAGTAAATTCAACGTTTCAAAACAATTACAATTAAATTTCCAATTGATTAAATCATTCACTTAAGTTTACCTACATTATATCCAAACTTATAAATTTAATTTAATTGAATTTGCCAAATTAAATTCTTTAAATTACAAGTTTGTATTAATTTCAATAAATAAATCCCAATTTATTTCTTATTAAAGAAATTCAAATTCACTTATTTACCCATCTAATTAAATAATCACAAGTTAAATTTCTTCGGTGAACAAGTTCCAAATTTGTTTAATTATTAAATAAATTTACAAAACTTAATTCAAGAATTTATTAAGTTTAAACAACATTCTTTCATCAAACATTTGTTAATATTTATTTCAATTTTTCAAATATTTAACATTTAAATTTCACTAGAATTTACAATTTCAAATTTAATTAAAACCCTTCATTTTTCTTTTAAATCAGATTTTTATTTTATTTTTATTTTAAATCAAATTGTTCAACCAATCGAGTTTTTATTTAATTCTCTATCCTAGGTCAAGTGTTTATTTGGGTATTTATCATTTCAACTCGATTCCATTTCAATTCAAAATCAGAAACATAGTAAAGGGAACTTGCAGTGTGATAACTGAGATGTTGTCAAAGTAAATAAACAAGCAATAACAACAATCAATAACAATCCAATAATTAATTTAAATAATCCCGAAATAATCGTATTAAATATACATTATAATTTCATGTAAATTAATATAATTATTTCTAGAATCTACACTATCATTTCATGTAGATTAAAGATTTTTACGCTATTATTTCATGCGGTTCTACACTTGTTATCTTCTTTATTCAATTCATACTTCATCAAATTTACATGACATGAAATTTGTTTACAATGTTTCAAGGTGTCGCTAACTATATTTCTACTTATCGACAAATTAAACATTTCAAAGGTTATATTATCCAGATTTTTATTTTATAAATTTCAAGTTCATATGTCAAATTCGAAGTGTTAACTACCATACATCAAATTCAAGTGTATATTATCTATCACTTTATGTGTTAACAATTTAACATTCAATATTAACATCAAACAATCAACAATATTATCAACCAAACTTGATTATCATTGTATAATAATATAAGTCGTGAAATTTATTCACCTTTAGTGGTTAGGGAAAATAAACGACGAAGCACGAAGAGGCATGAATAGACTTGATTCAAACGCAACACAAACACGAACAATCGAACAAGATGCAACCATCGACAAGAGATAAATGGTATAAATTTCAATACGAACTTTCATATATATATATATATATATATATATATATATAATCATATATATACGCACTTACCGATCAATAAAGAAGAGAGAAGAAAACTACAAGAGAAGGCTGCTGCAAGGTGGATGACTTCAAGTGGTTGCTATACAACAACAGAGAAGGAAAATCGGTTACTATTATTCAGCTACTTAAATCATATATACACTGTATATATGCATTCAGCAAATATGGAAGCACAGTAGACAACTTGATTTATCAAAGCAAAACATGGAAAACACGGTAGAACTGTTTCTCTTTTTTTTTTAAATGTGCGCATGCATCATGCACAGCCACGGCATGAACGGAAGGCGGTGACTGGTCCAGGATGTGTGCACGGGTTTGGCGATGGCGTCGGTTGACGGTAAGGGCAGGTGATGAGTTGGCGCGGAAATGGGTTCGGGTTGCGGTGCTCGATCGCGCTTGGTGGTGTGTGTCTATGCGGCCGGAGCAGTGGTTGAAGGGGGAGTTGGTGCGCGCACTGGAGTGGGCGACGCAGGCGAGGGCGATGCAGGGGCAGGCGGCTCGGTTCAGGCAACGGCAAGGTAGGGATTGCGGGCGTGGTTCAGTCGACAGCATGGGTAGGGTGGCTCGGTTGCACTGGAGGGGTGCGCGACGGCCGGAGAGTGGGCGACACTGGAGGAGGAGGACGCGCGCGGTTCAGGCGACGGCGAGGTTAGGGTGGCGCGTGCGCGCGGTTCCGGTGCTTGGTCGCGGCTAGTGGTGGTGCGTGCGGTGGATGGGTGTAGGCGAAGTATGGTGGAAATGGTAGAGGGTATGGTTATTTGATTATATTTTTTTTATTAACAGAGGAAATGGTAGATGGCAAATGGAATGGCTAAGTTTTTTTTTCTATTAAATTTTATATTTGGCTGAGAATGGGAATGGTCAGTATATTATCTTTGTGAGTTACGAAATATATTCCATACTTCCCCATGCTATCCACCAGCTGCCAACCACCATCATAAATTCATTTCAGCCCATTTTTCTTTTCAAAATTTGAATGTGTACGGCTGTCAACTTGGGCTGAATATTATTAACCGGTCCGCTTGGAACGATTAAATTAGCGCGATGATTTACGTCGGACTCCGATTTGTACAAATGATATACCATTCTGATCGGCGCGACGAGGCACTTACAATGGTACACAGATATTGGCGATACGACAGTTTTATCAAAGCTCAAATTTTTCGCCGATTAAATTATTCGTTTGACAGAACAATTTAAATGAAGCAGACGACGGCGGAATTAGATGAAACAGAATGTGACGTCTCGACCAGATAAATTTTTACAACATTACTGTGTAAAAATATTTAGATTTGGAGGATGAAAATTTACGCACTTTAAGATGAACTGATATACAATAAAACGCGAACGAAATTTACTGCGATATTTTGCGACGAAACTTTTCCTATTTCCATAACTAACTAGACGCATCTTATAAACGAAGTTTGGACGTTAACTGAGAACGTACATAAATTTCAAATTTTTATGTTAAAATAATGGATTCAAAATTTTTAATTGGGTCGGAAATTCAGGGTCGTTACAATCTCCCCCACTTAAAGCTTTTCGTCCTCGAAAAGGAACGAAGCGGAAGAAGTAGAAAAGAAACAAGCAGAAAATCCAGATAGATTTGAGAAAAATTATACCTGGAATCAGTAATTCGGGGTTTGAATCCCGAATACTATCCTCTGTTTCCCATGTGCAATCTCGGTCATCTGCACTCCACTGAACTTTGACGAGATTGACCGACTTCCTTTTAAGTTGCTTCGTCTTACGGTCGACTATCCGAAGTGGCTTCCGCTTAGTGGTCAAGTCAGGCTCGATGACTAAGTCTTCCAACTGAGCAGTGGGAATGGTCATAGATGGATCGCGCACTACTTTGCGAAGATGTGAGACATGGAACACATTGTGCACACCGGCAAACTTTTCTGGTAATGCGATTCTAGATGCCAAGGTTCCGATCTTTTCCGTAATCTCAAATGGGCCAACAAATCTAGGAGCCAGCTTTCCCTTCCTTCCAAATCGAATAACATTTCTCAAAGGCGACACTTTGAGAAATACTTCGTCTCCTACACTTAATTCAAGATTTCTCCTTCTTTTGTCAATGTAGCACTTCTGTCTGTCTTGTGCCGTCTTTATCTTCTCCTGATTTCCTCAACTTTCTCGGAAGCTTCCATAATCATTTCCGGGCCTAGCACTAATCGGTCTACATGCTCAGTCCAACAAGCTGGCGATTTGCACGGCCGCCTATATAAAGTTTCGAACGGCGCCATATCAATACTCGCCTGGTTTATTAAAGATAATTAAATTCCGATTCAAATATATTATTCAAATTGAAATTTGATTTTACCTGATAACTATTATTATAAGTGAATTCAACCAAATGGAGATGGTCTTCCCAGGATCCACCAAAGTTTATAATACAAGCTCAGAGAAGATCTGATTCACCCTCTCAGTTTGCCCATCTGTCAGAGGATGATAAGCTGTGCTCAAGTTTAATTTAGTGCCCAAAGTATCTTGTAATGCTTTCCAAAATTTACTAGTGAAAATAGGATCTCTATCGCATACGATACTAGATGGTACACCATGAAGTTTAACAACTTCCCTCATATATATCTCGGCCAAACTCAATGCAGTACGAGTGGTCTTGACTGGAATAAAGTGAGCGGATTTTGTCAGCCTATCGACAATCACCCAAATGCTCTCGTTGCCTCTTCCGGTCCTTGGTATTCCATCAATAAAGTCCATGGAAATCTGCTCCCACTTCCAACTTGGAATCTCTAGAGGTTGAAGCAATTCTGCCGTCCTTCTATGATCGGCCTTAACTTGTTGACAGGTTGTACATCTACTAACATAGGTAGAAATATCACGTTTCATCCCACTCCACCAATATAACCTCTTCATATTCTGATACATCTTTGTGACTCCTGGATGAAATGAAGCGAGGATTGATGGTTTTCTCTCAGCACTTCCTGTCTTAAACCGTCAACATTTGGAACACAAATTCGGTTGTCGATCCTCAAAACTCCATTACTATCCACTTGTGCACCCATTTTACTGTTAACATTCCCGACTCTACCGAGAACTATTTCCTTGATACAATAGAGCAAAGTATCCTCGTGTTGCTTAGCTATAATGCGATCCATAAGAGCTGGGGAGACAACGAGCTGAAATAACATTCATTCTAGAAGATTACAACATATTATCGCTTTGTTTCTGCTCAAAGCTTCGGCTACGGCGTTTGCTTTCCCTGGGGTGTAGTTAATATCGAGATCATATGCAGCTAAGAATTCGAGCCATCGGACTTGTCTCTGATTCAAATCCTTCTATGAGAAAATATATCTCAATGACTTATGGTTTGTAAATAATTCGAATTTGGTCCCCAAATGATAATGCCTCCATAGCTTTAGAGCAAATACAACCGCCAGAAGCTCTAAATCATGAGTTGCGTAATTTGCTTCATGGGTCTTTAACTGACGACCAGCATAAGCAATGACCTTTCCATTCCGCATCAAAACTGCTCCTAACCTATCCCGGCAAGCATCAGTATAGACGGTCAATCCTTCGCTTCCGTCAATAACTGTAAGGACTGGGGCAGAGGTCAACTTTCGCTTCATCTCATTGAAAGCTGATTCGCACTTTTCATTCCAATTAAACTTGACATCCTTTCTGGTCAGTGCGGTGAGCGGTGCGGCAATCTGAGCAAAATTTTCTACAAATCTACGATAATAGCCGGCCAAGCCCAAGAAGCTACGAATATATGTAGGAGTTTTGGGAGTCTCCCAATCCTGCAAATTCAAAGGATTCGAGTTTTAGAAAGAGATAAGATGTTCAGATAGAAACGCCGAATAAGGATAGAACTTACATTGATTACGACGATCTTAGTCGGATCAACTGAAATCCCATTCTCCGAGACAATATGTCCAAGAAATCGAACTTCATCTCTCCAAAAGTGGCATTTCGAGAACTTGGCTTTAAGCTGATGACTACGAAGAGTTTCAAGGACAAAAGCCAAATGTGACCTATGCTCTTTCTCATCTTTAGAGAAGACAAGAATATCATCGATGAAAATAAGCACAAACTTGTTAAGAACATCACGGAAAACTTTGTTCATCAAATCGACGAAATAAGCTGGAGCATTAGTTAGGCCGAACGGCATAACCAACCATTCAAAGAAACCATTATCAGTACAGAACGCCATTTTAGGAATACTTTCCTCAGCAATTCTGAGTTAGTGGAAACCGGTAGCCAGATCGAGTTGAGAGAAAACTTTAGCTCCATGGAGCTGGTCGAATAAATCATTAATGCGGGGCATTGGATATCTGTTTTTGTGTGTGAGCTTGTTTAGCTCTTTATAGCCTACACACATTCTGAGAGAACCATCAGACTTTGTGACGAATACGACTGTAGTTCCCCATTCTGAATGACTTCGCCTAATCAAGCCTTTAGCAAATAAATCTTCAATCTGAGCATTCAATTCTGCCTTCTCTTTAGGAGCCATTCTCCTGTGAGGGAGAACTACTGGTCGAGCACTTGGAATAAGATCAATGCGAAATTCGATTTCCCGTGGAGGTGGTAGAGAATTGACTTCTCCAAACACATCAGGAAAAAGCTGAACAACCGGGGTGGAGCTTAGATCATTCAGATGAGAGTCAAGAGAGAATATAAAACTTCCAGCACACTCCTGAGGTGATTTACCTTTAATAACTAAAGGTTTACTCTTGTCGTCAATTAGAGAGATGGTTCGAGCTTTACAAGAGATAACGGCTTCGAACTTTCCTAGCCAATCAACACCTAATAGGATGTCAAATGCCTCGAATCCAAGGACATAGAAATTCCAAGTGAAACGATGCATACCATACATATACGTGACATATTTGCATACCCTTTTGAGGTTAGCGGGTCCTCCGATGGGATTTGATGCACATAAGAAAGTTGAGGAAGAATGGGTTCCAATTCCAATTTATTACACAAATCAATAGATATGAAACTATGTGTTGCTCCAGTATCTAGAACTTTAACGGGTAAAGTATGCAACATAAAAGTACTCTGTAATGTACCTTGGGTATCACTAGGAGCAGGTGGAGTAGGTGGAGCACGGGTGGAAGAAGTCATAGCAAAGACTTCAGATGTCTTGCCCTTTTGATACAAGGGACAATCCTTCTTGAAATGGCCAGGCTGCAAATAGACATGACAGAGGTTGTTCCTGGTATCCTGAGGTGGAGGAATGGGGGCACTGGCAGATGTTGGACAACTGTTGGCATAGTGACCCTTCTGATCGCACTTGAAACAGGTGATGGAGGATAAGTCAATGGGCTTCTTCTGGGAATAGCCAAGCCCGGTAGTCTTCTGCCAGTTCTTCCTTTGCTCCTCAAAATCCGGCTTCCTCTTTCCAGGCTGACTAGAGGATGGCTGAACAACTGGCGCCTTGGTGGCTGATGCACCCTTCGGCTTTCCCTCATATCTAAGGGCATAATCCATCAACTCGGTGAAAGTGCGATGAACATGGGCTGTGAGGAGATCATAGTACTCTGGACGTGCTCCATGAATGAACTTCTCGTTTTTCAAAAGTGGTGTATCAATCAAGCCAGGTTCGAACTTGGAGAGTTCGTTAAACTTCCTTTCATACTCAGAGAAAGTCATGTTACCCTGTTTGAGGTCCATAAATGATCGGTAGAGCTGAGCCTTTCTGGCTGCTGGCATTCACTGAGCCGAAAAAGAATCCCTATTTACAAGCGAGGCAAAGATGAGTCAAGATTCGAAGAGATGGAAGGAATTTATTTGGATGTAATTTCAATTAGATTTTACCTAAACTAAACCCAGGTGATAGTTTCCTCGTCAGTACGGGAGGTTACTGACTCCCACCAATCCTGTGCCGCATCCTGAAGCTGCCAAGCGGCCAATTGACGCTTCTGCGCGTCAGTAATCTCAAGACCAGTGAAGATCCTTTCCAGGCTCTTCAGCCACTGTTGCGCTCCAATGATTCTCTCGGAACCAGAGAATTTGATGGCGCCAAGCTGGGTGTATTCCTTGCTAAGAGTAGAGAACTTGACTGCAGGAGCTGGGGCACATGGTGCGGGAGCATTTCCTCTACCCCCACCTCTGGCATTCCTTCTGGTACTCATCCTGGAATACCAAAGCGATTCAGAATCAAAGATAGAATTTTATAGAACTTAAGGAAATTCTAATCAAACAAATTCAATAAAGAGGATGGAATCAAAAGGATATAGATTCTGAAATGATTCTCCTCATTCTAGGGTATTGTTACCCTATCTCTAATGAGCTTTACAACTCCACAGGCAAAGGTTTTTGGGAACCAAAGCTCTGATACCAACTGTAACAACCCGTATATTTGGACCATTTAAATTAACAATAATCCACACATGTCAACATAAATAGTACAAAACACGAATCATTAATGGAGTATATGTATATAAATGAGAATCATCACAGAATCATAGACATATACAATATAACAGAATAACGCAGCGGAATTACAACAATGTCATAATAGTAGTTCATTAAGCTACTAAGTAAATACAAAAATGTCTCAAGCAAATGGTGAAATAGAAATACATAGATGTCCGATACAAGTATCAAAATAGAATAGAGCAATACTGATAAAGATAAATGATAGTCTTCAAAGTCTTTAGCTTCCAAGCAGTACAGCAACAGAAATCCTAAGACTGACCCGAGCATAAGCACAAACAAACACTCGAGTCAGGACATATATTCTTATACAAGATAATATGGCACAAATTTTGAAATAATAATAACTCAAAGATGAATGGAATGAACATCTTTCAGGATCCTCAAACTATCTATATATAATAGTGTATGCTAAGTAGATAATATCTATCAGTAATATAAAGTATCAAAATAGCGTTAAGGCGTTACCATTTTTCCCCTTAACACATTTTATATAAGCATCATAGTCTATACAGCACTGTAAACTCCACCGTAAACTAGTGGGCTATCAGGGAGTACTCCATAGGTATAATACAAAACAAATAGTAGTGGTCGCGCATAGGGATACACGTATGACAATGCATATGAGGCAATACCCAAGGTAGTGAAACTACCGTTTGCCTGATCCGGACTGGTGAGAACGCATCGCCGCAACGATTGCAACACCGCGATACAACACTCCAAATTCAAGGGTGCGCACCAATCAAAAACAAGTAATGAGTAGTTTACGAAGAAGTGTGTTCGCTAGAGGTAGCTAACCTCATTGGCCCGGCACGGCTCCTGTTTAAGTCATTTCCAATTTGACACAAGTGTCAAAGTCATCCATTATCGTTCTCTTTCTTCAATCATCAACGTACATCATTCCAACCACTTCATTCTAGATCACACTCCGCGTATAATAGTTATTAAAGTGGTATTCAGTTTAGACAAAGAGTATGTCCTTAACCGATCCCGGTCTCTTTAATAACTTCGTAATTATTACACCGATGGGTCATTTAATAAATTTCAAAAATCAAATTAATTCACTTAAATTCGAAAGCCAACATTCCATTTGACTTTCTATATCAATTTCCCTAATTTACGTTTCAAAATTTTCAACTTTCCAAATTTCAGATTTCTACTTGATTACACAATTCAACTTCTATTTGATTTAAAGCAATTCAAAATTTATTTAAATTTAAATATGAATTTCATTCAATAATTATTTAAATTAAGTAAATTCAACGTTTCAAAACAATTACAATTAAATTTCCAATTGATTAAATCATTCACTTAAGTTTACCTACATTATATCCAAACTTATAAATTTAATTTAATTGAATTCGCCAAATTAAATTCTTTAAATTACAAGTTTGTATTAATTTCAATAAATAAATCCCAATTTATTTCTTATTAAAGAAATTCAAATTCACTTATTTACCCATCTAATTAAATAATCAATGCCATAGCGTCCTATGTACCGACTGGAATTTATAAATACTAAGCAGAACAAATTAACATAATACAAAACCTTTCATAACACTAACAAATACGCTCTCTCCTATATATACACTCAGCGACTCATTCTAGGGTATTACTACCCTATTCTCTAATTAGTCAGACCCCACAAAGCTAAGGTTATCGCTAAACCAATACTCTGATACCAAATGTAATGGGACCTCGCCAGTGGGGTAACGTTCACCGTAGCATACAGCCGTACCTATGTTCTGCTTTTACGGCCAGCCTCTCGACTGCACCAACCCCACGGGACATGTAGGAGTAAGAGTCATCCGTTCGCTACCAAACCCATAAGCAAGAACCCCCTATCATGCTGCACCCGCCAAGTGCATAAGCAGACACACATGTCAGACTCAAACCATTTAAAAGGGAGGATTATTATGGGGTAAATAAGAAAAAGCAGAGAAAAGAAGAAAAACAAACACAGAATCTCACAATGGAATTACAAAATATAATAATCAAATAAACAGTTCATGAAGCTGTTTTACAATTAACATTTGATTACACTTTTATAATACATATCAGAGTTACATACAACAGAAATAAATAACAATGTAGCGGAACAGTATGATGTAGTGGAATAAATGAAATAAAAATATAGTAGTAGTAGTACTAAATCTTCGTCTTCGTCCTCCATAAAAGCAGACTTCGATACACTGAAAAGCTCAGACTGACCCGAGCGAATTGAAAAGACAAAACACTCGAGTCAGTTATAAAAGATCTTATGTAAGTTAAATCAATAGTAAATTAATATGAGTGTAGAGGCGTCAGAGATGTTTACGGGGTTTGACATCTTCTATCCAGTGTCTAACGTGAGTGCAATAACTTAAGAGATGTTCGAGATTTCCATCTCCTAAGGATCCGTTAAACTATCTACATACATAGTACAATACGCTATTATAATAGTGTCTACAGTAAAGTAAGGTATTAAATTAGCGTTAAGGCGTTACCCATATCCCCCTTAACACATTTTATATAATGTCGTAGTCTACACAGTAATGTAAACTCCACCGCAAACTGGTGGGCTATCAGGGAGCACTCCATAGGTACGGCACAAACCAAACTCGTAGAAGACGCGATAGGGCATGTGACAAGGCACGCGAGGCAATGCCCAGGATAAGATACTACCATTTTGCGGATCCAGACTGGTAGTAACGCATAGCAGCTACTGCCGTCCACCTCGGAACCCACTCCCATAATCAAAATCGAGAGGTGGCCACCAAATCAATCACAAAGTCATAATATGGTATCGAAGAAATGTGCCCGATCGGAGGTGCGACCTCACTTAGCCCGGCGTGGCTCCTGTTTTAGTCACATCAAGCTGACTCGCGGGAGTCAAGCTACGCTAATACCTCATACAGAATCGTTCGCCAAACCATCCTACTTCATTCTGGAATTTCCACCACGTACACAGTTGTTAAAGTGGTTTTCGGTATTGGCAAAGAGTATGACAATATCCGATCCCGATCGCTTTAACAACCAAACGCTTATTTCACACCGGATGGTTCATTTACATTTCAAAAGTCAATTCATAATTAATATCAAAATATCATATTCGTTTCAAATCATATCACTTTCGAAATCATATTCACTTTCAAAATCATATTCACTATTGAAATTATCGATAAGATAGGTAAATTAAATCCTCATTTTAAAATCATTATATTTACTCGATTATGTCATTTAAATCTCAACTTAGGTTATTACATAATTTAACCATATATGCTTTTAAATCAAGGGTGTAAATAAAACTACTTCCATTCTATACAGTTTGGAATTTAGAAAATAGTTTAGATAGTTATAAATAGTTTAAATGGTTTAGTATAGTTGGAAAATAAATTTTAAATAGTTTGAAACACTTTTAAATAATTTAAAATTGTTTAAATAAAATTTAGATAGTTTAAATAGATTTAAAATAGATTAAACAGATTTAAAATAGATTAAATAGATTTAAAATAAATTACATAGATTAAATAGATTTAAAATAGGTTAAATAGATTTAAAATAAATTAAAAATAGTTAATATAGTTTAATATAGTTTAAATGGTTTAAAATAGATTAAAATATACTAAAATAGATTAAAATAGATTAATTGGGTTAATTAGTTTAAAATAGGTTAATTAGATTAAAATAAATTAGAATAGTTTAAAATAGATTAACTTGGTTTAATAGTTTGACAATCTTAATCATCTGGATTTTTTAAAGGATATATCTTCAACAGTTTATATTAAGATAGTAAAATTGTAATTAACATCAAAGTTAACTATCTCTTCCATTTCAACAAATCTGGGCCATATCCAGATTTCAAATCAAAACCCAATTCAAATTCTTGAAATATCAATTTAAGCTATTCCAATTTCAGTATATTTCAAAGTTACAAATTTCAATGTTCAATAAAATCAATTTCGATAAATCTAGCTTATACTTCAAAATCAACTTTAAAATTTCGATTTTAAACTAATTTCCAGTTCCAACCTTCAAAACATGGATTTTCAAAGTAATTCAATTTATATAAATCAATTTCCTTCAAAATATAATTTAATCCAATTCAAGATTTAAGGGTTTTAAAATCGTTTAATTTAACCAATCCGGTGTCCGTATATAATTTTCTACCCAATGGTCAAGTGATACAGATATTTATCATTTCAATCCATAAATATTTAAATTTTACGGGTATATATTATTTCAACCCGAAATCCCAAATTTTAGTTCAAATCCATGAAATCGCTCGAGTCTATCATTTCAACCCATAACGATTTCCCCTAATCTATCAGATCGTTCGGGTGTGTATCATTTCAACCCATAGGGAACTTGCAATGTTATAACAATATAAAATATAACATCCAGTCATCCAATATCAACAACCAAACATACATCACAATCACCATTCAATCAACCAATAAATAACATCAATTAACTGATTATCATCAATAGGTATTAAATTGACAATTAAATTCAATATTAAATTAAATGACGATTAAATGCAATAAAAGTCATATTTAACTGGAATGACAATTTAAACATACCAAACATCAACCAATCAATTTCTAATCACATCATAAATTCAATTTAACTAACATAAGATAATCTAGTAGTCGTAAATGGGTTAAAACAATCACCTTTGATTTTAAATCGATTTCAAATCCAAAATAAGGCCCAAATTTGAACAGTCTTAGAATTTGTCCAAACTAGTTCCAAAATGTCCGGAATTTCGATACAATCGCAGCGGAACAAAACGCGCATAAATCCGACCTTGTACCAAAAAGATATTGAGATTAGAACATTCAAGTTTAAAATTTAAATAAAAGAAAAAGAAGACACTCACCTCACCAAAGCCACGTCATCACGCGTTTGTCACGCGTTCGAAACCCCTGGCCAAAACATCACGACCTCGTGCAAGTGTCAGCTGCCTCCATAAGCGATTGAATCGCCGCCACTACACTCGCCTCAGGGATGATCGGAGTACGCCACCGTCGCCACCTCTCCTGGCCAACCACACCGCATAGGCGCGCACGTCCAGGTCGTCTCCAGCTGTGATTTGGCTGCCACCATTCATAGGCCAATTTCGGCAATTTAGGCAAGCTTCGACACCAAGTAGCCGTACGGATTATCTTGCCTCAACGCCCACTACACACCGCCACAACCCGATCGAACTATGGTCGCCAATCCACCGTTAATTCACATACGAACGGCCGGAAATAATTGACCCATTTCTGGCCAAACGGTGATCCGAATAAAAAAAAATCATTGCAGAAGATTGCGCTCGTTGAGAGCTTCAAAACGGTATATAATATGATAGGGTTTGGAGGAGTTTAAATTTTGAAATTGATTTGAAAATAGAATTTAGGGTTTTGAGATTGAATTTGTTTCTGCCATTGAAAAGAAGGAGATAGACAGAAGTTGATGTATGTACAGAATAATAAAAATGACTGTAGGGTTTGGGAAACAAGACTATTTATATTAACAAAGTCCGATAATAAAATAAACACATATCGAATTGATTTGAAATGACAATAACTACCCGAAAAGCCCGTTCTGCTTTCCGAACGAAAGTAGGTCATCCCATATATCAAAACAAATGTTTTCGATATTTTTAAACTCAATGGAACATGTTTCAAGTCCTAATTCCATCGTATGAAGAAGTTAGCTTTTAAAATCAGCTTATTTCAATTGAATTCAATTAAATTGATCACTACGCGTTTCGAGTCCGTACGATCAAACTACAAGTCCGATCGCCACGAAAATTGAAACCTTACAATAATTCACTGTTACAGATCTGATGAAACTATTTTCGTCGAAATCCGAGACAGTGGCCAAAATGGCTATTTCACGTTGAATAAATAAATTATTATTAAATTGATTAAATCACTTTTTAATTTCAAATTTAATAACTAAATTTTTTATCATTTTTGATTACTTAGACATTTACAATAATTTAAAAAAAATTACATATCAATTTAGTGTTAAATATTACACTAATTACAATGTTCCGTTTCAACTGTAAATAAATTCCAATTAATTATAATTTAATTCAAGTAAATTGATTTAGTTTGATTTCAATCCTTTTTATTCAATCAATCATTACTCTATGGACATAGTTAACATTGGTTTATATCTTATTACACTAATATTCTACAATCATCATCTTAATTTACATCAACGTAATATTTTAATTACATTTAATTGCAATTGATTTCCAATTTAATTCAATAGATTGAATAAATAAGTAACATATAACAATCATCACCTTTTGCTTAATTTAATCACATTTATAAGTTTATTATTTACAAAAAATGTTATAAATACTTACACAACACCGATTTCATCCAATTATAATTAATTACATATTTTCTCACCAATTAATATAACATTTAAATTATTTCCTTATTTACTATCTATAACCAATTTTATGTTTACAATTATTGAAATTTATTGAAATTGCGTTAAGATAATTATCAATTGCCTTAAATTAACATTATTAAATTTTATTATAGTTATTATTCTCATTAATTAAATCAAAAATTTTAATTTCTTCCAACCTGTGCAGTTAAAGTGCCTTGCCGTTCCATAGCGTTTGAGGTGCGAAAAGTTGTAGCCGAGATATATCGGGGATATAGCAGGATATAGCAGATGACTTTAAAAAGAGGAATGATGAACATTCTACATTAAAAAGAGGAACAAGTATTACTTATTATTTCCCACCAAGCAAAACAAGTTATAATAAAGTAAAGATAAACAAAGTTGACACTTAAAAAGTTAGAACTAGCTATAATAACGAACAGCGTATATCATTTTTACATCAACTTTGAAGTTACCATAAAACTTAAAAGCATGACATCAAGAAAAATGCTTATTTATAGGAAAGGGGGATATAGCGGGGTAACAAAATCGAGGATATAGCGGATTATTGCCGCAATATTGGGGATAATAACGGATCCGCTATATTGGGCCGCTTTATAGGAATATCGTTGCCCCAAAAGTCCGTTACGGGATATATCGGGGATATATCGAGGCAATATCGAGGAATCGACTGCACAGCTTCCAACATTAAATTACAAAATCCTATTAAATTAACTATTTTTAATTATCCAAAATTACAGGTTGTTACAAATGATATGACGCATATATGATATAACATAACAATGATAAAAAAATAAAAACTTACTTAGAAGTAGAACAAATCCAGTACATTAGGTACAAACATAACACAAGTTTTTAAACAAGTCTTAAAAACATCACAAACATAAAACTTACTCAACGTCAACATAAACATAAAACAATTTCAACATAAACATATGAGAACCAAAAAACAAATTGACAATGCAGGATGTCCAAAAAACAACATAGAATCCATGCATGAAATGAAAGCCTAGTTTCCATGAAAGCTAACTAAAATGAATGTTTGAATATGAGTAATTTGTGTTTGTAAAGTGTAAAAGGAAGAAAGAATAGCAATTTTAGAATCGTAAGTTACTAATCTCCCCAAGTTGGTGATGGTGGTTGTGACGACCCGGAATTTTTGTATATTTGAAATGTGAATATTTAATTTATTTTAAATATCCGAAGGTTAAATTTTAACTTTAATTTCAAATATACAGTATTTATTTGGATAATTAATTATTAAATTTAATTATCGGGATTGGGTAAAATATTGAATCTTGATTTTAAGCTTGTTAAAATAGTTCAAAGGTTCAGAAAATTTATATTGTTAATACTGAAGATGATAGAACTTTTAAAATGGAATTTTAAAGAGTTTTGTTCAGTTTTAAAATATATCGTTGAAATTGAATTTAAAAATAGCCGTTCGAGGCACAGTCTCGAAATTCGACGAAACCAGTTCCATTGGATCCGTAATATTGTATTATTTTCGGATTTTAAATTTTGGAGTGTTTGGAGTTGTTATGTAAGCATACGGTATATAAATGTGTTAAAATTTATATAGGAAATCCAATATAATAACTGGTTCAAAAAGCTATCTTCTCCATACGACCGAATTAGGACTCGAAACCTTTTCCTGTGCGTTCGGAATAGGGGCAGAACATTATAAACGCCTGGCGGCACGCCTCGATAGGAGATCGAGATTGTGAGTTGCATAATTGTGACAATTTAAATTTAAATTTAAAAATTATATATATATATATTTAATATAATACTGTTTTCACAAGGCAAATTACACATCTCTTCTCTTGTTAATTCAACACTTGGCAAATTAAAGACACGCGTTAGGCAAATAAAAGAAACCGAAATGTTTCTTCTGCTCGTACTTTTAAAAATCAAAGAATTGAATCTCACATTTAGTTCAAAATCAAGCTCGTTTCTCTTTTCCTTCGAGATCCAAATCTCGTCCTCCTCAATCCAAAACGAATCGCCTACCCTCATCGGCGACTGTAGTATCGACTCCAGCCATTTATCTCAAGCACGGCGAAGGATGGTGGGATGGTAGTTTGGGGTATCAGAGGCGTGCAAGGTAGGAACTCACGAAGCTAGGGTTTTGAAATGGGAGGTCGCTCAAGTTAGTCGCGGTGGCTGAAATCGAATGGGTAGGCAACGTCGCGATGATTCTAGGGTCTCGCGAGTTCGCGATGGTGATGCTGAAGGGACGGTGGAGACATATTGGGTTGCGCACGCGTGAAGGGCAGATGCGAAGGCTCGGGTGATGGTCGAGGCGGTGACGTTTCGAGCTAGGTAGTGGCTAGGGTTTCAGTAGCTTTGAGGTAATCGCTGTTTATTTCTTTTGATTTTAATCAAATTAACTTACTGCATATATGAAATTATGTAAGCCTTCGAAGATAAAATTTGTTAATGCTGAAATTATAATAGTTACTGTTATGCAGTTTCAGTTTAATATGTAAGCTGGAAAATTTAAATGCAGTATATATATATACTATAAAGGTAGTTTTATTTAATAGAACTAATTTAATTTATTTTAGTCACAAAAAGATTTTTAAGGGAAAATTATGTAATTAAATTATTAGTTAATTAAATTTATAAATGGTAATTTATTTCTCGATAAGTTCAAATGTTAATAAACTGTAAATGTTTATACAAGGTCCAAAATCATGAAGGAAATAGCCGGTTTGGACCAGATTGCAAAATAGAAGGGGCAAAAGGTGAGTTAATCTCACTCAGTTAAATTTAAATTTAAATGGTTAAATTTAAATAATTGATTGAATGGTTGCATTGATTGAATATGCTATATATATATAGTAGTATATAGCAATATACACATATTGGCATATGTGTATATTGGAATTGTTGATATTCCCGCATTTATATAGCGGATGAGACCCTATGCGCCGCATAATGGCGGATGATAATTTATAAACCCATATACCGCGATATTCCACCTCGAAGTGGAATTGGTATTGTGCTAACGTCTGTGGATGCAGGGAAACAGGTTGGAGGGATCCAACTGGATTCCTCAAAATATTTAATTTTTGTTTAAATATTCTGTGATATGATTTTTGATATCCTGTGATGATTTATATTGGATAATCTGGTTGGATTGAATTTCCCAGTATAATGAGTTATCAAAAGCAATTGAATTGGATTTTTGGAAAATATAAAAGAGTAAAATTAAGTTAAGTAATTCTAGTGAATTCGAATAAATTAAATATGGAAAAGAGGAATTTTGAATAAATAGAGAAATGTTGAATTTAAAGAAGACTTATGTGATGTTATTTAAAGGGATAAAAATTTATTTTAATTCAATGTTTAAATGTAATTAAAAAGAGAAGGAATTTGGGAAATCTGAAACTTGTGCTTCGGTTTAAAGATTTTAAATCATAATGAGAAATAAAATCTGGAAGTTAATGAATTTGGAAATAAATGGATTAAGTAAGAAAATTTATTTCAAAGTAAAATAAATTGGGAAATCAATTATAAATTGATTTAAATACTTTGGAATTTGAATTTTAAAGAGAAATGAGATCTGGGAGAGATAAACTGGGTTTGTAAAGTAAAATAAAATATCAAAGGATATTTGAAAATATAATTTCAAAGTGGAAATTTATAAAAAGATATGGTTTGGTTTAAAAATAAATGTTGATTTATTTTTAAAAGATGGAAATGAGAAGTGTATTTCTTTGGATAGCCAAGTACGTTTTCAAAGCAATTTTAAATATAAGTTAAAAGTTTTAAGTATGTTTTAAAAAGCATGTTTTAGAAAATTGATTATTTCTAAATGTTAGTTTTCAAAGTAGGTATTTTTAAAATCTATTATTGTAGTAATTATATAAAAGTGATTTGCTATTCTGTTTTAAAAAGAGAAATTTAGTTTATATTTATAAAGTGGTTTATTTTAAAGTATATATTTTTAATAAAGTATTAAAGTAGTTTGATTTCAATGTTATAAAATATATTTAAAATAAAGTGTTTTTAAATTATTTTAAAAATAAAAGTATTTTGTACTTGGTGATTCAGTGGAAATAATTATTTGGGAAATGTTTTCCGTAAGCGGAAACTGTTTTGAAATTGTTTTCAAATGAGCTTTGAAAATTTGGAAATATATCTTGGAAAGATATTTGGGCAAATAAATAATGTGGGAAATTATTTAATTATGTGATGGTTGCTTGTGGATGTTAATTGATAGTTAAATAACCGACTATCAATATTGGCCAAATGCGCTGATCGTTTCGAAGAGACCGGGATCGGGTTTCCGTATACCGGGATTCTAGGTCTGGAGACCCGAATACCACTTCGATCCGGTTTGTACGTTTCGTGTAACGATTTCGGAGTCGAAGATGGAACAGTGAAGTGCAAGGGCTAGTCGCTACTAATCCTGAGGATATTTCCAAAATGGATGTAGTAGGAATAGTGCCTTCGGTTCCGTTCGGACCCGGGACGGACTTGTATGGACGAATGCTTTCGTGACATCGTCAGCGGACGATGGGCATTCTAAGGGATATGTTCTCTAAAAGGTATCGTTTAGCCTCGAACCTCATCAACCGGGAATGACTGAAAATCAGGGGTTATGCAGCAAGGCTTCGTGGGTAGCTCCCACTGGAGGGTAAGGTCATCCCTGTCTAGATGTCCCTTTTTATTTCGGCTTAGTGGTGCGGTTGCTGATCCCAACCGTGGGGTGATTTTATTCGGGATCATCCAGTAAGGGATGGTTCCGGCCTTGTGTTGCAGGGGAGCGGGCGTACTCCTCGGTACGGTGATCTAGGCCACGTACTGTGATAGGTGGTACCCCAGTGCCTAGTCATTCGTTGGAAATCCATTCTCCCTACGTGCCTGTACGGTTTTGATTGTGCCCAACTATTGTTGAAATGTGAGATGCAAGCATTTCAGCTAGATTCTATTTTACTTTCTGTAGACACTATTATAATATCAGAGGATATTGATATAAAGTGTTTTAGCTATCGTAAGGTAAAAACCCAACATGTTTATTTGTGGCATGGTCTTACGAGATGCTTTTATTTTCAAAAGGATTTTTGAAACTTTAGTAATCAATTGAGTGTGATTTTCTCACGCTGGTATTCCAGACTGACTCGGGTATTGTTTTATATGATGCTCGGGTCAGACCGAGTATTATAAATTACAGGAAATGATGCTGTGGAGCTGGATGGCGATACATACTTTCGTATTTGAGTTATATATTCCGCTGTGTATTCAGATTGTGAGGACAAGTTATGATTACTGTCCAGTTGTATGATATTGATGTGATGTACTCTGATGATGTATTGGGATGATGTATATATAAACAGATATAGATTTCTTTTTGTGTAAAGATCTGTTATTACCTATTATAGTTTATTCCGCTGCGTATGAGAGATTCTGTTGTTGTTTTCTATTTTTCTTCTTCTTCTACCTCTTCTTCTTAACTCAAATGGTCCGGTTTTTCGAGTAGAAAACCTCGGGTTGTGACAGTGGTATCAGAGCTTAGGCTAGCGATAACCTTGGCTCTGGTGGAAATTTTGAGTGTATAAATAAATATGAGCGCGTATTTGTTAGTGAATATAAAATGGTTTTATATTGTGTTGGCTGGTTTATTGAGTAGTTTATGGATTCTGGTCGATGTGTGGGACGCCACAACATTGATAGGAATCTCTAAACACTTGAATAGAACAATTCAACATAGTATTGTTTTAAAGTAGGGTAAATGATATAATTTTACCCAAATTATTTTTGTATATAAAGAAAGGTTTTGTAAACTATTTCTAGTTAATATATATATGGTTGTTTGGATGTTAGAAGTGATAATATGGAATTATTATCATTAATATATGGAAACTTAACTAGAAAGTGAAATTTATAACCAAAGCAAAGAATAAAATTTTATAATAAAATAAAATTTGAGATATAAATTACAAATGTAATTTATAAAATTGAAATAAACTTCATATACAAATGAGATTTGTACTTTAAAAAAATAGAATTCCAGA
Organism: Allium fistulosum; assembly: GCA_030737815.1. Classification (NCBI taxonomy): domain Eukaryota; kingdom Viridiplantae; phylum Streptophyta; class Magnoliopsida; order Asparagales; family Amaryllidaceae; genus Allium; species Allium fistulosum. The sequence continues at coordinate 1,623,045,060 of CM060901.1, forward strand.
GAAATGTGGAAAATAAATCGGAATGGATTTTAAGTTTGGAATTTTAGGAAAGGTTTGAATTCCTTGAGATTTGAAAATAGTTTTCAAAGAGTTTAAAGAAATAATAAGTGGTATTATTTCAGGAATATTTTGAGTTGAGTTTGGAATCTAGAAAGATTTGAAATTTAAAAATATTTGAAGTGGTTTAAAGAAATAAAACATTTAATTCTCTTCCGGTCGCTGGGAAATAATTTCGGTGATGACTGCAGCCTCATCGATGTTCATTTTCGAGTTTCCAAAGAGAAATTGCTACCTAGATGTATGGGCTGGTGTTTGTTTGCAAAAATGAGTTTGGTTTTGGAATTGAAAAGGGTTTTGGGTATAGTTGATTTCAAAAGTGATTTTGAAATTCTGGGAAATTGTTTAAACTCTGGAATCTTATTTAAAATGTTTATGGAATGATGAGAAAAATAAAATATATATTAGTTAAATAAATTGTATAATCCCTAATTAAAAGTAAAAGTATAAATGGGATTGAATTTAAATAGATGGAAGTATGGATATAAATAAATTGTGGCTTATAAAATTTAGAAGTGGAATAAATAAGCCAAAATAAAAGTTGTTTTGAATTGTGAAAAATGGATGTAAATCCAAAACTTGAATTATAAAATAGATTGAACTTCAGTAAAATAGTTAAGTGATTTTCGAAGTAAAAATCAAATATTGAATTGTAAAAAGAAGTGTGCTAATTTGGAATAAATTAGAAAAGTGGATATGTTAATGGAATTTGGATTTGGTAATAAAAGTGGAAGTATAAATGAATAATGGAATTGGAGTGTAATAGTGATAATTTGAATTGTAAATAAATTCAAGTAAGCAGAAATGATTGAAGTGGCATTGTTATTAATATAATACAATTCAGGAATAAGTATTGAATGTGGATTAGAGATTATATTGGATTCAATGAATATACCACTTATATTAAAATGGAAGAGAGTTAAAAATAAATTGAATTGGAATCAATTTAAATTGGCTATGAAACTTAAGCAATTATTTATTCTTATGGATATCGTCAAAACTGCATAAAATAAACCGTCGTTTGACGTAAGTAAAGTAAATTAAAATTCTATCAGTTGATAGAAGTTAAATAAATTGATTTTGAGATCAATTGAATTAAATATAAGTTTGATTTGCTAAAATGAGCCGAATGTGAGAAATTGAGATGTGAACCATTTAAATTGGATGTAGTCGTACATAAATGGGTTGTAACAATTTAAATTAATGTTGGAACCAAAACATTGCTTATAAGTGTTGTTTAATCTACTTTCCTCATGGAAATTCTCTTGTTTGTTAGTTAAGTATATAAAATGTTTATATTGGACTTAAGAAATGAATGGTGAATTCTTAAGTAAATTTGGTATGGAGGAAAATTATTCTAGGTGAATAATTGAATGACGATTAAATTTTGAAGATGTGAATGGGATAAGTGTGATAAGTGAATAACAATTAAATGAATGTGAATAAAAAGGAAATTGATATAATTGATAATCAATTGGAATTTATACGTAGGATGTATGTATATTATTTTATTCGCATAATGATTTGATCTGGATTCGAGCACAGAATTTCGAGGTAATTATACCGATCCGAGTTGAGATTTTTCACTCGATTTTCGACGGCGAACCTGGATATGGATTGTTGATTGATTCTGGTAATTCTCTATCATAGTTTGTGGCTATGCAAGGAGAATGACGGTTTCTGATCAAGAAACCAGATCTGAGTCCGCACTAGGAAGTCGGGTGAACAATACTAGTTCGGAAGTGGAATTGTGTGATCGATTGAGCGATCGAATGTGATATTGCGTACGGATGATATATGTGCATCGTACGGGCTTAAGTAAAACAAATATTGGAAATTTGTAAAGAAGTCGATAAAATGACTTTGGGATTGTGATTGAATATTATTGCTTAGTAGGATATACAGGTATATAAAAGCAATGGATAAATTGGGATTTTTGATTTTAGAAGATAAAATTTAATGGCCCGACAAAAAGGTATGTATTTGAATTTCTATATGAAATTTGATTGGGTTTTTGATCCAGCCACTTGGCTTTTTGTTTTCTTTTTGAGATTGGGAGGCCGTAGAGCCATTTTGTAGTAGTACCGAGCTAGCCGCGCAAAGGAGACGCTGGCGAAATTTTTCGGAAATTTAGGGAGTTAGAAAAATTTTGGGAAATTTTGATAATTCAAAATTTGAATTCAAATTTAAATTTGAATGGATAAGTAGGTGGTATGGGTTGAACTTATGAATAAGTTTGGGAAGTTAAAAGATGATTAGTGTATCATTAATAAAAGATTGTTTGGGTATTGTTAAAACTGTTTGAATTTGGGAAATAGTTAATGGGGATTGAATCATTCTTCCTAACTAGTAATTTCGGGGACGAAATTCTTTTAAGGGGGGAGGAATGTGACGACCCGGAATTTTTGTATATTTGAAATGTGAATATTTAATTTATTTTAAATATCCGAAGGTTAAATTTTAACTTTAATTTCAAATATACAGTATTTATTTGGATAATTAATTATTAAATTTAATTATCGGGATTGGGTAAAATATTGAATCTTGATTTTAAGCTTGTTAAAATAGTTCAAAGGTTCAGAAAATTTATATTGTTAATACTGAAGATGACAGAACTTTTAAAATGGAATTTTAAAGAGTTTTGTTCAGTTTTAAAATATATCGTTGAAATTGAATTTAAAAATAGCCGTTCGAGGCACAGTCTCGAAATTCGACGAAACCAGTTCCATTGGATCCGTAATATTGTATTATTTTCGGATTTTAAATTTTGGAGTGTTTGGAGTTGTTATGTAAGCATACGGTATATAAACGTGTTAAAATTTATATAGGAAATCCAATATAATAACTGGTTCAAAAAGCTATCTTCTCCATACGACCGAATTAGGACTCGAAACCTTTTCCTGTGCGTTCGGAATAGGGGCATAACATTATAAACGCCTGGCGGCACGCCTCGATAGGAGATCGAGATTGTGAGTTGCATAATTGTGACAATTTAAATTTAAATTTAAATTTAAAAATTATATATATATATATTTAATATAATACTGTTTTCACAAGGCAAATTACACATCTCTTCTCTTGTTAATTCAACACTTGGCAAATTAAAGACACGCGTTAGGCAAATAAAAGAAACCGAAATGTTTCTTCTGCTCGTACTTTTAAAAATCAAAGAATTGAATCTCACATTTAGTTCAAAATCAAGCTCGTTTCTCTTTTCCTTCGAGATCCAAATCTCGTCCTCCTCAATCCAAAACGAATCGCCTACCCTCATCGGCGACTGTAGTATCGACTCCAGCCATTTATCTCAAGCACGGCGAAGGATGGTGGGATGGTAGTTTGGGGTATCAGAGGCGTGCAAGGTAGGAACTCACGAAGCTAGGGTTTTGAAATGGGAGGTCGCTCAAGTTAGTCGCGGTGCCTGAAATCGAATGGGTAGGCAACGTCGCGATGATTCTAGGGTCTCGCGAGTTCGCGATGGTGATGCTGAAGGGACGGTGGAGACATATTGGGTTGCGCACGCGTGAAGGGCAGATGCGAAGGCTCGGGTGATGGTCGAGGCGGTGACGTTTCGAGCTAGGTAGTGGCTAGGGTTTCAGTAGCTTTGAGGTAATCGTTGTTTATTTCTTTTGATTTTAATCAAATTAAATTACTGCATATATGAAATTATGTAAGCCTTCGAAGATAAAATTTGTTAATGCTGAAATTATAATAGTTACTGTTATGCAGTTTCAGTTTAATATGTAAGCTGGAAAATTTAAATGCAGTATATATATATACTATAAAGGTAGTTTTATTTAATAGAACTAATTTAATTTATTTTAGTCACAAAAAGATTTTTAAGGGAAAATTATGTAATTAAATTATTAGTTAATTAAATTTATAAATGGTAATTTATTTCTCGATAAGTTCAAATGTTAATAAACTGTAAATGTTTATACAAGGTCCAAAATCATGAAGGAAATAGCCGGTTTGGACCAGATTGCAAAATAGAAGGGGCAAAAGGTGAGTTAATCTCACTCAGTTAAATTTAAATTTAAATGGTTAAATTTAAATAATTGATTGAATGGTTGCATTGATTGAATATGCTATATATATATAGTAGTATATAGCAATATACACATATTGGCATATGTGTATATTGGAATTGTTGATATTCCCGCATTTATATAGCGGATGAGACCCTATGCGCCGCATAATGGCGGATGATAATTTATAAACCCATATACCGCGATATTCCACCTCGAAGTGGAATTGGTATTGTGCTAACGTCTGTGGATGCAGGGAAACAGGTTGGAGGGATCCAACTGGATTCCTCAAAATATTTAATTTTTGTTTAAATATTCTGTGATATGATTTTTGATATCCTGTGATGATTTATATTGGATAATCTGGTTGGATTGAATTTCCCAGTATAATGAGTTATCAAAAGCAATTGAATTGGATTTTTGGAAAATATAAAAGAGTAAAATTAAGTTAAGTAATTCTAGTGAATTCGAATAAATTAAATATGGAAAAGAGGAATTTTGAATAAATAGAGAAATGTTGAATTTAAAGAAGACTTATGTGATGTTATTTAAAGGGATAAAAATTTATTTTAATTCAATGTTTAAATGTAATTAAAAAGAGAAGGAATTTGGGAAATCTGAAACTTGTGCTTCGGTTTAAAGATTTTAAATCATAATGAGAAATAAAATCTGGAAGTTAATGAATTTGGAAATAAATGGATTAAGTAAGAAAATTTATTTCAAAGTAAAATAAATTGGGAAATCAATTGTAAATTGATTTAAATACTTTGGAATTTGAATTTTAAAGAGAAATGAGATCTGGGAGAGATAAACTGGGTTTGTAAAGTAAAATAAAATATCAAAGGATATTTGAAAATATAATTTCAAAGTGGAAATTTATAAAAAGATATGGTTTGGTTTAAAAATAAATGTTGATTTATTTTTAAAAGATGGAAATGAGAAGTGTATTTCTCTGGATAGCCAAGTACGTTTTCAAAGCAATTTTAAATATAAGTTAAAAGTTTTAAGTATGTTTTAAAAAGCATGTTTTAGAAAATTGATTATTTCTAAATGTTAATTTTCAAAGTAGGTATTTTTAAAATCTATTATTGTAGTAATTATATAAAAGTGATTTGCTATTCTGTTTTAAAAAGAGAAATTTAGTTTATATTTATAAAGTGGTTTATTTTAAAGTATATATTTTTAATAAAGTATTAAAGTAGTTTGATTTCAATGTTATAAAATATATTTAAAATAAAGTGTTTTTAAATTATTTTAAAAATAAAAGTATTTTGTACTTGGTGATTCAGTGGAAATAATTATTTGGGAAATGTTTTCCGTAAGCGGAAACTGTTTTGAAATTGTTTTCAAATGAGCTTTGAAAATTTGGAAATATATCTTGGAAAGATATTTGGGCAAATAAATAATGTGGGAAATTATTTAATTGTGTGATGGTTGCTTGTGGATGTTAATTGATAGTTAAATAACCGACTATCAATATTGGCCAAATGCGCTGATCGTTTCGAAGAGACCGGGATCGGGTTTCCGTATACCGGGATTCTAGGTCTGGAGACCCGAATACCACTTCGATCCGGTTTGTACGTTTCGTGTAACGATTTCGGAGTCGAAGATGGAACAGTGAAGTGCAAGGGCTAGTCGCTACTAATCCTGAGGATATTTCCAAAATGGATGTAGTAGGAATAGTGCCTTCGGTTCCGTTCGGACCCGGGACGGACTTGTATGGACGAATGCTTTCGTGACATCGTCAGCGGACGATGGGCATTCTAAGGGATATGTTCTCTAAAAGGCATCGTTTAGCCTCGAACCTCATCAACCGGGAATGACTGAAAATCAGGGGTTATGCAGCAAGGCTTCGTGGGTAGCTCCCACTGGAGGGTAAGGTCATCCCTGTCTAGATGTCCCTTTTTATTTCGGCTTAGTGGTGCGGTTGCTGATCCCAACCGTGGGGTGATTTTATTCGGGATCATCCAGTAAGGGATGGTTCCGGCCTTGTGTTGCAGGGGAGCGGGCGTACTCCTCGGTACGGTGATCTAGGCCACGTACTGTGATAGGTGGTACCCCAGTGCCTAGTCATTCGTTGGAAATCCATTCTCCCTACGTGCCTGTACGGTTTTGATTGTGCCCAACTATTGTTGAAATGTGAGATGCAAGCATTTCAGCTAGATTCTATTTTACTTTCTGTAGACACTATTATAATATCAGAGGATATTGATATAAAGTGTTTTAGCTATCGTAAGGTAAAAACCCGACATGTTTATTTGTGGCGTGGTCTTACGAGATGCTTTTATTTTCAAAAGGATTTTTGAAACTTTAGTAATCAATTGAGTGTGATTTTCTCATGCTGGTATTCCAGACTGACTCGGGTATTGTTTTATATGATGCTCGGGTCAGACCGAGTATTATAAATTACAGGAAATGATGCTGTGGAGCTGGATGGCGATACGTACTTTCGTATTTGAGTTATATATTCCGCTGTGTATTCAGATTGTGAGGACAAGTTATGATTACTGTCCAGTTGTATGATATTGATGTGATGTACTCTGATGATGTATTGGGATGATGTATATATAAACAGATATAGATTTCTTTTTGTGTAAAGATCTGTTATTACCTATTATAGTTTATTCCGCTGCGTATGAGAGATTCTGTTGTTGTTTTCTATTTTTCTTCTTCTTCTACCTCTTCTTCTTAACTCAAATGGTCCGGTTTTTCGAGTAGAAAACCTCGGGTTGTGACAGTGGTGGTGATCGTCCGCTTAAATTCTTCCACATCCTTTTGAGAATTGTTTTAACATTGTTGATCTCATTTTCGTTTCGACCGACACGTGTTTCAATATGGTCAAGATGGGAGTTGAATTGGGAAAAGCCTTTGGAAATTTGTCGTTCAAGTTTCTTTTAATTTTTGGAGAGAGTGATATCCGACTGAAGTTTCTCCTTTTTTATGTCGAACTTGTAATCACCCTTGATAATTTTCATGAATTGTAGTCACTTTCTTCTTGCGATTCTATATGTGCTTCTTCAATAACATCTTCCGCATCATGCTCAATTTCCCTATTTTCTTCGATCAATGGATCTTTTCCTTTTCGTTATTGATTGTATAACTCCAAAGAGGGATATTTAGGAATAATTTTTGGTAGGTGCATTAAGCTAAAGAATCTATTTCGAGCAAGTTGAATTGTGCTACGATCGGTTCCATGACCTTGGACATTGAAGGCATTTAGTATTCTAGTGATGCAAGGAGCGTCGATCAAGGTTTGTTTCTTAATATCAAAATACGTCCGTAGTTCATCGTAAATAAATTATGCCCAATCTATTTTAATGTTACCAAAAATAGCATATAATGCTTTAATTTCATTATCATAAATAACTTTGTGGCTACATTGTCTTGGAAATATAGTTTTATCAACATTTGGAGGAGGAGCCTAGGTCTAGGGCGAAGGTTGATGGATTTGAATTAATTTTTATCGTCTTCCCATAAGTGATGTGAAATTGGATCTCGAGTTTTTACAAACTCTACATCATCTAAATCAATGCTATCATGACAACATTTAAGAATTTAAGCTATGTCGATAACTTTAATAGTGAGAATGGTTCCAAAAACACTATTCCAAAGAACACCTTTTTCTCGATGTACTCTAATAGCCGGATTATTTATGTTAGCTAAGAAAAGAAGGACACTAAGGTCATAAATTTGAACTTGATTATCTCTATAATCTATCAAACTAGTTATTTGAGTTTGATCCGTAAAAGATAATAGATTATATCGAGGATATCTATGGAGATCATGAAAAATACCATCGAAAGCCTTCAATTGTGATAGATGCTTGAGTCTAGCCATAGCCCTTTTTTGATGATATAACCAATTTTCTAGTTGATCTTCAATTGGAAATGTATTTGGAGGAGGACCATGTGAAGGTTCAACATTCTTGCTCTTTCTTTTTTTTGTTTTAGGAGGAATTTTTGTTTAGAAATTGAGATTGGGAATTTTGATTTTGAAAACTAGGGTTTGATAAAAGGGGTAAACCGTGAAAGTGATTTGAAGGGATGTCAGTTTATAATGAAGAGATAGGGTAATTTATAAAGGGGTAGGTGAAAAAAATAGGGTTGAATATATATTTTTCGAATTTGAATAGCCTTCCAGACATTTGGACTAAAATGATCAAACGTCTGTTAGTGGCAAGTTTCAAAACAGAGAATAGTGGAACAATCTGAACTATTTTCTAATGTCTAATAGTTTTGATCCAAGCGTTTGTTTGAGGAAAAATTAGAAAATTTTAGTATCTACAACATTCCAGACGTCTAGAACATTTATCCAGGCTTCTAACATGCTGCAATTTTTTGATACTCACACTTAAGTGTACAGATTTAATTTTTCTTTTTCTATATTTGATTCTTACTAACATAGTGTAAATAATTTCATTCATTTAATAAATTATTATTATATTATTAAAACAAATAATATATATGTGTGTGTATATATAAATGTATATGTAGGATAAAAGATCGATAAAGGAAATTCTTTATTTTTCTTCGTTTAGGTCGGATTCATTGGTAGGAAAGCATTCCCATGAACTTGGTTCAATGTTTGTGCTCATTCAGAGGTTTGAGTGGAGACCATGTGTTTGCACAAATTGGAATGTGATTCCAATTGTTGTTTAATGGTGCTTGTTCCCATGATTTTCTTGGAGGTGAATTGTATTTATTTACCGATGTTTTCGTTAGCCGAAGGAAATTTTTCCATATGCTATTTTTAATTGGAGAATGTCTGCAAATAGCTAGAACACAGCTTTCCAGAAAATTTAGATGTGCTCCTTGTCTTTTTTGCTCGTAATACATCTCCTTCTATACTACCATCATTTCTTGGAAAAATCTCATCAATTTTGGTATTGGAAGATGATGATTCAAGGTTGATTGAACGTTTGACTTTCTTACCCTTTGGAGAGTAGCCAGTGTGATATGAAAGTGATGGAATGATATTAACTGAAGATGATTTATTTGATGATGGAATTTTTTTTTGGAGTTGAATGATTACTTTTAGAAGATGGTGAACTATAATCGATTACGGAGTAAGTTGAATCGTAGCCGGAATCCATTTGAAAATTTATTTATGATATTTTATATTAGTTTGGTTAAAATGAAATGTTGTTTATATACTATATGAATTTGTTAAATTTGATCTGTAAATTATAGGTTGAGAATATTTCCTATTTTGTAGGAAGAAATTTTAGTTTCCTAATTTTATGTTTTCTAATATTTTTAATGGATAGTATATATTTGAGTTAATGCCCATAAAAACTTTTAATGGTTATTAGAATTGTGGAAGTGGTAACAAATTTTTAATATGTCGAAAAACTTAGTTTAACTCATGTAGTGATACAATACCAAGTTCACATCTTGGTTCAATAAATGAATTTTCATTAAGTGGTTTGGTGAAAATTTCTACGATTTGATTTTCGGAAGAACTAAACTCAAGCGATATTATGTCTTTTTCTATGTTATCATGTAGGAAGTGATGATGAATGTCAATATGTTTGGTACGAGAGTGGTTTACTGGATTTTTTGATAGGTTAATAGCACTTGTATTATCATAGTAAATTGGAGATTTATTAACGTATATCCCGTAGTCATGAAGAATTTGTTGCATGTATATCACTTGCGCATATGCCAAAGTAGCATATATGTATTCCGCTTCACACGTCGATAGTGAAACATAATTTTACTTTTTACTAAACCACGATACTAGAGACTATCTGATAAAGTGGCAAGTACCGCTCATACTCTTCCTGTACGTTCGACATCCTCCAAAGTCAGCGTCACTGTATGACACTGTTAGTACCTTAGGTATTGGTTTTGATGATAACAACTGTAGGACATTATATAAAATATAGATACTAATGGTTTATCAAGATATATATATATATATATATAGTATATAGTGTGTAGACAGGTATTGATTAAGAAGACTGTATAGTATCAAGATGCTAATATGTTAAGATGCTGGTATCAAGAGTAGATTCAAGGTGATGATGATTGATGATTGATGACTCATGAGTATTGAAGAGTTCAAGATAATCTAGATAAGTTATAGTCATTGAATTTATGTTAAAACCTTGATAGCACTTTCCTGATCTCTCTCGCCTTCTCTAGTTTTGTTTTAAATTGTTTTTCAAATATTTTGGTTTTAAAATAATCTTCTTAAAATGAAAAAAAATGAAAAAAAATTAGGGGTTAAAAATGGCGGCCTATTGTTATTCCAATTATCCTCCTTCCTTAAGAAATTTATTTTCCTTTCCTTCTTCCTTTGTTTCGCATCCTTACCCTATGATTACCGATCCAAATTTCTATTCGAAAAAAATTTCTAACACTCAAGTGGTAAATAGAAGAGGTTTCTACTCCCAAACAGTTAATCAAAATCTCAAAGAGTGGAACGGCTTCGAATGGAAATTGAATTCTTTCTTCAGATGTGGAGATGTTTCGCATTTTGTTAGAGATTGCCGTGCCCTTATTCGACTCTTTAGATGCAGGCATTTTGGTCACAAAAAGAATCGCTATTCGTGGTTTTCGAATTTTGGTCACAAAAAGTATTTCTGACCATGGATTCCAATTTTTTATGAAATGCATGAAGCTTAAGCATATATTTCTTGATCAATTATGGATTCAAAGATTTGAGGGTACCGAACTTTTGGAGGATCTTTTCAATCATTTTGATGCTGTTAATTCTGTCAATATAGGTATGAATTATAATGTAAAATTTGGTGATCCTAATGTTAGTTTAGATGATGTCTGTTTCAAAGATTTAAAGTCCTCTAAATTTAGTTCGACTGATGTGAGATTGGATGGACAATTGGATATCAATACTAATGTATTGGGGATGAATTATGTGGATCACTCACGCATGGATTCAATGCTATTGGATCTGATTATAATGAATATCATTTCAGATACTCACTGTCACGAGGCTGCTTCAGACTATGATAATCATAAGCAGGTGTTTGATTTAGGGATAGATAGTTTTGGTTTCTTTAATGTCAGGAATTGTAATTCAAAAGGAGGCAGTGATTACATATCGTTGAATGTAGATGTGGTTCAAGGTGAGGATGAAAATATCACAGTTCCTGAACCTCTGGTAACTGATAACAAAATTGTGAAGAGGTTTCATATTAACAGGGTTACCTCTAACAGTGAAGTGATCACTGATAGTTACAGCAAGAATAATCAGGTGGCTGACTTTCTTATTTCTGGTGCTTTGTATTCTGTATCATATAGTCTGAAATGTGATAATGTGCATTGCATTTTAAGAGGTGTTTTAGGTGAGGTTTTTCTTGAGATAGTCAGAGTTTTAGGTGATATTATATATAAGGAAAATGATGTGTTCACTAGAAGATTGGTTATTTTGGATGATGATCATCTCTGTGGTGTGGATGAGGACTTTGTCGAATTATCTGAGAGAGGGAGGGCTTTCTCTGATTATGTTTTGGGTGGAGATGATGGAGTGTCTTGTGCACAGGTTGCTTCTGTTATAAATTCTGTGTTTCAGACATATAAAGGAAGTGATATATTTGCTAATGGTGTTTATGAGGCTGATGTTGTATCTCAGTATACACGAATTTCGTCAACTACAAATAAAGGGATCCTCAGCGTGTTTAGAGTTGGTGGTTATGGGGCAGCTGATTTATCATAGAGTGCACGAAATCATTCAATAGGAATTTTATAGATCCAAAATGAGAATGGAGGCGGTGTTGTTGCGATAAGAGTTATATCACTGTGTGCGCAAAGATCTGTAGTAGTTATTGCATTGATTCAAGCTGTGATTGGAGACGGTTCTATGGTTGAGAGCTTCATGAGATCTGTTTTGCTTGTAAAGGATATTGCAGTGGATTCTCTTGATTCACCAAGAATATCTTCTGTTATTGGTAGAGATTGCAATATTGATAGGTCTGTTTTCTATAATACTGGAGGTTTTAGATTTATATTGTACTGTTGTCTTGCATCTCTAAGAAGATCTTCGCCATCTACTATCCATGCTGGCATTTCTTCTTATGCTCCCAAAGCTGGTAAAAGAATTAATAAGAGTATGATAGTTGTTAACATTAGAAGAATTCCTCATTTGAAACTTAAAGCTTCTTTGTCTTATACATGAGGGCTGATGGCTATTTAGAGGAGTTTTTCTGGAGTTTGTCGCTTTGGTGACTGTATATGCTTGATGTAGTTGTGGTTTGTTTTTTTGGAAGTTTTATCAAGTTTTGGTCGTTGAGGTTGCAGTTGTGGAGAGGTATGTTAGTAGGATGCTCTTTACTAGGAGTCGTTTCTGGTTTTAGATTCATGTTGGAGTAGTTTTTTTAGGGAGAGTTTTTAGTTTCTTTGGCTTTTGGGAGGGTTCTATTTTTTTTCTTTTTGTATGAGGGTTTTAGCTACCTGCATGTCTTGTTGGCATCTCCTTTTCTTTTGGTGATATATATGTACATGTGTGCTCTTCTCTATTTTGAGGATCACACATTTCTCTCAAACAAAATAATCTTCTTAAAATATTTTCCAAAGTCTGACAGGCCTAACATATCTCCGGTTTCCAACTGCAGTGAACAATAATCTCAGCATCATGGCCCTAAGCTAGTCTGACCTTACGCGAAGGTGGCAAAGGCTTGGAGAGAGTAATTTCAATCAAAGCTTTGGCATATACTAATCTCTTCCTAGCCACAGTATTTGAATCAAAACAAATCACCTTGCATACTAGGCCAGCCAGCCAGTCATTCCCAATCATAGACAGAAGAATAGAAGGCACGTGAGAAAAGTGGGCCCAGATAGGAACAGATAATACCTGATCCTTTACCTTGTCAACAAGCGGTCTCCAGGTGGTAATAATGAAAGGCTTCCCAGCAATAAGAATTGGATCTGCTTCTAGAATACGTTGTCTTTCATCACTATGCGAGAATTTGAAATAGAACATTGCATTATCAAAATGTACACTAAAAACCTAATTACATCGCACTTTAACAAGATGATAGTCAGGATTGGAGTCTAAGAAGAAGCCGACCAAATAATCAGACCAATAATCAATTCCGACCTGTATCACTTCCCTAGGAGGAACCATGATGCCTTCTATCCCTACATTTTCAAACAACTGGGCGTATGGACACCCGCATTTCTTAGCAATTTAGTAGATAATGACGACCACAAGGGAGCCACGGTAGAGGGAGAGGCAATCATACCAGTTTTAGGATTAGAAAACTGTGCATTAGGTTTAGAGAAATATTGGCATCCACACAAACATCTTGTTTGCATTCATTTCCACCATCCAAACTACCACCAACGATAACATCCTTAACTGCCTAATTCCCATCATTCACATGCTCATCATCTAAGAAATTGCCAACCAGACACTTATCAACTTGCTTACCCTAACATGCACAATCAACTCCGACTATTGGCCAGTAGAACCAGCTGCAACTGTTAAAAACATTGGAGATAAAGGGGTATGCATCTGGATATTAAGGTCTTGCACAATACCTGAAACTGGAGAAGAAGACAGACCAGCCTTGCCAAATCCAGAATCACGAACTAGAGGCGAGGACATTTCAATTTCTGAGATCAAGTTCGTTCGATTGTCGGCAAGAGGGAAAATTGGCGAGGAAACATAGGGTTATTTTAGTATTTTTAAGTTTATATATATATATGTATATTTAATTTTTTTATACTTTAAAAAGTTATAATTATATTGATTTTTTTATATATTATTGAATACTCTTATCAAATCTTTCAAAATTATTTTATAAAGTTTTATTAAGTTATATTTTGATTGAAATATATACAAACTATATTTAGATGATTCTACAAAGTATCAAATAATTTTACAAAGCAACGGATTTTCAAAATAATATTTTTAAAGTGTTTTTCAAAATACAAAGGGATATGCCGACATATCCTACCTATGTATGTCGACATTGTGGCCGTAATATTCAAAATTCAAATTTGAATGGAAGTGTCTTTTAGTCGTTTCTCTTCGCGAATGGACATGACTAATGTTTCCCTATATATATATACCAGACTTCCAAACGAATTTTTAATAACTACTTTCTTATTCTTCTTTCCTCTTTTCACTCCTTTGATTTCTAAATCAATTTTTAACAAACTCTGCCAAAATTCAACTAGAATCAAATTCAATCATTACTAGTTTGATTCTTTTCATCTACTCTCTGATTTCTCTCATCTCTCTTGCTCAAACCAAGATCAAAATGCTATTCAAGAGTTATAGGATTAATGGTAATCAAGATCGAAGATCTAAGTCTGTAAAGTCTATCAAATCACACTCTTACACTTTGTGGTGTGCTTGGTATCCCTAAAATCCAAGTAGGTGTGACTGTAGCTTGTAAAATCAATCGGGTGTGCTAAGTAGCCAGTAAATCTAGTGGGTTCGCTTGTAGCCCAAAAATCAAGTAACTCTATCCAAAGGTCGGGATTCTGGAGGGTGTGCCTCGTAGCCTTGAAATCAAGTTTGGATTTGAATTCACTAGTTGAAAAGAAATTCGTACAAGGAATTGTGCGGGACTGGATGTAGGGTAACTCCGAACCAGTATAAAATATCATGTGTCCTTTCCTATTTTACCTTTACTACATTTAATTTTATCTACTCTTTGATTCTATGATTGTTAATTGCATCATTCCAAGTAGAATCTTAAAAAATTTGAAAAATATTCATATAATCCATTAAACACTATCCACGCCCCCTTCTAGTGTTAATTTAGCCTTAAGATCCCTATTCCATTGATTCATACTTGGTATCAGAGCATTGGTTTTTGAAGTATTCATCATCTAATTTTTGAAAAAGTTTAAATGGCTACTAACACTGGTAATAGTACTATTAGTAACACTATTAATACACTTGTTAGTAACTCATTTGTCGAAGGACAATCTACTGCTAGACCTCCACTTTTTTATGGCAGTAATTACACATATTTGTCATGTAGAATGAAAATTTATTTATAGTCAATTGGTTTAGACACTTCGAATACACACAATCTGAGTACACTTAACTCGAGACTAATTTTTCACAGTGGACTGCTGACCAAAAAGCAGTTGCACGAAGTAACTCTGAGGCTATGAATATTTTAATTTGTTCACTAGATAGAAATGAATTTAATAAAGTATCAATATGTAAGCCTGCATTTGAAATTTGGATAACTTTGCAAGTTACACATGAAGGCACAAGTAAAGTAAAACAGACCAAAGTTTCCATGTTAACAAACTAGTTTCAATTATTCAAAATGAGTCCAAATAAATCTATATCTAATATGCATAGTAGATGCCAAGATATAGTACACTCACTTTGAACCGGGTAAAAGTTTTTTTGAAGAAGATCAAGTTAGAAAAATCCTCACTTCACTTACCCCTGAATGAGATTAAAAGACTCTTGAATCGAAGAGGCTAATGACATTAGTACTCTAAAAATTGAAGAGTTAGTTGGCAGTTTAATGTCTTTTGAAGCAAACGCAGGGCATAAGAGAAAGCAAAGCAATATAGAAGAAATCTATAGCTTTTAATGCAACGATGGATAATTTGGATTCAGACAACGATGAAAATGAAGAAATTGCTTTCATGATAATGAATTTTAGAAAATTTCTAAAATATAGGAAGATGAACAATTTGAAAAGAAATGCCAACAATAATCCAGGAAGCGAAAGTGGAAACGAAAATCGCATTAGATGTTATTACTACGATGACCCTGGCCATTTAAAACGAGACTGTCCACATCCCGATAAACTGAAAACTATACCAAATACTGATTCATCTAGAAAATGGAGAAGAGCCTATACTATAATTAGACATTCAGACACTTCCTTAAGTGATAATGAATCAGATACAATAATGACTAACATGTGCTTTACAACAATACATAATTCAAAACAAAATGGTGAAATGGATCAGAAAAAGTTGCGCATTTAATATATCAAAATTTTAATTTCTTGAATGATTTTTTTTGCCTTTCGGTTGCTTTATTGGTTGTTAGGAATATCCAATAAAATTAATTATAATATTGGTTGAATATTGTGTGATTATATTTTAAATTTAACTATTTTATATATTTTAATAATCTAATAATAATATAACAATATATTTAAAATTATTTTTCTAAAAATAGAATAACTATAAATAGATATATATAATAAAATAGGATATAGTTAAATAAAAATCGTTTTTGAAAATTTCGACCTGTATGTCGACATACCCCATGTGCATATGTCGACATATGTAGATAGATTTTGAATTTCCCCCCACCTTTTCACCAACCCAATGTTTTGAAAAGTTGTCTTTTGACAAAGAACATGTCCTTTGATTTCTATTTACTTACTCTATCTCCATCCATTCATTCACTTTTATTTAAATTCAAAAATCATAAACTCTCTTATCTCTTCAAACTACTTTCCAATGGCATCCTCAAGCAATACTAAGGCAACCATGAGGCTTTCTAAGAAAATAAAAGAATATCTTTTTAACGATCAAGAAGCCATGCAAGCCTATATTGAGTATTTATCTTTCGGAAAAGTCTTTCCCGGAAGATTTGCTATTTTGAAGATTTTTCTACTTATGATCTTTTCAATCTTTGTTTTCAAAAAAATTCTTGGTTTAATCGATGTTTCCCAGAATGATTTCATTGTTATCCAAACTTGGTGATGATGTTTTATGCAAATTTAAAAGGAAAGTTTTATGATGGTAGAGAAGGAGAAGTTTGGAGTAGTGTCAAGTGGACACAAATTGTTTTAAATTGTGAACTTTTGGGTCACATTCTTGGATGCAAATCTAGTGGAATGGACCTTTCAAATTGATTTTCAAAGTCGTGAAATAATTCATGATATTTTTGAAAGTGATGATGATTTTGAATTTAAAAACAAAAACTTACGTCTAAAAGTAAGAATTTTAAGTGTAACGACCCGTAATTTTACCACTTTGAAAATAGAATATTTAATTGATTTTAAATATTCAAATATAGAATTTTCAAACTTAAACAATCATTTTTTATCCGATAAATTATAATTGTAAACTTATTTTTAGAATTAGTTTAAAAAAATAAGAGACTTTGGAGTTTCATCGTAAAATTGACAAAAGCCGATGTTCGATAAAATTGGATATACATTCAATTTCTATTTTAAATGATCAAGTATTCTTTTAAAATTCTAATAAAATGAAAATAATTGATTGATAAAAGTTTTATAAATATATATATACTTGTTTTATAAAGATAGATAAATTTCGTCGCACTTTGACCAATCGAGTTCGTATTTTACAATTGGATTTTAATATTATTAAATATGGTTTATAACTAAAATAAACTTGTTTTAATTATTTAAAGATGATAACAAATCAATTTCAAGTTTTGTTGTCATAAATAAATAGTTTGATTAAAAACAGAGAATGTGATCGGAAAACGTTTTGTCAAAAATCAATGTTTTGTTCAATGTAAGTTGTGTAAACATTTGCAACTTGAATAGTTGTTATATAAACACATTAACAAAGAAATAAACACCTCACTTATATTAACTATGAATTGAGCTAAGTGTTTAATTAAGTAAAGAAAAGTACTTAAAGAATATATTTTCACCAAATCCAACACAAGTCAAATCAAATCACATCAAAACAAAAGCAAATCAAACCAAATCTCCACCTTAGTCTACTTGTCCAACTAGGTTCATCCCCTAAGTATTAAGTAAAGATGACATAAAGTAATGATGTGATGTGAAAATGGTAAGTTTATGAAAAAGCATGTTTACTTAAATGTTAATGAAGGGTATTTTTGTCATTTGACAAAGCTTAATGGTTAAGGGATTTAAGGCAATAAATAGCCATGAATACCACTTCCATCCTCACACAAATCACTCTCTTCTCTTCTTCTTCTTCTTGAAATCCATGGATTCTTCTTTTCTCTTTCTTTACTAACTTTCTTGAAATCATATCAAACCAATTCCAAACACTACCAAACTTTGCCAAATACCTTAGAATACCATTAGAACATGGTTTAGCATTTAAGAAATCAAAGAATAATGTAGGAGAAAGTGGAACATGGTGAGACCGAAAACTATGGAGGTGATCAGAGGAGATGGCATGAGTTTTGGGTGATGGAAAAGATCATGGCTGAGAGCAAAGCATGGTGTAGGGTGTGGTCTAGAGCATAAAGCAAGGAGGAATGGTGTAGAAGTTGATTAGTTGAAGTTAACAAAATTTTTAGTGAAGTGTTGGATTGAATGAATGTTGGTAGGAAGTGAAACGATTTGGTTAATGGTGAGTACTCACATTTTTACTAATTAATCTCTAAATTATTTCAAGTATAATGATTCGAAAGTGTAAATATCGATACATGTCTTTAGGCCAAATTTGATAGTCGGTTATTTAACTATCAAATAACAACAACAAAATCTAGAGATTTAATTAACCAGAGCAATCACTAAGCCTCAAAAACATTTTCATTTATAAATCTCCTTTCCCAAATGTTTATCAACATTCATATACTTATCTCCTTTACATAAGTATATTCATAAAACATTTATAAGATTTCTCATTTCCAAATCTCTTAAACGGATTTAACTACATTATTTAAATTGGAGAAAAGGATAACCCTAAGCACTATTTCTTCGGTGTTAAGTGTGGAATGGATGTTCCGTACCACCTTTTTTTAAAAGGTCAAAACCTCGAGAAACCCAAACCTCGAGTTCCTGATGTAATTATCTTCAATAAATCCTTCTATAAATTTCCCTTACCCATGAAATCCTTTTTTCTTTAACCCAAACCCATTTACAAAACATTTATCAACCTCCATACTCATTTATGAAATATTCGAACCCGGTTATATAAACTTCTTTATAAACTTTCAAACCTTGTATAAAACTTCCCTTTATAGACATCCAAACCCATTTATAAAATCCTTTTATAATCATTCAAAACTATTTCTAAAACTGAATTTATGAATACCCTAAGATTATTCATAAACTTCTTTATATAATATTCAACACAATTGTCAAATCATTCTTCAAATATCTTGTTCATAATAAAATAACCTTGAAGATCATTTTAAAAGAAAATGAAATATTAACTTTCCAAAACCAAACGGAGGCTTAATGACTACAATGGATCATTAAATTTGGGTTTAGTTATCCAAGTTATATCATGGGTATTGCCTAACATCAGATATGGAAGGGACTTACATATAACATACAATCAATCATAGGTAGATGTCCAGTAATAAATATAGGTAAATCCATAATCGGGTGAATTTTTTCTACATATAAGTATATTCCATATGCTTAAGTTATCATGACCCGCTTATTGAAATTAACTTCCTAGTGTCTATTACATTACCGATATTCGGTATTTGTGCTAAACACAAGTCACTTACTTCCCATAAAATGTGTCAACATTTTATAATCACTACTTTAATTCATTTGGCTACTTAGTGGTCCAGACGAGAGATCCTTTGATTTGAAATCAATTAACCTTAAAAATAAAATTAATTTAAAACATAATCGATTGGGTTTAAAAATAGCTTTGAGGAGATTAAGGTATATTCAATTATCTTAAACCCTAACTATATCTTAACTAAATCAAGATTAATTCATAATTAAACTTTAATTAACTTAATGAACTTGGTTAAGTCCTAATTAACTTCTTAATGTATCTTAGTTAAGGTTAAAACAATTCATTATTAGTTAAACCCTAATTAATTAAAAGTCAATTAAATATTCACTTAATTAAATAATTAACTTAATTAAATAATACTTAGCCATTTAATTACTTCTTAGCTTCATTAATCACTAATTAAAACCTTATTAATCAATAATTAATCATCAACCTTCCTTAAGTGTTACTTAACCCTAATCACTTAATTACTAATTAAGTGCTAATTACCTTTAATTATTTTATTAAATAAATAAATTATTAAATAATCTAAACTTAATATCTTTTTATGCTACTAATTAAGTGTGAAAAACTTTTGCAAAACAACTCCAAAATGAATCACTTAAAGATGGAAAACGTGAATTTTTTTGTTGAACTGCATCCATAGCGACTATCGCTATGAGCGCAATTCGCTTAAACACACTTTAAGCGAAAACACTTGCTTATTATTTCTTATTTCATGTTTAGAATAATAACATTTAAAGTTTTTGGGACTTAGAAATAAAGATAGAAACTTTGAAATAATATCCAAACTTTAAAACAAGTGAACATAGTTTTTTGATTTCGAATCGGATCTCACGTCCGTCGCAACACACAAAGCTGTTAACTTTGTTTTAACTCAACATACTTTTGTTCTTAGATCACAACCATACATCCATACTACCATACTTTTAACCCCACAATGAAACACATATATAAACATAAGGTTATATGCTTAATATCTCGACAACATTACATTCAAATCTCAAATTCAATACCAAACATGTAATAGCCCGCAAACCCGTACCCCTTGAATCGACACTATTCTCCAACATATCGACTCAAAGTGAATGGAAATACGGACCATTAGGGTTAAAGAAGAAAGAGGTAGAAGAAGAAAATAGAAGACAACATCAGAATCTAACCATTGCAGCGGAATAAAATATAATAGAGAATAACTAATCTTTACACAAAAACAAATCTGTTTATATTTTACATCATCAGAGTACATATAACACACAACTGGATAGTAATCACAACATGTCCTCACAAAACTGAATACACAGTACACACAACACAGCGGAATATACATCAAGTACGAGTGATACGTCTCGCCATCCAGCTCGTTTCCTAAGCTCCACAACATCTTATCATGTAATCTATAATACTCGGTCTGACCCGAGCATTATAATAAAATAACACCCGAGTTAGTCTGAAAAACCAACGTGAGAAAACCACACTCAAATTGATTATTAAAGTTTCAAAATCCTTTGAAATCAAAAGCATCTCGTAAGACCACGCCACAAATAAACATGTCGAGTTTTTACCTTACGATAGCTAAAACACTTTTTATCAAATCTGTATGATATTATAATAGTGTCTATAGAAAGTAAAATAGAATCTAGCTGAAATGCTTGCATCACATTTCAGCAATAGTTGGGGACAATCAAAACCGTACAGGCGCGTAGGGAGAATGGATTTCCAACTAATGACTAGGCACTGGGGTACCACCTGTCATAGTACCTGGTCTAGATCAGCGTACCGAAGACCATGCCCGATCCCATGCAACACAAGGCCGGAACTACCTAAGGGTAATTCCGAGTAAGATCACCCCACGTTTGGGATCAGCAACCGCACCACTAAGCCGAAATAAAAAGGGACATCTAGACAAGGATGACCTCACCCTAATGGGCGCTACCCACATAGCCTTGCTGCATAACCCCTGATTTTCAGTCATTCCCGGTTGATGAGGCTCGAGGCTAAGCGTTACCTTTATAGAACATATCCCTTAGAATGCCCATCGCCCACCTGACGATGTTCTGAAAGCATTCGTCCATACAAGTCCATCCCGGGTTTGAACGGAACCGAAGGCACTATTCCTACTACATCCATTTTGGAATCACCCTCATGATAAGTAGCGACTAGCCCTTGCACTTCACTGTACCGTCTTCGATTCAAACTCGTTTCCCCACGGAACGTACAAACCAGATCGAAGTGGTTTTGGAGAAATTAATCTCGATCTCGATCTCGGTCTCTTCGAAACGATCAGCGTATTGTCCAATATTGATAGTCGATGATTTAACTATCAATTAACATTCACCAGCATCCATCAAACAATAAATAATTTTCCAAATTATTTATTTACCTCACAAATATCTTCGCAAGTTATATTTCCATTTTCAACCTTTTTTGAAAACAGTTTAAAAAAAACCACCTCCTCTTATGGAATAAATTCCCAAGTATTCATTTACACTGGAAACACCCAGTACAAAGCTTTAGATTTTTTTTAAAATAATTTAAAAACACTTTATTATAAAATACACTTTAAAACATTTAAATGAAAACTACTTTAATACATTATTCAAAAATATATACTTTAAAAATATTAAAATAAACTACTTTATAAAATATAAAACTACATTTATATCCTTTTAAAACACAATACCAAGTTACCTTTAAATAATTACTACTAAATTAAATTTAAGAAATACTTCCTTTTAACTTTAAACAATTAAAACAATAAATTTTCTAAATCATATTTTCAAAACAACTTTAAATCCTTTAACTCGTACTTAAAAGTTTGCTTTTGAAACGTACTTGGCTATCCAGGGAAATTCACTTCTCTTTCACATCTTTAAAATAAACCACTATTTATTTTTAAACAAATTTACCCATTCCTTTAATAAATTCCCACAGTGAATTTATTCCTCCAAATATCCACTATATATTCCTTCACTTTTATAAACCCAGTTTATAAATCCAAAGTCTCACTTCTCTTTTACAAATTCCGGTTTAAACACTTAAATCAATCCCCCAAATTGATTTCCAATTTACTTCACTCTTAAATAAATTTCCTTACTTACTCCAATTATTTCAAAATCCATTAACTTAAAATTTCATTTCTTTATTTTGATTTAAAAATCTCTTTTAACTGAGAATACCAATCCAGATTTCCCAAATTCCTTTCTTATACTTTTTAAACAAATTTAACCCTTGAATTTTTAAAATAAATTCTTTATTTCCTTAAAATAATAATGCTTGAGTTTTAAAATTCATTATTTCTCGGTTATTTCAAATCCCTTTTTCCATACTCGGAATTTATTTACTAGAATTAAAAAAAAAATCTCTTTTATTCTTTTCCAATTCATTCTTGAATTTATTCAAATTCTCTATCATTATCTACTTAAAAGTCTTCTCTTATATTTCCTTTTCAAAAATTCGATATATATATTTTTGGTAACCCAGTATACCCAAATATATTCAATCACCCGTTGCATCCAACATTTCAATCATCAATAATTCATCACAGGATATCAAATAATCATAACAGAGAATATTAATTAAATATTCTAAATAAATTTTGAGGAATCCAGTTGGATCCCTCCAACCTGTTTCCCTGCATCCACAGATGTTAGCATAATACCAATTCCACTTCGAGGTGGAATATCGCAGTATATGGGATTAATAAAATATCATCCGCTATTATGCGGCGCATAGGGTCTCATCCGCTATATAATGCGGGAAATCAATCACTCCAATATATATACTACTAATATATATATATATATATCATATCACATCCAATCAATTCAACCAATCAATCAATTATTTAAATTTAACCATTTAAATTTAATAATAACCCAAATGAGTGAGATTAACTCACCTTTGATTTTTAATATGCAGATCCAATCTAAACCGGCTTATCTCCCCTCGATTTAAGACCTTGTATAAACATTCATACGATTTTATTAATATTCGAAATAAATCGAACAACCCAGTTACCATTTAATTTTAACTAATGTTTTAATTTGAATTAATAATTAAATCTTTAACAAATTTCTCTGTTAAAATCTTTGGGTAACTAAAAATAATTAAATAAGTAAATTTAACAAATTAACCATCAACTCCATGGTTTAAAATAAATTAGAAATTTAAAAATGTGTATAAGTATATTTATTCTCTTTGATACTACCTATAAGTATATGTATGCTTATAAAAATAATTTATAGATCAAAAATAAAATAAAAATCTAATTTTATATAACCTTCAAAAATCCTAATTTATAGATCTTTCCAATTTAATACATTTAAAATTGCTACCTTCCTAAATCTTATATAAAATTTCTAGTTTTCTGTATATTTCCTTTTTTCCATTTTAATTATAAATTAATTAACTATCTGCTAAAATTATAAACTAAAATAAACTATATACATTTTAAAAATAACTTAAACATATTTCATGCATATCCGATTTATATATAAACTTTACAGCATTATAAAATTCTCTTTTCCTAAACTTTAACTATATAAAAATAATTACTGTTTTCCCCATACATATGTATGTATTTATATATATAATTTTATTTTAAACTTTGTTTTCTGTTCTACAGCAATCAGCTTTACTGTAAACATATATATATTTATCTTAACAGGAAATAATAAAAATAAAAAGAAAAGACCTTACTGCATCATCGAACACGGCTCCACCCTCTCGTCACTGACGACAACACCATCGCCGCATCCATCGCCTCGGGCTTGCACGCTCATCACAGCTTCACTGAGTCGCGACTACGACTTTGAATAGGCGCGAATTCGATCGCGTAATGTGCTCGAGTTCGACCAAGAACCCATTTCTTCGCCGCCATTCGTTTTCCAACGAATCAAATTCGTTTTCCCCATCTCTATTTTTTTTGTGAATTCGATTTAGAGAGCCGCCATTTTTTTCGAACTGAGAAAGGGAGAAAAGGGGAAGACGAGATTCAGTTTAAAGAGAATACGTTCGGCCATTATTTTTGATTGAACGAAAAAGCGTTTTCGTTTTAAAAATGAATTTTTGAAATATCTGATGGAAAGAAAGAGGGGAAAGACGTGACTAAAAGCGTGAAGGAGGGGTTTGGGTACAATGCTTTGTCGGTTAAGACTTGACTCTGATGTAATAGAATGTCGGCGGGTGAAGGTTGCTTGTATAAGAATATAAATATATAATTTAAATTGAATTTCAACTTATCTCAATGAATGCAACTTCCAATCCCGAACCCCTAACGAGGCATGCCGCTAGGCGTTTATAATGTTATGCGCCTATTACGAACACAATGGAAAAGGTTACGAGTCCTAATTCGATCGTATGGAGAAGATAGCTTTTTGAACCCAGTTATTATATTGAATTCGATATAAATTTCAGCGCGTTTATATATCGTACGATCACACGACAACTCCAAATGCTACGAAATTTGAAATCCGATAATAATAAATATTATAGATCCAATGGAACTGGTTTCGTCGAATTCCGAGGCTGTGCCTCGGAAAGCTATTTTTAAATATCAATTTAAACGATATATTTTTAAAACTGAACAAACCACTTTCAAATTCAATTTTAAAAGTTCTATCACCTTCAGTATTATTAATATGAATTTTCCAAGCCTTCAAACTATTTTTAACAGGCTTAAAACTCCATATTCAACATTTTTCCCAACTCCAAATCATTTAATTTAATAATTAAATTACCCAATAAATGATGATATTTGAAATTCAAGTTAAGATTAACCTTTTAAATATTTAAAATCAATTAAATATTCCAATTTCAAATATCTAAAAATTTCGGGTCATCACAAAACAGAACATCCATCAAATCACCATCGACCAGCATAATAACCATTCAATTTTCTCATCATATTATAACCACAACAACACATCATAATAAAGTCAAATTTTTTTCCAAAACAAAGTAGTTTTACTCACTGAAAATCTTTGAAACCTGAAATGCCTTTGATGCACCGAAAATTTCAAGATTTTCTTTTATCCAAATCGTATAAAATTTCAGTAGCTACAACTTTCTTTTTTACCACTTTTTCTAAGTTCAAGCTTAGGATTGTCAAAATCTCATTTCTTTGCAGTGTACTTTTAAACTCAGAAATTCAGGTCCGAAAATAACTCTCCTTCTTTTGACCATATCTACCTCAAAGAAAAATCTGATTTGAGTGATTCTTTTTTTTTAATTGTAGAGAAAAGAATTTTCTAAAACTTTTCTTTTGATCACTTTTTCAAAATCCGAGAGTAATATGTCTAAAATTCAAGTGGAAGACGACCTATTTTGGGGTGATTTTTGGTGCATCTAAAGCATTTCAGGTTTCAAAGATTTATGTTGAGTAAAACAACTTTATTTTGGAATTTTTTTTGACTTTATTATGATGTGTTATTGTGGTGATAATATGATGAGAAAATTGAATGGTTATTATGTTGGTCGATGGTGATTTGATGGATGTTATGTTTGGTACTGAATTTTAGATTTGAATGTGATGTTGTCGAGTTAGTAAGCATATAATCTTATGTTTATATGTGTGTTTCATTGTGATGTTAAGAGTATGGTAGTATGGATGTATGGTTGTGATTTAAGAATCAAGTATGTTGAGTTGAAACAAAGTTAACAACTTTTTGTTTTGCGACGGGCGAGATCCGATTTGAAATCAAAACTATGATTTCTAGTTTCAAAGTTTGGAAATAGTTTTAAGTTTTATCTTGGTTTAAGGTTTCAAAAAATTTCTAAATATTATTTCAAAACATGTAAGAGAAAGAAATTAAGTGAACTATTTAACTTAAAATAAGTAGAGCGAATTGCGCTCACAGCGACAGTCGCATGGATGTAGTTCGACAAAAATTCACGATTTCCATCTTTAAGTGATTCATTTTGGAATTGGTTTGCAAAAGTTTTTCGAACTTGATTAGTAACATAAAAAGAGATTAAGTTTATATTATTCAATAATTTTTTTATTTAATAAAATAATTAAAGGTAATCAGCACTTAATTAGTAATTAAGTAAGTGATTAGAGTTAGGTAACACTTAAGGAAGGTTAATAACCAATTAGTGATTAATAAAGTTTTTAATTAGTGATTAAAGAAGATAAGAAGTAATTAAATTCTTAAATATTATTTAATTAAGTTAAGTAGGTTAACTAATTATTATTTAATTAAGTGATTATTTAATCAATTAGGGTTTAACTAAAAATTAATTGTTTAAACCTTAACTAAGATGCATTAAGAAGTTAATTAGGATTTAACTAACTTCATTAAGTTAATTAAAGTTTAATTATGATTTAATCTTGATTTAATTATGATTAATTAAGATATAATTAGGGTTAAGCCAACTAAATATACTTTAATCTTTTCAAAGGTTGTCTTAAACCCAATCGGTTATATTTTAAATCAATTTTCTATTTAAGATTAGTTGATTTTAAGTCAAAAGATCTCTCATCTAGACCATTAAGTAGCCAAATGAATTAAAGTAGTGATTATAAAACACTGACATATTTTATGAGAAGTAAGAGACTTGTGTTTAACACAAATACCGAATATCGATAACATGATAAACACAAGGAAGTTAATTTAAATAAGCGGGTCATGATAACTTAAGCATATAAAATGTACTTCTATATGTGAAATTTTTGCACCCGATAATGGATGTATCTATATTTGTAATCTGGACATCTACCTATGATTGATTGTGTGTTATTTGTGAATCCCTTACATATTTGATGTTAAACAATACCTAAGATATAACTTGCGTAAGTAAACCCAAATTTAATGATCCATTGTAGTCATTGAGCCTCTGTTTGGTTTTGTAAAGTTAATATTTCATTTTCTTCTAAAATGGTCTTCAAAGTATTTTATTTTGAACAAGATATTTGAAGAATGATTTGACAATTGTTTTGAATATTATATAAAGAATTTTATGATTAATTTTGAGGTATTCAAAAAAGGAGTTTTAGAAATGGTTTTGAATGTTTACAAAAAGGATTTTATAAATGGTTTGAATGTCTATATAGGGAAGTTTTATACAAGGTTTGCAAGTTTATAAAGAAGTTATATAACTAGGTTTGAATAATTATAAAGAGTTTCATAAATGAGTATAGAAGTTGATAAATGTTTTGTAAATGGGTTTGGCTTAAAGCAAAAAGGATTTCATGGATTAAGGAATTTATAAAAGAATTTATTGAAAATAATCACAATAGGAAATTGAGGTTTGGGTTTCTCGAGGCTAACCTTTTAAGTGGTATAGAACATATGTTCCACACTTAACACCGAAGGAATAGTGCTTAGAGTTATCCTTTTCTCCAATTTAAATAATGTAATTAAATCCTTTTTAGAGATTTGGTAATAGGAAATCTTACAAATGTTTTGTGAATATACTTATGTCATAAAAATAAGTATATGAATGTTTTCGAAAGTAAACAATGATATGTTTTGAGGCTTAGTGGTTGCTACGGGTAAATAAATCTCAAATGGAATTGGTTGTTTTTTGTTTGTTTGATAGTTAATAACCGACTATCAAGTTTGACCCATTTTGACTTAGGAAGTATGAATGTAAATTCAAGTTCCTCGATTAAGACTCGAAAACTTACTTTCAAAAGAACCGGTAATGAGTCGACCAGAAATTATCGGTTGTTGATACGGAGAAACCGGGATCAGATCTATATCCGAAAACCACTCCGAACCAACATGCACGTTCGAGTGGTAGACATCTTGATGATAATTGAAGATGGTGCTCTATGAAGTGCAAGGACTACTGCTACTAATTTTGAGGGTGATTCTAAAATGGATGTTGTAGAGTTAGTGCCTTCGGTTTCATTCAGACCTATAACGAACTTGTATGGATGAATGTTGGAATTTCATTGACGCCTAGAGGGCAGTGTTAGCATCCCAAGATGGATTGCTATTAAGAAAGGTAAAATGTAGCCTTAAGCTTCATTAACCGGGAATGACTAAAACAGGGGATATGCAGCAGGGCTATGTGGGTCGCACCCATTAGGGTATATAATCACCTTTCTAGATATATACACAATCATCAACGAATTCGTGTACGTGGGAGCACTCAGTTAAAGGTTGCAAGGCAACCGGGGTGGTAATATATTCGGTACTATCCAACAAGGAGTAGGCCGGTTCTGTGTTGGCAGGGGTCGTTAGGTACGACCTCGGTACATATTTCTAAAGGTGTACTGTGGCGGGTGGTACCCTAGTAGCCGAGTCATTAGTTGTGACGCCCCACCTCTATGCTCACAATAACAAAGGTTATTATAAGGAATAACGTCTGCTATTGCGAAGAATAAGGCTTGTTAGAAGCGACCATCCGTAAGTTATGCCTTAGATGAGTATTGATTACATCAATAGGAGTTGTATAAATTACTCCCAAAGATATATATTCAATCCAAATCTAAAACGAAACTACGGTGGCTTAAGAAAAATCCAGAACAACTCATAATAACAATAACTCAGATAGTATAATCACATCAGAACAGAAATATCAGATATATAGCGGAAGACAAGTCTGGAATACATGCTACAACAATCGATAGTTCACACGAACCAAATATACAAATACATGTCATCAACATACATGAGATGAGAGTCGAATAACCAAAAGAACTCCTCGAAGGCTAGACAAAAGATGATGTGAAATCCCAAAAGCTGAAGCTGCTACTGAATTAGAGATAGAGATTACCCTGAAATGACTCGGTCTGACCCGAGTATTATTTAAAAGAAAATAATAAACGGATCAGTCTAATTTATTCTCAGAAATAAGTGAATGATAAATATCACTTAAACAAATAATTATAGTCTCGAATGAGACTATACAACATAAATAATCAGCATAGTTAAATGAAGAAATCTCAATTTAAACTCCATCAAAATCAGTTTTCAAATTCACAATTGAATTTAAAACAGCAATACGCAAATTTATAATCTCAGATGAGATTATACTCAAACTCAACTTCCAAATTCATAATTGAATTCAAAGCCACAATTCACAAAATCCAGAAATCAAAATAGATAGCTGGAAAATCAACAGTTGCAAAATCTAGAAATCAAAACAAGATAACTAGAAAAATCAGCATAAAAGGTGGATCGATCCCAGCAGATGGCGAGTTTTAGCAACGCCGCACGTGCATCTCAGATGGCCGAAGCCTACCAAGTACTATAAATTTTGGCGCCCATCAGATGACCCGAAGGTCCGCAGAGTGACCCGAAGGTCTAGTACTGGTAATTGACCCGAAGGTCCATCAGATGACCCGAAGGTCCAACAAATGACCCGAAGGTCCAGCAGAGTGGCTCGAAAGCCCAACAAAATCATCAGAATCATCAAACAGCAGATGTTTCAATTAACGAGTCCGGAATTAACCGAAATAGTAAAAGTGTGGTTCCATATTCCGCACTTTTGCTAAATCGTTTAAATCTCTTCATCGTTTCCTTGAAAGTGCAAAATTGTGTATTTTAAATAAATGACATTTTACGTTCTCAAACGGACAAGTCCGGAATTAAGCGAATCAGTAAAAGTGAGGGTTCATAGTCCTCAATTTTGCTGAAGCGTTTAAATCGCTTCCTCATTCTTTTGAAAGCGCAAAGTGTAAAATTTTTGGAAACACTTTTATTTTAAAACGATTTTTAAAATACGTGATTAAAACAGCAACATCTGTAGCAATTTCGACAAGGAAATTGCGCTTCACAAAACACCGTAAAAACGGATAACATAATCAGTATTGCGGAATAGCCGCTTGAAAATTCACTTTAAATTGACGGTTACTGAAGTCAAAACAAAAGTAATTTTTAAATCGTCAAAAATGCCATCAAAACAACACGCTTCGAAAATATATTGCGTAGTAAAAATTCCGTTATAAAAATAACGGAAACAAAATTTGTTTTAAAAACAATCACCGGTTCAACGTAAATTAAACAGTAGACTGCACTACTATATATTCATCGAATATTGGATAGCCTGGACTTAGTTTGTATGTAACACATAAATTGACAAAAGGTCTAGACTACACTTACGTAAAGAATACTTTTGCACAACAATGAAAGTTACAAAGTTTTTAAAGCAACCTCGGCAAAGCTACAACATGCTGACACGTGTATGCATTATTTACTTGAACCATATTTTCGTGCAACATGTATTAACAGACGCAAGTGATGAAGTAACCAAGACAAAATGACATGTTCACATTTTTGCATATTTAAGTTTTCACGCAAGTGAAGTAAACCAAAAATTTGGCCTGAACTCATTATTGACACATGTTAACAAAATAAGGCCTGGCACTTTTAAATTTTTATGCATGGACGTGCTTCACCTATTTGTACACTTGTCCAGTCAAAGCTTAAATGCACTCATGTACTAATGAAGAAAAATAAACTAACCTGGATCTAGTTTTTTTTCATACTTACATGCATGCATGCATTTATAAAATGGTCATAACTACATTTTTACACACTAGCCTGGACATATACTTCATGCACACGAAACAAAAGTATAATGCAAACAATTTTCTTTTTCCACACACGTGTATCTGGGCAAGCTATATACAAGCGCACGCATTGAACTACTTAAAAGAAAGGCATGGATACTCAACGTGCACACATAAATAAAATTATGGTTTGAGCAATATACACGTGCACACTCATATTGTAATCTACAAGACCAAAATGCCCTGTCCATTCACGTATTTAGTCCATATCTATTGCACGCTCATACAATTTTAAAAGGTCTGGACTCTAAAATTTTCACACACACAAAATGAAATATACGGTGAAACAATGGTCTGCACACGAATTTAGTGACCTGGGCCTGCTTTCGTGAGCTCGAACACGCAAAGGAAAAATAGCCTGAGCTTAACTAATGACCAGGCACTACAACACGCAAGTATGAAGCTGATGAAACTAATAAGTTTCAATGCTACAACTTTGCCCAAAAAGGAAATAACAAAAAGTATTTGGGCAACATATAAGCGCGCAAATGAAGTAATGAATAAATTAGATATGTGAGTTTTGCACTCACCTTTAATTCGCTCCAAATCAACAAGCAAGATTCAAAGAAGAGCAACAATTTTGGATCTGCCATTAACTCTTTTGCAGAGCTACTAAAAATGAAAGCAACGAAAAAGATGCCACTGGAAAAGAATGAACAAGAGAAAGATGCAACTACTTTTCCTCTTTCAAAAATGTGTACAAGTCAAATAAAAGTGCTGGCAACCATTGTACATATGCATTAAAGGCAGACGTGCACTAGTGAATAAAAAGGACACGGCTACAAAATATTTTGGGCAAAGCAACATGCAAAGATTACTATCATAAAATGAGGATGGCAGCAAATATGGGTTCAAATATTCGTGACAGCTAAACTGTTCAACTATTTATTTTTTTTATTTTTTTTTTGAACCCTCATTTGTTACACGTGAATGAATTATGCAATCAATTTCAACTGCTAACACTTGCAAGAATTCAACTGACTTTGCAAATTATATATTTTTCAAATCTCAATTTAAATTTTCCATTTTAAATTTTTTATTTCGACGGTAATCAAAAACCACGGTTGTTACAAACTCCCCCCCTATAAAAATTGCGTCCCTGCAATTTTCATACTAGAAGTTGTTTATAACACAAATAATTCATTTCAACAAAGAATAAAATAGAAAAGATGGATAAGAATGCTCACCCCTACCCGAAGAGTAGGGAAAGCCCGGATAAGAACGCTCGATTAATTCTTTGGTTTTCCAAGTGCAATTTTTGGGGCTTGCGGACCATTGAATTTTCACCAGCGGGACTTCTTTATTCCGAAGGCGTTTAACCTCCGAAGCTAGCACACGAATAGGATTTTGCACAATAGACAAGTCGGGTGAGATCTCAAGATCTTTCAACATAGGAGGATCAATAATAGAATCCGAATCTCGAAGGCATCGACGAAGCTGGGATACATGAAATACGTCATGAATTCTCGAAAACTGAATAGGAAGCGATACACGATAAGCAACATGGCCAATGCATTCCATAATAGGGAACGGTCCAATATATCGAGGGACCAATTTCCCGGAGCTACTAAAACGCACCACACCCTTCATCGGGGAAACACAAATGAATACGAGATCGCCAACAGAAAATTCCAAAGGCTTCCTACGATGATCGGCATAAGATTTCTGCCTATTCTGAGCCTCTTTCATTCTCTGTCGTATAATATCTATCCTCTCCGAAGATTCACGAATATAATCGGAGCCGAGAACTAACTTTTCCCCCGATTCCAACCAACAAGATGGTGATCGACACGACCTTCCGTAAAGAGCTTCGAAAGAAGCCATACCGATACTGGATTGAAAACTGTTGTTGTAAGAAAACTCAACAAGAGATAAGTGGTCTTCCCAACTACCACCAAAATCAAGAATGCAAGCTCGAAGGATATCTTCCAAAACTTGATTCACCCTTTCAGTCTGACCGTCAGACTGTGGATGATAATCTGTACTGAGATTGAGCTTAGTGCCCAAAGCTTTCTGAAGACTCTGCCAGAAACCACTAGTAAAAAGCGGATCTCTGTCACTAACAATAGAACTAGGCACACCATGAAGTCGAACGACTTCTTTAATAAACAGCTTAGCCAACAAAAGAGCAGTCCGATTGGACTTGATAGGAATAAAATGGGCTGATTTAGTCAATCGGTCAATAATCACCCAAATACTAGTATGGCCCGACCTCGAACGAGGTAGACCATCAATGAAGTCCATGGAAATCTGATCTCATTTCCATAATGGAATCTCAAGAGGCTGCAAAAGACCATTAGGACGATGGTGTTCAACTATAATAAGTTGACAAGTCATGCAACGACTCACATAACTTGCAACATCACGCTTCATACCTTCTCAAAAGTATAAGCGTTACATAACAACATACATCATACTACTACCCGGATGGGTAGTATACTTAGAACGATGACAGTCCTCAAGAATGTCATTTCTAAGATTAGAAACACTAGGCACGATCAACCTACCCTTCTTTCAAATACAACCATGAACATTAATATCGAAATCCCTTAGATCATCACTTCGGGATTCCGATTTACAACTCTGGATAAGACAAGAGAGATCTGGATCTTGTTTCTGTGTATCGACAACACGATCCAACAAACTAGGACGAGCTTCCATGCTAAATAAAAGCACGGGAAAAATCAGAAACTGAAGGACGGTCTCTAATATCACAAAGAGATAAAGCTTCCAAAATATTCCACTCTGCTAGCATCATGGAAACAACCACTTGCTGCTTGCGACTAAGCGCATCAGCAACTCGATTACCCTTACCAGGGGTATACTGAATATCGAAATCATATGAAGCAAGAAATTCGAGCCAACACTGTTGCCTCATATTAAGCTCTTTCTAAGTAACTAAATACTACAGAGATTTGTGATCAGTGAAGAGAACAAAACGCTCGCCCAACAAATAATGTCGCCAAATCTTTAGAGCAAAGACTATGGCGGCTAACTCAAATCATAGGTAGCATAACGAACCTCGTTAGGCTTTAGTTGTCTAGAAGCATAGAAAACTACTCTATCTTTTTGCATGAGAACTGCACCGAAACCAATACGACTAGTATCGGTACAAATAATGAAGTCTTGGTTTCCTTCGGGAATCACAAGAATAAGAGTATCGGAAAAGAGTTCTTACAAATAATCTTCTTTCCTGAAAAGCTAAAACTTCCAAAATTACAATTTTCTTTATGAAATCATTTTCCAGAAAAATTTACTTTTTATAGGTCAATTTATTGTGTCAAGTTGTCTCATCAAAGCGTTTAGGAGATTCCTATCGATAACGTTGATCAAGCGCATCGACCAGAATTCTTAAAACACTCAATGGGCAATACAATCACAAAATCATCTTCTATATGATAAACACAAATCCAATTATACTTGTAAGTAAATCTTATGAAAAAGATTTGCAAAATTTTAAACTGTTGCTTTCATCCAAAATCAATAAATACACAAATGGAGTCATCAAGATATTTGTAGAATACTCGATTCATAAAATGGATGAAATAAGCTGGGCAAACTGAATGACATAATAACTCATTTATAAGAATCATAACGAGTGCGGAATGCGGTAAGTAAAATGCTAACTTCCGCAACTTGTAGCCAAATGAAAACCGGTAGTAAGATCGAGTTGGGAGAAGAGCTAGAACGAATAAATCGCTTGACTTCCAACTCAGATAATTGAAGCTTGAGTTCCTCATTTTCCTTAACAAACATCCTCGTGGGAGGACGACTGAGAGCATCAACGATAAGATCAATATGGAACTCAATTTCCCTATTCGACGGCAAACTCGAATTAGGCTCAAAGACAACAGAAAAATCATAAACAACTGGGATATTTAGCTATAACAGCCTCCGATTCAAAGGAAGAATGATAGCATTCGAAGTACGGTCCATACTTCGAAATACAATAGATAACTGCTCGATAGCATCGGGATGTTTGAGATATAAAATTCTTTTAGGACATAGGATTGAACTTCATAACGGAGGAACCAATCCATACCCAAAACCATATCAAAACCAAGATGATCCATAACATGCAGATTTGCACGAAGGGAACAACCACATAGAATAATCCCAACGCCAACACACAACAAACCAAGAGTAGCGGATCCACCAATAGGATTTACAATCTTCAAAGGGTCGCAACGAGTAATAACATCCAAAGGAATAACAACAAAGAGCTCCTTTGACACGAATGAACGCGATGCACTCGTATCGAAAAGAACTCTAATAGAATGGCTACAAAATAAAATAAAACCTTCCTAAACAGAAGGAGTAAAACCTTTGGGCTGAGAAG
The DNA here is from genome assembly GCA_030737815.1 of Allium fistulosum. Taxonomy (NCBI): domain Eukaryota; kingdom Viridiplantae; phylum Streptophyta; class Magnoliopsida; order Asparagales; family Amaryllidaceae; genus Allium; species Allium fistulosum. Next base: position 1,623,080,406 of record CM060901.1, read on the forward strand.
AATCACCAGAAGCTTAAGCAACATTAAGCTTCCCAGATTTGAAACCCTTAGGAGCAGTTAACCCAATCAGAAACAGAGGACTTTCCTTGTTTTACTCAAGGAAGCTAGAAGCAAGATTGATAAGGATTTTAACAAATGAAGTACTACGGAAATATGAGATATATTCCTAGACATATTCTAACTTGTTAGAGAGGATAAAAGTTTAAGAACAACGAAGGAATAGATTTGAAAGGCACGAATAAAACCCTCGAATAGTTGTAACACGTGTTCTATTTTACTTCTGTTCTGTGTTTATTATAATTTGTTCTGAACCTGGCTCTGATACCAAGCTGTGACGCCCCACCTCTATGCTCACAATAACAAAGGTTATTATAAGGAATAACGTCTGCTATTGCGAAGAATAAGGCTTGTTAGAAGCGACCATCCGTAAGTTATGCCTTAGATGAGTATTGATTACATCAATAGGAGTTGTATAAATTACTCCCAAAGATATATATTCAATCCAAATCTAAAACGAAACTACGGTGGCTTAAGAAAAATCCAGAACAACTCATAATAACAATAACTCAGATAGTATAATCACATCAGAACAGAAATATCAGATATATAGCGGAAGACAAGTCTGGAATACATCCTACAACAATCGATAGTTCACACGAACCAAATATACAAATACATGTCATCAACATACATGAGATGAGAGTCGAATAACCAAAAGAACTCCTCGAAGGCTAGACAAAAGATGATGTGAAATCCCAAAAGCTGAAGCTGCTACTGAATCAGAGATAGAGATTACCTTGAAATGACTCGGTCTGACCCGAGTATTATTTAAAAGAAAATAATAAACGGATCAGTCTAATTTATTCTCAGAAATAAGTGAATGATAAATATCACTTAAACAAATAATTATAGTCTCGAATGAGACTATACAGCATAAATAATCAGCATAGTTAAATGAAGAAATCTCAATTTAAACTCCATCAAAATCAGTTTTCAAATTCACAATTGAATTTAAAACAGCAATACGCAAATTTATAATCTCAGATGAGATTATACTCAAACTCAACTTCCAAATTCATAATTGAATTCAAAGCCACAATTCACAAAATCCAGAAATCAAAATAGATAGCTGGAAAATCAACAGTTGCAAAATCTAGAAATCAAAACAAGATAACTAGAAAAATCAGCATAAAAGGTGGATCGATCCCAGCAGATGGCGAGTTTTAGCTACGCCGCACGTGCATCTCAGATGGCCGAAGCCTACCAAGTACTATAAATTTTGGCGCCCATCAGATGACCCGAAGGTACGCAGAGTGACCCGAAGGTCTAGTACTGGTAATTGACCCGAAGGTCCATCAGATGACCCGAAGGTCCAACAAATGACCCGAAGGTCCAGCAGAGTGGCTCGAAAGCCCAACAAAATCATCAGAATCATCAAACAGCAGATGTTTCAATTAACGAGTCCGGAATTAACCGAAATAGTAAAAGTGTGGTTCCATATTCCGCACTTTTGCTAAATCGTTTAAATCTCTTCATCGTTTCCTTGAAAGTGAAAAATTGTGTATTTTAAATAAATGACATTTTACGTTCTCAAACGGACAAGTCCGGAATTAAGCGAATCAGTAAAAGTGAGGGTTCATAGTCCTCAATTTTGCTGAAGCGTTTAAATCGCTTCCTCATTCTTTTGAAAGCGCAAAGTGTAAAATTTTTGGAAACACTTTTATTTTAAAACGATTTTTAAAATACGTGATTAAAACAGCAACATCTGTAGCAATTTCGACAAGGAAATTGCGCTTCACAAAAGACCGTAAAAACGGATAACATAATCAGTATTGCGGAATAGCCGCTTGAAAATTCACTTTAAATTGACGGTTACTGAAGTCAAAACAAAAGTAATTTTTAAATCGTCAAAAATGCCATCAAAACAACACGCTTCGAAAATATATTGCGTAGTAAAAATTCCGTTATAAAAATAACGGCAACAAAATTTGTTTTAAAAACAATCACCGGTTCAACGTAAATTAAACAGTAGACTGCACTACTATATATTCATCGAATATTGGATAGACTGGACTTAGTTTGTGTGTAACACATAAATTGACAAAAGGTCTAGACTACACTTACGTAAAGAATACTTTTGCACAAAAATGAAAGTTACAAAGTTTTTAAAGCAACCTGGGCAAAGCTACAACATGCTGACACGTGTATGCATTATTTACTTGAACCATATTTTCGTGCAACATGTATTAACAGACGCAAGTGATGAAGTAACCAAGACAAAATGACATGTTCACATTTTTGCATATTTAAGTTTTCACGCAAGTGAAGTAAACCAAAAATTTGGCCTGAACTCATTATTGACACATGTTAACAAAATAAGGCCTGGCACTTTTAAATTTTTATGCATGGACGTGCTTCACCTATTTGTACACTTGTCCAGTCAAAGCTTAAATGCACTCATGTACTAATGAAGAAAAATAAACTAACCTGGATCTAGTTTTTTTTCATACTTACATGCATGCATGCATTTATAAAATGGTCAGAACTACATTTTTACACACTAGCCTGGACATATACTTCATGCACACGAAACAAAAGTATAATGCAAACAATTTTCTTTTTCCACACATGTGTATCTGGGCAAGCTATATACAAGCGCACGCATTGAACTACTTAAAAGAAAGGCATGGATACTCAACGTGCACACATAAATAAAATTATGGTTTGAGCAATATACACGTGCACACTCATATTGTAATCTACAAGACCAAAATGCCCTGTCCATTCACGTATTTAGTCCATATCTATTGCACGCTCATACAATTTTAAAAGGTCTGGACTCTAAAATTTTCACACACACGAAATGAAATATACGGTGAAACAATGGTCTGCACACGAATTTAGTGACCTGGGCCTGCTTTCGTGAGCTCGAACACGCAAAGGAAAAATAGCCTGAGCTTAACTAATGACCAGGCACTACAACACGCAAGTATGAAGCTGATGAAACTAATAAGTTTCAATGCTACAACTTTGCCCAAAAAGGAAATAACAAAAAGTATCTGGGCAACATATAAGCGCGCAAAGATGAAGTAATGAATAAATTAGATATGTGAGTTTTGCACTCACCTTTAATTCGCTCCAAATCAACAAGCAAGATTCAAAGAAGAGCAACAATTTTGGATCTGCCATTAACTCTTTTGCAGAGCTACTAAAAATGAAAGCAACGAAAAAGATGCCACTGGAAAAGAATGAACAAGAGAAAGATGCAACTACTTTTCCTCTTTCAAAAACGTGTACAAGTCAAATAAAAGTGCTGGCAACCATTGTACATATGCATTAAAGGCAGACGTGCACTAGTGAATAAAAAGGACACGGCTACAAAATATTTTGGGCAAAGCAACGTGCAAAGATTACTATCATAAAATGAGGATGGCAGCAAATATGGGTTCAAATATTCGTGACAGCTAAACTGTTCAACTATTTATTTTTTTTTTATTTTTTTTTGAACCCTCATTTGTTACACGTGAATGAATTATGCAATCAATTTCAACTGCTAACACTTGCAAGAATTCAACTGACTTTGCAAATTATATATTTTTCAAATCTCAATTTAAATTTTCCATTTTAAATTTTTTATTTCGACGGTAATCAAAAACCACGGTTGTTACATTAGTTGGAATCCATTTTCAAATACGTTCCTTACATTTTCGATTGTAAAGCCTATTAGTCCCTGAGGAGTTGGTTTTGATGACAACAACCTTACTTAGAATTAGATTATAAAATATATAATACTAACATTATTGTGTAGATATATATAGATATGTTTGCAGGTACTAACGAATGAAGAACTATACAGTATAAAGATTCAAGATCAAAGATTGAAGATATTAAGATTCAAGACTCATGAGTATCAAGAATTTCAAGAGTTCAAGTTTCCAAGATAAGTTATATAGTTAGGAATATTGTTAAAACTCATAGAAAGGCACTGACATCTTAAAATCTATTTTATTCGTGGAATGGAATCCACTTCGTGCTCGTTAAAGGGATGGAACCCTAAGTAGGATGAAACCTACGAAAAATCTAATGGAACATCTTTTTGTATCCACCTACTTTTATTTCAAAATGATTTTCAAAATATATATAGCTTGTTTTTCAAAATGATTTTAAATATTATTGTTTAAAAACCAAAATCATCTGTCCTGGTTTTTCAATATATTTTAGCCTCAAAAATATCCTTAGTTTTAAATATCCTTAATTTTAAATATCTTTGATTTTAAATTATTATCTTAAGTTTTTAAACTATAATTCTGATATTAATATATTTAGCTGTTTTATATATTTATACTTAAGATTTAAATATAAAAATATAGAAAATTATTATATATATTTTAATGTTGTTCTCTATAGCTATTTATGTATTATAACTATATATAAGTATATTTTAAAGTTTAAATATAAGTATAATATAATATAGAAATTATTTTCAAAGAAAAACAAATCACCAAAAATTACATTTAAAAAGAAGTGTCTATTCGCCACATCCCTTCACCAATGGACATGGCTATTGATCTACTATAAATAAAGGGTGTTTTCAACGAATTTTAATCACTTTTTTCTCTGATTTAACTTCTCTTCTTCTTCTCCACTTTCTTATTTACAAGTTACACCATTACTCTGCCGAAATCAATATCGAATCTAACTAGATAATTTCTGGTTTTGATTCTCTCCACTATCTCTACAAGATCCAAGTGCTAATCTGAGTTATAGACTTTTTATAATCAATTTGAGCGAGAGAAGGTGTGATTGTAGCCCTGGAAATCAATTGGGTGAACTTGTTGCCCCGGAAATCAAGTATCTCTACCCAGAGGATTGTGATTCTGGAGGGTGTACCTCGTAGCCTTGAAACCGAGGTTGTAATTGTTGAATTGCTTTTGAAAGGAAATCTGTACTTAGTTGTGCGGGACTGGATGTAGGGTAACTCCGAACCAGTATAAAATCCGGCGTGTTCTTTCCTTTACTGCTTTTACTTTATATTTGCATCTGTGTTTGATTCTGTGTTCATATCCGTGTCTGATTAGTGTATACATTGTTAACAAATTAAGATAAACTCAAAAAGATTAACAAATTTCTTAAAACACTATTCACCCCCCCTCTAGTGTTAATTCTAGCCTTAAGATCCTTATCCGCATTTCTCACAAAGCCTAGTATGTTGGAATGTGAGATGCAAGCATTTCAGCTATTTTATCTATTTACTTTAAACCTAGACACTATGATAATATCATTGGATTTTGATAAATGTTTTGGCTATCGTAAGGTCAAAACCCATCCGTTTTTAGATGCGGTGTGGTCTTATGGGATACCCTTTGTTTGAAAAGTTTTCAAATGTAGAAATCAGTTTGGTCGTTACTTGTTATCGAGTTTTACTCACGCTGGTTTAACGGACTGACTCGGATGTTATTCCATGTAATGCTCGGGTCAGACCAAGCATGCTTTCCCATGTTTAACTGGATACATTGGAGTTGGAGAGGAGCTGGATGGTCAAGACGTATTCACGTATATTTTTCTTCCATTGTATTATAGAGTCTGTATGTTTGGCAATGTAACGACCCGTAAATTTCAGTGGTTTTATTTATTTAATTAATTGGATTTTTGTGAAATTTTAAACAATAAAATTTTGAAATAAAAATTCAATATTTGAAATGCGTCTAGTTAAACATAGCAACTGGTAAATTTTCATCTGATAATTTGGAAGTTTATTTTCTAGTGTAATTTTATTCCAATTTATATCAGTTAAAAATTGATGATAATAAAAGTGTTCCGAAAACTAAATATGCCAACATGAGAAAATTTATTTAGAAAATTCTGAATAAGACTGTGTAATTCGTTTCGAAATTTTCGGGAGTGTCTAGCTCCGTTTGGATTTTCCGTATGGAATTAGCAGCATTTTTCAGTACTGATTACCGACTTTTGATTGGATGATCGTACCACTGATCTCTGTATATCGTTTTGATCGCCTCGTCGTACTGATCTCTTCGAAATATTCACTTTAGTGTTTTGGTGTCCGAAATGCGGAGAAATTCGCGTAACGGATAATGGTATCGGTACCCGTTCGGTTGCGTCCATTGATTTTCCTACCAACTATTCATCTACCGTAATCCAATAGTTGCTGTTTTTCATATTCCAAAAGAAATGTTCAACTATTAGTTACTAATATTATCGTTTCATTTTCTTTTGGGTATGTTTATTTCAATCGCCTCTTCATTTTTGCTAACCTATTCATGGCTGAAACAAAACAGAATCATCACTTTTGCAAACACGGATTCTTCCCACCACCTTCTCCCCTCTGTTGCTCTTCCGTTCTTTTCTCCCATGCCGAGCCTCAACACCACCACATGCGACCCTACCCCCTCTCCAACTCGAATCCACCCATCACCCAAACTTTGCAGCCTTTGCCGAGCACCCTTCCTCTCGCGCACAGCTGAAACCGACCTCACAGATCTCGACCGAACCCATAGCCTGCCTCCGTGACCCGCAACCCCACCGCGAAACTCCACTTCCTCCCCTCTTCCCACGACAGGCCTCACCCACATCCATCTCGCCTTCCTTCCACCAACTCTCGCGTCTTCTCCCTTGGCAGCTTCGGCTTCACCTTCAACCATGCTTGAACACACATCTCCATGCTAGGCCGAGTTAGCTCCCCACGCGAGCACTATCTCCGGCGATCAAACTATCACTCCGAGCCCGCCACTTCTTCTCTATATTAGGTATTTATATATTTATGCTATAGTTTTATTTATGGGTTTGATTTATATAAAGTTATTATTATATATATATTAACTTATATACATTTGATCTGTTAGTTTATGGTAAGTTGTATTAGCTTATAAATATATAATCTGTTTAGAGATATCATTTGATAAAATACTGATTTGTTGATTTATATGTAAATATAATATATGCAAATTTTGTGTATAGTTTATACATTCTGGTTGCTTGCTTTTATTGTATATATAATATAAAAGTGGTATATAATGTCGCTTTTAAATATAGGCATGTATTACCTGAAAGGTTTTACTTATAGCCGTTATATATACTTGTATGTCATATATATGTTCGAAATGTTACTGGTTTGCTTTTATGTGTATATATTTATTTATAACAATGATCTTTGAAAGTATGGGTTAATATAAAAATATATAAAGTGAAGACAAGTATCATGCTTGCGCAGTTATAACTTACAGCGTATTTTACTATTGAGAATATTAAATATATATTGTGTTATAAAGCCGGACCAGTCTTATCAATATATATTATAAAATGTTGTAGCCTGCCTGAGTCTACTGGGCAGTTAAACATTATAAATAGTAAAGTTGTCTTTCTTATAAATCGACCATATATATATATACCTAGATAGCAGTTTGGTCAGTCGATTTTAAACATATAAATATATAACAAGGTTAGTTTTGTGTAATAGTATGAATATATATATATGTCTCTTGTATATATTTTGATATGTATGCAGTCAGATTTTGCTTGGTTGAAGTTTATTTTAAAGAAGATATTTTTTCATTAAAGTATTGATTTCTAAATGGTATAGATAGTTATCTGCTTATATATATAACTAAGTTTGTATATGATGTGTTCATCTCAGTTTATACGATATATAAGTTAGAATTTATCGATGTTGTATACATAAGTATATATGAGTTTATATGGATTTATATATATGGGTAAGTATTTGCATTTTTTTAGGTATATGTATGTGTTTATTTCAAGTTATATTATGTGAATATATCTTGTTTTATGTGTTTATTTAAAACCAGCGATTTTAAAATACACACACACACACACAGATATATATATATATATATATATATATTTTAAAATGAGTTGAATTGAGAACATGATTTCATAAATAGTTATTTATGGTTATAAAAAAATTCACTTATACCATTTATCTTAATCAAATCTAGTTTGATTCGATTTCGTCTATTCCAAGCTAGTAGCTCCGTTCGTCGAATTCGTGCCTATCTCACTTTGCTTCGGAATTCGCGCCTGGATTCGTAACTCGTTTCATTTGGTTCTCTCCTCTAGCCTCGAAAGGTGAGCAATCACTCACAATTAATGTTCTTATATTTATTAAATTTGATTTCAATTGAAACGACAATTGAAATATGCTGATGTTAGATTTTTACATTGCTTTATATATATGTCATTATCTGTATCTGTTCACTTGTGACATCTGACACCAGTTTCTGTTATTTATATTGATGATATATGCCAGTTATGTTATTATTATCATATCTGTTATCACTCTACAAGTTCTCTGTTAGTATAGAATTCACTATGGGTTGAAATGATACATACCCGAACGATCTGTAGAATAGGAGAGAATCGTTATGGGTTGAAATGATAGACCCAAGCGATTTTCATTAAATTGAATTTTGGATTGCGGGTTGAAATGATATATACCCGTATATATATATTTAAATTGCGGATTGAAATGATAAATATTCGTATCACTTGACCATAAGATAGAAAATTATATACAGGCACCGTTAGTCTATATATAAATTTTTTGAAAATGATTTCTATGGTTTTGAAAAGAAATATATGGTTTTGATAAATATTGATTTTAAAGATTTATTAAAGTTGATTTAATAAAGTTGATATATAATATGTTTAAGTATTTATTTAAAATTTATATTTTCGAATATAGAGTTTGTAATGATTCGGGTTGTAAAGATAAATTTGAAATTGATTTGAAATTATATTTATTTAAGAATTATACTTAAATAAGTTTGATTTGAAATTTATTGATTTTGAAATTTTAAAGAAGTGTTTTACAACTTGAAATTTGATTAAAGGCGACTTAAATGGATTTTTCAAACTTACATAAATTTAAATGGGATATTTTGTAAATTGAAGTTGTATTCAAATGATATTGAAACAATTAAGTAAATATTTCAAAACTAAATAATAGAAAAGTGAATTGATATATATGTATATAAAATTATCGAATTTAGTTTTGAAATGTGGAATATTTAAAGCTTTGAAATATAGTGAATTTGAAATGGTTTATTTGTGGTTCAAATCGGTATTTGAAATCGATATAACTTGAAAGGGTTTAACTGAATTGGAATTGAAATTGATGATTTAGATTTGATTAAATTTGAATTTGGAATTCGAATTGATTTGAATCGATTTGTGAAAGTCAAGGAAACTATTTTATTTTATAAAGTAATTTTAAATTATATTTAAAACTATTGATATTTTACTTTATAAATTATTTTAATATAAACTATCTTAATATAAATCATTTTTAATATAAATTATTTTATTATAAACTATTTTAACTTATAACTATTTATATAAACTATTTTATTATATATACTAATTTTAATATCTTAACTGTTTAAGAGGGAAGTGTCATGATTTCCAAAATGCTATAATTTCAAAGTGTTATGATTTCCAAAATGCTATGATTTCAAAGCTGTGATTTCCAAAGTGTTTTGATTTTTAAAGACTATGATTTCGAAAGCGTTATAACTTTGGAAAGTGATGCGATTTTTGGAAATGGATATATTTGAAATGGAAATGATATCGTATTAATTTAGTTTTTGAAATGAAAATGATATTTGGTTTTGATGTATAAACTATTTTGAAATGACCGCGTTGTTATAATAACGTTTGGTTGTTAAAGAGACCAAGATCGGATATGGGTATACTCTCTGTCGATACCGAAAACCACTTTAACAACCGTGTACGCGGTGGAGATTCCAGAATGAAGTAGGATGGTGGCGACGATTCCTATTGAGGTATATACGTGGACCCAACTCCCATGAGTTGGCATAAGGTGGCTAAAACAGGAGCGATTGACGGGCCAATGAGGTAGCACCTCTGATCGGACTCATTTCTTCGATACCATTCTATTACTTTGTGATTTATTTGGTGGCCACCCTTCGATTTTGATTGGGAGTGTGTTCCGAGGTGGGCGGTAGTGGCTGCTATGCGTTTCCACCAGCCCGGATGCGTAATTGGTATATCTACCCTGGCATTGCCTAGTTGTGCCGTGTCACCTACGATATCGAGCTTTACTACGAGTTTCTATTTGTGTCGTACCTATGGAGTATCTTCTCGTAGCCTCTCGAGGTATGCAGGTACTGTATAGACTATTTGCACTATTTTGTGTTAAGGGCTATATGGGTAACCCCTTAATGCTATTTAAAAGTAAGTTTATTTTAGTGAAAATTAGGGTCACATCCCTAAAACCAAACGTAATTCACAAAAACTCCTTCCGTTCGAAACTTTATAAATCCGGTCCCTATTTTTCTTTCGGCTTAATTCTTTTCCATAAATACCCTCGTTTATACCGTGCTCCATTTTTTCTATCTGTGATTATTTGGTTTATATTGAACGATAAAATTATCTTTGCTTAATGATTTATCTGTTTGCAATAAAAGATTTTTACTGAAATACCGTGTAAGTTCGTTTTCTGCAACTATTTGCAATAGTTGCAGAAATGTCTGCAACTATATGCAATAGTTGCAGAAATGTCTGCAACTATATGCAATAGTTGCAGACATTTCTGCAACTATACCAAATAGTTGCAGAAATGTCTGCAACTATTTGGTATAGTTGCAGAAATGTCTGCAACTATATGCAATAGTTGCAAACATTTCTGCAACTATTTGCAATAGTTGCATCTGCAACTATTTGCATTTCTGCAACTATATCATATAGTTGCAGAAATGTCTGCAACTATATGCAATAGTTGCAGACATTTCTGCAACTATTTGCAATAGTTGCATCTGCAACTATTTGCATTTCTGCAACTATATGCAATAGTTGCAGAAATGTCTGCAACTATATGAAATAGTTGCATCTGCAACTATTTGCAATAGTTGCATCTGCAACTATTTGCAATAGTTGCATTTCTGCAACTATATGCAATAGTTGCAGAAATGTCTGCAACTATATGAAATAGTTGCAGACATTTCAGCAACTATACCATATAGTTGCAGAAATATCTGCAACTATATGTAATAGTTGCAGACATTTCTGCAACTATATCATATAGTTGCAGAAATATCTGCAATTTTTTGCAATTTTTATATATTTGAAAAAAATCGAAAATGTTCAATATTTGCTGAATTGTCTGCAAATATTTGAAATAATTGCAGATTTAATACAAATTTAAATTTTTGGTATCAACAATGGATCTCATTTTAAAGATCATAAAATTTGCGATTTTTTGGTGAAAACGTTATGTTGATCCGGTTTTTGTAAATAAAGTTATACACGTTTGAAAAGTTAAAAACATAAAGGGTATTTCGGTCTTTCTGCGTGCGTGAATTTGAAAACAGGGAGCGGAAACATAAATGTTGGTTGGGAAGGATGTTTTCTCTATTTTAAAACTTGTTAGGGATGTGAGCCAAACTTACCCTTTATTTTATATTAGACATTATTACAATAGCGTATATTACTACAAAGTAGATAGTTTAACGGATCCTTAGAGGATGGTTATCCCAAACATCCTTTAAGTTACTTGTATTTAAGTTGATATTTCACTTGAGTTGGATTTATTGATATAAGAATGTTAATCCCGACTCGAGTGTTTTGTGTTTTGCTTTACGCTCGGGTCAGACTGAGTGATACAGTATTTGAGACTCACCTTTGGAGTTAGAGCTTCTCTTGGAGATCCATCTATCTATCCTGCTTTCAGTTGTTCAGTTGATTCCAGTGATGTATTCAGATCTTGTATTTGACTATTCTATTGAGACATCTATGTATTTGTGATTTCGGTTGTATCTTGTATAACTCTGTTATATATATATATAGTAGCTTCATGAACTACTATTCCTTTGTTTCCGCTGCATTATTTTATATTACTCTGTGTCTATGATTCTTTGATTATTTATTTACTGTATATGCTGAGTTTTGCCAAATTTAAATTAACAATCTGATATTTTGAGCAATTCAAATCCGACATGTATGGATGCGAATGGTTGAAAATTTCAGGTCGTTACAGGCAATGTATGGACAGGTTTCTACAACTGTCCAAATTTAGGATAAGTCTAGTATACTCTGATGTAATATGAATAAAGATGATTCCTTTTTGTAAAGATCATTGTTTTATCATATATTATTTGTTGCGTCTTGAGATCTTGTGTGGTTTAGTTTTCTTTTGTCTTCTACCTTCTTCTTTCACCCTAGCAAATCGGTATTTCTGGCACTTGAATGTTCAACATGTGATAGAGTAGACGTATTAGTGTCGATTTTCGAGGGACCGGTAGGCTAAGATCCAATGAACTCGATTTTCAACCCTCGAAAATCCACATTAATATGTCCATTGTATCACATGCCAATCATTCAAGTGTCGGAAATAATTATCTGTTAGGGTGAAAGAAGAAGGTAGAAGATATAAGAAAACTTAACAACAAAGAATCTCACAACGCGGCGAATAATATATAACACAACAATGATCTTTACAAAAAGAAAACATCTTTATTCATATATACAACATCAGAATATACTAGACTTATCAGACTTATCCTAAATTTGGACAGTTATAGAAACCTTTCCTTACATTGACAAACATATAAACTCTATAATACAGAGAAATAAAAATATACGTGAATACATCTTGACCATCCAGCTCCTCTCCAACTGCAGAGTATCCAGCTAAACCTGGAAAAACACGCTCGGTCAGACCCAAGCATTACATGGAATAACCCCCGGGTCAGTCTGGTAAACCAGCATGAGTAAAACTCGATAACAAGTAACAACAAAACTGATTTCTACGGTTGAAAACTTTTCAAACAAAGGGTATCTTGTAAGACCACACCGCACATAAAAATGGATGGGTTTTTACCTTACGATAATCAAAACATTTTATACCAAAATCCAGTGATATTATCGTAGTGTCTAGGTTTAAAGTAAATAGATAAAATAGCAAAAATGCTTGTATCTCACATTCCAACACACTAGGCTCTACAATCGAAAACGCAAGGCATGTATTGGAGATTGGATTCCAACTAATGACTGGGCTATTGGGGTACCATCCGCCACAGTACACCTCTAGAAAAATGTACCGAGGTCGTACGTAACGACCACTGCCAACATTGAACCGACCTACCCCTTGCTGGATAGTACCGAATATATCATCACCCCGGTTGCTTTACAACCTTTACCCGAGTGGTCCCATGTACACGAATTCATTGATGATTATGTATATATCCAGAAGGGTGATGATATACCCTAATAGGTGCGACCCACATAGCCATGCTGCATATCCCCTTTTTTAGTCATTCTCGGCTGATGAGCCTTGAGGCTATGTTTTATCTCTCTGAATAGCAATCCATCTTGGAATGCTAACACTACCCTCCAGGCTTCAATGCAATGCCAGCATTCATCCATAAAGTTTGTTCTGGGTCTGAACGAAACCGAAGGCACAAACTCTACTATATCCATTTTGGAATCACCTTCAGGATTAGTAGCAGTAGCCCTTGCACTTCAAAGAGCTCGGTCTTCTATCATCTTCAAGATGCCTTCCACTCGAAAGCACATGTTGGTTCGGAGTGGTTTTCAGATATAGATCTGATCCCGGTCTCTCCGTATCAACAACCAATAATTTCCGGTTGACTCATTCCTGGTTCTTTTGGAAGTAAGTATTCGAGCCCACATATGGGAACTCGAATTTACATTCGTACTTCCTAAGTAAAATTAGGCCAAATTTGATAGTCGGTTATTTAACTATAAAATAAGAACAATAAAATCTAGGGATATAATTACACAAAGCAATCACTAAGCCTCAAAACCATTTTCATTTATAAATCTCCTTTCCCAAACATTTATCAACATTCATATACATATCTCCTTTACATAATTATATTCACAAAAAATTTATAAGATTTCCAATTTCCAAATTCCAAAACTCTTAAACGAATTTAACTACACTATTTAAATTGGAGAAAAGGATAACTCTAAGCATTGTTCCATTGGTGTTAAGTGTGGAATAGATGTTCCATACCACCATTTTTTAAAAAGGTCAACCTCGATAAACCCAAACCTCGAGTTCCTGATGTAATTATCTTCGATAAATCATTTTATAAATTTCCCTTACCCATGAAATCCTTTTTTCTTTAACCAAAATCCGTTTACAAAACATTTATCAACCTCCATACTCATTTATGAAACTCTTTATAATTATTCAAACCTGGTTATATAACTTCTTTATAAACTTTCAAACCTTGCATAAAACTTCCCTATATAGACATTCAAATCCATTTATAAAATCCTTTTTATAAACATTCAAAACCATTTCTAAAACTCCTTTTATGAATACCCCAAAATTATCCATAAAATTGTTTATATAATATTCAAAACAATTGTCAAATCATTCTTCAAATATCTTATTCAAAATAGAATAACCTTAAAGACCATTTTAAAAGAAAATGAAATAATATCTTTCCAAAAACCAAACAGAGGCTTAAAGACTACAATATATCATTAAATTCGGGTTTACTTATTCAAGTTATATCATGGGTATTGCCTAACATTGGATATGTAAGGGATTCACACATAACATACAATCAACCATAGGTAGATGTCTAAGTTATAAATATAGCTAAATCCATAATCGAGTGAAAAAAGTACATATAGAAGTATATCTATACGCTTAAGTTACCATGACCCACTTATTGAAATCAACTTCCTTATGTTTATCACGTTACCGATATTCAGCGTTCATGCTAAACAAAAGTCAACTTACTTCCCATAAAACGTGTCAACGTTTTATAATCGCTACTTTAATTCATTTGGTTACTTAATGGTCCAGACAAGAGATCCTTTGATTTAAAATCAATTAATCTAAAAAAGAAAATTGGTTTAAAATATAACCGATTAGGTTTAAAACAACCTTTGAAAAGATAAAAGTATATTTAGTTGGTTTAACCATAATTATATTTTAACTAATCATAATTAAATCAAGATTAAATCATAATTAAACTTTAATTAATTAATGAACTTAGTCAAGTCCTAATTAACTTCTTAATGCATCTTAGTTAAGGTTTAAACAATTCATTATTAGTCAAACCCTAATTAATTAAAAATTAATTAAATAATCACTTAACTAAATAATACTTAATCAACTAATTAACTTAATTAAATAATAATTGACCATTTACTTAGTTCTTATCTTCATTAATCACTAATTAAAACCTTATTAATTAATAATTAGTCATTAACCTTCCTTAAATGTTACTTAACCTCTAGTCACTTACTTAATTACTAATTAAGTGCTAATTACCTTTAGTTATTTTATTAAATAAATAAATTATTAAATAGTCTAAACTTATTCTATTTTTATGTTACTAATTAAGTTTGGAAAACGTTTGCAAAACAATTCCAAAATAAATCGATTAAAAATGGAAATCGTGAATTTTTGTCGAACTGCATCCATAACGACTATCCCTATGAGCGCAGTTCGCTCTATCTTATTTTAAGTGAAATACTTCGCTTAATTTCTTGCTCCTACATGTTTTTTAAATAATATTTATAAAGTTTTTGAAACCTTAAACGTAGATAAAACTTGAAACCATTTCCAAACTTTGAAACTAGAAATCATAGTTTTGATTTCAAATTGGATCTCACGTCCGTTGCAACACACAAAGTTGTTAACTTTGTTTCAACTCAAATACTTAATTCTAAATCACAACCATACATCCATACTACCATACTCTTAACATCATAATGAAACACACCTATAAACATAAGGTTATATGATTACTAACTCGACAACATCACATTCAAATCTCAAATTCAATACCAAACATAACATCCATCAAATCACCATCGACCAACATAATAACCATTCAATTTTCTCATATTATTAACACCACAATAACACATCATAATAAAGTCAAAAGATTTTCCAAAACAAAGTAGTTTTACTCACCGAAAACCTTTGAAACCTGAAATGCCTTAAATGCACCAAAAATCACCCCAAAAATATGTCATCTTCCACTTGATTTTTGGATATATTACTCTCGGATTTTGAAAAGGTGATTAAAATAAAAGTTCTAGAAAATTATTTTCTCTACAATTTAAAAGAAAGAATAACTCAAATTAGATTTCGTTTGTGGTAAATATGGTCAAAGAAGGAGAGCTATTTTCAGACCTGAATTTCCGAGTTTAAAAGTACACTGTAAAGAAATGAGATTTTGACAAACTTAAGCTTGAAATTAGAGAAAGTGGTAAAAAATAAAGTTGTAGCTACTGAAATTTTATACAATATAAATTAAAGAAAGTCTTGATTTGGTGTAAAATAGAGGAAGTTATGGTTGAATAAATTGGAGGAAAAATAAAGAAGAAAGAGTTTAAAAACAAGTCTGCATCTTTAAAGCAATTTAAAACTTTTGATTTTAAAAAAACTTAAAACCAATACAAGAAGCTACGAAATTATGAAAAAATCTTTAGGAAAATGGAAATGAAGAAGTAAATGAAAATATGGTGAAGGGGATGTGTATTTATAGATGAAAGAAGGTAGGAAAATTACCATTTTAACTTTAGTTTTAACTTAACATAATATGTCATGATTTTGACAAGTCACATCACCACCTTCCTCCCCCTCATATGTCACATCCCCCCTCTCTAGTCATATCCTCTAGGTCATGATGGATAATGATGATAATGCTAAGATATGACAAGAGATAATGATATAGACTTATATATATATGTTATTATTTTTAAAACCATGACTTGTCACATCACTTGCTAAACATAATTAACATAAGATAATCTATAATTAAGTATATTATTATATTGTTAATTATTTCTTATATGTATACATACGGTGCACAAAAGCGAACAACGTTCCCGACAACTTTCCGGTGTTGAAAAGTCGAAATTCCGAAAAACGTTCTTCGGCCACATTTTCTATTTTTCTACGAACTATCTATTTTGGTAAAAAAATTTTAAAAACAATTTTACTCTCATTATTAAATAATTATAACAGGTTTATTTGCAAATAAAAACCCATTTATTTAATATTTAAACTTAACTTGAATTCCCGAAGAAATATATAAAACCAATGATATCAACTTTCGTTGTCATAAATACATTTTATTTTTCAAATATAAAATAAATATTTTTATTTCATAACCTTGTTTGATTAGTGAATCCAGAGCTATGCACAATCCTTATAGTTTAAAAGTAGTTTTATTGATAAAACGATTTCCGGCTGTTTTATCGATATTTACCTAGGACGATATTAACAAATTATCAATATTATACCTTGGTAATTTATCCGCAAATATTTTTCCCAAACAAAATATCTATTATTATTTACCACTAAAAACATGATTATTTCTTACTTTTAAACCCATATCTAAATATTTTAAACATAAATATAATTTATTCAAGTGATAAATTTGCGGGTCGTTACATTTTTCCCCCTTAAAAGAATTTCGTCCACGAAATTATACCACAGCCCTATTCCTAGAAATACTTAAAACTGTCCATCAATCCGTATGATGTACATAGATCATTCCTATGTAAAATATGATTCAATCACTCACTCTAATACGTAACTTCATTTCCGAACTAGTATCGCTCACTCGACTTCCTAGTGTGGACTTTGATCAGGCTTCTTAATTAGAAACCTTTGTTCTCCTTGCATATCCATAAACTATGATAGACAACCTTTGGTTCCGCATAAGAACCCTCATCAACGCTCGCCCTAAAAAATCGGGCGATAAATCCCTATTCGGAATGGTGTGAAACACCTCGAGTCATGTACTTGAATCTTGGATCGAGAATGTAACGACCCGTAAATTTCAACTGTTTAATAACGTAATTAGTTGAAATTTTGTGAAATTTTAAACGATAAAATTTTAAAATAAAAAAATTTATATTTGGAATACGTCTAGTTAAACATAGCAACTGGTAAATTTTCGTCCGAAAATACGAAAGTTTATTTCGCGCGTAAATTCACTTCAATTTAATCAGTTGAAATACGTTGAAAATAAAATGTTTCCGAAACCTAAATATTTTTACATAGAAAAATTTTAAACCATCTTCTGAGCAAGATATCAGTTCGTCATTTTTCCAAATTCGGACATCTATTGCTCTGTCGTTCTTATTTTCTGCAAAATAGCAGTATTCTGGTACCGATATCGATTTTTATCGGATGATCGAACTACTGATATCTTTATACCATTTTAATCGTCTCGTCGTGCCGATCTCTACGGTATATTCACTTCGGTATTTTCGGAGTCCGGTGTGCGGTGAAATCTGCGACACGCTCAGTGTATCGGTTCCGCAACCGAGTCTTTTGGATTTCTGGTGACTATTAGCTATTCAACTTGAAACCAATAGCCACTTAATAAATTCAAAGCTAATTATGGCCTTTACTATTTCCAACGCTTCAAATTTCTAAACGTTTCAGAAATCAACTTTCATTTTCACTTTCATTTTTCCATTCCCAATATCATACCGTTGGTTCACATTTCTTCTCTGCCACTAAAGTATAATGCTCATTCCATTCACCTTCTTTCCATTTGTCTACCGGTTGAAAAACAAATGGTCGCTACCGTTTTATATTCCTAGAAATAAATATTCCAAATTCAACACGTATGACTTTTGCTTTTGCACTGGTCCCAATATATATTTCTGGTTCGTATTGCTCCCCCTTTTCCTTTTTTTTCAATCGTACTTACGTTATAAAATAAAATAAAATATATATAATTCTATACAAAGCTTTATACATTGTTCTTCCTGAAACGGTTCTCGTCTTCCTATATTCTCAAACAAGACAATTTAACCCATCACCGAAATCTGCTCACCCACTTTCTTCTATCCTTGTTTTCTTTTTTTCTGGAAAAATTATATACTAAGTTCATATATTATAATTACATTCACAGGTCTCTTGTTGTTGCCTGTCCCTTCCACTCATCCCCTTAGATCCGTGCACGCGCATAGCTCCACCGAAGCTTCCAGCTCCCGCTACACAGCCGATCCAAGCCTCACCCCCACGACAGCGCCTCCACGACCACCCATGCCAGACTTCCTCCACCGTCCCAGCAGTCTCCTTTCCCCTGACGTGCCAAAGCCCACTCTCCTTTTCCCACCTAGCAACCGTGCTCCACAGCCTTGACCACCGTGCTTCTCTATGTTCATAGATATGGTTAGTTATAATATGTTAATATATATAAAAGATAGTTTATATAGTTTTCTATAATACAGTTGCTTTATTTTGTATACTTATATTTATGTCGGCGTGTGAGTTCTGGGGTCTGAAATTTGTATATAAACTATATATATTATATTATATCTATATTTTCGTTATCTAAACTTTGGTATCTTAAGCTAACGTATAAATCACACTTTGTATTGTTCCTGGTTTAATAGTTATGAGTGTAAGTTTACCTTAGTATAAATATAAGTTGAATTTGTTGAAGCCTGTTATGTATAAAATTTAAACTCAGTTGACTTATTGCTTATATCGTATAAATAAGTTTTACAGAACATAGATCTGAATATAGTTGTTATATTACAAGCTTCAGGTTGTACAGTTTGTTAAAAAAAAAAAAAAAGATGTATATAAAATGTCTGGTGTTCGGTCCCATATGTATTTATAACAAATCAAAAGATTTTGCTTGCATACGTGTGACAACGATATATGCAACTATTAGTTTATATAGGCGACATGTAAAACATTGATTTTAATTATATATGTTATTTTAATAATGATTAAAAATTTAAAATTGATTCACAATGATATTAATATAACTGTCGTTTATATCAAATTGATTCTGATTCAGTTCATCAATTCTATTTATCAGTTGTCCGTCGAATTCGTGCCGATCTTGTCATTTTGGATTCGTGTTTGGATTTCGTAACATAACTTCGTGTCGAATCATCTCTAACCTCGAAAGGTGAGCACTCACTCACGATTAACGTTCTTTTATTTATTAAATTTGATTTCAATTGAAACGACAATTGAAATATGCTGCTGTTAGTTAAATACACTGTTATATATGTTATTGCCTGTATCAGTTCACCTGTGACACCTGACACCATTATCTGCTAATTATTTATGCGATGATAATACCGTTTGGCTGATAATTGATTGATTGTTGATGTTTATATTGGACGGTAAATTGTTAATGTTAAAATGATAAACAGTATGAAATTGAACTTGATATAGGATAATTAAATGTTAAATTTGATTAACTGACATTTGATTGTTAACTTGACCTCTTTTATGATGAATATTGATTAATTGAATTGACCCTTAAATTGTTAAGTTAATTGACACGTAGAATTGACAAATTTCACTTTGGACTGTTGAACGTATATTGAATTAACTGTTGTAATTGAAATTGAACGACAAGTGAAACCGAAATGTTATCATCTTTAATCTACTTGAAATGATAGAGTAGATTCTAGAAATAGTTATATTAATTGGCGTAAATAACAAACGCGAATTAATACGGTTATTTCGGGATTATTTGAATTGATTATTGGATTGTTTTGTTTGATTGTTATTGCTTGTTTATTTACTTTGACACCATCCCAGTTATCACACTGCAAGTTCCCTTTATGCTTTGATTTTGAATTGAATTGGAATCGGGTTGAAATGATAAATACCCAAATTGAACTTTGACCTAGGATAGAAAATTAAATAAAACCCGATTGGTCAATAATTTGATTTGAAAATAAAATGAAGATTTTATTTGAATAAATAATATGGTTTTGAAATGAAGTTGAAATTTGAACTTTTATTGAAAGAAAAATGTAAAAAAAAAAAAAAATCTGAAACAAAATATTAAAAATGAAATTGATGGAAGAATGTTGTTTAATTTGAGAAATGATTGAATTGAGTTTGAAATGATTTAATAATTAAGTTTGAAATTATAATTAAGTTTGAAATTATTAAACTTTGAAATTATTTAATAATTAAGTTTTGAATTATTTAATAATTAAATAAGATTGAATTATTTAATGATTAAATTGAATTGAATTCTTTAATAAGAAAATTGAACTTTTGAAATAAGTGAATTTTACTTCGTAAATATTTGAAATTGAGTTCTTTATTAATTAAGTTTTGGAAAATTATTTAAGTAAGTAAATAAGTGAATTTGAATTTCTTTAACCAGAAATAATGTGATTTATTGAAATTAATGTAAGACTTGAAAATCTAAAGGATTTGATTTGATGAATTTAATTAATTCAATTTGTAAGTTTTGATATAAGGAAGTTGAATCTAAATAATGGATTTAATGAATTGGAAATTTAATAGAAATTGTTTGAATGGCAAATTTACTTAACGAATATTAAATGAAATCGATTAATGTATTTAAATTGATTTGAATGTTAAATTAAATTAATTTAAATGATTTTGAAATGAAACTGATATTCGAACTTGAATCAATATTTGAATTGAAATTGAATTATAAGATTTTGAAATGGTAATTATGAAGTTTTGAAACGTAAATATTGGAAATTGATTTAGAAAGACAAATGAAATGTTGGTTTACGAATTGAAATTGAAATTAAATTTGATTTGGTTTTGAAATAAATAAACGACCAATCGGTGTAATAATTACGGAAGTTATTAAAGAGACCGGAATTCGGTTACGGATATACTCTCTATCTAAACCGAAAACCACTTTAATAACTATACGCGGAGTGATGATCCAGAATGAAGTGGTTGGAATGATGTACGTGATGACTGAAGAAGTGAACGATAATGGATAGCCTTGACACTTGTGTCAAATTGGAAATGACTAAAACAGGAGCTGTGCCGGGCCAATGGAGGATTGATACCTCAAGTGGACACACTTCTTCGAACTACTTATACTTGTTGTCGATTGGTGCACCCTTGATTTTGGGAGTGTTGTCTCACGGTGTTGCGGGCGCTGCGGCGTTGCGTTCTCACCAGCCCGGATCAGGCGAACGGTAGTATCACTATCTTGGGTATAGCCTCATGTGCCTTGTCATACTTGTATTCCATTTATGCGCGACCACTACGATTTTGATTTGTACCTTGAGTATATGGATTGCCCTCTGGTGACTTCCGGTTTTGGGGAAACTACGGTCTTGTATATGCTTTTGGGAATAAAAATGTGTTAAGGGTGGAATGGGCCATGACTTAACGCTATTTTGATATCTTTTATATTACTGATAGACATTATCTACTTATCGTACACTACTACATAGTAGATAGTTTAACGGATCCTTAAAGGATGGTTTTCCAAACATCCTTGAGTTACTTGTATTTCAATTGCTATTTCACTTGAGTTGGATTTATTAATATAAGAATGTTAATCCTGACTCGAGTGTCTTGTGTTTTTGCTTTACGCTCGGGTCAGACTGAGTGGTTCAGCTTTCGAGACTCACCTTTGGAGTTGGAGCTTCGCTTGGAGATCCAGCTATCTATCCGGCTTTCAGTATTCGATGATTCCAGTGATGCATTCTGATTTGTATCTGATGTATCGTGTTACTCTTCCGTTGTATCTGGTTTAACTCTGATGTATTGTATTATTCTTCTGTTGTAAACTCTGATGTATTTTATATATTCATATAGTAGCTTCATGAACTACTATCTCTTTTATTTCCGCTGCACTTATATACTCTGTGTCTGTGTTCTGTGATTACTTATTTGCTGTATATGTTCAGTTTTGCCAAATTTAAATTAACAACGCGGTATTTTGAGCAATTCAACTCCGGCATGAGTGTCTACCTATACACTTATAATGGATGCGAATGGTCCAAAATGGCGGGTCGTTACAGTTGGTATCAGAGCTTTGGTAGCTCTAGGCAAAACTTAACATATAGGGTAAATGTATTTACAGAATCACTTTCATTCGAGTTTCAATCTCTTCCCTCGACTCAAATTCCTTTGAATTTTGGAACGTTCCCCTCGGTTCCGAATTTCATTCGTGCCCCTCACTATTCGTCTTCTTTCAAATTCTGGAGTATACAATAACTTCACTTTGAATGATCTCTATAATAACTTGGCGGTCTCGCCAAAAGTCGAATGATTCGTAAAGGAGCAAACTCCTTTACAATAGGCATTGATTTACCGGAGATTTCCGTATCCTCGGTTTACGATGCTATCTATCTCCTGCTATACCTGAATTCTATTTCTTGAGATCGAATGTCGATTTACCTCGGAATTCTACATCGATCTTATTTTGAAGTCACGGTCGACCCGGATAAGGTTGCCCGCGATTTATATAAACTTATCCATCGCCTTATTTTGTTATTTAATCATCTCGTCCTCGTTCAAACCTATCTTCGAATCGAAATTCTCTTTGATTTGAGTCTATCAAAAATTTGAATCCCTATCCTGGCTTTGAAATCCATTATTGTATCGTTAAGTGAGGAAGTGTATGGTAAATTAATTTTAAAATGTTTTATATATTGTGTTGTTTGAGTTGCAAATGTTGATTTGGGTTTTCGATCGATTCG
The DNA here is from genome assembly GCA_030737815.1 of Allium fistulosum. Lineage (NCBI taxonomy): Eukaryota > Viridiplantae > Streptophyta > Magnoliopsida > Asparagales > Amaryllidaceae > Allium > Allium fistulosum. The sequence goes on from CM060901.1 coordinate 1,623,103,884, forward strand.
TCTGATCAACGCTATCGATAGGATTTCCAAAACACTTGAGCAGAGAAAACTGACACAATATTGTTTTCAAAATTTGTTTGACTATATTATAAAAATATAAGTAAAATTTTCTGAAATTTAATAAGTTGTTTGAAATGATAATATTTGATTATCATTTATTGTTCTAAATAAATTTATAAATACGGTTTATAAATTGATTTGGAATGAATTTAATTTAGAAATTTGAGAATTTAGTTTCCGGTGATTTCGAACTTTGTATTTAAAATTTTAAAGTATATATTATTGAAAGTATTTCGAATAGAAATCGTTTTCAAAGAATTTAAATATTGAAATCAGTACTCTTCTCTTTGTCGCTGGAAAATAATTTCGGTGATGGCGGCCGCATCATCGATGTTCATTTTCGAGTTTCGAAGTGGAGAAACCACTCTGTAGCTTTGCTACGGTTTTGTTTTGAGAAAAGAAAAAAAAATATTTTGATTTGAATTTCTTCAGTATATTTTGATTTACATATATATAGGTATCTTATTTTAAAAAAAAAAATTAATTTGATTTGATATAAATATATCGTATATATCTCTAAATTGTTTAAAGTTAATCGAAAATCTAATTCTCAAATTTTGTTAAAGGATTTTAATTATAAATAAAACAAAAATTTGGAATAAATATTTAAACTTGAATTATTGAATTGAGAAAATTCTATTTGTATATTGTTCAACTGCATTCTAATACAACTTACCTAAACCATTCAGAAGTTGAATATGTAATTGGATAATATATAAGATAAATTGAATTTATAAATAAAATTTGAGTGTTTATAATAAATGTTATACACTAAATTTTGATTATAAAGATGTTAATAGAGTTAGATAGGATAATAAGTAAAACTTAGTTAATAATGAAATAAATTTGTTTTGAAAGAATTAATAAATTGAAATTTGATCAACATATGAAAATACCATGAATTTAAAAGAAATTAATAGATGTAAATTAATTTAAATCGAAACTTTTATGGTTTAAATTAATTTATATGGGTTAAATATATGTGGTTAGGTATATTAAGTAGAATAAAGTTAATAATAATTTGGAATTAAAGAATTAAATCTATTGAAAATAAAAATGATTATAATAAAAGACTATTCAAATTTATGGTTTTAAGAATTGTAAATTTAAGAAATGGGATAATAAGATACTGAATTTAGAAATAGTTGAGATTGATTTTAGTGAAATCAAATGGATTAAATTAATTATTGAATATCAATTAATTTAAATTTATATGGTTTTAATTGATTGTTATTTTGTATTTCAAATCTGTTTTTCTTTCTGGTTGTTTCTATTCTCCTACCTCGTTCCTTTTCGGGGACGAAAAGTTTTGAGTGGGGGAGAATGTAACGACCCGTAAATTTCAACTGTTTAATAACGTAACTAGTTGAAATTTTGTGAAATTTTAAACGATAAAATTTTAAAATAAAAAAATTTATATTTGGAATACGTCTAGTTAAACATAGCAACTGGTAAATTTTCGTCCGAAAATACGAAAGTTTATTTCGCGCGTAAATTCACTTCAATTTAATCAGTTGAAATACGTTGAAAATAAAATATTTCCGAAACCTAAATATTTTTACATAGAAAATTTTTAAACCATCTTCTGAGCAAGATATCAGTTCGTCATTTTTCCAAATTCGGACATCTATTGCTCCGTCGTTCTTATTTTCTGCAAAATAGCAGTATTCTGGTACCGATATCGATTTTTATCGGATGATCGAACTACTGATATCTTTATACCATTTTAATCGTCTCGTCGTGCCGATCTCTACGGTATATTCACTTCGGTATTTTCGGAGTCCGGTGTGCGGTGAAATCTGCGACACGCTCAGTGTATCGGTTCCGCAACCGAGTCTTTTGGATTTCTGGTGACTATTAGCTATTCAACTTGAAACCAATAGCCACTTAATAAATTCAAAGCTAATTATGGCCTTTACTATTTCCAACGCTTCAAATTTCTAAACGTTTCAGAAATCAACTTTCATTTTCACTTTCATTTTTCCATTCCCAATATCATACCGTTGGTTCACATTTCTTCTCTGCCACTAAAGTATAATGCTCATTCCATTCACCTTCTTTCCATTTGTCTACCGGTTGAAAAACAAATGGTCGCTACCGTTTTATATTCCTAGAAATAAATATTCCAAATTCAACACGTATGACTTTTGCTTTTGCACTGGTCCCAATATATATTTCTGGTTCGTATTGCTCCCCCTTTTCCTTTTTTTTCAATCGTACTTACGTTATAAAATAAAATAAAATATATATAATTCTATACAAAGCTTTATACATTGTTCTTCCTGAAACGGTTCTCGTCTTCCTATATTCTCAAACAAGACAATTTAACCCATCACCGAAATCTGCTCACCCACTTTCTTCTATCCTTGTTTTCTTTTTTTCTGGAAAAATTATATACTAAGTTCATATATTATAATTACATTCACAGGTCTCTTGTTGTTGCCTGTCCCTTCCACTCATCCCCTTAGATCCGTGCACGCGCATAGCTCCACCGAAGCTTCCAGCTCCCGCTACACAGCCGATCCAAGCCTCACCCCCACGACAGCGCCTCCACGACCACCCATGCCAGACTTCCTCCACCGTCCCAGCAGTCTCCTTTCCCCTGACGTGCCAAAGCCCACTCTCCTTTTCCCACCTAGCAACCGTGCTCCACAGCCTTGACCACCGTGCTTCTCTATGTTCATAGATATGGTTAGTTATAATATGTTAATATATATAAAAGATAGTTTATATAGTTTTCTATAATACAGTTGCTTTATTTTGTATACTTATATTTATGTCGGCGTGTGAGTTCTGGGGTCTGAAATTTGTATATAAACTATATATATTATATTATATCTATATTTTCGTTATCTAAACTTTGGTATCTGAAGCTAACGTATAAATCACACTTTGTATTGTTCCTGGTTTAATAGTTATGAGTGTAAGTTTACCTTAGTATAAATATAAGTTGAATTTGTTGAAGCCTGTTATGTATAAAATTTAAACTCAGTTGACTTATTGCTTATATCGTATAAATAAGTTTTACAGAACATAGATCTGAATATAGTTGTTATATTACAAGCTTCAGGTTGTACAGTTTGTTAAAAAAAAAAAAAAAAGAGGTATATAAAATGTCTGGTGTTCGGTCCCATATGTATTTATAACAAATCAAAAGATTTTGCTTGCATACGTGTGACAACGATATATGCAACTATTAGTTTATATAGGCGACATGTAAAACATTGATTTTAATTATATATGTTATTTTAATAATGATTAAAAATTTAAAATTGATTCACAATGATATTAATATAACTGTCGTTTATATCAAATTGATTCTGATTCAGTTCATCAATTCTATTTATCAGTTGTCCGTCGAATTCGTGCCGATCTTGTCATTTTGGATTCGTGTTTGGATTTCGTAACATAACTTCGTGTCGAATCATCTCTAACCTCGAAAGGTGAGCACTCACTCACGATTAACGTTCTTTTATTTATTAAATTTGATTTCAATTGAAACGACAATTGAAATATGCTGCTGTTAGTTAAATACACTGTTATATATGTTATTGCCTGTATCAGTTCACCTGTGACACCTGACACCATTATCTGCTAATTATTTATGCGATGATAATACCGTTTGGCTGATAATTGATTGATTGTTGATGTTTATATTGGACGGTAAATTGTTAATGTTAAAATGATAAACAGTATGAAATTGAACTTGATATAGGATAATTAAATGTTAAATTTGATTAACTGACATTTGATTGTTAACTTGACCTATTTTATGATGAATATTGATTAATTGAATTGACCCTTAAATTGTTAAGTTAATTGACACGTAGAATTGACAAATTTCACTTTGGACTGTTGAACGTATATTGAATTAACTGTTGTAATTGAAATTGAACGACAAGTGAAACCGAAATGTTATAATCTTTAATCTACTTGAAATGATAGAGTAGATTCTAGAAATAGTTATATTAATTGGCGTAAATAACAAACGCGAATTAATACGGTTATTTCGGGATTATTTGAATTGATTATTGGATTGTTTTGTTTGATTGTTATTGCTTGTTTATTTACTTTGACACCATCCCAGTTATCACACTGCAAGTTCCCTTTATGCTTTGATTTTGAATTGAATTGGAATCGGGTTGAAATGATAAATACCCAAATTGAACTTTGACCTAGGATAGAAAATTAAATAAAACCCGATTGGTCAATAATTTGATTTGAAAATAAAATGAAGATTTTATTTGAATAAATAATATGGTTTTGAAATGAAGTTGAAATTTGAACTTTTATTGAAAGAAAAATGTAAAAAAAAAAAAATCTGAAACAAAATATTAAAAATGAAATTGATGGAAGAATGTTGTTTAATTTGAGAAATGATTGAATTGAGTTTGAAATGATTTAATAATTAAGTTTGAAATTATAATTAAGTTTGAAATTATTAAACTTTGAAATTATTTAATAATTAAGTTTTGAATTATTTAATAATTAAATAAGATTGAATTATTTAATGATTAAATTGAATTGAATTCTTTAATAAGAAAATTGAACTTTTGAAATAAGTGAATTTTACTTCGTAAATATTTGAAATTGAGTTCTTTATTAATTAAGTTTTGGAAAATTATTTAAGTAAGTAAATAAGTGAATTTGAATTTCTTTAACCAGAAATAATGTGATTTATTGAAATTAATGTAAGACTTGAAAATCTAAAGGATTTGATTTGATGAATTTAATTAATTCAATTTGTAAGTTTTGATATAAGGAAGTTGAATCTAAATAATGGATTTAATGAATTGGAAATTTAATAGAAATTGTTTGAATGGCAAATTTACTTAACGAATATTAAATGAAATCGATTAATGTATTTAAATTGATTTGAATGTTAAATTAAATTAATTTAAATGATTTTGAAATGAAACTGATATTCGAACTTGAATCAATATTTGAATTGAAATTGAATTATAAGATTTTGAAATGGTAATTATGAAGTTTTGAAACGTAAATATTGGAAATTGATTTAGAAAGACAAATGAAATGTTGGTTTACGAATTGAAATTGAAATTAAATTTGATTTGGTTTTGAAATAAATAAACGACCAATCGGTGTAATAATTACGGAAGTTATTAAAGAGACCGGAATTCGGTTACGGATATACTCTCTATCTAAACCGAAAACCACTTTAATAACTATACGCGGAGTGATGATCCAGAATGAAGTGGTTGGAATGATGTACGTGATGACTGAAGAAGTGAACGATAATGGATAGCCTTGACACTTGTGTCAAATTGGAAATGACTAAAACAGGAGCTGTGCCGGGCCAATGGAGGATTGATACCTCAAGTGGACACACTTCTTCGAACTACTTATACTTGTTGTCGATTGGTGCACCCTTGATTTTGGGAGTGTTGTCTCACGGTGTTGCGGGCGCTGCGGCGTTGCGTTCTCACCAGCCCGGATCAGGCGAACGGTAGTATCACTATCTTGGGTATAGCCTCATGTGCCTTGTCATACTTGTATTCCATTTATGCGCGACCACTACGATTTTGATTTGTACCTTGAGTATATGGATTGCCCTCTGGTGACTTCCGGTTTTGGGGAAACTACGGTCTTGTATATGCTTTTGGGAATAAAAATGTGTTAAGAGTGGAATGGGCCATGACTTAACGCTATTTTGATATCTTTTATATTACTGATAGACATTATCTACTTATCGTACACTACTACATAGTAGATAGTTTAACGGATCCTTAAAGGATGGTTTTCCAAACATCCTTGAGTTACTTGTATTTCAATTGCTATTTCACTTGAGTTGGATTTATTAATATAAGAATGTTAATCCTGACTCGAGTGTCTTGTGTTTTTGCTTTACGCTCGGGTCAGACTGAGTGGTTCAGCTTTCGAGACTCACCTTTGGAGTTGGAGCTTCGCTTGGAGATCCAGCTATCTATCCGGCTTTCAGTATTCGATGATTCCAGTGATGCATTCTGATTTGTATCTGATGTATCGTGTTACTCTTCCGTTGTATCTGGTTTAACTCTGATGTATTGTATTATTCTTCTGTTGTAAACTCTGATGTATTTTATATATTCATATAGTAGCTTCATGAACTACTATCTCTTTTATTTCCGCTGCACTTATATACTCTGTGTCTGTGTTCTGTGATTACTTATTTGCTGTATATGTTCAGTTTTGCCAAATTTAAATTAACAACGCGGTATTTTGAGCAATTCAACTCCGGCATGAGTGTCTACCTATACACTTATAATGGATGCGAATGGTCCAAAATGGCGGGTCGTTACAGAGAACTATGTGTAAAGGAGAAATGAGATACGTATAACCTACGTATTAATCCCATTGGTTCCTACTTCCCAAGATTATAATTACCCGTTTTAAAGAATCCCCATTTTACTTAATAACATTACTTAAGTTTATTAACATTCTATAACTCAAATTCATGTTAGTATGATACTCTTCTATATCCAAAAGAGTATATACAATTTCAAATCTTAAATTGGTTTTACTTAACCTAGGATGTTCAACAAATTTAAAACTTTATTTATTAACCCGTTCTTAATCAAGACATCCTTTTATTTTGAAAACTCTATTCTTTTAAGGGATTTGAGAATGGAATACTCGGGTTTTATTTCAATTTTTTTTTCGAAATGATACTTTATATTTAACCCTTTTGAAAACATAATATATAGCCAAAATAACTCTAAAATGATATCAAGGAACCGGGCGTTACCAAATAGTATTATATATATCCCTTTTAGGGAAATACTCAAGAGAAGTGTTTACCATCCGAACACATCTCTTACCTATTTTTAATCATTTCCAAGGCACTCGAACTAGTTAATCATAAAAATATTTCTTTCTTCATGAATTCCCTTTTGAAACAATACTATTTATAGATAAATAGTTCTTTAATAAAATCATCCACTAGCTTTGGTTTCATTCGGATTCAAACTTGTTTCGATTGTACAGTGACAAAGAGGACAATTTACTAAATGCATTATCATATCTGCCTAAGAAAACATTCGATTGTCACTTAGAAGATTATTCTGATCAACATAAAACAGATCGATACTCCTTCCCGAACTGTCCAAAGAAAACTTTACTTTCAAATCCATTTTATAATATTTATATCTTAAAATCTCTTTAAGTACAATTACTACAACTTTTTCGAAATCATTTGAATAATTATCAAAGCCACTAGGATATTCTCACAATCCTTTTCATATCTTATAAGGTCATCTAAAGATTTTCTTTTAGCTAAACACATTCTATTCTAAATCCAATTTTAACCCTACATCTCATCGGTAACTATATAGAATTTTGAAAATCATTCCTTTATATATAAAATATATCCTAGGTAAAATTATTTCATCAACCAATTTTAAAACAATATTATGTCAATTGGAATCATTCAAGTGTAATCCTTATCGATAACGCTGACCAAACTCATTGTTCAGAATTCTTAAGCCACTCAACAAATCAACAACACAATAAAAAACATTTTTACTCACTAACAAATATGCACTCATATTTATAATATACTCAGGCTCATTCTAGGGTCTCACTTACCCTATCTCAAATGAGTATACCCCACTAGGGCCAAGGTTCTCGCTTAACCTTCAGCTCTGATATCAAATGCAACGAACCAGATTTTCTACCCACGAAAATCGACACTGATACGTCCATTGTATCACATGTCGAACATTCAAGTGCCGAAAATACCGATTCGTTAGGGTTAAAGAAGAATGTAGAAGATAGAAGAAAACTAAACAACACAGAATCTCACAATGCAGCGAATAATATATAATACAACAATGATCTTTACAAAAAGGAAACATCTTTATTCATATATACGACATCAGAGTACACTAGACTTATCCTAAATTTGGATAGTTATAGAAACATGTCCTTACTTTGACAAACATATAGACTCTATAATACAGTTGAAGAAAAATATACATGAATATGTCTTGACCATCCAACTCCTCTCCAACTCAAAAGTATCCAACTAAACCTGGGAAAAAAAGCTCAGTCTGACCCGAGCATTACATGGAATAACACCCGAGTCAGTCTGGTAAACCAGCGTGAGTAAAACTTGATAATAAGTAACGACTAATCTAATTTCTACATTCGAAAAGTTTTCAAACAAAGGGTATCTCGTAAGACTACACCGCACATTAAAACAGACGGGTTTTTACCCTTCGATAACCAAAATATTTTATATAAAAATCCAGTGGTATTATTATAGTGTCTAGGTTTAAAGTAAATAGATAAAATAGATGAAATGCTTACATCCCACATTCCAACATACTAGGCTCTACAATTGAAAACGTAAGACACATATCAGAGAATGGATTCCAACTAATCACTGGGCTACTGGGGTACCGCTCGCTACAGTACACCTCTATAAAAATGTACTGAGGTAAATCCTTTTGATATTCATTTTTGAGAATAACCTTTTTCCTCTTCTTTCTTTCTTAAAGAAGAGAAATGGTTAGACCAGGCCATCCCAGCGCCGGTCAATCTTGTGCTACTCCTCAGGATGGAGTATTTATGACTGCTCAGCAACTTTTAGATCTTGTGAACAATGCCCAAGCTGTCGTACCCTTTCCAGTGCCTACTCACCCTAAATCCGGGTTTGCACGCTTGTGCAGAGATTATACTGCTTTGGGTGGAAGGCCATTCAAGGGATCCAAAAGTGTTATAGAAATCCAAGCTTGGCTTAGATCATGCGATCACATCTTTTCTCGCATGAATCTTGTGGATCTACATCGAGTCCAAGTGGCTTCTAGCATGCTCCAAGAAAGAGCATTAGATTGGTATGAGCTTTTGGTTTCTGAAATCATCGAAGCGGATCTTACTTGGGAGCAATTCCGGGAAAGATTCGAATTGAAGTTTGTGCCGGAAGCTGAAAAAGTAACTTTAGCTCGGCGTTTTATTGACCTTGTTCAAGGTGAATCTTCTGTGACAGATTACATCGCATCTTTTGAATCTCTCTCTAAATATGGGGTCGAATATATTAATACCCCATTGAAGAAAAATCAGATATTTGTTTATGGGTTGAATAAGAACCTCAAAAAGCCTTTACTTCTGAAACTAGAAGTTTCTTTCGATCAGCTTATAGATATCGCTCTTCGACTTGAAGAGGCCGATAAAGAAAGTGATGTTGAAGTTGTGCGTGCCAAACAGAACTTCAATAATAACATGAAGAGGCCTATTAAGTTAAAAAGTCCTAATCCCAACAAGAAAGGGAAGCAGGCAATTTCGGTAGCAAAGACTCCTACCTCTAGTCGTGGACGATGCTACAATTGTGGTCTTACAGACCACTATGTAAATGAGTGCCCAAAACCTTTTTTTGTCGCTATTGCAAAGGTTTGGGTCATCTTTTATCTATGTGTCCAATACTCCAGAGTAGGAGAGAGGGAGAGTTGAATGTCGTGCAAGATCCTAGTAACCCTTCTCTTGGTCAAGGTATTTCTCATTCTATCCTTGACGATATTTGTTTTGTGATTATCTTATTCGAGTTCTTTTGATTTGGGTTCATCTCATTATTTTATATCAAAAGAACTTGTTGATTCTTTTTCTTTAAATATTATGGGCTTGATGACTTCATTGAGAATTGCAAATCCGATTGGTGGATCCGCAACACTCAGTTTGCTTTGTGAAAAATGTCGAGATTATTTTATGTGATTATTCTTTTCGAGCCGATTTGCATGTTATGCGTTACTTAGGCTTCGAAATTGAATTTTGGGAAAGGATTAGCTTGATCATTATTAAGCCCGCATCCTATGTCTTGAGCAGACTATATATCTTCAACATTCTCAATCTGTTAAGCAGATTTCTATTGTTCTTAATGATTTTGATTTCCAAATTCGGTGGCATCATTTTATTATTTAAACCCACTTGATGAGGAAAGTGTTATTCCTCTCATTCAAGTAGTTTGTGAATTTTCCGATATTTTTGAGATTTGTCTTAGGATTATCACCTGAGCAATCTATTGTGTGGTGCTAAGGTCTTTTCAGCTCGACCTTGCCACCAGTTTTCACCAGCTACGAGTTGTGGAGGATAGCATTCCACTTACCGCATTCCGCACTCGTTATGATTCTTGTGAGTGGTTCGTTATGTCATTCGGTTTGACGAACCTTCTACCTTATTTCATCCATCTTATGAATTGAGTATTCTACGAATATCTCGATGAGTTTATACTTGTATTAATCGATTATGGATGAAAACAACAATTTAAAATTTGCAAATCTTTTTAATAAGATATTTATAAGTATAATTGGATTTTGTTCTTAAAACGAACAAAGAATGTTTGTAAATTTTAAAGAGACTTGTTTATCATATAGAAGATGATTTTGTGTTGTTTTGCCCATTGAGTGCTTTAAGAATTCTGGTCGATGCGCTTGATCAACGTTATCGATAGGAATCTCCTAAACGCTATGATGAGACAGTCAGACACAATAAATTAACTAGTAATAAGTAAATTTTTCTAAAAAGATGATTACATAAAGTTAATTATAATTTGGAATGTCTTAGCTTTTCGGGAAAGAGGATCAATTAAAAGAACTCTTTTCCGATGCTTTTATTCTTGTGATACCCGAAGGGAACCAAGACTTTATTGTTTGTACCGATACCAGTCGTATTGGTTTGGGTGCCGTTCTCATGAAAATGGGAACGTGTTATCGCTTATGCTTTTAGGCAATTAAAGCCTGCTAAGACTAGATATGCCATTCATGATTTGGTGCTCGCGGCCATTGTTTTTGCTTTTAGAATTTGGCATCGTTATCTTTTGGGAGAGAAATTTGTTCTCTACTCCGATCATAAACCTTTGAAGTATTTATTTTCTCAAAAGGAACTTAATTTGCGTCAACAACGTTGACTCGAGTTCCTTGCATCTTATGATCCTGATATTCTTTATACTCCGGAAAAGGGTAATCTTGATGCTAATGCCCTTAGCCGAAAGCAACAAGCAGTTGTTTCAATGATGATATCCGAATGGAATGATCTCGAGACTTTATCCACTTGTGAGATTCGAGATCGTGAATCCAATTTATGTTCATCTCTTGTTTTGTGTAGCCTTGAGGCTCATCCTTCTTTTTGGACCGTACTCTTTTGGCTAAACTCTATGTCAAAGAAATTGTTAAATTGCATGGAGTTCCTACTTCTATTGTTAGCGATCATGATCCATTATTTTACTAGTGGATTTTGGTAAGGTCTTCAAAAGCTTTGGGAACAAAGCATAATTTTAGCACCGCTTATCATCCTCAATCCGATGGACAAACCGAGCGTGTGAATCGAACTCTTGAAGATCTCCTTCGTGCATGTGTTCTTGATTTTGGTGGAAGTTGGAAAGATCGTATTTCTCTTGTTGAGTTTTCCTATAATAATAGGTTCCAATATAGTATTGGTATGGCACATTTCGAGGCACTCTACGGAAGGCTATGCCGATTTCCTTCATGTTGGCTTGAAGCTGGTGAGAAGCTGGTTTTAGGTCCAGATTTCATTTGTGTTTCACCTATGAACGGTGTTGTGCGTTTCAGTTGATCGGGAGAGTTAACACCTTGATATATTGGTCCATTTCCCATCACCGAACGTATTGGTTCCGTGGCTTATCGCCTTTTATTATCGGCTCAATTTTCTACTATTCATGATGTTTTCCATGTCTCTCTACTACGGAAATACCTTAAGGATTCTGATTCTATTCTTGAGTCCGGTGTTATTGAAGAAATTGAAGTTTTACCTAATTTGACTTATGAGCAACATTCTATTCATATCATTGCTTCGGAGGTTAAACTCCTTCTAAATAAAGATGTTCTTCTTGGGAAAGTTCAATGGTCCTCAAATCCTTAGGATTTCTCTTGGGAATCTTGAGGATTCATCGAGCAAACATATCTGGACTTACTCTTTCGTGCTCTTTATGGTGAACTCCTTATTTCAAATTTTCTTCTGTGTTGATATGCTTTTATGGTTGTTACTTTTTATTTTCCTCTTAATTATTGCGAGGACGCAATTTCTTTAAGGAGGGGAGTCTATAACAACCCGCATATTCTACGATTGTATATTTAAATGTTTTATATAAATATAGCATCGTTAGTCGGATTCAAGTCCGAAATGTCACTTTTGCAAACAGTCGAATTGGGACTCGAGACCACTTCCATTGAGTCCAAAATGGCATTTGCGACCTTTTTGAGTATAAACATCGATATGTTTGGAGTTGAGTGAATTTTGCTATTTTTCACTTATGGCTTTGGGCTTGGGTTTGGGTTTCAACCCACTAACCCAACTCATCTTATATCCTAACTCCACCCCCTCTCCTCTTCATTCATTCTATTATTTTCCTACCACTTCAAGCTTTAGAAAAATGGGGGAAGAGATTGGAAACTAAAATCCTAAGCCCTAGTTCCTTTGCAAACTCAAGTTCTTGCTCCAAAATCAAAGACAAGCTTAGGTAAGCATCCTCTTCATCTTCTCCATCTCTATCTCTCTTCAATTTCAAAATTTCCTATAACCAAACTTAGGAAATATTCTTCTTTTGAGCTTAGATTGAAGATTCTAGAGGTATATTGAAGAGGAATTGGTCTTTCCTTTGTTTTCAAGCTTCTCACTTGTGTCTTTGAGTTTTAAAGGTGAGTTTTTTTAACTCACATCTACGTCTATAGCTACATTGTTGTTAGGTATGAATTCCTAACATTTGTGCATATTCATTTGCTTTTGATTTGAATTGATTTGGTGAATTTTCCAAATTTTGGTGTTTTGGTCCAATTTTATGAAAATCCTTCTATGGATATTTGGACATTGATATTCAGGGTGTATCGAAGAGCCTTTAAGGCCGGGTTGTTGCTTGGCGTAAATCCTTAGTCGTCGTTGCTCGTTCGATCGCTCCCGATACGTTTTGGCCACTTTGGCCTAGGCAAATTGTTGCCCAGACCAGTTGACCTGACGTCTGGTGACCAAGTCCAGACGTCTGGTTTGGACCTAGAGCAAAAACATATGCATGCAGTATTAAAAAAAGACAGATACTAATTCCAGACGTTTGATTTTTGGTTCAGACTTCTGGATGAGTTTCAGACGTCTGGATTGCCAAACTAGACGTCTGGAAGGGTTTTTCTGGAATTTCCAAAACCTAAATCCAAACGTCTGGATTGACCCCTAGACGTTTGGAACTGTGTATTTTCGCCTGTTTAGGGTTTTCTTGATTGAATTTCCATTGTTTATCGATTTTAGTTGCTCCGATTAGTTGTTATCACTTTTATCGACTTTGATGACTTCTTTTTCGGGATTTTTGGAAGTATCCATTTTGATGGATTTGGTATCGATTTCTTTGGATTTAATTCACGTCTTCGTATGTGAATCTTTAGTGATTGAATGTTACTACAATCATTTTTGCGATTTGTCACTTCTAAATACAAAGGTTTCTAAACTAGTAGTAAATATTCAAACTCTTTCATCAAAACGATTTCGACACTATTTTAAATATAAAGCTCTCTTTTAAAACTGTTTTCCAATCTATTAGTATATACAAACCTTTACCTCATTCGTATGAGAAATCTAATTAAATGGCTTAGTAAAACAAGTGGTATGAAATGCTTGCATTTACTTCGCCGGTTAATTCTTGGACTTGTTCGATTGAACTCTTGTGACAATTTTCGAGTGGAAATCTACAATCTGTTCGTAAATATTTAAGTTAAGCTAGTGGTTATGGGACATGAAGCTAAACTCATATATTTGCTAGCTTAGTGTAATGACACTTCTTTTTGGTCAATGGTGATCATTTTGTGATTTAGACTAGCGATGTGCGATGTCTCTTTGTCCGCGTGGGGGACTGTACCCCGTTTGGAGGAATTTCGGCTCATTGTCCGCAAGGGGGGACTATACCCTGTTTGGAGGAGTTTTGACTCGTAGTTTGCAATGGGGGACTATACCCTATTTGGAGGAGCTTCGGCTCATTTGGAGGAGCTTCGGCTCATAGTCCGCAATGGGGAACTATACCCTGTTTGGAGGAGTTTCGACTCATAGTCCGCAATGGGGGACTATACCCTATTGGAGGAGCTTCGGCTCATTTGGTGGAGCTTCGGCTCATAGTCCGCAATGGGGGACTATACCCTGTTTGGAGGAGCTATGGCTCATTTGGAGGAGCTTTAGCTCATAGTCCGCAATGGGGGACTATACCCTGTTTGGAGGAGCTCCGGCTCATTTGTGGTACACGTGTTGGTGAGTTTTCATGCTCCCGTTTGTGATAGGCCTTCCCCTTTATGATTTCTGGATTTCTGGTTGTGATTTCTAGAATTTGTGTTTCACCAATTTTCGTGGATTGGCATTGATATGTTTTGTCAATATTTGTGTTTTGGTGAATAATTTAAAGAATACGACATTCTTTTTTGTGTTTGAGATGATTTGAGATATTGTATGATTTTTGGTTGTTATTTGATGTATACTTGACACAGTATAGCATTTTTGTTATCATACGTTTTTGGTCATATCTCTTATCCTATCTCATTTTATCTGATATTTATAGCTAGACTGATCCGTTTATTATTTTCTTCTTAAATTAATACTCGGGTTAGACCGAGATATTTCAGGTGCTTCTGCTTGACTTCTTATTAGGGTCCGTCACCTGACTTTTGGCTAACTACTTTAGATTAGTAGTTTTTGTCATTATACATTTGAGATATAGACTCCTTAATGTATAATTATTCTTTTGTCTAGCACTTGTATCTATTCTTTTGTGATGTAGTGCATCTTGTTTGACCACTACTTTGATGTACACTTTTATGTGTTATATTCATATCTGATTCCGCCTTTGTGATATGAATATCTGTGACTAATTTGTGTTATGTTTATTTCTATATTTGTTTCCGAGGTCCACATAGCCATTGTGTGGTAGCTTTGAGTTTGTATTTGATATGTCGGATTTCCTCTAGAAATGAAATGTAAGTTATATTATCTGACATATCGGTACTCGCACAAAGCAATTACACAGATGGTCGCTCCTCAACAGCCTTATTCTTCGTGCTAGTCGACGACATTACCCGTAATGTCCTTGGCTAGCGTGAGTATAGAGGTGGGGCGTCACATATCCCCTGTTTTAGTCATTCCCGGTTGAATAGGCTTGAGGCTACGTTTTACCTCTCTGCGTAGCAACCAATCTTGGAATGTAACACTGCCCTCCAAGCGTAAATGCAATGCCAGTATTAATCCATAAAAATTCGTTCTGGGTCCGAACGAAACCGAAGACACTAACTCTACTACATCCATTTTTATATCACCCTCAAGATTAGTAGCAGTTGCCCTTGCACTTCAAAGAGCTCGGTCTTCTATCATCTTCAAGATGCCTTCCACTCGAATGCACATGTTGCTTCGAAGTGGTTTTCGGATATAGATCTGATCCCGGTCTCTCCGTATCAACAACCGATAATTTCCGGTTGACTTATTCCTTTTCTTTTGGAAGTAAGTATTCGAGTTCACATATGGGAACTCGAATTTACATTCATACTTCCTAAGTCAAATTTGGCCAAATTTGATAGTCGATTATTTAGCTATCAAATAACAACAATAAAATCTAGGGATTTAGTTACACAAAGCAATCACTAAGCCTCAAACCATTTTCATTTATAATTCTCCTTTCCCAAAATTTATCAACATTCATATACATATCTCCTTTACATAAGTATATTCACAAAACATTTATAAGATTTCCCATTTCCAAATCTCTTATACGAATTTAACTACATTATTTAAGTCGGAGAAAAGGATAACTCTAAGCACTATTCCATCGGTGTTAAGTGTGGACCGGATGTTCCATACCATAATTTTTTAAAAGGTCAACCTCGAGAAACCCAAACCTCGAATTCTTGTTGTAATTATCTTCAATAATTCCTTTTATAAATTTCCCTTACCCATGAAATCCTTTTTGCTTTAACCCAAACCCATTTACAAAACGTTTATCAACCTCCATACTCATTTATTAGACTCTTTATGAATATTCGAACCCAGTTATATAAACTTCCTTATAAACTATCAAACCATGTATAAAACTTCCCTTTGTAGACATCCAAACCGATTTACAAAATCTTTTTATTAACATTCAGAACTATTTCTAAAACTCCTTTTATGAATACCCCAAGATTATTCATAAACTTTTTATATAATATTCAAAACAATTGTCAAATCATTCTTCAAATATCTTGTTCAAAATAGAATAACCTTGAAGTCCATTTTAAAAGAAATGAAATATTAACTTTCCAAAACCAAGCGGAGGCTTAATGACTACAATAGATCATTAAATTTGGGTTTACTTATCCTAGTTATATCATGGGTGTTGCCTAACATCAGATTTGTAAGGGATTCACACATAACATACAATCAATCATAGGTAGATGTCCAAGTTTTATTTCATTTTTTTTTTGAAAGCATACATATAGCCCGAGTAACTCCAAAAAGATGTCAAGGAACCGGGCACTGCCAAATAGTATTATATATCCCTTTTTATAAACATTCAAAACCAAATGTAACGAACCGGATATTCGACCCTTGAAAATCGACACTAGTACATCCACTATATCACATGCTGAACATTCAACTGTCGGAAATACCGATTTGTAAGGTGAAAGAAGAAGGTAGGGGATAGAAGAAAACTAAACAACACAGAATCTCACAACGCAGTGAATAATATATAATACAACAATGATCTTTACAAAAAGGAAACATCTGTATCGTATATACAACATCAGAGTACATTAGACTTATCCTAAATTTTTGGACAGTTATAGAAACCCGTCCTCACATTGACAAACATACAGACTCAATAATGCAGCGGAAGTAAAAATATAAGTGAATACGTCTTGACCATCCAGCTCCTCTCCAACTCCAAAGTATCCAGCTAAACCTAAGAAATCTTGCTCGGTCTGACACGAGCATTACATGGAATAATGCCCAGGTCAGTCTAGTAAACCGGCATGAGTAAAACTCGATAAGAAGTAACAACCAAACTGATTTCCACATTTGAAAACTTTCAGGCAAAGGGTATATCGTAAGACCACACCGCACATAAAAACGGATGAGTTTTTATGTAACGACCCGTATTTTTAACACTTTAAAAATACGAATTAAAATGAAAATTTTGGATAAAAATCTGAAGGAAATAAAATTTTGTGTTGTTAAATGTGAATTACAAGTTAAAATACAAAACTGAATTCTGAAATAACTTATTTGTAAATTAAATATGGATGTTAACTTGTAGTGAATGTAAATAATGAATTGAATTTGATTGTAAACAACGAAATAAATAAAATGTTACATTTAATATTGAAGTTATAATATGGAAATCAACGTAAATGAATGTAATTTAATATTACGGTGAATTTAAATAAGATGATAGCTGAAGAAAATGAAAGTAAATGAATTATAAACTATTGATAACAATGTATAAGTAAATGGTTGATTCAATAATGAAAGTGTAAATCGAAATAAAAGAATTCAATTAGAATTAAATAACTTGAATTTGAATTACAATATAATTGAACGCTGAATCTAATGTAATCTTTTATACTGGATTTATAATGGAAAACCGCATTGTAAAAGATTGTTAATTACTGTGAAATTAAAAAATGAAATTTGTGAACAATTGAAATTTGATTTAAAAGTTAATAATTTAAAATTGGGAATTTTATATTGAAATTAAATAGTAGAAATAGCCATTTTACAACTGTCTCGGATTTCGACGAAACCAGTTTCATCGGATCCGTAACAGTGAATTATTGTAAGGTTTTAATTTTCGTAGCAATCAGACTTGTCGTTTGGTCGTGCGAGCTTGAAACGCGTAGAAATTTAACGTCGTTAATTAAAATAATCGACTTCAAAAAGCTATCTTCCACATACGATTGAATTAGGCCTTGGGACTAGTTCCATTGCGTCCGGAACGGGGGTAAAACCTTATAAACGCCTAGCGTCACGTCTCGTTTGGAGTTCGGACGATTTTGGACCTAACTTTATAAATACGCACTCAAAACCGAGACAGTTTTATCATTTTTCATTTCAGAAACCCTAATTTCAAACCATGGCCGCCACCTATTCCATGGCTGAAATTGCTCGAACTTCTTTTCTTAATATCTCTCAACCCGTTCAACGAAATCGAAAAATTCCAAAAGAAAAAGTGTAGATCTCGGCGAGCTCTTCAAATCCATACGGTTGATTCGTGCTAATTCGTCACGGATTGGTCCAGATCTGGCTTTGAAGTCGTGCGTATTTTCTTGGTTTGCATGCAAACGGTGGCGAATGGGGTGGCGAAACTTGGCGCGGAGGTGGAGCAAGGAGAGGCGCACGCGATGGCATCCCCTGATCAACGTCCGGTCGCTCCTAGTTGCGTGCGTGTTTTGGTTGATGTCGCGGTGGAGGGTTTCTGCGTGCGTAGTCTGGTAGCAGAGCTTTCGCATGTTACTTGAGATGATTTTTGGTGACGTGGCTATGAACTGAAAGTGAGTAAAAGTGTTCTCTTTTTTTTTTTATTTTTAATATAAATTCAATCGCACTAATCGTCATAACTTTTGCATACGATATCCAATTTACGCGCGGTTTCTTTTGTTAGGATCGTGTTGAAATTTCGGACCTGATGACGCTGGTTTGGACGAATTCTGGGACTGTCAAATTTTTGAGTTTAAATTGAATTTAAATTCAAAAGGTGAGTGTTTTATAACGCTCACAACGTACTGAATATCTTTATGGTAGTTAAATTTGACATTATGAAGTGATATGAATTTATTTGTCATTGTTTGATAAAAATTTAATTGTCATATAGATTGTCATGTGAATTCACCGTTGAAAAATTAAATTGACAGTAAATTGAAATTAGGATTTAATCGAAATCAAATTTACCGATATTGATAACTATGAAATTGCTGTGAATTGTATTGTCTATTGGATGACTTATTTCGATGGATGCTATTGGTTGATATTTAAATGTTTGGATGTTTATTTGCTTATATATATATCCTGTTATACATGCATATGACACTGTGATTGGTTTAAGTAATATATATTCATCCCTGACATGTAATTGAAATAAATAATCACTTGGCCATAGGATAGAAAATTACATACGGACACCGGGTTGGTTAAATTAAATGATTTTAAAAGTTGTTTTGAAATTATTTAAATGAATTGATTTAAGAATAAAAATCTAATTTATGGAAATTGAATTATTTTGAATTGAAGCTCGAGATGTTGGAATTTAAACTTGGTAAATGAAATTGTTTAATTATTCGAAGTTTAGATTTTTAAGAAAAAAATTGAAATACGGCGTAAATTTTCGAAAGTTGATTTGTTTTAAAAGATTGGACTTTTAATCGAACTATGAATATTTCCAAGAAAATTTATATGAAATGATATTTCAAGTTTGAGTTTGGAATTGAAAATTAATTTGAAATTGAGATTTAATTAATTTGGAATTGAATTGAAATTTAAAGAATTTGTGAATTGGACTAAATCGAAACTATTGAATTAAATTTGAAGATAAAATTGATTTGAATAGGATTTGAACTGAAATCGATTTGGAATGTAATACATAAATGAATTCTTGAAATCCGAATGTTAATCTAAGTTTATTGAATTGGAATTGTTCCAGGAATTAAGTAAACTACTTAATACAGATGTTTAATTTGAAGAATATTCTAATTTGAATACGAAATGGTTTTAAAGCGAATCTTATATTCTTATATAAATATATGAGCTGTTTTGAAATGTGAAATATTTAAAGTTTCGAAATATATTGGAAGTGAAATTGTTTATTTTGTGGTTCAAATATGTATTTGAAATTGATAATTTGAAATGGTTTATTGAGAAGCTGAATCGAGTTAAAATTAATGATTTGAAATTGGATTAAATTTTAAATTTTAAAATTTGAGTTTATGTGAATCGTTTTGTGGCAATTGAGGCGAAAAGTGGTTTTGAAATCGAAATGAGATATTGAGGCGAAAAATGATTTTGAAACCGAAATAAGATATTGAGGCGAAAAATGATTTTGAAATCGAAATGAGCTATTGAGGCGAAAAATGATTTTGAAATCGAAATGAGATATTGAGGCGAAAACGATTTTGAAATTGAAATGAGATATTGAGGCGAAAATGGTTGTTGAAATAAAATCGTATATTTTGAGTAGATATGATGATTTTGAAATGGCTTTGATTTTTGAATCGAATATGATATTTTTGATTATCAAGTATGAATTGATTTTGAAAATGTAAAAGAGCCATCGGTGTAATAATTACGTAGTTATTGAAGAGTCCGGGATCGGATATGGACATACTCTCTATCGATACCGAAAACCACTTTAATAACTATTATACATGGAGTGTTGATCCAGAATGAAGTGGATGGTTTGATGAACGCGTTGACTGAAGAAAGAGAACGATATTGGATGACCCCTGACATGACTAAAACAGGAGCCGCGCCGGGCCATTGAGGATCGCCATCTCTAGCGGACACACTCCTTCGTTACCATGTCTATTACTTTTGTGATTCGATTTGGGTGCACCCCTCGATTTTGGGAGTGTTGTTTCACGGTGTTGGGGTAGTAGCTGCTATGCCCAACATCAGTCCGGATCACGCAACTACTAGTATCCTAGTTGGTATTGCCTCATGTACCTTGTCATACTGATTATCCTCTTCGCGACCACTACGATTTTGATTTGTACCTTTAGTATATGGATTGCCCTCTGGTGACTTCCGGTTTTGGGGAAACTACGGTCTTGTATATGCTCTTGGGAATATAAACTGTGTTAAGGGTGGAATGGGCCATGGCTTAACGCTATTTTAATACTTTTACTTTAATGTAGACATATTATAATAGTGTATTGTACTACATAGTAGATAGTTTAACGGATCCTTGAGAGATGGAAAATCCCGTAACATCTCTTAAGTTATTGCACTCACGTTGACACTGGATAGGAGATGTCAAACCCCGTAAACATCTCTGACGCCGTCACACTCATATTTTCTTATTCGATTTGACTTACATGAGATATTTTAGTCCTGACTCGAGTGTTTTGTCTTTTCATTACGCTCGGGTCAGTCTGAGCATTTCAGATAAGGTTGAAGATCTATTTTGGAGGACGAAGACAGAGTTTGGTATTACATCATTTGTATTCTACTACCATATTATTTTTCCGCTGCATTATTGTATTATCTCTGATATGTATGTAACTCTAATTTGTGATGTATAATAATAATCAAATTTATTTATTTAACAGCTTCATGAACTGTTATTTTATTATTATATCTTGTTCCTTCCGCTGCAAGATTTTGAGTTTGTTTCTGTTCTTTCTTTTCTTTTCTTATTTAACCCCAATAACCATCTGCCTTTTTGAACGGTTTGAGTTGAACATGTGTGGATTATTGTCGACTTGAACGGTCAAAAATGCGGGTCGTTACATTTTACCTTACGATAACCAAAACATTTTATATCAAAATCGAGTGATATTATCATAGTGTCTACGTTTAAAGTAAATAGATAAATAGCTGAAATGCATGCATCTCACATTCCAAAATACTAGGCTCTACAATCGAAAACGTAAGGCACCTATCGGAGAATGGATTCCAACTAATGACTGGGCTACTGGGGTATCGTCTGCCACAGTACACCTCTAGAAAAATGTACCAAGGTCGTACCTAACGACCCTTGCCAACACAAAACCGGCCTACCCCTTGCTGGATAGTACCGAATATAACATCACCCCGGTTGCTTTGCAACCTTTAATCGAGCGCTCCCTCGTACATGAATTCATTTATGATTGTGTATATATCTAGAAGGAGATGATATATCCTAATGGGTGCGACCCACATAGCCCTGCTGCATATCCACTGTTTTAGTCATTCTTGGTTGATGAGGCTTGAGGCTACGTTTTACCTTTCTAAATAGCAATCCATCTTGGAATGCTAACACTGCCCTCCAGGCATCAATGCAATTCCAACATTCATCCATACAAGTTCGGTCTGGGTCTGAACGAAACAAAGAGCACTTGCTCTACTACATCAATTTTGGAATCACCCTCGGGATTAGTAGCAGTAACCCTTGCACTTCAAAGAGCACCATCTTCAATCATCATCTAGATGTCATCCACTCGAACACACATGTTGGTTCGAAGTGGTTTTCAGATATATAAATCTGATCCCGGTCTCTCCATACCAATAGCCGATAATTTCCGGATGACTCTTCTGGTTCTTTTGGAAGTAAGTATTCGAGTCCTTGTCGGAAACTCGAATTTTACATTCATACTTCCTAAGTAAAATTAGGCCAAATTTGATAGTCGGTTATTTTACTATCAAATAACAACAACAAAATCTAGAGATTTAATTACCCAAAGCAATCACTAAGCCTCAAAAACATTTTCATTTATAAATCTCCTTTTCCAAAATTTATTAACATTCATATACTTATCTCCTTTACATAAGTATATTCATAAAACATTTATAAGATTTCCTATTTCCAAATCTCTTAAACGAATTTAACTACATTACTTAAATTGGAGAATAGGATAACTCTAAGCATTATTCCTTTAGTGTTAAATGTGGAACAGATGTTCTGTACCACCATTTTTTTAAAAGGTCAACCTCGAGAAACCCAAACCTCGAATTCCTGTTGTAATTATCTTCAAAAAATCCTTTAATAAATTTCTCTTACCCATGAAATCCATTTTGCCTTAACCCAAACCCGTTCACAAAACATTTATCAACCTCTATACTCATTTATGAAATATTCGAACCCGGTTATATAAACTTCTTTATAAACTTTCAAACCTTGTATATAACTTCCCTTTATAGACATCCAAACCCATTTATAAAATCTTTTTATAAATATTCAAAACTATTTCTAAAACTCCATTAATAAGTACTCCAAGATTATTCATACTTCTTTATATAATATTCAAAACAATTGTCAAATCATTCTTCAAATATCTTGTTCAAAATATAATAACCTTAAAGACCAATTTAAAAGAAAATGAAATATTAACTTTTCAAAACCAAACAAAGACTTCATGACTACAATGGATCATTAAATTTGGGTTTACTTATCCATGCTATATCATTGGTGTTACCTAATATCAGACATGTAAGGGATTCACACATAACATTCAATCAATCATAGGTAGATGTCCAATTATACATATAGGTAAATCCATAATCGGGTGAATTGTTTTACAAATAGAAGTATATTACATATGCTTAAGTTATCATGACCCGCTTATTGAAATTAACTTCCTTGTGTCTATCACATTGCCGATATTTGGCATTTGTGCTAAACACAAGTCACATAATTCTCATAAAATGTGTCAACGTTTTATAATGACTACTTTAATTCATTTGGCTACTTAGTGGTTCAGATGAGAGATTCTTTGATATGAAATCAATTAACCTTAAAAAGAAATTAAATTTAAAACATAACCGATTGGGTTTAAAAATAGCTTTGAAGAGATTAAAGTATATTCAATTAGCTTAAACCCTAATTATATAATTAAAACAAGATCAATTCATAATTAAACTTTAATTAACTTAATGAACTTGGTTAAGTCCTAATTAACTTCTTAATGTATTGTAGTTAAGGTTAAAACAATTCATTATTAGTTAAACCCTAATTAATTAAAAGTCAATTAAATATTCACTTAATTAAATAATAATTAATTAACTTAATTAAATAATACTTAACCATTTAATTACTTTTTATCTTCATTAATCACTAGTTAAAACCTTATTAATCAATAATTAATCATCAACCTTCCTCAAGTGCTACTTAACCCTAATCACTTACTTAATTACTAATTAAGTGCTAATTACCTTAAATTATTTTATTAAATAAATAAATTATTAAATAATCTAAACTTAATCTCTTTTTATGTTACTAATTAAGTTTGAAATTATTTCGAAAAACAATTCCAAAATGAATCACTTAAAGATTGAAATTGTGAATTTTTTTGTCGAACTGCATCCATAGCGACTATCGCTATGAGCGCAGTTTGCTTAAACAAACTTTAAGCGAAAACACTTGCTTATTATTTCCTATTTCATGTTTAGAAATATAAATTTTAAATTTCTTGAGACTTAGAAACAAAGATAGAAACTTTGAAATAATTTTCAAACTTTAAAACAAGAGAACATAGTTTTTTGATTTCGAATCGGATCTCACGTCCGTCGCAACACAGAAAGTTGTTAACTTTGTTTCAACTCAACATACTTTGGTTCTTAGGTCACAACCATATATCCATACTAGCATACTTTTAAAATCACAATGAAACACATATATAAACATAAGGTTATATGCTTAATAACTCGACAACGTCTCATTCAAATCTCAAATTCAATACTAAACATAACATCCATCAAATCACCATCGACCAACATAATAACCATTCAATTTTCTCATCATATTATCACCAAAACAGCACATCATAATAAAGTCAAATTTTTTTCCAAAACAAAGTAGTTTTACTGACTGAAAATCTTTGAAACCTGAAATGCATTAGATGCACCAAAAATCACCCCAAAAATATGTCATCTTCCACTTGATTTTTGGACATATTACTCTCGGATTTTGAAAAAGTGATCAAAAGAAAAGTTTTAGAAAATTCTTTTCTCTACAATTTAAAAAAATGAAGAACTCAAATCAGATTTCGTCCGAGGTAGATATGGTCAAAAGAAGAGAGCTATTTTCGGACCTGAATTTCTGAGTTTAAAAGTACACTGTAAAGAAGTGAGATTTTGACAAACCTAAGCTTGAAATTAGAAAAAGTGGTAAAACAAAAAGTTGTAGTTACTGATATTTATACGATATCAAAAAATAAAATCTTTATTTGGTGTAAATTAGAGGAAGTTATGGCCAAATAAAGTGGAGGAAAAATGGAGAAGAAAGAGTTTAAAATAAGTCTGCATCTTTAAAGCAATTTAAAACTTTTTATTTTAAAAAAACTTAAAACTTACACAAGCCATGAAATTATGAAGAAAGCATTAGGAAAATGGAAATGGAGAAGTAAATGAAAATATGGTGAAGGGGATGTGTATTTATAGATGAAAGTAGGAAAATTACCATTTTAACCTTAGTTTTAAAGCATCCTAACATATCATTATTTTGACAAGTCACATCACTACCTTCCTCCCCTTCATATACCACCTCCCCCCTTCTCTAGTCACATCCTCTAAGTCATGATGGATAATGATGATATTTCTAAGATATGACAAGAGATAATGATATATACTTGAAACACCCCCACACCCCTTAGTATACCCAAAACGACACACTAAAGGATATGGTGCGTTAGAGGTATAGCTAAAAACTTTACAGAGACTAAGATTCAAAAGACAAAATAAATAAAACAGCAGAAACATTTAAAATTAAACTTTATTTCTCCATAAAATAAGTCATAAAACTAATTACATAATATGTCTTAAAAACCGAATACATAAGTCTCGTGAAAAATACTATCTCAGTTACATCATCAGAGTACATAAAAATAATCATCCCGCTCACAAAGTACCAGTACATCAAAAGTCATATGAAACTGAAAAGAAGAAGAATGCATGAAGAATGGAAAAGCTCTGCAAATGGGTCTCTAAGAAATCCAAATCTATTGTCCTTGCCTCTACTGGCCTAAGGGGGAGAAAAGAGGAAAATAGAGGAGTGGGTCAGACTAAAAGTCCGGTGAGTAGAAGTAATTACTAGCATTTTTAAGCAAGATAAAGATAATAGACTTAGCAATAGTTCTAGTATAAAAGGAAATAAAGGAAAAGATAAAGCTGGAATAAAATACTATTTAACCATTTGCTTTGTAGACCGTTCTAATTATTTCGATTGTTTGCACTTTTATTACATTGCTGTGATTAGGCTAAAATCCTAATCCTACTTTAATTAGATTGAATTCCTAGTTCTACCCTTTGATCGGCTTTCTATCTCTGTTGTACCACTGTGAGCTAGTCCCATCCTATGGGTCCTACAGCAAAAGACACATGTTTAGCGCTTTTGAACTCAATAGCGACTTATATCCCTACACTGAGGCTGCACGCTTGGCCACCACCGGCTCACGCTATCTGTTGCTCCCTCTTTGGACCTCTCATCTATCCTAAACAGCATAAGTGTGCCTAGCCTCACCTAAGTGTATTGTGAGACCACCGGTTCCTGACTGAAGGGGAATGCTTCTGATATGGGTCATAACAAACAAAATCTAGTTGCACCCCTTGCCCAAATCCCCCAATTTTAGCTTCTAATTATTGAGCAATTATCTACCCTAAACAGCATAAGCATGTCCCAAGGGGAATGTTGCCGGTACGGGTCCCTGATTTGAGCTCTAATTATTGACCACTTATCTACCCTAAACAGCATAAGCGTGCCCCAAGGGGAATGATGCCAGTACGGGTCCCTGATTTGAGCTTTAATTATTGACCACTTATCTACCCTAAACAGCATAAGCGTGCCCTAAGGGGAATGCTGCCGGTAAGGGTCCTACTTCTATCTTTGCTTATTAACTTAGAGTAAGTTTTAAAATAAGCCTCTTCTATTATTTCTGCTCTGTTTGCTTATTAACTTAACCTAAGTTTTAAAATAAACCTCTTCTGTTATCTTTACTATGCTTTCTTATTAACTTAGATATAAGTTCTAAAATAATTCAAATTAATTCAATTCGATTACAATTCCAATTAATTCAATTCAATTCCAATTTGAATTAATTTCAATTTCGATTTGAATAAATTTCAAATCCGGTCTTAATTTTTAAACCTTCTCGATTTATATGAATTCGAGTTCGGTTTCAAAATGTTGATTTAATCACTTAAATCAAATTAACCCTTAAATATTTAATTTAACAATCTAAATCTTTAAAATAATTCAATTCTAAGCCCAAATTTCAAATATTCATTTAAATTACCCTTAAACTTATTTCAAGGTTCGAGTAAGAGTTCAAATCTTTTAGAACAAATCAATTTTCAGAATTCAATTTATTTCCCAATTATAACTTCAACTTTTTAAACCCGATTTCTTAAACAATTCCAGTTGACAAGTTTTGTTTTAACATTTCAACTTAAGTTCAAAATGATTCCATTTTCATAAGTTCAATTTTTGTTTCTATTCAATTTCAGCGTTAGATATCTATCATTTCAATCCACTTCTTAATTTATTCAAAATAATCCAATTTACAGTTTTATATACTGTAAATAACAACATGATGATAGCAGGATATATCAATAAATAAACATCCAAATTACCTAAAACACCAATCAATAGCACCCATCACAAACTTCCATAATTCAAGACTCATTTTATTTTAAAAATCAGTTTGAAATCATACATAACTCCTTTTCCAATTTAACCCATTTAACTTCCACAAGTTAAATCTTATTTTCACCTTGAAATTCCAAAGTCGGGTTATAAGTTCAAAACTTATTTAACTTTCCCTGAGTTAAATTCCAATTCGTTCAATCCATTTAACCTTACTCAATTTAAATTTCTTATTAATATCACTTCCCACTTATAAGTTCAAAAACTTATTTCCCTTTGGGTTATACACCTCATCCTAAGGGGGATTTCAAAATTCAAACACCCAGTTATTTATTTCAAATCAACTTTGAAACCATATGGCCACATATATATACATATATATATACATACATATATATATACATACATATATCCCATTTACATATCAAGTCACACTTTTAAATTTTAAACCATTCTTGGTTTCTATCCAAAATATATTCCTCTGGAATTTTCAAAACAACTCTTGTTTTCAAAAAAAATTCCCACATCAAGATATATTCTCATAATATTACTAATTATTTCCTCAAACACTTTGAAACACATTTCAAAATTTTCTGGGGCTTAGATTTAAAACATCACATTTAAATTCATTTTAATTTATAAGTCATATCTATAAGTTATGCTTATAAAATCTCACTTCCTTAAAACATTTTACACTGTTTTATCATTGTTTATTCAGTAATAAACATCCTTTATTAAGACACAACAACCAATTTTATGATAATAATCAATATTATCATATCTAGAAACCAAACACACCATATACTCCATAATAATTATCTGAAAGGATTATCTAAAACAAAATCAGGTTAAACTCATTTCAGTTCAAAATACTTTGAAAACCACTTCTGCAATTTCCTGAATTTTAAATTCTGATTTGAATCCATTTCTAGCTTATCTTACTTGTATAGTTCATTCTTATCAAATTCCCATTTAGTTATATACATATATACAACCACTTAATTCTTATGATCTTATTTGATTATAAAAATGACAATCAGTCATCTTGGTATACTATAATAATCTACAAAAATTATTTCTTTTATATCAAAATATAATCTTATATAGAAATTATTTAAAAATCAATTTTTAAAATCATTATGTATGAAAATAACAAGTACGCCCTCATATATAATACACTCAACTCATTCTAGGGTACTGTTGACCCTATCTCTAATGAGTAATCCCCACCAGAGCCAAGGTTCTTGCTTAATCTTCAGCTCTAATACCTCGTGTAACAGCCGGGTGATTTTCGACCCCCAAAAATTGACACTAATACGTTCATTGTATAGAGTGTCGAGAAACGAGTGCCGGAAATACCAGGTTGTTAGGGTTAAGAAGAAAACGAGATAGAATAAGAAACAGAAACAATAGCACATAATCTCACAATCGCAGCAGAACAAAATATAATATACAATAGCAGCATTTTATGTAAAGAAAAGCTGCAACTGTCAATATACATTCAAGTTATCAGAGTACAATCATTAACCAATAAATCTGGACCGTTACAATAACTTCTTCCTAAATGCTGAAAATACAGCCTACAATACACAGCGGAATATAGTCGAATATGAGAAATACGTCTTTGCCATCCAGCTTGTCTCCTGAGCTCCAAAGCGTCCTAACCTGAAATTTTGTAATACTCGGTCTGACCCGAGCATTATAGTAAAGTAACACCCGAGTTAGGCTGGAAACCAGCGTGAGCAAACCCACTTAAATTGAAATATTTAATTTATAAAAATCTTTGAAACCAAGGTAACTCGTATAAACACGATGAGTTATCATCCATTTCCAACCAAATCATTTTCAGAAAACCATTGATATAAAATAGTGCCCAAATACAATACTGATTTAAAATAGTTAAATCTATGAAATTAAGCCATTTCTAGCCTATTAAACTCTATAATCAAACCCGTAAAAGTTCGGAGTGATTATTAAATTGAAGCAGTTTCGGATAACACAAATATCCTACTCCGGTAAATTCGAATCCAAATAATAAGTTTAAAGAGTAAATTGTTTCAAAATAAACAATTTATACTTAGGGTGACAATATTCACATATGGAGATTTATTACAGATTTTATTTCAATAAAACGTATCATCACTTTGATCTCATTATTTTAATTTTCTCTGACCATTTGTTGGCACAGACAAAAATAATTTGAAAATAAATATCCAATAAAAATTAGCCAAGATATAGATCGTTAACCAAACTAACGATCTATAATCAATATCCAAATGATTCACACATCAGGGTTTTAATTTACTTTGATTAACCGTATTCATTTATATTTAAAACCAAATTAATTACCATTTAAAGAATTTATAAAGCAATTTGTTTTTAGTTAATTAAAATTTAACACTCTATTGATATCTAACTTTGTTAATTGTATAAATTTTAAGTCAAATAATAATATAGTTAATCACCCATTTTAATTACAAAATATCAATAAGCTTTAAATTTACGGATTTAAGATGACAATAAATTTCCAAAAAAAATAAAGAAAATTTGGATCTCATATAAATATATATCAGTTCATTCCTCTTCCCTTTTCCTTTTCTTTCCTTCTTCCTATTCCTTTTTCTTTTCCTTTTTCTTTTCCTTTTTCTCTTCTTTTCCCATTTTCCTCTTTTCCCTCTTTTCTTTTTCCTCCCGGCCCATTTCTTTTCCCCGGCCCATTCTTCTTCTCTTCTTTCCCTTTCTTTTCCTTTCTAGTTTTCTTTCTCTTCTCTTTTTTTTTCGAGCAGCACAACCGTGCACCATCCCAGCGTGCACGTGCACACTTAACTCCGGCCGAACCACTTGCTGTCGACTGACCATTCAAATCACCCCCGACCTCCCTACCACACTTCTCCACCTGGAACTACGAATGAGGTTTCCATTAAAAAATCGAACACCCAACCCCCAACCTGGAACAAAGACAGCATACTTCAACCACCTTGCCACGCCACCTCGTCCCCTCGTTCATCACCGAACTTGACCAGGAGCTACGCCACGTCTTCCTCTATCCTTTCCCCCTACCGCATCCTTCTAGTTGCCCCACGCCGCCACCATTCCTTCCAACCCGAAGTCACACAAAACTCACCATAAAACCCTACCTTGCCTCTGACTAACCACCACACCATTTTATAAAATAAACCAACATTTTTCCCATGCTTCCCCTCCACCGAGCCACCTTCTGACCAAACCTCGACCTTCAATGTTGCTCGGCTTGCCGTAATTTGGTCAAAGGCCAAATCCCGTTCATCTCTTTCTATCTCAACATATACACACTTAAAAATCGTGAAACCACCTTCAAAAATCATCTTTTCCGATGACGAACACCTTTACATAAGCAAAATTCTTTTAAGGGGGGAAGAAATATTTTATGATTAACAAGTTCGATTGTCTTGGAAATGACTAAAAATGGGTAAGAGATATGTTCGGATGGTAAACACTTTTCTTGAGTATTTCCCTACTTAGTAAAAGGGATATATAATACTATCTAGTAGCACCCATTTCCTTGGTATCATTTTAGAGTTACTCGAGCTATATATTATGTTTTTAAAAGGGTTAAATATAAAGTATCATTTCGAAAGGTTTTTTGAAATAAAAACCGAGTATTCCATTCTCGAATCCCTTAAAAGAATAGATTTTTCAAAATAAAAAGATGTCTTGATTAAGAGCGGGTTAATAAATAAAGTTTTAAATTTGTTGAACATCCTAGGTTAAGTAAAACCAATTTAAGATTTGAAATTGTATATACTTTTTTGGATATAGAAGAGTATCATACTAAAATGAATTTGAGTTATAGAATGTTAATAAACTTAAGTATTGTTCTTATGTAAAATGGTGACTCTTTAAAAAGGGTAATTATAATATTGGGAAGTAGGATCCAATGAGATTAGTATGTAGGTTGTGCGTAACTCATTTCTCCTTTTCACATAGTTCTCGATCCAAGATTCGAATACATGACTCGAGGTGTTTCACACCAATCTGAATAGGGATTTATCGAGCGTTGATGAGGGTTCTTATGTGGAACCAAAGGTTGTCTATTATAGTTTATGGCTATGCAAGAAGAATAAAGGTTTATAATTAAGAAGCCTGATCAAAGTCCGCACTAGGAAGTCGAGTGAGCGACACTATTTCGGAAATGAAGTTACATATTCGAGTGAGTGATCAAATCAGATTTTACATAGGAATGATCTATATACATCAGTCGGATTGATGAATAGTTTTAAGTATTTCTGGGAATAGGGCTGTGGTATAATTTCGGGGACGAAATTCTTTTAAGGGGGGAAGAATGTAATGACCCGCAAATTTATCACTTGGATAAATTATATTTATTTATAAAATATTTAGACATGGGTTTAAAAGTAAGAAATAATCATGTTTTAAGTGGTAATTAATAATAGTTTTTGTTTTGAAAAAATATTTACGGACAAATTACCTAGATAAAATATTGATAATTTGTAAATATCATCCTAAGTAAAATATTGATAAAACAGCTGGAAATCGTTTTATCAATAAAACTACTTTTAAACAATAAGGATCATGCATAGCTCTGGATTCATACACTAATATATGTATTCAAACAAGATTATGAAATAAAATAATTTATTTTATTTTTTGAAAATAAAATGTATTTATGACATCGACCGTTGATATCATCGATTTTATATATTTCTTCGAAAATTCAAGTTAATTTAAATATTTAATAAATGGGGTTTTATTAACAAATAAACCTATTATAATTATTTAATAATGCTGGTAAAATAGTTTTTAATTTTTTTTTACCAAAATAGATAGTTCATAGAAAAATAGAAAATATGATCGAAGAACGTTTTTCCGAATTTCGACTTTCGACACCGGAAAGTTGACGGGAACGTTTTTCATTTTTGTGCATCGTATGTAAACATATATGAGATAATCCACAATATAATAATACACTTAATTATAGATTATCTTATGTTAATTATGATTAGCGAGTGATGTGACAAGTCATGGTTTTAAAAATAATAAATTATGTATATACAAAGTATATATCATTATCCCTTGTCATATCTTAGGATTATCTTTATTATCCATCATGACCTAGAGGATGTGACTAGAGAGGGGGGATGTGACATATGAGGGGAAGGAAGGTGGTGATGTGACTTGTCAAAATAAAGACATGTTAGGATATTTCAATCTAAGGTTAGTTTGGTAATTTTTCTACTTTCTTTTGTCTATAAATACACATCCATTTCACCATATTTTTATTTACTTCTCCATTTCCATTTTCCCTAAAGCTTTCTTTATGTTTCATGGCTTCTTGTGTTAGTTTTATGTTTTTTTAAAATCAAAAGTTTTAAATTGCTTTAAAGATGTAGACTTGTTTTTAAACTCTTTCTTCTCTATTTTCCTCCACTTTATTTGGCCATAACTTCCTTTATTTTACACTAAATCAAGGTTAATTTTTTTCATATCGTACAAAATTTTAGTAGCTACAACTTTCTTGCTTACCACATTTATAATTTCAAACTTAGGTTTGTCAAATCTCATTTCTTTGCAGTGTACTTTTAAACTCAAAAATTCAGGACCGAAAATAGCTCTCCTTCTTTTGACCATATCTCAAACGAAATCTGATTGGATTTATTCTTTTATCTAAACTGTAGAGAAAAGAATTTTATAAAACTTTTCTTTTAATCACTTTTTCAAAATCCAAGAGTAATATGTCTGAAAATCAAGTGGAAGATGACATATTTTTGGGGTGATTTTTGGTGCATCTAAGGCATTTCAAGTTCAAAGATTTTCGTTGAGTAAAACTACTTTGTTTTGGAAATTTTTTTGACTTTATTATTATGTGTTATCATGGTGTTAGTATGATGAGAAAATTGAATGGTTATTTTTGTTTGTCGATGGTGATTTGATGGATGTTATGTTTGGTATTGAATTTGAGATTTGAATGTGATGTTGTCGAGTTAGTAAGCATATAATTTCATGTTTATATATGTGTTTCATTGTGATGTTAAAATTATGGTAATATGGATGTATGGTTGTGATCTAAGAACCAAAGTATGTTGATTGGAACAAAGTTAACAACTTTGTATGTTGCGACAGACGTGAGATCCGATTTGAAATCAAAACTATGATTTCAAGTTTCAAAGTTTGGAAATGGTTTTAAGTTTTATCTTGGTTTAAGGTTTCAAAAACTTTCAAAATATTATTTCAAAACATGTAGGAGTAAGAAATTAAGTGAATTATTTCACTTAAAATAAGATAGAGCGAACTACGCTCATAGCGATAGTCGCTATGGATGTAGTTCGATAAAAATTCACGATTTCCATTTTTAAGCGATTTATTTTGGAATTGTTTTGCAAAAGTTTTCCAAACTTAATTAGTAACATAAAAAGAGATTAAGTTTTGATTATTTAATAATTTATTTATTTAATAAAATAATTAAAGGTAATTAGCAATTAATTAGTAATTAAGTAAGTGATTAGAGGTTAAGTAACATTTAAGGAAGGTTAATGACTAATTATTGATTAATAAGGTTTTAGTT
This sequence comes from Allium fistulosum, assembly GCA_030737815.1. Taxonomy (NCBI): domain Eukaryota; kingdom Viridiplantae; phylum Streptophyta; class Magnoliopsida; order Asparagales; family Amaryllidaceae; genus Allium; species Allium fistulosum. Next base: position 1,623,137,774 of record CM060901.1, read on the forward strand.
AGTGATTAATGAAGATAAGAACTAATTAAATGGGTAATTATTATTTAATTAACTTAATTAGCTGATTAATTATTATTTAGTTAAGTGATTATCAAATTAGTTTTTAATTAATTAGGGTTTAACTACTAATGAATTGTTTAAAGCTTAACTAAGATACATTCAGAAGTTAATTAGAACTTAATCAAGTTCATTAATAATTAAAGTTTAATTATGAATTAATCTTGATTTAATTAAGATATAATTAGGGTTTAAGCTAATTGAATATACTTTAACCTTTTCAAAGCTATTTTTAAACCCAATCGGCTATATTTTTAATCAATTTTCTTTTTAAGATTAATTGATTTTAAATCAATTTTCTTTTTAAGATTAATTGATTTCAAATCAAAGGATCTCTTGTCTGGATCATTAAGTAGCCAAATGAATTAAAGTAGGGACTATAAGTTATTGACATGTTTTACATGAAGTAAGTGACTTGTATTTAGCACAAATGCCGAATATCGATAACGTGATAGACACAAGGAAATTAATTTCAATAAGCGGGTCATGATAACTTAAGCATATGGAAGATACTTCTATATGTAAAACAATTACACCCGATAATGGATGTATCTATATTTGTAACTTGGACATCTACCTATGATTGAATGTATGTTATGTGTGAATCCCTTACATATCTAATGTTAGGCAATACCCATGATATAACTTGGATAAGTTAAACACAAATTTAATGATCCATTTTAGTCATTGAGCCTCCGTTTGGTTTTGGGAAGTTAATATTTCATTTTCTTTTAAAATGGTCTTCAAGGTTATTCTATTTTGAACAAGATATTTGAAGAATGATTTGACAACTGTTTTGAATATTACATAAAGAAGTTTATGAATAATTTAGGGTTATTCATAAAAGGAATTTTAGAAATAGTTTTGAATGTTTATAAAAATATTTTATAAATGGGTTTGGATGTCTATAAAGGGAAGTTTTATACAAGGTTTGAAAGTTTATAAAGAAGTTATATAACCAGTTTAGAACAATTATAAAGAGTTTCATAAATGAGTATGGAAGTTGATAAATATTTTGTAAACGGGTTTGGGTTAAAACAAAGAGGATTTCATGGGTAAGGGAATTTTATAAAAGAATTTATTGAAAATAATTACAATAGGAAATTGAGGTTTGGGTTTCTCCAGGTTGAGCTTTTAAAAATGGTGGTATGGAACATCCATTCCATACTTTTTCAGACCAGGCAGTTTTTCCAGGTTTAGCTGGATACTTTGTTGTTGGAGAGGAGTTGGATGGTCAAGACGTATTCACGTATATTTTCTTCCTCTGTATTATAGAGTCTATATGTTTGCCAATGTAAGGACAGTTTTCTATAACTGTCCAAATTAAGAATTAGTCTAGTGTACTCTGGGGTTGTATATATGAATAAAGATGTTTCCTTTCTGTAAAGATCATGGTTGTATTATATATTATTCGATGCGTGGTGAGATTCTGTGTTGTTTTAGTTTTCTCTATCTTCTACCTTCTTCTTTGGGTGACTGTAACGACCTGGATTTTTCAACGATTTAAATAAGGATTTTAACAAAGATTTTGAAATAAAATTTAATTTTAAAAATAAAAATTTGACAATGAAAACTAGATATTTGGAATGTGTCCATTGAAATGAGGCGAACAAAATTTGTTTTGCGTCAAAATTCGTCCGAAACTCGGTCAGCACATTTTTTTCAGTGCGAATTATCAAATTTTGAAGTATGAATATTTTTACATAGAAATGATTTAGAAAATTTTCTGATTAAAACGACAAAGTTCGTTCCGTCCAATTCCGACCTTTGTAGCTCCGTTTATCAAGAATTTTCGTTGTCGTCCAATTTCGAAGCGGTAACAGCAGCGATAAATGAAATTTTATAGTGGATGTCGTAACACAAATTTTAGTACATCATTGGATTCGTCTCGTCACACTGATTTCCACAGTATATTTGTTTTCGTATTTTGGCTTTCATGGTAAAACGATAGATGGTCAAGATAGTGGTCCATGACCATGCCCTGGAGTCATAATTACATACATTCATTTACAGCCAACATTCATTCTTTTCAGCCGACATCCTTTGCGTGTGCAGCCTCATGTATTAAATGATGCATTTAATTCCTGCCATGCATCTTCCTTCTATATATACGTGCCTTCTCTTCTTCTCCGCTAGCAATTGGTTGGAAAAAAAATATATACAAGCTTTATATAATCCAACGTAACCCACTTCCTTTATCCTACCTTCTCTCCCCACCTCCCTACTGAACCTGCTCCGCCTCCTACCCTCTACCTCACACGGCCTGACCTGCACCCGGACGAACTTCCTCCGCCTGCCACTGACTTCCCCTGCCACCAACCTCTACCCAGCTCCCCTCGCCCGAAGCCACTTTTCCCAGCACCGAAGCCACCTTAGCCCCTCCGCACGCATCCTCCCACCCGCCCTTCCCTTGCCCGAAGCTGCTCCGCCCATACCCAGCCACCTCATCCGCAGCCAACCCCTGCACCAACCCCAGCTAGCCAATTCACCTGCACTGAACCACGCTCCAGCTACCTTTACCCTACCCAGTCCCGACCTGCCGAAGCTCCTTCAACCGAACACCACCCCAGTCCAGCCTCACCACACCCTGCTCCACCGAGCCACCAGCAGCCCTGCCTAGTCCAGCCCGTCGCCGCCACCCACGATCGAACACCCACTCACCAGTCGCACACCACCTCCACCCGAAGCCACTTGCCACTTTTCCTAGGCCGCATTCCCAGCAAAAACCCACGACCTGCATTACGAATCCGAACCCGAGTACCCGAACCCGTACGCGGCGGCATAGCATCGCTCTAGTACGTGTACGCGTATCCAGATCCATACCACCAATCTCATTTTCCAAATCCACGAAGGTAAGCGATTTTAAACTCACGACTAGATTTTCATATTGCAAGTATCCTACGAGTTTATAAATAATTGGTTGATAAAAATGATTGATATTGGGATTGGAAATCATGGATTGTCGACGCTGTGATATAGAACTTTACTAAAATAGTTTAAATTATTGATTGGGATCCCAAATTGCTTGTGAAACCCGTTAACTATGGAAAATTTTAGATATTGGATGTTGATTGATTTATTGATACTTTGTCACCTTTATATTGTTGCTGTATGCATTGATTTGGACACTGAAATTTGAACCGGGATATGGGTTGAAATGGTAAATACCCGAATTAAAACACTTGGCGTAGAATTTAAATAATAAACACCGATTGGTCAATTGAAATTTATTTTGGATCTTTAATATTTAAATTTGAAATTAAGAAATAATTTGGTAATTCAATGTGAATTTATAATTTAAATTTTTCGTTGAAGTTAATATTTTGGAAATCTATTAAGTGAATTTAGATTTTAAAATGAAATATTAATTGAACTGTTTTAAAAATATGAAATTGAATTAAAATGGTTATATTGAAGATTAATGATATTTAACTCATTAAGTCGATTATTTGAAATATAATGAAATTTGTTAATATTGTATATGTAATTAAAGTTTAACTAAATATTTGATTTAATTAAAAAGGGAATTTTAATTATTGAATTAATATATAAATATTAAACTGAATTGTTTTGAATTAAAGTTTAATTAAAAGTGTTTAAGTAAATTAATTCCGAAGTTTAATTAAATATTTAACAATAAAACTTTTGTATTTAAAGACTTAATTAACTTTGTAAATCTGAATAGTAATGCAATTTGGCTAATTTTGTTAAAACAAAATATTTGTTTAAAAGTTGAATCTTTTGATTTTAAATCCAAATTTGTTGAAGTCAAGTGAGGATATGTTATTTGAAAATAAGAAATATTTTGATTTAACAAAAATATCCAATCGGTGTGAAAGTGACGTTGGTTATTAAAGAGACCGAGGCTGGATATGGGCATACTCTCTGTTGGTACCGGAACTACTTTAATAACCATGAACGTGGAGTAATGATCCAGAACGAAGTGGCTGGATTTGGCGTACGTTTGCTTTATTTGAAGAAAGAGAACGATGATGGATTAGCCTGGCACTTGTGCCAATTTGAAATGACTAAAACAGGAGCCGTACCGGCCAAGCGGGCTAGCTATCGCGAGCGGACACACTTCTTCGTATGAATATCCTTATTTTGGTTGTTGTTAGTGATCACCCTTTGATTATGGGAGTGTTTGATGCGGTGTGCGATCATGGCTATGATGCATTACCACCAGCAGGGAAGGGTAAACTGGGAGTATCCTACCTTGGGCATTGCCTCACGTGCCTTGTCATACTTTTATCCTTATATGAGACCCCTCGGTTTTGGTTTAGTGTTGTCGTATCAAGGCGCATCACTGACTACCGACGTGCTACTGGTGGTGTCAAATGCAAACAGTACGACAATGCTTAAAAACGCGTTAAGGAGGATTAATGTAAAGCCTTAACGCTAAGAAAAATATTTACTTTACTGATAGACATTACATATATAGCATATTCTACTATATATATAAATAGTTTGATGGATCCTTAAGAGATGGAAAATCCTGTAACACCTCTTGAGTTACTTGTACATTTTCACTTGAGTAGGACTACTTACATGAGAACTTCTAGTCCCGACTCGAGTATATTGTTTCACTTTATGCTCGGGTCAGCCTGAGTATTGCAGTGTATGAGCAGTGCTTATTTTGGGAGCCGAAGACTTGGTCGAAGACTCCACTCTATCTAGTATTAGTTATCTATTTCATTTTGGCTTGTATCAGTAAACTCCTATGTATCTCTAGTATTGTATAATTAAAGTCTGAAACTCTGGTGTATTTTGTTTAAGTAGCATCATGAACTACTATGTATATTATTTATTTCCGTTGTGAGATTCTGTATTATTCTGTGTTTGATTTTATTCTAAAACCCCAAATTGATAATTTGTCTAATTTGAATGGTTTAAGTTGGACAAGTATGGTTTATTGTCAGCTTAAGTTGTTCAAAAAAGGCGGGTCGTCACAGTTGGTATCAAAGCTTTGGTTTTGTGAATACCTTAGCCTAAGTGGTAAACTCATTAGAAATATGGTTAGTAATGCCCTATAAGAGTGGAATCATTCTTGAGAGAGCGTATTTTGAAAATATAAAATATTTTAAAATCTAGTCTATATTCCAAATTTCTATTAATTCGAATACATCTTCCTTGTTAAAAATTCACTTTGATTTGGATTTCTTTAAGTTTCATGCTTTTCCATGTTCTAAACCCATCCTTGACTTTTCAGGATGAGCAACAGAAGAAATGCTCGAGGTCAGGGAAGAGGAAATGGCCCCGTACCAGATCCAGTTGCACCAGTTCCGCCAGCTAAGTTCACTACGCTTTGCAAAGAGTACGCACTGCTTGGTGGTACTAAATTTTCAAGGTCCGAAGGTATTATTGAAGCTCAGTAGTGGCTTAAGAGCTTGGAAAGAATCTTTACGGGACTTGAGATTTCTGATGCCCAGAAGCGTTAGTTGGTCGCTTGGCAGTTGCAGGATGCTGCTCAAGATTGGTGGGAATTTGTTACCACCCGCACTGAGGAAGCAAACATCACTTGGGCGTAGTTCAAGGAAGTATTCATGACCCAGTGGATGCCTAACGCTAGAAACTCTCAGTTATATCTCAACTTTATGGATCTTAAGCAGGGTAGCATGCCATTTTCGGAGTATGAAAGGAAATTTAACGAGCTATCCAAGTTTGGACCAGGTTTGATCGATACTCCGCTTAAGCAGAATGAGAAGTTCATAGCCGGCGCTCGTCCAGAATATTATGACCGCTTGACTGCCCATGTTCATGGAACTTTTACTTGTCTTACGGATATGGCCCTCAGATATGAAAACTCGAGTTCGAAGGGAGTATTGGTTGTTCACTTAGCAACTCCTTCAGCAGCTTCCAACAATCCCAAGAAGAGAAAGTCTAACTTTCACCAGCAGAAGAAGAATTGGCAGAACATGAGCAGGATTGGACATTCTCAGAGGAAACCCATTGATATCTCTTCTACCACTTGCTTCAAGTGCGATCAAAAAGGTCACTATGCCAATAGGTGCTCAGTTTCCACAGGATCATCTATCCCACCAATTCAGATGACCAGACAAGATATTTGCCATATTTGCTTGCAGCCAGGCCACTTTAAGAAGCATTGTCCCACTCAGAAGAAGGGAACCCCATCGGGATTTTTCGTAGTGACTACTTCGACTCCTTGGGTAGAAGACGATAAATGTACACTTCAGGGTAATTTTCATTGCATGATTTACCTGTTCGTGTTCTATTTGACACTGGTGCGTCTCATAGTTTTATATCGGTTAATTTATGTGACAAACTTGAGCATATTTTAAAACCCGAATGTGCATCTGAATCAATATGTATCAAATCCCATCGGTGGACCGCAAACCTTAGAATGATCTGTAAAGGAGTGGAACTCCTTAAGGACGGTAGACACCATTTCACCGGAGATTTGTATTTCTTGGGTTTCGAAGCATTCGATATATTATTAGGTGGAAATTGGTTAAGAAAGTTCGATGCAGTTATTTCCTGCAAAGCTTGAACAGTTTCTCTGTTTAGCGATAAGGGTGAACGCCAAGAAATCAAATGTCAAATGCCTCAATATTTTGCCGGAAGTTTTGTCTTTTCTCTTGATTCCCATCTTAGGAATCTTAGCACTACTCCTATCGTCCAACACTTCCCCGATGTTTTCGGAGAAGTAACTTCTTTGCCACCTCAACGCGAAATTGAATTTCGCATTGATCTTATTCCTGGAGCTAGGCCAGTCGTACTTGCTCGAAGAAGAATGTCACCTAAAAAGAAAATTGAATTAAAGGTGAAAATCGAAGATCTTTTCTCTAAGGGTTTGATTTGTCATAGCCATTCAGAATGGGGAGCGGTAGTGGTATTTGCTACTAAATCTGATGGTTCTCTGAGGATGTGCGTAGATTATGGAGAGCTGAACAAGCTTACCCACAAGAACAGATATATGATGCCTCGTATTAACGACATGTTTGATCAGCTGCACGGAGCAAAGTTATTTTCTCTGCTCGACCTTGCCACGGGTTTCCATCAGCTCAGGATTGCAGAAGATAGTATTCCCAAAACCACTTTCCAAACAGAAGATTGTTTCTATGAATGGTTAGTTATGCCTTTCGGTTTAACTAAAGCCCCAACTTATTTTGTTGACCTTATGAACAGAGTATTCTGGGAGGTTCTAAACAAATTCGTTCTAGTTTTCGTTGACGATATTCTGGTCTTTTCTAAGACAGAGAGAGAGCATGACAGACACCTTAAATTTGTCCTTGAAACTCTGAGAAGTCATCAAGTGACAGCTAAATTCTCTAAATGCCATTTCTGGTGAGAAGAGGTTAGATTTCTTGGGCACATGGTTTCGAAGAATGGAATTTTGGTTGATCCAGCTAAGATCACCGTAATCAATGATTGGGAAACTCCTACTGATGTTCGCAGCTTCCTAGGCTTAGCTGGTTATTACATGAGATTTATCGAGAACTTCGCTCGAATTTCTTCACCACCCACAGCTTCGACTAGAAAGAATGTTAAGTTTGTTTGGAGTAAGAAGTGTAAGGAAGCATTCGATGAACTAAAGCGCAGGCTAATCTCTGCCCCTATTCTCACTGTTCTGAATGGAAGTGAAGGGTTAACTGTTTATACAAATGCTTGTAGTGAAGGTTTGGATGCTATTTTGATGCAGCATGGTAAAGTTATTTCTTATGTTGGTCATCGGTTGAAGACTCATGAGGTTAATTATGCAGTTCATGATCTGGAATTGCTCGCCGTTGTCTTTTCTTTGAAGTTATGGAGACATCACCTTCTTGGAAAAAAATTTGAACTCTTTACGGACCACAAATCACTGAAGTATATCTTTACCCAGAAGTATCTGAACCGGAGACAAGTTAGATGGCTTGAATTCTTATCATCATATGACCTCGACATCAACTACACTCCTGGAAAGGCTAATGTTGTGGCTGACGTTTTGAGTAGGAGCATGTAGGATCGATTTCACCCTAGAGGGGGGTGAATAGGGTGATACTAATAATTATAAAAATTTAGTGCGAAAATATATAAAATAATTGCAGCACGGATAATAGCAGAATAATAAAAGCAGAAATAGAACAACACAGATTTACCCAACTTTGGCAAAACCATGCCAACGTGCTGCCCCCAAGGTTTATACTAGAAAAGAAGTAGTCAGACGCTTATACACATAAAATTGCGACACCCGCTATCGACTAACCTAACTCTACACTCAAAACCTAGCCACAACTGTGACGACCCGGAATTTTTGTATATTTGAAATGAGAATATTTAATTTATTTTAAATATTCGAAGATTAAATTTTAACTTTATTTTCAAATATACAGTATTTATTGGATGATAGATTATTGAATTAAACAATTGAAAATAGGGTAAAATAGAGAATCTTGAGTTTCGAGCCTGTTGAAAATAGTTTAAAGGTTCGGAAAATTTATATTGTTAATACTGAAGGTAATAAAATTGAAATTGATCGTTTACTTCCGTGACTCGTACATACGATCAAATTAACCTTCGAGACGTGTTCCATCGTGTTCGGGATACAGGTAAAACCCTGTAGATGTCTGTTGGAATGTTTGATTTGGAGTTTGGAATTTCGCGTTATGCAACGAGACGGTTTGAAATTTTATAATAATTTAAAATTTTAAAGGTACATTGTTAGAGATATTTCCCACGCATACTCGAGAAGCCTCTTTGAATCGATATTTCTTTCTTTCTTTTCCCGTTCAAAATAATTTCACAACTCAAAAATAAATCAACAATGGCCGAACAAATCTCTTATCGAAAATTAAATACTCCTTAGAATTGAAAACAAATGGCAGAGCAACCCATTCAAATCGCGTTTTCCCCTTCCACCTCTGTTCAAACGAAATTGATTTTCGTTCCTCATAAAAAAAAAACGAAACGAACGAATTCGAATTCGTTCGACAGTCGTATTCTTCTGATCGAAGTGAGGGACGCGGGTTCGATTTCATTCGAACAAGGGAGGCTCGGCGACGAATTAAGTGATGAGGCGCATGCGTTCGCGTGATGGGGCGGGGCAGCTCGATCTGGGAGGAGGCGGCAGGAGTTTCGCGAGCTGGCGTCGTCGAAAGGCGATGCGGGGCTGGTGATTTTCGAAGTCATCTTTAGGGTTTCGTCTGGGTAGGGTTTCGAGGTGATTTGGTAGCCGCGAAGATGTGGAGCGACTCGGCGCTGGGTTGCGGCAAACTGAAGGCTGGGCAAGTCGATCATGTTTGGGGTAAACGACTTCTTGCTTTCTTCTTCTTCGATTTGAATTTAAAATGTTCGACTCTGAAATTATCTTATTACCATTCAAAATAATAATACTAATATATATATATTAGTTATAAACTGATGAAAACAGAAATATATATATATATATATAGGATAAGAAGATTTATTTTACAGAAGTTTTAAAACCATTTTGATTTACAAGAGAAATTTCTTTACAGTAAAGTAAATCCTTATTTTGTTATTAACTTAAGAGGAAAATATATACACTTTCTTAACTTACTAGTTTAATTTTTAATATAAGATGTTGTGGAGATTAATTTGTTTAACAAACTTACTGAATTATTTTAGTATCAAAAATAATTTGTGAAAAGAAAATTAGTTTAAAATTTAATTCTTTGATTAAATTTAATCATTTTTTTTAAAGTGAATCATTAGTCAAAATTAAACAATAACGATAATTGATTATTCGATTTATTCGAATATTAATGGATTTCGTAATGATATTCAAGGTTAAAATTCGATAGAAGCAAACCGGATTGGAAGTGGGTTGCAAACCAAAAATAAAGCTAAGGCGAGTTAATCTCACTCAGTTGAATTTAAATTTAAATGGTTAAATTTAAATAATTGATTGGATGATTGCATTGATTGATGTGCTATACTATATATAGTAGTATATACCAATATATATATATTGGCATATGTATATATTGGAGTTGTTGATATTCCCGCATTATATAGCGGATGAGACCCTATGCGCCGCATAATAGCGGATGATATTTTATAAAACCCATATACCGCGATATTCCACTTTGAAGTGAAATTGGTATTGTGCTAACATTTGTGGATGCAGGGAAACAGGTTGGAGGGATCCAACTGGATTCCTCAAAATATTTAATTTTGTTTAAATATTCTGTGATATGATTGTTGATATCCTGTGATGATTTATATTGAATAATCTGTTTGGATTGAATTTCCCAGTAAAATGAGTTATCAAAAGCAATTGAATTGGATTTTTGGAAAGAAATAAAAGAGTAAAATTTAAGTTAAATAATTCTAGTGAATTCGAATAAATTAAATAAGGAATTGTAAAAGAAATAAAGAGATTTCTTAAGTTGAACAAATATGGAAAAATGGGATTTTGAATTAACATGAGAATAATAAATTTTAAACTAAAGTGACATTATTGGAAAAAAATAAAGAAATTATTTTTAAAGTTTAAGGGTTAAATTTAATAAAAGAATAAGAAGGAATTTTGGGAAGTTTAAAATTGATATTTTCAGTTAAAAGGGTTTTAACTCATAATTAAGAAATAAAATCTGAAAGGTAATGTATTTTGAAATAAATGAAGTAAATAAGGAAATTTATTTCAAAGTGAAGAGAATTGGGAAATCAATGGTAAATTGATTTAAGTATTTGGAATTGGAATTTTGAAGAGAAATGAGATTTTGGAATTTATAAACTGGGTTTATAAAGTAAAATAAAATATCAGTGGATATTTGAGAATATAAATTCAAGGTGGGAATTTATAAAAGGATATGGTTTGGTTTAAAAATAAATGTTGATTTATTTTTAAAAGATGGGAATGAGAAGTGTATTTCTTTGGATTGCCAAGTACGTTTTTCAAAGAAATTTTAAATATAAGTTAAAAGTCCTAATTTGTGTAAAAAGGCATGTTTTAGGAAATTGATTATTTCTAAATGTTAATTTCCTAAGTAAGTATTTTCAAAAATCTATTATTGTAGTAATTATATAAAAGTGATTTGGTATTATGTTTTAAAGAGGAAATTTAGTTTATATTTATAAAGTGGTTTATTTTAAAGTATATATTTTTAATAAAGTATTAAAGTAGTTTGATTTCAATGTTATAAAGTATATTTAAGTAAAGTGTTTTTAAATTATTTTAAAATTAAAAATATTTTGTACTTGGTGATTCAGTGGAAATAATAAATTGGGAAATGTATTCCGTAAGCGGAAACTGTTTGAAATTGTTTTCAAATGAGCTTTGAAAATTTGGAAATATATCTTGGAAAGATATTTGGGCAAATAAATAATGTGGGAAATTATTTATTGTGTGATGGTTGCTATGGATGTGAATTGATAGTTAAATAACCGACTATCAATATTGGCCAAATGCGCTGATCGTTTCGAAGAGACCGGGATCGAGTTTCCGTATACCGGGATTCTAGGTCTGGAGACTCGAATACCACTTCGATTCGGTTTGTACGTTTCGTGAAAACGATTTCAGAGTCGAAGATGGAGCTGTGAAGTGCAAGGGCTAGTCGCTACTAATCCTGAGGATATTTCCAAAATGGATGTAGTAGGAGTAGTGCCTTCGGTTCCGTTCGAACCCGGGACGGACTTGTATGGACGAATGCTTTCGTGACATCGTCAGGTGGACGATGGGCATTCTAAGGGATATGTGCTATAAAGGTATCGTTCAGCCTCAAGCCTCATCAACCAGGAATGACTGAAAATCAGGGGTTATGCAGCAAGGCTTCGTGGGTAGCCCCCACTTGAGAGTAAGGTCATCCCTGTCTAGATGTCCCTTTTATTTCGGCTTAGTGTTGCAGTTGCTGATCCCAACCGTGGGGTGATTTTACTTGGAATTATCCAGTAAGGGATGATTCCGGTCTTGTGTTGCAGGGGAGCGGGCGTACTCCTCGGTACTGTGATCTAGGCCACGTACTGTGACAGGTGGTACCCCAGTGCCTAGTCATTCGTTGGAAATCCATTCTCCCTACGTGCCTGTACGGTTTTGATTGTGCCCAACTATTGTTGAAATGTGAGATGCAAGCATTTCAGCTAGGTTCTATTTTACTTTCTGTAGACACTATTATAATATCAGAGGATTTTGATATAAAGTGTTTTAGCTATCGTAAGGTAAAAACCCGACATGTTTATTTGTGGCGTGGTCTTACGAGATGCTTTTATTTTCAAAAGGATTTTTGAAACTTTAACAATCAATTTGAGTGTGATTTTCTCACGCTGGTATTCCAGACTGACTCGGGTATTGTTTTATATGATGCTCGGGTCAGACCGAGTATTATAGGTTACAGGATATGATGTTGTGGAGCTCAGGAGATGAGCTGGATGGCGAGACGTATCTCCCGTACTTGTTTATATATATATATTCCGCTGTGTTGATTGTTGTACTCTGTTGTATTGAGGACATGATATGGTTATTGTCCAGTTGTATGTTATGTGTTCTCTGGTGTATACTCTGATGCTATATTATATAAAACTGATATAGTTTTGATTTGTGTAAAGATCTGTTAATATATATTATATTTTATTCCGCTGCGATGGTTAGATTCTGATGTTGTTTTCTATTTTTTCTTCTTCTACCTCTTCTTCTTAACTAAAATGGTTCGATTTTCCGAGTCTGGAAAGTCGGGTCGTTACAGTGGTATCAGAGCTTAGGCTAGCGATAACCTTGGCTCTGGTGGGAATTTTGAGAGTATTAATAGATATGAGCGCGTATTTGTTAGTGAATATAAAATGGTTTTATATTGTGTTGGTTGATTTATTGAGTGGCATATGAACCTTCGTCGGCACAGTCTGGATAACTGTATCGAAGGGGTTTCTAAACACTTGAATAGAACAGTTCGACACAGTATTGTTTTAAATAGGGTGAATGAAATAAATTTGCCCAAATTATTTTTGTATATGAAAGAAATATTTTTTTTTAAATTTATTATAGTTATATATTTGGATGCTTGGTTGTTAGAAAATGACAATAATGAGTTAGTCTCATTATTGAGTAGAAATTGAAAACTTATAACCTACGTTGAAGAATAAAATTTTATAACAAATGGAATTTGAGAATGTAGATTATAAATGCAATTTATAAATTGAAATAAACTTTGTATACAAATGTGAATTACAAATGTGATTTATAATCAAATGAGATAAATTCATAAACAAATGAAATTTGTAAATGTAAATTGTAAAAGTGACTTACAACTTGGAATAAAATGTGATAGCATTCCAAAGTAATGTTTGGATATAAAATTGAATGGATTTTGAATTTGAAGTTTTGGGAAAGGTTTAAATTCCTTTGGATTTAAGAATAGTTTAAAGGTTTTGGGAAATAATGGTGATATTATTTCATGAATATTTTTGAAATTGAATTGAAATCTGGTGGGATTTGGGATTTAAAAATGGTTGAAATGTTTTAAAGTGATAAAAGCATTAAATTCTCTTTCGGTCGCTGGAAAATAATTTCGGTGATGACTGCAGCATCATCGATGTCTATTTTCGAGTTTCCAAAGAGAAATTGCTACCAAACTGTTTTAAATTGGAAATGATTGTGAACTGGGTTGGTTTTGAAATTCAAAGGGAAAATTGTTTGGTAAAAGCAGATTGTTTTGGAAATTGGGATTTGAGGTGATATACCAGATATGTATGAGTTATTCATGGATTCAAAATGGTTTTGAAATAAAACCGGGCAATTGAATTCTGGGAATTCTATTTAAAATATAAATGTGGAAATTTAAATGAATCAACAATATAAAGTATAGAATGAAGTTGATTGAAATAAGAAGGGAATGAAAGTTTAATTCTTGGATTATAATTATGAGATGAAAATAACTCAATGAGTAATATAAGTTGGTAGATAAAAGAGTTAGAGAACTTGAAGGTGAATGAATTGTAAAACTTGTACAAAATTGTATCCTAGAATTAAAATTTAATTCGAGTATATGAAGGTGAATAAAATATATTTGAATTTAACTTAAGATAAGTTAAATAAAATTGAGAATTGGAATTGAATTAAATGTAAGTCGAATTAAATTGGATATAAAGGTAATGTAAAATGCTTATAATTGTGTAAAGAAATTCATATTCTTAAGTTCTTAAGTGTAATAATTTGAAAATTTGATTGTAAAGATGAAAATGGACTTAAATGAATAGTCCCAGGTCTTCAGCAAGTAAGTTAAAACTTATGAATAGGAATGAAATTGTAAGTCATAAATGGGAATTCATTTCTTTGAACCATTAAGAGTTATAATTTGAAATTGTAATTATCAAATGGAAACGACTAAGATGAGTAATCTTAATTTTTAAGTAAATCCAAACTTGAATTATAAAATAAATTGAACTTAAGATAATTAAGTGAAGTGATATTTGGGATTTAAAAAGCAAGTATTTAATTTTAACCAGCGGAGGAACTAATTTGATAATAAATTAGTTAATGAAATTAAATTGTGAGTTAATGAAATTGGATTAACATAGTGATGGTTTGAATTGCAAATGAAATCCAAATAAGTAAAATAAATTGGAAATGACCTGGTTATTAATAAAATATTTCCATATGAATTGAGTATGGAAAATAAAATTCATAATGATTGAGTGAATGAACCACTTATATTAAATAAATAAATGGATGGAATTTGATTAAATAAGAATCAAATGAAAGATGGAAAGAAACTTTAAAAGGTTGGTTAAATGGAAAATAAACTTAAGTTATTGACTTAAGTAAATGTTGAATGGAAACTGAACCCAAACAGAAGAGTGGTTTAAATAAGCTGAGAAATAGTTATTGAATGAATTAACTTGGATTGTTTTCGAGCTAAATAAAATTCAATTTTTGGAAGTTGGAGATGAATTGAATTTAAGGAAAAAAAATTGGAAATGAAGTAGTAAATTGAAGTAAGTTGAGATTCATATGAAATGGGAGTTCAATTTGAATATATACACTTCAGTGGTGAAGTAGTAAGTAAATATAAGAAAATTTATATTGAACTTAAGAATTGAAGAATGAAATTCTTAAGAAAATCGGTATTGGAAATATACTTAGTAATTTTGGAATGGGAAAAAAATATACTAAGTGAATAGTTGAATGAAGACTAAAACTGAAGTTGTGAAATAGGATAGTTGTGAATAAAGGGATAACAATCAAAATGAATGTGAATAAAAGGAAAATTGATATAGCTGGTAATCAATTGGAATTTATACGAAAGATGTACGTATATTATTTTATTCGCATAGCTATTTGGTCCAGATGTCGAACATAGAATTTCGAGATAGTTTTATCGATCCGAATTAGGGTTTTTCACTCGATTTTCGACGGTGAACCTGGATATGGATTGTTGATTGATTCTGGATATTCTCTATCATAGTTGGTGGCTATGCAAGGAGAATGACGGTTTCTGATCGAGAAACCAAATCTGAGTCCGCACTAGGAAGTCGGGTGGACAATACTAGTTCGGAAGTGAAATTGTGTGATCGATTGAGCGATCGAATGTGATATTGCGTACGGGTAATATATGTGCATCGTACGGGCTTAAGTCAAACAAATATTGAAAATTTGTAAAGAAAAGTATAAAATGACTTTGGGGTTGTGATTGAATATTATTGCTTAGTAGGATCTACAGGTGTATAAAAGCAATGGATAAATTGGGATTTTTGATATTTGAAGATAAAATTTAATGGCCCGACAAAAGGTATGTATTTGAATTTCTGTATGAAATTTGATTGGGTTTTTGATCCAGCCACTTGGCTTTTTGTTTCTTTTTGAGATTGGGAGGCCGTAGAGCCATTTTGTAGTAGTACCGAGCTAGCCGCGCAAAGGAGACGCTGGCGAAATTTTTCGGGAATTTGGGGAGTTAGAAAAATTTTGAGAAAATTTTGATAATTCAAAATTTAAATTCAAATTTAAATTTGATTGGATAAGTAGGTAGTATGGGTTGAACTTATGAATAAGTTAGGGAAGTTAAAAGATGATTAGTGTATCATTAATAAGAGATTGTTTGGGTGTTGTTAAAACTGTTTGATTTTGGAAAATAGTAATGGGTATTGGATCATTCTTCCTAACTGGTAATTTCGGGGACGAAATTCTTTTAAGGGGGGAGGAATGTGACGACCCGGAATTTTTGTATATTTGAAATGAGAATATTTAATTTATTTTAAATATTCGAAGATTAAATTTTAACTTTATTTTCAAATATACAGTATTTATTGGATGATAGATTATGGAATTAAACAATCGAAAATAGGGTAAAATAGAGAATCCTGAGTTTCGAGCCTGTTGAAAATAGTTTAAAGGTTCGGAAAATTTATATTGTTAATACTGAAGGTAATAAAATTGAAATTGATCGTTTACTTCCATGACTCGTACATACGATCAAATTAACCTTCGAGACGTGTTCCATCGTGTTCGGGATACAGGTAAAACCCTGTAGATGTCTGTTGGAATGTTTGATTTGGAGTTTGGAATTTCGCGTTATGCAACGAGACGGTTTGAAGTTTTATAATAATTTAAAATTTTAAAGGTACATTGTCAGAGATATTTCCCACGCGTACTCGAGAAGCCTCTTTGAATCGATATTTCTTTCTTTCTTTTCCCGTTCAAAATAATTTCACAACTCAAAAATAAATCAACAATGGCCGAACAAATCTCTTATCGAAAATTAAATACTCCTCAGAATTGAAAACGAATGGCAGAGCAACCCATTCAAATCGCGTTTTCCCCTTCCACCTCTGTTCAAACGAAATTGATTTTCGTTCCTCATAAAAAAAAACGAAACGAACGAATTCGAATTCGTTCGACAGTCGTATTCTTCTGATCGAAGTGAGGGACGCGGGTTCGATTTCATTCGAACAAGGGAGGCTCGGCGACGAATTAAGTGATGAGGCGCACGCGTTCGCGTGATGGGGCGGGGCAGCTCGATCTGGGAGGAGGCGGCAGGAGTTTCGCTAGCTGGCGTCGTCGAAAGGCGATGCGGGGCTGGTGATTTTCGAAGTCATCATTAGGGTTTCGTCTGGGTAGGGTTTCGAGGTGATTTGGTAGCCGCGAAGATGTGGAGCGACTCGGCGCTGGGTTGCGGCAAACTGAAGGCTGGGCAAGTCGATCATGTTTGGGGTAAACGACTTCTTGCTTTCTTCTTCTTCGATTTGAATTTAAAATGTTCGACTCTGAAATTATCTTATTACCATTCAAAATAATAATACTAATATATATATATTAGTTATAAACTGCTGAAAACAGAAATATATATATATAGGATAAGAAGATTTATTTTACAGAAGTTTTAAAACCATTTTGATTTACAAGAGAAATTTCTTTACAGTAAAGTAAATCCTTATTTTGTTATTAACTTAAGAGGAAAATATATACACTTTCTTAACTTACTAGTTTAATTTTTAATATAAGATGTTGTGGAGATTAATTTGTTTAACAAACTTACTGAATTATTTTAGTATCAAAAATAATTTGTGAAAAGAAAATTAGTTTAAAATTTAATTCTTTGATTAAATTTAATCATTTTTTTTAAAGTGAATCATTAGTCAAAATTAAACAATAACGATAATTGATTATTCGATTTATTCGAATATTAATGGATTTCGTAATGATATTCAAGGTTAAAATCTGATAGAAGCAAACCGGATTGGAAGTGGGTTGCAAACCAAAAATAAAGCTAAGGTGAGTTAATCTCACTCAGTTGAATTTAAATTTAAATGGTTAAATTTAAATAATTGATTGGATGATTGCATTGATTGATGTGCTATACTATATATAGTAGTATATACCAATATATATATATTGGCATATGTATATATTGGAGTTGTTGATATTCCCGCATTATATAGCGGATGAGACCCTATGCGCCGCATAATAGCGGATGATATTTTATAAAACCCATATACCGCGATATTCCACTTTGAAGTGAAATTGGTATTGTGCTAACATTTGTGGATGCAGGGAAACAGGTTGGAGGGATCCAACTGGATTCCTCAAAATATTTAATTTTGTTTAAATATTCTGTGATATGATTGTTGATATCCTGTGATGATTTATATTGAATAATCTGTTTGGATTGAATTTCCCAGTAAAATGAGTTATCAAAAGCAATTGAATTGGATTTTTGGAAAGAAATAAAAGAGTAAAATTTAAGTTAAATAATTCTAGTGAATTCGAATAAATTAAATAAGGAATTGTAAAAGAAATAAAGAGATTTCTTAAGTTGAACAAATATGGAAAAATGGGATTTTGAATTAACATGAGAATAATAAATTTTAAACTAAAGTGACATTATTGGAAAAAAATAAAGAAATTATTTTTAAAGTTTAAGGGTTAAATTTAATAAAAGAATAAGAAGGAATTTTGGGAAGTTTAAAATTGATATTTTCAGTTAAAAGGGTTTTAACTCATAATTAAGAAATAAAATCTGAAAGATAATGTATTTTGAAATAAATGAAGTAAATAAGGAAATTTATTTCAAAGTGAAGAGAATTGGGAAATCAATGGTAAATTGATTTAAGTATTTGGAATTGGAATTTTGAAGAGAAATGAGATTTTGGAATTTATAAACTGGGTTTATAAAGTAAAATAAAATATCAGTTGATATTTGAGAATATAAATTCAAGGTGGGAATTTATAAAAGGATATGGTTTGGTTTAAAAATAAATGTTGATTTATTTTTAAAAGATGGGAATGAGAAGTGTATTTCTTTGGATTGCCAAGTACGTTTTTCAAAGAAATTTTAAATATAAGTTAAAAGTCCTAATTTGTGTAAAAAGGCATGTTTTAGGAAATTGATTATTTCTAAATGTTAATTTCCTAAGTAAGTATTTTCAAAAATCTATTATTGTAGTAATTATATAAAAGTGATTTGGTATTATGTTTTAAAGAGGAAATTTAGTTTATATTTATAAAGTGGTTTATTTTAAAGTATATATTTTTAATAAAGTATTAAAGTAGTTTGATTTCAATGTTATAAAGTATATTTAAGTAAAGTGTTTTTAAATTATTTTAAAATTAAAAATATTTTGTACTTGGTGATTCAGTGGAAATAATAAATTGGGAAATGTATTCCGTAAGCGGAAACTGTTTGAAATTGTTTTCAAATGAGCTTTGAAAATTTGGAAATATATCTTGGAAAGATATTTGGGCAAATAAATAATGTGGGAAATTATTTATTGTGTGATGGTTGCTATGGATGTGAATTGATAGTTAAATAACCGACTATCAATATTGGCCAAATGCGCTGATCGTTTCGAAGAGACCGGGATCGAGTTTCCGTATACCGGGATTCTAGGTCTGGAGACTCGAATACCACTTCGATTCGGTTTGTACGTTTCGTGAAAACGATTTCAGAGTCGAAGATGGAGCTGTGAAGTGCAAGGGCTAGTCGCTACTAATCCTGAGGATATTTCCAAAATGGATGTAGTAGGAGTAGTGCCTTCGGTTCCGTTCGAACCCGGGACGGACTTGTATGGACGAATGCTTTCGTGACATCGTCAGGTGGACGATGGGCATTCTAAGGGATATGTGCTATAAAGGTATCGTTCAGCCTCAAGCCTCATCAACCAGGAATGACTGAAAATCAGGGGTTATGCAGCAAGGCTTCGTGGGTAGCCCCCACTTGAGAGTAAGGTCATCCCTGTCTAGATGTCCCTTTTATTTCGGCTTAGTGTTGCGGTTGCTGATCCCAACCGTGGGGTGATTTTACTTGGAATTATCCAGTAAGGGATGATTCCGGTCTTGTGTTGCAGGGGAGCGGGCGTACTCCTCGGTACTGTGATCTAGGCCACGTACTGTGACAGGTGGTACCCCAGTGCCTAGTCATTCGTTGGAAATCCATTCTCCCTACGTGCCTGTACGGTTTTGATTGTGCCCAACTATTGTTGAAATGTGAGATGCAAGCATTTCAGCTAGATTCTATTTTACTTTCTGTAGACACTATTATAATATCAGAGGATTTTGATATAAAGTGTTTTAGCTATCGTAAGGTAAAAACCCGACATGTTTATTTGTGGCGTGGTCTTACGAGATGCTTTTATTTTCAAAAGGATTTTTGAAACTTTAATAATCAATTTGAGTGTGATTTTCTCACGCTGGTATTCCAGACTGACTCGGGTATTGTTTTATATGATGCTCGGGTCAGACCGAGTATTATAGGTTACAGGATATGATGCTGTGGAGCTCAGGAGATGAGCTGGATGGCGAGACGTATCTCCCGTACTTGTTTATATATATATTCCGCTGTGTTGATTGTTGTACTCTGTTGTATTGAGGACATGATATGGTTATTGTCCAGTTGTATGTTATGTGTTCTCTGGTGTATACTCTGATGCTATATTATATAAAACTGATATAGTTTTGATTTGTGTAAAGATCTGTTAATATATATTATATTTTATTCCGCTGCGATGGTTAGATTCTGATGTTGTTTTCTATTTTTTCTTCTTCTACCTCTTCTTCTTAACTAAAATGGTTCGATTTTCCGGGTCTGGAAAGTCGGGTCGTTACAACAACTCAGCCACCGAGTTGTGAATTCTCGAACCACACCACCGTAGTTCGTCCCCTAGTCACACGACTAGAATTTTACAAAATTTTAAAAGAGAAATACAAAATAAAATCAATTACAAAACCCTATATAAAATTTAAGGCCAAATAATATTTATAAGGCTGGCCACTTTAGTTTATATCACACAAAAAGATGGTCTCCCTTAATATTCTTCTGTTTGGCCTGTATCCTTTACTTCGTGAAAAATGTCTGCCTCTTTGAGATCGTTCGATCCTCTTTCGAAAATTTAGGGCTTTGTGGAAATTGAAATGTCGATTCTAGCTGATCGATTAAATTGATATTTTCGCGTAGTTTGCTTTGTCGATTGATCGTCTTGCTTTGACTTCACTCGGCTGCTTTAATTCATCGAGTTCGATTTGAATAAATCTGGTATGTGATTTCCTTTGTTATTCTCGTTGATATGCTTGAACTCGATGCTTTGATTGGCAATGATGTTAATGGTATTTATAGGGTTTAATTCCCTAAATTATCGTTCACTTGAAATCGTCTGATAATTTAGCTCGGCCGTTGATTTGTAATCGAATGTTGGTGATATTTTTCTGACTTTTTCAATTCGTATATTTTCCTGATGTCCTTTGCTTGATTACCATGGCTTGTTTGGTTTTCTGATTTTTTGTTCATACGTGTTATCGTCTGGCTTTGGATTCGGTTCCGTTCTTTTCTGGTTTGACTTCTCTGATTTCGGCACTCTGAATTTTTGAGATAATTGACTTGCTGAAAAACACTTCGACTTGTTTCATTTCTTTTTGCTCTGATTGAAAATGTGTGACCCACGACTTTGATTCTCTATATTCCTTGACTAATGTTCACACTACTCGTACTGGTTCAACCTGCTACTGTTTTGATTTTACTTCATATATACTGCTAGCTTTGGTTGATTGTCTCCATACATATATACATATATGTATGTATATATATATATGTGTGTGTGTGATTGTACTTTGGTATTGCAGTCTTGTTCATCACTGCATATATGATGTTTCCTCTTGAAAACTGCTGCATATTTCGAATGTCCTCATGTTGCATATGTTTTGAGTTGGTGCATATGAACTTGTATGCTTGGTTTGTACTTATGGTCTGATCATTTCATTTAAGCACTTTGTTGTATTTAGTTTTTGTTGTCTTTGTAACTAATGTCTAGTTGCATGTCTTCAGTGCATCCTATATTGTCACTGCATATGTATACATGTTGTTTACTCATGTATATATGAATGCTTGTGATTTTGCTTTGCCTCCATTTAACCTGGTGATTCTCTGGCATCATCCTTTGAAACTGTTTGGTCATACTTTGTTGCATTGCATCATGTGCTTTGTAGTAGCTTGATTGTTTGCAATATTGAGCTGGTCTTTGTATACTTAATCTTGTTGTAGTCCTTTGTACATGTTGCACTGCCTCGGTGCCATTGATATTTGAGTCTGCACTTGTATTCAGTTGCATTCATTCTGGATTGGCTGTTCATGTCTCTGACTTCAACTCTGTTTACAGTTTTGTTGCTATTTGATGTTGCGGCTTTGCTCAGTTGACTTGTTGGTGACACTGCATATGTGTGTGTGTGTGTATGTATACATGAGTGTAGCTAGTTTATTTTGTTTACTATATGCATGTGTGCCTCTGGTTTGTGTTACATTGAGCTCTGAGTTGAACCTAGCTTTGGCTCGGGTTTGACCTTGTGCTCGTATCGTGACTTTATTTGTATTGCACTTGAGTTGAACCTAGCTTTTGGTTGGGTTTGACCTTGTGCTCACACGTCCCTGCAGTTTTATCAAGTGTATATCGGTGTGCACGGCCTTGTGGCATGTACAGTGATACACCGTGCATGTCACAGGTTTTTCGTGTTTGATGAATTCAAAAACGAAAATGAAGACGAACAACCCAAATAACCGAGGCAAATAATATTTTCAAAACACATTTTATTTTACACTGCAAAAATATTTCTTTTTCAATTTTACTGCGTCAGTGTTTATTTTGCAGATAATTCAGATGCTGGATACAAATTGGAATATAGTTGAAAAACAAACATGAGTGAATGAGTGATATGTAGTGAGGTGCAAATGTAAATGAAAATTGTGCTGTGATTTGAAATTGTATTGTAATTGAAATTTTGTATATATAGTGAGAGCTCAAATTTTGTACTATTCAAAAATTGTAATAAAATATTTGTTTGAATAAAATATCTGTTTGAATTTAAATTCTTTGTTATTTATTTTATTCAGCAAATATTTATTTAATTATGTGAAAAATAAAATAGTACAATTAACAAATACATTTAAATGAATATATATATATATATATATATGTGTGTGTGTGTGTGTGTGTTTATTATCATCAAACAAAAATCATATACTTGCATATTCAACAGAGCAAAGCCACGTTGTATCAAATTGTTGCTTCTCCTGCTCTTATGGATCGCATAGCCGCTAAGCAGGATGAGGATCAAATGCTTAGGCGAATAAAAGAAAATGTTCATGGCAGGAAGGATAATATCCAAGGCGAATGAGGTGCATAAATCGATAGAAATGAAATTCTAAGAATTAATAATAGAATTTGTGTTCCGAATGTTGACGGTTTGAGGCAAGAAGTGCTTAGAGAAAACCACCAATCCAGACTCTCTAATCATCCGGGAACCACGAAGATGTTTCGGAATATGAAGAAGTTGTATTGGTGGAGAGGGATGAAGAGAGATATTTCTATTCATGTTAGCAGGTGTGCCACTTGCCAACAAGTTAAAGCCGATCACCAGAAGGCAGCAGGATTATTGCAACCTCTGGAGATTCCGAAGTGGAAGTGAGATCAGATTTCTGTGGATTTTATTGATGGGCTACCGAGGACAATGAAAGGTAATGAGAGCATCTGGGTTATTGTCGATAGATTGACAAAGTCTGCTCACTTTATTCCTGTGAAGACTACTCGAACTGCCTCGAGTTTAGCCATGCTTTATATGAGAGAAATTGTTCGCTTCCACAGTGTTCCGACTAGCATTGTATGTGATCAAGGCCCTATCTTCACTAGCAATTTCTAGAAAGCTTTTCAAGAGACTCTTGATACTCAATTAAATCTGAGCATTGCTTATCATCCTCGAACGGATGGCCAGACCGAAAGGGTAAATCAGATTTTGGAAGATCTTCTTCGACCTTGTGTTTTAGATTTTGGAGGATCATGGGAAGAGCATCTCCATCTCGTTGAATTCACCTATAATAATAGTTATCAAGCAAGTATTGAGATGGCATCGTTCGAAGCTCTTTACGGACGACCATGTAAATCTCCATCTTGTTGGGTTGAATCGGGAAATCGACTTGTTCTCGGCCCCGAAATGATTTTGGAAGCTTTTGAGAAAGTCGAAGAAATCAGAAGGAAAATGAGAATTTCCCAGGATCGACAGAAGAAATATGCAAACAGAAGGAGAAGAGACTTGGAATTTGCAATTGGAGACCAAGTATTCCTCAAAATTTCACCTTTGAAGAATGTAATCCGATTTGGGAGGAAAGGGAAGCTCGCTCCTAGATTTGTTGGTCCTTTACGCATCTTAGAAAGGGTTGGTACTTTGGCATATAGAGTTGATTTGCCAGAAAAGCTATCGGGGGTGTATAATGTGTTTCTTGTTTCACACCTCCGCAGATATGTGCACGATCCATTAGAGATTATCCAACCTGCTTTGTTCAAAGAAATGAATGTTGAACCCAATCTAACTATTGAGAGAAAATCGCTTCGTATAGTAGGCAGAAGCACAAAGCAGCTTAGAAGGAAGGTTGTGAATCTCGTCGAGGTTCAGTGGAGCGAAGATGATCGAGATTGTACTTGGGAAAAGGAAGAGAGTATCCGTGCTTCAAATCCTGAAATGCTAATACCGGGTATGTAGTCCATGCCCAAATCTATTCTGCCTTTCTATTTATCTTTCATTTTCTTATTCTGTTCTTTTCGAGGATGAAAAGTTTTGAGTGGGGGAGATTATAACGACCTAGATTTTTCAATGATTTAAATATGGATTTTAACGAAGATTTTGAAATAAAATTTATTTTTAAAAATAAAAATTTGACAACGAAAACTAGATATTTGGAATGCGTCCATTGAAATGAGGCCAACGAAATTTGTTTTGCATCAAAATTCGTCCGAAAATTGGTCAGCATGTTTTTTTTAGTGCGAATTATCATATGTAGAAGTATGATTATTTTTACATAAATATGATCTAGAAAATTTTCTGATTAAACCGACAAAGTTCGTTCCGTCCAATTCCGACCTTTGTATCTCCGTTTATCAAGAATTGCCGTTATCGTCCAATTTTGAAGCGGTAATAGCGGTGAAAGATGAAATTTTATTGCAGATGTTGTAACACAGATTTTAGTATATCATTGGATTTGTCTCGTTGTACTGATCTCCGCGGTATATTTGTTTTCGTATTTTGGCTTCCATGGTAAAACGTTAGATGGTCAAGATGGTGGTTCGTGACCATGCTCCGGAGTCATAATTATAGACATTCTTTCACAGGCAACATTCATTCTTTTCGACCAACATCCTTTGCGTGCGCAGCCTCATGTATTAAATGATGCATTTAATTCCTACCGTGCATCTTTCTTCTATATATATATGTGCCGTCTATTCTTCTCTGTTAGCAATTGGTTGAGAAAAAATATATACAAGCTTTATATAATCCAATGTAACCTCCTTCCTTTATCCTACCTTCTCTCCCCACCTCCCTACCGAACCTACTTCGCCTCCTACCCTTTGCCTCACACGGCCTGACCTGCACCCGACCGAGCTTCCTCCTCCCGCCGCCGACTTCCCCCGCCACCAACCTCTATCCAGCTCCCCTCGCTCGAAACCACTTTACCTAGCATCGAAGCCACCTTAGCCCCTCCGCCCATCATCCTCCCACCTGCCCTCCCTTTGTCCGAAGCTGCTCTGCCCACACCCAGCCACCTTAGCCACAGCCAACCCCTACACCAACCCCAGCCTGCCCACTCACCTCCATCGAACCCCGCTCCAACTACCTTCACCATACCCAGTCCCGACCTGCCGAAGCTCCTTCAGCCGAACACCATCCCAGTCCAGCCTCACCACACCCTGCTTCGCTAAGCCACCAGTAGCCGTACCCAGTCCAGCCCGTCGCCAACACCCGAGACCGAACACCCGCTCACCAGTCGCACACCACCTCCGCCCGAAGCCACTTGCCACTCTGCCTAGACCACATTCCCACCTAAAAACCTGCGACCCGCATTATGAATCCGAACCCGAGTACCCGAACCCATACGTGGCGGCATAGCATCGCTCTAGTACGTGTACACGTATCCGGATCCGTACTGCCACTCCATTTTCCAAATCCACGAAGGTGAGCGATTTAAACTCACAACTAGATTTTCATATTGCAAGTATCCAAAGAGTTTATAAATAATTAGTTGATAAAAATGATTGATATTGGGATTGGAAATCATGGATTGTCGACGCTGTGATATAGAACTTTACTGAAATAGTTTAAATTATTGATTAGGATCCCAAATTGCTTGTGAAACCCGTTAACTATGGAAAATTTTAGATATTGGATGTTAATTGATTTATCGATACTTTGTCACCTTTATATTGTTTTTGTATGCATTGATTTAGACACTGAAATTTGAACCGGGATATGGGTTGAAATGATAAATACCCAAATTAAATCACTTGGCCTAGAATAGAAAATTAAATAATAAACACCGATTTTTCAATTGAAATTTATTTTGGATATTTAATATTTAAATTTGAAATTAAGAAATAATTTGGAAATTTAACGTGAATTTATAATTTAAATTTTTCGTTGAAGTTAATATTTTGGATACCTATTAAGTGAATTTAGATTTTAAAATGAAATATTAGTTGAACTATTTTAAAATTATGAAATTGAATTAAAATGGTTATATTGAAGATTAATGATATTTAAACTCGTTAAGTTGATTATTTGAAATATAATTAAATTTGTTAATATTGTATATGTAATTAAATTTTAATTAAATATTTGATTTAATTAAAAAGAGAATTTTAATTATTGAATTAATATATAAAGATTAAACTAAATTGTTTTGAATTAAAGTTTAATTAAAAGTGTTTAAGTAAATTAATTCTGAAGTTTAATTAAATATTTAATAATAAAACTTTTGTATTTAAAGACTTAATTAACTTTGTAAATCTGAATAGTGATGCAATTTGGCTAATTTTGTAAAAATGAAATATTTGTTTAAAAGTTGAATCTTTTGATTTTAAATTCAAATTTGTTGAAGTCAAGTGACGATATGTTATTTGAATGTAAGATTTTGATTTAACAAAAATATCCAATCGGTGTGAAAATGACGTTGGTTATTAAAGAGACCGGGGCCGGATATGGGCACACGCTCTGTCGATACCGGAAACACTTTAATAACTGTGTACGTGGAGTAATGATCCATAACGAAGTGGTTGGATTTGGCATACATTTGCTGGATTTGAAGAAAGAGAACGATGATGGATTAGCCTGGCACTTGTGCTAATTTGAAATGAGTAAAATAGGAGCTGTACCGGCCAAGCGGGCTAGCTACCCTGAGCGGACACACTTCTTCGTATGAATATCCTTATTTCGGTTGTTGTTAGTGACTGCCCTTCGATTATTGGAGTGTTGGACGCGGTGGGCGGTCATGGCTATGATGCGTTACCACCAGCCGGGAAGGGTAAACTGGTAGTATCCTACCTTGGGCATTGCCTCACGTGCCTTGTCATACTTTTATCCTTATACGAGACCCCTACAGTTTTGGTTTAGTGTTGTCGTATCATGGCGCATCACTGACTACCGACGTGCTACTGGTGGTGTCAAATGCAAACTGTACGATAATGCTTAAAAACGCGTTAAGGGGGATTAATGTAAAGCCTTAAATCTAAGAAAAATATTTACTTTACTGATAGACATTACATATATAGCATATTCTACTATATATATAAATAGTTTGACAGATCCTTAAGTGATGGAAAATTCCGTAACACCTCTTGAGTTATTTGTACATTTTCACTTGAGTAGGACTACTTACATGAGAACTTCTAGTCCCGACTCGAGTATATTGTTTTACTTTATGCTCGGGTCATCCTGAGTATTGCAGTGTGTGAGCAGTGCTTATTTTAGGAGCCAAAGACTTGGTCGAAGACTCCACTCTATCCAGTATTAGTTATCTATTTCATTTTGGCTTGTATCAGTAAACTCCTATGTATCTCTAGTATTGTATAATTAAAGTCTAAAACTCTGATGTATTTTGTTTAAGTAGCTTCATGAACTACTATGTATACTATTTATTTCCGCTGCGAAATTCTGTATTATTATGTGTTTGATTTTATTCTAAAACCCCAAATTGATAATCTATCTAATTTGAACGGTTTAAGTTGGACAAGGATGGTTTATTGTCTGCTTAAGTTGTTCGAGAAAGGCGGGTCGTCACAGTGACAGAGAGGTAGTCTCTAGGCTTGGGTTTGGAAAACCAGTTACATGCCCTCCCTAGTTACCCGGACTACTCTACGGAGGGGATAGTAAATTTGATTTACTCGGATCAAAATTTCCCAAAGTATTCCAAATTCAAACAACTTGGATTGCATAGAAATGATCTTCTTATACTTGGTATTAAATTCCGAGGAGGGAATCCATACTATCCAAGTGAATTTAAAAGGTGATTTCATCATTATTCGGTGGATAGTAAAGGTTGAATATGGAAATTGATATCGAGTAGAATTAGTATAATTTCTGTGATTCTTTTTACTTAATAATGTTTTCCAATATGAGATATAAATAAATAGTTTGGAAATGTTTTTTCGAAGTAAAAAGTGAAACGATTTAGAATTATTCCAAGATTTTAAAGGGTTTTAATTAACCAAAGGATTTGGTAAATGAGGCTTGATGATTCCATATGCTCTGAAAAAGATACAGAAATGATTTAATGAATATATCTCTAAGAGAAATTTGATTTAAATAGAAAGGTAAATTAATTGAATGTTGTGTGATAATCACCTATATACCTAATGCCCTATTATCGATGGTTGGTTCGGAGAAACCGGGTCGGATTTGGGTGATACCTATCCAAAATCCACTTCGAACCAATGTATTCGTTTGGATGTGAAGACGCGTTGAATATAATGATTATTGAAGACCAGAGATCTTCATAATGTAGGAACTGCTATCACGAGTCTCAGGGTTTTACCCCATATTTTATTTATATGACAGTGATGTCCGCATTCTGAAATCTTCATTGTATTAAAGACCAAAGATCTTCATAGCGGAATGATTGCTTGTTGACATTCTCCGGGTCACTCCTAATATAGAGATATTTATTATAGCAGTGGTCCTGTCATGTTTTGAAATCTCTGTAGTCCAAACGACTGCTCGTTACTTATCCTAGGGGTGGTTCCAAAAAAAAGATATGGTAGGAGGAGTGCCTTCGGTTTCGTTCAGTCCCATAACAAACTTGTATGAATGAGTGTTTTACAGTGCATTTCTGACTATATGAATTGATCTCCATCAATGTATAATCTGCTTGGCGGAGGAGGAGGCAACTTGTCTTAGCTTAATACCCTTTCTTGGGACATACGAGCTTAGGAGTTACACGTTTGTAGAAATCACTTGTGTGATTAAGAAATGACTATGTGGCATTCTAAGTGGAATGTGCTTTGTGGAAAAATAAAGCACAGCTTTGTGAAAAATACTGCGTAGCTTTACAAAAAAAAGCATAGCCTCACGAGTCTCACATCCCAGTAATGATACGGGATACTATGTGGTCTGCATGACATATTTCGAGCTACCTGTTATGAGAAATGAAAGGCATCTGATGTCGCACGGCACCTATTGCCTTAGGATGATGAAATGGACATGTAGGAAGGCCGATGGAGATCCTGTAAAGCCATTGAGTAATACGTTGTTCCATAGTAGTGTAGCAAGTGCAGTTCCAAGTGGCTAGCTTGAGACAAGTGATAAGGTCACCGTGGGAACTATGGTTGTTATGTGTGGATCAAAGGAAAAGGCCACTAGTTCCCTATCATGTTGGAAATCGAATTACAAATACGAGCTTTATGGTTTTGATTATAGTCCGAAAATAGTTGTAATGCTTTGCAAACATTTTAGCTACCCCTTTCGGTATCATATATTTTGTCCAGTATATTCCGTTGACCTAATCCGGATATATTACCATAGTCTAGGTATTGATACTGTCTTTGTATATATATTTATTTGAAAGTGTTTTCAAACTGATAATATCAAAGTGATTTTCCATATAAAGTATTTTGGTTATCATAAGGTAAAACCCATCCATATTTATGAGCGGTGTGGTCTTATGAGATACTATTATTTTCAAAGGTTTTGTTTAGTACCCATCTATGACTTCGTCATATGTTTGTGGTTCGAGTTTCTCAAAGCTGGTTTATCAAGCCTGATCCGGGTGTTTTTAATACTTCGGTCAAATCCGAGCAGTTTTAGGTTTAGTTAAAGACGCTTGAAGTTTCCAGAGGGGAGTTGGAGATCTTCATCTATGTATGAATGTATTCTATATGTCCGCTGCATCTATTGAATTTGTTTTTATTTTTTAGCGTTTGTAAGGATAGAGGGTTTATAACTGTCCAGGCTGAATCCAAGTTAGACTCTGATATTATATTCAAAATTTTCCACTGTAAAGATTATTGTTAAAATAATATATATTATTCCATTCGTGTGAGATTCTATTATATTTTTATTTTCTTTTTCCCCTAACAATCGGGCCTTTTGACACTTGGAATTGCGGCACGTGAATACCGAAGATGTATTAGAGTCGATTTTTTAGGGTCGAAAATTCCGGTCGTTACATTTGGTATCAAAGCTTAGGTAAAGCAAACACCTAGGCTTTGTTGGGATAAAACTCATTATAGATAGGGTTAGTACTACCCTAGAATGAGCGACTCATTAGAGATAGGGTTAGTAACTGTGACGACCGCCCATAACCCCTGCACTGAATCTAGAGAAAGTACGCTGTAAAGTGTGCCAGGCAGCCATGGACGATTGTCAAGGTAAATTAAAAACATCAGAATCTATCGTATTACTCACAGCGCATGGACAAAATACAATAGAACATATATATAGTGAAGCTTCACAGAATAGAATCTCATCAATAAAACTTCATAATAGTTGAATACAAACATCTGAATAGTCAATACAACAAGCCTCACTACATAACACTCAGAGAATACAAAGCAGCGGAACATCCAGTACATATAGTAAGAAGTAATATGCAATACTCCAGCTCGTCTTCGTCATCAGCATCGTGGAAGGCAAGAGCAGCACCTGTCACCTGCTACCTAGTCTGCCCGTCCCAAAATGGACGAACAGCCCAGGGCAATAAGAGTTAAAACATAAAGCCTTGAGTCAGACAACAGTCTTAGTAAGCAGTAAACTAACTAACAACATACCAAAAGAGCATAAAGGAAAAGGAATAGGAATACAACCCTCCCACTCCAACCTCTTTCTACAGTGATAGCCCCAGACACACACTAAGCAGAAGCAAACATAGTAGAGCATACAATGTAAAGTAAAGAAATTGTCACTCGAGTCAAGGGCGATGTTTTCCAAGCACAAACCCCCAAGGCCTAAACCAAGATCAGATAAGCACCCAGAAAACACTGCTCTTGAGACCGAATGACGATACAACCAAACATCCATGACTCTGGCTATCACTGTTATCATTGCTTCGATATCACCGTTAATTGAATGACCGGCACATTCTTTCAGCCGTCCGTCAAGGGCTAATGGAAACCCTGGTTCTAGACATAACTCCCGCACGTCATCGTGACCCGTGCCTAGGACTATCGAATCTGCCCAGAGTACTTGACTACCCAATCAGTAGCCTTCAGGGATTATCGAATCTGCCCAACGTACTCTTGCTTTGAGCATGCTAGAACCTTCAACAACGATGAGATCTCAGCCTTCTAGTCGTCCTCCTCGACAACTATTTCCATACTAGCTCAAGCGCCTCTCGAGCATCCATTATCCTCAACCCGCTTGGAATGATCCCGTCTGGATTAGACCAAGACTATCTCATATCATACTTCGCTTCATCACATCCTCGCAAAGTCTCATCTCAACATCATCATCAAATCTATGCATAAGAGCTTCATCATCCGCTACAAATGCCACAAGCAGCTTTTCCCATTCAAGAGCCTTTCCCTTAGCTTTTGAATCATCCTCGATCTAAATTAAATCATCAATCATCTAATTCATAGCAATCAACCAAATAAAACATTAATCCAAGCAATCAAGCATTCAAATATGATCTAAGTAGACAATTATCACAATAATGGCAATTTCGTAATTAAAGAGTTGAAAGTCTAATAAGCATGAAAACATGAACAATGTCTCTATAATCTTGATGAATGAACTTGCATAGGTTAACATGTAATAAAATGGTTGTCAAATCATCATGAACAATGGATCTATATGGATCTACACTTAGGATAAAGAAAATGTATGGAAATCACTATTTTACACCAAATCAAACCAACGATCCGATATACTCCTTTGGATCCGTGTGAGAGATAATCACCACTCACCAAATCACCTAAACAACCTCAAATCAACACGCTTCAGATCTGGACAGCGAAGGATCAAGCTTAATCTATCATGAATCCGCTTCAAACGAAGAAATCTCTCTTTGATGGATGAAGATCTTCAATCTAAGCTCTTGAATCTTCAATTTGATCTTCAACTTGGATGGATGGAATCACTAGATTAGAGTGGAGAAAAGAAGTGAAGAAGTGTAGAAGTCGAGCTCTCAAAATGGCAGCACTTCGTCGCTTCGAAATCCGGATCCCAAAAATGGAGCAAAGCACTCCTATTTATAGCTGAAATTCACCTTAGGTCGCTAGCTCGGAATTAGGTCGTCCACGACTTACGACCTAAAACCCCACGACCTAAAACTCTCGACCTATCCAGACCTTACGACCTACGACCTAGCGCAAGTGCGCGACTCACAGATCCAACGACTTAACACAATGCGCGACTTAACTATGCGCGACTTACGACCTAACAAAAATGCAGCCTAGCGACCTAACTCAGACCACCTCTTCGCGACCTAACGCACATTCGACTCAACAACTCCTAGGTCGCTCACGACCTAACACCCAACGACCTATCAACTTAAGCCTTCACGCGACCTAAAACATCACGACCTAAGACTTAACTAATAATACGACCCAACACACACACGCGACCTAACACTTAGCCAGGATACGACCTAACTCCTTAGGTCGTCTAACGACCTAACCATGCTAACTCGCTCACCACTAGGTCGCTAACTACTGTAGGTTACTAACCCTTAGGTCGCTAACTCCTATAGGTCGCTGCCTGACCTTAAGTCGTCTAACGACCTAACTTCCTTAGGTTGCTAACCTGTCTATCTCCTAAGCCGCTAGCTTCTATAAGTCGTCAACTTTTAGGTCGCTCGACCGACCTAAACTACCCTACGACCTAACCACCTCACGACCTAACCCCAACATCCTTAGGTCGCACATGACTTAAACCACTATACGACCTAACTGCTAGGTCGTTCACTCTCTTAAGTCGTCTAAATCCTATAGGTCGGTCAGTTCCTTATATAGTCTATTTCTTAGGTCGTACACTTCCTAAGTCGGTCACTCGACCTAAGCCATCCCATTACGACCTAATTCCCCCAAGAGTTAACTCTTAGGTCGCCACTCACCAATCCCTTAGGTCGTTGCCGACCTAACCCTTAACATACGACCTAGGAATTAAACTATAAACGACTTATCAACAGTGTGACCAAATGTCAACTGTTTTTACGATGTTTCGATCTGTAAAATACGGGTCTTTACATTCTCTCCCCCTTAGGAATTTTGCCCCCGAAATTCCAAACAAACAAGGCAATCAAAGACTATTCTGTACACCTACCAACCATAGCAACCAACAAACCATGCATCCAATTCTAGCTTAGCGTACAGAATTCTAACACTAGAACAAGTTACAATATCGTGAGATGATACGACACTTTAGGGCCATACCTTGAAGAGTTCAGGATGAGCTGCCTTCATCCTCTCTTCCACCTCCCACGTACAGTCGTTATCATCATCACTCCATTGTATCTTGAGCAACTTAACTACCTTCCTCCTGAGCTGTTTCGTGTCGGTTTCCACAACACGAAGCGGCTTACGAGGTCTTCTATCGACTGGATCAACTTCGAAATCTTCACAGCTATCAGCAGAAACCACCATATTCGAGTCGTGCACATACTTCCGTAGATATGATACATGAAAAACATTGTGCACACTCGACATCTTCTCAGGTAACTCCAATCTATAGGCGAGCTTTCCAATTCGCTCGATGATCGGGAATGGTCCAACAAATCTCGGAGTTAATTTCCCTTTCTTCCCGAATCGAATAACATTCTTCAGTGGAGAAATCTTCACAAAAACCATATCTCCTACGTCGAATTCCAAGTCCTTTCGACGCTTATCGGCATAACTCTTCTGACGGTCTTGGGCTGCCTTCATTCGTTGCCGAATGATCTCTATGCAATCCGAAGTCTGTCGAATCATCTCTGGCCCAAGTATCAACTTTTCTCCAGTTTCTAACCAACATGTCGGTGAGTTACATGGTCTGCCATACAATGCCTCATACGGTGCCATACCAATGCTTGACTGGTAACTGTTGTTGTATGCAAACTCCACCAAATGAAGGTGATCTTCCCATGATCCTCCGAAATCCAAAACACAAGCTCTAAGAAGATCTTCGAAAACTCGGTTGACTCTCTCGGTCTGACCATCGGTTTGAGGGTGATAAGCTGTACTCAAACACAACTCGGTTCCCAAAACTTCCGGGAAGCTCTTCCAAAATCCACTAGTGAACAATGGGTCTCGATCGCTCACTATACTCTTCGGAATACCATGGAATCGAACTATCCACTTAACATACAACTCAGCCAACTTTGATGCAGTCCTAGTCGATCGAACAGGAATGAATCTTGCACTCTTAGTCAGACGATCTACAATGACCCAAATCCCTTCATTTCCCGTTCTTGTTCTAGGTAATCCATCAATAAAATCCATCGATACTTGCTCCCACTTCCATATAGGAACTTCTAATGGCTGAAGCAATCCACTTGGCTTCCTCTGTTCAGCTTTTACCAACTGGCAGTTCATACACTTGGAAATAAAATTTCCAACATCCTTCTTCATACCTTCCCAGTAGTAGGTTCTCTTCATATCCCGATACATCTTATTTCCACCTGGATGAATTGTCAACTTCGAGTGATGACTTTCCTTCAGAACTTCACTCCTCAATTCATCTATATCAGGTACAACTAGTCGTCCTTACTTCCGAAGCCAACCTTCTTGATCGACCTTGAATTCTTTATCCTTTTCTAGTTCCAATCCAGATTCCAAATCACGGATAATCTTGACAAGCTTATCGTCTCGCTTTTGGCTCTCGCCAATCCTTTCCACAAGAGTAGGTCTTATCGATAAGTTTGCCAACATCCCAGGTTCCAATTCACATCTAGGCCTGAAGTCAAATCCAGCTAAATACTCGAGATTCTTCCATTCTGAAAACATGGCTCCCAATCCTGCATGTCTTCGACTTAACGCATCTGCCACTGCGTTACCTCTTCCCGGAGTATAAGCTATACCGAAATCATATGATGCTAAAAACTCTAGCCAACGTTGCTGCCGAAGATTCAAATCCTTTTGGGAGAAAAGATACTTCAATGACTTATGATACATAAACAACTCAAATCGAACTCCCAATAGATAATGTCTCCACATCTTCAGAGCAAAAACAATCGCCGCTAACTCCAAATCATGAGTCGGGTAATTCCTTTCATGCGGCTTCAGTTGTCGACTTGCATACGCAACAACTTTAACCCTCTGCATCAGCACTACTCCAAGTCCAGTACCACATGCATCGGTGTAAACCACCATCTCATCATTCCCACTTGGAATGGTCAAAACAGGAGCACTCGTCAATCGCTCTTTCAGGATTCCGAAAGCTTGCTCACACTTAGCATCCCAACTGAACACTTGGATCTTTTTCGTCAATCCTGTCAATGGTGCAGCCACCTTGGAGAAGTCTTTGATAAACCGTCGATAATATCCTGCTAATCCAAGAAAACTTCTCACATCAGATGCATTCTTAGGTCTAACCCAATCCTGGATTGCTGCCACCTTAGCGGGATCAACCGCTACTCCATTTCCAGAAAGCACATGGCCTAAGAACCTCACTTCACTCTTCCAGAAGTGACACTTCGAAAACTTAGCCTTAAGCTGATGTTTCCGTAAGATTTCCAAAACAATACGCAAGCGCGTCTTGTGCTCTTCTTCAGTTCTGGAATAAATCAGAATATCATCCACGAACACAAGTACAAACTTGTTCAACTGATCCCTGAACACTCTATTCATAAGATCCACAAAATATGCTGGCGCATTAGTCAATCCAAACGGCATTACCAGCTACTCAAAGAAACCGAATGGTGTTCGAAAAGCAGTCTTCGGCACACTATCCTTAGCCACTCTCAACTGGTGAAATCCCGTTGCCAAATCCATTTGAGAAAACACCTTAGCTTCGTGAAGCTGATCAAACAAGTCATCTATTCTCGGCAATGGATACTTGTTCTTCTTAGTCACCTTATTCAGCTCACGATAATCCACACACAATCTCAACGACCCATCTGCCTTGGTTGCAAACACCACTGGTGCACCCCACTCGGACACACTACGCCGAATGAATCCTTTCTGCAAAAGATCATCAACTTGCACACTCAACTCTTGCTGTTCCCTAGGCGCCATCCACCTAAGAGGCATCACAACAGGTCTGGCTCCTTCAACTAGATCTATACGAAACTCGATCTCTCTATGCGGCGGCAACCCTTTGACTTTGTCAAAGACATCCTCGAATCCATTCGCGATTGGCACTAATGACAGTCCATCCCGTGGAACAACTAGCGAATACATGAAGCTCATGAAGACGCCTTCTTCATGCTTACATCGTATCACAATCTTTCGCCCCTCCACATTCTCGACTGTCACTTCCAGCCTCTCACAATCAACCTTTGCCGCATACTTCCTAAGCCAGTCCATACCCAAAATAATTCCGAACCCCGCAAAGTTCAGAACAAAGCAATCACAAACAAAAGAGCGATCATGACTCGATATAACTAGACCACGGCATAACATATACAAACAAGACGAACCCCCAACTGGATTATTCACAACCAATGGCCTATCAACAATACCCGGTTCCAAACCTAACCGGCCTACGAGTTCGCTACAAACAAACGAATGCGACGCCCCAGTATCAAACAACACTCTAACTGGAGCACCACATAGGAAAAGAGTACCTTGAACCACCACACTCTTCCCTTTCTCTTCAGCGGTAGGAGCTTTCGAAGACGACGGAACAGCTCCCAAAGCATAAGCTTGCACAATCTGCTTGTCCCTCCTCGGTTCTGGACAATTCTTCCTGAAATGCCCCGGCTTGTCACAGTTGTGACACTTCATCGGCACCTTAGGATTCTTACAATCCTTCGAGAAATGGCCCTTCTGCTGACAATTGTAGCAAGTCACTTCGCCCTTCGGCTTCTTCTGGCCATCCTTACCCTTCTGCTGTTGCTGCTTCCTCTTCTTTTTTCCACCTTGCTGAGGTTTAGACTCTTCCCTGGTCACAGCAACAACAGATCCTTCCTTAGGAAACAGACTCTCATGCCTGAGAGCTTTCTCCATAAGCTTCTCAAATGAATCGTCCAAATGATCCACCAGCTGTCTCCCAAGATAACTGTCCAAGCCTGTCACAAACTTCTCATTCTTCTAATATGCAGATTCGATATACGACCGGGCATACTTGGACAAAGCTTCAAACTCAGAAACATACTCAAGAACTGGTCTTCCACCTTGCTTGAGCTCTACAAACTTCTTGAACAGAATAGACTTCTGAGCTGTAGAAATGAACTTAGCTTCAAATCTGACTTGGAATTGCTCCCAAGTAATCTCTTCCTCCGGAGTATTGATGGTAATAGAGCTCCACCAATCAGAGGCTCTCCCTTGAAGCTGTCTCGATGCCAACTTCCTCTTAGTCGCATCCTCAATTCCCAACTCACCAAAGATCCTTCTACAAGCATCTATCCATCTTTGGACCTCAATAGTTTATTCTGTTCCCAAG
The DNA here is from genome assembly GCA_030737815.1 of Allium fistulosum. Taxonomy (NCBI): domain Eukaryota; kingdom Viridiplantae; phylum Streptophyta; class Magnoliopsida; order Asparagales; family Amaryllidaceae; genus Allium; species Allium fistulosum. The sequence continues at coordinate 1,623,175,536 of CM060901.1, forward strand.
AAAACCTTCCCTCCAAGAGCAGTATAGTCCTTGCACAACTTAGCAAAATCCACCAGTTTTGGAGTTTGAACTTGAACCCCAACATCTACTGCTGCCCCCGGAACTGGTATCCTTCTCATGATCGAAGTCATCATAGCTTCGAACATAGCCGCATAATCAGCAGCTCCCTCAGTAGCACGGCCTTCCCTAGCAGCTGGTCTCCCTCTTCGACTCATTCTCAATATCTATAAAAAGGAATGATCAGAACATCTTAGAGAAACAACTGCATAAAGGACTCAAACTCTACTAAGCTACTATATTATATATAGTAATCATCCATCAAAATACAATTACGTCTCTCATACGTAGTTACGTCAGCGAGCGTTGGGTAAAATCGATTAACCAAGGCTCTGATACCAAATGTGACGACCGTCCATAACCCCTGCACTGAATCTAGAGAAAGTGCGCTGTAAAGTGTGCCAGGCAGCCATGGACGATTGTCAAGGTAAATTAAAAACATCAGAATCTATCGTATTACTCACAGCGCATGGACAAAATACAATAGAACATGTATATAGTGAAGCTTCACGGAATAGAATCTCATCAATAAAACATCATAATAGTTGAATACAAACATCTGAATAGTCAATACAACAAGCCTCACTACATAACACTCAGAGAATACAAAGCAGCGGAACATCCAGTACATATAGTAAGAAGTAATATGCAATACTCCAGCTCGTCTTCGTCATCAGCATCGTGGAAGGCAAGAGCAGCACCTGTCACCTGCTACCTAGTCTACCCGTCCCAAAATGGACGAACAGCCCAAGGCAATAAGAGTTAAAACATAAAGCCTTGAGTCAGACAACAATCTTAGTGAGCAGTAAACTAACTAACAACATACCAAAAGAGCATAAAGGAAAAGGAATAGGAATACAACCCTCCCACTCCAACCTCTTTCTACAGTGATAGCCCCAGACACACACTAAGCAGAAGCAAACAAAGCAGAGCATACAATGTAAAGTAAAGAAATTGTCACTCGAGTCAAGGGCGATGTTTTCCAAGCACAAACCCCCAAGGCCTAAACCAAGATCAGATAAGCACCCAAAAAACACTGCTCTTGAGACCGAATGACGATACAACCAAACATCCATGACTCTGGCTATCACTGTTATCATTGCTTCGATATCACCGTTAATTGAATGACCGGCACATTCTTTCAGCCGTCCGTCAAGGGCTAATGGAAACCCCGGTTCTAGACATAACTCCCGCACGTCATCGTGACCCGTGCCTAGGACTATCGAATCTGCCCAAAGTACTTGACTACCCAATCAGTAGCCTTCAGGGACTATCGAATCTGCCCAACGTACTCTTGCTTTGAGCATGCTAGAACCTTCAACAACGATGAGATCTCAGCCTTCTAGTCGTCCTCCTCGACAACTATTTCCATACTAGCTCAAGCGCCTCTCGAGCATCCATTATCCTCAACCCGCTTGGAATGATCCCGTCTGGATTAGACCAAGACTATCTCATATCATACTTCGCTTCATCACATCCTCGCAAAGTCTCATCTCAACATCATCATCAAATCTATGCATAAGAGCTTCATCATCCGCTACAAATGCCACAAGCAGCTTTTCCCATTCAAGAGCCTTTCCCTTAGCTTTTGAATCATCCTCGATCTAAATTAAATCATCAATCATCTAATTCATAGCAATCAACCAAATCAAACATTAATCCAAGCAATCAAGCATTCAAATATGATCTAAGTAGACAATTATCACAATAATGGCAATTTCGTAATTAAAGAGTTGAAAGTCTAATAAGCATGAAAACATGAACAATGTCTCTATAATCTTGATGAATGAACTTGCATAAGTTAACATGTAATAAAATGGTTGTCAAATCATCATGAACAATGGATCTATATGGATCTACACTTAGGATAAAGAAAATGTATGGAAATCACTATTTTAACACCAAATCAAACCAACGATCTGATATACTCCTTTGGATCCGTGTGAGAGATAATCACCACTCACCAAATCACCTAAACAACCTCAAATCAACACGCTTCAGATCTGGACAGCGAAGGATCAAGCTTAATCTATCACGAATCCGCTTCAAATGAAGAAATCTCTCTTTGATGGATGAAGATCTTCAATCTAAGCTCTTGAATCTTCAATTTGATCTTCAACTTGGATGGATGGAATCACTAGATTAGAGTGGAGAAAAGAAGTGAAGAAGTGTAGAAGTCGAGCTCTCAAAATGGCAGCACTTCGTCGCTTCGAAATCTAGATCCCAAAAATGGAGCAAAGCCCTCCTATTTATAGCTGAAATTCACCTTAGGTCGCTAGCTCGGAATTAGGTCGTCCACGACTTACGACCTAAAACCCCACGACCTAAAACTCTCGACCTATCCAGACCTTATGACCTACGACCTAGCGCAAGCGCGCGACTCACAGATCCAACGACTTAACACAATGCGCGACTTAACTATGCGCGACTTACGACCTAACAAAAATGCAGCCTAGCGACCTAACTCAGACCACCTCTTCGCGACCTAACGCACATTCGACTCAACAACTCCTAGGTCGCTCACGACCTAACACCCAGCGACCTATCAACTTAAGCCTTCACGCGACCTAAAACATCACGACCTAAGACTTAACTAATAATACGACCCAACACACACACACGCGACCTAACACTTAGCCAGGATACGACCTAACTCCTTAGGTCGTCTAACGACCTAACCATGCTAACTCGCTCACCACTAGGTCGCTAACTACTGTAGGTTACTAACCCTTAGGTCGCTAACTCCTATAGGTCGCTCACTTCTATAGGTCGCTGCCTGACCTTAAGTCGTCTAACGACCTAACTTCCTTAGGTTGCTAACCTGTCTATCTCCTAAGCCGCTAGCTTCTATAAGTCGTCAACTTTTAGGTCGCTCGACCGACCTAACCACCTCACGACCTAACCCCAACATCCTTAGGTCGCACACGACTTAAACCACTATACGACCTAACTGCTAGGTCGTTCACTCTCTTAAGTCGTCTAAATCCTATAGGTCGGTCAGTTCCTTAGATAGTCTATTTCTTAGGTCGTACACTTCCTAAGTCGGTCACTCGACCTAAGCCATCCCATTACCACCTAATTCCCCCAAGAGTTAACTCTTAGGTCGCCACTCACCAATCCCTTAGGTCGTTGCCGACCTAACCCTTAACATACGACCTAGGAATTAAACTCTAAACGACTTATCAACAGTGTGACCAAATGTCAACTGTTTTTACGATGTTTCGATCCGTAAAATACGGGTCGTTACATTCTCTCCCCCTCAGGAATTTCGCCCCCGAAATTCCAAACAAACAAGGCAATCAAAGACTATTCTGTACGCCTACCAACCATAGCAACCAACAAACCATGCATCCAATTCTAGCTTAGCGTACAGAATTCTAACACTAGAACAAGTTACAATATCGTGAGATGATACGACACTTTAGGGCCATACCTTGAAGAGTTCAGGATGAGCTGCCTTCATCCTCTCTTCCACCTCCCACGTACAGTCGTTATCATCTTCACTCCATTGTATCTTGAGCAACTTAACTACCTTCCTCCTGAGCTGTTTCGTGTCGGTTTCCACAACACGAAGCGGCTTACGAGGTCTTCTATCGACTGGATCAACTTTGAAATCTTCACAGCTATCAGCAGAAACCACCATATTCGAGTCGTGCACATACTTCCGTAGATATGATACATGAAAAACATTGTGCACACTCGACATCTTCTCAGGTAACTCCAATCTATAGGTGAGCTTTCCAATTCGCTCGATGATCGGGAATGGTCCAACAAATCTCGGAGTCAATTTCCCTTTCTTCCCGAATCGAATAACATTCTTCAGTGGAGAAATCTTCACAAAAACCATATCTCCTACGTCGAATTCCAAGTCCTTTCGACGCTTATCGGCATAACTCTTCTAACGGTCTTGGGCTGCCTTCATTCGTTGCCGAATGATCTCTATGCAATCCGAAGTCTGTCGAATCATCTCTGGCCAAAGTAGCAACTTTTCTCCAGTTTCTAACCAACATGTCGGTGAGTTACACGGTCTCCCATACAATGCCTCATACGGTGCCATACCAATGCTTGACTGGTAACTGTTGTTGTATGCAAACTCCACCAAATGAAGGTGATCTTCCCATGATCCTCCGAAATCCAAAACACAAGCTCTAAGAAGATCTTCCAAAACTCGGTTGACTCTCTCGGTCTGACCATCGGTTTGAGGGTGATATGCTGTACTCAAACACAACTCGGTTCCCAAAACTTCCTGGAAGCTCTTCCAAAATCCACTAGTGAACAATGGGTCTCGATCGCTCACTATACTCTTCGGAATACCATGGAATCGAACTATCCACTTAACATACAACTCAGCCAACTTTGATGCAGTCCTAGTCGATCGAACAAGAATGAATCTTGCACTCTTAGTCAGACGATCTACAATGACCCAAATCCCTTCATTTCCCGTTCTTGTTCTAGGTAATCCATCAATAAAATCCATCGATACTTGCTCCCACTTCCATGTAGGAACTTCTAATGGCTGAAGCAATCCACTTGGCTTCCTCTGTTCAGCTTTTACCAACTGGCAGTTCATTCACTTGGAAATAAAATTTCCAACATCCTTCTTCATACCTTCCCAGTAGTAGGTTCTCTTCATATCCCGATACATCTTATTTCTACCTGGATGAATTGTCAACTTCGAGTGATGACTTTCCTTCGGAACTTCACTCCTCAATTCATCTATATCGGGAACAACTAGTCGTCCTTGCTTCCGAAGCCAACCTTCTTGATCGACCTTGAATTCTTTATCCTTTTCTGGTTCCAATCCAGATTCCAAATCACGGATAATCTTGACAAGCTTATCGTCTCGCTTTTGGCTCTCGCCAATCCATTCCACAAGAGTAGGTCTTATCGATAAGTTTGCCAACATCCCAGGTTCCAATTCACATCTAGGCCTGAAGTCAAATCCAACTAAATACTCGAGATTCTTCCATTCTGAAAACATGGCTCCCAATCCTGCATGTCTTCGACTTAACGCATCTGCCACTGCGTTACCTCTTCCCGGAGTATAAGCTATACCGAAATCATATGATGCTAAAAACTCTAGCCAACGTTGCTGCCGAAGATTCAAATCCTTTTGGGAGAAAAGATACTTCAACGACTTATGATCCGTAAACAACTCGAATCGAACTCCCAATAGATAATGTCTCCACATCTTCAAAGCAAAAACAATCGCCGCTAACTCCAAATCATGAGTCGGGTAATTCCTTTCATGCGGCTTCAGTTGTCGACTTGCATACGCAACAACTTTATCCCTCTGCATCAGCACTGCTCCAAGTCCAGTACCACATGCATCGGTGTAAACCACCATCTCATCATTCCCACTTGGAATAGTCAAAACAGGAGCACTCGTCAATCGCTCTTTCATGATTCCGAAAGCTTGCTCACACTTAGCATCCCAACTGAACACTTGGATCTTTTTCGTCAATCCTGTAAATGGTGCAGCCACCTTGGAGAAGTCTTTGATAAACCGTCGATAATATCCTGCTAATCCAAGAAAACTTCTCACATCAGATGCATTCTTAGGTCTAACCCAATCCTGGATTGCTGCCACCTTAGTGGGATCAACCGCTATTCCATTTCCAGAAAGCACATGGCCTAAGAACCTCACTTCACTCTTCCAGAAGTGACACTTCGTAAACTTAGCCTTAAGCTGATGTTTCCGTAAGATTTCCAAAACAATACGCAAGTGCGTCTTGTGCTCTTCTTCAGTTCTGGAATAAATCAGAATATCATCCACGAACACAAGTACAAACTTGTTCAACTGATCCCTGAACACTCTATTCATAAGATCCACAAAATATGCTAGCGCATTAGTCAATCCAAACGTCATTACCAGCCACTCAAAGAAACCGGATGGTGTTCGAAAAGCAGTCTTCGGCACACTATCCTTAGCCACTCTCAACTGGTGAAATCCCGTTGCCAAATCCATCTGAGAAAACACCTTAGCTTCGTGAAGCTGATCAAACAAGTCATCTATTCTCGGCAATGGATACTTGTTCTTCTTAGTCACCTTATTCAGCTCACGATAATCCACACACAATCTCAACGACCCATCTGCCTTGGTTGCAAACACCACTGGTGCACCCCACTCGGACACACTACGCCGAATGAATCCTTTCTGCAAAAGATCATCAACTTGCACACTCAACTCTTGCTGTTCCCTAGGCTCCATCCACCTAAGAGGCATCACAACAGGTCTGGCTCTTTCAACTAGATCTATACGAAACTCGATCTCTCTATGCGGCGGCAACCCTTTGACTTCGTCAAAGACATCCTCGAATCCATTCGCGATTGGCACTAATGACAGTCCATCCCGTGGAACAACTAGCGAATACATGAAGCTCATGAAGACGCCTTCTTCATGCTTACATCGTATCACAATCTTTCGCCCCTCCACATTCTCGACTGTCACTTCCAGCCTCTCACAATCAACCTTTGCCGCATACTTCCTAAGCCAGTCCATACCCAAAATAATTCCGAACCCCGCAAAGTTCAGAACAAAGCAATCACAAACAAAAGAGCGATCATGACTCGATATAACTAGACCACGACATAACATACACAAACAAGACGAACCCCCAACTGGATTAGTCACAACCAATGGCCTATCAACAATATCCGGTTCCAAACCTAACCGGCCTACGAGTTCGCTACAAACAAACGAATGCGACGCCCCAGTATCAAACAACACTCTAACTGGAACACCACATAGGAAAAGAGTACCTTGAACCACCACACTCTTCCCTTTCTCTTCAGCGGTAGGAGCTTTCGAAGACGACGGAACAGCTCCCAAAGCATAAGCTTGCACAATCTTCTTGTCCCTCCTCGGTTCTGGAAAATTCTTCCTGAAATGCCCCGGCTTGTCACAGTTGTGACACTTCATCGGCACCTTAGGATTCTTACAATCCTTCAAGAAATGGCCCTTCTACTGACAATTGTAGCAAGTCACTTCGCCCTTCGGCTTCTTCTGGCCATCCTTACCCTTCTGCTGTTGCTGCTTCCTCTTCTTGTTTCCACCTTGCTGAGGTTTAGACTCTTCCCTGGTCACAGCAACAACAGATCCTTCCTTAGGAAACAGACTCTCATGCCTGAGAGCTTTCTCCACAAGCTTCTCAAATGAATCGTCCAAATGATCCACCAGCTGTCTCCCAAGATAACTGTCCAAGCCTGTCACAAACTTCTCATTCTTCTGATATGCAGATTCGATATACGACCGGGCATACTTGGACAAAGCTTCAAACTCAGAAACATACTCAAGAACTGGTCTTCCACCTTGCTTGAGCTCTACAAACTTCTTGAACAGAACAGACTTCTGAGCTGTAGAAATGAACTTAGCTTCAAATCTGACTTGGAATTGCTCCCAAGTAATCTCTTCCTCCGGAGTATTGATGGTAATAGAGCTCCACCAATCAGAGGCTCTCCCTTGAAGCTGTCTCGATGCCAACTTCCTCTTAGTCGCATCCTCAATTCCCAAATCACCAAAGATCCTTCTACAAGCATCTATCCATCTCTGGACCTCAATAGTTGATTCTGTTCCCAAGAAATCCTTCCCTCCAAGAGCAGTATAGTCCTTGCACAACTTAGCAAAATCCACCGGTTTTGGAGTTTGAACTTGAACCCCAACATCTACTGCTGCCCCTGGAACTGGTATCCTTCTCATGATCTAAGTCATCATAGCTTCGAACATAGCCGCATAATCAGCAGCTCGCTCAGTAGCACGGCTTTCCCTAGCAGCTGGTCTCCCTCTTCGACTCATTCTCAATATCTATAAAAAGGAATGATCAGAACATCTTAGAGAAACAACTGCATAAAGGACTCAAACTCTACTAAGCTACTATATTATATATAGTAATCATCCATCAAAATACAATTACGTCTCTCATACGTAGTTACGTCAGCGAGCGTTGGGTAAAATCGATTAACCAAGGCTCTGATACCAAATGTGACGACCGCCCATAACCCCTGCACTGAATCTAGAGAAAGTGCGCTGTAAAGTGTGCCAGGCAGCCATGGACGATTGTCAAGGTAAATTAAAAACATCAGAATCTATCATATTACTCACAGCGCATGGACAAAATACAATAGAACATATATATAGTGAAGCTTCACAGAATAGAATCTCATCAATAAAACTTCATAATAGTTGAATACAAACATCTGAATAGTCAATACAACAAGCCTCACTACATAACACTCAGAGAATACAAAGCAGCGGAACATCTAGTACATATAGTAAGAAGTAATATGCAATACTCCAGCTCGTCTTCGTCATCAGCATCGTGGAAGGAAAGAGCAGCACCTGTCACCTGCTACCTAGTCTGCCCGTCCCAAAATGGACGAATAGCCCAAGGCAATAAGAGTTAAAACATAAAGCCTTGAGTCAGACAACAGTCTTAGTGAGCAGTAAACTAACTAACAACATACAAAAAGAGCATAAAGGAAAAGGAATAGGAATACAACCCTCCCACTCCAACCTCTTTCTACAGTGATAGCCCCAGACACACACTAAGCAGAAGCAAACATAGCAGAGCATACAATGTAAAGTAAAGAAATTGTCACTCGAGTCAAGGGCGATGTTTCCAAGCACAAACCCCCAAGGCCTAAACCAAGATCAGATAAGCACCCAGAAAACACTGCTCTTGAGACCGAATGACGATACATCCAAACATCCATGACTCTGGCTATCACTGTTATCATTGCTTCGATATCACCGTTAATTGAATGACCGGCACATTCTTTCAGCCGTCCGTCAAGGGCTAATGGAAACTCCGGTTCTAGACATAACTCCCGCACGTCATCGTGACCCGTGCCTAGGATTATCAAATCTGCCCAGAGTACTTGACTACCCAATCAGTAGCCTTCAGGGACTATCGAATCTGCCCAACGTACTCTTGCTTTGAGCATGCTAGAACCTTCAACAACGATGAGATCTCAGCCTTCTAGTCGTCCTCCTCGACAACTATTTCCATACTAGCTCAAGCGCCTCTCGAGCATCCATTATCCTCAACCCGCTTGGAATGATCCCGTCTGGATTAGACCAAGACTATCTCATATCATACTTCGCTTCATCACATCCTCGCAAAGTCTCATCTCAACATCATCATCAAATCTATGCATAAGAGCTTCATCATCCGCTACAAATGCCACAAGCAGCTTCTCCCATTCAAGAGCCTTTCCCTTAGCTTTTGAATCATCCTCGATCTAAATTAAATCATCAATCATCTAATTCATAGCAATCAACCAAATCAAACATTAATCCAAGCAATCAAGCATTCAAATATGATCTAAGTAGACAATTATCACAATAATGGTAATTTCGTAATTAAAGAGTTGAAAGCCTAATAAGCATGAAAACATGAACAATGTCTCTATAATCTTGATGAATGAACTTGCATAGGTTAACATGTAATAAAATGGTTGTCAAATCATCATGAACAATGGATCTATATGGATCTACACTTAGGATAAAGAAAATGTATGGAAATCACTATTTTAACACCAAATCAAACCAACGATCCGATATACTCCTTTGGATCCGTGTGAGAGATAATCACCACTCACCAAATCACCTAAACAACCTCAAATCAACACGCTTCAGATCTGGACAGCGAAGGATCAAGCTTAGTCTATCACGAATCCGCTTCAAACGAAGCAATCTCTCTTTGATGGATGAAGATCTTCAATCTAAGCTCTTGAATCTTCAATTTGATCTTCAACTTGGATGGATGGAATCACTAGATTAGAGTGGAGAAAAGAAGTGAAGAAGTGTAGAAGTCGAGCTCTCAAAATGGCAGCACTTCGTCGCTTCGAAATCCGGATCCCAAAAATGGAGCAAAGCCCTCCTATTTATAGCTGAAATTCACCTTAGGTCGCTAGCTCGGAATTAGGTCGTCCACGACTTACGACCTAAAACCCCACGACCTAAAACTCTCGACCTATCCAGACCTTACGACCTATGACCTAGCGCAAGCGCGCGACTCACAGATCCAACGACTTAACACAATGCGCGACTTACGACCTAACAAAAATGCAGCCTAGCGACCTAACTCAGACCACCTCTTCGCGAACTAACGCACATTCGACTCAACAACTCCTAGGTCGCTCACGACCTAACACCCAGCGACCTATCAACTTAAGCCTTCACGCGACCTAAAACATCACGACCTAAGACTTAACTAATAATACGACCCAACACACACACGCGACCTAACACTTAGCCAGGATACGACCTAACTCCTTAGGTCGTCTAACGACCTAACCATGCTAACTCGCTCACCACTAGGTTGCTAACTACTGTAGGTTACTAACCCTTAGGTCGCTAACTCCTATAGGTCGCTCACTTCTATAGGTCGCTGCCTGACCTTAAGTCGTCTAACGACCTAACTTCCTTAGGTTGCTAACCTGTCTATCTCCTAAGCCGCTAGCTTCTATAAGTCGTCAACTTTTAGGTCGCTCGACCGACCTAAACTACCCTACGACCTAACCACCTCACGACCTAACCCCAACATCCTTAGGTCGCACACGACTTAAACCACTATACGACCAAACTGCTAGGTCGTTCACTCTCTTAAGTTGTCTAAATCCTATAGGTCGGTCAGTTCCTTAGATAGTCTATTTCTTAGGTCGTACACTTCCTAAGTCGGTCACTCGACCTAAGCCATCCCATTACGACCTAATTCCCCCAAGAGTTAACTCTTAGGTCGCCACTCACCAATCCCTTAGGTCGTTGCCGACCTAACCCTTAACATACGACCTAGGAATTAAACTCTAAACGACTTATCAACAGTGTGACCAAATGTCAACTGTTTTTACGATGTTTCGATCCGTAAAATACGGGTCGTTACAGTAACACCTTAGAATGAGTTTGAGAGTATTATATATATGAGTGCGTATTTGTTATTTGATATAAAAATGTTTTGTGTTGATTTATCTGTTGAGTGGTTTATAGATTCTAGTCGATGTGCCTGATCACCATTATCGATAGTGATTTCTAAATACTTAAACAAGGCAAACCGACACATTGTTTTAAAAGGATTATATTTTAAGTATAAAGGAATATATTTTGAAAAATATAGATGATTATGTATGTCAATCTATGGTTAAGGGAATAATAATATTTAGTTATTACAATTTGATGACTAAATGAACATCTTGTGAATTAAGTTTCATGATTTGACTAGCAGATGTTTAATAATAATATTGGGTTAAGGTTAATGAATTTTTATAAGATAATAAAATAAGCATGTATTATAAAAATGTATTTTACACAAATAAAATGATTTTGTAAAAGATGGATATGAAAGATATGTTATATAAATTTGGAGAAACTAAATTTTGGGTATTTTGGAAAAGAATTATAAAATTTTAAAAGGAAGTAAGTTAACATAAGATGATTTTATGAAAGGGATTTACAAAATGGTTTTTATGAACAAAATAATCTCTAATGGATTTTTGAAAGGAAATTTGAAATAAAAAATTTGAAAAGCAAGAAAGTCTTAAATGATAACTAGTTTGAGTGGCTCGAAAATAACTAAAAATGGGCAAGAGGTATTTTCGGATGGTAAACGCTTCTCTTAACTATTACCCTTATTATTAGGAGATAGAGGATACTATTGATAGTACTCGGTTCCTGGGTATTATGTTGGAGTTACGTGATCTATATAATTTTCCTTAAGTTAAATGGATAATTTTGAATTATTATTTAATAGGTTAATATTAAGGTTGGTTAAAAGGAATATTTTATAATGAGAGAAGATGATTGTAATTTTGGAAAATAAAAGGTAAATTATCTTTTTAAATTGAAATGATTCCTTTGGGGTGAAATGTTCCTTTAAGAAAAATATTTGGAAACAAATATAAAGAAGTTCTTTTAAAAAGATAAAAGTTCTATAAAAAGCTTTCATAAAGATTTTTGAATGTGAATAAATACATATGAGGTACGTAGATCATTTCATTACACGATTTTGATCTAAGATTCGAGTACAGAACTTTATGGTGTTCTCACCTGTCCGAAACAGGATTTATTACTCGATTCTTGACAGCGAACATTGATGAGGGTTTATGGTTGGGTACTTAAGTTTTCTATCATATTTGAGAGCTATGCAAGGGAAAATAAGGTTTCTGATCAAAGAGCCTGATCAGAGTCCGCACTAGAGGATCGGGGGATCAATACAAGTTCGAAAATAAAGTACGTTGTGGATTCAGATAAAAGATCGAATCAAATACCACATATGGATGATCATTGTATATCATATAGAATTGAGTTTAAAGATTTTTTTGAGTAAGTATTATCGGGTTTGGGTTTTGATTTAATTTCGAGGATGAAATTCTTTTTAGGGGGAAGTAAGTAACGACTCGTAATTTTACCACTTTGAAAATGGAATATTTAATTGATTTTAAATATTCAAATATAGAGTTTTCAAACTCAAGTAATCATGTAATATGTGATAAATAAGAATGGTGAACTTATTTTTAGAATTGGTTTACAAAAATAAGAGATTTTGGAGTTTCATCGTAAAATTGACAAAATCGGTTTTCGATAAAATTGGATATACGTTCAATTTTTCTTTTAAATGATAAATAATTCTTTTTAAATTGTTATAAAATGATAATAACTGATTGATAAAAGTTTTATATGTATATATATATATATAGACACACACATATACACACTTTCTTTATTAAGATAGACAAATTTCGTCGCACTTTGACAATCAACGTCGTATTTTAAAATTAGATTTTAATATTATTTAGTATGGTTTTATAAATAAAATAAACTTGTTTTAGTTATTTAAAGATGATAACAAATAAATTTTCAAGTTTTGTTTACATAACCAAATAGTTTGATTAAAAACAGAGAATGTGACCTTAAAACATTTTATTAAAAATCAACGTTTTGTTCAATATAAGTTGTGTAAACGTTTGGCAACTTGAAAAACACATTAATAATGAAATAAACACCTCACTTGTATTTACTAAGGATTAATCAAGCTAAGTCTTTAATTAAGTAAAAAAAATACTTAAAGAATATAATTTCACCAAATTCAACACAAGTCAAATCAAATCACATCAAAACAAAAGCAAATCAAACCAAATCTCCACATTAGTCCACTTTTCCAACTAGGTTCATCCCTTAAGTATTAAGTAAAGGTAACATAAAGTAATGATGTGATGTGCAGATAGTATGTGTTGAAAAATCATGTTTACTTAAAGGTTAAGGAAGGGTATTTATGTCATTTGACAAAGCTTAACGGTTAAGGGATTAAGGCTATAAATAGCCATGCATACCACTTCCATTTTCACACAAATCACTCTCTTCTCTTCTTCTTCTTCTTGAAATCCATGGCTTATTCTCTTCTCTTTCTTTACTGACATTCTTGAAATCATATCAAACCAACTCCAAACTCTACTAAACTTTGCCAAAGACCTTAGAATACCATTAGAACATGTTAGCATCTAAAAAGTCGATGAATGATGGAGAAGGAGGTGGAACATGGCGAGGCCGAACATTATGGAGGTGATTGGAGGAGATGGCATGAGTTTTGGGTGATGGAAAAGCTTATGGCCAGGAGCAAAGCATGGTTTAGGGTATGGTCGAGAGTATAAAGCAAGGAGGAATGGAGTAGAAGATGATTAGTTGAAGTTAACAAAAGTTTAATTGAAGTGTTGGATTGAATGAATGTTGGTAGGAAGTGAAACGATTTGGTTAATGGTGAGTACTCACATTTTTACTAATTAATCGCTAAATTATTTCAAGTATAATGATTTGAAAGTTAAAATATATCGGACGATTAAATGTTTGATGTTGGATGATAACTTGGTTAATATTATATGGTTGATAACTTGGTTTGATAAACGATAAATGAAATGGTTAGTAATTAGCCATAGTTTATTAAATGGAAATTTAATCCATAATTTATATGTATATGGAGTTGTTTAGCCTCTTATTGGTTTTAAACATTTAAAAAGAGTTAAAATAATATTATAATAATGTAATATTATAACATGAAATGAAATGGAAAATGAGTTTGTAATATGAAAAGTATTTGTTCAAGTGATTTTAAAATGATTTAGAAATGTTTTATAAACATTTAAAGTATTTCCATGAAGTTTGAAAAGGAATGGAAAAACAAGTCAAAACTAGGCGCGTCGCATAACGGTAGTTCACATAATGGTAGTTTGTGATGTCGCGCCGTAGAATTCAAACAAGTGAAGGAAATGGAATATAGCTCGGAATTCTTCAAGATAAGAATTTTCCGAACTATATATCTATAGCTTTTAAATGAAGAAAGGAAATCAAGATTTCATATTGTAAATTTTTAAATAAGTCAAAAACAAGTTTTCAAAATAATCACTGTTTTGCAATTTGGAATCCATAAGGGGAATTCTTTTAAAATGATATTTTTAAATTGTTTAAAAATATCAAATAATTTATGTAAATCTTTTGAAATGGTTTGAAAGAGATTTGAGTTATGAATATAGATTTCCAAAATGATAGAAAAGTTGTTTTAACCAAATAAACTTTTAAAACACTATTTGTAGCACTTTTTCGTAGTACTTATAAATAACATTCGCAAAAAATGGTTTAACTTAATTATTCTTTCCCGAATATTTTGCGAACCTTTTAAAATAAATAATTAAGTAATTTTAAAGATGATTCAGAGGTTTAAAAATGAGTATGCGAAAACGACTAGTACATTTGTTCCTTTTGTAAGTGTCATAGAAAATCCGACATAAGAACGGATCAGATCGAAGGGAAAGCCCAAATGCTCTAAAATAATTATAAATAAATTTTGTATGTTAAAAGATTTAGAGTCGATCAAATAAATTGAGCACCTTATGGGTGACATAGAGTAGTCTCTAGGCTTGGGTTTTGGAAACCAACTGCCTGCCGTCCCAACCTACCCGTACTGGCCTGACGGAGGGGATAGTAAATTTGATTTACTCGGATCAAAGTTTCCCAAAGTATAAAAGATGCGATTTTCCAAATTCAAACAACTTTGATCGCATAGAAATGATCTTCTTATACTTGGTATTAAATTCGGAGAAGGGAATCCGTATTATCCGTGTGAATTTATAAGGTGATTTCATCGTTATTCGACGGATAGTAATGGTTGAATACGGAAACTGACATTGAGTAGAATTAGTATAATTTCCATGATCCTTTTCACTCAATAATATTTTCCAATATGATATTTGAATAAATAATTTGGAAATGTTTTTCCTAAGTAAAAAGTGAAATGATTTAGAATTATTCCAATATTTAGAAAGGGTTTTAATTAACCAAATGAGGCTTAATGATTCCATATACTCTGAAAAAGATAAAGAAATGAAAATTTGATTTAAATAAAAAGGTTAGTTAATTTAATGTTGTGTGATAATCATCTATATATCTAAATGCCTTTTTATCGATGGTTGGTTTGGAGAAACCGTGGTTGGATTTGGGTGATTCCTATCCAAAAACCACTTCGAACCAATGTATTTGTTCAGAGGTGATAATGTGTTGAAGATGATGATTATTGAAGACCGGAGATTTTCAGAATGTAGGTATTGCTGTAACGAGTCCTAGGGGTTTACCCCATATTATATTTATAAGGTAGTGGTGTTTGCATTCTAAAATCTTCGTTGTATTGAAGACCGAAGATCTTCATAGCGGAAGGACTGTTTGTTGACATTCTCTGGGTCGCTCCCAATATAGAGATATTTATTATAGCAGTGGTCCTGTCGTGTTTTGGAATCTCCGTAATGTAAGGACTACTCACTACTGATCCTAGGGGTGATTCCCAAAAAAAAGATATGGCAGGAGGAGTGCCTTCATTTCATTTAGTCCCAGAATGAACTTTTATGGATGAGTGTCTGACAGTGCATATCTGATCATATTAATTGATCTCTGTCAACGTATTACCTGCTTGGTGGCGGAGGATGCAACTCCTCATAGATTAACACTCTTTCTTGAGACATACGAGTTTAGGATTTATACGTTTGTAGAAATTAGTTGTGTGAAGGAATGGTAATGTGACATTCTAAATGGAATGAGCTTTATGAAAAAATTAAGGGCAGCTCTATGGAAAAAAAGTATGGCCTTATGGAAAAAAGCATAGCCTCACGAGCCTCACATCCTAGGAATGATATGGGATACTATGTGGTCTACAGGACATATTTCGGGGTATCAGTTATGAAAATGAAAGGCATCTATTGCCACACAAGGCGTCTGTTACCTTAAGATGATGAAATGGACAGGTACGGAGGCTGACGGAGATCGTGTAAAGCCACTGAGTAATACTCTGTTCCATAGTAGTGTAGCAAGTGCAGCTCCAAGTGGTTAGCTTGAGACAAACGATAAGGTCACTGTTGGAACTATGGTTATTATGCGTGGATCGAAGGCTATCACGTTGAAAATCCAATTCTAAATACGAGCTTTATGGTTTAGATTGTAGTCCCAAAATAGCTGTAATGCTTTGCAAACATTTAAGCTACCCTTTTGGTAGCATATATTCCATCTGGTATATTCCGTTGACCTAGTCCGAATATATTACCATAATCCAGGTATTTATACTTTCTTTGTATATATATTTATTTGGAAGTGTTTTCAAACCGATAATATCAAAGTTATTTTCCATCTAAAGTATTCTGGTTATCCTAAGGTAAAATCATGTCCGTATTTATAAGCGGTGTGGTCTTATGAGTTACTATTGTTTTCAAGTTTTGTTTAGTACCCATCTATGACTCCGTCATATGTTTATGGTTCAAGTTTCTCATGCTGGTTTATCAAGCCTAATCCGGGTATTATTAATACTCAGGTCAGATCCGAATAGTTTCAAGTTTAGTTGAAGATGCTTGAAGATTCAAGAGTAAAGCTAGAGATCTTCATCTACGTATGGACATATTCTATTATTCGTTGCATCAATTACATTTGTTTTTTTATTTTTTAGCATTTTTAAGGATAGAGGGTTTATAACTGTCCAGGTTGAATGCAGGTTAGAATCTGATATTGTATTCAAATTTTTTCGCTGTAAAGATTATTGTTGAAATAATATATGTTATTCCTAGAGACTCTATTATATCTTTATTTTCTTTTTCCACTAACAATTGGGCTTTCGGGCACTTATATTTGCGGCACGTGAATACCGAGGATGTATTAGTGTCGATTTTCGAGGTTCAAAAATTCCAATCGTCAAATTTGGTATCAGAGCTTAGGATGAGTGAACACCTAGGCTTTGGTGGGGTAAAACTCATTATAGATAGGGTTTGTAATACCCTAGAATGAGTGATTCATTAGAGATAGGGTTAGCAACAACCTAGAATGAGTTGGGAGTATTATATATATGAGCGCGTATTTGTTATTCGATATAAAATTATTTTGTGTTGATTTATCTGTTTAGTGGTTTATAGACTTTATTCGATGCGCCAGATCACCATTATTGATAGGGATTTCTAAACACTTAAACAAGGCAAACCGATGCTCTGTTTTAAAAGGATTATATTTTAAGTATAAAGGCATATCTTTTGAAAAATATAGATATTTATTTATGCCAGTTCATGGTTAAGGAAATAATAATATTTAGTTATTACCATTTGTTGATTGAATGAACATTATGTGAATTAAGTTTCACGATTTGACTATAAGATGGTGATAATAATATAGGGTTAAGGTTAATGAATTTGTATAAGATAATAAAATAAGAATGTAGTATAAAAACGTATTTTACACAAATAAAATGATTTTGTAAAAGATGGGTATGAAAGATAAGTTATATAAATTTGGAGAAACTAAATTTTGGGTATTTTGGAAAAGAATTATGAAATTTTAAAAGGAAGTAAGTTAATATGAGATGATTTTATGAAAGGGATTTACAAAATGGGTTTTATGAACAAAATAATCTATAATGGATTTTTGAAAAGAAATTTCAAATAAGAAATTTGAAAAGTAAAAACGTTTCAAATGATATCTAGTTTGAAAATAACTAAAAATGCGGAAGAGATATGTTCGGATGATAAACACTTCCCTTAAGTATTACGCTTATTGTTAAGGGAATATAGGATACTATTGGTAGTACCCAAATCCTTGGTATTATTTTGAAGTTACTCAATCTATAGAATTTTTCTTAAGTTAAAAGGATAATTTTGAATTATTATTTGATAGGTTAATATCAAGGTGTGTTAAAAAGGAATATATTATAATGAGAGAAGTTGATTGTAATTTTGGAAAATAAAAGATAAATTAACTTTTTAAATTGAAATGATTCCTTTAGGATGAAATGTTTTCCTTTAAGAAAAATATTGGGAAATAAATATTTAGAGTGATTATGTATAAAGAAGCATTTTTAAAAAGATAAAAGTTTTATGAGAAGTTTTCATAAATATTTTTGAATGTTAATAAGTACATATGAGGTACGTAGATCATTCATCACACGATTTTGATCCAAGATTCGAGTACAGAACTTTAAGGTGTTATCACGGTCCGAAAGAGGATTTATTACTCGATTCATGATGGCGAACATTGACTAGGGTTTATGGTTAGCTACTTAAGTTTTCTATCATAGTTCAGAGCCATGTAAGGAAAATGATGGTTTTTGATCAAAGAGCATGATTAGAGTCCACACTAGAGGATCGGAGGGTCAATACTAGTTCGGAAGTAAAATTATGGATTCAAATAAAAGATCGAATCATATATCACATATGGATGATCTATGTATACCATAAAGAATTGAATTTAAAGATTGTTTTGAGTAATATCGGGTTTTGGGTTTTGGTTTAATTTTGGGGACGAAATTCTTTTCGGGGTGAAGTATGTAACGACCCGTAATTTTACCACTTTGAAAATGGAATATTTAATTATTTAAATATTAAAATATACAATTTTCAAACTTAAATAATCATGTTTTATGTGATAAATAAGAATGATGAGCTTATTTTTAGAATTGGTTTCAAAAATAATATATTTTGGAGTTTCATCGTAAAATTGAAAACAAACCAGTTTTCGATAAAATTGGATATACATTTAATTTTTGTTTTAAATGATAAATAATTCTTTTTAAATTGTTATAAAATGATAATAATTGATTGATAAAAGTTTTAAATATATATATATATATATACACTTGTTTTACAAAAATAGACAAATTTCATCGCACTTTAACCTATTGACGTCGTACTTTACAATTGGATTTTAATATTATTAAATATGGATTTATAACTAAAATAAACTTGTTTTAATTATTTAAAGATGGTAACAAATCAATTTTCAGGTTTTTTTTACGTAAACAAATAGTTTGATTAAAAATAGTGAATGTGACCGAAAAACGTTTTGTTAAAAATCAACGTTTTGTTCAATATAAGTTGTATAAACATTTTGCAACTTGAATAGTTGTTATATAAACACATTAACAAAGAAATAAGTACCTCACTTATATTAACTAAGGATTAATTAGTCTAAGTGTCTAATTAAGTAAAGAAAAGTACTTAAAGAAGATATTTTCACCAAATCCAACACAAGTCAAATCAAATCACATAAAAACAAAAGCAAATCAAACCAAATCTCCACCTTAGTCCACTTTTCCAACTAGGTTCATTCCTTAAGTATTAAGTAAAGATGAATAAAGTAATGATGTGATGTGAAGATGGTAAGTGTTGAAAAATCATGTTTACTTAAAGGTTAAGGAAGGGTATTTTTGTCATATGATAAAACTTAAGGGTTAAGGGATTTAAGGTTATAAATAGTCACGCATACCACTTTCATTCTTACACAAATCACTCACTTCTCTTCTTCTTCTTCTTTTTGAAATCCATGGCTTCTTCTCTTCTCTTTCTTTAGTAACTTTCTTGAAATCATATCAAACCAACTCAAACTCTACCAAACTTTACCAAAGACCTTAGAATACCATTAAAACATGTTTTAGCATCTAAGAAGTCGAAGGATGATGGAGGAGGAGGAGGTGGAACAAGGTGAGACCGAAAACTATGGAGGTGATTGGAGGAGATGGCATGTATTTTGGGTGATGGAAAAGCATATGGCCGAGAGCAAAGCATGGTGTAGGGTGTGGTTGAGAGCATAAAGCAAGGAGGAATGGAGTAGAAGATGATTAGTTGAAGTTAATAAAAGTTTAAGTGAAGTGTTGGATAGAATGAATGTTAGAAGGAAGTGAAACGATTTGGTTAATGGTGAGTGCCCAAAATACTCTATTCCATAGTGTAGCAAGTGCAGTTCCAACTGGCTAGCTTGAGACAAGTGATAAGGTCACCGCGGGAACTATGTTTGTTATGTGTGGATTGAAGGAAAAGGCCACTAGTTACCTATCATGTTGGAAATCCAATTCCAAATACGAGCTTTACGTTTTTGATTGTAGCCCAAAATAGCTGTAATGCTTTGCAAACATTTCAGTTACCCCTTTTGGCATCATATATTCCGTCCGGTATTTTCCATTGACCTAGTTTGGATATATTACCATAGTCTGGGTATTGATATTTTCTTTGTATGTATATTTATTTGAAAGTGTTTTCAAACTGATAATATTAAAGTGATTTTCCATATTAAGTATTTTGGTTATCGTAAGGTAAAAACCCATCCTATTTATGAGCGACATGGTCTTACGAGATACTATTCTTTTCAAAGGTTTTGTTTAGTACCCATCTATGACTCCGTCATATGTTTATGGTTCGAGTTTCTCACGCTGGTTTATCAAGCCTGATCCGAGTATTTTTAATACTTGGGTCAGATTCGAGTATTTTCAGTCTTAGTTAAAGGCGCTTGTACTTTCCAAAGGAGAGATAGAGATCTTCATCTACATATGGACATATTCTATTATCCGCTGGATCTATTGCATTTGTTTTTATTTTTTAGCATTTGTAAGAACAGAGGGTTTATAACTGTCCAGGCTGAATCTATGTTAGACTCTAATATTGTATTCAAAATTTAGCAATGTAAAGATTATTGTTGAAATAACATATGTTATTCCATTCGTGAGAGATTCTATTCTATCTTCATTTCTTTTTCCTCTAACAATCGGGCTTTCCAGCACTTAGATTTGCGGCACGTGAATACTGAGGATGTATTAGTGTTGATTTTCAAGGGTCAGAAATTCTGGTCATTACATTTTGTATGAAAGCTTAGTTTGAGAGAACACCTAGGCTTTGGTGGGGGTAAAACTCATTATAGATAGGGTTTGTAATAACCTAAAATGAGTGACTCATTAGAGATAGGGTTAGTAACACCCTATAATGAGTTTGAGAGTATTATATGTATAAGCACGTATTTGTTATTTGATATAAAAATGTTTTGTGTTGATTTATCTGTTGAGTGGTTTATAGATTCTAGTCGATGCGCCTGATCACCGTTATCAATAGGGATTTCAAAACACTTAAACAAGGCAAATCGACACACTATTTTAAAAGAATTATATTTTAAGTATAAAGGAATATCTTTTAAAAAATATAGATATTTATGTATCTCAGTTTATGGTTAAGGGGATAATAATATTCAGTTATTACAATTTGTTGATTAAACGAAAATCTTGTGAATTGAGTTTCACGATTTGATTAGCAGATGTTTGATAATAATATAGGCTTAAGGTTAATGAATTTGTATAAGATAATAAAATAAGCATGCAGTATAAAATTGCATTTTACACAAATAAAATGATTTTGTAAAAGATGGATATGAAAGATATGTTATATAAATTTTGAGAAACTTGGGTATTTTGAAAAAGAATTATGAAATTTAAGAAGGAAGTAAGTTAATATAAGATGATTTTATAAAAGGAATTTACAAAATGGGTTTTATAAATAAAATAATCTCTAATGGATTTTTGAAAAGAAATTTTAAATAAGAAATTTATAAAGTAAGAAAGTCTTAAATGATAACTAGTTTGAGTGGCTCGAAAATAACTAAAAACGGGCAAGAGATATGTTCGGATGGTAAATACTTCACTTAAGTATTACCCTTGTTGTTAAGGGGATATAAGATACTATTGGTAGTTCCCAGTTCCTTGGTATTATTTTGTAGTTACTCGATCTATATAATTTTCTTTAAGTTAAAGGGATAATTTTTAATTATTATTTGATAGGTTAATATCAAGGTTGGTTAAAAAGGAATATATTATAATGAGAGAAGTTGATTCTAATTTTGGAAAATAAAAGGTAAATTATCTTCTTAAATTGAAATAATTCCTTTGGGATCACATGTTTTTCTTTAAGAAAAATATTTGGAAACAAATATTTAGAGTGATTATATATAAAGAAGCATTTTTAAAAAGATAAAAGTTTTATGGAAAGTTTACATAAAGATTTTTGAATGTTAATAAATACATATGAGGTACGTAGATTATTTCGTCACACGATTTTGATCTAAGGTTCGAGTACAGAACTTTAAGGTGTTCTCACCAGTTCGAAAGAGAATTTATCACTCGATCCTTGATGGCGAACATTGACGAGGGTTTATGGTTGGGTACTTAGTTTTCTAGTTGAGAGCTATGTGAGGAAACTAAGGTTTCTGATCAAAGAGCTTGATCAGAGTCCGCACTAGAGATCGGGAAGCAATACTAATTTGGAAGTAAAGTTGTGGATTCAAATAAAAGATCGAATAAGATATTGCGTATGGACGATTTGGGTATATCATACAGAATTGAGTTTAAAGATTGTTTTGAGTAAGTATTATCGGGTTTTGTGTTTTGGTTTAATTTTGGGGATGAAATTCATTTTAGGGGGAAGTATGTAACGACCTGTAATTTTACCACTTTGAAAATGGAATATTTAATTGATTTTAAATATTTAAATATAGAATTTTCAAACTTAAATAATCATGTTTTATGTGATAAAAAAGAATGGTGAACTTATTTTTAGAATTGGTTTACAAAAATAAAAGATTTTGGAGTTTCATCGTAAAATTGACAAAAGCCGGTTTTCGATAAAATTGAATATACATTCAATTTTTTTTAAATGATACATAATTCTTTTTAAATTGTTAGAAAATGGTAATAATTGATTGATAAAAGTTTTATAAATATATATACACTTGCTTTATAAAGATAGACAAATTTCGTCGCCCTTTAACGAATCTACGTCGCATATTACAATTGGATTTTAAGATCATTAAATATGGTATTATAAATAAAATAAACTTGTTTTAATTATTTAACGATGATAACAAACCAATTTTCAAGTTTTTTTAAACAAATAGTTTGATTAAGAACATAGAATGTGACCAGAAAATGTTTTGTAAAAATCAACGTTTTGTTCAATATAAGTTGTGTAAACGTTTTGCAACTTAAATAGTTTTTATATAAACACATTAACATAGAAATAAATACATCACTTATATTAACCAAGGATTAATTAAGCTAAGTGTTTAATTAAGTAAAGAAAGGTACTTAAAGAATATATTTTCACTAAATCCAACACGAGTGTAATCAAATCACATCAAAATAAAAGCAAATCAAACCAAATCTCCACCTTATCCACTTTTCCAACTAGGTTCATCGCTTAAGTATTAAGTAAAGATGACATAAAGTAATGATGTGAAGATGGTAAGTGTGGAAAATGCATGTTTACTTAAAGGTTAAGAAAGCGTATTTATGTCATTTGACAAAGCTTAAGGGTTAAGGGATTTAAGGCTATAAATAGCCATGCATACCACTTCCATTCTCACATAAATTACTCTCTTCTTCTTCTTCTTGAAATCCATGGTTTCTTCTCTACTCTTTCTTTACTAGCTTTCTTGAAATCATATCAAATCAACTCCAAACTCTACCAAACTTTGCCAAAGACCATATAATACCATTAGAACATGGTTTAGCATCTAAGAAGTCAGAGAATGATGGAAGAGGGGATGGAACATGGTAAGGCCGAACACTATGGAGGCGATTGGAGGATATGACATGATTTTTAAGTGATGGAAAAGCTTATGGCCGAGAGCAAAGCATGGTATAGTGTGTGGTCGAGAGCATAAAGCAAGGAGGAATGGAGTAGAAGATGATTAGTTGAAGTTAACAAAAGTTTAAGTGAAGTGTTGGATTGAATGAATGTTAGTAGGAAGTTAAACTATTTGGTTAATGCTGATTACTCACATATTACCTATTAATCTCTAAATTATTTCAAGTATAACGATTTAATAGTTTAAAATATATTGAATGATTAAGTTTTTGATATTGGATGATAACTTGGTTGATATTATGTGGTTGTGATATGGTTGATAACTTGGTTTGATAAATGATGAGAGAAATGGTAAGAAATTAACCATAGTTAATTAAATGGAAATTTAATCCATAAAAAATATGTGTATGGAGTTGTTTAGCCTCTTATTGGTTTTAAACATCTAAAAGAGTTAAAATAATATTATAATATTATAATATGAAATGAAATGGATAATTAGTTTGAAATCTGAAAAGTATTTGTTTAAATGTGTTTAAAACGATTTAGAGATTTTTCATAAACATCTAAAAGTGTTTCTATGATGTTTGAAAAGAACTTGAAAAACAAGTCAAAACTAGGCGCGTCGTGTAACGGTAGTTCGCGATTTCGCGCCGTAGAATTCAAACAAGTGAAGAGAATGGAATATAGCTCGGAATTCTTCGAGATAAGAAGTTTTGGACTTTTATATCCATACTTTTTAAATGGAGAAAGAAAATCAAGATTTCATCTTGTAAATATTTAAATAAGTCCAAAATAAGTTTTCAAAATAATCCCAATTTTGTAGTTCGGAATCCATAAAGAAAATTACTTCAAAATGATATTTTTAAATTGTTTTGAAATATGAAATAAATTTTATAAATCTATTAAAATGATTTAAAAGAGATTTGAGTTATAAATATGGATTTCAAAATGATAGAAAAGTTGTTTTAACCAAAAAATCTTTTAAAACACTATTTGTAGCACTTTTTTACAGTAATTTTAAATAACATTTAAAAACAATGGTTTTAACATAATTATTCTTTCCCGAATCTTTTGTGAACATTTTCAAATAAATAATTAAGTAATTTTAAAGATGATTCAGAGGTTTAAAAATGAGTATGCGAAAACGACTAGTACATTTGTTCCATTTGTAAGTGTCATAAAAATCCGACCAAGGAATGGAACAGATCGAAGGGAAAACCCGGATGCTCAAAAATAATAAAAAGTAAATTAAGTATGTTAAAAGATTTAGAGTTGATCAAATAACTTAGCAACTTTATGGGTTGTGACGCCCCACCTCTATGCTCACAATAACAAAGGTTATTATAAGGTAATAACGTCGGCTATTGCGAAGAATAAGGCTTGTGAGAAGCGACCATCCGTAAGTTATGCCTTAGATGAGTATTGATTACATCGATAGGAGTTGTGTAAATCACTCCCAATGGTATAAATTCAATCCAAAACTAAAATGAAACTACGGTGGCTTAAGAAAAAATCAGAACAACTCATAATAGCAACAACACAGATAAGTATAATCACATCAGAACAGAAATATCAGATATATAGCGGAAGATAAGTCTGGATACATGCTACAACAATCAATAGTTCACATGAACCAAATATACATATACATGTCATCAACATACATGAGATGAGAGTCAATACACCCAAAAGTACTCCTTGAAGTCTAGATAAAAGATGATGTGAAATCTCAAAAGCTGAAGTTGCAACTGAATCAGAGATAGCGATTACCCTGAAATAACTCGGTCTGACCCGAGTATTATTTAAAAGAAAATAATAAACGGATGAGTCTAATTTATTCTTAGAAGTGAATGCATCATAAACAACATCAAAGCAAAATAATAATAATCTCGAATGAGACTATTCAACATAAGAAATCTACATAGCTTAAATGAAGAAATCACATCAAACTCCATAAAAATCAATTTTCAAATTCACATTTGAATTCAAAACAGCAATTCACAAAATCTAGAAATCAAAAATAGATAACTAGAAAAATCAGCATAAAAGTGGATCGATCCCAACATATGGCGAGTCTAAGCTACGCCGCACGTGCATCAACATATGGCCGAAGCCTACCAAGTACTGTCATCATAATTTTTAGCGCCCAACAAATGACCCGAAGGTCCAACATATGACCCAAATGTCTAGTACTGGTAATTGACCCGAAGGTCCATCATAGTGGCTCGAAAGCCCAAAAATCATCAAAATCATCAAACAACAAATCCTCAGCAATTATTTCAATTAACGAGTCCGGAATTAACCGAATTAGTAAAAGTATAGTTCCATACTCCGCACTTTTGCTAAATCGTTTAAATCTCTTCATCGTTTCCTTGAAAGTGAAAAATTGTGTGTTTTAAATGAATAAAATTTATGTTCTCAAACGGACAAGTCCGGAATTAAGCGAATCAGTAAAAGTAAGGGTTCATAGTCCTCAATTTTGCTGAAGCGTTTAAATCGCTTCCTCATTCTTTTGAAAGCGCAAACTGTAAAATTTTTGGAAACAATTTTATTTTAAAACGATTTTCAAAACACGTGATTAAAACAGCAACATCTGTAGCAATTTCGACGAAGAAATTGCGCTTCAGAAAAAACCGTAAAAACGGATACCAAATCAGCATTGCGGTATAACCGCTTAAAAATTCACTTTAAATTGACGGTTACCGGAGTCAAAATAACAGTGATTTTTATTCGTCAAAAAAATGTCACCAAAACAACACGTTTCAAAAATATAATACCGGCGTAAAAGTTTCGTTATAAAAATAACGGCAACAAACTACGTTTCAAAGTGAAACGCCGGTTCAATGTAAATTAAACATCGGTCTACACTACTCATATATACATCAAATATAACACTTTGCAAAAATAAAGTGGAACGCACACAACCATATAGTGTCTGGAGTTGAGTTTTGTGCATACATTGCTTGCGTGAAATATATTTTCTTAAACCAAGCTACACATACTCACGTAACACAATATGTAGCCTGGACCATTACAAGAACACACGCATAGATTGAAACGAAGACACCTGGACAACACCACATTAAGCATGCACGAAAAATAAAAAGTCTGGACAAAAATTCTCGGTTAAGGTGACACGCACACTAATTCGTATAGGCAATAAAATGTGTTGTCCTGGGTTTGATTTCAAAACACGAAAATAATTTACTTTGTAGAAATCTGAACCAAATTTTTGTAGCAACCTAAATTTGATTTCGTGCTACCCTTATTTGCATGCATACACACGCAACTTTCGTGTACAGATTAGATAATTTACCTGGACAAAACATTGCATACCACCATTTACAACTAAGACCAATATACTATGAATGCAAGTTATACACTATACAAACTAACAAAATGAAAACATCACTTGTGGAAAAGAATTGCATATCAGAACGAAGAACATTTTAAGTAATGCAACACAATGGCCCCATGCCATGTACACGTGTCCACTTCCAAGGCAACCCATATAGAAATTTGCGCATAGAGAAACACGGGTACCATGTTACAAACGAAACAAAGAAAAACGTATAGGGGCGAAACGAAAATCATATAGGGACGAACAAGAGTAAATCATTTGGTGCAGGCTATATGCGAAACCAAAAGGCAGGGAACGCATGAAGAAATCAACAGGAAAACGAATTAAAATAAGGCTAGCAAAATGCATACTAAACAACAGGGTGTCGGGAATGCACGATGGAAACAACAGATATTGTGAGGTTTAACTCACCTTAGATTTGTTTCAAAAACAGCTGGCAACAAGATTCAAAAGAAGCAACATCTGGATCGCCATTAACACTTTACCGAACCACTGAAAAAAATGAAGCAAAAATGTTTGCAGTGATTACTTTTCTTTTCTCCAAGTTGTGAACAAGTCAAAATGAAATGTGCTGGCCATATTTCGGTACAATGTATTTAAGGCAACGTGCATAAATGAAGAATTAAGGACATACTAGCAATAATGAGGATGGCTGCAAAAGTGGGTTCCAGTATTTGCTTTTACAAAACTTTGGTTAAGAAAAGTACACGGCTTGAAAAAAAAGATGATAGAAAAAAATGCAAAGCGATCAACTTGCTTTATAAAATGAATATAATAGCAAGTGTTAAAAATGTTCCACTTCTATCAATAAAATGGACCAATGCATTTTTATACGTGAAGGGCAAATGAAAAGAATGTAACTTAACTTTGTATATTTGCTTCCATTGTGCTGTCACAAAAATATGCAACAGACTTAGAAATCTTTTTTTTAATAGTTCGTCAGTAATTCAAAAATCACGGTCGTTACATACTTCTCCCCTTATAAAAATTGCGTCCCTGCAATTTTCATACTAGAAGCAGTCAATAACACAAATTAATCATCACAACAAAGATTTAAATAGAAAAGATGAATAAAGAATGCTCACCACACCCGAAGAGGAGAGAAAACCGGGATAAGAAAGCTCGATGAATTCTTTGGTTTCCCAAGTGCAATCTTTGGGGTTTGCGGACCATTGAATTTTCACAAGCGGGACTTCTTTATTCCGAAGGCATTTAACCTCCGAAGCTAGCACACGAACATGATTTTGCACCATAGACAAGTCGGGTGAGATCTCAAGATCTTGCAACATATGAGGATCAATAATAGAATCCGAATCTCGAAGGCATCGACGAAGCTGGGATACATGAAATACGTCATGAATTCCCGAGAACTGAATAGGTAGCGATACACGATAAGCAACAGGGCCAATGCATTCCGTAATAGGAAACGGTCCAACATATCGAGGAGCCAATTTTCCGAAGCTACTAAAACGCACCACACCCTTCCTTGGAGAAACACGAATGAATACAAGATCGCCAACAGAAAATTCCAAAGGCTTCCTACGATGATCGGCATAAGATTTCTGCCTATTCTGAGCCTCTTTCATTCTCTATCTGATAACATCAATCTTCTTAGAAGATTCACGAATATTATCAGGGTTGAGAACTAACTTTTCCCTCGATTCCAACCAACAAGATGGTGATCGACACGGCCTTCTGTAAAGGGCTTCGAAAGGAGCCATACCAATACTAGATTGAAAACTGTTGTTATAAGAAAATTCAACAAGAGATAAACGGTCTTCCCAACTTCCCCCAAAGTCAAGAATACAAGCGCGAAGGATACCTTCTAAGACTTGATTCACCCTTTCAGTCTGACCATCAGACTATGGATGATAAGCTGTGCTGAGATTGAGCTTAGTACCCAAAGCTTTCTGAAGGCTCTACCAAAAACCACTAGTAAAAAGCGGATCTCTGTTACTAACAATAGAACTAGGCACACCATGAAGTTGAACGACTTCTTTAATAAACAGCTTAGCCAATAAAGGAGCAGTCTGATTGGACTTGATAGGAATAAAATGGGCCGATTTAGTCAATCTATCAACAATCACCCAAATACTAGTATGGCCCGACCTCGAGTGAGGTAGACCATCAATGAAGTCCATAGAAATTTGATCCCATTTCCATAATGGAATCTCAAGAGGCTGCAAAAGACCATTGGGACGCTGGTGTTCTGCTTTAACAAGTTGACAAGTCATGCAACGACTTACATAACTTGCAATATCACGCTTCATACCCTCCTAATAGTATAAGCGTTTCATGTCAGCATACATCTTACTACTACCCGGATGAATAGTATACTTAGAACGATGACAGTCCTCAAGAATGTCATTTCTAAGATTAGAAACATTAGGCGCGATCAACCTTCCCTTCTTCTGAATACAACCATGAACATCAATATCGAAATCCTTTAGATCATCACTTCGGGATTCCGATTTACAATTCTGAATAAGATAAGCAATATGTGGATCTTGTTTCTAGGCATCGGCAACACGATCCAACAAACTAGGACGAGCTTCCATGCTAAATAAAAGCACAAGAGAATCAGAAACTAAAGGACGGTCTCTAATATCACAAAGAGATAAAGCTTCCAACATATTCCACTCTGCTAGCATCATGGAAACAATAACTTGCTGCTTGCGACTAAGCGCATCAGCAACTCTATTACCCTTACCAGGGGTATACTGAATATCGAAATCATATGAAGCAAGAAATTCGAGCCAACGCTATTGCGTCATATTAAGTTCTTTCTGAGTAAATAAATACTTCAGAGATTTGTGATCAGTGAAGAGAATAAAACGCTCGCCCAATAAATAGTGTCGCCAAATCTTTAGAGCAAAGACTATAGCGGCCAACTCTAAATCATGGGTAGCATAATGAATCTTGTTAGGCTTTAGTTGTCTAGAAGCATAGGCAACTACTATATCCTTTTGCATGAGAACTGCACCGAGTCCATAACCACTAGCATCGGTATAAACAACAAGGTCATGATTCCCTTCGGGAACCACTAAGATAGGAGCATGAGTAAGGAGATCTTTTAACTTCATGAAAGAAAATTCACACTTATCAGACCAAATGAAAGGAACAGCTTTTCTCGTAAGAGTGGTAAGCGGTAAAGCAATACGAGAAAAGTCCTTAATGAATCGGCGATAATAACCCGCCAATCCAAGGAAACTACGGATCTCAGTAACGGTCTCGGGCCTCTTCCAATTCTGAATAGATTCGATCTTGGAAGGATCGACAGAAATACCATCGGAAGAAACAATATGACCGAGAAACTTCACCTTATTCTCCCAGAAGTGACACTTAGAGAATTTGGCATAAAGCTCATGCTGACGAAGAGTGCTCAAACAATCTCCAAATGCTGAATATGATCGGCTTCAGATTTGGAATAAATAAGAATATCATCTATGAAAACCAAAATGAACATATCGAGATATTCCCGGAATATCCGATTCATAAGATCAACAAAGTATGCTGGAGCGTTCGTCAGACCGAACGGCATAACAAGCCATTCGTAAGAACCATAGTGAGTACGGAATGCTGTAAGAGGAATACTATCTTCCGCCACTCGTAAGTGATGAAAACCGGTAGCAAGATCGAGTTGGGAGAAAAGCTTAGCACCACTTAATTGATCGAACATGTCGTCGATCCTAGGTAATGGATACCTATTTTTGATAGTGAGCTCGTTAAGCTTGCGATAATCAATGCAATGCCTAAGAGTACCATCTGGCTTCTTAACGAAGACAACGGCGGCGCCCCAAGGAGATGAGCTAGAACGATTAAATTGATTGGCTTCCAATTCAGATAATTGTTTCTTGAGTTCCTCATTTTCCTTAGCAGACATCCTCGTGGGAGGACGACTGACAGCATGAGCACCATAGATAAGATCAATACGGAACTCAATTTCCCTCTTCGGCGGCAAACTTGAAATAGGCTCGAAAACATCAGAAAAATCACAAACAACCGGAATATTAGCAATGACATCCTCCGACTCGAAGGAGGAAATAAGAGCATTCGAAGTATGATCCATGTCTCAAAATATAATAGATAACTGTTCGATAGCATCAGGATGCTTGAGATATAAAGTTCTTTCGGGACATAGGATTTGAACTTCATAACAGACGAGCCAATCCATACCCAAAATCATATCAAAACCAAGATGATCTATAACATGCAGATTCGCATGAAAGGAGAAACCACAAAGAATAAGTTCAACACTAACACACAGCAAACCAAGAGTAGCGGATCCACCAATAGGATTTACAATCCTCAAAGGGTCGCAAAGAGTAACAACATCCAAAGGAATAACATCAACAAGCTCCTTTGACACGAATGAATGTGATGCACCCGTATCGAAAAGAACCCTAATAGAACGGCCATGAAATAAAATAAAACCTTCCAAAACAGAAGGAGTAATACCTTTGGGCTGAGAAGAATCACCAGAAGCTTTAGCAACATTAAGCTTCCCAAATTTGAAACCCTTAGGAGCAATAGGACAATCAGAAACCCAATGACCCTCTTTCTTGCAATCACGACAAATGTGAGGCTTAGGACAACTACGAAGAAGATGATCCAGGGAACCACAATTATAGCACGCCCTCTGATTAGAAGGTGCACTACTAGGCTGTGAACTAGAGGTAGCTTGCTTCTTCTTCTTGTTGGAAGAATTGGGCTTATGAAATGGAAACCTCTTCTTGTTGGGTTTCTTAGAAACCTCAACCTCATCACCACTATCACGTTCCTTTTCGACAGCTTCAAGACAAAGTGCCGAATCAACAAGTTCCTCAAAAGAGAGCTTAAGCTGAAGCAAAAGGACTTTCTTCAAATACTTCTTCTTACGCGGTGTGTTAATGAACTCAACTCCATATTTGGATAAGGCCTCGAAAGATGCAACATAATCAGAAATAGAGTACTTTCCTTATTTTAACTCAAGGAAACTACAAGAAAGATTAGCCTTTTCTGATTCAGGAACGAACTTAAGTTCGAATCGTTCCTTAAACTGATTCCACGAGAGAGAGGACTCATCAACTTCCGCAACAAAAAGCTCATACCAATCAAGCGCACGCTCTTGCAACATACTAGATGCCACGAGAACGCGATGTGATCAGAAAGATCCATCCGAGAAAATAAGCGCTCACACAAGTGCGCAAACAAGTCTGAACCTCCATTACACTTTCCGATCCCTTGAAAGGCTGGTCTCCAAGGTGGGAATAGTCACTACATATGCGGGCGAAGGCAGACTTGTGAGTAGGAGCTGCGGGAGTAGCAACAGAAGGCTGAGTACCCCGAAATAGCTCCATAAACTGATCAGCTGACATATAGACTCCGTTCGGATGAGAATCACTAGACGGACCTGCAGAAGAACGCTTCCCTCTACCTCTTCCAGCCATAGGTTGAGAGAACAAGAGAAGACAAGAATTAGTCAAAACAATATAAGATTGAAAAGAAATTTAACAAATGGAATACTACGGAATATGAGGTTTATTCCTAGACATACTCCAACATGTTAAAGTGGAAAGACTAGATTAGAAAGGCACGAATAAAACCCTCGAATAGTTGTAACACATGTTCCATTCTACTTCTGTTCTGTGTTTATTATAATTTGTTCTGAACCTCGCTCTGATACCAACTGTGACGCCCCACCTCTATGCTCACAATAACAAAGGTTATTATAAGGTAATAACGTCGGCTATTGCGAAGAATAAGGCTTGTGAGAAGCAACCATCCGTAAGTTATGCCTTAGACGAGTATTGATTACATCGATAGGAGTTGTGTAAATTACTCCCAACGGTATAAATTCAATCCAAATCTAAAACGAAACTACGGTGGGTTAAGAAAAATTCAAAACAACTCATAATAGCAACAACACAGATAAGTATAATCACATCAGAACAGAAATATCAGATTTATAGCGGAAGATAAGTATGGATACATGCTACAACAATCGATAGTTCACATGAACCAAATATACATATACATGTCATCAACATACATGAGATGAGAGTCAATACACTCAAAAGTACTCCTCGAAGTCTAGATAAAAGATGATGTGAAATCCCAAAAGCTGAAGCTGCAACTGAATCAGAGATAGCGATTACCCTGAAATAACTCGGTCTGACCCGAGTATTATTTAAAAGAAAATAATAAACGGATGAGTCTAATTTATTCTTAGAAGTGAATGCATCATAAACAACATCAAAGCAAAATAATAATAATCTCGAATGAGACTATTCAACATAAGAAATCTACATAGCTTAAATGAAGAAATCACATCAAACTCCATAAAAATCAATTTTCAAATTCACAATTGAATTCAAAACAGCAATTCACAAAATCTAGAAATCAAAAATAGATAACTAGAAAAATCAGCATAAAAGTGGATCGATCCCATCATATGACGAGTCTAAGCTATGCCGCACGTGCATCAACATATGGCCGAAGCCTACCAAGTACTGTCATCATAATTTTTGGCGCCCAACAAATGACCCGAAGGTCCAACATATGACCCGAAGGTTTAGTACTGGTAATTGACCCGAAGGTCCATCATAGTGGCCCGAAAGCCCAAAAATCATCAAAATCATCAAACAACAAATCCTCAGCAATTATTTCAATTAACGAGTCCGGAATTAACCGAATTAGTAAAAGTGTATTTCCATACTCCGCACTTTTGCTAAATCGTTTAAATCTCTTCATCGTTTCCTTGAAAGTGCAAAATTGTGTGTTTTAAATGAATAAAATTTACGTTCTCAAACGGACAAGTCCGGAATTAAGCGAATCAGTAAAAGTAAGGGTTCATAGTCCTTAATTTTGCTGAAGCGTTTAAATCACTTCCTCATTCTTTTGAAAGCGCAAACTATAAAATTTTTGGAAACAATTTTATTTTAAAATGATTTTCAAAACACGTGATTAAAACAGCAACATCTGTAGCAATTTCGACGAAGAAATTGCGCTTCACAAAACACCGTAAAAACGGATACCAAATCAGCATTGTGGGATAACCGCTTAAAAATTCACTCTAAATTGACGGTTACCGGAGTCAAAATAATAGTGATTTTTATTCATCAAAAAAATGTCACCAAAACAACATGCTTCAAAAATATAATACCGGCGTAAAAATTCCGTTATAAAAATAACGGCAACAAACTACGTTTCAAAGTGAAACGCCGGTTGAATGTAAATTAAACATCGGTCTACACTACTCATATATACATCAAATATAACACTTTGCAAAAATAAAGTGGAACGCACGCAACCATATAGTGTCTGGAGTTGAGTTTTGTGCATACATTGCTTGCGTGAAATATATTTTCTTAAACCAAGCTACACGTACTCACGTAACACAATATGTAGTCTGGCCCATTACAAGCAAACACGCATAGATTGAAACGAAGACACCTGGACAACACCACATTAAGCATGCACGAAAAATAAAAAGCCTGGACAAAAATTCTCGGTTAAGGTGGCACGCACACTAATTCGTATAGGCAAGAAAATGTGTTGTCCTGGGTTTGATTTCAAAACACGAAAATAATTTACTTTGTAGCAATTTGAACCAAATTTTTGTAGCAACCTAAATTTGATTTCGTGCTACCCTTATTTGCATGCATACACACGCAACTTTCGTGTACAGATTAGATAATTTACCTGGACAAAACATTTCATACCACCATTTACAATTAAGAACAATATACTATGAACGCAAGTTATACACTATACAAACTAACAAAATGAAAACAGCACTTGTGGAAAAGAATTGCATATCAGAACGAATAACATTTTAAGTAATGCAACACAATGGCCCCATGCCATGTACACGTGTCCACTTCCAAGGCAACCCATATAGGAATTTGCGCACAGAGGAACACAGGTACCATGTTACGAACGAAACAAAGAAAAACGTATAGGGACGAAACGGAAATCATATAGGGACGAACAAGAGTAAATCATTGGGTGCAGGCTATATGCGAAACCAAAAGGCAGGGAATGCATGAAGAAATCAACAGGAAAACGAAATAAAATATGGCTAGCAAAATGCATACAAAACAACAGGGTGTCGGGAATGCACGAAGGAAACAACAGATATTGCGAGGTTTAACTCACCTTAGATTTGTTTCAAAAACAGCTAGCAACAAGATTCAAAAGAAGCAACATCTGGACCGCCATTAACACTTTACCGAACCACTGAAAAAAATGAAGCAAGAATGTTTGCAGTGATTACTTTTCTTTTCTCCAAGTTGTGAACAAGTCAAAATGAAATGTGCTGGCCATATTTTGGTACAATGCATTTAAGGCAACGTGCATAAATGAAGAATTAAGGACATACTAGCAATAATGAGGATGGCTGCAAAAGTGGGTTCCAATATTTGCTTTTACAAAACTTTGGTTAAGAAAAGTACACGGCTTGAAAAAAAAGATGATAGAAAAAAATGCAAAGTGATCAACTTGCTTTATAAAATGAATATGACAGCAAGTGTTAAAAATGTTCCACTTCTATCAATAAAATGGACCAATGCATTTTTATACGTGAAGGGAAAATGAAAAGAATGTAACCCAACTTTGTATATTTGCTTCCATTGTGTTGTCACAAAAATATGCAACAGACTTAGAAATCATTTTTTTTAGTCCGACAGTAATTCAAAAATCACGGTCGTTACATGGGTGATAGAGAGGTAGTCTCTAGGTTTGGTTTTGGAAAACCAGTTGCCTACCCTCCCTAGCTACTCGAACTGGCTCGATGGAGGGGATAGTAAATCTCATTTACTCGGATCAAAATTTCTCGAAGTATAAAAGATGTAATTTTCCAAATTCAAATAAATTGGATTGCATAGAAATAATCTTCTTATACTTGATATTAAATTGCAAGGAGGGAATTCTTAATATCCATGTGAATTTAAATGGCGATTTCACCGTTATTCGATGGATAGTAAAAGTTGGATACGGAAATTGATATTGAGTAGAATTAGTATAATTTCCACCATCCTTTTTACTCAATAATGTTTTCCAATATGAGATTTAAATAAATAGTTTTGAAATATTTTCCTAAGTAAAAAGTGAAACGATTTAGAATTATTCGAAGATTTAAAAAAAGTTTTAATTAACCAAAGTATTTAATAAATGAGGCTTAATGATTCCATATACTATGAAAACAATAAAGAAATAACTTAATGAATATATC
Source organism: Allium fistulosum (assembly GCA_030737815.1). Lineage (NCBI taxonomy): Eukaryota > Viridiplantae > Streptophyta > Magnoliopsida > Asparagales > Amaryllidaceae > Allium > Allium fistulosum. Next base: position 1,623,212,072 of record CM060901.1, read on the forward strand.
TCTAAGATAAATTTGATTTAAATAAAAAGGTTAATTAATTGAATGTTAGGTGATAATCACTTATATACCTAAATGTATTTTTATCGATGGTTGGTTCGGGGAAACCGGGGTCGGATTTGGGTGATTCCTATCCGAAAACTACTTCGAACCAATGTATTTGTTCGGAAGTGAATATGTGTTGAAGATAATGGTATTGAAGACCGGAGATCTTCAGAATGTAGGGATTGTTGTGATAAGTCCCAGGGGTTTACCCAATGTTATATTTATATGGCATTGGTGTCTGCATTCTGAAATTTTCGTTGTACTGAAGATCGAAGATCTTCATAGTGGAAGGACTGCTTGTTGACATTCTCTAGGTCGCTCCCAATAGAGATATTTATTATAGCAGTGGTCCTATCATCTTTAAAAATCTCCATAGTGCAAGGACTACTTGCTACTGATCATAGGGGTGATTCCCAGAAAAAAGATGTGGTAGGAGAAGTGCTTTCGGTTTCTTTCAGTTCCAGAACGAACTTGTATGGACGAGTGTGTGACAATGCATTTCTGATCATATGAATTGATCTCTATCAACCTATTATTTGCTTGGTGATGGAGTAGGAAACTCTGCTTAGCTAAAAACCCTTTCATGAGAGGTACGAGCTCAGGAGATATGCATTTGTTGAAATCAGTTCTCTGATTAAGGAATGGAAATGTGGCATTCTAAGTTGAATGTGCTTTATGGAAAATTAAAGCGTGGCTTTGTGTAAAAAAAAGTATAGCTTTATGAAAAAAATGTGTAGCCTCACAAGCCTCACATCCAAGTAATGATATGGGATACTATGTGGTCTACATGGCATATTTCGGGCTATTAATTGTGAGAAATGAAAGGCATCTGTTGTCGCAAGGCATCTGTTTCCTTAAGATGATGAAATGGATAGGACTGGAGGCTGATGGAAATTATGTAAAGCCATTGAGTAATACTCTGTTCCATAGTAGCATAGCAGGTGCAGTTCCAAGTGGCTAGCTTGAGGCAAGTGATAGGTCACTGCAGAATACTATGGTTATTATGGGTGGATCGAAGGAAAATGTCACCAGTTCCCTATAATGTTGGAAATCTAATTCCGAATACGAGATTTATGGTTTTGATTGTAGTCTCAAAATAGTTGTTATGCTTTGCAAACATTTCATCTACCCCTTTTGGTATCATATATTCTATCCGGTATATTGCGTTGACCTAGTCCGGATATATTACCATAGTCCGGGTATTGATACTTTCTTTGTATATATATTTATTTGGAAGTGTTTTCAAACTGATAATATCAAAGTGATTTTCCATATAAAGTATTTTGGTTATCGTAAGGTAAAAACTCATTCGTATTTATGAGTGACATGGTCTTACGAGATACTATTCTTTTCAAAGGTTTTGTTTAGTACCCATCCATGACTTCATCATATTTTTATGGTTCGAGTTTCTCATGCAGATTTATCAAACCTGATCCAAGTATTTTTAATTCTCGGGTCAGATCCAAGTATTTTTAGGTTTAGTTAAAGACGCTTGGAGTTTCCACAGGGGAGCTAGAGATCTTCATCTACGTATGGACGTATTCTATCGTCCGCTGCGTCTATTGCACTTGTTTTTATTTTTTAGCGTTTGTAAGGAAAAGGGTTTATAACTGTCCAGCTTGAATCCAGGTTAGACTCTGATATTGTATTTAAAATTTTCCGTTGCAAAGATTATTGTTGAAATAGTATATGTTTTTCTGTTCGTGTGAGCTTCTGTTCTATCTTTATTTTATTTTCCCGTAACAATCGGGCTTTCCGGCATTTGGATTGCGGCACATGAATACCGAGGATGTATTATTGCCGATTCTCGAGGGTAAAAAATTCCGATCGTTACAGTAAGCCTTGTTTCGCAACAAAATATCACTCCTAGAACGGGTAATTATAATAACCCAACACACACAAAATTCAATGCTCTTTTCGCCATTTATGATCAATACGACATAAATTGGTATCAAGTCATTTTTGATGAACTTTTTTCTAAGAATCTTTCTAAACATGAAAACACACTATTTCATGGTGTGTATCTTACTCATGTTTTCAATTATTTTCATGCTGACCTTAAAAGAGAGGAAACAATTCCTCAAAAAGTATTTGACAAGGCCAATATTTCACTTATGCATATTTTACCCTTTTTCGAGCCTTATAAATGCTTGAGGAAAAGGAATAAAAGTTGGCTTGGTAAGAGGAGAAAGAAATAAGAGAAGAGCAAGAGGAAGAGGAAGGAGAGGAAATGGAAGTCGAGGAGGAAGAACTAGAAAAGGAAGAGGATACTTCTATGGAAAATATCAATATGCCACCTAATCCATCCACCAAAGATCTTCTCAAAAATCAAGAAAGATCATTCATAACCAAAGAAAGCTTAAGAAATCATTTTCAAAGTGATTTACCTCAATTTCCAACAAAATGTATAAATTCTTTAGAAAGATCATATGCAAACTTAGTGGTTCTTCTTTATCTTCATCCATATCTTTCTAATTGTTTGTTTAAGCTATATTTGTATTTGGATTTTCTAGTTTAGTGTATGTTGAATCTCATGTATCTTTCTTTTATTTATTGTACTCATCCTTATTATCAGTGAAAATTCTATTTCTTACTATTATACATTGTCAATTATCTGTGGAAAGTCGTATAAATACAATAAAAAGGTAAAATAAAGCGGTTTTTAAAATTATAGTGCATATGTCAATATATGCCAAACATGTATGTCGACATATAACGACCATTTTTCAAAAAATTATAAAAATTAATAAACTACCAAACACTAATTCATTTCAAATGACTTCTTAACCCTATATATATATATATATATATATATATATGTATATATATACTCCAAAAGATCATTGTTTTCAGTCTCTATCTTCACTCCTTTTCATTCCTAAACTCTAATAAAAATCAATGGCTTATCCTATCCCAAAACTAACCAAAAACCTCAAAAATACTCTTAAATCGTTCAAGAACATTCTTTCTTTTATCCTAAGAAACCAGAGGCACTTAGAATTGAGTCAAATGCAGATGATCAAGGAGCAAGAAAGGCATTTTGACGCAATTCGGTGGATGATTTCTGCCTTGAACAAAGAATAACCAACCACCAATCCAAAGTGTACCATCAACAAAGATGATGAAGATTGAGATTCTATCAAAGCAGATCCAATCTTTGGCGTTGATGGATGGGTTGAAGTTCCTCAAAATGTCTAGTTTAAATATGTTTAATTGTATATAAATAAAATACTTGATTTGGTTTGGATTTGATTGGTTTGATTTGTGTGGTTTGTTTGAACAGTGCATGACATAAACTTTGTTTGATTGGATGAATAATTGGATTTATTATGATTATTTCCTGATTAACTAATTTTACATATCACTTATTGTTTATATACAATCTTTCTCATCATCATTATATGTAATTCTTATACATATTGATTAGTATTTTATTTAAGGAGAGTTAGAGTTAGAATTAGAGAAAAAGTTAGTGTTAGAGTTATAGTTTTAGTTGGTTATTTTTGGCGATGACAAAAGGGGAGAAATATATAAAATCTAGGCATAGATTAAGGGATAGTTTTGTAACTCAGGGGGAGTTATATTATATTTTATATATAGAGTTGTCATCATCAGAAAGGGGAGATTTTTAGTACCATTGGTATTGGTTTTGATGATAACAACTATAGGAAATTATACAAAATATAGATGCTAGTTGTCTATCAAGAAATATATAGTATATAGTGCAGGTTATTAGACAGGTATTGATTAAGAAGACTGTACAGTATCATGATTCTGATATATCAAGATGTTGATATCAAGAGTACATTCAAGATGATGATAATTAAATACTCATGAGTATTGAAGATTCAATATTTCAAGATATTCCAAATAAGTTACGGAGTCTTAGAATTTATGTTAAAACCTCGATAGCACTTTCCTGATCTCTCTCACCTTCTCTAATTTTGTTTTAAATTGTTTTTCAAATATTCTAGTTTTAAAATAGTATTCTCAAAATATTTCCTAAAATGGTTTTCAATCTCTTATATACTTATAAAGATATTATTTTAGTATTTTTAAGGTTACATATATGTATATATATAATTTTTGTTTATGCTTTAAAAAGTTATAATTATATTGATTCTTTTATATATTATTGAATACTCTTATTGTATCTTTCAAAATTATTTTATAAAGTTTTATTAAGTTATATTTTGATTAAAATATGTATAAGCTATATTTAAATGATTCTACAAAGTATCAAATAATTTTACAAAGCAACGAATTTTCAAAATAATATTTTTAAAGTGTTTTTCCAAATAGAAAGGGATTTGTCGACATATCCTATCTATGTATGTCGACATAGTGACTGTAAAATTCAAAATGAAAATTTGAGTGGAAGAGTCTTTTCGTCGTTTCTCTTCGCGAATGGACATGACCGTTGTTTCCCGTTATATACTAGACCTCACAACGAATTTTTAGTAACTACTTTCTTATTCTTTTCTCCTCTTTTCACTCTCTTGATTTCTAATACAATTTTTATTGAAACTCCACCGAAATTCAAACAGAATCAAATTCAATCATTACTAGTTTGATTCTCCTTCATCTACTCTCTGATTTCTCTCATCTCTCTCACTCAAACCAAGATCAAAATGTTATTCAAGAGTTATATGATCAATGGTAATCAAGATCGAATATCTGGGTCTGTAAACTCTATCAAATCGTACTCTTATACTTTGTGGTGTACTTGGTATCCTTGAAATCTAAATAGGTATGATTGTAGCCTGTAAAATGAATTGGGTGTGCTTGTACCCCAGAAATCAAGTGACTTTACCCTGAGGTCAGGATTCTGGATGGTGTGTCTCGTAGCCTTGAAATCGAGATTGTATTTACATTTACTTGTTGAAAAGAAATCCATACAAGGAATTGTGCGGGATTGGATGTAGGGTAACTCCAAACTAGTATAAAATCTGGTGTGTTCTTTCCTTTTTAATTTTACTGCATTTACTTTTATCTACTCTTTGATTCTGTGATTGTTTCTGTGATTGCTAATTACATCATTCCGAGTAGAATCTTAATGGATTTGAAAAATATTCATATAATCCATTAAACACTATTCACCTCCCCTCTAGTGTTAATTTAGCCTTAAGATCCTTATTCCATTGACTGACTGACACGAGTTCGAAAGGACATTCTTTCGAATAGAAGAGGCCATGGTCTCCAGTGTTGCTTAAATACTGCATAATTCGTTTCACAGCTCGTAAATGTGATTCTTTGGGATTTGCTTAAAACCATGTACGCAGATAGATACTCATCATGATATCGGGCGATTAGCGGTTAAATATAGTAGAGATCCAATCATAGTTCGATATAATTTTTGATCCATATTTTTACCATTTTCATTTTTGCCAAGATGAACTGTAGTGCTCATAGGTGTTGGTTTACTGGATGTAATTTCCATTCCAAAATGTTTTATTAAATTGTTACAATATTTTGCTTGATTAATATAAATACCATTACTTAGTTGTTTTATTTGTAAACCGAGAAAATATGAGAGTTTCCCCATGTGAGACATCTTGAATTCATTTGTCATTATTTTTGAATACTCATTGCATAATTTTCATTTGTAGATCCGGATATAATGTTGTCTATATAGATTTATATAATTAATATATCTTCCCTATCTCTTTTAATAAATAGTGTTTGATCAACTTTTCCAATTTCAAATTCAGAATCTATAAGATAGCCTTTTAGTCGTTATACCAAGCACGGGGTGCTTGTTTTAAATCTTAAAGTGCTTTCTTAAGTTTATAGACGTGATCAGGAAATTTTTCATGTTTGAAAAGAGGTGGTTGTTCAACGAAAACATTTTCTTTAATAAAACCAACATCCATTTGATAAAGTTTAAAGTTATGGTAACATAAGTAAGCTAACAAGATTCGTATTAAAGTCCTGCAACTAGAGCAAAAGTTTCTCCATGGGTATCCCCTCTTCTTAATTATATCCTTATGCAACTAATCTGGCCTTATTTCGAGTTATATTTCCATTTTCATCAGCTTTATTTTTATAAACCCATTTCATACCTATGATGTTTGATAATCCGGCCTAGGAACTAATTCCCGAACGTCATTTCGTTCAAATTGATTTAATTCTTGTTGCATAGCTAAAATCCAATAAACATCCGTTGAAACTTCTTTATGATTTTTAGGTTCCATATTAGATATAAAAGCAATATGACCCATTTGATTTAATTGATGTCTAGTTCTGACATTTTTATTTACTTCACCAATAATATTTTCAATTGGATGATCTTTTAAAATCCATGGTGGATATCTAAGTTCATTTCAATAGGATTTTCGTTGATTTGTTCTTCATTTTGAGGTGCAATATTTTGAGGTGGGTTTTGTGTAACTTGTTGCTCTATAACATCGTCTTCATCATTTTTATAATTTTGAAATTTTTGTCAAATGATACATGTAATGTTTCTTCTATAGTTTTTGTATGTTTATTGTATATTATGTATGCTTTGCTTTGTTATGAATATCCAATAAATATTCCTTCATCAAATTATGGATCGAATTTTCTTCCTTTGTATTTAATATAAAGCATTTTGATCCAAAAATTCAAAATATGATATATTAGGTTTTCTACCATTAAAAAAGTTCATATGGTTTATGTTTAATTAAAGGTCGAATGGTGACACAATTTAAGACGTAGCATGTAGTAGACACGGTTTCTGTCCAGAAATGTTTTTGTAGTTGACTACCACTAAGTAGAGTCCTAGCACATTCCTGTAATGTTCGATTTTTTCTTTCTACTATTCCATTTTTTTGTGGGTTTCCAGGAATTGAGAAATTGTGGCTAATACCTTTTTCTTACAAATTCTTTTAAAGAGATCATTTTCAAATTCGCCACCATGATCACTTCTAATATTTTTAATTTTTAAAGTTTTGGAATCTTTTAGTAAACTTTTTAAAAGAGTCAAAAGTATCACTTTTGTTTTTCAGAAATAATGTCCATGTATATCTTGAAAAATCATCTACAATTACGAAAACACATTTATAATGATTTATAGATTGAACTTGAGTGGGACCAAATATATCCAAATGTAGTAGTTCAAGAGGTTGTAATATAGAAATGATCGTTTTGGATTTAAAAGATGTTTTAGTTAGTTTTCCTAATTGATAAGCATCACAAATATTATTTACTTTGTAATTCATTTTTGAAAGACCTTCTACCAAATTATTTTTAGATAATTTACGGATAGCTGTAAAATCAATATGGCAAAATCTTTTATGCCAAAGTCATGGATCATTATCTTTGGATATTAAACACATATCTATATTGTGATTGATCTTCATATTTAAAATGTAAATATTTCTTTTTCGCTATTTGTAAACAAAACCATCATCTTCTTAAGTTTCATTTGCTCTTTCTCATGCAACTATCGAGAGTTTTGACCGATGCTTTCTCTAATTCCTTCGAAAATTAGATTTTTATTTTGATCAAAAATTTCACATTTCTTTTAAGAATGATATACTAAAACCTTTATCGCATAATTGAAAAATACTTAATAAATTGTGTTTTAAATTTTTAACTAATAAAACATTAGTAACAAAAGGTGAATTAGATATACCATTATTGCCCACGTCTCCTTTTTCGATTATCCTTTAGAGTTATCCCCAAAAGTAACAGAACCTCCATCTGAGTAGATAATATTTAACATGTCTTTAATCCCGTCATCGGCTTGGAGCAACCACTGTCAAGTATCCATTTCTCTCTCTTTTTACCAGTAGCTGCAAAAAATATTGAAATGATATTAGTACCCACTATCTTTGCTAAGGTTCTAAGAGTTAGGTCTTAGGAAGCGAAACCTAATAAGGTTTAGAATTCCCTTTATAGATGAAATTTGAACTTTTATGAACATTTGCAATAAAATTATCTATATACTTATTTCTTATCAAATAATCGTTAGTCTTTAGAACCCAAAATTTTATAGTCTTAGAATTATATACTTGACTATCATCCCTTTTAAAATTAGTATAGTGAACTATAATTTTTAGTTTTAAATTCTTTCTTAGGTTTGTTATATCTAATCCCCTTTTACTTGAAGTAGATTGTAAATTTTTCTATAATTTTAGACATATTCTCTCTACCTTTATTAAAATTAGAAACATTTTTAGTAATGTTTTCTAACTTCGTTTTAAGACTATCTATTTCTAATTCTAATATTTAATTAGTAGAATTTAATTGTGATTATTTTCTGTCAATATATCATTTTTATTTTTTTGAGATTCAATTTCATCATTTAACACAGTAAACTTTGTTGATATATTAGTACAAGAATCCTATGATTTAACAATTGTATTTTCTTTTCATCTTTTAGCACGTCAATTTCTAATTCACTTCTATTTAATTTTGCTAACATATCTTTATATTTTATATTCAAACCTTTTAGCTTATCTAATAACTCAGAATTTATCTCAACCGGATCATAGAATGAAAGTTCACTATCTAATGACGAGGAAGAGTCTGAATCATCCCAGTTACTCAAAACTCCTGCATTTTCTTCTGATAAAATTTTCGTTCTTATTTTGAAGATGTTCTTCTTTCATTCTGGACAATCTCTTTTTATATGATCCATCTTGTCATATTCATAGCATTTAAGTGAGGAAGTTGACATATTGTTGTTGTTGTTTCTATTATTGCCAAATTTCTTATTCTTTTTGAATTTCAGAAATTTTCTAATGGCCAAAAATGCAATATCATCATCATCTTCACTGGAGTCTTCATTTTCTGCCTGGATTGCAATTGTTTTTCTATCTTGATCTTGTACTCATTTTGCCTGTAAATTCACTTCATATGACATGAGATTTCATATTAACTCTTCTGGTTTAATGGTTGAAATGTCATTAGCTTCTTCAATAACTAAGACTTTTCGTTTGCACTCATCCGTTAAAGAGTTTAGGATTTTTGAAGCTATATCAAAATCGGTGTATTTTTCTTCTAGTGTCACAAGTGAGTGATATATGTCTTGAAACCTAGAGTACATATCATTTATAGTTTCATCTTGCTTCATTCTAAAATTTTGAAATTGATTTTTAAGCATTGAAATTTTGCTTTGTTTGACCTTGTTTGTACCTTCATGAGTAATTTTGAGAGTATGCCAAATTTCATATGTTGATGTGCACATACTAACTCTATTAAACTCATTTTATCTAAAGAACATAACATATTCATAGCTTTAGCATTTACAGTAGCATCTAATTTTTGTTTGTTTGACCATTTTGCATAAGCAGTGGTAGGTATAGTGTATTCTTGTTGAGTGATATTCCAAGTGTCATCCCATTTGCTTGCATATAATTCTTCATCCTAGTTGACCAATAATTGTAATTTAGTCCGTTAAATAGCGAGGGTCGTGCTGTAGACTGACCTTCAACAAAACTTGATGCATAATTATTATCCATATTACTTAAATATCAAAAAATCACATTATGGTTAAATGATTGCCTTGCTCTGATACCAAACGAAAGTCTATACGGGTCGAGTAATATGATTATAATTACTAAATAAAACTTATATAAAACTTGCAGTATAAAAATTGCGATAAGTAAAGTGCACCAGAGATTTTATACTGGTTCCAGTCCCAGACTCCTTCTGGAATTAACTAACAAATGTCCTCACTTAACCCGAAGGAACATGTATTACAAACCGCTTGAACTGCCGAACAGGACTTCGTGCCTGTATAACTTCAACATGACTTCGACTACAAATGGTAGTAAATTTCTTCGTTGATTATGTTCTAGACAACATGGATAAGTCTATTTGAGTACACCCTTCCTATAATCTCCTTGAGATGATGATTTGACATGTAATTATAGGAAGCAAATAGTTGAGAATATTTATAAATCACAAGTAAATATAGATCAGAATGTAGAAAGTATATTAGTTCATTATAAAGTGAAATCTCAGCTCTATTTATAGTTATGAAAGGTTCTAAATTAGTAGTTGCAATCATTTGAATAACTGCAACTCTTGTGAAGGAAGACGACTCTTCAAATTTTGAATTTTTATGAAGAGTTATCTATGTTCGTCAAGTCCAAAAGTCTGAGAAAAAGTGCCCAGATGTCTGGACGAATATAAAAAATTGCAGGAAGCACAAAACTAAAACAAGTCAGTCAGACGTCTGGAGTTTTTGTACCAGACGTCTAGATTTAATTTAGACGTCTAGTATGAAAAGTTCAAACGTTTAGAATTGAACCGAAATGTTCTTTTAAATTAAAGTTAGACTGACATTTGTGATAAAAGTTGTGGACGTCTTGAAATGAACTATTTTGTTCTATTTTTACTATATTTTAGAGGAAACATACACAGACGTCTGGGGTAAAATTTCTTGTAACAACCCGGGATATTCACCATTTTATAATCGTCGTTAAACGATTAATCTGATAACTAGTTGCTGTTGGGATTTTTAAATTGGTTGAAATCCTTTTTGAAAATGGTTAAAAATTTATGTGGGCTTTAAATAAATATACTTTTTACTTTAATTGGCCCATTCCCTTTTAAAAAAAAATTGATAATAAAAATAGTAGAAGAATTCGTCCCGTGCTTCATTTCATTTTTTGGCAACCCCAAATCTAATCAAACGGAAAAAAAATGGTGGCGGCTTTGAAAACTCTCGTTTCATTCGTTCCTTCTTCCTTTGTAAAAATTGGGGTTCCGATCGATTTCGTGGTGCGGCGACTTCGAGTTGCTCGAGCGAACAAGGGTTTCGTTTTTCAAACGACTTCTGTTTCTCGGTCGAAAGAGGTGAGTTCTACTCACATCTGATTCATACTTAGGTGTAATTAGGGTTGAATTATATGATTTTGTTCGTATGAAATTGTTGGGTTTGTCGATTCATTATGTACGTCGATTCGATTTATGTTATTAGCGTGAGATTTACCCGACTTCTTCATGTCATTTTCGTTATTGGGTAACTTCGATGTTGATTTGAACTACCATTCTTTTGTGGGCATCACAGTTTGATTTTGTTTTCGATGATCGATGATTTTTCTGGCTTCGACTTGAACTGCTTGGTTTACTAGACTGTGATAGTGGTTTAGCTTCGGATTGAATAGTTCGACTTTGTTTTGTTTCTGGTACTCTATCTCGGCTACTAGTTTCATATAGTATCATGTCATTCTGTTTTATATCCATTTGATTACAGTTCAATGCATATTGATGTATTTTGCATCTATTGTAGTTGTTCATGTGCTCCTATACAATGCTTTTGGTTTTGTTTCTCGGCCATGAGTTCATCTGAGTTTGCATAACATTGTTTTGAATCTGGTACGGTGCTGTTTGATTTCATGGTCACGTATATATCTCTCTGATTTTTGGTTCTTTAGCTGTCTTGACCATTTAAGTAAATTAGGGGTCTGTAGTTCGAAGTTGTCACCTCTCTGGTCTCTGCATCTTCCAGTTACATCACTGTTTCTTGTGTCTTACAATATATGTGCATACCCACGTATGTTTTGTGTATGCTTATACTGTACTGTGTAGTGACGTACTTGTAGTTGTAGCATGATAATCTTGTCTACACTATCTGACTTTTGTCTGGGTTCACTACTGTCTTTGTAGTTGTTTGAGTCTAGTTGCATTACTATCTTATTCGATATGGAGATCCACTGTTTGGTTAGACTTGAACTAACTGCACACATATATGTATATGTTTACTTCATGTACATATCCATATTTCATATGTTGGTCTGGTCTTGCCTTTGCATTGAACTGTGCTCAGTTTAACTTGAGTTTTGTCACACTTTGATCATTGTAGTCTGCACCTCTGTACATTCATGTGATCTAATCTGGGTTTGAGTTACTGGTTTCCTCTGGAGCTTTGCATTCATGTTGTATGTGTAGATGGCCTTGATCATATTGACTAACTGTCTTTGTGATGCCTGTTTCAGTAAGCTTGATGTGAGTTGTATTTTCATCACTTTCTGTTGTAAGTGCTTGTATCATCCCCATTGCTTTGATATTGATGATGCTCTGTCCAGTTTTGGTTAGTCTGCGTTTGGTATTGTTCTATTCTTGAGACATGACTCGTTGCATTTAGTAGTTAGTATTCCACTTGAGCATTTGAATGTGTACAGTCATATATTTCATGTTGCTATGGTTTCTGTAGCCTTCATATATGGGCATACATTTGTTCTGAAGTGTAGCTTCACTTGAGTCGTTTACTGATATTGCTTTACTTCCCTGTGGCCATTTTTAGTTGCACTGGTCATTTCCAGCTGCTTGAACTTCATTTGAGCTTCTGATGATCACCTCTGGCATTATTCATTTCTATTACATTGAGATTCATTGATTTGAGTTGATGTCATTTGTTTCTGGTTCAAGTATAAGCCAGTTTCATTTGCGTTGTTATTACACTTGTGTTGAACCCGATTTCGGGGTTTGACCTGGTGATCATTTGTGACTTTCACTGAGCTTTTGCGTATCTTTTGCGATAGTGGCGAGGCAGTACACGCGTGTGTGTACTGCAGGCGTGTACTGCAGCCCTATCAGATTTGACAGTTTTAAATTGATTTAGTCGATTTGATAAATTGTTTATTTATCTCTATTGATGATTTAAATCTGCTGATTTTTGTTAAACACTGTTAAGTGTTATATTGTCCGTTATCCGGTTTCTTTGTTTAAAGAATCGGATAGACGGGAATTATTGTGACTGTCGTCTATTTAAATTATTACTGCCTATATGCACTAATAAACTGGTTTGAATTAGACTGACCTGGGTATTATTTTCTTTTGAATGTAATACTCGGGTCAGACCCGAGTTATTTCAGGTTGTAGATTTTCTTCTTTGAGTTGCTGTTCAGGATATGAAGACTTTTCACATCTTCTGAAGTTGTCAGTGTCATTTTGTAGTGGTCGTGTTATTGTATAGAACGATATGTATTCATGTATATTAGTCGATAATGTACTTGTATATATAACTTCTAGAGTCGACAGTTGTAGTTGTATCATATGTATTGTGTCAACTATGTATTAACTGACATCAGTTATATATATATATGAGACTTTTGTTATTATCTGTGTTATTGTTATATCTAATGTCCTAAACTATTATGAACCGTCGTAGTTCGTTTTATACTAGTATTGGGTGTGTCGATGGGAGTAAATAAATAATTTGATGAAAAATAAAAAGTATGTACCGTTCCTATCGAGATAACCAATATTAGTGTGAGGCCAATTACGGATGGTCGCTCCTATCCAGCCTTATTCTTCGTAATAATAGACAGTATTTCCTTTAATACTCTTTGTTATTATGAGCATAGAGGTGGGGCGTTACAGTTGGTATCAGAGCTTGGGGTTTATGGACATAATATAAAACTTAACTCGGAAGGAACATATGTTACAACTATTGGTCGATGTTTTATTTGTGCTTGAGTCAAAACTAAAGTTTTGAAATTTGGATGAAATTTTTAAATAACTTTATTTAAAAATAATAGTGAAATTGTGTTCTGATGATTTGATTGATTTGTGTTCTGTTTATCAGAGTGCGCAGCGGAAACAGTGAAACTGTCTTCGCTGAGTACAACTGATAATCTTTTTGATTTAAAAATCAAAACACGAAATTGATATGAATTTCATTTGTTGTTTACATAGCTGTAATTATTTTTGAGAACTTCGAATCCGAATTGAGGATTCGAAGAAATTGCAGATATGTGATTTTTGTTGAAATTTCCGCTGGCTTTCTTTTGTACTAATCATCTATTGATTAGGTTTTTGCTGTTTTAAATTATCTTCATTGAAGATACATTTGAATGATTCTTTGTTCATTCTGTAGTACATGCAAAAATTTAAATTGCACGTTATTGCATTTATTTTACGTTGAACCGATGCTTGGTTATGAAACGTATTTTGTTGCCGTTATTTTTACAACGGGATTTTACACCAATGCTATATTTTGAAGTACGGTGTTTTGTGGCATTTTGATGAATGAAAATTCACTGATATTACATTTTGATGTAAATTATTTTGATGTGATTTTGACGTTTTAAAATTACTGTCGCTTTGGCTTCAGTAACCGTCAAATTTTAAAAGTGGATTTTCAAGCGGTTATTCCGCAATATTGATTTGTGACCGTTTTTACGGTATTTTGAGAAGTACAAATTCCTTATCGAAATTGTTACTAATATTGCTGCTTTAATCACGTGATTGGAAACTCGTTTTAAAAATGAAAATTGTTTTATAAATTTTTAACGGTTTGCGTTTTCAAAAGGATGAGAAAGCGACTTAAACGATTCAGCAAAATCGAGGATTATGACCCCTTTCTTTTACTGTTTCGCTTAACTCCGGACTTGTCCGTTTGAGAATGTGAAATGTATTTTTACAAAATACACAATTTTGCACTTTCAAGGAAACGATGAAGTGATTTAAACGATTTAGCAAAAGTGCGGAGTATGGAACCACACTTTTACTATTTCGGTTAATTCCGGACTCGTTAATTGAATATCTGTTGTTTTGATGATTCTACACTTTCAAGGAAACGATGAAGAGAATTAAACAATTTAGTAAAACTCGTGGTTATGGGACATGTGCGTTTACTATTTTGGTTAATTCCGGACTCGTTAATTGAAATATTTGATGTTTTCGTGTGCTTTCGAGCCACTATGTTGGACCTTCGGGTCATATGTTGGACCTTCGGGTCATATGTTGGACCTTCGGGTCAAATACCAGTACTAGACCTTCGGGTCATATGTTGGACCTTCGGGTCATATGTTGGACCTTCGGGTCATCTGTTGGGCGCCAAAAATTATGTTGAGTACTTGGTAGGCTTCGGCCATATGTTGTTGCACGTGCGGCGAATTAAAAACTCGCCATCTGATGGGATCGATCCAAGCTTTTATGTTGCTTTTCTAGTCTTCTTAATTGATTTCTAGATATTTGTTGCTTCCAATTATCTGCAGGTAATTGGATATTTGTTGATATGAGTTCTGATTATCGTTTTTGATAATCAGATATTTGTTGTTTCTAATTATCGCTTGTGATAACTAGATAATTGTTGATATGAGTTCTGATTATCGTTTTTGATAATCAGATATTTGTTGTTTCTAATTATCGCTTGTGATAACTAGATATTTGTTGATATGAGTTCTGATTATCGTTTTTGATAATCAGATATTTGTTGTTTCTAATTATCGCTTGTGATAACTAGATAATTGTTGATATGAGTTCTGATTATCGTTTTTGATAATCAGATATTTGTTGTTTCTAATTATCGCTTGTGATAACTAGATATTTGTTGATATGAGTTCTGATTATCGTTTTTGATAATCAGATAATTGTTGTTTCCAATTATCGCTTCAGATAATTAAATATTTGTTGATTTTAGATTTAATTATCGCTTTTGATAATTAAATATTTGCTGATTTGAGATTTAATTATCGCTTTTGATAATTAAATATTTGCTGATTTGAGATTTGATTATCGTTTTGATAATTAAATATTTGTTGATTTGAGATTTAATTATCGCTTTTGATAATTAAATATTTGCTGATTTGAGATTTAATTATCGCTTTTGATAATTAAATATTTGCTGATTTGAGATTTAATTATCGCTTTTGATAATTAAATATTTGCTGATTTGAGATTTAATTATCGCTTTTGATAATTAAATATTTGCTGAATTGAGATTTAATTATCGCTTTTGATAATTAAATATTTGTTGATTTGAGATTTAATTATCGCTTTTGATAATTAAATATTTGCTGATTTGAGATTTAATTATCGCTTTTGATAATTAAATATTTGCTGATTTGAGATTTAATTATCGCTTTTGATAATTAAATATTTGCTGATTTTAGATTTAATTATCGCTTTTGATAATTAAATATTTGCTGATTTGAGATTTAATTATCGCTTTTGATAATTAAATATTTGTTGATTTGAGATTTAATTATCGCTTTTGATAATTAAATATTTGCTGATTTGAGATTTAATTATCGCTTTTGATAATTAAATATTTGCTGATTTGAGATTTAATTATCGCTTTTGATAATTAAATATTTGCTGATTTGAGATTTAATTATCGCTTTTGATAATTAAATATTTGCTGATTTGAGATTTGATTATCGTTTTGATAATTAAATATTTGTTGATTTGAAATTTGATTATCGTTTTTGATAATCGAATATTTGTGATTTGAAATTTGATTATCGTTTTTGATAATTGAATATTTATTGTCGTTTTCGATAAGTAGATAATTGATAATTTGATAATTGTTGATTTGTTTTTTGACTATCGTTTAGATAATTGGACGTTTGCTGATTTTATTGATACGAGATTTTCTAGTCTCTCATTGAATCTAGATTATGCTGATCTTTATTGAATTGCTGTTTTCTTTCTATCTCTGTTGATAGTTAGAGTTTGCTGATATGAAGTTTGTGTTTTCTAGTTAATTGTTGGATAACTAGATATTTGCAGTTTGCGATTTGTGATTTGTGTTTCATAATTATCTTTGTTGATAATTAGATTTGTTGTTTTCTAATTATCGTATCGATAATTAGATATTGCTGTTTTGAGATTTCTATATTTCTGAATATCTAATTGGTAATCGGATATTGCTGACGATTGCATTTATTCAGTTTTGATTGTTTTCTGATTATCTACTTGATAATTAGACTTTGTTGAGGATTTGTGAATTTCTTTTATGAAATTAAAAGATTTCTTTGGCATTTGAATACTCGACTTTTATTTTCTAGCTTAACCAGTTTATGTTAGAAAAGTAATTGTCGTTAACGACCTTAATTATGAAAATTGCGGGGACGCAATTTGTATAAGGAGGGGAGTCTGTAACAACCCGGGATTTTCACCATTTTATAATCGTCGTTAAACGATTAATCTGATAACTAGTTGCTGTTGGGATTTTTAAATTGGTTGAAATCCTTTTTGAAAATGGTTAAAAATTTATGTGGGCTTTAAATAAATATACTTTTTACTTTAATTGGCCCATTCCCTTTTAAAAAAAATTGATAATAAAAATAGTAGAAGAATTCGTCCCGTGCTTCATTTCATTTTTTGGCAACCCTAAATCTAATCAAACGGAAAAAAAATGGTGGCGGCTTTGAAAACTCTCGTTTCATTCGTTCCTTCTTCCTTTGTAAAAATTGGGGTTCCGATCGATTTCGTGGTGCGGCGACTTCGAGTTGCTCGAGCGAACAAGGGTTTCGTTTTTCAAACGACTTCTATTTCTCGGTCGAAAGAGGTGAGTTCTACTCACATCTGATTCATACTTAGGTGTAATTAGGGTTGAATTATATGATTTTGTTCGTATGAAATTGTTGGGTTTGTCGATTCATTATGTACGTCGATTCGATTTATGTTATTAGCGTGAGATTTACCCGACTTCTTCATGTCGTTTTCGTTATTGGGTAACTTCGATGTTGATTTGAACTACCATTCTTTTGTGGGCATCACAGTTTGATTTTGTTTTCGATGATCGATGATTTTTCTGGCTTCGACTTGAACTGCTTGGTTTACTAGACTGTGATAGTGGTTTAGCTCCGGATTGAATAGTTCGACTTTGTTTTGTTTCTGGTACTCTATCTCGGCTACTAGTTTCATATAGTATCATGTCATTCTGTTTTATATCCATTTGATTACAGTTCAATGCATATTGATGTATTTTGCATCTATTGTAGTTGTTCATGTGCTCCTATACAATGCTTTTGGTTTTGTTTCTCGGCCATGAGTTCATCTGAGTTTGCATAACATTGTTTTGAATCTGGTACGGTGCTGTTTGATTTCATGGTCACGTATATATCTCTCTGATTTTTGGTTCTTTAGCTGTCTTGACCATTTAAGTAAATTAGGGGTCTGTAGTTCGGAGTTGTCACCTCTCTGGTCTCTGCATCTTCCAGTTACATCACTGTTTCTTGTGTCTTACAATATATGTGCATACCCACGTATGTTTTGTGTATGCTTATACTGTACTGTGTAGTGACGTACTTGTAGTTGTAGCATGATAATCTTGTCTACACTATCTGACTTTTGTCTGGGTTCACTACTGTCTTTGTAGTTGTTTGAGTCTAGTTGCATTACTATCTTATTCGATATGGAGATCCACTGTTTGGTTAGACTTGAACTAACTGCACACATATATGTATATGTTTACTTCATGAAGTTCATGTACATATCCATATTTCATATGTTGGTCTGGTCTTGCCTTTGCATTGAACTGTGCTCAGTTTAACTTGAGTTTTGTCACACTTTGATCATTGTAGTCTGCACCTCTGTACATTCATGTGATCTAATCTGGGTTTGAGTTACTGGTTTCCTCTGGAGCTTTGCATTCATGTTGTATGTGTAGATGGCCTTGATCATATTGACTAACTGTCTTTGTGATGCCTGTTTCAGTAAGCTTGATGTGAGTTGTATTTTCATCACTTTCTGTTGTAAGTGCTTGTATCATCCCCATTGCTTTGATATTGATGATGCTCTGTCCAGTTTTGGTTAGTCTGCGTTTGGTATTGTTCTATTCTTGAGACATGACTCGTTGCATTTAGTAGTTAGTATTCCACTTGAGCATTTGAATGTGTACAGTCATATATTTCATGTTGCTATGGTTTCTGTAGCCTTCATATATGGGCATACATTTGTTCTGAAGTGTAGCTTCACTTGAGTCGTTTACTGATATTGCTTTACTTCCCTGTGGCCATTTTTAGTTGCACTGGTCATTTCCAGCTGCTTGAACTTCATTTGAGCTTCTGATGATCACCTCTGGCATTATTCATTTCTATTACATTGAGATTCATTGATTTGAGTTGATGTCATTTGTTTCTGGTTCAAGTATAAGCCAGTTTCATTTGCGTTGTTATTACACTTGTGTTGAACCCGATTTCGGGGTTTGACCTGGTGATCATTTGTGACTTTCACTGAGCTTTTGCGTATCTTTTGCGATAGTGGCGAGGCAGTACACGCGTGTGTGTACTGCAGGCGTGTACTGCAGCCCTATCAGATTTGACAGTTTTAAATTGATTTAGTCGATTTGATAAATTGTTTATTTATCTCTATTGATGATTTAAATCTGCTGATTTTTGTTAAACACTGTTAAGTGTTATATTGTCCGTTATCCGGTTTCTTTGTTTAAAGAATCGGATAGACGGGAATTATTGTGACTGTCGTCTATTTAAATTATTACTGCCTATATGCACTAATAAACTGGGTTGAATTAGACTGACCTGGGTATTATTTTCTTTTGAATGTAATACTCGGGTCAGACCCGAGTTATTTCAGGTTGTAGATTTTCTTCTTTGAGTTGCTGTTCAGGATATGAAGACTTTTCACATCTTCTGAAGTTGTCAGTGTCATTTTGTAGTGGTCGTGTTATTGTATAGAACGATATGTATTCATGTATATTAGTCGATAATGTACTTGTATATATAACTTCTAGAGTCGACAGTTGTAGTTGTATCATATGTATTGTGTCAACTATGTATTAACTGACATCAGTTATATATATATATGAGACTTTTGTTATTATCTGTGTTATTGTTATATCTAATGTCCTAAACTATTATGAACCGTCGTAGTTCGTTTTATACTAGTATTGGGTGTGTCGATGGGAGTAAATAAATAATTTGATGAAAAATAAAAAGTATGTACCGTTCCTATCGAGATAACCAATATTAGTGTGAGGCCAATTACGGATGGTCGCTCCTATCCAGCCTTATTCTTCGTAATAATAGACAGTATTTCCTTTAATACTCTTTGTTATTATGAGCATAGAGGTGGGGCGTTACATTTCCAAACGTCTCATATTGAATTGTTTTATTCATTTTTTGTTGAAATACTATATTTTCTTTATAAAAATATATTTTGACTTTTTATTTGACAAGAAAATGTGACAACCTACCTTTTTTAGATGTTTTAAATCGATAGTAAACCACACATGTCTAACTCAACCATTCAAAAGGGTAGATTATCAATGGGGTTTAATAAGAAAATAAGAGAAAAGAAGGAAAGCAAAACACAGAATCTCGTAGTGGAATTACAAAATAATCAAATAAATAGTTCATGAAGCTGTTTTACAATATAAATTTGATTACACAATTTTTACAACAAAATCAGAGTACAATCAACAAACATACCAAAATAATGCAGCGGAATAATAACAGTAAATACGATCAAGAAAACTCCATCTACGTCCTCCAGAAATAATGTCTTCAAACATTGAAAAGCTCAGGTTGACCCGAGCGTAATGAAAAGACAAAACACTAGAGTCAGAACTAAAAGTTCTTATGTAAGTTAAATAAACAACAAATAAATATGAGTGTAATAGCTTCAGAGATGTTTACGAAATTTTACATCTCCTATCATGGGTATAACGTGAGTACAATAACTTAAGAGATGTTATGAGATTTTCCATCTCCTAAGGATCCGTTAAACTATCGGTATATAGTAAGATACACTATATATGTAGTGTCTATCAGTAAAGTAAGATACACTATATACGTGTACCAACGCACCGGAGAATTTGGATGAACGGAAAGTGTTTCAGGATAAAAGAGAAAGTGCATGTGCTACCCAGTCAATTTTTTTTGAGATCGGACGTTCTGGCAGCACGTACGACTTAAAAATGTCCAAAAATAACGCCTTGGGACACAGTATCGGATTTCGATGAAACTTGTGTCATTGGAATGGGAGAAATACAACGATTCATGCGTTCAAAGAATCGTCGCAACTGGATATTCTTAGAAGCCGTACGAGTAAAGCGTGCATTGAAATTTTAAAAAATTATAGAAAAGAGGTCCATTCAAATCTAACTGTATCTCAACCCTTTAAATACTCCTTTACCCAATACCGTAGTCGACTGATTACATCTCATTTCCCCCGCATCTCATTATTCCTATGGCAGTAACTCCCTCTCTTCTTTCTCTTGTCCTTTCTCCATCAAATATCCACCATTTCAGACTGAATAAAAGTCAAGTCCCTTTATTTTTCCGAGGGTCACGCAGCCATGTCCTCAGATCGAACGGACGCTGGCCGTGGTGGCCGAAAACAATGGATCTGACGAATGAATGGTTTTTGTAGGAGATCGAAAATGGATTTTGATGATATGAGTTTTTTTCATATCGACGAGGGGAGTGTGGAAACATATATCATTTTGCTAGTGATGAACGTAGTGGTTAGCGGAAGCTTGAAAAGTTTTGAAACAAGAAACGAGTCTTGGTGCATTATCTCATGAACGTAGGCTGAGGTGGAGGTTGAACAATCGTCGGAGTGGTTGGTTGCTGCGGTGGTGGTGGGCGAAGTCGGAGGTGGTCTGGTTGGTGATGGGATGTGACATAGGTAGTAAGAAAGAAAAAATGTAAAGTAGCAGGTCGTTGTTGAAGCTGGGGTTGACGAAGCTAAGGCAGACTTACGGTAGCAGGCAGGGGTGGCAAGCGGCAAGGTGTAGGTGGGGTAGCCGATTGTGTGTTAGAGGTAGTGAAGCATGTGCATGCTTTATTTTTGTTAAGGAAGTTGACTACATGCAAAAGAGGGAGGAAAGAAATTATGATGTGGCATGGGAAAGGGAATTTTCCTGGGTGTGTGTACAGGAGTTACATGTAAAGCATAGAAAAGGTAATTATGAAATAGGTTAGTTGATTGTTTAATCATAAATTAGGGATACTTAATTAGTTAATATATACATATTTAAATCGAAATCTTATATCGCCCGTATCTTTTTCATGCGAGGTCCGATTAGGTTCCTTACATTGCGCTCGTGATGGAGAGCTCTACGATTTGGCATTGGGTTGTCAGCTTTTGATAAGGCAAGTGATATTTTCTCTCACCGTACTATGATTATTAATATAGTATTAAAACGACATTTTGAAATGATTTCTAACTTCAAAATATGATTTCTAGTATATGTAAACCTACATCTTATTTTATAAGAGAATTAAAAGTATTTTAAGATGGTTTTTAAATTAAATATCATGTTTTTCTCATGGATGCACTATTTTGACAATATTGTTAGACTTGGGCTATTTTTGATATTAATCTCACATTAGTTGCATGGATGTATTGTATTGTGTTATTATGGATATATGTAGTTATTATAGACATTTCTATGCTTGTTGGTAGCATGTGTGCTTGTTTGCTTAGTTGGTTGAAAACGTTGATCGAAGGCGATATAATATTAAAAATATCCCATAGGATATGATTTCGTGCATAGAATTTCATGCACGCCGATTGATTTGAAGAAGAAAGATGGACTTGGGGACATGCTTCAGATTTCAGGACATATGCCAGATCCTTTTGTTTTGTTTGTACTTAACCACTTTTGGTTAAGTACATAAACAAAGTTGTCGTTATCGACTACTCTGGAGTGGTCGATATTTGCCACTATTGATGATGGCTGATTTGGCCAATTTTGGCATGGATAATAGAGAGAATTTGAGGAGCATGATGTGATGGTTCATTCGATATTTGATTTCAAGGCTATGACACTTCAATGAGAGATTTGGCACTGAAGCAAGGATGCGACGCTTCAATGCAATGACTTCATGATTCGACGATGATGATTCCATTATGGGAAGTGATGGATTTGACGATAGATAGTTATACTTAGGGATGCAGAGTAGGCGATGATTATTCGGATTGATGGAACTATCGAAGAAGGGTTATGGGATGCATGATGACATTCTAAGACTAATGATGGTTGTCCAGGATAGTTCCCAACTGCGACGATTGCAGACCGGAGTTGTAAGAACATTTCAGTGATGAGCTTTGCTATAGATGACATGTGCAAAGGGATCATTGATATTCGTTGGTTTCAAAGTGTACTCTTAAGGCAGAGGCATGTGAGGACGCTCACTTGGGCTATGTCATGTGCCTAGATCAAATGATGACCTGATCCATTTACCCTTGACTATTATGTCGTGTGCAATCTAGTTCTTGGCCTTTTGAGTGGCATGTATTCGAGTTCCAAGAAACCTGGATGTTGAGTAGTCCTTGACTGTATGATGCGGCCATACAAGTATCATATATCCAAGGCACTGAGCGAGTGAATGTGATGATGAATGAAGGATGTTATGTTTTTTTAACTGTTTTTATCACCTTAGGGATATCACCCAATGTAGATGTTACTGATGCAGATATCTGGACACCCTTAGTACCTTGTACATAGTATACCCATGATGACTATCATAAAGTAGCGTATATCTTTTGTATGTGCCACCTCTTTCGATACAGGGACATGTCAGGTATGATTCTCCATACCCTCTGTTCCATATACTACATCGACTTTTATAGTGTTGTGAGATTATTTATCGCTCATACAAGACATTTATCTAACTCAAGGTTTTATGCTTTGCTTCCTATTATCTCGAGTACTCTTAAATGAGTAGACTAGATAGAAGGTGTAAATGGCACTTGGAACTGTGCAGATGGACTAGTGGGAGGTGACGCTTTCTCATATTTATATATTAGGCTTATTATTATTTATTCCACTATACGACACAGTTGAGCCTTGACAGTGTTGACTTACTATTATTAGGGATAGTTTACCAGTGAGTTTATTTATCATTTGTATAAACTCTGTTACTATTTTGTATAAATGCATAAGCCTGTGTACTCTTATTCAGTGGTCCATGTAGTCATTACTATCTCACTTGTTTTATATCTGTGATGACTATTATATTTTATCCGATGCATCGTGAGATATATCACAGGTTATGTGATTTTGTGATGTTTTCTTTGTTCCTTTCTCTTCTCTTCTATTTCCCTTCTTTACTTCTTTTTCTTTCCCTTGAAAATCATCCTACATCGACCAGATGCTCCAACACCACACTATTCAGTTATACGAGCATCATATGTGTAGTGCAGTCATCACAATTGGTATCAAAGCGAGGCTACGAGGTTAACCTAAGTTGATACCATGATCTAGTAGAGATAGGATAGGGGTTGTCGCCTTAGACTGGATTGAGAGTGTACCTATATATGAAAGAATGTGTATTTGTTATATATTTTGGTTTTCAAAACTATATAGTGGTACATATAGTATATAAGTTGTACTGCACTATTGATGTAGTTTTATTCTATGAGACACTGATCATTCTTATTATAGAATAGGAGTGATTTGACATACGAGAAATGTTGGTATTGACTCCATCTATGTAGTAGAGGAATGGGCAAGATCGGGGGTCACTAACCCCGATTTACAGAATATTTGCTATGATGGTGCGAAACATTTTATGTAATGCTTAACTTGCTCTAGATGATTTTGCTGCTCAAGTTTAAACACCTAGAGTCAACTTCGTCGAGCTGTATAAAGGCTACGTGACTCTAGAAGGCATACCGTAACTTGAAATAGAGTCGACTAATGAGGTGCAAGACAGGATGGATATTTGTGAAAGGACCTTTTATGACTTGGAGTTAGATGATGCAATGAGGTAGAAGTTGACCTCTAGATGACTCGAGGGATGGACAATGAACTGGTGGATTGCCTTTATAGCTTCAATTTCCCGAGGATCACATTACTTGGGATTATTTCATAGTTCGCTTCAAAGAAAATTTATCTTGACTTTTCAAAAGTCGACGTTCTTTAGGATTTTTGCCAACTTGAAATAAGGCGATATGCCTGTATCGGAGTATATGGCCGAATTCGATGTGATATCGAAGTACGGTCTATCTTTCATTGATAATGAAAAGTTTATCATTGGGTTGAGTGATCATCTTGGAAAGCGATTGATTGGTTATATTGACGAGAGCTTCGAGAAGTTAATAGAAAAGGCTGTACGATGTGGGAGCCTGTACCCAATATAGAAGGGTTGTCCCAAACTAAATAAGTAGAGACAAACTGTGGAAGCATATGCATTAAATGCCATTCTGATTTCATCGAGTGCTTCATCAGCGAAAGAGAAGGGAAATGGCATTACCATTTGAGGTATGCTTTCCCCTTATGGCGTTTCCATACGTGTTTTATTTAACGTCGAGGTTTCATACTCCTTCATATCCAGTGATTTGTAGATAGATTGAGATCGAGACGCGAAAATTGTTGACAACCTTTAAATTATAACGAACCTTGATAGGTGCTCTGCCATCCTATACATGATTTATCAAGTCCTCGCCTTATTAAATCATGGATGTTTGTTTGTTGGTTATTGATTTGTTTTGGGGTTTAGCTGGGTTCGGTATTATAGTCTGGGAATTGACTGGCTAAAGGGGTACAGAATAATGGTGGATTGTTAGAGGCCGTTGATTACTTTAAGGACTGACGATGAGTGGAAGGTAGTGTTCGGTTTCCCACCTAATGATGAGGTAATGGTTAGCTTTCTATATTCGCTTGATATCCACACGATGAGTTTTCATCTATGCCTATAGTTAGAGAGTGTTCGGACATATTCGATAAATTGATCGGTTACCACTATATAGGGATTGGGTTCCGTATCGATCTGGTTAGAGGGGCTAGACCAATAGTTATGTCTTTAAGGCATAACTTTCCCAAAGACCAGAGGAAACTAAAGGCGCGAGTGGATGATCTATTGAGGCGAAGGTTTATTCGTAGGAGCATATTTAAGTGGAATGCACCTATAATGTTCGCCATTAAGGCAGATGGCTCTTTGAGGTTGTTTGTTGATTAACGTTAGCCGAATGAGATGATGAATAAGTATCCACTGCCACTTATTGATGGCTTGTTCGATCTTCTCTATAGCGTGAAGGTGTTCTCTCAGTTGGACTTTGCGATGGGGTTTCATCCACTGAGAGTATCTAGGGAAGGTGTGTCGATCCAGCTTTTCATACGCTACCTTGATTTTTGATTGGTTGGTTATTCCGTTCGAGCTAACCAACGCGACAACATGCTTTGTTGATCTCATGAACTGTGTTTCAAGGGATCACTTGAGTAAGTTTGTACTTGTACTCATTGATGGTACTTTCGATTTTCGACTACCTATGGACGAAAGAGGAGCACAAGACACGATTGATGATTGTGTTGGAGGTGTTGAGAAAATGTCGATTGATGATGAAGACTTCGAAGTGTGACTTCTAGAGGAGGGAAGTGAGATGCTTGGGTCACATTGTTTCGGAGTAGGACATTACTAAGGATCCTGCAAGTTACGACAGCCCATGATTTGAGCAGACCCAAGTGTGTTACAGATGAGAAGTTTCCTTGGATTGGTGGGACCATGGACTTCTCAAAGGTAGTAGCACCGTTAACTGACTTTACGAAGAGAATCAAACTTTTATTTGAGAAGCAAGGTGTCAAAACGCATTAATGATTCTGATAGAGGGGTTAACGAGTGCACCGATGTTATTCATTCTGAGTAGGAATGAGGAGTCGATAGTACACACACATGCTTGTGGTACTTAACTAGGTACAATATTGATTGTAGAAAGGTAAGGTTGTCGCATATGCTAGTCAACAACCGAAACTTCATGAGAGGAAGTATCCAACTCATGTTTGGAGTTAGTGGCGATAGTATTTTCTTCGGAGACTTGGAGGCTCTATCTATTAGGAGAAGGGTTCGAGTTATTCACTGATCCTACATCATTGAAGTATCTCTTATCTGAGATGGTCTTAACTTTCGCAAGTAGCGATGGTTGGAATTCTAAACCTCCTACGACTTTGACAATTCCTATACGCTTGTAAGGGAAAAGTAGTCTTTGATGTTTTGAGTGGAAGACATACCAGTTTGGGAGCGATATTCCTAGGGTGCATATTGCTCGAGTTTATGACTAGTTATGACTTCGAAACTCGATGAAAGCTATGGCCAAAGATGATGGCTAGTTTGAATATCAAACCTATTTTGATTTAGCGGATCGGTGATAGTCAGAGCGTGAAGCTAGACTAGTGGATATCATGGCTAAATTAGAGGAACAAGTAGTGTCTTAGAGGTGATACAGTGCGGACTCGATTGAGACAGTTGGCTCCATATTGATAAGATATTGTTTGTTATCGATGTCGATGGCTTCGGGGATGAGGAACTACAAGAGTGTTCTCATTCGAGACTGACTATACATCCCGATGACATTAAAATATACCATAATACGAGGTAGACATTTTATTAGGAAGTGATGAATAAGGACGCCGGACATTCATTTCAAGACGAATGGATTGTCAACTAGTTAATGCTAAACAAAAGAAGCCAAGTGGTTGCTACATCCATTTGAGATTCCCAAGTGGAAATAGGAATAGATATAGACGGGCTTGATCTATGGAATTCCGAGGACTAGACGAGAATACAATAGCATTTTAGTCACGGTCGATGGATTGATGAAGAATGCTAGATTTATATTCGTTAAGTCGGAATGGCATTCAAATTAGTCGAGTTATATGCGGAATGGATAGTGCGATTTCATCGTGCACCAAGAGCATTGTAAGTTTCCAAAACCCATTCTCACTGGCGGGTTTTGGGAGAGCTTACAAGAGGCATTTGAAAATTAGGCACCAAATCGACTAGATGATAGCGAAACTGAACCAGAAACTTTGAGACCTCGTAGGCTCACTTGAATCATGAGACATGACATGAAACAGGTTAGGAGGAAGACTTTAACACCCATATTTTAGTTAAATATTATTCAGGACATTTAATTGGACAAATTAAATAGAAAAATATAAAGATTTAAGGAGAACGAGATTTGAAACTTAATAAGACTGTGCCATATTAATTAATTAAGTAAGATTGTTTTAAAAGCTAAACATATAAAAGAATATATGAGAAGGCAATTTAGGTAATAGATCTATCCTTTGACTTAAACCCTCTCTCCCTCATATCATTCTCATTTTTATCAAACAAAGTAATCAAAAGAAAGAAGAAAAGAGGCCAGCAACAACCTAGGGAAGAAATCACAAAATCAAGGGGATTTAAGGAAGAAGAAGTACAGGGAGACTAAAACAACAACAAATCTCAACTCCAACATTAAATAAAAGGTGGATGATGCTAAAATAAATCTCTTTATCTCTTGATTTATTCAGTTATGGATAGTACCCGAACTCGTTTTGTTTGTTTTGCCAAGTTATGGTTGAATAATCATTGTATAGATAGAATAATGATTTATTGAATTATTATGAAATTATTTAAGTGGGTTTTAAGGGTGAAACCTAGGTTTTTAAGCTCCAAACAATTTGAACTTTTGATATATTATGTAAAATGATAATTTGAAGAAGGGTTTTTAATTTCGTAATTTTCCAAATTTAATTGATTATTTTATGAATTTATTAAGAAGGAAATTGGGCAAATTTTGGGTTTTAATTATTGAAAATAATTAAA
This sequence comes from Allium fistulosum, assembly GCA_030737815.1. Classification (NCBI taxonomy): domain Eukaryota; kingdom Viridiplantae; phylum Streptophyta; class Magnoliopsida; order Asparagales; family Amaryllidaceae; genus Allium; species Allium fistulosum. Next base: position 1,623,240,340 of record CM060901.1, read on the forward strand.
TATAGTTTTTGGCTCCAAAATTTTTATATGATAAAGAACATGATATTTTGGAATTTATATGAATTTTTAGGATTTTTCCCAAGTAATTGTGGGTTATTATGAAATTATTACACTAGTTAAGCATTTAAAAGGATAATTAATTAGTTGTTATATTTTTTGGAACTTATAAATGACATGTGACAATATTTTCTGAAAAGAAATTGAAAAAAGTTATGTTTATCTAAAAGAAATTGGACAAAAGATTAAGATTTGATAATAAGTAGTTGCTTTTATTAGAAATAAATCGGTTTTCTTTGTAATTACGTTAATGACATGTCGCTTATATCCTTAACGAGCCTAAAGGAATAACGGCACCATGAATGTCAACATCGATGAGGTGGAAAGCATAGGATAACTACTCAGGTGTTATGGAGTGATACCAACTGCTTCGAAGTGGACAACGACGACAACCCATGAATGGCGGCATTACCCTCTCGTAATTCAATTAAGAGTTTAAAAGCTTTAGTGTCGGCATCGACGATGTCGCATGTTTTCACCTTTGATTTAAGTGACGTCGCATGTCTGCACTTCGACTATTTTCTATACCGAGGTAGAGATGCAACGTGTCTTGACTTCGACTCTATCCATGAAGCAGCATAATAGCCGAAGTAATTTAAGCATGTGAATTTCATAATGACGTCGAGGGTCTTGATGCCATTGTGCATCAAGGTCGGTGACCTTATACACCTAGCTTTAGTGTCGATGTCGCATGGTTGTGACATCACAATTCATCTTTTTAAGGCCGAAGAGGCTTGTTTTTATGTCAACTAAGATTGTTTTGAAAGGAGCGAAGAGGCCTATGTTTTAGAGGATCGATGACCCTATATCTTTAGCAGTTTGCCATATAATTTATAAAGGTTTTAATTTTTTGTTCTTCGACCCTGATGGAGGTCGACAAAATTTTTAATGCCACGTGTTTTCAAAAGATAAACCTATCCTAACTTATTTTGGCAACACGCCCGATAAGGATGAGGGGCGAAGTCCTCATACCCTCGTCGTAAACATCCATTGTAATATGAAATGGCATGAGACTCAGGTAATATAAAGAGCTATATATTTCCTTGGATTAAATAGGAAATTGAAGGGAATAATCATACATCATTATGAAAATGTTTTCAAAGGATTAAATGATGAATTAGCCCAAGTTTTGAGCTAAAATTTCCAAAGGGAATATTACTTAAGATTATGTAATTATGAGATGTGAAAGATTATTTATTGAACACAATTGAATGATGGATTCTATATGTTCTTGTGTCTATGTGATCGGTTATTATGCATGTTGTTATTATCATACTCACATCATTTATAACCCATAACTGCATCTTGAGGTATTAAGGGGCAGAATAACCTGCTAAGTTGACCAAGTAGTGAGTATAAACAAAATTAACTCCTGAGTGAGTAGAATTGCACCCAGGAGATCAGGTAGATCAGAAGCATAGGATGCCCAGAACTGATCAAAAGATTATTGATTTAAACAGGTTGTTAGAAGGGTCGAATAGATTCATAGTCATCCCATAAAAACTATGCCATGAGAAATATTATTGGAAGATTCTAATAGGTTTCTAGTGGTCCCATGAAAACTATATCCAGATGATGTTATTGATAGAAAACAATAGGTTCATAGTGATCCCATGAAAACTATGATTTGAGAGATATTATTGGAGAATCCAATAAGTTCATAATATGCCCATGAAAATTATGATTGGTAGGTTATTGGTAGAAACCAATAGGTTCTTAGTGATCACATGAAAACTATGAAGTTGGGTGATTGTCCTTAAGAATTGAGATAGGTTATTAGTTATCCCATGAAAACTAATAGGTTCATAGTGACCCTAGAAAATCTATAAATTTGGACAGATAGTTAGATAAATTGGGATAGGTAATCCCAGGTATATTGCATTCTTGCTTATCATCATATATTGTTATGTTTTAACATTGTGGATGTAGAAGCACAGTATGTAGTTAATGTATTTTAATTTAAGATACTAGTGAGGGGAAAACCCGTTCCGCTTAGTGACGTGGTCTCACTAGATATCTATTTGGTTCGAGATGGTACGTTATTATTCACACCGGACTATTGTTTGATTCGAAGTATTTGTCTTTCCGCTTAAACTCTCGGGTGCTCATTTGAGTAGATCAAGAATAATGCTTTCAGGTTTCCATTAGGGGAATAAGATTATAGAGACATGCATGAGACATTCTAGCTAATTAGGAGTTCTTATCCGATCTGTTGTGTGTTTGATTTGTTTGAAAGTATGTAAGGGCAAAGAGTTTTTGAAAACTTAATCCTAATAAATCAGAAAATATGATTGGGGTATGAGATAACGCTATAATAATGTACTTGTATTTGCTATATATAAGTATGTATTCTATCATTATTCTCCCCTCTCTCTTAGACCATTCTTATGTATTTGACTAAGACTCATATACAAATTTACAAGAAAAATGAAAGAGTGAATCTAGGTGGCGAAACTACCACAACCAATAGGAATGCTCGACAACACACTAGAAGGAACCAGGGTCGATAGACAAATGCTAATCAAAATGCAAATGCCAACGTAGGTGCCGCAACCCCACCATTGGATATTGGGACTATGTATCAGTTCTTTGTCAATCTTATGTAAGCTAGAGCTGCTATAGGAGTAGTTGATGGAAATTCTATTAATGTAGGAGGAGTTAATCCCATAGCTTCAGTTGGTAATAACTATGCCAAGCTGAGCCGAGATTATACCAGTCTGGGTGGAAAGCCTTTTCTAGGAACTGAAGATGCAGTTGAAGTGGAAAATTGGTTGTTGCACTGCGAGAATTTCCGCTGATTTAGGATTGAATGATGAGCTGAAAAGGAGATTGGCTTCTAGATAGATGCAGGGAGCTACTTTATTCTAGTGGAGCAAAGTTACAGTAGGAGTACCTAAGGAGGAGTTGACTTAGGCGGATTTTCGAAGGAGATTTAAGAAAAGATTTTTGTCTGAAGTAGCTAATTCCACTTTGCTCAAGAAGTTTATAGATTGGAGCAAGGGGATATGATGGTATTGGAATAGTATGCTAAGTTTGATGAGCTATCTAGATATGGATACGCTACTACTGACGCCGTGACTAAGTGCAATGAGAAATTTATCCAGAGGTTGAGGCCGGAGATCGCTAGGGAACCATGCCGCATCTTAGAGATCCATCGAACGCAGTGGTGGAAATGGCTGTCCGGATGAAGAAATGCTTTCTACTTTTATGAAGGAGAAGTCAATAGAGACTCAAGGTTCCTAGGGAAAGAAGAGGAAGTTCTTTAAGAAGAAGGGATTTTAGAAGGGCGAAGCTGCTACGAAAGGGAAAGCTAATGTTGTTTGCTTCAAATGCAACAAGAAAGGACATTACACTTATGAGTGTCAGACTAATAAAGGGAAGAAGGTTACAGAAAAGAAATGTGTGAAGTGTTTCAACTGTGACCATATAGGTCACTACAAGAATCTGTGTCCAGAGCCGGTCAGAGCTGACAAAGTAAAAGTTTTCGCTTTAGAGCCATCATCTTCCAGACCAACTGCTGCTGAGAAAGGAAAGTCTATGATGGAAGGTATGCTTTTGTTTCATAGCATACTAATTAGAGTATTGTTTAAACTGGTGCGTCGCATTTATTTATATCTCAGTGTTTGGTTGATAAGTTATGTTTAGAACCATTATACCTTGTTATTTCCTTAAGGGTATCTAATCTGATAGGAGGGTATGTAACTCTTGGGATGAGATGTTACTATCTAAAATTTGAGTTTCTAAGTTATACTTTTGCCTGTAGTTTGTATGTTTTTAATTTTGCGGGTTTTGAGATTATTTTGGGTATGGATTGGTTGAGTAGATACGATGCTAGGATATTTTTCCAAGATAGGAGAATATCATTGAGTCACCTAGATAGTAGTGACAGAATAGTATACTCAGTTGAGAATTCGATTCTAGGAATTTATGCTTTATTGGGTGCCACAGAAGTGGAAGACGAATTGAATCGGGTTTTAATTGTAAGAGAATTTGCAGATGTTTTTGAGCCAGTTACAGACTACCACCGAAACGATCTATTGAATATTTAATAGATCTTTTACCTAGAGCAGAACTCATAAGTAGACCACCTAGCAGAATCAAACCTACCGAGATGAAGGATTTAAAGGTGCAAGTAGTGAAATTAAAAGGAAAGAGTATTATTAAACCAAGCAGTTCGCCTTGAGAGAACCCATGGTATTCGTGAAGAAATTGGATGGGTAATTGAGATTGTGTATCGATTGTCATAAGCTGAACGAAAGGATGATAAAGAATAGACATCCTTTGTCGAGGATTGATGATTGTTTGATCAGTTGAGTGGAGCCAAAGTATTTTCCTAGTTGGATTTGGTGATAGGGTTCCATCAATTGAGAGTGGTGGAGGATAGTATTTCTTAGACGGCATTACAAAGGAGGTATAGTTCGTACGAGTGGTTAGTAATGCCATTCGGATTGACTAATGCACCTACTTTCTTAGTGGACTTGATGAGCCGTATATTCCGAGAGCACTTGGATAGGTTCGTGTTGGTATTCATCGATGAAATTTTGATATATTCTAAGGATGAAAGAGATCATGATATTCATATTAGAATAGTTCTAGAGACACTGAGGCAACATCAACATAAAGCGAAATTTTCGAAGTGTCTTTTTGGAAGAAAGAAGTGAAGTTTCTTGGTCATATAGTTTCAGAGAAAGGGTTGTCAGTCGATCCTGCCAAAGTCGAAGCTGTTAACAATTGCAAATGACCTGAGACGGTGACCGAGATAAGAAGTTTTCTTGGACTATTTGGCTATTATCGAAGATTTATTAAGGATTTCTCACGAATAGCGGCACCCTTGACTAAACTAATCATAAAGGACGTGAAATTTATTTGGTCAGATAAATGCGAGAAAGCATTCCTTAAGTTGAAACATTTATTGACCAACGCATCCGTGTTAGTAGTTCCAGATGGGAATCGGGATTTAGTGGTGTATACGGATGCATGTAGAACTGGATTAGAAGTCGTGTTGATGTAGAAGGGTAAAGTTATTACCTACGCTTCTCAATAGCTAAGACCGCATGAAGTTAGATATCCGACTTGTGATTTGGAGTTGGCAGCGGTGTTTTTTGCGTTGAAAGTGTGGAGACACTACCTCTTAGGAAAGCGATTAGAGTTGTATATAGATCACAAGTCTTTGAGGTATTTATTCTCTCAGAAAGAGTTGAATATGAGATAGCAGAGATGGCTGGAGTTTTTAGCAGCATTTGATTTTGGTATTAAGTATACACCTGGGAAAGGGAATAAAGTTGTCGATGCCCTTAGCAAGAAACATCAGAATGTGGTGTAAGCTATGTTGGTAGAATGGAAGGATCTAGAGGCATTGACTACTTTTAGTGTGCAGTTAAGATCAACTGGTAGTTCTAGTCAGAATACAGCCATATTATCCTTCTTGGAAGTTCGACTAGCATTGATCGAAAGAATTGCTTCTGATCCATTGTTAGCCAAGAAGATTAGAATGCTAGAAGGTGGAACTGAGATTGACGATCTAAAGGATTTTAGTTTTGACCAAAAGGGATGGTTGTGGAAGAAGGGACCATTGTGTGTTCTAGATGTTGGTGACCTAAGGGGAGAAGTTCTTAGGAAGTGTCATCGATCTAAGTTTACGGTTCATCCTGGGGGAACCAAGATTGTCAAGATATGAAGAGAAGTTTCTTCTGGAAGGTATGGAAAGAGATGTGGGCTTATGGGAAAAGCAATGAGCGAATTGCTAGTAAGTAAAAGTCGAACATCAGAAGCTGAGTGGTTTGCTTCAGCCTTCAGACATACCCATTTGGAAATGGGATTCGATATCCATGGACTGCATTGATGGGTTGCCAAGGTCAAGTAGAGGAAATGAAAGTATATAGGTCATAGGAGACGGACTGACCAAGAGTGCCCATTTCATTCCCGTTAAGTCAACTATGATGGCACCTGTTTTGGCTAAGTTATTTATGAAAAACATTGTTAGGCTGCATGGGATTCCTAGTAGTATAGTAAGTGACAGAGATACTTTTTTCACCAGTTAATTCTGAAAGAGTCTACAAGAGATATTACGTACCAAACGTAAGATGGGTATAGCTTACACCCACAGACAGATGGGAAGACAGAGAGAGTCAATAAGATACTTGAAGATTTTTTGAGAGCTTGTGTACTAGATTTTAGTGGGTCATGGGAAGAACATTTGCACTTGGTTCGGCTTTTCTGTAATAATAGTTATCAAACTAGTATAGGAATGGCGCATTTCGAAGCTTTGTATGTAGGGCCGTGCAAATCACTAGTGTGTTAGTTAGAGATCGAAGACAGATTAGTTCTAAATCCAGATCTGGTGAGGGAAGCAATAGAGAAGATTGAGTTAATCTCGGGTAGGATGAAGGTAGCTCAGTCTAGGTAGAAGGGTTACACAAATAAGAGGTATAAAGATCTAGATTTCTTAGTTGGAGACAAGATTTTTATCAAAGTATCACCGATGAAAGGTATGGTGCGATTCGGAAAGACAGGAAAGTTAGCACCGAGATATGTTGGACCATTCCCTATTATAGAGAGGATCGGAAAACTCGCATACTGAGTAGTTTGACAAGTGTCCATAATGTGTTTCATGTTTCTCATCTTAGGAAGTATGTGCATGATCCAAAGACTACTATTGCTCCGACGGTATTGGAAGACTTAGTAGTAGAGGAGGATCTGACTTTTGTGAAGCAACTAGTTCGAATTGTAGAAAGAGATGAGAAGAGGTTAAAGAACAAGACAGTAAAGTTGATGAAAGTCCAGTGAGTGGCAATGAGAAAGACTGTACTTCCGAGATAGAGGACAGGAATAAAGAGACTTATCCTGCACTATTTTGAGTGTATGTTCTATATTCGTTGTATACGGACTATCTACTAATCAAATAGGCTAGTATTATTGTTTTATGATGCTACATTTGTTTGCATGTTTGATATGCTTGTTATGTAGTCCTTATTGAATTTCGAGGATGAAATTCTTTAAGGAGGGGAACCTATAACACCCCTATTTTAGTTAAACATTACTCAGGATATTTAATTGGACAAATTAAATAGAATAATATAAAGAGTTAAAGAGAATGAGATTTGAAACTTAATACGGTCGTGCCATATTAATTAATTAAGAATGTTTTAAAAGCTAAACATATAAAAGAATATATGAGAAGGGAAATTTAGGGAATAGATCTATCCTTTGCCTTAAACCCTCTCCTCCTCATATCATTCTCATTTTTCTCAATCAAACATCAAAAGAAAGATGAAAAGAGGTTGGCCACAACCTAGGGAAGAAATCACGAAATCAAGGGGATTCAAGGGAGAAGAAACTAAGAGAGACTAAAGCAACAACAAACCTCAACTCCAACATTAAATAAAAGGTGAATAATGCTAAAACCATCACTTTTATCTCTTGATTGATTTGGTTATGGATGGTACCCAAACTCATTTCAGTTGTTTTGCCAAGTTATGGTTGATTAATCATTGTTTGGATAGAATAATGATTTATGGAATTATTACGAAATTATTTAAGTGGGTATTAAAGGTAAAACATAAGTTTTTAAGCTCCAAATGATTCGAACTTTTGATATGTTGTGTAAAATGATAATTTGGAGATGGGTTTTTAATTTCGTAATTTTCCAAACTTATATTTAATGAATTTCCTAAGGAGGAAATTGGATAAATTTTCAGATTTTAATTATTAAAAGTAGTTAAATATAGTTTTTGGGTTCTAAATTTTTATATGATAAAGAATGCCATATTTTGGAATTTCTTTAAATTTTTGGATTTTTCCAAAGTAATTATGGTTTATTATGAAATTATTATGCTAGATGAGCATTTAAAAGGATAACTATTTAAGGGAATTAATTAATTAGTTGTTATATGTTTTGGAACTTGTAAATGATATATGAAAGTATTTTCTGATTAGAAATTGAAAAAGGTTTTGTTTATCCAATAGAAATTGGACAAAAGGTTAAGATTTGGTACAAAGTAGTTGCTTTTATTAGAAATAAATAGGTTTTCTTTATAATTACGTTAATGCCATGCCGCTATCCTCATCGAGCCTAAAGGAATAACGCCTTCATGGCATCGACAAGGTTGGAAGCACATGATAACTACTTAGGTAGTTATAGAGTGATTCCAATCGCTTTGAAGTGGACAACGACGATAGCCTATGAATGGCGGCATTGCCTTCTCATAATTCAACTAAGGGTTTAAAAGCTTGTGTCGACATTGATGATGTCGCATGTTTTCACTTTTGTTTTAAGAGACGTCGCATGTCTTCACTTCCACTATTTTCTATACCAAGGGAGTGATGCCACATGTCTGGACTTTGACTCCGTCCATGAAGCGGCATAATAGTCGAAGCAATTTAAGCATACAATTTAATAATGACGTCGAGGGTCTTGGTGCCGTTGTGCATCAAGGTCGGTGACCTTATACACTTGATTTTAGTGTCGACATCGCATGGTGGTGACATTGCACATCATCTTTTTAAGGCCGAAGAGGCATGTTTTTATGTCAACTAAGATTGTTTTAAAAGGGCCGAAGAGGCCTATGTTTTTTAGGGTCGATGACCATATTTCTTCGGCGGTTGGCCTTATAATTTATAAAGGTTTTAAATTTTTGGTCTTCGACCCTGATGGAGGTTGACAAAAGTTTTAATGCTGCTTGTTTTTAAAAGTTAAACCTATCCTTACTTATTTTAGTGATATAGCCTATAAAGATAAGGGGCAAAGTCCTCGTACCCTCATCATAGACATACATTGTAATATGAAATGGCATGAGACTTTGGTAATATAAAGAGTTATATGTTTTTTTGAATTAAATATGAAATCAAGAGGAATAATCATACATCGTTATGAAAATGGTTTCAAGGAATTAAATGATGAATTACCCAAGTATTTAGCTAAAATTTCCAAAAAGAATATTACTTAAGATTAAGTAATTATGAGACATGAAAGATTATTTATTGAACATAACTGAATGATGGATGTTATATGTTCTTATGTTTATTTGATCGGTTATTAGGCATGTTGTTATTATCATACCCACATCATTTATGAACCATAACTGCATTTTAAGGTGTTAAGGGGCAGAATAACTAGCTAGGTTGACCCAGTAGTGAGTATAAACAAAACTAACTTCTGAGTGAGTAGAATTGCATCCGGGATATCAGGTAGATCAGAAGTATAAGATGCCCAGAACTGATCAAAAGGTTATGGTTTAGATAGGTTATTGGAAGGGTCCAATATGTTCATAGGTATCCCATAAAACCATGTTATGAGAAATGTTGTTGGAAGGGTCCAATGGTTCCTAGTGATCCCATGAAAACTGTGTTTGGATGATGTTATTGATAGAATTCAATAGGTTCATAGTGATTCCAAGAAAACTATAACTTGAGAGATGTTATTGGAGAATCCAATAGGTTCATAGTAAGCCTATGAAACCTATGATTATAAGGTTATTGATAGAAACCAATAGGCGCTTAGTGATCCCATGTAAACTATGAAGTTGGACAGGCTGTCCCTAAGAATTGAGACAAGTTATTAGTCAGCCCATGAAACTAATTGTTTCATAGTGACACCAGAAAAACTATAAATTTGGACAGATAGGTGGATAAATTGGGATAGGTAATCCAGGGTATATTGCATTCTTGCATATCATCATGTATTGTTATATGGTTAATTAATTTTCGTTAAGATACTAATGAGGGGGAACTCGCTCCGCTTAGTGGCGTGGTCTCAATAGATATCTATTTAGTTCGAGATGGTAGATTATTATTCACATGAGACTGTTGTCTGACCCGAAGTTTATATCTTTCCTTTTATACTCTCGGGTGCTCATTTGAGTAGATCAAGAGTAAGGGTTTTCAGGTTTCCATTAGGCAAATAAGCCAAAGATGTGCATGAGGCATTCTAGCTAATCAGGAGTTCTTATCTGATCTGATATGTGTTTGATTTTTTGAAAGTACGTGAGGGAAAAGTTGTAGTATTACCTATTATTTAACTCTGATCAACCAAGAGGGCATCTTTATATGTCGCTCTTGGAGTATTTGTAATAATTATAATTTCTCTGAACGTGGGTTTAAGAATGGGATTATGTAATGAATATCAAATATCATTTGTGAAATGAGATGTGAAAATTTGTAATTAAACCGTGTTGAAAATTTATGTGCTTCTGATTATTGATATGATTAACATAGCTAAATTTTATCATCGAAAATTAATAATTATGGATGACTGCAACATCCGTAGCAGTTAGTTTTGGGACTTAAAATGGGGGATGTTACAAAGGCGGTGGAGTAGTAAAGGTTCAGTTGAATGAAAGCGAGGACGATTGCATATGAGAGACTAATGAGTGCATGAGGATCGCTTGTTCGAAGCTCTTCACTTGCTGAGATTCCATTTTTCATTAACTTTCTTACTGGATATCATATTTGATGCCTTATACTAGATAGTTTAGTATCGTGCATGCTAGGATAAGCATTGATGTTGCTTTTTAACATTTGACCTTATATACGCCTGTTTGATGTTTGGTTGTTGGTATTTGACATGATTACTTATACTATATGGTTGTTAGACATGCAGGATAGCTATGGTTGACTTTGACATGTTCGATTTGGGGATTTCGGGGGTGAAATTCTCAAAGTGAAGGAGAGTGTAACGACCCATATTTTATGTATTGGAAGATCATAAAATGTTATTTCTAAATTCATATTAGGTCGTATGACTCTATAACTTTTGATGTTGTCGAGTTTTATAATTTTGACCCATGGTTATTTTATTGGACTATTTTTATACTAATTTATTTTTTGCATTTTCAGTTGTTACATATATTACGCCGATATACATATACCGACGCATTGGAGAATTTGAATGAATGGAAAACGTTCCGGGGTCTAAGAGAAAGTGTTTGAGTCGTGCAATCAAATTTTTCTTGAGATCGAAAATTCCGGCAGCCCATACGACTTAAAAACATCCAAAAATAACATCTCATAACACGACCCCGAATTTTAACAAAATTTGTGCCGTTGGAACAAGAAAAATACAGCGATTCATGTGCTTGATGAATCATTGCAATCGGATATTCCTAAAAGCCATACAAGCATAAAACGTGCGTTGAAATTTAAAAAAATTAGAGAAAAGATGTCCATTCAAACCTAAGTCTATGCCAACCGTTTAAATACTCCTCTACCCATTACTATAGCCGACTGATTTGCATCTCCTGTCTCCCTTATCTCATTATTCCCATGGCAGCAACTCCCCTTCTTCTTTCTCCTTCCCTTTCTCCATCAAGTGTCCATCATTTCAGACAAAATAAAAGTTGGGTCCCTTTATTTTTCCAAGGGTCATGTAGCCTTGGACTCGGATTGACCCGACTCTGACCATGGTGGCTGGAAATAGTGGATCCGACAAATGAATGGTTTTTGGAGGAGATCGGAAATGGATTTTGATGATATAGGATTTGTTCATATCGATGAGGGGAGTGTGGAAACGTATATCATTTGGGCTGGAGATGAAAGTAGTGGTTGGTGGAAGCTTGAAAAGTTTTGAGAAAAGAGGGTTTTTGGTGCATTATCTCATGAACGTAGGCCTAGGTAAAGGTTGAACGGTTGTCGGAGTGACCGAAAGGTAGTTGGGCACTGTGGCGGTGGTGGTCAAAGTCGGAGGTGGTCTAGTTGGTGATAGGATGTGGCGTAGGTAGTAAGAAAGAAAATGTAAAGTAGTAGGTCACGGCTGGAGCTGGAGATGACGAAGTTGAGGCGGACTAACTGCAACAGGTGGGGGCGGTAGGTGGCAAGGTGGAGTGGCTGAGTATGTGTTTGGGTAGTGAAGCTTGTTTGTGCTTCATTTTCGTTGAAGCAGTTGGCTACAGCCAAAAGATGGAGGAAAGAAATGGCGACGTGACATTGGAAATGGAATTTTCCTGGGTGTGCACAAGAGTTATGTGTAAAGCATAGGAAAAGAAAAGGTAATTATGAAATGGGTTAGTTGATTTATTAATCATTAATTAGGGGTTACTTAATTAGTTAATATATATACATATTTAAATCAAAATCTTATATCGTTCGTATCTTTTGCATGCAAGGTCCGATTTGGACGCAGTTTCTTACGTTGCGCTCGTGAAGGGGAGCTCTACTATTTGGCATTAGTTTGGTCAATTTTTGTTGAAGTGAATGATAATTTATCTCGTCGTACTATGATTGTTAGTATAGTATTAAAATGACATTTTGAGATGATTTCTAACTTTAAAATGTGATTTCTAGTATATTTAAACCTACATCTTATTTTATAAAAGAAATTGTTTAAAATGGTTTTTAAATTAAATATCACATTTTTCCCATTGATGCATTATTTGGAGGATATTTCTAGACTTAGGCTATTTTGATATTAATCCCACATTGGTTGCTTGGATGTATTGTGTTATAGATGTAGGCTATTATAGATATTTCTATGCTTGTTGGTGCATGTATGCTTGTTTGCTTTGCTTGGTTGAAAACACTGATTGAAAGCAATATAGTATTAGGAAATATCCCATATGATTGGATTTTGTGCATAGAGTTTCGTGCATGTCGGTCGTTCTAAAGATGAAAGATGGACTTGGGGATATGCTTCAGATTTCGGGAAGGAAGCCAGACATTTTCGTTTGGTTTGTACTTAACTACTTTTGGTTAAGTACACGACCAAAGTGGTCATTATCGACAACTCTAGAGTGGTTGATATCTACCATTATTGACGATGGTCAATTTGACCAATTTTTACGTGGATGATGAAGAGGATTCCAGCAGCATGATGCGATGATTCGTTTGATATTTGATTTTGATGCTATGGCTCTTCAAAGGGTGATTTAGCATTGAAGCAACGATGCAATGCTTCAACGCGATGACTTTGTGATTCAAGGATGATGATTCCATGATGGGAAGTGATGGCTTCAACAATGGATAGTAGTACTTGGGGTGCAGAGTAGGTGATGATGATTCGGATTGATGGAACTGGTAGAGAAGGGTTATGGGACGCATGATGACATTCTGTGACTAATGATGGCTATCTAGGATTCCCAACTGCGACGACTTCAGATGGGATTTGTAAGGATAGTTCCGGGATGAACTCTCCTATAGATGACATGTGCAAAGGGATCGTTGATATTCATACTCATAAAGCAGGGGTATGTGAGGACGCTCGTTTGGGCTATGTCATGTGCCCTAGATCAAATGATGACCAGATCCATTTACCCTATACTGTTATGTCGTGTGAAGTCTTGTTCCTGGCCTTCTAAATGGCATGGATTCGAGTACTATGAAACCAGGATGTTAAGTAGTCCTTGACTATTTGATGGGGTCATATGAGTATCATATATCCAATGCATTGAGTGAGTGAATGTGAGGATGGTTTCTATGTTTGTTCTGATTTGTTTTTATCGCCTTAGGGATATCACCCAATGTAGATATTATCGATGCTGATATCTAGACACCCTTAGTACATTGATACATTGTACACCCATGATGACTATCATAAAGTAGCATATATCTTTTGTATGTGCTAACTTTGTGGATGTAGGGACACGTCAAGTATGATTCTCCATACCCTCTATTCTGTATATTATATCGACTTTTATAGTGTTTTGAGATTATTTATCGCCCACACCAGACTTTTGTCCGACTCGAGGTTTTTTGCTTTGCTTCTTATTATCTTAGGTACTCTTAAATAAGTATACTAGATAGCAGGTGTAAATAGCACTTAGAGCCGTGCAGATAGACTAGTTGGAAGTGACGCTTTGTCATATTTATATTTTGGGCTTATTATTGTTTATTCCGCTTTGTGACACTATGAAGCGTTAACGGTGTTGACTTACTGTTATTAGAGAGTTTATTAGTGAATTTATTTATCATTTGTATAAACTTACCATTTTGGATAACTGTATGAGCCTATGTACTCTTATTCAGTGGTTCATGTAGTTATTACTATCTCCCCTGTTTTATATCTATGATGACTATTATAGTTTATCTGATGCGCTGTGAGATATACGACATGTTATGTGATTGTGTGATGTTTTCATTCTTTCTCTTCTCTTCTATTTCTCTTCTTTACTTCTTTTTCTTTCACTTGACAATTGTCCTACATCGACCGAATGCTCCAGCGGTACACTATTCGGTTATATGAGGATCGAAGGTGTAGGGCGGTTGCCGCATGTATAGTGATGTGTGTCAGTATGTGTATACAGCTATGTGTTGGCTATTATATATATTTACGGTATTTTTCTGTCTCTGTCTAACTGCTTTTATGTTTTGGGAGTGATCCAGATTGGCTATTATTTATCCTAATGGCCTGATCGCGGTGGTTTCACTTTGGATCTGTGACACCGTAGTGCCATGTGTCGACATCGTTCTAGCCGTGTGTCGACAATATTTATAGCAATGTGTCGGCAATTGTAGAGCCATGTGTTGGTGATGTTTATCCCATATGTGTCAGCTAGGCCAATAGTCTGTTACAATTTGGGGGCATGTGTAGGGTCATGACCAATGTAGAGAGCTTAATCCTGGAGTGTGTTTATGACATGGGATGGATAAGCAGCATGATGTATGTCGAGATAACCAAGTGTAATACCCCAAAATTTTGTGAAAAATTATTTTAATGAAATAATTTAGTTTTGAAATATTTAGATTTAATTATGGAGGAATTTCTGGGATTGAATAATGTGCAAGGATATGTGTGCACGTGCACACTGGAAATGGCATAAGGAAGGATCCAAAATTCCTGAAAATAAAAAAAAAATAGGAAAAGAAATCATTTCAAATATGATTTTGAAATGTGAATTATTAACCCAGGTGTAGATATTTTGTTTCTGGGCCATATGAATTATTTTGAAATTAAAAGCAGAAAATATTTTATTTGAGTAAGAAAGTAAATTCTTACTTAAAGCACTGGATTTTTAACCCAGACCTAACCAAGTTATAAATATGAAATATATGTATATATATTTTTCTATGAAGCAAGGAAAATCAAATAAATATATATATATACATGTATACTTTTCTTTGAGTAGAAATATGTTAAAGCTAAGCAAGAAAAATAACATCAAAATGACATGAGACACAATACAAGTAAGCATATATGTGTAGGTAAAAAAATAGAAAAGAGGATTTCCAGAAATGAATAAATGTATAAAATATAGCTAAGTCACACTTTTAACATGACTTGAGTAAGTGGAGAGGTATTCAAAAATAGCCATTTTCTGAAAAGAAAAAAGAGGAAAGCACTGACCATAACCAACTAATGTAGCCCGGGGTATTAAGGATGGGAAATGTGAAAATACAAAATGCAAAATGCCTGATGTTAGCCAGGACAAAAATGGAATTTTATCTTGATAAAACCCTAGTGAAAAACATTCATATAAATAAGAAGTTATGGCCAGAAAATCATTTACCCAAGATACTTAAAAATAAGAAAGGAAGAAAATATTTAAAAGGAAGGAAAAGCATTCAAGGGTTTTCTGGATCAAATAGAAGGAAGTACTTAGGTGAGTAATCTCACTAAATCCATGGCATTAAGTCCTGATATGAGGCAGCCAAACTTTTATGTTGTTATTTGCATATTTCTGGTTTTGCTGAACATAGTCTTATTAGATATCTTATGGATGTTCTTTGGATGGTTTTGATCTGATATGATGTTTATTATGGATGTGCATCCCACTGTTTTATTATACTTAGAAAAGCTAAGGCACAAAACCTTGAAATTATGGGAAGAGTACTTACAACTGATATAGAACTATGGCATGAAAATTTCAATAGAGAAAATAATATGAGCTGCATTATACTTTGTATAAGTGTTGAGGCTTAAGAAAAAGGAATTAGGGGTGCAATAGAGATCTTTATGTGCTGAGCCCCTAATCAAATAGCAAACCCACAAGTCAAAAATTATGATTAAGCCAGATCTTGAATCTGGTTCAACCATAGTTACTTGCAAATCATAATAACCTAACATGCCATGTCTCTATTCTCATTTGTAAATATTCTTATATTTGATTTAGAGTCAAGACATCTGATGGCAATGTCCTTGAAAATGATTATCTGCTTGCTTTTGAAAAATATGTTTGCAAGATGTATGGGATGTTTCATGTACACAGTGACTTGTTCACCTAGCTATCTGATGATAGGATTAAACATGAATACAATTAGTAAATAAACTAGGGATGGTGAGCCAAGAAGGCTGCTGGAATGCTTGTCATATTTGAAGTATGCAAGTTGGCACATGGTTTGTTCAAGCCCTGAGATCTTTGTGCAATGATGTGAATTAGTTCATTGCAATGTGTCCCTGTGATTCCTTGATAGCAGATGAGGCTAGGATTTAAATTGATAAATACAACCCATAAATGATGAAATAGAAACTTGAGTATTTCCTAGATTGGTTGGAATGGAACCATGGTTGTTCCAGTGCATCTATATGCTACTGATTAATGTGCATGTTTGCATAATTATGTATGTGTACATGGTTGATTGTTGAAGTTATCATACATGCACAAAATTATCTGAAACATGGTAAAATAGTTGATTAAAGAAATTGCATAAGCAACAAGCCAGTACTCATGTATCACCTATTTGCTTAATGTTATGGATATATTGTTGTTGCTCACACCAGATCATAGATCTGACCCTTGTTTGCTCATGGCATATGGGGTTGTCTCATTTTAAAATGAGGCAGCCACTAATGCTCTTTCAGGGAATGCGGGACCTAAGTAGGAAGGAAAGTTATGGCTAATGAGAAAGAATGAATGAGCATGCTAGCTAGTTTTTAATAAGAACATAGGATGATTTATCTGCATGTATTCATGAAAATTTTTGTTTTTAAATTTCCTGTTATGTAATGAACTTGTTATGTTTGATTAAACTAGTTGTTTCTGTTGAATTTTGTTATGTATTAAGGTTTGAGAACTGAAGGATTATCTGTGTTGTGAACAAGAAAATAAGCTTAAAGTATTATCGATGAAAATCTGGAAAAGAAATATATATTTGAGCAATTGTCTTACATAACCTATATTATGTATTAGTCAATCTTGAGTCATTCAAAAGCATTAAGTTTTGGGTAAAATCTGATTTTAACTTGGAGTATTCTTTTAAGTATTCAGTTGCTTTTCATTGAAATATTTTGTAAAAGAGTTCAAGTCCATTTGTGAGTTATTTTGAGAAGTGTATATATCTTAAAAAGGTTTCAAGTACTTTGCAAATGAATGGCATTTCAATTGACATGGTTAGAGTGTCTGGTTGACACAGTCACAATGGTTAACTAGCTTCAAAAGAATGGAGTCTTGGTTGATCATGTTGGTATGTATTTTGATAGTAAAATGCATTTCATAACCCTTTGTTCTTTTAGCAAGTATTTCACCAAAACTCTCTTTCAAATACCATAGGAAAATATGCACTTTGACTGGTTTGTATTATCAAACCAGGGAGCACTCTACATTCAAGCCCTGGTTCACCATAATCCAGGGATTGCACCACTTTTTAAAACACTTTCAAGTCCAGTACCCTAGTCATAGAAAACTTAGAAACTGGTATGCAAGTGATTAACACATTGAGGCCTGGTTTGCACAAATAAAACACAGAAAACACTTTGCCTAAGACACCAAATCTGGACTTTGAAGTCCAGGAAATCAATCTTGTATTGATCTTCTGGTTAAGATAACTTTAAGATTACTGAGTAGAAGTGACTTAGGGATATATATATATATATATATATATATGTATGTATGTATGTATGTATATTAACACATAGTGTGCCTTATTGACTGAGTCAAAGAACAGATGAGTTTCAAAGAAAACCATAAGTTGAAAATGATAAATATAGATATCATTTTCTGGCCTTAATCAAATATCAAGCATTGGAACTATACTATGAAAAGGCCATGTATTCTGAGATTGTCTTGCCAAGATAAATTATTAGTAAATCATAGTTAGAATGATCAAAATCATTAAGAATAAATATGAGCAGGATCCGCTCATATATTACAAATATAAAAAAGAATATGGAAATTAACTATGTGTAGATTGATTCAAATTCAAATCAAACAGAATATGATCTTGTTTACCATAACTCTGATTTAAACAAGAGGGACACATGCATCCTCATATGTATGTGCATATTTTTATGAATACACTGATATATTTATATTAGTAGAAATTTGGATCTTGGATAATTGATTGAAAAGAAAAATGACTCTGAGAATTTAAATTAAGTTTAAATGTGTATATATATATTCAAAAAAAATCCTTGAAAAATTAAGGTAAAATATTGAGGGTCATTTCATTTGGTATCAGAGCAAGGTTGAAAATTTATTATGCATAGCTAGAAAATGTTTGCATTGATTGTTGAGTGCTATAGAAATATATTGTGTCTGTTTGTTTTGGATGAAATAATTTAGATAGGAAAATACTAATTATAGAGAATACTCACAATATACTAATCCCATCTGCCCATAACTTAGTTATCAAACCATGGTAGGAAGGGGATCTCATCACAATGCAAGAACAAGACCTAGACCTATTAGAGAAGAAAATTCTCATATCAAAAGGGGAAGAAGTGATAAATTACCATATTGATAAAAATGGTTACATAAGGAACAAAAATAGAATATGTGTTCCAGAAAACATGGAGTTGAAGGAGGAAATATTAAATGAATACCATAGGAGTAAGTACTCCATACACCCAGGCAGTACAAAGATGTATCAAAATCTAAAAAGGAATTATTGGTGGAAGGGAATGAAGTCATATGTAGCTAAACATGTTGCAAAATGTATGACTTGCCAACAAGTCAAGGCAGAGACACAAAGACCATCAGGATTGTTACAACCCCTTAGCATACCACAGTGGAAATGGGAGGATATATCTATGGATTTCATAGATGGCCTGCCTAGATCCAAAAGAGGAAACACAAGTATATGGGTAATAGTAGACAGGTTAACTAAAGTGGCACACTTTATCCCAGTGAAATCAGAGAGGAATGCACCAAAGTTGGCTCAAGTGTTCATGAAGGAAGTGGTAAGATTGCATGGCATTCTCAAAACTATTGTGAGTGATAGGGATACCATTTTCACATCAAGATTTTGGAAAAGTTTTCAAGAGGCCATGGGAAGTGAATTATGCTTAAGCACTGCATATCATCCACAATCAGATGGACAAACTGAGGTGGTGAACAAAGTTTTAGAAGACTTATTGAGGGCATGTGCACTGGATTTTGGAGGCAACTGGGAGGACCATCTCCATTTAGCTGAGTTTACATATAATAATAGTTATCAAAGCACTATAGGGATGGCACCATTTGAAGCCTTATATGGCAAGCCATGCTTATCACCTATATGTTGGGTAGAGACAGGAGAGAGAGCTGTCTTAGGGCCTGAGTATATAAAAGAGACTACAGAGAAAATTGAGCTAGTAAGGAAGAGGATGGCAGCAGCTCAAGACAGGCAAAAGAAATTTGCAGATATGAAAAGAAAGCAGGTGGAATATGAAGTGGGTGACTTTGTTTTCATCAAGGTTTCACCTATGAAAAAGGTTTTGAGATTTGGCTAGCAAGGAAAGCTCACACCAAGGTATGTTGGGCCCTATAAAATTCTGGAAAGAGTAGGCTCATTAGCATACAAATTGGAGCTGCCAGAAGAAATGAAAGCAATGCACAATGTATTCCATGTGTCACAACTTAGAAGATGGGTACATGATAAGGAAGAAATTCTGGAAAAACCTACCCAAGTCCAGATAAATCCTAATTTGGTTTATAAGAAAGAACCAGTAGGGATCTTAGCTAAAGAAGAAAAGAAATTGAGAAGCAAAACTTTGAAACTGGTAAAGGTCCAGTGGAGTCTTGTCCTAATGATTGTACATGGGAGTTAGAGGACAAGATTAGGATGGATTATCCTAAGTTTTTTGCAAATTAAAGGTAAATTTAAAATTTTTGGAAAATTTAATATGTATAGTTGCTATGGTTGAATTTGTTTGCTTATGCATGTGTTTGATAAATTTTCTAGAATCAGTAGATACTTGTTATAAGTATTAGAAAATTGTGAGGACACAATTCCTAAAAGGAGGGGTGAATGTAATACCCTAAAATTTTGTGAAAAAATATTTTAATGAAATAATTTAGTTTTGAAATATTTAGATTTAATTATGGAGGAATTTCTGGGATTGAATAATGTGCAAGAATATATGTGCACGTGCACACTGGAAATGGCACAAGGAAGGATCCAAAATTCCTGAAAATAAAAAAAAAATAGGAAAAGAAAGCATTTCAAATATGATTTTGAAATGTGAATTGTTAACCCAGGTGTAGATATTTTGTTTTTGGGTCATATGAATTATTTTGAAATGAAAAGAAGAAAATATTTTATTTGAGTAAGAAAGTAAATTCTTACTTAAAGCACTGGATTTTTAACCCAGACCTAACCAAGTTATAAATATGAAATATATGTATATATATTTTTCTGTGAAGCGAAGAAAATTAAATAAATATATATATCTATATACATGTATACTTCTCTTTGAGTAGAAATATGTTAAAACTAAGCAAGAAAAATAACATTAAAATGACATGAGACACAATACAAGTAAGCATATATGTGTAGGTAAAAAAATAGAAAAGAGGATTTCGAGAAATGAATAAATGTATAAAATATAGCTAAGTCACACTTTTAACATGACTTGAGTAAGTGGAGAGGTATTCAAAAATAGCCATTTTCTGAAAAGCAAAAAGAGGAAAGCACTGACCATAACCAACTAATGTAGCCCGGGGTATTAAGGATGGGAAATGTGAAAATACAAAATGCAAAATGCCTGATGTTAGCCAGGACAAAAATGGAATTTTACCTTGATAAAACCCTAGTGAAAAACAATCATATAAATAAGAAGTTATGGCCAGAAAATCATTTACCCGAGGTACTTAAAAATAAGAAAGGAAGAAAATATTTAAAAGGAAGGAAAAGCATTCAAGGGTTTTCAGGATCAAATAGAAGGAAGTACTTAGGTGAGTAATCTCACTAAATCCATGGCATTAAGTCCTGATATGAGGCAGCCAAACTTTTATGTTGTTATTTGCATATTTCTGGTTTTGCTGAACATAGTCTTATTAGATATCTTATGGATGTTCTTTGGATGGTTTTGATCTGATATGATGTTTATTATGGATGTGCATCCCACTATTTTATTATACTTAGAAAAGCTAAGGCACAAAACCTTGAAATTATGGGAAGAGTACTTACAACTGATATAGAACTATGGCATGAAAATTTCAATAGAGAAAATAATATGAGCTACATTATACTTTGTATAAGTGCTGAGGCTTAAGAAAAAGGAATTAGGGGTGTAATAGAGATCTTTATGTGCTGAGCCCCTAATCAAATAGCAAACCTACAAGTCAAAAATTATGATTAAGCTAGATCTTGAATCTGGTTCAACCATAGTTACTTGCAAATCATAATAACCTAACATGCCATGTCTCTATTCTCAGTTGTAAATATTCTTATATTTGATTTAGAGTCAAGACATCTGATGGCAATGTCCTTGAAAATGATTATCTGCTTGCTTTTGAAAAATATGTTTGCAAGATGTATGGGATGTTTCATGTACACAGTGACTTGTTCACCTAGCTATATGATGATAGGATTAAACATGAATACAATTAGTAAATAAACTAGGGATGGTGAACCAAGAAGGCTGCTGGAATGCTTGTCATATTTGAAGTATGCAAGTTGGCACATGGTTTGTTCAAGCCCTGAGATCTTTGTGCAATGATGTGAATTAGTTCATTGCAATGTGTCCCTGTGATTCCTTGATAGCAGATGAGGCTAGGATTTAAATTGATAAATACAACCCATAAATGATGAAATAGGAACTTGAGTATTTCCTAGATTGGTTGGAAAGGAACCATGGTTGTTCCAGTGCATCTATATGCTACTGATTAATGTGCATGTTTGCATAACTATGTATGTGTACATGGTTGATTGTTGAAGTTATCATACATGCACAAAATTATCTAAAACATGGTAAAATAGTTGATTAAAGAAATTTCATAAGCAATAAGCCAGTACTCATGGATCACCTATTTGCTTAATGTTATGTATATATTGTTGTTGCTCACACTAGATCATAGATCTGACCCTTGTTTGCTCATGGCATATGGGGGTGTCTCATTTTAAAATGAGCAGCCACTAATGCTCTTTCAGGGAATGCAGGACCTAAGTAGGAAGGAAAGTTATGGCTAATGAGAAAGAAGGAATGAGCATGCTAGCTAGTTTTTAATAAGAACATAGGATGATTTATCTGCATGTATTCATGAAAATTTGTGTTTTTAAATTTCCTGTTATGTAATGAACTTGTTATGTTTGATTAAACTAGTTGTTTCTGTTGAATTTTGTTATGTATTAAGGTTTGAGAACTGAAGGATTATCTGAGTTGTGAACAAGAAAATACGCTTAAAGTATTATCTATGAAAATTTGAAAAAGAAATATATATTTGAGCAATTGTCTTACATAACCTATATTATGTATTAGTCAATCTTGAGTCATTCAAAAGCATTAAGTTTTGTGAAAAATCTGATTTTAACTTGGAGTATTCTTTTAAGTATTCAGTTGCTTTTCATTGAAATATTTTGTAAAAGAGTTCAAGTCCATTTGTGAGTTGTTTTGAGAAGTGTATATATCTTAAAAAGGTTTCAAGTACTTTGCAAATGAATGGCATTTCAATTGACATGGTTAGAGTGTCTGGTTGACACAGTCACAAGGGTTAACTAGCTTCAAAAGAATGGAGTCTTGGTTGATCATGTTGGTCTGTATTTTGATAGTAAAATGCATTTCATAACCCTTTGTTCTTTTAGCAAGTGTTTCACCAAAACTCTCTTTCAAATACCATAGACAAATATGCACTTTGACTGGTTTGTATTATTAAACCAGGGAGCACTCTGCATTCAAGCCCTGGTACACCATAATCCAGGGATTGCACCACTTTTTAAAACACTTTCAAGTCCAGTACCCTAGTTATAGAAAACTTAGAAACTGGTATGCAAGTGATTAACACATTGAGGTCTGGTTTGCACAAATAAAACACAGAAAACACTTTGCCTAAGACACCAAATTCTAGACTTTCAAGTCCAGGAAATCAATCTTGTATTGATCTTCTGGTTAAGATAACTTTAAGATTACTGAGTAGAAGTGACTTAGGGATATATATATATATATATATATATGTATGTATGTATGTATGTATATTAACACATAGTGTGTCTTATTAATTGAGTCAAAAAACAGATGAGTTTCAAAGAAAACCATAAGTTGAAAATGATAAATATAGATATCATTTTCTGGCCTTAATCAAATATCAAGCATTTGAACTATACTATGAAAAGGCCATGTATTCTGAGAGTGTCTTGCCAAGATAAATTATTAGTAAATCATAGTTAGAATGATCAAAATCATTAAGAATAAATATGAGCAGGATCTGCTCATATATTACAAATATCAAAAAGAATATGGAAATTAACTATGTGTAGATTGATTCAAATTCAAATCAAACAGAATATGATCTTGTTTACCATAACTCTGATTTAAACAAGAGGGACACATGCATCCTCATATGTATATTCATATTTTTATGAATACACTGATATATTTATATTAGTAGAAATTTGGATCCTGGATAATTGATTGAAAAGAAAAATGACTCTGAGAATTTAAATTAAGTTTAAATGTGTATATCTATATATATATATTCAAAAAAATCCTTGAAAAATTAAGGTAAAATATTGAGGGTCATTTCACCAAGACTATAGGAGCCATGCTGGATGGGCACATGTGTCGTGTTCACTAATTACGTGTGTAGTCTCCTGGAGCAAGTGTGTTTGTTATTCTTCCATCTATTTCTGGTGTGTTGTGATATGGAAAAGTACTTATTCTCTATTAGAGATGATAAGTTGTGATTATACCAGAGACTGTGTCTTGAGTATGATCAATCCCCATATCCTTCTTTGGTATGCGTCATCTATTATCCTTCTTTGATGTGTGTCGCCTATTATCCTTCTTCGGCGTTTGTCACTAACTATTATTCATTGGCATGTATTTCTAATTATCTTCCCTAGACGTGTGTCATCGATTATACTTATAGGCACAGACAATAGTTTCATAGGCTTGTGTCGCCATTGCTATGTTTTGATTATGGATATCTATTTATATAGATATCCGTTTATATTTTTTTTTAGGATTTGAATGTTGATTTCTAGATATGTGTGATTCAACCATTTGTGTTGATTCTATGATTTCTGTTTTGATGTGTTTCTATATGGGTGATGACATCTGTTGATATCAGATCTAATAGTTTTGTATGGATATGAGATATTTGGGTGGTGTTATGAGATATTTGGGTAGTGTGATGTCTTGATGTTTATCTATGGAATTATTCTTATACTTAAGGCATTAATTACAATATTAGTAGATATCAATCGATGTTTTCTGATGATTTGATTAATTATGTTAGAGCATTCCATGTTTACTCTACGTACCCTTATTATTATACTTGATTAGGCATAGTCTGACCCGGGTGGACATTTTGGGTATAGGGACGATATGACCAACATTTGTTTATTGGGCTTAAAGGAGACATATTTTAGGATAATTGTACGATACTTATATTGTAACGACCCGTTATTTCGAACCATTCAAATCGACAATAATCCACACATGTCAGACTTGAATTGTTCAAAACAACATATTGTTAATTTTTATATTTGGCAAAACTTAGCATATACAGTAAATAAATCAATCACAGAATCATAGACACAGAGTAATATAACAATAAGCAGCGGAATAGATAAATAGTATTTCATGAAGCTACTGTAGAACATCAGAGTCTGAAACAAATACAACAGAAAATCCCAAGTACACAGAAGTCACTAATACAAAAGCAACTGACCAGTCTGAACATAACAACTGGAAATAACAGAAATAACTGAAAGCTGAATAGATAAAGCTAGATCTCCAAGCAAAAACTCCAAGCTCCAAAGGTGAGTCTCAAATGTTGTGATACTCAGTCTGACCCGAGCATAAAGCAAAACACAAAACACTCTAGTCAGGATTAACATTCTTATGCAAGTAAATCAACTCAAGTGAAATGTCCAAGTGAAATGCAATATAACTTAAAGGATGTTTGGGATTCCATCCTTTAAGGATCCGTTAAACTACTACATACATAGTACAATATGCTACATATATAATGTCTACAGTAAAGTAAATTATTAAAATAGCGTGAAGGTGTTACCCATATTCCCTTTAACACATTTTTATATAAATGTCGTAGTCTATACAGTACTATAAACTCCACCAAACCGGTGGGCTATCAAGCAGCACTCTATAGGTACGACACAAACCAAACTCGTAGTGGGCGCGATAAGGCATATGACAAGGCACGCGAGGCACTGCTAGGGTAGGATTGTACCGTTTACACTCCCAGACTGGTGGTAATGCATAACAGCTACTACCACCCACCTCGAGACACACTCCCAAATCAAAGGTGCACCCAATCAAATCACAAAGTAATAGAATGGTATCGAAGAAGCATTCTCGATCGGAGGTGTGACCTCACTTGGCCCGGTATAGCTCCTGTTTTAGTCATATCAAGCTGACTCGAGGGAGTTAGGGCTGCGTTCGTACCTCATATAGACGTTCGCCAAACCATCCTACTTCGTTCTGGATTCTCCACCACGTGCACGGTTGTTAAAGTAGTTTTCAGTATTGGCAGAGAGTATGACAATATCTGATCCCGGTCACTTTAACAACCAAACGCTTATTTCACAACGTGGTCATTTTTCATTTCAAACAATTCATACTTCATTATCAAAATATCATATTCATTTCAAAAACATATCACTTTCGAAATCATATTCACTTTCGAAATCATATTCATAAATAGGTTAAACCATCATATCAAAGTATTCGCATTTAAATCCATTAAATCTAAATCGTAACAGTTAAATAGTTTGAATATCGAAAGTAGATTATATATTGGAATAGTTATACATTAAAATAGTTTATATTTAAAAATAAGTTATAGATTAAAATAGTTTATATATTAAAAATAGTTTATATTTAAAAAAATGTTTATATCGAAAATAGTTTCAAATTAGAATTGTTTCTTCCAATTTGATCGATCAATTCAAATCAATTTTAGTTCCAAAATTCAATTTAAATCAATCTCAGTTGAACAATTTCAATTAAAAAGGTTAAAGGTCCAAATCAAATTCTCATTAAAACCATTTTAATTTTGTCGATTTCAAATTCAGGTTTGAACTACAAATTTAAACTACTTCCAATTCAATAGGTTTCAAATTTTAAATATTTAAACATTTACAATAACTCAATTTGATAAATTTAATTTACATTTCACAATTCAACTTTAATTTTATTTAAATTTGAAAGTATTCACTTAATCATTTTTAATAACATTTAAATAAAATCTCAAATTATAAATTTAAATCAATATTAATTATCCAATTTCAATTTTATTTAATTTTGAAAATATTCACTTTTATAAATGTTTAAACAAAGTTTCAAATCACAAATTTAAATCAAAATTAAATATCTAACTTCAGTTATATTTACTTTTGAAAATATTCACTTAATCGCTTTTATAAACATTCAGATAAATCTCAAATTACAAACTTAAATCAAATTTAAATATTAAATATCTAACTTTATTTAAATTTGAAAATATTCATTTAATTACCTTTAATTTAATCAAGTTATAAAATCGTACCTTTCAAAATCTCAGAATCAATAAGTTTCCAATCAATTCTTATTTATATTCAATTCTCAAACTAATTAAATTACAAATCAATTTCAATTTATCTTACCAACCTTAATTTATTAAAGTTATTACAAAATCTATTTTAAAAATATTAATACAAATTTAAATAAATATTTTAAAACATATTATATATTGTATATTAGTTAAATTAAAATTTTATTAAATTTTATTATATTAAATTTTATTATTAAATCTATTTTAAATCTTATTTATATATTATAAAAATAATAAAGTTATAAGTAAAATTTTAAAATTTAATTTTTCAAACTTAACTTATAAAATTTAAAGTTTCCAAAACATGTAAAATTAAAAATCTAAATAAATTATCTTTATATTATATTTTAAAAATCAATATTTATTAAAACCTATCTATTTCCTTTCAAAACTTTGGAAATCATTTTTCAAAATAGACCAACGGTGTCCGTATATAATTTTATATCCTATGGTCAAGTGATATGGATATTTATCATTTCAATCCACAATTATTTAAATTTACAGGTTTATATCATTTCAACCCGCAATCCCAAAATTTCAAATTCAATAAAATCGCTTGGGTTTATCATTTCAACCCATAACGATTTTTCCTAATCTATAATATCGTTCGGGTATGTATCATTTCTGTAACGACCACCAACTTTCTCTCCATAGAAAGTCGTATCGCTAATAAGAAAGAAAGGGATAGAAAGAGAAAAGAAGAGAAAGAAAGAACTAAACAATACCAGAATCTCACAGCGAAACGAAACAAAATATATTATATCACATAAATATTACATAGTATCATATACAACACTTATTAGAGTTACACAGATTCACATCATATACTAGACAGTTATAAACATCTATCTAGTTATTACATCTCAATACAAACAAAGATCTAAACAAGATCAACACAGCGGAAACTACTATCTATCTACAACGTCGAAGCCTCCTGCTCCATTGCTCCTCTAGATTACTCGTCAAAGCTAACCTGAATTCCCTTGGCTACTCGTAAAAATTTGAGTACCCAAGAGTTTATAAAACAGAAATAAACAACTTGGGTCAGACATGGGTCTGGTGTGAGTAACAGGTTAAACTTGTTTAACTTCAAAACCTTTTGAAAGAAAAGGTATCACGTAAGACTTCCCACAAATAAACATGGGTAAGTTTTTACCTTACGCTAACCAAAACATTTGATAGGAAATTCGATTGTATTATAATAGGGTCTAGGGTTTTCAAGTAAAATACAGAAATAGCTGAAATGCTTACATCTCACATTCCAACATAGTTGGGCACAACTAATACGTACGGCACTTATTGGATTTTGGATTCCATACAATGGCAGGGCTACTGGGGTACCGCCCGTCACAGTACGTGGCCTAGATCACCGTACCGAGGATCACTCCCAATCCCCTGCAACACAAGGTCGGAACATCCCTTACTGGATAATTCCCGCACAAGATACCTCACGGTTGGGATCAGCAACCGCACCACTAAGTCGAAAATAGAAAGGGACATCTAGACAGAGGTAACCTTGTCCTACTTGGGTGCTACCCACTAACCTTGCTGCACCTCCCCTGTTTTAGCCATTCCCGGTTTGTGAGGCTTGAGGTCACGATTACCTTAGAAAAGAACACATTACTTAGAATGCTCATCGTCCACCTGACGATGTTCTGAAAGCATTCAATCCATATAAGTTCGTTCCGGGTTCGAACGAAACCGAAGGCATTATCTCGTTACACTCGTTTTGGAATCACCCTCAGAGTTAACGACAATAACCCTTGCACTCTGAATCTTCATCTTCACTTGATTCACGACCTATCGTAAATTTGGATCGATGTGGTATTCGGGTCTCCAGACCTGGAAATCCGGTATACGGAAACCCGATCCCGGTCTCATCGAAATCCAAAACGTATCTTTTAAGGCCAAGTTGTTTTAAAGGTTAAAACAATTTAATTCAATTATCTTTATACACTTAGAAAGAAAATTCACAATAGATAATCAACATTATCAATATCATCAGATAATCCATATTATCATAATTCAACTAAACATCCATATCACATAGCATATATCTCATCAGAGATATCAATCAAATGCAAAGCATTCAGTATTATCATCCATCCATAAGTAATGATCTATATCATCTCTAATTAATTTAAAGTTAATTAAATTAATTACTTTTATTTTATAAATCCTTCTTACTTAAACATTAATTAATTACAAATTAATTAATTATCCTCTAATTACCTTTTTCAATTAATCATCTTTGATTAATTATCTTTTAATTACCTTCAAGTTATTTATCTTTAATTAATTACTCAAATTAATTAACCTTAACCACTTATAGTAATTAACCTTTAATTACTTCATTAATTAATTAACTATAATTAATTAAATTAATCACTATAATTAATTATATTAAACTTTAATTAATTACATTAATTAATCACTTCATTTATTAATTATACTTAATTAATCAATCTTAATTACATCATTAATTATATTAATTAATGATCCTTAATTACAAATTAATTATTAATTACTTAAATTAAATTAATTACATTAAGTAATTAAACTTTAATTAAAACTCATTTATTAATCACTCTTGATTAATCTCCTTTAGTAATTAACTACTCTTAATTACTTTCATTAACTTAATTAATTACTCCTTAATTAATTTCTTAATTAATCCCTTGATTAATTATTCAAAGTAATTAACTCCAATTACTTCCATTAATACATCACATTTCAACTAATTACTTCCAGTAATTATCTATTATTTACTTCCCTAAATAATATACCTTATTAATTACATTTAAGTAATTATTTATCAAATCATCCATTGATTATTCTAAATTAATTAACTTAATTAATTAACTTAACTAATCACATTAACTTAATTAATTACAAATGAGTAATTAATTTCTAAATTACTTCCATTAAGTAATTACATTTAAATAATTTCATAAAGGATTATCCTTAAATTAATTAATCTAATTAATTATTAAAATTAATCAAATTAATTATTTATTAAATAATCTCAAGTTAATGACCTTCATTAACAATTATTTAATTACTTTTCTTAAGTAATTAACTTAGTTTAACCATTATTAATTTCAAATTAATAATCTTAATAACCAAGTAATTAATCTTTAATTATTTAATTAATTAAGTGTTAATCATAACTTAATTAATCTTTAATTACTTTATTAATTAATTCTTAATCATTAATTAATATTCTAATTTATAATCCTTAATTACAAATTAATTATTCTAATTAATTAATCTTAATCATTAATTAATTAGTTTAAACCTTTAATTACCTATTTAATTAATCCAAAATGATTAATTAATCAATTAAATTAATTATCCATTAAATTTCCTAATTAATTTAATGAACACAAATTTCTAATTACTTTAAGATAAAACTTGTTCTTATTAAAAATCAAGTTATTATTTACAAAGTATTTTTAAATCAATTCACTTTAATTTTTCATTCAAAATTTCATTTTAAATTTAAAGATTAAAAATGAAAACAAATTATCTTTAACCACATTTTAAACAATACTTCTAAAACTCTTTTATTTTACAAGTTAAAGAAATACCCATATTATAAATAACTTAAGAATTTGAATCAAATTTACCTTTAAATTCTACCCATTTAATATACAATTTAAACACTAAAGTTATTTAAAATAATTTAATTTAAAAACTGCTTTATTTACAAATATGAGATACGGATTTAAACTTTCCTAGATTTAAACTTTAGATTTAAAAATTCTGTTTAAATGTCTCTTTACAAATTTAAATCTGTTTAAACTTAAACAGACAGTCTTTTTAAAAAAAACTGGTAACAACTGTTACTCGAGGACTCACCAAAAACTTCGAGTCGCCTCTCCAAAATACTCGAGCCACTCACCTGAACAACTCGAGTACGAACTCGAGAATATCATCTTCCCAAACGCTCTACATTCCAGCAATTTACTCGAGACTTTGCTAATTTACTTCGTGCCTCACTCAAAATAACTCGAGAAACACTCGAGTAGCCTTCTCCTGTAAACTCAGACATCACCAGAGATATATACACGATCGTGCACGTGCACCGTAGTTACCACCATCTCCGACCATCGTCGAGCATCCCCACAAGTCGTCGATCATCCCTACACCATATCATGATCATCAATTCTTCGATCAAGACGCAAAATCGAAATTGGGAATTCGAGCACCAAACTGGAATACAGGCTTCCTCCAAAACCCTGTCAACATCTCCTCGTCTTCGAAATCTCGACCACCAGAATGCCAGCGACTCCAGCGACGACTTCGTCCACGTCACGACTATCATTTCCCAGAATTTTGTCGAACTCGATCCACTAGAGAAACTGTAGTGATCGATTTTCTTAACCTAGTTAAAACTAGGTTTAAAAATCTAAATCCTAAATCATATCCTCCTCGATGCTTTAATTCAAATTCTAGTAATTTTCCTTATATCCTCGATCATTCCTCCATCACTATTGAAGATTACAACATCCCAAACTATCGAGATCAACAGAATTACCCACAAATTCATTTTTAGATAAATACAGAACTGCACCCTTATTTCTAAACTATAAATTATGATTTATGTTTTAAAAATCGAGTTTTAGTATAAGTAATCAACTTATACTCCTGGTTTTACGAATTACAAGATTTGAGTTTTTCACTTTTATGTATATGCACAGATATATTCTTTTCTTTTGGTTTACAGAGACATTTGGCTTTAAAGTTGACTTAATTAAGATTTTCAAACATTCCTCTATGATAAATCAACAAATTTTGTTTGTAAGTTAAATACTAACAAGAACTAAATCAAGTGGTAAAAGATTTAAAAGGAATTCTTGAGTCTGGGCAAACAGAACAGAACAGAGATCATATTCATACATGCATACAATACATCCATATATACCAAACCCAACATGCATTTGAAACCAAACATAATACAGGGAATTTCATCACATTTATTTACTGCCAACATGATTATCACATGAAGAATTCAAGCAACTAAACTTACTTAAGATAGTTATAAATAAAAACTGTTACTCACCTGTTTAAAGATGACAGATCCTACTTTATTTTGAAAAGCTTTTGAACTTAAAACTTGCATGCCTCATTGATTTAAAAACTTGAGTTGTTGAGCTTAAAACTGCTTTGAAAAACTGGGATTTGAAAACTGAGATGCTGATGCTTTGAATTCGAATCTGAAGTTGATTAGAACTGAAGTTTGATTCTTGCTTTACTGGAAACTTGAATTTGAGGAGTATTTTGATCTTGTATTACTGGTTTGAGAAGATTACAGACTTGCTTTGGAAATTAGTTTACAGGTCTGCTTTGATTTAGAGGAGATTACAGGCTTTTAATAGATGATTACAGGGTTTTGCATTTGAGATGAGGAGTATTTCAAGTTTTGATTTTTGAGGCAGTGATTTCAGATCTGGCCATTATTTTCTTGCTATAAGAGATGAAGATAGAAAAAAAAAGAATTGTAAAGAAGATATGTGCTTTTATAAGTTTAAATTAGGATTTTATAAAAATAAAAGAAAATTGAAATAATTGTGACACTTGTCTCAACTTTGATTAATATGTTAACACATGTTATTTAAAGATGTTTATAACTTAACACTTGTCCTAATTTATATTTTATATTATTTATAAATGATTTTAAAGGCTTTTAAATTAATTTTCCTAATTAATTTGTAAATTTCCTAATAAACAAATACATTTATAAATTTATAAATACTTTCTAAATTATAAATACAATCTTTAAAAGAAAATAGAATATAAACCAATTATGATTCATATAAAATATTTTAAACTCGTTTTTAAATGCTAATTTAAAAGCTTTTGTATTTATTCCTATTAAATAAATATTCTTCCAAATTTCTATAAACAAATTTCTTTAAAGAGAATAATATAAAACAAACCTTATTTTTAAATAAAAACTTTTATTCATATATTTTAAATCCATACTATATTATTATTTTTATTTTAAGATATATATATATATTTCTTTAAATTCAATTCTTAAACCAAATTCAAATGTAATTTAAAAATCCAATTTAAAATCAACTCAACATATATATAATTAAATAATCACATTATTATTTTGAAAATAATAATTCTATTTTAAAATCTATTTATATCTATATTTAAAAACATCACATTATTATTATTATTTGAAAACAACACACTTTACAAATTTTAAATGATTAATTTAAGAGATTATCACATTTAAAATTCCCTGAAATCCCGGGATATCACAATTTCAACCCATAGAGAATTCCTAACTATCAGGGAACTTGCAGGGTGAGAACAATAAAATAATAATATAAAATGACATAGCATATCAATGGCAAATGTGCTTATAATTAACAATTCAAATATAATATATATATATATACATATATATATATATACACTAACAGGTTATTGGTGTCAATATTGTCAATTAACATAGGTGAACAAATGCAAATAAAAACATACCATATTTGTAACATTCCCCCTTTTGACCGCCTCCAGTCGGTAATTAAACCAACTCGAAACGTTCAAAAAGACGAATTGTTATTTAGTTTATAAGGTTTAAACAGAATCAGCCACAGAAACACAGATAATAACAATCAATTAAAACAAATGAGAATTTATTTCATTACTATAAATCTTTTTATATACATCAGAGTTTATACAATTTTAATACAGATACAGCGGAATATCTAAAAATACAATTTTCTTCTGAAAATTAAAATGATTCTTTACTCTCTCTCTAACTTCGCTGCTCGAAAATCTTCAAGCTGTAGAAATACTCGGTCTGACCCGAGTATTATATTCAAAAGAAAATAATACACAGGTCAGTCTAATTCAAACCAGTTTATTAGTGCATATAGGCAGTAATAATTTAAATAGACGACAGTCACAATAATTCTCGTCTATCCGACTCTTTTAACAAAGAAATCGGATAACGAAAATTTTAACACTAAACAGTGTTAAACAATAAATCAACAGATTTAAATCATCAACAGAGATAAATAAACAATTTATCATATCGACTAAATTAATTTAAGACAATTGAAATTGTCACTTCAAAAACCATCAAGACTCGATTGGCTATCAAACACTGAAATCACATGAACTATATCTTTCTAGTCAATCCACCCATATATGCAGACATAGGTGACAGTGCAAGACCGACAAAAACTTACAAAATCAAACGGTAAGCATAAATCAACCAAATCAAGGCTACTGCAGGGCGAACATCGAATACCCGAAGTCTTGCAGGCGACAGAATGATAAACTGCAGTTTCAATTTAAAGAAGGCCGAGCAGTGAATTTGTTTAGAAATCAATGTCAACAGTTCAAAGAAATTGATTTAAGTCAAAAACCATGGTGAACGAGGAATCACTAAGTCAAATTTCAAAACCCAGCATCTATACAAAATCATACTTGTAAAAACAGAGAAACAACAATGCAATCTCCACATAAATGTATACATATGTATATACATACGTATACACCTATATAGGAAGCACAATTACAAGGTAACAGTTTTAACAAAGCCAAAGTCAGATGGTCAGAATGAACGAATACGAAGACCGGTGAACGATAAAATGGAACTGGACATTGTAATCTCAGGAGCGCAAATTTCTGGACAGTGCAAACACATGGATGATAATGCCACTACGACAGACAGTGCCGAAGCAAAAATGTATTGCTTCTTCAAAACAAAATACTGGACTACATGAATGCAGGGCAGCACTTAAAACTACATGTTTAGCCAAACTGTCACCAAGTGAATCTTTATTGCAATGCAGGCTATCAAAGTACTAGACTACATCACAAGAACAAAACCCAGTCAAATGTAGTATCAAGGTATTTTCACGAAATTAAGTTGCAGTTTCAAATTAAATCTTGTACGAACGAAAGTCAAGGGTTACGAACCCTATACAAACAAAATCATCAACATTCAACGAGATCAATTGACTGAAGCAAAACACTAAGGCTAGAATTAGAATGTGAGTGGAACCACTCACCTTTGTTTTTCGAAGAGGACGAATTCGACGTCGTAGCCGAAGGTATCTCGAGAATCAAGCGGAGGCAACCCTAGCGGCCATTCCAAAATCGAAGTGACGATCTTCTTAGCCTAAATTGAAGCAGCCACAGACGATCGCAAGAAGCCCTAAAATTTCCAGATCGAAGCCCTAGATTTTGGATCGGAGACGAGCGAAAATTGAAGGAAGCCGGCGCCTTTGAATTTGAACGAAGATCGATCCAGATTTGCCATAGAATCGAGAAATCGCCGAACCCTAGTTTTATCAAGTCGCCATTTTTTTTCTTCTTTCGTTCGAATTTTTTCTGATTTTTGAAAATGAATGGGAAGAGAGGGGGGTTTCGTGGTTTTACAGAGATAAGATCGTGGGGGGTATGGGTTTAAACGTGAATAAGGGTATGGACCGGTGTAAGATATTTTTTCTTTTCTTTATTATTTTTTTTTTCTTTTTCCTTTTCTTTTTAAAACTGATTTGTTTTGTATTCAATTTTGTTGTTGTTAAAATCTAAACTATGTATATATATTCATTTCGTATTAATAAAATTTGATAAAAGAATTTTTAATCGATTTACAATTTCCCAATTCAAACAGAAATTAACAATCGATATTAAATCATTAATTTACGAAGATTTTATCGTTATAAAATTTTCCAACAATATCATCAATTTAGCTGCCAACACAAATCGTTTATTGATGATCAAAATTTTGGGCAAAACCCCAGTTGTTACAGAAATTCAATTTGAATCCGATTTAATTTTATACGCGTTTACCCGCCATATATTCACAAAACAATTCTGATAAATTCAAAAATTGAAATCCGGTAATAATTCAATATTACGGACCCAATGAAACTGGTTTCGTCAAATTCCGAGACTGTGCCTCGGAAGACTATTTTTAAATTCGATTTCAAACGATACAATTTCAAAACTAAACAAATCGCTTTCAAATTCAATTCTGAAGCTTATATTACCTTCAGTATTATCAATATGAATTCTCCAAGCCTTTAAATTATTTTTAACCGGCTTAAAATCGAAGATTCAAATTGTATCCAACTTTCAATAGATTAAATTCAAAAATTTAATCGCCAATTCCTTCTGATAATTTGAAATTCAAGTCAAATCATCGTTCAAATATTTAAAATTAATTAAATATTTTCAATTTAAATTGTTCAAAATTCAGGGTCGTTACAATATTTAACAATTTAATCACTAATCAATTCAAATTTAACAACATATTTCAATTGCCATATCATGTGAAATCAATTAACTAAACATAAGAATGCCAATCGTGAGTGATCACTCGCCTTTCGAGGCTAGAGGAAATAGACAACACAACAAGCTACGATTTTGAATCACGAACTCGACAATCGATCAATCCAAACGACAATTTTTCAAGCAAAGCAAAGTGGACTCGAGATCGATGAAAACAAAATATATAAAAAAAATTAAATCTAAAACTTACTCACATATTTAAAATAAACCATTATATATTATATTTTAGAATCAATATTCAATTTGAAACACAAATCGAAATAAAATCTTTATATATATATTTTAAAATCAATATTTAATTTAAAACACATATTAAAATAAAATCTTTATGTATTATATTTCAAAATCATTTTTTCTTAAAACACATCTATTTCCTTTCAAAATTCTTTTTTTAAGAGGAGAAAGACATTGTTGTGAGGTGGAAAGCTAGAGCTCGACTGCTATGCGAAGTGGATGGAATTTCTCGGCTGTGATAGTGACTGTAACGACCCGTAAATTTCAACTGTTTTAATAACGTAATTAGTTGAAATTTTGTGAAATTTTAAACGATAAAATTTTAAAATAAAAATTTAATATTTGGAATACGTCTAGTTAAACATAGCAACTGGTAAATTTTCGTCTGAAAATTTGAAAGTTTATTTCGCGCGTAAATTTACTTCAATTTAATCAGTTAAAAAGCGTTGAGAATAAAACGTTTCCAAAATCAAAATATTTTTACATAGAAAAATTCTAAACCATCTTCTGAGCAAGATGTCAGTTTGTCGTTTTTCCAAATTCGGACATCTTTGGCTCCGTCGATCTATTTTTCAGCGTTTTTCTTGCATTTCCGCTAGTATAAAAATTCGAATTTTTATAATACAATCGTACCACTGATATCATTATACCATTTTGATCGTCTCGTTGTGCTGATCTCCGCAGTATATTGATTTCGGTAATTCGGCTTCCGGTACGCTGCGAAATCGACGAAACGATTTGCTATATCGGTTCTGTATTTGAGTTTTGGTCTACCAGGTCCTTTCAGTTATCTACCGTATACTATCAAAAGCCATTTTTCTTTAATTACTTCTCGAATCAACCGTTGCCTCTTTCTATTCCTTATACTCAATTTATTTCATCTATAACGTTTCGTGCCCTTTAAAAAAAAATCAAAATATATTTGTTTTATCTTCTTATATTATGAAAATCACATCTTCTTCTCCTATCTGTTCCTAAGATCTACGTGTTCGACCTCTCCTTCTCAAAACCTCCGCCTTCCCACTGCTTAGCCATTCCCTTCAACACCATAAGCATCACCTACTTCCATCTGACAGCAACAAGCACCGGCCCTACCTGCTCACCACCCACGCCCACTGTCAAACCTACCTCAACCCATCGACCTACCGATTGCCGCCCCTTATCTTCCCCTTCCTCACACAGTTCTCCACCGAAGTAAACCCACTTCCACGCAACAAGAGTAGCCACCATCCAAGCAGCCAAGAGCCCTCCTGTCGTCGTCTCCTCAACCCGCCGCCGCCTCCCTGAAACGAGAGGAACCCCGCAATCAACACCACCCGCCTCAGCCCATCCACCGACTTGGGAACCCATCCCGAACCACCTGCTCGCGACTCGAGCTTGCCTTCCTCTCCTCTTCCGTCTGTCTCTTCTCTTTGTTGAATGCATGCCATGGTATGGTAGGTATTGTATTTGTGTATATATTTATACATATAAGATCTATCCTTTATTATTATAAACGTTATACTGTTGTGTTCAATTATATGAAATATACAGTAGCTTATATTTAACCAGTTGATTTATAAAGTATAGGTTTAAATATGGGTTTGGTTGATTTATAAAGAGATATAGATATGCCTTTTGTTATTTATAAAAGCATACAAGGTTTATAAAGTATGTGCATGTTTAGTGTACGTGTGTTTTGTTTTAAAAATAAAAGTAAAAGGGATATATGAATGTTACGTGAAAAACTATTATATTGTAGACCATTTGTTTATATTCTACTTAGTTACAGTATAATGTTTTAACTATTATATTTTAGTGTTGCGTTTGTTTTATGGTATAAAGATTTCAAAATAAAAATTTACATATGTTTAGCGTTTATATAAGTAAGTGACATATATCAGTTACAATTATTATATATAACGTTTTATATAGTATATATTTATACGTACTGCCTTCCTTAAAATTGTATATGTTTTGTTTAATTGAGTTAAAGTATAATCTTTCTATGATAAAGTGATATATCATATAAGTTTGGTATATGCAAAGTTCACATTGTATAAGTCATATATGTTCTATAATAGATATATAAAGCTTTGTTGCTTGCGCATGGTAGGTGTTGTGCATATTAGTTTATATGTGGTGTATTAAGTTTAAGCGTATATATAGATGAGGCGTAAGTGTGCATAAATATGTGTTGTATGTTTTAGTAAGTCTGCATAGCTCATAAATGTACCTTGTTTCTTTTGAGTATTGGGTCCGCGTATTTATCTTAGTCAGCAAAGCAATATATTTTTCAATGTATGTTTGATTTTATTTTAAACATTTATATAGAATGGTTATTTAAATATGTATTTTTAAATTTTATATATAATACAATAATAATATATCTATTTTCAAAAAAAAAACTGATTCTAATTTGTTATCATTGATTTTCCATTTATCAGCTCTGTCCGTCGTGCCTGTTTCTTCATCGAATCGTGTCCACCTAGCGTTGCTTTGGTATTCGTAGCCCATTTCATTGTCTATTCTTTCTAGCCTCGAAAGGTGAGCACTCACTCACGATTAACGTTCTTTTATTTATTAAATTTGATTTCAATTGAAACGACAATTGAAATATGTTGTTGTTTGATATTTACTCTGTTATTACCTGTATCAGTTCACCTGTGACATCTGACACCATTATCTGTTAATTATTTATGCGATGATAATACAGTTTGGCTGATAATTGATCGATTGTTGATGTTTATATTGGACGTTAAATTGTTAATGTTAAAATGATAAACAGTATGAAATTGAACTTGATATAGGATAATTAAATGTTAAATTTGATTAACTGACATTTGTATAATATGACCCCTTTAACTGTTGAATTTATTGACACGTAGGATTTGTTTAATTACATTTTGAACCACTGAATGTATGTTGTTAAATTGATGATGTATGAAATTGTAAATTGAATGACAAGTGAAAAACCGTATAAATAATTTGTGGAATAATCTTTAATCTGCATGAAATGATAGTGTAGATTCTAGAAATAATTATAGTAATTCGTACAAATGACAATACGAATTAATACGGTTATTTCGGGATTATTTGAATTGATTATTGGATTGTTATTGATTGTTGTTATTGCTTGTTTATTTACTTTGACACCATCCCTGTTATCACACTGCAAGTTCCCTTTGCTATGTTTTGATTTTGAATTGAATTGGAATCGGGTTGAAATGATAAATACCCAAATTGAACTTTGACCTAGGAAAGAAAATTAAATAAAACCGATTGGTCAATAATTTGATTTAAAAATAAAATAAGGATTTTATTTGAATAAATATTATGGTTTTGAAATGAAGTTGAAATCTGAATTTTAATGAAAGGAAATTGTAATATTTAATAATC
Source organism: Allium fistulosum (assembly GCA_030737815.1). Taxonomy (NCBI): domain Eukaryota; kingdom Viridiplantae; phylum Streptophyta; class Magnoliopsida; order Asparagales; family Amaryllidaceae; genus Allium; species Allium fistulosum. The sequence goes on from CM060901.1 coordinate 1,623,280,176, forward strand.
TGAAACAAAATATTTACAATGTAATCGATGAAATAATGTTGTTTAATTTGAGAAATGATTGAATTAAGTTTTAAATTATTAAACTTTGAAATGATTTAATAATCAAGTTTGAAATTATAATTAAGTTTGAAATTATTAAACTTTGAAATGATTTAATAATCAAGTTTGAAATTATAATTAAGTTTGAAATTATTAAACTTTGAAATTATTTAATAATTAAGTTTTGAATTATTTAATAAATTAAATAAGATTGAATTATTTAATGATTAAATTGAATTGAATTCTTTAATAAGGAAATTGGACTTTTGAATAAGTGAATTTTACTTCGTAAATAATTGAAATTGAGTTTCTTTATAAGGTAAGTTTTGGAAAATTATTTAAGTAAGTAAATAAGAAATTGAATTTCTTTAACAAGAAATAAAATGTGATTTTGAAATTAATGTAAGACTTGAAATTTAAAGAATTTGATTTGATGAATTTAATTTAATTAAATTTGTAAGTTTTGATATAATGAAGTTGAATTTAAATAATGGATTTAATGAATTGGGAATTTAATAGGAATTGTTTTGAATGGCAAATTTACTTAATGAATATTGAATGAAATCGATAAATGAATTTGAATTGATTTGAATGTTAAATTAAATTAATTTAAATGTTTTCGAAATGAAACTTTTGTATGAACTTGGATCAATATTTGAATTGTTTTCAATATATAGATTGAGATTGAACTATAGGATTTTGAAATGGTAATTTGGAAGTTTTGAAACGTAAGTATGGAAACTGTTTTGATAGACAAATGAAATGTTGATTTGCGAATTAAAATTGAAATTGAAATTGATTTGGTTTTGAAATAAATAAACGACCAATCGGTATAATAATTACGAAAGTTATTAAAGAGACCGGAATTCGGTTATGGATATACTCTCTATCTAAACCGAAAACCACTTTAATAACTATACGCGGAGTGATGATCCAGAATGAAGTGGTTGGAATGATGTACGTGATGACTGAAGAAAGAGAACGATAATGGATAGCCTTGACACTTGTGTCAAATTGAAAATGACTAAAACAGGAGCTGTGCCGGGCCAATGGAGGATTAGCTACCTCAAGTGGACACACTTCTTCGAACTACTTATACTTGTTGTCGATTGGTGCACCCTTGATTTTTGGGAGTGTTGTTTCACGGTGTTGCGGGCGCTGCGGCGTTGCGTTCTCACCAGTCCGGATTAGGCGAACGGTAGTATCACTACCTTGGGTATTGCCTCATGTGCCTTGTCATACTTGTATTCCATTTATGCGCGACCACTACGATTTTGATTTGTACCTTTAGTATATGGATTGCCCTCTGGTGACTTCCGGTTTTGGGGAAACTACGGTCTTGTATATGCTTTTGGGAATAAAAATGTGTTAAGGGTGGAATGGGCCATGACTTAACGCTATTTTGATATCTTTATATTACTAATAGACATTATCTACTTATCGTACATTACTACCTAGTAGATAGTTTAACGGATCCTTAAAGGATGGTTATTCCAAACATCCTTTGAGTTACTTGTATTTCAATTGTTATTTCACTTGAGTTGGATTTATTAATATAAGAATGTTAATCCTGACTCGAGTGTTTTGTATTTTGCTTTACGCTCGGGTCAGACTGAGTGGTTCAGCTTTCGAGACTCACCTTTGGAGTTGGAGTTTCGCTTGGAGATCCAGCTATCTATCCAGCTTTCAGATATTCGATGATTCTAGTGATGTATTCTGCTTTGTATCTGATGTATCGTATTACTCTTCTATTGTAAACTCTGATGTATCTTATATATTCATATAGTAGCTTCATGAACTACTATCTTTTTATTTCCGCTGCACTTATTACTCTGTGTCTGTGATCTGTGATTATTTATTTACTGTATATGTTCAGTTTTGCCAAATTTAAATTAACAACGCGGTATTTTGAGCAATTCAACTCCGGCATGAGTGTCTACCTATACACTTATAATGGACGCGAATGGTCCAAAATATTGAGTCGTTACAGTTGGTATCAGAGCTTTGGTAGCTCTAGGCAAAACTCAACATATAGGGTAAATGTATTTACAGAATCACTTTCATTTCGAGTTTCAATCTCTTCCGTTTTGATTCGATTCCTTGGAATTTTGGAACGTTCCCCTTGGTTCCGAAATTCATTCGTGTCCTTCACTATTCATCTTCTTTCAATCCTGGAGCACCTCATAACTCCATTCTGAATGTTATCTATAATAGATCGGCGGTCTCGCCAATCTTCGAATGATTTGTAAAGGGGTGAAACTCCTTTACAATAGGCATTGATTTACCGGAGATTTCTGTATCCTCGGTTTACGATACTATCTATCTCCTGCTATACCTGAATTCTATTTCTTGAGATCGAATGTCGATTTACCTCTGAATTCCACTTCGATCTTATTCTTGAAGTCACGGTCGACCCGGTTAAGGTTGCCCGCGATTTATATAAACTTATCTATCTTCCTATTTTGTTATTTAATTATCTTGTCTTTATTTCAAACCTATCTTCGGAAAAAAAAAATTCTCTTTGAATTGAATCCCTCAAATTTAAATCTCTATCCTTGCTTTGAAATCTATTCTTGTATCGTCGAGCGAGGAATTGTATTTATAAAAATTATATTTAAAATGTTTTAAAATATATTGTGTTGTTTGAGTTGTTGATGTTGATTTGGGTTTCCGATCGATTCGTCTGATCAACGCTATCGATAGGATTTCCAAAACACTTGAACAGAGCAAACTGACACAATATCGTTTTCAAATTTGATAAATAAAATAAAAGTTTTGTATGATTATATTATATATAAATATAAGTTTTCTGAAATTAAATTGTTAATAAATTTGTTGTCAGAAATAATAATATTTGATTTCATTTATTGTTTTGTAAACCATTGACTATTGCATAATATAAATAAATGAATTTATAAACTGGGTTATAAATTGATTGAAATTTGAAATGAATTTAATTCAGAAATTTGAGAATTTATTAGTTTCCGATGATTTCGAACTTTTTTTAAAATTTTAAAGTATATATTATTGAAAGTATTTTTGAATAAAAATCGTTCAAAGAATTCTTTAAAATGTTGAAATCAGTGCTTTTCTCTTTGTCGCTGGAAAATAATTTCGGTGATGGCGGCCGCATCATCGACATTCATTTTCGAGTTTCGAAGTGGAGAAACTATTTTGTAGCTTTGCTACGGTTTTGTTTTGAAAAATATTTTGATTTGAATTTCTTCAGTATAATTTGATTTATATAGGTATCTTATTAAAAAATTTAATTTGATTTGATATAAATATATTATATATATCTCCATATTGTTGAAGGTTAATCGGAAATCTAATTCTTAAATTTTGTTAAAGGATGATTCTAATTATAAATAAAACCAAAATTTGGAATAAATATTTAAACTTGAATAATTGAATTGGGAAAAAAAAATTTGTATATTGTTCAACTGCATTCTAATACAACTTACCTAAATCATTCTGAAGTTGAATATGTAATTGGATAATATATAAGATAAATTGAATTTATAAATAAAATTTGAGTGTTTATAATAAATGTTATACACTAAAATTTTGATTATAAAGATGTTAATAGAGTTAGATAGGATAATAAGTAAACTCAGTTAATAATGAAATAAATTGTTTTGAAAGAATTAAAATTTGTTTCGAAAGAATTAATAAAATTGAAATTTGATCAACATATGAAAATACCTTGAATTTGAAAGAAATTAGTAAATTTAAATTAATTTAAATCGAAACTTTTATGGTTTAAATTAATTTATATGGGTTAAATATATGCGAGTAGATATATTAAGTAGAATAAATTTAACAATAATTTGGAATAAAGAAGAATTTAAAATTGTTGAAGAAAATATGATTATAATAAGAGACTATTCAAATTTATGGTTTTAGAAATTGTAAATTGAAGATAATTGGATAATAAGATAATGAATTTCGAAATAGTTGAGATTGATTTTAGTGAAATTAAATAGATTAAATCAATTGTTGAATATCAATCAATTTAAATTTGAATTTATATGGTTTAAATTAATTGTTATTTTGTATTTCAAATCTGTTTTCTTTATGGTTGTTTCTATTCTCCTACCTCGTTCCTTTTCGGGGACGAAAAGTTTTGAGTGGGGGAGAGTGTAACGACCCGTAAATTTCAACTGTTTTAATAACGTAATTAGTTGAAATTTTGTGAAATTTTAAACGATAAAATTTTGAAATAAAAATTTAATATTTGGAATACGTCTAGTTAAACATAGCAACTGGTAAATTTTCGTCTGAAAATTTGAAAGTTTATTTCGCGCGTAAATTTACTTCAATTTAATCAGTTAAAAAGCGTTGAGAATAAAACGTTTCCAAAATCAAAATATTTTTACATAGAAAAATTCTAAACCATCTTCTGAGCAAGATGTCAGTTTGTCGTTTTTCCAAATTCGGACATCTTTGGCTCCGTCGATCTTATTTTTCAGCGTTTTTCTTGCATTTCCGCTAGTATAAAAATTCGAATTTTTATAATTCAAGCGTACCACTGATATCATTATACCATTTTGATCGTCTCGTTGTGCTGATCTCCGCAGTATATTCATTTCGGTAATTCGGCTTCCGGTACGCTGCGAAATCGACGAAACGATTTGCTATATCGGTTCTGTATTTGAGTTTTGGTCTACCAGGTCCTTTCAGTTATCTACCGTATACTATTAAAAGCCATTTTTCTTTAATTACTTCTCGAATCAACCGTTGCCTCTTTCTATTCCCTATACTCAATTTATTTCATCTATAACGTTTCGTGCCCTTTAAAAAAAAAATCAAAATATATTTGTTTTATCTTCTTATATTATGCAAATCACATCTTCTTCTCCTATCTGTTCCTAAGATCTACGTGTTCGACCTCTCCTTCTCAAAACCTCCGCCTTCCCACTGCTTAGCCATCCCCTTCAACACCATAAGCATCGCCTACTTCCACCTGACAGCAACAAGCACCGGCCCTACCTGCTCACCACCCACGCCCACTGTCAAACCTACCTCAACCCATCGACCTATCGATTGCCGCCCCTTATCTTCCCCTTCCTCACACAGTTCTCCACCGAAGTAAACCCGCTTCCACGCAACAAGAGTAGCCACCATCCAAGCAGCCAAGAGCCCTCCTGTCGTCGTCTCCTCAACCCGCCGCCGCCTCCCTGAAACGAGAGGAACCCCGCAATCAACACCACCCGCCTCAGCCCATCCGCCGACTTGGGAACCCATCCCGAACCACCTGCTCGCGACTCGAGCTTGCCTTCCTCTCCTCTTCCGTCTGTCTCTTCTCTTTGTTGAATGCATGCCATGGTATGGTAGGTATTGTATTTGTGTATATATTTATACATATAAGATCTATCCTTTATTATTATGAACGTTATACTGTTGTGTTCAATTATATGAAATATACAGTAGCTTATATTTAACCAGTTGATTTATAAAGTATAGGTTTAAATATGGGTTTGGTTGATTTATAAAGAGATATAGATATGCCTTTTGTTATTTATAAAAGCATACAAGGTTTATAAAGTATGTGCATGTTTAGTGTACGTGTGTTTTGTTTTAAAAATAAAAGTAAAAGGGATATATGAATGTTACGTGAAAAACTATTATATTGTAGACCATTTGTTTATATTCTACTTAGTTACAGTATAATGTTTTAACTATTATATTTTAGTGCTGCGTTTGTTTTATGGTATAAAGATTTCAAAATAAAAATTTACATATGTTTAGCGTTTATATAAGTAAGTGACATATATCAGTTACAATTATTGTATATAACGTTTTATATAGTATATATTTATACGTACTGCCTTCCTTAAAATTGTATATGTTTTGTTTAATTGAGTTAAAGTATAATCTTTCTATGATAAAGTGATATATCATATAAGTTTGGTATATGCAAAGTTCACATTGTATAAGTCATATATGTTCTATAATAGATATATAAAGCTTTGTTGCTTGCGCATGGTAGGTGTTGTGCATATTAGTTTATATGTGGTGTATTAAGTTTAAGCGTATATATAGATGAGGCGTAAGTGTGCATAAATATGTGTTGTATGTTTTAGTAAGTCTGCATAGCTCATAAATGTACCTTGTTGCTTTTGAGTATTGGGTCCGCGTATTTATCTTAGTCAGCAAAGCAATATATTTTTCAATGTATGATTGATTTTATTTTAAACATTTATATAGAATGGTTATTTAAATATGTATTTTTAAATTTTATATATAATACAATAATAATATATCTATTTTCAAAAAAAAACTGATTCTAATTTGTTATCATTGATTTTCCATTTATCAGCTCTGTCCGTCGTGCCTGTTTCTTCATCGAATCGTGTCCACCTAACGTTGCTTTGGTATTCGTAGCCCATTTCATTGTCTATTCTTTCTAGCCTCGAAAGGTGAGCACTCACTCACGATTAACGTTCTTTTATTTATTAAATTTGATTTCAATTGAAACGACAATTGAAATATGCTGCTGTTTGATATTTACTCTGTTATTACCTGTATCAGTTCACCTGTGACATCTGACACCATTATCTGTTAATTATTTATGCGATGATAATACAGTTTGGCTGATAATTGATCGATTGTTGATGTTTATATTGGACGTTAAATTGTTAATGTTAAAATGATAAACAGTATGAAATTGAACTTGATATAGGATAATTAAATGTTAAATTTGATTAACTGACATTTGTATAATATGACCCCTTTAACTGTTGAATTTATTGACACGTAGGATTTGTTTAATTACATTTTGAACCACTGAATGTATGTTGTTAAATTGATGATGTATGAAATTGTAAATTGAATGACAAGTGAAAAACCGTATAAATAATTTGTGGAATAATCTTTAATCTGCATGAAATGATAGTGTAGATTCTAGAAATAATTATATTAATTCGTACAAATGACAATACGAATTAATACGGTTATTTCGGGATTATTTGAATTGATTATTGGATTGTTATTGATTGTTGTTATTGCTTGTTTATTTACTTTGACACCATCCCTATTATCACACTGCAAGTTCCCTTTGCTATGTTTTGATTTTGAATTGAATTGGAATCGGGTTGAAATGATAAATACCCAAATTGAACTTTGACCTAGGAAAGAAAATTAAATAAAACCGATTGGTCAATAATTTGATTTAAAAATAAAATAAGGATTTTATTTGAATAAATATTATGGTTTTGAAATGAAGTTGAAATCTGAATTTTAATGAAAGGAAATTGTAATATTTAATAATCTGAAACAAAATATTTACAATGTAATCGATGAAATAATGTTGTTTAATTTGAGAAATGATTGAATTAAGTTTTAAATTATTAAACTTTGAAATGATTTAATAATCAAGTTTGAAATTATAATTAAGTTTGAAATTATTAAACTTTGAAATGATTTAATAATCAAGTTTGAAATTATAATTAAGTTTGAAATTATTAAACTTTGAAATTATTTAATAATTAAGTTTTGAATTATTTAATAAATTAAATAAGATTGAATTATTTAATGATTAAATTGAATTGAATTCTTTAATAAGGAAATTGGACTTTTGAATAAGTGAATTTTACTTCGTAAATAATTGAAATTGAGTTTCTTTATAAGGTAAGTTTTGGAAAATTATTTAAGTAAGTAAATAAGAAATTGAATTTCTTTAACAAGAAATAAAATGTGATTTTGAAATTAATGTAAGACCTGAAATTTAAAGAATTTGATTTGATGAGTTTAATTTAATTAAATTTGTAAGTTTTGATATAATGAAGTTGAATTTAAATAATGGATTTAATGAATTGGGAATTTAATAGGAATTGTTTTGAATGGCAAATTTACTTAATGAATATTGAATGAAATCGATAAATGAATTTGAATTGATTTGAATGTTAAATTAAATTAATTTAAATGTTTTCGAAATGAAACTTTTGTACGAACTTGGATCAATATTTGAATTGTTTTCAATATATAGATTGAGATTGAACTATAGGATTTTGAAATGGTAATTTGGAAGTTTTGAAACGTAAGTATGGAAACTGTTTTGATAGACAAATGAAATGTTGATTTGCGAATTAAAATTGAAATTGAAATTGATTTGGTTTTGAAATAAATAAACGACCAATCGGTATAATAATTACGAAAGTTATTAAAGAGACCGGAATTCGGTTATGGATATACTCTCTATCTAAACCGAAAACCACTTTAATAACTATACGCGGAGTGATGATCCAGAATGAAGTGGTTGGAATGATGTACGTGATGACTGAAGAAAGAGAACGATAATGGATAGCCTTGACACTTGTGTCAAATTGGAAATGACTAAAACAGGAGCTGTGCCGGGCCAATGGAGGATTAGCTACCTCAAGTGGACACACTTCTTCGAACTACTTATACTTGTTGTCGATTGGTGCACCCTTGATTTTTGGGAGTGTTGTTTCACGGTGTTGCGGGCGCTGCGGCGTTGCGTTCTCACCAGTCCGGATCAGGCGAACGGTAGTATCACTACCTTGGGTATTGCCTCATGTGCCTTGTCATACTTGTATTCCATTTATGCGCGACCACTACGATTTTGATTTGTACCTTTAGTATATGGATTGCCCTCTGGTGACTTCCGGTTTTGGGGAAACTACGGTCTTGTATATGCTTTTGGGAATAAAAATGTGTTAAGGGTGGAATGGGCCATGACTTAACGCTATTTTGATATCTTTATATTACTAATAGACATTATCTACTTATCGTACATTACTACCTAGTAGATAGTTTAACGGATCCTTAAAGGATGGTTATTCCAAACATCCTTTGAGTTACTTGTATTTCAATTGTTATTTCACTTGAGTTGGATTTATTAATATAAGAATGTTAATCCTGACTTGAGTGTTTTGTATTTTGCTTTACGCTCGGGTCAGACTGAGTGGTTCAGCTTTCGAGACTCACCTTTGGAGTTGGAGTTTCGCTTGGAGATCCAGCTATCTATCCAGCTTTCAGATATTCGATGATTCCAGTGATGTATTCTGCTTTGTATCTGATGTATCGTATTACTCTTCTGTTGTAAACTCTGATGTATCTTATATATTCATATAGTAGCTTCATGAACTACTATCTTTTTATTTCCGCTGCACTTATTACTCTGTGTCTGTGATCTGTGATTATTTATTTACTGTATATGTTCAGTTTTGCCAAATTTAAATTAACAACGCGGTATTTTGAGCAATTCAACTCCGGCATGAGTGTCTACCTATACACTTATAATGGACGCGAATGGTCCAAAATATTGGGTCGTTACAAAGATCTGGGGGGCTGAGGCGTGGAATGGTCGAGTGTTGAGTTCGGTGAGGGCTGTTCGAATGGAGCAAGGGTGTGAGGCTGCAGCGCTGCGTGGTCGGAAATGGGCAAATGGAGGGCGCTGGCGTTCGGTCTGGGTGGCGAGTTTAACTCGGGTCAGGCTGGGGTTGGGTTTGAGACTCGTTAAGGTAGTGAAGGTGGAAGAGCAGTTGGCTGTGGTCTGGGTGCTGCTTCTTGGCGATGGCGGAGAGGGGCAAGGTGGCTGGAGGGTTGGTACGGTGATGGGGTTTTTCTGGGTCTCGTGAATCAAGGAGGAAGGGTGGCGGGCTCAGTTTGGTCTCGGCTATGCTTGGATAGGAGAGGGTATGGCCTGATGCGTGGGTGAGCACAGGGCGATGGAGGCGGAAGGTGGCTGGGGACCGGGTGCAGTTGTCTGGTGAGGGGAGGCTGGGTCGAGCTACTCAAAGAGGTGAATGGTTGCATAGAGTGGCTTGCATGGGCAGGTGTGGGGCTGTCGAAGGCTGCTGGGTGCGAGATCTCGACTGGAGGGGTTGTGCTTATTAGCGTGGAGGAGCGAGTTGAAGGAGATGGGGAACGAGGAGGTCCGGGAGGGGACTGTGCTTTCGGTGGAGGGAGAATGGTCGGCAATAGGAAAAGAAGGTGGTTAGGTAGCAAGTGAGGATATGAGCAGCAGGTTATAGAAATATATACAAACCTATATTATATTATATTATATTATATTTTTCTCTCTCTTTTTCTGTTTATGAAGAGCATGAAGAATGAACAGAAGAAAGGAGAAGAGTGGAGATAAGGAAACGAAACAGTGAAGCAAAGAACAATTATATTGAAATATAGGGAACAACAAGAGTAAAATATTAATTTTTGGGAAAAAAATTAAAAGCTGATGACGGTTAGTTTTCAACCGATGGACAATTGAATGGTCACAGGGAAACCAAAAAGGCTCAGAACGGGTACCGATACGGCTAACCGTTTTATTGATTTCGCCACGTACCGGATGCCGAAACATACAAATGAATATACTACGAAGATTAGCACGACAAGACGAACAAAATGGTACACAGATATGAGTGACACGACCCTCCTATCAAAACTCTATATTCGCTGCCAAAAATGCTGTTAAACCGCCGAAAATAAGATAAACGGAGCTAGAGCAGTCCAAATTTGGCGAAACGAATAATGACGACTCACTAAGAAAATGATTTACAATTTTCTTACATAAAAATATTCAGGTTTCAAAAATATTTTATTTTCATCAAATTTTAACTGATTTTAAATTTAAATTGAAAATTTCACAACTGAACAAACTTACATATTTTCCCATGAAAATCTAACACTTGCTATGCTTAAATAGACGTATTCCAAATACCAAATTTTCATTGCAAAATTTTATTATTTAATTTCGAGAAAAATTTAGTTAATTACGTTATTTAAAATCGTTAAAATTTTTGGGTCGTTACATATATGACATTGTTATACTGTATATATTAGACATTGAGTTGTATATTGATTACTCATTATATTAGGTTAAGAATGATTACAATTGAGATATTTTGTATCATTACTGTATAATTGTACTTTATATATATATATTATATGTTATTGTTGCATTTGACTCTGTGTTCTCTGAGATTCACTATATATATTATGTATTATTCTAACTTAAAGGCACACGTTTTTATTGCTTTATGCTGATACTGTGTACGTTTGGTGAGTTGTTTATGTAACAACCCTGCATTTTGTGATTATTTTAATCGTATATTTTGATTATTTTTAATTGAATTTCCTGATTTAAAAACTTTATTTTATTTATTTAAAGAATACATTTTGTTATTTTAAATATAAATTTTGATTTTGATGTGAATTAGAATTCCAAACATGACTAAATAAAATATTTTCCAGAAAAGTGAATTTTGGTCAATATGGTCAAACTTTGACTTTTAAATTTAAAATTTGAAATATAAATTTTTATAAAGCGAAATCAGCTCCCCCCATGGCGCCGTCTGTCCTCCCAGCAGTACCCCAGATCTCCTTCGTCCCCAGCAAATACAACTCCGTCCTGTCTAACCCATCCCCCACTCCCTCCTCCTCTGCCGCCCCCAACCAGCATGGGATCCCATCCCGAGCCCCACCACCTCCATCCGGACCCAACCAGCCACTTTGTATCGAGATTCCCGCCGCCAAGACTTATGCCCAAGTTGTGGGTTTGCACCTCGCTCCCCCCTCCTGCCCAATCCTCCGGCCAAAAGGCACCACCCCCTGCCACATTTCAAAAACGTTCGCCACACGGTTGAATTTCTAAAAAAGGAAAACCGTTGCCTTCGTTGTGCTGGCCTGAGACACGTGGCGCAGTCTTGCAGGGATGCAAAGATATGCTATAAGTGCGGATTTTTTGGGCATCCTCAAACTCACTGTCCCGATATAACCCCCAACCAGTCCCTGGCTCGAAAAACTAGTAAAGTCCCCTCCTCTTCCACTAAAGACAAACCCCCCTCTGCCCGATGGGTCCCAATGTCTCATCCCCACTCAGCTCACACGAAACCTTTCAGCTCCCCAATGCAAATCATATCCCCTGTAGCTCCACATAGTCCACCCCAATCCCCGATGCAACATCATAACACATTCTTGAACCCTAAAATTTTCTCAATGGCGGACACATCACTGCTCCTCATCGCAAACATTATCTCTGGCACTTGGTCCATTGACTCTCTTCACCATACTCTATCCTCCACATTCCAACACAGAGATTGGCCACTTTGGCTTCAGTCGGACAACAGCTTCATCTTCTACTGCCCCTCTTTCTCAATCAGAGACCAAATTCTCCAGAGATCGACCATCACTACGGTCGGTGGAACCGTTCAATTCCATCCTTGGTATGAGCTCGACCGCCCCGCGCCATCTTTAGACCCACCCTCATGGGCGCGAATCTCAGGGTTCCCAGAGCTCCTACGCTTCAACACAGAAGCCATCACTGAAGCAGTTAAGCCAGTGGGTAGGTTCCTGGCTCAGGACGACTGCGAATGGGCTGAACTAGACCACCGTTTTTTATACATTCAAATTCAGTTCTATAGTGGCATCATCTCCCCATCATCCTTTGTCTCCGTCCTCAACAACACAGAATACCTCTTGCGCATTGAAAGATGGGAGCACGAACACCCTAATAGGCGCCCGGAGAACCATCTGCTGGGATTTGACTACGAAAGACACTTCCCCCTATTTGAGCAACACATCCAGATCGAAGAAGACAGATTCGACGTCATGAATTACTCCCCAATCTTCTCCGGCTCCCCACCGGTGCCCGACCAACTCTATGATCAATCATTCGAAGTGGTGGGCCCAAGGGGCTGGGACCCATGGCCAACCCAAGAACACAGGTGGGACCCTTTCTCTGACCTAGACCTCTCATCCCCGCTCTTCCAACAAATCCCTACCCCTCCAGCTTCCGCTGCCCCTCCCCGTCCTCGCCCTATTCCTACCCCCCAAACTGATACCCAATCACTCCCGGTGCAGATCCTTAATCCCACCCCCCAAGCTGACCCACCCTCTCCCGTTCATCAATTCCCCGTCCCTAGCCCAAAAGAATTAAGCCAAGCGGCTCACCCAAAGACTGGTCAAGAGCTTCAGCCAGCCACTCCAGCGGTTGCTCAGTGGTTCCAGCCAATCACCCCAACAGCTGTGCACCGTAGCTCCAGACTGGACAGAACAGCATCTCATCCTGGTAGTTTCTTTAAACATGTAGTCTTTTCTTCTCTTAACAAAAGCTTAAATAAGAAAATGGCACGTTGCATGGGAGTAAACTTGCATGGAGAACATTACTCCTCCATCCAGGCACTAGAATCGGAGCGCTTATCATTCTCCCAATGAAGCTAATACCCTAGAATACACGGGGGTTGGGGGACCCTAGTAAAAGACATTCTGTTAGCCTTGTCATATCCCCCCAAAAAGTAGACATCCTCTTCCTGCAAGAATCCAAACTGTCAGACCCAACCCCCAACATGCTCAGACAGATTGGTGGGCCATTCCTAACTGGGTGGGCCCACATAAATGCTGTCGGTTCGTGCGGAGGTATAATGACAGCCTGGAATGAATCCGTATGGTCCCACTGCCAAACCTTCTATCACACTTCAGCCTTACATGTAGCCCTTCGACACTTACAAACTGGTACAACCTTCTTCTTCTCCAATATCTATGGCCCACAAAACCCTCGAGATCGAAACGAACTCTGGACTAACTGTCTCACCTTCTCCTCTTATATTAATGGCCCTTGGATTGTCGGAGGTGATTTCAATACCACCAAATCCCCAATAGAAAGGAACTCTGGCAATCTATCCCAAGACTCTGAAGACTTCAACCAGTTTATCAATCTTTGCTCCCTAATAGACCCACCCATCAGTAACCGCCTTTACACTTGGTCTAATCGCAGATCAGATCCCTCACTAGCTAAATTGGACCGCTTCCTCTTCAACCCGGCCTGGGAAGATTTACACCCCCTCTCCACTGTCTCGGGTCTAGCCACAGTTATCTCCGACCACTGCCCACTCCTCCTAGACACGGGATCCCTCGCTTGTCATAGCAGACCCTTCAGGTTCGAACGCCTCTGGCTCCTCGAGCCATCATTCGATAACATCATTAGAGAAATCTGGTCTCAGCCTTCCCCCATCCAATCAGCCACTGCCAGGGTCGTCTCCAAGCTCCGTTCCCTTCGAAAAATCATCAAACCTTGGGCCAAATCAGTTTGGGGCTCCATTCGCTTGCGCATCTCTACCATCCAAGATGAGATTCTGGACCTAAATATCCTGGAAGAATCCTCTCCGCTCTCCGAATTGGACCGATCTCGCTTGAGAGTGCTGGAAGCTGACCTAGACAGATTGTCACTACAAGAAGAAATAGGCTGGAAACAACGTTCCAAAGCAAAATGGATTGATGACGGCGATAAGAACACCGCTTACTTCCACCGTCTCGCCAATGGCAGACGCAGATCCAATTTTATTCCTGAAATCACCCAAGACAACAACACCACCTCTGATCAATCAACCATCCTTAAACTTTTCACCGACTATTACCGAACCATTCTAGGCAATCACCACCCCCCTCTTCCCCCAATTGATTGGAAACTGCTCTACCCGGAGAACCCCCCCCATCCCTCTTGACCTTCCCTTCACTGAAGCAGAAATTTGGGCAGCGCTTAAAAGCATGTCCGATGACAAGGCTCCTGGCCCAGATGGTTTCGGGCCCCTATTCTTCAAACACTACTGGGAAATAGTCAAATTCGACATCATCGAAATGTGTTCTGAATTTCATGCCGACCCATCATCCGTGGCCCGCATCAACTACGCAAATATCATCCTACTCCCAAAATCTCCCGGCGCCACCTCCCTCTCGTCCTTTCGTCCCATTAGTCTCCTTAACACAACCTTTAAGATCATAACCAAGATCCTGGCCAACCGCCTTCAAGCCTTCATAGCCCCTCTAATTGGAATTGAGCAATCCGCTTTCATCTTGGGCCGTAACATCATGGACTGCGTAGCAATGACCCAGGAGGTCATATCCTTCTGCTACTCTACTTCAACACCAGGAATGCTTCTCAAACTAGACTACTCAAAAGCTTTTGACTCAGTTAACTGGCAATTCATCTTGGAGCTAATGGAACACAGAGGCTTCCCCACAAAATGGTGCAACTGGATATACTCTATTCTCAACTCAAGCATGTCCTCGATAGTCATTAATGGGGCCTCGGGGGGTCTAATCAAATCGGCCCGCGGACTGCGACAAGGAGACCCACTTTCTCCCTTGCTTTTCGTTCTGGTGGCCGATGTGTTCAACCGTATGATCAAATTAGCAATTTCGAACAACATCTTTCAGGGCATCAACCTCCCCAATTCTAACCTAACCATATCCAACCTCAAATTCGCCGACGACACCATTCTATTCGCATCACCCATGTTCAACCACATCCACTGCCTCAAAGTAGCCCTATATTCATTCGAACTCATATCCGGCCTGTCCATCAACTTTAGCAAAAGCTCCATCATCATGCTCGGAAACGCTGACCATCTCGGGCAAACCTGTTCCAGCCTGCTCAACTGCAAGATCGCACACTTCCCCATCTCCTACCTCGGAGTCCCAATCCGTCCAACCAAATTACATAGATCTGATTGGTTCCCCCTCATCGTCAAAATCGAAAACAGACTCCATTCATGGAAAGCTCACTCCTTGTCCTCAGTAGGGCGCCTTGTCCTTGTTAAATCTGTTCTATCAGCGATTCCCACATACTGGATGTCACTGTACAAGCTCCCTTCCTGGGTAATCAAAAAAATTGACTTGATCAGAAGCTCCTTTCTTTGGAATGGTAGTAATATAAAGAGACTCGTAAACTGGTAGACCGCCTGCCTACCCCCGAAAAACGGCGTCCTTGGAATCGTTAATCTACATGACTTCAACATCACGCTCCTCGCCAAATGGCTCTGGCGGTTCCTAACCCCCGGCTCCTATCTTTGGAAATCTTGGATTACCTCCCTCCACTATCACTCAAACCCTCACCTTGTCCTCCATGCCCCCACCGGAATCAAACCTCCCCCTTCTGATCTGGGGTCGTCTCAACCCTACCACGTGTCAAACGGCTCTTCCACGTCAACCTGGGCAACGGGGCTAATTGCCTCTTCTGGTTGGATACATGGCATAACCAGCTTCCCCTCTCCTCCATCCTGCCCAACCTCTTCACTCACACAACTAACATCTTCGCCTCCACCTTAGACATTTCTATTTCGGGCCCAGTTCAGCTTCTCCCGACCTCCTACTTCGACCTCACCACCATCTCCGAGCTTAACCTTGTCACCTCTATTCTCAGTATCACCCACCTTAACCCCCGGCCTGACTCCTTCACCTGGGCCCCTAACCCATCAACCGGCTTCTCTGTTGCCTCCTGCTATGCTCACCTGAACAACCCTGGACGCCTCTTCACCTTCCCCAGACTTTGGAAGTGCAGGATCCAGCCCCGCTTCGCTTTCCTACAATGGTGCCTTATTCACGGGCGAATCAACACAAGAGACAGGCTCCTTCGCCACAACATCGTAGTCGATCCCTGCTGTGCCTTATGCTCCACCACAACAGAAAGTTTACAACATCTTTTCTTTGAATGTGATTTTGCTGTTAGGGTCTGGGCGGCGACAACGGTTCACATTCTTGGACACATTCCCACGTTCACCTCGTTTTTCGATCACTGGTAGAACAACCCCCCCAACTATCACTTAGATCTCATTATAGCTATATTCAGTTGGTGCATCTGGGCCGAGCGTAATGCACGTGTATTCTGCAAGCCCATATCAAACTTTGAAGGAACTTGTAGACGTATTATTCACTATTTCTCATCTGTATCAGGTCGTAGCTTCTCCGCTCCGTTTAGGCTGAGATTGCCACACCCCAGCTCCCCACCAGCTGAATCCTCGGGCAGCACATCAGTAGTTCCTCCTGGCAGGCATCGTGGGCACCACTAACCGCGATATAGTTCTGGCCTTTTTCATTCCTGTTGTTCGCAATATGTATTCTGTATATAAAACTCTGTCTCGCAAAGACTAGCTTGCTGTATCTTACTACCTTTTGTCAGCGATCAGGCTTGTTGATCGCACTATTTACCTATTTATATGATATTTAAACGGCTGTGTAGTGCCACGCTACACAACCGTGTCGCTCAAAAAAAAATTTGAAATTTGAAAGTTTGAAAATTTGAATTTTATCTTTTATTACGAAAGTAAATAAAACTTTTAGAATAATGCTTTTCGTTTCGTTAAAATCTGATTAATATTGTGAAAGTTATGCCTTTTTAACTATTGAGTGTAATTTGCTGTATTTAACAAAATTGTTTATTTTAAATTATATAAATAATATTTTATTTGGGTCATGTAATGTTCTAATTTATATTTATATGGGTAAAATAACATGTTATGTATATATTTTGGTTTTAAAACATTTTTCAAAGTGTAATTGACATTTTCCAATGTCAGTTGTATTCTGTTTATAATTCCTAATTTCCAGTTTCATTTAATTAAAGAAATTCTTTGTTTATTTTCTATTTTCTTAAGACTTTATTTTATTTTCATTTACACTTCATTTTGTTCAGCATTTATTTTATTTTACTTGACTTTTATTGGTTAGAAGTAAAGTTATAATTTTTCTAAAACTAGTGATATTCTATTTGAAATTTTTAAGTCCTATTTTGAATTTTTAAACAATTTCTTTATTCTTTTTCTATTTTCTTAAGACTTTATTTTATTTTCATTTACACTTCATTTTTTTCAGCATTTATTTTATTTTACTTGACTTTTATTGGTTTAGAAGTAAAGTTATAATTTTTCTAAAACTAGTGATATTCTATTTGAAATTTTTAAGTCCTGTTTAGAATTTTTAAACAATTTCTTTATTCTTTTTCTATTTCTCTAAATTTAATTATTTATTTCACTTTAGAAATGATAAATGAATTATTTATTTCAAAGTTTTGCTTTAGAATATTTTTAAAATGAAGTAGAAAATTTTCCAAAGCCAATGATGATTTATTTGTAATTTTTTGAACCCTGTTTTCAATTTTTAAGTAATTTCTTATAATCTTTTTCCATTTTCATTAAAATTAATTAATTATTTTTATTTTATATTACTTTGTTTCGGTTCGAAAGTCAAATTACTGATTTTATTTTGTTTTATTTGAATTAAAGAAAAAGGAAAGATGAAAGAGTTTAAAATGCTTTAGAAACTGAAGTCTTTTCATCTCCTATGTCCTTTCAATTGCCACAACTCCTCATTTACTTCTTTTGGCTGTGTATTACTTTGTTTGGCCGTATATTCCAGTGCTCATTCCTGCAAAAAAAACATTTGTTCCTCAATATATTCATGGCTTGCAAAAAAATTTGGTAATGGCTACTTTTTCCTTCTTCTTCTCATTTTTCATGGTTTTTGCCTTGTTTCTTGGATTCTTTTGCACTTCCACCTCCTCATATCCATGGCCACCGCCTCCTACACCTCTTCCCTGCCATCATCACCAACTATACTCCAGGTCATGACCATGGTCGAACCCACCATAATGACCAAACCCCTCAAAAATGCAACCTAGGCCTTAAAAAAACAATGTTGTTTGACCACTACTTGTTCATCACTTCACTTTCCACCACCACCACCACCATAGGCCGCCACCACCACCTTTTCCAGACCTGCCCACACCACTCCAACCACTGTCCAGACCTGAGCTTGACTGGCCAAGCCTATAACCCCATGACCGAGCCCTTTTGGTTGCCAAAAAACCATGTTTTAGCCTAAACCCTTTCACATTCCTACCTTATAACATCCTCCACTTGTTCTAGCATTTATGCCATACATTCCTATGTTCAAACCTGAGCCAAAGTCATGCCAAACCTGAGCCAAAACATCCTTTAGGCTGTGCAAGCAAATGTAGAAAGCAAGGCAAAAGTCGTTGCATTCATATTTGTTTTATTCCAAAGTTATATCATTTCAAGGTTGCATTAAATTTATAATTTGTTTGGTTTTGTTTTGGGTTGTGACACAAGATCTATAGCTTGGATCTCGCTCTCCACTCAAATTCTAGTCTTGTCATCGTGCTTTTGATTTTGTTGTGTCATATGTATTGCAATCTCCAGCCATAGAGGTGAGTAAATCTCACCTGATATTTTATACTAATGCAAATGTGAATTGACAACAATTGAATGTGTAGTACTATTATGTTATGCTATAACTGCCTGTGATTATTTATGTATGATGTTAAACCTGTAAATTACATGTCATATCATCTGTTACTGTTATATAATGCTATTCTGTTTATTTATATCAGTTTATCACACTGCAAGTTCCCTGTAGAATAGAATCACTATGGGTTGAAATGATACATACCCGAACGGACTTTAGAATAGAGAAAAATCGTTATGGACTGAAATGATAGGCCTGAACGATTTTTATTTATTTCATTTAACTTGGGATTGTGGGTTTTAAATGATAAAACCCGGAATTTCTTTTGTAAATTACGGATTGAAATGATATATTATCTGTATCATTTGACTTAGGTTAGAAAAAATTATATACAGACCCGTGGTTAATATATATATTTTCATGAAATTATAAAATATGTTAAAAATGTAAATATTATGATAATTTGATTTTTATTTTAATTTAAAATGATTTTATAAAGTGTTATTGATTTTTCTATAAATTAAAAATAGTTAAATAAATAAATGTTTAAAAGTTGGAATTTGAAGTATAACTTAACTTGGAAAATGTGAAAGTGTTTTAAAATAAAAGTTAAGAAGAAAATAAAATGGAATTTGAATAAAATTATGAAATGGTAAACTTAATTAAAATGTTAAGTAAATGAAATGTTATAAATTTTACATTTATTTTATAAGTGAATTATTAAAGATTTGATAATTGTTTGTGAAACTTTCACTTTGTAAAATCATAAATTAAGGGTTATTTAAATGATTGTTTTTAAAGTAAGAAAATATGATTTTTATAAGTTAAAATGGATTTAAATAAAAAATTTATTGTTTATGAAATTGTAGTGAAAGTTTGGAATTTAAATTGACAGCATTCCTGAAATGCTATCATTTCTAAAGTTAAAGATATTACAGCATTTTGTAAATGTTGTAATTGATATAAATGAACTAAATGGCTAAGATGAACTAAGTGCTGTAGTTGCTGAATTTAAATAAAGTTTTATTTGAAATCTAAACCTATTACAGCATTTAAATGCTGTCTTTTGCTAATTGAATTGTTTTTAAACATAACTTTCCGTAGCATTTTCTAAATGCTGCAGTTGAAATTTCACTGTTTTAATAAATTTAAGTGAATAAATGAATTCTGAAAATGGTAAAATTTTGAGAATTGAATATTTGACTATTAAACATAATAACTTCATTTTTAAATGATTTAAATGGAATATTTTGATTTGAAATATTTTGATATTTTGAAATGGATTTGAAATGATATTTGATTTCGAAGTATAAAATACCATTTTGGAATTTTAACCATGGGATGTAATTAAATTTATGGTTTAACTGATCCTTAGAGGATGGGCGATCCCAAGCATACTTTAAGTTATTGTGCATTACTACTACAGTTCACTTGAGTTGGTTTACATTATATAAGTATGTATATCTAACTCGAGTGTTTTGTGTTTTGCTTTACGCTCGGGTCAGCCTGAGTATTTATAGCTTAGCTTTGGATTTCTTTTCTGGAGCTAGGAATCGCTGGAGATTCTGCTTGTCTAATTATCTATTCCCTTTCAGTTTCAGTTGTTCTATTTTAGCTCTGGTATTTATAAACTTCTATGTATTTGAGATTTCTATTGTATATGTTTTTTTAGACTGATATTATGTATTTTGTTTGAGATTTTGTTATAGTAGCTTCATGAACTACTATGGTATTTTAATTTCCGCTGCGAGTTATTCTGACATTCCGTGTCTGTGATTCTGTATTTGATTTTATTTGCTCCAAATTTTATTACAATCTGTTATTTTGAATTATTCAAGTCAGACATGTGTGGATTATTGACGATTTGAATGGTCCAAAATAGTGGGTCGTTACATTTGGTATCAGAGCTTTGGTTTTAGGCAAACCTTAGCCCGCGGAGCAAAAACTCATTAGAGATAGGGTAGAAATACCCTAGAATGAGTGAAATCAATCTCAGAATCATTCCTTTGTGAGAGAACGTATTTTCGAAGTATAAAATGATTTTAATTGATTTTTAAATATTATTTTGATATAAAATTTTCTTGTTTTCAAAGAAAATTTATTGGACTTCATTCCTTTCGTATCCACCTTTTTAGTAATTTCTTTGATTAGGATCCTCTAAAATTTTGAACTTCTCTCTTGATTGATCTAGATCCATTGTTGATAGGAATCTCTTTTGGGTATGGCAAAATCAGTAGTTTTTTGGTTGCTTTGAGTAAACTCTGTTGTATCTTTTGCTTAGCTAAAGTTGTCCAACTAAAGATATTTATGCTTTTGTTTTCGTATGTTATGAATTTGAGTCTTTTCCAAATTTTTAATGGGAATTCTTTTGTATTAATATAGGTTATGTATCTCAAATCTTATTTAGGATTCTTATCGATTAGGATTCCTTTAAACTTTGGAATGCTCCCATTTGTTCTGAAATCCTTCCCCGTCTTCCCTATCTGTATTCTTTTGATTTTTGAGCATTCCATAACCCCACTTTGAATGACCTCTATAAAGATCAGTGATTCTGCCAATTTTTGAATGATCTGTAAAGGGGTGAAACTTCCTTATAATTAGCATTGATTCACCGGAGATTTCTATATCCTTGGTTTACGATGCTATGTATCTTCTGCTATATTTGGATTCTATCTATGGCGATCAAAGATCGATTTGCCTTAGATTTTCGCATTGATTATATTCCTGAAGTCACGGTTGACCCTATTAAGGTCACCAGCGATTTATATAGGCTAATCCATCTTCTATTTGGTAATTTAAATTATCTCATCTTTGTTTAAGCTTATCTTTGAATCAGAATTCTATTGATTAGAGTTCCTTTAAAAATTTGAATCTATGTTTTGTTTTGAAATCCATCCTTGAATCATCCCTTGGAAAATTTGTGGTTGATTGTCTTTTGAAAATTTTGTATTCATCGTAGTTGTTATTTTGATAAGGATGACCATATTTTATATATTAAGTGAAATGTTTTCTATAAGGATTATATACCATTTTAAAATTGAGAATTTAAAGTTTTGAATGGATTTGAAATTTTGAAATTTATATAAGAAATGGTTTCATATAGAATGATTTATAACTGAAGGTTTTGAATCTGAATTTGAGTGATTGAACTTCGGCATTTTGGAACTGGTTTTAAGATTTTGAAATAATTAATAATATGATTTGAAAGTATTTTCCGAATATGAAATGTTTCAAATGATTTTAATGAGCTTCAAATGATTTCGAAGAAATTTCAAAAGAAGTTGAGAAAATAGAAGTCCAGAACCCACTTATATCGCTGGAAAATAATTTCGGTGATGAATGCATGCATCATCGACATTGATTTTCGAGTTTCAGAGTGGGGGAGAGGCAACTTCGGTAGCTTTGTTACGTGGGTGACTTATGAAACTAATTTTGATTTCATATTCTGAAGTGTGATGTGATATTTGAAAGATATATGTATATATATTTGAACAATTTGAAATGAGCCGGTGTTCAGTTCTTGAGTTTTGGATTTGATTTGATATAACCCTACTTTTGGAATTGATTTACTGATTTGTTGGTGATTTCCAACTATTGGATTGAAATATGATTTCTTCGACTATTTTGAAGGTTCGAGCACTTCCAAATCAAGGTTAACTTTTCAAAGCTAAGTAATTTTGAAAAGTATAAAGGATATAAGTTTGGTATGTATGTTTAAAGTATGTAGTAATATGAGTTAAATAAGTTGAAATTGTTTTGTTAAGTAAATGAATAAGGCTATTTTGAATTTTTCTAATATGAAATTTAGACTTGAAATGTTTTGAGAAGAATTTGGTCTTCAAAATATTTTGAATAAAATTTAGTTTAATTGTTTTAACTCAGTAACAGCTTTATAAAATTATATATTTAACAAGTTGGAATAGATACATAAGTTGTACGTATGCTGTTCTATTCGCATAATTAATTTGATCCAAGTTTGACTACACAAGTTCAAGGTGAATTACACCAATTCGTGTTAGGATTTTTCATTTGATTCTTGATGGTGAATATTTGATATGGATTTTGGGCTTGATTCTAGAATTCTCTATCATTGTATATGGCTATGTAAGGAGAGTGATGGCTTCTAGTCGAGAAACCATCTCGAAGTCCACATTAGGGAAGTCAAATGGACAATACTAGTTCGAAAGCGTACTTGCGTGATCGAGCGAGCAATCGAATGTGACGTTGCGAAATGATGACATATGTACATCTTATATTCCAATAACATTGATATACTTGGCGCTGAAATTGGAAGTTGTTGGGTTGGATATCTTTGTAATTTAATTGGATTCTTTCTTTTTATGAAAAACTACTATCAATTTAAAACCATTTTTCAAAACTATTTTTCTTTTATTCTTCTCAAACAAACTGTTTTATTCTATTTTATATACAAAACTATTTTACAAACTATTTTATATACAAAACTATTCTAAATTAAAAATCTTTTATAAAGCAAGGATGTTCAATCCCATATGACTCTTCATGCAGCGAAATTGATTTTTGAAGAAAAATATTGATCCTTATATAAGATGGACTTTATGTAAATATAAGATCGATGATGTTGAAAACCATTGATGTTGGAAATAAATTGTTTGACTTAAATTATATTGATTTGGAAATTTGGATTTATTTTCTAAAATTATTATTTTGGAAACTTTGGAACTGAAGATATTTAATTTGAGAAGAAATAATTTGGTGGAATTGTATATGATTTTGAAACTGAACTGATATTGAAACAAATTGAAATTTGAGAACTTTGTGTTACTAAATACTTGATTTGGGAGTTATCGAACTTATATAAAAATTTGGTTTGTATAAGTATGATGTTGATTCGAAAACTATGGATTTGAAAAGGTACTCAATTTGAAAAGTGAAATCTTATATAATTGAAGTCTATATAAGTGTGATTTGATATACTATTGATTTTGGAAAGTATTTGATTTGAAAATGAAATCTTTTATATAATGGACTTTATATAAGTATGATATTTGAAAGTGATTTGAAAAGGTACTATATAATACATATTTTCGAAGTAAAGATATGGAAAGTGCCTTATGCTTGATATCCGCTTTGTGGCCACATTGTGGATTCATTCTATCGATATTTCTCTGATTTTTGGTTTTCCGGATATGATACTCGAGTGTCCATCGAATTCCATGGCGTTACCCATGGTCTTACGAGCGCGACTGCATAGCGCAACTGCCTGGCTGAGATGGCCTAGGGGTACGGATTGTTTCCTGGGGGATCCAGGCATAACCATTGTGTATCCTGCATCTATGTAGGTCGCATTAGTAGCGAAACTGCCTGGCTGAGATGGCCTAGGGGTACAGATTGTTTCCTGGGGGATCCAGGCATAACCATTGTGTATCCTGCATTCTACTAGTCATCATGGCGTAACTCACAGGGCTAAGAAAGCTTACGGATATGGATTGTTTCCTGGGGGATCCAGGCGTAACCATTGTGTATCTGGAAACCATGGTTAGAAAAGGTTTTGTTTGTTTTTTTTTGTTTGGATTGTACTTTCCATATCTGTTTTTAAAAGTTTTCCAGTATTTTCACCGGGTGTTGAAACAAGTCTACTAAGTACCTGGAGAATTCTAGCTTTGCGCCTGATCAACGCACTACTAGAGTCTGCAGGAATGAGGATAAACTTGTTAAGACGTCGAGTTATAAAAGTATTTTGATAAAGTGTTATATAAAAGATATTTTGATTAGTTATTTCCTTTCTAAAAGATTTTAAAGTGTTTTAAATATTGTTTACCTCTTTAACCAACAATTTTAATTAATGGCTCATCCTTGTCTTTCCTCTTATTTTCCCTTCTAGCTATTCCTATCCTCCCGTCTTCTTCCTTTTTGGGGACGAAAAGTTTTGAGTGGGGGAGAGTGTAACAACCCTGTATTTTGTGATTATTTTAATCGTATATTTTAATTATTTTTAATTGAATTTCCTGATTTAAAAACTTTATTTTATTTATTTAAAGAATAAATTTTGTTATTTTAAATATAAATATTGATTTTGATGTGAATTAGAATTCCAAACATGACTAAATAGAATATTTTCCAGAAAAGTGAATTTTGGTCAATATGGTCAAACTTTGACTTTTAAATTTAAAATTTGAAAGTTTGAAATTTTGAATTTTATCTTTTATTATGAAAGTAAATAAAACTTTTAGAATAATGCTTTTCGTTTCGTTAAAATCTGATTAATATTGTGAAAGTTATGCCTTTTTAACTATTGAGTGTAATTTGTTGTATTTAACAAAATTGTTTATTTTAAATTATATAAATAATATTTTATTTGGGTCATGTAATGTTCTAATTTATATTTATATGGGTAAAATAACATGTTATGTATATATTTTGGTTTTAAAACATTTTTCAAAGTGTAATTGACATTTTCCAATGTCAGTTGTATTCTGTTTATAATTCCTAATTTCCAGTTTCATTTAATTAAAGAAATTCTTTGTTTATTTTATATTTTCTTAAGACTTTATTTTATTTTCATTTACACTTCATTTTGTTCAGCATTTATTTTATTTTACTTGACTTTTATTGGTTAGAAGTAAAGTTATAATTTTTCTAAAACTAGTGATATTCTATTTGAAATTTTTAAGTCCTATTTTGAATTTTTAAACAATTTCTTTATTCTTTTTCTATTTTCTTAAGACTTTATTTTATTTTCATTTACACTTCATTTTTTTCAGCATTTATTTTATTTTACTTGACTTTTATTGGTTTAGAAGTAAAGTTATAATTTTTCTAAAACTAGTGATATTCTATTTGAAATTTTTAAGTCCTATTTAGAATTTTTAAACAATTTCTTTATTCTTTTTCTATTTCTCTAAATTTAATTATTTATTTCACTTTAGAAATGATAAATGAATTAATTATTTCAAAGTTTTGCTTTAGAATATTTTTAAAATGAAGTAGAAAATTTTCCAAAGCCAATGATGATTTATTTGTAATTTTTTGAACCCTGTTTTCAATTTTTAAGTAATTTCTTATAATCTTTTTCCATTTTCATTAAAATTAATTGATTATTTTTATTTTATATTACTTTGTTTCGGTTCGAAAGTCAAATTACTGATTTTATTTTGTTTTATTTGAATTAAAGAACAAGGAAATATGAAAGAGTTTAAAATGCTTTAGAAACTGAAGTCTTTTCATCTCCTATGTCCTTTCAATTGCCACAACCCCTCATTTACTTCTTTTGGCTGTGTATTACTTTGTTTGGCCGTGTATTCCAGTGCTCATTCCTGCAGAAAAAACATTTGTTCCTCATTCTATTCATGGCTTGCAAAAAAATTTGGTAATGGCTACTTTTTCCTTCTTCTTCTCATTTTTCATGGTTTTTGCCTTGTTTCTTGGATTCTTTTGCACTTCCACCTCCTCATATCCACGGCCACCGCCTCCTACACCTCTTCCCTGCCATCATCACCAACTATACTCCAGGTCATGATCATGGCCGAACCCACCATGGTGACCAAACCCCTCAAAAATGCAACCTAGGCCTTAAAAAACAATGTTGTTTGACCACTACTTGTTCATCACTTCACTTTCCACCACCGCCACCACCATAGGCCGCCACCACCACCTTTTCCAGACCTGCCCACACCACTCCAACCTCTGTCCAAACCTGAGCTTGACTGGCCAAGCCTATAACCCCATGACCGAGCCCTTTTGGTTGCCAAAAAACCATGTTTTAGCCTAAACCCCTTCACATTCCTACCTTGTAACTTCCTCCACTTATTCTAGCCTTTATGCCATACATTTCTATGTTCAAACCTGAGCCAAAGTCATGCCAAACCTGAGCCAAAACATCCCCTAGGCTGTGCAAGCAAATGTAGAAAGCAAGGCAAAAGTCGTTGCATTCATATTTGTTTTTATTCCAAAGTTATATCATTTCAAGGTTGCAGTGAAATTTATAATTTGTTTGGTTTTCTTTTGGGTTGTAACACAAGATCTATAGCTTGGATCTCGCTCTCCACTCAAATTCTAGTCTTGTCATTGTGCTTTTGATTCCGTTGTGTCATTTGTATTGCAATCTCCAGCCTTAGAGGTGAGTAAATATCACTTGACATTTTATAGGGGATTTTCACTTCAAGGGCTTATTTGTGTGGGTAATAAGTTTTAAGGACACTACTTTTGAAAAATTAGTTTTAAGGACATTTAAAGGAAAAAGATAAAAGAATTTATCATTTTCAGTTATACAGAAATAATGCTAAAAGGATTTATCATTTTCCTGTATAACTTAAAAAGATAAATGAATTTATCATTATCCTATAAATTGTCCTTAAAACTAATTATTCAAAAGTGATGTCCTTAAAACTAATTACCTTGGAAATAAAAGCCCTTCAACCTAATTTCCACCATTTTATACTTATGCAAATGTGAATTGACAACAATTGAATGTGTAGTACTATTATGTTATGCTATAACTGCCTGTGATTATTTATGTATGATGTTAAACCTATAAATTACATGTCATATCATCCGTTACTGTTATATAACGCTATTCCGTTTATTTATATCAGTTTATCACACTGCAAGTTCCCTGTAGAATAGAATCACTATGGGTTGAAATGATACATACCCGAACGGACTTTAGAATAGGGAAAAATCGTTATGGGCTGAAATGATAGGCCTAAACGATTTTTATTTATTTCATTTAACTTGGGATTGCGGGTTTGAAATGATAAAACCCGGATTTTCCTTTGTAAATTACGGATTGAAATGATATATTATCCATATCATTTGACTTAGGTTAGAAAAATTTATATACAGTCCTGTGGTTAATATATATTTTTTCATGAAATTATAAAATATGTTAAAAATGTAAATATTATGATAATTTGATTATTATTTTAATTTAAAATGATTTTATAAAGTGTTATTGATTTTTCTATAAATTAAAAATAGTTAAATAAATAAATGTTTAAAAGTTGGAATTTGAAGTATAACTTAACTTGGAAAATGTGAAAGTGTTTTAAAATAAAAGTTAAGTTAAGAAAATAAAATGGAATTTGAATAAAATTATGAAATGGTAAACTTAATTAAAATGTTAAGTAAATGAAATGTTATAAATTTTACATTTATTTTATAAGTGAATTATTAAAGATTTGATAATTGTTTGTGAAACTTTCACTTTGTAAAATCATAAATTAAGGGTTATTTAAATGATTGTTTTTAAAGTAAGAAAATATGATTTTTATAAGTTAAAATGGATTTAAATAAATTTTTAATTGTTTATGAAATTGTAGTGAAAGTTTGGAATTTAAATTGACAGCATTCCTGAAATGCTATCATTTCTAAAGTTAAAGATATTACAGCATTTTGTAAATGTTGTAATTGATATAAATGAACTAAATGGCTAAGATGAACTAAGTGCTGTAGTTGCTGAATTTAACTAAAGTTTTATTTGAAATCTAAACCTATTACAGCATTTAAATGTTGTCTTTTGCTAATTGAATTGTTTTTAAACATAACTTTCCGTAGCATTTTCTAAATGCTGCAGTTGAAATTTCACTGTTTTAATAAATTTAAGTGAATAAATGAATTCTGAAAATGGTAAAATTTTGAGAATTGAATATTTGACTATTAAACATAATAACTTCATTTTTAAATGATTTAAATGGAATATTTTGATTTGAAATATTTTGATATTTTGAAATGGATTTGAAATGATATTTGATTTCGAAGTATAAAATACCATTTTGGAATTTTAACCACGGGATGTAATTAAATTTATGGTTTAACTGATCCTTAGAGGATGGGCGATCTCAAGCATCATTTAAGTTCTTGTGCATTACTACTACAGTTCACTTGAGTTGGTTTACATTATATAAGTATGTATGTCCTGACTCGAGTGTTTTGTGTTTTGCTTTACGCTCGGGTCAGCCTGAGTATTTACAGCTTAGCTTTGGATTTCTTTTCTGGAGCTAGGAATTGCTGGAGATTCTACTTGTCTAATTATCTATTCCCTTTCAGTTTCAGTTGTTCTATTTTAGCTCTGGTATTTATAAACTTCTATGTATTTGAGATTTCTATTGTATATGTTTTTTTAGACTGATATTATGTATTTTGTTTGAGATTTTGTTATAGTAGCTTCATGAACTACTATGGTATTTTAATTTCCGCTGCGAGTTATTCTGATATTCTGTGTCTGTGATTCTGTATTTGATTTTATTTGCTCCAAATTTTATTACAATCTGTTATTTTGAATTATTCAAGTCAGACATGTGTGGATTATTGTCGATTTGAATGGTCCAAAATAGTGGGTCGTTACAGTTTATTTGATATCTAAATGCATACCAATGTTAGCCCAAGAGAATATTCATGTGTGTACCCCTGATAGCCTCATTCTTCGTATTATCTAACAATATTATTCAATAATACTCTTGGATAGTATGGGTATAGAGGTGGGGTTTTACAAAATGGTTTCAGAGCTGGTTGATGTGTGCACATGATGAGGAGTTCTCGCCTTGTGATCAGTGGTGAAGCATTGATTCTTACCCCCACACGTCTCATTTACGGGTTGGTTGCTATGTGCGATAGTCGAGAGGATGGCTGTAAACCAGTGTTTGAGGTACCGGCGGTGGCCATAGCAGAACTCATACCCACGAAAGAAACCTTTATAAAATGGTATTAGAGCAATTTTAGAACAATACATCATATCCTAAAGACACAAATTATGACCTTAGATGAGGCTTAGAGTCCCTAACCCTTGGGTGTGTTGGGTGAATTTTTAAAATAAGAAATATTGTACATATATATAGGATAATTACATGAGCAACCATCAACGGACGTATTTGTAAATTTATGTATTTAAAAATATAATTAGTTTCTTTACTTTTAAGTATGAGATGAATGGTTGGAGTAACAAGAACAAAGAAGTTGGTCCAACCAACATCATTGGTATTTATGATTTTGAGTGATTTAGTAGCGTGTTATTCTGATATGGTTTGGTATTATGTAGTTAGGTTTTGATTTGATTTTGATCAGAGTGCGCAACGGAATTATTAGTTTCTACTGAGTACCTTTATTTAGACTCTTATGCTTATTTGATAGTTTAAAGTTGAAGGAGTTTAATTTGATTTTGGTATTTGTGTATAATTATCAAAACTATGAAATGAATTTAATTATTTGGTTTATACTTATTGTAAACAAATATAAATAGTGTTTGTTTGTCATTACAAGTTTCTTTTTGAAAAGGTATCGAGTAATATACATATAGATATATGTGTTTTAAATACCGTTTGAAAACATTTTAAAAATCAATAAGTGTATGGTGGAAGCAAAGATTTATCATATACAGATATATCGTTTGTTATTATTATTATCAAATGATTTGGGCAGTAAAGTGAATGTTTTAGTTAGAAATCAATTGAAAAATATATACTATAAGCAAATTATTTAATGAGGATTTGGAAAATTATTTTATTGAAACTTGTATATTTGACAATTTGTAAAAAGTAATACTTATAGATATTTTTAGAAGTGAAAATTGTGTTAACTTATCCGTTGAGTATGTTAAAGATTTTGGTCGATGCAGGTGCACACGTATTCGATAGAAATTCTTAAATGCTTAAACGAGACATTTGAAGACGATGATTTAGAATGATATAAATAATTTATGGAAGATTAAGGTATTTTGGAATAAAGTTGAATGTTTTAAATGGGAAATTAAGCAAGGTAAATTATTTTGGTAAAGTTATATTTATATTTATGTTTAGAAAGGATTTGGAAACCAGAGTTTATATTTATTGTTTTGGCAAATGGTTTGTAAAGGATACTTTATGAAAGTATGCATTTTTGGTGATAGTTGCAGTCATTTGGTATTAGTACACAACTGTGATCGCCGGCTAGGCAGTATTGATTATGTGGTCAATATTGCAGCCAATTGATATTAGTAATCGTTGTAGTAGACGGCGATGCAATATCACTTTATTTTATAGTATTTGAGGATTTGTGAATACAAGTATATACTTATATATTCGATAATGTTTTTATATATATGATGGGTAAATATTAGAGAGTTTTGGGATTTTAAGATGTGAATGTATATATGTATATATAAAATTGAAATTTTTTAATATTGGTGAAGTGAAAAGAAGTGTTTGATTTAGAAATTTGAAAGATTATGAGTTTTGTTATTTTGCTTCTGTATGGATGGAAAATTTTCCTAGTAATAAAGTATCTTAGAAAGAGATTAATGAATTTATTTAATTAGAAATTATTTTGATAGGTGCATAGATTTAGTTTTAAAAATATTAAATTTTGAGAATAAATTTAGAATTTTCTTCCTAGATTTAACTTAAAGGTGTTTAATAATTATATAAATTTATGGAAAATAATTTGCGAAATAAAGTTTGAAAATAATTTTGTTATAATGAAATGTTAAAAGTTAAGCATTGTATTGGAAGATACTTTTACTAAATGGAAAAAATGAGATTATAGAAAATTGTAAACTTTTGTTTATGGAGTATTTTAAGGGTTTATTAAAAAAAAATTGAATTTCAAATTAAGTTTAAATAGAAGAGGAATGAGATTTTGGAAATAATATATATATAGATACGTACAGACACACAAAAACAAACACATATGGGACGGTAGTTATTAACATCAATTTCTACCCCTATGTTTTGGTTCGACAACCTATAGAGATTCAAAGCAACATATTTTTGGGCGATATGATAATAAGAACTGAGGGAAGATGCCAAAAGTCACACATCTATGCATCTTTGTCATGAAAGATTCTAAAGGTTAGCCGAAACTGTAAATGTTGTTGGTTTTTATTCCCGAAATCGTTCGAAATCAGATCTGATGCGGAAGGAAATCAAGGTGTCGACATGCTCTTCATCTCTGAAGTACCAGCACTAAATCGAGTTGGAAATCAATCTCTGGGCGATTAGAGGCATCTGTATATGATTTGGGTTACATGATGAATATTTTTTTGAGATAGATAAAGATATACTGGAGTGACTGCTGATGAGAGGCCTAGGGTTTGTAGTCCACATCGCGATTGAAAACCATGAACCCTGCTGTTCATATCGCGATCTTGATTTTAGGATCAGGGAATTAGGGATATAAAGCTATCAGTTTTGGTTTTTTAACCGGATCTGGCTATCAACATTCAACCGTGAAACTGCTGAATGGAAGATTCATGATTGTTACGAGCCGATCGTTAAAAAAATTCAGATCTGGGTATGTGATTGAGATGGAATTCATGATAGAAGGACCAAGAGGTATTCATGTAATCAGATGGTGGTGGCACTCCAGAGTTCAACTACGGTGTTGCGGTGACCATAATTTTCACTATAATAAACATCACTATGGACTTCGCATTTGTTATCTGATAAATGCAACTGCGTACAGAATGGCCAATAGGCTGTATTCATACGCAGGGGTAATATGGGCATAAGGCAACACGAGATCGATTCTTTTTATTTGCAGTTGTAAATTCTCGTCAAGGTCAGAATGGGTACCTGGACCATGTTTTGCACTTGCTAAGAAGATTAGGTTGAATGTGTTCATACACACGGCTAGGTGGTGCACTTTCTTAGGCTTAATAGGATTATATATGATCAACTTTTGGAATTATAATGTAATTTATGTGTGTTTTAATTTCACGCATTATGTAGGCATGTTATTGTTGGGCCATATTATATGATTGTGCTTTGTAATTGTATTAATAGCAATAAAAGGAACCTATTTTCAAAATACACACACACATATGATATTTGAAAAAGAAATTTATTTAAAATAATTTTCTATGGGTAATGTTTTGTAAATAAAATTAAAAAATATAGTTAAGTTTTGTATAATTGGTTTGTTATAGATTTTTCCTTATAGGAAATTGCGAAGACGCGATTTTATTAAGGGGAGGGTCTATTACAACCTTATTTCTAAGTATAATTAATTGAAGTAAATAATAGTAATTTAATTAATTAATTTGGAATTTGAGAGATTTATTTGGAAAATGGGCTTTGAAATTATTTAATAAAAGAATTTAAATTGCGAGAATGTGATATTTAAAAATTAAATAAGTTAAAAATATGCAAAATAATATTATATAAAAGTAATATAATTGAAATATTGAATTGATTTGGAAAAGAAGTGATTTTGAAATATAATTTTTATTTATTCAAATCGAATAGAATTTAGTCGTGCTAATTAAAAGATATATATATATATATTATTATTACTGTATCAAATAGCATTTAGTTGAGATGTTTTGTATCATTATTGTATATTGGATTATATATATATCATATGTTATCGTGGCATTTGACTCCGTGTTCTCTTAGATTTACTATATATATATATATATATATATTGTGTATTGTTCTATCCTAGATGCACACGTGTTTATTACTTTCTGCCGATATTGTGTACGTTTGGTGAGTTATTTATTTGATGTCAAATTATGTATCAGTGTTAGCCCAAGTGAATATTCACGTGTGTATCCCTGACAGCCTCATTCTCTATATTACTCGGTATTACTCTTAGATAGTATGGGTATAGATGTGGGGTGTTACATGTGAGACAACATATTTTGAATTTTGGGTCCATTTCTAGGACCCACATCATGCTTGTAAGGTTTGGTGACTATAGAACAAGGTGATGAGTCCAGGGATGGTAAGCCTTGGCTCAGTAAATATGCAAGTGATATGGGACAAGATATAGACTATGACAATCGTTCAAGACATGCTTTGATTCGTATGGTGCTTTATAGAGTCGTCCGAAGATTTTGAGACGTGATGACTATGGTATTGCCATATACGATTCCATATGATATTGCATATATGGAGTATGTCTATATCCCTTAGCTACCACTTGGTGTTTGATGTTTCTAGTTCAATTGTAGAACAAGGCATGTTGTTTCAATTGTAAATGTTTGTCGAAAATGATTTGGAGGTAGGAAACGTTCTATCTCAGTAGTAAAGGCGATAGACCTTAGGCTACTTTGTAATAAAATGTGATCAGCCTCAAGCTATTTTTCTAAATTCATCTTGTTAAACAAATGATAAAAGTAAGCACGTGTATAGTGATTTGGGTTCAATACAATTGTAGGTGGTAGATGATATGTTGAAGTGTCGTAGTATTGGTCTTGACTTTACTAGAAGACCCAAGGCCTACTAACATAGGGTATGATGGTTGAGTCACAATTGATGCGATGATAGACTTATCACTTATAATGTAACACTATAGTACAAAAGTTGCTAACTTGTATGGTTTCATTACCTCAAGTACTATTATTCATTATATAGTAGCATATTGGTAATCTTGTAGATTAGTGATTGTTTCTTTTCACCAAACTTAATGTTTGACCCTCTCTTTGCTATCCTTCTTTTTATCTATTCTTTGGGTAGGTTTACTAGAGAAGGGGATTTCTATTAGCTGGAGGTGATTTACAAAGGTATATTTATCTTACCACTTTGTTTAAATCTATTCAATATTTTTGTGATATTGACATGTTGACTACATATTTACTTTGAGATATGTTGTATATGAGATTTTATGTATCATTTAAATGATGTATTATGATGTTGAATCTTATGCCTCTTAATATGATTTACATTTGGTTTTTTACATGTTTATATTGATATTATATTTTATTCCTTCCATTGTGAGATTTAATATGTTAACAGTTCTAATTGTTATGCCCCGTCTTGTTGGTTTATATTCTACTCTAAAATGGAATGTCATTTGTGATACTTACGGGATTCAGATTCCTTTATACATGGATTACTAGTGTTAAGGAGGGTGTGTTGTTACAGATCACACTTAGATCCTAAGCTCTTCCAGGTCTTTGTTCTGAGGTGTTTGTTCATTATAGATGTAATTTTGGGTGCTTTCACTGAGAACTCAATTCAGACCATAAAGCCACCAACTGAAAAGTAAGTATCCCAAAAGACACTATTTGAAGGAGAACACTCTACCCATGAAAACAATCTTAGAGTAATATCTGGTCCGAGTCAACCAGTTACCTATTTTATTAAAGTAGAGGTGCGAATGATGATGGTGAAATTGAAGCATTTTTGGGCTACGCAATAAGAGATGATGAAAGTGTTCCCTAGATGCATGAAGCAACCAACACCAATGCAGGTCCAAAGAGATCGAATTAGGAATCCTATAAAAGAGTTAGTGGTATGCTCTAGGGGTAATTATATAATTGTTGCATAGATCTAACTCTATATTCATTCTTGTCCGTAATAAAGGTATTTGTTTTATTTAATACACTTTCTTGTATCATAATAAAAATAATCAAGATATTAATTTAACACAACACCAAAAAGGCCATTTTATCACACTTATAACCGTGATAAATTAAATTCCCCACGGTTATAAGCGTTGTCCCAAGTGGCGTGGGCAAATATTATCACAGAAAAAATAACGCTTATAACCGTGATAATTTTGGGTATTGCTCACGGTTATAATTTTGAGAGTTATGGTGTTTACTCACGGTTATAAGCGTGAGAATGATGAATCACGGTTATAAACGTGGGAAATTTCATATCTATCACATTTATAAGTGTGTTAAATCTGGATTTAATCGTAATTTGAAGTATAACGGTTATAAGTGCGAGTTTTCTGGGGTTTCACCACGGTTATAAGCGTGAGTATTCAAAACATTCAGAAATCATTACCTACCATCCATATCGTTGATAATACGTATCAGCACACTACGTTTTATAATATGCATATATACCTACCAACACATGCATTAATATGGACGTCAATATTGCACATGCAAACAAATAAACTTCATATAGCAATTGACATGTGCATTACTATGGATAGTTTTTGTAAATACATAAATCTCGTACAAAACAGCTAAAAAGAACTAATTAAAACATGACCATAAATATTTTCAGTTCTCCTAGACATAATGGTAGGAGTTACAAACTACTATTTTAGCATCTATAGGACAATGCCATACATGAACCATAACCTTAACCATCCTGCTCCTCCTCCTACTCCACATCTCCCATAATTCACACCAACGCTGCATTTCAACAAACCCCACTGTCTATACAACCTCCTACACCATCCAACTTCAAAACTGCCTTCAACACCAACTTCATCACCGTCTACACCGAAAACCAACAAGTCCTCAACCTCAACTCATCCACAAACATATCCTGAACCGCTACGTCTTCAAACCAACCCACCATACAACATCAAACCAACCCGATCTTCAGCACCTCCCTCCACTTCCTTAACTTCTTCAATTGAACCCATCAACCACCTTCCAATAGTCAAACTAACACTAACAGTCAAACCACCCATCACATGAACTACATGAGAGCATCTCCCCTGCTCATCAACCTGCCTGAACAAACAGCAATCATCTACAACTCTGCTACCATCACCTATACGACATACACCTATCAACAACATCAACCTGGCACTGCTCCAGCACTACACAAACAATCATGTGCATCCAACCAGAAAACATCAACAAGCTAGAAACCTCCCTAAACCATTGCAATAGGACTGTACGCCAGCAAACTGATTCTGCAAATCGTTCAATGTTAAATACCAACAGCAACAAGAATATTTAGAGTTTCAATGCGCAAATAATCCATTGAAAATATGTGTTCTCAGTCTGAAATTTGCAGATTTAAAAAATATTTGCGTACAACACATGCAGAAAAAACTTCAATACAGACGTCTGCATCAAAACCTTGATGCAACCCTTCTTGAATTACGCCATGTGTATTAAAAGACAGATGACTTTTTTTATTGAAAGAAAATTATAATAAATATATTTTGTTTTTTTAGTACACATTGTGGAATTTAAGGGAGGCTGCATCAATATTTTGATATGATGTCCGTATCAAAGCATTTCTCACATCTGAATCTGTGATATATACCAGCAGACTTGGACACAATGACCAACATTCTTTATAACATATAACATGGTTTATGTATACAGTAAAAATGTGTGCCAAATTGAGGAAAACCAACAACTTGCCTTTCATGATGGCAGCATTCAGCTAATCCAGCATCAAAATTTCGACATAACAAATTATAGGAGTTCTGGCAAATGTTTGTGAAAAACATTAGTGCAAATTAAACTAGTCCGGTAGCAGTAAAAGAACTTTAAAAAAAGTCAGGGTTACCTGCAGAGTCAATATTTTATTCTCGATACGAGTATTTTTAGCAAGATGGAGGAACTTCATAATTCCATAAGGTGTCTCGTTGCTTAAACCAATATACCTGATCTAACAGCATAATAATATTTCGGTATCAGAAATTTGCATGCCACTATCATGCAATAGAAGGATGGTAAGGAAATAACATACCTTGCCAGCATCAATAGCTCTTCCAAGAGCGTGGAGTTGTTCCTCTATATCTACAGACTCGTACTGCCGACTAGGATCATATTCAGTTTCTCCAAACATAGGAATGTAGCTGTAGATAACCAATAGAATGGAAATAAATGTGATAATTCAAAACAACTAAGTATGTATATCATGGTAAGAAAGGTAAAACGTACAGACCGATCAGGCCAATGGATCTGATAGAGGTCAATGTAATCAGTGGACATTCTCATTAAGCTGCATGTCATGAAAAATGGCATTGGACATATAAGAAGAAATGGTTTGAAAAGAAGCTCCAACAGACAGTGGTCAGTGCTAGATAAGCAGTTTAGGAGTTTATCATATTGAGCTTTATTTCAACATAAATTTGCAATTTTAACCATAATTTGCGGACAATTTCGCCATTGAATTCACCATGCCCAACGTGGCTTATGTCGGGTCCATTTACCATCAGAATTGCTTTAAATAATGCAGCTTTTGAGGTGCATAAACCACATCCAGCTTGTAAGCTCACATTTTAAAACTAAAATTTTAAGCATCTAATTTTTATAAAATTAATCAAATAATAGATAATACAATTAAATAATCATATTTTACAAATAAAACAATTATATAGTAATAACAAATTCACATGTACTTACTTCATTACACAAAGCTTTGTATTTGACAAAGAATCCATCATTTAATTCAAGAACAAAACATAGGCAAATGAAATATCCTATGTTCTTGAAAAGGTGGAGAAAGAAGTGTGAATTTTCAGAATATCCATACGATAGCCTAACAGATGCGTTAAAGAAACCGATCGGTCTTGGCAAGTTTATACAGTGTTGGTCCTCAATTTCGTTAATGCAGCTAGGTTATTTTCCATGCAGCACTAAGAAGGTTGTTCACTCGGTTTTGCAGAAGACCGACATAGGATAATAAGGAAATGAATGCTAGACTCAACGAGTTAAAGGATTCACTTGCTTGACCACCACACTTATTACTTTCAAACAAAGGGCGGTTCGCATATGCTTTAGCATAAAACAAATTATTTGGAGATAAAATCAGGTACTTAAACTTGATCCAAAATGGTCTTTTTTTTGAAAAGGAAAAAAAAGAAAGGCCACCTTTCGCTTAAAGTAATTTTGTTGCATTCATTCTATCCATGTTATGATTGTCATCTCTGTTTCTAATTTTGTTTCTGGCATTATGATAAACCGATAAAAAAACAGACATTGTATCAACATTCTACTATTAACATTGTATCAACAATCATCAACAGCAGGTTACATATAGTTCAACTATAAACATTCATGTTACACAGGGACGGTTACATATAGTTCAACTATAAAAATCAAAATTATGCTAATCACAAAAGAATTAACAATAAAGGACAGATGCACAATTTGTTGAACATAAATAATGAATCACTAATGATGAAAATCACTTAATATGAATAACTTTTCAAGATTAAAAGCATCAGTTCGACAACACATTCAATTAAGAGCATATGAAGCACAGACACAAGGAAAAGGTACAAGTATTTCTTGCATATGTTATCTAGTAATATTGTAATGATCAGGTACTCTCCAAAACTAAGTAGATCGAATATGATTTTACCTAATTAATTAACTTGGTAATAATGGTTTTTGTTTTTACCTGAAAATGAAGTACCCTATTGATGCATATGATGGGAAGGAAAAGTACCAAAGAATGATTAAAGGGAAGGGCTATGACACTCATCAGTACCTCAAATATGAAGTCCTTGCACGTACTTGACAAAAAACAGACTAATGCTAACCAAGTATATGGTTTTCTCATTCTACATGTCTGATTGGTTAGTGGCTAAAACAGAATAATGAAACAAGTTGAAGAGAAAGAACTGGAATTGATAGGTATATAATAGCAGAACTCTGACAGAAAGTAATTATAGCTGGTGGGTCAGTAATGCATATACTAAGATGGTAGCTATATGCCTATATCCATAAACATATTTAAGATGATGCGTTCCTTCTATCACATATGGAATAGCTACACTGCATCAAACTATTGATACTTAGGTTAAAAAAATGCTTTGCTGTATATATGCATAGATGAAGCTGAAGCCTCAGGTGTTACTTGGGTAAAATAAATCACCAACAAATCCTAATTTTGGTCGATATAAGTGGATACTAGATACAATATGCTACAATATGCTACATGCCAATTAGAAGAGAAGGTAATTGTAGG
Organism: Allium fistulosum; assembly: GCA_030737815.1. Classification (NCBI taxonomy): domain Eukaryota; kingdom Viridiplantae; phylum Streptophyta; class Magnoliopsida; order Asparagales; family Amaryllidaceae; genus Allium; species Allium fistulosum. The sequence goes on from CM060901.1 coordinate 1,623,319,799, forward strand.
ATGGAAAACATTTTTGTTCTTGGTTCAATCAATGAAACAGTTTCATTTTCTCTCTTTTCGGATAAATCAACAATAGTCACTAAGGTACCATATTTGCCTAGAGCCAAAACAATAGCTTTGCCAACACCTTTAGCATCAACCGCTTACAAGAGCAGACATACCCAACTTCGATTCCATTTACTTAATTATGTGATCAAGATTACAGACTAATAAGTGTATTACTTTGTGATAGAGAGAGAGAAGAATTTAACGTAATATGTGATCAAGATTACAGACTAATAAATACAAACCAGTATATTCTAATTTAGAAGCGGAGAAAAAACGAAAATTATTACCTGGCTTTGAAGAAGGGGGAAGGCGGTGAAAGAGATGGACGGATTTGGTGAAAGAAATGGACGAAGGCTTTGAAATTACGGCGGTAGGCGGGCGGCTCGTTGGATCGAAGGAAGGCTGGAGCGACGGCTGCTTAAACCTAATTTGATTTAGGGAAGAACGATAGAAGCCAGAAGCGTGACAAACAATTGAAGCAACAATTGAAACATAAATGACTACTATATCCAACGTCTTTGAGTTATTTACGAAAAGCCCAAATTTTGTCACGGAAATAACCGTGATAATACAATGTAACAATAATAACCGTTACAAATTTCCAACAATAATAACCGTGACAAAATGAAACGAAAAAAGTGTGACAAAATGGCCTGTTTGGTGTTGTGTAACTTATATAATATGAAAATCCTTTGATAAAATGTTATGTAATTTTAGTTGCAAAGAGTTGCAACCATGAGTAATTAATCACAATATGCAATAACATTTTGTTTTGATATGCACAGTTAAGATGTTTTGAGAAAGGATATAATTACATAATTAAGACTATAGAGCATAACACTCTCTAAATGATACTAACGGCTTCTAGAGGCACTAAGGGGTTACATACTTCTTATTTAATAACTACAGAATGATTCATCAAAGGGTTTCTTATTGGTTAATAACAACTAGGTATAATAAGAAATCTTAGGGTGACGATGTTAACAGTTCCCTCGAATTGAGAATACTATGGAGCTTCAATGTGAATACTCCACTTTGATTATAATTAAATTGTTATGACATTCCATTAAGCGACTATAATTGGGTCTGAGTTAATGTATAGGAAATGAAGTATTCAGTATAGACCTTCGTCTCCTATATCATATGAGGTTAGTATCACGGTCAACTTCAATCAGCTCAAAATCAAAATCTCTAGCTAGAGTAGTGCGATTAATAATAAATGTTATTATTGAACCAAAGATTTTGTTTATGGACTAACTAGGTTAAATAAGGATAATATTGGAATTTGGACCAAATCAAATTCCATAATCCTAAAGTGATACAGTATTGATAAAGAGAACTGTGTAAATTATCGTTACTGAAAGGTACCATTTAAATATAAAATTGGATTTTAGCTAAAAGATTTGTGAGTAATGAATCGGCCAAACCGTTACACTATTAGTTAAGGGACGTGTGAATGTTATTATTTGAATGGTTCAAAATTAATTGATGACTCAATTCACACCCTAAATAACACGCATTTATAATGGTAGAATATTTAAATAAGTAAATTAAATATTGAATCGTTATTGAACTGAATGTTCAAAATAATAATTTTTGCATACAGTCGAATTAGGACTCAACGGAGGTGGTCTCGAGTCCTAATTCGACCGTATGCAAAAATTTAGGACCTTCAATTCAATACTGATTCAATAATTAAATCACCTACTTAAATATCTGATCGTTATAAATGAGGGTTGTTACATTCTCCCTTCTTAAATCGATTTCGTCCTTGACATTCCGAACGTAAGAAAATGTCTTCCAAACCCTTAAGCTTTTTAACCCCCTATTGTTTCAAAAAAATTCAACACCACCTCTTTTGCGTAGCTAGCTCTGAAAAGTTCCCAAAACAACATACACATCTCACATCCAAGACATCTCATATCTGAGGCATCTCATTTCTCAGGACATACAAGTATATATACCCAAGTCTACCTGTAGATCTTATGTAGCTATTTTTATTAGCAAGCGCATGCAATTTAGATGCACATATATGCAAACAAGCATCCTGATGGCGCATAATTACTTCCATGTACTTGATCAAGTACTCAACCAAAAGGATTGAATACAATTTCAATATTAACTATGAATTTAAGCATGTTAAATCATATGTAGCAATCACCTCTCATAAACATGCAATGTCAAACCATATAACTTGCATTTCCAGTGTAAGAAGCATCAAATTTGTCCGGTGTAAGAAGCATAAAATTTAAACATGTATAATTTTATTGTAGTAACCGATACTATCAAACCATACATGACTATTAATTGGAGAGTAAACTCAAATAAGTCAGTATCTAAATATACCATTGACTTTGAGTCACATATAAAGGCAAGAGACTCGTATATTTCCCATCTCGACCTCTATAATAGCCATGGACGACATGATATATTTTAGATTGCTATTGCTATCTCTATCTCCAAAATACTTTAATAGGAAATTTAAACTAAGACACAAGCAACCAAACACACAACAAGTAGCAACAGACAACAACCATTTACAAACATACTACCACACATACAAAGAATGCAACAACTAGCAATACAAATTAATAATAAAAAAAATCAAACAACAGCAAGCAACAATAAACAACAATACGCAACAACTAAGCAATCAATAATAAGAAACTATAAGTAATCAACAAGTAACAATAAATAACCTATAAACTACCAACAATACAAAACAAGCAACAATAATAAATCAACAAAAATCAATCAACTGCAAATAATAGCAAGCAAACATAAGAAACAATCAAATAATGACAAGCAACAATAAACAACAAGTATACAAAATAATCAAACATACCCAAGAGTTTATACCAACATACATGGTGACCAACAATAGTCGAAACATGCATGGAAAACTATAAACTCTAATGTGTCTGTCTAACATCCCAAATGGATAAATGTTTAAGTTGTGCAACTCCTTTCCTGAGTACAATACACGAAAAACTATTATAACTCCTGCTATGTAAAGGAAAATTTACATGATATTTAGGATCATTGAATCTCAAAACTCTCGAATAAATCCAATGAACTAAGTCTTACTCTTTCCTTCCCTTCTAGACAGAAATCATTTTCTAAAAGAGAAATTTTACTAATTAAATCATTATTCAATGACAATCTATAAATGCCTGAGTTTGTTCAGGTTCAAATTCATCTCAACCACACAATGTTGATAAGGATAATATACTAAGTACACTCCGACGCTCACCAAGGTGAGTATCATATCACCACTTAGATGATTATCTAAATCGCCATAAAAATTAGTCGAGAAGTCCTTCCCAAGCATTCACAAGTATTCCAAACTATTATACTATAAATAACTTTACAATGAATACGATACCCAATCTAATCCTTTGTTTGCTGGCACGATTTCTTTATTAAACTAGGGTCGGCCACTTGACTCCTCTCATGCGAGCTCTGATCTGGTTCTTTAGTTGGATTAATGAAATTCCCTTGCACGACTAGGGTCATGCTTTAGAAATCTCCCAGTCACCTCAAGAATCCGACTCAAGTACTCGCCTTTAAGAATCAAGTGAGAAACCTTTCCTAACAAGTGCAAATCACCTAGAAACCCTACTCTCAAACTAGTGACTAGGAACTGGTATGTGAATGGATCAAACTGTTGAAAATATTCCTTTCGGCATATAGGATTACTCCTATCACATAAGTTTTAGTAGTGTAAGGACAAATAATTCCAATATGAATGACTCTATGAAAAATGTATAAGTCACCTCGCCAGTCTTTGCCTATTACTAGACAACTACCAAAATCTACCTAGATACCGAATCAAAGTCATCACTAATCGACCCCACTCAATCAGGATGCTCGTGCATCAAGTTCGAATGGCAATACGGTCGGTCGTCTTATCTCAATTTAACACTAAGTTTATTTATACAGAGTTTTATCTTTACGGAAGAATTTACCTACTATGAAAGGTGACAAGTTTAGCCTATCTACCAAGTAACTAGCAATAAATAAATATACCGCTTAAGTATCGGTAGGAATAAAAGTGAGTAATGTAGAACATACCCCACTACGTAAGCTCCTTCTATTTAACTTGAACAGTAGGCTTGCTAGGAACTGGTAATGCCCATAAGGCATAAGTCATCATTACTTTCTCACCCATCAAAAATGTAGGAAAATCCTTCTTCAAGTGATAAAGCCAATTGCAATTGAAACACTTATGCTTCTCTTCATCTTGATGATATCTCATTGTGAAATGTCCCCATATGCCACGGGAGTGACATATAAGACAACTTTCTCCTTTGCATAAGCTAAATCTTCCCTTTGTATCATGGTCTTTGCGTTTCGGTTGGACTTCAATTTGATTTCCACTCTCGCTATCTACAATGGTACCACGTGGGTTCTCTCAAGGAGTAGAACTATCCCAATGAGACTTTCTAGAGTGGCCCTTAATAGAGATAAGACTAAGCGACGAATCCCAAACTGTTGCTTTAAGACCCATGGCAAACTCCTTTGTCCGTACCAACGGAGTGCCGACCACCTCAATCCCCAAATACAAAAGATTGAATTGGTCAACATACTCCTTTAATGACAAGCTGACCTGATTCTAACGAATGAGACACTCAAATCGCATGCCCATCTTAGTCTCAAAAATAAACCAAAGTTCAAAGCAATGCTCGGAGTCAATCCAAGGCACGACTTGCCCGTCAGCTCCCTCTACTACTATATCCCACGAAGCCAAAACCTCCCCCTTAAGGTGCTAAAAGGCAATCCTCAGAAAGAGAACATCCCATAAATCATATTGGCGAGAGCCATATTACAAACACATGTCTTAGCCAGTGTCACAACACAACCTCAGAACTCGGAAATGGCTTTCCACTAGGGCTGAAGGAATCCTAGCATAACTTTGGGAAGTTAAAAGCCGGTGGAGCTAGAAATACTTGTACCCCTAGGGCTACACCACCTTCATCACATACCGCTGATACTGGAATGTTCACGGGTGGCGGTACATCACGTGCGATAGTCAAATAGTTTCTGGACAAATCAGGCATTCCATACTACTTGTCCATAGTCGTTCTTATACTTCGTCCGCTTATAAGGATAAACAAAACAAAGGTATCCTAGCAACTAGCGGAAAAATAAATCAAAGTCTGGAGCACAAGTGGTGTATGCAGTACAATATAATATAAAAATACAAGTACACTCTCTCAATGTATCTCTATTAACAAATTTCTTTGTTAACCCAAAATACGCTAAGCAGATAAGTCTTGGCTAGTAATAAGCTTGGTCAACCTTGTGTTAACCCACAAGGAGTATGCAAGTCCAAGGTGAAGTATGCATGTTCATGATTACGGTCCTTGGGAAAAGTGGCTGTGTTCGTATCACAAATATAAATTTGCAAGAGTCATATGCATGTCATAAGGCAAGTCATAATCAAATGTCTTTATTTATATGTAATATGCTATGCAAAGTTCACAATTCAAGTCCTTGTGTGCTAAAAATCATAAATGTACAGTATGCTCTAAAATGCCCAATTCAATTTAGGTTTACAACTTTTGAAATGTAAGAAAAGCGGCGAGAAGAATTCGCCTCTTCCAAGTTTTCATTGGGTCCCATTTATAGGGGTGAAGGTAGGTGGCCTTGCTGCCACATGTCTTTCGGCATCCTTGATTTTGGCACCATTCATTGCATTGATAATATGCGGTAATCCTCTGTATATTGTTGAAATATGGCATTCTGTACCGGCTATGATTTATGGCATCCTTGCCACATTGATGATTTATGGAATCCTTGCCATACCAAGGATTTACAATATCCTTGCCATATTGATGATTTACGACATTGTTTATTATACTGGTGAAATACGTCATCCTTACTTATATTGCTGGCTTTCGACATCCTTCTTTGTATTGTCAATATTTGACATCCCTATATATTGTTGATATCTGACATCCTTCTTGGTTCCAATGAAATTCAACATCTCTCTTCATATTGATGCCATTCAACATCTGTCACGGTCGGGATTTTCGACGATCGAAAATCGACACTAATACGTCCACTGTATTAGATGCTGAGCAATCGAGTGCAGAAATACCAGATCGTTAGAGGAAAAGAAGAAAGAGGTAGAAGAAAATAGAAATAACAACATAGAATCTCACAATCGCAGCGGAACAATATATAATAGATAATAACATGTCTTTATACAAAAAGAGCTATAAACATTTATTTATACATACCATTATCAGAGTACACTAAATCAACAACTCAATACTGGACAGTTATAATAACTTGTCCTCACTAGTGCTGAATATACAGCCTACCATACACAGCGGAATATAAATCAAATACGTGTAATATAGCTTCGTCATCCAGCTCATCTCCTAAGCTCTATAGCATCCTAACATGAACCTGTAATACTCAGTCTGACCTGAGCATTATAATAAAATAACACCCGAGTCAGTCTGGAAAGTAAGCGTGAGGAAAACACTCAGTTTGAATTATTAAAGTTATCAAAATCCTTTGAAAACAAAGGTATCTCGTAAGACCGCGTCACACATAAACACGACGGGTTTTTCCCTTACGATAAATAAAACACTTTATATCAAAATCGTCTGATATTATAATAGTGTCTAAACAAAGTAAATAGAAAGTAGCTGAAATGCTTGCATCTCATGTTTCAGCATAGTTGGGCACAATCAAAACCGTACGGCGCTTATTGGAGAATGGATTCCTTACAATGACTAGGCACTGGGGTACTACCTATCACGGTACACATTTAGAAAAATGTACCGAGGACCTCGCTGGGATCCCCTACAACACAAGACCGGCCCTATCCTTAACCTGGATAGAACCGAATATGTTATCACCCCAGGTGTAACGACCCGGAATTTTGAACAAATTAAATTGAGAATATTTAATTAATTTTAAATATTTGAACGATGATTTAATTTGAATCCCCAATTTAAATTTGAATTTGACGATTAAATTATATAATTTAATCTATTGAGAGTTGAATAAAATTTGTATCTTCAATTTTAAGCTGAAGAAAAATATTCCAAAAGCTTTTAAAATTCATATTTATAAAACTGAAGATAATGGAACCCTCAGATTCGAATTTAGAAGTGATCTGTTCAGTTTTGAATTTTAAACGTTTGAATCAATATTTAAAAATAGCCGTCCGAGGCGCAGTCTCGGAATTCGACGAAACCAGTTCCATTGGGTCCGGAATGTTGTATTATTGCCGGATTTCAATTTTCATAATTTTCGGTGTTTATGTGTGAGCACACGACGTGTAAACGCATCGGAATTTATTCGAATTCGAATTTAAATTTAAACTTAAATTTAAAGACATCAGCCACGTTATCTTCCCTTGTATCACGCCAAATATCACGGGAGAAAATCATGTGACCCATGCCTTCTTCTGATTTTTAAATATCCCACCTCAAACAAACGAAACTCTCTCGTTAAAATCAAAGCATGGCTGCCTCGTTCGAATTTAACACTTTGTTCCCTTTTCAATTTGTTTTAAGTTCGAATCTCGTTCTCCCCAAAATTGCTTTCTTTTATCACGGAAGAAAAAAATTGGCAACAGTCGAAATCGCCGTAGTTTCTTCGAACGACGATTCGTCGCGGTTGTTAATGGGGGTCGCGGGGCGATTGGTCGCGGTAGGCTCGAGAGGCGGCAACCTGGAATTCGACTAGTGGAGGCATCGCGATGGAGGCGCTCGCGTTCGAGCGGCGTCGAGGCAATGGCAGCAGCGACCTAGGGTTTCGCGTGGTTCCTGGAGGCGCACGATGGTCGCGACAATGGAAACTGGAAGGCATCGGAGGCGATTGGGGCTCGATTTCGAGCAAGGTCTGGGAAGCGCGTACGAGCGCGGTGGTGCTTGGGGCACGCGCGTGGCAATGGCGAGCTCGAGTGTTGAAAGGCAGATGGTGATATTCATCGATGGTTTCGCGAGCGTGTTGGAGAGGAGCTCGTTCTCGAGCAAGCTGGACGTGGCAACTTCGGCGTGGCGATGGGTTCGGTCTCGTGTAGGGTTTGCTGGAGGTAGGGCAGTCTGGGTTTGGGTACTCTCGGATTCGAACCTTTCCGTGAGGTATATTCGATTCGATTCTTTTTGTATATTTAAAAAAATGTATTAACACATATGTATGTAAACATTTTACAGGAGAAGAAAATTGGTTTAAATTAAAAGTGATAATTTTTAAAAATCAAAGTTGAAATCAATTTGGTAATGGAAAATAAATTGTTAAAAGAAATTGAATTGAATTAAAGATATTTATTTTAAGTAAGATTTTGGTTGAATAGATTTATTTAAAAAAAAGAATAAGTTCGAATTATAAACTTTTATTTTGAAAAGAAAATTTTGTTTACAGTTTAAAATGGTTTAGTTAAAATATAATTTTTTGTTAGTTAAATTTATTTGGGAAAGTGAAATGCATATGGAAAAAAAAAGGGGAATAACAAATGGAAATATTAAATATACACACGCACACATTCTTATTTTAAGAGTTAAGCAGGAAATAGTATATAGGTATATAGAATTTTGGAAATGGAAATATTAAGTGCTGTAAAGTTAAACCAAGTTGTAAATGTATACAGTTTACGATTAAGAAAATTTGTTTAAAACTAAATTTTTAGTTGAATTAAAATGTTAGTTTCAAATGGAAAATATTTTATTGGTTTGAGAATTAAATCAGATAAGATAAAAACTTTTGGTTAAGTAAATAGATTAAACGATAATTTAATTGTTGGATTTAATTCGAGTATTAATAGAATTGTATAAATTATTTATACCAGGTTAAAAATCGAGAAAATGAAACTGAAATGGAAACGGATTGCCAATAAAAACTAAGGTGAGATCTTCTCACTCAATTGAATGTGGAATTATTTACAGTTATTGATTGATGATTGACTGTTTGGATGTGATATTAGATATAGTAGGATATATCTATATATAGCAGTATATACATATTGGCATATGTATATATTGGATTGATGATTTCCCGCCTCGTATAGCGGATGAGACCCTATTGCGCCGTTAGTAAGCGGATTTATAAAAACCCATATACCGCGATAATTCCGTACTGGAGCGGAATTGGTGTTGTGCTAACGTCTTTGGATGCAGGGAAACAGGTTGGAGGGATCCAACTGGATTCCTCAACTGTATTTATTTATTTACAGATGTTGATATATATTCTGTTATCATGTGATGATATATGATGTTTGATGTTGTGATGGACTAATTGATGCGTTGCATCATTGGATTCAAATTTTGAAATTTAAAAATAACGATGTTGATTTTAAAAGTGAAATTTTAAAAGTGATCTTTGAAAATATACGTTTATTTAAATTGTTGAATTGATTTACTTTAAATAGATAAACGTTAAAACTTTAAAGTTATAAAAATTAAGGTTTTGTGAATTTTAACAAAAAAGTAATTTCTTTGAAATAAAGAGTTAAGAAATTTGTAAAATGGGTTAAGTTGGGATTTTTGAATAACTATAAAACGATTTGTATAAAAAGATTTATAAAAATTGATATTTTATAAATCAAAATGTTGGAATTATAAAACGGGTATTTTATAAGTGTTAAAAAGAAGTATGAATAGATTTCACAAGTAAATGAAATTAATAGATATAAATTGTGAAGTTATAAAATGGATGAAACTGTAGAATAAAAGATTTATAAGAGATTAACTTATAAATTGGATTTTTACCTTTAGATGGAATATTTATCGAATTATGAATAAAGGAGATTTATTAAATTGAAGTCGTTAGAAAATAGGAATAGAATTTATAAACGTTGTTTTATAAATTCGGAATCGATAGAATTTGATAAATTAAATGTAGAAGATTTTTAAAGAAGATATATTCGCGATTTTGGATAGCGAATTTTTGTTGAAATAAAATGTGTAGAAAATAGTGAAATGTAATTAGTGAAGTATATTCACGATTTTGGATAGTGAATATATTGTTAAGTAAAATGGATATGTTTCGGGAAAGCGATATTTGAAATGAAGTGATTGTTTTAAAAGATGTTTTAAAACGTGTGAATTACCGAAATCATAGATTTCAACATTTATTGTTGAAATAGACGTTTTCGAAAAATAAGGAAATGGTGGACTATAACACTGTTGTTATAGTAAATGATTTCCGAAAGGAAATGTTTTTAATGTAGTATTGGGATTTATATATCTACCTAAATTCGAATCCCTATACTAGTAATTTTGAGTCGTCGTAACGATGTTTTACGCAACATTCGTTTTGACTCAAATAGATGTAAAATTTATGATTTCCTTAAAGAATGAATATATACTTAATATTGATTTAAGTATATCGAATATTTTCAAATGTTGAAAATAAATGATTTGTGAATTACTTATTATTAAATAAGTATGGAAATGCTTTTCCAATATAAAATGAACGTTTTGAGAATTTATCTTTGTAAAGATAAATTGAAATTGAATATTTGAAATCGATTTGAGAATCGTATATCAGTAGATATTTTGAAGATATAAATTCACTATGGAATTTATAAATGGAATGGGAATTTGTTTTAAAAATAAACGTTGATTTATTTTTAAAGTGTGGAAATTTTATATCTAGTAAAGATATTTTTAAAGATGAAAAATTTGGAAATTATTTGGAATCTGATGATGTTGCGCATCTTTATTGATAGTTAAATAACTGACTATCAATAATTACCTTGAGTAGGTATTTGTTGTGAATTGGATGAATTTGAATGCCACACTTATTTTTGAATAAATCGCTCACTATTCGGGTTAGCCGAGAAAGGACCATGGGGTCGTATAACCCATTCCGAATATGTGATACGTCGTTATGAATTGCATTCGAAGACCGGTGTTGAAGACCGGATATTTTTGAAAACGGAAGGATTACCGTCGAGTTACTCTACACCGACTGATCTTCGGTTTAGAGGTTTTATCACCCTTAGTGACGGGAAGTCCTGACGTGATTGAAAATTATCCGGAAATGCAAGGGCTTCGTGAGAAGTGCCTTCGGTTCTGTTCGATCCCGGAACAGACTTGTATGGATTGTGTGTCTGACGTTACAATTTGAGATATAAAGCTGATTTCTTTCAAATACATTTCTGTTGGTGGCGGAGAATTTATTCTCTTAGCTTAACACCCTTCTCTGAGACGTACGAGCTCAGAGGTTATGTAGTTGAAATTCATCAGCGATATATCCCAATTTGGTAACGTGGCATACTGAGTGTTGCTGTGAAATGATCAGTGTTTGATCATTTGTGATATGATCATTTGTTTGATCTTATATCTTTGTGATCATAGGTTGATCATTTTTGTTTGACCCGAAGCAGGGCTTTTTGAGAAAGCGTAGCTTTGTGGACGAGACTTCGTCGACCCTCACACCCCGGAAATGGTCGAAACAGGAAGGATGCGGCAAGGTTCTAGGGAGTAGCGCCCCTTAGTGTATGTCATTCCTTCTGGATAAAGGTGGTATCATGGTATGGAGCCCAGATACTTAACCTCTGTGGTTACTGCATTATTATTATCTATGTGGTTTTGTTGCGAATCGGGGATCCTCGGGAAGATCGGTGACGATCGGGGGATGGCATACGCGTGTCAGTAGTTACCTATTTTTGCAGAGGTAACCCGGCCTTGTGTTGGCAGAGATCCGGTTAGGTTCTCGGGTCGTCTATTCCAGGGACGTACCCATCGTGGATAGGAAGTTCCTTAGCCTGACCATTTGTTGGAAATCCAAAGAAACAATACGAGCCTTGTACGGTATTAGTTGTAGAACCTGCCATTCACTTATGGTGGCGCCCCACTGTTTGGATGGTAGCTATAGTAGGCATACGATACTGGTCGTATGTTGGCTAAGATTAATATTATACTTTCGAAAATGATTTCTACACTATGCACTAATAATAATATCAAAAAGAATTTGATTTTGCGTAGTAAGCATCTTTGACTATCATAAGAAGAAATCTCCTCCAATTCTGCGTTTGCATTGTGTGTGTGGCGGGAGGTCTTATGGTAGTTTCATTTTCCAAAAGCATTGCGAATTGACTTTAAAATTCTCTGCTATTTATTTTAAAGATAAATAACTGTTTTACGATCTCACACCAGTCACCATGACTGACTCGGAGTTTATTGTTCCCTTCTAAACTCTGGGTGCCCACCAATTTCCACACGGGCAGTCTAGAGTTAGATTATCAGGATATTCTGGATATTCTGGAGCTTTGGAGATAAGCTGGATGACGAGACGTAGTATTTGTATCTGATAGTATTTATTCCGCTGTGTATTCTGTATGAGGACAGGTTATATAACTGTCCATTGTTGTATATTGACTCTGATGATTGATGTATGTATAAACTGATATAGTTCTTTGTTTTAAAAGACTAGTGTTTATCTATTATATATTGTTCCGCTGCGATATGTGAGATTCTGATATTGTTTTCTGTTTCTGTATCTGATGTTATTCTGTTGTTGTTCTTTCTTCTCTTTTTCTTCTTTCTTCTTCTTCTGCCTTTTTCTTCTTTCTAAAACCCTCACTATTGGAGTTTCCGGCACTCGATTGCTCGACAGTCGATAAAGTGAGTATCGATGTCGAATTTTCGAAAGTCGAAAATTTCGGGATGTGACAAAGTGGTATCAGAGCATATGGTTAAGCGACAACCCTGCTCTGTTGGGTGTTACTCATTAGAGATAGAGTCAGTAGTACTCTAGAATGAGTTTGAGTGTAATAATAGATATGAGCGCGTATTTGTTATTGAATATAAAATTGTTTTATATTGTGATGATTGGTTTATTGAGTGGCATATGAACCTTCGTCGGCACAGTCTTGCAAAACTGTATCGAAGGGGTTTCTAAACGCTCGAATAGAACAATTCGGCACAGTATTGTTTTAAAATAGGGTGAATGAAATAATTTTTCCCAAAACTATTTTTGTATAAAAAAGAAATGTTTTTCTATGAAGTACTATAGTATATGGTTGCATGGTTGTACAAGGTGATAATATTAACCTATTATCATTGAAATTGAATAAGAAATTCAAATCGTAACTCCAAAATTAAGAGATAAATTCATATACAAATAAAATTAAAGAATGTAAATTATAAATGTGATTTGTAATTTAAAACGGAATTCCAGAGAAGTTTTGGAAAAGTTTTGAAAGAAGTTTGAAAATTTTGGAGATTTGGAAAGTTTAAATCATTTTTGATTTGAAAATGAATTTTAAAGGTTTGAAAAATGTTTTGAAAAGATGAAAAGCTCTAAACTCTTTTCGGTCGCTGGAAAATAACTTCGGTAATGACTGCAGCATTACTGATGTTCATTTTCGGGTTTCCAAAAGAGGAATTGCTGCCGAATTGTTTTAAATGAAAGTTGTTTTGAAAATTTGGGTTTTGTTTTAGAAAATTCAAAGAATAGTTTGAACTGTTTTCAAAAATGGTTTTTGAAATGTTGGTAAACTCTGGAATACTATATATAAAAATATTATGAAATTGATAACTTATAAAATATTGAGATCTGATTGGAATGAAATTCAAATTGTAAATGAATTTATAACTTGGAATAGAATTCAAGAAGGTAATTGAAAATTTAAAATTCAATAATGGAATGAAATTGTGAATATGAATTTATGATTGAAAATAGAATTCTAATGGAACGAAATTGTAAAGTGAAAGTATAAATGATTGTATAAATCGGAATGTAAGTAAGTTGAAGACTTATAAATATTTGAAATTTGATTGAAAATGAGATTCAAATCGAAATGAATGAATGTGTGAATAAATAAATTTGAAATTGCAAGTGTAAGAAAATGAAATTGAAAGTTAAAATTCATTTTGAATTTGGAAGTAAATAAAATGGGAATTGAACTTGATTTGTGAAAAAATGAAGTGAAGTATTAAACTCAAATTAGTAAGTGAAGCTAATTGAATATTGATCAGATGAATTAGTAATTGGAACTAATTTAAGATAGTGCAGTTGTAAATGGCAGATAATTGATGAAATTCAATATTCAGAAGTAAACTGGATCTAAATTAGATTGAAAGTGTAAATTAAATTCAAAATGAATGTGAAATGTGAAATTGAATGATAATGGATATAACTTCAATAGTAAACTAGAAATGGTATAAGAAGTTGATATTAGAAGTTTGTAATAAAATTTGCAAAATAATTGGATGTTATAACTAGATATTATGGCTAGTAGATATACAGGTATAAAGAGAATTGAATTTGATTTCACAGATAATTTGAATTGCTGAACAAAAGGTACGTATTTGAATTATAATATGAGTTTTTGATGACTTCTGGACTAGCCGCTTGGCTTTTTCTTTTTCTTTTTGAAATCTGAGAGTCCGTAGGGACGTTTTGTAGTCGTGCCGTATTAGCCGCGCAAAGGAGACGCTGGCGAAATTTTTCGGAAATTTCGAGTGTTAGAAAATTTTTGAGAAAATTTTGAAGTTTAAATTTGAATTTGGATTCGAATTTGAATTTAGAAGTTAAACAATGTTGTTTGAAACTTAAAATTTAAGTTGGGAATTTAGTTGAATGATAACGAATCTTTAGTAAGAAGATTTGTTTTGGAAAATCGATAAAACTATTGGATTGTGAAAAATAATAGACGAGTTAAGGACATTTTTTCCTAACTTGTAATTTCGAGGACGAAATTCTTTTAAGGGGGGAAGTCTGTAACGACCCGGAATTTTGAACAAATTAAATTGAGAATATTTAATTAATTTTAAATATTTGAACGATGATTTAATTTGAATCCCCAATTTAAATTTGAATTTGACGATTAAATTATATAATTTAATCTATTGAGAGTTGAATAAAATTTGTATCTTCAATTTTAAGCTGAAGAAAAATATTCCAAAAGCTTTTAAAATTCATATTTATAAAACTGAAGATAATGGAACCCTCAGAATCGAATTTAGAAGTGATCTGTTCAGTTTTGAATTTTAAACGTTTGAATCAATATTTAAAAATAGCCGTCCGAGACGCAGTCTCGGAATTCGACGAAACCAGTTCCATTGGGTCCGGAATGTTGTATTATTGCCGGATTTCAATTTTCGTAATTTTCGGTGTTTATGTGTGAGCACACGACGTGTAAACGCATCGAAATTTATTCGAATTCGAATTTAAATTTAAACTTAAATTTAAAGACATCAGCCACGTTATCTTCCCTTGTATCACGCCAAATATGACGGGAGAAAATCATGTGACCCATGCCTTCTTCTGATTTTTAAATATCCCACCTCAAACAAACGAAACTCTCTCGTTAAAATCAAAGCATGGCTGCCTCGTTCGAATTTAACACTTTGTTCCCTTTTCAATTTGTTTTAAGTTCGAATCTCGTTCTCCCCAAAATTGCTTTCTTTTATCACGGAAGAAAAAAATTGGCAACAGTCGAAATCGCCGTGGTTTCTTCGAACGACGATTCGTCGCGGTTGTTAATGGGGGTCGCGGGGCGATTGGTCGCGGTAGGCTCGAGAGGCGGCAACCTGGAATTCGACTAGTGGAGGCATCGCGATGGAGGCGCTCGCGTTCGAGCGGCGTCGAGGCAATGGCAGCAGCGACCTAGGGTTTCGCGTGGTTCCTGGAGGCGCACGATGGTCGCGACAATGGAAACTGGAAGGCATCGGAGGCGATTGGGGCTCGATTTCGAGCAAGGTCTGGGAAGCGCGTACGAGCGCGGTGGTGCTTGGGGCACGCGCGTGCGCAGGCGCGCGTGGCAATGGCGAGCTCGAGTGTTGAAAGGCAGATGGTGATATTCATCGATGGTTTCGCGAGCGTGTTGGAGAGGAGCTCGTTCTCGAGCAAGCTGGACGTGGCAACTTCGGCGTGGCGATGGGTTCGGTCTCGTGTAGGGTTTGTTGGAGGTAGGGCAGTCTGGGTTTGGGTACTCTCGGATTCGAACCTTTCCGTGAGGTATATTCGATTCGATTCTTTTTGTATATTTAAAAAAATGTATTAACACATATGTATGTAAACATTTTACAGGAGAAGAAAATGGGTTTAAATTAAAAGTGATAATTTTTAAAAATCAAAGTTGAAATCAATTTGGTAATGGAAAATAAATTGTTAAAAGAAATTGAATTGAATTAAAGATATTTATTTTAAGTAAGATTTTGGTTGAATAGATTTATTTAAAAAAAAGAATAAGTTTGAATTATAAACTTTTATTTGGAAAAGAAAATTTTGTTTACAGTTTAAAATGGTTTAGTTAAAATATAATTTTTTGTTAGTTAAATTTATTTGGGAAAGTGAAATGCATATGGAAAAAAAAAGGGGAATAACAAATGGAAATATTAAATATACACACGCACACATTCTTATTTTAAGAGTTAAGCAGGAAATAGTATATAGGTATATAGAATTTTGGAAATGGAAATATTAAGTGCTGTAAAGTTAAACCAAGTTGTAAATGTATACAGTTTACGATTAAGAAAATTTGTTTAAAACTAAATTTTTAGTTGAATTAAAATGTTAGTTTCAAATGGAAAATATTTTATTGGTTTGAGAATTAAATCAGATAAGATAAAAACTTTTGGTTAAGTAAATAGATTAAACGATAATTTAATTGTTGGATTTAATTCGAGTATTAATAGAATTGTATAAATTATTTATACCAGGTTAAAAATCGAGAAAATGAAACTGAAATGGAAACGGATTGCCAATAAAAACTAAGGTGAGATCTTCTCACTCAATTGAATGTGGAATTATTTACAGTTATTGATTGATGATTGACTGTTTGGATGTGATATTAGATATAGTAGGATATATCTATATATAGCAGTATATACATATTGGCATATGTATATATTGGATTGATGATTTCCCGCCTCGTATAGCGGATGAGACCCTATTGCGCCGTTAGTAAGCGGATTTATAAAAACCCATATACCGTGATAATTCCGTACTGGAGCGGAATTGGTATTGTGCTAACGTCTTTGGATGCAGGGAAACAGGTTGGAGGGATCCAACTGGATTCCTCAACTGTATTTATTTATTTACAGATGTTGATATATATTCTGTTATCATGTGATGATATATGATGTTTGATGTTGTGATGGACTAATTGATGCGTTGCATCATTGGATTCAAATTTTGAAATTTAAAAATAACGATGTTGATTTTAAAAGTGAAATTTTAAAAGTGATCTTTGAAAATATACGTTTATTTAAATTGTTGAATTGATTTACTTTAAATAGATAAACGTTAAAACTTTAAAGTTATAAAAATTAAGGTTTTGTGAATTTTAACAAAAAAGTAATTTCTTTGAAATAAAGAGTTAAGAAATTTGTAAAATGGGTTAAGTTGGGATTTTTGAATAACTATAAAACGATTTGTATAAAAAGATTTATAAAAATTGATATTTTATAAATCAAAATGTTGGAATTATAAAACGGGTATTTTATAAGTGTTAAAAAGAAGTATGAATAGATTTCACAAGTAAATGAAATTAATAGATATAAATTGTGAAGTTATAAAATGGATGAAACTGTAGAATAAAAGATTTATAAGAGATTAACTTATAAATTGGATTTTTACCTTTAGATGGAATATTTATCGAATTATGAATAAAGGAGATTTATTAAATTGAAGTCGTTAGAAAATAGGAATAGAATTTATAAACGTTGTTTTATAAATTCGGAATCGATAGAATTTGATAAATTAAATGTAGAAGATTTTTAAAGAAGATATATTCGCGATTTTGGATAGCGAATTTTTGTTGAAATAAAATGTGTAGAAAATAGTGAAATGTAATTAGTGAAGTATATTCACGATTTTGGATAGTGAATATATTGTTAAGTAAAATGGATATGTTTCGGGAAAGCGATATTTGAAATGAAGTGATTGTTTTAAAAGATGTTTTAAAACGTGTGAATTACCGAAATCATAGATTTCAACATTTATTGTTGAAATAGACGTTTTCGAAAAATAAGGAAATGGTGGACTATAACACTGTTGTTATAGTAAATGATTTCCGAAAGGAAATGTTTTTAATGTAGTATTGGGATTTATATATCTACCTAAATTCGAATCCCTATACTAGTAATTTTGAGTCGTCGTAACGATGTTTTACGCAACATTCGTTTTGACTCAAATAGATGTAAAATTTATGATTTCCTTAAAGAATGAATATATACTTAATATTGATTTAAGTATATCGAATATTTTCAAATGTTGAAAATAAATGATTTGTGAATTACTTATTATTAAATAAGTATGGAAATGCTTTTCCAATATAAAATGAACGTTTTGAGAATTTATCTTTGTAAAGATAAATTGAAATTGAATATTTGAAATCGATTTGAGAATCGTATATCAGTAGATATTTTGAAGATATAAATTCACTATGGAATTTATAAATGGAATGGGAATTTGTTTTAAAAATAAACGTTGATTTATTTTTAAAGTGTGGAAATTTTATATCTAGTAAAGATATTTTTAAAGATGAAAAATTTGGAAATTATTTGGAATCTGATGATGTTGCGCATCTTTATTGATAGTTAAATAACCGACTATCAATAATTACCTTGAGTAGGTATTTGTTGTGAATTGGATGAATTTGAATGCCACACTTATTTTTGAATAAATCGCTCACTATTCGGGTTAGCCGGGAAAGGACCATGGGGTCGTATAACCCATTCCGAATATGTGATACGTCGTTATGAATTGCATTCGAAGACCGGTGTTGAAGACCGGATATTTTTGAAAACGGAAGGATTACCGTCGAGTTACTCTACACCGACTGATCTTCGGTTTAGAGGTTTTATCACCCTTAGTGACGGGAAGTCCTGACGTGATTGAAAATTATCCGGAAATGCAAGGGCTTCGTGAGAAGTGCCTTCGGTTCTGTTCGATCCCGGAACAGACTTGTATGGATTGTGTGTCTGACGTTACAATTTGAGATATAAAGCTGATTTCTTTCAAATACATTTCTGTTGGTGGCGGAGAATTTATTCTCTTAGCTTAACACCCTTCTCTGAGACGTACGAGCTCAGAGGTTATGTAGTTGAAATTCATCAGCGATATATCCCAATTTGGTAACGTGGCATACTGAGTGTTGCTGTGAAATGATCAGTGTTTGATCATTTGTGATATGATCATTTGTTTGATCTTATATCTTTGTGATCATAGGTTGATCATTTTTGTTTGACCCGAAGCAGGGCTTTTTGAGAAAGCGTAGCTTTGTGGACGAGACTTCGTCGACCCTCACACCCCGGAAATGGTCGAAACAGGAAGGATGCGGCAAGGTTCTAGGGAGTAGCGCCCCTTAGTGTATGTCATTCCTTCTGGATAAAGGTGGTATCATGGTATGGAGCCCAGATACTTAACCTCTGTGGTTACTGCATTATTATTATCTATGTGGTTTTGTTGCGAATCGGGGATCCTCGGGAAGATCGGTGACGATCGGGGGATGGCATACGCGTGTCAGTAGTTACCTATTTTTGCAGAGGTAACCCGGCCTTGTGTTGGCAGAGATCCGGTTAGGTTCTCGGGTCGTCTATTCCAGGGACGTACCCATCGTGGATAGGAAGTTCCTTAGCCTGACCATTTGTTGGAAATCCAAAGAAACAATACGAGCCTTGTACGGTATTAGTTGTAGAACCTGCCATTCACTTATGGTGGCGCCCCACTGTTTGGATGGTAGCTATAGTAGGCATACGATACTGGTCGTATGTTGGCTAAGATTAATATTATACTTTCGAAAATGATTTCTACACTATGCACTAATAATAATATCAAAAAGAATTTGATTTTGCGTAGTAAGCATCTTTGACTATCATAAGAAGAAATCTCCTCCAATTCTGCGTTTGCATTGTGTGTGTGGCGGGAGGTCTTATGGTAGTTTCATTTTCCAAAAGCATTGCGAATTGACTTTAAAATTCTCTGCTATTTATTTTAAAGATAAATAACTGTTTTACGATCTCACACCAGTCACCATGACTGACTCGGAGTTTATTGTTCCCTTCTAAACTCTGGGTGCCCACCAATTTCCACACGGGCAGTCTAGAGTTAGATTATCAGGATATTCTGGATATTCTGGAGCTTTGGAGATAAGCTGGATGACGAGACGTAGTATTTGTATCTGATAGTATTTATTCCGCTGTGTATTCTGTATGAGGACAGGTTATATAACTGTCCATTGTTGTATATTGACTCTGATGATTGATGTATGTATAAACTGATATAGTTCTTTGTTTTAAAAGACTAGTGTTTATCTATTATATATTGTTCCGCTGCGATATGTGAGATTCTGATATTGTTTTCTGTTTCTGTATCTGATGTTATTCTGTTGTTGTTCTTTCTTCTCTTTTTCTTCTTTCTTCTTCTTCTGCCTTTTTCTTCTTTCTAAAACCCTCACTATTGGAGTTTCCGGCACTCGATTGCTCGACAGTCGATAAAGTGAGTATCGATGTCGAATTTTCGAAAGTCGAAAATTTCGGGATGTGACACCAGGTGTTCCCACCCTTATCGAGAGCTCTTTTGCATGCACACCGTATCCATAATTAATATATCCGGGGGTATCTAGAAAGGTGATAACATACCCTAATTAGGTATGACCTACTTAGCCTTACTGTATATCCCCTGATTTTCAGTCATTCCGGTTGATGAGGCTTGAGGCTACGATTACCTTTCAAGAACAATTTCACTTAGAATGCTCATTGACTTCCAATGACGATGTTCTGATAGCATTATTCCATACAAGTTGTCTTGGATCTGGACAAACCGAATCACTGTCTTCATCATCTTCACGGTATCCATTCATAACGCTCAAAATCAGATCGAAGTGGTTTTAGGATAATTAAAATCTGATCCCGGTCTCTTCGAAACGATCAACGAATTTGGCCAAAATTGATAGTCGATTATTTAACTATCAATAAAACATCCATAAGCAGACATTAGGCCTTATTATAGATTTTCCAAAATTTATTTCAAAATATCTTTATAAGATATATATTCAAATCCCTTCTGTAACGACCCGTAAATTTCAACTGTTTTAATAACGTAATTTTTGTGAAATTTTAAACGATAAAATTTTGAAATATAAATTTGATATTTGGAATGCGTCTAATTAAACATAGGGACTGGTAAATTTTCGTTCGAAAATATGAAAGTTTATTTCGCGCGTAAATTCACTTCAATTTAATCAGTTAAAAAGCAATGAAAATAAAATGTTTCCGAAACCTAAATATTTTTACATAGAAAAATTCTAAACCATCTTCTGAGCAATTCAATTCCGGCATGAGTGTCTACCTATACACTTATAATGGACACGAATGGTCCAAAATATCGGGTCGTTACAGTTGGTATCAGAGCTTTGGTAGCTCTAGGCAAAACTTAACATATAGGGTAAATGTATTTACAGAATCACTCTCATTCGAGTTTCAATCTCTTCCTTTGACTCAATTCCATTTAATTTTGTAACGTTCCCCTCGGTTCCGAAATTCATTCGTGTCCCTCACTATTCGTCTTCTTTCAATTCTGGAGCACCTCATAACTCCATTTTGAATGATATCTATAATAGATCGGCGGTCTCGCCAATCTTCGAATGATTCGTAAAGGAGCAAAACTCCTTTATAATAGGCATCGATTTACCGGAGATTTCTGTATCCTCGGTTTACGATGCTATCTATTCCCTGCTATACCTGAATTCATCTCTTGGGATCGAGTGTTGTTTACCTCGGAATTCAGCATCGATCCTATTCTTGAAGTTACGGACGACCAGTTAAGGTCACCCATGAATTAAATGAACTCATCCATCTCCCGATTGTGGTAATTGAATTATCTTATCTACTGTTTCAAACTAATTTTTCGAATCAAAATTCTCTTTGATTTGAGTCCATAAAATTTGAATCTCTATCCTTGCTTTGAAATCCATTCTTGTATCGTCAAGCGAGGAAGTGTATCTGTAAATTAATCTTAAAAATGTTTTAAAATATATTGTGTTGTTTGAGTTGTTGATGTTGATTTGGGTTTTCGATCGATTCGTCTGATCAACGCTATCGATAGGATTTCCAAAACACTTGAACAGAGCAAACTGACACAATATTATTTTCAAATTTGGTAAATGGAATAAATTTGTATGATTATATTATAAATATTTATAAGTAAAATTTTCTAAAAATTTATAAATACGGTTTATAAATTGATTTGGAATTTGAAATGAATTTAATTCAGAAATTTGAGAATTTAGTTTCCAGTGATTTCGAACTTTGGTTTTAAAATTTTAAAGTATATATTATTGAAAATATTTTCGAATGAAAATCGTTTTCAAAGAATTTTTAAAATGTTGAAATTAGTGCTCTTCTCTTTGTGGCTGGAAAATAATTTCGGTGATGGCGGCCGCATCATCGACATTCATTTTCGAGTTTCGAAGTGGAGAGACTATTCTATAGCTTTGCTACGGTTTGTTTTGAAAAAATATTTTGATTTGAATTTCTTCAGTATAATTTGATTTATATATATATAGGTATCTTATTTTAAATTTAATTTGATTGATATAAATGTATATTATATATCTCTAAATTGTTTAAAGTAAATCGGAAATCTAATTCTTAAATTTTGCTAAAGGATGATCTTAACTATAAATAAAACCAAAAATTTGGAATTAATATTTAAACTTGAATAATTGAATTGGGAAAATTTTATTTGTAAATTGTTCAACTGCATTCTAATACAACTTACCTAAATCATTCAGAAGTTGAATATGTAATTGGATAATATATAATATAAATTGAATTTATAAATAAAATTTGAGTGGTTATAATAAATGTTATACACTTAAATTTTAATTATAAAATGTTAATTGAAATAAATAGAATAATAAGTTAATTGAATAATAGATGAGACAAATAAATTTGTTTTGAAAGAATTTATAAATTAAAATTTGATCAACATATGAAAATACCTTGAATTTAAAAGAAATTAATAGATGTAAATTAATTTAAATCGAAACTTTTATGGTTTAAATTAATTTATATGGGTTAAATATATGTGAGTAGATATATTAAGTAGAATAAATTTAACAGTAATTTGGAAAAAAGAAGAATTTAAAATTGTTGAAGAAAATATGATTATAATAAAAGACTATTAAAATTTATGGTTTTAGAAATTGTAAGTTGAAGAAAATGGGATAATAAGATAATGAATTTAGAAATAATTGAGATTGACTTAAGTAAAATTAAATAGATTAAATCAATTATTGAATATCAATTAATTTAAATTTGAATTTATATGGTTTAAATTAATTGTTATTTTGTATTTCAAATCTGTTTCTTCCTGGTTGTTTCTATTCTCCTACCTCGTTCCTTTTCGGGGACGAAAAGTTTTGAGTGGGGGAGAGTGTAACGACCCGTAAATTTCAACTGTTTTAATAACGTAATTTTTGTGAAATTTTAAACGATAAAATTTTGAAATATAAATTTGATATTTGGAATGCGTCTAATTAAACATAGCGACTGGTAAATTTTCGTCCGAAAATATGAAAGTTTATTTCGCGCGTAAATTCACTTCAATTTAATCAGTTAAAAAGCAATGAAAATAAAATGTTTCCGAAACCTAAATATTTTTACATAGAAAAATTCTAAACCATCTTCTGAGCAATTCAATTCCGGCATGAGTGTCTACCTATACACTTATAATGGACGCGAATGGTCCAAAATATCGGGTCGTTACACCTTCCAAATTTTCAATATTTGAGACAGCTCAAATACTTATATCCATATCAGGATATTTCAAACCATCTCTTATTTCAACACTTAGAAAAATATTTAAAAATATATTTCCTAAACCCCTTACTTCCCAACACTTAGGAAAATTTCACTTATTTCTCTTTTCTCAAAAACCCTTCACAATTTATATTGTAAATTCCTTATCTCGTTTATAACGAATTCTACAAGTTTTGGGTTCCTTAATTTAAATCTCTTTGTTCAAAAGTATATACTTATCTCACTGAATTGAGTATATTCACAAACCATTTCCTTCAAAAATATTTGAAAAACCTTTTAAAATAAATATGGAAAGCACCAAGCGGTATCAACCATGGATTCATAGCTCAATGATTACATCTCTATCCCAGAGAAATCCAAATTTAACTATAGGCAATCTCTGCCTCTGATTTCGCCATGAAAGTATACCATTACTTTCCGAACTCAAATTAATGTTTATAAAGTTTCTATAATAATTTTCCAAGTTTAATTTAGGCAAATACTCTTAAATAAAAGTTATTATATAAAACCATATTAATATTGAATAATTTATCTTTTTAAAATAATAATATTGATTAATTCTATTTTATTAATAAAATTCTAATCGTTCTACAAGACTTGTTTATAAAACTTATAATTCATTTAGACAATTTAAAAATATTTAAATAACTAACTTTCTGAAAATATCTTTATGCTAAACATTTTTAAATTACCTAGTTTAATAATTAAAAATCCTCTTTTTAAAATACACTCAACTTTTCGATAACAATATATTTCTCAACTCCAATATAACCAATCTAATATTTATAAATCTTTCTCGATTCATCACAAATCGATTTATCACCAACCGATTTACCCATCTCATTATAAATTCTTACCGCGAATCTATATCATCAATTTATCAACTGATAATCATTTTACTATATTTATAAACATTGTTTATAAATGTCACAGTTTTCAATTCCAATTTATAATGGTTTCACATCACTTAAATCCATTATAAATTGATTTTTAAATTAAATTCCATTTATAAATCAATTTCTTAAATTCAATTCCATTTATAAATTAACTTCTTAAATAACCCAACTATATTCCAAAAACAAACAAATCTCGATTTTACTTCCATTCCGTAATTTAGAAATCTTATTTAAAGTCCAGTATAACCAATTTTATACTTATTTCCAAATTCACTTCTATTCTTCCAATCTATTAAAAATCTCGATTTTTAAAAGCTTTTATATTTAAACAAGTACCAGTTAAGAATTTTTTATTTAAAACCCTTTATATACATTATTCCAAAATCTCTATTTACAATGTCCTGAAATAGTTAAGTACAAATTTAAAGTCAAACCATTTATTTTATCAAAATAAATTTCTTTTTGTTAATCCAAAATTCTATATAAATACTTCACTTCCAAAATCCCTTTTTAATTTCTTTTCAAATTCAAATATATATTTATGGTATTTTAAAATACCAAAAATCTAGGTCAATGCTACCGTAACATCCAATCAATTCAAATCACACTATAATCCATCATAGATTATTCAACAGATCATATATCACTATATATGAAAATTATATTCAACATTTTTTAGGAATCCAGTTGGATCCCTCCAACCTGTTTTTCCTACATCCATAGATGTTAATACAACATAAAAATACCAATCCCGCTTTGAGGTGGGATATCGCGGTATATAGGGTCATCCGCTATTATGCGGGGCACATAGGGTCTCATCCGCTAAATATATGCGGGAATATCAATCCAACTGCCATTATATATACTACTATATATATATATAATAACATCCAAACTGATAATAATTATCAAATTCAACCAGACATCCAATAATTAATTTTAACTATTTAAAACTAACTAGTAATCCAAAATTCAGTGAGATTAACTCACCTTGATTTTTATTTTGAAACCCGTTTTCAAATTTTAAATCAAACTAAACATGTGTTCAATTTGATTATAAATTCCAGCTGGCTCTAAACATCTCCAAACCAATTCCATCATGAAGAGTTTGCAATAATGAGCGTAATGCTACTTGTTTCATTCGATTCCGATCTAAAACGAGCAAGTTACAGAATTTATAAATTTCATGATTGTTATTATAATTAGTTTTACTAATTACAGCTTATAAATAATTAACCTCGTTTAGAAAAAAATAACCTGCCGCCAACTCTTCTCCTACATCTCGTGTTGACCATGCCCACGCTTCCTTTGACTGCGCCTCAACACCGCCCCTGGCCATCGAACTTGCCACGAATGTCACCAAAGTAGCGGCCTACCTCGCCGCTCCCAACGGTAGTGGTCTCAACCTCTGCCTCCCTTTCATTCAAGAGCAGTGAGCTATATATGTTCGACCGTTCAACAGCACAATTCCACCACCGCCGATCGCCTGGAACAACCGCGCCTCCACCACCGGGTAGCCACGACTCCCCTCCACCATTCCTCTTCAAAACCTTCCACCCCTCGATCAACGACGTCATCGGAATTTAAACAAAACCGAAACCCCCCTTTTCCACGATCATCTGCCCCTAGCTACCACCTCGCGCCTCCTTGGCCGATCATCACTGTTCACAAAGTCTATCCCATCGAGACGAGCAAGTTCCCAATTGACGATGAGCCTTGGTATTGCCTGCGGTGGTCCAAGATCGACCATAGCCGTAGGATACGCGTGAATGTTCAAAGAAGAAGAACGAACGCCCTTTTTTTCTGAATAAAAATTGAGATAAGTTTTTGTTCTTTGAAGCTTTTAAATTTTTCTCGCCTGTGTTGATTGAAATGAAGGAGGACGTGATTTAAAAGGAGGGAAACGTGTTTGAATAGGTCATCTATGGTGTTTTGCAATGAGGGGAAAAAGTGCTGATGTGAATATGGTCAATCAAATTATATATATATATAATTTAAAATTTAAAATGTCTCGATTTCATAGCTTAAAATCTCGAACCCCTATCGAGGCGTGCCGCTAGGCAATTATAATGTTATACCCCTATTCCGAACGCAATGGAAAAGGTTCCAAGTCCTAATTCGATCGTATGGAGAAGCTAGCTTTTTGGACCCAATTATTATATTAAATTTTCGATATTAATTTCAGCGCGTTTATATCCCGTACGACCAAACGTTAACTTCAAACGCTACGAAATTAGAAATTCGATAATAATACACTATTACGGATCCAATGGAACTGGTTTCGTCGAATTTTGAGACTGTGCCCTGGATGGCTATTTATATACGTTAATTCAAACGATAAATTTTAAAAATTGAACAAATCACTTTTAAATTCAATTTAAAAAGTTTTATTACCTTTATTATTATTAATATAAATTTTATAAGCCTTTAAATTATTTTTATCAAGCTTAAAACTCAAGATACAATAATTTAACCAATATTCAATTATTAAATTCAATAATGAAATTATCCAATAAATCGTTATATTTGAAATTCGATTTAAAAATTAACTTTTAAATATTCAAAATCAATTAAATATTCCAATTTCAAATAACCAAAATTCTAGGTCGTTACAACATCTTTTTGGATATTGACGAAATGCGACATCTTTGATAACCGTAGATATTCCATATCCCTTATGTCCTTTGATGCTTAGCATCCCTTGCCGCTTATGTATGCTTTACAATGATGATAATTGTAAAGGCTTGGTATCTTTTAGTAATACAGTATCTCTCTTTGCACCAGTTCATGCTGTAGTGGTTCGGCAACTATTTCTGATTGTCCTCAAGCTCGATATCCTTTGTACCATAGTCTCTCGGCATCTATTAATGTTCGATATCTTTAAAACATGGTATCTCCTCGTCTTTATATGTTTGACAACCCCTAAGGTTGTTGGTTTTCGACATCTATTAGTAATTCACCATCATTTCTTTTGTGCACGACACCTTTCATTATAGGAATTCAACATTTTCCTAAAGCCATTTGAAGTTCAATACGTCTTGTTGAATGTTTAATGGCTTTACTCTTTGCATTCAACATCCTGAATCTTCATATATTCTCTTCATGTGCTTGACATCTTTATTTTTGGTAAAATTTGCCCCCTTTTCTGTAGAACAAATGTTGATTTTTCAAGTTAACACCTCGATAATGATGCTTGCCGCCTATTGGCATTCCATTTAAACCTTGCTCGTCCGTTTAAAATTAGATCAGTGGCTCTCATCGTTCCCCTTTCCTTCTATAAATATTCATCCACTTCCTCTTCAACCTTTTTTACCTATAAGTTAAACTAGAGACACAAATTTTAATATCTTGTTTACTCAAGAAATTATGATCTTCTTCAGCACTTAAGCTTGATCTTAAGTTCGATTTTTATTTCTATTTGAGTTAAACACAAGATTATGGAGGGGTATTCAATTTCGTTTTACAATTAGGGTTTAATTGTGCATCTTTGTAAAATATTTAGGGTTTAATTAAAGATGCATACTTAGTAAAATCCCGAGGAGTTTTGTATCTAAATTAGCATGTTGTTTAGGGTATCATCCTTAGTCGATTGATTTAAATTTAATGGCTGTTTATTACCAATTTGAAAACTTTCTAGATAGATGACATTTTGGGGCTTTGTTTATAATAAAATTGATATCCCTTAAGATTTCGACATTCAACTAAGAATTCGGTTAACTGTTAACAACCTAGAAATCCTCCTCAATACTCAATAACTGCCTGGTTTTCGAATTTATTAAGCCATTAAATTTCGACATTTAACCTGATGTTCAATACCCTAAAAAGATTTTACCCCTTAGTTATTATTTCAAACTAGTTAGAAGTTTGGTATCCATTTAGGATTTCGACAACTGTTTTGAAGGATGGTTTTATTAGTTATAAACTCGACAACCCATAGTGAACCGCTATATCTTTATAAATTTGATAATTACTCAAAAAGTTGATGTACATGCCACAAATTCGATTTCTTTTTTAAGTGATTCGACATCATGAGTTCGGAATGTAATTATCATATCGTAGAATTATAAACTGTTTATGCATTCAACATCTTATAATTTCGATAAATGGTTAAAGCATTTCTAAACAAATCTAACCCCTCCCATTATTTATGAATTTGACAACCTTATAAATTTGATACCAGGTTACTGATTCAACATCCTATTATAATTTCTATAAAACTCTATTATTATGATATTTTAATTGAAATTTAATGACTGGTAATGAACTCAACATCCTGTCATAAGTCCAATAGTTGTTAATGAATTTCCAATTGATTATAAAATTTCTTAAGTATTCTACAAACTCGACATCTTATTATAAGTTCGAGATCTTGGAATAGACTAGTAAATGGATTATCAACTTGTTATAAGTTTTATAGCTAGTCTTTGTTTTGACACTTTACCTTCAAGAATTAAATAGCTTTCAATTAATCAAGTACCTATTAGTTAGGCATTTAATTGCTTACCTTGTATCTACATTTATAGTCATTCCAAATTTTTTTCTAAAATATGCAATAGTTCCTTGATTTTGTGTAATATCACCTAGCAGAAAAATTGATAGCAAGAAGTCTGACAAAAGATCCAAGCCTTCTCTCTCTTTAGAGAAAGGAGTTTACAAGCTCCACCAGTCCTTCATAACTACTCGGTAAGTAGATTCCATCCTTCAACTGTCCGGAATTATAAACATAGAAGCCATGGCTGCTGGTTTATCTAGTAGGGTTGATAATCCTCCAAAGAGATTCTTTGCTTTCTCTCCGATCCACATCTGGAACTCAAGCTATCTTCCTTTTCCTGAATTTCTTATACAGTTCTTGAAACATCTAGGCATTGCTCCAATTCAACTAACTCCTAATTTGTATACCTATTTGAGCTGTCTAGAGATACTTTCTAGGGAAGCCAACCTCCCTTCACTTAGTACTGAAACTCTCCATTTGTTGGAAAATCCTATAAAAGTAGGAAGGCAAATGGAGGGTTCTATATATCTCCTTGTTCCTTAGCCGAAGAGCTTGGTTACTAACATGATCAATAAAGTGAGGAATTGGGATAACTAATTCTTTTACATTAAGTGCTATACCCCTCGAATCAAAGGGACCTGTTAAGTTTTACTACTTTCTATTGTTTATATTATATTTTGTCGTTCCCTTACAACAATTATTCTCTTTTAGGATCCACTTTCAAAGGGACTGATTCTTCCATCGCTACCATAGTTAATGCCTTGATCGAGGCTTCTAAGAGTATGGGGAAATGGCTCACACTCCTCACTGAAACCAACTTCCAAAAATACTATCTAATCTTAGAAAGCCTCAGGGTAGTTGAAGATCCTCCTATAGTTAAGGGAGATTCTCATGAAAAGCGAGCATTGGTTATTAGTAGTCGAAAGGCCTTTTCTTCTTCTTTCTCTATTCAACCTGATTCTTCCAGTAAGTTTATATCATAGTTAAATGAAGTTTTTTATATCGGTGTCTTATAAATTTTCCTTTGATTTAGGTTCATCTACTACTGTCGTAGCCTCTAAATCTAAGAAGGCTAAAACTCATGTTTATTCTTTGGCCGAATCAACTAAGGCTACCCCTGTTGGGGGTTCTGTTGCTAAAGACACTGCTGCTATAAAAAGGATGGAAATATCCAATGCCCTGTTGATGTCTCCTCCGAATAAAAAGACTAAGCTTGGGAAGGTCCAGACTTCCATCGTCATTGCTGAAGAATTGAATATAGTTGCTACTCTGACCACTTAAGATCCTATACGATTGATTCAAGTTCTCTGGACCAGAATGCTAAAAAACACTCAGAGGATGTTCGTACTTCAAATCCTTAATTAAACATCTCGCTTCCCACTTCTGCTTCAGGTTTCCAATGTTTGTTCAAGGAGTTAGGTCCGACTCCCTTTCCTACTGAATCTCTTCCTTCAGAGGCCCATGTTTAAACTATCTCTACAGGCTTTAATGATCTTGTTAGTTCAGCTGTCCAATCTCCCACCGTGGCTTCTCTTATGCCATTGTAGTCCTTAACTTTTTCAACGGATCATCTTTATAATCTTTATTGCAGCTCTTACTAGTATGTCTCTTTTAGTATTCTGGCTAATCAAGATTTTAATTTGGTACATCCTTACTTAACTTATATTTGTCATACGTTTTAGGTGGCGAAGCATATTTTTTCATTGAACAGGCTACCCAGGGACCTGTAAGTCAACTTGGAGAGCTTAAGGGGTAAGTTTCTTCGTTGACGACTAAAGTCAGGCTTTTGCAGGGCCAAATGACTGATATTGTAGCGGAAAGGGATGAGGCTATTCTCGATAAATGAAAACTTGCCTCCTTCCTTAATAAGGAGGAAAAGGACAAACTGTTGCATGAAGAGAGGGTGAAAACATGGCTTGAGAAAGCCAATAAAGTGAAGGCCAAAATGGGAACAGGATAAAGTCTCGGAAGAGCCAGTTGAAAACTAAAGATGCCACTCTGTTTCATGCTAACCACACTATAAAATATGCTAAGAAGAAATTTTCCTTCTTCCTAGATCATTCCCTTACTAAAATCATAGAAAAATGCTATGAAGATGCTCTTTTTATAGCATATAAAGATAACATTGGAAAATGCCCTGATTTGGACTTTCCTTCCCTACTAACAAATTCAAGAGGAAGTTCGATATTACACTTCAAAGAGTTTAGAGATCGCTTCATGACATATTTCCTAAAGAGGAAACTGTCAATTCGAAGGAGATATTATCTTTTGATGACCCTTCACTTGGAGGAGATGAAGATCTTAATGAAGGAAAGGATGACAAGGATGAAAATGATAGTGATGACAATGATGAAGACGACGACGATAATAAAGATGGGGGCGATGGCAATAAAGATTCTAAAGGACCAGGAAATGGTGGTAGCGGATCGAGTGGATAAGACTTAGGCCCTTCTGCTTATGATATGGATCTTCGTGATCTGCCGATCCTCAAAATACTTCTTAAGAAGACACCCCATTAAAGGATACCCAAACTGCTAAATAAGATAAGGAGAAACTAGGACTTCTGTTTCACAAGCCCTCGTAGTACATGTATAAAATTTGTTACCTTTAAATGATTGTAATTTATATGTTAACTTTAGGTAATAAACTTATTATCAAGTATTGCTTTGAGATTTTATATGAGAAGAGTGAGAAGAAAGTGCAGCAATTGAATAGAGAATCAAGTATATGGTTAAAGAGAACAGCAGTTTATCTGACTAGTATAGGCGCCTTTTTGCTAATTCCACACGGTTAAAGAATTTCAAAGAAAAGCTAGTAGCACCATTATTGAAGAAGTTTTGCCTTCATCAGGAGAGGGTTATAGGAGAAAATGCAGAGCTAACTACTCTCTTCTAGATTCTTATTGATGATAGGGATTCTTTAGTAGAATTTCTTTACAAAATTTATTTTAGGAGTAGTTTCATTGATTTTTCTTTCTTAGGGAAAAGAGTGAGGGTTTGCTTAGGTATTTGCATAGTAGATATTTGGATGAGCATAGAACAGATCGTTATCTTGGAGAATGCTGGAATCTCCCTAGGGTTGCGACCGTTCCACACCCCCAAAACACATTTCCTCCGGAGAAAGTTAAATTTAACAAAAAAAGATTTATTTTCGATCTTTACAAAGGATCAATATTGTATGAACCAAAGTAATTTTGTTTTTAACGTGTAATTTAGACAGTTTTATGAATTTTAGTGTTTTCATTTCTTTGCAACTTAGCTTACCTGCCATGAATCGTATATATTTAAGGAATCATCGGGTAGTCCTGTTTCCATGGAACTCTTAAGTAAATTTATCAAATTAAAGTGGGACTTTAAAGAGAATTCGTTAATTCTTAAAACTTCTAAATTAGCAAAATACTGCTTTCTTAGGTATTTCTAAGAAGTTTACACACGACTTCCACACTTTCATTTCGATTTCTTGGGTAATGAAAAGGATAGATTGCTTAGTGATACGAATCAACCACGCTAAATTGTTATGCGCTGAGATCAGCCCTCTGGCCGGAAAATGGGACTACCATCAATTCCCTCCAGTTAATAACCTTCAAAGGTTTAATGTTTCTTTTTTACTCTGCCCTCTCTTTATCCACTGGATCACTTAAAAAGGCTCAAACTGCCCTTTTTAATCTTTGAGAGTTTAATGCATAAAACTTGTATTGTTGATGTAATTTGAATTTACTTATGCTTGTAACCCTTTTTGTTATTTATAAAGAAAGCATTTCCTCTGTATTGATTTCTTTTTCTCGTTTACTTATTTTCATTTGGAAAAAAAATTAATGCTCACATCTTACTATCCAAAACTCCTTAATCGATTTGTTTTGTTTAGGTTGGAATTCCAAAAAAAGCTCTCTTCTCAAAATGCTCCAACTTTATCATTTCCGAATAACCCATATGCAGAGAAATGGCACGACATGTACTATCGACTAAAATCCATATTTAATAGTTTAAAAGAGATGACCTCCAATTTAGAGGGAAAAATTAAAGAAAAAGATAAAGAAGTTCAAGAGCTAAAAGAGTAAATGGATGCGATTGGCCATTCTGGACCTTTAGTCCAAGGAATTGAAGCAGATGCAGAAATTGCCCGACTACATCAATGGTTAATGGATCTTGAAGTAGACTTGTTGAAAAGCCAAATATCCTGTTAGTCCTTAGAGCTTATTATGAGCGGAGGTGAATCCAGCCTCCTACTCCTACCCCTCTAATTGGCAATGAACAATTTTCTGCTTTATTGAACCCACTCTCAAGTCTAGATGATGGCGAAATCACCAAATGGAGTCAAAGAGTTAGATATGAGTGCGTTTAATTCTTAAACAAGCAATGGGACGACAAAGTTTCTCAATATCTTAAAATTATGAGTGTCAGGTAGAGAAACTTGAGCATGAAAAATATGCTCTTGAACTCATTTACTAAGAAATTAAAAAGCAAGGTTCAAACTTTAAAATGAGCAAATAAAATGCTCAATCATGCATTGAAAAATCAAATTGATTCGATTAATGATGCAGATATTATTCGGAGGAAAGAGAAGAAGCTTAAATAACTTTTAGTTGTTGCGATTCCTCACATTACCAATTGTTCTTCAGTCGTTGAAGAAGATGGCACAAGGCCTTGGCTATTAATAGCGAATTTCTTGTAAACTTTTGACTAGATTCTCTTATTGTTCAACCCTTTTATTCCTACAATTTTTATATATAGTTGGTCAAATAATAAATGTGCGCTTGAATGATCGTTACCTTGAATGTACTATATATAATCTTCCTTTTGAATTTGCTGAATTGTCTGAGATATACAACTTATTTTCCAGAGCTTGGATTTGATGTGATATGAAACGTAGCCTTTGATTGAGCATTGGTTTGTCTTCTTAATATAAACCTTGTCATTAAAACCTGAAATCTATTTCGATAAAAAGATTAGTATCTTATATAATCAAAAATTCAGAAGAACCCTTCATTTACTTAATAGGAAATTAGAAATCCGTCTAATAACGAAGATTCTTGATATTAGAAAATTTGAACTCCATTCTAGGAGAATCTAATTTAGCACTTTGAGGAGTGAAACTAACAACTTTGCCTTTTGGCTTTATCACCTAGATCTTCAGAACTTGACGCTTGAAGTTTTAGTCTCAAAGGAGGGATACCCGAAAATCCGTCTGGTAATTAAAATTTCATCTATATTAAAGAATAGAAATCTTCTAGCAGTAATATTATTTGGATAGAAAACCAAAAATTCGTTCGGTAGTAACTTGAATAGGAGACCACAAAACCGTCTATAAATAATTTTGAAATAGAAGACGAGAAAACCATTTGGCAATTATTTGAATAGAAGAATAGAAAACCATCTGGATTTTACTCGAATAGAAGACTAGAAAACCATTTGGTAATTTACTCAAATAGCAGACCAGATAAGCATACCAGATAAGCATCTAGCAATTTCTTGAATAGAAGACCGAAAAACCATCTGGGTCTTGAAGATTGTTTAGCTTTACTTGGAGCACAATACTTCACATTTGATTGTTCTTCCTTTGGAAGATTACTTTCGATTCATTCTTTAAGATAGAGTTTGATGGAGTTTCTTTACCCTTTTATCACCTTCTTAGGTAATGATTTAGGCTTCGATTGAATTCCTTATTACCATTCTTAGGTAACGATTTACACTTTGGTTAAACCACTTATCATCATATTAGTGATGATTTAGGCTTTGATTGGGCTCTTTTGCCCCTTATCATCTTCTTGGTGATGATTGAGCCACTTATTACCTTATAGGTAATGATTTACATTGGTCGGTGCATTATGTTAGCTATCTTAAGCAGATCCAAAGTCTTACCCATCCTTCCTCTAGGAGGCGCTTCAGTCAGGCCTTATAGGCAGAACCGAGGGCTGGTTCGGTGCTTTGGCCTAGCCATCTTAGGCAGGACCAAAGGCTTACTTCATCCTCCCTCTAAGAGGTGCTTTGGGTAGGTCATGTATGCAGGACCGAAGACTTGCAGTGCCTTGTCCAGACCATCTTAGGTGGGACCAAAGGCTTACTTTGACCTTCCTCCAGGAGGTGCTTTGACCATACCTTATGGTGGGATCAAAGGCTTTTCTTTCGTCCCATATTACCTTAGATTTATGCTTTTCCTTTATTTCACAACTCCTTAGCATAAAGAATTTCACTTTGT
This sequence comes from Allium fistulosum, assembly GCA_030737815.1. Classification (NCBI taxonomy): domain Eukaryota; kingdom Viridiplantae; phylum Streptophyta; class Magnoliopsida; order Asparagales; family Amaryllidaceae; genus Allium; species Allium fistulosum. Next base: position 1,623,355,174 of record CM060901.1, read on the forward strand.
TATGGATTTGCTTAAATTTGGCTTACAAATTCATTAAGCTTTCCCTTTCCTAAAAATTCATAACCATTCCTTTTAGAGCTTGACATTGATTGGTTTTGTGTTTATTCCTTTGGTGATATTGGCAATAAGTACCCCCAAGATTTCTTTCATTTTCTGGTTGCTTCTTCTTTGAAGGCAATAGTTCAATCTTTCCTTAGTTAGAAGATAGATGTTCTAGAAGGAAGTAATAAGAGAGCGAATCTTAGAAGATCTGGAACCTCTAGAGCACTGTGCTTTTCATTCCCATTTAACTTTCTTGTAACATCAGATTGACACATTAGTATCATTCGTGAAATTTCTTTTTAAAGATTCTTGAGTTTTAACTGGGGCAGGAGAATGGTCAATTACTTTGTTCCATCTCTGGGAAAACTTGTTAAAATCTCTTGTTATTTCTTCTTGGAAAATAGTTCCCTTAGATTGGAATTTTATGGCCTTGCTCATTTTCAAAAACAAGCTATCCCTCTTGGGGCTCTCTTTTTCCATGATAGAACAACGACTTGGATTAAGGTTGAACTTATATGGAATGGATTTATGCTCCACTTGTCAGGATTATTGAAACAACCCGTCCCGAAACAGACCTAAATCCTGATCCAGAAAAGGCCCATCAGAACTTAGAGCCATTCCAAGAATGGTTGGTGGTTGGTGAAAAATTAAAATACTACACAATACACAGAGCCATCTATTTAACTTTCAGAATCTCACAGCAGAATGAATAAAATATAATAATAAATAGGTACCTATAACAAATTTCATTTCAAAACACAAAAACATTTTCACAGTCTTAAAATATCCCAACATAGTCATCATAGTACATAAGTCTCAAACTGATAATAGAAATAACAACAAAAAACATAGTTTTAAAGTCTATAAACATGGAAGAAAACAACATAAGCAAATAATAATGGATAAACACTACCATAATCAACCGTCCCCACCTTCGCTTCTTCAACAATCCTTATCACACCTAACCTGTTTTGTTGAAATGTGGAGGGAGTCAAAACAATAAAGTCTGGTGAAAGGAATTTTAAATTTTACCATAATAGTAATTTGGGCAGTATTATTCGAAAAAGTAATATGTCTTACGTATTAAAACTATAACATACGTAAAATTTCAACTGTAAGCCTGAAGATTCTTCCAGTCCAACCATCCAACCCTAATGCAACTAGCATTTACAGTGTAAGAGGAAGCACTCGAACCACTTAATACCTCTTTAATGGGAATTATGTAGACTCTGGTCATTTAAGACCTATAAAACAAGCAAATCCCCATCATTTAAGACCTAACCCCAAGGCGGGTCTCTACATCATTTTCCCTAACTTACATCATAAGAAAGCCTATTAGGCCACTTAATACTTCACCTAAGAAAGAGTTAGACCCTACCATAGCAACTTAATACCTCTAACCCGAAGCAGACCCCTCTTAAGGATTTCACTTATTGTATCAATAATGGAACTTGTGACCCATGACCCAACCGCGACATCTCATATTAATCCACCATTCGTATGAACTGATAGCCAGATTGACTGGATATATTTACCCTATATAATTGGGACTAACCTCTCGTCCACTAGGGTTATTTGTTACATGCGATGTCCGACATTAGTCCATAATGCCATGCTGCTGCTAGCCAAATTTAATTGGGCAGACTTCAATGTAACTTTAGACTAACCTCGCATCCTCGTGACTTAGTCATACCGTATATGTATACCAATTATATACATATATCATCCTACATGATTAATAGTTAAGGGGATATAAGGTATCCTCTTATTACGCCTCTAATTAGGGATTAATTACCTAATTTACACTAACTTCCTTTTTACAAATTAATATTTCCTAACTATTCTAATAATACTGATTATCATGCTCAATACGCTATAATCAATACGTAATTAGTTTTTATAATCAATACGTTTTATATACACACACACACACATGCGAAATTTAAGGTCTAATCATTATGTTACAGTAATTCTATAATATTTTGCTTATAAGAAAATTTAAAATATAAATCTCATACAAATCTAGAATTCCAATAAAGATAGCTACTATCCATAGCCAAATAAAGTAGGCCCGTACAATAATGGAATATCTACAACTTGTTTCATATTAAGATAATAACATCTCTTTTCGATTTTAAAGAAAAGGATCTCACAAATTAGATCACATATGTTCAATTCAGCCTTCATATACATTACTTTGGAGTGGAAAAGGAATTCTTTATTTATTTAAGTGATAGAAATAGGCGGTGCAAACAATTAAATTCATACTTTGCACACCATTTCTAATTTATTTCCTTTCAGAACCCTTTAACACTACAATTTAGAACAAAAGAAAATAGGTGGAATGGACCATAGATTATCTAATTCTAAACAATTAATTAGATTCTAATATATTAATACAAAAAACAATTATAATTCCAACATATACAAAAATTGATATTTACTTCGGGAAATTCTAGGGTTTTTTTATTTTAGCGTTTTGCATTATAGAATTTCCCAAGGCATATATCAGAACTAAATAGATACAGCACAGATATTGGAATAGGAAAATTGAAATTCCACCATAGAAGATTCCTTTGATTTAAGATTTGATCTGAATTAATCTGCTCCTGAACCTCTGATAGATCTTTCCCCTTTTTGAACATATAAAAAACCGATTGTTTGTGTGTGTATTAGATTTCAAAAATTAGAAGAAAGCAAGAAGAAGGATTAAGAATTTAATCTGAGATAGAGATTAGAAATTAGAATTACTTACCTGAAAGTTTACCATTTTCTGAAATCCTAAAAGGAATGACTTTGACGGAGTCCGGGCCGTTGGCCAAGACATTTCTCTCTAGAAACGTCTCAATCGATCAACCGCTGGCAGTCAAATGGCCCAAGTGAGGTGGTTAACCTGGTCGTTTTATTCTCGGCCTTTTCGTTTCCTTTCGCTTATTTTGATTTATTGTGCTCTAATTATCTCTAATCAATCACCATTAATGTTAATGTTTACACTTAACGTTACTTCCAGCTTAAGTTATTGTTCAAATTCAAATTTCAAAATTTTATATTTCCTCCATATTTAAATTTTAAATATTAAATTCGTTTTAAATCATTTTAAACCCAATAACTTCAAACGTCTGTAACTTCTCTTTTTAACTCCATTTTTAGTATATTATATATGAAAAATCATCAAAAAATTAACACAGACGCAATGGTGGAACTTCCATGACCAAATTCTAAAATTTACAAAAATTCTATTTTTGCCTTATTTTATTATTTAATTTCTTATTAAATTTTATGCGGTGTTACTTTCTCCTTCCCTTAAAATGGATTTCGCCCTGAAATCCCATGGGCAAATAATGTAACGTGCGCTAAACAACCATGTTATGCCACCAAATTATTTACAATAATCTACACAACCATCTACTTAACCAAAAAACGTAATATAATAATGTATGCAACATACTATAGGTGAGCTCAATCTTAGCATGGATGCAAAGTCCTGACATATAGGCATGTATGCAACATCCTAAATATACATAGATCTCTATATGAGTGCAAAGATAAAATAAAATAAATGTGTGGCAACCATCTCTTACTGTAATGACCTAGAATTTCAGTCAATTGTAATTAGAATATTTAATTGATTTTAAATATTGAAAAGTTGATTTTATAAGTTAAATAGATTTAATTTCAAATATAATTATTATTTGAATATTATAATTGATTAAATAATTGAATATCGAATTCAATGTGAATGAAAATGATTACGGAAGTTGATTTAAATCCTATTTGAATTAGAATGAAGATAGCAAACTTTTAAACTAAAAAAAAGTGACTAAACGAAAATTGAAAATTTTATATATTAATTTAACGAGTGAAAATGGTCATTCGGGACACTATTTAAGAATTGGACGAACCTAGTTTCATTGGATTCATAATAGTATGTTATTGTAGGATTTCAAATTTTGTGACAATCCGATGTCATATGTGGTCGTGCGAGCTTGAAATGCACAGTGATTTAATTAAGCGATTTAATTAAAGCGGTAACAGTTTAAAATAAATAATCAAAGAATAAATATTATTTTTATGACTCAATCTCTATTGAAGTATTTTTAATTTATTTTATTTGATTTTTCTATAATTTTTAACTTGAAAAATATTCAACTTTCCGTTTGACGTTTTATTCAATAGTAGCGTTCTTATGATTTTTCGGAATTCAATAACCAGTGTATATTTTTATATACCTGGAACCGTATTAATTTTCTGAGTGCACGGTATTTTCGTTTGGATAACCGGAGACTAAAATTCTGATGTGCTTTAGGAGTTGATTTTTGAATGAAATGAAAATTCAAATCAACCATTGACCTTTCAAATCAGTCCATGACCTTACACTGCCCCTACTCTCTCATGTCTCCTCCTCCTTCTCTTATATATTCTTCCAGTAAAAAAAATGAAGCCCATTTTTTTAATTTTACAAATTCAAAAATTAAAATCAAACAATACTAAACGAAAAATCACAAAACCAATTCTTAAATTCATATTTGGATAGAGCTATGCTCGGATAAGTTTCTGTAGGATATGGTGGAGGTGAGGGAGGTGCGGCAGCCAAGACAGTGGACATTTTGTGGGTTTAGTGACTAGGGTTTGATTAAAAAGGAGATTGGCTCGTCGATTTGTGGAATGAAGTTTGTTTTTGGAAAGAGGAGGTGAAATAGCAGTTATCACCGGAGTTTGGAGGAGTACGGTGGTCCGGAGGGAGGCGTGACCTGCTTGACGTGGCCAGGGAGAGTGTGGACGCGATGGAGGGTGGAGATCGGACTTAGTCTTATAGAGATGGGAGGATAGAGCTGATGACGAGGTGTTCGATGGTGGTGTCGATGGATGGTTCTGCGCATCGACGATGAAGAATGGAAAGGAAGAGAGTGCGACAATGGTAAACTGGGGAGAAGTAGGAATTCTGTGTGTTTGAGGAAGAAAGGGTTAGGCGAGGATTAGTTGTTTAAGTGGTAATTAAACTAGTAATTAAGCGATTTGTTAATTATATTTAAATACAATAACTTATTAACCGTATAACTTTTTCATACGAGACTGAAATCGAATGAAACAAGTTGCATATATTCGTATCGGTGAATACTACGCGTTGGAGCTGGATTGGAGTTTTTTTTGGAACTAGCAAGAATTTGGATTAAAATTAAATGCTTGGTTAATTTTAATTCAAACGCTAACTGAAATCAATGTGAGTAAAACTAACTCTCTTTGGCCACTTATATTTTTATATAAGTGGAAATAATTTTATTTGTGCCATTGCTGCCTATGATTGCTTGTTTGGTTGTTTACTATTATTATTAGTAGTTGGATATATATACCCGCCTATTGGAGTGGATGAGACCCTATACGTTCCCGTGTATGAGTGGATGACCCTTTGTACGCGCGTCTGCCTCGAAGCAGACATTGTACATTTTATTCTCGTTTGCTGTATTTGATGCAAGTGAACAAGTTGGAGGGATCCAACTGGATTCCTCACATTGTTAATTTTATTTTTCATATATAGTGATATATGATGTGTTGGATGCCATATTTGATGACATGAATATAATTTCCCTTATTTAGTGCTATGGTAGCACTATGCCTCTTTTTAGTATTTTTGAAATGCTATCAGGTGGAAATTTTGATTGTTAAAGGTTTTCAAAATTAAATATGTTTATAAATTATTTTTGAGTTATTTAAATAAGGAATTTAATTTATATAAAAAGTATAATTTTTGGATATTAAATGAATAATTTTACGAAATATTTTAATAAAGATTTTCTACACTATATTATATAGATTTTTAAAATATTAAACATTAATTCAGTTTTATAATCAAGGAATATTGTTTTAAAAGAAGATAGAAATATTTTTGTATAAATATTATTTAGCGGTTTATTTTAAAGGTGATATAATTTTATATATTGAAGAATTAATTTAAAAGGTGATATTTTATAAATAAGTAAAAGTTTTAAATGAAAAGATAGATTTATAAAATGATGTTTTATAAGTTAAGGGAAATATTATCTTTGGACAAAATTAGAGAGATAAACCACATTTGTGGATTTATAAAAAATATAGGGAATGTTACTTTAGGAAAGAGGCTGTTTCTATTTTTGGGAAAAATAGAAGTGGAAATAAATTGGGAATGTTGAATGGTGTTTTGTAAAACAGAAATGAGAATTTTAAACGCTATTTTATAAATATGAAAATGGATTGGTAACGGATATTTATAAATGGATTTGGATAACAAATGGGATATATAAATGGAATTTTATAAATAAAGAGATTTTATAAAAAAGAAGTTATTAAATGAAAAAGGATTTATAAATTTAGTTTATAAATCTGGAAATGATTTATATTAAGAATGAAATATGGATTTTTATAAAGGGAATATATTCACGTTTAAAAGTGAATAATCTTTTGAAAGAGATGGTTTTGAAAGTGATGCTTTTGAAATGGAGCTAAATTATTTTAAAGGTGATTTTAAAATGTGTTAAGTGACGAAAACATATATTTCAACATTTATTGTTGTATTAAACGTTTTTGTGAAAGTAAGGAAGGCATGGACTATAACATTATTGTTATAGTAAGTGATTTTTGAAAGGAAATGTTTTTATAGAGTATATGGGATTTAAATATATATGTTCTATATATGATTTTAATATTCGAGACGGGTAACTTCTATCTATTTTGAAGTTAAGAATGTTGTTCAGTCAAGGTCTGAGGGGTAAAAATACCCCAACTTGATTGACTTCATTTTTAACTAATAAACAGTTAAAGTTCGTTATTGAAAATTGATATTCAGTATAGTTAGTTTAATCCCTGTACTAGTGTTTTGGGTTGTCGTAATGATGTTTTACGCAACATTCGCTTTGACCAAATAAAGTGTGTTTGGAGATAAAGAGTTTTCTCTAAAGATTTAAAATATACGTATTATTGATTTAAGTATACCGAGATATTTTCTAAGTGTAGAAAATGAGATGGTTTGTGAATATACTTATACGATTGAGATAAGTATATGGAGATGTTTTCCAAATATCGTAAGTGATTAGAGAATATATATTAGTAAAGAGATTTTATGATAAATATTGGGAAAGTGATTTAATTAATATAAGATTAATTAAAGAGGCTCAGTGTTGCTTGGTGCTTAACCAGTAGTATTTCCATTTGGAAATAAGTCTTTGGATGAATGTTTGTTCCTATGATAGTTAAATAACCGACTATCAAAGTATTGGTTAATTTAAAACTATCGTTGTTAGTTCGAAGAGACCGGGATCGGGTTTATTATCCGAAACCACTTCAAATTGACATAAGTGTTGCGAATTGGAATATGTTGAAGATAGCCAAAGACGGAGTTAAATGCAAGGGCTATTTCTCTATTTTCCTAGGGAGTGATTCCCTATAATGGATGAAATAGTAAATAATGCCTTCGATTTCGTTCAGTCCCATACGAACGCTAGTATTGCATTGATGCCTGGAGGGCTGTGTTAGCATTCCAAGTTGGTTTGCTATATAAAAGGTAAAACGTAGCCTCAAGCCTCATCAACTAGGAAATGGCTAAAACAGGGCATGCAGCAGGGCTAAGTGGGTCGCTCCCATCAGGGTATGTCATCATCTTTCTAGATTACCCTATTATTATGGATTGGTATATGCATGAGAGATCCTGATTAAGGTTGAAAGATTAGGGTGATGACATATTCGGTACTACTAGTCAAGTGGTAGGTCGGTTCTATGTGGCAGGGTACAAGTAGTTCTTGTCATACCCGGGTGTATTTTTCTAGAGATGTACACATCGGAGGTAGTTCCTTACCTGGTCATAGTATGGAATCCATTCTCCAATACGTGCCTTTAAAGGTTTTAATTGTAGAACCTAGTATGCTAGAATTTAATTAATGTAACAATTTCAGCTAAGATTAATAAGTATTTGTATATAGACACTATTATAACATCAAATGAGTTGATAGAAAATGTTTTGGTTATCGTAAGGTAAAAACCCATCCGTGTTTATGTGCAGCGTTGTCTTACGAGGTACTTTTTATTTGAAAGGTTTTGATAACTTAAAATCCATTTGGGTGTGTTTTTCTCACGTTGGTTCACCAGACTGACCCGGCGTTATTTCTTATAATGCTTAGGTCATGCCGAGTATGTTACAGGTTGCTTAGGTTGCACTGGAGCTCAGGAGACGAGCTGGATGACAGAGACGTATTCCCGTACTTGTTTATTTCCGCTGCATTGTTTATTTTAAATTATCAGCGATTATGAGGACAGGTTATTATAACTGTCCAAGCTGATAATTAGTGATTGTGTACTCTGATTGATGTATGTATATTACAAGTTTTCCTTTCTGTAAAGATTATTGATATTCTATTATATGTTGTTCCGCTGCGATGTGAGATTCTATGTTATTTTAGTTTCTTCTTCTTTCTTTCTTCTCACCCTCTCTCTTCTTTCCCATGGCCCTCCATCATTCTATGCTTTTTGGTTCGGACATGTGTAGTTTATTGTTGATTCAAAGGGTGCGGATTTCTAGGTCGTCACACTTACCATCCAATCTAGCAACCATGATGCAACCAATTATTAAATTTGGAGAGAAAATTTTACTAGAGAAAAGCTCGGGGTGAGAAGCCTTCATCTTTTCTTCGGTTTCTCACGTGCTTTCTATTATGTTATCTCCCTATTGAACTCGAACCAACCTAATTCCCTTGTCATGAAGCTTCTTAGTACCGTGTTCCACTATGCGTGTAGTGACACGGGGGGTGGTCAGCTCCGTCTCAACATATGCTAACCAATCAAGCTCTATTACAGTGGTGGTGTCATGTAGACATTTTGCCAAATGGGAAACATGAAAGAGGTCATGAACTCCTGCTAGCTTGGTCGAAATCTCCACTATATAAGCAAGTTTCCCCACCCTCTCTAAAATTGGGAAAGGCCATATTAACCTAGAAGCCAATTTCATAGAAGTACCAAACTCACAACCTTCCTAAAAGGGGTAACCTTGTGGAATACTATGTCCCCAACAACAAACTCTAATTCCTTCTTTCGCATATCAATGTAGGACTTCCGACTGTCCTATGCGGACTTCATTTGTTGTCTAATCAATTCTACCTTCTCCGATGTCCATGGATCAAAACTGGTTCAAGAATGAGTTTGTTGGTAGTTTTCCACCAGATTAGGTGACTTGCATGGCCTCCCATATAAGGCTTCAAAGGGTTCCATCCCAATCATTTCTTGACAACTATTATTGTATGCGAACTCCACCAAAGGTAAGTGTTATTTCCAAGATCCTCCAAAATTTATGATGCAAGCTCTCAACAAGTCTTCTAAAATTTTGTTAACCTTTTCCATTTGGCCGTTGGTTTAAGGGTGATAAACGGTGCTAAGATTTAAAGTCATTCGCAAAGCAGATTGCAAACTTCCCTAAAAATTCACTAGTGAACAAGGGGTCCATATCACTAACTATACTGACTAGAACTCAGTGAAGCCGGACCACTTACTTAACATAAATTAGTGTAAGAGATGTTGTGGTCCTATTGCTTCTAACAGGAATAAAGTGATTTCTCTTTGTGAGTCCATCCACTATAATCCAAATAGCTTCATTGCCTCTTCGAATCCTAAGCAACCCATCTATAAAGTAAACAAATATATGATATCACTTCCAGATCGGTACTTCTAATGGCAACAACAACCCTTCGGGCTTCCTTTGTTCTACCTTTATCTTCTGACATCTCAAATACTTAGAGACATACTCCGCTACTTTTCTCTTCATTCCGAGCCAGTAGAAAATCCTTTCAATATCTCTATACATTTTATCTCCTCCGGGGTGAATGTCATCTTAGAATGGTGACATCCTGTTAGAACTTCTTCCAACAAATATTCCTTCATTTGGACACACAAACGTCCATCTCTCCTTAGCCATCCTTTATTTGAAGCATATCTATTATCATGGGGAAAATGTGCACCTCTACTAAGCTTGTCGAAAATCTCCACCAACATAGCATCTTCCTTCTGCCCTAGCCTATGTGATCCATTAACGCCTACCTTACCTCCATAATTGCAAGATATCCTTGAGTGGGTACTACTGGTGGTTAGAAATTAAAATTTGAGAGAAACTCCAACTATCTCCACTCTTATATAGCATTAAGGGTAGCGTGCCTCCGATTGAGGGCGTAAGCGATAACATTCCCTTTGCCGGGGGTATGTTGAATCTCAAAGTCATACGATGCTATAAATTCCATCCATCGCTACTGCCTAAGATTCAAGCCCTTTTAGGAAAGAGGTACTTAAGGGATTTGTGATAAGTGAATAACTCAAACCTTTCTCCCAAAAGGTAATGTCTCTACATATTCAAAGCAAAAAGCAATAGCTGCTAATTCTAAGCCATGAGTAGGGTATATTTTCTGATGATCCTTCAATTGCATACTAGCACACGCTACTACCTTCCATTCTTGCATAAGGACTTCTCCTAATCGCATATTAAATGCATCAGTGTATATAGTGAAAGGTTTCGATCTGTCAGGAATTGTCAACACTGGTGCACTAGTTAACAAGCTCTTCAATGTCTTAAAAGAATTTGCACACTTTTCATCCCATGCAAAAACAAGGTTCTTCTTGGTTAGATGAGTTAAGGGTATTGCTATATTTGCGGAGTCCTCGATGAACTTTCGATAATAACCAGTTAAACTAAGGAAACTTCTAACCTTTGTAGCATTCTTTAGCACCTTCCACTCTTGAGTAGCTTCCACCTTAGCAGGATCAACAGACAAAAAAGTATGACCTAAAAAATTCACCTCCCATTAATGGAAATGACAATCGGAGAATCTGGCTTTTAATTGGTGACTTCTCAAGGTCTTTAATAATTCTCTTAGATGCTTTTCATGCTCACTTTCCATCTTGGAGAATATTAGAATATCATCCGCAAATACCACAACAAACTTTTTTAGTTGTCCCTAAAAACTCGGTTCAACGGATCCACAAAGTATGCAGGAGCATTAGTCAAACTGAAAGGCATCACTTCCTGTTCAAACAGTCTATCTGGTGTATGAAAAGTAGTATTCCTTTGCTATCTTCGGCTACCCTTAACCGATGGAATCCAGTGGCCAAGTCCAATTAGAAAAAGACTTTGGCACCGATGAGCGGATCGAATAAGTCATCTACCCTAGGTAAATGATACCTATTCTTTTTAGTCAACTTGTTCAGTGCTCGATCATCGACGCATAGCCTTAATGGGCTGTTTATCTTGGTGGCAAAAAACAACTGGTGCTCCCCATTCAGAAATGCTACGGCATATGAATTTTTAATGACCCTAATTTTGACCAACATTATTTAGAATATTTAGTTGGGTAAATTAAATATAATAATGTAGATGGTTAAGGGATTGAGACTTGTTAACTAGTGAGGGGCCATGAGTTAATGAATGTATAAACAAAAGGAAATTGAAAATAAGTAAGTAAGAGGAATATGACAAGGGTCTAGGAACATCCTTCATTCAAATACCTCAAACCTTTTCATTCTCTATTCCTTGTTCATTTTAATATTCAGAAACAAAACTAAAAGAACTAAAGTGAAGCTCGATCGACCACCATTAAGGGGCCTCAAGAAGAAGAAAGGATAGGATTCAAGTAGAAAGCTTAAGCAAATCAATCAAAAAACAAATCTCAACCTTCTTAACACCAAGCTAAGGTGAATAATTCAATTTACATCTCACTTTTGGTAATGATTTCGGCTATAAGCTTTGATCCGAATTATTTTGCAAATAATATGCTTGTTGATGATTTATATTGTTTCATATAGATTTTATGATAAGTTTAGATTGGAAAATCCCAATTAAATGAGATCCAAATGACTTGCATTTTTGATATATGATTGAAAACATTATTTTAGAAGTGGGTTTCAAGTTTCATAATTTTCTAAGTTATTGTGCATTTATTATGAATTTTCTATGAAAGAAAATAGTTGTATTTGGTTTAAATTATTTAAAGCAATTCCATAACAATCTTGAGTCTAAAATTTAAATACGTTGGAAAACATACTGAAAGTGAATTATGGTAATTTTGAATAATTTTCCTAAGTATTTTACTATGCTTATAAAATTGTTTAATTTGAAGGAGTTAAATGTTTGTATGTTTTATCAAAAAGAAGGGCTTATTGTTACAATGTTTTTAGTTGAAAACTCTGAATTCGACAGTACTTTTAGAAAAAGATATTTGATAAAGGAATGACAACCAATTACATTTTGACAAATAGGGCAAGTTAGGTGAAAAGAAGTTTCTTTTAAAGGCTAAAATCAGTTTTGCTTAGATTTACAACTTCGCTGCTTCCATCTGTTAGCTTTCGACACCGTACCTCCGCTAAAGAACCTATTAGAAACCAATGCACATGGTACCAAGCAACTGATACATAGTGCATTGGAGAAATATGGAAGAGACAGTGTCGAAACAATTCTTTCGAAGGGGTAGAAGCTATTCTTATTAACTTTGAGTTACTTTTGTTTATAAATGATGCTTTCGAAGGGATTGAAGCCAACTATGTTAGCTTTCAAATCAATCAACTTGCCTTTGTTTTTAGAAAGGAGCTTACGAATGAGTTGCCGCTTGCTTTTGTTTTAAAGGAAGTTTTTGAAAGAATAGCCACTTTGAACCTATTCGGAACCTATGATGCCGCATTCATACCTTTCGAATCATGGTTTCGAAAGGGTGCTTTTGCTTTTTTACTTTGTGGCTGCCTTCTCAATGCTTTCAAATGAGTAGTTTAGCCGCTTTCAAATAGTTTCGGAGGTAATGGTTTTGAAAGGGTAGGTTTCGAAACTATCCACTTTCTTTTACTTAGGATCAATGCTTTCGAAAGCATCGCTTTCGCCTATGTTCTTTTAATGGCCTTTAGTTATATTAGATGTTAAACCTAATGGTTTCGAAAAGGATAATTTTAAATTGTTTTGAAAGGGATATTTTTAAATGGTTTTGAAGCAATGTTGCCACAAACCTTTACTTGAACCCAATGCTTTCGAAAGATATATTAAAATGTTTCGAAAGATATGTTTTAAGTATTCCAAAAGGAAAGTTCTTATGCTTTCAAAAGATAAGTTTAACTGGTTTAGAAAGAAAGGATGTCTAAGGTTTTAAGTTATTCTTTAGAAAGGGTTGTTCTCAATTATTTCGAAAGGTGTTGTTTAAGGTCTTAAACAAGGGTTTCGAAGGCAATGTCTTGGCTTTAAAGCCTAATGTTTTCTAATTTAAAAAAGGGTTTAACTTATTTAAAGGGATAGATAACCCTATTGATTTAGATTATCATCGATATTGTTTTCTATAAAGCATATATCATGGCAAAGGTATTTTGAATAAAGCAAAGTGTATATTTTCCTTGTTTAAGTATGATTTAAAAGGGTTAAATCAATTTGAAAGAAATTTTTTCAAGGAAAAGTTAATGGGGTAGTTAACCCTAAGTTTATGACTCAAATATTAAAAGACCAGATTGGACTGGTATGGGGTCGCGCCCTATACTTTAGCTATTAGCCCCTAGCTAAAATAAGTCTAAAATTCTAGTGTGCAGGGCTTTGTCACAGGTAAGACTAAAATGATATTACAAACAGAAAGGAATATACAGAGAAAAGGTAGGTTGTTGGTGAGCCCACCAAACCATTAGGATTAGTTGACCCTAGGAGAAGTAAGTTAAGGACAAACCGTCCAGTATTGTGTCTAACAAGAAGTTGGATTATTTATTATGTCTAGTAGGCCCAAGTCAGCCAATGGTTAATAGTTAGCCAGATAAAACTATTATGTTGGATAGATAGTCCATTAATTACCTGATTTATATGCATATATGTTATAACTCTTGCTATTATAATCAGTTTGATTGCAGGGTTTTGATTTGTAAAAGATATGCTTTTAAAAGGATATTAAGGAGGGGAAACCCGTTCCACTAAGCGGTGTGGTCTGACTTAATACCAGTAATTCGAGATGTAATAATATTATCCACACAAGCTTTATGTCTAACTCGAAGTTTATGTTTTCTCCTTAAATTCCATGGTGCTCAAAATTTAATTTGAGTAGATTGAGAGTTAGGGACTTTTCAGGTTTAGTATGTTGGACGAATAAGCTTCTGAAGACGTGTAGGAGGCAAAGTCGTCTATGTAGGAGCTATTTAGTATTATTTCCGCTGTGATGTATTTATGACTGATATGTCTATCTAGTACTTTGATCATCCAAGGGGACATCTTCATATGTCGCTCTTGGCGTGATTTGTAAAAATTATATTTAATCAATACCTAGGAATAGTTTTGGGATTATGTAATTGAATATGAAATATTGTTTGGAAATGTAATCAGAAAAGTTGTTTTGAAATCCATGTTGATTTTACTTCATATTCATGTGCTTCTGATATTATGGATACCATTAACATTACCGTATTTTGTTACTTGAAGTTAATACTACAGATGACTACATCATCTGTAGCGCTTAGCTTCGGGCCTCAAGACAGGGGATGTCACAACTTTGTATCAGAGAATGGGTTTATGGAAACTTAAAAGAAATTTCAAACTTGGAATGATTTTGAAAACATAATCCCAAGAAATTAGATAAAAGACAGGGGTATGGATAATGCTATAGTAACTTACTTGTATTTGCTATATATAAGTATACACTTTATCTCTATTCTCCCATCTTTCTTAGGCTATTCTTCTGTAGCTTACAAAGACTCAAATGCAAATTTTAAGGATGTACGATATGGATGCTAGGAGTGTAAGAGTTAACATCGGTGGAGAAAGCACCACAACCAATGGGAATGCTAGACCAAACACTAAAAGGAATGTAGGTCAGGCACAAGCTAATAATATTGGTGCTAGAGTGCCGCAAGCTGATATGGGAGCTATGTATCATTTCTTCATTAACATGATGCAGGCTGGAGTTGCTGCGGGTTTAGTTGGAGGAAATGTTAAAGGAGGAATTCAGGGAGCTCCCTTGGTCCATAACTATGTGATATTGAGTAGAGACTATGCTAGGCTTGGAGGAAAACTGTTTATTGGGACCAAAGATGCAATTGAAGTAGAGAATTGGTATTTCATTATGAAAGGATCTTTGCTTATTGGGGGCTTAATGATGAGTAGAAGAAGAGATTTGCTTCTAGACAGTTGCAAGGAGCAGCACTGTACTGATGGAATAGTGTTACTGTGGGAGCGAACGAGGAAACCATGACTTGGGCTGAATTTAGAGGCAGGTTTGGGGAAAGATTCACGTCGGAGATCGCCAAGTCAACTTTACTCGGAAAGTTCGCTGAGTTGGAGTAGGAAGACATGACAGTGCTTGAGTATGCTACCATATTTGAGGAGTTATCGAGGTATGGGTATGCTATGGTTGATATGGTTATCAAAAGAAATGAGAAGTTCATCAACGAATTGAAACCCGATGTTGCTAGAGCAACTCTGCCACATATTAGGGATCCGTGTGATGCAGTTGTTAAGATCGCTTTGAGACATGATGAGATGCTCGCTTTCCTAAATGGCAACAAAGCATTGGAAACTCAAGGTGTGAAAAACCAGAAGAGAAAGTTTTTCCATAAGAAGGGAGCTTAGAAGAGTGGGGCTGCCAAGAAAGGAAAGATGAAAGTTATCTGCTACAAGAAAAGACATTTTGCATATAAATGTCGCTCAGGAGATGGAAAGAAGGTGATTAGGAAGAAGAATATCAATGCTTCAACTATGATCAGATTGGGCATTATAAGAACCTATGCAAGGAACCGGCCAGGGATAGAAAAGGCAAAATGTTTGCATTGGAACCAGTTACCTCAAGACCAATAGTAGAGGAGAAAGGAAAAGCTGTGTGGGAGGCACGCTTTTGATTCATGGTGTATCAATTAGAGTTCTATTTGATATTGGTGCATCGCATTCTTTTATATCTCATTGTTTGGTAGATATGATTAAGCTAGAACCCTCATACCTAGTTACTTCCCTAAGGGTTGCGAATCCTATAGGAGGGTATACGACTCTTGGGATGAGATGTGATCACTTAGAGTTTGAATTGTTAGGTCATATATTTTCTTGTAGCTTATATGTATTTGATTTTGTAGGGTTCAGAATTATTTTAGGTATGGATTAGTTAAGTAAATACAATGCTAGGATATTTTGCCATGATAGGAAAATGCCATTTAGAAACCCTAGTTATAGTGATCGGATTATATACTCCACATATAGCCCTTGTTTTGAGGTAAATTCTTTGTTGGATGTTATGGAGGTAAAAGACGAGTTGAACCGAGTTTTCGTTGTTAGAGAATTTGCAGATTTCTTTGAGCCCGTGGTAGGACTACCACCGAAACGAGCTATTGAGTTTCGAATAGATTTAGTACCAGGAACTGAACCTGTAAGTAGAATGTCAAGTAGAACGACACCTACCGAGATGAAGGAGATAAAGGTGCAGTTGGTGGATTTAGAAGGTAAGAACTTTATCAGACCAAGTAGCTCGCCTTGGGGAGCAGCTGTAGTGTTTGCAAAGAAACCGGACGGATCGCTAAGGTTGTGTATCGATTATCATAAGTTGAATGAGAAGACAATAAAGAATCAATATCCGTTACCTAGACTTGATGATTTGTTCGATCAGTTGAGTGGAGCTAAAGTATTTTCCCAATTGGATTTGGCAATAGGATTCCATCAGCTTAGAGTAGCGAGGATAGTATTCCTTTGATGGCGTTTAGGACAATATATGGATTGTATGAATGGTTAGTGATGTATTTCAAACTAACTAATGTGCCAACATTTTTCGTGGACTTGATGAACAGAATATTCCGAGAACATTTGGATAGATTCGTATTAGTATTCATAGATGACGTTTTGGTATACTCCAAGGATGAAAGAGAGAATGAAGTTCATCCTAAAGTGGTGCTTGAGACATTGAGGTAGCATCAGCTAAAAGCAAAATTTTCGAAGTGTCATTTTTGGAAGAAGGAGGTGAAGTTCCTTGATCATGTAGTCTCAGAGAAAGGGTTGTTCGTAGATCTGGCTAAGATCGAGGCAGTGAATAATTAGAAGATACCCGAGACAGTGACTGAGATAAAGAATTTTCTTAGATTAGCTGGTTATTATCGAAGATTCATTAAAGATTTTTCACGGATAGCAGCACCGATGACTAAGCTAACTCAAAGGGATGTGAAGTTTGTCTGGACTAATAAGTGTGAGGAAGCATTCTAGAAACTGAAGTACTTATTGAAGAATGCATCTGTGTTAGTTGTTTCAGAAGGGAATCAGGACTTAGTGGTATACACGGATGCATGTAGAATGGGATTAGGAGCTGTGTTTATGCAGAGAGGTAAAGTGATTGCCTATTCTTCTCGACAACTCAAGCCGCATGAGGTTAGATATCAAACTCACGATTTGGAATTAGCTACAGTAGTTTGCGTGTTGAAGGTCTGGAGATATTACCTTTTGGGACACAGATTCAAGTTGTATATGGATCATAAGTCATTGAGATATTTATTCTCTCAAAAGGAACTGAATATGAGACAACAAAGATGGTTAGAGTTTTTAGCTGCTTATGACTTTGGTATAGAGTACACACCGGTGAAAGGAAATAAGGTTGCAAATGTACTTAGCAGGAAACACTAGAATGCAGTATTAGTAATGATAGCTAAGTGGAAATATTTAGAAGCATTGACTACATGTAGAATACAATTGAGATCTGAAGCTAGTTCTTGTAAAGAAATTGCTATGTTGTCATGTTTAGAAGTTCGACCGGTGATGATCGAAAGGATTGCTTATAAGCATGGGGGGATCCATTATTAGCTGAATGGATAAAAAAACTAAGGAATGGAATGGAGAGCGACAACTTGAAAGATTTCAGTCTTGACCGGATGGGTGGTTGAGAAAGAAAGGAAGACCGTGTGTTACGAATGTGGGAAACATTAGGAAGGAAGTTCTTGGAGAATGTCATCTTTCAAAGTTCACTATTCATCCTCGAGGAACTAAGATGCATCAGGATATGAGAAAGAGTTTCTTCTGAGAAGGTATGAAGAGAGATGTAGGCTTATGGGTGAGGTAGTGTTTGAACTCTCAACAGGTAAAAGCTGAACATCAAAAACTAAGTGGGTTACTTCAGCGTTTAGATGTTCCTGATTGGAAATGGGATTCTCTCTCAAAGGATTTCATAGATGGGTTGCAAGGTCGAATAGAGGAAATGAGAGTATCTGGGTTATAGTGGACAGATTGACCAAGAGTGCCCATTTTATTCCAGTTAAGTCAAATAGGATGGCACCTATTTTAGCTAAGTTATTCACGAAGAATATAGTTAGACTGCATGGAATTCCTAGTATATAGTAAGTGACATAGATTCCTTATTCACTAGTGAGTTCTGGAAGAGTCTACAGGAGACTTTAACTATGCCAAGTATACACATATGATTTCTAAACAAGTGTGGTCTCAAATCAACCATAATTAACTATGACTAATAATGTAGTCATAACTAACTTTAATTAAGGTGTTGATAAAATCAACATTAACAATCACAAATTCATCTAAGTTCATCCATACAACAAAATCTATTTCTAGCATCCATATCACAACTTAATGGTGTTAAATCAACATATTTTCATAGGGTACAATCATGGTTATCATAGCAACAAGCAAGAATAGAATTTAAAATAAAGGAGGTCACTTTCATTTGACATGTTTAACTATATATATTACTTCTTACTACTTAAGTAACCATCAAACATTATTAGTTAACCAACCAAACATCATAACTACTTTTAATATTCATGTTAACCATTTTATAATTAATTTCAAATTATAATAAGTACGTATTTTAATCAAGTTCTCACCTTTATTTTCGCTTCTTCAAACTTTATTGAACTTTCTCGAATCGAATTTGATGGTATTCCGATAGCAGTTCTTTCTACTATTTTCACTCCGGAGCTCCCCGAACTCCACTTTATCCAAAAATCATCTAAAACCATCCTTCTTCCTCTTAAACTACATTCCTATGTCTCCTTCTCCTTCTTTACTCATGGTCACCTTTTCTCCATCACCATTGCACATGCCAACACCTCTTACACCTCCATAGTGTTCGGCCTCACCATGCTCCACCTCGTTCTCCATCATTCTTCGACTTCTTAGATGCTAAACCATGTTCTAATGGTATTATAAGGTCTTTGGCAAAGTTTGGAGCTGGTTTGATACGACTTTAAGAAAGTTAGTAAAGAAAAAGAAGAGAAGAAGTCATGGATTTCAAGAAGAAGAAGAAGAAGAAGAGAAGATAGTTATTTGTGAGAGAATTGAAGTGGTATGCTTAGCTATTTACAACCTTTGATTCCTTAACCCTTAAGCTTTGTTAAGTGACACAAATACCCTTCCTTATCCTTTAAGTAAACATGTTTTTTTAATACTTACCATCATCACATCACTTCATTACTTTATGTCACTTTACTTAATACTTGAGGTATATATTTAGATGGAAAAGTTAATTAAAGTAATGATTTGTTTTGATTTTGATGTGATTTTATTTGATGTGTGTTGGATTTGGTGAAAATATCTTCTTTTTGTACTTTGCTTTACTTAATTAAATACTTAGGTTAATTAATCCTTAGTTAATATAAATGAGATGTTTATTTCTTTGTTAATGTGTTTATAAAATAACTATTCAAGTTGCAAAACATTTACACAACTTATATTGAACAATACGTTGATTTTTGACAAAATGTTTTCCGGTCACATTTTCTGTTTTTAATCAAACTATTTATTTATGCAAACAAAACTTGAAAATTTATTTGTTATCATCTTTAAATAATTAAAACAAGATTATTTAAGTTATAAAACAACATTAAATTATACTAAAATCCAATTGTAAAAATATGACATCGATTTATTAAAGTGCGACAAAAATTGTCAATCATTATAAAACAAATATTATAAAATTTTTATCAACCAATTATTATCATTATATAACAATTTTAAAAGGAGTTATTTATCTTTTAAAACTCATTGAATGTATATTCCATTTTATCGCAAACCGACTTTTGTCACTTTTCGACGAAAATCCAAACCTCTTGATTTTGTAATCAAATTCTAAAAATAAGTTTATCATTCTTATTTATCACATAAAACATTATTTAAGCTTGAAAATTCTATATTTGAATATTTAAAATAAATTAAATATTCCATTTTCAAAGTGGTAAAATTACAGGTCGTTACAAGGGTAAACCATCTAATTATCAGCCTGAACAGTTATAATAACATGTCCTCACAATTGATGATAAATACAAACAACAAATACAGTGGAAAATAAGCTGTATGTCGGAAAATAAGATATATGTAAATACATCTAGGAGGCATCTAGCTCGTCTCCTGAAGCACTAAGCTTCCAAACTAAATCTAAAAATATGCTCGGTCTGATCCACATTATATGAAAAATAATGCCTGGATCAGTCTGGTAAACCAGCGTGAGAAACACACCTCATATGGATTTTAATAATATAAAAACTATCCAAAAATAAAGGTATCTCGTATATAACAAGATATACATAAACATGGATGGGTTTTTACCTTACGATAATCAAAACATTTCTATAGAACATCCCGTGATATTATAATAATGTCTAGGGATTAAAATAAATTATGAATATAGCTGGAATGCTTGCATCTCATGCTCCAACATAATAGGTATACAACTAAGTCCAAATGCACTTAGGCGAATGGATTTCATACATAACAAGGTAAGGGTTCACCTTCCATACAGTACAACTTTAGAGAAAATATATCGAGGCTACCTTAATTGCATCTCTACTATTCAGGAGTGGCCTACCCCTTCCCGAATAGTACTGAATATGATCACCCCCCGGCTGTCGACTTGACAAACCATTTCCGTGGCCATAAGTATATATAATCGAAAATAGTCGATCTAGATACAAATGATGATCATACCCTAATGGGAGTGACCAACATAGCCCTGCTGCATGTTCCTGCTTTAGTCATTTACAGATTGTGAGGTCTGAGACTACGTTTTACCTTTTAACTAGAAATCCTACTTGGAATGATAACATTGCCCTCTATGTAACAATGCAATGCCAACATTCATCCATACAAGTTGTTCTGCGACTGAATAAACCAAAGACACTACTTTAACTATATCCATTTTGAAATCACCCTTAGGATTAGTAGTAAGTAGCACTTGCACTCAAAGAACTCCATCTTCAATTCCATCATCTTCAAGATGTCTTTGATTCAAACGCTTATGCTGGTTCGAAGTGGTTTTTGAGTAATATATCTGATCCTGGTCACTTCGAACCAACAATGATAGATTTTAAAAGTGGCCAAAATTTCGATAATTGGTTATTTAAATATCATAAAACAAACAATTCAACTAGAGATTTAATTCCATAAGGAGAATAACACTGTTTAATCAAATAAGAACCCACTAAGCCTCTTTAATTAATCCCTTCATTAATTAAAGAGGCTTTGTAATTTCTTGTATTAAAATATTTTTACAAAGATATATTCACAAACCCTTCCCTACTTGTTCCAATACTTGAACAATATTGATATACTTATCTCAACTGCATATGTATACTCACAAAACATTTCACTTTCAAAACATAGAAAAAAACTTCCCCATATGCTTATATCAACAGTATAGTATACTCACAAAACACCGCATTATCAATACTTAGAAAACATACTCATATACTTATCTCAACGGTATAAGTATATCCATAAATCTTAAAAAAGATTTCATTTCCAAAACCATACTTAATCAGGTTAAAACAAATGTCATTTAAAACAATGATAAACCCAAACACTTTTCTTTTGGTTTAAGTAAATAGATCGTATAGAACTAAACAAAATATACTTAACGCCATTTTCCTATTTCAAACAGTACTATCCCTTGATTAACAATGAAATTGTAAAAGTCAAAAAATATTATTGCATCGATACACATTCTTAATTCTTAAGATAGAGACGAGTTTTCATACCGCGGAATTTGGTGTTAAATATGAAAAGAACATTCTCCATACCACCATAAGTTTAAAAATGATCATCTATGGAAATCACATCTCATTTTTTTTACAAAACTCCTTTTTATAAAACCTTTCGTATTTACAACTCCATTTATAAATTCCTTTACAAAGATCGATTTATAAATCTCCTTTATAAAATATCATTTATAAGTCCCCATTATAAAATATCTTCAAACTCCTCTTATAAATCTCAAAGTATAATTATAAAAATCCTTTTGTAAAACTCAAAATGATTATAAACTCTAAATTCATTTATAATGTTTCTTTTATAAAACAATCTATATTTATAACTCTTTTATTAATCTCTCTTGTTATTTACTAATATCATTTTAAACATTTCCTTCATATTTATAAATCCTTTTATAAAATCATTTCCATTTATAAAATACCATTTATGAATCCCTTTTTTTATCACAAATATTTAATCCCAAAATATTTCTATCTTGTTTTAAGCACAAAATCTTTTTAAAATAAAAGATAACCCCTTTTATTTCCTTTAACATAAACAGTCATTATTACAATATCCTTTCTATGAAAATAGATACTTTCCAAAAAAAATTTAAAACATTTACATATGTACATACATTAGAAAAGAATGAACAAAGAAATTGAAATAAAATAGATAAGTATAAAATGCTAATTTTGAATAAAATATTATATACAACATAAAAGGTCATATTAAAAATCATTTTTTTTTTCAAATTGGAAACCATTTTAAAATCAAACAACAATCGATAGTATTTGAAAACACTATAATGAGGCCAATAGTTACTATAGCACTTAACCGATGATATTACTACCTTTTCCACTAAAAAGGTTCACCTTTTAACAAATGTCAGTTTCACTTCCGATATGGCAAAACTATCAGATTTTAGCATTTAACAATCTATATAAAAATTATATATCTAAAATAAAATTCCATGTATTCTAATTTAACGACATTCGCTTTTTCAAAAGTGGATATTTAACCAGACCAAATTAATAATTCATCCTAACACAAACAGTAAATTTTATCCAATATATATCATACTGATTATCCAAAAATGTGAGTTTAACTCACCGAAATTCCAAAGGACGCTTAGGCGTTCAAGTTTGAACTTAAATCAAATCGAACAACGTTCGATTTTAGTCCAAAATTTCACTTACTCCAAATTTGACAAAAACGGTTCCATCGCATAGGCAACGTCATTATGAATACAATGGAAAATCGCATCTCAATTGGACCTCGTATGAGAGAGATATTCATTTTATAATATTTTGATTTTAAAATTATAATTAAAATATCAATTACATTAACTAACAATTATCCCTTGAGACCCAGGGCTCATCACCTTTCCTCCCAAACACCCACTCGAACTACCTGACATGCACACGCCCTCAAATTCGTGCACTATTCTGCCATGACATGGAGATCCAGACCTCCGTTCGTCAAACGGTCTTCGCCTACATCTTTCCCTCCGTGAGCTCCACCTCCTTGACCCTAAAACCCCATGCTCAATCCTCTCTCCATAGTCGTGACTTGAATTCCTAATCATGGCCTGGAAAAATGTCATACTCCTCCTTGTATGACAACACCACTTCCAAGTTGCTCCACAGGTGCTCTTCGACTTAAGAAATTCAACCGTGCCCTCGACGTCGCCCAACTCTTCCTCGAGCTTGCTAATACCCTAACCCTAGCTTGCCCTACTCTGGACCAGAATAGTGGGTCACCTCAAAATCATGCCAAACACAACCAAACCCACCCAGATTGTAGATCTCACCAAGAGGAACTCAAAGATCTAAACTTTTTATTTTTTTTATTTTTTTTTGAATTTTTAAAAGGAGTGGATTTACTTGCTTTTTTTTTCTAGAATGACCTATAGAACAGTGAAAAGAAAGAGGAAAGCAAGTGGTATTGATTACCTAGGTGCTGAGTTAGTTTTATATTGAAATTTTCAATATCTCAACACACAGAATTTTGTTCGCGTACTAACCGCGAACAATTAAACAAAAATACGATCGTGCACAAAAATGCGATACGATTCAGAACAATAATAATATATATTGGTTATCTTATTCTGTAAAAATCCAAAAAAACCATCATTTGTTGTAAAATACGTCAAACTACAAATTAAATATTTACTAAATTAAAAATCATGGAATAATCCTATAAATAAAAATAAAAATACGTCAATAAAAATCAAGTCATAATAATTAAAGGGACAGTTTGGCACAGGTCCCTAATAAGTTTCAAAATACACAAAAACCCCAGTAAAAAAAAGTTTGTAAATTAGGTACCTAGAATTTGCATAAATTTATTATTTATTAAATAATATTTCTTATTATTTATTAAATTTGAATCTAATCTGAATATTTAAATATTCACATTTGAAACGTTAAAAATTTGGGTTCTTACATTCTCTCCCGTAAAAGAATTTTGTCCTCGAAATTTCCAAAGGAAGAAAAATGCCACCACACCTTTAGACTATCAAACCAATTTACTAAAATGAGTTATTAAACTTTTAAAATCTCATAAGTTAAGGAAAATTTCGATAGCACCTCCTTTGTGCAGCTCGATCGGAAAGATTACAACTTGCCATAAGGACCCAAATCAATAAAAGAAAACAAAAGCCCAATAGTGGCCTTCTATATCTGTGGCATAAAATCATCAACAACAATATAAACGTGTACCTATTAGTCGAACAAACCAAATATACTCATGAAACCAAAAGTAGCAAGTTAGTCTTTGCTTCCATGAACATGTATCTTACAAACGATATCAAACCATATAACTTTCTTTTTTATGTCAAAAGCATATAATTTATTAAAGCCCGCAATATACATATACCATCTGTATGCAATATCAAATCCGATCGCTCGCTTGATCACACAAATTTCACTTCCGAACTAGCATCGACCACTCGACTTCCCTAGTGCGGACTCCGATCCGATTCCCTGATTGGAAACCTCCATCCTCCTAACATAGTCATATACTATGATAGAAAACTTCAAAATCAAATGAAAAATTCATATCAAGTGTTCGCTGCCAAGAATCAAGTGAAAAATCCTTGTTCGGACTGGTGTAAATCACCCTAAAATCATGTACTTAAATCTGGATTAAAATCAGTTATGCGAATAAAATGATCTATGTACAACTACGTATTTATTAAATTAGTTTCTTAACTATATCAATTTCTTTTCATTTAAAATCATATTCACTTTTACTTATGAACCATTTCATAAAAAATTTCTTTAAGTTTTTTTTGAACCTATTATAAAAACACAACTTATGTTTATCAATACTTTTAAACTTAAGTTCATATTCATATAACACACTTCTATATTCTAAAAGTATATACACAGTTTTTAAATTGGTTTTACTTAACCATGATATTTAATAAATTTTAAAATTGATTAACTTACTATCTTCTTGAATTTTATAAGTTACAAAAACTTATTTTTCTTAAAATTCACAAAACACTTAGGATCAATTTCTATAGCAATTCGGAAGTTTCGACAGTCCAAAATTGCCAAAAATTCCATTTCATTACACAAATGAAAATTACCAAACAACTTATCAAAATGAGATGCACAAACAAAACTTGTCCAAATAGATAGAATACATGAGTCTATAATATTACTTTACTGAAAATAAAGAACTAAACCCCGGTTTTTATTTCAAATCATTTTGAAATAAAAATATACATATCTCCTTAGTATATCAAATCATACTTTTGGAATTTTAAAACAAAATTTGTTTTACCACACGACTCTGAAGCAAAACTAGTATGGTACCAATCTCTCACTTGGTCGAAAATGAATGCTGATGATGCTGCAGCCATCACCGGAACTATTTTCCAGCGATAGAAGTGAGTTCAGAGCTTTCTATCTCTTTTTAAAATCCATTTAAAATATTTATATTGATAAATAATTTCAATTAATACCATTATTATTTCCCAAAACTTTGAAAAACAATTTCCGAAAACACCGAGATTTGAATTCTCAAATTCTCAGTTTACATCTTTTTATATATAAACTCTCTTTATAAAGAATACTTAAAAATTATCATTTCACAAACGTATATCTTTGTTTATCTTATAATAAACAACTTTTATTAAAATCACATTCTAATTTTAACCCAACATTATTACCGAATGCCTTATATCAAAATCGTGAAACTGAACTCATAAGGTGTTCGTACTTAATTCAACCAAAACAATAAATGCTCATAAACTATCTGAGCACAAACAATAAATCAACAACAATAGTCAATGCTCCTAAACTGGATGAGCATGACTAATCAAACAATAAACGATAATAATTGAATATTATCATTTCCTAACAAACAAACACATCACAAATTACTATCAATTTATAAAAATTATTCTTTTAAATATAAAATATATAATGGATAAAATTATTTTATTTACCAAATTTCAAAACAAAATTGTGTTAGTTTTCCTTGTTCAAGTGTTTAGAAACCCCTATCGATACAGTTGTTCTTTCTGTATCAACCAGAATTCACAAACCAGTCAATTAATAAACCAACACAATATAAAACACTTTTATACCACTAACAAATAGGCGCTTATATATATAATACACTCAAACTCATTCTATGGTGTTACTAACCCTATCTCTAATGAGTCTACCCCACTTAAGCCTAGGTATTCGCTCAATCTTGGCTCTGATACCACTTGTAACGACCAGCCTTTTCGACCCTCAAAATTTGACACTAATACATCTACAGTATTCACATGCCGAGCATCCAAGTACCGGAAAGACGGATTATAGAGAGAAAAGAAAGAATAGATAGAACAGAATCTCACATCACGATGAGTAATATATAATATAAAACAAATCTTTACAAAAGAAAACTATACTACACATACATCAATCAGAGTAAACTAACTAAACATCAGCCTGTATAGTTATAACAACCTGTCGTCACAATTGTTGATAAATACAAACAACAAACACAATGGAAAAATAAGATATACGTGAATACATCTTGGAGGCATCTAGCTTGTCTCCTAAAGCTCCAGAGCATCCAAACTAAATCTGAAAATATGCTCAGTCTGACCCAAGCATTATAAGAAAAATAACGCTCGGATCAGTCTGACAAACCAGCATGAGAAACACCTCTTATAGATTTTAATGTTATAAAAACTTTCTAAAAATAAAGGTACCTCATAAGACCACGCCGCACTTAAATACGGATGGGTTTTTACCTTACAATAACCAAAAAAATTCTATAGAAAATCCAGTGGTATTATAGTAATGTCCACAGCTTAAAATAAATTATGAATATAGCTGGAATGCTTGCATCTTATGTTCCAGCATAGTAGCTATACAACTAAGTCCGAAGGCACTTATTGAAGAATGGATTCCATACATGACAAAGTAAGGTCTACCATCCGTACAGTACACCACTAGAGAAAATGTATCGAAGGTACCGTAATTGCACCACTACTACTCAAGACTAGCCTACCCCTTCCTGGATAGTACCGAATATGATCACCCCATCAGCTGTCGATTTGACAACCATTTCCTTAGCCATAAGCATACATAAAAAACTGTCGATCTAGATACAAGTGATGATCATACCCTAATGGAAGCGATCCACATAGCTCTACTACATGTCCATGCTTTAATCATTTATCGGTCGCGAGGTCCGAGACTACATTTTACCTTTTATATAGCAATCCCACTTGGAATGCTAACATTGCCCTCTAGGCAACAATGTAATGCCATCATTCATCCATACAAGTTGTTTTGAGACTTAACAAATCGAAGCTATATCTTTTTGGAATCACCCTCGGGATTAGTAGCAAGTAGCCCTTGCACTTTAAAAGGACTCCGTCTTCTATTCCATCAACTTCAAGATGTCTTCAATACGAATGTTTATGTCGGTTTGAAGTTGTTTTCGAATAATATATCCAATCCCCATCACTCCAAACCGATAATGATTGTTTTTAAAACTAGCCAAGGTTTTGATAATCGGTTATTTAACTATCAAATAACAAACAATTCAACTAGATTTAATTCCATAAGGAGAATAATACTGTTTAATCACAAAAGCACCCACTAAGCCTCTTTAATTAATCTCTTCATTAATTAAAACCACTTTGTAAATTCTTGTATTAAAAATATTTTTACAAAGATATATTCGTGAACCCTTCTCTACTTTTTCCAATACTTAAACAATATTGATATACTTATCTCAACTGCATAAGTATACTCACAAGACATTTCACTTTCAAGGCTTAGGAAAAAACTTCCCCATATGCTTACATCAACAATATAATTATACTCACAAAACACCACATTTTCAATACTTAGAAAACAAACTCATATACTTATCTCAATGGTATAAGTATATCCACAAATCTTAAAAAAGATTTCATTTCCAAACCATACTTAATCGGGTTAAAACAAATGTCATTTAAAACGTTGATAATAATAAATCCAAATACTTCTCTTTTGGTGTAAGTAAATAGATCGTATAGAAACTAAACCAAATATACTTAACACCACTTTCCGATTTCAAATAGTTTTACCCTTGATTAACAATAAAATCGAACAAGTTAGGAAACGATTCCGGCCGCAGTACACATTCTTAATTCTCAAGATAGTGACAAGTTTCCATATCTCGAAATTTGGTGTAAAGTATGAAAAGAACATTCTCCATACCACCATAGGTTAAAAATGATCATTTTTGGAAATCACATCTCATTTCTTTTTACAAAACTCCTTTTTATAAAACTCTTTCACATTTACAACTCCACTTATAAATTCCTTTACAAAACTCCATTTATAAATCTCTTTTATAAAATATCATTTATAAGTCCCGCTATAAAATATCTTTTATAAACTCCTCTTAGAAATCTCAAAGTACAGTTATAAAACTCCTTTTGTAAAACTCCAAATATAATTATAAACTCTAAATTCACTTATAAAGTTTCTTTTATAAAATACATCTATAATTATAACTCTTTTATAAATCTCTCTTTTTATTTATAAAAAACCTTTTAAATATTTCTTTCATATTTATAAAATCCTTTTATAAATTCATTTCCATTTATAAAAAACCATTTATAAATCTGTTTTTCTATTATAACATTTTATATAAAATGTTTCACAAATTTTTACTTTCAAAATATTTTTGTCTTCTTTTAAACACAAAATCTCTTTAAAATAAAAGATAACCCTTTTTATTTCTTTAAAATACGTAGTCATTATTATAATATATTTTCTGCAAAAATAGATACTTTCCAAAAAAAAATCTTAAAACATTTACATGTTACATATATTAGAAATGAAGAAATAAAAAATTGAAGTAAAGTAGAGAAGTACGAAAAACTAATTTTGAATAAAATATTACAGAAAACCTAAAATGTCAAACTAAAAGTCATTTTTTCCAAATCAAATAGTAATTAATAGTATTTTCCAAAATACTATAACGAGGTCAATAGTTACTATAGTACTTAACCAATGCTATTACTACATTTTCCACAAAAAAGGTTCAACTTTTAACAAATGCCGGTGTCACATCCAATATGGCCAAACTATTAGATTTTAACATTTAACAATCTATAAAACAAGTGTATAATTGAAATAAAATCAAAAGGTATATAATTGGAATTAAAAATCACGATGTAGAGAAATCCAGATTTCTCTACGAAATTCTATATATTCCAATTTAAATGATTAAAGCAGATATTTAACCCAGCCAAACCAATAGTTCATCCTAACATAAATAGTAAATTTTATCTACTATATATCATATTGATTATCCAAAAAGGTGAGTTTAACTCATCGAAATTCCAATGGACGCTTAGGTGTTCCAGTTTAAACTAAAATCGAACGACGTCCGATTATAGTCCAAAATTTCACTTGCTCCAAATTTGACAAAACTAATTCCATCATATAGCCAACGTCATTATGAATGCAATAAAAAAACCGCGTCTAGATTGGACCTCATATGAGAGAGATATTCATTTTATAAGATTTTGATTTCAAAGTTAGAATTAAAGTACCAATTACATTAATTAATTACAATTACCCCTTAAGACCCACTGCTCATCACCTTCCCTTCTAGACATCCATTCGAACTACCTGACATGCACACACCCTCAAATTCGTGCACTATTCCACCATGACATGGAGATCCAGACCTACGTTCGACGAACAGTCTTTGCTACGTTTTTCCCTCCACGAGCTCTACTTCCTTGACCCTAAAACCCCATGCTCGATCCTCTCTCCATAGGCGCGACCTGAATCCCTAATCATGGCCTGGAAAAATGTTGCACCTCTCCATATATGACCGCACCACATCAAACTTGCTCCACAGGTGCTCTTTGACTTGAGAAATTCAATCATGCACTTGATATCGCGTAACTCCTTCCCGAGCTTGCCAAAACCCTAACCCTAGTTTGCCCTATTCTCGACCAAAATAGTGGATCACCTCATAACCATGCCAAACACAACCAAACCCACCCAGATTGTAGATCTCATAAAGAGGAACTCAAAGATCTAAACTTTTTATTTTTTGATTTGTAAATCTTTTTTTTTTGAATTTTTAAAAGGAGTGGATTTACTTGCTTTATTTGTTTCTAGGAATGACCAACAGAACAGTGAAAAGAAAGAGAAAAGCAAGTGGCATTGATTTGCCTAAGTGTTGAGTTAGTTTTACATTGAAATTTTCGACATCTCGTAGCATAGAATTTTGTTTGCGTACAAGCCGCAAACGGTAAAACAAAAATATAATCGCGCACAAAAATGCAACACAATTTCAAAATAATAATAATATACACTAGTTATCTAATTCTGTAAAAATCCAAAAATACCATCATTTGCTGTAAAATACGTCGAACGATAAACTAAATATTTTCCAAATTAAAATTTATGGAAAAATCCTATAAATTAAAATAAAAATATATCAAAAATCATATTGTTATAATAAAAACTAATTTTCCTATTATTTATTAAATTTGAATCAAATTGAATATTTAAATAAATTAAATATTCCTATTTGAAACGTTACAAATTTCGGGTTGTTACAATAAATCAAAATTAATAGCAGTAAGAATATATTATGTTCGATACATTTTTTACCAATAAATGTCGGTAATTCATCTTAACCAACTCTTGCAAGAATATGCGGCTATAGCTCCAATTGCATTTCAAAAAAAGCATAATAATGTTTTATCATACATAATTTCAATAGGAATCTTATTAAAATCTTTAGCTTTAATAATATCTTTGGTCGTAAATAAGATCTTAGAATCACAAGTACTTCGATCAAAATTTTTATCTACCTGTCTATGTGATGTTCCATAGCTTATTTGTAGAAAAACATTCCTACCAATTAAAGAATTTTTATTTGTTTAGTCTAAATTAAGCCATTACCAGTAGATAGGAAGTCGCATAGACGTCTGAAAGCAGCATTCTTCATTTGGAAAAGATCTCAACTTTTGTTCACATGTCCATCAAGAACATCAAGCATCCACAATCGACCGATGTAAGAAGAAATATGATGTGGAATAGGAATTAATTGATAGCTTTAACACCAATCTAGCAATAACTCCTAGATCATTATCGTACTCTTCTGAATCGTCGAAACAAGATAAATCATCACTATCCATTAAGTCTTCCATGTTTTATGAACCATTTACGGAATTATTACAGAGAGAATTGTATTTGGACATGGTTAAGAAGAATTTGTAGAACGAAATTACCGATAAATGAGTCCGAAGAGTGAATTCAAGAAAAGCAACTTAAACAGCGATGAATTAGATGTAAAAAATTATAACTAACTTAACTAGATTCACGTCTGAAGTAGAAATTACGTCTTACCCAGCCGCTCCAATTTGAAACAGGCAAACACTTTTCAACCAAATGTTGACAAAACCGTTATGTCTGACTTATCAATAAAAAATCTGACGTAATTCCAGTTGAACGCTTTTCAACCAACATTTCCTTTGTCCATGAACATACCCTTAGCTTGCTGTCCTTAAACATGGTGGCTTGTAGTTGCTTTTGGGGCCAAAGTGCTTTAAACAAGTTGAGCTATTTTATGCTACAGCTCCATTCAAACCTTAATCTTACCTGCATTATTCACAAACATATATGGGCGCAAATATGCACGTGCACATGTATATGCATACACACACAGCGTATGATATGCTTGGGAAAGTTATATTGCATAAACAATATGTACCTTTACTCTATGATATTAAGATTTTCAAACACAAATTTAAATACAAAGTCAAACACATGATCAAACTAACACTAAAGAACATATAAATATTTAATACATCAACGTCATCCTGCAGCAACCAAAGCATCTCCGATATGATAATGTGTTGCAACGATCTATACTGTATTTGATGAATTTGCACCACCATGGTCGTGCTGATGCTGTTCACGTCAATTTTCCGCATACTTTGGTGGAACTTCTGCATTAACAATTTCTTCATACTTGGGATTTGTATCGCTATATTTTTTATAAAATTATGAATAGCGCAGGTTCCAATGACAAACTGTGCTTATTTGGGGAAGTTATACGTCGGCATGTCTCGTAAGATGTTGATTTTTTTTACAAATATCAAATGTCATTTCCACAAACATGCACATATTATAGTGATAAAAATTGAATATTTCATTATACAATTTCGAACATTCTGAATTTATTGAAACTTTAGAACGCGGTAGCATTCATTATGATAATGTGGTAGATATCCATTTTTAAGCTCATACCATGAATCAACACAATAATACTTAGCGGATGGCGGATGTAGGAAGATTTCAACTTCTTCAATAGCATAAATGAACAATATACTATCATGAGTAGTGTCTTCTCAGCCAGATATTACAAAATTATATGTTAAATCAAAATTAACAGTTGTAAGAATATTTTATGTTGGATACATTTTTTACCTATAAATTTAGGTAATAAATCTTTACCGATTCTCGCAAGAATATGTGTTCCGACTATAGCTCCAATTGCATTTCAAAAAAAAGTATAATAACGTTTATCGTACATAATTTCGTCAAGAACCTTATTAAAATCTTTAGGTTTAATAATATCTTTGGGCATAAGTAAGACCTTAGAAACACAAGTATGACGTCGATAACCGGATTAATATTTTCACCTACCAATCTATGTAATGTTCCATGGCATACCGTGTAGCAAAACGTTCCTACCAATTCAAGAATTTTTATTTGTTTAGTTGAAATTAAGTCATACCTAGTAGATAGGACGTCGTATAGACGTCTGAAAATAGCACTCTTCATTCGAAAATGATGTTGACTTTCGTTCATATGTTTGTCAAGAACATCAATCATCCACATTTGATCGCGGTAAGAAGAAGTATGATGTGGAATATGAACTAACTGAATCGCTTTACCACCAATCTAGCAATAACTTCGAAATCATTGTCATACTCCTCTGAATCGTCGAAATAAGATAAATCATCGCTATCAATTAAGTCTTCCATGTTTTGTGAATCATTTACGGAATTATTAAAGGGGGAATCGTATCTGGACATGGTCAAGAAGAATTTGTAGAAAGAAATCACTGATAAATGAGTTTGAAGAATAAATTCGAAAACAGTAACTTAAACAGCGAATAATCAGATATAAAAGTTATAACCGACTTAATTAGATTTACGTCCTTAGTAGAAATTACGTCTTACCTAGCCGCTCCAATTTGGAACAGGCAAGCACTTTTCAACTAAACGTTGACGAAACCGTTACGTTCGGCTTATTGAAGATTAATCTGACGTAATTCCCCTTGAACGCTTTTCAACCAACATTTCTTTTTCCATGAACAGGCCCTTGGCTTACTGTCCATAAAACATGGTGGCTTGTAGTTACTTTTGGGCCCAAAGTGCTTTAAACAAGTTGAGTTATTTTGTGCTGCAGCTCCATTCAAACCTTAATCTTCCCTGCATTATTCACAAGCATATATGGGCACAAATATGCATGTGCACACGCATACACACACAGCGTATGATATGCTTAGGAAAGTTGTATTGTATGAACAATATGTACCTTTACTCTATGATATACCTCAATACATATCAAAGTACATGTTTTTCTAATCTGCTCATATAAAGCAAGTCCCACTTCACTAACTCACGTTTGACCCGATTTGATGGCAGGCCAGCCCTGTAAGCCCTACTTACAGAGTACACAAAAAGGGAGGCTAATCTTTCATGTCTTATTGCGCAGTTATATTCAAGTACAAAAATATATATAATTATTAACCACTACCTAGGTTCAACGATAGTTATGGTCATGTTATCACACGACCAAGAATCATGATTACTGGATGATGAGAGTGTTTCAGTATAACATCTTTTTACTGCAAATCCAGGTTGCTTAGGAGGAGGCAGAGATATAATCTCACTATTGAACATATGCACCACTGCTGACATCAACGGCCTGTCTTCTGGTTGCTCTTGTACGCATAATAAACCAATTTTTATACAGCTTATTACTTCATTAGCCGAGTATGAGTTGGTAAGTGAACCATCAAGCAATTGAATGCTGTTTCCTTCTTTCCATAAGCTCCATGCCTTTAAGTACAAAATAGTCATCAATATATAGTTTAATGTGGTTTATCATAGTGATTGGTAAATGGTAAAATTGTGTAAACTCAAACATATTTACACAGCACTATGTGTACAAAGGAATATATGTGTGTGTAGTAGATTGCAAACTCACCTGCGCTAGAAGATTTATATGTGGAGGTTTTGCATAAACTCCTTTGTTTTTCTTTCCACTTATAATTTCAAGAACCAATACACCAAAACTATATACATCTGATTTCACTGAGAATGTACCATCCATTGCATACTCAGGAGACATGTATCCGCTGCATACATCAATGTAGTAAGTGTTAGTTTTGTCACTTCAGTTTCCATAAGTTGCATATAAGCAATGTGGTAATTATAAAGATAAGAATCGATAAATGTAGTTACTTACTATGTCCCAACAACTTTTCTTGTATTGTAATTTTTTTCATCGCCACTAAAGATTCTTGCCATGCCGAAATCGGAGATTTTAGGTTTCATTTCTGTATCAAGAAGAATATTTCCAGCTTTAAGATCTCTATGAATGATTCTTAATCTAGAATCTTGGTGAAGATAGAGAAGTCCTCGAGCGATCCCAATAATGATTTGGTATCGAGTATTCCAATCCAGCAATGGCTTTTTTTCTTCCTCCGAATGCAAAATAGAAGTGTTAAATTTACATGAAGAGCTTGTTTGGAGCTAACATTTTTATAACTGATCAAAAGTAGTTATACATTGTAACTTCTCAGTAGTTTTAAGCGAATAAAAAAATAAAAGAGTTTGATTAGTTAAGTTGAAATTTGGGTAAAATTTGGTTGAAAATTGCAGAACAAGTTAAGAGCGACTATTTGATTGCGACCTGTCAACCTTTTGAGTAACTTATTTCCCCTAGCTTTCAGACATGTAAATACAACTAAGTAGCTTATAAGGATTTTCTTTGAGTACTTAAAAGTAGTAGTCGAATACACTCGAAATCGGAGAAATAAGTTCAATATCACGGAAATTGATAATATGCACTCAAAAGAGATAAAAACTTACCGAATAAAAATGCATCCAAACTATTGTTAGACATGTATTCATATATCAACATCCTTTCTTCTCCTTGAATGCAACAACCAAGAAGCCGAACGAGATTTCTATGTTGAAGCTTTGCAATAAGAATAACCTCATTTTTGAACTCTTCTAAACCTTGATCTGATGTTTTGGAGAGTCTCTTTACTGCTATTTCTTGATCATCTCCAAGTTTACCCTGTTTTCTTGGGTTCAGTTTTATTTATAGATGGAGCAAAACTTTCTACTTTAATAATATATTTTTTTCAGAATAATTACAGGTTTAGCCATGGTATAAAACATATTACAAATATGGTCAGAATAATTACATTGAAAAATGGTCTCATTGTTAGAGGTGATACCTGGAATTCGTAAAGAAGCATCGCCATTGGAGAAGCGTCGACGAGGAAGGAGGAAGCCCTAACCCTAGAAGTGGAAGCAAGCTCCAGGAAGAATTGCTGTACCACTATTTTGGTTAGGTGGAGCTGGAGCGGAGTAGGGTAGAGACCGAACGAGCTACTTCGTTCGGTGGTGTTTCGTTCGGCATTGAGGAGGACCGGACGAAATATCTCATCCGGTGGTGATGACTTCGTTCGGCTATGAATTATCGCAGTGTGTTTTGCCGAACCAAAGTCTGAAGCGGTGAAGCTAATATGCCGGTCCAGATTCAAGAAGTTGACCGAACCAAATAGAGTGATGTGTTGCTCCAAATATCTCGTTTGGTGGTTTGAGAGTGCCGAACCAGATTGATATGGGCTTCGTCGAACTAGATGATGCCGAACCAAGTTAAGGCCGAACCAAATATTTGGTTCGGTATTGGATCATGCCGGTCCAGATCTTGAGTGTTGTTTGCCGAACCAAATGCTATTGGACCTTGCCGAACCAGATATGCCGAACGAAACCTCATGGTTGTTATATAGCAGCTACCCCTCCTCATATCTTCACTCTATAAGTAGTGGAGCTTCTGCACAACAATGACAGTCATCCTAGAGAGCTGAAACTTTGTAGAATTTTGTCTGTATTGTTAATTCTCCTTATGTATAACCTCCAAAAGTGAATCAATCTTGTAACTCTAATCTTTCAATGATTAAAAAATCCCCTCTCGCCAAGTGGACGTACACTACCTCGCGGTAGTGGAACCACTATAAATACTGGTGTTATTTATTTTTTCTGCATTGCATAGATCTGTGACTGTCTGTTCTGGTGTTTATTTCTATTTGTTTCGTCTCACTACAATCACGATCCAGTTGTTTTTCGCTGCGTTGTGTTTTTTATTCCCTTAGACTGATCATCTGAAGAGATTTTCCCCAACGATCTGGTATCAGAGCCACAATGTCGATTGAGGAGTGTTAGACGCTGTGATAGGAGATGAAGCAACTCCAGTTGTTACAAGACCCTATACTAGAGGGATGTACATCGCGTCAGGATCACAGTTGACAATTGAGAAATGGAATGGGGATAAAGACTTCGAGAAGTGGCAATGGAAGATGAAGGCTGTTCTAATGAGGAATGAAGTCCATCCAGTAGTGTTTTCCTCTGAGGAGTTGACGGCTGACATCTTAGTCGCAGAAAAAAAGGAGTTGGAGAAATGGGCATTTGCTACTTTACAACTAGCTATGGGAGAAAATATTATCTCGGAGATTTGCAGTGAAACTACTGCTAGGGGCATTTGGACCAAGCTAGAAAATCTCTACTTGAAGAAATCTCTGACTAATCGTTTGATATTGCTGAAGACATTTTTCACCATGCGGATGAAAGAGGGTAATCCAGTGAAGGAACATCTTAATTTCTTTGATGATCTCGTGATGAAGATGAAGACTGTTGACTTGAAAATGGATGAGGAGCAAATGACAATGATTCTTTTGTGTTCTCTTCCGGAGCGTTACACAGGTTTCGCTAAAATCTTATCTTCGCTAGAGACACATTGACAGTGGAAGATGTGAAGTCAGGCCTTCTATCTGAGAGTTTGAGAGATCAGATGAAGGAGATAAGTGAAGAAAGTAGAGGTGGAAGTAGTAGTCACGGCCTGTTTGTTGAAAGAGATAGAGAAGATAAGAAGAATTGACACTCTATAGGGCGTTCCAAGTCCAGGAAGCTCAGTAATGGCAGGAGAGGAAAGTCTAAGGACGGGAAGTGCTTTATCAGCAAAAAACTTGGTCATTGAAAAAAGGGTTGTCCAGATTTGAAGAAGAAGGAAGAAAACGGATCTTCATCATTTACGGTGGAGAAGTCTGTATCTGACGATGTGTTGTCTGTAGCAGTATCGGAAGTCTAAGACCATTGGGTGCTGGACTCGGGGGCGTCTTTCCATATGACGTCTAATAAGGATTACTTTGGTTCTTTCGTTGGACGAGAGAGAAGTTCTATTCTTATGGTTAATGATGCTAGCTGTAGAGCAATGAGTGAAGGTACAGTGAGGATCATGATGTTTGACGGAGTGATACGCACTTTGACAGGTGTTCGGTATGTTTTAGGTCTTCGGAAGTCCTTAATTTCTTTGGGACAATTGACATCTTTGGGATGCAAGGTAACTATCGAAAAGAATAGTCTGAAAGTTTCGAGAGGTGCACTAGTTCTTATGAAAGAAGATGTGTTTCAAAATCTGTATTTGCTGAAAGGAACCACAGTTCTTGAAGAGTCGTGTGTTGGAGTAGATTGTTCTCGTGAATTGGATGCCACAAAACTTTGGCATATCAGGTTGAGTCATATTTGAGAAGGGCTTAGAATTGCTTCGGACACGGAAGATGATCAAAGGAGGAAGCTTCGAACAAGATGAAATTTTGCAGGAGTGTGTGTTAGGCAAGCAAACTAAAGTATCTTTTGGAGTTGGACTCCTAGATCGAGGCAAGTACTTGAGTACGTGCATACAGATGTTTGGAGACCGGTTGCTACTACTTCTCTTGGAGGAGCAAAGTATTATCTCTTTCATTGATGACTTTTCTAGGAAAGTATGAGTGTATGTGATGAAGGCTAAATCAGAAAGTTTTGAGAAGTTCAAAGACTGGAAAGCGCTTGTTGAGAATCAATCTGGTTGTAGGTTGAAGGTGCTGAAATCTAATAATGGCGGTGAATTTGTCTCTAGGGAGTTCCTCGACTTTTGAAGACAGCATGGCATTCAGAGACATTTCAAAGATCCGAAATCCAATGGGGTTGCATAAAGGATGAACATGACTCTACTGAAGAATGCTCGTTGCTTGAGATTGACGGCGGGCTTGTCTAGAGGCTTTGGTGAGACATTATCAACTGCGGTGCATATCATAAATCGAATTTCATGCTCGGCCATAGATGGGAAGATTCCAGAGGAAAAGTGGAGAGGTAAAGCAATGTACCTTGATTACTTCTGAATTTTTTGTTGTCCTATGTACGTTCACCATACAAGTGATGACAAGTTGGAGGCTAAAGCATACAAGGGCATACTAATGGGATACACTGATGGTATCAAATGATATCGAATTTGAAACCCTATTGATCGAAAGATTGTTCATTCCAGACATGTTACTTTTGATGAGTCTGCTATGTTTAATCCGAAAGAGAAGTTACCTACCACGTCAGAAGATTCTGATAGGCCTAAGGAGATGGAAGAAGTTCTTGTGTTCCACCCAAATAGTAGAGTTGTTGTTGATGCTGTCGAGGAAAATGCAGTTGATGAAAAATCACAGGATAGTCCATAGGTACCTTCTATTAATGCTGGTGATGTGAATCTAGAGAAAGTTCAGTTCAAGGTGGAGCTAAAAGGAGTTTAGGCGAAGCAGTACCTACCCGGGTCCGTCGTAAGACTATTAGACCGCCCGAAAGGTATGGTGATTGGTAGTTTGCGAACCTTAGCCTTAGTGATCAGTTTGATTATGACCTACATGTGGTTCATGAGGAGCCGCTTGACCTTAATGAACCATTGAAGTCATGTGACAGTTCGAAGTGGATGTGCGCTATGGAAGAGGAGTTAGAGTCGTTGAAGAAGAACAAGACTTGGGATTTGGTACCACCTTCTCAAAGAAGCCGATCCATAGATTGCAAGTGGGTATTCAAGGTAAAGGATGATGGGAGATACAAGGCTAGACTAGTTGCTAAAGTGATTTTACAAAAAAGGGATTTGAGTATAATGAGATATTTTCTCCAGTAGTGAGGCATACGTCCATCCGCATTTTGCTCGCTATCGTCGCAGCTCATGACTTGGAGCTGGAGCAACTGGACGTAAAAACCGCTTTCTTGCATGGAGACTTGGATGAGACCATCTACATGAAGCAGACAGAAGGATTTGTTGTAGATGAGAAAGAAAATTGGGTTTGCAAATTAAAGAAGTCATTGTATGGGCTTAAGCAGTCGACTGGACAATGTTACAAGAGGTTTGACTCTTTTATGCTTTCACTTGGTTTTGATCGTAGCATCAAAGACGCTTGTGTGTACTTCAAGCATTTAAAGAATGGTAGATGGTTGTACCTACTCTTGTACGTGGATGATATGTTGATTGTTTTCAAGGATAAGGCTGAAATCGATAGTTTAAAGCGAAAGCTAAAAGCGTAATTCTAAATGAAATACCTTGGAGAAGCAAAGAAATTTTTTGGTATGGAAATCCAAAGGAATAGAAAGCTAGGACTTTTGAGCCTCACTCAAAAGGTGCTTATTCGGTTTAGCATGGAAGGGGAAAAGGCAATCAGCACACTTATGCCTTTGCACATACAACTTTCTAGTAAAGGCTCTGCGATCTCGAAAAAGGACAAGACTTATATGATGAAGGTCCCTTATGCAAGTGTAGTTGGCAGCTTGATGTTGTCATGGTCTGCACTAGGCCTGATATTGCACATGTAGTTGGATTGGTGAGTAGGTTCATGGCAAATCCAAGAAAGACGCATTGGGAAGCAGTGAATTGTATGTTCAGATACCTTAGAGGAACTCCAAACCATGGACTTGTCTTTGGTGGCAGA
This sequence comes from Allium fistulosum, assembly GCA_030737815.1. Taxonomy (NCBI): domain Eukaryota; kingdom Viridiplantae; phylum Streptophyta; class Magnoliopsida; order Asparagales; family Amaryllidaceae; genus Allium; species Allium fistulosum. The sequence continues at coordinate 1,623,395,750 of CM060901.1, forward strand.
GATAGAGATTTCAGCTTGGTTGGATTTTGTGATTCCGACTATGCCGGTGATAGAGATCGAAGGAAGCAAGCTCCGGATATGTATTCACCATTAGTGGAACAGCGATCAGTTGGAGAGCGAGGTTGCAGATGATTGTGGCTTTGTGTACTACAAAGGCAGAGCTCATAGCTACGGTTGAAGCAGCTAAGGAGGCGCTTTATTTGAGGCGACTGTTGTGTGATTTGAGCTTCGTATATGAAGGCGTGGATGTGTACTGTGACAGTCAGAGTGCAATTCACTTAGCTGAAAATCCGGCATTCAGCTCGAGGACAAAGCATATTGAGGTGAGAGAGTCGTTCCTTGTCTCGGTGAGTGAAGAGAAGCTAGTTTGTCTTCAGAAAGTTCACATAAAGGAGAATGCAGCAGACGTGTTTACCAAGTCGTTGCCTGTTGCCAAGTTCGAGCATTGCTCGGACTTGATTCGCTTAATGAAGTGCTATGTGCCACGGGGTGGCACGGAGGAGAGTTGAGATGGTTCATGGAGACATTTGTTTTCATGGTGGAGATTGAAAGGTTCTACACGGACTGGGTACTTCGAACACTTTGTTAACTGGCGGTGGCCTTGCCGGAGTTCGTTGATAGAGTGTAATGGGTGATGGCATTGCCGAAGCTCATTGGGTAAGTATCCATTGCTTGGAGCATGAAAGTGTAGATGAAGTTGGAAGGCTTGTTTGGAATTCGATATCAAGGTGGAGATTGTTAGAGATGATACCTGGAATTCGTGAAAAAGCATCGCCATTGGAGAAGTGTCGACGAGGAAGGAGGAAGCCCTAACCCTAGAAGTGGAAGAAAGCTCCAAGAAGAATTGCCGAACCACTATTTTGGTTCGGTGGAGCTGGAGCGGTGTAGGGTGGAGGCCGAACGAGCTACTTCGTTAGGTGGTGTTTCGTTCGACATTGAGGAGGACCGGATGAAATATCTCGTCCGGTGGTGGTGACTTCGTTCAACTGTGAAGATGCAGTGTGTTTTGCCGAACCAAAGTCTGGAGCGGTGAAGCTAATATGCCGGTCCAGATTCAAGAAGTTGACCGAACTAAATAGAGTGATGTGCCGCTCCAAATATCTCGTTCGGTCTTTTGAGAGTGCCGAACCAGATTAATATGGGCTTTGCTGAACCAGATGATGCCGAACCAAGTCAAGGCCGAACCAAATATTTGGTTAGGTATTGGACCATGCCGGTCCAGATCTTGAGTGTTGTTTGACGAATCAAATACTATTGAACCTTGCCGAACCAGATGTGCCGAATGAAACCTCAGGGCTGCTATATAGCAGCTATCTCTTCTCATATCTTCACTATATAAATAGTGGAGCTTTTGGACAACAACGACAGCCATCCTAGAGAACTGAAACTCTGCAGAATTTTGTCTGTATTGTTAATTCTTCTTATGTATAGCCTCCAAAACTGAATCAATCTTGTAACTATAATCTTTCAGTGGTTAAAAACATCTTCTCTCCCTAAGTGGATGTACATTGCCTCGTGGTAGTGGAACCACTATAAATACTGTTGTTATTTATTTTTTTGCATTGCATAGATCTGTGACTGTCTATTCTGGTATTTATCTCTGTTTGTTTCGTTTCACTACAATCACGATCCAGTTGTTTTCCGCTGCGTTGGGTTTTTTATTCTCTTAGACTGATCATTTAAATGTATTTTCCCCAACACTCATGCCCCACACATGTGATGTATCATGAGCCGAACACGTGCACATTCAAGTTAATCTCAACACAAATTAAACCAAATATCATCACAAAACCTACCTTGATATTATGTTAAAGAACCACGTATGATCACAAAATCAATTGTCAATGTGAAAAATGTTTCTTGATATTTATATAGGATTTATTTTACAAACTGTTCAATGTGTGACTAATCTCAATAAATTTTTGTACCCTACTTAGTTCAAATAGCACCAGTATGTTGAATTCATCTATCCCAATCCTATGTGCTCCGTCCTCATACAATCTGAACCTTTCGTTGTTCATTAATTATGTTAGGTGGATAGGTAAAAAAATAAAGGATTGAGATTGTATGAGAACATGGAACACATGAGATTTGAGGATAGAGAACCTCATCTCAGGCCAGTACACTTTCATTTCCGCTCAAAAATTTACACTGGCTGTTTGGAATAGCTTGGAGAATGTTTGGACGAGCATTGTGCTATTTCAAATAGCTTAGAATACAAATAGTCACTTTCTGCCAATTAACTATGTAATTAGTTTCCAAAATCGACAACATCCGTTATAGGTTTCTCAAAAGTGGTCTAAATTGATTAAAACAATCCAACAAGTTATCGATGTATGAATAGTTCACATAGACTAACAATACATAATGCTTAAGATAAGATGCCAACCTTGTAAACTGGACCAAAACCACCTTCTCCGAGTTTATTCACTGATGAAAAGTACTCTGTTGCTGCAGCAATTGTCTCAAAATCAAATATTGGAAGGTCAATTGCTTCACCTCTTTGTTCAAGATTTGATTTTTCATTGAAAGAAGTTATTGCACCTAGGAATTCTAGATAAAAGAGAAACAAATTTAAGAAAATGCAACTGCAGATTCAAAATTTAATTAAAAGGTTACTTAAGCCATCATAATATAGTTTGTGTAATCTTACGCTTTCTCTTCTTCTTCCTCCACCATATGAAACAACCTGCACAACCTAGCAGCAAAATAGCAGCTAATACGCTGACCACTATAGTGACTACTTTTCCACCATGTGACTTTTCATCTAGCAATTGAAACATGTTAGTTACTTTTAGTATGTCTCACGAATCATGACTTTCGTATCATGGGTTGATGTTCATAACACAGAGATGTAGAGTAATAAAAGCTGATTTTATTCAAGTTTAGGATAAATTTACACAAACTCACTTCAATTCTAATCAAGTATGCATTTGCTCACAACTGATGACTTGATAGATATCAAACATATTCATGTTATGCTGCATGGCACCATCTCTTGTTCAGTGTATTAATAGTAAAATCAAGTATTTTGATATGTATTTTTTTAACTCCATTTTACCATACTGCATTAACCACACCATTGATACGGTTAAAATTCAACTGATGCTCAGTTTTTTTTTTTTTTTTTTTCCTTTTCTTTTCGGTTAAATGGCAACAAAATTACAATGTAGAAAAGTATGAAACTGAGGCACAGTTCATTCATTGACTGATTAATGTGTGCGGATTTGTATTTGAGGGGAATATAAATGTGTGAAGAATTTCCAGTCAGAATTGCATTAACTACTGACAATGATGTAAATAGATATGACATGAAATATTATAAAGTTTCACAATTACTAATGAAATGTTATAGTCGTCAAATTACCATGGAGAAGTTCCATTGTAAACATCTACAATAGTCAAACCTCAGTACCCACCCCAGAATTGATCAATAGAATAATCTTAAACAATCTGATTTTATCTATTAAGTGTAAACACAACCTTATAAAATAGGATTTTGGTCTACTTTTGAAAGTCAATACAATTTAATCATATTGTAAAACAAATTACGAATATAGTCCTTCTATCATATTGGTTGAAAGCGATTACTTATATTGGGTTGCTGCAAATTGCACTGTTGCCATTAAAATATTCCATTGGTGGTATTTAAAATAGTATCAGCGCAAATTATTCCAAAAATAGTTAAATAAATAAAATTGTATTACTGTTGATTCGGTGGTGTTTTACCTTTGTAAATGGTTTTAAAACGGTCTAAATGGTTAAAAATAAAAACTTCAAAATACTCAAAATCAAATATGAGGTTGAAATAAAATCAAAACCAACACATACCTTCAGGCACATCAACGGCAGCAAGACGTACATATAAATCCTGACCATAATTCTGAAAATTCCGAACATCAAACAAATTCCCAAACCATATCAAACATCCACTATTATTTCCAGTATTGGCAGTAGCATAAGCAGTACAGTTGCAACTCGTCAAACACTGCTGTTTGCACTGATCAAGACTCAAACTCAAATCAATTCTACAATTTTCAGTCTGCGGTACCTTAACGTTTTTCACAGTCGCAAATCCATCAGTTCCGCTTGCACAATCCAACTGGTGTTTCCTGACACATCCGTCTTTTCCATCTCTTAATTTATTCCAGTTCACTATGTTCTTTGGTACAAATCCTGTCAAACAATTACACACCAGAGAATTACTCATGTCACATAAACCGTAATCACCACAAGTCCCTATCTGATCACACGACTCGGTTGGAGCAACCCAGAAAGCATTCCATGATTCGCTCTCGTTTACCCAAAGTACCCTTTGCATATAACCAGATGGACTAATGACTAGCTTCGATATTATGGAAGGATCAACGTGAAAAGAATAAGTCACCTCTGACTTATCACTAACAAAACTGAAACTGAAACCTTCATATGACCCCATAGAAGGTACGCCACTTAAGTATGTCCCGTCCCATGGTCCTGTCCTCCATATTCTCTTTCTATCATCACTCATAACCATTTCAGGGACCCCTATAGTTTCCATATATGATACAAACTCCCCTGGGGTAGGGTCAGTAGGACTTCTCCATGCAGTCATGGTGCGGTTCAGACCCGTACTAAAATCAACTCCAAATTTCATATCAGAGATCAGAGTGTCAGTTGGGTAGTCAAAACCTTGCCATGCATAATTCAAGGTGTCATCTTCAAGTTCTTTGACTACAAGATTTCCATTGTCTAGAAGTTGAGCTATTGGATTGCTTAGTTTGGTTGTCGTGTTTGATGACCAAACTACCCTCGAGTCTTTGTCGGCGATGATGAGTGTTCCGTTTGGTGTGATGGATAAAATTCCGGGTGAGTTTGGTAACGGGCTTGCCCGATTTGCAACCCATAGTATTGTTTTATCGGATATTGTGTTATACCATAGACCGATGTACCGACTTTTTGGGTTTGGACTGAAAAAACCAAGAGAGAAAGAACCAGAATCAGAGACTAGAGTTTCTTTGTCATTTAATGGGGTGGTAGGAGTTATGGTGTTTCTACCAATTGAGGAGGAAAAATGGATAGATATTAGAATTATGAAAAGTAAAGATATTTCAGGGTGTTGAGTCATTTTTTTTGTTTTGTTATCAGAATGTATTGATAACAGGTTTTATAATCAATACGATTACAATGACTTGTCATCATTCCTATGTGTTTGGTCTTTGGTTCTAAAAGCTTTGCCAAACAGTCACGTTTACTGAAGTTCAACCTTTTCACACACAATTCATTATTCAATATAGACCTTTTCTATAAATAGTTCATCAAATAATGCTTAAGCAACAGACAGGACATCTTAACATTCTATAGCTCTTATAAGAAAATATTATTAGCAATCCAAGACAACACTCCACATAGCAGCCAAACGCAAACAACTTCAGCAAGGTTGGCAGAACTATTACTAAGTGTTTATACCATTGTTTCATGTGACTTTAAACGACTTGTTGGTACTTGATGCAAAAAAGTGTCTGATCAAACAACTTGGCATCCAAATCCAAAATTCAGTCCAAAAAGGTTAGGATCTCCCACCCCATTAGAGATATTCTAGCACTTAGAAGTGAAGTGCAAAACTTCTAGTTACTTGATTTATGGACAGAGGCTAATGTACATATCATCTTTGATTTTAACTCGGATAAAAATTTAAAATTCTGGTTTAAATCCTTCACAAAGTTAGAGCCCATTTGTGAACAACTTCCTTTTCTAAGTAAACAGTAAAGTAAAAATGTTTGGACGAATGACTTGAAATTTTGATACACTATAGTTTATAAAAGATAACTTATTGACTTCTAAGTTACTTTAATCCTATTTATTATCGCCAATCATACCTATAATAACTTTTAAGTTGTTAGTGACTTCTACGTTCATACTTTTCAACAGTGTTAGTGTACTAATATCGACATCCGACTATGTGCTTTCGGGAACCACGGTCAACAGCCAGCCACCAGGCCTGCCTTACTGGTCCCGGCAGTTGTTCACCGACCATGTTGTAAAAATAAAAATTTGTGTGGTGGCCGGTAGCACATAGCCGTGTGCTTTTGGAAATACACAGTCTTATATAAAAATAACCTGCGTAAGCTTGCACATATAGGACCATGAATATGACTGAGCGTAAGCATATAAATGCAAATTTAGCATAAGTATCATACTTAGTTGCAGTTACTATGTTCCAGAAGTTATCTCATAAATGCAAGGATGGGTTTCGAAGAAAGAGCAATTTGGAATTTTGACCCGGCATTAGCTTGCACTTTGAAAGCCAGGGCATCAAAATTGAAAATTGATGAATATTCCTCGATTCAATATTGAATTTTGTTCATATCGCGACAGAAGGTGTTAGGAAAATCAATACCTAGTCTATCCTAAAAGAATAAAAAATGATTAATTGATATGCATAAACAAAGGTAAAATCAGGTGACCGAAGGTGCAAACAGTGGAGGAGGAATGCTTTTCCACTGTAGCTCGTTTTATTTCCGTATGATTTTAACATTAAGGGGCTTTGCATTGTTATCGCTAATCTGTTAGATAATACCATATTAGATAATACTTAAGAATTTCAATCGATCTATTTTACTAATTCTAGAAGTTACTTCCTATTCTTTTTAAGTCTAGATTTTTTGTTTTCAAAATCCTATAGTTTATCATTTTATAATTATTTTACTAAACAGTTTAAACTTATCACACTATTTTACATTCAAATACTTTTTTTTTAAATCCTACAGTTATTTACAAATCTTTCTCGGTTCGTTTTCAATATTTTACATTAAAGCCCACAAATTTAAATTGATTACACAATCAATATTTAAACTAACCGATAAATTTAGTCAAGTAATAGTTGTTAATGAATCCTAGAAGATGAAAGTTTAAATATGTATACCACTGACGCCTAAACAAATCGGTAAATTTTTTATTTCATTTAGAACAAATATACATAAATTGCATAACATAAACTATATACATTAACGATAATAACAGTTTTGTTTTATAATTTATTTACTGAATGAATTTATCATGTACATCACACCGTAATATTCTATTAACTTCAAATATCTAAATTTTAATTTTTTTATAATTACTTATAAATCCTTTTCAATGCTCTTCTAATATTTTACATTCAAGTACATAATTTTAACTAATTGTGTAGTTTTAAATTTAAACTATTCAAATAAATTTGATTAACTAATCTTCATTAATCCATCTAATAAATCCAAAAATAGGATAATTTTGATATATACAACATCCGCATATATGAGAAAAATGATAAAATTATTTCTTTATTCAGATATAAAGATATTTATATCACATTTTATGATGTATACATAAATAATAATAACTTTTTTGATTTCCAAATTATTTATCTCAAAAAATTTATCAATACATTACATATCATAATTTTATTTTTAACAACATTTAAAAAATAAATTTATCTATTACAACATTACGATGTGAATGCACAGATTACACTGATAAAAATTAGCCTATACAAATATTCTAACATGGTATCAAATGATACGCAACTTATAACTCAACCAAATGCTACATAACAATATTTCGTAGTTATCAAAATTGTAAGCATGATCCTTTTACAACAACGTGAAATCAATGGTTAAATGCAAGATAAAATTGTATAAAATGAAATTGAATAATGCAATTTATACATAGGTAAGTTGGCCATAAGATATTTTCTCAATCACAAATATGTACAAAGAGCTTCTCGGTCTTCTCCAATTTTTTTATATTCAACTCCTAATATTTAATTAGGTAAAATTATTTATTCACCCATACATATAAAAAAAAATATATAACATAACATAAATTATTTATATATAAAGCATTAAAAAAATTAATTTATAATTTTTTTGAGTTTACAAAGATATATAGTTAACAAGGATTGAACCCTCAAATTTGCATCCGAGCGTTGCATGTCATTTAATTTACGATTAATATATTATAATAAATAGCACGTGTATCCTTGTACTTGCTACATGATTGGTAAAGATTTTAGATCCCGCTGTCATTAGCTACACGATGTAAGAGATTTCCAACCACTTTCCACTTATCATATGGCAAGTATAAGGTGCTTACCGTTTCTTTTCTATTCGTAAACCTTATTTTGTTTTACATACATACATATTTTCACAAAACAGTGTACACCACTTTACATACGTCCTATAATTTTCCAATCTACTCTTTTAATCTAACAATTTATTACTAGAAAGTCGAGATTCCTTATAGAGCAAGAGCGAGATGAGAAGGTCTACCATGAAAGAGATTAACAAGATTGTAATATGTTTTGCGGTTAGAACACGGTCAATTCAGAATCCGTAAATCCAAAATAAAATAGCAAAGAAATTTAAATCTTACATATCTCAATTGAAGACATCTTTAGGCAGAAGCATTAATACTAATCTTCAATGGTTTTCCTCAGATCTGATGATAGAGACCTTTTTAGCATTTCCTTTTTCTCTTTCCCTTCTGTAAACTTATTAGACTTAAAAAACGTTTCAAAAATGATCCCTTAAATATAAAACGGGCAAAAGAACATTTTAATTTTGGAATATCATCGGTCCAAAAAAAGAAGATGTCTATATATATTCTGAGGCAACCTTTGGAACCAGTATAATTATTAATAGCAATCTGAATTTCATCAAAATTCAGATGCCTTTTCATTGAATCTTTAAAGGAAATTGGTGCACAATAAAAACATATGTCACATAATAAGTAAAACTAACATTCTCCCACTTGGTCATAATGTTATAACATAGTAAAGCACATATTCAAAGTTGGCCAACATAGTTTTCGCTAATCCTAAGCATGTTCAGTTAGAAATGCCAAACCAAACTAATGTAATCAGAATAACAAATGTCGTTATTTGATCCCCATTAAGTATAATATCGGTACTCTTTTCAACAATGGTTAATAATATTCATTCAGTCCTCATAAGTAATTTGCTTAGATTAAATAAAATTATGCGCATCATAGTAAGAAAATTTATTGATTCAAAGTCAATACAAAATTAAAGACTTAGTACATAGCATTATATATACATAGTTTGCGACACCAAAATTATAGTACATTAACTAAACCCATGTCGACAACGTGCTCTTTGTAAAGAGTAGGTGGAAGCGTTTTTGTTAGAGAATCAGTTAACATAACTATTGTATTAATATGTTGTATCATAATAGTACCATATTTGACTTTGTCTCTAAAAACAAGATACTTGATGTCAATCCACTTAGATGCACCACTTGCTTTGTTATTCTTAGAGAAAAAACAACAGCTTCATTATCACAAAATAAGGTGAGTGGTCTCGCAATACTGTCGATTACTTAAAGTCCTAATATAATTTTTTTAACCAAACTGCTTAATCAGTAGCATGATAACATACCACAAATTCTATTTGCATAGTGGAAGATGTCCTTATAGGCTGCTTAGCACTCTTCCATAAAATTAGTCCCACTGTAAGCATAAATATGTAACCTGATGTGGATTGCTTGCTTTCGACACATTTAGAAAAAACTAATTCAGAATCACCAATAACTTCAAGGTTATTTGACCTATTGTATGTAAGCATATATCTTTTGTCCCTTGCAAATAGCGTAACACTTTCTTGGCAGCTTTCCAATGTTCCATTCCTAGATTAGTTTGATATCAGTCAAGCATACCAATTGCAAATGCAATATCAGAACATGTACAAATTTGAGCATACATAAGACTCTCTACTACCGAAGTGTAAGGAATTTGCTTCATTTGAGCACGTTCTATTTCATTTTTAGGACATTGAAACTTGTTGATTTTTTCTTCCATGACAATAGGAGCAACACTAGGAGAGCAATTGTGCATGTTATATCTTTTAAGCATTTTCTCAATATATGCTTTTTGAGATAAGCCTAAGATCCCACGAGACCGATCTTAGTAAATTTCAATTCCTATAACATAAGAGGCTTCACCAAGATCCTTCATTTCAAACTTAGTTAATAGAAAACATTTTGTCGCGTACAACATGTCTAAATCACTACTTGCAAATAAAATATCACCCACGTACAAAATGAGAAAGATAAATTTACTCCCACTAATCTTTAGGTATACGCATTGATCTATTGTATTTTCTTTAAATCCAAATTTTCTTATAACTTCATCAAACTTGAGATACTACTATCGTGAAGATTATATTAACCCGTATATTGAACGATTTAACCTACATGTCATATGCTCCTTGCCTTCTACAACAAACCCTTCAAGCTGTTTCATAAAAATTTCTTCATGCAAGTTACCATTTAGAAATGCAATTTTTTCATCCATTTGATATAGTTCTAAATCATAATGAGCTACGAGGGCTAAAATAATTATTAATGAATCTTTCTTTGAGACAAGAAAAAATATATTATTAAAATAAACATTTTATTGTTGTGTAAACCCTATAGGGACTAATCTGGCTTTAAATCATTCAATGTTAGCTTTGTAGTCAGTTTTAGTTTTATAGATCCATTACAACATGTAGGTTTAACCCCAATAGGTAATCAACAAGATCCCAAACTTCATTAATTTCCATAGATTTCATCTCTTTGTTCATGGCTTCTAACCATTTAAATGATTTATCACTCATAATAGCTTACCTGAATGAGATAGGATCATCTCCATTCCTATATCACATCCTTCCTCGGTAAGGTATATGATATAATCATTAGGTATGATAGATCTTCTCCCTCTTTGTGATCTTCTAAGGGTTCTTGTGGAAGCATAGGAACTTCATTAACATTAGGAACATCATGAATATGAGTTTCTTCATTAGCCTCTTGAACAAAAGGAATAGAATTTGTAACCTCTCAAATTATCGAAATTGGAACATAAGTCTGATTTTCTTCGCGGTTTATTGTTCTATTTATATTACTCCCACTTACGTTGCTATTTTCAAAAAAATACAACATTTCTAGTCTCTACCATTCTAGTGGTATGTGATGGGCAATAAGATTTAAAACTTTGGATTTCTCTAGATAACCAATAAAATAACAACTAATGGTTCTCAAGTTTCTTTAGTTGCGGGTTATAGACTTTTGCTTCAGCGAGATAGCCCCATACATGCAAGTAATCTAATTGTGATTTTCCGCCATTCCATATTTCATAAGGTGTTTTTGGAACAGATTTACTAGGAACCCGATTTAGAATAAGTGTGGCTATTTCTAAAGCTTCTGTCCATAAAAAATCTAGCAATGTGGTATTTCATATCATATTTGTACCATATCCATTAGTGTAAGATTACTTCTTTCAACAACTCCATTCCGTCAAGGACCTCCCGGCATAGAGTACCGATGAACAATACCTTTTTCTTGAAGAAATAAAGCAGAAGGGTCTGGACTTGACCAAGGTCGGTGTGTCTACCTTAATATTCACCGCCTCTATCTAATTGCATTATTTTAATTTTAGGGTTATGTTAATTCTCAACTTCAGCTTTAAAAAATTTGAATTTATCTAGTGCTTCAAATTTTTCATTAATCGGATACAGATAATCATAGTTAGAATAATCGTCAATGAAAGTAATAAACGATTTATGCCCATTAATACCCAGAGTAGGAAATACAAATAAATTTTAATAGTCCTCCACTTCAAGTGGCTCCTTTCTTATTTCCTTTGAAAAAATTTCTTTTAACGCATTTTATGCAGTTGTTGAAATTAGAAAAATCTAATGCTGAGAGAATTTCATTTCTAATGAGACATTGCATTCTATCTCTTGAAATATGACCCGAACCCACAATGCCATAACTTAGAAGAATTCCCAACATCACTATTTCTCTTGACTCCACGTTTATGGTTAACATTAGTAATATTCATAGATAACAGAGATTCATAAAAAGAAGAATTCAAACATAATTTATATAGATTGTCACATAGTAATCCGGAACCGACAAACTTAGAGTTTTGATATAGTTTCAACTCATTATTTCCAAACTAAAACGTAAAACCACATGCATCAAGCTTAGAAACAGAACTTAAATTCCTAATCACACTAGGAATATAAACTACATCATGTAAATCAAGAATAAAGCCTCTCTTCAAAACCCAATGAAGAGTTCCAACGACCTCAACATCAGTCTCTAATCCGTTAGCAACTTTAAGTTTCCTTTCTCCTCTTTGAAGCATCCTTACAGAATGGAATCCCCACAATAAGTTTATAATATACACAGTGGCACCAGTGTGAATCCACCATGTATTTAAGGGAACATCGACTAAAAAGGTTTCATAAATTATGAAATTTAAATCATTACCCTTTTTAACAAGCCAATCTTTAAACTTCACACGGTCATTTCTCATGTGTCCACGCTTCTTATAGTGATGATACTTAGGAGAATGCACATGTTTTGTACCAGATATACTAGTCTTGTTAATACCAATAGCCAGTTTTACTTTATTTATACTTTTTCCATTGTCCTTATTTTTTGGTTTTGGACTTTGAACAGCAATTTGTGCATAGTTAGATTTCTCGGCCTTAATCCTTTCTTCTTCTTTAACACACATAGCAATTAAGTTGCTCATTTCCCACTTTTCTTTCTACGTATTATAATTAACCTTGAAAGGACCAAATTGTGCAGGAAGAGAAATCATAATGAAATGAACTAAAAAACCTTCAGAAATTGCCATATCTATGCCGTTTAATTTTGCTTCAATATCATTTATCATCATGATATATTCACGTACACTTCTTGTCCCATTATATTTGGCAGTGAGCATTTTCATTATGAGAGTACTTGCATTAGCCTTAGAAGTACTTTTAAACTACTCTTCAATAGAAGCCAAATACTATTTTGCAGTGAAAAATATTATTTGCATCATCCTTCTCTGAAATTCCTCCTCTTATAGCGGTTGTAATAGTAATTTTATAATCATGAGAGACAAGCAATTTGACTGCTCCCATTTTGTAAAATTAGCTTTTTCATTATCAATACTTGTTGCTATAATAGTATGTTAGTCCATTCGTAATGCCTGGTCAATATCCAAAACACCAAAACAAACCTTAATTTGCTCTTTCCAAATGGAAAAATTAGTTTCGTTCAATGGTACTATTCCAGAGATTTGAGAACGAACATTATTCAATGCTGCATTAAATTCAGAAAAAATGAAATGCTTACTATTATCAACTATAAATCCACAAATAGCATAACAACATTAAATCAACTGTTTATAGAGGGACTAATAGTAATTATGCTAAAATAAATAATAAAACGTCAAATTATATTTAAGTCCTATCATAACAGTTGTTTGCATAAAATTCAATTCATATTACCATTGGGCAGAAACAAATTAAATTGTTAAAATTAATAAACTTATTTAATAAATCATCACGACAATTAAATTTAGTAAAATTACCATTCATAATCTATTAAATGAAAAAAAACGTAATTTCATGAAAATTAATTTGTATCACCGTTGGACGGAAACAAACCAAACCATTAAAACAAATAAATTCACTTAATAAATCATAATGGCAATTAAAGCTGGTAAAATTACTGTCCATAATTTATTATATATAAAAACATAAATTCACAAAAATTGGTTTGTATCACCATTAGATGGAAACAAGCCGAACCATTAAAACAAATAAATTCACTTAATAAATTATAATGGCAACGAAAGTCCGTAAAATTACCGTTCATAATTTATTAAACGTAAAACATAATTGTGACTTTAAATCACAAAATTCATTTTAATAAAGTGGAAATTACAATTCAAAGTTGATAGAAATTGACAACAACCAATTATTAAAAATAATGTTATATGGTTTAAATTATTTATAAAAAATATACGATAAACCATAGAGAATAATAGTAGATTCAAAATGCAACATATATAGAAATATCAAAACTCTTGGTCATGATTTAGTTGAACCAAAATTTCACACAAACTTAGTTGTATTCGATCCAACATATCAAAAGGAGAGTGCCCATGTGATTCATGACATGATGTCTCTTGGTTAAAGGACTTCAACATTACATCACCATGGAAAATACATTGATTAACATCTATACGCATACATAATAAGAAAAAATTCTCCTTTTAAATATTTCATCTGAAATTATAAGAAATTATTTATACATAGATTAGTTAAATCTGAAAAAGTTTTTATACGAACCAATGAAAATCAATTTCATAAAAACAAATTGCATCTTATATGAATTTATGATTGCTCTGATAGCAAATGAAAGAGATTAATAAGATTGTAATATGTTTTGTAGTTAGAACACAATTAATTCAGAATCCGTAAATCCAAAATAAAATAGCAAAGGAATTTAAATCTTACAGTTCTGAAGTGAAGACATTTTTAGGTGGAAGCGTTAATACTAACTTTCAATGGTATTCTTCAGATATGATAATGGAGAACCTTTTAGCGTTTTCCTTTTCTCTTTTCCTTTTGTAAACTTATTGGACTTAAAAGAATATTTTAGAAATGAGACCTTAAATAATAAATGGGCAAAAGAACATTTTAATTTTGGAATATCATTAGTCCAAATAGAGAAGAGGTCTATAAATATTCTGAGGCAACCTTTGGGACCAATATAATTATTAATAGCAATCTGAATTTTTCCATCAAAAATTCAGATGTTTTTTCATTAATTCTTTAAATGAAATTGGTGCAAAATAATAACATAGGTCACATAAAAAATAAAACTAACGTACCACGCATAGTACGCACGAGCTAAACGTTTAATCCAACAGAGCATTTGGTAGTTAAAATACAAACCTAGGTTTGCCTCTACAGGGCTATTATTTTTTCCTAGGGGTGTCTTCATGGAGAAATTATTAATTATATTTGTAAATAAGGTTATTTTAGCCTTTTTTTTATTAAAGACCGGTGTATGTATAGCAAATTTAGGTGCACAAATAGAATTAGCCAGGGTGATATCTTTTCAATATTCTTAAAATTGTTATAATGATAATAAAAAGTTTCGCCTCTCGTAACAAACCAAAAATAATTCTATTATTGCCTTGTTAAAATTTTTTGATGGACCTCAACTATTTTATTAGATTTTTTTCAATTCGGCCCCTTCGAATTTATGTTCGGTGGACCATCATTATTTTTCTTTTCGTTTTTCTATACCGAATTCATTGTAAACAAGGTAAAACAGAAAGTCATTAGATTTAGTTCCATTTGAAATGTCCCTTCCTGTAACAATTATATTTAAGACAGTCCTAAAATTATACCTTTTCTTTTCTAAAACTGTATCTATGAACACTTTCGATTTCACAACAACTAGAAAGTTTTCATATATTTCTTGGTGATACAATAGAGTATGTAGCAACAACTACGATGATTAATTGATACATATAAAAAAGGTAAATTAAGCGACTTAAAAGGTTCAAATAGTGGAGGAATGCTTTTCTGCATAGTTTATTTATTGGGATGATTTTTAAAACGCTCTTCCTTAAGGTTCAAAATGTATGGCAGCCCCTTCTAAAAATGCATTCCACCAAACACTCCTCTAATTATTTTCATAAAAAGTTCTTTTTTTCCATATATTGGATCTATGCTGCATTGACACAAAATCTGAGCAACTTTCGAAAAAAAATCAAAATTTCTTTCTGTGGCAAAGGCTGCAAATTTTCCAAAAAAAATTGCTTGGAAATAACAGCAAAATAGCGCTTCCAGTTGTTTATTTCCCTATGATTTTAGTATTAAATTTGGACTGAAAATAAGTAGAGATGCTTATGGTTATTGAGTTCCCATAAGTTTTCATGTACTTCTTCATGATCCGATAAAGAACGAAGCAACAATTAGAGCATCCTGGAGCAGTGTGTTGTAAACAGGGAAGAAATCACTGTAGTCTATCAAGAATCCTAGCGCACTTTCTGGCAAAAATGTTTTTTCTCTTTGCATTAGAAGGATTTTGTTTTGCAAAGTACTTAGTCCTAGTAATTTATTGTTGAGTATTTCATATGCCATGATCGTCATTTGTGCCTATATGTTTCACTACACCAAAACAGTCATTTGGCAACACTTTCTTTTTTCATTTGCTAACGCTTATATGGGTTGCATTTTAGTCTCACTAGAAAGTATCACAATTCAGCAAATGTGTGACTAAAAGTAAACATTTACAATTTTAAATACCCCAACGCTTGTTGGCGTTGGAAGCCCATGTTGAATTGAAATTAATTAGCATGTGCTAGGGCAAAACAGTAAATGAGTAACTAACTTACGCATGCCCTAACCACGCTTCCCAAATTCAGTCATTTTCGATTTTTCGCTCTTCCCTCCGAATTTTTGATCTCTCCTCCGAAATTTCGATCTCCCCTCCATATTTTCGACTTCAACTTCAGGCAAGCACTCGCTCTCGACTTCGACATCAAGCAAACTTCGACTTCAGGCGCTTCCTCTGCCTCCACCTCATTCCAGCACCGCCTCCATCAGGTATTTTTCATTTTTCGATCTTAAATTGCAGTTTTGCCAGTTGGGTTTCTACACAATACACAATATTTCATGTTTGCCTTATTTGTACCAGTTTATTATAGTCAAGTTTATTGAATAATGTTATAATCTTAAGCTAGTAGTTGGATTTTATTATAACATTAGTAAATTATGTGAATAAAACCTCACACTTGTTTGTGCCATAATTTACACTAGTTTTCCGTTACAAACGTTTGCTACCTTAGTTGTATAACTTTACACTAGTTTGCACAGCACTGCCTTGAAGAAGCAGAGTGCTGAAGCACTGTCTTTCCCACCGGTTAGTTGTTCTCCCACTAATTTAGATACTTGGAAGTTGGAACATATATAAGATTCAACAATCCATACTAAAATAGTATTTTTAACACAAAAGTTATTTTACATGGAGTAGAGTACATTATATATATATATATATTTGTTATCATTATGATTTCGATTATTTAAAATGTAAGGTTGTAAATTCTCAGTTATAGGGTTTTGAGTTGATACAATCATACGGGTTACTGGAAGGCACCATTGGCATTCCTAAAAGATTATCTACACTGTTGTATTTTTGGATTCCGAAATTTGGCTTCTGAACATTTGAGTCGTGTTTATTTGTGGAGTATTAGTCAGGATAAACAATCTTAGTTGAAAATAATAGTAAATTTTTCCTGTTATATCCATTTGGCATCAGAATTTCTCTTGATACAGTTTATTCATCAACTACTTTAACCTTATAAGTTTACACATAATAATATAAATATGAATGAATGCAGTAATTGAATTGGGATGTGTCCAAATAATAATTTTCTTTCACCATATATGGAGTAAATGGGAACATCATATTTAACTTTGCTTAACTTTCTTGGTTTGATCAATGATTTGATGCATTGTAATACTTAGCCATCTTATTGCTTGACAATTCATTTTTTAAATTGACCATGTTTATGTAGTGATATTTTTTATGTTCAATCTAATGGTTTCATGCCTTGCTTAATTTTTTCCTTCCCAAAATTGCTTATATGCATAATCAGATATTGCTTCCTTTTCTTATGCTTGAACAAATAAAGCATAAATTAACTTTTCTTCCATAAATTAATATAGCGCTTACATTTTCCTTAATAAAGTTTCCAAATAAATGATAATTCTTACCAAGTTTTTAGATTCATATTTTATTTGCAGCCTAGACTAAAACTACAAAACAATCTAGTGTTAGTCTTCAAATCAGTTTGGGTTCTTGCAATTTTAAAGAGTAACATAAGGTTCTAATCTCAACTTATAACTTGGATTAATCAATTATTCATCTTAAAATATTTGTTTATCCTTAATTACAGTATTGAAGCGTTGTCGTATAGTAAATGCGTTAGTAAAAATAAACATTTATAATTTTAGCTATCCCAACATTTTCTATCGTTGAAACTATATTAGAAAACTTCATGAGCTACATATTAAAAGAAAACTATATATTAGAAGTAGTTGGATACCATGATACAAATGGCTGCTTTAATATTTACTAATGAATATGGATTATTGATATATCATGATGTTTATCTTTTCTTTATTCTTAATTTTTATTGGCTTTTCTAGTCAATTTGTACTGTTCCAAGTGTTATAAAAAGCTTCATCCTCAAATAAAGTTTATTTGTAATCTTCCAATTAAGGTTCAAAATTGAAATCTCCAAAATTAAATTATAAAACACAACAACCACTCAAAAAAAGATCAATGTAGATGTACGTCTTATAAGAGCATTCAACTATAGCAATTTACCCTTCGGCACTTGGCCAGATTGTTGTTACTTAACTATGTTAAACTAGCGAAGGTAAAAAATTCTTTGAAACTCTCATTGATGATATAAATTGCTGCATTTACGTACTGAGTGCATGAAACTTATTATTTTGTTCTTCATGACGTAAAATTTCCAAATCTATACTATTATATATTTAATAAAATTGAATCATTCCCACTTTGCAGTCTTTTATTACAATTTTTTCAGAATTTTTTCCAGAATTCTCATTGCTTCAGATGTTGTGGCTCTAACAATAATTTTTTTTGTCTCATATTATACTATTTCTCAGATTTGTATTGATAGAGAAAGTTCTATACTTATGACTTGTATATTTTGATTCCTTTCTTTAAATTGATTTTTTAGTAGTAAGAATTGAGATGAGTTTTTTTTTGCTGTGTCTTAGGTGTTTAATTTTTGGCTCCAATTAATTGCGTACCTATAAAATATTCATAGATATCACAGTTTGTGATTTAAGCTAATGATTTAAGTTCACATGCAATTTAAAATGTACAACACAACATAACTTTGTACATGATTTTCTTTATAATTATTAACCACTGATAAGTTTGTTCAATAAGAAGGTAAAAAATAGTCAAATCAACTCTCAGCAAGAGAAATCTTTTAGCATTACTTTCGGATGAAGAAGTATGATTGAATCCTGATGATTATATTTATTTGCAAGGAATCTTTGTTATAACTACAACTAACTAGCAACAATTGAAATCTTACAAGGAATGGTCAATGTTAAATGGTTTTCTAAAATATACAGTCATAAGTCTGCAGATTGGGCCTTAGTGATATAGCATTTAGGGGGAAAAAAGATCTGTGTATTTGTGTGTACCGGCCATCATGTAAAAATTGATAATTCGTTCTTACCTTGTGTAATAAAAAAGTAACAAATGAGTGAGGGTATTGGCCCAGCTGATAAAGAGCGCCTTCACTCTTAGTACTACAAATATGTCAATGGCATGGATGCAGTTCAGTTTGATTTTTCTGAGGTTATACATTTCAAATAGAATCATGGACAATACTGTTTATGGATTGGTTTGCATCTCACTAACTATTATTTCCACTTATTTGGATATGTAAAAGAACCAATTATTATTCAGGGTTAAGTTTAGTTGCATTGAGATATGTTTATTCCACTGAGTATTATAAAAAATCTGATTGTTGAAAATTGGTTTTGCATCTCCTTTAATATTGTTTCCACATATTCAGAATGATTTTTGCAGTAAAGTTTAGTTATTAATAAATTTATAACATATTTTTTTCTTCCATATGGAAAAGCAGTTGTCCAAATAGAGGTGACCTATGCCACTCTTATAGCTAAGAAAACGACCTAAGCTTCCTCTATTTCAGCTCAGATTATTTTACATGAACCAAAATAGTTAAAACTAACTATAAGCATTCTCTATTTTCTTTTATAAGGAATGTTGACTGGTAGATCTCAAACCACTGTTATATGTACACTCTTTGCGCCTTCATATGATGTTTATTATCAATTATAATATTCTACCTATAAACTGATAGGGTTACAAAATAAAACCTACGTTATCAGCAATCTGATATGATGTTTAATATTCATATGATGTTTATTAAGAATTAAAAGCTGATGATAATAATTAACTATGAATAGTTCTGGTAACAAAATAAAACCTACGTTATCAGCAATCTGTTATGATATAGAACCAATTGGTGCGAGACTTTAGCTGGATGGTTGCATGTCAAAACCTTATAACGTCAGAACCTATAAAAAATGAAACTAATTAGTAGATATAAATTTTATAACAGAGGAAACATGAAACTGATTATAAACCACTATTAACATCAGAAGAAATATACCCTTTATATTGCCAAATTCAATTTTTTATTTAGATTATCCTTGTAACTAAATGTGTGAACTATGGGTAAAGAAACAAATTCACTGATTGAAATTGTAAGCAGCCTAGCCCAAGTTAGAAAAAAAATCAGCTAAGAATCTGAAACCATATCTCATCGAATTTCATATGCAAGTATATTGTCAGGTCAACATCCTAGTTAATGAGCTCCACAGCTTGGTTCATAATTTTGATTTATCACTGCTCAAACTGCAAAACAAATGGTAAAGCTATCACAATATTCATACACAGTTAGCTTGGCTTAATGAAAGTCAGTTCAAATTAATTAGTTATAATACTCTAAAGCAAATCATAACCGATTTAATAACAATTTCTGTTACCATTCTGAAACTTCCATTTATAATATTTTCTTGTAATAAAAGATAGCCTTTTTTTATACTTGATTCCTTGACTTAACAATAAATATGCATGTTGTTCATTTGTATTAATTTGTATTACAGAGAACTGTTGGAAGAAAAAGGTTCTAAAATCAGGAAAAGCAACACCAGTTTTGAGCTATACACCAGTACAAGATATCCGATACTTTCTTTGATTCTAGAAGACCTTAAGGTACACATTTTTTTTTCATTGTACATGCTAACAAGATACATCAATATAGCTTATTATTTCCATATGAAAAGTTTAATGAAGTCCACTGGTTTGTATATTTTACAGATATAAGCTTCATATATATGCTTTAGAATTGCATGATATTTATTTATCAAAATATATGCTAAAATATATGGTTTATTACCATTTACTTATCATTACATTCATGTTTCCCTCCACACTCGCAAAATCATGGACAAATGCATATATATAATGCATATATACAAATTAGGACTTTTGTCACAGAGTTTAGATTTGTAAATAACATAGTTGTTCATATACCTACCATGCGTAATAATAGAAGCTGATCTTGTGGAATCACTACACCACATTTTCTATTACTTTTTGTGTGTTCTTTCATTTATATGTTATTTCTTTCTTTAAAAAATGATGCATATCAACAAAGATTATTGACCTTATTTGCTGTTAAATTGGGCAATCTTATTTTTTGTCATTTTAGTTTGTAATACATCAAATTAATAGCCAAATTGGATTATTATATTTCCTTTCTGTCCTTTTTCAAATTTGAACCTTACATGCATTTTAGTTACCCTTTTGCATAATTCGATATGTACAACACTAATTTAAATCATTTTGTCTATTTATAGTAGGGTAATGTTGGTTGCAGTACATACATATTTTCTTTTGTAAAAGTCAGTGATGCATTGCATTTTTTGCTTTCTGACATTAATTTCTCATTTTCAGAAGTTTACAATTTTTTTAAAATCATCTAGGCATTATGATTTTAAGTTAAAAAAAATCATTGCAACATGACTTTAATTGTTACTCTGTTTTTGAAATTCATTGCAGTTTCGTAAAATGTGACAAATAAACAATTCTTATATAATATATTGATTTGTCTGAAGTTTATAAATTTTGCTTGTCTTATTATATTTCTTTTATAGCATGAAAATGATCTGTTTTATTTACTAAGGATATCCCAATTTAAGTTAAAAGTCCTCAGCTTACTAAGGATATCCCAAAAAACGTCCATTTATTTAATTCCTAATAGCATTCCCAATTTTGTTTTATATTTGTTTATGCTTAAATCATTTTAATTATGCACAATATTTTTCTTTAATAGGCCATAAAAACATCATGATCGTAGTTTGTCTTTTTTTTCAAGCAGTAATGCTTCTACGATTCTATTTTTTTTTTGTTACTTGAATTGAAAATTGCGGTGTCCTGCTTTTATTTTTAGAGTAAAGGGCTACACGCACACGTCAAAAAATTCATGTAAATCCTTAGAGATTTTTTTGGCCCCGTCTGACAAGTGTTGTATATGATCGTTTTATAGATATTCGTTTTTTCATAGAACGGACATCTATATTCATCTGATACAATATTTGTTGGATTTGTCCCAATATTGGACAAGTTACAAACACAATAAAGTAATCACATTTTATAAATCATTTCAGGTTGAATGGTTCACAAAATTTCGATGGCACTTCCTTTTTGTTCCCTGTGTACACGTATTTTTGTACGATACAGGGAATAAAGGGAAGTGCTGCCGAAATTTTGTTGAATCGTTTAACCCGAAATGGTTTATAAAATGTGATTACATTATTGTGTTTGTAATGGGAAGTAGGATGACCAACCTTCAAAGTTATTGTAATGGAACTTTAAAATGAAATGAACACTATATTTTTGTTTAACAGGTTCAAAAGGTAAAACTTGAAATTTATGTCTAACTCAAGTTCAAGAGAGTGGATTAAAAGTCCATATAGAAATACTGAAGAATATAAGCAAGGCGTTCGAGACTTCATTAGTTTTGTGAAGAATCACTCATCCCCCGATGTCGAAATATGCACTTGCCCTTGTATCAAGTGCAAGAACTCTAAAAAGCTCTCATTGGAAAGCGTTGAGAAACATTTAATCATTCATGGTATGATTAAAACATATAATAGATGGTTTTTCCATAGAGAGATGAACAAGAATAACACGGGGGTGAATCATACGCAAAATATTATTCCAGATTCTCATATCCAAGATCAAATTCAAACCGACCATTGTGTAGAAGGAGCTCTTAGAAATCTCATAGACGATGCTTTTGGAGTGCATAATATGCCCCAAACTAGCCGTGAAGAGGATGTTCAAGAGATAAATATAGACAATTCTCATTCGTACCACGGAGAAAAGCACAAAAAATATACAAACAAAGCAAACGAAAAACTTTATTCTTCTTGTGAAGATGGGCTTACAACATTAGGCGTAATTGTTGAGCTTCATAACCTTAAAAAAGAATTTAATTGGTCGGGAAACAGTATGACTGAGTTGTTGAAGCGATTAAAACGTTGGCTTCCAAAGGAAAATAATTTACCTAACAAGTATCCCACAATGAAGAAAATATTAAAGGATCTAGGAATGGAGGTGAAGTGCATACATGCTTGTGAAAATGATTGCATATTATTTTGTAAAGAAAATGTTGATGCGAAAGAATGTCCTCAGTGCCATACACTAAGGTATAAAACTAAAAAAACAGTGTTAGGGGAGGTCAAATTAACGAAAGAACCAAGAAAAGTTTTAAGATACTTTCCTATAATTCCGAGATTAAGTAGGTTATACACTATACCATGGATAGCTCGTAAAATGCAATGGCACAAGAAAGCCACACCCTCTTGGAATTCCATGCGACATCCTATGGATTCAGCTGAATGGAGATCAATCAAAAGTCGATGGCCAGAATTTGCTAATGAAGGACGCAATGTGTGGCTTGGTATTGCTACCGATGGGTTTAACCCAAATGGCGTTCTCTCCAATAGTTATAGTTGTTGGCCTGTTTATATGATACCTTATAACCTACCCCCTTCGTTGTGTGTGAAATCACAATTTGAAATGTTGACTCTTTTAATTCCTAGACCAAGAGCACCAAGTCAGGACATTGATGCATACTTGGAACCTCTTATATATGATTTAAAACATCTTTGGAACGAAGGAGTGTCTGTTTTTGATGCGGATAAACAAGAAAATTTCAATATGAAAGCAATATTATTATGGGGAATTCATGATTTACCAACATTTGGTAACTTATCTGGTTGTGTGACTCACGGTTATAAAGCGTGTCCTGTCTGTGCTATCGAGACGGAATCAGAGCACATCGGCAACTAGATCGTCTATCCAAAATATAGAAGGTTTTTGAAGGATGATCATCCATATAGAGCATTAAAACACGGATGGTATAAGGATATTGAATATAAAGAGCCTCCGACTCGGCTAAGGGGCTCGTCTCTTTTAGAAAAGCTTGATCGTATCAAATATATTCATGGAAAACTACCACAAAGCAGAAAGAGAATGATTTCTGAAGCTTATGATAATATAGATTGTCTTGTTGATGATGAAGAAAGACCGGCATGGTACAAGAAGTCAATTTTGTTTGACTTGGATTATTGGAGCAATCATAAAGTTCGTCATACTATTAATGTTATGCATACTGAGATAAATGTTGCTGAACATCTCATCAACTTTATGTTTGTTAAAGGAAAACAATCTTCTAAATATGCATGGGATAAGATTCACAAGCTACAATGTTGTCAAGTCCTTAAAGATGCAAAACTTCCATCATGTCTTGCAACAAAGTTACATGGTCTTATAGGTCTTCAACCACCTAGTTTGCAAATTAAGAAGACATATGATTATCATATTATTATTCAATATTTGCTCCCTATCATGGTTCAACATGCATATCCAAAGTGTCGCGAGTTAAGACGAGCATTTCTACAAATAAGCTTGTACTTCAACATAATATGTTCGAAAGTTCTAGTTCGAGAACATGTACAAGCGGCCAAAGATATGATTGCTAAAGCATTATGTGTGTTGGCACACTATCTTCCAATGCACTTTTTTGATATAAGTATCCATTTGATGGTACATTTAGCAAATCAAGCTCTACTCTATGGACCATCAAATTATATATGGATGTATCCATTTGAAAGGTAAATATTGTTTTTGCATTCGAATTATTTTACCTAACTACTTTGAAGTAACTAACTGTAAATATGCATATTAATTTTTTTGTCCTAGGGCTATGAAGGATTGTAAAAACATACCTAGTAATAAAAGGTATATTGAAGGATCAATTTCTGAAGCATACCTTGTTTCAGAATCAGTTCGATACGTAATGGAATATATGCCAAACCCACGTGATGGAAATCATAGCTCTAAACAGGCATCCTTTTTAGATGAGAATGGTGATGATATATATATGAGCGTTCCATCGTTGAAGGTAAACCGTTAAAATTATCTAGAGTGCAACGATCACAGATTCGACGATGGTTACTATTTAGAATTGATATACCAGAACGAGATGAATACTATAGGTTATCTATTTTCACCTTTTTTTCAAATACTTGTAGCACAATATATAAATAATATATATATTTTTATTTACCATGATATTCAATCTGTAGCGCATACCGCTTATCTTTAGAAGACGGTCTTCGTGGTAAAAGGAAACCAATCACAAAAGCAGAAGTAATAATTCAATCTGAATTTGTTGATTGACTACACAAGAAGGTATGCTATATTTATTTGAAAGTAATGTGTTTCTTTTTATCTAATCTTATTCTATTAATTTTGTTAATTTTAACAGCTTGTGGAAAAAAATGCATGAACACAATATTATGGTTGTATGTCAGTGGTCCAAAGTGGGATGTCAGAACTTATCTTAAGTATAGAGTGAATGGCTATACGTTCTCTCCTCGGCATTATGACGACACCATTTCAACGCAAGATAGTGGTGTCTGCATGGATGCGATCACTACATTTGTTGCAAGTTCAAAAGATCTAAATCCTACGGATGATAATACTACTTGGTATGGTATTATTAGAGAGATCATGGAAGTTGATTACTATGATTTTCAACATATGGTATTCTATTGCGACTGGGTGAATGTTGGAGATAAGACAAATGGTTGTAAGGTTTGCCCTGATACAAATTTGTTGATGGTAAACTTAATGAAGCTCAAGAATACCGATGGAGTATATGATGAACATGATATTCTCGCGTCCGAAGCAAGTCAAGTATTTTACATAAAGAACACACAAAATTCCGATTGGTCTATTGTTCGACGCTCTCCTAAACGCATGATGGATAACATAGATGATTATGAAATACCAACCACGTATCAATCTATTTTGAAAGAACAACCAAACTTAGAACCATTATTGAAATGTATTCAATAGAAATCAACTTGTTGATTGGAACTATATTGCATGTATTTTGCTTATTTTGATCCATGTATTAACTCTTATTGATGTATCGTACAATCGTGTTGTGTTGTGAAATGTATGGTTTTCTTTTATTAATCATGTTGTGTTGTGAAATGTATTAACTTTTATCCATGTATTTTGTTTGTCTTTTTTATATAGATTTTTCATCAAAATGACAAACGATTATAGCGCAAATGCAAATTTAAGTACAACTGAGACTGTTGAACCCCCCTCCAAAGGTAAAAAGTACTTTATAATAGTTAGCGTTGAGGGTGCAAAGGGGGATAATGCAGATAAATGGAGTTCACGTTGTGGTGCTTTGATTCGTTGTCATATACCTATTGGCTACAAAGAATGGAGGGCGGTAGATGGCTTCTATAAGGATAAACTATGGGAAGGACTTTTGGTACTAGTCTTATTTATATTTTTATTATCATCAATTTCACCATCAAGTTTAAATTATGATATATTTAACCATTTCATGATTTCTTTATTTTTTTCCTTTTTTGTGATAGGAAGAATTTGACATGGATTTAGATCCTACCATAGCTCGACCATTATTAGAGAAACATTTTCCACCGTTTTATAGATCATTGAAGTCAACATTACGAAACAAACTTCTTAAAGTTGATAAAACTATGATTCCTAAACGTGTTGCTATTGATAGATGCCCAAAGGATATAGATAAAGTGTGGTGGGAAAAATTCCTTGATATTGAGTATACGAATGTAAAGATGGAGCAGTGTAAGGCAAAAGCAAAAAATAGAGCAAAAAACTCGATCACTCATACTCTAGGAAGGAAACCTTACCATAGAGTGCATGATGAAATGGTATTAAAATTATCTTTTGTAAATAGTTTATAAAATGTTATATTAATTATGTGTTGTCAACTTTGATCTTTCTTGTAGGTAGTAGAAAATCCAGAAGAAGATATTTCACGAACAACGGTTTGGAAGGCTGGACATAAAAGAAAATCAGGAGAAATACTACCATGTGCCGCGGAAAAATATGTAAGTGTCAGTTTAAAACAAATTTCAACTTATTCCATTGTGTGTTTAGTTTAAATTTGAACTAAACAAATGAAAATTAGGAACATTTCTGATAATGGAATGGTGCAAGAGTTAGTGGTGAGGGACTGGCTTTATATGCAATTTGGTAAATATAACTTTTGAAGACAAATACAACAACTTCCTATGTCTATAGGATTACAATATTCATATGTCTATGTCTTTCCACAAAAATAAGGCTGTTACTGAATGGGTAGTAGTTTTTCTTCCCTTGTCATGCACTACTTTATAACTTGTTTTTCACATTTCTGGGTTTATGGGTGAGAGCATTTCTTGCATGGTGAGTGTAAGAGCAATTTTTTGACTTATTATGTTCCCATCAAAAGGAGGGCAGTTAACAGTAATCATGGACTCCTTTGAAAAGATTTGACCTTTGTCTCGATCCTTGGATCTACTTCTAGTGATTCTTGGGGAAATATTGTGATTTGTCTTCTTGTTAGGGGATCTAAGATTTCTTGTTCTGATTTTAGTGTGGCTATCCAAGGCTGGTGGACTGTTAGGGCAGTCTTCTTTGGAAGAAAGAGGATATGATTTCTCATGATGGGTCAATTTAGAATTACAAGGAGTTTCTTAAGATTCCATTGAAACTGTTTTTTCCTTTGGTTTCAGAATTGGTGGGGGATTTATTAAGAACATAAGATGATAGGGTTCAGCGGTTGCAGATTTGGCAGAGTGGAGATTTCCAAAAGAGGCACCTTGAGCGAACTCTTGATAAAGGTTTGGTTTTTCTGAATTATAACAACTTCTTTGGATATTAAAAAGGGATCAAATATTGAGATGGTGTTAATGTCAGCATTATCCATGCACTTTAAAAGATTTAGAGGAGGTTGTGAGAGAGTTTAATGGCCTTCTTGGAGTTTAAACGAACGATTTGAGGAGGTGGTTGCATGGGATGGTTTGGAAGAGAGGTTGGAGAAAGAACTGGAAGAATGCTTTGGAAGAACTGCAGTAGATGCTTTGCATTTCTTTGAATTATCTTCAAACTTATCTTAATTTCTTGGGATTTTGGTTGAGATTTGTAAAGCATTATCTATGATGCTGCAGTTATCTAATTCTTGCAAAATTGCATATTTATTGTTATGCACAAAAGACAACATGGGAAATTTATCAAATAGTGGACACGTTGATCTTGATTGGTTGCATTATTGTTGGCAGGTTGGGTGTTGTATTGTCGGTGGAAAGTGTAACATAGGGAATGATTAGGTGCATGCTAGCATTAACATTTGTGGTTGGAAACTGATTGGGTTAATTATTGCGGATGCATTGTTGTTGGAAATGGGACAAGTGGGTTGATCTGACTGGGTACAAGTCGAAGAGTTATTAATTTTTTCTATATAAGTTTTCTAAAACTTTGTATGTGGCTACCTCTGATTTTCTCTCTAAATATTTTTCCCATTTACTTTTCTCCTGTAGCTCCACTGATTTTGATGCATGGCAACTTGTTTCTTTTTAATCACTTGATTCAACTTTTAATTGTTTTGCTAAACATTGCTAGCATTCACATTACGTGGACAAACGGTGATGTTGTGACCAAATGTTATGACTTGATTAATATAACTTGTTTTTCACATTTCTGGGTTTATGTTATGACTGTTATCTTAACAACTTTATCTAAGACCTAACCTGTAATGGGCATTTCATTTTTTCATTTTATTTTTGCAGTCAGCCAAAGCAGCAGTTTTTGGAAATTTTGTTTTTGCATTCCATTTTTTAGTTGATAGGTATGAAAATGCAGTCAGCCAAAGTAGCAGTTTTTTTGCATTGGATATGTTTATCTTGCAATTCATTTTTTATGTTTTTGCATTACAAAAAGAATGTAGACCTGTTTGTATTTTAAAATAGACCATGAAGTAGTTGGAGTAGCATGAGCCATAGTTTACTGAAGTGCTATAGGTTATATGGATAACAAATTAACTACATCTTGAGTGTCCTGTTATACACTCGGATAATAAACTACATAGTTCATTGGCTCAGTTTCGAAACTGAGTCGAAACGGCTCAGTTTCGAAACTGAGCCGAAACTGAGCCGGGGCGCAGTTTGAGCCCAGTTACATTATTAATTATCAACTTAATTTAATGTTCAATTTAATTATTATAAAGGAACTGCAAATTCAACTTAACGTGATATTAAATGCAGGCACTTCTAGAGGAAGCGAAAAAAAAGAGGAAGTTGGATGCTAGTTCTAAGGGTGGAGTCGAAGATCTTGAAGATGACCCAATTGCGGAAGTTTTTGGTTCTGACACGAAGAAAAATTATTGTCGAGCAATTACTTCTACTTCTTCTATAAAACAAGTGAAGATGGCTCGAGCTGTAAAAGCTGTAACTGAAAAGAAGCAAGCCATGGATTTGACTATTTGGAAATTGGAGATAGAAAGGCAAGTAGCTAATCAAGTTAATAATGCCATCAATTCAATTACTTTAACTTATATGAAATTTATGCCTAGTTTGCAAGAAAAATATGTTGCAAGTCCTACGACTCCACAAACGGAAGGTGCTTCTAATTTAGGAGATTCTCATACAAACAATAATGTAGTTGTTACTCCAACCGTGTCAAATAATGATATTCGTTCATCTACAATGGAAAAGAAATATGTAATGCTATTGTCACAAGATTTAGAGAAGGAAGTAGCTAAAGGTTATGTTGGAACACAAACTATTTGTCATTTTAGGAAGGTGATACCGAATGTAGAGAAAGTAATTTGGGTGGATGATGTTCTTGAACCGGATGCACCAATTTATGATGGTCCTCAAAATGGAATGTACAAGTTATGTGATTTTTCAGATGGAGGTTTCGTTATATGGCCGGAGTTTCGTATTCGGTATTTGTAGAATTTCACTACGAAATTTACGTTGTCTTTTGTATTCCAATTTGACATTGTTATGAAGTAGTTGATTATGTATTGAATTAACCAACTTAATTATGTATTGTACTTGTTATGAAGTAGTTGACATTGTTATGAAGTAGTTGACTATGAAATTTATGTTGTTATTTGATCATGAATATTGTAAATTTTGGGTTCCTATTGAATGTAGTATAATAATGCTGTTAAAGCGTTATAAGCGTTGGCAATTAAAATATACCAATGGTTATAAGCGTCAGCATAGAAAATTAAACAATGTTGGATGGTTAATTTGCCAACGTTTATAAGTGTTGCTAAATAATATACACCAACGTTTATAAGCGTTGGCGAATACAACCTTCCAACGCTTATAAGCGTTGCTAAATAATATACACCAACGTTTATAAGCGTTGGCGAATACAACCTTCCAACGCTTATAAGCGTTGGGAAACTAAACTCGCCAACGCTTATAAGCGTTGGCAATAAATTGCGACGCCCCTACAACGACGCTAATAAGCGTTGCTGAAACTGTTTGCGATAGTTATACTCGTTGGGAATCACTTGTTTTGGTGTAGTGTTTTGCTATGTTGTATTTATTACTAGGTATATTTCACCCAAGTGTATATATGTTTTGATTTATTGATGGTTGATTATTAAGTATGTTATACATGTCGTGCATGTGATACGAAGTATTTGAGAGTGTGAATGATTACACTTTGTTCTTTGGAATTTCGGGGATGAAATTCTTTTAAGGGAAGTAGACTGTAATACCTTGTAATTTCGATACTGATGTTAATATTGGTATTTTGGTAATTTCAGCTCTAAGGGTAAAATGGAAATTTTATAAATTAACGATCTAACAACGAGAGTTTTGCCATTGTGTAGAGTGAATTTTTCCAACCAATGAAGACTATAAACTTGTCAAAATCGAGGTTAGTATGAAGAAGGTATGAGCGTTTTAATATAATGAGCTTTAGTTAATTTGAATGGGCTTTGGCCTAAACATGAGTTGCATTTCAGATGTAATACATGCCTCGATTTTAGGAAATTCAAATTTAAAATCATTCTAAGTTGCATTTTTTTTCATTTCTTCTTTTTTTTGTCTAGAACCTATAGATATTATTCATATCTCAAAATATAATTAACCAATTTCAACATAATACATATCAAAATGAAAAGCATGGAGAAAGCTACATCCCAATGCCCATTTTGCTGGAGTTTTTAGGAGTTTTTGGATCTACCTATTTTTTGGATAGTGGAATTTTTGAGGAATTTGTTCTTGTTTGGCACTCTAATCGAGTGTTGGTGAGTGGAACCCCTTTATTTTGATATGTACTTCACTATGCTTGTTTAATATTGTGATTGCCTATAATTAGGAGGTGATTAGCTAAAATAAATGATAAATTATGATTTATACAATATTGTTTGAGGCTCTGGGACCTTAGAATGATATATAATGTGATACAAAAATTGTTTGATGAAAAATTGAATAATTTAGTGATATAAAAATCCTTAATATATATATATATATAAGCGCACACACCAATATCTGCTTAAACCTTATAGAAATGACTTTTTAGATTAAATATATAATGTTAGAAACTAAAATGAATTTTAGAGTATATTTTAATGTACATATAAGTAACATCATTTAAAAGCGCATAAATTATATATTTATGTGATCAAGCAAATTATACTCAATATATACATGATAATATGATTTTAAAATATATGATATGATGTTTAAAAATGAAATATGATGATTTCAAATGATAATGGTGATTTATTTAAAATTTAAATATATTTGAAGTATTTAATATTGAATTTTAAAGTTAAGGGAAATAAAAAAATGTTTAAGTTATGTGTGTGTGTAAGCAACTATGTGATTAATGGATGGAATTATATGGCTAAACTATTATTAGGTTATAGTATTAAACTCTAAAATAATGTAGTAATGAGATCACAACTATTTGGAGAAGAAAACTAAAAAGCAATGAGAAAGAAAATAAAATAAAAAATGTAATATACATAGGGTACTTTAGGCTCGGCTGTAGGTACGACCAATCGACTGGTCGTACCCAACCAGTCGACCAGTTGTACCGTTAGGTGGCAATATGAGCCTAGATCCAATACGGGGCCATATCGAATAACGTTTGTTTAAGGACCTAGTTTTCTTGTAATTCTCGATTCAAGTTAGTCGTGTTATGACATATCTTGTCAATGATTTATGTTATATCATTTGATGATTGATGTTGGTTGACGGATGCATAAATTATATATGATATTGTGCAAATGATTGATATTGTTTGCACTGATGCATTGTTTGTTTGCCACTACAGTTACCATGGTGGCTATGTGGGTGTACGAAAATGGGTTCATAGGAGATATGATGCTCAAGATCATATCATGACTAAGCTACGGGTCAAACGCAATAGGGTTGGGTGTGGCAGTATACGTGGGATTAATTATGCCACTGTCCATGTAATCTTTGATGTTGAATCATGACCTTATTTAGATGTTAATCAAATATAGTGTCGACGGACGAAATCTATGGTTGTAGATGATACAGGTTAAGGTGTTATTATAGATATATCATAGATATTATGATATTATATGAGTTTAGTTGTAGTATGCATAGAATAGATCTGTTACACTCCTAGCCTCTTGTATGTTTGATCCCTCTCCATATTCCTCTTTTGTATATCATTGTTATGTTGATGGAAGAATGAACTTGAACTGTAAGTGTAACAGCCCGATATTTTAAAGCGAAATTTTAATTAAAATAAAACATTTCGAAATATTGATTTAAATATAGTGTAGTAATTTGTGTGAAACGAAAAAATTAAGCGTTACATTTCGTTACGTTTTTGTCCGTTCTTAACTTTACTTTAGAATAAATTTTTTTTATGATGATAATAGCTATTTTAAATTCGGTGTAAAAATATACGTTATATTTTAAGAAACCGTTAACATTTTTAATTTATTTAATAAAAGAAATAAATCATATTGTACGTTACTTCGGGCGTTACGCTGTACGTGCACTGTTCCATGGTCCATTTATTTCAGCTGTATATTTCTGCTGAAATTTTCAAATCTTGCCTTACCTTGCCGTGAGAATTATTCCACTTCTTCCATACTTTTCGTTCCACTTAAATTGCATCTTATCCTCTCTGCCGTTTCAAACTTTATATTGATTGCCTTCTCTCTCTTCAAATTTGGAGCAGTTTTTTTTCACTTTCCACGTTCTCAAACAAATATATCCAGATCTCACTTTCTCTGTGCCTCCTTTTCAAACTTTCGTGCATCTCAAGGTAATGATTGTACTATTTGTTTTTTTTTTCATTTTTGTTTTCTTTTTGCTGTTATCTCGTCTCCACCAAGATTTCCACCCCTGCCATCTACCATTCACCACGTCTTCACCACATTCCACCCCTGCCATCTGCCGCCATGTCATCACCAACCCCACGATTCCAGCTCCTCCTCGCCACCTTCGCCTGATCCACCAGCCCACGCCAACCACGGCAACCACCAGCCTACCCCACCCTGTCACCTTTCCGACCTGCAACCGAACCCCAAACCACCTACCGTTCCTCCACCACCAATCCAGCCTACCACCACGTCATGATCCCCACGCCGAACCACTGCTCACCACCACGAGACAACCCTTCGCCAGAACCACCTCCACAACCCCATGCCGAAACCACCTCCACGTCACCACAACCCTCTGCCGAGATCACCACCCCCTACTCCAGACCGAAACCACCACGTCACCACAACTACAGTCCACCACCACGTCACAGCCCTGCCTCCAGGCACATCCCTACCCCGGGCCAGATCCACGAACCCAGGCCAGACCGCCACCACGTTAGCACCAGCCCCATGCCGAGCCAGTCACGCCTTCAACCCCGTGATTTCCGAGCCTCTTGGTTTGGAGTCGTAGTTATAAATTCCACCAAGTCTCTGCCTCATTGAAAAGTTGTTGTCACCTTGGATTTGAAAACAGAGATAGAGGGAAAAGAGAGAACTGGTTGGACACCTTTTGCATTTTTAAATTGTTGGATTTGGCAGACCAAGCTTTGCTTTAGTTTTGTTTTATTGCCTCTGCATTTTTTTTAGAAAAAAAAAGAAATGAAAAGCTGCCTGTCACTTGTACTTGTAGGATAGTTCTATTGAGTTTGTTTTAAAAAGAAAAGGGGGGGAATGCTTTTGGTCACGGGTTGGTATCCTAGGCTGTTTTACTGACCATTGCTTTGAGAAAAAAATGTTTTGTCACTTTACAAATATAAAGTTATAATCTATATTTTTAAAAAAATGGTCGTGTTATATTGTTTCAATTTTTCAACTTGTTTTTCGTTTGTCGCTTCATTTGAAAATTCGTTATTCGTGAAATCTTAAATATTTATTGTGCTTTTGGTTTGAATCCAGTCGGCGCATCCGCTAACGATTGATCGTGCTATCCGCGTGCTTTCAACTTACATCGTATTTCTTTCCGAATCTCCAGCTCCGTAGAGGTGAGTAAATCTCACACGAATATCTATACTTATATGATTGTGAAACGACCGCAACTGAATGTGTAGAAATAAATAAATAAATAAATGATGTTATAACTACCTGTGATTTATTTATAGTTGATGTTAATTGTTAAAACTGCATATCGTATCATCTGTTATATCTGTTCTTATTTTACTGTTATTCTATTCTGTTAAATCACACTGCAAGTTCCCTGTAGAATAGAATCACTATGGGTTGAAATGATACATACCCGAACGGACTTTAGAATAAGGGAAGGTCGTTATGGGCTGAAATGATAGGCCTGAGCGATTTTCAATTAAATTTTATTTACTTGGGATTGCGGGTTTGAAATGATAAAACCCGGATTTTTCTTTGTAAATTACGGATTGAAATGATATAGTATCCGTATCACTTGAATTAGGCTAGAAAATATTATACAGACCCGTGGTTATTTTTATGTATTTTCTGAATATTTTTAGATAATTTAAAAATTGTAATAATATTTAATTTGATTTAAACCGAATTTTTAAATGATTTATTTAAAATAGAAATGATTTTTTTCTATGTGATAAATATAAATAAATGGAGGAATATTGATTTTAAAACGAAACTTAAATTTTGAAATTTTGGAAAAAGGAAAAAAAAGAAAGATGGAAACTTAAGTTAATTTAATTGAAATTGAAATTTAGTTTTAAATTTGTGGAAAAATGAAGTTTAAGTTTAAGTGTTGAAATGAATGTAATAAGCAAATTGGTAAGTTTGGTTTTAACTTGTAAAATTTCTTTGAAATAAAATTTGTTAAAGGATTGAAATGAACATTTTTAATGTACGATTTTATAAGTTTTAACTAGGTAGAATCTGTAGCACTTGTTAAGTGTTGTGGTTTTTATAAATGAACCAAAAGACTAAAATGAACTAAAGCTATGATAGTACTTGGTAAGTGCTGTTGTAGCAGAAACTAAAATTGAACTTGAACTAATGAAAAGCTACTGTAGCACTTGTTAAGGACTGCAGTAGACTGAAATATGATTTTGTTTAAAACTGAACTGATATAACAATTTTAAATATTGTTTTGTTGAATAAAAATTGTTTTCGAATATAACCTACCGCCACACTTTTAAATACCGTGGAAGCTGAAAATTTTAATGCTTTTGTTTAAGTGAATAAGTGAACTCCGAAGGGTTAGATTTTGGAAATATAATATTGATTTAAAGGAATAATGACTTTGTGTTTAAATGGTTTAATTCGAAGTATATTTTGATAAATTGTTTTAAATCTATAACCACGGGTTATAATAACGATTGGTTGGCAAAGAGACCGGGATCGGATATGGACATACTCTCTGTCGATACCGAAAACCACTTTGACAACCGTGTACGCGGTGGAGATTCCAGAATGAAGTAGGATGGTGGCGACGTCCTTAAGGTATTACGTGGACCCAACTCCCGTGAGTTGGCATAAGGTGGCTAAAACAGGAGCGATCTCGGACCAGTGAGGTAGCACCTCTTCTCGGACACATTCCTTCGACATTATACTCTTACTTGTGATTTGACTAGATGGCCATCCTCCGATTTGGGAATGTTGTTCGAGGTGGAACGGTAGTGGCTGCTATGCGTATCCATCAGTCCGTGTGCGTAATTGGTATATCTACCCTGGCATTGCCTAGTTGTGCCGTGTCACCTACCATATCGAGCTTTAGTACGATTATGATTTTAAGATCCGACCGCGTTAAGGTTCTCCATTCCCTTAACGCTATTTTCCGATATGATTATACTTTACTTATGTAGACACTATTATAATAGCGAATATTACTACATAGTAGATAGTTTAACGGATCCTTAGAGGATGGGCGGTCCCAAGCATCTTCTAAGTTACTTGTACCTTTACTACAGTTCATTTGAGTTGGTTTACATTGTATAAGTATGTATATCCTGACTCGAGTGTTATGTTTTATTTTACGCTCGGGTCAGCCTGAGTATTCACAGCTTTGGATTCACCTTACTGGAGCTCGGAATCACTGGAGATTCTGCTTATCTAGTTATCTTCCTATTTCAGTTTCAGTTGTCTTATTTCAGCTTTCGTTTTAGAGACTTGTGTATTTGGGATTTCTATTGTACTTGTTTCAGAACTGTATTGGGTTTCAGACTATGTATTTTGTATTTGATTTTAGACTATGTATTTAGTGGCTTCATGAACCACTATGGTATTTTTAAATTCCGCTGCGAGTTATTCTGATATTTCTGTGTTTGTGATTCTGTGAATGATTTTATTTGCTCCAAATTTTATTACAATCTGTTATTTTGTATTATTCAAGTCTGACATGTGAGGATTATTGTCGATTTGAATGGTCCAAAATAGTGGGTCGTTACATTTGGTATCAGAGCTTTGGTTTAGGCAAACCTTAGCCTATGGAGCAAAAACTCATTAGAGATAGGGTAGAAACACCCTAGAATGAGTGAAATCAAACTCAGAATCATTTCCTTGTGAGTGAGCGTATTTTCAAAGTATAAAATGATTTTAAAATGATTTTTCAAATGATTTTTCCAAAGAATATTTTGATATAAAGTTTACTTGTTTTAAGAAGAAATTTTCTAAACTTCCTTCTTTCTGTATCTACCTTGTTAGGAATTTTGTTGTTAGGATATTCACCCAAGTGACCTCATCGTATTTATCTTAACTTATCTTTGTCTTCTCTGTACCTTGTCCTAAATTTATTCTTGATATTTCCAGGATGAATCGTGGAAATGCTAGAGGTAGGGGTCGTGGTATTGCCCCAGTTCCTCCACCTGTTGCACCCGTTAAGTTTACAGTTCTCTGCAAAGAATTCTCTCAGCTCGGTGGCACTAAGTTCACCGGTTCAGAAAGTATCATCGAAGCCCAGCAATGGCTAAGAAGTTTGGAAAGAATCTTTACTGGTTTAGAGATCACTGATGCCCAGAAGCGTCAGTTAGCAGCATGGCAGCTGCAAGAGTCAGCCCTAGATTGGTGGGAGTCTGTTACGACTCACACTAACGAAGGTGATCTTTCATGGGAGCAGTTTAGGTATCCTTTGTGTTAACTTGAATTTTTTCCCATTTCCTTTCTTTTCGAATCTATCTTAAGTTCGATTTGTATCTTCTTTCAGGGAGGCTTTTGTGGCAAAATGGATGCCCGAAGCCGGAAAATCTCAGCTTTACCGTGAATTCATGGACCTCAAGCAGGGTACCATGTCCTTCTCAGAGTATGAACGGAAGTTCAATGAACTTTCCAAATTCGGTCCTGGTCTTATCGACACTCAGCTAAAGAAGAATGAGAAGTTCATTTCTGGAGCTCGCCCAGAGTTCTACGATCGCCTTATTTCACATGTTCATGGCACATTTACTTAGTTCATGGATATGGCTATCCGCTATGAGAACCCTACTTCCAAGGGTCCTACTGCTTCTGGTACTCATGTCTCACAATCTTCCTCTGCAAATTCCAAGAAGAGAAAGCCCAACTTCCACCAGCAGAAGAAGAATTGGATCAAACATGCGGGCTTGGGATCTTCAGCATCTGCTCCTTCCCAGAGACATCCTATTGATCTTTCCTCCATTACTTGCTTCAAATGTGACCAAAAGGGACACTATGCCAATAGTTGCCCTAATCCGTCCAGTGCTGCTGTTCCTCCACCCCAGGTTACCAGGAACGATCTTTGTCATGTTTGTCTTCAGCCGGGTCATTTTAGGAAGGACTGTCCTTTATATCAGAAGGGAAAGCCATCTGGCGTATTTGCTGTCACATCTGCTTCATCACCTGCTCCTGCACCTACTCCTGCTCCTAGCGATAGTCAAGGTACTCTTCAAGGCACCTTTACTTTATTTCATCTTCCAGTTCGTGTTTTATTTGATACTGGGGCTTCACATAGTTTTATTTCTGATACCCTGTGTAAAAAGTTTGAACATCTCCTTTTACCTGAGTATGCTTCTGTTCCTCTTTGTGTTTCTAATCCTATTGGTGGCCCTGCAAATCTTAATAAGATTTGTAAACATGTGAAACTCCTCCATTCCGATCATAGTTTTAGTGGCGATTTCTATATCCTTGGTTTCGATGCTTTTGATTTGTTGCTTGGAAGTGATTGGCTTGATGGACACGATGCTCGTATCTCGTGTAAATCCCGAATTGTTTCTCTTAAGGATGATCGAGGAAATTCTTTGCTTATTCAGGGTCGTATGCCTCATGATTATGCTGGTAGCTTTATCTTTTCTTTAGATGCTTCTATTGATGATCTTCAGTCGACCCGTGTAGTTAATCACTACCCGGATGTATTTGGTGAAGTTACTGCTTTACCTCCCAAGCGGGAAATTGATTTCCGCATTGACCTCATTCCTGGAGTTCGACCTATAGTTCTTCCTCCTAGAAGAATGGCACCCCGCGAGAAGGTTGAGTTAAGGAAACAAATTGAAGACCTATCTTCCAAGGGTCTGATCAGACCTAG
Source organism: Allium fistulosum (assembly GCA_030737815.1). Classification (NCBI taxonomy): domain Eukaryota; kingdom Viridiplantae; phylum Streptophyta; class Magnoliopsida; order Asparagales; family Amaryllidaceae; genus Allium; species Allium fistulosum. Next base: position 1,623,434,547 of record CM060901.1, read on the forward strand.
TTTTTCTGAATGGGGAGCTGCGGTGGTTTTTGTCACCAAGTCCGATGGTTCTCTTCGGATGTGTGTTGATTATAGGGAGTTGAACAAACTCACTATGAAAAATAGATATCCAATGCCTCGCATCAATGACATGTTCGATCAGCTTTATGGTGCTACTGTTTTCTCTCAGCTTGATCTTGCCACAGGTTTTCACCAACTCAGAGTTGCTGAGGAAAGTATTCCTAAGACTGCTTTCCGTACTAAAAATGGATTCTTCGAATGGTTAGTCATGCCTTTTGGTTTGACTAATGCTCCCGCTTTCTTTGTTGACTTGATGAATCGTGTTTTCCGTGATGTGCTTAATAAATTTGTTCTAGTCTTTGTGGATGATATCCTCATATTCTCTAAGTCTGAAGAAGAACATGAGTCACATTTGAAGTCTGTTCTTGAGACTCTTCGAAAGCATCAGTTAAAAGCTAAATTTTCCAAATGCCATTTTTGGAAGGATGAAGTCCGATTTCTTGGGCATATTGTTTCTAGTAATGGAGTTTCAGTTGATCCAGTCAAGATCGCTGCGATCAATGTAAGTTCTCTTTCTTTCTCTTCATTTGCTTCATTTCAATTTACTCTATCTTTTCTATTATCCTTCTTTTTCCCTATTCTGTACAGGATTGGGAAACTCCTAAGACTCCTACTGATATCCGTAGTTTTCTGGGCCTCGCCGGTTATTACCGGAGATTCATTGAGAATTTCGCTCGGATTGCTGCACCTCTCACTGCTTTAACTCGGAAGAATGCTAAGTTTATTTGGAGTAGTAAGTGTGAAGCCGCATTCAATGAGTTAAAAGACAAGCTTACTTCCGCACCTGTTCTTACCGTTCCAAATGGAGATGAGGGATTAACGGTATACACTGATGCTTGTAGAGAAGGTTTGGGAGCTGTTCTGATGCAGGATGGTAGAGTGATTGCTTATGCTAGTAGACAGTTGAAGACTCATGAAGTAAATTATGCTGCCCATGATCTAGAGTTGCTTGCAGTTGTTTTCGCTTTGAAGCTTTGGAGACATCATCTGTTGGGTACTAAGTTCGAGCTTTTCACAGATCATCAGTCTTTGAGGTATATTTTTTCTCAGAAGGATTTGAATCAGAGACAAGTTAGGTGGTTAGAGTTCCTTGCTTCTTATGACCTCGACATCAACTATACACCGGGAAAGGCTAATGTAGTGGCGGATGCTTTGAGTAGGAAGAAAGCTTTGTTGTGTCAGATTGTTGTTTCTTCGCCTCTTGTGGATCGTATTATGGCTAGACAGGACGAAGATCAGATGCTTAGATTGATTAAGGAGAATGTTCGAAGTAGAGTGGGAGGTAGTAGTCTTGATGGTAATGGAGCTCAGATTGACGATAAGGGTGTATTGAGGATTAATAATAGGATTTGTGTCCCGAATGTTGATGGATTGAGACAGGAGTTACTTCGGGAGAATCATCAGTCCAGACTTTCTATTCATCCAGGCGTAACCAAGATGTATCAGGATATGAAAAAGTTATATTGGTGGAAAGGTATGAAGCGAGATATTTCCATTTTCGTCAATAGGTGTGCGACTTGTCAGCAAGTCAAGGCAGATCATCAGAAGACCCCTGGTTTATTGCAGCCTCTTGAGATTCCCAATTGGAAGTGGGAACAAGTTTCTATGGATTTCATTGATGGTTTACCGAGGAGTAGGAAGGGTAACGAGAGTATCTGGGTTATTGTGGATAGATTGACCAAATCAGCTCATTTCATTCCGGTCAAGTCTACCCGTTCAGCTTCTAGTTTGTCTGAGATTTACATGAGGGAGATTGTTCGTCTCCACGGAGTTCCTCTCAGTATCGTTTGTGATCGTGATCCTATCTTTACTAGTAGATTTTGGAAAGCCTTTCAGGATTCTTTGGGTACTCATCTAAATCTGAGCACTGCTTACCATCCATAGACCGACGGTCAAACGGAAAGGGTGAATCAGATTTTAGAAGATCTTCTTCGTGCTTGTGTGCTTGATTATGGAGGATCTTGGGAAGATCATCTCCATCTTGTCGAATTCACTTATAACAATAGTTATCAGGCCAGTATTGAGACTTCTCCATTTTCTGCTCTTTACGGACGACCTTGTAGATCTCCTTCTTGTTGGATTGAATCCGGTAATCGATTGGTTCTTGGTCCTGAGATGGTTTTGGATGCTTCAGAGAGAGTCGAAGAGATTAAGAGGAAGATGAGGATTGCTCAGGATAGACAGAAGAAGTACGCCGATCGTCGAAGACGGAGTTTAGAGTTTGTTGTTGGTGATTTGGTTTTCCTTAAGGTCTCTCCCTTAAGGAATGTTATTCGTTTTGGTCGTAGAGGAAAGCTATCTCCTAGATTCGTTGGTCCTTTCCGCATTTTGGAAAGAATTGGCTCTCTTGCTTATCGTCTAGATTTACCCGAGAAATTTTCTGGAATACACAACGTCTTTCATGTATCTCATCTTCGTCGCTATCTGCATGATCCATCTCTTATTATTCAGCCTTCTGCCCTTGATAGTTTGGATATCGAGCCAAATCTGACTGTTGAGAGGAAGCCACTTCGTATTGCCGATCGAGGTACGAAGCAGCTAAGAAGAAAATCTGTCAACCTGGTCAAAGTGCAGTGGAGCACTGATGAACGGGATTGCACCTGGGAGACGGAGGAGAGCATTCGTGCTTCGAATCCAGAATTATTTATTTCAGGTATTTTTGCTATTCCGTCTTATCTTTCTTTGTTATCCTTCTTCGTTCCTTTTCGAGGACGAAAAGCTTTGAGTGGGGGAGAGTGTAACAGCCCGATATTTTAAAGCAAAATTTTAATTAAAATAAAACATTTCGAAATATTGATTTAAATATAGTGTAGTAATTTGTGTGAAACGAAAAAATTAAGCGTTACATTTCGTTACGTTTTTGTCCGTTCTTAACTTTACTTTAGAATAAAATTTTTTTTATGATGATAATAGCTATTTTAAATTCGGTGTAAAAATATACGTTATATTTTAAGAAACCGTTAACATTTTTAATTTATTTAATAAAAGAAATAAATCATATTGTACGTTACTTCGGGAGTTACGCTGTACGTGCACTGTTCCATGGTCCATTTATTTCAGCTGTATATTTCTGCTGAAATTTTCAAATCTTGCCTTACCTTGCCGTGAGAATTATTCCACTTCTTCCATACTTTTCGTTCCACTTAAATTGCATCTTATCCTCTCTGCCGTTTCAAACTTTATATTGATTGCCTTCTCTCTCTTCAAATTTGGAGCAGTTTTTTTTCACTTTCCACGTTCTCAAACAAATATATCCAGATCTCACTTTCTCTGTGCCTCCTTTTCAAACTTTCGTGCATCTCAAGGTAATGATTGTACTGTTTGTTTTTTTTTTCATTTTTGTTTTCTTTTTGCTGTTATCTCGTCTCCACCAAGATTTCCACCCCTGCCATCTACCATTCACCACGTCTTCACCACATTCCACCCCTGCCATCTGCCGCCATGTCATCACCAACCCCACGATTCCAGCTCCTCCTCGCCACCTTCGCCTGATCCACCAGCCCACGCCAACCACGGCAACCACCAGCCTACCCCACCCTGTCACCTTTCCGACCTGCAACCGAACCCCAAACCACCTGCCGTTCCTCCACCACCAATCCAGCCTACTACCACGTCATGATCCCCACGCCGAACCACTGCTCACCACCACGTGACAACCCTTCGCCAGAACCACCTCCACAACCCCATGCCGAAACCACCTCCACGTCACCACAGCCCTCTGCCGAGATCACCACCCCCTACTCCAGACCGAAACCACCACGTCACCACAACTACAGTCCACCACCACGTCACAGCCCTGCCTCCAGGCACATCCCTACCCCGGGCCAGATCCACGAACCCAGGCCAGACCGCCACCACGTTAGCACCAGCCCCATGCCGAGCCAGTCACGCCTTCAACCCCGTGATTTCCGAGCCTCTTGGTTTGGAGTCGTAGTTATAAATTCCACCAAGTCTCTGCCTCATTGAAAAGTTGTTGTCACCTTGGATTTGAAAACAGAGATAGAGGGAAAAGAGAGAACTGGTTGGACACCTTTTGCATTTTTAAATTGTTGGATTTGGCAGACCAAGCTTTGCTTTAGTTTTGTTTTATTGCCTCTGCATTTTTTTTAGAAAAAAAAAAGAAATGAAAAGCTGCCTGTCACTTGTACTTGTAGGATAGTTCTATTGAGTTTGTTTTAAAAAGAAAAGGGGGGGAATGCTTTTGGTCATGGGTTGGTATCCTAGGCTGTTTTACTGACCATTGCTTTGAGAAAAAAATGTTTTGTCACTTTACAAATATAAAGTTATAATCTATATTTTTAAAAAAATGGTCGTGTTATATTGTTTCGATTTTTCAACTTGTTTTTCGTTTGTCGCTTCATTTGAAAATTCGTTATTCGTGAAATCTTAAATATTTATTGTGCTTTTGGTTTGAATCCAGTCGGCGCATCCGCTAACGATTGATCGTGCTATCCGCGTGCTTTCAACTTACATCGTATTTCTTTCCGAATCTCCAGCTCCGTAGAGGTGAGTAAATCTCACACGAATATCTATACTTATATGATTGTGAAACGACCGCAACTGAATGTGTAGAAATAAATAAATAAATAAATGATGTTATAACTACCTGTGATTTATTTATAGTTGATGTTAATTGTTAAAACTGCATATCGTATCATCTGTTATATCTGTTCTTATTTTACTGTTATTCTATTCTGTTAAATCACACTGCAAGTTCCCTGTAGAATAGAATCACTATGGGTTGAAATGATACATACCCGAACGGACTTTAGAATAAGGGAAGGTCGTTATGGGCTGAAATGATAGGCCTGAGCGATTTTCAATTAAATTTTATTTACTTGGGATTGCGGGTTTGAAATGATAAAACCCGGATTTTTCTTTGTAAATTACGGATTGAAATGATATAGTATCCGTATCACTTGAATTAGGCTAGAAAATATTATACAGACCCGTGGTTATTTTTATGTATTTTCTGAATATTTTTAGATAATTTAAAAATTGTAATAATATTTAATTTGATTTAAACCGAATTTTTAAATGATTTATTTAAAATAGAAATGATTTTTTTCTATGTGATAAATATAAATAAATGGAGGAATATTGATTTTAAAACGAAACTTAAATTTTGAAATTTTGGAAAAAGGAAAAAAAAGAAAGATGGAAACTTAAGTTAATTTAATTGAAATTGAAATTTAGTTTTAAATTTGTGGAAAAATGAAGTTTAAGTTTAAGTGTTGAAATGAATGTAATAAGCAAATTGGTAAGTTTGGTTTTAACTTGTAAAATTTCTTTGAAATAAAATTTGTTAAAGGATTGAAATGAACATTTTTAATGTACGATTTTATAAGTTTTAACTAGGTAGAATCTGTAGCACTTGTTAAGTGTTGTGGTTTTTATAAATGAACCAAAAGACTAAAATGAACTAAAGCTATGATAGTACTTGGTAAGTGCTGTTGTAGCAGAAACTAAAATTGAACTTGAACTAATGAAAAGCTACTGTAGCACTTGTTAAGGACTGCAGTAGACTGAAATATGATTTTGTTTAAAACTGAACTGATATAACAATTTTAAATATTGTTTTGTTGAATAAAAATTGTTTTCGAATATAACCTACCGCCACACTTTTAAATACCGTGGAAGCTGAAAATTTTAATGCTTTTGTTTAAGTGAATAAGTGAACTCCGAAGGGTTAGATTTTGGAAATATAATATTGATTTAAAGGAATAATGACTTTGTGTTTAAATGGTTTAATTCGAAGTATATTTTGATAAATTGTTTTAAATCTATAACCACGGGTTATAATAACGATTGGTTGGCAAAGAGACCGGGATCGGATATGGACATACTCTCTGTCGATACCGAAAACCACTGACAACCGTGTACGCGGTGGAGATTCCAGAATGAAGTAGGATGGTGGCGACGTCCTTAAGGTATTACGTGGACCCAACTCCCGTGAGTTGGCATAAGGTGGCTAAAACAGGAGCGATCTCGGACCAGTGAGGTAGCACCTCTTCTCGGACACATTCCTTCGACATTATACTCTTACTTGTGATTTGACTAGATGGCCATCCTCCGATTTGGGAATGTTGTTCGAGGTGGAACGGTAGTGGCTGCTATGCGTATCCATCAGTCCGTGTGCGTAATTGGTATATCTACCCTGGCATTGCCTAGTTGTGCCGTGTCACCTACCATATCGAGCTTTAGTACGATTATGATTTTAAGATCCGACCGCGTTAAGGTTCTCCATCCCCTTAACGCTATTTTCCGATATGATTATACTTTACTTATGTAGACACTATTATAATAGCGAATATTACTACATAGTAGATAGTTTAACGGATCCTTAGAGGATGGGCGGTCCCAAGCATCTTCTAAGTTACTTGTACCTTTACTACAGTTCATTTGAGTTGGTTTACATTGTATAAGTATGTATATCCTGACTCGAGTGTTATGTTTTATTTTACGCTCGGGTCAGCCTGAGTATTCACAGCTTTGGATTCACCTTACTGGAGCTCGGAATCACTGGAGATTCTGCTTATCTAGTTATCTTCCTATTTCAGTTTCAGTTGTCTTATTTCAGCTTTCGTTTTAGAGACTTGTGTATTTGGGATTTCTATTGTACTTGTTTCAGAACTGTATTGGGTTTCAGACTATGTATTTTGTATTTGATTTTAGACTATGTATTTAGTGGCTTCATGAACCACTATGGTATTTTTAAATTCCGCTGCGAGTTATTCTGATATTTCTGTGTCTGTGATTCTGTGAATGATTTTATTTGCTCCAAATTTTATTACAATCTGTTATTTTGTATTATTCAAGTCTGACATGTGAGGATTATTGTCGATTTGAATGGTCCAAAATAGTGGGTCGTTACAGTAAGTAACGTTTGAAGGTGCAAATGATGAAGGCATTGCTTATGTCTTCAGTATTTATATATTGTATAAAAATAATCATCGGACATTATAGTGGGATAATATGGATTGGTTTGATTTGTAGATATATGTATGTTGTTTCCTTCGACCGTGGGCTCTGAAATATTTAGTTAGAATCTATTTTGTTTCTTGTTATCATAACTTAATGATCCATTGTTTATGGCTTTGGAGGTTTACGCATCATTTCAGCATTAAATCAAAGGGTCTAAAATACCAAGTTGTTGCATTTGGTATTAGAGCAAAACTTATTCTAACTTAAGGACTAAGACATATTGAGAGAGCATATTTATATTTCATAAATGCGCATGCACAGACACACACACATACATATATATATATATATATATATATAATATACAAATAGTCGAGATCGAGTAACTTAACAAAGACATAATTAGAACAAAGAAATGCTGGTAGGTTTGAATCCAAATTGGAAATGCCACTAGAGTTGATACTATGGATATTTCGAATGTAAATATCTTCATTTAGTTCTGCCAATATCTACAAGTGATAGGCCAGACCAGTGTTAACCCCACAAAAACTACACCTACTGCATAAGGAGCGGTTCTTGTCCGACAACCACCTAATGATGATTTCCCAAAGCTGTGCAAAGGTCTCTCTAGTCTGGGTGGAAAAATCTATGTCAAAACGAAACCTTATGCAGTGACGTAGGCATGACTAAGCGTATATGAGAAAATCTTCAATCTTTTAAACTTAAGTGATATTACTAGGAGACAATTGGTTTCTTGGCACCTACGGTGGGAAGCAATAAATTATGGGATATCGTTAACTCAGGGATTGATGAGTAGAATATCATTTTGGCAAAATTTTAAAGTAAGTTTGAGACTAATTTTTCTTAGGAGTTGAGAAGGGACTGTGTTAGAGAAGTTTGTCTACTTGAAACATGAGAAAATGTCAGTTGGAGATTAAATGAATCAGTGCAACAAGTTTGCCATGTTCAGGTTTGATTTGGTAAATACCCCAAACAAGAAGGCAATGAAGTTTGCGAAGAGACTGAATTCATAACTTAAGGAGTTGATGCTCAATCAGATTCCATATGGAACTACGCTTGAAGGGTTAGCGAGGCAACCTTGTTAAATTTGATTAATGGAGAGATAGTTAAGGATAGTTGAAGAAGGAAGTTAAGCAGAATCATCATCACCATAAGAAGCGCAAGGGAAATGGTCAGCAAGGAGAGTAGGATAAGTGTCAGCAATCATATGTAAGAGGTGCCATAGGAAGGGACACATAGCCAAGTAATGTAAGGTTGACCTCTCGTATACAAGTTCTATAACTGTGAATATATGTGTCATCTCAAGAATAATTTTCTAGCTCAATAGAAAGATGGACAAGTTATTAAAGCATGTGCTTAGAAAGCTGTTTTGATTGCTAGTATTATGCCACCACCTACTATGGAGAATGGAAAGCAGATTGTGATGGAAGGTATGTTGTGATATGGTTCTCCTATTCAAACTTTAATTAATGTGGGTGCATCTCATTCATTTATTTCAAGTACATTAGTCGAGAGTTTAGACTTTATGCCTCACATAATGCATGAATCTATTTCAGTATTGAATCCTATTAAAGGGAAAACTCATCTCTCTATGATTTGAAATTGGTTATACATGGTGTGGAGTCCTTTAGTGACACATATGTACTATGTTTCACATGGTATAGATTGATTTTGGAATGGAATGGATGACTTGTTATGAGGTGAGATTGGATTGTGATAGGAGGATGGCTTGGATGAGGCGTAATGGACTAGGAATGATCTTATTGTACATCGTGGTTCCAATGTTCCAACGATGATGAATTATTATCTATCCCATAGTGCAGGAATTCATACGCCTTTGTAACAGATTATGATCTTCCTACCCAAATAAAATAAGATTCTCTAGCCCTTTTGACATGTTAGCTATGCATAAGACTATAGAAGAGAGTCACAAGTTGGATAGAAAAGTTTAGGAGTTAGTGAAGGAAAGATCGCATGTGTTATTAGAGAGAAGTAAGTCTGAAATATTCCATCAAAATCATTGTAGATAAGAGATGAAAAAACATCAAAATATTTAGTTTAAGGAATGAAGTTATACTCGCATGATATATTAGAAGTTTGAAAGTATGATTGAAGCAGAGTTTCATTTCGAAAGCTAGATAGTAGAAGAGACATTGGTGATACCAGAATTTCAGTTGATTGTTTCTTGCTATCCAATTAACTAAGATCATTTAAAATGTGGTTGGAAATTTAATCTTAAAAAATGCTGAAGTTAGTTGTGTGATCGGGTCTCGGCGATTCAATAATTTCTATTTGTGATCCGACTCGATGTTTGGTCCATAGTTTAAATTTGTAGAATTATCGGTATCCATATTATTTCATATTGTATCATTGTAGTAATGATTGGTGATGAGGACGAATAACATTTTTATGATTTTTTGTTTTATATCACCGGTGAAGGTAGACGATCTGGTTGGTTTATGGATGGGTGTCAATGATCCAACGTATTGGGTACGTTACACCATACATGTTTGTTTTGGCTTGGGAGGTTATAAGATACTAGAAAAGTAAGTTGTCATCTTACCGTATACGTTTTGGTGTTAGTTATAAAATTATTGATATTTGAGTTGTTGTTGCAACTACAAGTATATTGTTTTGGATTTGGATTAAGTTAATGTAGAGTTTGCCTAAACATACGGTATTTTACTACTTAGATGTAATAAGGGTTCAACGCTATGTTCATTATGCTAGGACTCATCCATTTTCGAAGTTCCTAGATAGAGTTTCGAAGCACCATGAAAAAAGGTAGTTATCATTACATTTGTTGGATTGATATTGCGAGAGCCACCCAATTTTAAGTTGTCTCGTTCATGGTACTTGAGAAGCAAGATGATAAGAAATTATGTTTGGGAGAAATGCTATTATTTGTTGATATTAAAGAAATTATTGAAATTGGATTGTTGTTTGTAGAAGGGATCCTGACCTAAGTTAGTGCTAATATTTATATAAGAATGATTGTCGATGTTGTGCAATGAAGTGTATTAAGTTTTATGGATAAACATGATCTGAAGAATCAAGGAAAAGATACTTTGGTTTGCATACATTAAAATGCAGGGCAATTATACAGAGAATGAGATTTGGAGGTTCCAACATGATTTGGAGAAAAGGTTAGATAGATTCTTTTCACTCATCAAATTGAAGAAAGACTATCTATTTAAAGAACCTTTCATGAAGCAGTGACTTAAGGGTACATAGTTTATGTTGCATGCTAGGCTAGCTGCACGTAAGATGTACTACATAGTCAAGCACTTAAGCATTATCACAATTTTTTGTTAGAATTTTCACTTAGATTAAGATTTTTGTTAGCTACGTTTGAATGCCTGAATAGTATATGATTTCTTATGTTTGAATGTTTATTAGCTTATTGCTTGTATGTTATAGTACATTTATAAAATTTGTAGGTCTCTCAAAGATTGACAGCATGATACTTCAGTGTCATGATTATTTGGTGTTTGGAGAAGTGATATAATAAGTGAAGTGATGCTACTTATGTTAAATTGAATTTAGAAAGAGAAGTTATGTTATGTTCACATGGTTAAGACATCACCTAATTTCGACGTTCTTAGGTGAAATGGGAATCGTCCAATGATTGGTTCACTCAGGTGAGACATCGTCCACTTTTCAGTTGTCTTACCCTAGTATTCAGAAGATGAAGTGATAAGCATGCTACCAGAATGATCTAAGTGTTATATACGTGTATTTAGGTGTTGTATGAGGCTGTATTTCAATTGGAGCATTTTAATATTGTTATGCATTTCAACATCGGATTATTTGAGATAGCAGTATGAATTACAGAAGTTGTAGCTCCGCACATACATTTGACTTTAGTGTTTAGGGATGTGTGTACATATACACACACCAGTACTGCAGTTTGTTTAGTTATGATGAGAAGAGTGATCCAGCTAAGAGAACTACGAAAGTCGAAGAGAGGATCCAAGCTTTTCATTTTTGCTCTTTTTCGGAATATTTTTCCGTTTGCTTATAATATGTTTGTTTGATCTTGGTGTGACGACCCAGAATTTTTGGTTATTTGAAATTGAAATATTTAATTGATTTTAAATATTTGGAAGTTAGTTTAAGTTGAAATTCAAATATCAGGATTTATTTGGCAATTAAATTAATTAATTTAATTTTTGAAGTTGGGTAAAATATTTAATCTTCAGTTTTGAGCTTGTTAAAAATAATTTGACGTCTTGTAAATTCTATATTGATAATACTAAAGATAATAAAAGCTTCAGAATTGAATTTGAAACTGTATTGTTCAGTTTGAAATTTTATCATTTAAATCGATATTTAAAAAAAGCCTTCCGAGGCACAGTCTCGGAATTCGATGAAACCAGTTCCAGTGGATCCGTAATATTGTATTATTATTGGATTTCAATTTTCGTAGTATTTGGAGAGATCGTTTGGCCATACGATAAGTAAACGCATTGAAATTTATATTGAAATTTAATATAATAGCTGGGTCCAAAAAGCTATCTTTTCCATACGATCGAGTTTGGCCTCGAAACCTTTTCCATTGCGTTCAAAATAGGGGTATAACCTTTTAGACGCTTGGCGGCATGCCTCGATAGGAGATCGAGATTGTGAGTTGCAGAATTGATACGATTTAAATTTAAATTTAAAATATAATATTGCATTTGATAATGTGGCAAGCCTTTGCAACACGTATTGAGACTTAAAGCACGTGTCCTTCCAATTCAACACGCGTCCCCTTCCTCTTTGCAAAATCAAACAGCGAGGATTCAAAATTAAATTTAAACTCGAATCAAAACAAGAAAGGAATCATGGCCACGAATACTCTTCCTCCTCAAATCTCGCATATAAAAAAAAGGGTCGAAGTGAATTCGAATCTTTAGAACGCGGGCTCCTTTTCTTTTGCTCCTGATTCAATCAACGAATCGGAGTTCGATCGAGTAGAGTTCGATCAGTTTGGGGGTGCTTTCGAGGTCGTGGGCGAGGCGAGTGGGCCTGGGTTGCGTTGATTGGGATTCGAGTCGATCGACATTGAATCACGACAGTGGCAGGGCGAGCTGCGGCATGAGGGTTGAAGCGATTAGGGAGGAGAGTTAGCGATCGCGGCAGTGGTGATGAGCATCAAGTTCGATCTCGTTCTGAGCATTCTCGATTTTATTTCCTATTCGATTTTGAGGTAAAATTGATTTAACATTTTAATTATTTATTTACTCAGGTTAAAACTTTTAATCAAAACTGTGATTTCATTTCGTTCATCAGAGAATAATACAGTAAGGTATAAATTCTGTTTTATTCAAATATGATAAATATGTTATAACAGAGAAAATAAATATACATATTTTAAATTTACTTGTAATTTTAAATAGTGGAATTGGTGAATAAATTGTTAAGTTAACCTATTTAATTTATTTTAGTTACTGAAGGATTTTTTTAAAGAAAAATTATTGGTTAATTAAATTTGTTAAATGGAAATTGATTGTTCGATTTGTTCGAATATTAATAAAACCATAAATGTTTGTACAAGGTCAAAAAATCATGAAAACAAAGCTGGAATGGAAATGGATTGCAAAATAAAAGCAAAGGTGAGATCTTCTCACTCAATTGAAATTGATAGAAATTAAATTATTGATTGATTGTTTGGTTGTGATAGTATATATGATAGTATATATATATATATGTTTGGAGTGATTGATTTCCCGCATTATATAGCGGATGAGACCCTATGCGCCGCATAATAGCGGATGATATTATATAATCCCATATACCATGATATTCCACCTCGAAGTGGAATTGGTATTTAATTGTTGTACTAACATCTGTGGATGCAAGGAAACAGGTTGGAGGGATCCAACTGGATTCCTCAAATTGTTGAATTTATTTCATATGTTATGATGTGATTATTGATAATCTGTGAATGATTATATTGGTGAGTGAAATTTATTGAAGGCTATGGTTTGGCCGAATATATTCTGGTATTTTAAAATACCAGGATATATAATTGGATTTTTGAAATTTTTTTTGGCAAAACCAGCGGGGTTAAATGGCCCCTACCATATATTAGAAAGAAAAAGAAAAAAGAATTACAACGATCCATGGCAAACCAAAAGATCAAAAGAAAGAAAATACAACAACAAAATCAATACTGCCTAAATATACTAAGGATGGAGTTGACAAGTATATGCTTCGAAGTAGAAACACTTGAAAACACCCTACTATTCCTCTCCATCTAAATAACAGTCAAACACTTTTTCAAAACACGCATCAGCAATGAACTCTTCTGAGATTTCCATCTGGTAGCCTTGAAGATGCTAAACCATTCCATAGCAGAGTCTCTGATCGGGTTTGGAAAATTTATCATCTGCATACAGTGACCCCAATGAAGAAAGAATAGTCACATTCAAAAAAAAGGTGGAGAATAGTTTCCTTGAAATTATGGCAGAGAAGGCAAGTATCATCCAGAATAGATCCCATCACTTTAACTTTATCAAGCGTGTGTAACCCATTGTTAATAATCTTCCAAAGCAGTAAATTCTCTTTAGGAATAGAGCCATGATTCCACACTCTAGAGTGCTAAGGAAACAAAACATATTGAGAGGGGTGTTGCATATTGAAGTAGACTAAACTTATTTGATGAGGTTTATGACACCACACAGCATGGATATCAGAACATGAAAAGGAATTATCATGGATGTTCTCCCAGCAGGCACGGACAGTGGTAAAGCTAGAAGAAGGAAGAAGCAACTTACCATCAAACCAAACAGTAGAAACACTAGCTTGCTCAGAAATTCCAGTCATGACTCTGATGTTGTAGCCAATCAAATCTGCAAGAATGATTCCCTGATCGGACCAAGGATCAAACCAGAAGGATATTTTATGCATATGAAGAAGACTAGCCTGGAAAATATGAATAAAAACGCTTCTTAACTTTAGAATATTCCTCTAAGACCAAATACAATCCATAGGAATAGGCATAGTCCAAAAATGATTGTTCTTGATTAAATTGCTCCTCACCCATGAAGCCCATAAATTTTTATCAAATTTGTAAATCCTATCAATACGCCTCGAGATAGCAGCTCTATTCCATTTCTTAATGTTCATGATACCTAGACCTCCAAACTTAAGAGGTGAGCAAATCTTTTTGAAAGTAATAGGAATAGGCTTCTTGGAAAAAGGATTGCCATGCCACAGAAAGTGGTTAAGGGAAGAATTAATCATGGAGATTAATCTGGCAGGCAAAATGAAGATTCTAGCATAGTAAAGGCACATGGAAGTGGCTATAGATTTGACAATAACAAGCCTACCAGCCATAGAGCATTTAGAGATAGGCCAAGATGAAATTTTAGCTGTTATTTTTTCATAAAGTTTGAGACATTGGCTGGTCTTGACTTTAGATGAAAACATAGGAGCTCCTAAGTAGTCATCATTGTGATGTATTGGATTGAGACCAGACAAACTGTATATATGCCTTTTTTTAGATTCAGAGATGCCAGCAATCCTAATCTTGGATTTGTTGTTATTAATACTAAGACCTGTTAGAGACTTGAATTCATCCAAAATGAGCAGAACACCAAGAATAGATTTGTAGGTAGGTTTGGTGAATAGAAGAAGGTCATCAGCAAATTGTAATGAGGAGATTCCATAATTTTTGCATAAGGGGTGATATTCAATAAGCTTCATAGCCAAGAACTTATTCGTGATAGAAGTGAACAATTCCATGACACAAACAAATAAGTAAGGAGACAAGGGGTCACCTTGTCTAATACCCCTTGTACCATGGAAGTAGCCAAACAGATCGCCATTAAAACTCAAGGAGTAATTAACAATGGAAACACATGTGTATATCCATGAAAGGAATGGGATAGGGAAGTTCATCTTGTGAAGGATGCAAATAATAGACTTCCATTGGAGGGTATCATAAGCTTTTTGAATGTCAAGCTTCAACACACATCTTTTTGAAATATTTATCCTATCATATCCTTTCAGTAATTCAGCAGCGAGGAGAATGTTATCAGTAATGTCTCTGGAAGGAAGAAAAGCACTCTGATTGGAAGATATTATATCAGGGAGAACAGACTTCATTCTAGTGGCCATAATCTTAGAGATGCATTTATAAATAACGTTGCTGTATGCAATGGGTCTAAATTGAGAAACAGAAGAAGGCTGGTCAGATTTTGGAATAAGAGTAATCTTGGTGGAATTAATCCCAGAAATCATTTTACTGTGCATGAAAAAGTTCTTAATTGCTTTAATCACATCAGAGCCAATAACAGACCAAGCAAATTTGTAAAAATGGGCATTAAATCCATCTGGTCCAGGGGAACTAGAAGCATTCATAGCAAATATATTCTCTTTTATTTCTTCAGCTGAAATTTCATGAATAAGAAAATTGGAAGCCTGATGAGATAAAGCAGGAAGGGAGATGTTGTCAAATAAATGACTGTTAATATGAGGGTTGCTGGGGGAAGCTAGAATATCATGAAAATAATCCAAAAAGGCATCATGAACATTTTCAGGAGAGGAACACAGAACATCATTTTTAACAAGGAGGTTGGAAAAATTAGCTGCAGAACGTTTGTGTTAGCACCAAAATTGGTCACTAACCTCGTAGAGAAAGATTGTGTAGAGATATAAGTGATGGAAGTAAATTAAACAGAGAAGAAAATGCTAATCTAACTGTAGAAAGTAAGAACACCAAATTTATAGTGGTTCAGCGTAATTTCCTACGTCCACTTTGAGGTTAAACTTTATTGATCTTCTTTGTAGTTGATTACAAATACAATTCATGAATCGAATGCTTGCATGAAGTTGCTTAAGTAGAGAAGATGAGTCTCGAAAATGGCAGAGTCTCCCCAGTGTTCTCTCCCAAAAAAGGATCCTTTTCACTGTGACCCTGCCCCTCTATTTATAGGCAAATATGGGCTGGACTTCCCAAATGGGCTGGATGGCCGAACACTCTAGCCCCAGTACAATGGTCGCTGCATGCCGATCTTGGTATGCCGAACGCTCTGATGCCGAACAGTCCTTCTATGTCGATCGATACGCTGGATGTGTGGGAAGTGCAGGATGATTATCAGTTGAGGCCGAACGTGTCTCTATCCGAAGCTCTTGAACGAAAAGTGCACGCTGGCCGAACGACATTGTCACCTTGAGTAGTTGTGCATACTGAATGTCTTCTGGATACCAAGTACTCTCGTTGCCGAGTACTACGCCGAGTACCTTGGAGTGCCGAGTACTCCTGTTGCCGAGTACTACGCCGAGTACCAAGGGATGCCGAACGCTAGGGATGCCGAACGCTAGGGATGCTGAGCATTGGTTGTCGCCGAGTGCCAATTGACGCCGAACACTACTTGACGCCGAGTCTCCTGGTCGCCGAGCATTACGGATGCCGAACGCTATGGATGCCGAGTCCCATTGGATGCCGTGCGCTTCGCCGAACACTCCTGGATGCCAAGTGCTTCGTCGACCACTCCTGGATGCCAAGTGCTTCGCCGACCACTCCTGGATGCCAAGTGCTTCGCCGACCACTCCTGGATGCCAAGTGCTTCGCCGATCACTCCTGGATGCCGGACACTTTCTTGTTGCCGGGTGCTACCTGATGCCGAGCACTAGTTGCCTGGTCAAATCTCCAGGAAACACTTGCCCCCCAAAGTGTATCATGTGACCGAACGTGATGCGCTTTGAATCTGGTTCAATTTCCCTTGATGATGCCTTCTCGAGAATGCCTGTGACGGAGGTGCGTGACGAGCGTGGTTTGGACGCCGAACGATACGTTCGAAGCCGGACAACCCTCATGTGCCGAACTACACTTCGTTTTGATGCCGAACACTCTGGTATTGACCGGTTCTACCGGGTATAGCCTTTTCAACTTCTACCTCCCTCTATATAACCAGGTCCTTCCGGTCCCTTCTCCTTTACCTTTTCATTTCTATCACTCTTCCAAGATTTGCAATTTTCTCTAGCGGAACAGATTTACAACTTGAACATTCCTTCCTAAGCTCCTAACTGCAATCTAGGTACTGCTCCTCGTATAACTCGAATAGGTTTCAAATGAGATGGTCAAGTTTGTCATGTAAAAAGCTTTCGAGTAGGTTGCCCTCATTGCCGAACGATAATGCGAGGCGAGGAGGAAGGATTTGAGGTGTTTTCACATGTGGCTTTAGCTCCATCGCGCCGAACCAAAGTCAAAAAAGAAGGAAAAGGAAAAAGTTGGAGGTGGTAAGGGTGTTGGATGGCATAGCTATGGTTCGGCGTATGTTGTCATGCGCCGAATGATAGAGGCTGCCGAATAGTATTTCGTCTGAATAAACTAAGGCCGAACACTCGCTAGAACGCCGAACAACAACTTAGCCGAACGAACCAAAGCCGAACACTTACTAAAATGTCGAACAATAACTTAGCTGAACAAAACCCAAGCCGAACATTCTTAGATGCCGAATAGTATCGAGGCCGAACAACACGATTGCCGAACAGAACTTAGACCAAGCAAAACAAAGCCGAACACTATACCTAGGCCGAACAATCTGAATGTCGAACAGGACTTTTAACTGGACAATGACTTAACCGAACGAGGCCTTTAGCCGAACACAGACTTAGCCGAACAAGGCCTTTAGCCGAACACTGTGGCATGTCGAACAAACATACATGCTGACCTATACTTAGGATGAACAATACAATTGCCGAACAACATTCAAATGCCGAACAGTATAAATGTCAAACTACACTTAGGCTGGTTACTTTATAAATCATATGTTTTCTGAATCTGGAACTGTAATCACCACCAGGCGGGCTCTTTGAGACGGTCAGCGATGACGGTCTTCGAAGGCAACGATTCGAAGCTCATTTTTATATCTTTGAAATCTTTAGATTCTTATCGCTTGTACACAATTGCTTGCACTAGTTCACACACCACGTGGGGGGAAAACTCGTGTTGCTAATTCTAACGTTCAATGTTTTTTAAGTATAGTTTTCTCAAGCACTTAGCCAGGTTCGTTATTTATTGGGGATGTCGAGAAAATCTAGCTCTGCCACCATATCCGACAGGCCTGGGCCATCATCAAGGCAAGGAGCCGCTGATACTTCTAATCCGGCGACTTCTCCTGCTCATAACTTGGCACCTGATGCTCTGGAGGCAACCATCCTACTAGACAATCCGATCGATTCACAAGCCTCGAAGATCAACGAAGCTGCTCTGCGACGGATATGCTCCATTCATGGGATTCCTTTTGCCGACGTGTTAGTTCCTTCGAGACACGATCGTCCTCATCTGCCCCCAGTCGGGTACACTACCTGCAACAAGTTCATGTGTTGGATGGGCAGCGTGCCTCCATTCAATTTATTTCTCCGGGATGTACTGCAGTATATAGACATAGCTCCGTCGCAGCTGCACCCGAACGGCCATGCATTTTTATATGGGACTTACTTACTTTTCATGGCCGTCTTCTCCAGACCTCCAACCGCCGGTGATATCAGATACATTTATATGTTCATGAGATGGAAAGACAGTCCTTCCTTTATGTTCCTCCAGCCATACCACAAATGCCAGATCTTGACAGGGGCATGTATTAAATTCGCCCTGTACAAACATGAATGGTTCTATGTGCGCTGCCCTTCTGGTTTCGCTAGGAGATGGGTTGAAGGCAGTAAGTCTCTCTGTTGAGTCACTATTCGTATTTAATCGGAGTCATGCTTTTCCTAACTCTTCATTTCATCTTTTCAGGTATCAACCCGCGTCCGGAAGGCCGAGGATATTCTGAGGCTGTTGAAGCCATTAGAGCTCTTCCTGCTGAGGATCGAGACATCCGGACTATCATTTCAAATGAATCACTGTCGGGGTTTGGCTTGCTAGCCCCTGGTCGTCGGATTAGCCTTCCAAAAGGTGTCACCATTCCCAGACCTCCGTCCGGTAAAGGGAAAAAACAGGCCGGATCGTCGTTGCGCCGCACTCCCGATACGCACGGAGAAGGTGAGCGCAGAGAAGATGATGTTCCTGAGACTCAAGGCGAGAAAGTGGGTCCCGCTTGGAATCCGGCAATCGAAGTTCAGGATATTGAGACGTCATCCTCCCCTTCGAAGGGAAAGAAGAAGTTAAAATATACAGTTCAAAAAGAGAAAGTTGGTGGCACTTCAAAAGTTACGCCTTTCCCGCCTGAGAAAGAGGCTTCCTCACAGCATCTGGAAAGTTCTCTGAGGGGTCTGTCCAACCTGTCCATTCCCGATGATTTACTTAATTACGGGTTCGATGATCCTGAAGCTCTCAAATTTTCTTAGCCCGTGAGAGGCAATGCAGGAGTTCAACTCCCGGCCCAAGGAGACACCACTCCGATTAGCAAAGATAAACGAACGGGTCCGTCGGGGGGAACACTAGGACACACACGCACACGCGCATTCCATAATATACTTCAAGTCTTTTTCTTATCTCGTGAATTTTCCTTAACTCGTTGTTATCTCCATTCTTTGCAGGTGATATGGGGAGTTCTCACGGTCTCGATCGCCTTCAGGGCTCTTCTGTATTTCATCACTCTGGATGGGATTCTGGTTCAGGCAGACGCAGAGACAGAGGCGATTATGAAGATAGGGACAATCGTCCTCGCGAGTCGTCTCACCGCAAGAAGGCACACTCACAATCTTCCCAGCCCCGCGATCTTCCTCCTCCAACTGAGCCGGATAGAGAGAAGTCTTTACAAAAGGGTTATCAATCTGATGCTCCTCGAGAACAACACTCCAGTTCATCGAGTACAAGGCAAGTTCGAGAGCAACGGAAAAGAGAGGAATTCTCAAAGCCTCCTCCTCCTACTCCTGCGGTGGACCCAACTGTTGTGGAAAAGATGGTCGATCTTAAGGCCAAGTTTCCAAAAATTTGCTTCGATGGTCTGAAGTTCCTCCCGGCCATTCATCACATTCCCGAGCATGTGAAGCAGAGTGCCATTGCCTACAATAACGACGTTTATGTTCAACATGACGCGTTTGTGCACTTGGTGGAGAAGATCTCGGAAGTATCCGTTGAGCGTCAACACGAGATTGATTGTCTGAATCTAGAGGCTGGCAGCGATAAGAAAATCATCAAACTCCAAGACGAAGAGCTTGCTTCGTATAAGTCGAAGCTGGAAGCCGCTGAACAAAGCGCAAAAGATAC
Organism: Allium fistulosum; assembly: GCA_030737815.1. NCBI lineage: Eukaryota > Viridiplantae > Streptophyta > Magnoliopsida > Asparagales > Amaryllidaceae > Allium > Allium fistulosum. The sequence goes on from CM060901.1 coordinate 1,623,454,699, forward strand.
TGCTGAGGCAGTTACTCGTTTAGAGGCGGCTCACAAAAAAGAGCTTGACGAAGCAGTCCAGCGCAGCGGTGCCCTCGCCCTAGAAAAAGACTCTGTCCAAAAGGAAAGGGACGCGCTCGCCACCCAAGTCAAAGAGCTGAAAGAATTACTCTCCAAGGAGAAGGAGGATAAGGTAGCTGCTCAAGAAGAATCACAACGATACTGTGATGAGATCGTTGCTACCCGACTCCTGAAAACAAAGCTCGATGACGAACTCGCTGGGGTTGAGAAAATGAAGGATGAGGCCCGTGAGGAGGGCAAAAGAAAAGCTGCAGAGGAGATTGACTCTCGCCTCGAGGCGGCCGCGGAAGCCGGCAGGGAAGAGGTCAAAAGCATGTTTGACCCGTTGATTGCTGAATATGGAGCCCGCGTCCTTATGCATCGCGACTTAACATTATTGGGCGACGGCTACCTTGAGTCCCTAGCTGAGGCCTGGGAAACTTTGATAAGGATCAGGAATATCGAGTCAGGCTCCGAAGAGGTCGATGAGGAGGCCTTGGTGAAGGAGTTCCTTAGGGGGAATGAGCCATCGGATTTATCCGCAGCATTGGCACTTTACAGCAAAGGCTCTCCCCTTCCAAAAGAGAAAGATGATGAAGCTGGCCCGTCTGGGGCCAATATTACTGCTCTTCATACTGCTGCTCAATCCGTTGCCCAATCGGCCGGTCGGCTGACACTTGATCCATTCGAGCAGCATGTTGGTTATGACCTCGAAGACCCCGGGCTCGGTGCTCATGTGCTATCCCCTATCCTGGAGGGTGAAACCCCATGCGCCACCGATAGCCAACCGGAACTTGGTAGTAAATTCTTCTTTCTCTAGAAGTTGAAAGATCCCGTCTTTTTTCAGCAGTGGCTAATCGTTCTAACGCTCATTCTTTATGTTCCCATACAGGTTGTTCTGACGCCGAGCCAACTCCGAGGAGCGATGACGTCAAGGAGGAGGCAGGGAAAACAAGCGATGCTGTCCACGCGGTAGTACTCCCTGGTCCCGATGCTCAGGTGATCGGGGCGATGGATGATGATAAGCTCGACGCTTCATCTCCTGCTGAAGGGGATGATGAAATTTAAATCACCGGCGCCTCTGAGCATACCTCGCATATGAGCATGAAGGACTGCCTTGCCGAAGAGGAGAAGAAAAAGGCCGAGGTCAAAGTTGAACCTGGAATCCTGGAACTTACCGACCCGCGGAACAGACCTTTGAAAATCATCCTCCCGGGCAGGTCCAAACCACTAGATGTTCCGTCTCCTACTCCTGACTCCGCTTCCTTAGCAAGCAAGAAGTCCAAGAAAAAGCGTGAGGGAGAGGAGTCATCGGAAAAGACGAAGGAAGACAAGAAGAAGAAATCGAAGAAATAATCGATATACTCGTTCAACGAGCTTCTTGCTTAAGTCTTGTAATTGCTTTTATCTTTCGTAGCTTGTAGTTTGTATAGACAGGTCTGAATTTTGTAGGAGTGATCATGTAACCCTATTTTGGACCGATCGAATAAAGTTTTTAGTTTCTTTTTCGTTCGAATGATTCTCTTTCTTTTCTTTGGTTTGATGACTAATTGCAGCCATAACTCAAGTTCTTATGAGTTGCCTTATCTCCCTGTCCATTTTCATGTTATTCAAACATCTCCGGACGTGGCATATTCCTTATTCCACATTTTCGAGTACTTGGACCTTTTTTCTAAATCTGCGCTCCGGGGATTTAGAGTGAGTTGATCCGCGTTCAGGGGATTGGGAGGTTCTAAATCGTTTATACTCTAGTCCGTGCTCTAGGGACTTAGAGTATTCCGATCCGCGCTCTGGGGATTCGGAGATTTGGAATCGTTTGTACTCTAGTCCGCGCTATGGGGACTTAGAGTACTCCGATCCGCGCTCTGGGGATTCGGAGATTTGAAATCGTTTATACTCTAGTCCGCGCTCTGGGGACTTAGAGTACTCCGATCCACGCTCTGGGGATTCGGAGGTTCGAAATCGTTTATACTCTAGTCCGCGCTCTGGGGACTTAGAGTACTCCCATCCGCGCTCTGGGGATTCGGAGATTTGAAATCGTTTATACTCTAGTCCGCGCTCTGGGGAATTAGAGTACTCCGATCCGCGCTCTGGGGATTCGGAGATTTGGAATCGTTTATACTCTAGTCCGCGCTCTGGGGACTTAGAGTACTCCGATCCGCGCTCTGGGGATTCGGAGGTTCGAAATCGTTTATACTCTAGTCCGCGCTCTGGGGACTTAGAGTACTCCGATCCGGGCTCTAGGGATTCGGAGATTTGAGATCGTTTATACTCTAGTCCGCGCTCCGGGGACTTAGAGTACTCCGATCCACGCTTTGGGGATTCGGAGATTGGAAATCGTTTATACTCTAGTCCGCGCTCTGGGGACTTAGAGTACTCCGATCCGCGCTTTGGGGATTCGGAGATTTGAGATCGTTTATACTCTAGTCCGCGCTCTGGGGACTTAGAGTACTCCTATCCACGCTCTGGGGATTCGGAGATTTGAAATCGTTTATACTCTAGTCCGCGCTCTGGGGACTTAGAGTACTCCGATGCGCGCTCTGGGGATTCGGAGATTTGAGATTTGAAATTGTTTATACGAGTCCGTACGTCGTACAAGATAATGTAGTTCGTCATTCAACTGTGAGATACAGAAACGTTAGTGATTCATGAAAAATACGGCTTCAAGCCTTTATTAATGAAAATCAACTAAACTTCTTGATTACAACTTTAAAAAGAAACTATGTTATGACTGAACGGAAACATGTAGGAAATAACGGTGTCTAAAATAAGAAAGGAAACATGCTAAATGTAATAGTGCCGCAGATGTTCACTGTTCCATGCTCGGGGGAGTGTCGTGCCATCAACGGTCGCTAGCTTGAATGTTCCCTCTCCAAGCTTCCGTTCAATGGCGTACGGACCTTCCCAGCTGGGATTCATACGTGATGATATCGGGAAAACTCGTTTCAGAACGAGATCACCCACATCGAAAATCCTTGGACGGACTCTGCCGTCATAGTAACGCTTGACTCGATGCCTATGTGCTGCCGCCCTTAGTTCGGCTTCTTCACGTTTTTCATCGATGCAGTCCAGTGATTCCAGCAAGAGGTTCTGGTTCGTCTTGGGATCATAGTATGTCACTCGGTGCGATGGAACTTCAAGCTCCACGGGTATAACGGCTTCAGAGCCGTACGCCAAGGCGAATGGAGTGTGGCCGGTCGCGGACTTGTGGGTAGTTCTATATGCCCATAATGCTGTCGGGAGTTCATCTACCCACTTGCCTCCAACCTTCTCCAGACGCTTCTTCAGTATGGACTTGATTATTTTGTTGACGGCCTCGACTTGCCCGTTAGCTTTCGGGTGTGCCACGGCGGCAAACTTCTTCTCGATGCCATACTTTAAACAGAACTCTTTGAACTCTCTGCTTTCAAATTGCGTCCCGTTGTCCGTAATGATGGTGCGTGGAAGGCCAAAGCGACATATAATGTTTCGTACAACGAAGTTAATGACCTTCTTAGAGGTGATTGTGGCCAAAGGTTCCGCCTCAGCCCATTTTGTGAAATAGTCGACTGCAACTATCGCATATTTCGTGCCACCTTTGGATATAGGCAAAGAGCCGATTATGTCGATTCCCCAGATCGCAAATGGCCAGGGACTACTCATTTGTGTGAGTTCCGTTGATGGAGCCCTCGGGATTTTCGCATATCTTTGACACTTGTCACACTTTCTCGCATAGTCTACGGCGTCCCGGTTTACGGTGGGCCAGTAATATCCATAGCGGAGGATCTTCTTTGCTAGCGTCTGCCCCCCAGTATGGTCGCCACATTCCCCTTCGTGAACCTCTCTCAAGACCCGCTTTGTCTCATCATGAGCGATGCATCGCAATAATGGGACTGAGAATCCTTTTCGATACATTGACCCATCCTGCATTACGTATCGCGCGGCCTTTCGAAGGACCTGCCGTCTTTCGCTCCTTTTTTCTGGTAAAGCCCTGGTCGTCAGGTACAATTTGAATGGGGTTATCCATGATTCCTTCTCGATCTCCGTTTCCAACACGCGATTGACTTTCATCTCGTCTATGCTCGGGGCATGCAAGACTTCGACGGGATACAATCCCATTTGATGCGTGTCGCCGGTACTCGCAAACTTAGCCAGTAAGTCGGCTTCTTTGTTCTGTTCACGCGGGATATGTGAAATGTCATAACGCTCAAGATTTGATAGTAGTTCTTGGACCTGAATGAGGTACGGAGCAAGCTTTCGTCCCTTTGCTTGGTAGTCTCCCCGTACTGGTAAACCACCAACTGTGAGTCGCAAAAGATTTCGATTGATTTGATCCCGAGTTCCCTGATGAGCTTCAAGCCAGCGATCAGTGCCTCATATTCTGCTTCGTTATTTGTAGCCGGGAAGTCGAGCTTCAGGGCATAACAGATTGATCGGTTTTCCGGAGTTATAAGAACTACGCCCGCCGGAGCAACGGTCGTTTGATGCACCGTCAGTGTATAATTTCCATCGAACGGGGGGAATGATGTCGTCGTCATCCGGTTTGATGGGTATGGTAAACTCAGCGATGAAATCTGCTAATGCTTGCCCTCGGATGGCTCTCCGCGGTAAGTATGCGATATCGAATTGGCTCAACTCGATGTTCCATCTTAGCAACCTTCCAGAAGTTTCCGGCCGTTGGAGTACTTGCCTCAGGGATTGATCGGTATAAACGCCGATTGAATGTGCTAGAAAGTATGGGCGCAGCTTACGTGATGCAATCACCAAGCAATAAGCTAATTTCTCGATCTTAGGGTAATTCCTCTCTGCCCCTGTTAAACGCTTGCTAACATAGTACACCGGCTTCTGGACTCGATCCTCCTCACGAACCAAAGCCGCACTTATCGCATGCGGGGATACAGCCAAGTATACGTACAACATCTCGTGGTCAACTGGTTTTGATAGCATTGGTGGACTCTCCAGATGCTTCACCAGATTCCGGAATGCTTCCTCACAACTAGACGTCCATTCAAAATTTCTCTTCCCTTTCTTTATTATATCGAAGAATGGGATGCACTTGTCAGTTGCCCTGGATATAAATCGACTCAGCGCAGCTACTTTTCCATTCAAGCTCTGTACTTGCTTTATAGTCCTGGGCGCTTGCACATCTCGAATAGCTTGGATCTTTTCTGGGTTGGCTTCGATTCCCCTAGCATTGACGATGAATCCTAAAAACTTCCCTGATGCAACGCCGAAGGAACACTTCAGAGGGTTGATCTTCATCCCATAAAACCTGAGTATGTCGAACATTTCAGCCAAGTCTCGAATGTGGTCGTTTGACCATCGTGACTTCACGAGCATGTCATCCACGTAGATTTCCATCGTTCTACCCAGCTGGTCCTTGAACATTTGATTCACTAAACGCTGGTAAGTAGCTCCTACATTCTTCAATCCGAAGGGCATCACTACATAGCAATAAAGCCCGACATTCGTAACGAAACTGGTGTGTTCTTGGTCTGGAACATGCATTGGGATTTGGTTGTACCCGGAGTATGCATCCATGAATGATAACAGCTCGTGTCCTGCGGTGGAATCGACCAACTGATCGATCCTAGGCAACGGGAAACTGTCCTTAGGGCATGCTTTGTTCAAGTCAGAATAATCTACACAAGTCCTCCATTTCCCATTCGCCTTTTTTACCAGCACGGGGTTGGATACCCATTCCGGGTAGAGGGCGTCGCGGACGAACCCATTTGCTTTGAGTTTGTCCACCTCCTCTCCAAGAGCGGCGAACCTCTCCGGATCCATTCCTCTCCTTTTCTGTTTAACTGGAACGTATTTCGGGTCTATGTTCAACATATGACTCGTGATGGCGGGGGAAATCCCACACATATCAGAATGCGTCCAGGCGAAAACATCAAGATTCGCCCGGAGGAAGTCACTAAGGTCTTCAGTCATCGCGGGACCAAGCTGTGATCCGATTTTCAGAATTCGCGAAGGGTCGTCATGGCTAACTGAGATGTCAATTGTTAATTCAGCCGGTGCCGCCTTCTCTTCCCTGGGTTTCTCATCGTCGTCTCTCGGATCTATATCTCCGAAGATTCGAGAACTATGCCCGAGCCAGGGCTCGGGCACTACTTGTCAATTATCCGCATTAAGGATGCGGACGGGATTGTCCGCAACCTTTCCCTTCTCCCTCCGATGGGCTTCTCGGAGCAGCCACATAACAGGAACGACCAGCTGCTTGATCGCCATGAACAATACCTACTCCTTTGTCGGTCGGGAACTTCAAAGTTAAACACCAAGGGGCTAATGCTACCCTAAACTCAGCCAGGGCCGGCCGGCCCAAGAAAATGTTATATGGAGAATCCACATCCAAAACTACGAAGGGTAGAATCTACACCCTCCGACGCTCGCCTTGTTCCAGTTCAACTGGTAACTCAACGTACCCCACGGCGTCGGTTGCCGCGCCGTTAAAGCCGTGTATACGAGCCTTGGACGGTTTCAGGTCTTTTGTTTCCATTTTCATCTGGTCATAAGCCTTCTTGAAGATTATGTTGACAGAACTCCCGCAATCAATCAGAATTCTTTTTACATATGTCGGTCCGATCGTTGCAGATATGACCATGGGGTCGATGGTCGGAGCCTCTATCTGATCAGCGTCTCTACTTCTGAATACAATATTGTCTGTCATTACGCGCTGCTGCTTAGCAGGGGCCCCGTCCTCCATGTTCGAATAGCACTCAAAATCGGCATGCTTCAGGGAACTTTCATATCTCTCCATCTCTTGCCAATTCTTATCCGCGGGGTGAGGTCCGCCGATAATTGTATTTATGACTAGTCTACCTACGGTTCGGGCAGGCTCCTTGGGATGACGCGGAGCTGGTGCACGACCTGGGTTGGACGTTCCCTGTCCTCCTTCTTGTGGATCCTTCAAAAATTCTTGCAATTTCTTCTGCCTGATCAACTTCTCAATAGCGTCGTGTAGGTGTCTGCACTCCTCTGTATTGTGCCCATAAGTCTCATGGAAGCGACAATATTTCCCGGTCCGTTTTTGTTCCTCGGTCGATTCTCAGACGTGGCTTTCTGTATTGAAAAGTATTGCAGGTGGATAGGTAGATGTTCTCAAGTGGCGCGTTCAGCGGAGTATACTCGCTGTAGCTTGGAATTCTCGACTTCCACTTTCCCGCTTCTCTCTTCTTCCCTTGACTCCTTCCTCTGGACTCCTTGGGTTGCCCAGGCTTGTTCTGGACATTGACTTGGACCTTTCCCGAGCTGTCTCCAGATTGCTTCACAGCAATGTTGCTCTTTATTGACTCTTGGACAGGTCCTGGTGCCTTATCTCATCGTACCCACCTAGCTTCCTCTCTTCTTATGAACTAGTGTGCCTTTGAGTAGAAACGCTCTAGTGTAGCCGGAGGTTTTCCTGCCAGCCAGTCTCCAAACTCAGAGTCTGGATCCACACCTCTCATTACAGCCATCAGAATTGCATGGTCATTGGGATTACTGACTTCAGTTGCTGCTATGTGGAATCTTTGTAAATATTCCTTCAACGACTCCCCGAGATTTTGGATTACACTTGACAGAGACATCACGTCCTTTGGGCGCGTAGTGTGTATCCTGAACTGCTCAATAAACTTCTTTGCCAACTCCTCGAAATTTGATACGGATCGCGGAGGAAGTCGGGTGAACCACATAGTAGCGATCCCAGATAGAGTAATCGGAAAGCACCTACACTTGGTGGCATCGTTCGCTCTAGCTGAATCCATCATCCATTCGTACCTCATGACATGCTGTCTGGGGTCAGTCCTCCCTTCATACGCAGGGATAGTAGGCATACTAAACTTCCTGGGGTACGCCGCTTGCAACACAACATCCGTGAACGGAGTATGACTTCTTGACACTCCCCAATCATCATTCGATAACCCCTGATTTTCCTTCATCAACTGCCTGATCATGGCTGTCAGATCTGGTGTCTATATGGAAGCCGGAAGGTTAATGTCTGTTCTACGCACCTGTCCATGCTGATGCCTCCTCTCCCGGCGGTCTGCCAATCGTGCGTCTTGAGGTTCGACATCGTTAGCATTTTGATGATCCGGGCCTCTATCCCCCTTCTGTACCCCGGTCCTGAAGTTTCCAGCTCTTGCTTGGTCACGGTCTCCAGTTGTTTGAACAGCAGCTTCTGCTCGTGCAGCGTCAGTTTTGCGGCGTCTGAGCCTGGGAGGTTCATCAGAGGAAGTTGAGCTGTCAGATGAAGAGTAAGGAGCGGGATTGCCCCCAGCATTCTGTTGCTGCTGTTGAGTGAGTTGTGCCATCAGGTTGGCGTTAGCTTGCATCTGCTCTCCTAGTTGTCTCCTGCTTTCCCTGAGTTCTCTCATCAAGTCATTGAACTCTATTCTGGTGACAACTGGAGTCTGTTCTTGAGCGGCAATTCCTGCACTCGGAATCGTAGGTTGATTGCTAGGTCCTGCTTGTTGCACACTAGCAGTTTCGTGGGCATCCGTATTATGAGAAGCTGACCTGGTACGTGGTCTTGCCATTGTAGAGTTATCGGTATGAACTCTGAGTAGAATCAACGGATGTCCTATCAGTGAGTCGGATCTTCTTTGGGGGATTTGTTCAATCCAGTAGCTTCAAAGCAGATCCTTGAGGTCTGAGAATTCAACTCTCAGTGAAAGCACCAAAGTGTTAGCACCAAAATTGGTCACTAACCTCGTAGAGAAAGATTGTGTAGAGATATAATTGATGGAAGTAAATTAAACAGAGAAGACAATGCTAATCTAACTGCAGAAAGTAAGAACACCAAATTTATAGTGGTTCAGTGTAATTGCCTACGTCCACTTTGAGGTTAAACTTTATTGATCTTCTTTGTAGTTGATTACAAATACAATTCGTGAATCGAATGCTTGCATGAAGTTGCTTAAGTAGAGAAGATGAGTCTCGAAAATGGCAGAGTCTCCCCAGTGTTCTCTCCCAAAAAAGGATCCTTTTCACTATGACCCTGCCCCTCTATTTATAGACAAATATGGGCTGGACTTCCCAAATGGGCTGGATGGACGAACACTCTAGCCCCAGTACAGTGGTCGCTGCATGCCGATCCTGGTATGCTGAATTCTCTGATGCCGAACAGTCCTTCTATGCTGATCGATACGTTGGATGTGTGGGAAGTGCAGGATGATTATCAGTTGAGGCCGAACGTGTCTCTATCCGAAGCTCTTGAACGAAAAGTGCACGCTGGCCGAACGACATTGTCACCTTGAGTAGTTGTGCATACTGAATGTCTTCTGGATGCCAAGTACTCTCGTTGCCAAGTACTACGCCGAGTACCTTGGAGTGCCGAGTACTCCTGTTGCCGAGTACTACGCCGAGTACCAAGGGATGCCGAACGCTAGGGATGCTGAGCATTGGTTGTCGTCGAGTGCCAATAGACACCGAACACTACTTGACGCCGAGTCTCCTGGTCGCCGAGCATTACGGATGCCAAACGCTATGGATGCCGAGTCCCACTGGATGCCGTGCGCTTCGCCGAACACTCCTGGATGCCAAGTGCTTCGCCGACCACTCCTGGATGCCAAGTGCTTCGCCGACCACTCCTGGATGCCAAGTGCTTCGCCGATCACTCCTGGATGCCGGACACTTTCTTGTTGCCGGGTGCTACCTGATGCCGAGCACTAGTTGCCTGGTCAAATCTCCAGGAAACAGTTTGGTTCTTAATGATTCATGAAAAACAGCAGAGTTTTTGTCACCATTGATGGTTCACTTGATTTTAGCCTTTTGGAAAGCCATCTTATTTTCTTCCACAAGAGTATTCGCAAGGAGATTGATTAAAGAATGCTCCTGAGACACAAGGTTAGCTAGCAAAGACTGATCCACACATACCTGAATATCCTGTTGCACTTTAAGTAAATTTGCTCTAACAGAATGAGATAGACTATTACCATTTCCAAAATTGTCTTTAGCCCAAGGTTTGAGAGTATCTTTCAAATGCCTGAGCTTAGCCTGCAAAATGTACATAGGATTACCATAGACTCTAATAGACCAACAGTTAGTAACAATTTTCATAAAGTCCTGGTGCATAGTCCAGTTATTAAAAAATGAAAATGAGGGAAGTCTTCTCTCATATGCTTTTCCCCAGTCTAAGATAAGAGGAGAGTGATCAGAGAGAGAAGGAGGAGTAATGATGCAGTTTAGTTTAGGCCAAACTAGAACAGATGAAAAGTTTTGGTAAGATCTATCAAGTTTACAAAAGGTGAGCTTTCCAGTTTTGCCGGAGTTATTCCAAGTATAGGGACAACCACTGGCAGCAATATGAAGGAGATTAGAATCAAATATAGCCTTGTTGAGGGGTCTAGTCTGTTGATAAGTTAGAGAAGAACCTCCAAACTTGTCAGAAGATGATTGCATACAATTCCAATCTCCAATACATAACCAAGGAATAGTAGAAGATTGAAGAGAGGGAAGAGAGTCAAGAAATGATTCTCTATGAATACAATTATTTTCTGCATATATAAAGGTCAAGTGGAAAAAGGTGGAAGTAGGGATGTGGGATATCATAGTGTGAATGTATTGTCTGTGAACACATATGGGAGTAATACAGAAAATGGCAGGATTCCATAGAATTAACAATCTGCCATAAGGAGCTTGAGAAAGATTGTGAATAGAGTGCCAGTTATTATTAATGATTTGGGAGGCTTTGAGGGTTTTGGCATGATTTAATTTTGTTTCTGCAATTGCCATTATTTGAATTTTGAAGGAAGAAATGAAGTTTTTAATTTCCTGTTATTTTGACAAGGAGTGGGCACCCCTTATGTTCCAAAATACAATTCGATCAATCATAAAACAGTTAGAGAGTTGGCTCTGGTTCTAACACCAGAGGAAGAACTGTTAAGATCTGATGAGGTTGGCATTGAAGGGGATACTTGGTTAATGGAGTATTGAATTCCTTTGTCAAGGTCAGTAGATTTATTTTTGAAAGATTTCCTAGGCCTGCCCCTTTTACTTTGAAAGGAAGAGATTGAGCATTCAGGTAAAGAATGTAAGGAAGAAGGAGACAGAGATAAATTGCTGGTTTGGATAGAGATAATGTCGGAAAAGACTTGATTTGGAAGCGATAAAGATGAATAAGGAGAATTGGAAATGGCATGAGTAAGAGTATTAGGAGGTTGGACAGGAAGGTGTGCAGAAGAGTGCACATCACCGTGCAAACTATTGTGCACGTTCAAGTTGCTAGTGAGGATAGTAACAGGAGATGTAGGAATTTGATTGTTAATTGAAATGATATTATGATCATAAGGAGTAACGAGGACTTCATTATCCTCTTCTAACTCTTCAGATAAATTCTGGAGAATAGAAAAGTAATTATGAGTAGAGACACCATCAGAAGACTTGAGATGGTCCACTACAGGCTTTGAAATAGAATGAATAGGATTAGTTAAAGGAAGAACTCCGTTAACAACAGTAGATGCTTCAACATAATGTGCATCCACATCAGGAGTGGACAGGAGAGAAGAATCCACCACTATCAATTCAGGTTGAGATAAAATTGGATCAGCAATATTAGCTATATCAATATCTACTTCCACTGACTTCAACAAGTGGGAAGTAACAACAGGATCCACAACAGCTTGTTGCACCAAATCAGCAGAATGATTTGAAGTATTCATAGCAACATCTTTATTCACCCTTTTCCATAATTTCTGAAATGATTTTAATTTCCTTTTACCCTTGAACTGCAAGCTTTTGTTTTTTAAAATTGCTGGACCAGCCTTGTCTAAATTCTTGTCACCATTCTCAACTTGATCAAACGATACCTTACTAGCTTTTCCTTCAGCTTCACACTTGGCATTAAGTTTTTCACAGTCAACCGTAGCATGTCCAAATATTTTACAATGAGAACGAATAAGGGGCTTCCAGGCATAATCAAGAAGTATATCAGGGTAAGAACCATCACCAACAGATATACTATCTGGAAGCTCTCTATCAGGAGAGATCTCAATTAGGCATTTCGCATACTCAAATCTTTTCAGTTTCTCCGTATTTTCATCAAAGCATATTAATCTTCCGATATGACATGCCAACCAATTGATGCCAAGAAGAATCCACGTTAAAATCGGGATTCTATGAAGATGAACCCAAACCGGAACAGTTCTAACCGATGCATGAGCAGATGCAAAAGTAGTGTTCCATTTCGAAATGATAAACATTTGACCACGAATGAAGAGAGGGTCTTTCTTAAGGATAGTCAACTTGTCTTCTTCATTGGAGAATTTGAAGTAGTAATTAATCTTATCAAAATATATCTCATAAGAGCCTTTAAGTTTCCAAACCTTATCAAGGTATGCTTTAACTGCCATAAAGTTAACAGTTCCAGCAAGGAAGAATCCCACTAAACAGTCCGACCAAGATTTAATTCCCTCATTTAAAATCTCCACAGGAGGAGAAAGAGGAGAACCTGAATAATGAAGATCAAAATGAATAGGGACATAAGTCCCTGCATTCTTGGGCTTAGCAGTGAAAAGTGAGGACCAAGAAATAGGAGGGACAGGAGAAGGAGGAGGAAAGGATGAAGAAGGATGAGGGCAAGGAAGCAGAGGATGGAAAAGATCAACAGGTGGATGCAGAGAGGAAGAGGATGGAAAGGAAGAGGCAAGGTCAGGGGGAGGAGGAACAGGTGGAAGAGGCCGGTCAGAAGAGGGTGGCAGACCAGAAGTGGAGTTGACAGGAAGAACGTGAACAGTTGAAAGAATGGGAGGGGGAATGGGTAGAGGTGACGGGAGAGAAGACATGAGAGAAGACTTTGAAAATTAAAGTAAAGATTTATTTTAAAAGGTAATAAATTTTTTGAAATCAATTTGGAAATAAATTTGGAATTTGATTTGGTGTTTGAAATAAATTTGGAATTTGATTTGGTGTTTGAAAGTGAATATTTGGAAATCGATTTGAAAATTGTATATCAATGGATATTTGGAAATGTAAATTCACAATGGGAATTTATAAGGGAATGGGTTATTTGTTTTAAAAATAAATATTGGTTTATTTTAAAAAAAGTGTGGAAAGAAATTATAGATTTGGAATGTAAATTGAAATAAGTCAAGAAGGATTTATTAATTGATTTAAATGGATCATTTTGAAATGGAAAGTGTATTTTCACTGGAAAGCCGAGTATGTTTTCAAAATAGCTGTTAAATATAAATTGAAAGTTTTAAGGATGGTTTTAAAAAGGATACCTTGGAGAAATTATTTTCTTAAGTTGTTTTTAAATCTTTAAAGTAAAGATTTATTTGGTTAATTATAGAAGTGATTATTTTAAAAGATCAAATTGAGATTTGATTTAGAAAATGGGTATTTAAATAATTATACTCTATCTAATAATTTCATTTTTTAAAATTAGTTTGGGCTTGAAGTTTATATGAGATATTAGTATAATATTTTCATAACTAATATTTTAGATAAAGTGTTTAAAAATAGTTTTTATCTCAAGTGTTTCCAAATATACATATACTTTTGGATAAGTGTTTTAAATTATTCAGACTCGGCGAATCTTCAGTGGAAATAAATAACATTTGGAAATTTATTCCACAAAAGAAAAGTGATTTGAAATTGGTTTTCAAAGTGTTGAAGTGTTAAAATATATCTTGCGAAGATATTTTGAAAATAAATAATTGAGGAAAAATTATTTAAATTTGATAATTGTTGTGAATATTATTTGATAGTTAAATAACCAACATCGGTATAAACAATTTGGGAAATTATTGAGGCTTGATGGTTTGTTGTGAATGTTGTTTGATAGTTAAATAACCGACTTTGCTACATTACAGCATGATAGGGGGTTCTCGCTTCGGGTTTGGTGGCGAGATGGAGACTCCTACCCCTACATGTCCCCAGGGAGGGGTTGGTTGAATTGAGTCGAGAGTCTGGCCGTAAAAGCAAATTCGGGGTACCACTGTATGCCACGGCGGGGCTGGGATGGTTGAAAAGCCTACCAGTCAAGATTGGCCGCTGTTGATGGTTGAAAAGCCTAGACCGTTACAGAGTGGTATCAGAGCTATTGGTTAAGCGACAACCTTGGCTCTGGTGGGGATTACTCATTAGAGATAGAGTCAGTAGTACTCTAGAATGAGTGTGAGAGTAATAATAGATATGAGCGCGTATTTGTTAGTGAATATAAAAATTGTTTTGTATTGTGTTGACTTATCGGTTGATTGTTTATAGATTCTGGTCGGTACAGTCTGGACAACTGTATCGATAGGGATTTCTAAACTCTTAAACTAGGAAAACCAACACAATATTGTTTTAAAAATAGGGTAAATGAAATAATTTTACCCAAATTATTTTTTTATATAAAAGGAAATAATTTTTGAAAATTATTATAGTATATGGATGTTTGATTGTTAGGAAGCAATAATAATCATTGTTGTATGGAAATTAAATAAGGAATTGAAATCAAAACCAAAGGTTAAGAAATAAATTCATATACAAATAAAGTTTATAAATGTGAATTATAAATGTAATTTATAATTGAAAATGAAATAGAATTCCAGAGAAATATTTGAAAATAAATTGAAAGGATTTGAAATTTTGAGATTTGGGAAATTTAAATCCCTTTTTAATTTGAAAATGATTTTTCAAAAGTTTTGGAAAATATTTTGAATTGGATTTGAAATCTGCTGGAGTTTGGAATTAAAAATATTTGAAAAATGTTTTTGAGGGGATAAAAGCACTAAACTCTTTTCGGTCGCTGGACAATAATTTCAGTGATGACTGCAGCATCATCGGTGTTCATTTTCTAGTTTCCAAGAGAGGAATTGCGGCCTAATTTATTTTAAAATTTTTTTTGAAGTTGTTTGTGAAATTGAGTTTGATTTTAGATATAATTAATTTCAAAGATGATTTTGGAAAGACTCTGGAATCTTATTAAAAATAGTTATGGAATAATAAATAAGTTTGAAAACTTAGAAAATTCAAATTTAAACTGAAATTAACTTGAGTTAATTTGAATAAAGGTAAATGTGAGAAGTAAGTCTAGTAGACTAAATGGATTGGAATTAAATTTATTAAGGTGGAAAATAAATTGTAAACGAATAAATAAATTTACAATTGCAAGTAAATGAAATTGAAACTGAATGTTGAAATTCGTTTTGAATTTGTAAGTAAATGAAATTGAAGCTGAATATTGGAAATTGAATTTGATCTGTGATAAACAAAGTGAAGTGGAAAATTTGTCAAGTTGGATCAAATGAAGCAAAGTATTGAAATAAAATTAGCAAGTGAAACTAATTGAAGAAATGACAAATTTAATATAGTTTGAAATGAATTGAATTAAAGGTAAATTGAATTCATGTGGAATCGGAAATCCAGTTAAACATAAGTGGTTATAAACCAAAGTGGTGAATTGGAGGTAAATATAGGAAGTATATGAATTATTTATATTGAACTTAAGAAATAAATGGTGAAATTCTTAAGTAAAATTTGGAATTGAGGAAATATTCTAAGTTAATATTTGAATGAAGTAAATAAAAGTGTGGGAAATGAAAATTTTGATAGAAATCAAAATAAATGTGAATAAAAAGAAAATTGATATAGCTAATAATCAATTAAGAGAAATACGTAGGATGTACGTATATTATTTTATTCGCATAACGATTTGATCCAGAATTCGAGCACAGAATTTCGAGATAGTTATATCGATCCGAGTTAGGATTTTTCATTCGATTTTCGACGGCGAACCCTGGATATGGATTTTTGGTTGATTCTAGAAATTATCTATCATAGTTTGTGGCTATGCAAGGAGAATGATGGTTTCTGATCAAGAAACCAGATCTGAGTCCACACTAGGAAGTCGGGTAAACGATACTAGTTCGAAAGTGAAATTGTGTGATCGAGTGAGTGATCGAATTTGATATTGCGTACGAATGATATGTGTACATCGTACGGGTTAAGTACAACAAATATTGAAAAGTTTGTAATTGAATTGAACAAAATGATTTTGAATGTTGTAATAGGACATTGTTACTAAGTAGTATACAGGTGTTTTAAACGGAAAAGGGAATTGGATTTTTGATTTCGAAGATAAAATTTAATTGCTCGACAAAAGGTATGTATTTAAATTTCAATATGAAATTTGATCCTTTTCTGATCTAGCCACTTGGCCTTTTGTTTTCTTTTGAAATCTGGAGGCCCGTTGTGGCATTTTGTAGTCGTATCGAGCTAGCCGCGCAAAGGAGACGCTGGCGAAATATTTTGAGAAATTTGGATAATTTAAAATTTGAATTTAAATTTGAATTGTTGAGAATAATATTGAAACTTATGGTTGAGTTTGGAAAGTTAATAAGTGGGATAATGGATCTTTGATAAAACGATTTATTTTGGCAAGTTGATAAAACTATTTGGTTATGGGAAATTAATAAACGGGTTATGGATTATTCTTCTTAATTAGTAATTTCGAGACGAAATTCTTCTAAGGGTGGAAGAATGTGACGACCCGGAATTTTTGGTTATTTGAAATTGAAATATTTAATTGATTTAAATATTTGGAAGTTAGTTTAACTTGAAATTCAAATATCAGGATTTAGTTGGCAATTAAATTATTTAATTTAATTTTTGAAGTTGGGTAAAATATTTAATCTTCAGATTTGAGCTTGTTAAAAATAATTTGAAGTCTTGTAAATTCTATATTGATAATACTGAAGATAATAAAAGCTTCAGAATATAATTTGAACTGTTTTGTTTAGTTTGAAATTTTATCATTTAAATCGATATTTACAAATAGCCTTCCGAGGCACAGTCTTGGAATTCGACGAAACCAGTTCCAGTGGATCCGTAATATTGTATTATTATCGGATTTCAATTTTCGTAGCATTTGGAGAGATCGTTTGGCCATACGATAAGTAAACGCATTGAAATTTATATTGAAATTTAATATAATAGCTGGGTCCAAAAGGCTAACTTTTCCATACGATCGAGTTTGGCCTCGAAACCTTTTCCATTGCGTTCGGAATAGGGGTATAACCTTATAAACGCCTGGCGGAACGCGTCGATAGGAGATCGAGATTGTGAGTTGCAGAATTGATACGATTTAAATTTAAATTTAAATTTAAAATGTAATATTGCATTTGATAATATGGCAAGCCTTTGCAACACGTATTGAGACTTAAAGCACGTGTCCTTCCAATTCAACACGCGTCCCCATCCTCTTTGCAAAATCAAACAGCGAGGATTCAAAATTAAATTTAAACTCGAATCAAAACAAGAAAGGAATCATGGCCGCGAATACTCTTCCTCTTCAAATCTCGCATATAAAAAAAAGGGCCGAAGTGAATTCGAATATTCAAAACGCGAGCTCCTTTTCTTTTGCTCCTGATTCAATCAATGAATCGGAGTTCGATCGAGTAGGGTTCGATCAGTTTGGGGGTGCTTTCGAGGTCGTGGGTGAGGCGAGTGGGCCTGGGTTGCGTTGATTGGGATTCGAGTCGATCGACATTGAATCACGACAGTGGCAGGACGAGCTGCGGCATGAGGGTTGAAGCGATTAGGGATGAGAGTTGGCGATCGCGGCAGTGGTGATGAGCGTCAAGTTCGATCTCGTTCTGAGCATTCTCGATTTTATTTCCTGTTTGATTTTGAGGTAAAATTGATTTAACATTTTAATTATTTATTTACTCAGGTTAAAACTTTTAATCAAAACTGTGATTTCATTTCGTTCATCATAGAATAATACAGTAAGGTATAAATTCTGTTTTATTCAAATGTGATAAACATGTTATAACAGAGAAAATAAATATACATATTTTAAATTTACTTGTTATTTTAAATAATGGAATTGGTGAATAAATTGTTAAGTTAGCATATTTAATTTATTTTAGTTACTGAAGGTTTTTTTTAAAGAAAAATTATTGGTTAATAAAATTTGTTAAATGGAAATTGATTGTTCGATTTGTTCGAATATTAATAAAACCATAAATGTTTGTACAAGGTCAAAAAATCATGAAAACAAAGCTGGAATGGAAATGGATTGCAAAATAAAAGCAAAGGTGAGATCTTCTCACTAAATTGAAATTGATAAAATTAAATTATTGATTGATTGTTTGGTTGTGATAGTATATATGATAGTATATATATATTTGGAGTGATTGATTTCCCGCATTATATAGCGGATGAGACCCTATGCGCCGCATAATAGCGGATGATATTATATAATCCCATATACCACGATATTCCACCTCGAAGTGGAATTGGTATTTAATTGTTGTACTAACATCTGTGGATGTAGGGAAACAGGTTGGAGGGATCCAACTGGATTCCTCAAATTTTTATTTCATATGTTGTGATGTGATTATTGATAATCTGTGAATGATTATATTGGTGATTGAAATTTATTGAAGGCTATGGTTTGGCCAAATATATTCTGGTATTTTAAAATACCAAGATATATAATTGGATTTTTGAAAATTAAAGTAAAGATTTATTTTAAAAGGTAATAAATTTTTTGAAATCAATTTGGACATAAATTTGGAATTTGATTTGGTGTTTGAAATAAATTTGGAAATAAATTTGGAATTTGATTTGGTGTTTGAAAGTGAATATTTGGAAATCGATTTGAAAATTGTATATTAATGGATATTTGGAAATGTAAATTCACAATGGGAATTTATAAAGAAATGGGTTATTTGTTTTAAAAATAAATATTGGTTTATTTTAAAAAAAGTGTGGAAAGAAATTACGAATTTGGAATGTAAATTGAAATAAGTCAAGAAGGAGTTATTAATTGATTTAAATGGATCATTTTGAAATGGAAAGTTTATTTACACTGGAAAGCCGAGTATGTTTTCAAAGTAGCTGATAAATATAAATTGAAAGTTTTAAGGATGGTTTTAAAAAGGATACTTTGGAGAAATTATTTTCTTAAGTTGTTTTTAAATCTTTAAAGTAAAGATTTATTTGGTTAATTATAGAAGTGATTATTTTAAAAGATCAAATTGAGATTTGATTTAGAAAATGGATATTTAAATAATTATACTCTATCTAATAATTTCATATTTTAAAATTAGTTTGGGCTTGAAGTTTATATGAGATATTAGTATAGTATTTTCATAACTAATATTTTAGATAAAGTGTTTAAAAATAGTTTTTATCTCAAGTGTTTCCAAATATACATATACTTTTGGACAAGTGTTTTAAATTATTCAGACTCGGCGAATCTTCAGTGGAAATAAATAACATTTGGAAATTTATTCCGCAAAAGAAAAGTGATTTGAAATTGGTTTTCAAAGTGTTGAAGTGTTAAAATAAATCTTGCGAATATATTTTGAAAATAAATAATTGGGGAAAAATTATTTAAATTTGATAATTATAGTGAATATTGTTTGATAGTTAAATAACCAACTATCGGTATAAACAATTTGGGAAATTATTGAGGCTTGATGATTTGTTGTGAATGTTGTTTGATAGTTAAATAACCGACTATCAATATTGGCCTTTGAAACGGCACTTGATTTTGTTTTCAAAATAAGCGCTCATTATTCGGTTAAACCGGGAGAGGACTTTATGTCATAAAACCCATTCTGAATAAAGATACGACGAAATAGGATTGCATTTGAAGATGGTGTTGAAGACTGGGTATTTTCGAAAACGAAAGGATTACCTGTCGAATGTCTCTGCACCGAGTTGCTCCGGTATAGAGGTTTTATCACCCTTTGTGATGGGGAGTCCGGATGTAACAACCCGTATTTTACGGATCGAAACATCGTAAAACAGTGGACATTTGGTCGCACTGTTGCTAAGTCGTCTAGAGTCTAAGTCTTAGGTCGTAGGAAGGAGTTAAGAGCGACCTAGGCATTGGGATAAGTCCTGGGGAAATTAGGTCGTATGGGGGTGGCTTAGGTCGAGTGACCGACTTAGGAAGTGTACGACCTAAGAGATAGACGATCTAAGGAAAACTGACCGACTTAAGGATTTGGCGACTCAAGGATAGGCAGGCTTAAGGTAATGACCGACTTATAGATAGAAGACTTAAGTCGGTGACGACCTAAAGGGTAGGTCGGTGACGACCTAAGAGAATGGACGGGTTAAATGTTAGATCGGCTGGGCGAGTTAATGACTTAAGGAGTGTTGGAGTTAGGATGTGAGCGACCTAAGTCTAGCAGTTAAGTCGTAACTCAGTTGAGTCGTGGCCGAGTTAAGGGAATAGGGTGATGAGTCGTTAGGTCGCGTGTGTGTTAAGTCGGCCAGAGATAGGTCGTAAGTTGTATACAGTTAGGTCGCACCTGTTGTTGAGTCGTTATGTCGTATACCCAGTTAAGTCGTAGGTCGTGGGTTTTGTGTTGCATTAGGTCGTACCCTAGCTAAATGTTAGGTCGTGTGAGTTGTTAGCTCGTAAGCGACCTAAGGAGGATAGCTAAGTGTTAAGTCGCGTCTTGGTTAAGTCGTAGACATGTGAGTTAGCTAAGTCGTAGGTCTTCTGGAGTGTTAGGTCGGCACAGCAGCTAAGTCGTAGGTCGTCTTGAGTGTTAGGTCGGAGAAGGAGTTAAGTCGGCAACGACTTAAGAAGGCGGACGAGTTAAGGGGGTTTTCAGCTATAAATACTCGTCCATTTCTCACTTTTTGGGATCCGGATTTCGAAGCGACGAAGTGCTGACATTTTGAGAGCTCGACTTCTACACTTCTTCACTTCTTTTCTCCACTCTAATCTAGTGACTTCATCCATCCAAGTTGAAGATCAAATTGAAGATTCAAGAGCTTAGATTGAGGATCTTCATCCTTCGAAGAGAGATTTCATCGTTTGAAGCGGATTCGTGATAGATCGAGTTAGATCCTTCGCTGTCCAGATCTGAAGTGTGTTGCTTTTGAGTTGTTTTGGTGATTGGGTGAGTGGTGATTATCTCTCACACGGATCCAAGGGAGTATATCGGATTGTTGGCTTGATTTGGTGTTAAAGTAGAGATTTCCATGCATTTTCCTAGTCATATGTGTAGATCCATATAGATCCATTGCTCATGATGATTTGACATCCATCTTACTACATGTTAACCTATGCAAGTTCATTCATCAAGATTATAGAGACATTGCTCATGTTTTCATGCGTGTTAGACTTTTGACTCCTTAATTACGAAATTGCCATTATTGTTATAATTGCCTATTTAGATCATATTTGAATGCTTGATTACTTGGATTAATGTTTGACTTGATTGATGGCTATGAATTAGATGATTGATGATTTGATTTAGACCGAAGATGATTCAAAAGCTAAGGGAAAGGCTCTTGAATTGGAAAAGCTGCTCGTGGCATATGTAGCGGATGATGAAGCTCATATGGATAGATTTGATGATGATGTTGAGATGAAGCTTTGCTATGATGATGATGAGGCGAAGTATGAGATGAGATAGCCTTGGTCTAATCTAGACGGGATCATTCCAAGCATGTTGACAACTCGGTGATATGGTTCGAGTTGAGGATAATGGTTGGCTCGAGAGGCGCTTGAGCTAGTATGAAAATAGTCATCGAGGAGGATGACTAGAAGGCTGAGGTATCATCGTTGTTGAAGGTTCTAGCATGCTCAAAGCAAGAGTAAGTTGGGCAGATTCGATAGTCCCTGAAGGCTACTGATTGGGTAGTCAAGTACTCTGGGCAGATTCGATAGTCCTAGGCGCGGGTCACGATGACGTGCAGAGTTATGTCTAGAACCGGGGTTTCCATTAGCCCTTGACGGACGGATGAAAGAATGAGCCGGTCATTCAATTAACGATGATATCGAAGCAATGATAACAGTGATAGCCAGAGTCATGGATGTTTGGTTGTATCGTCATTCGGTCTCAAGAGCGGTATTTTCTGGGTGCTTATCTGATCTTGGTTTAGGCCTTGGGGGTTTGTACTTGGAAAACATCGCCCTTGACTCGAGTGATAATTGCTTTACCTTAAATTGTGTTCTTTGCTATGTTTGCTTCTACTTAGTGTGTGTTTGGGGGCTATCACTGTAGAAAGAGGTTGGAGTGGGAGGGTTGTATTCCTATTCCTTTTCCTTTATGCTCTTTTGGTATGTTGTTAGTTAATTTACTACTCACTAAGACTGTTGTCTGACTCAAGGCTTTATGTTTTAACTCTTATTGCCTTGGGCTGTTCGTCCATTTTGGGATGGGCAGACTAGGTAGCAGGTGACAGGTGCTGTTCTTGTTTTCCACGGGGTTGATATCGAAGACGAGCTGGAGGGTTGCATATTATCTTCTTATTATATGTACTGGGTGTTCCGCTGTTTGTATTTCCTCTGAGTGTTTTGTAGTGAGGCTTGTTGTATTGACTATTCAGATGTTTGTATTCAACTATTATGAAGTTTTATTGATGAGATTCTATTCTGTGAAGCTTCACTATGTATATGTTCTATTGTATTTTGTCCATGTGCTGTGAGTGATACGATAGATTCTGTTGTTTTAATTTACCTTGACAATCGTCCATGGCTGCCTGACACACTTTACAGCGCAGTTTTCTCTAGGTTTAGTGCAGGGGTTATGGGCGGTCGTCACATTTGGTATCAGAGCATTGGTTAATCAATTTTATCCAACGCTCGCTGACGTAACTACGTATGAGAGACGTAATTGTATTTTGATGGATGATTACTATATATAATATAGTAGCTTAGTAGAGTTTTAGTCCTTTATGCAGTTGTTTCTCTAGGTGTGCTAATCATTCCTTTTTATAGATATTGAGAATGAGTCGAAGAGGGAGACCAGCTGCTAGGGAAGGCCGTGCTACTGAGGAGGCTGCTGATTATGCTGCTATGTTCGAAGCTATGATGACTTCGATCATGAGAAGGATGCCAGCTCTGGGGCCATCGGTGGATGTTGGAGTTCAAGTTCAAACTCAAAAACCGGTGGATTTTGCTAAGCTGTGTAAGGACTATACTACTCTTGGAGGAAAGGTTTTCTTGGGAACAGAATCAACTATTCAGATCCAAAGGTGGATAGATGCTTGTAGAAGGATCTTTGGTGATTTGAGAATTGAGGATGCGACTAAGAGGAAGTTAGCATCAAGACAGCTTCAAGGGAGAGCTTCTGATTGGTGGAACTCTATTACCATCAATACTCCGGAGGAAGAGATTACTTGGGAGCAATTCCAAGCCAGATTTGAAGCTAAGTTCATTTCCACTGCTCAGAAGTCTGTTCTGTTCAAGAAGTTTGTAGAGCTCAAGCAGGGAGGAAGACCAGTTCTTGAGTATGTTTCTGAGTTTGAAGCTTTGTCCAAGTATGCCCGGTCGTATATTGAATCTGCTTATCAAAAGAATGAGAAGTTTGTGACAAGCTTGGACAGTTATCTTGGGAGATAATTGGTAGATCATCTAGACGATCCATTTGAGAAGCTTGTGGAGAAACCTCTCAGGCATGAGAGTCTGTTTCCTAAGGAAGGATCTCTTGTTGCTGTGACCAGGGAAGAGTCTAAACCCCAGCAGGGTGGAAACAAGAAGAGGAAGCAGCAGCAGCAGAAGGGTAAGGATGGCCAGAAGAAGCCGAAGGGCGAAGTGACCTGCTTCAATTGTCAGCAGAAGGGCCATTTCTCTAGGGATTGCAAGAATCCGAAGGTACCGATGAAGTGTCACAACTGTGACAAGCCGGGGCATATCAGGAAGAATTGTCCAGAACCGAGGAAGGACAAGCAGATTGTGCAAGCTTATGCTTTGGGGGCTGTTCCATCATCTTCGAAAGCTCCTACCGCTGAAGAGAAGGGAAAGAGTGTGGTGGTTCAAGGTACTCTTTTCCTATGTGGTGTTCCAGTTAGAGTGTTGTTTGATACTGGGGCGTCGCATTCGTTTGTTTGTAATGAACTTGTAGGCCGGTTGGGTTTAGAACCGGATATTGTTGATAGGCCATTGGTTGTGACTAATCCAGTTGGGGGTTCGTCTTGTTTGTGTATGCTATGCCGTGGTCTGATTGTATCGAGTCATTGTTGCTCTTTTGTTTGTGATTGTTTTGTTCTGAAATTTGCGGGGTTCGGAATTATTTTGGGTATGGACTGGCTTAGGAGGTATGCGGCAAAGGTTGATTGTAAGAGGCTGGAAGTGACAGTCGAGAATGTGGAGGGGCGAAAGATTGTGACACGATGTAAGCATGAAGAAGGCGTCTTCATGAGCTTCATGTATTCGCTGGTTGTTCCACGGGATGGACTGTCATCTGTGCCAATCGCTAATGGATTTGAGGATGTCTTTGACGAGGTCAAAGGGTTACCGCCGCATAGAGAGATCGAGTTTCGTATAGATCTAGTTGAAGGAGCCAGACCTGTTGTGATGCCTCTTAGGCGGATGGCACCTAGGGAACAGCAAGAATTGAGGGTGCAAGTTGATGACCTTTTGCAGAAAGGATTCATTCGGCATAGTGTGTCCGAATGGGGTGCACCAGTTGTGTTCGCAACCAAAGCAGATGGGTCATTGAGATTGTGTGTGGATTATCGTGAGCCGAATAAGGTGACTAAGAAGAACAAGTATCCATTGCCGAGAATAGATGACTTGTTTGATCAGCTTCACGAAGCTAAGGTGTTTTCTCAGATGGATTTGGCAACGGGTTTTCACCAGTTGAGAGTGGCTAAGGATAGTGTGCCGAAGACTGCTTTTAGGACACCATCAGGTTTCTTTGAGTGGATGGTAATGCCGTTTGGATTGACTAACGCGCCAGCATATTTTGTGGATCTTATGAATAGAGTGTTCAGAGATCAGTTGAACAAGTTCGTGCTTGTGTTCGTGGATGATATTTTGATTTATTCCAGAACTGAAGAAGAGCACAAGACACACTTGCGTATTGTTTTGGAAATCTTACGGAAACATCAGCTGAAGGCTAAGTTTTCGAAGTGTCACTTCTGGAAGAGTGAAGTGAGGTTCTTAGGCCATGTTATCTCTGGAAATGGAATAGCGGTTGATCCCGCTAAGGTGGCAGCAATCCAGGATTGGGTTAGACCTAAGAATGCATCTGATGTGAGAAGTTTTCTTGGATTAGCAGGATATTATCGACGGTTTATCAAAGACTTCTCCAAGATAGCTGCACCGTTAACAGGATTGACAAAGAAGAACCAAGTGTTCAGATGGGATACTAAGTGTGAACAAGCTTTTGGAATCCTGAAGGAGCGATTGACAAGTGCTCCAGTTTTGACTATTCCTAGTGGGAATGATGAGATGGTGGTTTACACCGACGCATGTGGTACTGGACTTGGAGCAGTGCTGATGCAGAGGGATAAAGTTGTTGCGTATGCCAGTCGACAACTGAAGCCGCATGAAAGGAATTACCCGACTCATGATTTGGAGTTAGCGGCGATTGTTTTTGCTCTGAAAATGTGGAGACATTATCTATTGGGAGTTCGATTCGAGTTGTTTACGGATCATAAGTCGTTGAAGTATCTTTTCTCCCAAAAGGATTTGAATCTTCGGCAGCAAAGTTGGTTAGAGATTTTGGCATCATATGATTTTGGTATAGCTTATACTCCGGGAAAAGGTAACGTAGTGGCAGATGCGTTAAGTCGAAGACATGCAGGATTGGGAGCCATGTTTTCAGAATGGAAGAATCTCGAGTATTTAGATGGATTTGACTTCAGGTCCAGATGCGAATTGGAACCTGAGATGTTGGCAAACTTATCGATAAGACCCACTCTTGTGGAAAGGATTGGCGAGAGCCAAAAGCGAGACGATAAGCTTGTCAAGATTATCCGTGAATTGGAATCTGGATTAGATCCAGAAAAGGATAAAGGATTCGAGGTCGATCGAGAGGGTTGGCTTCGAAAGCAAGGACGACTAGTTGTTCCCGATATAGATGAATTGAGGAGTGAAGTTCTGAAGGAAAGTCATCACTCGAAGTTGACAATTCATCCAGGTGGAAATAAGATGTATCGGGATATGAAGAGAACCTACTACTGGGAAGGTATGAAGAAGGATGTTGGAAATTTTATTTCCAAATGCATGAACTGCCAGTTGGTGAAAGCTGAGCAGAAGAAGCCAAGTGGATTGCTTCAACCATTAGAAGTTCCTACATGGAAGTGGGAGCAGATATCGATGGATTTTATTGATAGGTTACCTAGAACAAGAACGGGAAATGAAGGGATTTGGGTCATTGTAGATCGTTTGACTAAGAGTGTAAGGTTCATTCCTGTTCGATCGACTAGGACTGCATCGAAGTTGGCAGAGTTGTATGTTAAGTGGATAGTTCGATTCCATGGTATTCCGAAGAGTATAGTGAGCGATCGAGACCCATTGTTCACTAGTGGATTTTGGAAGAGCTTCCAGGAAGTTTTGGGAACCGAGTTGTGTTTGAGTACAGCTTATCATCCTCAAACAGATGGCCAGACTGAGAGAGTCAACAGAGTTTTGGAAGATCTCCTCAGAGCTTGTGTTTTGGATTTCGGAGGATCATGGGAAGATCACCTTCATTTGGTGGAATTCTCATACAACAACAGTTACCAGTCAAGCATTGGTATGACACCGTATGAGGCATTGTATGGAAGACCGTGTAACTCTCCGACATGTTGGTTAGAGACAGGAGAAAAGCTGATGCTTGGGCCAGAGATGATTCGACAGACTTCAGATTTTATAGAGATCATTCGACGACGAATGAAGGCAGCCCAAGACCGACAGAAAAGTTATGCCGATAAGCGTCGTAAGGATTTGGAATTCGACGTAGGTGATATGGTTTTTGTGAAGATTTCTCCTCTGAAGAATGTTATTCGATTCGGGAAGAAAGGGAAACTGACTCCGAGGTTTGTTGGACCATTCCCGATTATCGAGCGAATTGGAAAGCTCGCCTATAGATTGGAGTTACCGGAGAAGATGTCGAGTGTGCACAATGTTTTTCATGTATCGTATCTACGGAAGTATGTGCACAACTCGAATACAGTGGTTTCTGCTGATAGCTGTGAAGACTTTGAAGTTGATCCAGTCGATAAGAGACCTCGTAAGCCGCTTCATGTTGTGGAAACCGACACGAAACAGCTTAGGAGGAAGGTAGTTAAGTTGCTCAAGATACAATGGAGTGATGATGATAACGACTGTATGTGGGAGGTGGAAGAGAGGATGAAAGAAACTCATCCTGAACTCTTCAAGGTATGGCCCTAAGGTGTCGTGTCATCTCACGATATTGTAACTTGTTCTGGTGTTAGAATTCTGCACGCTAAGCTAGAATTGGATGCATGGTTTGTTGATTGCTATGGATGGTAGGCGTGCAGAATAGTCTTTGATTGCCTTGTTTGTTTGGAATTTCGGGGGCGAAATTCCTAAGGGGGAGAGAATGTAACGACCCGTATTTTACGGATCGAAACATCGTAAAACAGTGGACATTTGGTCATACTGTTGCTAAGTCGTCTACAGTCTAAGTCTTAGGTCGTAGGAAGGAGTTAAGAGCGACCTAGGCATTGGGATAAGTCGTGGGGAAATTAGGTCGTATGGGGTGGCTTAGGTCGAGTGACCGACTTAGGAAGTGTACGACCTAAGAGATAGACGATCTAAGGAAAACTGACCGACTTAAGGATTTGGCGACTGAAGGATAGGCAGGCTTAAGGTAATGACTGACTTATAGATAGAAGACTTAAGTCGGTGATGACCTAAAGGGTAGGTCGGTGACGACCTAAGAGAATGGACGGGTTAAATGTTAGATCGGCTGGGCGAGTTAACGACTTAAGGAGTGTTGGAGTTAGGATGTGAGCGACCTAAGTCTAGCAGTTAAGTCGTAACTCAGTTGAGTCGTGGCCGAGTTAAGGGAATAGGGTGATGAGTCGTTAGGTCGCGTGTGTGTTAAGTCGGCCAGAGATAGGTCGTAAGTTGTATACAGTTAGGTCGCACCTGTTGTTGAGTCGTTATGTCGTATACCCAGTTAAGTCGTAGGTCGTGGGTTTTGTGTTGCGTTAGGTTGTACCCTAGCTAAATATTAGGTCGCGTGAGTTGTTAGCTCGTAAGCGACCTAAGGAGGATAGCTAAGTGTTAAGTCGCGTCTTGGTTAAGTCGTAGACAGGTGAGTTAGCTAAGTCGTAGGTCGTCTGGAGTGTTAGGTCGGCACAGCAGCTAAGTCGTAGGTCGTCTGGAGTGTTAGGTCAGAGAAGGAGTTAAGTCGGCAACGACTTAAGAAGGCGGGCAAGTTAAGGGGGTTTTCAGCTATAAATACTCGTCCATTTCTCACTTTTTGGGATCCGGATTTCGAAGCGACGAAGTGCTGACATTTTGAGAGCTCGACTTCTACACTTCTTCACTTCTTTTCTCCACTCTAATCTAGTGACTTCATCCATCCAAGTTGAAGATCAAATTGAAGATTCAAGAGCTTAGATTGAGGATCTTCATCCTTCGAAGAGAGATTTCATCGTTTGAAGCGAATTCGTGATAGATCGAGTTAGATCCTTCGCTGTCTAGATCTGAAGTGTGTTGCTTTTGAGTTGTTTTGGTGATTGGGTGAGTGGTGATTATCTCTCACACGGATCCAAGGGAGTATATCGGATTGTTGGCTTGATTTGGTGTTAAAGTAGAGATTTCCATGCATTTTCCTAGTCATATGTGTAGATCCATATAGATCCATTGCTCATGATGATTTGACATCCATCTTACTACATGTTAACCTATGCAAGTTCATTCATCAAGATTATAGAGACATTGCTCATGTTTTCATGCTTGTTAGACTTTTGACTCCTTAATTACGAAATTGCCATTATTGTTATAATTGCCTATTTAGATCATACTTGAATGCTTGATTACTTGGATTAATGTTTGACTTGATTGATGGCTATGAATTAGATGATTGATGATTTGATTTAGACCGAAGATGATTCAAAAGCTAGGGGAAAGGCTCTTGAATTGGAAAAGCTGCTCGTGGCATATGTAGCGGATGATGAAGCTCATATGGATAGATTTGATGATGATGTTGAGATGAAGCTTTGCTATGATGATGATGAGGCAAAGTATGAGATGAGATAGCCTTGGTCTAATCCAGACGAGATCATTCCAAGCATGTTGACAACTCGGTGATATGGTTCGAGTTGAGGATAATGGTTGGCTCGAGAGGCGCTTGAGCTAGTATGAAAATAGTCGTCGAGGAGGATGACTAGAAGGCTGAGGTATCATCGTTGTTGAAGGATCTAGCATGCTCAAAGCAAGAGTACGTTGGGCAGATTCGATAGTCCCTGAAGGCTACTGATTGGGTAGTCAAGTACTCTGGGCAGATTCGATAGTCCTAGGCACGGGTCACGATGACGTGCAGAGTTATGTCTAGAACCGGGGATTCCATTAGCCCTTGACAGACGGAAGAAAGAATGAGTCGGTCATTCAATTAACGATGATATCGAAGCAATGATAACAGTGATAGCCAGAGTCATGGATGTTTGGTTGTATCGTCATTCGGTCTCAAGAGCGGTATTTTCTGGGTGCTTATCTGATCTTGGTTTAGGCCTTGGGGGTTTGTACTTGGAAAACATCGCCCTTGACTCGAGTGATAATTGCTTTACCTTAAATTGTGTTCTTTGCTATGTTTGCTTCTACTTAGTGTGTGTCTGGGAGCTATCACTGTAGAAAGAGGTTGGAGTGGGAGGGTTGTATTCCTATTCCTTTTCCTTTATGCTCTTTTGGTATGTTGTTAGTTAATTTACTGCTCACTAAGAGTGTTGTCTGACTCAAGGCTTTATGTTTTAACTCTTATTGCCTTGGGCTGTTCGTCCATTTTGGGATGGGCAGACTAGGTAGCAGGTGACAGGTGCTGTTCTTGTTTTCCACGGGGTTGATATCGAAGACGAGCTGGAGGGTTGCATATTATCTTCCTATTATATGTATTGGGTGTTCCGCTGTTTGTATTTCCTCTGAGTGTTTTGTAGTGAGGCTTGTTGTATTGACTATTCAAATGTTTGTATTCAACTATTATGAAGTTTTATTGATGAGATTCCATTCTGTGAAGCTTCACTATGTATATGTTCTATTGTATTTTGTCCATGCGCTGTGCGTGATACGATAGATTCTGTTGTTTTAATTTACCTTGACAATCGTCCATGGCTGCCTGGCACACTTTACAGCGCAGTTTTCTCTAGGTTCAGTGCAGGGGTTATGGGCGTTCGTCACACCGGACGAGATTAGTGAATATCCGGATTGCAAGGGCTTCTTTGAAGTGCCTTCAGTTCCGTTTGAATCCAAAACGGACTTGTATGGATGTATGTATGACGTTTTACTTTGAGATGTAAAGCTGGTTTCTATCAAATACATTTCTGTTGGTGGCGGAGAATTTATTCTCTTAGCTTAACACCCTTCTCTGAGACGTATGAGCTCAGAGGTTATGTAGTTGATGGTTACTAGTGATACATTCCCAGTTTGGTAATGTGGTATGCTAAGTGTTGCTGATCATTTGTTGATCGAAGCATGGCTTTTGTGAAAAGCGTAGCTTTATTAATGAGACTTCGTCGGACCTCACAACCCGAAATGGTCGAAACAGGAAGGATGCGGCAAGGTTGTTTGGGGGTAGCGCCCTCAGGGTATGTCCATTTCCTTCTGGAAAAAGGTGGTATCATGGTATGGAGCCGAGATATTTAACCTATGTGGTTGCTGCAAATTTATTACTTTGTGGTTGTTGGTGTTGAGGATCCTCGGATAAAGGTCGGTAACGACCGGGGATGGCATACTCGTGTGTGGAGTTATCTAGTTATAGCTTCATTGCACCAGAAGCGTGAGGTAACTCGGCCTTGTGTTGGTAGAGATCTGGTTAGGTTCTCGGGGCGTCCCTTCAGAGGCGTACCCATGTGGTGTAGGAAGTTCCTTAGCCTGACCATTTGTTGGAAATCCAAAGAAACAATACGCGTCCTGTACGGTTTTAGTTGTATAACCTGCCATTTACTTATGGTAGTTTCATTTTCCAAAAGCATAGCGGATTTCTTTTTATTCCTTTGTGCAAATAACTATTTTAAGATCTCACACCAGTCCCATGACTGACCTGGAGTTTATTGTTCCCTTTCTAAACTCTGGGTGCCCATAATTTTCCACACGGGCAGCCTAGAGTCAGGTTATCAGCAGGATCTGGATGGATTGCTATGGAGCTCAAGAGACGAGCTGGATGGCGAGACGTACTTCCGTATATTATTATCATTCCGTTGTGTATTCAATCATATGGGCAGGTTATTATAACTGCCAGTGTTGTGTGTTGTTGTTGTAAACTCTGATGATGTATTGTATGAACTGATATAGTTCTTTTGTTTAAAGATTATTCATTTATCTATTATATTATATACTGTTCCGCTGCGAATGTGAGATTCTGTTATTGTTTCCGTTTCTTATTCTATCTTCTTCTTCTTTAACCCTAATGGTTCGGTTTTCCGGCATTCGATTGTTCGGCATTTGATACAGTGGACATATTGATGTCGATTTTCGAAAGTTGAAAAAATCGGGTCGTTACATTGGTGTGCTTCATTTGTCTTGATTTTGTGATTTTATAAATTATGCATTCACTTTATGATATATAAAATTGGATGACTGTCGCATACACATATAATTTAGGGTAAATTGCATCATATCTAATATGACATGTTATTTGCCTTCATATAGGTGGCCGGTAGTTGTATTCCTACATTTACCAAAGTGTTTTATATGCCAAGATCATTATACATGCCTATATGTTATTCTATGTTGTATTGATTGCAAAGTATATTTTTCCTGAGTGTGTGTGTATGTCTGTGTATATGTCTATATATATATATATTTGTGTATGGGTTTTGATTATTTTGATTCATTGGTGGTTGATTATTGTGCATATTGTACATGTCGTGCTTGTTAGTTTGCGGAAGATGGATCTTAAGGCTAGTTTAATACTAGATGGAGGGTGAATAGTGTTTACTGATTTTTGTGAATCGTTTTAAATTCTTTTAAGATTATAATTAAACAATGCAGAATAAACAATCACAGATGCAAACACAAACACATATAAATGTAGTAAAGTAAAAAGTAAAGAGTTAGAAAGATCACACCAGGAATTTTTATACTGGTTTGAAGTTACCCTACATCCAGTCCCGTACAATTTCTTGTACAGATTTATTTTCAAATATCAAAGTCAATACAATCTCGATTTCAAGGCTACGAGACACACCCTCCAGATTTTCCGAGCTCTGGGTACACTCACTAGATTCGGACGAGACACCAACACACTCACTTTGATTCAAAAGGGACACGAAGCACTCCCACTTGATTCAGACGGGACACAAGCACATCTACTAGGATTTCAAGGACACCAAGCACCCCCAAGAGTATAAGAATATGATTTGATAGAATTTACAGACTCAGTTTCTTGATCTTGAATACAAATGATCCTATAATCTCTTGAATAACACTTTGAGCTTGTTTTGAGTGATAAAGATGAAAGAGATCAGAGAGTAATTGATAGAGAATCAATCAATAAAGTTTGAATTTTATTTTGATTAAATTTGAGTAGATTTTCTTTTAGAAATTAAGAGAGTAAAAGAGGAGAGAAAGAATGAGAAATTATTTTAAAAATTTCATTGGAAAATCCTCCTATTTATAGAGAAACAACGGTCATGTTCATTCGTGAAGAGATGTGACGAAAAGACTTTACCATTCAAATTTGAATTTTGAAATTTTTTGCCTATACGTCAAAATACACTATAGGGATATGTCGACATACCCTTTGTATTTTTGAAAAACATTTTATAAAAATTATTTTGAAAATATAAAGCTTTGTAAAATATTATGAAATTTTGTACAATTATCTAAACATAGTTTATACATATTTTAATCATATCAAAACTTAAGAAAACTTTATAAAATTATTTTGAAATATTTTGAAATATATAATTTAAATATGAATTTCTTTTTGAAAATAATATATATAAAGTATAAGTGAATATATATTTAAAATCAAAGTTATAATATACTTATAAACATTTAGAAAACATAAAACTAAAACTATAACAAAGTACAATATGTTAGAACCTCGATTTTTGATGTTTTGATTGTGACAACTATAAAAGTAAATATTATATGAACTAACCAAGTTTGCAGGAGAAGATAATCACAAACATATGAAGACCAGATTTCAGATTGTTGCTACAATGTACTATTAAGTATAAAGTCCGAGTTTAGATGTAGATAAATGTTAAAATCTATTCGAAGTGGTATAAGCATACACACATAGCAAAAGAATCAGCAAATCAAAAAAACTACAAAAAAACATTATATTCAACCGGCTGAATGGTCCCTTTTAGTCATCTGAATACTGTATATGCATAAAATTTTTAAGAATATTCAGTCGGCTGACCTACAATATTCAAATGACTAAATTCTGTCTATTTTGCATGAATTTCTTGCTTTTTCAAATTTTACTCGATTCAGCTGGCTGGGATATTTACTTCATATGGCTGAAGCTTCATAAGGCTAGTTTTTGAAAAGGCACTTCTCTTCCATGAACAATAACAACTCTTGATTCAGAAGATACTTCTATATCTCTTCATGGTTGCTCCATGAACGTATACAGCCTTTTAATTTCCATGAATAGCAAAGAAATCCAACATCTTATGAATCAATTTTTTCTATTTCTTAATTCTATCCATTCTTGCTATTTACACTCAAAGGCATTCTACACACAAACACTCTATTGGTCACTTATATATTTAAGTTTATTCTTTTATGATCAAATAAAATTCCTTTCTTCACGAAATATACGATATACCACAAAGGAGAAGATTATAGGAAGGGTGTACTCTAAAGACTTATCTGTGCTATTCAAAGAGCATAATCAGTCAGATATTTCTTTATTATTGAAGTCCTATTTGGTTGCTCGGTCGGTTAAAGTCCTACTCTAATTGCTTAGGAAGTTGAAGTCCTGTTTGGTTGCTCAGGCAGTGTAATACCTATTCCTCTGGGTTAAGAGAGGGTTGATAGTTGAATTCTAGAAGGAGTCTAGAACTGGACGTAGAACGTGAAGTTCGAACCAATATAAAATTTCCTGGCGTCATTTACTTTACTGGTTTAATTTTATACTTACATTCTATACAAGTAAATAGATCGTTTAATATTCCATATTATATGATCCATAGTCACTTTCATTTGGTATTAGAGCGAGGTTATCATATAACCATAACAAAGTTATTGATATTTAAATAATATGGATAATAACACTAGCATAATTTTTATTGAAGGTCAATCCACTGCACGACCACCACTGTTTAATGGATTAAATTATAATTTTTGGTCAACTAGAATGAGAATTTACATGCAAACAAATGGATATGATACTTGGAATATCACTCAGGATGAATACATTGTACCTACTTGTAACGACCCGGAATTTTTGTCGTCTTGAGTTTGAATATTAATTTTTAATATTCAATAATACGGTATTTTTAATCAAAATAAATCCCTTATTAAATGATAACTAGTAAAAATATATAGTTTTAAACCAAGATAATATTCGAATTTTCCAGATTTTATTAATAAAATAGAAAATTGATTTAAAAATGGAATTTCTTATATAATCATAACAACAACAGAATTTATATGTAAATTGAAAACAAATTTATAGAAAATATAGATGAAAAGAAAAGAATATATTATAAATAGAAATGAATATAGCTATTGAAATATATTGTTGTATAAATAGAAAGAGTTTAAAATTTGGATTTTTCTTATATACATATAAATTCAAGAAGGAAAAAAATATATATGATAGAAATGAGAAAAAATTTAATAAAAACATTTAAACCATTTGTGAAAGAGGATCTTTTTACAAAAATAGTGTTTCAAGCAAAAATGTTATTAGCAAACTTTTAATTCGTTGAATTTTTAAATGTCAAAAAATAAAATAAATAGGAATATGAACACTTAAAATTGTTTAGCCAATACCACTTAACAATTGTTTAAAAATATAATGAAGCATGTTTAGAATCAAATGGAAGTGAAAAGTCAAACATGAAAGTTACAAGTCAACAATGTAAACATTTCCTGGTCAAAATATTACAAGTATATAAAGTATATATGCATTGTCTGGTTAAAAATAGGAAAGATCAAAACATACATCTTAACTTCTCTTCATCTCAACATCATATCATATCAGCAGCCACCTCATTTCAATCTATCCATCAACATTGTACAAATGCATCATCACATACTTGCATAAACATGAATATATAGGCTTGTAAGCGTGTTATGCTTCACTTTCAAAACACTGTAAAACAACTTTGTAAACAAAACACAGTAAAATGAAAAGAAAAAAGAAGAAGCACCTATTCTTCCAAATTCAAAAGCCAAGCAAACAAGTTTTTTCAAGACATTCAAATAAAAACTAAAGATCAACTGGAAGTTTTCAAAGATCTCAACATGATCACGGTGAGAATTTAATTTTAGAAAACTTGGGAATGTTTTATAATACTCTGTAATATTTACAGAGGTGGAAACCCATTATTGCTTAAGTTCAAAAATCATTATCTCTCAATTCATTTAGAGTTTGCCGATGATGTAAATTAGTAAAGTGTTTGTTTTTGGGTTTAGATCATACTAAAAATAGTTTGTAGCTTGTTAATTTTATATATTGTGTTAAATGGCCAATTTACAGTAAGTAACCAGATTTTGTTGATTTTTCAACATCTTAAAAAAATGATTCATACGTATAAACGTGATTGTAGCATGAAAATAGGATTTTTAGTGAAGAAATTACAATTTTTAAAGCTTAGATTTTGAGAATTTTTGAGATGATAAAATTTCACTTAAAAATTTATTTTGGGTTTGGGAATGGATGAGGCGGCAGGTCGTTGGCTTCGAGGTGATGGTGGAGTCGAGAGCAATGTTTTGACCGTGAGGTTTTCGTTCTAGTGGTGTGGGTTGGGTGCGGTGAGGAGTTTTAGGTATTTTTTTTGGGTCTCGATTTCGTGTGGAAATGCGATAAGGGGAGAGGGAGTTAGGCGTGCGCATATAGGGGGAATGGTAGCGGAGGTGATGGTGTTGACGTGGGCGATTTTCGGTGGTGGATGATCGACTATGGTGGAGGGACGAGGCGATTGTGTGGCACGACATATTCCAGTATTTGGGTGAAGATTCGAAAAACTCGAAGCTGAAGGTTGGTGGCGATTTAAGGTGGGTGGTCGGTTTGTGGCAGTCATAGGTGACTCAGATGGATGGACGGCGACAAAGTTTGTCGACCGAAGGTCGTGTGCATGTGCACACATTTGTGCACAACCTCATGTTTCCAAATGAATGAAAGTGACAGAGAGGAAAACTGGAAGAAAAAAAGAGAAAGGGAGGAGAAGAAAAATGGGGAACGAGTTTGGGTATGCTGGTGGGCTTCGGCCCAAAGAAAAAAGGGAAAAGGTTTTTAAATTAAAAACGTTAAATTATATATATATTTTGTAAATTTTAAAATGTCATAACTAATGCATACGAATTCCGATTGAAGCGAAATTCATTACGATGGGTTCGTATTGACGAACACTACGTCATCGTACAAATTGTTGTCGGGTTTGAATATGAAAAATTATGGTATATTTAAACGGATAGAAATTTAATCACCCGATTTAAAACAAATATCGTCGTTTAAATTTATACAACCCGTCTATTGAAGTTATTTGCCCAGATAAAAATAGTGATGAGTTAATTCATGTTAATTACGATGTTTTAACATCGGTTTAGCGGAATAAAACACTGTTGCGCTAATTGTATTTAATTGGACCCCTGTTGGCAGAATAAATCATCGTTCTACCATTATTACTGAATATATGAGTTTCTAGACATCGACTAGCAGAAATAAAACCCTGTTCTACTGTCATATTTGTATGAACATTATTTACTATCCTGATAATTATATTGGGCAATATGATGTTGAATTGATTATTAAAAATAGATTGATGTGAATATCTGTATCTGTTATTTTGAATTGTTACGGAATGAATAGTAACTTGATTAAGTACCATTGGAATTAATAAGCCTTCTTTTCCAATTTGGAAATTGACTTTTGAACCAAAATTGTTTTAAGGACGGTTATTATTTATTAATGATATTTTGAAGATAATTAATTATTATTTAGTAATGATTTAAGGTTAATTATTTTATGATTATTAAAAAGTTATTTAATTATTATTCAAATTTATTTAACTATTTAAAATGTTTAAATTTTATTTTAATTATTTATTTAAGGTTATTTTGTAGTAATTAGATTTAAAAGTTAATTTTGATTTAAGAGTTAATTAGTATTAAAATATTATTATTATTTCAAAGATAATTTGTTCAAATATTAATAATGTTTTAAAAATAATATATTATATGGTAAACTTTTATAAAAGAGTATTTTCCTAAATTAAACTTGGAGAATTTATATAGAAAATTTATAAGTATTATTCTGAAATAAGTAGTAAATAAAGTTTTCAGGAAGTAATGGTATACTTTCATTGCGGAAATCGGAGGCAGGGATTGCCTACAGTTAAGTTTAGATTTCTTTGGGATAGAGACGTAACCATTAAGCTGCTAATCCATGGTTGATACCGCATGGTGCTTTCCATATTTATTTTTAAAAGTTTTCAAATATTTTTGAAGAGAATGGTTTGAGAATATACTTATTCCGGTGAGATAAGTATATACCTTTTTGATAATGAGATTTAATTTATTGAAATTTAAATTAAATAAGGCTTAGTGATTTCAGTGGGAAATGGAATCTTTGGTTGAATGATTGTTTATTTGATAGTTAAATAACCAACTATCAAATTTGGACTAAAACGTAACTTTGGAAATATCTAGAAGAAACACGGGGATTATATGGTATAGTTACCGTCGAAGGTGTTATAATGTACGTATAAACTCGTTTCGTTCTTCTAGGACGGTTATAAGGAAAATCCATCCACTAACGGTTAGGAGATGATCTCCGATCTTATTTTCGTTTGTTTATTTCCTAGAGAACCGGGGTTGAGTTTACCGAAAATATCAAAAGTTGTTTTGAAGAGACCGGGATCAGATAAGTTATCCGAAAACCACTTTGATCCAACAAATACGTTTCGAAGTGAAGACAAGAGCATGGAATCGAAGACGGAGTATTGAAGTGCAAGGGCTAGTCACTTCTAATCCTAAGGATGATTCCAAAACGGATGTAGTAGGAATAGTGCCTTCAGTTTCGTTTCGACCCAGAACGGACTTATATGAATGAATGCTATCAGCACATTATCATTGGAGGACAATGAGCATTCTAAGTGTAAATTCTTTAAAAGGTAATCGTAACCTCAAGCCTCATCAACCGGAAGGACTGAAAATCAGGGAAGATGCAGCAAGGCTAAGTGGGTCGAACCCAATTAGGGTATGTTTATCACCTTTCAAGATACCCTCGAATATTATAAATACAGTGCATTTGAAGGAGCTCGATAAGGGTGGGAACACCCGGGGTGATAGCATATTCGATACTATCCAGGTTAGGGGTAGGCCTGTGACGCCCCACCTCAATACCCACGCTAGCCAAGGACACTACGATGTAGTGCTGTCAACTAGCACGGAGAATAAGGCTGTTGAGGAGCGACCATCCATGTAATTGATTATCACACGGTGGCTATAAAATAATCTTCGGAAACAAACATAGAAATAAACATAACACAAAGCAGTCACAGACATCCATATCACAAAGGCGGAAGAAGATATGAATATATAACTAACACATGAAAGTGTACATCAGAGTAGTGGTCAAAAAGTTCCACAATAATACAAAAGAATAGCAACCTGTGCTATACAAAAAGAATACAACTATGAGTCCATATCTCAAGTGTATACAACAAAAACTGCTAAACTAAATAGTCAGCCAAAAGTCAGAGTAGCAAATCCCGGAAGGAAGTCAAGCAGAAGCACCTGTAACATCTCGGTCTGACCCGAGTATTATTTAAGAAAATAATAAACGGATCAGTCTAACTATAAATATCAGATGACATGATATAGAATAAAAGATATGGCATAAACATAGAATATCCATACAGACATACTACTATAAGTATGAAAATGATGATCAACAGGAGATCAACCGATGAGAAATGATCAATATCACGAGAATCTTCTCAAAGATCCAAAGAGGGCATCATACCCTAAACTTGTACTCATAACAAGTCAATGACATAAAAATCCAGAAATCAAACAAGAAATCCAGAAATCATAAAAAGAGAAAGAGGCCTATCACATGATGGTCCGAAGACCATGGGGCGCTACCCCATATGTGTGAGTCGGAATCACACTGATTGAGGCCTAGGCTAACCAAAAAGCAAAAAGGTATGTGTGAATGGAATCACACAAGTGGTGTCTAGCCTAACCTCGCAAACAAAAAGATATGTGTGAGTCGGAATCACACTACTGCGGTCTAGACTAACCTTGCGGACAAAGAGAGATGTGTGAGTCGGAATCACACTACTGCGGTCTAGTCTAACCTTGCAAACAAAGAGACATCGCACAATTGCTAGTCTAAATCATAAAATGATCATCATGATCAGCGAGAAGTGTCAATCACACCAAGCTAGTAAATATATGAGTTTAGCTTCATGTCCCATAACCACTTGCTTAACTTAAATATTTACGAACAAGCTGTAAATCTTCACTAGGAAATTGTCACGAAAAGGGTTCAATCGAACAAGTCCAAGAGCTAA
This sequence comes from Allium fistulosum, assembly GCA_030737815.1. Classification (NCBI taxonomy): domain Eukaryota; kingdom Viridiplantae; phylum Streptophyta; class Magnoliopsida; order Asparagales; family Amaryllidaceae; genus Allium; species Allium fistulosum. The sequence goes on from CM060901.1 coordinate 1,623,494,266, forward strand.
CCGACGAAGTGAACGCAAGCGTTTCATACCACTCGTTTTACTAAGTCGTTTAAGTCGATTTCTCATTCGAGTGAAGTAAAGGCTTATATATATTAGTAGATTGAAAATCGGTTTGAGAAAACGAACTTTTGATATTAAAAATAGTGTTGAAATCGATTTGATGAAAGAGTTTTGATATTTACTACTAGTATTAAAACCTTCATATCTTTAAAGTGACAAGTCATAAAACGATTGTTGGAACAATCTATCACAAAAATTCACATTCGGAGACGTGAATAAAATCCAAGGAAATCAGCTCAAAATGCATCAAAGTGGAAGTTCTGATGAATGCTTTTCAGATAGGATTGCCTACGTAGAGTAATACGGGGTTCGACCTGCCTGGTTCGCGACCTAAGGTCTTACGACCTAAGGAAAAGAAAAGTCTTACGACCTAAGGAGTTAACTCGCGAACGACCTAAAGCCTTTAACTCGTGAACGACCTAGGCCTTTAACTCGCAGGCGACCTAAGACTTTAACTCGCAGGCGACCTAAGACTTTAACTCGCAGGCGACCTACGACCTATGGATGAGCGACCTAACTCCGAACGAGCTAAAAATGGCCAAAACGACCTAGTAGCAGTTTTTTCACCAAAATCACTAAAATTTGGAATTTTTCGCCAATCCAATCCAAACCAAATGCAACAAACATGCTAAAGTGATGAGGAATCATTCCCAACAGTCCAATGACGATTATAGGCAAGATGTGAGATCAAAAATCTCACCTTTTCCACGAAATTGATGTTGGAGAGCTTAAGAACGAAGCAAGAATCAACCCCTAGCTTGAATCTATGTTCTTCACCTTGAATTCGGAGTTTGATGTTGAATTTACTAAAGATCTCGAGCTTGGAATTTTAATCTCTCTTTCCCCCCACCATTTTTGAAGAAGCTTGAAGTGTTTGATGAAGTGATGAAGAGAAGAGGGGGTTGGGCTGAGTTAAGAAGGTGCAGTCCCAACCAAAGTCACAAGTGGGAAAAGTGACGAAAATTTCACTATCTCCAAACATATCGAAGTTTACACTCAAAAAGATCGCAAACATCATTTTGAACTCAATGGGGGTGGTCTCGAGTCCTAATTTGACCGTATGCAATAAGTAGCTTTTCGGACTAACATCCGACTAACGATAAAATATTTAAATATAAAATCAATAGATATGCGAGTTGTTACAAGGCCGGTCTTGTGTTGTAAGGGATCCCGACAAGGTCCTCGGCACATTTTTCTAGAGGTGTACTGTGATAGGTGGTACCCCAGTGCCTAGTCATTATATAGAAATCCATTCTCCAATACGTGCCTTTACGGTTTAGGTTGTAGAGCCTAGTATGCTAGAATTTAATTAATGTAACAATTTCGGCTATTTTCGTAACATCCTGATTTTTCGTGCCATTCGCATCCACACATATAGGAATTGAATTGCTCAAAATATTAGATTGTTAATTTATATTTGGCAAAACTCAGCATATACAGTAAATAAAATAATCACAGACACAGAGTAATATAACAATAAGCAGCAGAAACAAAAGAATAGTAGTTCATGAAGCTACTATATATATGTAACAGAGTAAAAACAATATACAATAGAAGTCTCGAATACAATAGTCAAAATACAAGATCAGAATACATTACTGGAATCAACTGATTAGCTGAATGCTGAAAAGATGTAGATAGATCTCCAAGCGAAGCTCCAACTCCAAAGGTGAGTCTCAAAAGCTGTATCACTCGGTCTGACCCGAGCGTAAAGCAAAACACAAAACACTCGAGTCAGGATTAACATTCTTATATCAATAAATCCAACTCAAGTGAAATATCAACTGAAATACAAGTAACTTAAAGGATGTTTGGGATAGCCATCCTCTAAGGATCCGTTAAACTATCTACTATGTAGTAAAATACGCTATTATAATAATGTCTATAGTAAAGTAAACTATTAAAATAGCATTAAGGCGTTACCCATATCCCCCTTAACACATTTTATAGTGCCAATAGTCTATACAGTACCGTAATACCCCGTAAACTGGAGCTACCAGAGGATACTCCATAGGTACGACACAAATCAAACTCGTAGTGGTCTCAATATGGTAGGTGACACGGCATAACTAGGCAATGCCAGGGTAGATATACCAATTACACTTCCGGGCTGTTGGTAACGCAAAGCCGCAGCAATCGCCCAACTCGAGCCACACTCCCGAAAATCCGAAGGTGTGCACAAAATCAATCACAAAGTAATATAATGGTATACGATGGAGTGTGTCCGATCAGAGGAGCTATCTCATTGGCCCGTCAATTGCTCCTATTTTAGCTATCTTATGCTAACTCACGGGAGTTAGGTCCACGTATATACCTCATATAGGATCGTCGCCACCATCCTACTTCATTCTGGAATCTCCACCGCGTACACAGTTGTTAAAGTGGTCTTCGTTATTGGTAGAGAGTATGACAATATCCGATCCCGGTCTCTTTAACAACCAAACATTATTATAACACCGCGGTTATTTCAAAATAGTTTATACTTCAAAACCAAAATATCATTTCCATTTCAAAAACCAAATCAATACGATATCATTTCCATTTCTAATATATTCACTTCCAAAATCATAGTACTTTCAAAGTTATAACACTTTCGAAACCAAACACTTAAAATTATAACACTTTGGAAATCACAACATTTTGAAATCATAGCACTTTGGAAATCACAACACTTTGGAAATCATAGCACTTTGAAATCATAACATTTCCTTTAAACCGTTTAGGTATTAATAATAGTATATATAATAAAATAGTTTATAAAATAAAATAGTTTATATAAAATAGTTTTAAGTTAAAATAGTTTATATTAAAATAATTAGCATATTAAAATAGTATATATTAAAATAGTTTATATTAAAATGATTTATATTAAAATAGTTTATATAAAATAATTTATAAAGTAAAATATAAAATAGTTTTAAATAAAATTTAAAAATACTTTATATAATAAAATAGTTTCCTCAAATTTCACAAATCGATTCAAATCAACTTGAATTCCAAAATTCAAATTTAATTCAATCTTAATTCATCAATTTCAATTCAATTCAGTTTCTAAATAAACCATGTCAAATTATATCGATTTCAAAAACAGATTTGAACCATAAAATAAACCGTCTTAATTTCGATATATTTCAAAGCTTTAAATATTCTATAATTTCATAACTAAATTTGATAATTTCATAGATATCTTAATTTAACTTCATTATTATTTAGTTTTGAAATATTTACTTAACAAACCCAATATCATTTAAATAAAACCCCAAATTTCAAATCACTAAATATTTCCGTCAATTTATTTAAACTTAAAATATTCATTTAATCACCTTAAACCAAAATCAAGTTATAAAATCATATCCTTTAAAAATCTCAAATTCCATAAGTTTCAAATCGATTTAATTAAATACAGTTCTTAATTAAATACAATTTCAAATGAATTCAAATTTATCACTCCAATCTTAGCTTATAAAAATCATTATAAAATCTATTTTAAAAATAAATTTTTAAATAAATACATAAACGTCTCATAAATTTATTTATATATCAAATCTATTTTTATATCCTAAAATATAGTAAAATTATAAATAAATTCTTAAAATTTATAATTTCAAAATTAACTTATAACTATACAATTTTCACAACATATAAATTTTAAAATAAAATACATTTATATATAATATCTTAAAACAACATTTATTAAACCATATATTTCTTTCCAAAACCATTGAAATACTTTTCAAAACATTTATATATGGACCAACGGTGTCTGTATAAAATTTTCTATCCTATGGTCAAGTGCTACGGATATTTATCATTTCAATCCGTAATTTAAATATATACGGGTATATATCATTTCAACCCGCAATCCCAAATTCAATTAAATGAAAATCGCTTGGGTTTATCATTTCAACCCATAACGATTTTTTCCTATTCTACAGATCGTTCGGGTATGTATCATTTCAACCCATAGGGAATTCTATACTAACAAGGAACTTGCAGAGTGATAACAGATATGATAATAGTATAACAGGCATATATCATCAATATAAATAACAAATAATGGTGTCAGATGTCACAGGTGAACATATACATATAATAGCATATATATAGTAATGTAAATGACTAACAACAGCATATTTCAATTGTCGTTTCAATTGAAATCAAATTTAATAAATATAAGAACGTTAATCGTGAGTGATTGCTCATTTTTCGAGGCTAGAGAGATAGACAATGAAGTTGATTTATGAAATCCAGGCACGAATCCAAAACAAACAAGATTGACACGAATTTAATGAGCAAAGCTGATATACAAGGAATCGATGAGACAATTAGAATCAGTTTGGTAGAAACAAAAAAAAAATATTATTCATTATTTCCATGAAATCAATATTTAATTTAAAACAAATATTAAATAACATATATATTTATACCCAAACCAAACTCAAATATATAAACCTTAATATATTATATTTTAAGATCCATCCTTATTATAAAACCAATACTAAACACATATATATATATATATAAAATCAAAATCTATATATATATACACACACTTACATACATAAAATACTTGGAATCCACAATATATATATATATATATACTACTATAAATACTTATACAGTATATATATATAACTAGATGACTCACAGAAAACATAGTTCATAAAATCCCATCCCAGTAAACTTATGCATTAATAAAATAAACAAATTAGAAACTGCTATAAACTAACATATAGTAAACTATAACACATATCCTATAATACATAACTTAAAATATATATAACAAATAATAACTACCCTTATATAAACTTAATATGTGTACAAATATATATAAAACTACAAAGTTATAAAACAAGAGTTGTACTCACTTTTTCACTCATACGCACTTTCACTCAAAGTTAATATATAAATCAATACATATATGTATACACGCAAGCATCAGGAAAGTAAACTATAAATATAAAAAGCTTTGTAACATATAGTTAACTCAAAAGGTCACTATCGTATAAACTACATATGTATAAACACTGTATAACTCAATACAAAACTTACTTTACCGTATATATGTAACAACAGCAACTGCACTACCAAATTTACTTTATAATATACGAAACCAATTTATATATATATATATATATATATAAACAAAACTTATATGCATAGTTATTTTCACAATGCAAACATATATATCAATATAAACTATACCAACAGAATATATACAACAGATTTAAACATATATAACTAATATAAAACATATATATAACTTAAGATATTATTGTATAACTAAAATCTTAAAACCATAACTATAACATAGGTTAATATATAAACATTATATATATAACTAACCTACAAAAAAAATAAAAGTGGAGAGAGGCATGGGAAACAAAGGAGACGCACAGGCTGGTGCAGAGGCCGGAGGTGTTGCCGAAGTGGAGAACTTGTGGAGCATGTGTGGATTCGGCTGCAAATGCTAAGGCCGGGTTTATGGGAAACAAGGTGGCCGGATCTGGGGTGTGATGTAGGTTGCTGGGTAGGCGAGAGGAAGCAAGGTTCGGGTTGTGTTCTGAGCTTGGGTGGGTGGCGGCATGATGGAGGTGGAGTCGAAGTGGTGGAAGCCGATGATTGGTTTGTGGCGGCAAGTAGAATGAGAAGAGAGAGGTAGGAGAAGAGCTTCAGGAGGAATTTGGAAACTGGTGTTCTGAAAATGAAACGTGGAAGAACAGTTCAAGTTTTAATACAAGTATATATTTTAAATTTGTTTTGAACCGCCGAACCAAAAGGAATAGCAAATGTCAAAAATGAACATTTGGGAATAATGACAGCCACCCTATAGAATTTTAGGGAAAATAAAGACTAGTGTCTGTACAACTATGTACGAATAGTCACGGATAAATCAAAAGGTTTAAACGGTACCGATATGATTTTTTGTTTTACCGATATCGTCGGGTACCAGAAATCCGAAACACAGAATTGAATATACCGCAGAGATCAGCACGACGAGATGATCAAAACGGTATACAGATATCAGTGGCACGATCATCCTGTCAAAAGTCAATAATCGGTACCGAAAATGCGGCTAATTTGCCAGAAATAAGATCAACGGAGCAATAGAAGTCAAAATTTTACGAAACGAAATATGACGTCTCACTCAGAAGGTGATTTACAAATTTATTATATAAAAATATCCAAGTTTGGAAAACATTTTATCATTAGCAAATATTAACTGATTTAAATTGAAATAAAATTACACAATAAAATAAACTTTCATATTATCATATGAAAATTTACCATTTGCTATGTTTAATCAGACGTATTCCAAATACCAAATTTTTATTTCAAAATATTATTATTATTTAAAATTTCACAAAAATTCAATTAATCAAATAAATAAAACCACTAAAATTTACAGGTCGTTACACTCTCCCCCACTCAAAACTTTTCGTCCCCGAAAAGGAAGGAGGTAGGAGAATCAAAACAACCAGAAGAAAATAGATTGAAAAACAAAATAAAACAATTAATTTAAACCATATAAAATTATTAATTTATATTCAACAATTGATTTTAAATTCAAGGTATTACATTAAGTTTATTTAATTTCAATTTATTAATTCCTCAAAAACAGAATTTACTTTATTTATCCCATTTATTATTCAATTAACTTATTATTCTATTTATCTCTATTAACATTTTTATAACTAAAAATTAAGTGTATAACATTTATTATAACCACTCAAAATTTATTTATAAAATCATTTTATATTGTATATTATCCAATTACATATTCAACTTCTGAATGATTTAGGTAAGTTATATTGGAATGCAATTGAGTATTATACAAGTAAAATTTTCCCAATTCGATTATTTCAAGTTTAAATATTTATTCAAAAAATTTGGATTTATTTATAACTAAAATCATCCTTTAACATAAATTTAAGAATTTAAATTTCCGATACACTTCAAACCATTTAGAGATAAATATATATATATACTATATTTATCAAATCTAATCTATAATCATATACCTATATAATATATATATATATATATATATATATATATTATAAATCAAGTCATACTTCAGAAATTCAAAACAATTTATTTTTCAAAACAAATGTGTAGCAAAGCTACAAAATGGTCTCTCCACTCTGAGACTCGAAAATGAATGTCGATGATGCGGCCGCCATCACCGAAATTATTTCCCAACGAAAAAAGAGGAGAGCACTGATTTAAACATTTAAAATTCTTTGGAAACAATTTATATTCGAAAATACTTTAAATAATATACACTTTAAAATTTTAAAACTAGTTTGAAATTACCGGAAGTTTAAATTCTCAAATTCTTAATTTAAATTCATTTAAATTCCAAATCAATTTATAAACCATGTTTTATAATTTCATTTAACTATTAAATTTCAGAAAAATTCATGCTTATATATAATATAATCACATAAAATTTATAAAATTTGAAAACAAATTTGTGTCAGTTTGCTCTGTTCAAGTGTTTTGGAATTCCTATCGATAGCGTTGATCAGACGAATCGATTGAAAACCCAATTCAACATCAACAACTCAAACAACACACTATAATTTTTTTTAATATTAATACAAATACACTCCCTCACTCGATGATTCAAAATGGATTTCAAAGCAAGGATAGGGATTCAAATTTTGAGGGACCCTAGTCAAAGAGTTTTCTAACCAAGATGATAGGCTCGAAATGATGATAAGATGATTAATTAGCAAAAGAGAAAAGATGATATACATATATAAATCGCGGACGACCTTAACCAGGTCAACCGTGACTTCAAGAATAGATCGATGTAGAATTCTGAGGCAAATCGACATTCGATCATAAGAGAATTACCCTGGTTGTCTACTAGAGAAACATTCGGGCACAACAAGAGATAGCAGCATCTAAACCGAGGATACAGAAATCTCCGGCGAATGGATGCCTATTGTAAAGGAGTTTCACCCCCTTACAAATCATTCAGTAGAGTTATGGGATACTCCAGAATCAAGAAACACGAATAGGTCGAGACAAGAATGGATTTCAGAACGAATGGGAGAGACAAACATGGATTTTGAAACCGAGGGGAACGTTCCATAATTCAAAGGAAACGACTCAAAGAGGAAGGGATTCAAGCTAGAATGAAAGTGATTCTGTAATTAAATTTACTCAATATATTGAGTTTTGCCTAAAACCAAAGCTCTGATACCACATGTAACGGGCCGCGCCAGTGGGGTAACGCCCACCGTAGCATACATTCGTACCTGTGTTCTGCCTTTACGGCCAGCCTCTCGACTGCACCAACCCCGCAGGGACATGTAGGAGTAAGAGTCATCCGTTCGCTACCAAACCCAAAAGCGAGAACCCCCTATCATGCTGCACCCGCCAAGTGCATAGGTAGACACACATGTCGGAATTGAATTGCTCAAAATATCAGATTGTTAATTTATATTTGGCAAAACTCAGCACATACAGTAAATAAAATAATCACAGAATCACAGACACAGAGTAATATAACAATAAGCAGTGGAAACAAAAGAATAGTAGTTCATGAAGCTACTATATATATATGTAACAGAGTTAAAACAAGATACAACAGAAGTCTCGAATACAATAGTCAAAATACAATATCAGAACACATCACTGGAATCAACTGATTAGCTGAATGCTGAAAAGATGTAGATAGATCTCCAAGCGAAGCTCCAACTCCAAAGGTGATTCTCAAAAGCTGTATCACTCAGTCTGACCCGAGCGTAAAGCAAAAGAAAAAACACTTGAGTCAGGATTAACATTCTTATATCAATAAATCCAACTCAAGTGAAATATCAACTGAAACACAAGTAACTTAAAGGATGTTTGGGACAGCCATCCTCTAAGGATCCGTTAAACTATCTACTATGTAATAATATACGCTATTATAATAATGTCTATAGTAAAGTAAACTATTAAAATAGCGTTAAGGCGTTATCCATATCCCCCTTAACACATTTTATAGTGCCAATAGTCTATACGGTACCGTAATACCCCGTAAACTGGAGCTACCAGAGGATACTCCATAGGTACGACACAAATCAAACTCGTAGTGGTCTCGATATGGTAGGTGACACGGCACAACTAGGCAATGCCAGGGTAGATATACCAATTACACTTCCAAGCTGTTGGTAACGCAGAGCCACAGCAATCGCCCAACTCGAGCCACACTCTCGAAAATCCGAAGGTGCGCACCAAATCAATCACAAAGTAATAGAATGGTATACGATGGAGTGTGTCCGATCAGAGGAGCTACCTCATTGGCCCGTCAATTGCTCCTGTTTTAGCCACCTTATGCTAACTCACGAGAGTTAGGTCCACGTATATACCTCATATAGGATCGTCACCACCATCCTACTTCATTCTGGAATCTCCACCACGTACACAGTTGTTAAAGTGGTTTTCGGTATTGGCAGAGAGTATGACAATATCTGATCCCGGTCTCTTTAACAACCAAACGTTATTATAACACCGCGGTCATTTCAAAATAGTTTATACTTCAAAACCAAAATATCATTTCCATTTCAAAAACCAAATCAATACGATATCATTTCCATTTCTAATATATTCACTTCCAAAATCATAGTACTTTCAAAGTTATAACACTTTCGAAACCAAACACTTCAAATTATAACACTTTGGAAATCACAACATTTTGAAATCATAGCACTTTGGAAATCATAACACTTTGAAATCATAACATTCCCTTTAAACCGTTTAGGTATTAATAGTAGTATATATAATACAATAGTTTATAAAATAAAATAGTTTATATAAAATAGTTTTAAGTTAAAATAGTTTTAAGTCAAAAAATGGCCATGGCGGCTGCTAATACTAGGCGATTCTTCTGCCATCCCGTTTCCTTTCCGTCTCTTTCCTCTTCCTTCTCTTCCTAACTTCCCCCTGTCTCCTCCATGGCCAAGAATCGCAAGGATAAACCAAGGCTTACTTCATCTCAAACCAGATCTGGCCGATCTTATTCTGAGCCTCTTTCTTCAGCTCGCAACTTGGTGTCGAATTCGACTAGCCCTTCTGAGACAAACTGTAATTTGAATCTTGCTCTCAATCTAGATTCTTCTTCGACTCATGCCTTTCCTCTGTCAGGTATTGCCACTGTTTCTCCGTCCTCTCCTATAACACATATGGTTGTTGCTGATGGTAATTGGAGTGGGGAAAGAGTAGTTCGTTCTCGAATTGAGGGTGTAAGGCTCTGTGCCGATCTCTTGTCCCCCGCTGTGAGTTGTAATTTGGCAAACGAGGAACACTGTGTTGTTTCAGTTCCTATTGTCTCTGTAGTTATGCCAACAAGCGAGGTTGATCCTTCTGGTTCTGCAGATATGCCAAATATTGAATCTCGAGTAGTTCCAGTTCCAAATGTTTCGATTGTCTATAGTGGCATTGATTGCGAGCAATCTGTTGCTAGTGGTGGCCCTGTTAAGGATATAGAATCAGTCACTGCTATGAACCTTAACCCTCCTGAGTTGAGTGGTATTGTTGCATCCCATCAGAATTATTCGATCCCTTCCAATCCTGGTGAATTTTCATTGCAATCTACTCCTGGCATCCCTCCTGATCCCACAGTTGTTTCCAGTGAATTACCAAATGTTAAAATTCCTATATCTAATGCTGTTAACTCTCCCAATGTTAGTGTTGGCGTAGATACTGTTGTTAGGCCTGCCTGGTCTTCTTTGTTTAATAAACTGCCTCGTAACGCTGGTGCATTCGCCCCTCAGAAATTTTGCACCCAAGTAATTGATGGGATTAGTGTTCTCCCTAGACAAGCTTATTGCCCTTTAGATGAGCCCTCTAATTATTGAAGGTAAACCATTTATAGTGACTCCTTGGAGTATTAGTATTGACAAAGCTCGTGAACAGGTTCTCTCTATTCCAGTTTGGGCCACGTTCACTAATATCCCGTCTGTCCTTCAACCCCTTCTAGGTCTGAATTGGCTTGCGAGCCTTATTGGTGATTTCAAATGTTTTGATGCTAATACTGTCGCTCGCAAGAATTTACTTTATGCTAGAGCATTGATTGAAATTACCCCTCTGAATCCACTTCCATCGTCTCTGAAAGTAAGAATTAAAGATGGTCATGAGATGGAGATAGGAGTCAATTACACTTGGAAACCCAAAATATGCACTATTTGTCAGTCTTTTGGACATTCTGAGGATAAGTGCTCTACGTCTGCTTCTCTTCCTCCTGCTCCCAAAGTCCCCCTCCTCCGGTCGGAATTGAAATGGGTCCCCAAGATTACTCCTATTGCTGATAATGAGATTCTTGTTTCTCCCACTGTGGACTTAGTTTCTGTAGCAGTAGATAGTGATTCTGTTGATGAGATCATTTACTGGGAACCGGATGAGGGTGCTTGGGTTCACCCGGCCACGGAGATGAGGTATGACCCGCGGTCTCACAGTTATCACATGTTTCTTGGTGGCGCTGATGAGTCTAGGCGGCTTATTTATCATGTTGAGGGCGATAGTCTTTCTCTTTCGTCCTCTGGTATTGATGGTGCTTGCAATTGGTGGCAACTCTTAGATCCTACTTGGGACAGGATTTATCTTTACTTTGCACTCTCGAGATCTTTTGATCCATTATTGGCTACATCCTTTTCTGCTGTTCAGCATGTCATAGGGACTGGTACTGATGCTGATATCAGTAACGACAAGGGGGGTTCTGGTCCTTCAGTGTAGTCTAGACTCTCTGTCTAGCTCCAGTTCTTTTTATTTTTTCTGTATCAAGTGGTCTGCCCACTATAAAAATAGTCATAGTTGCTCTGTGCATGTGCAGAACACCTGTTATTCTCTTTATATATAGTGGCACGGCCCACTATAAAGCCGGCTAGCTTTGCTAAAAAAAAAGTTTATATTAAAATAATTAGCATATTAAAATAGTATATATTAAAATAGTTTATATTAAAATGATTTATATTAAAATAGTTTATATAAAATAATTTATAAAGTAAAATATAAAATAGTTTTAAATAAAATTTAAAAATACTTTATATAATAAAATAGTTTCCTCAAATTTCACAAATAGATTCAAATCAACTCGAATTCCAAAATTCAAATTTAATTCAATCTCAATTCATCAATTTCAATTCAATTCAGTTTCTAAATAAACCATGTCAAATTATATCGATTTCAAAAACATATTTGAACCACAAAATAAACCGTCTTAATTTCGATATATTTCAAAGCTTTAAATATTCCACAATTTCAAAACTAAATTTGATAATTTCATAGATATCTTAATTTAACTTCATTATTATTTAGTTTTGAAATATTTACTTAATAAACCCAATATCATTTAAATAAAACCCTAAATTTCAAATCTCTAAATATTTCCTTCAATTTATTTAAACTTGAAATATTCATTTAATCACCTTAAACCAAAATCAAGTTATAAAATCATATCCTTTAAAAATCTCAAATTCCATAAGTTTCAAATTGATTTAATTAAATATAGTTCTTAATTAAATACAATTTCAAATGAATTCAAATTTATCACTCCTATCTTAGCTTATAAAAATCATTATAAAATCTATTTTAAAAATAAAATTTTAAATAAATACATAAACGTCTCATAAATTTATTTATATATCAAATCTATTTTTATATTCTAAAATATTGTAAAATTATAAATAAATTCTTAAAATTTATAATTTCAAAATTAACTTATAACTATACAATTTTCACAAAATATAAATTTTAAAATAAAATACATTTATATATAATATCTTAAAACAACATTTATTAAACCATATATTTCTTTCCAAAACCATAGAAATCCTTTTCAAAACATTTATATATAGACCAACGATGTCTGTATAAAATTTTCTATCCTATGGTCAAGTGATACGGATATTTATCATTTCAATCCATAATTTAAATATATACGGATATATATCATTTCAACCTACAATCCCAAATTAAATTAAATGAAAATCGCTTGGGTTTATCATTTCAACCCATAACGATTTTCTCCTATTCTACAGATCGTTCATGTATGTATCATTTCAACCCATACGGAATTCTATACTAATAGGGAACTTACAGAGTGATAACAGATATGATAATAATATAACAGCCATATATCATCAATATAAATAACAGATAATGGTGTCAGATGTCACAGGTGAACAGATACAAATAATAGCATATATATAGCAATGTAAATGACTAACAGCAGCATATTTCAATTGTCGTTTCAATTGAAATCAAATTTAATAAATATAAGAACGTTAATCATGAGTGATTGCTCACCTTTCGAGGCTAGAGAGATAGACAATGAAGTTGATTTAGGAAATCCAAGCATGAATCCAAAACAAACAAGATTGGCATGAATTTGACGAGCAAAGCTGATAGACAAGGAATCGATGAGACAATTAGAATCAGTTTGGTAGAATATATATATATATATATTATTCATTAAATCCATGAAATTAATATTTAATTTAAAACAAATATTAAATAACATATATATTTATACCCAAACCAAACTCAAATATATAAACCTTAATATATTATATTTTAAGATCCATCTTTATTATAAAACCAATATTAAACACATATATATAAACATCAAAATCTATATATATACACACACACTTACATACGTAAAATACTTAGAATCCACAATATATATATATATATACTAATATAAATACTTATACAAAATATATATATAACTAGATGACTCACAGAAAACACAGTTCATAAAATCCCATCCCCATAAACTTATGCATTAATAAAATAAACAAACTAGAAACTGCTATAAACTAACATATAGTAAACTATAACACATATACTATAATACATAACTTAAAATATATATAACAAATAATAACTACCCTTATATAAACTTAATATGTGTACAAATATATATAAAACTACAAAGTTATGAAACAAGAGTTGTACTCACTTTTTCACTCATACGCACTTTCACTTAAAGCTAATATATAAATCAATACATATACGTATACACGCAAGCATCAGGAAATTAAACTATAAATATAAAAAGCTTTGTAACATATAGTTAACTCAAAAGTTCACTATCTTATAAACTATATATGTATAAACACTGTACAACTCAATACAAAACTTACTTTACAGTATATATGTAACAACAGCAACTGCACTACCAAATTTACTTTATAATATACAAAACCAAATTTTTATTTATATATATATAAACAAAAATTATATGCACAGTTTTTTTCACCCTGCAAACATATATATCAATATAAACTATACCAACAGAATATATACAACCGATTTGAACATATATAACTAATATAAATCATATATATAACTTAAGATATTATTGTATAACTAAAATCTTAAAACCATAACTATAACATAGGTTAATATATAAACATTATATATATAACTAACCTATAAAAAAATAAAAGTGGAGAGAGGTACGGGAAACAAAGGAGACACACGGGCTGGTGCAGAGGCCGGAGGTGTTGCCGAAGTGGAGAACTTACGGAGCATGTGTGGATTCGGCTGCAAATCCTAAGGCCGGGTTTGTGGGAAACAGGGTGGCCGGATCTGGGGTGTGATGTAGGTTGCGGGGTAGGCGAGAGGAGGCAAGGTTCGGGTTGTGTTTTGAGCTTAGGTGGGTGGCGGCATGATGGAGGTGGAGTCGAAGTGGTGGAGGCCGATGAGGGGTTTGTGGCGGCAAGTAGAATGAGTAGAGAGAGGTAGGGGAAGAGCTTCAAGAGGAATTTGGAAGCTGGTGTTATGAAAATGAAACGTGGAAGATCAGTTCATGTTTTAATACAAGTATATATTTTAAATTTGTTTTGAACTGCCGAACCAAAAGGAATAGCAAATGTCAAAAATGAACAGTTGGGAATAATGACAGCCACCCTATTGGATTCTAGGGAAAATAAAGACTATTGGCTGTACATCTATGCACGAACAGTCATAGATAAATCAAAAGGCTTAAACGGTTCCGACACGATTATTTGTTTTACCGATATCGCCGGTTACCAGAAATCCGAAACATAGAATTGAATATACCGCAGAGATCATCACGACGGGACGATCAAAATGGTATACAGATATCAGTGGCACGATCATCCTATCAAAAGTCAATAATCGGTACCAAAAATGCAGCTAATTTACCAGAACTAAGATAAACGGAGAAATAACAGTCAAAATTTTACGAAACGAAATATGACGTGTAACAACCCGCATATTTTGTGATGGTATATTTAAATGTTTTATTTAAATATAGCTTCGTTAGTCGGATTTAAGTCTGAAATGTCAATTTTTGCAAACGGTCGAATTAGGACTCGGGACCACTTCCATTGAGTCCAAAACGGCGTTTGCGATCTTTTTGAGTATAAGCATCGATATGGTTGGAGTTGAGTTGAATTTTGCTATTTTCTATTTGGGCTTTGGGTTTGGGTTTCAGCCCACTAACGCAACTTATTACCCTAACTCATTAACTCTTCATCCATTCACTCATTTCATTTCCTAACACTCTAGCTCAACTGAAAATGGGGGAAGAGAATGGGAAATAGAAATTCCAAGCCCTAGTTTCCTTTGCAAACTCAAATTCTTGCTCCAAAATCAAAGAGAAGCTTAGGTAAGCCTTCTTTTCACCTTCTCCATCTCAATCTCTCTCCAATTTCAGAAATTTCCTATAACCTAATTTACGAAATATTTGTTTTTGATCTTAGATTGGAGCTTGTAGAGTTGAAGTGAAGAGTGGTTGATCTTTTCTTTGCGTTTGAGCTTCTCATCATTGTTTTTGAGTTAAAAGATGAGTTTTTGAACTCACATCTACGTCTATAGCTTTCGTTGTTTTTAGGTATGAATTCCTAACATCTATTCATGTTCATTTGCTTTGATTTGGATTGATATGGTGAATTCTCCAAATTTGGTGTTTTGGAGACAAAATCTTTAAAGATCCTATTGTGGATATTGGGACATGTTGTTTGGGGTGTATCGAAGAGCCTATAAGACTGGGTTGTCGCTTGGCGTAATCCCCTAGTCTTCATTG